>CM037853.1:72399826-75014826 GCA_021234595.1 Delia radicum | reverse complement strand
CGATATTATGGATCAATACGACATTTTGTTTATGAAGGATAAATCTCCATATTTAGTACTTCAGCCACCACAAAACAGGATCAGTGGTAGAAAGTAAATTGCCTATAGTGGAACTAAGCAACTATTTAATTTTTTAAAATTTAGCACCCATTACGCATGTTTAGAGATGGGATTCTACCCGGTATTTACCCGATGCATGGGTAAATACCGGGTAAATAAAAGATAAATACCCTTTTTGGGAATTTATTTGACTATTTATAAAAATTATTTGAAATGCAACATCTAGCAAGCTCTAGCTGTCAATAAGCTGAAACTTCATTGGAAATGAGCAATTTGATTTAATGTTTTCAATAGCACGTGTGTTATTAAATATCAAAAGCGGATAAAATCGAATTGAAACTATATTAAAGTGGATTAAATTGACTTAAAATTGTGGAGATTTTAAGTGAAGACTTTTAGCATATGCTTGGCGTAAATTTTAAACTATTTCAACCGATGGCGCAATGGATAACTATTTTCGAATCCAACCAATTTAGTATTCATCGAGTACATTTTGCTTTTAAAGACATTCAAAATAAGCTACGAGATGCATTTATAGAAGCAACTGAAATTGATGATAATGGAAAACAAGAATAATTGTCTTCCTTTGAAAAATAATAATGGAAATGTCTATTAAACCAATACATTTGGCTGCTGGCTTGCTTGACCCCAATAGCAAAGGGCACGATTTAAGTTCATCCGATTATCTAATTGCAATGGAGTTTATTTATGAAATGAGTACCAATTTGAGTATAAATGTAATCGTGGACCTAGCAAACTATAAAGCTAGAGAGGATTTGTGGGCTAACAATTTTGTGTGGAGCTGCATAGAAGATATATCTCCTTCTACATGGTGGAAAAGTATTTGTGTGTCCACAGAATTGAGCAAGATAGCGGTTCGTATATTGACTGCTCCATGCACTTCTGCTGCCACTGAATGCTCATTCAGCACTAAAAGTTTCATCCACTCAAAAAAAAACGAAACAGATTAACTGCAGATAATGCCGGAAAAGTATGTTTTATAGCACATAACTGGAATCTCGCCAATAAAGACATACGACAAAAGGATACTTCCCCAAAAATTGTACCGGCTGAGGATGAAATCAATTTTGATAATTCATTTGAGGAAGCACCTTCCACTTCCACTGGTATCACCTATTCTACACCTCATTGTTCGTTTAATTATTTTCGGAGTGAAAGTGACAACCCACCATTTTGGTAAATACCCGGGTATTTTACCCAATTCACCTATTTTACCGGGTATTTACCATTTGGGTATTTACCCTTTTCCCATATTATAAACTCATTTATATTCTAATTATAAACGGTATTAAAAAAATACCGAGAAATAAGGAAATATGATGAGAAACTTTATAATTTTATTTTGTGTTTAAACTTTTGTTTATTTTTATTTTACCTTTGAAAGTTCAGAGATTTCAAAATGACAACTTTTTCTTATAAAATACAAATTTTTACAACAATATTCAGGCTAATAAAACCTAAATGTCATTTTATATTAATTTTTTATTTAAACTAAAGAAATTTTTATAAAGTGATAAAATCAAATAAAATTGAAAAAATTTCATCAATTTGAAGAAAAACTAGTATGTCTAAAGAAATCAGTTTATCTTTATTAAATAAAGTTAAAACATAATTATCTCCAAACAACGACCCTTTCTTGTACCTCAATTGTGATGGAAAGATTTGACTTAATAATTTCGCGCCTTTATCAGCGACTTAATGTTTATAAACCAAATTTATCTGCTGGATTTTAATATAGAAAGATTAATTGTAAATGACAACACTGCGTATTTTCATAACTCCCTATCCTATGTATGCCCCTTATCCATATTTGGTGTTTATGGTTGGCATATTTGCCAAAAACTCAAGTATTATAACAAATTCTTTAAATTTTTGTTTTTTGTTTTTAGTCTGCCAAAAGTATTACAAACTAAAAAATATCTTTGGTATGCAAAAAGTTTGTCATTAGTAGAAAGGAATATTTCATAGATGGCATTAAAAGAAATAAAAAGGCATTCCTTTGAAGTCTTTTAGTGCAAAAATGATAAACGAATATAACATATATGTACGATACATGGTCTATTCTCAAAAATATGTTTGAAAAATTAAATTTTTGACTTAACCCTTTGTAGCCCATGAACTTAAAAATTAAAATTTTTTTGATACAGGAAAGGTTAAGGTAAATAAAAAAAAACGTATTACTTAGAAATTAAAAAATATCCTTTATTTATTATTTATTTGACATTTTAGGATTGTGACATTACTGTTACATTGAGTTAAAAGTAAAAAAAATATTTATGTGGTATGAACGGATTTAAAATAATTATTTTGTCTGTTATAGCATAATGCTACACCGCATTTTTCTCAAATTGTTTGTGATACGCGAATACACTGGGGGAACTTGCCGATTCGATCCTGACGAACTGACTTTGGGGGAACATGTTGCGCCGGCCCCATATATCTTTTGGTTTGAATTTCGTTTTTAATTGGTTTTCGAGTCTTGGTATTAGTCTTTACGCCAAGTTTGCAATAAATTTCAGCTAGCTGAAGACGAAAATCTGCTGAAGACATTTGTTTGTCGGTGATGTGTTTTGCCTTCCAGACTTTTCAGTATAGAAGCCAAGAATTCGCCATAGTGAGGTCTAATAAATGATAGAACATTCGAACCTGCCATCTTTTGCTTTGTATCTTAATTTTATATCTTCCCATAATAATATCTATCAAATCAAATAGTAACTCAATCCCTGCAGGAAGCTTGGGGTCAAGTGTCTCCAAGTCTCCACTTTTGTCTACTATTTTGTTGACATTGTCAGCTAAGCGTCTACACTTTCTACTTTATTAACTCACTAGTAAATTTTTGGCTCCAATGTCTACATATTGTCCCATTAGAACTAATTAGTCACTAGTGAATCTTTGGTCCAATGTCTGCATATGGTGCCATAAGAACTACCTAGTCACTAGTGAATCTATGTTTCTAATGTCTACATATGGTGCCATAAGAACTACCTAGTCACTAGTGAATCTTTGGTTCCAATGTCTACATATTGGGACCATATAGAACTACCTACTCACTACCTAGTCAATAGTTCTAATGTCACTAGTGATTTTCAATGACACGTACATGTTAAATGTTTATGGCAAATTACATTGCCTGGGGAATATTTGGTTAGTAGTACTGGTGACACAGTCAATAGTGAATCAATACTTTTTCACTATTGACATTTCCTGCAGGGAATGTAACAGGAATGTTACAAACAGAACATTATAATTTTTTCATGTAAAAATGTAAAAATATGCATTGTATACAATAAGTAAAAAATATTATTCCCTTACCTACAGGTTTTCATAAAAACAACCCAATTTTTTGCACTTTTTGTATTTTTTTATAAAATTTTAAATTTACACGTGTTCAAACTTGTCACTATTCGTTTTATGCGAACTTCAAACTGACGGAAGTCAAAAAAACTACGCCATCTATGATATTTTTTTGGTACTAATTTTATTAGTGGTATGTCACAGTAGAGTGACACAAATTTGAGCGAGCTAAATAAATTCAGTATGTATTATTTCGGAGTTTTTGGGGTTTGTTACAGTAATGTTACATGAGGCTATAAAGGGTTGAAATCGAGGTTTACGCGATATATAAAAATTATAATTTGTTTCAGTTTGGAGAGAAAATGTATTTTCTACAAGTTAACTCTAACTATGTGCAGAATGGCTATAACTTTTTAACGTTATGAAGAAATACGCTGGCGTCAAACAAGTTCACCCACCAACAGCGATGAAATTTTAAATTTGTATTTTTTTAATTTTTAATAAAAAATATCATATTTTCATTTTGTTCTATAAATTTCCAAAAAAAAAAAAAAAAATGTAAAAATGGTAAGTTTTTTTTTATTTTAGAAATGTTGAGGTTAAGAAGAAGAATAAACGTTTTTCTCTAAAAATTATAAACACTATTAATTTTTAAATCAGACTGGACTAGTTTCTGGCTTTTTTTTTGTGGACAGGCTCATCAGTGATTTTCCATTTAAATTGTATTATTATTCGTGTCTTATTTTTTTTTTTTATAAAGAGAAGCAACTGATTCATTATTTTACTTCGGTGGGGTTAAGTGCTATGGGAACACCGAAGGTGGGCGCAGCGATACAAACATATAAGTGATAGAAAACTCATACATATTATATTTATTTTTCTATATTGATGTTGCCGTCACCGGGAATCGAACCCGGGACCATCTGTGTAACAGTCCAACGCGCTAACCATTACACCACAACGAACACAAATTGTCAGATTGTCTCTATATGATAAATTTTTCAACAACCTGCGGCTATAAGAATCAAACCTGCGCTCATCTTAAATTACAAACGTAACAATACCAAGTCATAACCCTTTAGCGATCACACCCAAGTATGGCCTAGAATCTAATGCAGCTAAATTGCAGTTTTCTTTCCTATTAGCTTTTTCTGTTATTGTATATTATACTCAGAAGTGACAACACTAACAACACAAATATTCTATTTTTAGATTTTTGTTTATTTTTCTAATCTCCTCCGTCTGTATTTCACAATGTTACCAGATTGACGTATGGTTTTTACGTTCAGGGTTGACAACTTTTGCGTTTTAAGTTGAGACATCGCCACATGGCAAATGTTATAATGTTTTTTAGTACAGTGTTATATTAACGTCATATAGACAGTCGCAAATAATTTTTTAATTGATTTAAATTAATTGCTTTTTTTTTACATTATACCTAACGTGACCAACTGTTTTTGATCAAAAAGCGATGATTCCTTTAGATTTCGATGAAACTCAGATATAAGATAGAGAAGACAAAAAGTAATAATAATTTTATAAGTAAAATATCGGCCAAATCGCATATTTAGCGGTTAAAAATAGGTTACAAAGTTGTTCGAAAAATTTTTGTTTTAAAACTTTTTATTATACAAATACATTTTATTTGAATACTAAAGTTGTATATTGTTTTTATGAAATAAGCATGGAAAAAAACGTAAATACCAAAAAATTTTGTCATCGGATTTTGCTTTGGGATGGGAATGGGGGGCTGGGGCGAACATGTATGTTGTATGAAACATTTCAGATGGTTTAAAATATCGAAACGTAACATTTTCTACACATTTGAAAATTGATTGCTGGGCGCTTCCTACAAATTTCATTGCAATTCGGATATAAGATCAAAGAGACAGAAGTAAAAAAAAAAAATTGATAAAAATGGATTTCAAAGTTGGTCGAAACTTTTTCATATTAATATTTTTAGTACTCCAATGGAAGGGTTAATACCAATTTGTATTTCACTTGATATTGTTTCTTTAAAAAAATTGGTGAAAATTTTGTTGTTTTTGATATCAAATTTAAACTACTAGACGTGAAATTATTAACGGCCAATTTCACGTTTAAGGGTTAAAAAAGGTAACAGTTCTTATTAATTTTGTCAGTTCTACACACAGAGAAATAAAGTGCCAACCGAATTGAAAAGTGTATTTTAATGATAACAACCATTGAATTCAGTTAATACAACAAAATTAACATTAGATTTCTGAAAATTTCCCTGAATTCAAAAATTTTACACAAATTTTGCATGTAATTAAAACAGAACGTATGTACAAACCACTAAATACTGTTACTTTAACCCTTTGACTACCCTTGTACACTACAGTGTACACATTTTTGAAAAAATATAATAATGCAGTAAAACTTAATATTTTAGTTTGAATAAGTTCCTAAGGATCTTGGTCATTGAAAAAAATCAAAAAATCATAATCATCATACTGTACATCAGGATAATATAGTCGCGATATTTGTTAACAAAGCCTTATTTTTATAATCAGCCTTTATCTCCGAAAAAGGGGCGTTTGATGTATCTACTAAACTAATGAAGCTATTGGTCATTGAAAAAAAATCATAATATGCATATAGTACATCAGGGTAATATATTCGCGATATTTGTTAACAAAGACTTATTTTTATAACCAGCCTTTAACTCCGAAAAAGGGGCGTTTGGTGTATTTCCTAAATTAAAAAAAGCTACACACAAGGAAACATTTAGCTATTTGCCAACTGAAATTCGGTTTTAACGACTCACATTTAGTAATTAGGAATAGCAGACTGTTGGCAAAACTTAGCATTAGTTTTCAGAACAAAGTTCGGTTAATTCAACTAAATATTAGTTGCAACATTCAAAATAATTAGATATCTAAATATTGTTGTACTTACTGAATTTAGAAGTTATTACCATTAATATACACTTTTAAATTAGGTGGGCACTTTATTTCTCTGTGTGTAGAAACACGAAATTTGGTACATAGTTTCATTTAATGATCAAAACAAAGCATGTTTGGTTATTCAAATATTTTGGTGGTAAAAAAGGGCTCAGAAGTTTCAAAAATTAGATTTACGGACCCCATGCAAACATTTTTCTTTCTAATTTGAGGGCCCCTAACAAGAATCTGAAATACATACACAAACAAAAAGTCGGGTTAACAAAATCATTCAGAATGAGTTCAAATTAGTTAAGAGGAGGCCATTTTCAGGAGAAAAACGAATACATAATCGCCATTATTGTCGTTGGCGAAATTTAGCAAATAATCAGATTTTGTATTTCGAAAAAAGCAATTTGAGTTTGTATTTTTTAGTACTTTTTTTTAGAAATTGCATTAAAAGTAAAAAGCTAGTAACATTTTTTACTAAAACTATTAAAAACTAGTTCAATATGACGTTTCAGGAAAAACTGATAATATTAGAAAACATTTTTAGCTAAATATTAATAAGATAAATTTTAGTTAAATGAAGTTTTGCGATAAAAAGAATAGAATAAAATTAGTAAAAATTTTTGCTAAAACTACTAAAAATTAGTTCAAAACGACATTGTTACAAATGGCTGCTTTTTTGATTTAAGTAAAAATAGCAACAACAAATCTGTTAAATTTACAAAAATTTTGTTATGTTTGAGCTAAATTTAAGTTAATTAAAAGTAATTTGTAAACAATAAAAAATCACCAAAAAAATTAAAAATTTCAAAGTGTTTTCTTCGATTTTTTTCTTATGCGAATAAAAATTAGCGCTTCTGAAATCAGTAGTAACCAATTTTTTTTAGAAAATATTGCTGTTGATTCAACTAAATTAAAGGCAAATATAATTTTTTTTGTCTACAAATATTTAGACAAAGTTTTTACTGATTTTAACAGAGCAAATTGCTATTTTCAATTAACATTTTTTTATTTATTAAGTATTAAAACAGAGTATACCACTGGATTCTACGAACGAAAATTAAGTGTCCGTGCCCGGGGTTTTCGTGTGTTATTTTTACAAATTAAAATAAATAAAAAAATGTTAATTGAAAATAGCAATTTGCTCTGTTAAAATCAGTAAAAACTTTGTCTAAATATTTGTAGACAAAAAAAATTATATTTGCCTTTAATTTAGTTGAATCAACAGCAATATTTTCTAAAAAAAATTGGTTACTACTGATTTCAGAAGCGCTAATTTTTATTCGCATAAGAAAAAAATCGAAGAAAACACTTTGAAATTTTTAATTTTTTTGGTGATTTTTATTGTTTACAAATTACTTTTAATTAACTTAAATTTAGCTCAAACATAACAAAATTTTTGTAAATTTAACAGATTTGTTGTTGCTATTTTTACTTAAATCAAAAAAGCAGCCATTTGTAACAATGTCGTTTTGAACTAATTTTTAGTAGTTTTAGCAAAAATTTTTACTAATTTTATTCTATTCTTTTTATCGCAAAACTTCATTTAACTAAAATTTATCTTATTAATATTTAGCTAAAAATGTTTTCTAATATTATCAGTTTTTCCTGAAACGTCATATTGAACTAGTTTTTAATAGTTTTAGTAAAAAATGTTACTAGCTTTTTACTTTTAATGCAATTTCTAAAAAAAAGTACTAAAAAATACAAACTCAAATTGCTTTTTTCGAAATACAAAATCTGATTATTTGCTAAATTTCGCCAACGACAATAATGGCGATTATGTATTCGTTTTTCTCCTGAAAATGGCCTCCTCTTAACTAATTTGAACTCATTCTGAATGATTTTGTTAACCCGACTTTTTGTTTGTGTATGTATTTCAGATTCTTGTTAGGGGCCCTCAAATTAGAAAGAAAAATGTTTGCATGGGGTCCGTAAATCTAATTTTTGAAACTTCTGAGCCCTTTTTTACCACCAAAATATTTGAATAACCAAACATGCTTTGTTTTGATCATTAAATGAAACTATGTACCAAATTTCGTGTTTCTACACACAGAGAAATAAAGTGCCCACCTAATTTAAAAGTGTATATTAATGGTAATAACTTCTAAATTCAGTAAGTACAACAATATTTAGATATCTAATTATTTTGAATGTTGCAACTAATATTTAGTTGAATTAACCGAACTTTGTTCTGAAAACTAATGCTAAGTTTTGCCAACAGTCTGCTATTCCTAATTACTAAATGTGAGTCGTTAAAACCGAATTTCAGTTGGCAAATAGCTAAATGTTTCCTTGTGTGTAGCTTTTTTTAATTTAGGAAATACACCAAACGCCCCTTTTTCGGAGTTAAAGGCTGGTTATAAAAATAAGTCTTTGTTAACAAATATCGCGAATATATTACCCTGATGTACTATATGCATATTATGATTTTTTTTCAATGACCAATAGCTTCATTAGTTTAGTAGATACATCAAACGCCCCTTTTTCGGAGATAAAGGCTGATTATAAAAATAAGGCTTTGTTAACAAATATCGCGACTATATTATCCTGATGTACAGTATGATGATTATGATTTTTTGATTTTTTTCAATGACCAAGATCCTTAGGAACTTATTCAAACTAAAATATTAAGTTTTACTGCATTATTATATTTTTTTCAAAAATGTGTACACTGTAGTGTACAAGGGTAGTCAAAGGGTTAAAGTAACAGTATTTAGTGGTTTGTACATACGTTCTGTTTTAATTACATGCAAAATTTGTGTAAAATTTTTGAATTCAGGGAAATTTTCAGAAATCTAATGTTAATTTTGTTGTATTAACTGAATTCAATGGTTGTTATCATTAAAATACACTTTTCAATTCGGTTGGCACTTTATTTCTCTGTGTGTAGAACTGACAAAATTAATAAGAACTGTTACCTTTTTTAACCCTTAAACGTGAAATTGGCCGTTAATAATTTCACGTCTAGTAGTTTAAATTTGATATCAAAAACAACAAAATTTTCACCAATTTTTTTAAAGAAACAATATCAAGTGAAATACAAATTGGTATTAACCCTTCCATTGGAGTACTAAAAATATTAATATGAAAAAGTTTCGACCAACTTTGAAATCCATTTTTATCAATTTTTTTTTTTTACTTCTGTCTCTTTGATCTTATATCCGAATTGCAATGAAATTTGTAGGAAGCGCCCAGCAATCAATTTTCAAATGTGTAGAAAATGTTACGTTTCGATATTTTAAACCATCTGAAATGTTTCATACAACATACATGTTCGCCCCAGCCCCCCATTCCCATCCCAAAGCAAAATCCGATGACAAAATTTTTTGTTATTTACGTTTTTTTCCATGCTTATTTCATAAAAACAATATACAACTTTAGTATTCAAATAAAATGTATTTGTATAATAAAAAGTTTTAAAACAAAAATTTTTCGAACAACTTTGTAACCTATTTTTAACCGCTAAATATGCGATTTGGCCGATATTTTACTTATAAAATTATTATTACTTTTTGTCTTCTCTATCTTATATCTGAGTTTCATCGAAATCTAAAGGAATCATCGCTTTTTGATCAAAAACAGTTGGTCACGTTAGGTATAATGTAAAAAAAAAGCAATTAATTTAAATCAATTAAAAAATTATTTGCGACTGTCTATATGACGTTAATATAACACTGTACTAAAAAACATTATAACATTTGCCATGTGGCGATGTCTCAACTTAAAACGCAAAAGTTGTCAACCCTGAACGTAAAAACCATACGTCAATCTGGTAACATTGTGAAATACAGACGGAGGAGATTAGAAAAATAAACAAAAATCTAAAAATAGAATATTTGTGTTGTTAGTGTTGTCACTTCTGAGTATAATATACAATAACAGAAAAAGCTAATAGGAAAGAAAACTGCAATTTAGCTGCATTAGATTCTAGGCCATACTTGGGTGTGATCGCTAAAGGGTTATGACTTGGTATTGTTACGTTTGTAATTTAAGATGAGCGCAGGTTTGATTCTTATAGCCGCAGGTTGTTGAAAAATTTATCATATAGAGACAATCTGACAATTTGTGTTCGTTGTGGTGTAATGGTTAGCGCGTTGGACTGTTACACAGATGGTCCCGGGTTCGATTCCCGGTGACGGCAACATCAATATAGAAAAATAAATATAATATGTATGAGTTTTCTATCACTTATATGTTTGTATCGCTGCGCCCACCTTCGGTGTTCCCATAGCACTTAACCCCACCGAAGTAAAATAATGAATCAGTTGCTTCTCTTTATAAAAAAAAAAAATAAGACACGAATAATAATACAATTTAAATGGAAAATCACTGATGAGCCTGTCCACAAAAAAAAAGCCAGAAACTAGTCCAGTCTGATTTAAAAATTAATAGTGTTTATAATTTTTAGAGAAAAACGTTTATTCTTCTTCTTAACCTCAACATTTCTAAAATAAAAAAAACTTACCATTTTTACATTTTTTTTTTTTTTTTTTTTGGAAATTTATAGAACAAATGAAAATATGATATTTTTTATTAAAAATTAAAAAAATACAAATTTAAAATTTCATCGCTGTTGGTGGGTGAACTTGTTTGACGCCAGCGTATTTCTTCATAACGTTAAAAAGTTATAGCCATTCTGCACATAGTTAGAGTTAACTTGTAGAAAATACATTTTCTCTCCAAACTGAAACAAATTATAATTTTTATATATCGCGTAAACCTCGATTTCAACCCTTTATAGCCTCATGTAACATTACTGTAACAAACCCCAAAAACTCCGAAATAATACATACTGAATTTATTTAGCTCGCTCAAATTTGTGTCACTCTACTGTGACATACCACTAATAAAATTAGTACCAAAAAAATATCATAGATGGCGTAGTTTTTTTGACTTCCGTCAGTTTGAAGTTCGCATAAAACGAATAGTGACAAGTTTGAACACGTGTAAATTTAAAATTTTATAAAAAAATACAAAAAGTGCAAAAAATTGGGTTGTTTTTATGAAAACCTGTAGGTAAGGGAATAATATTTTTTACTTATTGTATACAATGCATATTTTTACATTTTTACATGAAAAAATTATAATGTTCTGTTTGTAACATTCCTGTTACATTCCCTGCAGGAAATGTCAATAGTGAAAAAGTATTGATTCACTATTGACTGTGTCACCAGTACTACTAACCAAATATTCCCCAGGCAATGTAATTTGCCATAAACATTTAACATGTACGTGTCATTGAAAATCACTAGTGACATTAGAACTATTGACTAGGTAGTGAGTAGGTAGTTCTATATGGTCCCAATATGTAGACATTGGAACCAAAGATTCACTAGTGACTAGGTAGTTCTTATGGCACCATATGTAGACATTAGAAACATAGATTCACTAGTGACTAGGTAGTTCTTATGGCACCATATGCAGACATTGGACCAAAGATTCACTAGTGACTAATTAGTTCTAATGGGACAATATGTAGACATTGGAGCCAAAAATTTACTAGTGAGTTAATAAAGTAGAAAGTGTAGACGCTTAGCTGACAATGTCAACAAAATAGTAGACAAAAGTGGAGACTTGGAGACACTTGACCCCAAGCTTCCTGCAGGGATTGAGTTACTATTTGATTTGATAGATATTATTATGGGAAGATATAAAATTAAGATACAAAGCAAAAGATGGCAGGTTCGAATGTTCTATCATTTATTAGACCTCACTATGGCGAATTCTTGGCTTCTATACTGAAAAGTCTGGAAGGCAAAACACATCACCGACAAACAAATGTCTTCAGCAGATTTTCGTCTTCAGCTAGCTGAAATTTATTGCAAACTTGGCGTAAAGACTAATACCAAGACTCGAAAACCAATTAAAAACGAAATTCAAACCAAAAGATATATGGGGCCGGCGCAACATGTTCCCCCAAAGTCAGTTCGTCAGGATCGAATCGGCAAGTTCCCCCAGTGTATTCGCGTATCACAAACAATTTGAGAAAAATGCGGTGTAGCATTATGCTATAACAGACAAAATAATTATTTTAAATCCGTTCATACCACATAAATATTTTTTTTTACTTTTAACTCAATGTAACAGTAATGTCACAATCCTAAAATGTCAAATAAATAATAAATAAAGGATATTTTTTAATTTCTAAGTAATACGTTTTTTTTTATTTACCTTAACCTTTCCTGTATCAAAAAAATTTTTAATTTTTAAGTTCATGGGCTACAAAGGGTTAAGTCAAAAATTTAATTTTTTCAAACATATTTTTGAGAATAGACCATGTATCGTACATATATGTTATATTCGTTTATCATTTTTGCACTAAAAGACTTCAAAGGAATGCCTTTTTATTTCTTTTAATGCCATCTATGAAATATTCCTTTCTACTAATGACAAACTTTTTGCATACCAAAGATATTTTTTAGTTTGTAATACTTTTGGCAGACTAAAAACAAAAAACAAAAATTTAAAGAATTTGTTATAATACTTGAGTTTTTGGCAAATATGCCAACCATAAACACCAAATATGGATAAGGGGCATACATAGGATAGGGAGTTATGAAAATACGCAGTGTTGTCATTTACAATTAATCTTTCTATATTAAAATCCAGCAGATAAATTTGGTTTATAAACATTAAGTCGCTGATAAAGGCGCGAAATTATTAAGTCAAATCTTTCCATCACAATTGAGGTACAAGAAAGGGTCGTTGTTTGGAGATAATTATGTTTTAACTTTATTTAATAAAGATAAACTGATTTCTTTAGACATACTAGTTTTTCTTCAAATTGATGAAATTTTTTCAATTTTATTTGATTTTATCACTTTATAAAAATTTCTTTAGTTTAAATAAAAAATTAATATAAAATGACATTTAGGTTTTATTAGCCTGAATATTGTTGTAAAAATTTGTATTTTATAAGAAAAAGTTGTCATTTTGAAATCTCTGAACTTTCAAAGGTAAAATAAAAATAAACAAAAGTTTAAACACAAAATAAAATTATAAAGTTTCTCATCATATTTCCTTATTTCTCGGTATTTTTTAATACCGTTTATAATTAGAATATAAATGAGTTTATAATATGGGAAAAGGGTAAATACCCAAATGGTAAATACCCGGTAAAATAGGTGAATTGGGTAAAATACCCGGGTATTTACCAAAATGGTGGGTTGTCACTTTCACTCCGAAAATAATTAAACGAACAATGAGGTGTAGAATAGGTGATACCAGTGGAAGTGGAAGGTGCTTCCTCAAATGAATTATCAAAATTGATTTCATCCTCAGCCGGTACAATTTTTGGGGAAGTATCCTTTTGTCGTATGTCTTTATTGGCGAGATTCCAGTTATGTGCTATAAAACATACTTTTCCGGCATTATCTGCAGTTAATCTGTTTCGTTTTTTTTTTGAGTGGATGAAACTTTGAGTGCTGAATGAGCATTCAGTGGCAGCAGAAGTGCATGGAGCAGTCAATATACGAACCGCTATCTTGCTCAATTCTGTGGACACACAAATACTTTTCCACCATGTAGAAGGAGATATATCTTCTATGCAGCTCCACACAAAATTGTTAGCCCACAAATCCTCTCTAGCTTTATAGTTTGCTAGGTCCACGATTACATTTATACTCAAATTGGTACTCATTTCATAAATAAACTCCATTGCAATTAGATAATCGGATGAACTTAAATCGTGCCCTTTGCTATTGGGGTCAAGCAAGCCAGCAGCCAAATGTATTGGTTTAATAGACATTTCCATTATTATTTTTCAAAGGAAGACAATTATTCTTGTTTTCCATTATCATCAATTTCAGTTGCTTCTATAAATGCATCTCGTAGCTTATTTTGAATGTCTTTAAAAGCAAAATGTACTCGATGAATACTAAATTGGTTGGATTCGAAAATAGTTATCCATTGCGCCATCGGTTGAAATAGTTTAAAATTTACGCCAAGCATATGCTAAAAGTCTTCACTTAAAATCTCCACAATTTTAAGTCAATTTAATCCACTTTAATATAGTTTCAATTCGATTTTATCCGCTTTTGATATTTAATAACACACGTGCTATTGAAAACATTAAATCAAATTGCTCATTTCCAATGAAGTTTCAGCTTATTGACAGCTAGAGCTTGCTAGATGTTGCATTTCAAATAATTTTTATAAATAGTCAAATAAATTCCCAAAAAGGGTATTTATCTTTTATTTACCCGGTATTTACCCATGCATCGGGTAAATACCGGGTAGAATCCCATCTCTAAACATGCGTAATGGGTGCTAAATTTTAAAAATTAAATAGTTGCTTAGTTCCACTATAGGCAATTTACTTTCTACCACTGATCCTGTTTTGTGGTGGCTGAAGTACTAAATATGGAGATTTATCCTTCATAAACAAAATGTCGTATTGATCCATAATATCGACCGTATTTTCAATTATTTTCTATAACAAGGACATGTAAAGTTTGCTGTTTATTTCTGCTCTTGAAAAAATCTATAAGTCTACTTAAAATTTGAGAGAACAACACGTTTGATTTTATTTCTAGGTAAATGTTGTTTTTTTTACCCAGCGTTTTAAATTCGTTATATGTTTCAACTTCAGGTTGATTAAAATCATACATTTTTTTAATTTAACATTATTTTTTTAAATTAATATTTATATGCTTTATAAACAAATTAGTACTTAATTGCATTAAAATTGAAAACATTTTGATTTTTTTTTTTTTAATTTTTTAATTAAAAAACTTAATAGATAAAATTGTATTAAATTATATATAATTTGATTTTAGTTGATAGATCCATTTTTCCGATTAAATTATATGAGATTATATTCCATGAGATGCCATGAGTTCAGCTTATGTGTGCCATTTTCCTGAACAGATGAGATGTGATGTTTAGTTATATGTGATACTATATATAATCATATATGATTATATAGGAACTTTTTCCTCGGGAATTATTAAAAAAAGAGATTTTCTTTCCCTTGTTTGGCACTAAAAATAGTATGGAAAATTCAAAACAATACACTCAAAAATAACATAGTAGAAAAGTTAGAAAACGTTTTGTAAATCACGTATACTTTTTTCAACAAATTTTTTGCTAAAATTATGATTTCAGCTAGTGATACACTTAGAGTACTATGTAGGTAAAGACCACTGCAATTGTAGTTGAAACCAAATGAAATTTCACTTAAAAAAATTACGACTTACATTTCATTAAATTCAACTAACATTGTCATTTGTTTTTTAATGTTCAAAAATGACTAACAATTGTAGTAAAAATTAAGCACATGGTAGTAAAAACTAAACAAACATTTATTTTTTTTTATTTTTTTAAATAACAAAAAACAACTGTAAAAAATGAATGTAAAAACATAAAACAGTCATTTGATGTTAGTTGTTTTTTTAAATGAACTACAAGGTTAGTAAATATTTTAATTTGTTCTACAAATGACTGACATTTACATTAAAAATAAAGAAACTGTATTACAACCCAAACAACTACATATTTTTAAAGCAGAAGTTCCCTGAGTGTACTTTTTCAGAACTTAACTGTAGCATTAGTTCATGCTTTACCAATATTTTACTAATGTTTTACTAATTTATTTTGCTAAAATTGTGCGGATCAGCACATTAAAAGTGTGGACGACAACCAGATTGAAAGATATACGCATAATGAATTAGATGTCAAGATGTAGTACTGACGAGGAAAATGATACTAATAAAATCAACCATGCAGGATTTTTATATTTGATTTGCATACATAAAACAAAATTATGGATTGAAACAACTTAAATGTTGCGTTGTCAGCGGCTTGTGAAAGTAATTGTCTATTATTTAAATAAAACACAAAATAAAATATTTAAATTTAATAAAGATTAAATGTGTATTTGTAAACTAAATGTTTATAGAGATTAATAATCTAGTGTGTTCAAATTGCAAACAAATATACGTTCAGGTAGACAGACTAAAGTGAAAGACAAAGACACACATCTTAGGTTGATTTTTATGTTGCCTTTTTCTTATTGCAAAAAAAAGGGGTTGTATAAGGGCAATTCCACCGAAAGGTCTACCAAGACCAAAAAAACAAAAGTTCTTGAATCCATTTTGTTTTAAACATATTTTCATAGGAAAACAATCAAATTTAACTAACGTGAACAAATTTTACTTTTATTCATAACCCATTTCGAGATATTTGAATATAAAGTCGACCAAGCCAATTTTTTCTCATTGGGACATTTCTATTGCACTTTTTGTTTTGATAAAAGTTCTTAAATAGAAGCATTTAATATTGACTTTTGGTTTTAAAAATATTTCTGGAGATACAAAGAGCTAAACAAAAATACATAACAAACTATGCAATTAAAAATAACGGTAAGGTTTTGCTATGCTTTATCACATATTTCGATGTCCCGTTCGACATTGATAAATAACATTTGTAATTAGTGCGACAAGTGGACATGACAAAAGTTCATCAACTTTTGAGAACAAAAACAGATTTTTATTACAATTAAAATAAAAAAAAAAACTTTTTGAAAAAAAATAAAATCTGTGATCTTGGTTCTTACGTGCGACATGGTGGTAAGTGTGGATTTTAATATTTTGAAAAAATATTTTTTCTTACATAAATGATTTATTTATTTAAATACATACTTTTAAATTATTTAAATATAGATGAGTATAAACGGCGAAAAAAATAAAGAGAGATGCAAACGGTGGAGAGAAAAGTTGAAAACAAATTCATTTTATCAAGCCTAGTCGATTTTATAAACAAATTAGGATGTTCCTCAATAGAATGGAATTTTTTCGCAAGCTCACATGAAAAGGGAGCCGTCGATGGAGTCGGAGCAGTTATCAAAAGGAAAGTCTGGCAAATAACGAAATCCAAAAACGTTGTTATACCAGATGCATTTTCTTTTTATCAATGTGCAGAAAACAACATAAATGGAGTTAAAATGTATTTTATGTCATCTGAACAGATTGAAGAGCATTCCTTGCTATATAATTTAGACGAAAAATGAAAACAAGTTAAAAGCATTTCAGGTATATCCCAGTTGCACTTCTGCCTATTCTGAAAAAAACTGTGTTTGATATTTCTGACACTATTTTCATTTAAATTTATTTTTGTTTATTATAATTAATACTACACAATACTTTGTTCATATACATTTTTTTTTTTTTTTGTTAACTTCGTTGTTATGCTATAAACACATAGACGACTGCAGCTACACGACTACAGCCTGTCAAAAATAAAATACACACGTTTATATGAAAACGATTATTTTGGCACCAACACAGCTACACGGCTACTCGACTACTTTTGCCGCTGTAGTCAACTTGGGATAATTTCTATTTTTGTTGGCTACAAAACAAAAATAGTGTTGACAATAAAACAAAATATGTAACAAATTAGTGCTTTAAAATATTTTATATTGTGAAACTCAAAAAACGAGCAACATTAAATGCTATAATTGCATTAATATTCAAGAGGGGTTAGATACATTTATTTTTACGTTATAATAATGTATTATAAATAAGTAATTGTATTTTTAAGTCAACTTTATATACGTGTCTACAACCATGCATGTTGTTCTATTTTAATAAAGCAAAAAAAAAGATGTAATTGGCACTACTGAAAAAAAATTCATTTGTATAAAACACAGCTGTTTACTATGTTGCTGTCGTTTCCAAAATAATAAGTAGCTGACCACACGGCGACGATTGCAGTGAACGGCATTTGTAGTCGTTGTAGCTCTGTAGCCTGCTGTGGTCTATGTGTTTATAGCATTATATGAAAATAAATACACTGAATTCTTTTGTTGATTTAAAAATATGTTTTTTAAGCTTATTTATTTATAATTTGTTAAAAGAAAACAACTGAAACAACATAAATATGATAATGGAAAAAAAAGATCTCGTGCGACATGTCCCGTGCGACAGTGATTAAAGTTAAATTAAAAAAAAGAGACATTATTAGCCAACATTCTAAAATTAGTCGCATTGTGATATTGCCTCAGGTTTCGCTGAAAACAGAGTTTTAGTTGATAGTCGGTAAAACTACGTCTCGAAAGCTTGAAAAAATTTCCAAAATCAACCTAAACAACAATTATAGGGCTAGTTAAGAGCTATAAATTTACCCTATTGTCAAGAAAAAATGTCTTTTTAATTTGATTTTTTTTTTGTAACTTAAATGTGTTCAACGGTCACGTTCGACATGATGGAATTGCCCATATGTTACAGTTTGTTATTTTTTCGTTTCGTTTCTATAACTATCTGCGGCATTTGCGTTTCTTTAAAAGATATCATCATTTAGATAACCACTGATGTAAGCAGTTGAAAGATAATTTTGTTTATGTTATAAATAAATATTTTTTTTTTTTTTTTGATATTACATTAATTGATGTCGTCAATGTGGGAGTATGAATATTTTTATATATTTTGTAACGTATTATAAATTAGTTTCAAAAGAATCACAAAAATATGTTTTATGATTTTCAGCAAATAAATTAACTAAAGTATAATTTTTTCTACAATTTTTTTGAGTTTTTTTTTTCAGTCTACTAATATTCAGCACTAAGTGTTAGCAAAACTTTTGCTGAATCAACTAATTTTGTTGCTTATAATCAGCTCGCTGATTTTCAGCAAAAGATTTTTCTTTTCTTGCAAAGAAATAGCTTCTTTGCTTCTGACTAAAATTTTACTGACTCAGCAAAATTTTTTCTCTCTTTACTAACTTCTTTGTTTTTTTTTTTTAAGTGTACAAGTATTTTTTAATTTGATATTTCGTTTGTTCGATTGTTCAGGAATTGCTTTTTTCAAAAAGTAATTTTCTAATAATTCTACCTGGTATTGTTGCATCATGGACCAACCAACACTGTGATAAACTTCAATGACAAAAATAATTTTAAAAAACAAAATAATAATTTTTAAAATACAAAATGATAATCTGTCAGTTTTGTCTTTTCTATAGTAAAAATGAAATCTGTCATATTTTACTGTAATTTATTTTCGTTAAAAAATAAACTACATTCTGTATATGACAGAAATGGAAGTAAATATGTACATCCTTATCTTCCACTTTCTTAAAAAAAAACAACTTTCTTACTCGTTTAGTGACCATTTGGAATATATAGGAAAACAAAATGGAAGAAAATGATAAAACAAACAACTTCAAATTGAAACCATTCCAATACGAGTGTAGTTTAAAAGTTTTACATTCATGCTACTATTAGGAGCAAATTAAAACTACATTAAAACTTTTACGTTTATAACCACTTTAGAAAACTCGAACGCCAGATGTTGACCAAAAGTAAACATTAACTCAAACGCACATATACAAAAACATTCACACACACACACACACACACACACACACACATACACGGCATTACCAATTTCAAAGTATGTAGTATTAAAATGGCAAATCTTTAAAAAGGAAGTAAAAAGGATAAGAAGAAAATTGAAAATATTGTATGTGGTGAAATAAAGTAAAAAAAAACTGTATGTTGGCAACTAAAACTAAAACCACATACAAAACATTAAATTCTGTTTGTCATTTGATGATACGTTTTCTCTAACACAACTACATAACCACTTACTAACACTTCCACACACACACACACACACACACACACACACACAATCTCAATTCGCAAACTATTAATGTTGGATAAGTATTTAGAAGATAAATTGGAAGTAACAATGTGTTAAAAGATTCTTGTTGAGACAGTAAATTATAAAACCATAAAACCATCGAATGGCATATTGTTGTTAGTTAGAAAAAAACTAGGGATAAAATGTACAGGAATTTACACAAAAAACGCATTTATTTTGAGGTTAAACAATATACAGTTAGGAGCAAAAGTATAACAGCCCAGTCGGAAACTGCCAGAGCGGTACAAAAAATTAAGCACTTTATTACCACTGGTTAACCGAGGAATTGGGAATAAGTTACTGGCAAAACACTTGTTTAAGGTGCTTTACCAGCGTTTTACAATAATTTCAGTGGTCTGCAAAAAAAAAAAAACATTGGCTGAGACCAATTTGCCAACATTGGCAAAAAGTGGTTTCCAAGTGCTATTCAAAGAGAAATTGAAAACGGTCTAATTGAAAGTTGAAACACTGGTAGAGCATTTATTTTATAAAAATTATGATGCTTTGGTTAACCCATTCCTGCCTATTGGGTATTTAAATACCCAAAAAGGAGCCATCTTAAAAAATTATAGCTAAATCCAGGTAAGAGTTGCATCAAATTGATTTTTACAGGTAGGTGGAGAAAGGGTTAAAGTACTTTAGGAAAATGTTGGTGTAAAATTGGGGGTTGGTAATTATCTGTTAAATTGTCTGCAAATTTACATATTCTGAAAAATTGAAAGAAAGAATTGAAATTGCCTCTAAAAAATTGGAAAGGCCACACATCGGAAAACTTTATTGTTGGCTAATAGTGTTAGGTATTCTTTAAAGTGCAAAAATTTGTAGCTGGGTAGGACCACTCACTTGGGCTACAGGTATGATTTCATGACATGACCATTAAAATACGTATTTTACAGTTTTATGAAGTACCCTTGCTTGAAATATCGATTATTTTCAAGTAAAAATTAAGATCTTTACATGAAAGAGCATAACAAAATAATTTAATTAAAAAACCACAGAGGAATTATTTTATATCAGTGGTTAATTCATAAGTCCCAAGTATGGGAAATCGAAAAGAAAATTATATCAAATAACTTCCAAAACCTTTAGTAAAGAATGTGTGAAATTTCATCGATTTTGGACAATGGAATCGGGGGGTCAGGCATTAATGGGTTTAAAAAGTTTGTATTCGGAAAGTGCCAAGTTTGATCCCGGTTTCAGACATATATTTTGTTTGTGATTTTTTTATACGCATACTATTAGATCATTTGTTCGTTAGACCGCATAGTTTCGGGACACTTAGTACATTGGTGGCTGTCCTAAAAGTTTTCATATATATATATATGTATGCACAGCGCATACTTTTGGGACATTTATTCGTTACCCCGCATAGTTTAGAGAAATAAGTTACTGGCAAAACACTTGTTTAAGGCGCTTTACCAGCGTTTTCAAAAACGGTTTTGCCAGTATTTGTTTTACAATAATTCCAGTGGTCTGCAAAAAAAAAAAAACATTGGCAAACCATTGGCTGAGACAAATTTGCCAACATTGGCAAAAAGTTTTTTCCCAGTGCTATTCAAAGAGAAATTGAAAACGGTCTAATTGAAAATCGAACCACTGGTAGAGCATTTATTTTATAAAAATTATGATGCTTTGTTTAAAAAAGTTTGTAGTCGGAAAGTGCCAAGTTCGATCCCGGTTTCAGACAAACATTTTGTTTGTGATTTTTTTATACGCATACTATTAGATCATCTGTTCGTTACACCGTATAGTTTCGGAACACTTAGTACATTGGTGGCTGTCCTAAAAGTTTTCATATATATATATGTATGCACAGCGCATACTTTTGGGACATTTATTCGTTACCCCGCATAGTTTAGAGACATTTGCTTACTTTGGGGACTGTTCGCAAAGTTTTCATGCATTTTCATATATCTAGCGTATAATATGAGGACAATTGGTTCGAAACACCGTATATTTCGGGTACAATTTTGGCCGTGTCCCTATGTATGTACAGCGCATACTTTAGGGACACACGCAAAATTGTCCCCAAAGTATGCGGTATATCGAACCAATTGTCCTCATCTTATACGCTAGATGTATGAAAATGTAAATGCGGGAAACAAAGGGTCGATTGATCCAAAGTGACAAATTTGTGATATATGATTTGGGGACACGTCACGAAACTGGTAAAACCAAAATTGTGGTGCACCAAAAAGTGTTAATTTTGGTGAAATGACCAATCACGTGGCTATAGTTATGGTGACAAAACATTCACTGGCTGCTACCAGATATATCATGTAACTGGAGAAAAAGTAACATAACATCAAAGTGTTCTGAAGCAACTAGGGCCGTTGCAGTTGAAGTTATTACTGATCATTGAACTGGTTCAAAACCGTTAGCGGTGGATGAAAACTTGGCAATTAGTGCCAAAGGATTCAGTTACTTGACTGCTACACAGCAGACATAACACTGAATAAATTTTATCTGTACCGACTATGTGACAGTAGAAACGAAGACGTAACACTCTACTGGTGCATGCACAGAGGCGTCCTACAGTGTGTACAGAAGAAGTCATTGCTGCTGTAGAGCGTAGCGTAGAGGAAGACCCCAATCAGTCTATCCGAAATCGTGCACAGGAATTGGATATGTGTCCATCCACTTTATAGAAGATTTTGCGGAGAGATCTTGGTTTGCGTGCTTACAAAATCCAACTCGTGCTACAATTGAAGGCACACGATCAGCTAGCAAGGCGTAGATTCGGTGAATGGGTGGCCCAAAACAAGATTGCCGTTGATCCCGATTTTCATAAGCGAATTTTGTTTACCGATGAATCTCACTTTTGTTTAAATGGATGCGTCAATAAACAAAACTGCCGTATTTGGAGTGATGATAATCTTTAAGTGTATGTTGAGAAACCGTTACATCCAGAAAAACTGACTGTTTGGTGTGCTTTATGGGCTGGTGGAATCATTGGTAAGTACTACTTTCAAAACGATGCTGGTCAGAACGTTACCGTCAATGATGACCGCTATAGAGCCATGATTACTGACTTTTTCGTTCATCAATTGAACAACCATGATGTGCAGGAGCTGTGGTTTTACCAAAAGTTTCTTTTATTGAAAGAAACTTTTGGTAACCGCCTAGTTTCACGTTTCGGATCCGTGAATTGGCCTCCAAGATCGTGCGATTTAACGCCGCTGGACTATTTTCTGTGGGGATATGTGAATTTGCTAGTTTACGCCGATAAGCACGAAACGATTGATCACTTGGATGATCAATCGTTTCGAAAATTGGACCTCCAGATTAGATTACGTCCGAACCAGCCGTGGCGGTCATATGCCAGAAATCATATTTAAATTATAATGCCAGAAGATTATCTTTCGAATATAGTAAATTTCATGTCAATTTAAAAAATTCATCATTGTTTTATTGCATTTCAAAGTTCTATACATCTATAAAAAACACCCTTTACTTTACTTGATTAAAAACCAGACTAAAAATTTATATCTATATAATACCTTAAATTTTGGGCTCATTAACAATTTAGAATAAACATAAGTCTGTGCGACGGCTTTCCATTCCTGATTTAAGCGAATTTTTACAATTTTAAAAGTTTATTTTTCAATGGTACTTGTTTTTTTTTGATTCAATGAGAATGAAATTTAAAACCATTTTCGTTAATCCATGAATTTAAATAATTAAATCATTAGTTAAAAAAATGATAACGAAAATGATTTCTTTACCATCGATATCAGTGTAATGGTAATGAAATCATCATTTCATTAGTCCCATGTATGATTTAAATTAATATCACTCATACGCACTATATGCTTTAACAAATGTTTAATGAAAAATATTATGCCAACCCATATTTTTAGCAATAATCTTGCTAAAATATGTCGAATATTACTTTTATAAGACTATTGAAGAAGATTAGAAATAAGGTTAAAGTAAAGTTGAGTAAAACGAATAATAAATAAGTATGAGCATTTACTTCCAAGGAATTTCTTTTAATATTTTATTCCTCATTTTTGTTTTCTAATCAATAACATTGGAATTTCATTAATATTGACTTGACTGTATGTTGCTGGAGATGTGGTAGGTTATGGCTTGGTATGTAGTACAAGTATTGAAAACTAAATAAGAAAAAATCATAAAAGAATTTATGCTCTGAAAGCTACTTGTGCCGTATATCTTATACGTTACACTCATGGAAAAATGTTATCAAAATTAAAATCATTCAACAAATTGTTCAGTAACTGGATTTCGAGCGCAATGTAAAAACAGTTTTACAAACTTTATTCTGAGCGTGGTTCTGGCTTTTATTTTACTCCATGCACATTTCTTTTTCCAAACATTTATCGTATTTTTTCCAAGGTGTTGAGTAGGCAACCATTGCACAGTGGGATATCTCGCAAAATTTTTGGAAATAATACGGCCATTTCTTACTTTTTGTATGCACACTTTATATGTTGAGAAAGCAAATATTTATCTACCTCCAGAAAAACTGTTGGTGCTTTTTGGGGAAAAAATCGCAAAAATTTAATTTTTTTCAAATTTATACTTTAAACGAATGTAGTTTTTGAGTGAAACAAGATATTTCATTAATTTTTATAAATTCAAAAATTTATTTAGTTAAATAACCAATATTTTAAAAAAGAAATTCTCCCCGATTTCGTCCCGCTATTCGCAAAAAACTGGATCTGAATCGGACAAAATTTGGAATTTCCCATTTTTAAATGGGAATATCTCGGGAACTATTATAGATAGCCCACATAGGTTTTTGTTAGTCGCTACTAGTTTTTTGTTAGTCCCTACTAGCAAATTACAAACATGTTGATTTTTTGAAAATCGGATTAAAAACAAAAAAATGGCGAGCACCCAAAATTTTATATGCAAAAAGTTTCTTATTTTGGGTGTTCATATTGCCGCCCCCGGTTAGTCTGGAATGTTCAAATCTTAAGCTCGATATTACGTCACTTATGCGTGTTCAAATTTCATTGCAATCGGACAACTAAGTAAGAAATGACCGAATTATTTACAAAAATGTTGTGATATATCCCACTGTGCAACGTCAACAAGAATAACGAAAATAATAATAAATTCCATGCGATTGAATCCTGACAACAGCATTCGTCGTTTTATTGATTGATATGCTGCGTTAAACATTGCAAAGTTAGAGGGAAAAATTACTAAACAGGAACTAAATAACAATCATATTTGCACAAACATACCCTCGGCATTGCAGGATAGGGATGCCATACTTTTAAACTAATTTATTTCTTACTTAAGATAAGCGGGGTGAGTTTACTACTTAGGTTTATCTGTCCTAAATTCGCTGGTACTTTTTGTACTTCACATTACCGGAACCAGAGGGACCAGTTGTCTCATATTTTATTTTATTCATAGTTTTTGATACACGCTAAAAAAAACGCCTTTGTTGGAAATATAAATGCTGGTAATATATTTTTGTTTGGAAAATATTTCCGTTTCCCATGTTTCTAATATAACATGTTTGCTTGCAAATTTAATTATGTTTGTCTGTAAACATATATATGTTTAGAACTTGCAAAAACCGTCTAACGGCAAAAACATATATGTTTAGCTGCAAATATATGGGGCATTCTTTCTGATTGTGAGAACCCCTGATGCTTAAAGTTTAGCTTGACGTATAATGGATTAAAATGTATGCACCAACATCTCTACTTTTAAATGTCGAGTTGCGCAATATGGATGTAATGATGGTTTAGCCCAGGAATGCCCAAAAGTTCCTTATGGAAGAGCAAACACCAATACATTTAAAGAAAAACTAATTTTTATTCAATATTTTTTGTTGTAAAAACCAATACATACAAAGAAAAAAGAAAAAAATATTTCAATGTTTACCAGCAAAGCATACGAAAGTGTTGTTGCTTTGCGCTTGCGTGTATACAGTGAAGAACGACAAAAAAACTAATAAGACAAAGTTGTTTGTGTATTTCGTATTGCTAGTGCTGAGCGCTCTATATGTGTATTAAAACACACAGCCTATAGCTAAGTGTTTTTACAAAAACAAATGAGCACCAAGCGCATAGGCCTTGGGCACCCCTGGTTAAGCCAATTTAGAGGCGCGAGTTAAGATACTACTTTCAGAGACGCTTACAAATATGTGAAGAAATGATGGTGTCGGCTTGAAAATTGGCACACTGGGGTTTCAGGTGTCGCTCATCTCGAATCTGGCATCAGATTTTTAAAATTCTAAATGGCAGATCCAATATGGAGTGGAATATAAAAAAGTTTCTTAATTGTCTTTTAAATTTTTTGGAATCACTGATTTCGAATCTGACATTCGATTTTCAATACTCAAAATAGGTGTTGCATATTATTAAATATAAAGTTTTGGGGGTAGATAAATACGAATCTAAAATTGGGTTTTTGAAATTGCAGATTTAATATGGCGGATCACCGGATTTATATCTAATATTTTTTCGGAAAGTTCTAGGGGTCTCACATTGCGAATCTGAAATCAAATTTTAAAAATTCAGAATGGCGGAGAAATTGTTTGAAAACGGATCGTTTTCGTATTAAATATTTTCTGGGAAACCTTTGGGGATTGCTCAGTAATCAGATTTAAAACACTCAAAATTTCAGATCCAATAAGGCTGATGATTTTTTTTAGAAAATCATCGATTTATGTGAAATTATTTTTTCTAAAAGTTTTAAATGTCGTGCTTCATTAAGAAATGTTTATAATTTTTTTCCTTAAAGCGACCTCTAGTGGAAATATTGGCAATCGACGTTGAAACTTTGACATCATATACATAAATCCTAGACGGTTGAAGATATTTTAAAAATTTGAATTACGTATAATTTTGGGAAAAAATCTATATTCAAAAATATATGAAAAATTATTTTTTTAAGTTAACCAATTTTTAAATTTTTTTTGGAAAAATATCGTGGTTTTTAACCATTTTTTAAAATTGCCATATGACAACCCTGACCTTATAATTTTTATAAGTTTAGTAGTATTTTGTGAAAGGCGTGGTAGAGAAGAATGAGTGTATTTTCCAAAAATCATAACTACATTGCAAATTTAATTTTTTTTTTTTTTCTGAATCAGCCTGCGCAGTTTATGATATTTAACCTTCGTCAGTGACCCTGTTTTTTTTTTTTTTTTTTTGTTTGAATTTTTTAATAATGTAATATTGATATGTTTTTATTTGTTCGATTGCGTCTATATGAAATTTTTCTGTGCAATCACTGATCGTTGTATAGATAAACTGATTTCTAATGCCACATGCACTCGCACTACATGTTAGACAGAGCGCTTTAGCCCTCTGAGCTATCGTCAGGTCGATTTTTGTTGTGATTAAACCTAGTTTTATTCAATACACGGTGTTTTTGTTCTTGCATACTTAATCTCAGAAGTACAACTCCAACAACACAACAGTTCTATTTTTAGAAACTTAACTCACTCTAATGTCCACTGTTTTCCCATATGTTGTAAGTGATGCCATATCTATGATATATTCTTTGTATATTCGATAGATTTTAAAAACCATCCATTATTTATATTTTGAGTGAAAACGGAATAAATTTTGATATATTATAGCCATTATGTATTTTAAAAGTTCATCGTTCAATAGGTCAGCTTTTCAAAAATTATATACAATCGATGAAATAATTTCTAGCGGAGAAATACATTTCCATATTTTTTCATCAACACAACAATTAACAATAAAAGGATAAGACTTTTTTATATTTTTAATTAACTGTTGAAAAAAGTTCCATTAAAAAAGGTCAAAAATAATTATTTGGCAACTCCAGATAACAATATTTGACATTTTTTTTATTCACGATTTTTGTCAAGATTTTAAATAATTTTAATGTTTTTAAATCACTGAATTATCTTCGTCTAGTAAAAAAAAAATATAGCCGGTAATGGGTCGAAAAGGGAACACTGTGTCAAAAATAAGTTAAATGATTTTCTTTGTAACAAAAACGGTTGTGTGCATTCATTTAATTTTTGCTGGGTAATTAAAGTGTGTTAAATTAGTTGCCAGCCCCTATATTAGCTGTGGGTAACAGATTTCACCAGTCTTGAAGCAACAAAATTGCTCTGGTACCGCATTAAATATTGCCAAACAAATTTTTATGTTTCATTCAATAAAGATTTTCTTTGTAACAAAAACGGGTATCTGCAAGGTTTGAATGAAAAATGTCCAGCGGTTCTATGACATACCATTAATAAGCTAAAATTATTAAATTTCGTAATGTATTAATAATTTATCTCACTTTGTACTCTCTCTTCAATGACTTTAAAGCACAACATTGTTCGTGTATCGTTGTCCATTATCAGCAACAATGTTTTTATTTCTCTGACTTTATATTATTCATACAAAAATATTATAAATTTTGATCAGTACAGTAACAGTTATTATGATTTTAGTTTTTAATGATGCGTTCACAACCAACAAAAAAAAAGTTCTTTAGAATAAGTAATAAAAACATCCGCCCCCCCACCCCCCCCCCCCCCCCCCCCCCCCCCACACACTCACACACACGCCATCAACCCACGATTATCGCCTAACACTCATTTCCCACATAGATGTTTACAGATGTTGTTGGTTTTCTTTTTTGTTTAGGACTCTGCTCGAAAGCAAAACTGTGATTAGTCAAAAAATGAAAAAGTCACACGCACAACAAAAATATTCATAAATAAAACGGAAAACAGACAGAAGTTTTCTTTCGTCCGATGACAGGAAAAGTACACTGCGTTGCAAAACTATAAATATACATTAATTTCACTAAATTTCGTAAGCTGCAAAAAAAAAAAAACGTAGAAGTGTTGAAACGACTTAAATGTAAAACCAATGGAAAATTATTAATATTGACCAAAAAAGCAATTCATTTATTTTTTATTTTAAAAAGAATAACAAATTCTTTAAAAAGGAATAACAAATTAACAAAATTATTTAAAAAGGTATAACAAAATCAATAAGTGTTTCATAACTACACTCGTAGAAATAAACCTGTAAAAATAGCAGAAAAAGCTACTAAAAATTAGTTCAAAATTACGTTGCTGAAAAAACTGCTAAATTTAGCCGATTTTTTTTTTGCTAAATATTATTAAAATAAGAACAGAAAAAATATATGTGTTATCTTTATAAAATTTTAGTTATATTCGATGTGAATTTTTTTTTTTTTTTTAATTTAACCAATACTCAGGGGACGCCCCACTATGCTTCGTTCCCATATAACGAAGGGACAAAATAGAAGGAGTAGTCAGATATTTTTGAAATTTGGTACACTAGCATAAAATAGCTTAGTTAAGAAAAATAAGAATTTTTGGAAAAATCGGCCCTAGGACACGCCTACCTCCCATGTGTCCTGAAATTGAAAAATATAATTTTAGCTTCAATAATGCCCACAAAATTACAAAGAGTGGTCATGCTGATACACATGCAACTAGCAACGTGTGTGTAAATTTTTATTTAAATCGGACTAAGGACTAAAGGTCCTGCTATTTATCCTTTTTCTTAAAAACGCTACCATTCCTAAAAAAATTGTCTGATCGTAATAAATTTTGGTATGTAAATTGATATTTGCAAGATATATATTTGTGCCAAATTTGGGTAGAATCGGATTATCAATGTGGAAAATACAAAAACATCATTTATTGAAAAATAGGATAAACCGGTTAAAATGCTCTTGCAAAAATAAAACTATAAGGATATTTGAAAGATAACATAAATGAAAAAATTAAAGAGGAAAACTAGCAATGTAAACGTCATTAAAAAATTATGAAAAAATCATATCGCACTTCCATCAAAATTTTTATTTTTCCACTTTTCGAAAAAAATTGACGAGTAGTATTCATATCCGCTGTAAAAATATCGTGCTATTTTGCCTACTTTTTGATAATGAAATGGTTGGTTTAAAAATTCTTTTTCATGTGCCTTTAATATTAAATTTAAAATTGTTTTGCTTCTACTGAACATTTTGAGGTAATACCCTCCTGTTGATTAAGTGCGATATATTTTGATAAAAAAATTAAAATTATATCTGCTTTCTCTCCATAACTTATTCACTTTACTTTTAAAAAACTGAATACTTTGTATTAAGTTTTTTTTGTTAAAATATGAATCGCCTATCTTATGTTTTACATATTTATACACCTCTGATATTTTATTGTTTGAGGATGCTGCTATCCAACAATCAATTATATCGGAATTTTTTTAAATATTTGCCATCTCCACAGATTAGTTACATTAATTTATAAATTTATTTTTTAAACCTTGTTTACATTACAAATAGAGATGGACCCGTTAGTATTTTCATCCACTAGCACTCACGATCACTTATGTTAAAGGCAATTAAATTTGTAACACTTACGGTTTTTATACAATTGAAACTTTTATAGAAAATAAAAATTTCTCTCGCATTTCCGAAAATTTAATATATGGTCGTATTAGCGCTGCTGGAATATAGTTACTATCACACGCGTGTATTGTAACTTCAAAACAAATGTGTCACGCTATCATCTCTAATTTGAAAAATATAAATAACGGCAAATAATATGATAAAGCAAAACAAAAATATGAAACAAAAAAAACTTCAAAATCGAAGTCAATCGCAACTTACACTTTAAAATAGTAATTTAAATATGAAACAGAATCTAATTTATAGTTTAATTGGATCTAACTAATTATTAATGAGATATTTTACATAACATGAAGCTACAGTTGCATACACTGTGCAACAAATTTTGGGTGTCCGAGTTTATCTTAAATGTTAAACGTGTTAGTGGTGTTCCATGAGGAGGGGCTGAAATGACCCCTAAAAATGGCAGATAGAGGGTTAATTAGTTCTATGAAAAGAACCGTCATCAAATTTTATTAAAATCATCTATTAGCCTTGTATTAGATTTAATACATTTTTTTTGACTTACTCAAAACGCCTTTAAAAAAAATTTAAAAACTTCAGTGGGCCATAAAAAAAACTCGAGCTAAATTTTGAAAATACTTCAGTGGTTTTGGGGGTACTAATGCTATAATTAAATTTTTTTTATTTTTTAACATGTAAAATATAAAATTGTGTTGCGCAATGATATTAAACACTCTTAAATGCCTGATATTTGAGTAAAAATCATAAAATTAGGCATTTCAAAAAAACGCATTTTTTTTTAAGTTGTGGTAAAAAATAGGCACTAATTTTTTAATACCCTCTTAGCTAAGAGTATAAACTTACAAAAACAGAAAAAAAAAAAATATCTAATTTTATATAATTTTTTTTTATACTCCATCAAACTTAAGTAATTTTTGGATTTTCAACAAAAAAAATGTGTTTTTCAGAGCAATAAAAAAAGTTATTTTGTAAAAAAATACTAAATTATAAATTTTAATTTAACTGCAAATATATCAAAGTACTTGAAAACCAAATTTCGAGCGACTTTTTAAAAAAATGAATTTTTCAGAATTATTTTTGTGAAACAACTAAAACTCATTTTTCTGTTAAGTAATTTTTGGAAGAAATTATCTGCTTTTAACGCCCTCTCGTGGTGGCAAAAGCAATCAGAAAAATTTTTTTTGTTAACATTTATTTGAGATACCTTATTATCTTTCAAAAAATCTGTATTTAAAAACAATTTGAGACAAAAATTTTTTTTTGATTTTTGTCTATGGGACAAAGCATAGTGCGCCCCCTACTCATGCAGTGCATTGTATTGATCAGGAAAATAAGGTATGGGAAGGAGGAAAGAGGGAGTAGTGTTTGTGGATATTTGATTTAAATTTTTCTAAATTGTAAGTAACAGGGAAGACTTCTGCGGGAAGTTTGTTCCACATACGAATCGTTCGACTAAAAAACGAATTTTCTCTGTAATGCGTTGTGCGAAACACAGGACAATCAACTACAAACGGATGTGCTCTACTAGATAAGCGAGTATTACGAATAAAAACTCGGGCTCGTGGAATAAGTTCACTTATCTCAGATGAGCATCTCCCATGGTAATATCGATAGAAAAGTGTCACATAACCCACATTCCGACGATGCTCCAATGAATCAATAGAGTTGGATACACTACTGTCATTGATAAGCTTCACCGCCCTCCCCTGAACACGGTCCAGAAGCTTCAGAATAGACAATGGAGCCCGTGCCCATATATGAGAGTTGTATTCCATTTTTGGCCGGATATAGCTGGTATAAATAGTAAGGAGATCGGATGGAGTGAAGTAAGTCTTGCACCGTTTTAGAAAACCGAGACACTTGAATGCCTCTTTCGACACTTGAAATACGTGCTTATTCCAACGGACATCACACTGTATTCTCATGCCCAGAACATCAAGAGTATCCGATTCCTCAATACCTATACCATCCATAGTTACAGATGACAATGTCAATTCCACAGCCCGTCTGTGGGTTAACATACAACATTGGGTCTTGCGCGCGACCCCACTCGGAGATTGTAGAAAGGTCTTGATTGAGTGTGTCATTCATGTTCTGCCGCATGCCCTCTATCTCCAAAGAGTTTGGCCTGTGATCGAATGAAAATGAATGACAAATGTTGCTGTCATCTGCAAAAGAGTAGAAAGAGAGAATTTTAGTTAATTGAAAATAGCAGTTTCCTCTGTAAATTGAGCAAAAACTTTTACTAAATGTTTGTAGACTCAAAGTAGCAAACAAAAACTGTAATATTAACAAAATTTTTGCTATAATTATCTCAAATTTAGTAGAATTCAAATAACAGTTTGTTTTGCTAAAATCAACAGAAATTTTTGCTAAAAAATTGTAGATTGCTGATTTCATAAGAGCAGACTTTTATCGCATTAAAAAAAAAATAATATAAAAAAAACTTTAAAAATTTTGCATTTTTTAATAATTTTTTGGTCTACTAAAGGTTTTTGCTGATTTCAGCAGATTATTTTGTTACCTTCAAATAACTAAAATTTAGCTCAAATATAACTAAATGTTTGTAAATTCAACAGATTTAGTTTTGATATTCTTATATTACTAATATTTAGCAAAGAAATATGCTAATTTTAGAACTTTTTTCTGCAAATCATTTTTAACTTTTTAGTAGCTTTTTTTGCTACTTTTACAGATTTTTTTCTATGAGTGTATAAATATACTTAACTTAATATATCAAAATTTGAGAAAAATATTTTAAAGCAGCGTTAATATAAAAAAAACTATAAAAATTTCGCATTTTTTAATAATTTTTTTGTCTACTTAGTAAATGTTTTTGCTGATTTCAGCAGATTATTTTGTTACTTTCAATTAACTAAAATTTAGCTCAAATATAACTAAATATTTGTAAATTCAAGAGATTTATTTTTGCTATTCTTATATTACTAATATTTAGTAAAGAAAAATCTGCTAATTTTAGCACTTTTTTCTACAGATTTATTTCTATGAGTGTATAAATATACTCAACTTAATATATCAAAATTTGAGAAAAATAATTTAAAGCAGCGTGAGGCCTCATTTTTTTGAATCAACTCGAATCAGACATACTGTCTACCAGATTTATTTCAAGTTCTTCCGTTATAGATCTCCACGCATCAATAACTGCTTGTTTTAGATGAAAACTCTTTCATATTGATGGTTTTCTGCGTAAACTGGAAGGGTTAATACTAGGGCTGCGATTTCCATGCAAATGCATGTTTTTTGTCGAAAACGAATCTGAAAACGATATCGATCAATTATCTTTCCGAATCAATAAATTTGCGTTAAAATGGCATCGATTTGTTTTTGCATATTTTTGCATATTTCGGTGAAAATGCATATGTTTGCATATTTTGGTTTTAAATGCATATTTTTTGCATATTTTAAATTTATAAATGCATATTTTTGCATATTTTTTTAACATTCAAAGCACTAATTTAAATGAAATTTTTTCCATTAATTATTCGAAATTTATTTCCGCTGACACACCCTTAAACAAATTAAGTAACGAAAATTTAAGAAATTTCTTTAAAACATATATAAACGAGAGTATCCCTTGCCATTCTATTCTTAGAAAAAATTATGTAGACAAAATATATAACTCCAAACTCTGTTCTTTTTTGAAAAGCAAATTTTTATGGGTATCGATGGACGAAACAACGAATATAGAAGGGCGTTACGTGGCAAATGTTATTGTTGGAGTTTTGGATAAAGATGAAGAAGTTTGCAAAAATAAATTCTTGCTTAACGTTGTGGAATTGGAAAAGGCCAACCATGCTACGATAGATTGTGCTTTCCATGACTCAATAAATTTGTTGGGTCAAGATTTCGACAAAAAGCAGAAAATTATATTTTTAACCGACATGGTTAAAGCCGCCAATGGGCTTAAAATATTTTATGCAAAACTGTTACATGTTACTTGCTTGGCACATGGGTTACACACGCGTTGCAGAGGAAATTACAAGCCAATTCTATAATAAAAATATAATATTTTTAAAGGCTCCTTCACAAGTTTCAATTTTTAATGAAATGTATCCTTTAGTTCCCCTTCCACCGCAGCCAGTATTAACAACATGGGGAACATGGAAGGAAGAATAGCCCAACAAATTAAGAAAAAAATCCAAAACGTTTTGCAAAAAAATGAAGGATATCAAAAAATAAAACAAATTTCAAATATTTTTGATCTGGAATCAAATGTGGAATCTGAATTAGAAGATGAATATTCTCCTAATGAATTGGCATCCTTCAAGTATGCTCCTATAACTTCGGTTGACGTTGAGAGATCATTTTCCATGTACAAAAGTTTTTTGCGTCCGAACAGACAAAGTTTTACTTTTGATAATATAAAGAAGTATTTATTTGTTTATACAAACAAAAATTTAAATTAGTTATTTAAGTTTTTAAAAGATATTGTACCTTTGAATAACAGTAGACTGAATTTCTTATTTTTTTGTTTTTAATAGAATTAAAAAAAAAAAAAAAACGATTTTTTATTTATGTATTTATTTTTAGTGCATATTTTTTATTTTTTTTAGTGCATATTTTGGATTTGTTGGTGCATATTTTAAGCGCATATTTTCGATTTTTTAGTGCATGAAAATCTCAGCCCTAGTTAATACTCAACAAATATTGTCAATGGGGTTTTGATCACATACATACTAGGTTGTCCCAAAAAAAATAAAAATTTGGATTTTCTAGGAAGATCTTTCCTAATTTGGATACTCATAAGGTAAAGTATTTTTGAGAATTTTATCAGATTTTTCGGAAGTGGTTTAGAGGTCGCGCAAACCGATTGTGTACCAAAAATCGAGCTTTTTGGGCTTTTAATGAATTATTCTTGAAAAGGTAATTTTTCGGCTTCTGAGTAAATATTCTTAAAGAAAATTTTCCGATCTTTAATTTTATGTGCATAAGTAATAAGTTTCGTCAGGGATTTTGCACATTTTGATACATTATATAACAGTTTTTCGTAAATTTTCAACAAATATGAAAAAGACTGCTTTATAACTTTTAAAATTTGTATGAAGACTAAAAAAACTAATGATGCAGTTTAAAAGATTATGAATTTTAAATAAATTAGCAGAAAAAACAATATAATTCTCTCTTACCGTTCTTGAGTTATACCCTTTTAAAGCTTTGCACCCATTGTATGAAATTTTTTGTACTATAAGATTTGGGCATCCGATTTGTTGTAAACTTTAGATTATGAGATTTGAAAATTTATTTATTGTATGTCAAAGCTTAGTTTTAGGTGTTGTCAAGTTGTGGACAGCAAAAAAGTAGCCAAAAAGCCGTTATCACTAGGTGGCACTGATATGGCTCAAACTAAAATTCATGATTTATTGGATTTGGGGGAACTACAACCCTATTTTTGGCAGATAGTCTATAGGTTTAGAGATAACAAGCCACAATACAATTAAAATTTTTGTAAACTGATAAGTGGAAGACGCTTGCTTGAGATTGAGATAAATTTTATGGATTGAGATAAAAGCTTTTATGCTAGAGCCCTCTTCCGGTAATTAGCAATCTCTATATATATAAAATCTCTGGAAAAGCTTAAGCTACTTCCGCAATACGGCTGGTTTGCATCCGCTGTTAAATCAGCTGATAAGCTTTTGTGATTAGCTGGCAGATGGTGGCAGAGGGTGATAGACCTGAGCCCCATCCAACAATAAAATCTCCTGGAGCCATTAACCGAGCTCGCTGGATGATGAAAATTATATACTCTTGAAACCAGCTACAACCTTTCATTCAAAATTCAAAAATTGATGCCTTGCTGGAGTTTAAATCATTTATTTTAAGAGTATATATTAAAAATTGGTACCTATGCCAGTGTCCCCGATACGCTCCTCTCAATGACCTTAGACTTTTGAAACAATTGTATGATTACAAACGCTTTAATGAAAAAGTTGCACGCGAGACTCTGAAAACTGAACTCCGAAAAGTGGTAAGTAATTATTATTTTATTTGTAAAAACATTTTCTAAATCCAATTATTTAAAGTTTAAACCAATGCAAACCTAGTTCACACCTTATAGTATTATACATTTCATACAATGTGTACAAAGCTTTAAAAGGTTATAACTCGAGAACAGTGAGAGAAAATTCATTTTTTTTTTCTGCTAATTAATTTAAAACTTAATAATCTATTAAACTGCATCATTAGTTTTTTTAGTCTTTATAAAAATTTTAAAAGTTATAAAGCATTCTTTTCCATATTTGTTGAAAATTTACGAAAAACCGTTATTAAATTGTCAAAATGTGCAAAATCATTGCCGAAACTTATTATTTATGCACATAAAATTAAAGATCGGAAAATTTTCTTTAAGAATATTGACTCAGTAGCTGAAGAAATGTCGATTTTTTACCAATTTTCAAGCAAAATTCAAAAAAAGCCCAAAAAGCTCGATTTTTGGTAAAAAATCGATTTGCGCGACCTCTAAACCACCTCCGAAAAATCTGAAAAAATTCTCAAAAATTCTTAGCCTTATGAGTATTTAAATTAAGAATGATCCCCAAAATTTTTTTTTGAATGGGACACCCTAATACATATTATTTGACGATAGCCATTCCATCATATGACTTAAATGCACTGAGGCATTGTCTTGTTGGAAAATTAATTCTTCTTCGTTGCTATTTTCAATAAATGACACCAATTTCTCTTCTAATACTATTATCTATGATCTTTATGAAATTTGGATATGTGATAAAGATGAGAAAATAAGGGACGCGTATTTTTCTTTAGCGGCCCAATCTCATGCGTAGGTATTAAAAAGTGGGTTAAAAGTTACCTAATTTTTCGTTTTTTTTCTGCTTATTTCGAATTGTTTTAGAGAAAATTTAGAGAAATGGTGTACCAAATGAAAGAGCTTTTGGAGACGCATTAACTGGTATACGAAACATGTCCGATAACTTTCAAATATTTTTGTTATTTAAAAAAATGCGTTTTAAGCGTTATTAAAACCGGCGTTTTGTTAAAAAATTATAGTTAATTTAGGCTAAAAAAATATGTATAGTAATGCCTATTAAATTTAATCGTGGGGATGTATGAGCTTTTTCCGATATTCGTAACTTTTCGTCTTTATGCGACTTTTTCCGAATCTATATTTTAAAGATTTTAAATAAATTGCAACCCTATCACACTACATAGGCAATATTGATATCAAAATTTATGTTTTCTCGAGTACATGAAAACTTCGTTCAAAAAAATCTGAATTCCATAGGTTTCAGGTAGAGATGGGCACGTTAGCAGAATTATGCGTGATTCACTTGAATCACGTGTGAGTGAAACCTTATTTCACTCACGTGAGTAAGTGTGAGTAGAGTAAGTCTAATTTTTGCGCGAATGAGTGTGCGTGAGTAGCATTTAAAAAAAAAAATTGTATTGCTTTTGATAAAGATTTCATCAATTTTCTTAACCGATTTTATATTTTTAAATTTTTAAAATATAAAATTGGAAAATTTCATATTCAGAGCAATTTCGGTTTAAATATTAACAAGTTACCGTAATTTTAAAATGTTATTTGTTTCCGGTAAGATTTTATTTTGTGAATTTGCGTGATTCGAGAGAATCAAGCTTGATCACGTGTGCATGTGAGTGAAATCTAGGGCCAAATTACGGCATTCGTGATTGAATGAAATTTCGAAAACAGTTTTTAAATCGGTAACTATAAAAATACTAATAATGAAAACACCAAGTGTTATATTTATATTCAATCAAGGACTTAACTATAACATCCCTGACCGAAAAAATTTCGTTTAAATCTTTTATTTTCAGAAATAGGAAATTAATTTCGATAGTACGAATCCTGTAATTCGACCCCTGAATTTACTCACGTGAGCAAGTGGGAGTAGAAAAAATTGTTCTTGAGTGATTGTGCATGATTGAAATTTTTCGCTCGTGAGTGTAAGTCAAAATTTACTCACGTGCCCATGTTTAGTTTCAAGCATTCCATACAAAAGTGTCCTAACTCTGGCACCAAATTTTAAGCCTTTAACGTGTGTTTGGGACGCTAAAAAAATACGTGTACCATTTTTTCTTTATCACATATCCAAATTCCAACAATATCTGAGAGAACCCATCGGGAGACTCCCCTTGTCAGAAGAATTCATTCTGGTGCTTGGAAATGCCAAATCAACCAAACCGTCAAAACAAAAGTAAAGTCGAGCAGTTTTGTGGCGTGTGAAATAACCTTGGCACAAACATCAGCTTTGGACACATTTACCTTAAATATTGATTATTGATTATTTTACGGGGCCGCCTATTTTATTTTCACCATAAGAACTTGGATTATTTGCAAAATTTGTGACAACCTCATGTGAACGGTTTATTTTTCTAGCAATTTCCCGAAAACTTGAGCCACTTTTTAAACAGGCTGACATTTGCCCTATTTCAAAATCACTTAGATATGAACCACGCGGCATTTTATTGCAAATTGATTAAAATTGCATAAAAAACAAAAATTTGCTATTCTTCTCTGATTACCGCGTTATATGTAATTATAGTTAAGACACTCTAAGAGGCAATTTACACGAAGAAATTAATTGCAGGCAATTTTTGAATTCTCTTTTAAAGTTGATTCTAAAAATCATGAACATTTACACGAGGAGTTTTTGCATGCAACTTTGTTGACATTTATTTTGCCAATCTTCTTTAATTGTTCATTCATTGAAATTTAATTTATTCGTAATAATTTAACCGCCTCAAAAGTGATATCTTTATTTATTTTTTTTTTTCAATTCTTCGGTAATATTGAATAAAGAATTGGAACGTTTTACCCGGTCCAAATAAACAGGATCTTTGACATTATAAAGATTCTCATTTTCCTGGTAATTTATAAGTAAAAGTTCCACTAGTTCTTTATTCCACATTATTTATTTTTTATTTTACGAAATATTTTCGATACACAACACTTTAGTATAAAACAAATTAAGAAGAATACGAACGATAGCAAAAAGAAATGTCAAAAAATATCTTGAAAAACGAAAACCGTGCAATTTTTGCTACACCGCTTGCTTCTCTACCCCGTTTGCCTACAAACAATAATTGCACGCAACATTGCATGCAAAAATTGCCTCGTGTAAATTGCCTCTAACAAAATATTATTACACAATTTTTCTCTTAAATCATTTAAGAAATCTCTTAAATTTTACACAATAAGAGATAAGCTATCACTAGGGCAAGGAATTTCAAGCAAATGCATGTTTGTAGTCAGTAGCCCAAAATCGATGTTGACCAACTACTTTTCCGAATCAAAGAATCAAAATGGAATCGATTTGTTGTTGCATATTTTTGAATATTTTTTTTTTAAATACAAATTATTGCTGTAAATGCATATTTTATGGCATATTTTGTAATTTCTTGTTGCATATTTTCCATTTAACTGTATATTTTTGCATATTTTGTAAAAATTAAAATTAAGTTTTATTTAAAAATAACCCTGAACATAGCATCTAGTTGACATTTTTTAGACATTTATATATTGGATTTCATTTTTAAGCCAATAATCTCAAATAATAATAAATCGATTTCTTTAAATATTATTTGTTTTTTGTGCCTATTTGTCTTTTTAAGTTGCATGAAATTTCTTGTCCTAGTTATTACACACTGAAAAACAGTTATAAATTTTAAAAAATGTTTGTAATTTTAGAAAAAAATAGCAAAAATCATTTGTAGTTATAGTTATGCAACGCAGTGTAGAAACAGAATAAGAAAAACTTTTCAACCCAAATATATTGAGGATAACTAAAAAAAAAGTTATAATCTACTAGTATGTCGTTAAGTTTTAGGATACTATGAAAAAATAGTAAAACATTAGGGTGGTGTATATTTGAATATAAATTTTGTTATGGAATTTCACTTCGAAATTTAACTTCGATCATATGAACTATTAATTTTGAAAGTGGCATGAATGCCATTGTTTTTAAAAGGAGATATAAAGGATTTTGCATTACAGTGTTTTTGAAGCTGTAAAAGGCAACTTTTTTACAATGTTTTTATACACATCTCATCATTGGGCATTTAATTTATTAATACTTTAAAGAAAATTACACATTTATTGCGAAAAAAACTTTTTTCAATATTGAATGGACTCATACCGACTTCAAAATAAAAACTTTTTAAAAATTGTTCTTCATAAGCATACTATTTTTTTTTTAGTTTAATTGTACATTTTTAAGCCAATTTGGAAAATTGTCGGATTTTTTCACATGATTAGGTTATATACAGTGTCGCGCAAAACAGAAGCAACAAAACATACGTAAATCTTTGATTTGAAATATTTCATCTACCAAGTCGATTAGAAACAAGTTTTTGATTGGATCTTTTATACTATTTAATAGAGTATATAAGAAGTATATAAAAAACTTATAAAAATGAATAAGTGGAAAAAGTCAAACAAAACTATTGATGCTCCAGATATGAGGATGTGCAAAACGAAAGCAACAAAATGACAAATGTTGAGCAATTAAATGTGAGTTTGGACCTGAACCGATTATACCTCTTAGTACAAAACCCCCAAAATTTATGTGTTTTTTCGAGCACTACGAAAAGTTGAACATGCTTGAACATGCTACTTTATACCGGTGATGTGCATTTCTAATACTTTTCGTCAGATACCAAATTTATATATACATAGTTTCTTTGGAAGAAATATGAAAAAACTTAGAACACAGTAAATGATTTAATTTTTGACCGCACTTTTTAATCCCTAAATTTGAGATAGGGCAGCTAAAAAACATGGTTCTATTATTTTTTGATTCTTTATAACATGTCCAAATTTCATCGCAATCGGAGGGAACCTTGTAAAATATCTTCCTTTACAATATGAATTATATTTCTGGATACAAAAATAACTAAACTTTGAAATTTGTCACAACTGCATAGATTTATTTTTTTTATTTTTAAAAAGGGCGCTTTCACACATATAGCCTCCCGACTTGTAGGTCAAGAAAAGTGATCTTTGACCTTTCCAAAAAAACAATATGTTTTATATCAAATCAAAGGTAATTTAATTTCTTTCCAAAGGCGACCTTGATGAGTTGCGTACCTATAACACTTTTAAAGACACTGCCAATTAAGTAAGTATAACTTTGCACATTTTTATTGTTTTTTCCGATTTTTAAGTTCTAAGATACACTCGAAAAATCATAAAATTCAGAGAAGGTAGGGTTGGTTTGGTTGATTTGACATGGAATTACCCATGAAGGTTTAATACGTTTAAGACCCCGGAAATGAACTGCATTAAGTTTCATGTTTTTATGATTAAATGCGATAAGATCTTCTTTTTTGTGGATTTCTTGTTGCAAATACCCAAACTAAGGATGTCAAACGGGAAATCCTGGAATTTTCGGGAATTAGTAAAACCTGAGTTCCGGGTTTATTATACTATATCTCCGGATTTCCTAAATACCGGAATTTTTTCGGTATTTTTCAAAATATTTCAGGATTTGTTTTTTTTTTTGCTAACATTCAAATTTATTAATTGGTCTTATTTATTAATGTGTTGCTTTCTTTGGAAAAGCGTTATTGAAGAGATGAAAGGTGGGGAAAGATGAAGGGCTTCAAATATTGCAAAACTGCAATTGCGCCAGATAATAAGTATTGGAACAGTTGTAGCTCGCCACCTGATGGAGATTTGGCGAACTTATTGAAGCTTTTTGATTCATAGCCCTGATTCGTTATTTTACTTCGGTGGGGTTAAGTGATATGGCAACACCGAGGGCGGGCGCTACGATACATATGAGGTTTCTATCCCTCATATGTATCATATATATTATTTTTCTAAATTGATGTTGTGGTCACCGGGAATCGAACCCGGGACCATCTGTGTAGCTAACCATTACACCACAACTCCCCACAATTGGAAAATATGTGCCTTCTTATTCTTCATAGTCCATTCAAACACAGGCAAGTATATTTTTCAAAAGTTTAAATTAAGTTGAGTTGGATTGCATTGGAAAAATATCCAGTTGGGCTTAAACCACATTTCATATATTTTTTGTTGTTACTTGCTAAACATAAAATGTGTCCAAAATGCATTGAAATCTTTTCGTATCCTTATATTTTTTATTATTTATTTTTGTATACAAGCAAAAGATGTTTTCAACACATCGTCTGTTAACTTTTTATAGCCCTACAGCATGGCTTAATACTTGCAATAACTAAAACCTTCAGAATCACATAAAAGGAACTTAAGTGTGAACCACATAATACATCAGATATAACATCCAGAAGATTGTTCTTAATCCGCAAGAGATCTCTTGAGACCATATTTATACGATTTTATAGGATCTAAAATATTACTTCATTCATTAGTTTGTCATCATCTGTACACTAATAGAAAAAACTAGTAAACATTTTTGCTAAAACTACTAAAAATTAGTTAAAAATTACGTTGCAGAGAAAACTGCTAAAATTGGTAGATTTTTTTTGATAAATATTATAATAGCAAAAATAAATCTGCTGAATCTAGAAATCTTTAGTTATATTTCTGTTAAATTTTAGTTAAAATTAATTTGCTAAAATCAGCAGCAAACTTTCTAAATATTAGCAGATTTTTTTTTTATTATTATTTTTTTTAATGCGAATAAAAATCTGATCTTCTGAAATCAGCTATCTATTATTCTATTATTTTTGTTGATTTTAGCAAAATATAATGTTAAAGTATGGACACCATAATATTTTTACAAAGTTAAAAGTCGATTACGTTATTCTTGTAAACACTAGAAAAACTATTTTAGACTTTTTGAATTCTCTGCTATTTAGACAATATAAAACCGAGCTTCAGTTCAAAATTTATCCAAATTTAGTTTGGACAGTTTTTTACATGGATGGTAACCGATTCGATGTGGTTATCGGTAACGTAACGCTATTTTCGGTAACGGTATTTTAGAGGTAACGACATTTCAGTTATTTCAGTGACGGTTTTTTTACTTTTATTTAAGCGGTAACGTTATTTTACCTATTTCGGTAACGTAATTTTGGGTATAACGGTTTTTCAGTTATTTCGGTAACGGTATTATAAGGGTAACATTATTTTAGTTATTCAGGTAATGTCAATACTCACCGATATCTTGCACTATTATGCCCGAATTCCAACGACTGGCTAGTTTATGATCAATCTTTGAAAAAATATATATTGTTACGATTTAGCCTTTTATAAATCGTGTTTTGTTTAATTCCCGTTGAATAAACAATTTTACGGATTCTTTTATTTGCAAAATAAAACACTTTTTATTTAATTTAACTTTAGATTTATTAAATAACCGTTTCACACTAAATTAATTAGCTTGTAGCTTAAGGTTGATAGTTATCGCTTCACGTTTCGATTACAACTTAACGACTTCGACGATTTAATTACGACTGACTCATTTATTCGCGGCGCACTGGTATTTATACCAGTTGGCATCACTTCTAGAAAAAGCTCGACTGATCTGGCAATTACTGGTTACAGAATAGTAGCAATTTTGAATTTAACGGAAATAGTGATTGTTTGACTGTATTTCATAGTGTTGCCATCTTGCTGTTTTATATTTAGCAACAAGAATCCCCAAATTCGTAACACTGCCGCCCACTTAAGCCTGTTCGTCCCGAATAGGCACACTATCTCCCTTTCCGTAATTTGCTAGTCGTTCAAGATGGACCACCTTCATTTTAGATCTTGGGCTGTTGTACTTCTGGATCCGGTAGACAACATCGTTCAACTTCTTGATCACTCGGTAAGGCCCATCCCAATGCGTCTGTAGTTTAGGAGATAATCCTTTCTTTCGTTGTGGGTTGAAAAGTAGAACCAGCTGACCTTCAGTGAATCCCTCAGAGTTTGCGGCTCGGTCGTATCTGGCTTTCATCTTATCACTGGTCATTTTAATTCGACCGCGCACAAAGTCATGTAATTCATTCAAATTTTCTTGCGCTCGAGAAGAGTTTTCCTCGTTCCCATCTAACGGTGTAGGCTTAAAGCCAAATTCCAAATCTCCAGGCAGTCTCAATTCGGTTCCAAAAATAATTTTTGCTGGTGTTCTAGAGGTAGAGTCATGCACAGCCGACCTATATGCTAATAAAAATTTTTGTATGTGCTCGTCCCAGTCTTTCTGATGGGCGCTCACCACTTTTCGCAAGTATTCTTCCAGAGTGCGATTAAATCTCTCGACCATGCCATCAGACTGTGGATGAAGTGGCGTTGTCCGGGTTTTTCTTATGCCATATAGCTCACACATTTCCTTAAACACGCCGGATTCAAAATTTCTACCTTGGTCAGAATGCAATTCTATTGGAACACCATAACGGCACACCCAGTTGTTCACAAATACTTCCACTACCGTTTTTGCTTCTTGGTTGGGGATGGCGTATACCTCTGGCCATTTGCTAAAGTAATCCATTACTACTAGCACATATCGGTTTCCAGCGTTGCTTACAGGAAATAGGCCTGCAACATCCATCGCTATCCTCTCAAATGGCGCACCTGAGTTGTATTGCTGAAGTAGTCCTCGACTTCTCCTTACTGGACCTTTGGCCGCGATGCATTCTGTGCAGTTTGCTATCCAATCGGCTACAGCTTGTTGACATCCAACCCAATAAAACCGCTGTTTTAATTTTTCTAGGGTTTTTGTTATGCCTAGATGACCTCCACTGGGACCATTATGGAACTCTTTCAATACTTCATTCATCTTAGAGGACGGCACGACTATTAAATTAGATGAAGATTTGCCGTCTGCACTCTCCCACGTGCGATATAAGCAACCATTTACCAGTTTCAAACTATTCCATTGTGCCCAATAAGATTTCAAAAGTGGTCCCTCTGCTGATATTTCATTGCGGGTAGGTCTTCTGTCTTCCTCTTTAGCCACTACAATTTTTGACAGGATTGGGTCATTCCTTTGCGCTGTTGACCAGTCTTCTTCCGATTCTATTTGCATTAGCCGAATATCAACTACACATTCTTTCTTTTCGGCTTTAACGCAATGTCTGCACTCCAAGTTACAGGGTCGCCGCGAGAGGGCATCCGCATTGCTGTGTTTTGTACCTCCCCTGTGCTCGATATTAAAATCGTAGCTCTGCAGGTGTTCAATCCAGCGCGCAAGTTGTCCTTCAGGATTTTTAAATTGTAACAGCCATCTAAGTGCAGCATGGTCAGTCCTCAGCGTAAAATGTTGGCCATACAAATACTTGTGGTAATGTTTTATGCACTCTATTACTGCCAGCAGCTCGCGTCGCGTAACACAATAGTTCCTCTCAGGCTTCGAAAGTATTCGGCTGTAATAGCCAATAACTTTTTCTGTCCCGTTGACCACCTGTGAAAGCACGCCTCCTATTCCGTAGCCGCTCGCATCGCTATCTAGCACAAATTTTTCTCCAGCGATGGGATATGTCAGAACTGGTGCCGTAGACAACAATTCTTTTAGCTTTTAGAACGCACTTTCCTGTGCTTCACCCCACTGGTACGGTCTCGACTTTTTGGTCAGTTCATGTAAGCTGGCGGCTATGCTGGCAAAATTTGGTACGAATCGTCGGTAGTAAGTGCAAAGACCCAGAAAACTTCGCAATTCATGAAGATTTTTCGGGCGAGGCCAGTCCTTTACAGCTCGTATTTTATCTTCATCAGTAGAAATGCCGTCTGCTGTTACAAGATGACCCAGATATTTTACCTCTTTCTGGAACAGTGTGCATTTCTTTATGCCAAGTTTTAGTCCTGCCGATGATATACGTTTAAAGACTTCAACCAGGTTTTTGAGATGTTCATCAAAAGTCTTTCCCATGACAATTATGTCATCAAGATACACCAAGCATGTTGTCCAGTGAAGTCCCTTTAATACACGTTCCATAAGGCGTTCAAATGTGGCCGGAGCATTGCAGAGTCCGAATGGCATAACTTTAAACTGCCACAAACCTTCACTTGTACTAAAGGCGGTTTTCTCTTTGTCTTTATCTGCAATCTCCACCTGCCAGTAACCACTTTGCAAGTCTAAGGTGGAAAACCATTTGGCTCCGGCAAGCGTATCCAAGGTGTCATCGATCCTAGGTAGTGGATAGCTGTCTTTCTTGGTGACGCCATTTAATTTTCTATAATCGACACAAAATCTGGTACCGCCATCTTTCTTTTTCACCAAGACCACTGGCGAGCTCCAAGGACTCGAAGATGGTTCGATTACGCCGTTCTGCTTCATTTCGTTTACTATCTCTTTCACCTCATTTCGTTTTGCGAGGGGTACACTTCTGGGCGCTTGTTTTATTGGTCTTGCTTCGCCGGTGTTTATTTCGTGCTTTACAATTGCTGTTCTACCTTGATTTTGGCTTTTTAAGGCAAAAACAGATGCATGCTTTTTAAGTAGCTGTTTCGCCTTATTCTTGTCAGGCGCTGCTAAACCGGCTATCCATTTTCCCATATGTTCGTCTAGTATTTCACGTTCTCTTGCGGATATTTTAACAGGTTCGGGCTTCACTTCGCTATTTATTATTGCCTCTGCTGGAGCACATTGAGCTATTTCGATGTTTTGTTTGACGACTTTTTCATGGCTAGATAGATTTAGCACTCTCACGGGAACTCTTCCATCTTTGCAAGTTTTGACGAGAGCTTTTGCTGTTAATAAGTCACTCTTTATTTCAGTTGGTTCTACTACCCACAAACGGTTATCCTCACAATCTCCCTCCACACGGGCCCATACCAAATTTTCGGATTGTGGTGGTAATTTTTGGTTCTCAATGGCTACTAGCTTTCTTACTTGGGCCTTACTTTCATAACCAACATCGAGGGGTATTTCAATATTACGCCAAATCATTGTTTGTTGTCCCATGTGCAGATTAATGTTATGTCTTATCATGAAATCTGCACCAATGATGACTTCGTCCACAATATCGGCAACGATAAATTCATGATACGCAACGATGTTGGCCATAGCTACCTTCACATTAATTTTTCCATGAACAGTGGCAGACTCTCCCGTAGCTGTACGCAATCTTATATTGCTCAATTGCTCGATTCTCCGCTTTACTAAATCGGTCCTTATAATGGAATGTGATGCTCCGGTGTCTATAGTAAAAATGCGCTTTTCTCCGTTGATGTAGCCACAAGCAGTAAGGTTGCTGTTTTTCTGTTGCATTACTGATATGGAGATCGTGGGGCCCTCGTTTGTGGGAGCCAGCTCATGCCCCTCTGTGCTGGCTCGTTTTAGTTTAACGGTGACTCGTGTGATGATGCATTGTTAGACCGCTTATTGTTTCTCGGTGGAGAAGCAGATCTGGATCTTTTACGTGGCGCTTTGTAATTTCGCTGAAAATGGCCGACTTTTCCGCAGTTATAGCATTTACCTCGGGCTTTATTTTGATTCTGCGCAAATGCCTCATTAATCGCCTCCTTGATGTCCTTAATGAGACTACTCTCTTTTTCGTCGGTAACCTCGATTTTTCGAGCTCTGCAAAATTGTGGCTTCGAAATTACTTTAGCAGTCTCTTGAGCTAACGCAAAGGAAACAGTTTCTGCAAAAGATAACTTTTGCGTAGCACAGACCGCATGCTTGACATCAAAATCGCGAATGCCATTCACAAATGCCTCTATTTTAAACTGATCCAAAAACGGGTGATTTTCGCCAGGATAAGTCAGCTGCACCAAACGCTCAATTTCCATTGCAAAGTCTTGAAGAGACTCATTGGCTTTTTGTACTCTGCCTCGTAGCTCCATACGGTATATCTCTTTCTTATGTTCACCACCATACTTACGTTGTAGTGCCGCCATAATGTCACCATGATTGTTTTCTGCAGCTAATAGGGACAGTTTCGAGAACTTCTGCTGCGGTGCCTTTTAAAGCAAGAATCAACTGTATTGCTTTTTCTTCATCGCTCCAACCATTTTTGCTGGCAACCGTATCAAACTGGAACTGGAATACTGTAAATGGTGTACTGCCATCAAAACTGGGAGTCTTTGTCTTACAAGAAGTTTCTGATATTACTCGCACCGGTCCGCCTTGGATTTGCAGATTGTTAATTTTTGCCTCTATATCAATTTCTAGATTGTTCATTTTATTCTTTAAGTCAGCCAGCTCTTCATCGAATTTGCATTCAATGGAATCTACTCTTTTATTTATTACCTCAGAAATCTCCAGTAATTTATCGTTTGTGGTTCTAGAAATTTCATGAACTTCAGCTAAAAGTTTCTCGTTGCTGGCTCTAGAAGTTTCCTGAACTTCTGCGAGTTTCTCGTTGGTGGCTCTAGAAGTTTCTTGAACTTCCGATAGAAGTTTCTCGTTGGTGGCTCTAGAAGTTTCTTGAATTTTCGTCATTTGCTCCATCATTGCAGCAAACATTGCATTAAAGTCTGTATTGCTTGGTGCAGTGAGGGTGGATACTTCCATTACCTTTTCTTCCTCAAAATCGTGCGCTCCGATGTCAATGCCACGCCGCTTGAATTCATCTATAAGCCTTTTTTGCAGCTCCGCTTTATTACCTGCTGTCGGAAGATCTAGCTTATTTAACTCCTTTTTGAGTTGCTCAACTTTCAGCTCCTCAAATTTCATGATTGTCCTTTCCTTTTTTTTTTTTATTTAAAGTTTATTGCAAATTTCACTTCTGACACCAATTGTTACGATTTAGCCTTTTATAAATCGTGTTTTGTTTAATTCCCGTTGAATAAACAATTTTACGGATTCTTTTATTTGCAAAATAAAACACTTTTTATTTAATTTAACTTTAGATTTATTAAATAACCGTTTCACACTAAATTAATTAGCTTGTAGCTTAAGGTTGATAGTTATCGCTTCACGTTTCGATTACAACTTAACGACTTCGACGATTTAATTACGACTGACTCATTTATTCGCGGCGCACTGGTATTTATACCAGTTGGCATCACTTCTAGAAAAAGCTCGACTGATCTGGCAATTACTGGTTACAGAATAGTAGCAATTTTGAATTTAACGGAAAATAGTGATTGTTTGACTGTATTTCATAGTGTTGCCATCTTGCTGTTTTATATTTAGCAACAAGAATCCCCAAATTCGTAACAATATATTTACAGTGATTATGTTTTTCTGATCTTGTCAGACTATTTCGTTTGCGGTATTTTAAGGATAACGCTATTTCAATAACGGTATTTAGTTATTTCGGTAAGGATATTGGTATTTTAGTTATATAGGTAATGGTATTTTACGGATAGTGATATTTCAATTATTTCGGTAACGGTATTTTAGGAATAACAACAGTCCGATGAAAGGATTTTGAATCGGTAACGGTATTTTAGCGGTATTATCAGACATCCCTGGTTTTTAGCAAATAAAAATTCCTGTTTGTTGTTATAGGCATGAAAAAAATCTGCAGAAACTAGGGGATGCAGATGGAGTGTTATTATAATGGTCGATTATTTCTTTCTCAAAAAAGTCAAAATCTGGTCGGAAAACACAAAGTGTCCAAAAATGTAACTTCGATACAGAATGTTAAAATTGTTGTGCGCAAATAAAAATTCAGGACATATTTTATAATAAATAACTTAAATCAAAGCAAACCGTGGACAAAACAACCAGCCAGTTAGCTTGAAACTTAAGAAGAATTAATAATTTTTTTAGAAAGATTTTTATCATACCTCAAAATACCTAATAAAGTTAAAATGATTTCCATTCATTTGAAGACCATGAAGTTTCGTACTGTCTCTCAGAACTAGAGTCTAAAGAATACTTCGAAGTAATAAAATCGTATAAATGAGCAAATGAAATTGTAGTGTACACGTGCTAAAGATTTTGAATATTTCTGCTTAATTTGGTCTTAATTCGATTATTCAATTAATCAAAACGATAGGCATTAATATAGTTATAAGTTTTAGCTTAATCCAACTACAATTCTCTTAATTTGCGAAACATTCTTTCGTTTTTTCCCCTTTTTTTATATATATTTAAGTCGAATTAATTTTTATTTAATAAAAGAAAAAAATACAAGATGTCTTGAGAAGAATTGGTACCACTGGGAAAGCACTAGATTTTTATTTTCGGGTGCTTTCCCAACGCTTTGTAAAGCATTGGCACCACCGTGGAACGGTGCTATAAATGAGAATTACATTCCAGTTTAAATTCAATGTTATAAAATTTTAGCTTTAAAAAAGCATTTGGTACGGCAACAATATTTTATCCAATTGTTTTTAGCTTTTTGAGGATTTTTACAATATTGATCACTTTTTAATCAAATGATTTATTCTTCTATTGAAAAATAATGCAATTATAAAGCTATCAACTTGTAATTGAATTAGAAATTTTCGTTGTTGGCAGAATTTCAGCATTTAAAGTTATTGAATCGGCGGTTTTCGTAATTGAAATTGGTTTTTTTTTGGGTGTTCGTAGACTACGAAAAAGCTTTTGATTCTCTGAAGAGAGAATATATTTGGATTGCGCTTGATGCAAGGGGGATTCCTCAAAATCTAACTGACATTCTCAGGAAAAGCTATGAGGGATCTACATGAAGGGTTTTGCACGATAGAGTGTTAAGTGATAACTTTAAAAGGAAGAGTGGTGTACCACAAGGGTTTTTTAGGATGTAATATTTGACGCAGTTAATGAATGACTAGTGGGACTGAATTGGGGAATGTGCCACAAGTTAGGTCACCTAGAGTATGCAGATATACAGATATGCCAGCCATTTTAACATTCCTTACCGAAGAATCCAACAAAGTAGGACTTAAAGCCAAAATATCAAAGACGAAGACAATGATAATCAATGCGGCGAACACATCCCAGTTCGCAGTTAATGAGCAAGTGATCAGTGACGTTATCAATTTTAAATATCTAGGCATCGTTAAAAGTACTAATGGAGGAACATTACATGATATAAAAAGCAGACTGAAAAAAGCTAAAGGCAGTTATGCAATGTTGAGTAAGGTGTGGAGGTCTAACACAATAAGCGCTTCAACGAAAATCAGAATATTCGACGGTTGTGTAAAATCCATTCTGTTATATGGGTGCGAACATGGTTTATTATCAAGGAAATAATACAGAAGTTGCAAACATTCATCAATAGATGTCTTAGTAACATTCTAAGAATATGGTGGCCTCAAAAAATAACAAATCAAAGAGTATTTACAAATAGAGAGACCACACTTCCCACGCCTCTCAGCAACAAAATACCGAACTCGTGCAAGCAAATGAAAAAATTATTTTTACACTAAAAAAATGCTTGCAATATGTTGATTAACAATTGTTGCTTAAAACACTCACTTTTATTTTGCTTATATTTTATTATTTTCTATTAAAAGTTAATATATTTTAATTTTATCCTGCTGATTTCATCACTAATATTTTAAATAATAAGAAATTTTATTAAAGTATTATTTAAAAACATGATAAAAATTAATTTAAACTTTTAAATTTCTGCAACATGTTTTCATTTGCTCGGTGCGAGTTTACGAACAAATAAAAGGAGAGCAGATTGAGCGACACTGAGTAGTATGGAAAGCCACTGAACTAACGAAAACCTGCTAATAAGGACTAATCAAATAAAGATTGAAAAAGAAATAAAGAAGCGTAAATATGGTTGGTTGGGTCACACTCTAAGAAAATAAAGGGCCGAACTTCCACATGCAGCTCACGAGTCGAACCCACAGGCATATCGAAGCGTATGAAGGCCATGAACATCCTGAAGGAACTAAGTAGTTTAAGAGACGAACAAATCTTATAACCAGTTGCGATACATAGCTAGAGAACGAGAAGACAGGAAGAAATTCGTAGAAGAAATTTGTAAATAGACTGAGTTCAGAATTAAAATTTTGTAGTGAATTGTAAGTATTGAACATGTTTTATTCTTAGCATTTATATATTACGAAAAAGCTTCTGATGCGCTCAGTCGGAAATATATATGGCAAGCTCTCCTATCGAGGGGAATACCTGAAAAGATTATCAACATTTTAAAAAATAGCTACCATGGAACTTCTTGCAGAGTTTTGCATGATGGAAGTTTAAGTGAACCTTTTTTCACCAGCAGCGGCATTCGTCAGGGCTGCGCTTTATCTCCACTACTCTTTATCACAGTTCTGGATATGGTATTCGAAACCCTGGATATTAACCCAACTGGCATAAATTGGAGAATGTTTGATAAGTTAGGAGATCTGGAATACGCAGACGATGTAGTTCTAATAACAAATACGTACACAGATATGCAAGCAAAGATTGATAAATTATCAAATGAATCGCTAAAACTTGGGCTAAAATAAACACTGCTAAAACTAAGACTATGAGGATCAATACAAATAATGAGACGTACTTCAAAATAAATAACCAACAAATAGACGATGTTAAACGGTTCGAATATCTAGGCTGTGTTTTAACAACAGATGGCGGCGCGAAAGATGATGTAGTTAACCGAATAAGAAAAGCTCAAAGCGCCTTTGCATCACTAAAAAATATATGGTTCTCAGAAACGATTGAACTTAAAACAAAAATTAACATATTTAATGCTTGCGTAAAATCAATTTTACTTTACGGATCTGAAACTTGGTTCATCACTAATAATATAATAGCAAAGCTTCAAACCTTCGTAAACCGCTGTCTACGATCCATTCTAAAGATTTGGTGGCCACGTACTATTTTCAACGAAAGATTATGGCTAATTACTGGACAACAACCCTTACATAAAAATATAAACAATAGAAAATATAGCTGGCTCGGTCACACTTTAAGAAAGAACGAAGGCAATATTGCGCAATCAGCTCTACAATATAACCCACAAGGTCGTCGTGAGACCAACCAAACAATTAACCAGTTAAGATACATAGCTAATGACAGAAATGAATGGAAATCCTTTGTAAATAGACTAAGTTTATAATTTGATTAATCAAATAAAAACATGTCTTAATAATAATAAAAAATAATGTTCAAATAATAATGCTTTATTTGCATTTTACTTAATTTAATGGCGTTTTCTTTTCTGGCAAAAATGTCACATTTTTTTTGCACTTTGCCCTCAAATTACCTTTTTGTGTTCTTTTCTAAAATAAGGTAAACACTCTGAGAGGGTGCCGTGTTTCTTTCTAAAAATGTTGCCTTATAAAAGGCAAAAAATTCAACATTTTCTGCCCTCAAAAAATTTACAGGGTTGGATGTTGCCCTGTTTTTTTGGTTTATCAATCACATGTGTATATATTGCAAAGTTTTTGGCGAGAAAACTCTCACCTTGGTAGCAGAGTGGTAGTGTGCTGGCTTCTGACACAGAAGATCCCGAGTTCGAACCCATATTGGTATCACATTTTTTTATATATTTTTTTTTTGTTAAATTTAATTTACGATTTTTTTTAATTTGTTTTTGCTATTTTTTTAATTTTTTCGTTTTGTAAGTATTTAATAATTTTTTTAATCTGAAATTCGATTACAAACAAAATTATAAAAAAAAAATTAATTGAAAAAAAAATGTATTGAGCTAAATCCAAATTTTTTAAATAATTAAAAAAACAAAAATTAATTATTAAAAAAAACATTAATTTTTTTTTTAAAGTTTGCTGGGATTCGAACCCGAACCTTCACAACACTTAAAAACAGATTTGTTTAAATAAATGTAATATGTGATGAAATTGTGTTCTATTCTGATTGTAAAAATGCTTCATTTTAATGAGGCGAGGGCAAAATTTGAAAAATGTTGCTCATTAAGAAGGCAACACTTTTTTCCAGAAAAGAAAACACCATAAGTTAAATATAGCAAAAAAAAAAATTATATTACAGTTTTTTTTTTTTTTTTGCTTTTTTTAGTCAACACATATTTAGTAAAAGTTTTTGCTAATTTTAGCAGAGAAAATTGCTATTTTCAATTAATTCAAATTATATATAATATAACTAAAATTTAGTAGTTAGCAAAAATAAAAAAAACACCTGCTTATTTTAGCAGTTTTTTCTGCAACGCCATTTTAAACTAATTTTTATTAGCTTTTTGTACTAATTTTACAGTTTGTTTCTATAAGTGTAGTATGTCACAAAGTCGTTTTTAATCGCCCAACATCTTTCCAGTCTATTTTTGTTTTCCTTGAAAAAATCATCTTTAAAGTTTTATCAATTTTTTCTTATTCAAGTTACGCTTCGTAAAAATTTAATTTTTTTTTCACTTTTTCATGATTTCTACTTAACGCCCGAAGTATTAAAAACATTGCAGCCAGTTACAAGATGAGTTGTTAATACAACAAGACTTGGTGACGACAACATCTTCACATCCTTTACATTATGTCTTATAAACCATTTCTATTTAATTTTTGTCTTATTTGTCATCGTCATCATCATCATCATTGTGTTGCTGAAGACAGTTTGACAAGAAAACAAAAAAACAACAGAAAAAAAAACCCATATACCATATAAACTTTGTTGCAATGGATATTAAGAACCAGGAACAGAAGATGAACAAGAAGTTTATAGTTGAAGCAATTCAATATTATAGTTTTCCACAAATGGACAACTTAAATATTTCCTTATAAATTCTTAGAAGAGTTAAAAATTTTAGCATATTATTCAGCATACTGATGATTTTAACCCTTTTACGACCCAAGTTAAACTGCTGGAAAAATTTCAATGTTTTTTGTTGTCGGGTTCGGGTTTATCGACCCAACATTTCTAAAGAAAAAAGTGTTGTCAAAAAGATTTTTTTACAACTCGTTCCATGAAAATATCCATAGGACATATATGTCCCATTGGTTGTCAACGGTCAAAATTAGTGAGCATACATACATATACTGCACCCAAGTAATAGCGAAAGACGTGCCGAGCAGCGCTGCCAACTTTGACGATTTGTCTCCATTTTGACGATTTTTGAAGTGAAATATGATAAATGACGATTTCACAAAATTTATTGTATGAAAAATGACGATTTATAAAAATTTGCAATTTTTATAGAATTTTAATTTTTTTAATTTATTTCTCTAAAATTTACTGACACAATTTGATCAAGTTTCTTTTTGTTTAAAACATCTAAAGAAAATGTGATAAAGTTATGTCAAATCGAATAAAAATTCTTTATTTACCTATTTAATGATTAACTACATATAAACTCCATCATTTTGAACGGTTTATTTTAATTTTAATTAAAAAATAACGAAATTCGAATGGATTTTTTTATATATTTTACAAAGCCAAATCCAAAATATTTATTTTTTAATAATTTAAATCATTTAGTTTCAAAATCACTGATAAAATAGTGATTTTCTACATTTTTGATTCTAGGTAAATCAATATTTTTCTTTAATTCCCTTTTTATTGTATGTATGTCCAAATTTTGTGGAACCAAATATCGGAAAAAAATTTTAAAACTAAAGTAATTTTGTAGATTTTAAATAGGACAGTGATTTTAAAATTCTATTCTCCGAAATAAGTATTGGGAGTTGTGTTTTTAAGACTCAGAGTCATTTGTAAAGGAACTAATAAAAAGAACTTTAAAATTGTGAAATAATTACAATTAAAGTGATTAAAACGTAAAATTTAAATTTTTTATTGAAATGTAAATCGTTTTTGGAATGACGATTCTTTCACGATTTCTCATTCTCAAAATGACGATTTTGAAGATTATTTCAACCAAATTTGACGATTTTTGTACTAATTGGGTTGGAAGCACTGGTGCCGAGTTTATTCCTAGCAAAAAATAAACTCGCTTTGGTAAGCAGTAACTACATTTGTATGCTTCAAAAATAGAGTTGCATATATGCAAGGGATGCTATTGTGCTTTCCTAAATGCCTTCTTTGAAGCAGTGCTTAATGCATACCAGTGAAGCATTAATGTTGTCAACACACAAAAAAAAAACACTTTTACTACCTACGAAGGCATGAATTTATTGCTTCTCTTCTTTTTTTACCTATGACGACCAATGTCCTGTAGGTAATGGAATTAATCAATTCCAAATATCACAATGTTTCGTGAAACTTGAAGGAATTCTGAATCCCCATATGTCCAATAGAGTCCGTGAAAAGATATACCAAAAATGATGAAAAAAATATTCATATTTTTCCACGTTGGTGTCACCCTATTCGGCTCTTAGACCATATTGGTCCAAGTGGTTGGTATCATCTGAAACCTGCATCTATCCTTTTTCGATACACATCACACTCGAAAAATAAGTTAAACAGTGTAGCTAATACAACAACAAAAAATGGGACATATATCAATCATTCGTCTTCATAGGGTTAAATTATTATTGTTTGACCGAACCAAAAAACCATAGTTGGTAGATTTTTTAGTATTTAAAGGCTTGTTTGTTAAGCCGTTTCAATGAAATTTTGATTGTCAAATTTAAGGAAACCCAGTGTAGTACGGCAATGACATATCAATACTTTTCATTTTTGCTGGCAGGAAATTTGCAGAAAATTTTCTAATATCAGCAAATTTTTTGTTGATAATAATAATGTCTTAATAATAACTAGTTAATTTTCCCATTATTTTTATACAAAAAATAATGCGTAATTACTTATTTTTATCATTATTTTTTAGGATCATTTCTTTTTCAACTCTATATACATATAACATAACATTTTGTAAGTTGAAAGCATTGGACATTTTTTCAAATAATGATCCGGACGAATATCGCAGTTAAAAAGTATCACGAAATTACAAGGAAATTTGTTTAGAAAAAAAAGCTCTCACAGTCCAACAAACTTTAGATCATTTCATAAAAAAATCAGTAAGATTTGCCAAATAAAACTGAAGAGATTTTAATCGATTAAAAAATAAACTCATTGATTCAGACTTTTAATTTTATACTATAAATTCCTTATTTTAAATTTTTATTTTAATTTTTTTAATGTTATCTTTTTCTTATGAATTTTTGTTTTATTAAAAACTTGTTTTCCAAAAATAACAAAAAAGTTAAATTTTTTTTAATGAGAAATAAATTTTTTATCGAAAAATAAAAATTTTCAGCTAAAGCAAAGTGTAGTGGAACCAATTAAATAAAGATCAGTACAAATGTAAGGGAGATCGTGTTTCGGTTTGCGTCGTTTCGGTTTGCGTAGCATTTCTTCGGTCGCCATTGCCGACGCAAACCAGGATATTAGTGTACTTTACTCTTCAAAAATAAAATTCTTTAAAATATACAATTTGAACAAATAAATGTACAATTTGAATGGTTTGAGTTAAAAATAATTTTTAAGATTTAAGAGATTAAGGCCCGATTACTGAATGTCCAGTTAAAACTTAACAAACAGTTAAATTAAAAATGTATATGTGAAAGAAAAGTTTAAATGTGTCAGTTAAAGTCCCAGTTAACGGGACATTTTGAAAAAAGAGGTTAAGTAGTATAATACTACACAGAAAAAAATATTTCCTCACTTTTTTCAATTAAATTAGTTTGTTGAAAATTTTAAAAGCTGTCAATTAAAAATAAATTTTCAATTTATAACGAGCTTTCAACCTCCGTATATTTACAAAAATAAAGCAAATCAAACATATTAGCTAGGTTGATACTAGTATTTCGATCTGGCTAAAGATCTCATCAGAACCCGAAGTTTTAGAAAAGCTAGGGCCTATATAATAGGCAGAACTTTAACAAAAAACCTATTAATAATCAATGTTGCTCCATTCTTGTCTTCTTAGTAATCAACCACGTGGTTAGGTCTTTTCCTAACAAGCATCATGACGTTACTAAATTTTGAAGACCAAAAATGTTCTATTTATATAAAAATTTTTAGTGTGTACTCTGGCTCAAGTAATATTTTTTACAGTTATATTAGTTTTTTGTTTTTATATACATCGAGATTATTTTTATGTTATTTTCAATTTATAACGAGCTTTCAACCTCCGTATATTTACAAAAATAAAGCAAATCAAACATATTAGCTAGGTTGATACTAGTATTTCGATCTGGCTAAAGATCTCATCAGAACCCGAAGTTTTAGAAAAGCTAGAGCCTATATAATAGGCAGAACTTTAACAAAAAACCTATTAATAATCAAAATTTAATTGAATCAATTAAATATTTACTCAAATTCGGAACTTGTTTGACATTGTTTTATATTATCGCTCAAAAGCGACATTGTTGTTGTTTTTTGTAATATTTATGTAGTTGTTTTTTATAAATGCTTATGCTTTGTGGTATTAGTAATAAATATTTAAAATTCATTTCAATTAGATTAGATATTAATTCTTATTAGGTTTATTATTTTATTAAGTTAAATAATTTAGTTCCAGTTGTTTAAATCTGAATATTTATTTATTCTGAAACATTATCATAAAATTGATAATGTAATTTTGAAAGTTTAATTTCGTTAAATAAAAATTTAAATAATTTTTTAAACAGAAAGAAAATGCAAAAAATAAATTAAAATTTTTTTTAAACAAAAAAAAAAGAGTCTGATTTCAACAAAAAGGCTAATTTATGCAAAGAAAAAAATGTTGTATGGATTTTTTTTAGTGTACTACTTTTATCTTACACTCAAAAAAATAAGTTAGTAGAAAAGTTAGTAAAACGTCTTGTAAATCAGGTATACTATTTTCTAGCAAAATTTTTTGCTAAAATCGTGTTTTCAGCTAAAATTTTTGTTATACTTATTCAGCACTTAACTGTTTTATACTAATGCTTTACTAATATACATACTAATGTTTTACTAATTAATTTTGCTAAAAAAATTGTGCTGACAAGCACATTAATAGTGTGGACGGCAACCAGATTGAAAGATATACGCAGAAAGAAGTAGATGTCGCGGCATGTCAAGATGTAGTAGAGAAGAGGAAAATGATACTAAAAAGTACAACTCTAATAAGACATAGAAAAAAATCAACAATGGAAGTTTTTGTATCTCTTTTTCATGCATAAAACAAAATTGAGGATTAAAACAACTTAAATTTTGCATTGTCACCGGCTTGTGAAAATAATTGTCTATTAATTAAATAAAAGACAAAATAAAATATTTATTTATTTAAACTTTTATATTATATATCTTATAGATTAATAATAGTGTGGTCAAATTGCAAACAAACATATACAGAAATGTAGACAGAGTAAAGCGAAAGACAAAGACACACATCTTAGGTAGATTTTTATGGTTCCTTTTTCTTATTGCAAAAAAGGGTTGTTTTTTTCGTTTGGTTTGTTTTTGTTTATTTTTTCGTTTCGTTTCTATAATTATCTTCGGCAGAAGCGTCATTTAAACGATATCATCATTTAGACAACCATTGATGTAAGTAATTGAAAGAAATTTTTTGTTATGTTATATATATTTATTTCTATATATTTTCAGATATTAAATTAATTCTGTCGTCAATGTGGGAGTATGAACCTTTTTTATATTTCGTTATTATAGTAAATTATTTTTAAAAGAATCACAAAAATATGTTTTATGATTTTCAGCAAATAAAATAACTAAATTACAATTTTTCTACAAATTTTTTGCGTTTTTTTTCAGTCTACTAAAATTCAGCAAAAAATTTATTAATTTTTACCAACTCTTTTTTATTTCTAATCTACTAAGTGTTAGCAAAACTTTTGCTGAATCTACTAATTTTGTTGCTAAAAATCAGCTCGCTGATTTTCAGCAAAAGATTTTGCTGACATTAGCAACTTTTTTGCAAGCATCCTCCTGACTAAAATTTTGCTGACTCAGCAACATTTTTTGCTGACTTTACAAACTTTTTTTTGAGTGTACTAATAATTAATTTTTCTGTAAAATTAAAGATTTTTCTGTATTAAAGGTAATGTATTAAAGCTAATGTAGAAGAAAATATTTTTTCAATATTGATTAGGAAAACCAATATTTTGAATGATGTGACTGTGTTTTGGTTAATTTTATATATTTTCTGTTTACAATATAGTTTAATTATTCTGATGATGAATTTTAAGTACTTACAATTAAAATTATTGAATAATGATTAAATTTTGTTGACTACAATGGAATTCCAACCAATTTATTCTCTGTGTGCAACTACTAAAACAGTATTTTTGTAGTAAACAGTTAAATTAATAAAAATTAGTTTTCACAACGGTACATCGTACGTATGATGAATATATTAACACATTGTTAATCCTCATAAGCCACGATGGACAGTGTAATATGTCTGATGTTAAAAAAAGTAACAGGTTGCAGACTTGCAGACTTGCGAGTTTTGATACAAGCAGATCTACTATCTTTTCGCAAAAAAAAAAGTATTTGTATTCCTGAAATCGGTACTATTTACAACCCCTAATGCATTCATTAACTATTAAAAATTAAATCTTAAATTTGCGCAAGTTAATCCAAATCTCAATGCAATTAATTGTTTGAATATTTTTACGAAACTATGGAAAATTAAAATTCACAATTGGTGGACCATTTGTATGTGCGTAAAAGAAATGCCAATTTGTAATACACACTTGTGGGTAACAGGCATGTGTGTGTAATACATATATGTATTTGTATATGAGTAAAGTACATATCAAAAAGTATCAATGTAGTATATTATATACTCCTTAATACGTAAAATATACCGGTTTAATTGACATACATGTGTACTTGATTCTGCATGTGTAGAGCCTGTTCAAGACAAATTCATAAATGACTACAGTCGATGCAAGTTTCATTCATGCTCACTGCAATAATTAACAACACAGAAATAAAAATCTAAACAGATTCCACAATAGACAAACAGATTCCACGAAATACACACACAGTATCTAAAATTCATTCGACATGTTATTAACGGTACTAACAAAATATGAACTCCTACTATGTATGTATGTATGTTAACATAGTTGGATAAAATAAAAATAACTGTGCGAATCAATAAACTTACTATTCTACGCACAATTTTGTTGTTATATAGTGGATTTGCACAGGACGAACAAGTGACTGCAGGTGTTTTATTTTTGTATTGCATGAATTTTGTGGTTGTATTAACGTTTGCCTAACGCAACACGTCATCTGGAAACATAATGCTGAAAAAGGATGTTAAAACATCAGTAACACAGGGTGTCTGGTAGCAGATTTATATTTTCAAACTTAAATAAAAAACGTAATAATTGACACAAAGTTTTATTAAGAGCATTGTACGATAGAATGGAAATGCGGATTTTATTTTTTAAAGAGTATGTCATCCAGATGTCTTCCGTCGAATTGAACACACTATTCAAAACGGAGCCTTGTGTTCTGCGCCACACGCTGCAGTAGACTTGATTCAATTGAGCTGATTTCTCGACGAATATTTTCCTTTAAAGCCACAAGAGATTGGGGATTGTCATTATAAACCCTCTCTATGAGGTAGCCCCATAAAAAAAAACCATGGGATCCACTCGGTCCATTACGTATTCGCCGAATACCGAACTTTGAATAAAATTTGTCGACGAGTGAATAAAAATGTCTCCACAGCGAACGCGCGATGTTCTCTCGACCACTGTGACATCGTGACTGACAAATCCGCCCAATCGATAATTCCAACGGCGCCACCCTCCCTTCGCAACGTTTATTACTTTTTGAAATAATCGTATTTAAAAATATAAATTTGCCACCAGACACCCTGCACCTGGGAAGTGATACTATTTTTTGTGGTAGGTGTTGCCGAGTACAACAAGAATCTGTTTTTTAAATTTGCCAAATTTAAATTTACCTTTAAGCACTTATATGCCTGTGACTTAGTTGAATATCATCCGATTTTAAGTTTCTCAGCGGATTTACCTTTCCAATGGTATATTTATTATTTAAGTCAACTTGAGAAATCTGTGTGAATTTCTACAGCAAACACATTTTTATTTTTTTAAATATGAAGAAGTTTACAAAGTATTTTGTTTAGGAACCATACTATATATAAATTGAAGGGCTTATTGCAAAAACTTGATAAGCCACATTAATTTTGTTATGAATTTTCGCTCATTCATTGGTTAATATTTGATAAAAGTCTTGCCTAAATACTTATAACAAGTACCTAGAGTAAAAACGTCCTGCAAAAATCATATTTTTCGCATTAGTCATCATTCAAAAGGCGACAACAAACCAAAAATTAAATGTGGCTTATCAAGTTTTTACAATAAGCTCTTCAATTTATTAAAAAAAAAAAACATTTACTTAGGAGTAAAATACAACTTCGTTTTTAAAATTCCGATAAAAAGTTACTGACTTATTAAACTTTTTATTAAAACAAAATTTTACCATAAATGTGTGCATACAAAATAGAGAGACTACACTTTCCACGCCTTTCAGCAGCAAAATAACGAACACGGGCAAGCAAATGAAAACCTTACACTAAAAAAATGATCGCAACATGTTGACAAAAAAATTGTTGTTGCTTAAAACACTCACATTTATTTTGCTTATATTTTATTATTTTCTATTAAAAGTTAATATATTTTAATTTTATCCTGCTGATTTTATCATTAATATTTGAAAAAATTAAAAATTTTAATAAATTATTATTTAAAAACACGATAAAAATTAATTAAAACTTTTAAATTTCTGCAACATGTTTACATTTGCTCGGTGCGAGTTTACGAACAAATAAAAAGAGAACAGATTGAGCGACACTGAGTAGTATGGAAACCCTCTGATTTATACAAGTTTTAATGTTTTGATGGGAAACATAATCATAATCGGCTAAATAGCATAAATACCAGAAAATTGGACAAAAAAGCTAAGGTAAAAAGGGTGGAAAAAACACTTAAAAAACAACATAGTTATAAAATACATTTTTTTAAAGGCAGAAATTAAAAATTAACACTAGCCCTCAAAAATTAAAAGTCCAAAAGAATTGTAAAAAAGCAGAAACGAGAAATTTTTTTCCGGTGATGACATTTTTGAAAAAAATTTCCGCAATGAAGGTGGCACGCGACATTTTTTACAACAGAATATGTATGGTTTTGACACACAACATAAAAAGGCTTGCCACAGCTGCCCTAGACATTTTGGCAAAATCCAAAACTATAATATTTATTGTCTCATGTTCACTTTAAAATATCTTTTTTGAAAAATGTAATAAATTTTTTGATATTTTGTTAATGAAGCATTCGATTGAGTAAATCAATTTGTGTACTAAACGTTAAAGTTGAGTATGTTTGTTAGGGTATGTTCGTATCACCGAAAACATACCCTGTCCGTATCACTTTGATGTCCTTAAAATTAAAAATTCTAAATTTTTCAAATAATAACATTAATAAAACTTGTTTAAAAGGTCTTTAAAATACCTTTCCTTTACTTTAGAATATTTCTTCTTTAAAATACCTTTCATTTACTTTAGAAGAAATATTAAACATCTAAAACAAAATTAGTTCTCTTTTCCTATTTCACACGAACTTTGAGCAATACCTAAAGTCACCGCTACACTAGGCAATATTCTTGTACAACTTTTGCAAAATATCACCAGTGTGTTTGTCATATTGGAAGGTTGTACAATATATTGTAAAAAAAAAATCGAAAAGGTTTTATTCTTATTGCGCAACCAAGAAATGTTAAAAGTATTTTAGAGTGTATTTGGCTATTTCGTGCAATTTTTATATACAGAAAAAAAGAGTGGTGCCATATCTTGTGCGAAACTATTGTACATCTTATTGCACTGTGTAGGGCAAAATGACAATAATACTGGCAATAATATTGCAAAGTGTATGGGTACCTTAAGTACGAAAATTTCATGATAATCGAAGAGGATATCAAATGAAATGTTTTTCAAAGACACATCTTACAATTTTTGCAATTTCACACCCATACATTGAATGGAGTTATAGACGTGTTAATTTTGAAAATTCTGAATTTTGAAATTTAATATCATTAAAATGGCCCTTATAGTAATAATGTGAGCCAATAATTTTTAGTAGTATCAAACTCTTGAGTGATTTATCCGCTTGTGTAAAAACATAACACAAGAAAAAGTAAAAATGTTTATGTTTCATAACCTCATTTACGGATAAAATCCATTTCAGCGTTACCGTACCAATTCAAAAAATCAAAAAAATAGAAATACTATTTTAAATTCATGGAATTTAATAGGAACTGGTGCTATAAAATATCGCTTTCTTACAGTATTTTCATATATTCAACTGGTAATGATGTGTTAAAATTGTCAACATCTACTTGGAAATTAACGGATTTTAATTGGCAATGGTGTATTTCTGTTATAAACTCGCAAAATGTTGTAGATGAGTTGTATTTCATGAAGTTTCTATACTTAACTTTATAAATACAATTGGAAATGACGTGTCCAAAAATTTATAAAATTGGAAATAGTGTTTCGTTGTGGATATTTTTAATCTTATTGGAAATGGTATACATTGCTTCATTTTTTTTTTTATTTTAGCCGCGACTTTAAAACACTTTTTAAATGGTGTTGTCGAATTTGACCACCTGGTTTCTTACTTAATGTTGGCAATAGAATTGGAAACGGTGTAATTAACTAATTTCGAAATACGATCAGAAATTCAAGGAGTTGTATTAGAAATTGTGTAGTTAAATTAGTTTTGAAATACAACTGCTAATGGTGTAGCCAACTACGATGATCCAATTTCGGAACTATTTTTTTTTTTATTATTTCGTTGCTAAAGAGGTTCAACTAAAAATGGTGTAGCTAAAAAAAATTAAAAATACTATTTATAATTCACACAATTAAAATAAAAATGGTGTTTATAAGATTTTTTTTTCTATTTATTAGTAACTAAAAATGGTGTACATGGGCTTATTTAGTTAATTTTAAAAAGTGCTTTTGAAATTTTCTGAAAAAAATTTGTAAATGGTGTAGCTAAGTTTCATCATGAAGTTACCTTGGTATGTTAAGGTATACAACAGCACGCAGAGAAAAGAGTATCATATTATGATAGTTTAAGAGCTATGAGTTATGAGTTTAATGCCTGACAGTCATAATATGATCTTAGCAATAATATTATGATTCCTTTACCTATGTTCCAACTAGGAATCCCAGGAATTTATATATATAAATGGCGATGGAACTGTAATCGGAAATATGATCTGCCAGAATCATGTTTATGATAATTAGGATCATAATATGATAATTTCGTGTCCGCAATCATGTTCAATCATATTCTTTCTCTGTGTGTTGTTAAAAATATCGAAATACAATTTGATATTTTCGGAATTTAATTGAAAATGTTGTAGTGAAGTTTTATTTAATAAAATTTTAAATCTAAATAAGTTAATTTAAATTTACTTGATTTTAGTAACACAATGAAGTAAACTTGTAAATAGTGTAAGTGAGTTTTATATTAGTATTAAATTTCCATGCTCTGCATTCGTAACATAATGGAATGGTAATTCTGGGAATCTTATTGGAAAGGGTGTCGATATGTTTTTTATATTTAGCTTTTCAAATAAAACTGAAATACACCATTTTGCTAATTACAATTTTTTTTTTTTTTTTGTGTAAGAAAAAGTATTAGAAATAGTGTATCAAAAATAATTTAAATACATTAGTTGGGAGCGAGCTGTTTTTTCTTTTCGATTCCATCAAGCTCAATTTAACTTTACGAGCTGCTCAATTAAAAAAACTATATTAAATTTTGTTAACGAGCTGCTCGATCTATGAAATTTTTCAAACGAGCCTTTTCATTTTGAAAAGCTCTTTGTTTTTTTTCGAGTTTTTCTAGTTTGAGCAGCTCGTTTTATTTTAGCTTGGGAGCTTTGTTAAAAAATGTATATATTTTTGGCTCGCTCGCGATCAACCCTGATTTTAACATATCAATAAGATTGTTGTCAAGGGGTGTACTAAATATTGTATGTGTTATATAGTCGTATCGATAATAGAGATGGTAAAGCTTTTTAATATAAAAATGTTCAGAAAGCAAATAAAAGTAGAGACAAAATTTTTGTTTTGATTGACTTGTCTTGAACTTTTTCTTGTAATTGAATTGCTTTCTTAAAAAAAATCACACACAGCTTTAAAATGATAGTTTAATGACACTTATACTTATTGAAAATTTAATTATTTACAAAAATAATAGTTTAGTTGTCCTTTTTCGATAGATACGGTTTATTTAAATCCACATGTGCACTTTTATTACCACAGATAAAACACGAAACTAAATTAAGTTTTCGTGCGTATCTCAACAAAAAGAGTGTTGCAAACTCTAGTGAAATAACTACGATTTTGCGTGTATTTGAAATCGGTAAACTATTCAACTTATTAAAAGTTAATCATTTGCGATTTTTTTTCTTTTTATTTACAAATTAAATAATATATTGATATAACTAGCGGGCTTTGCCCGCTACGTTATTAGCGTGCCTTAGACCTAGTTTTTGGGATGATGGATAACTTTTCAGTTTGCCCACTATCTGTGTACCAAAATTTAATAAAATGCTTTAAGCCATATAAAAGATAACAAAAAGTGGGCGTAAAACTGCCACGCCCACCAAGTCTTAATCTATTATAGCAAACAGTGCTTATGAGTCATCCCAATATCTGTGTACCAAATTTCAATAAAATCTGTTCAGCCATATAGAAGATAGTGAAGATGTGGGCGAAAAAGTGCCACGCCCACAATATCTAAATTTGATATAACTTAAAGTGCTTATCTGTGACATCTCTTTCTGGGTACCAAATATCAATTGCATCGGTAAAGCCATATCGAAAATAGTGAAAAAGTGGGCGTAAACGTGCCACGCCCATCATATAAAAATTTCATATAGCCTATAGTTCCTTCCAGGCCGCCCACTATCTATGTGTCAAATTTGAATAAAATCGGTTCAGGCGTTTGGACGTGATGCTCACACAAACAAACAAACAAACAAACAAATAAACAAACAAACAAACCAACAGTCATTTTTATAATATTAAAATAAGGATTAAACCTTTGTTTGATTATTTAATCTAAATAAAATAAAAAAAAATAGTTTGCCAAATTTTTAAAAATTTTGTTTACATGTTGTCAACACTGTATGGATATATTAGAAAATTCAATAATTTTTTTAATTGAATCAATTAAAAAAATTGTTTAAATTGCCATTGATATTCAAACAATCGATTAATTACATATTTTTGGCCCATAATTTTTTCTGTGTAGGTGTTTTTGTTCTTGAAATAATTTTTAAGAAATATTTATGAGTTTTTAACTAAGAGGTATATTTTATCTAATGGATTATAATGCATGCCCTTACATGCTGGAACTAAGAGTTGTAAAGAAAAATTAAAAAAAGCTGACAACAACAAACCAATACAGAAAGTGATTATATATCTAACACGAAAAGAAGAAGCCTCCCCAATATGACAACAATTTTGAAACATACATTTTAGTAAATACTGCACCATTTCCCATTGAAATTCAGAAAAGACCAGTTGTAATTGAGAATTTCCAATTAAAATTTCCCATCATCCGTAGTTCTTTGTTTCTTTTTTTCCGTCCTTAACAATACTTCCGAATTTTCTTCTGCCTCACTTTCATCGTGATCAAATGCTTCAAAACTTCCGTATCCTCATTCATAAAATAATTAACACTTTCGTCTTAAGAATTGGAACTCACTCGGAATATTCTTACAGCAACTACACGTATGTCATTCGAGTAGTAAACAGTAGCAGTTGTTTTAACTGCTATTGTAGTCATTTTTCTATGAGAAAATGAAAAAAACGATTAATTTAGACAGTCATTTTAAAAAATAACTACCCAGGTGAAAATGTTCATTTATGATCATATATTGCCATATATGGTTTCATGTATGAGCATATATTGTTCCATATATGGGCATATATGAACATATATGTAATGTATGGGAGCATATATGGGTAAATACATTCAAATGAAAAGTTCATATATGGATATGAATGACACCATATTTGATAATATATGATAATATATTGCATATATTGGTTCATATATTGGTTCATATATGCCATATATCTCCATACATGTATTCATATATTATTCCATATATGGTTAATATGTTTTAATTTTTGATCAGATATGACCATATATGAGGATGAATTTTTTTTATTTTTAACCCTTATTCTGCCGGTCTACGAGTTCTTGACAAAAATATATAAATTAATGTTTTATTGATTTATAAAGACGATTGCAGAGAACGAGTTTTGAATTGAAATTTGAGTTGAAAATTGGTCCATCAACTGATATTATCACGCTAAATATACCATTGGTAAAATTTGTTGGCGAACACCTCCTTTTCGGGTGAGGGGTTTAAAGTTGGAATTTTGTTTTGCGATTTTATGAGTGGTTTAAGGTTGGAATTTTGTTTTGCGATTGTATCCAAAAGTTGTGAATGGGTCGAAAGGTATAATATGTCCCCTTTCATTAACCCATTAAAAGCTATCTTAAAATTTTGTATTTTTTCATCTTTTTTTACTAAAAATTCGCAATTAAAAAACTAATAAAACCTCCAAGTTTAAGTTTAACCAAGTTTATATATTAACAGGGTCGTATTATACCTTAAATGAAAGCTCAATATCTTGTTTATAAATTACTGGCCTCAAAACATACCTATAATACAGATAATTTTTAAAATAAATAAAAAAAAAAAACAGGAAATTTTTAAAAAAATACCAAATGTTAAACTGACTCGTAATGGGCTAATGAATGGGGACATATTACTCTTTGGAAATATATTTAAAACACCTTTCCGATGATGCCTAAATGATGCAGATCATTCACAACTTTTGTATAAAATCGCAAAACAAAACTTAAAATTTGAAAGAATTTGGAAAAAAAAACTAAAAAAAGCTTTTTTATATACGAGAATATAGGAAAAGTAATAATATATATGACAATATATGAACATTCATATATGACCATATATGAACATTCATATATGTCCATATATGAGCATATATGTCCATATACCCTCAAATTTCGGATCCGAACATATATGTATTCATATATGAACTCATATGTACTGTACTTAAGTAATATTGTTTTGAATAGTTATTTTAGTATTTTAATAAACAACTACAAAATCTGTCATTTGGCAGTAAATAATTATTTTTTGTTAGTTATTTAGAAATAGAAGATTATGTCGAGTTTTTAAAAATTTTCGTTTAGTTTATATTTGTTATTATTAGGGCAACCAAAAATATGCTCTAAAAAAATAGTTTTAAGCGCCTAAAATATGCATTGAAAAAACACTTTTAAGCGTTAAAATATGCTTTATAAAACGCAAAACATGTTCATAAAAAATTATATATATTTTTTTTTAATTTGAAAATATGAACAAACGTAACAAATAAAATTAACCACCAACCAGATTAAATAAAATTCCATTATATTTATATTATATTTTAATTTAATTCCAAAATTAAACCAAAAAAAATAACAAAAAGTGCCATAAAAAATTCAAACTGACTAGAATACAAAATAAAAACAAAGATTTCGCTCAAATTTTGAAACAGGAAGCTTTGGCTGTTTGATCGTAAAACGCTCTTGTACATCGAGAAAGTTCTTTCGACATCAACGGAAGTAATTGGTGCAAATTTGAAATATAACGTTTCTCCAATGGTATACTTTTCTGTTACTGCATTTTGGATGGATACTCCAGTCAAACTTGCTGAAATATTTTTCAATAAAGCAAAACCACAGTTCATTTCAATTACAGTAGCAAGTTTTTTTTTTAATAATGTCGGCGTTAATTGCTTAAATAGCGTCTGTTACCACCTTAATCTGCACAGCAAGTTGTAGTCCAGAAGTTTCTAGTTTAGTTATTGATGCTTCAAGAAATCCATAACTTGATGCAATAAAAGTTAAATCAGCTTTGATTGTGCTGTCACGTAGAAGGTCTTGCGATATTTTTATTGAGGCTGCCTCCTCATTGTGCAACGCATCAAAAACTCGCACAATCTTCTCATAGTTGTGTGCATAGTAGTTTACGGCCGTGAGCTAAGTTCCCCATCGTGTGGTTATTGGTTGAGGAGGAAGTGGGAGCCCTTATTCTAGATCCTTAAAAATCTCTACTCTAGACGGAGCCTTTAAAAATACATTTTTTACATTTGCAATTAACCTATCGACGTTAGCATACAGGCCTCGTATTTGCTCACATACTCGGTGCAGTCCGTGAGCAAGACAAGTCAAATGAGTTATTTTTGGGTAAAATGTCTTTATTGCCCGGGCCGCATCTGATATAAAAAGCAGAAGCAAATCTGTATCAAAGTTTTCACCTAAAAGCTTAACTGAGTCGTCAAAAAGCCTAGCAATAGTGGTGTAATTTGCTTTGTCCAGCTGTACAGTATTCAATAAAAATGTTTGTTTGGCGATCAGCTCATTGGGATCTAAAATTCCAATGATGACATTTGCCACATATCTCTGAGCTACATCAGTGGTCTCATCAATTGACAACCACAAAAAACGATTTTTGATGTAAAAATTTGTAAAATATGCCATACAAATATGAAAAAGTATTAAAAAAATATGCAACTACAAATCGATGCCATTTTGTTCTAAATTCGATGATTCGGATAAATATCTAGTCCGTATCAGTTTTAGACTATCGAGAAAAAACATGCATTTGCATGAAATTAGTTGCCCTAGTTATTATTGATACAAAATGTTCATACGAGTAGTTTGCAAATAATAATTAGAAATTTTCATTTAATCTCCAACGCATAAAAATGTCATAACATTAATACCGTTTGGAATTTTGACTTTGCCTTTAAAATAGGATGTAGGAAATACAAATTTGTATTGTAATTAAAAGAAAAATATATTATTTTTATTAAAAAATATTTTTATAATGTAGTTGTTTTATCAGTAGCTAAAAATTACTTCATGGTTAGTAAGTTTTTATGACAAATACAGCCTTTTTGACTACATTTGTAGTAATTTTAACTGTCATTTTCATTCATTTCTATCTTCTTTATTTAATGAGTGCTGGTTTGCGTTTTACCAAAAATACATTACGGTGGGAAAAGTATGTTTTTATATTAATATCGGTACCAAAATTTTTCGTTGTGAAAGTACATTACACAGGCCTACAAAAAAAAATTTTTTGTTTGGTGCCGCTAATTCGATGTTATAATTTGGTTAATTAGTCCGCAAGACGTCATGGTTAGCTGTCAAAATCGCGAAGCTACGTTCAGGTTTGTATCGATCGGTCATAACCTAAAAAATGTATTTCATTATACTTAATGTCATTATAGTCAATTAATTTCTTTGAATAAATGATAATATCGATATGCCGTAGTCGAGAAGGTGTTGTGTAAATAATCCAAATACATTTTGTTATATTTGTGGTGAATATGTAGTAAAAAAGTTTGTTTTTTTAATAAATTTATTAAATGTTATTTAATTTATTTATCCTTGCGAAATCTCGAAAACTACACGTAGCATTAAAAAAGTAAGTATCAATTTTTTATCAGGGTACCGAACGTACTTGAAATCTGTTTTATTTTTAGCGGCACCAAAATCATTGTAGGCCTGTGTTATATATGTGTTAAAATAATTCGCAATTTTGCAAATTTAGTGCATTTTCCTAGGTGCTCGAAACAAACAAAAAAAAAATTTGAATTAATCCAATCGGCAAATGTATTCGGTTTCTAGTTGATGTAAGCAAGAAAATGTAGATTAGGAGAACAAAATCCAACACGCGTTTTTTTTCTCGCCATAACTTTTTTTACGAATTAAAGATAGGTATGCAGTTTTATATATGATTTAATTTCATATCAAAACCTATAAAATAAGGCACATTTTGAACACGACCCCCTCTGAATTTAATGAAATTTTGCATACAGCTACATTTTACCTATACAAACACAACCTCGTATTTAGAAATTGCATTTTTGAAAATATGTGGGCGTGGCAAGGTATCGAAGTTTTTGAAAAATCACGATAACATGTACTTTCAAGCTGAGATTACTACGGAATGGCTGAACCGATTTCAAAGATTTTGGTACCATTAGAAAGGTATTTCAATTAGCTTTCGAAAACATACACTGTAAATTTTATATTACACTGAAAATTTTTTTTTGCCAAAAATAAAACTCTAAACTACGAAAACACTTCAAAGGCCAAGTGTTTTTTTCCAAAAAAAATTTTTTTTAGAAGGGTCCATTTAATATATACAACATATCTAAAAACTAAAATGGCGTTCTTTTTTCTTTTTTTTTTTAAATTTTTTTAAGTAAATGCATCTCTTGTTAACTTCCTTATATTTTGATATCATTGTGTGATAAAAAAAAATAAAGTAGCTATACTTTGAAAGTTATATCGTATTATCAAATTTTTCAGACACCCCCAAAATATGGATTTACCCTTGGTAAAAATCTCATTTTTATTTTTCGCCCATACAACGAAAGACACCCTAATATGTACACTAAGAAAATTATGTAGGTAGAATCACCTGCAAATGGCAGTTAAAATAACTACATTTGCAGTTGAAAAGGTGTACACTACATTTGCATTTAAATCAACTGCAATGTGTTGTTATTTTAAACTATTATAAATTAACTGTATAATGTAGTAAAAAACAACTACAAATGCAGTCAAAACAACATTACCAGCATTTAAACAAATATTAATAAAAAAAAACTTTTTTGTTGATATTTTAATCTGATTTTATTATTTAATAATCACACTTTTGGAAAATCTATTCTTCTATCTATATGTATATATAAAATACAATGTTTGTATGTTTGTCCTCTATAGACTCTAAAACTATCCAACCGATTTGGCCCAAACCGGTTTCATTTGAAAGGTTATAGTCCAAATTAGGTTTTCGGCTATATATATTTCAAGTGGGCGTGGCCCCTCCCACATAAATTGAATAACATCATATATCTTGACTATTGTGATAGCAAGAGTTTTGAAACATTGCAGTATCCCATATGTTACTAATTTGAATAATCAGGAAAAAAATGGGCGGGATCGGACCAGTGGGAGTGGCACCTCCCATACAAAGTAAATATTTAATATCATATATCTACAGTACTATAATAGCCATAGTCTTAGAAATTTGTGCACGTTGATTATTTGTTAATGTGAATAGTCATGGGAAAAATGGGCGTGATCGGACCAGTGGGTGTGTCAGCTCCCATACAAAGTAAATATTTAATATCATATATCTACAGTTCTATAATAGCCAGAGCCTTAGAAATTTGTGCACGTTGATTATATTATAAATAGTCATGGGAAAATTGGGCGGGATCATACCAGTGGGCGTGGCAGCTCCCATACAAAGTGATTATTTAGCTCATATACAAAATTAATATTAATATTAAATATCTAGGGTACTATATTAGCTATATAGCCTTCAAATTTTGTAAGAGTCCATCAATCTATATATATAAAACAAAAAATTTTCTTTTTTTGCAAACACGCTTATTTTATTTTATTAGCGTAATACCACACGCAGGGTATCCGCATATATATATAAAACAGGATGTGTGTATGTATGTAACGCATGGACTCCAAAACGGGTGGGCCGATTTTGATGAAATTTTTATGGAATCTTAAGTATATTCAGGCGGGTGACACTGTGAAGTCTGATTTTTGATTTTCTGTCTGTGGGTGGAGGGGCGTGGCAAAATCCAATTTTCATATTGTACCACCAATGACATATACATATATTTATTTTTTTTGCTTTTTTTATGTTTGTCATGTTTTTCAAAACGAGATATCAAACTCTTAAATCGGTTATGCAGTTCCGAAGATATTTACAAAAAACCTATGTTAATATTTACAAAAAACCTATGTTAATCTTCAAGCTATGTTACACGAACACAACAGCCTCATCCGTCTATTCAAAACAGCCCTAGACCAGATGCCGACAGATGAATTTACGGTTGTGATAAGAGCTGACCAGACAGCGGCTGGTGAGCATGAGCGGCGCTTTAATGCACCGGTAATAGGTGACGTCGCAGTTGTTATGGCAGTTGTTTTCAGCTATTCATTTTATATACTTCAGCAAATAAAGGCGATAGAAGGACAAAGAGGCGTTGGGCTTCCCATGAAATTACAAATTTTAAAATGATTTACTAATGTGAATTTATTTTTTTAATTATTTATTTGCGTAAAAAAATTTCTTGATTTAAAGAATTAATTACAATTAAAATTTGAAGGCAAAACAACGTTTGCCTGGTCAGCTAGTATTTACATAAAATATCACTTTAAAAATTCACGTTTCACGCAATTATTCCAAATCATTTCTGCCACATGTCTGTCTTCAATAGATGGAATATTATTTCTTTGATTTTCTTTTCACCACATTGAATTAACATATAAATATTAAAGGCCTACAAGAAAAGAAATACAACATTTAATAATATTCAAGTAAATAAATGTATTTTCTATTCCAAATCTTACCTTAATATTTTATTTTTTTAATAAAAATGTACAGCGTTTGCATTTTATTTGTCGATCTTCTTTAACATTCTCTTTTATACTAAAGATAAAAGACAAAAAATTTATAAACTTGCCGTTTGTTACACCGCCATATTGGTTTCATATTTTTGTATCTTTTGATACACACACACTTTGTCATATAGTGGAAACAACTGCATAAAATAACTGTTACCGAAATGTGTTAATTTTGGTAGGTTGTTTAAAAAATCAACCCTTAAAAAAAATTAAAAATAATTTGTCTAAGTAAAACAACGGCAACTGCAATTAAAACAAATATAAAAGCATTAATGCGCAAATAACTGACATGTAGTAACTGCAGAACGTTTCTGATTGTATCGGTCTAAAATTGCTCCATTTTTAAAATAAAACAATTCATAAAATTTCGAATTCGAGAAAAAAATTGTGCCTTCAAAAAAAGCGCGTGGTGGAATTTTTTGTTTTAAGTCGAATTTGTTTCCTTACATCAACTAGAAACTTAGTCGGCTTGCAGATTAGATTAATTGAATTTTTTTTTTTCTTAATTTGGTTTAAATAACCGTGGCAAATGTATTCAATTTGGAAAATTTTATAGTATTTCCACACTTTGATGATGTACTTGACTAAATAAATAAATAAAAATTTTAATACCAATATTGAACTGATTAGAACATAGTTTTCTTCCCACCCTATTAAATTTTTTCTAAAACGCAAACTAGTTCGAATTTAAAATATGTCAATTTGACATTTAAAAAACAAAAATTTTAGCCAGTGTATACACTATATATATATATTAGGCCGGGTCGATTTGTATGGAGGCAAAAAAATCGCTCAACGTTCAAGGAAAATCGTATTCTAGGGATCAAAATAAGAAACTTTGCCGAAGGAACCATACCTCTAAAACGAATTCTGATGTACCGACTTTTGACCCGTAGGATCAAATTTTGAAAAATTCCACTTTGACCCATTTAGAGTGCCCCAATCGAGTCCAACCCAATCGAATATAATTTATGCATTTATCTGCTAGAGCGTCTTCCGGAGAAGAAATAGAGACCCTAATCTTGGAAAAACTCCTCCTACTTTCTGAAATATCTCAATCCCGAGATTTGTCCATTTTGCTATAAAAACACGGCTAAAAAGTCCCTCTTTCAATTTCAATTTTAACACCTTAACGGGCACCTAGAATGATGATTTATGCATTAATCTGCTAGCGCGTCTCCCGGAGAAGAAGTAGCTCGCATAATCTTGGAGATTCCTCCTACTTTCTGAAATATCAAAGTGGGATTTTTCAAAATTTGACCCTTCGGGTCAAAAGTCGGGACATCAAAATTCGTTTTAGATGTATGGTTCCTTCGGCAAAGTTTCTTATTTTGATCCCTAGAATACGATTTTCCTTGAACGTTGAGCGATTTTTAAATCGACCCGCCCTAATATATATATATAATGTCCTATGGTTCCTTAAGAGGAACAAAGGGCCGCACTAAGGCAGACAAATTATCATGGAGTTGATTTTGTGTGTTGTATGTAATGTATCGGTTTGAGTTAAGCCAATTATCGTTTTCTATTACAAACAACTAAAGATTTGGGTTATGCCAATGAAACAAAAGCAACAAATAAAATCTAATATGACAATATCATATAAGATTTTGTAATTGAATATTCTAACTAAATATATGAAAATATAAAAAGTTCGAAAAAACAATTTTTGTATTTTTATTACAAAAACATTTTAAATATTTTTGTATTAAAAGTTTATAAAAAAAGGCTTTTGTGAACTAAAGCATGTAAGGCTAAAAATATAATAATTTATAATCACCAGCTTTTTTAGCTTTTTTTGCCATTTTAACTCATATTTGCTTTTTGGTCATTTTTTTTTTTTTAATTTTTGGGCTTAAAAACTGCTTTTTCTTGAGATTTGTGAGCATTAAAATTGGCTTCCTCTGATATTCTTTGCTTTAAATGATTTTTCTTCAACATTTTTTAAATTTTTCTTTTAAAAAGTTTAGTTTTTTAAGGTTTTTGTAGTTTAGGCATTTTTTTGCTTTTTTCCAATCTTTTTTCACAGTGGATTTTGTTATTTTTTGTCTTCTCTGGTAATCACCTATATTTTCGTCTACTATTTAATCCTTTACCGCATTAAACTCTTGATTGTAATGAAAGTTGTATATTTTGATAGCAAATTTAATAGGCTGTTTTCACTGATAGTATTTTGGGCGTGTTTTGAAACAAAATGTGTTTTGTAAATGTTTTCCCATAAAATTGTTTTTCTCCAAAACACATGTTTTGCTCAAAACACGTAATTCACACTAAAGGGCAAAACACGTGTTTGCTAAAACACGTATTTAATCACTTTATTATATTCCAACAGTTCTGTATTCTTTTCCACTCGTTTTGGCAAAACACGTGTTTTTCCCTGTAATGTGGAAGCCGTATAAGTGGGAACATAGTATAAGTGAACACCTATTTAGGCATTTTTCGATATTTTCATATTAAACTATTTCTTTAGCAAAAAGCCAAAAAGTTTAAAAATTTCGGATCACCCAATAACCAAAAATATAACGAGTATATGTATGACCTATTTCAAAAATGATGAATTTGAATATAGATGCCTTGTATTTCTAAAGGTTTTATGAATTGAGAAAAACGATGAACAGGGTTGGGTTGACTATGACTATACTTAAAAGCTTTTGACATGAAAAGTTTCACGTTGAAATGTCTTCACCAAAACAGTTGATGGTCATTTAAAAGTTGAAAAATTAAAAAAATTACTTAAAACTTACAAGAGTTTTTTCATTCATATTATTTTTTTGCTGATAAATTTTAACTTTCAAATTCAAACCAATACAAAATGGAGTCACTAGACTTGGTATACACTAAAAATTGATTTTCCATATCTTGGTGATAAGTTCTATGTTGGATTTCAAGTGAAACCAAAATATTCCGATTTTTAAAGTTTTGCAGTTTTTTCTATAGGATTTTTGCGCCGTTCAACGGAATTGAGTTTTAAGAACAGTATTTAAATAATGGTGTAATTTTATACAGTTTGAGGTATACCAAGCTGATGCCAGATATCCAATATCACAAACTTATAAGGAATTGGTGAAAAAAAAAATTTTAATTTATGTTTTTTTGCGTTGACTCGGAGGTGCTGCTTTGAAAACAGCACCTCCGAGTCAAAAAAAAAAAGCATTTACAAAATTTAAAACGCAAAAATGTTATAAACTTTTTAAAAAGTTTGCCAATTTTAATAATTTTTTTTTACATTTTTCTTAATGACTTGAGAACATGGTTAGAGTGAATCTTCACGACGGACTAAATTGATAAAGTGCAAAAAAGTTAAATTTTTTTCATTCCTAGCAGTTACAGCGGCAGTTTTTTCCAAACACATTTCGCTTTGTGACCGAAACGTATATCAAATAAAAGATTTTAATGAGCTTAATACTAAAATCGAAAAGTCATTAAAAATGTTAAGGACATTAAATTTTATGGAGCAAAAACAAATTTCATAACCTCAAAAATCATCCTTATATGGAATTTTTAATTTTATGAACTTGAAAGAATTTTTAATTTTATGAACTTGAAAGTATTTAATATGATTTCCTGCAAATAAGTAACTTTAAACCCAACTAAATATCTTTAAAACGTCAAAAAATGCATATTTCCCAAAAAAAATGGAGGTTTTCTTTTGAAGTTCTAATATACATATAACAAACATTTTTTTGAGAGTATTTTTATATTTTATTTGGTGGTGTAATATATATTTTGAAATGTGATAAATGCAATGAGATCTATAAAATGACGTAACTTTAATTAAACCCAACAAAAACTGTAATTTTAATATTTTTAATTTGCTTTCAACTTAAAACCGCCATAATTTTTGCTCCGTTAAAGATAAATGATTAACACGGATGGATTTAACATACTTAAACATCGACTAACACATACACACAATGTTTTACATGTCATACAAAAAAAAATTTTAAATATTTTGGCTCAGTGTTGAAAATTTTTGAAGTTCGACATATAAAAAACAAATTATTTATGTCGGATAGCCTATAATTTTTTCTTAATACCTAATTACTTTGTTTAATACCCTGCAGGAAATGTCAATAGTGAAAAAGTATTGATTCACTATTGACTGTGTCACCAGTACTACTAACCAAATATTCCCCCGGCAATGCAATTTGCTATAGACATTTAACATGTACGTGTCATTGAAAATCACTAGTGACATTTGAACTATTGACTAGGTAGTGAATAGGTAGTTCTTATGGGACCATATGTAGACATTGGAACCAAAGATTCACTAGTGACTAGGTAGTTCTTATGGCACCATATGTAGACATTAGAAACAGATTCACTAGTGACTAGGTAGTTCTTATGGGACCATATGCACCATTGGACCAAAGATTCACTAGTGACTCGTTAGTTCTTATGGGACCACATGTAGACATAAGAACCATAGATTCACTAGTGACTAATTAGTTCTAATGGGACCATATGTAGACATTGGAACCAAAAATTTACTAGTGAGTTAATAAAGTAAAAAGTGTAGACGCTTAGTTGACAATTTCAACAAAATAGTAGACAAAAGTGGAGACTTGGAGACACTTGACCCCAAGCTTCCTGCAGGGTAACTTTTAAATTATAACTGCATATAAATTGTTATTGTTTAAAAATTAAAAAGGTCGCTTTTTTGGAATTACCGTTTTTTTAAATTTTCGCAATTTTCTCACAACAAAAAAGACTTTATCTCCTAATTTACCGTTTTTTTAGAAACATAAACTGTGTGATATTACAATGCAGATGTAATTTTAACGTATTTAAAAAAATGTGTCTTGGTTACTTATATCATGCGCTGCATTTAGTCAAATTATTCGTTGTGGGCGTTGTGGTGTAATGGTTAGCGCGTTGGACTGTTACACAGATGGTCCCGGGTTCGATTCCCGGTGACGACAACATCAATTTAGAAAAATAATATGTATGAGATTTCTATCACTTATATGTATCGCTGCGCCCACCTTCGGTGTTCCCATAGCACTTAACCCCACCGAAGGCTATGAAACAAAAAGCTTCAATAAATTCGCCAACTCTACATCAGGTGGCGAGCAACAACTATTCTAAGACTTATCATCTCGTGCAATTGCAGTGTTGCCATGTTTGAAGCCCTTCATCTTTCAAAACCTTTCATCTCTCCACTATCCAATTTCCAAAGAAAGCAACACATTAATTAATTGGAAGAATTTCCTAAGTTTTGCTTCTCTTTAAAAAAAAAAAGCAAAGAGTATATACAAATAGAGAGACTACACTTCCCAAGTCTCTCAGCAACAAAATACCGAATTCGGGAAGCAAATGATAACCTTATTTTTACACTAAAAAAATTATTTCAACATGTTGATAAAAAAAAATGATTGCAACATGTTGAAAAAACATTGTTGCTTAAAACACACTTTTATTTTGCTTATATTTTCGTATTTACTATTAGAAATAAATATATTTTAATTTTATCTTGCTGATTTTATCATTAATATCCGAAATAATTAAAAATTTTATTAAATTATTATTTAAAAACATGATAAAAATTAATTTAAACTTTTAAATTTCTGCAACACGTTTTCATTCAAAATATGTTTTCATTTGCTCGGTGCGAGTTTACGAACAAATAAAAAGAGGGCTTATTGAAAGAGACTGAGGTGGATAGAAACCCACTTGTATAAGGTCAAGTTTTGAGTGGATTTTTTTTAAGACTTTTAATTTTTTTTATATTTATTTTATTATTTATTATTTTTAAAAGAGGGGCAACACTCAGGAAATACTTCCTATATTTAGTGTGTTGCTTTCTTTGGAAAGGGATAGTATAGAGATGAAAGGTGGGGAAAGATGAAGGGCTTCAGACATGGCAACACTGTAATTGCGCGAGATGATAAGTCTTAGAACAGTTGTTACTCGCCACCTGATGGAGAGTTGGCGAACTTATTGAAGCTTTTTGGTTCATAGCCCTGATTCATTGTTTTACTTCGGTGGGGTTAATTGCTATGGGAACACCGAAGGTGGACATTGCGATACGTATGAGGGATAGAAAAAACTCATACATATTAATTTGATGTTGCCGGCACCGGGGATCGAACCCGGGACCTTCTGTGTAAAAGTCCAACGCGCTAACCATTACACCACAAACTAAAGGCTGAAAAATAATTGGATTACATAATTTAAATCAGGCGTTGGTATAAAATGAAAATTTGGGATCGCAGATATTTTTGATATAAAAAAAATGTATGTAAAAATGTTTTAAATGTTTTAAATGATTTTATATTGTAAACTGAAATAAGTGGCTACAATATGGGGTTTAATTGGGATCATCGAATTTTCATCAAAAAGTACATTTTTAGTGTGCAAGTTATAGATATTATTGTTGTAAACAAAGTTTTGTCACAGTATATACAGTAGCGATGATAGTTAATGGTGAATTATACCACCTTTTTGCACCACATTTACTTTACACGTATAACCACTGCGTGTATTCAACACACTTGTCAAAAAAAAAAAAACATTTTTGAGTGACATTTAAAATGCTTAAATTTCTTATATTTTATTTAAAAACCGACAAATTTCAAAATGAACATATGTAAATATTTGTTTAATATTGTTAAGAATTGTTTATATTAAAGTTATGTGCTACCACCCACAATCACAATCCTGTTATTCTCTAAAATAGCGCATAATCTAAGGAATTTGTAGAAAAACTAATAATAAATAGATTTTATATGTGTCGTCAAAAAAAATCACAAAAATTTTCTTTTTTGTTGCTCGAGTTAACATTGCCAATTTAATTAAATTTTTATTTTTTTATTTTGTTCCTTTTCTTTAGGAAAACATGGCAAGGCACTTGTGGGAAAACTGTACATTACAAAATTCTTTTACAGCGAAAAAAATGTTACAAGATGTCTTCATGGTATTGAAACCAGGTAAAAATTGCCACGAAGCATCTTCATACAGGCCAATTTCGCTCCTACCAGTGATATCCAAACTTTTTGAGAAGCTACTTCAAAAACGCATTAAACCAATTTTAGAAACTCATAGCGTAATACCAAACCACCAGTTTGGGTTTAGGCAAAAAACACTCAACCATAGAACAGGTACATCGGATAACTAACGAAATCGAAAATGCTTTTGAAAATAGACAGGTCTGCTCTGCTGTTTTTATTGACATAGCGCAGGCATTTGACAAAGTTTGGCACGAAGGATTGCTTTCAAAATTGTCGCAACTTTTTCCTTTAAATTATTACAACCTCCTGGAGTCATACCTCCAGCATCGGTACTTTCAAATTAAATATGAAAATGAATTCTCTTCAATTAAAGAAATTAAAGCAGGAGTTCCTCAGGGAAGTATTCTTGAACCGCTTCTCTATCTTCTGTACACCAGCGATCTCCCACAAACACCAAACACAACAATAGCTACCTTTGCTGATGACACAGCTTTACTTGCTGTAGCAAACTCTGCTAAAGAGGCAGCAAACTATCTCCAACCTGCCTTAAATAATATTTCATTTTGGGCATCCAAATGGAAAATTAAAATAAACAATACAAAATCAATTCATGTAAACTTTTCACTGAAAGACATCACTTATGAGCCATTAAAAATTCAAGAATTAGAAATTCCGTATTCAAATACAGCTAAGTATTTGGGACTTACTTTAGACTCAAGGCTAACATGGTCAGCGCATATTCTGAAAAAGAAAACCGAACTTGAGATAAGGTCACGTAAGCTAAACTGGCTTATTGCTAAAAACTCGTCACTATCCCTCGAAAACAAATTAATTATCTACCAACAAGTTCTTAAACCGATATGGAGTTATGGATGCCAACTGTGGGGCTGTGCAAAGCCCGCGGCCATAAAACACATTGACACATTGAAAAATTTCAAAATAAAACTTTAAAAAATTTTGTTAATGCACCTTGGTACATCAGAATGAGTGACCTTCACCGCGACCTGGGAGTTCAAACTGTTAAATCAGTAATTACAAAAACTGTCGAATCTTATCACCAGAAATTAGAAAATCATGTCAATGTTGAAGCCAGAAATCTATTAAGCAACAGTAGTCACCCAAGAAGACTGCGTCGTACAAAACCCTGTGATCTCACGAGACAAACTAATAGCTGAAGATATTTTTAGTGTAATATCTTTATAAACCTTTATAATTTGTATTTATTAGAATAAATCTGCTCGTTAGTCAGTTATGACTAGTTGTAGAATAAAAAAAAAAAAAAAAAAAAAAAAAAAAAAAAAACATAGTGGGTAAAAAAAAAAAAAAAAAAAAAAAGTATCATATGTAAAAAATCTTAGATCCTTAGAATCAAACTGATTTCTATAAAAACCCTTTCAGAAACCTTTGCAATATTTCGTGTCTCACGCTTATTTGTACATAGAAAAATAAAGTAGCAATCCTTCATTGATTCAATATTGCCTTAATAGAACGTCATCTTTATGTATAATCTTGAAATTAAAAATTATGCAATAATATTATAAAATCAGTTTGAAATGTTTAACACCCGTTATACTATTTGTCAACTATAAACATTTATTGTAGCATACTTTTTTGAGTGTTGCGTCTCAAACGTCACTATTTTTTATTTCACCTTATTCACCTCCAATAGTTTGACTGTTATTTACAAAATTTGTTAGAATATAAACAAACATAAATAAAATTAACAAAAAAAAAATTTAATAGGTTTTTTGTTAAATCTCTGCCTATTCTGGAGGTTCTAGCTTTTCTTAAACTTCCGGTTCTGATGAGACCTTTAGCCAGATCGAAATACTAGTAACAATCTAGCTAATATGTTTGATTTGCTTTATTTTTGTAAATATACGGAAGTTGGAAGCTCGTTATAAATTAAAAATAAAAAAATTTAAATTTAATTTATGTAAATTATTTTTTACGAAGAAAAACATTTTAATAAATTGTAATTATAGACAAAAATATAAATAAAAATGTGATTTTTTTTCTATAAAGGGACAAAAAATTTGAGTGGTTTCAGAATAATTTGGTGTTACAACGGAACGACTTTTATCTTAACAAAAATAATAAATTTGCATTCATTAGAAAGGTCCTTGTTTAAACATTAATTTATACAATAAGATGACGTTCTATCAAGGCAATATTGAGTCAATGAAGGATTTCTAGTTTTTTTTTTCTATATAGAAATGAGCGCGATACACGAAATATTGCTAAGGTTTTTTACAGGTAAATGACTTATGTTAATTCGTGCAACTAAAAGTCAAATTTTTGTAATTGTTTTTTTTACGACACAGTTTAAAACTATTTATTAAAACCAATTATACATTAAAATATAACATTTGAAGAATATTATGTAAAATTTTCATGAAGAAATCTAAAAAAATACGGCAATGACAGCAATTATTCGGAAGCGACTCCGAAAAAAGTAGAATTGCAGTGCCCCACATAACTCGATGCTGGATCATCTGAAATCAAAAATCAAAGTTTTTTCGTTAGATAATCGCTTTCCCCAGGTAACGCTTGGAGGGTTTATCGAAAGTTCAATTTTTCAAAATCGGCTAATTTTTAAGTGTCAAATAAAAAATATTAACAAACTTGTACAGAAATAGTGTTCAAAATTTCAAAAAGATCGGTGCGGTAGTTTTGAAGTGTGAGGGGCATCAATGCCAGGTCCATAAATTATGTTGCTTTTATTCAGATTGTCTAAAGCACCTTCTTAACCCTGTCTTAGACGAATCCGACATTCTTTAGTCTGTTTTTCAGCTTCCTGCTCCGGGAAGGTGTTTTCTGATGCGCTGAGTCTTGTATGTAGAGCGGTTTCATAAACCGCTGTATCTTCGTTAGTTTTGCTCCGATTTATCTCAAATTTTCACAAAATATTCTTGAAAGGTTCTTCATTCAGAAAATCAAATACAAAAAAATGGCAAAAAAAAGTTTAAAAACGTTAATTAAAATATAAAAAATTTTGCATTTTAAATGTCACTCAAAAAATGTTTTTTTGACAAGTGTGTTGAATACACACAGAGCCTACCACGTGTAAAATAAATGTGGTGAAAAAGAAGTTGCTATAATTCACCATTAAGACTATCGCTACTGCATATACTGTGCCATTATGTAGGAAAATCTACAAAAATGTGTATTTAAAGATAATAATAAATGTTGTATTAAAAATATAAAATAAATCGTTTTTTTCGATTTCTATCATATAAAAGTTTCGTATTGCTTTTTTTTAATTATAGAATATTTAAAAAAATACACAGAATATTAAATACCTTTTTAATCTTGATTACAAACACATAAAAGCTGGAAAGCATTTTTTCTTTGTCCTCAAAATTATTTATTAACCTCATGTCTTTTAACAAATGTTTCCGCCACTATTATGGGAACAACTAACGTAGCTTCAGCATAAACCTTAACCGGTGTGGCACCTTTACGTATTTTCCCCCATGAGATGGCTTCATCTGGTCGGGCCCCACTATCGCTACCATCAAATTCGGAACCAGTATTAATGAAAACCGAAAAATCGGCACCATTACGCATAAGATTAGCATTACAAATGTGATGTTTAATAACGCCACCACCAATTATAATCATGCCAGAATTTGTTGCTTTAACAGCCATAGTATTGAGGCGTCTTAGATCGGAGAGTATATCTACAACTAAACCAGGATGACGAAACGAATGAAAATACATCATATCACCAAGACTACCATCAGTTAGAGCGGGACAAAATACAGGAATTTTATTTTTTGCAGCCCAATAGTATATGGAAGATGTGTCATTTATACGTTCACCCAAACGTTGAATAATTCGCGATGGTGACCAAACGGTACCCTTAGATTTTTGTTCATCTAACATTTCATCTAACAGTGGCATTAGCCAATCTTCAAATTTACAATAATTATCATTGGGTACAATAAGATTTCCAATACGATTGATACCACGATCCCTTAAATCACGACCAGACAGTTCAAAGGATCCTTAAATAAATAATGTTTTGATTTTTAACCAAACTAAATCGAAGAATCCATTTAACTTACCCATATAAGTAGGAGCTAGACATTTAATGAAATCTTCTTCTACACCGCCGGCCGTTGTGACCACACTATCCACCATTTTATGTTCAACTAAATATCTTAAAGTTTCCCTTAAACCGGATGATACTAAATTTGAAGTAAAACCCAAAAATATAGTACATTTATGCTTTCTTTTAATAAATTCATCTGTTTCGTGTACATCCTGTTCCTCTTCCGTCAAAGGTTGTGACCTACAGTCTAGCTTTATTTACATTAGTTTATTACTTTGATTTGAGATTCTCTTTGCTTTGTTCTTTACTTACCATACGATTAACTTCTTTGATGGCCAATCCCAAATTAGTTGCTTGAAATCCAGTATTAACATATGACTCAAACATTTGGCTATAGTTTATGCCTTGATTAAAATCATAACCCTTAACCTGGGGTGTATCCTCAGGGATGGCTTCACTGCGTTTAAGTACGGCATCCTTAGCTATTTCAGGTTCCTGAGGCATTTTTTATTTCTACACCTTAAAATAAAACTTAATAACAAGTCAAGATAAATTTATAAATTTATCTGGATAACAAGTAAGAAATAACATCACTTTTGTTATTGTTTTTTAGCATGTGCAACAGAGATGGAAAACTTAAAACTTTGGTACTTTTGGCAATCATTTTCAAAAGTACTGCAGTCATTGTTGGCAGGTTTGTGGAGAAGAGAATCGTAAAATTTTACAGAAAAATCGCCAACATATTTTGAAAAACGTGAGAACTACAGATTAATAAACATATGTGAAACAAGTGACATATCGTCGATTAATTATTGGAGAGCCGCACCGACCAAAATATTTTTGCGAGAAAAACGATAAAGAAAGTTTACAACAAAATTATTAAATTTCTCCAAGATAGGTTTTCTTTTTTGTGTGCTATATCTATAGCTGCATTTATTATAAACAATATTGTTAATTTTTACGCCATTATAAAACTAGGTTGTCATAGTGCAAACTAATGCTTAAACTTTTTTTTATTGTTTTTTGTTTCATATGCGTTGCTTATTTCAAATGTGTCAAACCAAGATTGACGAATAATGTTTTTATTTTTCTATAGAAAGTTTGACTCATTTGCCAAAAAGTGGTCAATACACCATACCAATGTTAAGAAATTTTTAAAAATAGGGATACGCAGCACATATGGTGCTGGATATCTCCTAATTGATACGAGGTATATAAAAACGGATTAAAGATTTAGAAAGAGGACACATTAATCATATATAATCAATTCCTAACTCAATTTTGCCAGAAATGGTCTATAGGTCTCACCAATATTCATACGACGATATGTAATTTATACTTGCACTGCGGATGTTTATACTTGACTTATATAACTTCTATCAACTATATATAAAAAAAATTACTAAGTTGACTTCAATATTCTTACACTAGTTTATTTTTTGCGTGCAGGTATAACAACAAAAGTGCATAAATAAAGAAAATTAAATATCAAATATAAGTGTTTATATCTGCGGTGTTAGAAGGGTTAAATTGGAATATGATATCTTAAATTAAAGCTTCAAGTGTTAGCTACAATTAAATAACACATATTTTGTATTTAAGTCAAATATCAAGAAAATGAGAGTTTTTTCTAAAAAGTTCGGTTAAAAAACAAACTTTTATAATTTGACGATTAATTAGTTAATTGAACTGGAAGTATTATATCTCCAATAAAAAGTGCTTCAATTAGCTTTCAAATGATAAGTATTTTGTTTCGATCCGACTACAAATGTCGTAGATACAGTGAATTTTAAATCCAAACTTTAGAAAAGGTCGCCGCCAACAAAAAGAAAAGATATTTTTGAGCTCAGCATTAAAAGTTCTAGTGATCGTGAAAATTTGGAACTATTAACTTCTAATGTTTTTACTAATTTATAATACATTTTTATTTCTCTTCTTTTTAATATCGGTTATTTGGGCTCGGTTAGTTTTTAATTGAAGAATAATAAATATAATAAATAAATAAATTAGAGTTTAGCCAAAATTATTATAACTAAATTTAAAATTATTCGAATTCGCATCTTTGAAAGAGTAAACGAAGATATTTTTTATTCAACGGCACTTTTTAATATTTTACTCTTTTTTGGATAAACGTGTACCGATAGGGGCAACTGTAGGAAAACTATAGTTTATTCGGATGTAATAGTAATAAATTCAAAACCATTTCCGTACCCTGCCTATCACAAAGAAAACATTTACCAATGCAACTCTGTTTGTCTAACTGCACGTCAAATTGTCAAAAAGTCGACAAAACAGCACTGGAATTTTTTCCTGTGTACATGTATTTTCTTTATTTTTTGGCAAAAAATTACTGGAAAGCAAAAAAAAAAATCGCTTTATAAACTTTAAAAACGTTTGTAAAAAGCAGAATTAGTTGTACACAACTAAATTTAAGTTTATCAACAAAATAAATATAGAATTATTGGTCTGAGAAAAAAGTCACAGCAGCTGAAAAATATACGGGGAAAACAAGATATATTCATATAGGTAGTCTCACTAGAACAACAACTACAACAAACAACTACAAACAATACAAAAACAACAGGGTTTTGACATTTCAAAATACTCAAGATACAGTCTCTGTACTGTCAAAACCATGTAAGAAATGTCAAAACCAGGTAAGAGGAAGATAAACAGCTGGGCTACTAAAACTACCTTATAAATATATCTTGGGGGAAAATAAAGAAAAGAAACTCACTACATCATCTAAGCATAGACAAGACAAGACAAGCAAGACGAACGAACGTCCGAGAATAGCAAACACCCCAATAGAAAAATAAAAGCAACAAAAATCCTTTTCTCAAACGAAAAAGACAATTTAAATACAGGAAGATTCGTAGGATATTAGAAAGAAAATAAATAAAAAACAAAAATGATTAAATTATTTTCATTGAAACAGCAGAAAAAAGAAGGTGACCAAACTGGTAAAAGTGGAGGTCAACAAAAGAAAGCATCTGCTGCTCAATTGCGTATACAAAAAGGTAAGTGTAAATGCATAATTTTAAAAACAATGAAGTCGTAAAAGAATTGATTCCATAAAATATATTAAACTTGAACTTTAATCAATATCCCTTTGCTCGGTGGTGCCTGTGGATCCCGCACTGAAAACGACAATCTTATTGGCAATGGCTTTTTATTTTGTATATTATTGCAGTTTTCTTATCGTTGTGGTCCTTTCACTCATATTGTGAACACAATTTTTATGACATCCAAGTTTCCTAATGATTGGAAGATATCACGTGTTGTACCGATAAAGAAGGATGGCAATTCTAATTTGTTAGAAAATTTACGTCCAATCTCTGTTATTCCAATCCTTTCAAAGATTGTTGAACACATTATTAAGGATCAAATGATGTATTATATTGATGGCAATAAACTGCTTCATCCAAGCCAATCTGGTTTTAGGCGGAATTATAGTACTACAACTCTTCTTGTTGGGCTGACTGATTCCATAAGACGTAAGCTCAATGAGAAAAAGTGTGGTGTGTTGTTGTCCTTGGATTTATCTAAGGCTTTTGATAGTGTTGTGCATTCTAGATTGATAACTAAATTATGTAGTTATTTTAATTTTTCTAAATCCGCTTGCAAACTTCTAAGCTCATATCTTGAAAATAGGTCGCAGTTCGTCTCGATTGGAGAGAGGAACTCTTGTACTTTGGAGGTTACTAGTGGTGTTCCGCAGGGATCGGTAATTGGTCCTATTTTATTTATGATTTATTTGAATGATTTTATTGATGTAATAGATAATAACTGTTTTGAAACTTTTTTATATGCAGATGATGTACAGATTTTATTTTCTGGAGAAAGACAATTCTTTGATGTTTTGGGGGCAAACATAGAATTTTACCTTGTTCGGATTGCACGGTGGATGGACACAAATGGGTTAGACATAAATCCTAGCAAAACGAAGGCTATGTGCTTCGGTTTTGATTCCCGTGATTTAAGTGTATCATTGAGAGGTGTTAGTATCAACTTTGTTTCGGAAATGAAGTGTTTGGGTGTTCTTGTAGATGATAAGTTACGTTTTTCGAAACACGTTGATTACGTGTGTGCTCGAGTGAATGCTACGTTGAGACGATTTTGGTCTCTTGATCTTTGTTTGCCTCTACATGTAAGGAAACGTGTAGCTAGTGCTCTTCTTATGCCCCAGTTAATTTATGCTTTGGAGGTATTTACGGGTACTAGCAGTAATATTCTTAGACGTCTTCATCTTACATTTAACCGTATAGTGAGATATGTTTACAGATTGAGGATAAGAGAACATGTCTCTCCGTTTGTGTTGGATTTTCTTGGTTTTTTTGTAGAATTTTATAAAACTGAGAATCTTGTAATTGTTTTACAAGCTAATTAGAGTGAACTGTCCTGGTTACATTATTGACAACTTTAGATTTACAAGATCGAGTAGAAACCCTCAGATAGTTTTTTAACGTATAAACTCTTCTATTTTCGAGAGATCCTTTAATGCGAGGATAACTAGAGTAGTCTGGAATTCATTACCTAGATTTCTTAAATGCTTTGTTGTTGCAAGTGCTACATTTAAACGCAAACTAAGGCAGTTTTTTAATCACTCACTATAATTTTGATAATTTACTATCATTTTTCATATTTTTTTTATATATTTTGTTTTATTTTTTTAATCGTTATAATTTTATTTATTTTAGGCATTTCTTTAAATTATAAATTTATTTCTTTATTTTTTGTAAAAATTTATTGTGGAATACGAACCATATTTGGCCCTATGGGCTGGGTTTTGGAATTAATAAATGAAATGAAATGAAAAAAATTTCTATTGTCTTCTATACTAAAAAGCTTGATTATATATATATATTATCCTGTAATTCCTAGTTGGAACAAAGGTCCAGAAAGCTTGACTAACTCGGAAATATTTTCTATTTGAAAAAGTGTGCCCTATGCAACCATATATTCTGTTATTTAGAAATGGTTATAAACAATGGAATAACATTTTGAAAGAACTTCTAAAGAGTATATAAACAACAACGGCATGCCTGCTATTGATTGTTAAAGGGGAACTATTTCTCCTTTAAACCCATTCAACAAACTCCCAAGTCTAAGTACATAGCTCCAGCATTTTGAGGTGCATAATAAATGGAATTTTTCCTGGTTTTCCATTTTAACGCAATTTAAACCACGTTATTGTTTGGTTTCCCAAAAATTACAATTTTAAATTTCCAGATTCTAGGGGTTTGGGTAGGACGTAAAGAAAAAGACTTCCTTGTAGAAATTTCTTAAAATTCAGCCTTTACGGATGTCTAATATGGAAGAGGAACCTATATACCAAATTTTAAATGCTTTCTCGCCATATAGAGACTTTTATTTTTTATTTTTATTCATTCAACAATAATACAAAAGCCATTAAGGCCAAAAACTGCATTATAAAGAAATCCTGAGCAAGAATACTTAAAAGTAATTAATATATATAAACAAAATCTTAAATACAATAAAAATATAAATATAAAATTAGTACACTCATTGTCCTAACATATTGGCTCCCCAGCCGAAATAAACACGCAAAATAAGATAATATCACCAGTAGAAATATAATATAAGAAGTAAAAATAAGCCCAAAATAGTGACAAACGGGTATATAAATATCTATATCCTCAAATCTAGTAATCCAACTTGATAAATATGCATAGACAACTAATCAATGGTCAAATATAAAAGAAAATAAAATGCTAAGAGAAGCCACTAGCTACACAAATGTTGAAGAATTTTCAACCAAAAGACATTATTAGAATGCGAAAAGACACGCAAACTATAAGCCAATCTATTCCAGCGCCTAACAACTCTAATCACAAATACCTCTCATACATTGAATTTCTAATTCTGGGAATAAATATCTGAGGGTTTCTTGTAGACCGCGTAAAAAACAAAGTCCCTTCATAAGGGAGAAGGTCTACCACTCTTAACAACTCTATAAAACAGAAGCAACGATCGATAACTTATAAAATCTTCAAACATGCAACCAAGAAAACGCCGTACGTATTCAGAAATATGGTCAAAACGACGTACATTGTAAACGAATCGCACAATAGCATTCACAGCACTTTTGAGCCTAGTAAAATTTACACCAGTAGTACCCGAGATTACCTCAAGACCATACAAGGCTTGCGGCATTAAAATGCCATGCGCTAACCTCAGCCTTACCGATAAAGGTAAGTAAATATTTGACGAATAAATCCTACGTAGAGCACTCCAAACCCTACAGCACAATATATCAATGTGAGTCTTAAACGAAAGCCTATTATCAATAATAACACCCAAACACTTCATTCGGTTAACAAACTGAATCTGATCACAATCCAAGAATATGTCAAGATCAAAAATAAAACGGTCAGAAGACCCAATCATCATTGCCTTTGATTTAGATGGATTTATAGTAAGCAAATTCTCTGCAGTCCAGAGCAAAATACGATCAAGCGTATCATTAATGTTACCTTCTAACACCTCCGAAAATTCACGTCTACCCCCAAAAATTAAAAATATATCATCAGCATAAAGAAAGGACTTGCAAATACTAGAATTTATGCACCCTGGAAGGTCGTTGACATAAAGAATGAACACCAGAAAAAAGAGATAACAACCTCGATTCAACACCATTAACAGAAACAAATTGAGATCTACCACTCAGGTAAGACATAACAAGCCTAAATGCCGATCTAGAAAAATTAAACTGATCTCTAAGTTTAGTAATCATTCGGACTTGGTCAATAGAGTTGAAGGCCTTAGATAAGTCAATTGATACCAGAACACTAAGTTTGCCATAATTAACATACTCTCGGGCGCTGTCTGTAAGTTTCAATAGCAAAGAAGTGGTGTTATAACCTTGACGAAAAGCATATTGAGATTCATACAATTTAGTATTAGCACATTCAATTATCTGGTTCTTAAGCAGATGTTTCATAACCTTAGATAACGCAGGAAGAATAGAAATGGGCATAAAATCATCAGGCCCATGAACCACTCTCGCTTTGGGAATAGGCACAACCCGTGCAGTTTTCCAAGCAGTTGGAAATCTGGAGGTCATCAAAATTGTGTTAAATAAATTTAAAATAATATTCGTAATATAAGGAAAAACCATTTTAATGAAATCAACCGAAACATTATCAATACCGACCGATCTGGACCTAACTTTCGACAAAGCCTCAAACAAGTCACCTTCACTAACACAATAAAAGGAAAACAAATTATCGTGATCATTGAAATTTCCAAAATCAAAATTACCATTATCAAATTACCATTATCATCATCATCAAAATTACCATTCTCTTAATAATCAAATTTTTACCACGTTCCTTCCTATCGCGGTTGGCGTTGTCGATATCGACAAAATAATCGTAAAAACTGTTTTTTGGAAAATTTAATATGCGAGCTCACCTTCTATATCCTGTAAATTTTGATATATTTGTAGGGAGGTTTTATTTATTAGTAATTTTCAAAATAAATATATGTATATAATTTTGAATGCAAAATCATTCCCATTACAGTGTGCAACAAATTTGGGATTAGAGTTTGTATCCTAAATAAAACCAAAGGGGTTTGAAAATTTAGCTTGGATTTCATTTTTATGGTAAATTTATCGAATTTTTAAATGTATTTTAATGAAAAAAAAAAATTCACAGGCAAAAATGGGATCGTATTTGCACATAAAGGTGGCAATAAAAAAAAATCAATTTTGGATTAATGTGCCACTTGCTCTAAAAGTTACATGGTGAATATTTAAGCCAACAAATTTGATAACTTTTATGTATTATTATTAATCGATAAAATATTCGTACAAACTAGATAAACTTCAGTAAAAAAAAAACAAAATAATAATAATTTTTATGGGAAACTTCTATTAAAGCAAAATTAAAGGCATGCTCAAACTTTAGTGTTCAAAATTCTTTTGGATAGATTATTTTTTAGCACTGCTTTATAACATCATCATATTGAGTCAATAAAATTGTTGATTGCATCTATACGATTTGTTTGCCACTTGAAGTAATTAGCCCATATGGGATCTAAAATATTTGTTATATTTCTTTTCTGTATTTTACGCTATTTAAATATCAATGCCTTATATTTTAGGATTGAGATGTTAAGATTAAACAGTTTAAAACAAAAATTTTATTAGAATATATCCACCTGTTGACTACTTGTTGTGTTTTCGGCAATTGTTACAAAACCATTGGCTTGAATTCCTTTAAATATCAATTCATTTTCCACTTAATATATCATTTATTATATGTTTATATCATATTCCAGTTAAAGTATACTTTACTATATAAATTTCATCCATTCCTTGCTCGAAACCCCCCAACCCAGACCAATATATGGACACTGCCGGACCTTAGTGTTTTAATTGTTCATTTGGGGTATAGTCATTTCCCTTTGTTTGCCTTACAATACAAACATTACTCCGACTTTTAAACTTTAATTAATTTTGGACACATCAAATAAAAAAACACTACATTGAATTTGCTTCGATTTTTCTTAGATATCAGTAATTTTGTACTAGCACGTTTAAATCCGGTACCAGCCTTATACTGGCTCATTTCCTAGTTAACTTACAGTTTGATCATTTTTTTCTAATAACCGATTATTGTATTCCTCTTAAGGCATTATTTATACATTGCATTTTTTAAACTGTTTTGCTAATAAAATTGTTTGCTTTGAGTTGTTTACGAGATTTACTGACCAATTGTAAATCTATGGCCGAAGTTTTTCACAATATTTCACTCTCATTTTTATAGTAATGTATAACTTCATAGAATTTTGAAATTAGGTTTGTTATTAAACAACAATAGCAATATTTTTGTTTGGAATTTAAATCGAAGCGAATCTTTTTTTTCAAATCTTTCAATACTATTAAGTCTTTTCTTTAAAGCTAATTTTTTCTACGAAAAAGTCGCCAGACAATCGTAAAAATTAGAAATTTTAAAATAACTGTCAACATGTAATGTATATTCTATCATATACGCTCTCATATTTGTATACCCTCTACACACTGTGACGAGGGTATGTATCAGTTTGACATTCCGTTTGTAACGCATCGAAGTATAGGTCTAAGACCCCATAAAGTATAAATATTCTAGATCCTTATTGAATTTTAAGTCGATTTAGCTATTTCCGTCTGTCGAAATGGCGATCACGGCGCGAAAACGCAATGGCTACTGCTCGATTGATGGACATCTTCGCGAAGAGTTTGGTATTAAAAATGAGAAAAAACGGTCCAGCAGTTCAAAAGTTATCAGTGAAAATGTTAAGGTACTAAATTTTCTATATAAATTCTATACAAAGTGTGTATTTTAGTACAATTGTATAGTAGTAGTCTGGTGTATAAAATATTATGTCATATTTTTTCATGGTGTATAAAATTTGAAATTCACCTCAAATTATTTTTCACCTAAAGATTTTTTCACCACATAAATAGTTTTTCACCTTAAAAATGCTTTTGTCACAAAACAATTTCTTTTTTTTTTATATTGAAAAAGTTTTTCACCTCAAAAATTGTTTTTCACTTCTAAAATGTTTTTTTTTTTTTTTTCATAACTTCCCATGTAGAAATTGACAGCCGTACAACAAAATAACACCCATTTTTGTAAAACTAATATTGTACTAGGAAAGCACTATTTTGTTTGAATTGCTTGTGTTTCGCCAGTACCACCAGCATAATTCTTTGCCAATATTGTTTTTATCAATATTACAGCCAATTAAAAACATTTTTTATTAGTATTTTATTTTATTATATTTCACACATTTAAATATAATGTATAATACTAAGACCGAACTGTATTGCTGCTTTTTAAATGTGTTTTATTATACATATGTATTAATCAAAATTAATTTAATTTAAGCTATTTAAAAGCACCAAATTTTTTGAATTAAAAACGTTATGCCAACCGTGGCACGTTCAATCGGGTATCAGTACAATACAGTCAATATTGTTAATTCCACGTTCTGCCAACGCATAACCGACCGTCGCCGACGCTTTGCTAACACTGTGCCTATTGTATTTTTCAGACTGGGTTGTTTTCTGTTTCTTTTGTGTCATATACACTGTGGAGCAGCGATTGCTACCAACTTGTGCTTTACGGACCCCTTGCGACACTTTTACTGGCTCACGGACCCCCAAAAATTATTTTCTCATATTAAAAAAATGCAAAAGTAACAATACAAACTCCGAGGAACTCCAACTCTCCATCAGGTAGCGGGCAACAACTGTTATATGACTTATCATCTCGCGCAATTACAGTGTTGCCATGTTTGAAGTCCTTCATCTTTCCCAACCTTTCACCTCTCTACTATCCCCTTTCGAAAGAAAGCAACACATTAATAAATAGGAAGATATTCCTGAGTGTTGTTCTCTTTAAAAAAAAAAAAAAGGGAGAAAGAATTTCTGTGGTTTGGTATAAAATTTTTTTAAAATTCAAAGAAATTTTAGAAACAAAATTTTGGAAATTTTTTATAAATGGAAAATTATATGAAAATTTTTGTGTGAAACTGTGAAAAACATTTCATCTTATCCAGGGGTTTATCTTAAGCAAAGTTCGTATTAACAGATGTTACATTGAAATTATATTCAAAACGTCAGGAAGTTCAAATTAGTACGTAATAACCGAGGATTTATTTAAACCACAATCGTCTTAAACGAGTTTTTACTGTACGAGACTTCTAAAAACTTAATAATTTGAATTATTAATAAAATTGCAAACATTTTTGTGAAATTTTTTAAATTTGTTTTAAACAATCAATACCCTTACGGAACCCCCTTTTGGGAACCGCTGCTATGGAGGGTATAAAAAATTTGTAAAACCAAATTTAATGCATGCACTTGTTGTAATTAAAACCAATTCCGGCCCTTATCCCTAAAAGTTTCCAATGTTTTGTCATGCCACAAAATTAAAGATCATGTTATATTTCATTTTTTTTTGTTATGTTTTATTGTGTATTATGAAACAAATTTGTTATATTTTTATAGGAAACAGACATGGGCGGCGTCAATTACATTTCACAATCATTCACTTGTTAAATTTGTCATATAATTAATAACTTCAGACCTAAGCTCACAACTGTTTGCTTAAACGCTTCCTTGATAAATTTTAAATTTTGTCAATACCAGACATCGGACATAATACTAATTTGTGTATTTAATTACAGGCCAATTACTTGTTTACGTTTAATTACATGTAATTGGGTGTAATTGAGTAATTTCCCTATAATTAAATACTCAGATGTTGTTACTAATCAGCATGTTTGGTATAACACATTTTAAAAATTTTCCAAGGAAGCGTTTAAGCCTACAAGTGAGCTTAGGTCTGAAATTGTGTAAGATATTGAAAAATATCAAAAGTGAATGATTGTGTCTGATAGGAAACATGCCAAAGAGCGATTTCCAAAAACAAAAATTGCATAATTTTTGGACTTAACTTAAAATTATCAAACTTCAAAGCCATAAATATCTGAATTTTGAATGTTTTCAATGTATTGTCACCCACTGTATTTCTCGATGCAAAAATTTCTCGCATTAGATACAGAAACAGTTCAGTGTTAAAAATATTCAAAATTGGTCCAGGACACCTAGATTTTATTTTATTTATTTTAAATAAATTAATAAAATGTATTATTTTGTATAAAGATTTTAGAGGTATGCTCAAACGTTTATCCATGGAACTATTTCGATCACTTTTATTACAGGAAAATAAACCATTTGACATTAAATAAAAATCTGAGTTAACTTTGCACAACTAAATTATTTTTCTAATGAATTTGCTCTTTAAATAAATTTGTTTAACTTATTAAAGTACGTCATAGATCCGCTGAACACTTTTCAACTAAACTTTGAAGTTATGTATATAGAACAAGAAATATTTGTTTGCCATAAAGCGCCCTCTAGTAGAAATATTAGCAACCAAAGTTGAAACTTTTACAGAATATAGTTCCTAGCATTTGAAAATTCATGGTCCGAGAAATACATTTGCATATATATTCTCATCAACATTATCAAAAATATAAAAGAATATGCTTTTTTATACATTTCATTAATTTTTGAAAAATATGCCATCAAAAATAGATTTTTTATATAAAGGGTAATTTTTTAAGAGCTTTTCGATTTGATTTAAAAAAAAACACATAAAATTTAGAGGAATGTATGAAATCTTTATTTGAGTCGATAGAACGATCTATATAATTCAATGTTTAAAGATGATTTCATGTAAATGTTGACCGCGGCTACGCCTCAAATGGTTCATACGCTGGGTCCAATTTTGGTATACTGTCTCCAACATATCGGCCGGTATCTCACAAATAAATTCTCCAATATGTGCTTCCAGTGCGTCAACCGTTGCGGGCTTGTCCCTATAGTCATGAGCCTTAACATAGCCCCACAAAAAGCAGTCTAAAGGCGTTAAATCGCACGATCTAGGCGGCCAATTGACCGGCCCCAAACATGAAATAAACAGTTCACCGAACTCGCCTCTCAATTGGGACATTGTTTCGCGTGCTATGTGGCATGTGGCAACGTCTTGTTGAAACAACATGTCACCCAAGTCCAGCTCTTCCATTTTGGGGAAAAAAAATTGTAATCATCGCACGGTAGCGCTCGCCATTCACAGTAACGTTCCTGCCTTCGTCGTCTTTGAAAAAGAACGGTCCAATGATGCCACCGGCCCATAATCCACACCAAACAGTGTATTTTTCGGGATGCATTGACAGTTCTTGCAATGCTTCTGGCTGCTCTTCATACCAAAATGGAAGTATTTTCAGGTACAAACAGTGTTGTTGTAAGAAGGCTGCATCTTACTTTTTACCGTATTATTAGATATATTTATAAACTGAGATTAAGGGATCATGTGTCTCCCTTTGTAATGGACTTTGTTGGGTTTTATTTTGAGAATTTTATTAAATTGAGAATTTTGTTACTTTTTCGAAAAGTCGTTATGCGAAATTGTCCTGAGTACATTAGATATGATTTTAGATTTTCTAGATCCAGTAGAAACCCTCAGATAATATGTCACCGTATATCCTCATCTATATATGAAAGATCTTTTCATGTACGTATAACTAGGGTGTGGAATATCCTTCCCATAGATTTAAAATTATTTGCATTCACAGACACCACCTTTAAGCGTAAACTTGAACAGCATTTTGATGCTCTTTTATTAATTAATTTACCCCCCCCCCCCCCCTCTGTTCTTTTACGAGGGTTTCCATCACCGACTATAATTTCTTAGATATAAATTTCTGTTATAAGCTAGTTATGGCCTTTAGTTTTTAGTATTTAGGTTAATTATATACCTTTTTATTTTTTAGAAGTTGTTTTTTTATAAATATACTTTTTTTTTATTTGTAATTTTTGTTAATGTAGTAGTATTTGAACCATATTTGGCCTTAAAGGCTTGGTTCTTAAATTTGAAATAAATAAAAAAAAAAAAAATACGGCAATTTTGCTTGTTCACGTATCCATTCAACCAGAAATGAGCTTCGTCGCTCAACACAATTTTCCGATAAAAAAAAGTGGATCTTCATCCAACTTTGCCAGCGCCCATTCACCAAAAGGTAACCGTTGTGGTAGATCGTGTGGCTTCAATTCTTGCACCAGCTTGTATTTTAAAAGGTTTTACACACAAATCCTTCCGCAAAATTTTCCACTTAGTGGAGTAACAGAAGCCCAATTTCTGCGAACGGCACCGACTCGATAATTTACGGTCATCAACAACACTGGCTGATACAGCTGCGATATTTTCCTCTGTACGCACTCTACGTATGCCTGTTAGTGGTTTAATGTCCAATAATGTAAATTTGGTGCAAATTTTAGTCAGAAGATTCCGAATAGCCGCCTCAGAAGGTCGTCCAAACTGACCATAAATTGGAAGAAGTGCACGATGCACTTTCTTAACCGATCATGAATTTTGATAATAAAATTCAATAATCTACAAGCGTTGTTCGTTCATAAGTCGGATCATGGTTAAATTATAGACCAAACTGAACATGTTTAACAGTAACATGTTACACGAAACCAGCTGAGCTGCCAAAAACAGTGTTGCCAAAAAGAAAGTTGCTAATAAATCACCCTTTACATAGTTATTTGGCAACTCGGTATAAAATTTGTTCAACATTTTTATGTTTTTTAATAATCTTTATCCAGTAAAACAATATATAGCCGTTTAAAAGTACTGGGTCGAAATGGAACACTTGGTAAATAATGAGTTAGTTAACTTATTCTATTGGATGTTTCAGTTTCAAGTTTTAGATTTCTACCTTAAAGACTTTGCATTTTCTCTTTAAACCTCATTTATAAAAGGATTTTATCAATAATCGAACAAGAATATCTTTGCGGAATTGGCTTATACCTCGAAAAACACATTTTAAGGTTTATTCTTTTAGCCCAAAGGGCTTGGGCAGAACGTTAGGGAAAAGACTCCTATTTTTAGTGGATTCCTACGTAATAAAGGGAAATATTTTTACCCTTTTCACCCTATTTAAACCACGTTATTATTGGAGTTTAAAAAAATAACATCATTAATGCACCAGGGAACATGCATATACATATATAAATTTTAAGTTTCTAGCCAAGATATTTGGGTAGGACTTCAAGGTGAACAAAACCGCAACTATTACCACGTTCCTGCTTTCCAAACGCTGTAAAAAAGGAACGGATTTTGGGTTTGGCAAAGCAATTAAATATTCAGAAATCCAACGATCTGCCAACGCTGGTACCAACGACGTAAGTGACTGACTGAGTATTGCAAACCTACATGGAGCCAAACATTTGTTCATAAATTTAAAAATAAAATCTGTTCCCTTTTTATCTTATTCCTCCATTAATTTTGTCATAGATTTAACAAACATATAAATTTTTAATTATTTTTAGACATCAACGAACTTACCCTGCCAAAAACATGTGCTACGGAATTTCCTGATCCTGATGATTTGCTCAATTTTAAATTGATTATATGTCCCGATGAAGGTTTCTATAAGGGTGGACGTTTTGTATTCAATTTCCGCGTTGGTCCCAATTACCCACATGAACCACCAAAAGTTAAATGTGAAACTCAAGTTTATCATCCCAATATCGATCTCGAGGGCAATGTTTGTTTAAATATTTTACGTGAAGACTGGAATCCGGTATTAACCATAAGTTCTATAGTCTATGGCTTGCAATATTTATTTTTGGTAAGTTGTACTGAGCTTATCTCGCAACTATCTGAAATATGTAAGTAATCACTTGCAATTGGTTTTTTTGTTTGCAGGAACCTAATCCTGAAGATCCTTTGAATAAGGAAGCCGCTGATGTCTTGCAAACAAATCGCCGTCTATTTGAGCATAATGTATCGAAGGCAATGCGTGGTAATTTTGTTGGTGAAACATATTTTGAATGCTGCCTCAAGTGATATAGAAAAACGAAGGTTTTTACTTTAAGAAATGGCGTCTACCTTTTGGTCATTTTATTGGGTATTGGTGGTCGCTTCTATATTAATTTAATTTTTCAGAATAATTAAATGCATAACTTGATAATGAGAATAAAACCACAAAACTAACAAGCTTAATTTTCTTTGCCACTTTATCTCTATCCCTCTCTGTTCTAGCTACTTAGATTTCACACCTCTCTATTATAGTTTTATTTTTTACATAAAGTCTTAAAATCCGAAAATGTTACAACAAATGTATTTTAATAGTTTTGTATGAAAAATAAATTGTTTATTTTTTCTATTAGTTTGATTTATATTATAATTGATTGCGACAGAAATACTTTTTGGAAATAAAAATTTAAAATAACTCATTAATGTAATGTTTAATTAAAATAAAAACAAACAAAAAATATTTATAACTCAGTAGATATTTCGCAAATAAAAAAATATATATATAAAAAGGCGTTGTTGAGATACATTATTAATTATAGAATTTATTACAGCAGCAGGGTTTGTAAAATCAACCAAAATTACACCGAGCAACTCGAAAAATAAAACGAATACGGATCACTGATCCTAAATAGTTTGACCACGCCGATTTTAATGGCGTTCCCTATTTTTTAACTTATGGGACAGATTTTTCGCAAAATTGCAGTAAAGTTCGCCACTACACGATTGAGTGACTACATGTATTTTGTTATTGTTTTTTCGTTCGTGTGAAGAAAAACGTCATCTAAAAACAAGGTATAAAACTGACATTAATTCTGCCGTGAAAATGGTGGCATCGTGCTTGGAATGAAGTGTTGGTTTAACCAGACTTGCAGTACTGCAGTCAGGTATAGAGAGGAAGGATTTAGAAATTGGCATAAGAACAAAAAACGTCAATACTGAATTGCTACACAAAAGGGCGAGAAATTATTGTGCCAAACTACTTAGTCGTGAAAAGTTTCTTTACGAACAGCGTCTTCGTGCTAAAGTTTTTTCTGTTCCTCGAGGTAATAAGAGCTTTTGGTCATTCGTTAATAGAGTAAGGGATAATGATATTTCTTCTATTCCAACTATAATAAAGGATGACCATTAGGGCGGGTCGATTTAAAAATCGCTCAACGTTCAAGGAAAATCGTATTCTAGGGATCAAAATAAGAAACTTTGCCGAAGGAACCATACCTCTAAAACGAATTCTGATGTCCCGACTTTTGACCCGTAGGGTAAAATTTTGAAAAAGCCCACTTTGATATTTCAGAAAGTAGGAGGAATATCTCCAAGATTATGGGAGCTGCTTCTTCTCCGGGAGACGCGCTAGCATATTAAGGCATAAATCATCATTCTAGGTGACCGTTAAGGGGTTAAAATTTAAGTTGAAAGAGGCCTTTTTAGCCGTGTTTTTATAGCAAAATGTACAAATCTCGGGATAGAGATATTTCAGAAAGTAGGAGTCTTTCCAAGATTAGGGTCTCTATTTCTTCTCCGGAAGACGCTCTAGCAGATGAATGTATAAATTATATTCGATTGGGTTGGATTCAATTGGGGCACTCTAAATGGGTCAAAGTAGAATTTTTCAAAATTTGACCCTACGGGTCAAAAGTCGGGATATCAGAATTCGTTTTAGAGGTATGGTTCCTTCGGCATAGTTTCTTATTTTGATCCCCAGAATACGATTTTCCTTGAACGTTGAGCGATTTTTTTGCCTCCATACAAATCGACCCGGCCTAATGACCATACATTCACTGATTCGGTTGATAAGTAGTGTCCGACCGAACAGTTCGGCCAGAAAATGTATTTGTTCTGTATTCGGTATTTTAAAGCATTATGGACAAATTTGGCGGATGGAAAAATGTTTATTGGACTGATTAGATGCTATTTTGAGTATCAAATCTGAAGAAAAGTCAGTAGTTAAACAATGAATTCACTGTTCTTCCTCAGAAAGTTCGGCCAAATCGAAAATAGTTCGGCGGCCGAACTTTTAACTTTATAGCTAATCTTCGGCTTTTCTCTTAAATTTTATACACAAAATCGAATTAAATCGGCTCAATACCAAAATTTGTCATCATTCCCTCTAGATATCCAAAAACCGACAAAATATAGTTTTTTGGCCGAACTGTTCTGTCGGACACTATTGATAAGGCTAATTTGTTGGTTGAATTTTTTGCAAGAAATTCTTTCGTGCCGGAGAGAGATCAACCACCCTAGTTCCAACGAGTTTGCCCAATATATTATTTCGAGCTCGTGCCATTAAAAGGGTTCTTGAAGATCACGTAATATAGTCAACGGGCCGAATGGCATTCCAGCACTGGTACAGAAACAGTACTTTTCAACACTAGCTCACCCATTGGCAAACCTTTTCTAGTATTCGTAAGTGTGTGTGCCTTTCCTTCATGCTGGAAGGTTGCCAATGTTCATCCAATCCCCAAAAAGGCTGCGGCTAATAACCCTGAAAATTACCACCCAATACAATTTGCTCTGCGCCTTCGAAGGGGATGGAGGTGATTGTTAATTATCTGGAGACTAACTCACTTATTAGTGATCGACAGTATGGCTTTCGTAGAACCCGTTCTACGGGAGACCTGTTGGCGTTCCTTTCGGAAAGTTGGGAGTCGGCCCATTTACAGGTTTGGTGAAAACAAGGTAGTTGCTCTGCCTTTTTGTGTCGGTAATGATTATTCTCGATTTAACTCAAGCATTATGAGAGACCGTACTATACGTGTTGTCTGGATTAACGAGATTCCTACAGTCTCCATTTGCATCAGGTATATAGAGACTTGTGGTCCCTCGTTAACTCTGGGGTGACCACTACCCAGTTGTTTGGAACTCAAGTGGAAGTGGCATTTGCTACAATGTGTTACCAATGTCTTGAAATTGGTACCACGGGAGCCATTGTCTCTAGAGGAATCCTCTGCTGAAATTCAACATGGATTGGACAGGGACTCGGTATACATGTGATACCAGTCAATGCAGACATGGTAGTCGTTGCCACGGAGTAGAGCCAGTCCAGTACGGATGAGTGTGTGGAGCTAAAGTTGGGTTGCTGAAACCTGATTGGTTTGGGACCCAGGTGTTGTGTGCTGGATGTTTTATTGGTTGAACGTGTGATGGGTCTGTCTGTCATAATAACTGGTAATTAGCTATTCAGCGTCATCTCTATTGTGGCCCGCTACGGTAATGGCTATTGAGAAAGGCCCTTCGGGGAGAATCGTGATGGCTGTTGGTTAGCCTAAACAGGTAGAGCGCTAGTTGTTCAGTGTGTTGTTGCACTTCTCAACCGAGTGCTGTGACCCAGAAATCAACGCAGAGGTTTTAGGTAGGCCTTGTCCTCACCAGTGGGTGGAGTTATTGTCCAATCACAATCTCTAAAACTGGAACCCAAACGTGGGTGAAGAACACCTTGTGTAAAGCCTTCAAGTAGGAACATACGTTAAACCAATGACTATACGTGTTGTTATAGATGGGGTCTCATACAACGAGTTTCAGTTAGGTTCAGGGGTGTCACAGGGCTCTGTTCTTTCTCCGTCTCTTTTTCTCCCCTTTATTAATGACCTTCTTGTTGAACTTTCAATCTTATCTACTCCTTTGCAGAAGATTTGCAGGTACTTCCAGAACTACTTCTGAAACTAGTTCTAGTTAGGTATATCTTACGTTTTCAGTGCTTTCCCTGAAATTTTTTTTTTAAAGAGAAGCAACACTCAGGAAATTCTTCCTATTAATTAATGTGTTGCTTTCTTTGGAAATGGGATAGTGGAGAGATGAAAGGTGGTGAAAGATGAAGGGCTTTAGAAGTCTTAGAACAGTTTTTGCTCGCCACCTGGTGTAGAGTTAGCGAATTTATTGAAGCTTTTTGTTTCATAGCCATGATTCATTATTTTACTTCGGTGGGGTTAAGTGCTATGGGAATACCAAAGGTGGGCGCAACGCTACATATAAGTGATAGAAAACTCATACATATTACCCGGGGAATCAAACAGTCCAACGCGCTAACCATTACACCACAACGCCAACAACTGTTTTAATATTTTTTATTTTAATATAGTGCCAGTCCCAAAAGTTTGCATATTTTGAAGATGTATATGCTAAAAGTTTTAGCCAGGTACAATATTATACATGCAGCGCAGGCGTAATGAAATTTAAAAATTTTTTGAGTTAAAATTTTGCTTTATGCCCCATTTTTTGATAAATTTGTATGCCCATGGCCTTCTGGAATTTGTAGTCAATGACAATATGCAAATAATGCGATTAACTAGAAGCTGAATTCAAACAAATTTAAAACTAAAAATGAAATAAAATTAGGAGAATTTACGATTTTTTTGTATCATACAATCGTAAAATCATTAAAAAAAAACCAACATCTGAAAAATTACATGTTATTTGGCAAGGCATAACCCATTAAGTTAGTTGCATCATTTTTCAGCAAGTGGTGATGAAAAATGTTTACCCATGTTAAATGTGCAGCTTAGGGCTAAAAGATGATTTGACAGTTAAAAAATTCAGGCAAAATGAGTCTTCATGCATATTTATCTACTGTCAGGTTATTATAATATTTTCCGTTCGCGTCACAGAACTTCTATACAAAACCAATTTAGAAAGGCAGGAAGAAAGCAATTTTTTAAAAATATCAACATTCATCCATATTGTTTTGTTAACTAAACAAACAGTAACAAAGTATTTTAACTATTAAAAGTTCTCAAATATAAAAGTGTAAACATTTTTATTAACTGTAAAATATTTTTTTTAATTAACCCCCTAACTGGCAAACGATGTTTTGCAACGAAATTCATACTAGGTGCTCCACTCGAAAAACAAATAATAAGTTCTTAACAAAATTGTTGCATAATTTAGGCGATATGAGCCAAAATATTTTAGGGTACATTTTGAAAACTAAAGCATATAAAAGAGAAGTTTTGAACAAAAATTATTTAAAAAAACAATTTTTTTTCTGCTCCTGTTTGAGAAGATATCACGATTTTCGCTTTTTGGAAAAAGCGAAATTATACGAAAAAGTATCGAAACTTCAATTTATGTTGTTCAAACTTCAACGCTCTGCTATTAATACTTAATGTCTTCATTCTGCCAAATTTCATAAAAATCTGTCTATTAGTTTAAAAGTTAAGATGATGTACTCCTGATAAAATCCTGTGAGTCCTTGGACCAAAGTAAGGACTTATTATTAAAGATAAAGCTTCAATCTTACTTATATTTTATTATAAAGAGTTTTTAGTCAACTTAAATTATTTTTTTAGATTTTTGAAAGCTATGTTTTTTCAAAAATATTTTTTTTTTTTTTATTAATTAATAATCATATAATTACAAATTATATACTATTACAATTAGCGAGCACTAGCTACTATGACTTTCGGCGCGTTGTAGCGAAAACAGACCAGTGCCTCTGGTGGAAATCGAACCCACGACCACCGCACTGATAAGCCAGCACGCTACCAACTAGCCTACCAACCTACCTTCCAAACCGTGGACGGCACACGAAAAATTTCTTTGCCAAAGATTTAGCAAATTTTGTTTTCTATCGGAATATATTAATTTCTAAATATAAAACGCTCATTTGACGCATTTGTGGTAAATTTTATGAAGACTGCCCTGCGGCAGCCTTACCCGTTAGATTGTTAACACAAAAGTCAAATCAACATAAACAATTACGATTCGGGTAAATCAAGGAAATCAGGAAAACGCATTTTTGATTGGAAGCTCTAAAAAAGCTGCTTATTAGTTTTTTTAATAGAGTTTGAACCACAGGTAGGAAATGCATCTAAAATCAGAACTACATTTTAAATATAATCTTTTATTGAGTTCCGGTTTTCTATGGATTTCAATAATTTCAATTCAATTTTTTAAGAATTTGGTGATATTTTATTTTTGACTTATTTTTTCTAAGCTTTTCTTGCATTTTTTTTTTTTTTTTTTTTTGATAAAGTTAAGAAAATTTGCAAGTTTTGAAAAAAAAAAAATAAACTAAAAATCCATATAACAAATTAATTAAATTAGGGTTAATCGATCTAGTTCAAAAGATTATTCGGGTCGAATAATTATTTGAGTTTTAAATTATTTGTTTCGACATTAACCGAAATAGAGGCCATTCATCGAGGAATCGTTTAATCGAATTGGAAACAATAATAAAAATTCAAACAAAAATAAAAGGGTACTACTAGTTAGCTAAAGAACAAAAAATACTTGTTTTAAACTTAATGATGCTGTGGTGGGCCAAAATTGCCAAACTTAAGCCCTATTTTGTATAAATATTCAAACAAAATGTCGAAAAGTATCCTCGACTTTTTTTTTGCCATAATCAACTGGCTTTATGATGTATTTGAATAAGGATCAATTAAATATACAGTTGAACCTCGATTATCCGGGTTGCACGGGACCGGACTCAGCACGGATAATCGAAAACACGGTAAATAGAAGTTATTTATTTTTCCCGAATTTTACCTCATTGTATGTAGGCGAAAAGAAAAAAACAAGCAAATAAATATGTGTGCTGCACGGCTAATAGAGGTGAAGCACGGTTATTATTATTTTTTTAATAATAGCACGGATAACAGAGGTAAACACGGTTAATAGAGGTATAAATCAAACCACCAGCATGCCGGTTTACAGATGTACCCGGTTAATAGAGGACCGGATAATCGACTGTATCATAAACTTATCTTCTTTCAAAATTTATTTTTTTGATTAAGAAAATTTTATCCTAATACAAATGTCAATCCTCTACGGTCTAAAACATCAGTTTCATAAACCAAATAAGACATTAAAATATGTCATTTTCAATATGTTATACTATACTTATATAAAAATATGGATTAAATGATAAGCGACCATTTTCTTAAACGAATCCATGTCCAAATCTTCATATTTTTAGAATCAAAAATAAAATTTTAAAATATTGCGTTTCTGTTACTCCTGCAAAATATTGAAAATTATATTAAATGTATATTTCTTATGCTCAGTTTTTTTTTTTTTTTTTTTTTGTATAAAACAATCTTTTATATCTGCAATTTGACTTGGTTCAATTTATAATTGTATACTGTGTTGTTTTAATTTAATATTACGCCATAAACATAAATCTGCTACAGCTGTTTGGCGACCAGTATTCACACGTAAATCATAAAGTCTAAAAGAAATATATGTAGGAATTAATAAAAATTTAATTATAAATATCTTTACATATCGCACACCTAGTACAAAGGTGACTCAACTCAAAATTTTGAATTTTTCAGAAATCGAAAAAAAATATTTGCAACTTTATACCAATTGAAACATAAAGAAAGACATAACTGTTTTTTTAGCAACAGTTAACAACAACAAAATACACTGACATTTTTTTTTATAGATAAACAAGTATATTGTGCAAAGTTTCAGCATATAAAACTGAAAAATTAAAATTTTGAGTTGAGTCACTTTTGAACTGGGTGTGCGATATATTAAAGAGTCGAAATTACAATTACATTACCTACTAATTAAACCCACATTAACATCATCGGTTAGCATAACTTTAATTAAATTGTGTACCAGATTTGATGGTAATAGTTTTAAAACTGGCCTAACACGTTCTTTACCACACTCCACCAGCAGCGTTATGAATTGATAAACGAAATAAATTTTCGGTGATAATTCATCGGTGGTAACAAATTGTTGAAATACTTTAAATATATATTGCATTGCAGATTGTAAAGATTCTTTAAGTTGAGCAGGCGTTTCTCGTAGACTATTTGAGTGTAGCGATACAGATGAGCTGAGCAGTAAACTATTCTCGGAGAGAAAATCATTTGAACATGAATTGTCAGAATTGTCAGCCGTTATTTTACGCATTTTGGAAGCATTATTAATATCATGATCGTCGCCATCATTCGAACGAATACGTTTCTTTTGCGATGATGAATTTTGTGTACGTGCCTCTAAAGCTGATATAATACAATAGACACACAAACGGGCCAAAACATATGATTGGGGTTCATTGATATCATCACTAGAATGTAAATTTAAAATTTAAGAAGTCTCATTGAATATAGCAAAATTGAAAAAATTATTATCTATATTTGGTTTTGCAATTATTTATATGTACATTAGTGTCCCGAATAAAAATTTTAAAAATTAGGAATACCATTCAATCGATGCGTATTAAAGAGCTAAATATGCACACAAAAATTTGCAGTGGGAATACAATGAAAGCATACTTAAAATATTTTTCATTCAAATCCTGTGGATGTTATCAATTTTAGTTTTAGTTGTGCATCCTATTGAGTTAATTTTGTATTTCCATTTACACAATTTTCCTAAACTACTTTCCGATTATGATAAATCTTTACAAAATGTCAAACGTATATTGCATACATTTTGTCTACATAAAGGGTCCGCCATCTAACGTTTTTTTTTTTCAACTAGTGCTTATTTCGTGAATGGTAACACTTAGCTCATGTCTGATTTGACAGATAATTAGTTTTATCCTTCCGCTGAACGAATATGGTTGTGTGTATACGCTTGAACAACGCTGGGAAATATTGCTACATTACTTTGAAAATCATGGTAATGCTGCAGAATGTGTGCGAAAATTGCGTACGGATTTTGGAAGAAGAGAAGCACCGTCAGCTCCGTATGTTCGTTATCTTGTGAAAAAAGTGAAAGAAACTGGCATCCTCATCGATAAACCAAAGCGTGAAAAGCCAAAAACAGTGCGTACACCCGAGAATATTGCTGAATATTTGTGAAGCCATTGGTGAAATACAGCTGCACACAATCGATAATGTGCTTAAAAATTGGACCGATCGTGTAGGCTACTGCATGACCAGCCGAGGAGCCATTTGAATGAAATTATTTTCCATTATTAACCCTCTAATGCCTGAATTTTGTTTTGCAATTAAATTCATACCATGTGTTCGTCTCGAAAAATAAATAATAATTGCTTTTACCAAAACGATTTTCGCCGCCTACTTAAGGCGATATGAGCAAACAAAATTTGAAATCCATCTCGAAAACTAATGCAAGTAAAACAAAAGTTTTTACCAAAAATTATTGTTCTTACAAAGATATAACAACAATACAAAAATAAACTTTTTGTGCTTCTTTTGAAGAAGATATGGAGGTTTTCGCTTTTTGAAAAAAGCGAAATTGGGCGAAAAAGTGCCTTAACTTCAATATATGTAAACTAAAATTTAACACTTTGCTACTACTACTCCAAATTTCAAAAAAATCCAACCATTAGTTTAAAAGTTAAGAGGATGTCCTTTCGAGATATCCTGGTAAAATCCTTTCGAGATATCCTGGTAAAATCCTGGATGTCCTTGGACGAAAGTAAGGACTCATTATTAAATATAATGCTTTAATCTTACCTAGGATTCATTATCAAGAATTTTTAGTCAAATTTAATTTGTTTTTTAGATTTTTGAAGTCTTAGCTATTTAAAAAATAATTATTTTTTGAATTTTTACAAAATTTGGACTTTGAAGTTTTATCGCGCTTCAACCGTGCACGGACGCGAAAATTTTTTTCCCAAAACATTTAGCTAAATTAGTTCTATATCGAAATATGTCAATTTCTAAGTATAAAACCTTCATTCGACGAACTTGTGCTCAATTTAATTAAGCGTGACAAACGGCAGCCTCAGGCATTTGAGGGTTAACCGGAAGGATTGTATTTTCAAATAAAAAAAGAAATTTGAGAAAATATTCAGTAGTTTTTTTTATAGCATTTTCAAAAAAAAAGTTATTTGGCGGACCCTTTATTTTAATTAAGCATTACTTGGTAAAATGTAACAAAATAAATTTGGACCGACGCAACATGTTAATGAGTGTTAAAAGCTAGAAATTTTTTTTCCTGAATAAAAAAATAATAATAATTATAAAAATGAATAAAAAAAAATAATAATAATTGAATTTAATATATCGCACTTGATCAACAAGAGGGTATTAACTCAAAATTTTTAAAATATAAATCAACTAACAACATAAATATCATTGTAAAAATTTCAACGTATTCCGATTACTCTTTCATCTCGAAAACCACTTTTGAGACCATTTTCATGATAATGTAGTGATTACCTTTATTTCAACAAAAAGGTATTATTTCGAGTTAATACAAAAGTTCAAATAGAAATGAATCGTATATTTTCATAAAAAAGGTATTATTTTGATTTGAGCCTTTATTTATGTTAAAAATAATCAAACTGTTTTATTTATATTTGGTTGTATTTTGAGTTGATACTGTTTTGTTGATAAAATATTCAAAATAATACCAAAAAAAAATCGATAAAATTTCAAAAAAAAAATGGTATTAACTCAAAAAATTGATTTTTTTTGCAATAAGTGGAAAATTTTAAAACAAAAACAATGTACATATATTTTCAAATGGAATTTGCTTATTATGATGTTTGAATTTTTAAATTCTGTTAAAATGTGGCCATAAACAGTTTATTGACTCTACTGAAAATTTTAAAATTTTGAGTTAATACCCTCTTGTTGATCAAGTGCGTTATGTAAAGTAAAATTAAATTCAATCTTAATATATAAAAACGTTGGTGCGTATGTTGGTACTCTAATAACTGTTGAACCACTAATGCTAGCGACTTCGTATTCATACCATATGTTCCTTTGGTTCTCCGATTTGCATAACTTTTTTTTGTACCCGATAGGTGGCGCTGGGGTCGAGATTTTCCCAAAAGTTTTATTTACGGTCCAATTTAGCTCAAATTCGCAACATATATTATGTTAGACTAGCCTTTGCCATGACCATAAACAAATCTCAAGGCCAATCTATGAATGTTTGCGGTTTGGATTTGGGAAATCCATGCTTTTCACATGGACAGTTATATGTAGCCTGCTCCAGAGTAGGCAAACCCAGTGATTTATTTATATTTGCCGAAAATGGTCAAACAAAAAATATAGTTCACAGATTAGCATTGCAATAATAATCTTAATTTATTTAATTTTTAATATTTTCAATAATAGTAGTTAAAGTTTTTTTTAAGATTAATACCAAAACACTTAATAATTGTGATAATTATTACTTAACAAATAAACAAATGGTAATCAAAATTACAATTTTTCATTTCAAACAATAATACTATCTTTTGAAATTTTTGATTAATTTATTTTAAAAGTTTCGGGTACAGTCGTCTTAAGCTTGAGATCTCTTAATCCAAGAAAACTTTTTAAACAGAGTTATAAAAGACCACAACAGACTTTGTAAGGTGCAACAACGTGGACCGGGTCAGCTAGTAAATATATAGAATAAATTAAATCGTAATGACATTCAAATAATTGTGCGCTTTTCAACAGTAGCTCGAAATAGAAAGCTATGAAAAGAAGTAAGTATATTCATTCATTCAAGTTGTTAAATAAAAAGACAAATAAGTTTGATATAATTTTTATTAAAAATAAAAATTAAGACAAACTCTAACCCTAATTTTATTTTTTGCAGTTGAAAACTATACATTGGTAATGCGTTATTTTCTGGCCTTTGCTCTTGATGCTAAAAGTGATGAATGATTCAACAATTTATTAATAATGGTATTAATTATAATTAATTTAATGTGTTTCTTTAATATTTAATAAATAAATGTTATAAACATTAAAATAAAAATAAGAAGCTGCATTTTAAATCCAAATGTCTTGAATATTATAAAATAAAAAAGGAAGAATTGCCAAGTTTTTGTAGTTAAAAGTCATTATTTATTTCTTCAAACCATTTTCCTAAGTTGATTGACAAACTTTCCCACAAATAGTTATTAGTTGAAATGCTCATACTTGGTAATATTATACCCTTTTTATAATAAACGTTACCCTAGATTTTTTTTTGTGTGTGAAAAATAAGTAAAAACTTTTAGAAGTTTATCTTCAGTTCCCTATTTTGACTAAAAAAAATTTCGCATTTTTTTCGAAATAGGACTGAAAAGTTTCGTAATTTTAGATTAATTACTGGAATACTATTTTTAAATTTTCTGTAGACAAATTGTGATACACCAGAAGATTTTTTGGTTTTAAGCAACTACAATTTCTATACTTTATATTTTTGTAGTTTAATTTTAATTTATTTCAAAAAACCAACCGAGCCCCTTGGGCCATATATAGTTGGTAGACCAACATTAACAATCAACTTCATTATATCACTTAAAACAATAAACATAATTTTTAATTTATAACTAGCTTTCAACCTCCGTATATTTACAAAAATAAAGCAAATCAAACATATTAGCTAGGTTTATACTAGTATTTCGATCTGACTAAAGATCTCTTCAGAACCCGAAGTTTAAGAAATTATATTTTCTAGCAATATAAAACAGTTTGTACATAGAAATTGTACTTGGTCTAAATTAAAAAATCTTCTGGTGGCCCAAAATTTCTCTACAGAAAAGTTAAAAAACTTTTTTTAGCGTCTTCCGGAGAAGAGATAATCTTGGAAAGATTACTCCTACTTTTTGAAATGTCTCAATTGCGAACATTGTTCAGTCGAAAAAAAATCGGAACTTTTTTTTGTCAAAATTCACTAAAACTGGCAACTTCAATCGCTTTAAGGGAACTTTAGAACCACTTGAATTTTTTTTACTGAATTTTCCATATTTAGCTCTTTAATATTCATCGATTGAGTGGTATTCTTCAACGAAAATTCTCATATTCGGGACACCCTAATGTACGTTTACGAGTGTTTTAAATTAATTATATGATTCATTTATATGTAATAATTACCCTTGACGGTTGTGTATAATTGAGGGTACAACATTTGTTAATAATGCCTCAGTTGTGCGTTCAATATCCAAATGTAATATAGCAAATATAATGTCCATGGTTTTCAACATGTCCTTAAGAAATTAAATTTTAAAAATAAACATTATAACTTTAAATAAAATCTCATAATTCTTTTTTTTTCTATACTATTACTTACTTTCTTATATTTACAATTGAGCATTTCTTCTACCAAGCGAGTTGCCAGCCATGCTGCACCTCCTGCGTGTAACAATGATTCAATAACTTGAGCTGCTCTTACGGGTACCCAACCATGTTCCACTACTGTGTTCCAAACATCTTTAAATTGTTCAATTAGAGGATTACGTGAGACTAAATTTTGTGTTAGTGTTAAGCTACGCGATTTTAAATTGCCCGTTGGATGGACATCATATTGCATTTTACGTATTATTTGAAATGATAGTCCTAATCGCTCTTTAACATTTTCCTGGGAAGACATTTCATCACTGCTAGGCGGCGATAAAAATTGTTGAATCATATTCAAGGGTTTCAGAAGTTCATTCTAAATTTAACGGGAAAAATAGTTGAAATGGGTTTTCTTTGTAATCACCAGAGAAGACAAATTTGTCTTTTTGCCATTTTTAATCAAATTTGCATATGTTGCTATTTTTGATTTCTTATTTTTGGGCATAAAAGCAGCTTTTTCTTTAGATTTTTGAGGTTTAAAATTGGCTTTTCCAATTTTCTTCGCTAAAAATGCTTTAATCTCAAACTTGTTAACTTTTTCTTTTAAAAAGTGTTATTTTGTTAAATTTTTTGTAGTTTTTCTATTTTTTGTCGATTTTTTTTTGACATAAACACAACGGATTTTGCCAAAAAAAAAAGCTAAATTCAAAAAAAAATATTGTAAAAAAGCAACATTAAAAGTAAAAAGCAACACTATTTTTTAAAATAAGTTTAAAGTTATTACAAAAAAAAATAATATTTGAAAGTCCAAAAATCTTAAGAAAAACTATTTTAAAGCTTAAAATCTGAAATCCAAAAAAGCACAAATGGTTTAAAAAAAAGCATAAAAAATATATTTTTGTTTCAAAAGTATGTAGTACGTTTTATTAAAAAAAATACATTTTATTGAAAATAGTACTTTCTTGAATGATTGTACTAATTTTTTACATACATTTATTTAAAAAAGTACTTTTTACTTAAAGAAAAATGCCTTATATTTAAAAAAGATCTTGTAAAAAATAACTTTTGTTTAAAATGTACTTTACTTAAAAAAGTACCTTTTGTTTAAAATTATAAAAAGTACAATTTATTTAAAAAGTACCTTTTATTAAAAAAGTGTCTTTTATTAAAAAAGTACATTTTATTTAAAAAATACTTTAATTTTAAAAAGTACCATTATGTTAAAAACGTATCTTTAATTTAAAATTTTTTTTTTTTATATTAAATTTTTTTTTTATTTAAGAAATTGTTATTTATTTAAAAAGGTATCTTTACAGGGATGGCAGGCAATACCGCTAAAATACCGTTATCGCTTCAACTCTCTTTCAACTGACTATAGTTATCGCTAAAATACCTTTACCGATACGACTAAAATACCAATAACCTTAAAACACCGTTACCGAAATAACTAAAATAGAGTTACCGAAATAATTGAAATTTCGTTATCTTTAAAATACGTTACCAAAATAACATGACAAAATCAGCAACAAATCGATTTAGTAAATATATTTTCACAACGTTTGAACACTAAACTAGCCAGTCATTAGAATTCTGCCATAATAGGGCTAAAAATATTGGCGTGCATTGGCAATACCTGGGGGGTAAACTCGTAACTCGATTCGAGAAAAAAATTTTCGAATTCGTAAATCTTGCACACATTGTAAAACAACAATTCTTAATAAAAATTCTTCTTTTTTTCTATTTTATGGTTCTTACTCATGGACACTATGTATAAAAATTAAAAAAGGTACGATTTTAGCTAAAGAATTTATTTTTACAAAAAGCATAAGATTTTGGATTTAGAAAATATTTTTTCGAATAGAGTTACGCGGTAATCCCTGGGTAACTTAAATAACGTCACCCTTAAAATACTGTAACCGAAGTAACAGAACAACCGTCATCCCTAAAATAACCTTACCGTAATAACTAAAATGCCGTTATCGCTAAAATACCGTTACCTAAATAAGTAAAATACCGTTAACGTTAATGAAATATCGTTACCCCCTAAAATACCGTTACAGAAATAAAAGAAACAATACCGATAATATTATCGAATCGTTTACCACCCATGATCTTTTATTTAAAAAATTACCTTTTATTTAAAAAAGTACCTTTTATTTAAAAAAGTACCTTTTAATTAAAAAAGTACCTTTATTTAAAAAAGTACCTTTTATTTTAAAAAGTACCGTTTATTTAATGTAACATTAATTTTTAAAAATTTACATTTTGTTTAAAAATTAAACTTTTATTTAAAAAAAGTACATTTAATTGGAAAAAGAACTTTTATTTTAAAAAATACGTTTTATTAAAAAAAGTTTCTTTTATTTAATAAAGTCCCTTTTAAAGTACCTTTTAAAAATATGCATCATTAATAATAGTGTGAAATTTTTTTGATAATTCGAATAGTACAATTATTTCTCACCTCTTTTACCGAATGCATATATGCACATAAAAATGATGTAGCACATACTGAAAATGAAAACATGCGCCTTTTAATATTATCCAAAATACTCTTTACATCCGCTGAAGATAAAGTCTCTTTTTCCCAAGCAATTAAAACATGATGAAGAACACCAGGCAAATTAATACAAATATCCTGCCATGTTATATTACTAAAATACGGGGAAATTTCATAACCATTATTTTATACATTAAGGTCGAACAACTTTTCTACAAATAACCAGAGTTTAATTTTAACTACATATATTTAAATACAAATTTGACATTCATATCTATGATAAAGCCCTAAACTTTGGTTATTTGGAGATAAGTTAGCAGGCCTAAGAGTGATTAAACCATAACAAGCTTACTTACGTATTCTTTAATTGAGCTTCAGGTTTACTAAAATTCAACAACAACTCATCGACGATATTTTCATCACATATAGCAATCATATTGCGAGGATTTTTAGGTTTATTACGTTCTACCATACATTCTCGTACCCATTTCTCAAACAAACTGTCACCATTTTCCGATAAGACAACCTTAAATACATATTTATACAATTAAAATTTAAATTTTTATATGTTATTCGAATAACACTTACATCAGAACCATATGTTTGCACAATGGATGTTAATATCAAAAAGGATACATCAAATAATGTAGAACGTATTATTGATGGTTTACCCACTTCACCGGGTGTTTGTTTGGAATTTTCATTACATTGTATTAAACGGGAAACAAAAGTTTTCAAACGACCCTCTACTGTAGCCACAGATAGTATTAAATCAAAACTATTGCCTTTGATAGGGAAATTTTTTTGAAATCAATATGTTCTTGTCTTACTGAAAATCTCTTTCATATCTTACCTACTAATACTTGACATAATACTCCCAATAATGCTTCTTGTACTTTATTATAATCGGTACTTAATGTTTTTAATATACCCGATAATGGCAATTCAGCTCGAATTATAAAATTTATTATGGATGGCGCCTGATTACCAGATTCTCGTTTCTGCAGCAACAGTGACGTCGTTTCCCGCTGAGCAGCAAAATGTTTAACATGTACATCATTAACCAAATGTTGTTTCGTCCAATCATTTAATAAGTACTCAATAATATTACAGGAACATTTTGAATCCATAAAATCTAATAAAAGATTATCTTCCAATAACATTTCAAAGGCTTCAACTACCTCGGGTATATAATCATTGGGAGCTTGATCACCTGAAGCTTAAAGGGAAATTAATATATGTATTTTTGGAATTAAAAATTGCACGAAATCTTATAAATATTTTATATGAAAAGTCTTTAGATTCTAAGATTTTGTTCTTATATTAAGTCCTTAGAATCTGATATTTTATATTTATGGAAAAATTTATTTTTTCTAAATCGTAAAAAAAATATTCCCTTTGTTATTCATGATTTACATTTAATTAAAAATGAGTTTCTAATAAAAAAAATAGCACTTTTAATTTAAAAAGTGCATACATTCTAAAAAAATATATTCCATGAAAAAAAGTACTTTTTATTTAAAAAAGTGGCTTTTATATAAAAAATAGTTCGGTATATTTGATTTTTGTACTTGAGGTAAAAAAATATTCTAACTAAATATATGAAAATATAGAAAGTCCGAAAAACAATTTTTGTATTTTCAATACAAAAATTAAAGCATTTTTGAATTGTACTTTTTTCATTGGGATGTTGGTCGTAACACTACATCCCTAATTGACTAATTTCTTGTAAGTGCTTCATCTGGTATTCATAAGTCAGGTCAGGGTCAACTACCGTTTCTTCACTCTCATCATGCATTAATTTATATGTCTTCGCCGTTCGTGGCTTTAAGTAATGAGGAATACCTCGAATACAGGGATTTTGGAAATGTTGATCAGGACATTGTTAGATCTCACGTAGATCAATTTGACTTCTCTTTGTTTTATAGTAATAACTTAACGATAAGCTTGATATTTTGAACACTCTTCTAACTGAATTGTTTGCTTTTGTGCCACTAGTTAGATTCAAGCCTAGGAATAAAAAAGATCCTTGGATGAATGAAAGGGAAGTTATTGATACTAGATATCTTAGAGATTGTGCTTACGCAACTTTCCAGGCTGATAAGAATGATCAGAATCGCAAAGTTTTTTGTAAATTAAGAAACAAACTAAAGTCTCTAATTCGAAAGTTTTGAAGACAATATCATACGAAAATGTTTGATAATGCTGGAAATAGGAAAATGTGGAGGATACTAAATGGCTCAGGGTCATCTGTTACAGATGATTTACGTCTTTCGAACTTCGACGTTAATACTTTGAACAACTCATTTATTTTTGATAACGGTAATTTGCGCAATAGTACGTTCGATTTTGAATCTTTTAACGGGGATATTGAAGGGTTTTCTTTTATGAACATAAGCGGTGAGGATTTGTGGAATGTCTTTTTGAAAGTTAAGTCAAACGCTATGGGAATTGACGGATTCCCAATTAAATTTATAAAACTGGTTTTTCCATATATGTATCTTGAAACCACTTTTACATTTTCCTGATAAATGGAAGATTGGCCTCGTAGTTCCTATACCAAAGAAGGGTTCTGAAACTGATTTTCGACCTATTAGTATTCTTCCTGCTCTTTCTAAGATAATGGAGCACATTTTAAAACTCCAAATCTTAGATTATGTTGCGGAAAATAATCTTATCAGGAACGTACAATATGCATATAGGGAAAATTACAACACTTCGTCTATGCTTTTGGGTATTACCGAGACTGTTAGAAAACATTTAAATGAAAAAAGGGATTGCATATTGGTTTTCCCTTGCCTGGGTAACAATCTTGACGAGATGCGAGGGCTTAAGTGCAATCTACTGTTCTGATCTCCTGTGCTGGGGTAAACGTTGTATATGTCTTCACAGGTGGTCAAGAATACTGAAGGAATGCACAACTAAAGGTTACTCACCTTGTCATGATAATGAGGCGGTAGTGGGTATACACACTGTCTGACCCATTATCAGTACATATAATACTAGGTAACAGCCCGCGGGTTCGCCCCTTGTAAGGTGGGGGCTTTACCAGTGGTTGGTACTATACACATGCACTTTTAAGGTCAAGGTGTTGGTAGCGGTGCCGAGGGCCTGTGTGACTAGTTAGTGCGTAAAGAAACTAGTTGTTAACAGCTCCCCTCAGCGCCAGGGCAATGCGCTGTTGTACTTTAGTTGCCTAGTCCACGTACGCCGTCACTGCGTGGTACGGTCCGTCTTTACGTGCTTACTCGTGGGAACAAAATTGAAAGTTCAAATTTTATAAAAAAAAAGGATGCGACAGACGATGTGACTGACCAGGATATGGGTCTTTCGGACGTCTCGGTTGAGGAGTCGGGCAGTGCTTGTGGAGAGATAACGCTCTCGGTTGTTCATGACAGCATTATTGGACATGAACAGCAAGTACTGTCCGACCTACATGTGTATGGTCTTCTAGGACTGTCGAGTGACTCCGCTGGTGAAACTGGAGCCACTCAAGGGTTGGAGAGGTTGACTCTGCTCTCTGACGAGGGGCAGGATATCGTAGGGATATCTGCTCACAGTCAGACCGCGGGCGCGGCCTCTTCAGTCAGTGAGGCTGGGGGACACCGGGGGGATCACTCGGTAGAAGATTATCCACAGCTTGTTCGGCAGGGCGCCGTGGAGGAGTTGCCAAGCGCCCCTTCACGAGATTTTAACAACACCAGCCGAACGAAGGAGGAGAAGGCGCGGAACGGAACGAGGAAATCACTCGCATATCTGGACAAGATGGCGAAATGTGATCCTTTGTCGTTTACCGCGAGGGATAGGCACCTTCTGAGACGGCACCGGCAAAGCGTTGCTAAATTCGAGAGAATTTACGGCCCTGTCAGTACCGTTCTGGGTTGGTCCTCTCCCTGGAAAAAGCAGGAGGATGTAACTGTCAACCCTTGCACTGCTCAAAAGAGTAAAGGGTTGGAGGTTGCATCAACCTGCCGTAAGGAGAGTGGTGCTGTCCCTATGACCAATGCGCTCACGTCTACGGAACGAGTTGCGGAGGGAAAAGGGACGACACCGAAGGTTGGAGGTAAGGTTGCTAAGGCAATGGGCACGGGGAGGAAGACTGGAAACTCTCTGACCGTTTCCTCTAGTGGCTTCCGTAAGGAGGCCAGTACAGGAAAGGGAACGGGCAGTGACAGACCTTCCAAACCGGCGTTGCCAAGGTCACTGAGCTCAATGAAGAGGGATTGCTCATCCTCGGCTGAAGCTCTTAAGGGATCTAATAAAGAGATCATTAAGAGGGTCAGATCTGGAGATGACCAGCCTTCTTCATCGAGCAAGAGGGTGAAGAAATCGGTGAGCCTAGAAAAGCATCTTCAGGTGGCTGTCGTCGATCTAAATGATCCAGACGGGAGGATCAGTACTGATCTATGGCAGCTAGTTGAGGGTAGGCTGATCGATGAACTGGCCGTATTCAAGGGCAAGGAGGAGGATGTATCCTTCAATGGTGCAGACTGGGCTAAGGGAGTGAAAATTGTCAATTGTGGTAACAAGAATTCCTTGGAATTCTTAAGAACCACAATCGGCAAGTGCAGCGACATTAACCCAGAAGCAAGGCTTGAAGTGATACAGGCCTCCGAGCTGCCACTCAGGTCCATAGTGACAGTGTGGATTCCACCACCCGTACGCACGGTGGAAACCATACTGGCGGTATTGGGCAACCAGAACGGCAGGCTCCTTACCGACCAATGGAGGCTTGTGGCCACAATGGCTTGCAAGGAGAATGCTGGTAAGGACTTTCGGTTCGCCGTGGACCGTAAGTCGAAGGAATTCTTGGATGAGGTGGGGGGGGTTGTTAAGTTCGGTCTTGGAAATGTCAGGTTTAGATACCATAAACATGACAGGTCCAAAGAGGTTGCTAGTGGTGCAAATAAACCTGCACCATTGTGAAGCAGCGTCAGCGGAACTAGCAATCTTCCTCATCAAAAATCAGGCGGACGTGGCCCTTATCCAGGAACCTTGGATTAATAAAAATAAGGTTTGTGGACTAAGGGTCATGGGATACACATTATTTGTTCCGTCTACAGAGGACAAGGTAAGAACGTGTATATTAGCGAAGAATGAATTGAATCTAATCATGTCTCATTCTTTCAGATGCGGTGACTTGACCGTCGTAAATGGAGAAGCCAAAGGTAAGAGAACTCTTACACTTGCTTCGGTGTACATGCCGTACGAAGCAGTAGACCCGCCTGGAACAGAGGTGAGAGAACTGACAGCACGTGCAAGAAGGATGGGTGCTATCCTTATTTTGGGATGCGATGCCAATGCACATCACAACCAATGGGGGAGCGCAGATATCAATAAAAGGGGTGAGTTAATGTTTGATTTTATAACTACCAACAATCTTATTATTTGTAATAGGGGCAATATGCCGACATTCAGAAACAGAGATAGGCAGGCAGTGATAGATTTAACATTAGTGAACCGCGATGAGCAACTTGTTGCGGACTGGAGGGTGGCATCGGACTGTACTTTTTCAGACCATAGTCGTATTACCTTCACAGTGAACATTGACTCATCCAGGGGAGTTCCGTTTAGGAACCCCAGGGGTACGAAATGGGACTCCTTCAAAGAAGGAGTGCGTATTGGGTTGGAGCAAGAGGCCCTTGGCGATTTGCTGCCGACTGATTTGGAAGGTGCGGTAAACAGGTTCACTCACCTTCTAAATGAGAGCTATGAGCTATCGTGTCCGGTTACATTTCCGGGTAGGCGCAAACAGCCCAAATGGTGGACCAAGGAACTTCAGGTTCAAAGGTCGACGGTAAGGAGGCTGTTTAATAGGGCCAAACTCACGGGAGCACAGAGTGATTGGAACACCCACAGGGTGCAATTCAACAAGTACAAGGCGGATCTAAAAAGGGCAAAGAGGCTCTCATGGAGGCAGTTCTGTGATTCCATCGAGAATGTCAACGAGTTGTATAGATTCCGACGGATTTTATCCAAGGACCCTAAAGGCCTTGGGTATATCCAAAAGAATGACGGCTCATGGACTGAGTCCAGCTCTGAGACCCTAACCTTGCTTATGGAGGCGCACTTCCCCGGGTGTTTGGAAATTGGATGTATGGACGATCGTCAAGGGGACGGAATGTCTGTGACATTGGACAATACATCCGACCTCATCGAGGAAATAGTCACAAGGGAGAAGCTAGGATGGGCGGTCAGTACCTTCGACCCATATAAATCACCGGGTCCGGACGGTATTTTTCCGGCTATGCTCTGCAACATCCCGGACGATGCACTATTTCTGCTGGTGAGCATATACAGGAAATGCCTTAGTGGCGGGCATCTGCCTAGGGGGTGGAGAGAGGTCAGGGTAATTTTTATACCCAAGGCTGGTAGGGCGGGCCACTCGAAACCGGGAGATTACAGACCTATCAGTCTGTCTTCATTTTTGCTGAAGACACTTGAGAGACTGATAGATCTGTATCTTAGAAGTAAAATTGATACCCATCTCATCAGCAACGCTCAACACGCTTACCTGAAAGGTAAATCAGTTGAGAGTGCGCTTCACGAGGTGGTGGGCTACATTGAGCACGGCCTGAGATACAAGGAGTATACTCTTGCTGCGTTTCTGGATATAGAAGGGGCCTTTAACAACATTAGGATCGAGGCCATTAGGGATTCGCTGGTGGGGCTGGGTGTTAGGGGCTTTCTGGTTGAGTGGATAGTCCGTATGCTTAGCAGCAGGATCATCAACTCGAGCCTGGGGGATCATAACGTAAGGAGAAGGGTTACCAGAGGGACGCCTCAGGGGGGAGTTTTATCTCCTCTTCTGTGGCTGCTAGCGGTTAACGGAATTCTCAGGACTTTTGACTCCAGGGGAGGGAAAGTCGTTGCCTACGCGGATGACATAGTACTGCTGGTCAGGGGGAAATTTTTGCCCACGATCAGCGAGATTATGCAGGTGAGGCTGGGCGAGCTCTCGGCATGGGCGAAAGATAGGGGACTGGGGGTAAACCCCAATAAGACTGAACTGGTGCTTTTTACCAGGAAATATAAAATAGAGGAGTTTAGGAGGCCAGTGTTAGATGGTGTCGAGTTGCCTCTATCGGACTGTGCGAAGTATTTGGGGTGCTTCCTAGACAGCAAATTGTCTTGGAAGAGAAATACTCAGGAAAGGATGAAGAGAGGCCTCAATGCCTACTACACATGCAGAAACTCCATCGGTAAGAATTGGGGACTAAGACCGGATATGGTAAACTGGATTTACACGTCGGTAGTTAGACCTATTCTCACTTATGGATGTACTGTCTGGTGGGATGCATTGAGAGTGGATAGCTGTAGGAAGTTGCTCAACAAGGCCCAAAGGAGTGCCTCTCTTGGTATCACAGGTGCGAGGAGAAGTACTCCACAGGCAGCGTTGGATATCATACTGCATTTATCCCCAATTGAACATTATGTGAGGAGTGTGGCTGCTAGGAACTTATTTAGGCTCTACGAGTCTGCGCTGGTAAGACCTAGGAGAGATGACCACACAAAAATATTGTACGAAGTAGGACTGCTTGATCATGGTAGTAGTCTCGAGGGAATATCGGATCATATGATATTGACCTTAGACTTCGGTGGAACACCTCCGGTGGACTTCCCGATTAGGGAGGTCTGGCGTGGATCCAATGTGCGGTTTGAGGGGTGGGCAGTATTCACGGACGGATCCAAAATGGACACGGGCACGGGTGCCGGTGTTTATATTGCTGGCACTGACGTGAAAAGATCATACAGACTCCCAGATGAGTGCAGTGTCTTCCAAGCGGAGATCCTGGCGATCTGGAGGGCGACGGAAGTGATACTGGGACACATCGTTGGGGGATCTAGGGTGACAATCTATGTCGACAGTCAGGCGGCACTCAAAGCACTGACAAGCTACACGGTGCGCTCGCGCCTGGTCGCACGGTGTAGGTGTGCTCTGAGGGAGCTCATGGAGGCATTCACGGTGAGGCTGTGTTGGGTACCCGGACACTGCAAGGTGGATGGCAATGAGTTGGCGGACGAACTTGCGAGGGAGGGTTCAAATCTGGACTTGGCGGTAAGAGACGGGGGGGTAAAGCCCCCTTTATGTTACTACTTTGAGGTTATACGGAAGGGATTCCGCGAAACCGTTAACCAATCATGGAGGAACAGAATGGACTGCAGGGTGTCTAGGGCGTTATGGCCCGCTTTGGACGCAGGGGCAACCAAGGTTCTTCTGGGACTGGACAGGGAAGGTCTCAGGACCCTTACGGGGTTCCTGACCGGTCATTGTGCTGTCAGGGCTTTCACAAGCAGATGGGACAGGGACATACCGGATTTTTGCAGGCTGTGCGAGGACGTTGAGGAACTGGAGACGGTTGAGCATATAATGTGCCACTGTCCTAGGTTACAGGGTCTCAGACAGAAATGGCTAGGAGATAGATTTCACGACGAACTCGGATGTGTCGCTGGATACAATCCAGTTGATTTGCTGAGATTTGTCAGGGAGATAGAACGGCTGTTTCTAGTAAGGGGACGTTAGGATCCGGTTTCTGGGGAGTAAATATATACTTTCTACCTTTCTTTATTTTTATCTTTCAAGCTATGTTTTCTGTCTATTTCTACTCTTTCTCACCGTTTTTTCTCTGAAGGGATTCACAATGGACCGTATTGGTCTCCGAGTGGAGTTGTGCCCTGGGGTACATAACCCTTCCTAACCTAACCTAACCTTGGTATCTCTGGATTTTGCAAAGGCTTTTGACCGCCTTAATCATAACATTCTTATTGATAAACTGAAACAGCAATTTGGCTTTTCAGTTATGGCTTGTATGTTAATATACTCTTATTTGCAAGGAAGATCACAATTTGTAAGTGTGCGTGCTATTAATTCTAGTATCGCCTCTGTTTTTTCTGGTGTCCGTTATTGGGACAATTTTGTTTTTGCTGTATTTAAATGATTGTGCTGATTCTTTGGATTTGCACTTGGTAAAACCGTTTATTTTTGCTGATGACATTCAGCTATTATTTGGCAATTGCAGAGATTTCCCTGCTGTTTTGGAGACGGTTGTGAATTTTACACTGGATAGACTGCATGATTGCATAATATTAAACGATTTTTCGATAAATGCTACTAAGACAAAGGCAATTATGTTTCGAACGGGTCATCGCAGAATTGCTTACCCTTGGATAGGAATTTGTGGAACCGATATAGAATATGTTAAATCGCTTAAATGTTTGGGTGTTGTAATTTACCAATATCTAAGTTTTAGTGAACAAATTGATGTTGTTTCATCTAGGGTAACTTTGGGACTCAGAAAACTTTACAATTGTGGCTTGTATTTGCCTGTAAGGGTGAAATATATTCTTGCTCACACTTTGTTGATGTCGCATGTTAATTACTGCCTTGAGTTTGCTTCTGGTACTTTTGGGTATAATATAGTGCGGCTTGAGCTAATTGTGAAAAGAATTGTGCGGTTTGTATATGGAATTAGATTTCGTGATCACGTATCTAGTGCGGGTTTTAACTTTCTCGGTTGCCCCTTAACACAGTATATAGAACTTCGCTATTTATTGTTCTTTTATAAGGTCATTAGATCTGGTGTACCCAATTACTTACGTTCTGAGTTTATATTTTCTAGGTCTGAGAGAAACCCTCAGACTGTTGAACCACTTATAAACTATGCACTCTTTGAACGATCTTTACTTATTAGAACTGCTAGAAGCTGGAATTTTTTGCCTTTGAATTTACGTACTTTTACATTATCGTATGTTTTTAGGAACAGACTTTTGACACATTTCCGGGACACTGTATGAATGAGTGTTTTCAAATTGTTTTAGGTCAGGCTTTCTCTAGTATGGACTTTTTACGTTTTCTTAGTGATATTGAAACAGCTGAACCATATCCAAAAATAAAGTGTACAATTTTATAGTTATTGCTATCCTGTTCTAAGGATATTTTCGTATTTTTTTTATATATATACATATGTATATACTGTTTATTGAATTTAATCTAAGCAATTTGTAAATATATTCTTGAATTTATGCAGCACACTAGCAATACGTCTTTGGCCTTTAAGGCTTATTGTATTGCAAATGAATGAAATAAATAAAAATAAATAAAATAAAAATAAAATGTTCTCTTTAATTTAAAAACGTATATTTTATTTAAAAAGTATCTTTTTTAAAAAAAAAAGTACATTTTATTTTAAACAAGTAACAAGTACCCTTTATTAAAAAGAAGTACCTAAAAGTAATTAAAAAAAAGTAACTTTTATTAAAAACGCACTTTTTATTTAAAAAATTTCTTTTATTAAAAAATTACCTTTTATTCAAAAAATACCTTTTATTCAAAAATTATCTTTGATTCCAAAACTACCTTTTATTCAAGATGTACCTTTTATCCAAAATAAGTTTTATTCAAAAAGTACCTTTTATTCAAAATTGCCTTTTATTCAAAAAGTCATTTAATTCAAAAATTACATTTTACTCAAAAATTACATTTTATTCAAAAAGTACCTTTTATTCAAAAACTACCGTTCTTTCAAAAAGTACTGTTTTAAAAGAAAATTTGTTTAAAAAATTTACCATTAAAGCTTTTTATTGAAAAAGTAACCTTTATTTAAAAAGTACCTTTTATTCAAAAAGTACCTTTTACTCAAAAAGTACCTTTTATTCAAAATGTAACTTTTATTCGAAAAGTACGTTTCATTCAAAAAGTTTATTTTATTCAAGAAGTACCATTTATTCAACAAGTGCCTTCTATTTTATTCAAAAATACGTTTTAAACAAAAAGTACATTTTGTTAAAATAGTACCTTTTATTCAAAAAGTACGTTTCGTTAAAAAGTATTTTTTGTTCTAAAAGTAAATTTTATTCAAGAAGTATAATTTATTTAAAAGGCACCTTTTTATTAAAAAAAGGTACCACTTTATTAAAAAAAGAAGTTAGCCGACCTTAAATTTAAAAATATTTCTTGTTTTTAAACTCATAAAAAAAATAGGAATGAAAATTTTAAAAAATTTTCTCTTTCAATAATTTTAAACTTACCCCTATTTAGAGAATGCAATTGCTTAATAATTTGTGGTACTTTGAAAAATGTAAATGCTCCCCACATAGTATCATGACTGGTCTCTACCACATTGCTAAGTGAAACAAAACCAGCACGTATAATTTCATAAAATAAACGGGTATTTGTGAATTTCTTAAGTCTTTGTAACATTTGCATTTCAGCCACATAATATGAAGTATCATTGTAGGGATTTAATAAAACTTCCACCGCCAATAATGGTTGTACACAATAAGCTATAGTTTCGGATAATTGATTAGCATCCAATGTCTTCATATCTAAATGATGAACGTCAATATATGCCAATTGTTGTAAATACTTTTCGATGCCAGGATGTGAGGGTGTAAAGTTAGAATTTGTCAATGAAGTCTTAATGGTAGCATATTTCTCACGAATTTTGCTATAATACTCAAGATCTTCTTGGCGACCCACGTAGAGTATAGCCAGAAGAAATTGATTTTTCACTAACTTTTCTAAAACAGAACAACATTGATCTAGCATATAGGATTGTTCGGCTGTTAATTCTCTATTCATTTCATAGTTGGTGGTTATCATAGCAAATATTTGCATTAGCCAATTAACTAATGACACAATTGCACCAGGCAATATCGATTCCTCAGGTTTAGTTCTTAAAAGAGAATAATAATCGGGTATTAAGAAAGTTATCAAAATTGTATGTTACTAAAGTAATTACCGACATGTTACGCCATCTAATATGGAATCTAGAAAATCCAATAGGGATGTTATACAATACATACGCTCAAAGTATTCATATTTAGATATACGTCTTAAAACAGCAGCATAGGAAACCAAATGAGCACAAAGAGAATGTTTTAAATAATTTAACACCAACTGAAATTACAAAAACCAAAAATTATTTATAAGGCAGTACATTATTTATAGAAAATACTAACTGGATTAGCGGTGGAACCGATTAAAGCCTGTTGTAATATACAATCTGACAAATTATAAACATCACCGCTGACTCCTCTTGGCAGAACCTGTAATTAAATTGTCATATTAAAATATTTATTTCTAGCAGTTGTTGAAAATTTTCTCAATTTTCGTATGACACACAAATAAAAAAAAAAAAAAATATACAAAATATTTCGTTTTCATGTCAATAATTAACAATTTTAATCTATATTTCATTGAGTTTACGCGTAATATTTATTTATTCAATCTTAGAATCTTTACAATTTCGCCATGAAATTAATGCATAATATTTTAAGGCATACGAGTAGTAGTTTGTTACAAAATTTTCTAAATTCTCAACGAGTACAATGTGCATCAATTGCTCATCAATTCAAAGTGAACAAACCAATTTATTACCCAAATCGTCAAATTGAAATGCAACGCATAGAAGAACAACAAAAATCGCAATTAGTTGCCGAACCAAATGATAAAAACGATTTACCTAAAGATTACTGTTATAAGATATTGGGAGTTCCTAAAAATGCTACATGTCAACAGATAAAAACAGCCTATTATGCATTGGCGAAACGTTATCATCCCGACTCATCCAATTCGGCCAATGCACAACAAATATCAAAGCGTTTTCAAGAAATATCAAATGCTTATAATATTCTTACGGATGATTCAGCACCACGTCTGGAATACGATCAGGTGGGCGAGATTAAAAATGAGGAATCGATTATAAATAAGCTTTCAAAGCCATTCAAAAAGCAATATAGTGTAACAACAAATAAATTGAAAGAATTCATAGGAATTAATGATCCAAATGCAAGGATGATACCAAAAAAGAAGGTAAATTGAAAGTGTCTTTAAATGAAAAAATTATAAAAAATTTAATTAGAAATTTTTCAAAAAAAAAAATACCTCAGAATACGAGAATATTTCTGTAATCTTTACATTCTAAAATCTTCAGCGTGATTTTAAATTAAAAATTGTTTTATACACGAAGAAAAATCCATACGTTATTATATACGAAAAGTTTCGTGCATTGTATTTTTGTGTGCATTTTACGAATTGTTTTTATATTTTACAAAAGAATTTTGTTGTTTCACTCCACGAAAATCTTTTGTAAATTATACAAAATCTACGAAATTTTTGTGAGTATTTTACGAATTGTTTTTTGTATTTCACGAAAGAATTTCGTTGTTTCGCACCACACGAAAATCATTCGTAATATATACACTCATATTAATCCATGTATAAAAATATGAAAAAATGTCAAAATAACAAAATAACAAAAACTTTCGTAAAATAAACGAAATTTTGTACATTTAACGAAAGTTTTCTTTGTTTTGACATTAATTTCGTATTTTTATACATGGATTATTATGAGTTTACGAAATAACGAAATTTTTGTGTGCAGTTTGAGAAGTATTTTTTTATATTTTAAGAAAAAGTTTAATTGTTTCGTACCACCAAATACATTTTAAGAATTTTTTTTTTATATAGTTTACGAAAAAATTTCGATGTTTCGTTTACTTTATTATGAAACAATTTTGTAAAATAAAGTTTTTTATATTTACATATTTGCATTCTTCAATAATGAATATTTTAGTGCATATAAAAGAAGCAGTATGTGCTGCTTTCCACTTCCAAAAATCAATTTTAAATGGCTTCCAAAATACCTTTAATTTAGCACTAAACCGAATCAAAATGAAGTGATTTGATTTTATTTTTCATACTATACACTTAAAACTACTTTTTTATTTTATTTTAAGCTAAACATTAATTTAATGGAAAGTTTAATAAGCTCGTCCATTCAGTAGTAATGATAATACTCAGTATAGAATTATGATTTATATGAATCCTTTTTTTTTTTGATATTAACCAGCGTTTTAAGTTTGAGATAGTACCAGAAGATTGCTAAAGAATATGTTTCAAAAGAACAACTTGAAGGTGTTAATTAGATATTTTATTAATTTTTTGTTATCATTAAGTTTTTGTCTCAAAAACTGCATATTGAAAAAGCTATCAGTATTGTTAGCGGTTGTTTAAAATATTTTTCCAAAACAGAGCTCGTTAGTTCTCAAAACACAAAGTTTCCTTGTTGATTATTGAATTCGATACGTATTCCCTATTTAAAGAATACTTATAAATATTAGAAATCGGATATTGTATATACACTATGTATTCACCTTTTTATATTTGTATGGATTTCATTACAAGAATGCTACTTTACTTTTTTACTTCTACTTCAAAACTAATTAAACCTTTAAATAAGTTTGGAGTAGAATTAAAAAATTAAACCTTTAATAAGTTTGGAAGTAGAAGTAAAAAAATAAAGTATCATTCTTGTAATGAATAAAAAAAAGAGTATAAAAATAATTTTGTTATCTTTTTGTTGTACATAGAGTTAAATATCAAGTATAGAATATGAAAAAATCTATTTTCTACAGAATATTTTACGATTTTACTTGACAACAGTTTCAATGCATAGAAAAAAGACAAACTAGTGATTCTTTTCTTTTTTTAACACATTCAATTGTGTATAGATACGTTTTTTTACTATGCGAACATAATGAAGCCTTTAAAAAATCCGCTCTAAGCTTTAAAAAAAAAATCCGCACAAAAGATGTTGACAGATTTGAAAAAAATTAACAATTGTCGACTTAAACTTAATAAATCTTTCAAAAAGTTCTCTTAAACAACATCTGAGCACTAATTAAAAGATTTTTAAATGACAATATGAACTTTTTGAAAACAATCAAAATTGTCCTTGTCAACTTAAGCTTAAAAATTCTTTCAAAAAGTTCACTTAAACAACATCGGAGTAGTAATTAAAAGATTTGTAAATGACAATATGAGCCTTTTGAAAACAATCGAAATTTTTACTTTTCACATTATGATATTATGAAAGATGTACTTTTATATGAAATATGTTTCATAAATGAGCATCTTTGCTGTGGAAAGACATTTATTAAAAAAAATTGAGATACTAAGAAAAATTTAAATTAAATTATTTCTAAGCGTCTTAGACCAACCCCACACCAGCCTATCAATGCCGGTGTATATCTGATTCAAAAAATATGACACGAATTATGTGCAATACTCTTTGGACTATAAAAGAATTTTATTCTTATTGTCCTTATAATGATATTAAACAAATAAACTTAAATAAAAAATAGAAATTAGCTCTATTAATGAATTTATTAAAATCTATTTCACTATTTCACCCATCAAAATGTTAATTAAAAACGCTTTCTGTTGGTTGATAAAAGCATTTTCAGATTGATTAGTAAAACGTAATTTTTCTGAAAAAATTAAAAAACTTAATTCAGAGCTAAGATCTATATGTTTTAACAAAAAGTTGTAGCTTTTATTAAAAACTAGCAGTTGGAGCACAAAATTTAAAAAAACGTGTTTTTTACATTTTAGAATACACAAAAACAAACAAAAATCTGAAGAAGCAAAAGTAAAATATGTATTAAAACTTAAAATATGTAAACTAACAATTTCTTTTTTAAGTGATGTTACTAAAAATAGCATGCTTAACATATAAATATCCATTTTTATTTATTATATTTGGTTAAAATATGCATAAATGGCAATCTTTCTAGATATCCGAATTACGTTTTCAATTTCACATTTGAATGAAATTGACGTCTGTGACATGCCTGAATATTTCTAGAAGTCCCGGTTCACACACGGCAATTTTACTTGCGCAATTCTTGAGTTTATAGAAGAGGGAGGAAAAGAGAATGGAAGGGGGTACAGACTTGTCCGTACTCCAATTCCGTTTTGTTTTGTCATCCTCAATTTTCAACACTGCAGGTTGATATACGAAAATTGCTGAAACAAACTTTTCCTGTGTGAACACAAAAGCAATTTCAAAGGAGAATTGAAGAAAAATTGCGCAAGTAAAATTGCCGTGTGTGAACCAGGACTAAGAATATTTAAAATTTTTAAAACTTTCTATTTTGACTTTCTTTTTTTTATATCTAATTTACCTCTTTGCAGTTATTTCTCAACTAACAAATAATGTTGATCAAAAACTTGATTTAACATTTATTGAATCCGTACATGGTGTAAAAAGAAATATAGAATATTCATATTTGAAAAAATGTCCTTCTTGTAATGGCAAATCACAACGTATGGCTGGTCGTTCAAGTCCCGAATTATGTCGTAAATGTAACGGTACTGGGCAACTGACCAAGAAAACGTCCACCTATACATCTTTAACAGCTTGTGATCAATGTCATGGCAAGCGTTACATAAATCGTAATCAATGTGATTTGTGTGACAATCGTGGTTTTGTACAGGAATTAAACAAAATAGCCGTGCATGTACCAGCTGGTGTCAAAAGTGGAGATGTCATATCAGTTGAAAATCCTCAAACAAAGCAACGTATTAACTATCGTTTGCAAGTTAAAGAATCTGATTATTATAAACGTGTTGGTAATAATGTCCTTACGGAAAATTATTTAAATCTTAGCGAAGCATTATTGGGTGGAAAAATAAAGGTACGTGGCATTTATGATACATTTGAGGTCAAAATTGAACCTGGTACAGAATCTCACACCAAGGTCAGTATAAAAGGTAAAGGCATTAAGACCAGGGATAATGTTGGTGATCATATTGTTACGCTTAAAGTCCGTATACCACGTCAATTGACCATGAAACAACGACAATTAATATTGGCTTTGGCAAAAACAGAAGAACCTACATTTGAACGTGGTGGTTAGGGTAGTAGCTCTACCCTGTGGCATTCATTGTATTGTGCCTTGGAAATTATAGTGTATCCTTTAGCTTTTTTTTTTTTAGGATGTGACACAAATTTTTAGAATCAACGCATGTGTGTTCGTTGTAAATATTAAGTTTAATTTAAATAAATTTAGTTTTTGTAAAAATTGTTTCATTACTTACGTTTTTGATGTTAATACCCCACTGTGAGTCAGACCATCGTTCACGCCAGGCTACGTGAATTAATTTCAAGATTTTATTCTCTTTCATCTTTTCCAGGTTTACTATTTTTTTTAATTAGTTAATAAAAATATATTTGTTTTGTAGTTATTAAGAATTTTAAAACATGTTGCTTAAAATGTATACACAAATTGCAAATTTATTAAAATTAGTGAAAACTATAAACAATTTTTGACGTTTACTGCGAAAAGCAACCCAAGCCAGTGATGCCAACTTGCCTAAAGTCCCTTAAAAAGGCGATAAAAAGCGCTAGATTATAATTTATGCGGCGAAACAGTAAAAAAATCCCTGAGGGTATTCACTATGGTCTTTGCACATGATGCAAATATGCACAGACAATTATTTACACCCCTTTCACATGAATAAGGTTTTGGTACATTCAAATTGTTATCGAAACGTGAGGACATTCAAATTAGTCAGTAATTTCCGAGGTTTCTTTTAAGCCGAGTACGTCTTAAACGTGTTTTTGCAACTACATAATGTATAGGAAAATATTTTCGCCCTTAGTTTTGTCTGTTAGAGGGTGTTTACAACATGACATAAAACTAAAGTTGAAAATATTTTCCCATTCATTTTGTATGAAATTCAAAAATTCCTTGGCCTACTGCAGAGCTTCGAAAGAATTTATTCAATTTGTGCTTAATTCACAAAAATTTTAAGTTTTCATTGAAAATTTTTGGGAACATTTGTTCGCTCTTAGTCATAGCTTTTATTGTGAACACTCTGGGCTGTCAACGTACTTTTAATTGACAGCTTAAGGACTCGATGTAAATTTTCTACTACTTTTTGCAACAAAAGTATTATTCGCTTCTGCTCGTTTGAGTGAGCACTCTTTCTAGTTCAATCGTTTTTTGACAATTTCGTTCAACAGTTCGTTAGATCGTTTGTTTGATAATTTTATGCGAATTATTCATAATAGACACATCTTTTTAACATTAAAAAAATTGAGCAGGTAACATTGAAAAAAAAAACAAAATTAAACTTAAACTTAAAAGCCACATAAAGAAAATAAATATTACTCTAGTACTCTAGAACAAAGAGAGCGAAAGACTTAAAAGAACTAAAGACTGCGAACTAAATAACTAGTTCAAACTTACGGTTAGTTCAATTGAACTAGATCGTTCACGAACTACACAACTGAAGCTTCTGCTACTGCTTCTTCAAATTCTGTTTAACTATTTTACAAGAAAGTGACTTTTTATTTTTTTTGCGCACAAATATAATTTATATTTAATCATTTTGCAAACACAAAACAAAACCAACAATAATGTCAGATAGCGATTCCAAAGTAAATAATTCCCAAGAAGATGAACAAAAGTATACAGACAATACCAGTGAAAAACCAATTGAAACTGTGCAACAATCACAATTAGTGGCCAATTGCGAAAATGCCGCTGCCCGGCCAAACGTAATACCCGGAAAAAAATTGGCTTCGATTGAGGAAGTCGTCGGTAGTGATCCAGATTGTTATGAATTGGATTTAAATCATCATCGCATCGAAAAGTTGGAAAATTTAGAACCCCTAACGCAAGTGGAGCATTTGTATTTGCGTTGGAATTTGATTAAGAAAATTGAAAATTTGCATACCCTCACAACATTGGTAGAACTGGAATTGTATGACAATCAGATAACCAAATTGGAAAATTTAGATGCTTTAATAAATTTGGAAATACTCGATGTTAGCTTTAATCGTTTGACAAAAATTGAAAATTTGGAAAAACTTACTAAATTGGAAAAACTATATTTGGTGGCCAATAAAATTACCCACATTGAAAATATTGATATGCTAACCAATCTTACTATGTTGGAATTGGGCGATAATAAAATAAAAACAATTGAAAACCTTGATGCTTTGGTCAATCTCCGGCAATTGTTTTTGGGTAAAAATAAAATTGCCAAAATTAATAATCTCGATAAATTGGTCAATTTGGAAATACTCAGCTTACAAGCTAATCGTATAGTAAAAATTGAAAATTTGGAAAAATTAAGCAATCTTTCCGAACTGTATTTATCCGAAAATGGAGTTGAACTCATAGAGAACTTGCAAGACAACAAACAATTGGAAACGTTAGATTTGGCTAAGAATCGTTTAAAAACAATTGACAATATTGGAACATTGCCACAATTGGAAGAGTTGTGGTTAAATGATAATGCCATTGATAATTGGCAAAATGTTGAGTGTATTAAAGAAAGTAAATCGTTAAAAACGATTTATCTGGAACATAATCCTGTTGCCAAGGATAATATGTATCGTCGCAAATTAAAGGATTTTGCACCCTGGTTGGAAAAAATCGATGCAACCTTATGCCGTTAAGTTATTAATATATCTATTTGAAAGTAAAAGAAAGAAATTTATAAAACTTCTTTGTTTTCTATAATTATTTAATGTTTTCCCTTTATTTGTTTTCTCTACTCTACTTCAAAACTGCTGGAATCATGATTATCTGTAACATTCTTATTAGTATTAACTATTAATAAAAAAAAAGGAAACAAATTAGAGTATAGAGCATTGTTATTTATTTATTTGTAAAATGAAATTTTTAATGTTTTCCAATGCATAATTTCCATTATTTTATACAAATTTGGCATTTATTAAGAACAAATTTTAAAGTCGTATTTTTTATGGTCATTAGTAGGGCAAGGAATTTCGTGCAACTAAAAAAAGAAAAATATGCATTTATAAAATGCAGGTAAAACATAACAATATGAACTAAAAACAAGAAATATGCAATTAAAATGACACTGCAGAAATGAAAACTTAAAACGATAAAAAAATATGGAAAATTAATTGAATTTGTCAACAGGGGGGTCCAATTATTCTACTTAACCGGTTAATGCATTATTCGAAAAATCGCTATAGAGAATTAAGCGGTTGTTCGCGTCGGTTAATCGTCAAAATTTGCGATTAATCTTTTAAAATGTATATCTTTTAGACTTGGACAATCTAGTTCGTTTGAATGAGCGCTCTTTCTAGTTCGATTATTCTGAATAAACTAGGTCGCCCTTCTAGTTTAATCAATCTTTGACAATTTCGTTCAATCATTCGTTAGATAGTTTGTATACAAATTTTTAAGTGAATTATTCATATCAGATACCTCTTTTTAACATTAAAAAAATTGAACTGGCAACATTGGAAAAAAGACTAAGTTAAACTCAAAAGCAACATAAAGAAAAGAAATATTACTCAAATACCATAAAAGAGCTGAAGATTACGAACTAGCTAACTAAATTTCTTTTGATTTTTTCGGATCCCTACCATAAAAAGCATGCATGCAACCATGGTTGGCAAACACTAACCCTAAAATACCGATAACGATTCAATACCGTTTCAAAAAACCATTTTTAACCTTAAAATCACACTAACGAAATAACTTAAATTACCGATTACCCTAACGAAATAACTTAAAATATCGTTAACCTTAAAATACACTAACGAAATAATAACCGACCACAAAACAATTTTTTCTCTCATAAATATCAATATTTCAAAATTATCAAAAATAAAGTTCATAGGGGTAAATTTTGTTAATTATAAATACAGTAGAATCTCACAAATTAGAAACGTCCAGAAATTAGAACCGGCCATTCCTATGTATTGTACGCTCTAAAATTACAACCTGTGGTTCTAATTTTTTATTTTGTTTTGTATTTTCACCATAAATTATTTTTTTGCAATGTGTTGTACGCTCCAATGTATTGTACGCTCTGAAATTAGAACCGGTGTTCAAATTTCTGGAAGTTGTTTTATTTTGATTTGCATTTTCACTAAAAATATTTTTTTTGTTCATTGAAGTAAAAATAAAACGGGGAATCCCCGTGTTATTTGTGGTGAGTACAATTCGGTCATATGCATGTGTACAAAATGAAATACCTAATAATAAAAAAAAAAATTAAAGTTTTTCTATGAATTTTATATGTTCAATTGATTAAAAATTAATAAATAAAAATTGTTTTGTGTTAAAATAAAGCTTACATAACTAGTTTTATTATAATTTTCTGTAAAAAAATGTCCAGAAATTAGAACTTTTCAGAAATTAGAACTGCCCGATGTACAAAGTGGTTCTAATTTCTGAGATTCTACTGTACATACATCTCGGTTATTCCATGAAAGAATCCGACTTTCTTCATATCGTGAACAGAAAGACTCCGTGGAACAATATAGACATTCCCGCTTTTAGATATTTACAAAAAACTATTCACGCTTATAAATTTTCAAAAACTGCAAACAATTTTAAAAACTTTGGGACTTTTATGACCTACCGTTTCTAAAATGACTACTTCAAAATTACAAAAGCTGCTGCGATTGTCACTCACGATCTGTAATCTAAAAATAACCTACTCTTTTTAAAATTAGTAAAATTTTTTTCATTAAAATTCTGTAAATTTTATCAAGTTTTGTTTAGTTAAATTATGTATCCCATTGTGTTAATTTTGTATTTGCAAAATTTTCCTAAAACTACTTTCCACGTGACATTATACAAAATTACTTCAAATTTTTATCTTTTTATACAACTGTTCCTATCAAGGCTCGGCTAGTCTTGAAGTTCCCTGCCGTAACGAATCAGCGTTTCGTTCATGTTTTATGTGAAGTGCTTTTTTTAAAAAACCCACTATCCATAAACCAAAACAGCTGATTCGTTACGGCACGAACGGCAAGACTAATTCTACCTTTATGCTAAATCTTTACAAAATGTCAAACTTATATTACATACCTCTAACATTTTGTGTGCCTATTTTAAACATTACTTGGCAAAATGTAACAAATTATGGACGAACGCATTTGCACGTCTTCTGCAGAAGAACCTTGATAAAGTTATATTGCAAAAGAACTTAAAAACTTTATAAACCCGATTAAACTTTATAAACTTTGATTGAAGTCACAATACGTCTAATATCATTATGGACAAATACATCTGATCATTTTAATGGAGAGATTTTTTTTTATGGTAGTTGATATTGTTATATGTCTCCAAATCTTACTCCTTATATGACTACATAAGCCATTTAATAATAATCCATAAGCCATTTAATAATAATAATACATATGTATAATAATCCAATATATCGCACTTGATCAACAAGAGGGTATTAACTCAAAATTTTTAAAATATCACTTTTTTCAAGAAATCAACTAACAACATCAATATCTATCTATTGTAAATTAATACAAAAGTTCAAATAGAAATGAATCGTATATTTTCATAAAAAAGGTATTATTTTGATTTGAGCCTTTATTTATGTTAAAAATAATCAAACTGTTTTATTTATATTTGGTTGTATTTTGAGTTGATACTGTTTTGTTGATAAAATATTCAAAATAATACCAAAAAAAATCGATAAAATTTCAAAAAAAATGGTATTAACTCAAAAAATTGATTTTTTTTGCAATGAGTGGTAAAATTTAAAACAAAAATAAATATTTTCAAATGGAATTTGCTTATTATGATATGTTTGAATTTTTAAATTCTGTTAAAATGTGGCCATAAACAGTTTTTTGACTCTACTGAAAATTTTAAAATTTTGAGTTATTATGGTATTCAAGGTCGTGAGCTTTTGTTGTTTGAAAATTACTTTAAAAATAGAAGACAATATGTGAATATAAACAATTCAAAAAGTTTTAGTGGTGTTTTCGAATATGGTGTGCCGCAGGGAAGTGGACTGGGCCCTCTATTATTCTCAATTTATTTAAATGATATTAAAAACCTGAACTTAGTGGGCAGCTGTGTATGTTTGCTGATGATGTGTGTGTATTGTATCCATATAAGCATGATTTGGTACTTAAAACCCAAATTGAAAGGGATGCAGCATTTATTTTTGAATTTGCGAGATTAAATCGATTACTGCTGAATCCTGGTAAAACTAATCTTATTCGCTTTAGACCACATTCTTTGAGTAGTAATAATAACTTTAATGTATATGTTGATGGAAAAATTGTGCACGAAACCCATTCAATAAGGTATTTAGGGATTATTCTTCAAAGTAATTTATTGTGGGATCTGCACATCAGTGATGTGAAAAAAAAGGTAGCTCCGGCAATCGGAATTTTATATAAATTAAGGAACAAATTGGAAAAAATATCAAAACTGATGATATATCAATCCTTGATTCAATCTCATTTGAATTACTTGGCTATAACATATGCTTACAATAAAAACAACACTTAAATCGCTTCAATGCATGCAAAACAAAGCATTAAAAATTGTATACAATTTACCATTGTTGTATTCAACTATTTCATTATATAAAGAAATATGCAAAACAATATTACCAATTTATGGGTTACATGAATATCAAGTTTTAATGTTTGTTTTTAAATGTATTAATAATATTGGTTACCATACTATACCTTTCATGCAAAATCAAATAAATTTCAATACACGGAACAGAACGAATTTAAGAATTCCTAGATGCAGGTTAGAAACAACCAAACAGAGAATTGATTATATTGGTGGAATTAAATATAACAATTTGCCTACAGCTTTAAAATTAATTGATCGAGTTTCCGATTGAAACGCTTTTGATATAATTTTTATCTCTCTCTCTCTCTCTTTTTATTAATTACATTTGTAATATATTATATAAGCTACTTGTAAAAAAATGTTATTTGTACATTTAAATTTTGAGTTATTTGCCAACTTGCCTCAATAATGCCTTCGTGGCGCTGAGGCCAAATTGAAATTTGTAAAATAAAATTTGTCTAAATAAAATAAGCAGCTACATTGATGTTGTAGTTGTAAAAATACAAAAAAAAAAAAAACCCTCTGGTTGATCAAGTGCGATATGTATATATGAACGATATGATTATGTATGGTCCCATGCTTAGTCTTATAAAACTATAAGTGACGCCATACTAAAAATATTTTCTTTATAATTTTATATACCATTATATATAACCCCATACATATTTTGGTAAAGTTCAATATCAAATTAAGTTATCTGCAAGTTAAGACTTTACTATATATGGCGTCATATATAACCATATTAATTTTATAACGAAATAACTTTTAAGTGATTTAATTTTTTAAAGAGAAGCAACACTCAGGAAATTCTTCCCATTAATTAATGTGTTGCTTTCTTTGGAAAGGGAATAGTGGAGAGATGAAAGGTGGTGAAAGATGAAGAGCTTCAAACATGGCAACACTGCAATTGCGCGAGACGATAAGTCTTAGAACAGTTGTTGCTCGCCACCTGATGTAGAGTTGGCGAATTTATTGAAGCTTTTTGTTTCATAGCCCTAATTCATTATTTTACTTCGGTGGGGTTAAGTGCTATGGGAACACCGAAGCTGGGCGCTGCGATACATACATATGTATAAGTGATAGAGAACTCATACATATTATTTTTCTAAGTTGATGTTGTCGTCACCGGGAATCGAACCCGGGACCATCTGTGTAACAGTCCAACGCGCTAACCATTACACCACAACGCTCACTAATTATGTAATTTCAAATAGCAAATTTTATATTCAAATATAAATTTTCATTTAAGAAAATTGGGTCTTGAAAATGGTTGATTTCTGTAAATTTAAATTTTCAACGTAAATACCTACTATTGGCTAAAATTTTATAAAATCAGATATACATATTTATATATTTTGATGTCCCGGATATGGACAAATCTCGGATAAAATTGTATCATATTATATATAATTTGATATAATTATATACATGTAGATGAACCATTTTTCGTATCAGTTTGTATGTGTTTATATATGGGAACTTATCAAATGAGATATAATTTCATTAGACTCCATATTAACATGTTTACCCGGGCGGGAATGCAATCAATCTGAGCTCCTTGTGCTAAATTCTAGGAACACGTTTTGTAGTCTTATTTATGATCAAAATTTTACATTCGTTTCTGCAAACAATCATGCATCTAGTTAAATATATATTTTAAACTATTTTTTTTTTTTTGTTTATTATATTTTATTATGTAATTGAAACTTATTTTTATTTTTAAAAGTTTTTATATAATTTAATAAAATTAAGAAAAAAAACTACACTTTTTTCATATTTTCATTTGTTTTGTACAAAATATTTATATTTGTTTAATTTACATTTTAAAATTAGAAAAGAAAAAAAAAATGTTTGTAGTTGTTCAAAATAATAAATTATATAATTCTATAAGTATGTTTTAATAATACTTTTATTATAGTATTATAGTTATTACGAGTAAATATTGTTATTTAATATTATAAGTAAATAATGTAAATTATTTAATTGATTTAAAATTGTGAATATTTGTTTCAAAAATGAAAATAGTTGGTAAAAGTTGTAAAGGATATGATGAGTGTAAGAGAGGGTGTGGTGGGAATGTAAGTGAGTGGTGAATAAATAAAAATATAGAGTTTTGTTTAAAATAATCAAACTTTATTGTTTTTTTTTTTTTTTTATTATTATTATTTATTGCAAATAAGAAAGTCTTACATATATCTTTAATAAAAATTTTTGTGTTCAAAATCACTTGCACATTTTTTTGTTGTTGAGGAAATAATAAAAGAACGAGAAGATTATAAAACATTTTTTTTTTTAAATAATCTCATACTAAAATAACATGAAATAAATGGAAAAATAATAAATCCTTTTGATATAAAAAATAAAAAAGAAATAAAAATAAAAATAATAACTCACATGTGACTATTGCCGGAGGCACAATTACCAAAAAGACAAATAGAAACAAAAAAAATGTTTTATAGAGGATACAAACTGTTGATCATCATTAAATAGTATCGAAATGAAAAATAGTTATGTAAAAAATTGTCGTTTTCTTTTGTTTGTTTGAAGAAATTTATAAAATAAAATTTTTAGACTTAAGAACTAGCATTACTAGCTCCTTCTGTTTTAACGGCGCCAGCATAACTATTTGAAGATGATGAAGATTTGCCTTCGTCTTTGGATGAATTACCACCGGTGGAACCAGGAGATGTTTTTGTTGTACCGGTAGCACCAGCTGTAGTACCTCCTCCTGCTGCAACACCTAAGGATGGTGAAGAATTAACTAAAGTTGTGGTTTATAAATATAAATTATAACAGAAAATTAAAATAATAATTACCTCTAACATCTATGGCATAACAATCATCGAGACGTAAATCATGTTTCTTAATCAGTTGACATTCAGCACCTTCCAACGAGGGTATGGAATAAACATACAAATAACCATCTTGTGAAGCAACCAAGAGTCTAAAAAAATACCAATTTTATTATTTTTTTTAAAAGACTAAAAGAGGACACATTTAAATGTGGTTAAGCAAAGCTAACTTATCTCAAGATGTGAATGTCAAACATCAGGGGTTAAACTCTGGATATTAAAAAAAAAAATGATGTTACTGGCCCTATAAAAAAATAATTGCGATTATCGGCACTCATAGCACTCAGGAACCGAACACAACAACACGAATATCAACAAAACTCACAGCTAAGAGCACAAGAAATACTATTATTTCTTTTAGTCGTATGTTCGCTATCAACCAAGTAGGTCTATGTCGCTTTGTTAAAGAAATAAAATACACTCTTAAAATTTTAGAGAATTGAAAGCAAACACAATTGTATTTTTTATTTTAGGTATTTATTTTTCGTACATTTTTAATTAAAAATGTGGAACGTTGAGTGGGAACACTCATTTTTATTTTCTTTAAATATATTAAATGAGGCAGAGTGCCTTGTATGCTATCAAAAAATCAAAAGAATGAGTGCATTCTGTCTTAAGCGCCATTATGATAATTGTCACTCTGACCATCATTTAATAAATGGTATTGAAAGAAAGCAATTAATTTCAAAATTAAAAAAGGACTTTCGATTAAAAAATATTTGTATTGCTAATACTATTATTAGGAATACTAGTTTCTCAACTAATAGCCAACTTATAGGTACTAGTTCTTCAACTTGTAGCCAACTTAAAGCATCATATGTAATTGCTTTAGGGTTAGCAAAAAAGGGACGACCTTTCGAAGACGGTAATTATCGGAGATTACCTCCTACAAACAATAATAGTATTACCTCTTTCTAATATTAGTATAGATTAGTAAAGAAAAAAAAACTTATTTCTTAAAGTGTACAACACCAATACATTCATATTCTCTCTTTCTGCCGACCACTGATCTACATCAGTGATGGGCAACACACATACTACCACATTTATGCTTGTGTAGGAAGCAGCAGAAAACGAATGACGCTCACTAATGCTACACTCGAAAAAATTTTCAGTTGAAAGTAAAATATTTTATTTTATTATTATTATTTTATTTGAACTTGTCCCGTAACATTACCATGAAGAGAAACTAGTTCTAAAACTTCATCAAAACAGGCAAATATTATTAATGTCCGTACTTTCGTCAATAGATAATGAAAAATATTTGCAATTTATCAGTCTAGTTTAGCTGCAGAATGAATCAATTTACTTATCTCTTCTGTCCTACGTGCAACTGTACGTCGAGATAAAGGAATGTTTTAGCAAAGTTGACACTTGTCACCAAAACATTTTAAAATATCTGATGTTAAATCTTTAAAAAAAATACCTTCCTCAAATGGGCGACATTGCTTTGCCAAAGCCAAAGCAACTACATAGGATGCCTTTTTTAGAGGCAATGAAACATTTTCTCTTATTAATTGAAAACTGGTATGATGATGAATATTAGTTTCATCAAAAATAAATTTTAAGAAAAATTCTGCTTTTAATTAAAATAGTTTCACCCTCGCTAAGGTTATCGTAATTTACATGGCAAGGGTAGTAATGTCTGCTTAAACAAAACAAACTTTTGTTACTTATAACGAGATAACAAATCACGCATTGTGCCTCACCATCCATATTCTCTATAAAAAAAAAATCATATTCCCATTTTTCTTTGGGTGTAATTAAAAAGTTGCGTAGCGAGATCTTACTTCAACAAGTGCTGATCAGCAACTGATTTAAATAACTTTGACGAAATGACAACAAAGCAACAGCCGAACGTAAATTGCCAGAGACCACACGAAGAAGTTTATAGTGTACATTAGGTTGTCCCAAAAAAAATAAAAATTTGGATTTTCTCGGAAGATCTTTCCTAATTTGGATACTCATAAGGTAAAGTATTTTTTAGAATTTTATCAGATTTTTCGGAAGTGGTTTAGACGTCGCGCAAACCGATTTTGTACCAAAAATCGAGCTTTTTGGGCTTTTATTGAATTATTCTTGAAAATTGCTAAAAAAAATCGGTAATTTTTCGGCTTCTGAGTAAATATTCTTAAAGAAAATTTTCCGATCTTTAATTTTATGTGCATAAGTAGTAAGTTTCGTCAGGGATTTTGCACATTTTGATACATTATATAACAGTTTTTGTAAATTTTCAACAAATATGAAAAAGAATGCTTTATAACTTTTAAAATTTGTATGAAGACTAAAAAAATTAATGATGCAGTTTAAAAGATTATGAAGTTTTAAATAAATTAGCTAAAAAAACAATATAATTTTCTCTTACCGTTCTCGAGTTATACCCTTTTAAAGCTTTGCACCCATTGTATGAAATTTTTAGTACTATAAGATTTGGGCATCCGATTTGTTGTAAACTTTAGATTATGAGATTATGAGATTTGAAAATTTATTTATTGTATGTCAAAGCTTAGTTTTAAGTGTTGTCAATTTGTGGACAGCAAAAAAAGTAGCCAAAAAGCAGTTATCACTAGGTGGCACTGATATGGCTCGAACTAAAATTCATGATTTATTGGATTTGGGGGAACTACAACCCTATTTTTGGCAGATAGTCTATAGGTTTAGAGATAACAAGTCACAATACAATTAAAATTTTTGTAAACTGATAAGTGGAAGACGCTTGGTACCTATGCCAGTGTCCCCGATACGCTCCTCTCAATGACCTTAGACTTTTGAAACAATTGTATGATTACAAACGCTTTAATGGAAAAGTTGCACGCGAGACTCTGAAAACCTTTCTGGGTCATCAGTGGTACCTTTCCGAGAAGTTGGCTGCCTTATCGTTTTTTGATGAACGTATAGATACCAAAACTTTGCGTTTAATGCTTAGAAACCTACATGAACCAAGTAATAACAACGAATTAGTGAAAGGAAATTTAACAGAAGACATGATTGAAAATAAAAAAATTCAGTGTTTTATTACAAAAGCCAGCCTAACTTTTTTTGAAGCCTGCAACATTTCTACTGATTTTTTACAAACGGATCCAGAAAAATGGGAAAACAACAAATCATTTCAGGAAGCAAAACACAAAGTTCAACAATTGCAAGTTGTAAATGATGTCGCAGAACGTGGTGTGGCCTTGGCTAATAGTTATATCAATATCACAACTTCTGAAACAGACTTTCAGAGTTTACTGCAGGGGGTAGAGCAGCATCGCAAGAACTCTAATAAATGATTTATAACAAATCTATTTTTCTTTGTTTTTAATATAATTGTTATGTATGAGTGGTAAGTAACTATTATTTTATTTGTAAAAACATTTTCTAAATCCAATTATTTAAAGTTTAAACCAATGCAAACCTAGTTCACACCTTATAGTATTATACATTTCATACAATGTGTACAAAGCTTTAAAAGGGTATAACTCGAGAACTGTCAGAGAAAATTCATTTTTTTTTCTGCTAAATAATTTAAAACTTAATCTATTAAACTGCATCATTAGTTTTTTTAGTCTTTATACAAATTTCAAAAGTTATAAAGCATTCTTTTCCATATTTGTTGAAAATTTACGAAAAACCGTTATTAAATTGTCAAAATGTGCAAAATCATTGCCGAAACTTATTATTTATGCACATAAAATTAAAGATTGGAAAATTTTCTTTAAAAATATTGACTCAGAAGCTGAAGAAATATCGATTTTTTTTTACCAATTTTCAAGCTAAATTCCAAAAAATCCCAAAAAGCTCGATTTTTGGTAAAAAAATCGATTTGCGCGCCCTGTAAACCACCTCCGAAAAATCTGAAAAAATTCTCAAAAATTTTTAGCCTTATGAGTATTCAAATTAAGAATGATCCCCAAAATTTTTTTTTGAATGGGACACCCTAGTGTACATGTGTCGACGTCACACAAGCAGCATTTCTTTTCCTATGCACGCGTACATAGGATTTGCAAAAGTGCCCTTCACTGATCTACATTCACAAAAAAGTTTGACAGTTACTACATGACAGTTGCTTGTGCAGTAATCAGTAGTTGTTTTTAAATGATATTACAATCTGTTTTTCTATGAAATAATGCAAAATAACTATTATGACAGTTATATTAAAAAACCAACTGAGTTTTTGTAACAGTTGTTTAAAGAAGTTATTTTAGTATTTGAATAAACAAACAGTTAATTTTCGTGGAGTTTTAATAATTCTTGTTTAGTTTATATTTGTTATTATGGATATATGGGCACTTCCATAGCAATGTCAACCGTGACTAAAAAATTAAAAGTGGTCAAATAATTGCTCGGAATTGTTTTAATAAAGAAAAATACTTAAATTTTATTAAATTAAAAATTCTAAAACATTTCTTAGTTGTCACGATGATAAAACGGACTACAAAATTGCATTCATGATTTGGGTAAATTTTTTTAATTTTCAGTAACATTTTCATTTTTATATTTAATTCTTTAAGAGCGATGATGGCAAGTATACTCCTCCTATATCAAAATATTTGTTACAACAACAATTAACTCCAAAAAATGCAAACGGAATAAATAGAGCTCAGTAAACTGTACATTTTTAATTTGCTTTCATTGACATTTTAATGCACAAAACATCATTGACATTTTAATGTCACCACAAAACATCATTTATTCTCATTACTTAGACCTGGTTCACACACGGCAATTTTACTTGACCAATTCTTGAGTTTATAGAAGAGGGAGGGAAAGAGAATAATAGGGGGTACAGACTTGCCCGTACTCCAATTCCGTTTTGTTTTGTCATTCGCAATTTTCAACACTGCAGGTTGATATACGAAAATTGCTGAAACAAACTTTTCCTGTGTGAACACAAAAGCAATTTCAAAGGAGAATTGAAGAAGAATTGCGCAATTATAATTGCCGTGTGTGATCCAGGACTTATGCATTGCTGGTAGCTGGTGTTTAAAACTTTTAATTTAAATCAACTTTGTTGTGTATCAGAGATAATTTTTTATTAAATTTTAAACTTTGTCTGGAGTTGTAAAATATTGATGTTTAAAATGATATATTTTTCAAGTAGATGGCGGCAGCCTTGGCTAATAAGAGGTAGAAAAACGCTCTACGGTATAGAGGAAAATTAAAAACCAGCCACTTAAGTCACAAAAAAAAGTTCATATATTCTAAAACCAAGGGCCATAAAAATCGGAAAACATTAAGACCCTGGGACTAGAGTATACATTTCTAAAGGTTGAAATGACCTGAATCCGAATCTGACCTTTACATCATTATATCGCTCATTTACTGCAAGCAAGAACATCACAACTCAAACAACATGATTTTTGAGTTCATTACGCAGAATTATTCGTTATATCACGTATCATTTTGTGTAAAAAAGGCGTATTTTGTCGTTATTTTTTTCTTCAAGGTGGAAGTAAATTGTAAACTTTAAACTCGTTTTCTACAAAATCAAAATTTTTGAGTTATGACGTTATTGAAGTAAATGAGGGATATATTTTTGAGATATCTTAACGTAATGTTTAAAAAAAGTTGGGTTTTCGCTATATTCGGGACGCTTTGACATAGCGAATTGAGCTTTATTCACAAAACTTTTTTTGTCATCTAAAACTCCTACCTGTTCGGATTCAGCACACAACAAACCTTTTGCAATGTATACTTCAAATAAATGTATACAATGTATACTCTAAATATTACAAATCATATTAAAAAAAGTTTTATCAAAAAAAGTCCGACGCATTCGCAGAGGTTTCGTTTTTGTAAAAGACGAAATACCCAACTTCTATTTTTGTCACATCACGTCACAATCTTTAATTGCTTATATTTTAGGACCAAGCAGTTCGATTTTTTTTCTCATTTTTGATAAATATAGTGTTTCTCAAGTTCTACACAAAAATGTAAAGTAAGAAAAAAATATATATTTTTCCTTGTTTTTCAGCTCATTGAACCGTATGACTGGTAACGTATGTGACTATGGAAATGTCTTTATCTGCTATTCCCAAAAATATTCCAAATTTTTAACTTTATGGCACATTAATAGGATTTTACACGATAAAGTTGCTTCAAATCCGTTTGCGTGAATCACTTTCTGCAAGAAGCGCAAAAGCTAAAAGTTAAAATTTTAAAAAATTCTCATAATTACATTTTTTGATTAAAACAAATTTCGAACATTGTTTAATATTTTTGGAGTTTTTATGGAAATTTACAACCGTATTTTGTGCTTTCCAAAAAATCTTTGTCAATTTCTGTGGTGTTCAAAAAATTTAATTTTTGACATAAAATCGCGGTTTATGTGATATTTAAAAATTATAATTTGTTTTGGAGATTAGATTTGAGTTTAACGTAATCAGCTGATTTTCAACAAGTTAATTCCAACTTTGTTAAGTTTTTAACATGATGCTTTGTAATACTTACTAAATTTATTTTGGTCCATGAAATATTTATTTCTTAAAATGTATTAATACTCCCCTGGTTTTGTGTTAAAGCATTGACAAATCGTACACATAATGTTAATTTTGACGAAGTTCGCGAAACAGTGTTGATGTGCAGGAGCAAAACGTGTTTAGATAAAAGAGAATTTTTTTTTAAATTTGTCAACATCATTGTTTGCTATATAAAAAAAAGCAAAAACAAATTATGCAATTTTTGCACAATTTTCAAAAAGTCTATACAATTTTTGCATTTAAATTTTTTATTTGCTCCTCGCTTCTATTGTAAAATAACAAACTCAGTTTAGACAGCAAACTGGCATATTTAAAACTAAACAGATAATGTGCCTTGGGAAAAACTGCTTTTTGAACAAAATTCACGCTCACGTTTTTCAACTTTTCTTACGGTCGTACTATTTATCTGCTAAGTGCACATCAACGCGACATACTTTCAATTGTGCAGAATTATAACATTAACGAACCATTGTTTGCAAATTTTCATTTCATGAAGAGGCGTCAGTGCCCGGTGCAAAAGAAAAATTAAAAACTAAAAAAATTGGTTTCGATTTTCGACAACCATGGTACGTGTTGAATTTATCACTCAAGTGTTGGGAGATTTTTGTATTACCAAATGGAATCCCAAAAGTTAAAGGCATTAAACAAAAAAAAGTGAGCTTGCTTCAGTGTTTAAAAAAAAAACTTTTTTCGCTAAAACAATTCCACCAAAATGTAAAAGAATGTTCCCTATTGTGGTCTGCTCCCTTTGGCTTTTTTCGTGTTGTATGAATATTTCAAAACTGTCAACTGTCATCGAGTTTAATTTCCGTCTTGAATGTACACGTTTTTCTTGGTTTTATTTTGTATAAATATAATAAGTGAATAACAAACAAGTTTTAAAGCATGTTTCAAGTCGGATTTTTGTAAACGGTAAGAATTTTATTCGCAATTTTAATAAAACTAATTCATTTCATAAACAAATGTAATAAATAAAACAAAAATGAGAAAAATTAAATTTTCATAACGTTCTCTAAAAAGGACCATTGATATATTTTCTTATTTTTTGAGTCTTTTTTTATGGTTTACGCTTCACTTTAACTGTGCCTCTTTTTTCAACATGCGTTGAAAAATTGTCGTTTGTTTACCGCAATTAAAAAGTTACCATTATATATGTTTAACCCTTAAGCAGCTTCATACGATTATGTATCGTTCAATAAACAAAATGAAAATAATCAAAATTAAAATAAATTTTAATTTAAATAACATTTTTTGTCGATCTTACTTCATTTTCTAACATTTTCATATGATTTTAAAGTGTTTTTCAATACAGGTTCACTTTAGGATACATGTTTCCTAATGTAGACCTTTTGAAAATTGTTATATAACTTTTTTTAAATTAGTCGCCACAAGAAAATTATCTATAGCCGAATAGTGCCCAAGGAGTTGGCATATAAGTTGATGTTTTTTGGATTTGAAATATTTCAATTCGTTTTTTTATATTGCTCAAATATCAGGTGTAGCGTCACATTAGGGAACATGCCCTTGCGTTAATTATTTTTACCGTCTTTAACGACTGTGTTTACTACATTTATTATAGTTGTTTTTTTAGTAGTTAAAACTAACTGCATTTTTAGTAATTTTTATAAAGAATACAGTCAATGCCTTTTTAATAACATTTGAAGTTATTTTTCCTGTCATTGCTTGTCATTTCTACCTACACAATTACCTAAGCGTATATATTGAAATGAGTATTTATTGTTCAACAAGTGCAACTAAAATACAAAACTGTTTTTAAAAGCTTTTTAAATTTAGTTTGAGCTCGTTTGGGAAAAAATAATATCGCACTTGATCAACAAGAGGATATTAACTCAAAATTTTAAAATTTTCAGTAGAGTCAAAAAAACTGTTTATGGCCACATTTTAACAGAATTTAAAAATTCAAACATATCATAATAAGCAAATTCCATTTGAAAATAAATATACATTGTTTTTGTTTTAAAATTTTCCACTCATTGCAAAAAAAAAATCAATTTTTTGAGTTAATACCATTTTTTTGAAATTTTATCGATTTAAATTTATAGAATAAAACAAATTTTATCAACAAAACAGTATCAACTCAAAATACAACCAAATATAAATAAAACAGTTTGATTATTTTTAACATAAATAAAGGCTCAAATCAAAATAATACCTTTTTTATGAAAATATACGATTAATTTCTATTTGAACTTTTGTATTAACTCGAAATAATACCTTTTTGTTGAAATAAAGGTAATCACTACATTATCATGAAAATGGTCTCAAAGTGGTTTTCGAGATGAAAGAGTAATCGGAATACGTTGAAATTTTTACAATAGATAGATATTGATGTTGTTAGTTGATTTTTTGAAAAAATTATATTTTAAAAATTTTGAGTTAATACCCTCTTGTTGATAAAGTGCGATATATAAAAATTAGGAAAACTCAAACTTAAATTTCGTGTATTTTTAGATTCAAACAGGTCTAAAAATTCGAATTTAATTGAATAAATTTTCAGAACTTCAGTAAATATGCATTTTAATACGTACACTTTTATGTGCACATGTATTTAAAAAGACGATGACTGTTTTCTTCACAAAAATTACTTAAAATGTAGTTAATTTAAACTACCAAAAAACAACTAAAAATGTAGTAAAAACAACCGTAAAACACGGTCAAAATAACTAAATTACAATTAATAGCAGAACTGTAGAAACAACTACAAATGTAGTAAAAATAACTAACTGACAACGACTAAATATGTATTTAAAATACAGACAATCGTATTGAATTAACTAAAATTGTGTTTATTTATATATTATTAAAGTTCACTATACAAATATTTAAATTAATTTTGTCTTTGACCTAGGAGAGATGTTGCGTTATTTCAATGTTAATTGTTTTTGTAACAAATAGAATTTTTATGAAAATAATGCCACTTCACCTAGATGAAATAGAAAATAAGCACCTAAATCTTCAGAACTTCATGTGTCCTGTATAGAAAATGTTCAGCCTATTAAACGTAATTGTAGTTTACCTTGTAAATTTATTAATTTGATTTTTAGATTTTTATATTTTATCTGTTCGACAATAAAATTTAATACATTCAAAACTTACCTTAATTGCTTTTGTATTTTCGTTATGGCACACATGCGCCTAATGCCAGCTTCTGGTAAAGTAACTGAAGCAAATGCTCGTCCCTGACTAAAAACATCTGTTACTTGAGATGGCAAATAGCTGGACACAGTCTTGCTAAGAAATCTAAAAAACGAGTAACTTTTTGAAATGCAAAACGTGAAAAAAAATATGTGTAGGAATGTGGATAAATGTGAGCAGGATTATTTTTGTTTTGGCCAGGATTACAAAATAAAATTAGTTTTAACGATACACAAACGAAATATGAACGTGGGGGAGGGGTTTAAGAATATGCAACAAATTCGTTTTTTGTTGAATAAATAATGGGTGTGTGTTAAAGTAGAAACAAATAATATTTTATAAAAATACAGTATATAGTGGTTGGTGAATATTGAAGTGAACATAGATTTTGGTACATGTATGAAAAAATAGAAAAAGAAAATTATAAAAAAAAATAAAATTAAAATATAGCATGATTTTAAATGAAATGTTTGAATGTACAAACAAAATATAAGAAGAAAACTTATTAAAACAAATAATGTATTTTTTTTTTTAATAAACCGAAACCAAATAAAAATAATAAGAAATTTCAAAAATATTCTACTAAATTAATGTGATATTATAAAACAACTTACCCCATCCAATCATCTGAACTTTGTTTGGCATCATTATTCTCTGCAGTTGCACGATCCAAACGGAATATATGGATGGTTTCTGTATTCGAGCTGGACACCAAATATTCAGCACATGTACTAAATGATAGAGATGCTATAGATACACAACGTTTTAGACCTCTTCTCAATTCGAATAGTTTAGTGCCATCTAGTGAAGAAAATACACGTATAACTGTACCGCGTTCACTGGCTGTAGCAATTTCAGTGCCAGAAGGGCTAAAAGCTAATGCTGCCAGTGGACTGTCATGAGCTGGTATCATAGTTTTTGCATGTAAGTTAATGGCATCAAATATTTGCACTTCACCCGATGTCACACTGCCCGGATATGCTAAATAACAATGATCGGATGATGAACTCAAAGCACATAGACCAGCCGAGTTGCAGGGTGTATCACGTATAGTATGTACCACTTTCATATCTTGTATATTATGTATGTAAAGACTTTCATCCAGACAAACAATTAAACGTTCACGATTTAATTTAACAGCCAAAATTGAATTTGAATATGAGTAGTTACAAATTTCACTTTGTTTCTTAAAATGACAGACCTTTAAATATAAGATATACATTTTAAGTACAAACTAAAATTTAATTACATTTCTTTCAATTACCTTTAGTTTTCTTGGGGCTCTTTGTGCAACGATTGCTACCAATGAACTTTCAAATAAACGTTCAATAAGAAATATTTCCTCTGTTGGACATGTATAGATTTTATCCAATGTATTATCTACCGAACCTAGACTATATAAACTGTAACCGGATTTCGTGCCAACTGCTAAGGATCTGCAAAAAGGCGGAAAATGTGTTATTAAAATATAATTATTTTTGTATTATATATTGATATACTTACGTAACATTTTGATTAAAATTCACAAATACTTCACCAGCATCCATGTCTGGTCGAAATAATAAGCTCATCATATTGACGATACTTTTGCGAAATCTATCAGCAGCAAATAATATTTTTGTATATGTGTATTAATAGTTTGGTATTTTTAAAGCTTAAAATAAAAAAAAAATAGTTTTCGGTTATTTTAATTCTTTTAATTCCCTGGCAAAATTCAATTAAAGTTTTAATTAAATATACTTAATTCACATATTTAGTTAGAATAATGTTCTACCTCAAGTCCAAAAATCTAATATGGATTTAATATAATTTGGCGTCTAGTTTTGTACCCCACCCTATAGTGACAGACATGATAGATTTGGTACCGTGAAATAATTCCCAACTTTTAAAAACTCCCAACTTTAAAAAGTTAAATAACTCAAAAAGAAAAAAAATAAATAATACCCAATATTTTTGAGTTAATTCATAATTTAATTTAATTTCATTTATTTATTCATTTCAATAACCTAGCCTGACGGCCATAATCGGTTAAAAATTTCTACTAAATTATACAAACTAAATTATACAAAGTAAACAATAAAATTTGATATAATTAAAATAATAAACAATGAGATAATAATTAAAATACAATAATACTAGAAATAAAAAATATATATATATAAAGGGTCCGCCATCTAACGTTTTTTTTCCAACTAGTGCTTATTTCGTGAATGGTAACACTTAGCCCATGTCTGATTTGACAGATAACTAGTTTTATCCTTCCGCTGAACGAATATGGTTGTGTATACGCTTGAACAACGCTGGGAAATATTGCGACATTACTTTGAAAATCATGGTAATGTTGCAGAATGTGTGCGAAAATTGCGTACGGATTTTGGAAGAAGAGAAGTTGAACGAATTTTTGTTCACAAAAATTGAAGAGGAGGATATTGGCAACATTTGGTTTCAATAGGACGGCGCTACGTGCCACACATCCGAAGCTACACTCGATGTTTTGCGCCCTGTTTTTGAAGATTGCATTATCAGCCGCAGAGCTGATGTCGTTTGGCCACCTCAGAGCTGCGATTTGACACCGTTGGAATATTTTTTGTGGGGTGCCGTCAAAGATAAAACGTGTTACGCCAACAAGCCAGAGACAATTGACGCTTTAAAGGACAATATTCGTGAAGCCATTGGTGAATTACAGATGCACACAATCGATAATGTGCTTAAAAAATGGACCGATCGTGTAAGCTACTGCATGGGGTCGTCCAATAAGTTGGCATAATATTCGCCGTTTATTGATTTTCCCTTTTGAAGGTAATCGATGTGGATTATACCGCGTGCATCCCAAAAAACTGTTGCCATCGCCTTATTGGCCACGATTACGTTTATGGTCAATTGAGAGCAAACGCGGCACCCATCTTGCAGACAGCTTTCTTAAACCCAACTGATCATTTAAAATCGAAACCACACTGCCATATGAAATGCCTATGGCATCAACAACACTTTTACTCTTCGATCGGCCAACACCATATCGTGGATTTTTTCGACATTTTCGGCCGTCAATTGGCCGTCCAGAACGTTCAGCGTCATTTGTAATTGTGCGACCACAACGAAAGTGAGTAAACCACTTGTTTACCATTGAAATCGATGATGCAGAGTCCCCATAGTATTTATCAAGCTTTGCCTTGGTTTGACTGACGGTTTTTTTTTCGCAAAAAATTATGTTTAATGAGTACTCGAAATTCATTTTTTCCATTTTTTAAAAAATCCGCGAGGTTGTATATTTTGAACAGCTGTTAAACGCAAAGTAAATGACAGAACTTGCTCAAAATTTGACAGTAGTCTATTAACAGGTGGTATTTGATGGGAGCAGTGTTGCATATCATATAAATATGAGGGAAGTTCGAAAAGTCACGGAATTATTGATCCGCCCTCGTATATATAAATAAAAAGGAGTTAATTTATTTATTAAATCCCCAAGTTTTACAAAAAAAAAAAAACGAGCAAGCCTTAGTTAAAAAAGCTCATAATTAAAAAATTAAATTAAATTGTTCTATTATTTGTGAAAATAATAGAACAATTTTCTTCCTATACGTATTAATAGAAAAATCGAACGACTTTTAAATAAGTGGCAATTTGTTATACTCACGGGCAACTCGAACCAAAAAATATCGCCCCAAAAGTGGTGTAAGTTTCGGAATAACCAATTGTGTAGATCTACCAAATTTGAAAATATTAAACAAAAATTTCAGGGTTTGCAATTATTATTTTAAAAAAATTTTAAATACACCTAATTTGAACAAAATTATCGAACGAACATCGCAAAAATTTTAAAAATTAAGACGAAATGTGATGAAGCTATCTTAGAGATTATAAATATCTTATGACACGATTAAAAGCCAATCTTAGCTTCGTCATCACATAACCCAAAGCTCCAGAATACCCTTTTAAGTAATATAAAAATATTGGCATAATTAACCCATGAGCGACCTTAAGCTTGACATTAATTAAATAATAAGTAACAACTAAAACGAAATAACTCCCAATGAAATAACTCCCAATGAAATAACTCCCAAGGAATTAAGTCTTAACAAGAATAAAATAATTCCCAATTAAAAAATATCGAACTGGTAGAACTGTCAGGAACAGGCAGATAAAGTTTCCAAAATTAACTCCAATTGTGGAAAGATCGTTCCAGGTGAGAGTAGCACGGGCTTTTAATCATTTGCAAAATACTTTAAGGCAAGATTTTTGTGATTCGATTAATACATTCAAAAGAAAACTTATTCAAAATGTTTCTAATAGATGATAGAAGAGTATTTTATTTTATCAGCAATTAATGGCTGATATACGATAGATTGTAATTTTTGTTTAAGATTATTTTGGATTTATTTTTATATTTTTTAATTATTTTATAATTAATAATTTTTATTACATACATTACAAATTTTTATATTTATTTTATTAATTAATTTTAATTATTTATCTTTTGTAGTGTCCGACCGAAAAGTTCGGCCAAATAACTATATTTTGTCGGATTTTTGATATCTAGAGGCAATGATGACAAATTTTGGTATTGGAAACATGTTTGTTGAGCCGATTTAATTCGATTTTGTGTATAAAATTTAAGAGAAAAGCCGAAGTTTAGCTATAAAGTTAAAAGTTCGGCGGCCGAACTATTTTCGATTTGGCCGAACTTTCTGGGGCCGAACAGTGAATTCATTGCTTAACTACAGACTTTTCTTCAAATTTGACACTCAAAATAGCATCTAATCAGTCCAATAAACATTTTTCCACCCGCCAAATTTGTCCATAATGCTTTAAAATACAGAATACAGATCAAATGCATTTTCTGGCCGAACTGTTCGGTCGGACACTAATCTTTTGTTATAAAAATACATAAATATTGTCACTTGTTTTTGAGTAGAAGTTTATGACCGATTATGGCCAAAAGGCTAGGTCATTGGAAATGAAGAAAATAAATAAAATAAATGGTAAGCGCTACGCGAATCTCCCACCAATGCCACTCTAGGTTTCTTCTATTGCTATTCGTTATTTCAAATTGAAGACTTGTCGTTTTTAACATCTCTAAGACTGATCTGTACGTCTGTATGTAAGATCTCAAAGTTAATAAAAAAGCAAAGTTAAATTGTCACTGGCACTCCCCAGAAATTATTTGGCCGTTATCAGTTATTTTGAATTTGCATTTTTTTATTATCGCTAATTTTTTACCAATTGTCAAGTTTTTAAAATTCCTTTATAGTGTAAGAGAATGTAGAGTACCCTGAAACGATTGATATATTAACAGAGTATCAATTATGTGTCTTTTTTACGACACACGACAATGAAATGACACCTAAATCATTCTCGTTTTAACAGCGTAAATGTAAAACTCTTTGTTGCATCGGTTTTATATGACATTTATAAACCATGAGATGAATAAACAAAATTAGTTCCATAATTGAAACGATAATGATCTAGGTGTCATTTCATTGTCGTGTGTCGTAAAAAAGATACATCATTAATACCCAGCTCTATCTCTGCAGAAAAGACATGTAAAAGCCCAGTTTAAAGTGAAATATATCGGCCATTCCACCAAAGACCGACCAAAAAGGGCATTTTTTTACCTTGGGTCTTTCGATTTTAATTAAATTTTACATTCAGAAACTCTTTGGAGCCATTTAAAGATTGGCGTTTTTAGTTTTTCTAGTTTCGAACAATCCACGTTTTTACGAGCAATTTAGATTTTTGAAAAATGAGAAATATACAAAAAGTGTGTAAGTTTCAATATTTGTATTTTATTTAATATTCAACGGTGCATCGTCATTTAAATTTTTGTATTGCGGAATGAAATTGTTTTTAGCGTCAAATGCATTTTTATGCAATTTGTTTTTTAAATGCACTTTTCACAAATTTGACCCCTCTCTATTTAAAATAAAGATGCGTATTTGCAAAATATGGGATTTTTACTAAAAAACAAAACTTTCGTTTTTTTTTTTGGGTCCCTGGGTCATAGATTACATAGATTTCAAAATCTGCTTATTTTAACAACAAACACATTTTTTCATACACATTTAAATATTTTTTGCATAGGTATACCACATATGTCCTACACATTCTCACAAGTTACGTGCGCTGACATCTAATATTCAAAGAGTTTGAGATCTATGTAATCTATGCCCATGGTTAATCTATTATTGAAGAATTATTGAAAAAAATCTTGTATAATTTTGCATAGAGAAACAAACAACAATTTGTTATTTTAATTTTTATTTTTCAAATTAAAAAAGATCAAATTTAAGTAAAAAAATGGCTAGATTATGGAGAAAATGGCTAGAAATGGCTAAATTTGGAAAATTATACTAAAAGTTAATAATTTGAATGTATATTATTAATACCCAGGTGAAAATGTTCATATATGATCATATATTGCCATATATGGTTTCATGTATGAGCATATATTGTTCCATATATGGGCATATATGAGCATATATGTAATGTAATGAGCATATATGGGTTAATACAATTAAATGAAAAGTTCATATATGGATATGAATGACACCATATATGATAATATATTGCATATATTGGTTCATATATGCCATATATCTCCATATATGAATTAATATATTATTCCATATATGGTTAATATGTTTTAATTTTTGATCAGATATGACCATATATGAGGATGAATTTTTTTTATTTTAACCCTTATTCTGCCGGTCTACGAGTTCTTGACAAAAATATATAAATTAATGCTTTATTGATTTATAAAAACGATTGCAGAGAACGAGTTTTGAATTGAAATTTGAGTTGAAAATTGATGAAAATTGGTCCATCAACTGATATTATCACGCTAAATATACCATAGGTAAAATTTGTTGGCGAACTCACTAATTTTCCGGGAGAGGAGGTTAAAGTTGGAATTTTGTTTTGCGATTTTATCCAAAAGTTGTGAATGGGTCGGAACGCTTTATGCATAATCGGAAAGGTATAATATGTCCCCATTCATTAACCCATTACAAGCTATCTTAAAATTTTGTATTTTTTCATCTTTTTCTATTAAAAATTCGCAACTAAAAAACTAATAAAACCTACAAGTTTATATATTAACAGGGTCGTATTATACCTTAAATGAAAGCTCAATATCTTGTTTATAAATTACTGGCCTCAAAACATACCTATAATACAGATAATTTTTAAAATAAATAAAAAAAAAACAGGAAATTTTTAAAAAAATACCAAATGTTAAACTGACTCGTAATGGGCTAATGAATGGGGACATATTACTCTTTGGAAATATATTTAAAACACCTTTCCGATGATGCCTAAATGATGCAGATCATTCACAACTTTTGTATAAAATCGCAAAACAAAACTTAAAATTTGAAAGAATTTGGAAAAAAAACTAAAAAAAGCTTTTTTATATACGAGAATATAGGAAAAGTAATAATATATATGACAATATATGAACATTCATATATGACCATATATGAACATTCATATATGTCCATATATGAGCATATATGACCATATACCCTCAAATTTCGGATCCGAACATATATGTATTCATATATAAACTCATATATGTGGCCATATATGATAATATATGAACTTTTTCACCTGGGTAGTGATGAGTTTTAACACGAATTTAACAAAAGTACTATTTAAACTTAAATATTTTTCTTATTTCTAAAATATTTTTGGTAAATTTTAACAAAAAGAACATAATTTTAAGTCAAAGGTAAAAATTACACTTGAAAATTGTAAGGATTCAAGCTCTTCTAGTTTATTCTAGTGTTATTTGATTTAAACTTCATTTTTGGATTAAAAAAATATTGACTTGTCTATGAAAATAAATGATTTCTCTTTAAAAATTTAAACATCTAAAAAAGGCCTAAAAATAAAATTGTGTTTATTGGGATCCTTCTGGATCCTATAAAAATTACTTGCCGAAAATTGCAAATTTTGTAAAAAAAATTTTGAAAATCGTAAAAATTGAAACACATTTGTATGAAATTAACTGCAAAACTTGTGAAAATGGTTAGGGAAAAATGTAATGGCTAAATCTTCCGGCTAGATACAATCTAGTAATTTTTTATGGCTAGATAAAAATAAAATGACTAGATCTAGCCGGATAATGGCAAAATTGGCAACCTTGGTTAAGGCGTCGTTTGAGAGTCTCTCTTTTAAAAACTAAACTTAGAAGATAAACGAATCTATTAAAATATTATGTTTTAAAAATTTAATTTTTAACCCTTTCAAGCCCACGTTTGCTCTTAAATATCAGATATATTTTAGAAAAAAAAAAAATTATTGAAAAGTGTTTGTTTTTTAATTTAATCGTAATAAACCTGAAAAATTAAAATAATTTAAAAAATTTATTAAAAATAGTTAAAGTGAAAGTGAAACTTTTTTCAAAAATTACATATTATGCAAATATGCATTGTTTTTTTAAATCGAGATTGGCCAAATTTTAGAAAAATGCATTTTAAAAATAAATTATTTTTTTTTTTTTTTTTTAATTTAATTAATAAATCTGAAAAATAAAAATAATATAATTAACATTTAGGAGCGTTAACATCTAACTAAAAAAGTTTGATGTAACAAATATTTTAAAGTTAAAAAATTTTTGAGTGACAAAATGTTTAGAGGTGAATAAATTTTATGAATTGCAAAAAAGTTTGAGATGAGAAAAAACATTTATTTAATGTAAAAAAATGTTAGTCAAAAAAATTTGTTTGAAGTGAAAACAAAATTTTTATGTTACATAAAAACAGTTCGGCCAGAAAACGCATTTGGTCTGTATTCGGGCTGATTAGATGCTATTTTGAGTGTCAAATTTGAAGAAAAGTCTGTAGTTAAGCAATGAATTCACTGTTCGGCCTCAGAAAGTTCGGCCAAATTGAAAATAGTTCGGCGGCCGAACTTTTAACTTTATAGCTAAACTTCGGATTTTCTCTTAAATTTTATACACAAAATCGAATTAAATCGGCTCAACAAACATGTTTCCAATACCATAATTTGTCATCATTGCCTCTAGATATCAAAAAACCGACAAAATATAGTTTTTTGGCCGAATTGTTTGGTCGGACACTACAAACCAATGGTTTTGAAAATAATTAGAAATAATAATTTATAAAATTATTTATTATATTGTTGGCGATTTTGTTACATAATACCAAAAAAAAAAAAATATTAAAAACGACTACGATACGTAGTACGACTACGACTAACATAATGATAGTGAGTTTTACGTTCAGTTTAAATTTCTTTTTATTGTAATTTCAAAATTTTTTGTAACTGTCGTAAATAAAAACAATGACGATAGTTTTTCGTATTTGACAAACAAATACTGTTCTGCTTACACCAATATTTCGTTTCGACATACAAAACGTTCTACATAATTAGGCCGATTATCAATTATTGCAGTGAAATCAACATTTAACTCAAAAAATATTAGTTTCAAGTTATATTCGAAAATCGTTTAAAGCTACACTTATAATAGTGTATTAAAAAAAATTTTAACAGTTTCACTTATGCACTAATTAAGTATACCAATTTCGAATCGCAGCCCAAAAAAATGTTTACTGAATAATGAATTCCGATTTTACGGCACGTTAACGGACATCATTGGCATCCCCTAATCTTTAGTTGTCCGCAAAAGAAAACGATAATTGGCTTAACTCAAACCCAGACAATACATACAACAGACAAAATTAACTTTATGAGAATTTGCCTGCCTTAGTGTATACAACTGAAGATTTGGGTGATGCCAATGAAACAATTGTATTGTTTAGCATTAAAATTATCAAACTTGTTTAAAAGCAACAAATAAAATCTAATATAACAATATCATATTAAATTTTGGACTTGAGTTTTTTATGTTACATAAAAACAGTTCGGCCAGAAAACGCATTTGGTCTGTATTCGGGCTGATTAGATGCTATTTTGAGTGTCAAATTTGAAGAAAAGTCTGTAGTTAAGCAATGAATTCACTGTTCGGCCTCAGAAAGTTCGGCCAAATTGAAAATAGTTCGGCGGCCGAACTTTTAACTTTATAGCTAAACTTCGGATTTTCTCTTAAATTTTATACACAAAATCGAATTAAATCGGCTCAACAAACATGTTTCCAATACCATAATTTGTCATCATTGCCTCTAGATATCAAAAAACCGACAAAATATAGTTTTTTGGCCGAACTGTTCGGTCGGACACTACAAACCAATGGTTTTGAAAATAATTAGAAATAATAATTTATAAAATTATTTATTATATTGTTGTCGATTTTGTTACATAATACCAAAAAAAAAAATATTAAAACGACTACGATACGTAGTACGACTACGACTAACATAATGATAGTGAGTTTTACGTTCAGTTTAAATTTCTTTTTATTGTAATTTCAAAATTTTTTGTAACTGTCGTAAATAAAAACAATGACGATAGTTTTTCGTATTTGACAAACAAATACTGTTCTGCTTACACCAATATTTCGTTTCGACATACAAAACGTTCTACATAATTAGGCCGATTATCAATTATTGCAGTGAAATCAACATTTAACTCAAAAAATATTAGTTTCAAGTTATATTCGAAAATCGTTTAAAGCTACACTTATAATAGTGTTTTAAAAAAATTTTAACAGTTTCACTTATGCACTAATTAAGTATACCAATTTCGAATCCCAGCCCAAAAAAATGTTTACTGAATAATAAGTTCCGATTTTACGGCACGTTAACGGACATCATTGGCATCCCCTAATCTTTAGTTGTCCGCAAAAGAAAACGATAATTGGCTTAACTCAAACCCAGACAATACATACAACAGACAAAATTAACTTTATGAGAATTTGCCTGCCTTAGTGTATACAACTGAAGATTTGGGTGATGCCAATGAAACAATTGTATTGTTTAGCATTAAAATTATCAAACTTGTTTAAAAGCAACAAATAAAATCTAATATAACAATATCATATTAAATTTTGGACTTGAGTTAGAACAATATTCTAACTAAATATACATTTGTAAATATAAAAAGTTTGAAAAAAACATTTTTTTTTTGTATTCTAGAAAAGGCAATTTTTAAGCTCAAAAATCTTAACAAAAGCCCAAAAATGATAAATCAGAATAAGGAAAAAAAAACAAATATGAACAAAAATGTAAATCATATTTGTCTTCTCTGTCTGAAGTGTTAAATGTGTACAGCAGTTATATAAAATAAAGCTTAATTCACACGCTATCCATCCCCTGGTCTCAAGAATTGTGAAACCCTGTGGCTTCCAAATTATTCAATAAACCGGTTGTTTCTAATTTTCTGGTTTTTTAAAACCGGTTTTCGAAAAAAAGCAGTTTTCGAGTTATTACTTTTTGGAATACTTTGCATGAGTTATGTAAATTTTAAATGCTAGCATTTATATAAAATCCTGTGAGGCAAATTAGCTTTGTTCCCCTTTTGTCCTTTTTGTTTTTACGAGTTTGAGCTTAAAAAACTTTTTCTTCAGATTTCTGAGCATTTTGTAAAGATTTTGTGGCTCAAAACGTTTAGTTTTTACTTTTTTTTTAACATTTTCATTTTCATTTAACATTTATTTTTACAATATTTCTTAGCTTTAAATAAATTGAATTTTAATTTTTTTAAATTCTATGATAATTACTGTGAATGCAATAAAGCTGTATTAACATTTACCATCGAAATCTAATATAAACTAGATTTCGATCATTTCAATCGAAGGTATGATTTAGAAAATTAAGTTTTTAATTTCAGAATTCCTCATTTAATCCAAACCGGTGGCTGTACCGGTAGACGATCCTCCCTCCATGTTAAACAAATATACATGTACTACTTTAATTCTGTTAAAAATAAAGTTCGGACAAAGGATCTAATATTATCATAGCGATGTAAATTTAAATTACTTACAAGAGCAGTCTCCCGATGGGTTCTCTTCGATCATAATGAAATTTGGTATGTGATAAAGAAAGATAAAATAAGGCTCTTATTTTTTTTTTTTAGCGGCCCAATCTCATGTTTAAGTTTTATAAATGGGATCAAAAATTATCCCATTTTTAGTTTTTTCGGCTTATTTCGATTTGTTTCAGAGAAATTTTAGAGAAATGAGGTACCAATTAAAAGAGCTTCTAGGGACGCAATAACTGGTATACGAAACATGTTCGCTAACTTTCAAATACTTTTATTATTCAAAAAAAATTGTTTAAAGTGATATTAAAACTGCCGTTGTGTTAAAGAATTATAGTTGGATTAAGCTAAAAAAAAGCTCAGCTGTTTTCGTGTTACATGTTACTGTTAAACATGTTCAGTTTGGCCTATAAATTAACCATGAATCGACTTACAAACGAACAACGCTTGTAGATTATTGAATTTTATTAACAAAAGTCATGCTCGGTTAAGAAAGTGCATCGGGCACTTCTTTCAATTTGGGTGACCTTCTGAGGCGGCTATTCGGAATCTTGTGACTAAATTTCAAACCAAATTTACATAATTGGACATTAAACCACCAACACGCATACGTAGAGTGCAGACAGAGGAAAATACAGCAGCTGTATTTGCCAGTATTGTTGATGACCGTGAAAAATTTTGCTGAAGATTTGGGTGTAAAACATTTTAAAAAAAACCGGTTTTTTAAAATTCAGAGCTTCGAAAGACTTAATTCAATGCCAGCTTAATTCACAAAAAAAATTTATTCAGAATTAAAAAATGCTTCATTCTGGTAATCTATTTCCTAAGAATTCATTCACTAGCTTCATTCAAAAGCTTTAATTTGTATTGAATGAATTCCTTACTAGAATGAATTCACTTATATGATCATTTAACATTTTACTAATTGAATGAAGAAATTTTAGTATCATTCATTTAATACAAAGAAGTTTGACATAAACTCAAAAATTAAAAAGTTACGCTCAATCAATTATCTATATATATAAAATACAATGTTTGTATGTTTGTCCTCTATAGACTCTAAAACTATCCAACCGATTTGGTCAAAACCGGTTTCATTTGAAAGGTTATTATCCAAATTAGGTTTTCGGCTATATATATTTCAAGTGGGCGTGGCCCCTCCCACATAAATTGAATAACATCATATATCTTGACTATTGTGATAGCAAGAGTTTTCAAACATTGCAGTATCCCATATGTTATTGATTTGAATAATCAGGAAAAAAATGGGCGGGATCGGACCAGTGGGAGTGGCAGCTCCCATACAAAGTAAATATTTAATATCATATATCTACAGTTCTATAATAGCCAGAGTCTTAGAAATTTGTGCACGTTGATTATTTGTTAATGTGAATAGTCATGGGAAAAATGGGCGTGATCGGACCAGTGGGCGTATCAGCTCCCATACAAAGTAAATATTTAATATCATATATCTACAGTTCTATAATAGCCAGAGTCTTAGAAATTTGTGCACGTTGATTATATTATGAATAGTCATGGGAAAATTGGGCGGGATCATACCAGTGGGCGTGGCAGCTCCCATACAAAGTGATTATTTAGCTCATATACAAAATTAATATTAATATTAAATATCTAGGGTACTATATTAGCTATATAGCCTTCAAATTTTGTACGAGTCCATCAATTACAAATATTAGTAGTCGAACTGAAAATGGGCGGAATGGGATAAATGGGCGTGGTACCAAAAGCAAAAAACAAATAAGCATTAAAATAAATTTTCACATTCAAGACTTTTTGAGATATCAAACTCTTAAATCGGTTATGTAGTTCCGAAGATATTTACAAAAAACCTATGTTAATATTTACAAAAAACCTATGTTAATCTTCAAGCTATGTTACACGAACACAACAGCCTCATCCGCCTAGACCAGATGCCGACAGATGAATTTACGGTTGTGATAAGAGCTGACCAGACAGCGGATGGTGAGCATGAGCGGCGCTTTAATGCACCGGTAATAGGTGAAGTCGCAGTTGTTATGGCAGTTGTTTTCAGCTATTCATTTTATATACTTCAGCAAATAAAGGCGATAGAAGGACAAAGAGGCGTTGGGCTTCCCGTGAAATTACAAATTTTAAAATGGATTAACTAATGTGAATTTATTTTTTTAATTATTTATTTGCGTAAATGAAATTTCTTGATTTAAAGAATTAATTACAATTAAAATTTGAAGGCAAAACAACGTTTGCCTGGTCAGCTAGTAAATCATAAAATGAGTTATTTTTTGTTGTAGACTAATAATTTTGTATTATGTAAGTATTTCAGTTAAATGATGACATATTTCGTTAATCATTTGACTAAATGAATGAAAGCAAATCTTTCTTCATTCACCCTTTTACTAAATGAATTAAGAAAATGTTCAATCATTCAAGAAAGAATTCATTCAAAGTAGAATTCATTCATATTATTAAAAGCTTTTGAGAATTAAGCATAGAATTCATTTCTTAGGAATGTTTTTTCGGAAAAAAATTTGGGGAAAATTTCAGGCATTTCAAAATATTGAACTAAAGAATTAAGCCTTTTAAACCTTTGGGCGAAATACGCTTTTTTTAAATATTCGAAAACCGATTTTTTAAATAGGTCGAATATTTGACAACTCTCACCCAATAGAATTTACAATAAATTGAGCATTCGTATCACCAATACTGGAAAATAGTAGATATGAATGGGAAGAGATGGATAGCGTGTTAATTGACCCTAATACGATTCTTCAAGTATTTTTTGCAAAAAAAATTGGGCTCATATTCTGGTACATCGGTTTTGTTTTTTTTTTTTGTTTTGCTATTTTATAGGTACTGATATAGATCAAGCATTGCACTTGATTTTTGTGATATGGCTAAAGTTTTAAGTCCTTAAGTAAGATTAGAGCAATATGGTAAACTGTTTTTTTTCAACTCCAACAATGTCAAGGACATATTTATAAATTTAAAGATTGTGTGGATAACCCATTAAAACATGCTGACCACAACCAATAATATAAGGTAAACAAATCTCTTTGTATTCTGGGACAACACCCCCAATATGTGTATATTTGAAATACTTTTACAATTTCTATAAGGACAACAATAATAATATGCACTAATAGCAAGTATTATTTTCATCATAATTCCATTCATATGGTAAAAAAATAATGCAAATTAATTAAGAAATCAAAGTAAACAACAACAAAAAAAGTATTGAAATTATTATTACTGATAAAACAAAATCCAAAGAATACATCGGACTACTACGTCCATTTACTTACCCCACCAATGAAAACAAAACAAATGTACAAGAAGATTTCACAATCTCTTCGATAATCCTGGAAGAAATTTTTAACTTTTTTTATGTTGTATGAGTTTTATTTTTGTTAGTTAACAAATATTTATAAATTTTATGTTAATATAATGATTAAAATATATGACTTTTTTATAAAGGCGCAGTAATTTTTGTTTTTCGCGTAATTTAAACTCTAGCAGCAGCTGCAACAACAAAAGCTAAGGTAAAAAAATAATAACCAATAAACAAAAGCAACGAGACGTAAGAAAAAAGACTAAATTAAAAGAGAATACGAAAAAATCGAGTTGCCAAATTCATTTATTAAATTACACAATAATAAGGGGAACACTAAAGAAATTGTGTAATGTAGTCAGCTTATTGCTGCTTTGACCTATACGCCAAAAAGTCGATATCGAGCAAAACGATTTAGAAGGTTTACACTAATTTTCCTTAAAATCTACATGATAAATACTTGCTTTTGTTTTTAAATAAAAATATAAATTTTATTACTTTTATTTTAATTAAGTAAAATAGTTATTCAGTTTTAGATTTTTAAACTTTCGTATGCAGTATGCCAATTGCAGCAAAACAATAACGATGTTTTCTTTTTTAAATTTTGTATTAAAAATTTGCTGCATATGCTGTGGTGTCAATTTCGGATATAATGCAAAGACGGTTCTGTATACATCAGATATAATTAAAGATATCGTGAAACTGATTTCGGAATAATTAGAAACAAGATATTTACAAAATATTTAATCAATTTGTAATTAAATTTTTTCAATATGGTCAGTGCGTCAAGCCAATAGTAAGCCAAGGGTGTATTAGTTTTTCTAAAGCTGCATTTGAGCCACATTCACACTAGATAGCAAAAGACGTGTTTTGCTAAAACACGTATTTAAGCTCTTTAATCTATTCCAACGTTTTCATTCGTTTCGTTTTCTACTCGTTTTGGCAAAACACGAGTTTTGCAATCTAGTCTGAATGCCGTATTACATTTACCATAGAAACTCATTTTAAACTAGATTTCGATCATATGGTTATGTATAATAGCAAATTTACAATAGGGTCAAAATCTACCTAAAATTGGATTTCGACCAACATTTAATACAAATTTGGGATTTTAAACAATTTCCTATACAAAATGAAATCCCAACTTAGTTGAGATTTCAGCGAAATCTAACTATTTGTGCAGAAATATACAATCACTATGCTTTCCCCTATTTGCCGAAAATTCGTGGATTTTGCGAAAGATTATGTAAACATTAATCAACTGTTTTTAAGATAAAATATAATGAAAAAAATACATTTTTATAAATTTGAAAAACTAAAAAATAACAAATTTAAAGGTTTTTTTATTTAAAGAAGAATTACAAGCTGAATACGGCAATTTTTGTTTGTTTTCGACCAAGAAAAACAGTGAAAAATCATTGATTGGCGCCGACAAGAACTCTTAAAAACATTGTATATTTGGCATTAAACTGATGAATCATCCCTATATAAAAAAAAACTTTCATTAGCAATTATAACATTGTATATTTCATAATTTTGTGTTCGCCATTGAATAAAATGTATTTTGGAAAATTTTTTTAGTTTTGTTATTTTTAAGGTTAGTTCGTCTACAAAAAAATTTTATTGTACAATCGAAATCCAATCAGCTGTGAAATTTGCTAATGTTAACGATACTGGCTTCTGATTGAATTTCAAACTGAAATCTACTGAAAATTTGTATAATGTAAATTAGATATACAATGATGCGCGAACTAGATTTCGAAATCTAGCTTAAACAGGATTTCGAGCTAATGTAAATGCAACATAAAACTATTTAATATGGCGTTCACACCTTAATGCTAAACTCGTGTATTGCCAAAATGTGTATTAAAGGTCTATTTAATTGCGCAAGGTCTTTATTCTTTACCACTGGTTTTGGAAAAACAAGTGTTAAGCATTTAGGTGTGAAAGCCACATTAAATTTTAAACCCGATAGTTATATTAAGCTGTATATACCATCGAAATCCAGTTTAAACTAGATTTCGATTAGCTCGTGTTTATTAAGCTGCATTTACATTTACCTTCGAAATCATGTTTAAAGCAGATTACCATCGTTTGGTAGTGTATACAATTATACACGAACTAGATTTCTAAATCTAATTCCAACCGGATCTCGATCGTAATGTAAATTCAGCTTATACGGCATTCACACTTGATTGCAAAACATGTGTCTTGCCAAAACGAGTGGAAAAGATTAAATAACTGTTGGAATAGAATATAGAGCTTAAACACGTGTTTAAAAATGATACATGAGCTAAATTTCGAAATATAGTTGTAAAATTAATTGAAAAAGGTATGCTTAATATATAGAATTTTTTTAAAGAGTTGTGTAATTTAAAATTTTTTTCTTGGCAACTCTGTTCAAAGAAAATATTCAAAATAAAAGTCGGAAGACAAAATATATTTATGTTACCTTTTGTTTGTTGTTGTTGATAATAAATTAGGAAATTTTCTTTTTTTTCTATTCTATTTTTATTATTTAATTTACTTTTATGATTACACGTTTCGTTTATTTATTAAAAACTTTTTTAACGCACTAATTTAATTAAAACATTTGCACTTATAAATAGTATTTAGGCGAGAATATATTATTAAAGCGAAATAGATAAATTGGAGCAACAACAAATTTAATTTTGTAGTGTTGACATTTTTCTAATAGGTAGAGTTTCCACACTTTATGAATTTCTGTTAATTTCATGTAGAGTACGTTCACAACAAAGTTAAAACTAAAGGCGAAAATATTAACCATATGAAAAGTTAAGTATCCTGGGCTACTGACGAAATTTAGTGTTTCATACAAAAAGTATAATAACATTTTTTCGCATTTGGTTTCAGCTTCTATTGTTAACAAAGTCAAGATACAGTGAAAATAAAATACTAAGAAGACAAGAATGGAGCAAAATTGATTATTAATAGGTTTTTTGTTAAAGTTCTGCCTATTATGGAGGCTCTAACTTTTCTAAAACTTCGGGTTCTGATGATATCTTTAGCCTGATGAGATCTTTAGCCAGCTAATATGTTTGATTTGCTTTATTTTTGTAAATGTACGGAGGTTGAAAGCACGTTATAAATTGAAAATAAAATATAGGTGATTTCTCAAAAAACAACAACTTGGCATTATTTTCCCAGCAGTATTTTCAGTTGTCATGGCCTAATCACAATTCAATCATAAATTGGTTGGCAACACTTTTTTAACTGGCGGTCTTTTTGTCAGCTGTCAAGTGATTTATGTTTAGTTTGGCATTTCAACATGAATAGACTGTGACGCCTGAACAACGCTTCCAAATTGTGCAAATTTATTTTGAAAATCATAGTTCTGTTCGAAATACACTTCATAAGCGAATTTTGTTTAGAGATGAAGCTCACTTTTGGTTAAATGGATACATCAATAAACAAAACTGCCGTATTTGGAGTGATGATAATTCTCAAGTGTATGTTGAGACACCGTTACATCCAGAAAAACTGTCTGTTTGGTGTGCTTTATGGGCTGGTGGAATCATTGGTCCTTACTTCTTTAAAAACGATGCTGGTCAGAACGTTACAGTCAATGGTGACTACTATAGAGCCATGATTACTGACTTTTTAGTTCATCAGTTGAACAACAATGATGTGCAGGAGCTGTGGTTTCAACAAAACGGCGCAACATGTCACACAGCCACAATTGATTTATTAAAGGAAACGTTTTGTATCTATTTTTTTATACTTAAAAAAAAACATTATAATTTTAAACACATATATACAAGAAAATACTTATTATGTGTTGTGTTCGTTGAAATTAATACTGGTAAATTTTACCAAGTTCTATTTGATTAAAAAGAGCAAACAAATATTAGAGGTTGATAATATAAGTTTGACATTTTTATAAGATTTTATATAACTGGTACAATTGTATACATAGATAAAAATGTAACGTAATTTTTCATAATGTGTGATATGAATTGTCACTTTTAAATTAATTTAAGCATATCGTTTAAACGCAAAAACAAAATTTACAAAATGGGATACATAATATGTACTAAACGTGGTAAAGTCAACAGAATTTTAATGAAAAACATTTTAATAAGCATGCTTTCAACATCTTCCCTCTGGGAATATTAGATAAATTGTGAAAAAATAGTAAAAACTGAGATACTTGTCAATGCTGCACATTTATTAAAAAAAATTTATACTCGAATGGGGTATGTATGTGTATGTATAAAAAATTCGTTCAAATATGCAAAACTTGAATGAACTTTTGCGAAAATTTTTCCCATTAGTGGAAAAACTGGGTACGCCATTAAAATCAGCGTAGCCGAAATATATGGGATTAATGGTCCGTACTTCTGTTGGATTTTTCGAGTTGAGCAGTGTAATAAACCTTTTTGTTGGTAATTATTTGCGTTTGGAAACTTTAACTTAAGTTTTCATAAAGTATAAGCATTTGTTTCTGTGTGCTTTATTTATTAATTGTAGCGGTTTCATAGAGCTTTTCATCACAAACAACGTTTTTTTTAAAGAAAACTGAATTAGCAACAGTGATTTTATTTCACAAAATTGTGAAACAGTGTTGCCAAAAGTAGGTGAAAAGCTCTATATGCATGTAGGGTTTTTTGCGTTAGAAATACGGTGGGGAAACGGTACAGATATTTTTATTATTACACATAAAAAAAAATCGTTGCCAAGTTATTAGGAACATTTAAACTAATCGTCAGCTTAATATTGGTTTGACCCACTGACTTTAAAAAAATGAGTTAAAAATGTATTATATATATTGCAAAAAGCTTCTTACTAATTCTGAAACCAGTTTCGGCATTCAGCCTAGATTACAACGCACTTGTTTTGCCAAAACGAGTGGATGTGAATAAAGAACTGTTAGAATAAAGAGCTTAAATACGTGTTTTGATATCTAATGTGATTGTGGCTTAAGCGTTTAATAAACATTGTTTTTATGTATTCACTACTGTTTGGCAATTGCAGTAAATTTTACAAGAAAAAATTAAAAAAAATATATCATTATTGTTTTGCTTCATTTGACATATTGCATACAAAAGTTTAAAAGTCTACTTCATTTTTGTTTGGTTACATTAGGGGCAATTCACACGCTCTCCATCCGTATCTACAATTTCCCATTATTGGTGATACGAATTGTCAACTGATTGTAAATTCTCTTTTAAAAATGCCAAAACACTGGGAAATTGTAGATATGGGTGGATAGTGGTGGATAGCTTGTTAATCAAGCTTTACCAAAACAACGAACGTAAAATCAAAACAAAAAAGAGAACTGCTTTTAGCCGTAAAAATATAAGGTGTTGCTACATAGGGGATGTGCAGCACAAAACGGAAATATTTATTACACATTTTGATTTAATTAACATAAAAGTATACCAACTTATATTTTGGGGTATAATACAATAAGTGCTAATTTTCTATTTAGTTTTATCGATACTAACTTTTTGGCATATAGGTCAATTCAATAATAAGCTGATGTAAAAACTAAGTAGAAACAAGTCAAAAATTTGCGAAATATTTCTAGTGTTTGCTTAATATTTCCGAATAAACTTTATTAGTAGAAATGCTTCTAATCACTTAACAAATATTTTTTTGTGTGTATAAAATCAGTAGGGGTTTTGTAGGCGAAAACAATTGTGTATGTGAGGAAAGGGACTTTTGATTGTTAAGTGTAGGTATTTTAAAAAAACCGTTGGCAACACTAGAGTGAACACATTGAATATTTTTGGAGTTTTTTCTGGAATCCAAAAAAAAAAAATAAAGAATTAAATAGTTAAGAAAATTGTAAGGCAAACTACATAAAAAAAAATAAAGAAAAATTAGTATATCATCTAAAATATATAGTAATGCATTAAACATTAAAATATAATAACTATTTCCCTTCGTTTTTGCATTAAATTACATTACATTACCACAAATATATATATATACAAAAAGAAAAACAGCAGACATGTCAGATTGGGATACAGTCACGGTTTTGCGCAAGAAGGCTCCAAAGGCCGGTGCTCTAAAAACGGAAGCAGCTATTAATGCCGCCAGACGACAAGGTGTACAAGTGGATACCCAACAAAAGTGTAAGTCAATTGTCCAAATATTATTGTTTTTTTAGGTTATGTTTTTTATATCGGTATTTTTTTTTTTTTTAATTTATCTATAAATAAATTGTAGATAACCTTAGATTTTTTCGTTCATTTACTTCATTAGTATTATTATTGTTATCGATTTGCACTTTAAGTGCAATTTCATCATAGGCTAACTACATTACAACACACTTTTCACTTTTGTAAAAAGTAAAAATTACTTTTGTGGTTAATATTAAAATTGTCATCCAGATTGCCACACGCATACATTTATTGACCTAATTTCTTTTGTTTTCAAATTTCTTTTCACTTGTCTTTTTAATTGTTTTTTTTTTGTTTATTTACAAATTTAGCAACATTAAAAATATATTTATCCTTGGCTATTAAGATGGCACCATATTTGATTTTTGATTCCCTTTATTGTATAAAAGCTGTTCTTATCCGATTATTTCCCCGGTACCACTTCTAGTATCTAATTTCACAATATCACGAAAAAGTCAAAATTTATGACTACTCGAATTTAATCCATTTGCCTAATACAAAAGAGTCCTTTGAACTAGTATGTGCCAAATCCATGCTAACTGGGGTATTGAAAATACTCGGGTTTTGCTTTTGTTCACGTAAACGAGTAACTCGATATCAATGTTTCGAACTTGATCTATAAATCTAGTAAGGTTTTCATATTACTCGAATATCTCGAATAATTTCAATAACAAGATTTACTTAATTTGTCATTAAAATTATCATTTAAACTTGCCTTTTGTAGTAAATTTTTTAGTATGGGGACATGAGTGTTATAAAATTTGGTTTTTGGCTTTTGAATTCTGCATTTATGGATAAATTTCGAAAAAAAAAATATTTTATTCGTCAGACTTTACTATACTTAAAAATAATATATAATTTAATGCGACTATATCTCGTTATATATTAGTTTGTAAGGCACAATATATAAAAAGATATAATGCTTGTTTTTCAAACAAATTTTATATTGCCCCATATCTAAATGTATCTTGTTTTTATGCTACCATATTTAATCAGATCTGTCACAAGGAATTTGAATTATAAAATCAGTTCCATATACAATTTAAAATTATATGTATATGGAACTGGATTATCAAGTAAATTTCATTTTTAGTTAAAAAATGTTTGAAAGTATTTTAGGGGAAACTATTATAAAAAAAACGTGTGCAGCGTGTTGCGTTATTTCTTTGAATTTTGTTAAAAAAACAATTTTCATATAAAGTTCACTTTAATAAATTTATTATTATTTATTTTTACTTCAACTAAATATGTTATAATATCTTAATGAATTCGAATAAGAAAATAAAGTTTTATTTAACGTAATTGAAAGGCCCGACGTTTTGGCATACGATCCCTCTGCTAAGAAGACCTATTTGTGGCAGTCCCACAAACTCTATTTCATTTAATTTCACATTTTTAATACGATCTTTCCAAAATTTTGCAATATCTTCTATAATTTTTTTTTTTTAACTTTGAACAATTTTCAGCCGTAAACGCATATACTTTTTATTAAATGTATCGCAGACATTTTTTTAAGAAATCAAATGAAAGTATTTTACAATTTTTCAAATACATAGATTTAATTTTTAAAGACTATAAAGTTTTTAATTATAAAGAAGTTTTACCTAGGTTAATGTCAACCACATAGTGTCTGCTGACATTTAAGGCCCAACTATATTTAGCGAAGATGAATTAAGGGACTACGCGATTGTATTAAGCCCCCATATTTAGCTTAAGTCAACTTTAGTAAAGTTAGATCTCTAATAATTTTTTTAATTTGCAATCGAAACTCATCGTACCCAGCTTAACCACATCAAAAACATTTTAAACAAGAAATTTGATAAATAACAAATAAAAAAATAAAAAAAATTATAAAAACAAAAAAAAAAAAACTTATTCGAAATTCTGTCGTAAATTTTGAAAATCAAATAAGTCTAATATGGTCGTTCTTAAATTCAAAGAGAAATTAACAAAAATGTTGAACCAAATTTACAAACATTAACACATCTCCGAGGAATACCCATATTGTTTATCCCTTGTTTACTTGATCAGTTTATGAACGATCACTTCTTGTCAGAACTGCGAGAATTTGGAATCAGTTACCCGAAAATTTGCATGATTTAACTGTTTCCACCGATACTTTTAAAAATAACCTCTTGCGTAATTTTCAGAGGAATCCATATCTTAATAATCGGTGACTTTTTTTTTTAATTTCGCGGATTGGGGCTTCTAATTCATAATGGTCATGTCATATTTGTGTACCTGTGTCATATCTTACAAGAGTGTTTTTTTTTCTTCTTTTCTCTATTATTAGGGTTGCTATTAATATTGTTTTCTTTATTTTTATTAATAATGTATTATATTATAATTTTTTTTCTTATAATTAGTAAAGTATTTTGTGCTACTTAGTAATGCGTTTTGGCCTTGTAGGTTTATTGTATTACGAATAAATAAATTAACATTCATGCATTATTTCATTCTTATTTATAAATTTTAAATCAAATGTGTTATGATTATTTTATTTAGAAATAAATGATTTAGAGACTAAAATTTTATTTGAACTTTTCTCCCTTTCAAAATGCAAATCTCACCTTAGTGAAAAGTTAAATAAAACATTTATACGAAATTTTACCTAATTGTATTAAATTGTATCTATTAAGATATTATTAAGTACAATAATAGCTGGACAAAATTCGGATTCAATTTTATATAATTTGATCCACGTAGATATAATTGTATTTACAATTTTTGCTCCAATTATTTTAACAAAATAATTAAAAGTGTAGAGCTGCGTAGTGTCCAACCGAGTATTCGGCTTCGGAGTTCCGCCAAAAAGTGATGTTCGGCTAAGTTCGGCCTTCGGTCAAATTTTGGCCGAACTCCGTTTATTTGCAGAAAATGAGTACATTTTAAGAATAAAAAGTTCTAGTGCAATTCGTAACATATTTTATTAAAAATAACAAAGTTTAAGCATTGTCATTTTTTTTCAAAAGACAACATTAAAATAATTGAACTCATTGTTACATATTTTTGAAAGAAAATTGTAAATTAGCTTTTTTTTGAGATTTATTCATGTTTATTCAAATTAAAAAGTAAATTTAAAAGTTCGGCTTCGGCTACGGCTTCGGCCGAACATTGAAAATCTGGCCGAAGTTCGGATACGGCTTCGGCCAAAAAAACGTGAGTTCTGTCGGATACTGGATACTGGAAAAAGCACCATTATTTTAGGTTGAGGGTTTTATTATATACGAGCTTAAAAGCCCGACACTTTGTTAACGGTCGTTTTAGATATCGGAATATATAAGGATGGAGAATGTATAATTTTTTAAGGAATTTGTTTCAATAAATTATATAAGAATTTCTTTCCTTTTTTTTAAAAATATTTTCAATTTCAAACTTTTTGCCTAAATCGTTTGTGCAGTACTCTAAGGAAAACTCTTCCTCTTTTTGTCCCTCCCTGTAAACATTTTTAATACCCAGTTTTAAGATCATTACTTTAGCGACTTTTAGGTGCAGACATTTCCTAAATAACCCCGTATTTTACGCCGTTCTTTTCAAAAGTTCATACAACCGAGCCCATACAACCGAGAACAAATATTTCAAATTTAGATTTCTTACTAAAAGGGTATAGGCATGTCCTTCTAACAGGAATTTCCAAAAATCCTCAAGGGGATTGAAAAACAAACTTATCAAATTTATTTTTTTTTGTTGTAAAATTTCTAAAAGAATCTTATTTAGAACATATTCTAAGAAACAAAGGATTTAAATTTTAAAACTTATATCTATTAAAGACCCACACACCAAATTTTAAGTACGTCGCTTAAGCGGATTTTCCAGGCAATACAGGGCAGAATATAACCTTTTTTGCACCTCACCGTAGGAACTTCTAAAAATTTCTTCAGGAACCCACATACCATATTTCAAGATCCCCCTTAAGCGGTTAAAGATGGGATGTATTTACATATTTTAACCCCTATTTTTACGATTATGGACATAAATTTAAAATTAAAAGTTTCTGGCCAAAGGGGTTTGGGCAGGCCGCTAAGGAGGTGACTTTCCCCTTTTTTGCTCCTCCACGTAAGGGGGAGAATTTTCCCCTTATTGCCACTCCCCGTAGGAATTTCCAAAAATCCTGTCTTATCGGACGTCTATGCTGGAAAAAGAAAAAGTGAAAGGCCCATTCTGCCGTAACCAAAAGATTTCGGTGCATTAAGTTACTACACATTTACTACTTATTATGAAACAATTTTGTAGAATAAAATAAAGTTTTTTATAATAAACCCAATTTTATTAGTTTTTCAAATAAAAGGTTATCGCCCATTTTTAAAATATTTCAAATTTATATAAATAATATAATTTATTTAAAACCAAGATATTTTAATATTTCATTTATATTACTTTTATCAATTCATTTATTGTTAGGGTGAAAAAGAACTTATAACTAAAATGGAATGAAATCAGTTTGTTTAAACTGCAGTACTATACTACTTTTTTTCTTGAATTCAATCTGTAGCGTAGAGTATTCCGATATTGAGGACGAACATTTAATCGTTTTTGTTTTAAATGTAAATATAATTTAAAATTTAAGTAAAATGCTGTATTAAAATTTATAAATTATTTGTTTACCGAGTTAAAAAATAATGTTTGCTTAATTTTAGCAGATCTTTCAAATATTTAATTTTTAATTTTTTTGTGGAAACTATTAAAATTATAGAAAAGTATAAAAAAATACTTTTATTAAAGAAACTTTTGTCTTAAAGGGTTCTTTTTACAAGTCATTTTAATTTATATGATTTGCCTTTTTTTAAATGCATTTTGTAAAAAAATACCCGGTTAAAAAAGTTCATATATTCATATATGGACAAATACGGACATACTATATGTGTCATATATGGGTATATATGGAAGTGTATGTGATTCCATATATGTAAACGGTGCTAATATATGGTCACATATGGAGGTATATGTGATTTCATATTTGCAAAAGGTGCTCATATATGAACATATCTATATGTATACGTTATTTCATAATATGGAAGTATATGGAAAGTATATGAAAGTATATGAAACTTAACAAATTTTGTTGTTTATCCTACATTTGTTAGTTGTTTTGTCAACAGTTCAAAACAATTACATTTTTGGTTATTTTAACGGTAAGTAATAACTGCTAAAAACAATAGTTTTTACCAATTTTTAAAGTTTAAAAAATTTTGTTGTTTTAATACATTTGTTAGTTGTTCTTCAACGGTTTAAAACAACTACATTTTTGGTTATTTTTACGGTTATTAATAACTGTTAAAAACAATAGTTTTAAGCTATTTACAGTTTAAAAATTTTTGTTGTTTATACTTAATTTGTTAGTTTTTCTTCAACAGTTCAAAACAACTATATTTTTGGTTATTTTAACAGTTATTACTTTTGTTGACTTTTTAACTAAAATTACAGTTGTTTTTAACTGTCATTTTCAATAGATTCTAATGTTAAACTTTTTTGAGAACACAAAACATATGTTTAGAGTAACATTTATCGTAACAATTTCGCAATCGCTTGATCCAGACAATTTTACAACATATGTGGGTAAATATAATATATGTGTTTCTTGTTGTTTTTAAAAAAATTTACATTTTTGCGTTTTTCCAAGCCCAATATGTCTGACACTCAGGAAATTCTTCCTATTAATTAATGTGTTGCTTTCTTTGGAAAGGGGATATGGGAGAGATGAAAGGTGGTGAAAGATGAAGAGCTTCAAACATGGCAACACTGTAATTGCGCGAGATGATAAGTCTTAGAACAGTTGTTGCTCGCCTGATGTAGAGTTGGCGTATTTATTGAAGCTTTTTGTTTCATAGCCCTGATTCATTACTTTACTTCGGTGGGGTTAAATGCTATGGGAACACCGAAGGTGGGCGCTGCGATACATACATATGTATAAGTGATAGAAAACTCATACATATTATTTTTCTAAATTGATGTTGCCGTCACCGGGAATCGAACCCGGGACCATCTGTGTAACAGTCCAACGCGCTAACCATTACACTACAATGTTGCAATTTTGCTCCACTTTTAATAACATTTCGTAGGTAGCTTTAATTTGATGAATTTGTCTTTTAAATGTCTGTTTTAATTTTTAAAAGTTATTTGCACTTAAAATAAATAAAATTTTATACACATTTTTATTAATCTGTATTATTTTTTTTTGGATTCAGATGGTGCTGGCACCAATAAGCAACATATTACAACTAAGAACACTGCCAAATTGGATCGTGAGACTGAAGAGTTGCGTCATGATAAAGTTCCTCTAGAAGTGGGAAAAATTATTATGCAAGGACGTCAAGCTAAGGGTCTAAGTCAAAAGGATCTCGCTACCGTAAGTATAAACAATCTAAATTCTATATTACGACAACTCAACAATGTGGATGATACAACGTGATGCGCAATAATTGTTTCTTTAGAAAATTTGTGAAAAACAACAAGTGGTTACTGATTATGAAGCTGGACGGGGTATACCCAACAACATGGTTTTGGGTAAAATTGAACGTGTAATTGGTGTAAAATTGCGAGGTAAAGATCGCGGCCAACCATTGGTGCCTCCTGGTAAGAACTGAGAAAAACATTCTACCGCTGCTTCAACAAGTGGCGGTAATAGTGGAGGAGATGTCGTCGCCGGCGTTGTTGATGTTGTTGGTAAACAACCTAATAAATTAAAAAATGAGAAAGCCTCAACAGCATACACGGTACAACAAAATAATTCTCCTTACACGAGCCACATAACATCAGTTGCTAGCAGCAAAAATAAGCGCAAATAATTTATCGGGAGGCTGTTCTTCAAAAATAAAAACAACAAAAATAACAGCGCGCAAATAAAATTTGAAGTGAAATTTTTTAAAAAATAAGTACACACTAAAGGGTTAATTTTGCAAACCTTCTTCTTAAATAAAAACATCATATTTTGGTTTATTTAGAGTTTGTGTTTTATTATTTTTGTAACATCCACAATTATTATTGAACAATACAAATCAATTTTTAATGATTAAATAAAAAAATATACATTTTTCAAATTTTCAATAAATTAACACACACACACACAATACTTTCTCAAATATTAAAAAATAAAATAAAATAACAAGGAAAATGTATCAATTAATTGTAATTTATGTCAAAGAATTATAAACAACAAATTAAATAGAAACTATAATATATTTAGCCATAGATGTATACTTATGAAAAAAGAAAAAGGAAACATATTAACACATTTCATTATTGAAAATTTATCTATTTTAATATATAATTTGTTACTAAATTTTTATTATTATTTTTTTTTTATTTTTTTGTGAAATATATATTTGTATTTTTATCTATTTAAAAAAAAAAAACAAAATAACATCTTTGTTTCTTTTATTTCTTCATTGCTTTTGTTTAGAAATAGTAGATATTTAAAAAAAATTTTATAAACAATAAACTTTTAGTTTTTTAAAGTCTAAATCAATTCATCTTCCTTTGAGTTGTTTACACTAAACAACATCAAAATTTATTCAACATATTAAAAAGAATTTTTACATAATATGTAATGAAGTAAATAAAACTTCATATTTATTAATGGATTTAACAAAAATATAATAATTTCCAAATAAATGTATTTCAATGTAAAACAATAATTTATGAAAAAGTGTTACGTTTTGTATTTTAATGTAATAAAGGGTGATTTTTTTAGAGTTTTCGGAATTAATTTTAAAAAAAACACATCAAATTTAGAGAAATGTAGGAAATGTTTATCGATTTTTAATTCAATGTTTAAAGATGATTTCATGTAAATGATGACCTCAGCTAAAAATAGACAAAAAATAATCTAACGGCGTTAAATCGCACGATCTAGGCGCCCAATTGACCGGGCCCAAACGTGAACTAAACTGTTCACCGAACTGGCCTCTCAGTTGGGCCATTGTATCGCGTGCTGTGTGGCATGTGGCACCACATGTCACTTAAGTCCAGCTCTTCCATTTTGGGCAAAAGAAAATTTGTAATCATCGCACGGTAGCGCTCGAAATGTACAGTAACGTTCCTGACTTCGTCGACTTTGAAAAAGTTCGGTCCAGTGATGCCACCGGGCCATAATCCACACCAAACAGTACCTTTTTCGGGATGCATTGGCTGTTCTCGCAATGCTTCTGGCTGCTCTTCACACCAAATACGGCAATTTGGCTTGTTCACGTATCCATTTAACCAAAAATGAGCTTTGTCCGATAAAAAAGTGGATCTTCATCCAACTTTTCCAGCGCCCAATCACCAAAAGTTTGACGTTGTGTTAGGTCGTGTGGCTTCAATTATTGCACCAGCTGTATTTTAAAAGGTTTTACACCTAAATCCTTCTGCAAAATTTCCACGTAGTGGAGTAACAGAGGCCTAATTGCTGCTAACGGCGCCGAATTCATAATTCACGAACCCTTCATGAGCAACACTGGCGGATACAGCTGCGATATTTTCCTCTGTCCGCACTCTACATATGCGTGTTGGTGGTTTAATGTCCAACAATGTAAATTTGGTGCGAAATTTAGTCACAAGATTACGAATAGCCGCCTCAGAAGGTCGCCCAAACTGACCATAAATTGGAAGAAGTGCACGATGCACTTTCTGAACCGAGCACGAATTTTGATAATAAAATTCAATAATTTCCAAACGTTCGTTTGTAAGTCGATTCATGTTTAAATTATAGACCAAACTGAACATGTTTATCAGTAACATGTTACACGAAAACAGCTGAGCTGCCAAAAACAGTGTTGCCAAAAAGAAAGTTGCTAAAAAATCACCCTTTACAATGGTTATTACAGGGATTCCCACCCAACTTCTGTTTCACGGACCTCTTAACGCATTTGTTGTGGTTCATATACATATTTAAAGAATACATCACAAAAACCAAATGCAGTAAAATCCAATTAAGATGAACACCGAGGGACCCAAAAAAAAAAAAGAATTCGTTATAAGCGAGGTTCGTACTGGAGTAAAATTTGTTTTATTTTTTTTTTTTATTGTCAGCAAAATATTAAAAATGTTTTTAAACTTTTTTTAATATTCTGAATTTTTTCATTTGAATAGAGAGTTTTTGATACACTTGGGAAATAATTTCGGTGTGTCCGGATTTAAATATGTTCAAATTCAAAGAAAGTTTAAAAACAGTTTGCAAAATTTAAGGAATTTCGTATTGAAAATGTAAAATTATATAAAAATTTGTTTGCAGGTCTGTCAAAAACATTTCATTTAAACCAGGTTTCAGCTTAAGTAAGTTCGTATTAACAGGTTTCAGCTTAAGTAAGTTCGTATTAAATATTCGCCGTAAAATTTCACGGCGAATATTTTTGCGGAACATTTTAACCCCTTAAATCCCTGTTTTAATGGTGTTTTTTGCTCTTTTTTTTAAAAGAAGGACAAAGAAGACCCTTACCTTGAGGAGTTAGAGGGTTAACATATTTTACAAAAATGTTTGATTTTGGTGTATTCAGGGACTTAGAGTAAAATTTTAACTTTTTAACCCATTAAATACCTGTTTTAATGGTGTTTTTTCCTCTTTTTTAAAAGGACAAAAAAGACCCTTACCTTGAGGAGTTAGAGGGTTAACACATTCTATAAAAATGTTTGATTTTGGTGTATTCAGAGACTTAGAGTAAAATTTTAACTTTTTAATCCATTAAATACCTGTTTTAATGGTGTTTTTTCCTCTTTTTTAAAAGAAGGACATAAAAGACCCTTACCTTGAGGAGTTAGAGGGTTAACATATTCTACAAAAATGTTCCCCGTAACATTTTGCATAAATTCGCTGAACACACTATATACTTTAAAAGTAAGCTTTACTCGAATTTCTATGCCGATTGACAATACAAAATTTGCATTTGGGGTAAACTTTACCTCCCCCTAAAATGAAACCCAGATGTAAACTTTCAAAACGCCGGTACACGTGTCTTTTTTTTTGTCTCTTCTATCAAAATTTATTGGTCGGACCTTGTAATTTTTTTTTGTGTTGTACAGTGTAATGAATCAGGGCTATGAAACAAAAAGCTTCAATAAATTCGCCAACTCTACATCAGGTGGCGAGCAACAACTGTTCTAAGAGTTATCATCTCGCGCAATTACAGTGTTGCCATGTTTGAAGCCCTTCATCTTTCACCACCTTTCATCTCTCCACTATCCCCTTTCCAAAGAAAGCAACACATTAACTAATATAAATAATTTCCTGAGTGTTGCTTCTCTTTAAAAAAAAAAAATATTAAAAGGACCTATTTGTAAGTGACAGGCAGCTTTAGGCGAGAATGAATTTATCTAACTAATGGAGCCCAAAAAACTTCAAATAATTCAATTAAATAAACAATATTTCAGGTCCCAACGCATTTTTTTTTGACAACTACAAAAAAATTAAGTTGCTTATTTTATTTGGACAACATTAGTTTTACAAATTTAAATTTTACCTCAGCGCCACGAAGGCATTATTGAGGCAAGTTGGCAAAATAATTCAAAAGTTAAATGTACAAATAAAATATAAGTAAAAAGTAGCTTATAGAATATATTACAAATATATTTCCAAAAAAAAAAAAAAAAATGATATCAAAAGCGTTTCAATTGTATTATATAAAAACTCTTTGCAAGAGAGTTTGTTACTAACATATTTCATACAAAATAATACGGTTATAACGAACACCGTTTACAGCGAACTTTTTATATAACGAACTAATTTTTTGAACCCTTTTAAGAATTTTCATACAAATTTTTACGATTATAACGAAACACATTAAAAAAATAATTTTTTTTTAACAAAAATGTGCTGCAAATTGCAATATGTTTAGCTTTTTACTTGAAACTTCACTAAAAAGAATTAAAAACTGTATAAAATGTAATTCAATGGAAGAATTGTTTCAATATTACAAACAAAAATTTTGAAAATTATTAGAATTTAAGATAAAATCCTGTCATTTCATTAATTTTTTTAAAATGTTTACCAAGTTCATAACGAAAAAAATTGTCCGGTCCCTACGAGTTGGTTATAATCGTGCTCCACTGTATTAATAAAATTGTAAAAAAATATTGTAAAATTTTTTACAAATTGTCGAAACTCTTCTCCGACCCCTTGTAATACCCACACAGACCTTCATTTAAGAACAGTTGGGTTAATACAATAACAAACTGCTACAAAAAAACACTTTTCGTCAGAACTTGAAAACCGACCTAGTGGGGGTTGTAGACCTAGGTGATGACATATAAAAACCGTTTTCAAAAATTTTGAAACACCCTCAAAATTTTGAGTTATTTTCAAAAAACTGTTTTATGGTAGGTCGTAGCACTTTAGTACCTCTAACTCACACATTTTTTGACCGATTTCAAAAACAGCTTTGGAAAGGCAAAGAATTAAGCTTTCATGAAATGTATTCATAAAATATATATTCCAAAAAATTAGGTAAGTGTTTATCAAAAGTTTCTCATTTTTTTTCCCTTATTCAACATGTTATTTTAATTTTTTTCTATGAAAACCTATCTTTCTTTGCACTGTATTTTAAAGACAATTTTATATAGAAAAAAATGAAATATTATTTGTTAAAATCGGTTTATATTTGCAAAAGTTACTAAACTTTTTCTAAAGTAAAAATTTTGGGATTGCAATCTTTTCTTTTGGTAAACCACTTGACTTACAAACGTAAATTAAAAACTGTACAAAAAGCTTAACCTAAGTTAACATGTATAGTTAAAAACGGGTGTTAATGAAAAGTTGAATAACTAGTGAATTTTTATTGTTGATCTATATAAATTGTGTGTGAGTTGTTGGTTAGTTCGGTTCAAGATCATGAATATTTTTCCATATTAACAGAAAAATTATAATTTTATTTGTGATAATTTACTTTAATTAACAGAAAAAAACAATTAGAAAAAAGTTATTTGACACCTGCATGAATGGAGTTAACTTTCTAGCCCGCAACGGCCTTCATCAACATTCTTCGTGCCTTAAAGTGTTAAATTGTAAACATCATCTATTTAACTCAACTAGTTAGGTTAAAAACATGCCGTAACTTAGTTTGAGTATGACGAAATTTACTGCGAACTTATTTTCTATAAAGCTATGTTTAGTTGTTAATTATTACCACAGTTGCCAGTTCAACTAATTAAGTTGAAATTTGACTGGCAGTTATTTTCAAATGTCATCATATTTTATCCTTTACATTGTAAGTGAAGGAAATTCAAACATTGAAGATTTTATTCGTTTTTCAACATATGTCGAATAACTTTACAATTTTCATTCGATTTGAAAAATGAAAACCATGTTTTGTTAAGAACTAAATTTTCTTTATACGTTGGTATAAATTTTTATAAGCTTTCATATTAAAATAAGCAATGAAAAGCTACTGAAATCAAAAAAGTTTATAATTTTCGTTTTTTTTTTTTTTGTAGATATTCTTAACAAAAACAATACTTATAACTTACAAATGTATCAAAAAATTGCACGTCATTTTAAAGCGTAATCAGTTTTCTTTCCAAACCCGTTAAAAAAATTTAAATCGAACAAAAACTGACTGAGTTACAGGTCGATAAGTTGACGAACATCACTGAAAACGGCTTTTTTAGAATAACTTCTGAATTTGAGGATGTTTCTGAAATTTTTTGACACAATTTGTAATGTACTCAACAATATGTATATTAGAGCACCCATAAAGTATATGGGATGTGCATAATTGTTTTTTTTATCGCTCCCCGCACATTTTCAGTTAAGACGAGAGTAAAAAAAGAATTTTAGACAAAAAGTGTAGTTTTAAGTTTTAAACAGGCCAAGCAGTTTGAACTTTTGACCTCAAAAATAGGACAAAAAACCTTTGTAGCTATTTTTGCTTATAACTCCTAAAATAAAATTTTTACGGGATTAACCTTCATAGCTTAATTTTTAAAGAATTAAAAAGCGAAGATTTTTCTTTAACATTGTTTTGACCTAAGTCTTACCGGTCGTGGTGTTATGCGTGGTTAAAGTTAAAATGTAAGTAAGAACTTTTCTTCATAAAATTCTCGTAAATATTCGAATGGGGGAAAACTTGAACTCTTTACTTAGTTTAACAGGGTGTTTAATGTAGTTTTACAAAAAAAATAATTTTGGATAAAATATATCGACCATTCCATGAGAAAACACAAATCCTACTATGAAGCAACATTTTATTTTTTTTTTAACTTCAACTTATTTGCTTTCAAAAATTTTTTTTTGCTTTAGTACTCTTTGCATTAGTACTATAAATTTAATGTATTAATATAACAAGTTATATAAAATAAAAATTAAATATTTTTTTATTAGATTGCTAAAATAATATTGAATATTATTCCGTGAAAATATTTGTAAAATGTGGATAGAAATGCTTTATTGAAACATTCCAATTTAGTTGGTAAGTTTAAGATTATTTGAGTTTCTGAAGGTCTCCAAAATGTTTTTTTTTGTAGGAAAAAAAAAATAAGCGGGTTTAGTGGAAATATGCTTCCAAGCAAAAAAGATCTTTTTGGACGATTACTGTGTCTTATTGAAAATAATAAAAAAAGTGTAAAATGTAGTGTTTCCATTATATCGAAAGAAGTCATTGAAGTTTTTCAAAAATTTGAAATACCAACAAAAAGATGAGACGGTATTGAAAAAAACATTATAAGATTATATAATGAGTACAAAAATATAAAAAAAAACCGATTGCGAAAACTAAATTGTCCGAGAGCAAAGGCATTTGTTGATTCCCTAGATGGTTTGTTTGATGCTTCCCACGTTAATGCTTTAAATTTGTTAAGAAAACAAAACAAGCAGGAAGTGATCGATTTTTTGAACGACCATTGTAAATCAATGGCAGCTGTACGTAAAAGAGTACAGTTAAACTTTAAAGATCAATCAACGGATTTTGTTATGATTGATAATGATACTTCTGAAGAAAAAAATATGTACACCGAATCTGATACTGATACCGATTCTGACTCCGAAGGCTCAGTATATGTACCGCCAAGACAAATAATTAGAACAAATAATGGTTTAGTTTATTATTTATGCTTTAGTTTAGTATATTGCTGTATTATTTATAAATTGTATTAACTATTAAAATATGAAATCAACTAATTAATGTAAAACAATAAAACTTATACTGAATTTAATTTTAAACATTTTTTTTTTGTAATTTAAGTGTTCTCAAAGGAAGGCGTTATTTTTTTTCAGATTTTATAATAAATTAGTTTTAAAGAAGTAGTATTAAATGCATTAAATTTATAAAAAATTATCAATTAAAAAAAAAATTTTGCTTCAAAATAGGATTGGGGTTGATTTCATGGAATGGTCGACATATTTTTTCCAAAATAATTTTTTAGTAAAACAACATTAAATACCCTATTAAATTACGCAAAGAGCTGAAGTTTTTCCCCATTCGAATATTTACGAGCATTTCTTAAAAAAAGGTCTTATTAAAATTTTAACTTTAACCACGCATACCCCACGATCTGTCATTTTTCGGTCAAAACAATGTGAGGGAAAATCTTCGCATTTTCATTCTTCAACAATTTTGTTATGAAGGTTAATCTCGTAAAAATTGTACTCTAAGAGTTACAAGCATATTTATCTATAAAGCTTTTTCACCCCTTTTTGAGGTCAAAAGTTCAAACTGCTTCGCCTGTTTAAAACCTAAAACTAAAATTTTTCGCTAAACATTATTTTTTACTCCCGACTTAACTTAAAATGAGCGGGGAGCGATAAAAAAACAAATATGCACATATGGGTGCTCTAATGTATATGCAAATTTATTTTAAAACTTGTCTAAATTTTTTTCGTAATAGAAAATTTTCGAAATTTATAATTCCATGTGATTTTACAAAACCACACTAATTGAAAAGTTCAGAACACAGAACGTGATAGATTTATCGAAGTTATTTATTTGCAATTCCGTGTCAGTTATTCGTTTTACAAATGGTATTATTTTAATTGCAGTTGCTTAAAAAAAAAAATGATAATAAAAATAATTTCATTATCATTGATATCAATGCAATTTTAATGAAATCATCATTTCACTAGTCCCATTTATGATTGACATGCATTTTGAAAAAAAACATCCCTTCTCAGCAGTAATTTTATTTGAATTTTATCCACTTACTTAGTTTGGCATAGGTTAGATTTTTACTTTTGGTTTGTAGGCGTAGATGAGAGGAATTTTAACCAATTTTGCCGATGCTGTGTATGTACACTCATAATAATCCATGCGTAAAAATACGAAAAAAATGTCAAAACAACGAAATTTTTTGTAAAACAAACTAATTTTCGTGTATTTTACGAAAGTTTTTGAAATTTTGACATTTTTTTTCGTATTTTTTCGCATGGATTATTATCAGTGTATACACTACCAATTAAACCCCAAATTTTCCCTTCATATAAAAAAAATTAAAAAACTTTTCTATTTTTATGTGTCTCAAAAATTTGTTCATTTATTTCTTTATTCCGGAAAAATAAAAAATATTTGCGCTTTTTTATTTAACAATTAAATAAAAATTTACAGACTCTATACTTAATAAATACAATTATATAAATTATAATTACAAAAAAAATATATATGTAATAATAATAATAAAAAAAAAAAGAAATTCATTAACCTCAGCCCTAGACTAATATTTTTGTAAGAAATATTAGAAAGTATAGAGAAGATAGTCATGTATTTAATGGAATTTTATTAGAAAACATTCTACCAATTAAAAGGAGAAGAATAAGGAGAAAATAAAAGGGAAGAACTGCAGTGTTGAAGAAAATTTATAGATTTAAAAAAAAAAAGCAAATAATCAAAATAACAAATGCACTTTTTATATGTAAAAACAAAATATGTACAGTGAAATCTTACAATAAATAACAAATACTTCCAATAGGAGTTACCACTTTTTAACGGATTATTTATGTGCGACAGTAAACTAATTCAAAAATTTTAGAGAACAACTAATTACCAACAGAAGATGTTCTTTTTTTGACCGGACTTTAAACAATTTTGTTCTTTGTGAAGATTTTTTTTGACCATTAAAAAATAAACTTTTAATGTTTTTTTATTTAACTAAAATTTGGTTAGAATTTGTCTATATAGATAAAATTGTTGTCAATAAAATAAATTTAAGTTTTAATTAATAAATAGTATCTATCTACTAAAATTTGTTTGAAATTAAAACAATATTCAATTAAATTTATAATAGATATGATTCAAATTTTAATTGTAACTAAATCAGTTAGTTCAACTGTTGCCATTTAATTGATTTAAAATTAATTTTGTCATTTGTACGCCTAGTTGGCCAAATAATAAATTTTATATATATTTTACATATGTGACCTTCTCCGAGAAAAGGGACCTAGTGTGTGAAAATGAAGTTTTGAGAAAAACGCATTTAAAGTTTCATAACGCATTATCACTGTAAACACCTTTAGTTGGGAGATGCGATTTGGTATGGTTAGTTATGATTGGGTGCCGACTTTGGTGATGTCATGCCTAAGTGGTGACGTATAATTTAAAACCAAAAATCAAAAAAAGTAAAATTTTAATGTTTTTCTCATTTTTATCGATTTTCCCAAGTTCGTTTTGTACGTTTCTATGGGGTAAATAAATTTTTATCAGAAATCTAACTCATTTCATCTTATTCTACACCCTTTTAGGTACCAGAATCCACTCTTAAGTCCAAACCCGTTTTTTGACACACTAGGTCCCTTTTCTCGGAGAAGGTCACATATATTTTATACATATTTAGATTTACAAAATATTTTAATTGATACTACAATTTTGTTATTAGGATCGAATTCAATTAAACTTTTGATTGAATTAACAAATATTTCAATTGAAACTCAATTTTTTCTGTGTATGAGAAAACCAAGAAATTTTTTCGATTTTGCCAAAAATTAGTTTTTTAAGTCTCTCAAAATAGTGGACATCTTCCCGTATAAAGAAAAGACTAAAAACGAGTTTCAATTAAAATTTTTGTGAATGCAATTCAAAGTTTAATTGAATTCGAATTAGCGTCAATTCAAATATTTTGTAACAATTTTTTTTTTTTTTTATTTTCAATTAAGATTTTAATCATACCTATTAAAAGTTTAATTGAATATTGTTTTTAATTTCAAACAAGTTTTTAGTAGAAATTTTAAAATTTTCATTTAAATTTGATAACGCTAAAAATTAGAAAAAATCACACACTGCAAATAGCATGCCTGTGTGTAGTAAATATTTTAAGTTCTATCGTTAGTTCGTGTTAAAAAATATTATATGCACACGATCTTGCTGCTAGTTGTAGTCGTGAATAGTAAGCTATAGAAATATTAACTAAAAACAAATATTATATGTAAAAATATGCGGCTAGAAATATGCGACTAGAAATATGCGACTATTAGTAACTGCTAACAGTGCCGCTAGTTGTGTGTATATTATACACATACACACACAACTAGCGGCACTGTTAGCAGTTACTACCCTGCAGTTTCAAACGTAGCTAGTGACTCTATGTAGTCAGTTATTTCGTTAGCGAAAAGCCTGACTAGCTACTTGAGAGGCTCAGGTAATGCTAGAATTCGCCTTTTGATTATTTTAAGTATGAAAACTAGCAAAAAAAAAAAAAAAAAAAACAATGGAATGAACCGTTATCCCAATACAAAAGAATATTATGACTTTTTGTTATTTTTTGTGTTGGCGTCAGTTTCTATTGAAAGTTCGTGGAAGTCAGATCGGTCGCGTGGTTGTGTTATTAAAAGAGGTAAAATGGCCAGCAATTTTTACTCAACACTTATAGGTACAAATATGCAATCTTTAGCAATTTTAACTTTTACTCATAGCTTTATTTTTCTTTTTTTTAAAATCAATACCAATAACGGAAAAAAATTCGGGGCCTGCGGAAGAGCAATTGCGGAAAGCCATTCAACTGCAAAAAAAAATGGAAATAAAATCAAAATGTTAAAAAAATAAAAAATGAATATTTTTAATTTAATTTACTATAATTTAATTTTTAAACTGAGTTATTAATTGTGAATTAATTTTTTAATTTTTAATTGTTAATGTGAAAGAATGGAAAATTTTTAATTTTTTTTTAATAAATAAGAAGCAAAATTAAAAAACATTAAACTTGTCCTTTCTTTGTTCAGATAGAATAATTGAAATATGAAATATATGCTTCAATTAAATTATTGAATGCAATACTTATGATCTGGCGAATTCGTCAATCGGATTGTACTAGTCAAGTAGTTAGTACAATATTGTTAAATATTTCGTCAGTGCTTTGTAACTAGCGATCTGCATGGTACATGGTAGTGCAGAGGGTAGTCACTGACTACCGTCAATGACATCCCCATGTTAAATTCGTCAGTGAAAAGCATTGCTGGTAGTCTGGAGGGTAGTTAATGGTAACTATTAGTAGTTAGGGAAATAGCTAAAGATTCGTTAGCTACGTCGACTGCAGGGTAATAGTCGCATATTTCTAGTTGCATAATTTTACATATCGCTCATTTGCTGCAAGAACGGCATAACTCAAAATTCGCGATTTTTGAGTTAATAATACAGAAATATTGGCAATATCATGTTCTATCTTGTGTAAAATACTCATTTTGATATCTTGTATACAGAACGTGTGAGACGAGTATATGCCGTTATTTCTATTCCTATGTTTCGCTCTTCTTTTACTCACAACAACGACACATCGTTAGTAACGCCACAGTCGTTAAGGTGTGAACATTGTTTTGTTTTCGGAAAGAGCGACATAATTTGCGTTGTGCCTTTATACGTGGAAAGGTAAAATGTGTTTTATGTAGTAAAAATTCTTATATACTGGCATATTTTGTGTTGTGACTGTTTTGTTGAAAAAAATCATCTGATTATAACTAGCTATAACACAAAATATGCCATTATTGTTGGAAAAATGTTTATTTACACTTAAAACGCATTTATCTCAAAATCGAAAATTTTGAGTTATGCCGTTCTTGCAGAAATTTGCGATATAATATTTGTTTTTAGTTAATATTTCTATAGCTTTACTATTCACGACGATAACTAGCAGCAAGATCGTGTGCATATAATATTTACTACTAGGGTTGCCATTCGTACTGTTTTAAACAGTACATGTACTGTTTTTTGAAAAATGTACTGTTTTATTCACAACACCTAAAACAGTACGCAAAAGTACTGTTTTTTTTGGATTTGTACTGTTTTTGTACTGTTTTTTTGTATATTTTATATATTTTTATATAAACAAGTTTTTTTGCGTGTACAAAGAATATATATATATTTTTTTACCATGTTTTTTTTCGTGTGTACAATAGTTTTTTATATAAATTTTTTGAATCTCCCTGTATTAATTCCACTTCGTTTCTTTGTACATATATAAGTTTGGTTTGTTTACTTTTCAAGCAGTGGATGTTTGTAAACACAATTTTTTTTCATGACACTGCCCAATGCAAAAAGTAATATGGCGTCCAAACTAATAATTTTAGCCAATTTGACGAAATTTAGCAATTTGATGAAATTTAGTCAATTTTACTTCTTTAGAGGATGTAAACTTGACAAAATTTTGTTGATTTGAATAAAATTTTGTTAAATCTTAAAAAAAAAATTTACAAAATTTCGTTATAGATCTACAACATTTTTTTTGTTGATTTTACCTACGCTATTTGGTTCGGTGTACTAACTTATTTTAAGTAAATATGTGATGTATTGAAGTAAAAGTTATGTTAACAATAAATACAAAAATGTACTGTTTTTTTTTGAAAAGTACTGTTTTTTTTATCAATGTACTTTTTTTTTCACTTTTCAAATATGGCAACCCTATTTACTACACACAGGCATGCTATTTGCAGTGTGTGTTTAGCTAAGGCAATTTTAGGTTTTGATGCTATTGAAATATGCAAACGTTTCATATTTTGAGCATAGTCAGTATTAGACAAAAAATAAACTATTGACTAAATTTTAAACCCTGGTAATAAATCTTTTATAAATTTCGGCGATTTTTTTTAAATTTTGTTGATTTTTTATAGTTTTGCAATTTTTTACATTGTTGTTCTATGGGTTATAAAAACTGAACATTTTCTGTGCAAGAAATTCATTTTCAATCAAACATTTAATAGATATTATTAAACTTTTAATTGAAAATGAGTTTAAAAACAAACAAACAAATGTTTAATTGACAATATTTTTTTCGGTGCATTCTAGAAATTTTCTGCAACAGTCTTTGTTCATTATTGGGGCGGTTTCACTGTAAATACTTTCATTTTCTTTTTTAAGAATATATTAATATAAATTTCATTAATTGCAATTGATAATATACAAGGTTAAAGCAAATTATTCCTTTTCTGTATATATTTAATAATTTTTTTTTATTTTTTACTTTTTACAAAACAATATAAAACAAAAACTAATTTCTTATATAGTATTTAACTATTAATTACAAATCGATGGTCATAAGTTGATACCTTGTATCTGACACTGAAATTACAACATGAGTTTAACATACCGCCCACTGACTTGTTTATCATACTGAAATCATTTGCCGTCGCCACTAGCTCAAGGTGTAATTAAATCGTCAATTACGAGTTATCAACTTATGACCATTGTTATGTTGGGCTTTTGCTATTAACCTTATACATTTCTTTAAGAATGTATAATTTAAAAGTTTCAATTCAATGGGAACAATAATTGTTATGTTGTTCTTTTAATTTAATAAAATGTAAATTTCAATTTATTTACGACATTGTATTTCAAAATATTTTTTTTTTTTTTTTTTTTGAAAACTACATATAAAAATTTACATATAAGGTGTTTGTTTTGTTTTTTAATCAAATATAAACATTTTTTTCTATGAAAAATATGGGGCAACATTTTTTTTTTTTATTCTTATTATTTTATGCAAAAATTCTAGGTTTTATTTTTTTTTTTTTTCAAATACAATTTTAACAATTTTTTATGTCACCCTGGCATGTGTGATGTTTTTGTTGTTGTTATTATATTAAATATTGAAGTTTCGAAAATAATTAAAAATTTATTTTCACTTTTTGTTCTTATTAAGAATATATTTTTTAAATAAACTTTGTGTTACTTTATCTTTCTTATCTGTGGTTTAGTTTATATATATTATATAATTTGTAAATTATCTGGCAAAAATATTAAATATACAAATATCGAAAAAATTCGAACATAAGTACAGATTCTAATTCGATATAATTTGAAATGCTGACATTTATAACAGTGTCTGGCATATTCAAAACGCTTGAAATGATTAACGATCTCTATTTTAACAAATTTCAGTTAGTGCTGCTGTTTTACCTTATTTCGACTTGCTTTCACTGAGACGAGGAAAAATTTGGGCCAAAATTAACTTCTGTTTTTAATACGGTTTTCAAGCAACTTTTCACAATGCCAAGCCGTGTAAGGGTGACAATAAAACTGTATATTGCGGTACTACTAAAGGTTCTTGAACGACATGGGAATTTGAGAATTTATACAATGCTGCTCTCTCTTTCCGTGTGTGATTTGAATACTGGTCACCTTTATGATGATAGCCCAAAATTTTCAGCTCCCATCAAATCAATAGAAAAGACCTCGAACCACATACTTAGTTTCAAATACTTTTGTTCTTGAATTGAATGAATTATTAATTGAAATTAAACTCCTAAGGCCGAGTAGCTTTTCTAAAAATAACCAGAGTTTAAATTTAACCACAGATATTTCTATATAAATTTGACATTCTTACCCATAGTGAAGACCCAAACTTTGGTTATTTAGAGATAAGTTAGCAGCAGGGTTGAAAGATACGGCGATTTCTCGCCAAACGTTTTCAAAAGTTTTCCGATTTGGCGATTTAATTTTTGAAATGGCGACGGGCAATTTTTATGGATATTTTTTGGGAGGCTGACGATTTTCTAGGCGATTTTACACACAAAACTGAAGATATATCAAATAAACAGGATTTTTTCGCCTAAATTATTCCGAAACTTGATTTATTTTACCAAACTATCTCTTTAAGTGATATTTTACCATTTTTTGGTAAACAGTTTTTATGTGTAAGTAATATCGCGATTTTTGCGAACTTTTTTCGGTGTAAAAAGTTGAAATGCAATTTGTTACGCTGATTTACAAAATTTTTTTGTATTATAAAATTATGCATTAAAGTTGTGTTGATTTTTGCAACTGCGTTTTTTTTTTTTATAAATTGCAAAGACAATTGTATACTATAATTAAATTAAAATGATCATCAAGTGGTTTTAAGAAGTGGTGGAACAAAAAGCTCATAGAAAAATTAAAAAAAAAATTTGTTTTATTTAACAATATTAACGATATTGTTAAAAATTACTCTCCAAAATCGTTAATTTTTGTTTTTTCATTGTTAACACGTCAAAACACATTTTTGAGTGTTTTCTTCAAACAAGAACATAAAAAAATATTTTTGACTATCTTTTACTACTTTTTTATGCTCAAATGAGCCACAAAATATTGTTGGCGATTTTTGTCAAAAAGTTGCAAAACAGATCTAACAACACTGGTTAGCAGGTCTAAAACAAATATTTTTAAAACAAAACTATTTCATGAAAAAATAAACATTATTTCTAAAAAATCGATTATATTTTTTACAAAATATTCAGAATAAATTCCGAAAATTAATTCCACTATTCAGTGGTCCATAAAATAGACTTTTTAAAGCATATGATCCACAATTGTTTGAGATTGTTTAGAAAATGACAATAAATGTTTGTCTGACCACGCCTAATCTCGCCTACTATTTGTTGAAATATATAAAAAAATATATTTTTCGACATTGAGTTAAAAAGAACAATAAGTACACACAATTGCATTAAAACAAATATATTAATATTTTATTTTGATTTTTGCTCGTAGTGGAAAAGTTTTGTTTAATTTTTAGATAACTTTTTTTTTAAACATTGACTTTTCCTAAGCCACACTTCGACGCATCCAAAATTGATTGCTTAAAATTTAATAATTGATGTTTTTATCAATATAATTTAACTCTTTTAATTACAAATTGTAAATTTTACAAAACTAACAGCAGTACATAAAAGCGTCCTCTTGAATTAGAGGGTTTAAGTATTCGCTACAACAAAACTTGAATAAAGTCTATTAATTTAACAGACTTTAAAGTTATTACTGCTGACCAGGCTTACCAGACTTGGGGTTTTGTCTCCAAATTTTGTGAATTTTTTGTTGGCTTTGGGGACAAACATTTTAAATTGGTAACAGTGGATGTTTTTGGGGATTTCAAAAATATTCTGAAGATTTTTTTTGGGGATATTACAAATTTTTAATAAATATTTTAATTGATTTAGATTAACAAGAAAATCAGTCTAGTTAAAGTCTATATGACACCTGCTTTTTCCATTGCTTTTATATAAAAAATCTCAAAGTTTCTTAAAACATTTTATAAAAAGCCCCTGATAAGTTGTTTGAATAAATCAGATGTCATATAGATTTAAACTTTGAGATTTCATTTTTCAAAAATGAGCTAAACATATATTACTAAGTGCTGCTAACTTATCCATATAGTTTAGGGCTTAACTATAGTTATACATGTCGAATTCATATAAAAAGATCTGTAGTTAAAGTTAAACTCTGGTTATTTAAAAAAAGATTACTCGCCCTAAAAGTTAACATTTTTATATGATAGTGGTTCATCCAAAAAAACATCTTTCCCGGTCTTAAAATTAGAAAACAAAATTTAGACGTTTATTCACAAAATGTTTAAATCTATTTAATTTTTGATTTATTTCTGTGCCATTTTTGGGAAAAACATTCATCAAACATGAAGGCTCGTTTACAACTTCTAGAATAAGAATTTTTTTTCAAAATTCAAATGGGTTTTATCCATAATTCAATTTAAAATGCTTTTGCATGTATTATATAATAATTTGGATCTATTAAAATCGTTATATTGATTGTAGGGAAAAATTCGTATCTTAAGATAAATCTATATTTTTAGTAATCTGAATAATTTTAAATAAAAAACGTCTGAAATTTAAAGTATTTTAAATTTAATTTGTATTATTAAGGGAAGTAATAAAAGTCTAAGGGTTTTCTTGCAATATTATAAAAGTTCGAAAATTAAGAAAAATGGTACGAAAAATAACTCTGAATTTTAACTGATTTTCAGAATTAGTTTACAGTGATATTTTTTGTTAAACGTGATAAATTTTTACTAAAATTCGGGCTTATTTAACCAAGAATTTAAGCTCTGACTTAACTAAGAATTGACATTGTTGAATTTGGGAATTATTGGGATATTTTTTGATTTGATATCTATAAAAAGTGTCTGGCAAGCCTGGTTAATTGTTCAACCTTTTCCTAATTGAGGTTTTGGGGGGTATTTTTTTATTTGTTTGGGGATAACGAAAATAAGTATGCTGCTGACGTTAAAATTTAGGTGTATCATTTAAAATTTTCTCTTTCACTCATTCTCTTATTTCTCTCTTATTACAATCTCAAAAAGAGAGAGTATAAAAATCTTTTATTATATTTGTATATTGAATATTTTTGCAATTAGGTTTTTATTTATTTTTATTTTAAAACATAATTTCTTTTCAATTCCAACCCCCGTTTTTTATGTTTGTTATTCAAAGATTTTTTAAAAACAAATAATAATAATAATAATAATATTTGTAAGGTTAATTGTTGTTTAGACCAGAAATAAATATAGTTGTTAGTAAGATTTCTTACCTCATATCATCATATGCAATAAATATTGCATGAAATATAAAAAATAACTACAAGCTTAGTGTTTTATTTTTCAAAATTCATAAAACAATTATTGCATGTAACGATATGCAGTTAAAACATGTGTGTTTCCCCCTGAATTTGTTGTTAAATTTTTAAAAAATTTATTGCATTTTCGTTTTACGCAAATTAACGCCATCATTCGTTGTTGTTGTCGTCATCATTGATTTGCCATTATTCAATAGAGGCGCAGAATTTGATGGTAGTTTTGCTGAATTTTGTGCAGCCAACGAAGCAGCCATGCGTCTACTCTTTTTGCCCTCCGGTGACAAGTATGTCTTATAGAAGAATCTTGCGAATAATACAAAATAGCTAAAGTACATGGCAATTGACAAATTAATATTCGTTTGAGAAATATTGCACGATTGTGGTCCATGTGTTTTTAGGAAACCATTGGCCCACACATTGATAGCACATCCGATAATCATTTGTGTCAATTGTAATGAGGTTATAATCATGGCAATAAAACGTGGTGGATTGAAGCGTGCCGCTTTAAGGGCATAATACGAGTACATTACAGAATGTACGCAATAGTTCATGACAATAAACCAACGTGCCGATGAGGTATATTCGGTGTATGAGAACCATGAATAGATGAGCACGGTAATGTGATGATACCAATGGAGGAAGATCAATGGCTGTTTACGCAAGACAATAAAGATGGTATCACCGAGTTCTGGTAATTTCGAGAGTACAAATAACCATGTCCAAAAGCCACAGACACGATCTTGTTCTATGTAACTGTAATGAAACGAGAAAAAAACAAATAAAAATTATTAAGTATTAAAGTATAATTTTTGCAACAAAAAATAAAGTAATTTAACATATTTAATTTAATAAAGAATCAGCATGCATTTTTTGCACTGACCCGATTTGACGATTTTTAATAGTTAAATTAGTAAAAATTACACCATTTCGCTTACAAAACTATTTTTGTTTTATATAGCATACTTAAAATTGGGACATGTTTTCATTGAGCATGTACAAGATTTTTAATGAAATCCGGAAGATAATTGCAGTGGTTGTGGCAAGTGGTCCTGAAAAGAGCTTTGAAGAATTCATTTCCGAATTCCCAATGTTTTGAAATGAATTTAAATTGTAGTAAAGAATTCCCTGACCAACTTTAATGAGTTGAATGAATTCATTCCCCAATTCACATGTTTTGAAATGAATTTAAATTTAAGGAAAGAATTCCCTGACCAACTTTAATGAATTAAATGAATTCCATTTTTTTCATTCGATTTGTGGTAAAGGAATTCATTCCCATTTTTTAAATACCTTCATAAACTTTATGGAATTCATTCAATTCTAATTCTTCAGGGAATTCATTCCATTTTCAGTTAATCCCATAGTTAAGAGATTAACTTGTCTATGTGAATTCCCTATAAGGACTTAACTTTTTGGTTTAAGTCCCTAATAGGGAATTCACAGAGCCAAGTTAATCTTCTAAAAATGGGATTGGTTTCCTAAAGGGTACCTGTAAAGAACATCGACTTAACTTCGAAACGTATGGACGGCTTTTTATGAAATTTGACAGAAAGTTTTTATTAATTATTATTAGCAAAGCCTTTAAGTTTAATCATGTTTAAGTATATGTTGAAGTTAATGTGCGATTTCGCTCAATTTCGCGTTTTCGAAAAACGAAAATCGACATATCTGCTTTACTTAAAGCACAAAAAGGGTAATTTTTGGACTGAAGTAAGAGGAATAAAGTTATTTATTTTTATGGATTAGTTTTTAAGATGCGCTCTTAACCTATTATCTTCATATCGCCAAAAATAGGCAGCGAAAAAAATGTTGATAGAAGAACATATTGTTTATTTTTCGTGACGAAAAAGTGGTATGAATTTGATTGCGAAAAAGCTTAAGCCTGAGGCTTGAGGGTTAATATTTTAGCCATGGAATTCACATGTGTAATAACAAATTTTAATAGATGATATTTTGTGTAAAAATTTCTTGGAATTTTAGATTTACATAAAATGTAAATGTTTGTTTGTCATAACCGAAAAAAAAAATAAATTCCTGAAAATTTAACAAAAAATTGTATATTCTGCAATAAAATTGTTATTAAAAAGATTGGACTAAAACATATACAGTAGTGGTCAAAACATTTGGAACTGAGATCGTATTTGTTGTTTTCATTGATTTGTTTTCTTCAAATCCCACTTAGTTACTAATATTTATTTTTTACATATTCTTCATACATTTTTTTTAAGTTAAACAAATAAAAAAAAATAATTCCGTTAAATTAAAACCACAAAAAAATTAATAATAATAGATGTATTCAAAATGCAGGTGTTCAAAACATTTGCAACTCTCATTATTCTTACTCTTAACGAAACAATTTATACTAACAAATGCTAGGATATAACGGTAATCGCATTCCTTTTTAATATGAGATTCAGGCCGTTACATTTTTTAAACAAATTTATTATACAGTAGTTTTGATTTAACTGCCTTTTACTTACGTGCACTTTTCACATAACTGCACAAAATTTTGGTTTCGTTGTTATTTTACAAAATTACGTATGCAATTGCCTTCATTAAGTGCACTGTGTATACCTGCGCATTTAAAATAAGTGCCTCATGTTTTTGGCGGTTGTACATTATTTTCATACAAAAGATCGCCGTTAGCTGCCTCTTATGTTTTGCTTACTTAGTTAGTTAGGTTAGTTAACGCTTGTACCTACATAAATTTGTATGTAAAAACCTTATAAAATTTTTTATGAATGTTTTTTATTTTCGTTTTGTTGTTTTTTATATAAATTCTATTGTATGAAATAAACAATTAATAAAAATAAATTAAATCATATCTGGTCTTTGCAGTTTTCAACAATTTAGTTTACCTGCACTTTAAGGCAGGTAACCAATTTGAGTTAGCAACGCTTTTGGCTTACCTGCACAAAAATTCGTGCAGAAGTTGGTTGTGCAGCTAAGTCAAAACTACTGTAATTATTGTTCTTTAATATGTAGTTGTAATAAGATGTTGGAAGCATAAACATCGTAAGAATAATTTTTGTAAAAAATGGCCGGAAATAAATACAATTCTGATTTTAAATCAAAAGTTTTAAATGATTTTCAAAATGGACTTTCCCAAAAAGAAATTTCTATAAAGTACTCCGTTCCAAAATCAACGATTTGCCGCATTGTTAATAGTGGTAACATCCACACAACTCATAAAGGTGGAAGACCCCGTATTACAACTGTAAGAGAAGATCGGAAGTTCGGCTTTGGGCAGTTCCCAGAAAAGCTAAAACTGAACTTTTAATAGATGCCAGTCTTCCTACCATTAAAAGAAGAGCCTGAGAATATGGTCTTAGAAGTTATAGATGTACAAAAAACCCGTTTGTGTCGGAAAAAAAACCGAAAAGCTTGGCTTGACTTTGCACGCACCCATTTGAACTGGACTCAACAGCAATGGAAAAATGTATTGTGGTCAGATGAGTCTTAATTCAACCCCCGGGTATCAGATGGAAGAGCCAATGTTCGAAGACAACGAGGCGAAAAGTTTAATCCCAGATACACAACCGCCACAGTAAAGCACGGAGGGGGAAACATTATGGTGTGGGGGTGTTTTTCAGGATATGGGATTGGCCCAAATCACCACATTACTAGCACAATGACGGCCACAATCTATAGAGATCTTTTGAGTTCAGTTATGCTTCCGTATGCTGAATGGGAAATGCCACTCTCATGGACCTTCCAGCACGACAACGACCCAAAACACACGGCGGGGGTTGTAAAAGTTTGTCTGCAGGAAAATGAAATTAATATCATGTCGTGGCCGGATCAACCTTCCGATCTCCACCCGATTGAGAACATGTGGATGATTGTAAAACGTGGAGTTGGAGAAGCAGTGGAATGAAATTTCTGACGATTATATTAAAAAGCTCATTGCCTCAATGCCTAAGAGGTGTTCAGAAGTTATAAAAAATAATGGCTACGCTACAAAATACTGAGCGTTAAAACCATTGTTTGTATTTCCTGTTAATTACTTTAAGAGTTGCAAATGTTTTGAACACTGCACTATCGACTTATTTTGTTAAAATTACTGTTTTTTATTTTTGAGAAGTTATGAATAAATTGTTTGTATTTGTAAAATAATATGCTATAAATGAGTTTAATAAAAAAAAAAACAAAAACTTATACCCCGAATCTTTTGGATCAAAAAAATTATAATTACCTAAACCATGATTTCAGTTGCAAATGTTTTCAACACCACTGTATAATAAAGGTTAGAAAAAACACTTGAAAACAACAAAGTTAAAAATATAATCTTTTTGAAACCAGAAAATCTTAATAAACATGTACACAACGGCTCGAAAATAAAAAAAAATTAAAAAAAAAACCAAAATTGACAGTTCTTCTTCTCTGGTTATGACATTTTTAAAAGATAAATTTTTTCAAATGTTAAAAGATTGCGCTAGAAAAAGGCTTTCAAAAAAATGTAATTATGGTGGCAACGCGACACTTTTTTTTTACAACAGGATATATCGTTTTTTTTGGCACGCAACAAAAAAAAGTCTTGCCACCCCTGTCCTAGGAACTTAAACCAATATGTAAATCCCTTAGGGAATAAAACAAAAAAAAAATTAATTCTCTAAGGGAATTAAATAAAAATGGAATGAATTCCTAGACCAAAATTTGAACGAATTCCAAAATTTTCATGAAGGATTTGAAAAGGCTTCCTTGAGTTTTAGATGATATTTAGGGGAGAAGAGAAAATAGTGGATTGTATATGGTGTGTAGATTGCCAAATGGAGTTTGCGCAATATAAGCCACCTTAATATTGAGTAGTTGTGTTTAAAGCCTTTGCCGCAATATTTTATAATTTCTCCGTGCGTGGAGTAATTATAAAGAATATGTATGTAATGAGAAGTTAGAAATAAAAAGATAGAATTGTTGTTAAGAGTTCAATGTATAAAGTAGAGTTCTTTATTTGTGCTCACCGTTTGCCAGTTACAGGAAAAGTGGTTTTTTTTTGTTCGGCTTATGCATAAAGAAAACTATATTCTAACTATTTTTACAGCATGGATAAAACGTAAGGAAAACATAATAATTCACAATAAGATATGTTATCCGTTACGTTATTTAATTACGTTAATATACATAAAATTACGTAAATAATTCATTATTTACAAATACGTTTTTAAATTCAAAATTCAAATTAAAGTTGTACAAATATACACAGAAAAAACTAAAAACGGGTTTCGATTAAAAATTTTATTGAATCAATTAATATTTTAATTGATTTTGCACCTACCACTAAAATGATAGTATTAACTAAAAAAATTGCAGACAGTTTATTAAAACTCTTTCAATTAAATATTTTACTTTTAAGTTTTAATAAATTAAAACCAAAAGTTTATTTTTCGATCTTTTATCATAAATTATGATGTGAGCAAGATTATTCAAGTTCAAGATCATTTGTTTTTTGTTAAACAAAAAACCGTGCAACAATATTTATTAATCAAAAAATTTTTCTTCATCCGCAACTTAATGCAGATTTTAATCCACTGACAGGTCCTTACATGTTTCATGTAGCGTCACCTACAATCATCAGAGAAATAAACTTTTGGTTTTAATTTATTAAAACTTAAAAGTAAAATATTTGAAAATTGCAAAGTACGGCAAAAACTGATCTATGGTCCTAATTCTATAGTCAGAAACTGTTATTGTTTATTACTAAACACTAACAACACTGTGTACTATGGCTAGAGATTCTAGCCTTTACACAAACAACGATATTTGTTAGTTAAAGAAAAAAAGGTTTTAATTTTTTGAATTAGTTGGATGCTTCCGTGCTTTGTTTTTTAAACTTCTCATGAAGTTTAAAAAACACTACGGGTAAAGTGTTCATCTTTTGTCATCAGAAAATTATAGCTTTGGGTAAATCTTCTACCCCGTCCACATTGGTTCTCTGATGATTGTAGGTGACGCTACATGAAACATGTAAGGACCTGTCAGTGGATTAAAATCTGCATTAAGTTGCGGATGAAGAAAAATTTTTTGATTAATAAATATTGTTGCACGGTTTTTTGTTTAACAAAAAACAAATGATCTTGAACTTGAATAATCTTGCTCACATCATAATTTATGATAAAAGATCGAAAAATAAACTTTTGGTTTTAATTTATTAAAACTTAAAAGTAAAATATTTGAAAATTGCAAAGTACGGCAAAAACTGATCTATGGTCCTAATTCTATAGTCAGAAACTGTTATTGTTTATTACTAAACACTAACAACACTGTGTACTATGGCTAGAGATTCTAGCCTTTACACAAACAACGATATTTGTTAGTTAAAGAAAAAAAGGTTTTAATTTTTTGAATTAGTTGGATGCTTCCGTGCTTTGTTTTTTAAACTTCTCATGAAGTTTAAAAAACACTACGGGTAAAGTGTTCATCTTTTGTCATCAGAAAATTATAGCTTTGGGTAAATCTTCTACCCCCGTCCACATTGGTTCTCTGATGATTGTAGGTGACGCTACATGAAACATGTAAGGACCTGTCAGTGGATTAAAATCTGCATTAAGTTGCGGATGAAGAAAAATTTTTTGATTAATAAATATTGTTGCACGGTTTTTTGTTTAACAAAAAACAAATGATCTTGAACTTGAATAATCTTGCTCACATCATAATTCTTTCAATTAAAATAATAATAATATCAATTAAAAGATTTTTTGTTTTTCTTTACAATCTCAATTATAAAGTTTAGTTAAAATGATTAAAACTTTAATTGAAACTTGAGAAGAAAACAATGGTAGTTTTAATTGAAAACTCGTATTTTTTATATTTGTTATAAATAAAATAAATAAATAAAAATAAAATAAAAAAGAAATGTAGGTTTGTAAATTAAATTGACATTTTATTTATAATAATATTAAAGCTTTTTAATATAAAAATGTATTATAAGAAAACAAATAAAAGTAAAGACAAAATTTTTGTTTTGCTTGTCTTGTCTTGACCTCTTTCTTGTAATTGAATTGCTTTCTTAAAAAATCTCACAAAACTTAAAAATCATAGTTTAATGACACTTATATTTATTGAAAATTTAATTATTTACAAAAATAATAGTTTAATTGTCCTTTTTCGATAAGGTTTATTTAAATCCACATGTGTACTTTTATTACCACAGATAAAACGCGAAACTAAATTAAGTGTTCGTGAGTACACGAATATCTCAACAAAAAGAGTGTTGCAGACTCTAGTGAAATAACTACGATTTTGCGTGTATTTGAAATCGGTAAACTATTTAACTTATTAAAAGTTAATCATTTGCGATTTTTTTTCTTTTTATTTACAAATTAAATAATATATTGATATAATTAAACCTTTGTTTGATTATTTAATCTAAATAAAATAAAAAAAAATAGTTTGCCAAATTTTTAAAAATTTTGTTTACATGTTGTCAACACTGTATGTATATATTAGAAAATTCAATAAATTTTTTAATTGAATCAATTAAAAAAATTGTTTAAATTGCCATTGATATTCAAACAATCGATTAATTAAATATTTTTGGCCCATAATTTTTTCTGTGTATAAATTTGTTGTGTTTAAATTCATATGACTTATTTTTTGTCTAAAATAAATCGATTTTAGACAGGATTTTAAGAAATGGGAATGAATTACCTCAAGACAAGTCGATTGAAGAAAAACGGAATTCATTCAATTGTTTAAAGTTAGTCAGGGAATTCATTCCTAAAATTTTTATTTATTTCAAAAAATCGGAATTAAGGAATGAATTCTTTCAAAGCTCTGTACCCAAATATATAAACAAAAATTATACCGGTACCGGTTTCATTGCCATTATTATGTAGCAATAAAAAGTACTAGTTTTCCATTCCTGGTAGTCGTATGCAGTAGATAAATAAATAACTTGTTTTATTCAAAAACAACTTTTTGCATGGAAAACATATTTAATGTTACAACGGAAAATTGCATTTAAAATAATTAAGTTCAAGTTCAATAATGTTTGAATACTAAAACCGATACTACAGCAAACTCTAAACACATAATTGGTTCAATAAACTGCTATAAACTGAATTGTAAAGAAAAGGAATTTCGTCAAGACAATTAAAACCGGGTTATTGCCAATAAATAAAAACATTTAAGAACCAACAAAATCTTCCACCCGTTAGTTAATGCAACAAGTAAATTGAGGAACAGAACATTGACGTCAAAGAACTTTTTAGTGGAATATTTATAATAAACAGGATTATCAAGGTTAATCAGATAATGACTACGTACCCACCATACATTTATTTAAATATTTATGCAATAAAATTAAACAATTTAAGGTCCGATTACTGAATGTCCAGTTAAAATTTAACAAACAGTTAAATTTAAAATTTATATTGGAAACAACAACAAATGTGTTAGTTAAAGTCCCAGTTAGTAGCTAACGGGACATTCAGTAATCGGGCCTAAATCGAATTGTTGTTAATAGCACAAATCATGGGGTAAGCGAAAATGTAAATTATTTTAAAGAATTTAACTCATTATTGACGCACTGTTCCTTTTTCGACTCAGTACTTATTGGATAAAGATTATTAAGTGTTTTAAAAATCTTAATGTCATTCAACATCTTGATTCAACAATTGTGAATAAAAAAAATGTTAACATTTGTTATTGGAACAACCAATTTTTAAAATAGACAAAATGTACACACAGAGAAATAAATTTAAAACCGAATAGAAAAGTGTATATTAATGGAAACAACTTATAAATTCAGTTAGTACTACGATATTTACATTAGATTTCTATATATTTTGGGTGTTGCAACTAAAATTTAGTTGAGTTAACCGAACTTTGTTGTGAAAACTAATGTTCACTTGTACCAATAGACTAAAATTCGTAATATCCGGATTTGTGTCGTAGTAACCGAATTTCGATTGGCAAATAGCAAAATTTTTCTTTTGTGTTATTTTTAGAGTTATTCTAATCAGGCTTTCAAGGTCATGGGTTTTCTAAACGTAAATAAATGACTTTTTTATTTCATTTTTCTTATTCCTACGTTTCGTCGGTATTTTCCGACATCCTCAGGGATTCGTTTTTTATTAAATCTGGCAACCATGTAAATATAAAGAAAATAACCACTAAAAAATATCAACAACCATAAACTTAACATTAGAATAATTTCACTGTGTATATAATCTTTTATATTTGAAGAAAAAAATATTAAAATACTGAAGTAGTAATTGCCGATGGTACAAAAAAGAAAGCACCGGCAGATCATTGATTAACAGTAATACCAAAGAAAAGGCATTGGGAATGCACTAATTTGAAACGCTTTGCCAACTTTTACAAAAAGTGCTTTGCCTATACGTGCTTTACAAAATTTACAACAGTTTACAACCACTGGCAAAACATCAATTGAAAGTGATTTGGCAATATTTTCAAAAAGTTCATTGCACGTACGTGTTTTACAAAATTTACGACTGTATATGGAAAATTACTGCTGGGAAAAAACATCGTTTGAATGTGCTCTGCCAGAGTTTATAGAAAGTGCTTTGCCAGTACTTCTTTTACAAAATTTACGACTGTATATGAAAAAATACTACTGGCAAAGCATTGGGTTACAGCGAATTAGTTAGTTTTATTTATAGTAATTAAATGTGCTAAAGTCCCAAAACTTATTTAAAAAATTGTGAAACAATCTGATGTAGGCGTGTCCCTATCCGGATTTCATTCCTGCCCAAGGAAATCTTCAGGGGACTTTGTTATTATAATTTCTAGAGATATTTGTTATGTTAAATCACAAACTCAATGAGAATCTCTTGTCCTCGTCTAGGAGCGAGATTCAAAATTTAAAATATCAAAGAAAAAACAAAAACAACAACAAAATATTGTCACAATTGGCTTTGTCATCTTCCAAATACTACTCTGTTTTTTTGACAGACCTAGCAATGTAGTGACGTTTATTCAAGTAAATCAACAATAGAAAATCATATGTTTTCTATTAGTGTCAGTTACATTTAAATTTGCTCAAGCACCTGCATATTTGTTATTTTAAATTTATTTTCATCGGGATAAACATTAATTGCATTTATAGTAATTAAATGTGCTAAAGTCCCAAAACTTATTTAAAAAATTGTGAAACAATCTGATGTAGGCGTGTCCCTATCCGGATTTCATTCCTGCCCAAGGAATGAAATCCAAATATCTATCAAAAAATTGCACAAAATTTTGATTGATTTTTAAGCATTTTTTTTTTAATTTTTTGCATTTTTAGACAGTTTTTGAAAATTGTTATTCGGCAATTTGATGGTTGAGAGAAAATATCAAATTTTTCATATTAAAAACAGAAACTAATTATTTTTTCACATATTACGTGTCTTTAATGAGCTAATTGACATTCTAAAAACCTGGCTTAGTGTAATTAAGGAAGTAATTTTTTCTATTAACAAATATTTATGAACTTGTTGTGAATGTAAAAATCAAGGTCGGCAACTTCATGCACTAAAAAGTGTGTTTTAGGCGCCTATCATAAAATATAATTTAAAAATATGCATTCAAAATTTGTTTTTATATTTTCAAATGAAAAATATAACCTATTTGTTCTCAAAAAATTTCTGAACATAGAAAATTACCGCTCAACGTTGACGGTTGTGATCGGACGATGTTAAATATTTTGTTGTGCATTGATTTTCTGAGTTCATATCAATGTTGTGTTGAGGTCAAATTCGAAAAAAATAACGTGAATATAATTATTTTGTATCTTTTTAGATACTTTAAGGTAACTACTCAATATTTTCAGATTTGTATTTTGGACAGAAAAGCAATACAAAACTGCGACTCCGCTAAAATAATTAGCAATAAAATACAACTTTGCTAGAAGAAAAAATCACTGCTGAAAATTTAAAAAAAAAATTTGAAAAACTATAAAAACATTGAATATTTTGTAAAAAGGTATAATAATATATTTTTAAAATTTTTATTTTCAATAAAACTTTTATAAAAAATTAAACTAAATTTTAAATTTGAAACCCGTTAAAAATATCGAGTAGTATCGATTATCCAAATAAAAAATATAGAGTATTTTTTTGGTATACGTTGTGGTGTAATGGACTATTACACAGATGGTGCCGTGTTCGAGCCCCGTCGACGACAACATCAATTAAAAAAAAAAAAATAATATGAGTTTTCTCTTCCTCATACGTATCGCGACGTCCACCTTCGGTGTTCACATATCACTTAACCCCACCGAACACTGAACCAAAAGTCGTAAGTGAAATCAACATAACACTTTTGTTAACTTTTGCCAAATATTATTGTCAAAACAACAATTGTTATTAAAATTTATGTGAATTTTTGTAAAACAGTGGTAGTGCTTTTAGTCTTGTGGCGTCATTACTCGTGTTAGCGTATGAGAGCCATTTGTAAAAGTTGGAAAAGTTAGTAAAATTATGTTAAATGGGTTTTTACAAAGAATTGTGAATTATTAATTAAACTCAGTGAATTATAGTGGATAGTTAAGTGTGTGCTTAGTAATTATTTTTAAATAAATTTATGTAATTACTTTATTTTTTTATATAAATGATCATCTGCAATAGTGAAGAAAACTATTTATAAAAATATAAAAAATGTAATTAATTATTAATTTAAATATTGAATAAATTAGTGTGTTTTTAAAAATTGGGGGGTTGAGGGCGTACTACGTTATAATTTTTAATTTTATTATTTTTTTTTATCAAATTCTTATTTTTCTAATATACTATCTATAGACGTATATTATTAAAAATTTAAATTTGTGAAATGTAAAAGATAAAGAAATGTAACATTAAAAATTAATAATAAATCGACAAAATACGAATATATTGAATAAAGCGCATTGGTAAATTGAATAAAGCACATTGTAAAGCAACAAAATAATTATTCAATTTGATTATTTATGTTAATACATTTGACGATATTTCGTCAAAATAACAATCAACAAATAGTTAAACGTCAAAAAATGTATTCAATAAACAATTTGTTAAAATGACGGGCAAGTTTTGTTGGCTGTATAGTAGGCCGGGTCGATTTGTATGGAGGCAAAAAAATCGCTCAACGTTCAAGGAAAATCGTATTCTAGGGATCAAAATAAGAAACTTTGACGAAGGAACCATACCTCTAAAACGAATTCTGATGTCCCGACTTTTGACCCGTATGGTCAAATTTTGACAAATCCCACTTTGACCCATTTAGAGTGCCCCAATCGAATCCAACCCAATCGAATATAATTTATGCATTCATCTGCTAGAGCGTCTTCCGGAGAAGAAATAGAGACCCTAATATTGGAAAGACTTCTCCTACTTTCTATAATATCTCTATCCCGAGATTTGTACATTTTGCTATAAAACACGGCTAAAAAGGCCCTCTTTCAACTTAAATTTTACCCCTTAACGGCCACCTACACACAATTCTATACCACATTCAACCTACTTTCTCTCTGACTGTGTACATACGTATTGTACATTGTACAATACAAAGTAAGTTGTGTAACTCTTTGGCTTACAATTCTCACTACTCGGAAAATTCGTAACTGGGGTGCTTCTGGTGGGAATCGAACCCACGATACCCGCACTGATAAGCCAGCACGCTACCAACTAGCCTACCGGGGCTCACATTGTGCCACTTTAACATAAGTTCTTTGATTCACAAAAATAGTTTATTTACCTTGTTCTCCGACTTAAGGGGAAAACATGCATTTGCATGCACTTTAGGCCCCTGGTAATAATATAGTAATTTTCAAGTAATAACAATTGTAGTGTAACACTTACCTAGGAACACAAACGGAATGGAAAATACCGTAATGACGTAAAACATGTATAAGTTCGGGAGCTGTACGGAAAGCTCCCATAATACTAAACATGGCCAGCATAGTATTCCATATTATTAAAGGGCCACGTAATTGAAATCTGTAAAAATAAAAATGCATATTGTATATAATATATTAAATATTTTAAATCAGGAAATTTATGAGGGTAAAGTTCGTAAAAAAGCTCACTAAATAATTTTGATATAAATTTAAAACACTAGCGAAATTTCGTTTTAATAAATGTGCAACGCATTTCAAATATTATTGATTCTTTGAACTCACACCTTCGAGAAGTTTAAATTAAATCATGTAAATATTTAACAATATACAGTAAAACCTCACAATAATGGACAACGAAGGTATAACATAAAATTTTAAAAATGTTAAGTTTTCTTCGATCTTCTTTTATTTTATTCTTTTTAGTTTAAACGAGCTTAAGATCATTTATTTATTAATTATTTATTTCCAATATTTCGTCTCCACATTTGGTGACTTCTTCAGGGAACAAATATTACAATTTGAAAGAACTAGTTTTAATAATTAAAAAATTTTTATATACATATAATAAATTTTTTTAAAAAAGGCGGGAAATCAAAAAAAAAAAAACAAAAAATATTTTCTGTCAATATGAAAAAATAAAAATATCCCAGAAATCAAAATTAAATAAAAATATCACAGAAAACATAAATATTTATAATAATTTATGATGTGAGCAAGATTATTCAAGTTCAAGATCATTTGTTTTTTGTTAAACAAAAAACCGTGCAACGATATTTATTAATCAAAAAATCTTCATCCGCAACTTAATGCAGATTTTAATCCACTGACAGGTCCTTACATGTTTCATGTAGCGTCACCTACAATCCTCAGACAACCAATGTGGACGGGGTAGAAGATTTACCCAAAGTTATAATTTTCCGATGGCAAAAGATGAACACTTTACCCGTAGTGTTTTTTAAACTTCATGAGAAGTTTAAAAAACAAAGCACGGAAGCATCCAACTAATTCAAAAAATTAAAACCTTTTTTTCTTTAACTAACAAATATCGTTGTTGTTTGTGTAAAGACTAGAATCTCTAGCCATAGTACACAGTGTTGTTAGTGTTTAGTAATAAACAACAACAGTTTCTGACTATAGAATTAGGACCATAGATCAGTTTTTGCCGTTTTGTGGATTATGGCCCAACATTTTTCTATTATAATTTCCCACATTATTTTGGGGAATTGTGTACAAAATCAGGTCATAATTCTCTTCAATGAGGAAGGTCCTCTAAATGGTGGTACTAACCAAAAATGTCATAATTCGCTTGTTTGTTAAACGGTTATGAACTTTATTTTCTGTTTGGTGTTTTTTTTTCTAAAATTTCGATCATTTAGAGGTTTTACTGTACAGATTAAAATTTTAATATAAATCTTTAATTGTATATTTATTATTTTAATTTATGCCTTTATTTAACATGCCCATTAAAAATAATTATTTTCAATATTTGTTAAGTTATTAACGTTTTTCTGTTAAAAAAACATTTGAGAAAAGCTCTCCGAAAGTATTAAATGTTTATTTTAAACAAGTTGTGAGAGTGTTTAACCATAGATGGCACATCTTATTTTGCATACACTAAGTACTTTCTTCGTTGAATCGGCGAAGTTCATTTTTAATGCGGTCCCAGTCACTCCCAATACAAAAAAACTTAAAAATTAATATTTGATTGGAAAAACAATTTAGTTTTTATTCGTATCCATCATTAAATTTGTTATTTTTGATACGACTTATACCTAAATTATTTGAAAAATCAACATCAAGTTTTTTTTTGGCTTTTTTTATAGGGTCTCCAAAAATCACAAAAAAAAACAGCAATTTAGGGTACATAATAGTTTATGTATTTTATTAAATATTTACTTTTACACATCAAACTATAAAAGTACACAGAAAAACTTATCAACCTAAAATATCTAATTAAAGATTTGATTTGAATTTAATTTGTTTCTAAACAAAAATTTTAATTGAATCAATTAATATTTTAATTGACTTTTAAATATATAAATACATGTTTTATTTTAGACGTAATTATCATATTATTTTGCATAAATAGAAAATTTTCTGTATAAAATACCAAATACATTTGAAGTTAACAAACAAAACAAGCATACACACAAACAGACTCAGCATTGCAAAAAACACACATACCAACGTATAGATCACACACTTTTTTTGTGAGCATCATATTTTTTTTTTTTTTTGTAGAAGTTATTTACAACTTTTTTTCCTTCTTAATTTTAATAAAAGGTTTAATTGATAGTATCATTGCCGTGATAGGTGCAAAATCAATTAAAATATTAATTGATTGTATAAATTTTTTAATTGAAACTCGTTTTAAGTTTTTTCTATGTAAATTATTTTAGTTATTTTTTAGTGTTATTTAGTGTGAGTTGATTGAGATTTGGTGACTCGATTTGAGGAATAAATTTTTAAAAAAATTACGCTTAAACACGATTTCCGACGCTTCAAAAAACTTTCATACAAAAAAGTAAACGGTGTTCGTCGATTCGACGAAGAAAGTGCGTCTAGGGTTAATAATGTTTACTTTTTTTTTTTTTATAAATTCTATACAAATATTTAATTGTCAACACCGGCGTAGCTAGACAATTTTTTGGAGGGTCTTTTCTTAAGGAGTCTCAAAAGTTGACAATTTGATAATAGCAATCCACTTTCAATTTTTTTTTGTTTGTTAAATCCAGAAAATTTTTGTTATATCGGAGCTAAATTTTAGTTAATTTAAAATCAGCAAAAAATTTCCAAAATATTAGTAGACAAAATAATCACAAAGAAATGTGAAATTTTTAGTTTTTTCTTTGCAAAATAAAAATATGCCCTTCTGAAATCAGCTGTCTACAATTTTTTACCAATTATTTCTATTAATTTTAGCAGGATATACTGTTATTTGCATTCAACTAAATTGATGATAAATGTAACAAAAATTTTGTAAATATTACAGTTTTTCAATAAAAATTATTCAAGTTCGAGGCCATATACTCTATATTTCTTCATTAGAATATTGTCCTAACAAATAATCTATAGAGTTTTTGTTTTCAAATTTATTATTTGACCCTTTCAGGAATGTGTTGATAGATCTATTTCGGGAATTTTCTAGGTTCCCATCATCAGAACACGTTTTGAAAGCGGTAACAATCCCATGCCAAACCTCAAGCATTCATATGAACTAGTTTACTCACTACATGAGAACTAATATACATATGAGTTTGAAATTAAAGATTATAACCATTGATCAAACCATTGATTTTAGCACATTAAATTGCTATTTTTATTTAACTAATATTTAACTCGAATTTAACCAAAAATTTTAAATGTAACAGTTTTATTTTTGCTGTTCTTATCTTACTAATATTTAGGAAAAAAAGGCCCTGGCAGAAAAATACATTTGGCACAGTGTTGGCAAAGCGTAGGCGACGGTCGGTTATGGGTTGGCAGAACTTGGAATTAACATTATTGACAGTATTGTCCTGTTACCCGATTGATGAAAGTGGTCAACCGTTGGTTTAAATCAGGAGTGCCCAAAAGTTCCTTATGGAAGAGCAAACACCAATACATTTAAAGAAAAACTAATTTTTATTCAACATTTTTTGTTGTAAAAACCAATACATACAAAGAAAAAAATATTTCAATGTTTACCAGCAAAGCATACGAAAGTGTTGTTGCTTTGCGCTTGCGTGTATAAAGTGAAGAACGACAAAAAAAACTAATAAGACAAAGTTGTTTGTGTATTTCGTATTGCTAGTGCTGAGCGCTCTATATGTGTATTAAAACACACAGCCTATAGCTAAGTGTTTTTACAAAAACAATTGAGTACCAAGCGCATAGGCCGTGGGCACCCCTGGTTTAAATGAACTTGCCACCGTTGGCATAACGTTGGTAATCCCAAAAATATGGTGCTTTTAAAACATCTTAAATTAAATTAATTTTGAGAAATATGTATAATAAAACACTTTTAAAAAGCAGCAATACAGTTTGGTCTTATTATACATCATATTTAAATGTGTGAAATATAATAAAATATTTAAAAAAAATGCTTCTAATTGGTATTAATATAATTTTTAACTAATTTTAGGATAAACTTAACTCGAATATGGTTTAATATTTTGAATGCACAAAATTTTCAGTAAAATTTGCATCTTTTTTCCTATATTTAGGAATTTACTATACTTCAAAAGACGTTTGACAGATTAAAAAAGTTTAAAAATACTCGTATTCATAAAGTCTAAAATTATATTTTTTAGATTCATAACGCTACACAAAAAAAAAATTGTGGAACATTTTGTTAAACATTTAAAATATTTAACTAACTTTCAGTCATTTTTTTTTGCTGACATCGCGTTTTCAGCTAAAATTGTAATGAAACGCTTTGACCAAAAAACTAAGAAAATTGTGCTCATAAACACATTAATAGCATGGAGAACAAGTGAAAAGACTATGGACGAAGTAGAGAAAAAAGAAAAAATACAAACAAACAAAACTATTATAAGACTTACACAAAATGCAAGCGAGATTGATTTCGTTCATTTAATTTTATCTTTTGTATACTACATATCGAACAAAGGTACGCATGTGCACATAAATATTGTTAATACTAAAAAATATAAATAAAACAATAAATAAATTAAAATGCAGGTAAAAATAAAATACACTTCGGTGCTGCTGTACAAAACAATATTTTGATAAATTGAGGATGCAGGCAAAAATCCTTATTAATATTATAAAAATGACTGTTGATTTGTTTGTTTGTTTGTGTGAGCATCACGTCCAAACGCCTGAACCGATTTTATTCAAATTTGACACATAGATAGTGGGCGGTCTGGAAGGAACTATAGGCTATATGAAATTTTTATATGATTGACGTGGCACTTTTACGCCCACTTTTTCACTATTTTCGATATGGCTTTACCGATGCAATTGATATTTGGTACCCAGAAAGAGATGTCACAGATAAGCACTTTAAGTTATATCAAATTTAGATATTATGGGCGTGGCACTTTTACGCCCACATCTTCACTATCTTCTATATGGCTGAACAGATTTTGTTGAAATTCGGTACACAGATATTGGGATGACTCATAAGCACTATTTGCTATAATAGATTAAGACTTGGTGGGCGTGGCAGTTTTACGCCCACTTTTTGATATCTTTTATATGGCTTAAAGGATTTTATTAAATTTTGGTACACAGATAGTGGGCAAACTGAAAAGTTATCCATCATCGAAAAAACTAGGTATAAGGCACGCTAACACCGTAGCGGGCAACTCCCGCTATAAAATATAAATTACGCTTTGATGCGACTGTACAAAACAATAAATGCCAGTCTAATAGGATTATTCTAAAAAAATGTGACAACATTTTTTTTTTTATTAAATTTATCACGTTTCTTGTTATATAAATTTTTAAAAAATTTGTTATCGTATTTTATATTTTTTTTATAACAAGAAAAAGTTTGTAAATTTCACCACTTTTCACTTTTTCTATCAAACAGAATCAAAATAATAATGAAAAAATCGAATTGAAATGTTTGTAAACTAGAAAAAAATAACAAAATGCAAAATATAGAAATCCGTCATTGGATTTCGCAAAATTATTGTAAATTGTTTTGCTTAACGGCAGTTCAATATGTGTTTATTAGGGTACTTTCCCATGCCCGTAATAAAAGTTCCAAACACACTTCTCACAGGTTACATGCCCGGAAAAGAAAACTCCGATAAAAATCGTAAAGAAACCCGCAAATTATATACCTGTCGAACATTGCCGCATGGAACGATAAATCTTTCAAATATGTCGTTAGTGATAGAAAATGCTTTTGAGAATTTGGAGAATTCTTCGCCATTTTAATTTCAGTCTATCCACAATTATTGCTAGTGATCGTTCAACTGTTGTACATATTTTAGCCAAATTCAAAGAAAATTTTTTTGAAATTTATCTATTTTATTTTGATGAGAAAGAAAAATTTTATTTGTTATGTGCTTTTTCTTACATGACAAATTTGTCACGGTTTTTCTATGACAAATTTTTATCAGAATACGAAAACTATAACAGTTTTCATTCACATCAGTATTGTCACAATTTTGTCATTGTTTTTAAAATATTAAGGGTTTTTATGATATTTATTTTTTGTATTTTAGGAGTATCTTCATTTGAAAAACGTAAAATTGCGTCATACATACTTATGTACATTCATGTTAGTAAGTTGGAATTATTATGGATTGTTCTAAATGTTATTAATGAAATATATTTTGTTTATTTCCAGATTTCTTATTTAATTGCATTCTGTTAACGATGCGGAAGTTCTGACATTTTTATATATATTTAAAACAATTACAAAAAAAAAAACAGATTTAAATTTCAGCAAAATAAATTAACAAAAGTAAAAATTTTATACCAAGTTGTTCAGTTTTTTTCAATCTACTAAGCACCAGAAAAAAAATTTGTTGATTTCAACAAGTCGATTTTAATTTGCATTGATGTGTCAACAAAAAATGCTGAATTTCAGACTTGGGCGATGCAATTACATTTCAAAATCGTTCACTTATGAAATTTTTCTATATCATTAATAATTTCAGAACTACGCTCACACTTGTGGGCTTAAACGCTTCCTTGGGAAATTTTCAATTTTGTCAATACCAGACATGGGACATAATTCCCATATTTGTGTATTTAATTACAGGCCAATTACTTTTTTATGTTCAATTACATGTAATTGAGTGTAATTGAGTAATTGCCCTGTAATTAAATACCCAGATATTGTTACTAATCCCCATGTTTGGTATTAAAGATTTTACAAATTTTCCAAGGAAGCGATTAAGCTCACAAGCGTGAGTGTAGGTCTGATATTATTAATAATATAGAAAAATTTCATAAGTGAACGATTTTGAAATGTAATTGACGTCGCCCAAGTCTGCTGAATTTACTATTTTTTTTGCTAAAAATCATCCCACTGATGTTCAGAAAACACTTTTGCAGATATTACCAATTTTTCTGCAAGGATCATCCCAGCAAAAATTTAGCTGACTTAACTAACTTTTTTTGCTAACTTTACGGACTTTTTTTGAGTGTAAGATTAAAAAAAAAATCACACACAAGATGTTGACTGATTGGAAAAAATTTAACAATTGTCAATTTAAGCTTGAAAAATCTTTTAAAAAGTCCATTTAAGCAACATCGGAGCACTCATTAATAGATTTTTAAACGACATTATGAGCTTTCGGAAAACAATTAAAATTTTTCTTTTCCCAGTATGATATTATGGAAGATTCACTTTTATAGGAAAAGTTTTAAAAACAGCAGCGTTTTAGAAATCTATATAATAAATGAGAAGGCATTCAGTAAAAAATTGCGATATTTAGAAAAATGATAATTTAAAAGTGATTGTGGGGGGGGGGGGGGGCGGCTAAAGCCCACCAGACCGGCCTATCTACGCCGGTGATTATTAAAGATGATTTAAAAAAAAAAAAAAATACGCAAGTTTAATTTTAACTGTTATATTACAGGAAATAAATTTATAATTTCCTTATTGTTATGAGACATTAAACAATTAACATCAACAATAGCTTAATTTTATAAATTATATACTCAAACAACAATTTATAATTTATTGACCTGTTTTAAATGATTTTAATTTCACTCAGAACTTCTTAAAATTCGGTGGATTCGAATAAACTAAATGCTAAAAAGCTCATTGAAAATGTTGTTGAGCGGTGAATTTAATTTTGAGGTAATCCGTCGATGCTAAAAGTTGGAATATAATAGGGAATTTACACAGAAAAGTTAATCTACTAAAAATAATGTTTTACTGCTTAATCAAGCAGTAAACAAGTCGATTAAACCGTTCTTTAATCTTTTTGATTAATAGTTAATCCAACTTTGCCTCTGCTTATTATTTCTAATAAACTCTGCATTCATACTACTAATTGTCACATAAAAATTAACGTAAGACGATGGCGCAAAAAAATTTTGACGATGTTGGTAAAATTTTTGCTAACGCCGACATTATCCTTGTTCCTCCTATGCCGGATCACTATCGGCGCCAACTTGGTATTTTAAACAGACAAAGTTAATATTTTAGCTGTTTTTGGGAAAAGATCGAGAGTTTTTACCATTTTTAAAATTACCATATGGCAACCTTGACGATATAATTTTTTTGAGTTTAGTAGTTTTGTTTTGAGAGAAAACGAAAGAAATTTTGAAATATTTTAGACTTTGAGTGTTTGAAAAGTTCATCGCTCGATCGGTCAGATTTTCTAAAATTATATACATTCAATGAACTACACAGAAAAAATTATGGGCCAAAAATATCTAATTAATCGATTGTTTGAATATCAATGGCAATTTAAACAGTTTTTTTAATTGATTCAATTAAAAAATTTATTGAATTTTCTAATATATCCATATAGTGTTGACAACATGTAAACAAAATTTTTAAAAATTTGGCAAACTATTTTTTTTTTTATTTTATTTAGATTAAATAATCAAACAAAGGTTTAATTATATTAATATATTATTTAATTTGTAAATAAAAATGATTAACTTTTAATAAGTTGAATAGTTTACCGATTTCAAATACACGCAAAATCGTAGTTATTTCACTAGAGTTTGCTACACTCTTTTTGTTGAGATAATCGTGTACGCACGACAACTTAATTTAGTTTCGTGTTTTATCTGTGGTAATAAAAGTGCACATGTGGATTTAAATAAACCTTATCGAAAAAGGACAATTGAACTATTATTTTTGTAAATAATTAAATTTTCAACATGTATAAGTGTCATTTAACTATCATTTTAAAGTTGTGTGTGATTTTTTTAAGAAAGCAATTCAATTACAAGAAAAAGTACAAGACAAGACATGCAAAACAAAAATTTTGTCTTTACTTTTATTTGTTTTCTTATAATACATTTTTATATTAAAAAGCTTTAATTTTATTATAAATAAAATGTCAATTTAATTTACAAACCTACATTTATATTTTTATTTAATGGGGGGCATATAACAAAAATAAAAAAATACGAGTTTTCAATTAAAACTACCATTGTTTTCTTCTCAAGTTTCAATTAAAGTTTTAATCAATTTAACTAAACTTTTTAATTGAGATTGTAAAGAAAAACAATAACTCTTTTAATTGATATTATTATTATTTTAATTGAAAGAGTTTTAATAAACTGTCTGCAAATTTTTTTAGTTAATACTATCATTTCAGTGGTAGGTGCAAAATCAATTAAAATATTAATTGATTCAATAAAATTTTTAATTGAAACCCGTTTTTAGTTTTTTCTGTGTAATTTCTAGCAAAAAATTACTTTCCATATTCATCAACATAACAAAAAAAGTTTCATCAAAAAAAGTTAGATTGATTTTTTCAAATAATTATTTGGCAACTCACATTTTCTTATTCACGATTGTAGTCAAAATGATTAACTATTTTTAAGGTTTTTAAATCACTTAATTAGATTTTTCTAGTAAAAAAATATAGCCATTTAAAAGTACTGAGACGAAAAGGGAACACTGTGTCAAAAATAAGTTAACGTTAATCAAGTATATTAATTTCGCTGTCTAAACTCCCTATGAGTTTCTAGTTACGTGACTTACAGTATCCCGACCCGAAAGATTTTAACGAAATTTTAATATGTTGTTGAGGAGCAAAATAAAAGAGAAGTATTTTTTTAGCTGCCAAAACTCACGTTTAAGGGTTAAAAATTGTGGTAAAAATATTTGTTTTTGTATGAAAACATGTCTAAAATTTACGAAAATTAGATTTGTTTATGTGCATGATGAAAGTACTCCAGAAACAAAAAAAATTTATATCCATATTGCCTATATGGTGGACCAGCAGTGGCCACATTTTGAATTATTTTTGAATTAGAAGCAAACGATTACGAATATCTTAAAAAGCTCAGAACCACCTCTATTAAATTAAATAGGCATTACTATGCTTTATTTTTAGCTTAATCCAACTCCAATTGCGCAATGAAGAGCCAGATATAATGTTACCTAACAATCTATTTTTTATTAACACGAATATTCTAAAAACCTTTTGACATATTTTATACACCAGTAAAAGTGTCTTTAAATGAGATTTCATTTGATACCAAATTTGACTACTTTTAAATAGAACGAAAAACTTCGAACATCTTAAAATGTGGGGGGGGGGGGGGGGGGGAGGTCATTAGTAGCCCCTTATTCTCTACATCATATAAGAAGTACATTAAGATCTGCTGGTCCTGGCAGGGATACCTCCCTTGTAACATAAAAATATCAGGCTAAAAATGCAACTCTAATGCGGGAAAAAAGTTAAAAATTTTGAACAAAATTTAAAAATACTCTAATAGAAAATTTTTTGTGAAAATGTTTGCTAAAACTATTTAAAATTAGTTCAAAATGACGTTGCAGGAAAATCTGCTAAAATTGGCTAAATATTAGTATGATAAGAATAGCAAAAATAAATCTGTTATTCTAAGCTAAACTTTAGTTAATTGAAAGTAACACATTAATCTGCTAAAATCAGCAACAAATTAGCATTTTTGTATGCGAAAAAAATTGTACTTCTGAAATCTGTAGTCTATAATTTATTTTCAAATATTTCTGCAGATTTTAGCAATGTTGTTTGTATTCAACTAAATTTTAGGTAAATATAGCAAACATTTTGTTGATATTACAGTGTCTGCGGTTTTTGTCTACAAATATTTAGTAATGTTTTTACTGAATTTAGCAGAGTAAATTGCTGTTTTCAATTAACTTAAATTCACTGCGAATATAACTAAAAATTTTTAAATATAAAAGTTTTATGTTTGTTGTTACAAATATTCAGCAAACAAAAAAAAATCTGCAAACCTTAACATACTTTTCTGCAACGTCATTTTTAACAAATTTTTAGTAGCTTTCTCTGCAATTTTTACAGTTTTATATCTATGAGTGTAGTTAAAATTCATATATTTAATAAACATTAAAAATTTCAAAGATAGTTAAAAATAATAGTTAAAATTAAAAAACTATAACTTTAAAAAGAAAATAAAACCTTAAACTTTTAAGTGCACTCAAAAAAAAATGTCAGTAAAGTCAGCAAAAAATTTTGCTCAGTCAGCAAAATTTAGTCGCTAGGGTGCTTGCAAAAAATTTATAAAATATTTGGCTGAAAATTGGCGAGATATAAAAATGTCCATACATTGACGACATTAATTAATTTTATATCTGAAAATGTCTAGATATAATTATATATAACATAAACAAACAAATATTTCAAACATAGACCAATTATCAGGACTGTTATTTGTTACGTTACTCAGAACAATAACATTTCAGAATGTATGTGATATCCGAATAAAATAAAATGAATAAAATATAAAAAATAGAAAAACATGGACCTATTCGACCTTTAAGTTCTTGCATTAAAAACGCAAAATCTCAATATACATTTTTCAAACAAAAATATTTAATTATGAAAATGTGTTATTTATGCTGAATTTTATTTTCATATTACGTTTTGAAAATTTGTAAATATTATTGTTTTGTGTTTAGTCAAAATTGTCCAGAGCAACCAAAAAAATATTCATGTAGCAAAGAATTAAACCATGTTTTCAACTACGTACATGCATAGTTGTCTAAATGATGACAATTTTGAATGAATCCAGATGCCGTATATAATTTTAGAAACAAAACAAAAAAATAACAAAATGTGAAATACACATAAACATAAACAATCATTTTTCTGCAAATAGAGAAAGGAAACATATAAAAATGACCTAGGGGTGCCATTGTCTTTCGCTTTAGCCTGCCTACCTGAAGATATATTTACTTTCAATTTAACCACATTCGAAAAATTACAAATACACATTTTATTTTTATTAAATTTAAATACTTTATTTTGTCTTTAATTTAATTAATAAACAATTTCTTTGACAAACCGGAATCAACAAAGTAAAAAAAAAATTTATATCCACAATTTATATGAACTATATACATTATTGGAATCTTTTTGTTTTATGTATGAAAAACGTATACAAAAGTTTTCCATAGTTGATTTTTTTATATGTATGTCTTACAGTAGTCGTACTTTTTGCCGCGACATCTACGTCATTCTACGTACATTGATCAATGTAGTTCTTGTACACACCATTAATGAGCTTATAAGCACAATTTTGGTAACAAAATAAATTAGTAAAACATTAGTAAAATATTAGTAAAATATTAGTAAAACATTAGTTCAAAACAGTTGACTGCTGAAATACAATTTTAGCAAAAAATTTGCTAAAAATAGTATAATTTACAAGACGTTTAACTAATTTTTGTACTAACTTATATTTTTGAGTGTGATTTAATATAGCTTATGCGTGCAAAATATAGAAAAACTCCGCTTTTTGGCCAATCTTTCACGGAATAGTCGATATTTACAAAAATATATATTAATTTAAAGAATTCCCCCGAACGTGTTTTGCATAATTATATAAATTTATCAAGTTTTGTAAAGTTTAGAACATAAAAACACAATAAAACTGTTTAAAAAAATATTAAAACAAATTAAAAAAAACACGAGACTTTCTTTAATGAATTTGTCACAAATAAACAAAATAACTTTAAATATGAGTCAGAATATAAACATTAGGCCGGGTCGATTTGTATGGAGGCAAAAAATCGCTCAACGTTCAAGGAAAATCGTATTCTGATGTCCCGACTTTTGGCTCGTAGGGTCAAATTTTGAAAAAGCCCACTTTGATATTTCAGAAAGTAGGAGGAATCTCTCCAAGATTATGGGAGATACTTCTTCTCCGGGAGACGCGCTAGCAGATAAATGCATAAATCATCATTCTAGGGGTTAAAATTTAAGTTAAAAGAGAGCCTCTTTAGCCGTGTTTTTTTTAGCAAAATGTACAAATCTCGGGATAGAGATATTTCAGAAAGTAGGAGGAGTCTTTCCAAGATTAGGGTCTCTATTTCTTCTCCGGAAGAAATAGAGTATAAATATATTCGATTGGGTTGGATTCGATTGGGGCACTCTAAATGGGTCAAAGTGAGATTTTTCAAAATTTCACCGTACGGGTCAAAAGTCGGGACATCAGAATTCGTTTTAGAGGTATGGTTCCTTCGGCAAAGTTTCTTATTTTGATCCCTAGAATACGATTTTCCTTGAACGTTGAGCGATTTTTAAATCGACCCGCCCTAATAAACATAGATGGTAACCGATTCGAGTTCGGGTATCGGTAAGGGTAACACTATTTTCTTTTATTTCGGTAACGGTATTTTAGGGGCAACGACATTTGAGTTATTTCGGTGACGTTTTTTTAGCGGTAACGATGTTGTACTTATTTCGGTAACGTTATTTTAGCGGTAACGGTATTTTAGTTATTTCGGTAACGTTATTTTAGGGATAACGGTTTTTAATTTATTTCGGTAACGGTATTTTAATTGTAATCTTATTTGAGTTATGCTAATGCACACCGATATTTTTAAAGCCATTATGCTCGAGTTTTAATGACTGGCTAGTTTATGATCAAATTTAGGGAAAATATATCTATAAATAGCAATTTTTTTTTTAGATCTTGTCAGATTATTTCGGTAACGGTATTTTACGGATAACGCTAATTCAATTACATCGGTAACGGCATTTTAGTTATTTCGATAACGGTATTTTAAGGATATTGGTATTTTAGTTATATCGGTAACGGTATTTTGCGGATAACGGTATTTTAGGAATAACGATAGTCAGTTGAAAGGGTTTTAACGGTATTTTAGAGGTATTGCCTGCCATCCCTGAATATAAATAAATTAAGATAAACACATAATTAACTTTTATGTTTTAACTTGATCATGTGGTAATTAATATTGAGGATATTCACGTCAAAACTTGTATTCTAGCAAAAATGGAAAAATAAAAAATTCCAAAAAAAAACTATATTATCCGAATAGAGATAAATAAAAGGTTATATTAAATTTATTTCTCTTTTTTAATTTTTCTTTGCTACACTACTCGACGGCAAAAAAACTTCCTTTGAAACATCTTTTTTTTATTAAACCTTTGTATGCTGAATCCAAATCTGGACTCTTTCTCATTTGCAGTTTTAAAATATCGTGATTTTTATATTTAAATCATTCACCCAATTTTCTCGTATATTTTGCTTAATTTTTCGAAATTTTACATCAAAATCATGAAATTTTTTTAAGAATATAAATCTTCACAAAATTACCTTTAATTTGAGTATAATCATATCGGCGTTCTTTATCAGGATATAGCGCTGTTTTATTGCAAGGATGTTGAAAATTGACCGTTTTCAGTTTTATCCTTATAAATTTTAAGCATGTTAAAAAACATTAAAATTTTATCATTGAGCATATACTAGACATTCCTATGAAAAAATGTTTGCATTCAATTAGCAAATCCATTGAAAATGTCTTGAAAAATTTAGAAAAAAACTTTAATTTTTAACTGATGTTCCACATGCTTCAAATAACAAAGTAAAAAAAAATTAATATTTCACATAAAAATATATTAATAATATTACTACGGACGAATTTGAAACTTTTTGCATAAACTGTCTTTGTAATAAATATTTTCTAATATATTTAGGTCTAAATCAGGCAACATTTTTTTCTCACTTTTTTATATTTACTTTATATACGTTATATTTTTACATACAAATTTTTATCTTTTCTAAATATTTCACTATGGATTTGGAATTTGTATACAAAAATGAGTTTGGCGAAATGCTTAGTTTACGAATAGTGATAAAATTTAAAATTATTTTAGCATACATAAAATTTATAAGGATATAACTAAACATGCACAATTTTCAACTTCCTTGCAATACCGGCAAAATACCCTAAAACAAGCACCGACATTATTATAGCCGGAAAACATATAAAATCAATCACTCGATTTCCTCCACACTTTCTGATTTCAACCAAATTTGGTATAGAAGATGTACATCATATAACTATAACCTCGTCCAAACGTAAGCCATCTAATCCTAGCGGACCTTGAAATATCGCGTTTCAAAATAAATATTAAAAAAATTTAAAAAAGTAGTCGTACAAAATCCTCCATATCTTTTTAACGTCTTAAGCTACGAGATTCATTGATACTTCATTTTAAAGCTACTTAAATTGTGGTTTTACAGGTACACATAAGTTATTCACTTTTTCACGGCACTTTTTATTGTGTACAAATCGCTATATGGAGCTCTTACGGTATTCAGAGTTATGAGGAAAAATTTAAAAAAAAATTATTAAAAAAACTGATAACTCAGGAACATGGAGTATAATATATAGAATTGCCAACATAATTTATAATTATCATATTCACATATTATTTTAACAACTTTAGTAAAGCAGGTTTTTGAAATACAATGGTTCGAACAACGGATTTCAAAAAAATACATTTTGCAGTCAAGAAGAGAATAACTTATGTATACGAGGGCGGATCAATAAGTCCGTGACTATTAGAACTTCCCTCGTAGTTATATGAAAAGCTACACTGCTCCCATCAAGTACCACATATTAATAGAGTACTGTCAAACTTTGAGCAAGTTCCGTCATTTACTTTGCGTTTAACAGCTGTTCAAAACATACAACCTCGTGGATTTTTTAAAAAATGGAAAAAAGCGAATTTCGAGTGCTCATTAAACATTATTTTTTGCGATCAAGGAAAAGCTTGATAACTACTATGGGGACTCTTCACCATCGATTTCAATGGTAAAAAAGCTGTTTACTGACTTTCGTTGTGGTTGCACAAGTACAAATGACGCTGAACGTTCTGGACGGCCAATTGATTTCAATACAACCGAAAATGTCGAAAAAATCCACGATATGGTGTTGGCCGATCGAATAGTAAAAGTGCGTGAGATTGTTGATGCCATAGGCCTTTTATATGGCAGTGTGGTTTCGATTATAAATGATCAGTTGGGTTTAAGAAAGCTGTCTGCAAGATGGGTGCCGCGTTTGCTCTCAAGTGACTATAAACGTAATCGTGTGACAACTTCAAAGGATTGTTTGGAATGAGTTTTTGCGGCGTTTTGTAACTGTGGATGGAACAAGCTAAACTAAACAATGGGTTTCTCCGGCTCCGAAGAAGGCCAAGGTAAGTTTGTCGGCCAATAAGGTGATGACAACAGTTTTTTGGGATGCACGCGAGATAATTCACATCGATTACCTTCAAAAGGGAAAAACAATAAACGGCAAACATTATGCCAACTTATTGGACCGATTTAACTAGGATTTAAAAAAAAACGACCACATATGGCCAAGAAAAAAGTTCTTTTTCATCAAGATAATGCACGGGTGCACACCTGTGCAGTCTCAATGTCAAAATTCCATGAATTGGGCTACGAATTGGTACCTCATCCGCCATATTCTCCGTATTTAGACCCCAATGACTAAAGAAATGGCTCGGTGGAAAGAGATTTAGCTCCAACGATGAAATTATTGATCAAACAAATGCCTATTTTATGGACCTCGAAAAATCCTTTTTTTTTGGAAGGGATACAAAAATTGGAGAAACGTTGGACTAAGTATTGAGCTAAAAGGAGATTATGTTGAAAAACAAAATTTTTTTTTTTTGCAAAAACAATTGTATTTTGTTAAAAAAGTCACGGACTTACTGATCCGCCCTCGTGCCTAATGGCACAATTTGAGTAGCAAAAACTTTTGCCAAATATATTTAGACAAAAAACAGCAACAAAAAACTGTAATATCAAAAAAAAATGTTTGCTATATTTACCTTGAATTTTGATGAATGCAATCAAATGAGGTTCAGATTTTTATTCGCATAAAAAAAAACTGAAAATTTAAATTTTTCTTGTGATTTTTTTGTCTTCTAATATTTAGCTCAAATATAACTAACATTTTGTATATTTAACAGATTATTTTTGCTATTCTTATATTACTAATATTTAACAAAAAAAATATAAAAATAAATTTTTCTACAACGTCATTTTGCGTTTATTTTTAGTAGTTTTAGCAAACAATTTCAGCAATTTGTTTCTATTCGTGTAACTACGCGGTTTTACATTTCACCTGATGATATAACACTTTCACTGCATTTAGTGTAAATTATGTCAAATCTAATTTCTTAAATTACTCGATAATAATAATTAGTCATTATCGAAATCATTTTTATTAGTTTGTAGTACCTCCGCTTTATTACTCAAGATAAGGGTAGAAATTATTTGTTTTCAATCACAAGTTTTTAATTTTAAATGAATTATTACTTTGTTACCCAGCAAAAAATATTGGTAATGCCATCTCATTACTGTTTGCATTACCAATAATGATATATCATTACCTTCTGCCTTATTTTAAAATACAAAATATTGACTTCTTAATAACTGCCTATTGTAGTGATTATTTTCAAATAAAAAATAATGACTTACTCATAATGGGTTAAATAAGCACTTTTTATGAAGTTAAATTTTATATGTATTTTACTTATTTTAATATATATGTTAGAGATGGGCACGAGAGTGAATTTTGACTCACACTCACTCACGAGAGTAAAATTCCACTCACGCACAATCAATCGAGAACATTTTTTTACTACTCACTACTCACTAGCGCTCACGTGAGTAAATTGAGATTTTACTCACACTCGAGCGTTATAACGCTTGAATCACGCAAATTCACAAATAAAAATATAACTGAAAAAAAAATGTAAAAATTAATTAAAATTGTGAATTTTTTACACAAAACTGCTCTAAATATGTAATTTAGTCATTTATTTTGTATTTTAAAAACCCAAAAACTGTAAATCGGCGTAAAAATTAAAGAAAATATTTACTTAAAGAGAAAAAATATAGCAAGTTTGATATAATTTTTATTAAAAAAAAAAATTATGTTTTTTTCGACCTTTAATTGTGCAATGAAAATGAAAATTATTCAAGTTCGAGGCCATACTCTATATTTCTTTATTAGGATATTGTCCCAACAAATAATCTATAGAGTTTTTTGTTTTCAAATTTATTATTTCACCAAACATATTAGCTAGGTTGATACTAGTATCCCTAATATCTCATGAGAACCCGAAGTTTTAGAAAAGCTAAAGCCTCCATAATAGGCAAAGCTTTAATAAAAAACCTATTAATCATCAATTTTGCTATATTCTTGTCTTCTTAGTAATCAAGCACGTGGTTAGGGTCTTTTCTTAACAAGCATAATGACGTTACTAAACTTTGAAGACCAAAAATGTGCTATTTTTATACAAAAAAAAATAATTTTTACCCTGGCTTAAGTAATATTTTTTTGTTGTTTTATTAGTTTTTTGTTTTAATATACATCGAGATTTTTTAAAATTATTTTTAATTTATAACGAGCTCTCAACCTTTGTATATTTACAAAAATAAAGCAAATCAAACATATTAGGCTAGGTATATTTCAGATCAAAAATTGCCCACTTTCGGGATACCCTAATGTATTATTTTTTTTTGCCGATTTTTGTAAAATTAGGTGAGAAATTTTTTGCCGATTTTTGTAAAATTAGCCCAAATGGGGTAAAAATACTATTTTTCTAATTAATATTTATGTTATGCAATGAAAATGAAAATTATTCAAGTTCGAGGCCATACTCTATATTTCTTCATTAGGATATTGTCCTAACAAATAATCTATAGAGTTTTTTGTTTTCAAATTTATTATTTGACCCTTTCAGGAATGTGTTGATAGATCTATTTCGGGAATTTTCTACGTTCCCATCATCAGAACACGTTTTGAAAGCGGTAACAATCCCATGCCAAACATCAAACATACATATGAACTAGTTTACTCACTACATGAGAACTAATATACATATGAGTTTGAAGTTAAAGATTATAACCATTGATCAAAAAATAAATTGAAAACTTGTTTGATGTGCAAGATCCACCTCTGGTGGATATTCAATACACGTTTTTTTGTTTCTCTCTCCTTTTTATATTTTGTTTAGTTTGTAAGCAAAACAGGGGAAGTAAATTTGGCGGTACTCTGCCTTTTATACAAGTTTGTTATAATTTTTATAAAAATAAAAATTATGTTTTTTTTCGACCTTTAATTGTGCAATGAAAATGAAAATTATTCAAGTTCGAGGACAATATCCTAATGAAGAAATATAGAGTATGGCCTCGAACTTGAATAATTTTCATTTTCATTGCACAATTAAAGGTTGAAAAAAACATAATTTTTATTTTTATAAAAATTATAACAAACTTGTTTTATGCATTAATCTGTTAGAGAATCTTTCAAAGAAGATATTGATACAATAATCTTGGATAAGCTCCTCCTACTTCCTGAGATATGTCCATCCCACACATTGATACTTTCACAAAATACGGCAAAAAAGCCCTATTTTGAAATTAAAAATTAACCCCTTAAACCCCAACCACAATTATGATTGATGCATTAATCTGGTAGAGAATCTTCCAAAGAAGAGATTGATACCATAATCTTGTATAAGCTCCTCCTACTTCCTTATATATGTCCATCCCACACGTTGTTACTTTCACAAAATACGACAAAAAAGCCCTATTTTGAAATTAAAAATTAACCCCTTAAACCCCACCCACAATTATGATTGATGCATTAATCTGGTAGAGAATCTTCCAAAGAAGAGATTGATACCATAATCTTGGATAAGCTCCACCTACTTCCTTAGATATGTCCATCCCACACATTGTTACTTTCACAAAATACGGCAAAAAAGTCCTATTTTGAAATTAAAAATTAACCCCTTAAACCCCACCCACAATTATGATTGATGCATTAATTTGCTAGAGAATCTTCCAAAGCAGAGATTGATACCAAAATCTTGGATAAGCTCCTCCTACATCCTTAGATAACTAAATTAAAACTTAAAAAAGATTTATGGAAGAATTTTTTTGAAAACCGCAAAAAAGTAATATGTTTCTTAATATTTTTGATGGACTTAACGAATATGATAGGATGAACAATTACACTGTGATAGTCGAAAAAATGAACTTCAATATTTCTTTTTCGAACTATTAGGGGGGAGTCCCCTGAGTGCGAAAGTACATTTGGAAGTTTCAGATTGTCTCCAGTTTTTGAGAAATCGGTATATATCCATTTTTCATGGATATAGGTAAGTCTGCGCTATTTAAGACGACCTAAAAACCTGAAAAATGGCTAAAAATGGTCAAAATCGTTACTTTTGATCGACATTAATGGTTTAAATTACGTGAAATTTTGAAAAAAAGTCAAAACATTCCGTAAAAGAAAGCTAAGAAAGCAAAAAAAAAAACTAATACAGTCGAATAAAAATTTTTTAAATAGCGCAGACTTAGCTATATCCATGAAAAATGGATATATACCGATTTCTCAAAAACTGGAGCCAATCTGACACTTCCAAATGTACTTTCGCACTCAGGGGACTCCTCCCTCATAGTTCGAAAAGGATTCATCGAAGTTCATTTTTTTACGGGTCAAAAACTATCACAGTGTTATTTGTATGAAATTGTGTATATTTTCATACAATCATATACAAAAATCTAACATTAAAAGCAATTTTACCAGACTAAAACTTGGATTTTAATTATATTTAGATGTATCAGTGCACATACAATCATTTACTATTGTATCAGGTCAAAATCCGGATACAATAATATCTAGTTTTTATATAAATATATATATTTGTATAAGTTTAGATATAAACTGATACAATTATATACAAAACTGATACAATCTAATACAATTCTATCGGGCCATAATTCGGATCAAATTGTACTGGACATTTATCTAATTGTATCAGATTAGATCTAAACCCATTCAAACAGATACAATCATATGGACCCATATTTCGGATGAAATTTAATAAGATTACATATAACCTCACATAGAAATTTATGTGACTACATAAAACTCCATATCATTTTGTTTTAAATCGGGTAATTATAGTTATGAAACACTAACAAAATATTATTACTCAATTTTTCTCTTAAAACAATTAAGTAATCTCTTAAATTTGACACAATAAGAAATCAGTTATCACACTCTTAAAAACATTTAAAAGCTTTGAAAAAATGTTTGTAATATTAGAAAAAATACCAAAAATCATTTGTAATTATAGTTCTGCAACGCAGTGTATAACCACGTATCTGGTAATGAAAGTTTTTGCTGGGTTGTAAAGCCACCAGGCACCTGACACCTGGCACCTGGGTAACTTAATCTTTATTTTTATAAAAAAATTTGTGGAAATCATTTTAAAATGTTTAAAATTTCGTCTAAGTTTAAAGAGTGTTCATTCAATACTCTGGAACAGGGCTGGCAAAACTATGACCCGCGTGTCAGTGTGGTGGCACACGAGCGGACAGCACTCGACATTTTCTTGAATATTTTCAAATATCGTGATTATATAAGAAACCCTTTTAAACAGGTTATCAGAGGTTTTAATATTTATTTTCGCTATTAATATGAGATTTAATTCAAAAATGGTAAAATTTTTAATAAACGTTGTCAATGGCCTTATGAAATTATTAACAAAAAGTTAAAAAAAAACCTTAAATCGTTTTTTTTTACAGAATTTTTGTAAAAAAAAAATCGATTTAAAAGAATCAAAGTTCCAAAAGATTTTCAGAACATAAATAGTATCATTATTTAACATTTTTATCACCGAAAGTGTCGAAATTCCCCTCAAAATGTGTTATAACAAATTTAAATAAAGGGTGTCCCAAGAAGAACGCAATTTTTAAACCTGGCAACATTCGAAGTGTCATTGTTTGACATTTGAACAATTGTTATTGTTTGCTAGTAGAAGGTACGAGGTTAGTAAAAATGGAGCGCTACACGAATGAACAACGCATTCTCATTGTGAAATTGTTTTACCAAAATGGTGAAAGTTTTGCGGCTGATTTTGCCGATAAAATCATCTTCAGTGACGAGGCCCATTTTCATCTTGATGGCTTCGTCAATAGGCAGAATTGTCGCATTTGGGGTGAGGAAAATCCTCGAGTGATTCACGAGAAGCAAATGCATCCTCAACGTGTCACTGTGTGGTGTGGTTTTTGGGCTGGAGGAATCATTGGACCTTTTTTTTATGAAAATGAGGCAGGTCAAGCTCAAACAGTCAATGGTGTTCGGTATCGTGAAATGATAACCAGTTTTTTCTTGCCTAGAATTGAAGAAATGAATGTGGAGGGCATGTGGTTCCAACAAGACGGCGCCACATGTCATACAGCCAGAGAAACAATTCAATTGCTGCATCAGTCATTTCCCGGTCGTGTTATTTCGCGTTTTGGAGATCAGAATTGGCCGCCTAGATCGTGCGATTTAACACCACTAGATTTTTTTCTTTGGGGTTTTTTGAAGTCGATGGTTTACGCGAATAAGCCGACGACGACTCAAGCCTTAAAAGAGGAAATTGGACGCTGCATTAATGAAATACCGCAGCATTCATGCAAAACTGTCATTGAAAATTTCATTAAAAGATCGCGTGTATGCCAGCAAAGCCGCGGCGGCCATCTGCACGATATATTGTTCCATACATAACCTCATTCTGTCTACTTTACGATATAATAAAGTTTCACGATTTTTTTTTAAATATCTGTGTTTTATTTAAAATTTAAAAATTGCGCTCTTCTTGGGACACCCTTTAGATAAAATTTAGTATATTTCTAAGAACTTTAGATTTTTAGAAGTGTTAAAGATTCTGTGGCAAAAAGTCTCATTATCGGAGAAATCAAATAAATGCCAGATTTAAATTTCCAATAAAGTCGCAATTAAAAAGGGCGGCAAAAAGGAAAGTTAATAAAAAATTTCACAAGCGCTCAAAAATTTTTCAAAAAAATTAAAAAAAAAAAATTTTTCTCTGTTTATTACCTTTTTAAAAGAAAAGTTTTTGAAATTTTAAATGTAATTAAGGTGGCACGGGCCGCTTTTTTACAACAAAATATGCCTCTTTTTGGCACGCAATGAGAAAGGTCTTGCCCCATCCATAGAACAACAATAAAACGAAAATAGTTCAACAGATAATATTTATCTTTCTTCAGATTTGGTACACTCATAGAAATAAACCTGTAAAAATATCAGAAAAACCAACTAAAAATTAGTTAAAAAACGACGTTGCAGAAAAAACTGCTAAAATTAGCAGATTTTGTTTTTTTTTTTTTGCTAAATATTAATAAAATAAGAACAGCAAAAATAAATCTCTTAACTTTACAAAAATTTTAGTTATATTCGATGCAAATTTTAGTTACTTAAATAGAATAATTTACTCTGCTAAAATTAGTAAAAACTTTTACTAAGTATATGTAGACTAAAAATAGCAAACAAAAACTGTAATATCAACAAAATTGTTGCTGTATTTACCTCAACTTTAGTAGAATGCAAATAAAAGTTTAATTTGCTTAAATCAACAGAAATTAATGCTAAAAAATTGTAGTTTGCTGATTTTGGAAGAACAGATTTTTATTCGCTTTAAAAAAAACTTTTAATGATTGTTTGTCTACTAATATTTAGTAATTTTTTTTTTTTTTTTGCTGATTTTAGCCGATCAATTTGTTACTGTCAATTAACTAAAATTTAGCTCAAATATAACTAAATATTTGTAAATTCAACCGATTTATTTTTGCTATTCTTATTTCACTAATATTTAGCAAACAAAAAAGTCTGCTAATTAAACAGCTTTTCTGCAACGTCATTATTAACTAATTTTTAGTATCTTGTTTTTGTTGCTATTTTTACAGGTTTATTTCTATGTTTTCCAGCAAATCCCGCTTTTTGTCTGCCGAATATCGCTATTAGATCAAAAACAATTGGTTACCGATAGCGCCACTTTATAAAAGATGTTATTTAATTCGAAAATAAGTTTTTTTTTAAAATACAAACTATTTTAAAAATACCGACATTTTGGCCACAATTTTCATATAAAAAACGTCTAGTTATCCGAACTTCGCTTATAACGAACTAATTTGTCTGGTCCTTAGAAGCTTGTCTTAAACGGGGTTTGCTGTATTTGTCTTAAACTACAAATTAAAACTACGAATAATTTTTTTAAATTTTAGGTTTAATTGTTTCAATTTCAACGTGTTTTTTACAATTTTAATTACATATAACAACATTTTTAGGTAGAACAACGCCCACAATGATGACGAATGTTGACAATTGCATTAATCAACGTTTTCATTCAATATTTATGTACATACATATATGACGACATCAATTTTTTATATTGTTAATTATTCTACACACAGAGAAAAATTTAGCTATTTGCCAACTGAAATGCTGTTAATATGACTCAACATTGGTTATTACGAATTTCAGACGGTTGGCACAACTTAACATTACTTTTTGCAACAAAGTTCAGATAATTTAACTGAGTTTTAGTTGCAACACATAAATTATTGAGAAATCGAATGTAAATATAGTTGTACTAACTGAATTTTTAAGTTGTTACCATTAATATACACTATCCAATTCGGTTGGCACTTTATTTCTCTGTGTGTACACTCAAAATAAAATAAAATAATATGGTTTGGATTTTGTTAAAAATAAAGAATAATAGCTTTAGCTTAATAAGTTTTGTTAAAATCGAATTATAAGTTACGACAAACGGTTACCATTTTCGTACCGGTATAATTTTGTTCTTTATTTCGGCTTCGGTTAAGGTTTATAAAAAATAACGGTTATGGAATTTCAATCGTTTACCGTTTTGAATTTGAATAAGTATTTAAGCGGTTACAGTTTTTTAACAGTTATGGTATCCATCCTTGGGTAATATAGCAGTTTAAAATTTTTGAAATCTGCCCTATATACAGGTAAGAAAAAAAGTATATGGTACAAAGTAACAAAAACAATTTTAGTCTATTAAAATGTTTTTTTTTCTAAAAGTTAATGTTTTAATAATGTTGGACAGACAAGTCCTAAACTAGAAAGCATAGATTTCTTGGATATCCGCCTTTTTAAAGAATATTTTAAGGAAATGTTGTGTTGAATTTATATACATATACATATATGAAATAAAATTATTTTATAATTTTAGATATTATATTTTGAAGAAAATTTTTTACGGTACTATTAGTGAGTTGAAAATTTTTTTTCGTTTTTTTTTTTCATTAAAGTGTCTAAAATTGTGCCGATAATATGTATTTAAAATTTCGGGTCAAAATTCAAAATAGAAAAAAAGTTATACTGAAGTTTATCTATAAATATTTTATAAAATATATGAAAAATTTTATTTAAATAAAATTTAAACGCGTTTTTCTCGAAATGACATTTTTCAGATTTGACCCAAACTCTAGCTCAAAAACATTTTATCTGATTTTAATAAAACATTGCTCATTTTGTTTATTATTACACCTATTGTGCATTCCCCCACAGATCTGGTGATTCTTTTTCTTTTTTTTTCCCGTTTAGAGATTTAAAAGCTCGGAAAAATTAGTCTGTTTTTTATTTTTTCAAATACGGCCCATTTTTCGAAAATGGGGCGTTTTTGGAAAAAAAAATAAATAAAAAACAGACTAATTTTTCCGATCTTTTAAATCTCTAAACCCCCATGCACAACTAAATCTGTCTTTAAATAATATTTTACAGTTATTAACAGTTAACTTAGCAAATATTTCGAAAAGCGGAGCTAATATGTATTAAAATTTGGTTTGCACATTCGTGATCTACTTCCTAAAATCCATCACAATTGATCGCATCTCCGATGCATTTTTAGTGTTTAACAGTGTAATTATAATTTGAAATTTAATTGATAATTTCCGAAATACAATTAATAAATCTGAAATACAATTTAAAATGCCCAGCAAAACTTTGGTAATGGGTGCGATAAAGTAATGCATTACCTTGTAATGTGTACTCCTTACCTGTATCATTATTTCCAACAAGAAGTAATGAGTTACCAATAATTGAACACACATGGATTACCTTGTAATGAGACCTCATTACCTTTTACATTACTTCAAAACATAAAATAATGACTTACCGATCATCAATCACATAATGCATGAATTATAAACGTAAAGTAATTATTAATGTATATTTTTGAAAATCTATTTATAGACACATTACTTTTTGATTTTTTGTAAGCATAATGGTAAGGTGTATATTTTTGATATCACGAACGAAAACACGAAGCACAACAACTCATCTACATTTTAAGCAATAAAATATTGTATGTATCGATAGCTGAGTTGGTAGAGTTCTCGCCTAACTAATTGTTAAATACCAGAGACCCCAGGTTCGAATCCCAGCATGGCCAAGTTATTTATTTAATAAAAAAAAGTTATTTTTTTAATTAAAAAAAATATCTGTAAAAAAAAATTTTTATGCATTTTTTTTTATGAAAATCTATTTATAAACACATTACTTTTTCCCACCATGTAACCATATAAGTAACCAGTTACTTTACCCCCTACAAGGTAATGAGTTACTTTGAGGCTCATCGCCTGTAAAATTCATCAATGAAGTAACGTGTAAAGTAATGCATGAAGCCCTATGGCGATACATTACTTTACCCATGATTTGGTAATGTGTGGTTTTGCTGGGTGGTGTATTTATTTTTCGAAATACTTGCGTATATCTAATATTTAAAACTTGTGGTCCCTTGATTTCTTAATAACGTTTTTTTTATTATTAATCGTAGTTCCATAAAAAGAAGAGTACTTTTTGATAATTTTTAAATATGATTTACAATCTTTTATAAAATTTTCTTACCGTAATCGGTTTAAATAATACATTTTTGTATTGATGATAAATATTAGGGCTGTTACTCGAATAAAAATTATTCGATTAATCGAACGAACAGAATGAAAATTCGAACGAACAATTTAAAAAGCATGATTTTCGAATCGAATAAAACAAACAATTTAAAAAAATACTTCTTTTAATAAAACTGTTTCGAATAACGAATAATTCAAATAAACTTTGACGATTAATCGATTAAAACAAATAATTTAAAAAAATACTTCTTTTAATAAAACTTTTTCGAAAACGTACCAGTTTTTCTATGGATGGGAACCTAGAATATTCCCGAAATAGATCTATCAACACATTCCTGAAAGGGCCAAATAATAAATTTGAAAACAAAAAAACTCTAGATTATTTGTTATATCAAACTTCTTATATTATACTTTATTTAATTTCTACGATAACAGCTAGATAAATAAATAACAGCTTTTTTAATAAAATAATTTAAAAATAATATATTAATTTTTTATAGTTTTGTTAACTATAATAAAATATTGACATTTACAACCGAATTTCTGTTGTACATACAAATCTCTTTTTAGACAAATATTTAAATTTGAAACTAGAAAATATTAAAGGTTGAAATTTAAAAAAACATATATGAATTGGGTTTAGACTAGAGGTCCAGTACTTGTCTGACAAATGGAAGATCACCGGTTCGAGCCCAGTTCGGGGCATAACATTTTTTTTTATTAATAAAATAAATTTTGTTGAATGCATGTGAATCTTTTTATAAAATATTATAGTTCATCAACATCAAATATTCAATTGTTGCATTCGAAATTTGTAAATAAATGTCGGTTGTTACAATAGTATTAAAATTTAATAATAGTAATAGTACGTGAAACTACAAAAAATCGGTTGGCAAAAAATTCGGTTGCAACCACAAAACTGTTTTCTGTGTGTATATTAGGGTGGTCTTTCGTTGTATGGGCGAAAAATAAAAACGAGTTTTTGACAAATTTTTGTTTCTTCAAAATTAAACGGATATCCGCAATACTTGGCTTATTTAATACTTGAGATTGTGTTTAATAAAATACTTGACAGCAAACACCCGGTTTTTGATTTTTGTTGAATAAAATTTTCAAAAATCCAAAAGTCACTTTGAGGTACCCCCAAAATATTTATTAATTTTTTGACACAAAGTTAGGTTAAGTTAGCGATTTTCTGGGAAAGTAATATTTTTTATCTGAGTAGTTATGATTAAACCGAACACAAAAATTATTTTAATATTAATTTTTTTAATATTTTTAAATTATGCCCATTTTTCCAAGGGGCCCGATTTTCAAGGTCGATGCGGGACATCTTCCCGTTATGCTAGAACTCTAATTTTTTGCATGGTGAATTTTTGTACCCAAACAAATATTTTAAGATATTCTTAAAATAAAATAACATAAATAATTAAAGTATGTATAATACTTTAATTATTTATGAATTTTTTAAAATAATTTTTATTCGTTATTCGTTTAATCGTTCGATCAAAAAATCTTTAATAGTTTATTCGAACAAAATAAAAACCCGAATAAATATTTAAAACTCTAATACTTACTTTAACAGAATCATTGCTGGGCCCGAATTGCGGCATTCGTGATCGAGTGAAATCGTTCGAAAATAGTTTTTTCAATCAGTAACTACTAATATGCTAATAATTAAAACACGAAGTTTAATATTTAGTTTCAATCAATTACCGAACTACAACATCCGTGATCAAAAAAATTGCGTTTAAATGTTTTATTTTCAGATATAAAGAAACAATTTCGATAGCAAAATTATGATCCCTTCTACCCCATATTCTAGCTTTGGCTTAAATTTAGGGATTCTCGCCCACAGTGCGTACGTCGCTGATACCTATAATATTCAACGATTAAAATCTATATTAAATGGACCTTTAATTACCCATTAACTAAATCCTTGAAGTAAATTTCGTTTAAGTGTAATAATCAGAGTTTAAACATGCAAAGTGGAATATTAAGCTTTCTTGCTAAAAGAAAATATAAAACAACAAAGAGGCGGAAACGAGCTTTTTGTGCATTCTCCTGTTCTGAGAAAATAAACTTTTCAATCAGAAGTAAAACGTTAAATTACATGGAACTAAAGTTTGCTGTTCCGCAATACACATTTTTTTTATAAAATTTCATTCGATGTTCTTTCAAAGCGCGAAAAAGCAGTTTAATGTCATCCTTAAAAACAACTTTTGAGATAAACAAAATTTATAAAAATAACTTTTTTATTTTAAGTATTGTACACAGTGCTGCCAACCGAATTTGTTCAAAAATCGTCAAATTTTGTTGAAAAAATCTTCAAAATCGTCATTTTGAGAATGAGAAATCGTCATTCCGAAAACTCCTAATATTTCAATAAAAAAATAGAAATTTTACTCACAACTTCGTTTTATTCAATTCATTTGTAATTATTTCACAATTTTAATGTTCTTTTTTTATTAGTTCCTTTACAAACGACTCTGAGTCTTAAAAACACAACTCCCAATAATCATTTCGGGGAACTGAATTTTAAAATCACTGACCTATTTTAAAATCTACAAAATTAATTTAGTTTTAAAAATTTTTCCCGATATTTGGTTTTCTAAAATTCGGGCATACAATAAAGAGTTCAATAAATAAAAATATTTATGTACCAAGAATCAGATATGTAGAAAATCACTCTTTTATCAGTTATTTTGAAGCTAAGTGATTTAAATTATTAAAAAATGAAGATTTTGGATTTGCCTTTGTAAAATATATAGAAAAATCAATTCGAATTTCGTTATTTTTTAAATAAAATTAAAATAAAAGTTTCAAAATAATGGAGCTTATATTTAGTTGATGATTAAATGGATAAATGTAGAATTTTTATTCTATTTGAGATTATTTTATCACATTTTCCTTAAATATTTTAAATAAAACGAAACTTGATCAAATTTTGTCAATAAATTTTAGAGAAATAATTTAAAAATTCTATAAAAATTGCAAATTTTTATAAATCGTCATTTTCCATACAATAAATTTTGTGAAATCTTCAATAGTCATTTTATCATATTTCACTTCAAAAATAGTCAAAATGGAGACAAATCGTCAAAGTTGGCAGCGCTGATTGTACAAATTACATTGAAGGCTTTCGATACTGTGCCCTCGTTGTAAGTTAGTGTGATTTTTAAAGTTGAACCAATACAAAATTGTTAAATTTACTTACTAACTACTTAAAAGGTATAAACTGTAAATTTTATCATTATTTTAAATGATTCACATTCGAATCTATTTTAAGTGTTTATATTCGGTTGTCAGAACAGTGGTGTTTATTCATATTTTTGCTCAACAAAGCTCTTTAAAAGCTTTTTTATTTTCTGACAGCCATCAGAGGTGCCAACTGTTTAATAACAAAAAAAAAAGCGCTGAAAACTAAAAAGTGTTAAAAAACAAAAATGGGAAAAACTACACTGCTCCTAATCCCAAATAATAAAAATATAGCTTTTAATATCGTTCCTTAAGCGCTCTTAAAAATCTGCGAGTAAAAGGGAGTTAGGACTAGTTTTGTAGTATTAAAATATGTGTTTAAAGAATAATTGTAAAATACATGAATTTTGTTTTTGCCTAAAATTAAAGTACTTGTATACTTAAATACCAGATCGAGTGCTGTAGTAAAATACACTAAAAAGCCTATAGGCAGATTGCAGCGCTTCAAAAACAAATCTATCATAATTCACCCTTTATTAAACAAACAAGATTATGTTTGAATCATTCAAAAAATAATGCATTTATGTATATACTTTAAAGCCCAGTTTTTAACTTCGTATTTAAATATGCAATTAGTTAATTGCCATTTAAATTTAAGTTGTATTTAAATACAGTTTCAGTTTTTCAGTCTTAAATGATAATTGTTATTTATTTGCGACAAAAGTATGGTAGCATCATGAAATGTCAAAAATTTAATGACCATTATTCATAAAACAGCTGTTTAAAGAATAGAAAAAAACAGAAAATATAAAATATAGAAATAAAAAAAATATAAATATATAAATATATATATAAATAAAATATAAATTATAATTAAATTAATAAAATAAAAATGAAGAGAAGTGAAAATTTCATCCGAAGTTGAATTTTTATTGGCTGCTGTAATTTAATTTATTTTTTATTGTTTGTTTTACCATCCAAAAAAAAAAACAAACTGTCAAAATCATATGTTATATTTGTACAATTTCAATAGACTTTAAATGCCCAAGATTTGTCACTTAAATGTGATTTAAATGTTAAGTTAAAAACTGACATTTGTATTTAAATAGAACTCAAAGTACAAATGGCATTTAAATACGAAGTGAAAAACTGGGCATAAAGCTTTTGAGAAAGTGTACCCATACACTTTGCAATATTATTGCCATATTGCCCTAGACAGTGCAATCAGATTTACAATACTTTTGCACAAAATATGGCATCACTCTTTTGTTCTGTTGTGTAGGGATAAAAAAATTGCACAATGTGGCCAACACACTATAATTTTTTCACATTTCTTGATTGCACAATAAGAATCAAAACATTTTTGATTTTTTCCAATATATTGTACTACCTTACAATATGACATACACACTGTTAAAATTTTGCACAACAGCAAAAGTTGCACAAGGATATTGCTACAAAATTTCAGCAATTTTTAAAAAAAAAATAAAAGAATTAACTCTTTTCAAGCTTTGGCAGATTGTAAAAAAAATCTATTAATCAATTAAAAAAAAAAAAAAAAAAAAAACAAATATTGCAATATTTTAGAGAGAAAAAATTGTACGATTATTTCAATGATTTCAAAATGTATTTAAAAATTTAAAAAAAATCTAAGAAAATTAATTCGAGTTTCGGAAAATTTAAAGCTTTTATAATTAATTTTAATTCATTATTTTTTACAATTAATTTCCTTATTTTAAATTTTCACTACGCATGCAATCGAGAATTTTTGTATTTTGGCACATCAAAAAATCACTACATTTAGCGCAAAAAGCACTAAATTAGCCAAACTGATGGTGGTGTGCATTTGTTTACTCACATCATTTCATTGTAAATTTATATGTATTGAATTCTTAAAAGGTTTGTAGATGTGTTTATATTAGTATGTTGCGTGTTGTTAACAGAATTCGTGCCTAAATTTAATGAGTAAGGAAAACCATATAGTCTTGCTAATCGCTTGACTGGTTGCTTCTAGGCAATATGGGATGAGGCATTAATACACCATGTAAAAGTGGTTTCAATGTTCAAGTCTCATATGAAGCGCAAATTTTTTGAATGGGTACAGGTCGTTCCCTTTGAACTCATGAGTCCACTACTTTTCGGGCTGTAGAGTTTGGGTGAAGCGATCTGCCCAGATAAATAATACATTTTATGGAGGAAAAGTGCTTGCCAGGATTTTGTCTTAAAATTTATATTATAGGAAGTTGTCGTCGAATTTGGGGATTTTTTTTAATCTTGGGGCCAGAAATTTAAAAAATATTTTGGGGATATAACGTTTTTAATAATTATTTCAATTGAATTATCATTCACAATAATCAATCAATAAAGCCTTTAGAGGCTTGCCAGATACTTTTTTTTCGTTATCGCCAAAAAATATCCCCAATTAAAAAAGGTAACACAATTAGATTTAAAATGCTTTAAGTCTTGTCAGGCACTTTTTTTTGTATAATTTGAATTCTGAGATCAAATTTTTTTGTTTTTTTGGGTTTCTTGTTATAATTTCTATCTTATAAGGACTTAATAATAACATAAAAACAAAAATTGGGAAAGGGGTTTTTTCGGCTGTACCCATACGAGTACAATGGGACAAAGCGGCTGCAAATGTTGCTACATTAAGCTTACTTTAAATAAATATACATTTTAGTTGAAATTAAATGTTATTCACATTTTGAGACATTTTTGGATATTACATAAATAAAATTAAATTAATTATCATTAGGCGTATTTATATATTCCGTACGAAATTTTTAATATATTCATTTTCTAGCAGTGTCACGTTGCAAAGCAAAGCGTACTATTTCTCGTTGAAAATTCAAGAGATCTATGTTGCTATTGTTGGCACTCTTATAAAGCTTCCAGGCGCCTACCACACATGAATTAATTATTGACGTAAAAAGAGGCCACCACTATTTCTTGCCTCTGAACTTTATGTTGCACGTATTTATCGCCTGATCGTGAAGGTCAATTCCACCCATTCCAGCATTGTATTCTGCAATTAGCTTTGGTTGCTGTACGTTAACTTTACTTTTATTAGCCTTTGACCATCGTTTTACTGAATGCATGGGCTCTATTCCATCAAAGTTTGTACCGACGGTCACTGCACTGTTATCGTTTCATATTACGAAAAGAGTTCCAGAATCAGTATACCTGTTGTAATGACCAAAGTTTCGTATAATAAGTATATAAAGAAAATCATTTATAATTTCTTACTAACCTTTAATCAAATTTTCCACGCTCTTCTTTTTGTAGCACTTTTTTTTAGCACTATTAGATATATTTGGATTATTAGATATATTTGGATTATTATTTTATGGCTTATCTAGTTATATATGAATTAAGATTTTGAAACATATAATAATATCAAGTATCATATAAAAAATTCTCTCAATAAAAATTATCAGATGTATTTGTGTATAATGACATGACAAAAATTATGAGTCTAAAAATAAATTTTCTAAAATTTTGTCGATCAGTACTTTATATTTAAAATAATGATAAAAATAAGTACTAATAATGCATTATTTTTTGTATTTAAATAATGAGAAAATTAACTAGTTATTAGCAAGTCCATATTATTTGTGTTAAAGTAATTCAGAGAGTACCGTTTCTACACGGTGCTTAGATTTGTCAAATATTCGACCCATTTGAAAAACAGGCTTCCGAATACTTAAAAAATTACATTTTTAAAAAATGTTTAAATTTACTAATCAGAAATTCTTTCTACACAGAAAAAACTAAAAACGGGTTTCAATTAAAAATGTTATTGAATCAATTAATATTTTAATTGATTTTGCACCTACCACTGAAATGACAGTATTAACTAAAAAAATTTGCAGACAGTTTATTAAAACTCTTTCGATTAAAATAATAATAATATCAATTAAAAGAGTTATTGTTTTTCTTTACAACCTCAATTAAAAAGTTTAGTTAAATTGATTAAAACTTTAATTGAAACTTGAGAAGAAAACAATGGTAGTTGTAATTGAAAACTCGTATTTTTTATTTTTGTTATATGCCCTCATTAAATAAAAAAAGAAATGTAGGTTTGTAAATAAAATTGACATTTTATTTATAATAAAATTAAAGCTTTTTAATATAAAAATGTATTATAAGAAAACAAATAAAAGTAAAGACAAAATTTTTGTTTTGCTTGTCTTGTCTTGAACATTTTCTTGTAATTGAATTGCTTTCTTAAAAAAATCACACACCACTTTAAAATGATAGTTTAATGACACTTATACTTATTGAAAATTTAATTATTGACAAAAATAATAGTTTAATTGTCCTTTTTCGATAAGGTTTATTTAAATCCACATGTGCACTTTTATTACTACAGATAAAACACGAAACTAAATTAAGTTTTCGTGCATACACGAATATCTCTCAAAAAGAGTGTTGCAAACTCTAGTGAAATAACTACGATTTTGCGTGTATTTGAAATCGGTAAACTATTCAACTTATTAAAAGTTAATCATTTGCGATTTTTTTTCTTTTTATTTACAAATTAAATAATATATTGATATAGTTAAACCTTTGGTTGAATATTTAATCTAAATAAAATAAAAAAAATAGTTTACCAAATTTTTAAAAATTTTGTTTACATGTTATCTACACTTCATGGATATTTTAGAAAATTCAATAATTTTTTTAATTGAATCAATTAAAAAAATTGTTTAAGTTGCCTTTGATATTCAAACAATCGATTTATTAGATATTTTTGGCCCATAATTTTTTTTGTGTATTGCATGTTCTTTTTTAATCAATGTAGTATATATTTCGCTAACATGAAAGGTCTTAAAACGGGTCACCCATTTTGAAATAGATGAGAAAATTAAAAGTTAAAGTGTGCATAAAAATTACTAAAAAAAATCAAAGGAAATATTCCTTTAGTCGCAATTGGTGGATGTTTTTATAGCATTCACAGTTATTATAAGAGGAGGCAAAAAAGTAAATTTAATCAGCCTTACTAATAAAATTTTCCAAATGTAAATTTTAGTTAAAATCATCCTTATTTTAAAGAAAGGGTTTGGCTTTTTTTAACTATATAAAAACTTTTAAATAATGTCGAACACATTCAATCCAAACTTTTGTTTAAGCTCAAAATAGGAAAATCTCAAAAGCACATATGTATTTGTATAGGAAGCATTAAAAAAAAAAACAAAAAAGGAACAAAGCAAATTTGCCTTCTGAGTACTTTATACTTGCTAGCATTTAAAATTGAGGGAACTCTTGCAAATTATTTCAAAAAATGCTAATTTCTCTGAAATGTTTAGCATAAAAAATATTTTGAAAATGACGAATTACTCGAGACAAAAAAATGCGGTTTCCCAAATAACTGGAACACCGCCCCTTTTTAAAACACCGGTGTCAAAAACCGGAAATATAGGAAAAACCCGGTTTATCGAATAATTCGGAAACCGGTTTTAACAACTCTAGTTCAGTGACATTTCTTTTTAAGTCATAGTTTAATCTGGCGCGAATCTAGAATGAGGGAAAATAGGCCCATTTTCCCCCTCAAAATAAAATTTTTCAATACAAAAATGTGATAAAGATTAAAAAGTTAATTAAAAATACTCTAACTTCCCTCCCCAAAACTTTTTCCTGGATGCGCACCTGGTTTAATTAATATCAATACCAAGAAGTCATAGTTTAACTAACGTCAATACTAATTTAACCATTAGGTATCATTTAAAGTTATTAATTCAAATTTTCCTATAGTTACATTTTTTATTTGTATCTATTTTTAAACAGTAAATTACATTATTTTATACACATTAAATAAACTGTATTATTACAAAACACTAGCTTCAAGCTTTAATACTATCATTGAACTTAATCTATTCATTAGGTATAAAGATTTCTGAATGAATGAATGAATGATATGCCTGATAATTATGATGATGTATTTTAAAGACATAATAACATACTTTCTTCAAATTGATTGTTATAAGTAAAAATACACCACAACCTCGATATACAAAATTTGCAATGCATTTGTAATTAAAATCTGCCCGAAAGCCGGTTAAAACTAGATTTTGATACACAATCTAGATTTCGAAATCTAGTTTTAACTCCAGCGTAATGTAAACGCATCCTTACACTTTTTAATAGAAGTGAGATTTTGAGTTGACATTCAGATTTTTTAACAGACCACCAAATAAAAATAATCTCAAATTGAAAATGCTTCTTTAAAGAATTTTTCTTAATAGCTTACAAATTTGCAAGCTTTCTATTAAAATATGTAAAAATTTGTTTTCCGGTTAAAAAAGTTAAAATGTCCATATATGGACAAATATGAAGATATATGTTTTTATATGGGCTTATATGGAAGTGCATGTGACTGCATATATCCAAACGGTACTCATATATGGAGGAATATGAGATCAAAAGTAAAAAAAAATATTTTGTGACTATTCGTATTATATATAATCATATCCCAAAAATGTGAACATCTAATTTATCATATTAGATCTAAGTTGATACAATTAGATCTAAGTTGATGAAATTAGATATAGTTTGATACATTTGTATACGAATTTTTTCCTTATCCAAATGAATCAATTTATATATAAAGTGATGCAAGTATATTAAATTAGATACAATTGTATAAAAATATATGCAATTACATGTGGCAAATGATCGATATGCAATTGGATATTTTCAGATATTGCACTATATGAAGTGCAATATAAAGAAAGATATTTATTTGATATATAAATTTATGTGATTTTTCATGTATCATTGTATATTTCGCAATATATCAATTTAAACAATTATATAAAGTAATATATAACTATATCAAAACTTTTTTACTTGGGCCCAAGTAACAACATCAAATTATATATAAATTAGATATACCAATTTGATACATTAAATTTGATCCGAAAAATGAAAACATATAATTGTATATAAAATACACGAAATTGTATCGAATTCGATACAATCGTATCGAATTAAATCGTTCTCGATGCAATTAGATACAAATTTCTACAATATGATGTATCTATCTATCTATATATATATACAGTAAGGGACAAAATTGTTCACATGATTATCGTTATTGAGAATATATGACACATATTTATCTTTTCTTCACTTTTATTCAAACTTGTTTAATTAAATTAAATACTCTAATCTTACTGAATACAAAAATATGAAAACTTAAAATAAATCCAGGTACATAATGTTTTAATTAATATTAATTCAAAGGTTCAAGTGTGAACAATATTGGCACCAGGTGAAAAACTCGTCCTATTTTTGGTCTTAATATTTTGTGTGTCCACCGTGAGCTTTTTTAACTGATTGAATTCTTTTCGGCATACTTTTTACTAGATTATTTATATTTAGCATTTCTGGATCAATATTTTCCCAAGCTTCAATAGAACGCTCCCATAGTTCATCTATGGTCTTAGGAGGATTTTTTTGAGCAAAAATCTTCCTTTTTATAATAGACCAAAGGTGTTCGATCGGGTTTAAATCCGGGGACTGGGGCGGCCAATCCAAAAGCTTGATGCCATTTTCTTCGAACCACTTTTTAGTTTTTTTCGCAGTATGCTTAGGATCGTTATCCTGCATAAAGATGTCGTTTTGTCCCGGATCCAAGCCGAATATATCAAGACTTGGTAGATATGAGTCTTCAAGAATAGTGATATAGTCCGCAGCACACATTTTACCTCTAATCCGGCGAAGTACACCAAGCTGATTTCCCCTGAAACAACCCCAAGCCATCAATGAGCCACCTCCGAATTTTAACGTACTGCAAATATTTCGTTCTTTAACTCCAACACTTTTATCTACCCATGTCCACTGCCGTCCATCTGGCTCATTGATGGCTTGGGGTTGTTTCAGGGGAAATCAGCTTGGTGTACTTCGCCGGATTAGAGGTAAAATGTGTGCTGCGGACTATATCACTATTCTTGAAGACTCATATCTACCAAGTCTTGATATATTCGGCTTGGATCCGGGACAAAACGACATCTTTATGCAGGATAACGATCCTAAGCATACTGCGAAAAAAACTAAAAAGTGGTTCGAAGAAAATGGCATCAAGCTTTTGGATTGGCCGCCCCAGTCCCCGGATTTAAACCCGATCGAACACCTTTGGTCTATATTAAAAAGGAAGATTTTTGCTCAAAAAAATCCTCCTAAGACCATAGATGAACTATGGGAGCGTTCTATTGAAGCTTGGGAAAATATTGATCCAGAAATGCTAAATAATCTAGTAAAAAGTATGCCGAAAAGAATTCAATCAGTTAAAAAAGCTCACGGTGGACACACAAAATATTAAGACCAAAAATAGGACGAGTTTTTCACCTGGTGCCAATATTGTTCACACTTGAACCTTTGAATTAATATTAATTAAAACATTATGTACCTGGATTTATTTTAAGTTTTCATATTTTTGTATTCAGTAGGATTAGAGTATTTAATTTAATTAAACAAGTTTGAATAAAAGTGAAGAAAAGATAAATATGTGTCATATATTCTCAATAACGATAATCATGTGAACAATTTTGTCCCTTACTGTATATATATAAAATACAATGTTTGTATGTTTGTCCTCTATAGACTCTAAAACTATCCAACCGATTTGGCCCAAACCGGTTTCATTTGAAAGGTTATAAACCAAATTAGGTTTTCGGCTATATATATTTCAAGTGGGCGTGGCCCCTCCCACATAAATTGAATAACAAACTTTATCTTAACTATTGTGATAGCAACAGTTTTGAAACATTGCAGTATCCTATATGTTACTGATTTGAACAATCAGGAAAAAAAAATGGGCGTGATCGGACCAGTGGGCGTGTCAGCTCCCATACAAAGTAAATATTTAATATCATATATCTACAGTTCTATAATAGCCAGAGTCTTACAAATTTGTGCACGTTGATTATATTATGAATAGTCATGGGAAAATTGGGCGGGATCATACCAATGGGCGTGGCAGCTCCCATACAAAGTGATTATTTAACTCATATACAAAATTAATATCAATATTAAATATCTAGGGTTCTATATTAGCTATATAGCCTTCAAATTTTGTACGAGTCCATCAATTACAAATATTAGTAGTCGAACTGAAAATGAGATATCAAACTCTTAAATGGGCTATGTAGTTCCGAAGATATTTACAAAAAACCTATGTTAATCTTCAAGTTATGTTACACGAAAACAACAGCCTCATCCGTCTATTCAAAACAGCCCTAAACCAGATGCCGACAGATGAATTTACGGTTGTGATAAGAGCTGACCAGACAGCGGCTGGTGAGCATGAGAGGCGCTTTAATGCACCGGTAATAGGTGACGTCGCAGTTGTTATGGCAGTTGTTTTCAGCAATTCATTTTATATAATTCAGCAAATAAAGGCGATATAAGGACAAAGAGGCGTTGGGCTTCCCATGAAATTACAAATTTTAAAATGATTTACTAATGTGAATTTATTTTTTTAATTATTTATTTGCGTAAAAGAAATATCTTGATTTAAAGAATTAATTACATTAAAATTTGAAGGCAAAACAACGTTTGCCTGGTCAGCTATATTAGATAAAATTTCATCCGAATTTTGAACATATACAAAATTTTGGGCATTATATATACATGCTTGTATCGAATTAGATATAATATAAAATTTTTGGATAAGAGTTGATAAAAGCAGTTCCTAGTTTTTTGTATCAATTATATATAACTTCATAACTTTTAAAAACCATTATATGTAATAAGTTTACTCACAATATTTTGTGGTTAAAAACAAAGAAATATGTACTTTAAAATTACTAAACATATAGTTAAAAATCGGTCTAGTCTACTCACTCAAATGTATTTTAATATTTTTTAAACTATCAACAAATTAACTCAAATCCTGTAAAAAAAAAAAAAGATGCACCCCTGTTACGGCTTTTAAATCAGAGCGAAAGTGAAAATTTTAGAATTTTTCGGTTTTTCGGAGTTTTCGAAAGCTTTTAGGATTTGAGAACACCAAATTTCAATTTCGTGTGATTTCACAAATTCGTTCTTATTGCAAAACGTTCTAAAGTAGGGACATGGGCGATAGACTATTTATTTTAACTATAAATAATTAACTCACAAATTAATAAAAACAACATTTTTTTGTTTTTTTTTTTTTACTATAATTAACTATTTGGTTCAAATAATTTTTTTTTTTGTTAAAAGAAAATTTTAAATTGAAATAATAACTGGTACAGAAAAACAGTATTAAATTGTAATAACAAAGTTTACTGATTACTTTTTAAATAAACTACAATCAGTTAAAATATTGTCAGTGTAGCAAGTTTGTTATAATTTTTATAAAAAATATAAAAATTATGTTTTTTCGACCTTTAATTGTGCAATGAAAATGAAAATTATTCAAGTTCGAGGCCATATACTCTATATTTCTTCATTAGGATATTGTCCTAACAAATAATCTATAGAGTTTTTGTTTTCAAATTTATTATTTGACCCTTTCAGGAATGTGTTGATAGATCTATTTCGGGAATTTTCTAGGTTCCCATCATCAGAACACGTTTTGAAAGCGGTAACAATCCCATGCCAAACCTCAAGCATTCATATGAACTAGTTTACTCACTACATGAGAACTAATATACATATGAGTTTGAAGTTAAAGATTATAACCATTGATCAAAAAATAAATTGAAAACTTGTTTGATGTGCAAGATCCACCTCTGGTGGATATTCAATACACGTTTTTTTTTTTGTTTCTCTCTCCTTTTTTATATTTTGTTAAGTTAGTTAACAAAACAGGGAAAGTAAACTAGGCGGTACTTTGCCTTTTTTTCACAAGTTTGTTATAATTTTTATAAAAAATATAAAAATTATGTTTTTTCGACCTTTAATTGTGCAATGAAAATGAAAATTATTCAAGTTCGAGGCCATATACTCTATATTTCTTCATTAGGATATTGCCCTAACAAATAATCTATAGAGTTTTTGTTTTCAAATTTATTATTTGACCCTTTCAGGAATGTGTTGATAGATCTATTTCGGGAATTTTCTAGGTTCCCATCATCAGAACACGTTTTGAAAGCGGTAACAATCCCATGCCAAACCTCAAGCATTCATATGAACTAGTTTACTCACTACATGAGAACTAATATACATATGAGTTTGAAATTAAAGATTATAACCATTGATCAAAAAATAAATTGAAGCATTTAATAATTAATGTCTAAACTTATTAATTTTTATGGAGTCGTTTTTGAGATTCGCTCTGAACCTATTTTGGCCCATATCGCCTAAAATAAGGCAACGAATTTTGATAGAAAAACATATCGTTTATTTTACGTGCCGAACAAATGGTATAAATTTCATTGCAAAAAAGGTTAGGCCGATTTGAGGGTTACGTTTAACCAATATATGTTGAAGTTAAGGTGCGTTTTCGCTCAATTTCGATGTTTTTCGAAATACGAAAATGGCCATATACATAATCTTAAGTAAATGCACAAAAATCGTAATTTTTGGACTGTAGTTATATCTTGGTAAGAGGAATAATTTATGCCAAAAGATATTTATTTTTATGGATTAGTTTTTGAGATTTGCTCTAAAGCTCTTTTGCCCCATATCGCCTAAAATAGGCAACAAAACTAATTTTGGTAGAAGAACATATTGTTTATTTTTCGTGCCGAACAAATGGTATAAATTTCATTGCAAAAAAGCTTAGGCCGGTTTGAGGATTAAAATGCTTCTTAAAAGAATTTTATTAGTGTTTTCTTAAAATCTCAGGTTTTATTTGAATTATTTACTGGTGGAACATTGTTTCATTAAAAATATCGTTTAAACCGGGAGTGGTGCATACACAAAATTGGTCCATTCAATGTTTACAAAATCCGGTCCTTATTAAGAGTTATGCAAAGAAACAACCATGTGTTTTCTTCATATTAAAAAAAAAGAGTTCAGTTTGTTTTTTTTATTAAAACCGGTTTTTTTTTGTCTTTCTTTTTTGCGCATTTTCTTTTGTATTTACCAGCAAAAAATTACATCATTTTTGAATTGGGTTAAAGTTGTATAAAAGTGTTTTAAAGAAAAATCAAGTATATTAGTTATAAAAGTGGTTAAGAAAGAAACGTGGTCATAACAAAAGTGTTTAATGAAATTAAGAGATGAAGAGAATAAAACAGTTAACAGTAGAGTTTGACCCATAGACCATATAACTGTAATTTTTTATTTATGTTTTGCAAAAACTTCAATCATTGAAATCAAATCCATAAATCCATAAATTTTTACAATGTATAATGATTTAAATATTAATAATTTTAAGATGGCATGATGATATTACAAAATATTATTTTGTTTTTATTAACTTTCTATTTTTCTGTAGTTTTATGTGACGGGGGAGGCATATCTGAGATATCGTTTATGATCTTACTAGGAATGTTTTCCCAACTCGAAACTTTAGATTATTATAAAATATAGAAAAAATCTAAGGTTGCCCAATTTACACAGAACAAATAAAACGAGTCAGTTAGCCCCCTTCGTACTCTCAAAGCTTTTTACAAACGTTGTGTACCGAAACCCACCCATGTGGGCTCTTCATATTTGACACATATTTTAAATAAAAAAAATGCATTTACTCCAACATTTCATAATGGGTTAATGAAGAAGAGATGAAAAAATGTATAATAACTAAAAAAAATTATAGCAAGCATTTTGCCCATTTTGTATTTAAATACCCAAAGAGGAGCTATTAAAAAAAAAAAATATATAGATAAATCCAGGGAAGTTGATTTTCGCAGGCAGGTAGAGAAAGGATAAAACTACTTTACGAAAATGTTTTTGTAAAATTTGAAAAGTATGCAAATTAGCATAATCGGAAAAATTGCACGGATATGCCTCTGAAATTGAAATTGGGGAAGTATAATATCGGAAAATTTTCTTGTTAGCTAATAGTCTTATACTATTATACCCAACAACTTCTAAGATATTAAATATTGAATGAGCAAAATTTCATCGATATTGGACAATGGAATCGGTGGTCAGTCATTAATGGGAAATGTAATCAACTGCTTTTGATCAAAAAGCGGGACTCGGGTGACAAAAAAGCGGGTTTTGGGCGCAAAAAGCGGGATATTTAAATATTTTTGGGTTTGATCAAAATTGCACTTTTTAGCTGAGTTTTCAAGACAATCAATAGTGTCCGACCGAGCTAACTTTTTTTTTGTCAAGCCGAACTTCGGCCAAATTTTTAATGTTCGGACTTTTTAATTTGAATAAAAATTTCGGTTAATTTTGACAAAGAAATTTGTTTAAAGTAAAACAAAAAATATTTAAACATGAGTAAATCTCAAAATAAGCGAATAAATTATTTTTTTTAAATGTGAAATAATGAGTTCAATTATTTTAATGTCATCTTTTGAAAAAAATATATAATGAACTTAAATATAATATAAAACACATAATGAATTTATTACAAATGCTTTTGTTTGTACTTGAAATCAAAAAATACAATCTGAAAATGTATTCAATTTCTTCAATTTCTTTGTACTTCTTAGGCCAAATTCGTCCAAACTTGGCCGAACATCGCTTTTTGGCCGAACTACGAAGCCGAAAACTCGGTCGGACACTAACAATTAATAAAAATTTGTGTTATGTAAAAATGCCTTTCCGAGCAAATATTACTTAGGAAATTGTATGGAGTTATGGTCATTTTAAAATCTCATTGTAATAAATTCCCGAGTTAAATATTTTTTCGAAAAAAAAAAAAAATTGTAATACTTTTATAAATAAACTTAACTAATAAAAACACTTTGAAACTGCAAAATTTAGATATAGTTTTCCTTAAAAAAAAAATCAGGAATAAAGTTGATATTTTGTTTTAAATAATTGGTTTTGGCACAACGAATGCCCTTATTGCAAAATTTCATGCTTCGATTCGGCACCATCTCTAATTCTGTTAACTATATTTCACTTAAAAATCTTCTAAAGCATTAAACGTTTTTAAAACATTTCTCAATTGTTTATGAAAAATCTATAATAAAATTCTAAAATACAAAAAGAGGAAAAAATTCAAGGCGGGATCAGCCTTCAAAAAGCGGTATGGTTGGCCAAGTTTTTATTGTATTTTATTTTTAATATGTATTGTTAACATACTACCAGGTAATCATAATCAGAAATGCGATCAAAGTGCGAACATTGTTATATGGGCCAATCTACTTCGCGCTACAATTTTAGATAATTTTGTCAAAATTTTATTGTATTTTGAATAAAAAATTAGTAAAAGCAAAATCTACACAAGGGTTGGTTTCAGGAGTGCGAAGGTTAATCGAGCACTAAGCTAGTCGATTAAACCATATTTTAATCTGGTCGATTAACAATTAATCAAATATTCCCTTTTCGTGATAAAATCATAACCCATGTAAAAAAAATATTTTATTCAAGTTCGAGGCCATACTATATATTTCTTTATATTGTCCTAACAAATAATCTATATACTTAGTTTTTGTTTTCAAATTTATTAATTGACCACTTTCAGGAATGTGTTGATAGATCTATTTCGGGAATTTTCTAGGTTCCTATCAACAGAACACGTTTTCAAAGAAGTGACAATCGCATGCAAAACATCAAACATTCATATAACCTAGTTTTCCCACTAAATGAGAACTAATATACATATGAGCTCGAAGTTAAAGATTATCACCATTGATCAAAAATAAATTGAAAACTTGTTTGTTATGAGCAAGCTCTACCTAATAAAGGAATATAGAGTATGGCCTCGAACTTGAATAATTTTCATTTTCATTGCACAATTAAAGGTCGAAAAAACATAATTTTTATTTTTAACAAAAATTATATCAAACTTGTTCCGAAAAATAATAACATCTAATTACAGTACTTTTCGCTTATAGTCACATCTCTTAGTTGGACACAAATTGTGGACTATATCGCTAATGTTTATATATGCCATTTCTTTGCATATAAATGTCTTGGGTTATAGCCATCAATTAATGTGACAATATAAAATCTTAGCTCAATCGTTTGATTTCGGGTTTCGTTATAGCATCTGAAATTTTTGAATAATTTAGAAATTTAACTTTAACATTTTTTAGATTTCAGAATTATTTTGGCTATAACTTAAATTATTTGCATATAATTTTACTTTTAGTAACCAAAGTTACGTGGAAAATAAGATATTAAAGGGATGTTACCGTTAAAATTCATTTGTGAAGTATTAGTCTTTTAATAAAGAAAAGTTTACTCTTCTTGGTAAGATAGTGAAGATGATGTGGCTATTTTAAATTTTATTTTATTGTTATTAACAAAACGAAGTAGTGGCCGCGGAATTGATAACAATTATTAATAGGGAATAGTGTTCTTTTACAGGGGTCTTTTGGTTTGGAAAAACAATTTCGATTTTTTTTATTTTTTTAGCTAGATATTCAAAAATAATGTCTTTTACCGTTTTCTTTTCACAAGTTTAAAAAAAAGCAGCTAAAATGCAGCCGTCAAAACAATAAATGACCTTAATTTAAGATATGTAAGTTCTGATAATATCCCATAACTTTTAAAGCAATAATATAAAAAAAAAAAAAATTCGCTGAATTTGGCGATTTATTAAGAATATAAATTAAATTATTTTTAAAAATCGTCCATGCGGAATCGATCTGGAATTTATTCATCTAATTTTCAAAACTTTATTCATTGAAATTAGTTTAAGTCTGTGAGCAGTACGCAAATTTTCTTAAAAAAAAGTCCAATTTTCCCCCCAGTGCTACGGTTAAGCAAGTGACTTGGTAATTTCGATTGCGGACTGGGACTACAGATCTATTTATGATCGTATGGAACATTCGAGCAAAGGCGATTCTCGTACCTTTCTTCAGAAGAAAACTAACTTAATACTCAGCAGGTCGACTCTGTGTCCGGTATTGAAAAAATTCAAAATTTTCCAAGGAAGCGTATAAGCTCTCAAGTGTGAGCATAGGCTTAAAATTATTAATGACATAGAAAAATTTTACAAGTGAATGACTCCGAAATGTAATTGACGTCGCACAAGTCTGCTTTGTTCCATTTTTTATTTTTTTGCTTTTTACCCTTTTGTGCTTTGGTTTTGTTTTTGAGCTTAAAACTTTTTCTTCGGATTTTTTAGCTTTTAGTTGCTTTTGTAAACATTTTGGGATTCAAAGGGTTTCTCACTTATAAAACATTCGAATGTTTTTAAAGAAGGGTATTTTATCCGAATTTTTAATTTGTTTTCTTTAACAATATCTACTCTGATAATGACTGTAAAGGCTCAAAAAGTTTCCTACCAGGTCAACCACTATTTTCAATCGAAGCGGTGGCAATTTTCCGATTTTTTTTTATAGTGATTTAGACAATTTTTTTTTAAATAGAAGCTACACTCAGGAAATTCTTCCCATTTATTAATGTCTGGCTTTCTTTGGAAAGGTTAAAGTGGAGATATGGAAGGTGCAGAAAGATGGAGGGCTTCAAACATGGCAACACTTTAATTCCGCGAGATGATAAGTCTTAGGTAAGTTATTGATCGCCACCTGATGGAGAGTTGGCGAACTTATTTAAGCTTTTTTGGTTCATTATTTTACTTTGGTTTGGTTAAGTGCTATGGGAACACCGAAGGTGAACGCTGGAATACGTATTAGGGATAGAAAACTTATACATCTTAATTGATGTTGTCGTAGCAGGAGAACGAACCCGCGGCCATCTGTGTAGCAGTCCAACGAGCTAAACTTGGCGAAAGGGTCTAATACTATCGCTATCTGGTAAATTTAAATAACTTAGATTTTAAGCTCTCCATCACAAGGAGTTTTATATTTTTTCAAACACCGTTATTTTACAATATTTTTTTAATTTAGGGCTAATTTTATTTATAAACGAACATAAAAAGGCTTTTTAGCCTTTCTGAGGATCATTTTTACTGTAGTTTTAAATGTAGATATATTGTAAATTTTAGTATTTTTTTTTTAATTTGACAGAGAAAATAGTAGTGGACGAAAAATAATAAAAATTTTCATTAAACTAATGAAACTTTTCTTGACAAAGTGAACGAAAAATTTTAAAAATTAATGAAAAGCTTCATATGTTTTATGAAATAAGTTTTTAATGAAAGTTCTTCACTAAATGAATGAAACTCTGAATAAATTAAATGACAGTTTTCACAAAATTTAATGAAAACTTGCATTAACTTGCATTAAGAGTTTCAATGAACGAATTTTCCTTCATAGTGTTAATGAATCGATTTCATTTAACGAAATATTTCATTCACTTAATGAAAATTCATTGTTAATTTTTTCATTAAACTTTTTTATGATTTTTTCATAATTTCATAAAAAAAACTGGTTAAATTAATGAAAATTTTTCTAATTTTTTCAATAAAATTTTAACTTGTAATATATGAAAAAAAAAAATTGTTTAGTGTAAAACAAAGTCGCTGAAGTAAAACACCCTATATTACAAATGAAATCATTAAGTGTATAAAGTGTTGATGTAAAATGATAATTGACTACAAAATTCTTAAAAAATGTTCTTAAGTCGGAATAAATTATTTTGTAAAAAGTCAATAGATATATAATGATTGCAAAATTGAGCTTTGTGACTCTTGACAAATCCAAAAACATGCAAATTATATGAAAATATACAATATTTTTCCTGAAATCCCAGCCCAATTTATAATTCTTTCGCTTTACAGAATTTCACAAAATCGTTATAATTAAAACCCGTATTTCAAGGGAGAGTGTTATTTCATTTTCAACGCTTAAATGTATCGTGGCTGATATTTACTGTAATAAAAATATAATTAAATCATTAAAAATATTAGTGATTTTTTATGTTTAATTTTCAGCACAACCCACAATTGTAAGTGACATTGTTCGTCGTAAACATTTTGTTTATGGTATTGAAAAGTTTTTTTGCAACAAGACAATTTAAATTTAAGCTAAAAAATATACACAGAAAAAAAAACATGGGAAACAATATCCAAGTGCTGTTACAAGTTAGTTTGAAAATATATGAGCTATTCCGAAAAATTTCGACACCTGTTGAAACTGATTTTAGTTGCCTCGTATTTCTTAAGTTTTTTTTTAATTTAGAGAAACGATGAAAAGGTTTAGATAGAGTATACTTAAAACGATGACATGCAAAGTTTCACGTTGAAAAATCTTCACTTAAAGGATTAAGGCCCATTTAAAAGTCGAAAAATTAAAAAAATGGCTTGAAACTTACAAGAGTTTTTTTTATTCACTTAAGATCCAAACCAATACAAAATTGTGTCACTAGACTTGGATGATACTAAGGTGATTGAGTCAGTTTTTAAAAACCGGTTTTTAATGCGTTGTCTGTTTCGGTTTCGGTTTTTAAAAAAACTTGAATTATCGAATAACCCGGGTTTTTGTTGCCGAATACCCGGTTTTTTCATAACTATTCTTTTATATATCAGAAACTGAAAATTTACAAAATTTATTGTTAAAAACGGAATGTTTATTATTAAAGTCGTATATGCAAGAGAGTTCTTTTTGGCTAAAAAATGACTCATATTAAAGACTTTTAAATTGTTCATGGTGCGCTCCGGTAGGCTAGTTGGTAGCGTGCTGGCTAATCAGTGCGGGGGTCGTGGGTTCGATTCCCACCAGAGGCACTGGATTGTTTTTGCTACAACCCGCCGAAGGCCATAGTAGCTAGTGCTCGGTTAGGGTAATAGTATATAATTTGTAATTATACACTCAAAAAAATAAGTTAGTATAAAAGTTAGTAAAACATCTTGTAAATCAGGTATATTATTTTTCACCAAATGTTTTGCTAAAATTATGTTTTCAGCTATAATTTTAGTTATACTTATTCAGCACTTAACTGTGTTGAACTAATGTTTTACTAATATTTTACTAATGTGTTACTTATATAATGTGTTACTAATTTATTTTGCTAAAAAATTGTGCTGATTAGCACATTAATAGTGTGGACGACAACCACATTGAAAGATATACGCAGAGTGAATTAGATGTCGCGGCATGTCAAGATGTAGTAATGACGAGGAAAATGGTACTAAAAAGTACAACTCTAGTAAGACATATAAAGAAATCAACCATGGAAGATTTTGGTATCTGTTTTTTATGCATAAAACAATATTGTTTATTGAAACAACTTAAATTTTGCGCTGTCACCGACGTGTGAAAGTAATTGTCTATTAAATAAATAAATGACAAAATAAATTATTTAAATTTAATAAAGATTAAATGTGAATTTCTAAACTAAAAGTTTAAAGAGATTAATAATCTAGCGTCGTCAAATTGCAAACAAATATACAGCAGGTAGACAGACTAAAGCGAAAGACAAAGACACATATCTTTGGTAGATTTTTATGTTTCCTTTTTCTTATTGCAAAAAAAGGGTTGTACATGTTATATTTTATTTTTTCGTTTCGTTTCTATAAAAGATAGCATCATTTAGACAGCCATTGATGTAAGTAGTTGAAGAATAATTTTGTTTATGTTATATATAATTATTTCTATTTTTTTTAGATATTACATTAATTCATGTCGTCAATGGTGGAGTATGGACAGTTCTATGTTTTGTAACGTATTGTAAATTATTTTTAAAAGAATCAGAAAAGTATGTTTTATGATTTTCAGCAAATAAATTAACTAAAGTATAATGTTTCTACAATTTTTTTTAGTTTTTTTCAGTCTACTAATATTCAGCAAAAATTTTATTACTTTTTAGCAAGGGTTTTTTAATTTCCAATTCACTAAGTGTTAGCAAAACTTTTGCTGAATCCACTAATTTTGTTTGATTTTGCTGATTTTTAGCAAAAGATTTTACTAACATTAGCAATTTTTTTGCAAGCACCCTCCTGACTAAAATTTTGCTGACTCAGCAACATTTTTTGCTGACTTTACTAACTTTTTTTTTTGAGTGTATGATTATTAATAAATAAAAAAAAAATTGTTGTAATTATAGCAACAAAAAAACAATGTTTTAAGCGCGTAAAAAAAACTCGAAAAACAGTAAAATAAGCCGTTTAAATCGATGTAATTACATCTAATTATATTATATTTGATACTATTAGATACATAATAATCCAAACATATTTAAATTAAAAGATATTTAGAAATGTTGAGGTTAAGAAGAAGAATAAACGTTTTTCACTAAAAATTATAAACAATATTAATTTTTAAATCAGACTAGACTTGTTTCTGCCTTTTTATGGACAGGTGTCATCAGTGATTTTCCATTTAAATTGTATTATTATTTGTGTCTTATAATTGTCAGATTGTCCCTATATGATACATTTTCAACAACCTGCGGCTGTAAGAATCAAACCTGCGCTCTTACATTACAATCACACCCAAGTTCATTTTTTTTTTCATAAAACTTCATAATTTTATTAATTTTCATACATTTAAAACTTTAGTTTTAAGATTTATTGCTCAAGTGTTCAACATATTTTATAAAGTTTCAATGGACGAGTTCCAGTTACTATTTTCATTAAATCTATGAAGAAATTCATTACTGAAGTAAAGAAAATTGTCTCAGTGTGTCTTACAAAAAAATTTTTGAAAATACTTTGCCTCAAAGTTTCGAAAACTTTTGAAATTCCTCATATATTTTACTTATTTTACTAAATTGAAACTTTTGAAGTTGTATAATTTACATAGTTCGGTGATAATGATTCCCCTGTTTTATTTTTTTCTGTGTGTAAATATAACTAGTTTTAACTGTCATTAACGTACTAAAAAAAAGCGCGCAAAACTAAAATTATTACATCAGTGCACAAACAAAAAATTTCTTTTATAATTTTTTTGTTGTCGTCGCACAGTGGGTTCGATGAAACCCAAAATGTGTTTTTAAACATAAACATTTTTTTATTGATGAGTTATCATTAGTGTCCGACCGAACAGTTCGGCCAAAAAACTATATTTTGTCGGTTTTTTGATATCTAGAGGCAATGATGACAAATTTTGGTATTGGAAACATGTTTGTTGAGCCGATTTAATTCGATTTTTTGTATAAAATTTAAGAGAAAAGCCGAAGTTTAGCTATAAAGTTAAAAGTTCGGCCGCCGAACTATTTTCGTTTTGGCCGAACTTTCTGAGGCCGAACAGTGAATTCATTGCTTAACTACAGACTTTTCTTCAAATTTGACACTCAAAATAGCATCTAATCAGCCCAATAAACAGTTTTCCATCCGCCAAATTTGTCCATAATGCTTTAAAATACCGAATACAGAACAAATGCATTTTGTGGCCGAACTGTTCGGTCGGACACTAGTTATCATAAATAAATAAAAACACAGCATTTTAGGGGGAAAAAAATGTTTAACCTGTTTGGAGTTTTTTTTTGTTTTTCGGAAAAAAGATTTTAGTTGACAATTTTGGCTGTAACATTGGAACGAAAAGCGATAAATTAATAAATAAAATTGGAAATTAGTGCGTACTTAAAGTGTTATTAAAAAATTTAGAGAATTAATGTGTTATATTTCTATATATTAGTATAAGTTTAACTTAAAATCCAATTTTTGTTTTTCACTAAATCCAATAAATGTACAAATTTATCTGAAAGAAGTCACATAAGAGAATATTATAATTTTTTTCTGGATGAGCATTTTAGAAAATAAATTGGAAGTAAAAATAAAATTTTGTAAAAAATGGCAGGAAATAAATACAATTCTGATTTTAAATCAAAAGTTTTAAATGATTTTCAAAATGGACTTTCCGAAAAAGAAATTTCTATAAAGTACTCCGTTCCAAAATCAACGATTTGCCGCATAGTTAACAGTGGTAACATCCACACAACTCATAAATTTGAAAGACCCCGTATTACAAGTGTAAGAGAAGATCGGAAAATCAAGAATTTTTTACGAAATATCCCAAAGCAGTTAACAGAGAAGCTAAAACTGAACATTTAATAGATGCCAGTCTTCCCACCATTAAAAGAAGAGCCCAAGAATATGGTCTTTACACGCACCCACTTGAACTGGACTCAACAGCAATGGAAAAATGTATTGTGGTCAGATGAGTCTAAATTCAACCTCCGGGGATCAGATGGAAGAGCCAATGTTCGAAGACCACGAGGCGAAAAGTTTAATCCCAGATACACAACCGCCACAGTGAAGCACGGAGGTGGAAACATTATGATGTGGGGGTATTTTTCAGGAAATGGGATTGGCTCAATTCACCGCATTACTAGCACAATGACGGCCACAATCTATAGAGATCTTTTGAGTTCAGTTATGCTTCCGTATGCTAAATGGGAAATGCCACTCTCATGGACCTACCAGCACGATAACGACCCAAAACACACGGCGGGGGTTGTAAAAGTTTGGCTGCAGGAAAATGAAATTAATATCATGTCGTGGTCGGCTCAATCTCCCGATCTCAACCCGATTGAGAACATGTGGATGATTGTAAAACGGAATATCAGCAATAAAGTATTCCGAAATGGTGATGAACTTTTCGTCGAGTTGGAGAAGCAGTGGAATGAAATTTCTGACGATTATATTAAAAAGCTCATTGCCTCAATGCCTAAGAGGTGTTCAGAAGTTAAAAAAAATAATGGCTACGCTATAAAATACTGAGCGTTAAAACCATTGTTTGTATTTCCTGTTAACTACTTTAAGAGTTGCAAATATTTTGAACACTGCACTATCGACTTATTTTGTTAAAATTACAGTTGTTTTTCGATTTAACGAACTATATAATGTCAGCCCTGTTCGTTAAATTGAAAAATTCGTTAAACCGAGTACTATTTATGACAAAGTTTGTTTAATCAAAAACTATGGAAATAACAACTCTAAAATTTTTTGGAGAATGCCTTTATTATTATTTTAATTATAAACAGAGTAATAAATAAAATAAATGCAATTCATATGAATTTGTATTGAGATCTTGCATCAGAATCGTGTTACCAAAGAATTACTAAACAAAAATTTCTTTTTTAATCTAACAAAAAAATAATAATTTGTTAAGCTTATTTTTTGAGAACTACTACTAATACAAATCTATTTTAAATGGCTTCATCGGAAAAAATTGTATAGTGGATTTGGCCATTCCATATTTAACACACAATGCACTCACGCATTCACCTTTTTTATAGTCATCCACTATATTTAATTTTTCTTTTAATAACAATCTTTTTCTGCTTCCCATGTTATCTAATGTTTACACCACAAACGATCGTACAAGAATGCTAAAAACTCCAAAAGTATATGTCTATTGCTTTTGAATATTGTTTGCGGAAATCTTTGTATTTGCATCTCATTCTACGGTACAAAGTTACGGTTAAGTTAAGGTACTCAATTCAAAATTTTTATGAGTTCGTTAAATCCCGAATTCGTTAAACCGATGGTTAGTTAAATCGGAATACTACTGAATTTTTTTTATTTTTGAGAAGTTATGAATAATATTTTTGTATTTGTAAAACAATATGCTATAACTGAATTTAATAATAAAAAAAAAACAAAAATGTATACCACAAATCCTTTTGATCAAAAAAATTCTAATTACCTAAACCATGATTTCAGTTGCAAATGTTTTGAACGCCACTGTATTTTTTTTAAACAAAAAAGTATTTACTAATACCCCGGTTTGCGTCGGTAATGGGGACCAGAGAAATGAGAAGCAAACCAAAACGACGCAAACCGAAACACGTTTTCCCGATTTCCGATAATTTAATTGGTTCTATTACATTTTATTTAAGTTGAAATAATTTAATTTTCAATTAAAAAAACTTTTTTTCAATAAAAAAAAAAAAACGTTTTTCAATAAAAAAAAAAAGTTTTTTTCAATAAAAAAAATATGACTTTTTTACTACTTTTGAGAAACATGTTTTTATTAAAATAAAAAAAAAAAAAAATCATAAAAACATAACAAAAAACATTAAAACAAGGAATTCATTGTATAAAATTAAAAATCTGAATCGATACGTTTATTTTTCTATTTTGAGCCTGAGTCATCTAAATTGATTACCATCTCCACCGGTTTATTTGTCAATCTTTTTGAATTTTCATTTCTTGACACTTTTAAACTGCGATCTTCATCCAGATCGTTATTTTGAAAAATGTCCACTGCTTGCTATATCAACTGCATCGCTTCAGAGATATTAGCAGTGGTAAGCGTTTTGCTTTCTGATTCACATTGGCTGTGTTAAAAAAATCGGTTTTCGACAAATATTTTCATATTAACGACACAAATATAAGCATTTGCTAAGCAAATCTAAGCATTTGCTACGCAACTTCGAAGCCATGCGACGCAAACTGAAACATTTAAACGACGCTACTTCGAAACGACACCAATCAAGCGACGCAAACCGGGGTATTAGTGTATACTAAAATACCTGAAGTTGAAGTTTCCATCATACAAGTTTTACTTTTGAAAGATTTAATAGAAAAAATAAACTCTGGAATCGCAAAGAATTTTTTGTTTTTTTACTTTTTCCAAAAAACAGCAACTAAATTTCAAACTTTGACAGCTCACTGCAAAAAAAAAGTAAAATAAATTGATCTTGACAACTACCCAGGAAAAAAAAGAAGGTTATGCCCATACTTGCTTACATATGTATCTCATTCCCAAATTTAGTAACTGCAATTCCAAACACATTCCAACGATGGAGTCAACAAAGCAAGTAGTATTGTAATCAATTCTTTAAATTTAAAACAGAAACTCAAGAAATCAATAACAAAGTAATTATTTACTTAAAAGAAAATAACAATGTTATTAACTTATATGTTTAACTTTTTGTAATCAAGAAGTAATCATATACTTTTTCTTAATAAAAGGGCGTTATTGGAAGTAGTTCCTTTTTTTGAAAAAAAGAAGTAATACAATTTTAAATATATATATTTTTCAAATAAATTTTTATTTGCAGGAAAATAATACTAAAAACAGAAATTGCATGTTTCCAAAATTTTTTTAAACTGTGGTTAGGTATAAATTAGGGATGCGCACGTGTGCAGAAAATTGTAAATGAAAGTAGAAATTACTGACGTTATCGTGAGTGATTGTAAAAAAAATGATCGAGGGTGATTGTGCGTGAGTCATAATTTCGTTTATAAAGTAAATATTTCTTCGATAAAAGAAATAATCAATGCTAAAGAATCAATTATTTTAGTCTCTCGCCCTGTTAAAAGAATCGAGTAGGTAATCTAGTAAGAAATGCGTTCTGCCCAAAATGCTTAATTACAAACCCCATTACCTTTTTGAAAATTTTTTGCTGGGTAGTGATGCAGAATTTTGTCTATTTTCACCCGATACCAAATTAAATTATAAAAACTTAATTTATAATTTTCAATTAATCGCCCTTTTGACATCATTTGAACCCACAGTGCAACGAAAAGCAATTATGGACTTTGTATCTTTTTGCAAATACAAATTAACACAATAACAAATTCGTATAACTTTTTCAAAATCACTCAAAAAACATGTTTTTTTTTGGCGGGGGGAAAAATCCACAACTATTTTTGTTTTCTTTGCGCGCAAAAAGAAATATTCAAAGACATGTAAAAAAGTGAAATTTTTTTTAATAAAAATCTTCATGTTTCTTCCCAGCTCAATGAAAACAGTTGTTTTAATTGTATTGCAATTTAAAGCATCAATGTATGACGTTAAAATTATTTTGCTGACATAATCTCGTCAATAAGTCAAGTGCAGATTGACCAGTCAAGTCAGTCTGCCTGTCTGTCGGTCTGTCTGTCGGTCTGTCTGTCAATATTGAAAGTTAAATATTTTTGTTTGTCTTTTCATACTTTTACGCACGTAATTACACAGCATTTTTCGAAGAATTAACACTAACTTATTATGAGAGTTTATTTTTATTAACAAAATATCCCATATACACGATACTATGCCAATGTAAAGATGAAGTCATACATAAAGTGTTAATCTTGCTAAAAAGATACGCATAAGTGTAGAAACAGAATTAGAGCTGGTCGTTTATTTACATAAAAATTGAAATTTAAAAAGCGCCAAGTAATGCAGTTATGAAATAGAATCAGAGCTGTCAGATGACTTTTGAAAAAATCGTAAATCTTACGATAAAAAAAATCGTCAATTCAATTTGAAAAAATCGGAAGTTCAGTTTTACCAATTTTAATCATTTTTATTTTTAGTCGGAAGAAACGTGTCTCTTATACGTCTCTCTGAGTATTGAAAAAGAACATATTTTGTTAAAATTTATTTCAAAGTAATAAAAGCACTTTCATAGGAAAAATTTTGATATTGGCCAACTAAAATTCTGTTACTACGACTGAAATCGGTTCATACAACTGAATATTGGTTTTCACAACAAAATTCGGTTAACACAACTGAATTTTAATTGCAACACTCAACATATTCAAAAATCGCATTTGATTATGGCTGTAATAACCGAATGTATTGATTGCAGCAAACAGAATACAATTTTTAATTCGGTTGTGTTAATTCCTTGCTGTGCAATTAATACATTTAACGTTCTGAACGAAATATTTTAATTTAGTTCGCCAAAACATATTCCTACGTTTTCTCAATAGAAAAAATCATCAGTCGTTTGGGGACCAAAATTCGTCAATTGCCAAATTTATGACAAAAAATCGTCAAAATGACGATAAATCGATAGATCTGGCAGCTATGAATATAATCTATTTTATTTTCACAGCATTTGTTTTTATTCTCCCGGGTAAAATGAGATATAATAAAAATAATATAAAATAAAATTATATCTCATTTGATAAGTTCCCATATATATATATGCATTTTGCCAAATGCATCCAAACATTGCATCTGCATCAAAAATTATGTTTTTAGACAAATTCACTTAAATAATTCACGTTTTTGCATTGTTAATAGTGTGTTCTGAATTTTAAACTGTAAAACAGTTCAAAATATAAAAATTACAAATGATACAAAAAATTTAAATTTTTTATGGAAATAATCGATAAGGTTTTCTTTTTTTAAATATCTAGAAAATTACATGACATTTGTTCACCCCAATTTCAAAAATGCATCTAAAAACTGCATTTGCATAAAAAATGCTTTTTTTGTTAAATGCATTATTTGATTGCATCAGTGTGAAAGAGGACAATTGAAAAAAACGAACGCTTTTCAAATTAGAGAAATCCGATACCAACTTTCGAGTATACGACTCTTCAAAGTTACATCTTTTTGGGATTTTCTGAAATTTTTAAAAACTAAAACCGTGAAACATCGCAAATTTTTGAAAAACTAAATATGGAAATGTTGTTTATATGTTTTTAATATAAAAAAAACAGAAGACATGAGGTCAAAAAATGCGAATTAATTTGGTCTTCTTTTAAAGTATGAATAATAGGGCGGGTCGATTTAAAAATCGCTCAACGTTCAAGGAAAATCGTATTCTAGGGATCAAAATAAGAAACTTTGCCGAAGGAACCATACCTCTAAAACGAATTCTGATGTCCCGACTTTTGACCCGTAGGGTAAATTTTTGAAAAAGCCCACTTTGATATTTCAGAAAGTAGGAGGAATCTCTCCAAGATTATGGGAGATTTTTCAAAATTTTAAACTACGGGTCAAAAGTCGGGACATCAGAATTCGTTTTAGAGGCATGGTTCCTTCGGCAAAGTTTCTTATTTTGATCCCTAGAATACGATTTTCCTTGAACGTTAAGCGATTTTTTTGCCTCCATACAAATCGACCCGGCCTAATGAATAATATACTTTATGGAGTCTAAGACCTACATTTTGATGCGTTAAAAACGGAATGACAAACTAACATATACCCTCATCACATATGGTTCAGAGTATAAAAATATTTTTAGAATTTAATTTCTTTATAATTTCTCATGTACACAAATTAATTTTGTATAATTTTTTAGCATGGATGGTAACTGCTTCGATGCGGTTATCGGTCAGGGTAACGCTATTTTCCTTTATTTCGTCAACCATAATTTAGGGTTAACGATATTTCAGTTATTTCGGTAACGTGTTTTTAGCGTTAACGGCATTTTAATTATTTCGGCAATGGTATTTTAGCGGTAACGTTATTTAAGCTATTTCGGTAACGTTATTTAAGCTATTTCGGTAACGTTATTTTAGGGGTAAAGTTATTTAAGTAATTCAGGTAATATCAATGCTCACCGATATTTTGATCCCCATTATGCCCGAAATCCAATGACTGGCTAGTTTATGATCAAACTTTGGGCAACGTTATCTATATATAGCGATTATTTTTTTTCTGATCTTGTCCGATTATTTCGGCAACGGTATGTTAAGTATAAACACAATTCCAATTATTTCGGTAATGGTATTTTAGCGATAGCGGTATTTTAGCGATAACGGTATTTTATCGATAACGGTATTTTAGTTATTTCGGTAATGCTGTTTTAAGGATATTGATATTTCAGTTATAAATTGTCCGCCATCTAACGTTTTGTTTTCAACTAGTGCTTATTTCGTGAATGGTAACACTTAGCTCATGTCTGATTTGACAGATAATTAGTTTTATCCTTCCGCTGATGGAATATGGTTGTGTATACGCTTGAACAACGCTGGGAAATATTGCGACATTACTTTGAAAATCATGTACACTCGATGTTTTGCGCCCTGTTTTTGAAGATCGCATTATCAGCCGCAGAGCTGATGTCATTTGGCTACCTCGGAGCTGCGATTTGACACCGTTGGACTATTATTTGTGGGGTGCCGTCAAAGATAAGTGTTACGCCAACAAGCCAGAGACAATTGACGCTTTAAAGGACAATATTCGTAAAGCCATTGGTGAAATACAGCTGCACACAATCGATAATGTGCTTAAAAATTGGACCAATCGTGTAGGCTACTGCATGGTCAGCCGAGGCATTATTAACCGGAAGGATTGTACTTTCAAATAAAAAAAGAAATTTGAGAAAAGATTCAGTATTTTTTTTTATAGCATTTTCAAAAAAAAAAGAAGTTATTTGGCGGACCCTTTATATGTGGCTGAATTATCCCCTAATATTACAGAGACCAGGGCATCGATTTGGAAAGGTTTAGCGAAGTTGTGAAGCGCAAACCATTCAGAATCGGCACAATTTTAAAATAAAGTGCCAACCGAATTGAAATCTGTATTTTGGTGGGTACAATCTGCAAATTCGGTTTGTACAACCATATTCAAATGTGATTTTAGAATATTTTAGGTGTTTTAACTAAAATTCAGTTGTTTTAACCGAATTTTGTAGTGAAAAGCAACATTGAGTCGTACCAACCGGTTGCAGTCGGAGTAATCAAATTTTAGTTGGAAAATGGCTAACTTTGTCTCTGTGTGTGTGATATATCACAGAACTAACCTAGGACAATAGTTACCTTTTAAAATCACTAAAATGACAACACTTACACCAACTCATACACAATGACTGTTATTCATTTCTTTCAAATTTAAGTATATTTTTCAATACTTTCTTTTCATTTCACTTTTTATTTTGATGTTTGTATCATCTTTATAAAGGTTTTTGTACGATTGCTCTCTCTCTCTCTCTCATTCATTTTTAGTTTACATAATTAAAATTTCTTTTAGGCAAAGAGCTTAGTTTGAGAATTAACTTCTAAAATTTTCGTATTTGTCACATTTAAAAATTGTAGTAACAGTTGGAAACGGCCAAGTCTTTTCTCTAAAAAGCTGCACCCAAAAACCAGACTCGGTAGTAACAACCGTAGTTGTAGCCAATTGAATAGCTTGGTTGTAGCTATCGGATTTTTTGGTAGTTATCACCGAATTTCTGTTAAGGCCATTGAAATTCTATTATCGTAACAGAATTGCTGTTGTTTAAACTTAATGACTGTTATTACAATCGAAAAATTCGGCCGCAACAAACGAAGAATTGGATTGGCAAAAAAAAAAACGGCTGCTACTACCGAGTCAGTTTTTTGGGTGTATTGAGAAGAAAAGTATGTCATATTAATATTGACTTTGATGAAATTCCAATCGTGTGCAAGTTAATAAATGCATACAAAAAATAATGAAGAATATCAAATCTTCCGTTTTTAATACGTTTATTAAATGCAATTTTTGTTGTTGATTGTTTTCAATACGTTTTGCTGATTTTGCGCCTAAATTATTAACATTGGTCAGTTACTCATGACTCTCTTTTTTTTGTTTGTTTACTATTTATGCACTCAAAAAAGTTTTACAGTTGCTACATGACAGTTATTTGTATAGCTATCAGTTATTTGTATAGCTATAACTGCAATTACTGTTGTTTTTCTATGAAATAATACAAAACAACTATTACGACAGTTATTTAAAAAAGCAACGAAAGAAAATTACTGTATTTTTGTAACAGTTGTTTGTTTAATTGATTATCGGGTGAAAATGAAAATCGTACACAAAAAAAATGACGTGCATGTATTCTCTTGCACCTTACAAAGTTTTTAATTTCTACACTCAGGAAATTAATAAATTGCAGTTAAAATTACTACAAATGTAGTCAAAAAGATGATGACTGTATTTGTCATAAAAGTGAATAAATATGCAGTAATTTTTAACTATTGATAAAACAACTACAATGGCAGTGAAAACGACTATCGAAGTGCTCAAAAACAACTAACTCTAAATAAATGCATAAACCATAAAAACGAGCAACAAAACAATAAAAACAATGAACATAAAACGACTACATAAGTTGTAAAAACTACTGTTTTTAACATAATATATATTTTTAATAAAAACTTATTTTTTTTCTTTTAATTACAAAAAAAATTTGTATTTCCTACATCCTATTTAAAATCCAAAGCCAAAATATCAAACGGTATTCCAGTTATAACTGTGTTATGCATTGGATATACAACGAAATTTTCTAATTATTATTTACAAACTATGAACATATCAATATTAGCAAATATAAACTAAACGAGAATTTTTAAAAGTTCGACATAATCTTATATTTTTCAAATAATAAACAAAAATTAACTGTTTACTGTAAAATTACTGTTTTGGTAGTTGTTTATTAAAATACTAAAATAACTACTCAAAACAACTGTTGTGAAGTACAGTAATTTTGGTTAGTTACTTTTTAAAATGACTGCCTAAATTAGACGTTTTTAATTTTCTACTAGCAAAATTACTACAATAGCAGTTAAAACAACTACAACTGTTTACTACCCGAATGACCTACATGTGTATAGTTACTGTAAGAACATTCTCAGTTTACCCTTTGGAATTTTGACTTTCAAGTAGGACGTAGGATATACAATTTTTTATTGTAATTGAATAATAAAATTTTTTTATTGCAAATACCGAAAAAATAACTGTAAAAAACAGTAGTTTTTACATATTTTTAGTTTTTTTTTCCAAATTTTTATAGTAAACATTTTCAGTTGTTGTTGTTTTTGAACAGGTAAGAATACCGAAAGTTTTAGTTATTTTAACGGCAATTGCCTTCGTAGCCTTTTTAACTGAATTTTCAGTTGTTTTAACTGTCATTTTCAGTGGATTCTAATGTTAAACTTTTTTGAGTGTACTTTTTTTTAAATGTGGGTGTTTTTTTTTAAATTTAAAAATAACAAACATAAAATTTCCTCGATTTCAATCATCAACAAACAAGTAACTAACAAACACCAAATTTGGCCAATTTAAGTTACCATTATTATACAAAAATTTTGTATGTCATCGATGTTGATTAATATGTAAATATTAAAATAAATAATATTTAATAGACGTGTGCCAAAACTAAACTCACACCATTAAATTGCGTGTTAGTTTTTGTATCGTACGTCTTTTTCAGTTTTGAATTTTGTGTAAATTCCACTAAATAAACCTTGAACTCAAACATTTTTTGTAACAAATTTCATTTTTGCAATAAAACAAAAGTTTGCAGAAAATTTAAAGCAGAGACCAAAACAAACTTTTATATATTTTTTTTTATTAAAAAAAAATCACAAAAAAATATGGAACAAATCTTACATTTACATAATGAACAAAAATATTACATACAAAAATTATGCATTATTGCATATTTTAATTTTTTTTTCAATTTACTCATAAAATTCCAGTTATGTTTTTGATTTTTATTTTAAAATAATTTATAAAAAATGATTATTGATGTTTTTTGAAACAATCAAGTAAGAACTGTTTTTAATTGTAAATAAAATAAAAATGAGAACAGACCTGTGTTGTGCTCCATACGTTGTTGAAATATGTGGGTTAAGTTGCGATAAATTCATAGCGAATCCGATTTAATAACTAACGGGATACTTAAAAAGCTGCATTTAGTTGTTCCCGGGCACTTGATTTTTATTTATAATCGTTATTATTACTATATTATAATTTTTATTATTATTGAAAAAAGTAAGTCATTTATTTAAAATGTTTTTTTTTTTTTTGATTTGAAAATATAAATCTTACAGGGCCAGAAAAAAAATTTAAAAAAGAAATATTCGAGAAATTAATAAAAACTAGGATAATTATTATAATGTTAAATAATATACATAGTATGTATTTCAATATTCTAATTAAGATTATAATTAATTTTTATTTTTTTATTTTTATTTTTTCACATTGTTAGAAAAATATTTTTTTTTTGATTTACCGCCTTTTGCAAAAATTTGTTATATACTCGTATATGTTTTTAATTGTTAAAAAAATTGTATTAATCAAGTTATAAAATTGTTCCCTGATGAAGTCGCCTAATGTGGAGACGTAATATTGGAAACGAATAATAATAAATAATTATAATTTATAAAAAGGATCTTAAGCTCGTTTAAAAACAAAAAATACAAAAAATTTTTTTAATAAAAGTTATAACCAGCTACAGGAACTCCACTAAAATATGCACTAAAATTTAAAAAAATATGCACTAGAAATGTTTAAAACAATTATTACAAATTAATAAAAGCCCAACATAAACAACAAAAACATAATATAAACAACGAGCATATAAACTAGAGAGAATACAAGCCCTGTTAAATAAATGTTCTCTTGACCCATTGAGATCTAATCTGCGTGTAAAAAGTTCTTAATTTTTCAAGCTTTACTTAAAATTTTTTAAAAAGTATTACACTTTCCCTAAAGTTATACATATTTTATAAAATATAATTTATTTAAAAACATTATTGAACTTTTTTTTTTATCTCCATAAATCTATTAGTATTACAAATATTCGCAGTTTAAGGAGAAAACATCAAAGCTCATAATCGTGAGCTTGGGTCTCAAAGGGTTAAGTGTTTTTATAAATGCATATTTTTCAATTAAAATTTCGTGTTAATTGTGCAAAACTTATGCAGATACTATAGATGGCGGTAATAAGATTAGCCGACCAGACGTATAGATGGCGGCAGTAGTTTGAAAAAAAAAATAGCTTTGGTGAAAAGTGGCAACTTTACAAAACATATCCCAGCAAAAAATTTCCAAAAAGGTAAGCGGGTTTGTAATCAAGCATTTTGGGCAGAACGCATTCCTTACTAGATTACCTACTCGATTCTTTTAACAGGGCGTGAGACTAAAATAATTGATTCTTTAGAATTGATTATTTTTTTTACCGAAGAACCATTTACTTTATATTTTTAAGAACTACATACATTTTTTAATAAACAAATAGTTCCATTGTAAAACTACGAAGTACTTACACAAAAAAATAAATAAATAGTTCCATAGAAAAATAAGAAGTACTTACATTTAAAAAAAAGAAGTAGTTCCATAAGTAAATTCAACTTTAACTCACACGTGATTCTCCTAAGTCACTCAAATATAACGATCAAAATTCATACGGAAATAAAATCCTAAAAAGTGTAACATCGAAGTGTTATTATAACATGGGTTTGCCATAATTTTGGAGCTATAAACCACGAAAATATAAATTTTTCAAAAAAAAAGAAGATTCAAAATTGAAAAACAAAAATATGACTCACGCACAATCACCCTCGAAAATTTTTTTTGCACTCACTCACGATAACGTAAGTAATTTCAACTTCCACTCACAATTTTCTGCTCACGTGCGTTTCCCTAATTTATACCTAACCACAGTTTAACAAAATTGAGGCAACATGCAATTTCTGTTTTTAGTATTATTTTCCTGCAAATAAAAATTTGTTTGAAAAAATATATAAGATAAATTCTTTAAAATTGTATGACTTCTTTTTTCAAAATGAGGAACTACTTCCAATGACGTCCTTTTATTCAGAAAAAGTATATGATTAATCTTGATTACAAAAAGTTAATCATATAAGTTAATAAAATTGTTATTTTCTTTTAAGTAAATAATTACTTTGTTATTGATTTCTGGTTTAAATTTAAAGAATTGATTACAATACTACTTGCTTTTTTGAGTCTATCGTTGGAATGAGTTTGGTATTGCAGTTACTAAATTTGGCAATGAGATATGTAAGCAAGTGTGGGCATCACCTTCTTTTTGGAATGTGTAATTTTTTCCTGGGATGTTTTAAGTTTCAAGGCACTACGTTGTTTAGTATTTTTTTGGAGCCATAAAAACCTCATCTCGGTGAATTTGTAAACATGAAAAAAAATTGGTCACCGTTATGTAATTTAATGCTTACATTTGAAAGGTCTCAGTCAAACCAATATTAAAGCAGAGCTAGATTCTAGTCAGGTGAAGTCTGCTCCTTCGTTTACGACTATAAAATATTGGGTGGCAGAGTTTAAACGGTTAAGAAAATCTATAAAATGGTATAAGATGATCCTCGGCTGAAGGTTAGTGAGCTGTCTGAAATTTCAAAAAATGCTATGCATCGCATATTGACCGACCATATAAACAAATTTTTGAATAATCAACCCCATATATAATTATATCTAATTATATATGGTGATATATATGATTATATATAATTATATATAAATTTATATAATTATATACAATTTTTTTACTCGGGTATTCACTAAAGTTTTCTACCAGATTAATGCTAGTTATTAAATATATGGTGATTCATATTTTGAGGGCACATTTGATTAATATACGTATGAAAGTCAGGCCCCTAGGAATTAACTTTAAAATTTTATTAAAATTGCTTAAAAATAAAAAAATTATTTATAGTGTTTCTCTTTGAACATTTTTGTTATTTATTCGGATCTATCAAAAGCCGATTTCTTTTAGAAGAGTGCCATGGATAAAGATTGTTAAAATCATTTAAAAAAAAACATTCATATTTTGTCATATATAAAATAAAATTGAAAGTGTTTTTTACGAAACACTAAGAAAAATGCAATAAAAATATGTATTTAAGCAAAATAAGTCAAAAACTGCAATAAAAATATGTATTTAAGCAAAATAAGTCAAAAAATGCAATAAAAATATGCATTTATAGAAAAATAACTAAAAATATTACCATTTTACCGCAAATTCATTGAAAAAAAAACATGCATTTGCATGAACTTCCGGACCCTGGTTATAACTGTTACGTCCCTGATTTAAATAAAAACTTAGGTTAGTTTTATTTCGTTTTAAGTTTTAAATCATTTGTAGATTTGTTAATTTATTAAAATTTCGTACATTATTAAATTTGCATATTATGCGACAAATTGTTTAACAAGCTTGTTTTAAATGTTTACTAATTAATTAACAATTATTCTATTATATAAGGTTTACAATTAGGAAATGCTAATTTGAAAATTAATCCATATGCAAACAGATCTATCTACATTTTTTAGAAAATGAGGTTTTGATGCCAAAATATTCACAGACGTTGCTGTTACTAATTTCAAATTTAAAAGATCATTCAAAAACAGTTTTTTTTTTTTTTTTGCAAAATTAGATTGAGCTATCTACAACAATGTTTATGGGAATGAAAATGGTATATCTACAGTATTTTTTGATTTTATAATTGCTAAGTGATACAAATGGGTTTCTTTTTCTTTATAATAACTGCACAGTGGGATATATCGAGCCCTAAGCGACAAAAAGACGTAAGCGCGACTATTTTCGAATTTCGGCTTTTGATGAAAATCTTTATTTTTTAATCATTTGCATCATTTCTCAAAATTTCATAATCCTAGGAAGTACCGTTACAAATTTCATAAAAACCAAAAAAGACATTAGCGCCAATTCCTATAGGACAAACATATATTGTTTACATATTTCGTGACAAGGTGTCGCTTACGTCTTTTCTTCTTTAATGAATAACTCAAAATATTGGACACGCCTGAGCATGTAGTAAGCAGCGTTTGATTTGCAATTTAAAATACTTTTATTGATATACCAAGTAAAAACGTCTACATATAATCGTGCATTATTTTATATAAATATATATGTTATTGCGTGCTATTATATGTGAACGCATAAATGTTTTCCTCTAACTTTGTTAAAAAATAATTTCATCTTATTACATACGGAGCAATATATAATAGTATAAGACATATACATTTATATATGATTAATCTAATTATGTACGAATACATGTATAATTAGATATAACACAAATCAAAATTAAATATAATAACATATAGTGTAATATACAAAAAAAAAAAATGTATTTCATTTTGAATAACTCGATATCTTGACCTATTCATAGTTATATATCGCTCCATACCAGAAAAATGTAGATCTTCTTTTGGATAAAACTATATATTACCACAGGCTATATATTAGCCTGTCCCGAATTTAAAAAATTTGCGAATTTCGTCATGTACTCAAACGTTAGGTACTAGTGAGCTGTTTATGAATAAAAACCAAACAAAAATGTTGAAGGATACACACAGAGAAATACAGTCCCAACCGAATTGAAAAGTAATTTTGATGGTAGCAACTTATAAATTCAGTTAGAACAACTTTATTTACATTCGATTTCTGAATATTTTGGGTGTTGTAACTAAAATTAAGTTGAATTAACCGAACTTTGTTGTGAAAACTAATATTCAGTTGCACCAACCGACTGACATTCATAGTAACCGAAAACAAATTTAGCTATTTGTCGTATTTTCTACGAAATACGACAAATATCTAAATTATTCTCTGTGTGTACATACTTATAGATTCTTCCCTCGGTCTTCGTAGTGTATTTTTAAAATTTTGAGACATATAGTTTAAAAGTTTGGCAGTGCTTAGCATATTATGCGAAAAACATTTATAAAATTCCCACAGATTAGTTTTGATCCATCACAGCATCATTTAGTTTGATACAAGTACTTTTATTTATTACTTGTTTTAAATGGAGAGATGCAGTATCGCAAAATTACTCTATGGAAATTTTATAAATATATTTTCAAAAATATGCTCAGCATTACCTAACTGGAGTCAAATTTTGCACAAAAATCTAAAAAATACGAGTAGCGAACTATAAGTATTCTCGATTTTTTTTTTTAATTCTCCCATAATCAACCGGATAATCCTCATCGTTTGAGCACTATTACGTAAAATTTTAAACTTTTGGGGCACCATAATGTGCATTAAAAATTAAAAAGATTTATGCCGTAATATTTTTCTTAATATTTTTTTATTCACTTCACTGATATGAATTATGATCATATATTTGTATGAAATTGTGTATATTTTCATACAATCATTTACAAAATGTAACATTTAGTACAATTTTACCAAACTAAAATTCGGATCTATTTATATTTAGATGTCTCAGCTTATATAAAATCATATACAATTAAATCAGGTCAACTAAATCAGTACTATAATATCTAGTTTTTATATAATTATATCTATTTGTATCAGTTTAGATATAAACTGATACAATTAGATACAAAACTGATGCAATCTAATACAATTATATCGGGTCATAATTTGGATAAAATTGTACTAACATTTATCTAATCGCATCAGCTTAGATCTGAACCCAGACAAACAGATACAATTATATGGGCCCATATTTCGGATGAAATTTAATAAAATTATATACAGCGTAACATAGAAATTGATATGACAATATAAAGCTCCATAGAAATTTTATTTAATCGGTATAATATTATTTTTACTCGGGAAGTTAATTTTTGTTAGTTATTTAAAAATAGAAGATTATATCGAGTTTTTAAAAATTCTCATTTAGTTTATGTTCTGAATTATACAAAGCATGCTGCCAGTTTAAATGTGAAATTTTCTCAGGAAATGAACCCACATATTGGCCTTCAAATCCAAATTCAATCCCAGATTTAATCGATTTTTATATTGCTAAAGGTATTTCAAAAAACTACATACATATAGAAAGCTACTGTGGTCTTTCATCCGATCATTCACCTGTCATTATGACTGTCAGTGATAATATCGTACAAAAACCTGTTTCACCAGCTTTAATAAGCAATAAAACAAACTGGAACTTATTTTATACTTTGCTAAATGGTAAAATTAACTTACAAACGTCCCTTAAATCAAAACACGATATCGAAAGTGAGCTAGACAACTTAATTGATGCTATCCAAACATCAGCTTGGGAAAGCACGCCAGAAATACAAAATTCTACAAAACCACTACATATCCCAAAGAAATAAGGGAACTCGTAAATAAAAAACGCAAAGCAAGAAAAAGGTGGCAACTTGAACGCACTACGGAAAATAAAACTATTTTCAATAGATTATGTTCTAAACTTAAAAAATTAATAAATGAGTCAAAAAATAATACCATGTCTGCATACCTGAAAACCCTTTCTGCAAACAAAGATACAAACTATAGCTTATGGAAAGCCACAAACCAATTTAATCAAACATCACCGCATATACCACCGATTCGTAATCCAAATGGGACTTGGCTTAAGGAGGCCAAAGCAAAATCTGAAATGTTCGCAGATCACTTCGCTGAAATTTTCAAGCCTTTACCAAGACAAACAGCTGAAGAACACACAATTAAGAATTTTAAATTGGATAATAAAAGCATAAAACCAACTACTATGAAGGAGCTTAAAACCGTTTTACAAAAAGACCTAAGCACAAAAAAAGCACCAGGTTATGATTTAATAACCGGCAAAATTATAAAGAAACTGCCAGAGAAAGCTTTGAAAAAACTTTTATACATTATTAATGCATGTTTTCGAATTCAATATGTTCCGTTGCAATGGAAAGTTGCAGAAGTTATCGTTATCCAAAAACCGGGAAAACCACCTAATGAAATAGCATCATATAGACCCATTTCATTACTTCCTGTGATGTCAAAGATTTTTGAAAAACTTTTTGTTAAAAGGCTACAGTATATAATAGAACAACGAAAATTGATCCCAAAGCATCAGTTTGGATTCAGAGAGCGTCACTCTACAGTAGAACAAGTCCATCGTATTATAGACTTTGCTGAAAAGTCGTTAGAAAAAAAACAAGTATGTTCAGCCGTATTTCTTGATGTAAGTCAAGCTTTTGATCGAGTTTGGCATCAAGGACTTTTATACAAATTACACAAGGATCTACCAAAAGAATTTTACAAAATTTTAAAATCATATCTAGCTGATCGCCATTTTCGAGTTAAGTTGGAAAATGAATATTCAAACTTAAAAAAGATAGAAGCTGGTGTACCGCAAGGTAGTGTCCTTGGACCTATTTTATACTTGCTATACACAAGAGATCTGCCTATACCTCAATCTGCGACAATAGCAACATTTGCAGATGACACTGCAATTTTGGCAACAGGAAAACATGAGCAAGAATCAACTAAAAAAGTACAACATGCACTTTCAGACACCATAGTTTGGATCAGGAAGTGGAGGATGAAACTCAATGAAAGTAAATCAATTTATATGAACTTCACCAACAAAAAAATTAAATACATACCATTATATATAAACAACATTAAGATACCACATGCTAATACTGCCAAATACTTAGGCATGACTCTCGACACTAAAATAAAGTGGAAGGAGCATATTAAAAAAAAATCTCAGGAAATGAAACTAAAATTCAGAGAACTATACTGGTTACTTGGGAGTAATTCTGATGTATCTCTCACAAACAAACTCTTGGTGTATAACCAAATAATAAAACCAATATGGACATACGGAATACAGCTATGGGGCTGTTCAAAGAAAACTAATGTACAAATTATTCAAAAAACACAAAACAAAATACTTCGTACTATCGTCAATGCTCCATGGTTCATTCGCAACGATGACCTGCATAGAGATATGGGGATAAACACTGTAACTGAGGAGACACAACGTCATGCACAAAAGCACGCTACAAAACTTCAGCTTCATACAAATGAAGATCTTAATGAAATCTTCTTCTCTCACAACCCATATAGAAGACTACAGAGGACCCTTCCAATGGATCTGGTCAACTAGAAATATGTACACAAGTACATCAATTTATAATTTTTTTTGAGGATAATTAATGAATTATCACTCGTCACACTATTTACCTTATATTGTAATATTACTAAATGAGTTTTACTCAGTTGTAATTATATTGAATAAATAAAAAAAAAAAAAAAAAAAATTTAGTTTATGTATATTTGTTTTTATTGATATGTTCATAGTTTGGAAATAATAATAAAATGCATTAAAACTCCATAACTTGAGTATCGTTTACTTTGGATTTTAAGTCGGATGCAGGAAATAAAATTGTTTATTGTAATTGAAGGCTAAACATTTTTTTTTAAATACCGAAAAAATAACTGTTTAAAACAGTAGTTTTAACCAATTTTTACAGTTGTTTCAAAATTTTTGTAGTAAAAAATTGTTAGTTCTTTTAACAGCATAGTAAGTTGTTTTTATAACATTTGTTAGTTGTTTTTTAACAATTAAAAAGAACTTAATTTTTAGTTATTTCAACGATAATTGCCTTTGACGCCTTTTTAACGTAAATTACAGTTGATTCAACTTTCATTTTCAGTACATTCTACTATCAAACTCCTTTGGGTGTATGTAAATTACTCTTTTGGGTGTATGTAAAAATAATCAATTACATACAAACAATCGGATGCGATATATCTTTTAAGAAGATATATCGCAGTCTTAAAAATATATAAACTTTTCATCTTCCAGATGATAATTTAGCGAATTATGATTATCTAGCGATAAATTTATAGAAAGTTTTCCGTTAATTTCATAAAATAAAATTGTTTTTAGATTTTATAAAATTTAGATTGGTTGAAATTCTTCTTCAAATGAATTTCTTTATTTATTGCTAAAATCCTCAACAATTTAAGGTTTATCTGAAGGGTTTGTCAAGGTGTTTTTTTTGTAATTCCTGTGAACTGCCCACACGTGCTGTAGACCAAAAAAAATTAAAAAACAAATTTTTGTATATGGACCTTGAACTGCGACTTGTAAAAGTGGCACTACTTTTTCTTTTATGTTTATCTTGTCACACTACACTCAAAACAAGTTTGTCAGTAGAATCTACTAAATAGTCGACAAAATTAAAAATGCAGTAAAAATATTTAAGAACATTTAAGAAAAAACCTCTGATTTTTACAATTATTTTTTAAGGTATTTTAAAAATATACGAGGGTGGTAACAAAATTAGCAGACCTAACAAAGAACACAACGTATTTAGGAAAAATGTTCTTCATTTTTCAACATAATCTGCTTTTAGCTCGATACACTTTTCCCAGTGATATTAAGTAGCTTCGATACCTTGTTTATAGTAAGAACTGTCTAGCTCCTTAAAATAGCAACCGCAGATTACACCTCTTTAAATCCTTTACAAATCCTTTACCTCCGAGCCATTTTTTCAAGTGAATAAAGTGCTAGTGAATAAAGTGCGTGATGAAGCAATTCGAAATTTAATTCATTGATTTTTGCCATCGCAATAGTGGATCTATGATGAAACAACACTTTCTTTTTCGCTCAATGTAACTTTTTTTCGTTAATTTCATCACTTAAACGCTGCAATAAGTTAGCATAATATTCGAAGTTGATTGTTTTTCCATTTTGAAGATAATCGATAAAAACTATCCCAGGCGCATCCTAAAACACAAACGCAATGAACTTGCCTGCAGATGGAACCGTATTCGCCTTCTTTGGACACTATTCTCCCATTCCAGCCCACTGCTTTGACTGTTCCTTTGTCTCAGGTGCGAAGTGGTGAACCCATGTCTCACCCGTGGTTACGAATCGATGCAAAAAATCGGCTTTATTGAGGTGAAACATCGCCACACGCTTTTGAAACATCTTTTGAAACATCTTCATGCTATTGTGAGCAAACGCGGCACACATCTTGCGCACAGCGTTTTCATCTATTTCCTATCATTTCAGCCAGCTCACGCATCTTCAGCCGACTACCATACAGTACGATTTTGTGGATTTTCTTAACCTCAATTTGTCGACCACTACGGTGTTCGTCTTGTCAGCTCGTATGGCTTCGTTTAAACTCTGCCACTCAATAATGTATAGTCGTAAACGAAGGAGCAGACTCAACCAGAGTAGAATCTAGCTCGTCTTTAATATTGGTTTGACTGAGACCTTTCAAATAAAAGTATTGAATTACATAGCGGTGACCAATTTTGTCCATGTTTACAAATTCACTAAGATCGTTTATTTTTGATGGCTCCAAAAAAAATACTAAACATAGGTTTTATAAGGTTGCCACTTTTCATCTAAGTAATATTTTTTAAACTACTGCCGCCATCTAAACGTCTGGTCTGCTAATTTTGGCACCGCCCGTGAAATTTTTCTATATCATTAATAATTTCACAAGTGAATGATTTTGAAATGTAATTGACGTCCAAGTCTGGTAAGTGATAAACAGGGCAGCGACTTTAATGCGTGTTTGTAGTCATTGGCCTAAAATCGATTTTCACCAAATTCTTTTCAGTATTCGGCATCGATTTGTTGTTGCACATTTTCGCATATTTTGTTAAAAATGCATATTTTGCCCTTTAAGTGTATATTTTATGATTATTATTGCACACAGAGAAAAATGTTGCTATTTGCCAACGGAAATTTGGTTAATACAACTCAAATTCGGTTAATACGAATTTCAGTCAGTTGGTACAACTTAACATTAGTTTTCAGAACATAGTTCGGTTAATTCAACTGAAGTTTAGTTGGAAGAGCCAAAATATTTAGAAATCTAATATAAATATAAGTTGTTACCATTAAAATACACTTTTCAATTCGGTTGGCACTTTATTTCTCTGAGTGTGCATATTGTTAAAACTAAAATTTAGATTTAAGTCAATGCTTTCAAATAATAAATCGATTTTTAAAAATTTACAAATTTTAAGTGCATTCTTTTTTGATTTGTAGTGCATATTTTTTGTTTTTTAGTACATATTTCAACTTAATAGCCAATTTTAAGCGCATTTTTAAGATTTGTTTAGTGATAGAAAAAATTTAAAAATGAAAAATAAAAATTGAAAGTCAACAGTTCAAACGATACTTCAGTTATTACGTTTTTGTGCATTACGTTTATTTCAATTTTTTTTTTTAATAATAATATTTCAATAAACAATTGTACAAATTTTTAAAATTCAAGGAAATTTTCCATACAAAACGAACTGTAATTGCAGATAAAAATAACAACTACTTATTACTACAAAAATAACTGTAATAAAATAACTAGAAAACTTTTTTGAGTGTATGAATGCTTTAACATTTTTGTTGCAGGAGAAAATAACACAAAATTTATGTAATAACTGATGGAATAAAGAAAAAAAATAAAGCCCTTGAAAATTTTATTTGTTTAAAAGATAAATTGATTTATTTTTTATTGTATTCACAAAAAGTATGCGATTGCATGCTAAAAAAAATAGCTTTTTTATTTAACCAACGAGCTTAAAAGCCTAATACAGTACTTTTCGCTTATAGTCACATCTCTTAGTTGCACACAAGTTGTGGACTATATCGCTAATGTGACTATATCGCTAGTTTTTTTATATGCCATTTTGTTGCCTATAAATAAATTGTGATATAGTCATCCTAAAATGTGACTATATGCAATTTATTTATTATTATAACAGGTGGAAAATTTGGAATATAAAAACGATGTTTGAAACGATTCAGCTCAGCTTCCTTGTTCCAATTTTCGTTTTAGCCTCTTAAATTTTTAAATAATTTTAAACCGAAAAAAATTCAAGATTTCACAATTATATTAGAAATTTTCTGTATTGTGACTATAACTTAAATTATTTGCATATAAATTTACTTTTAGTAGCCTGAGTTTAGTGGCATATAAGCCAAATGTGATTATATCGTGAATGGACTATATCCTAAATATTTTGTATGCAATTTGATTTTAGATGACAGTAAAAGTGTAAATGGACTATAAGCGATGTGACTGTAAACGAAAAGTACTGTACTACGTTACCGGTAGTTTAATATATCGGAATATATTAGGATGGAAAATTAATTATATTTTTAAGGAATTTGTTTCAATAAATTAATTTATCCATTTTAAGTGGATGTTTTTGCGATTTCAAGTTTCAGATTTCTACCATAATGGAATTTCTTTTTTTAAAACCCCATTTATACAAAGATTTTATTAAAACCCAAAAGATATATTCAATAAATTAACCCATACCTAAAAAAAAAATTTTTAACCTCTCTGCTTCTTACGACGTCTAAATACGTTTTATCAAAACTCTATCCTGTTGCGTGAGACGTAAACTTTAGAGATGAGTGATCCAGTGATTTTTCAATAAAGCCGTTCTCAGTGAACGTGATTTTCAAATCACAGTTCCTTTAAACAGTGACCCTTCGGGTTTCAATAATAAAATAAAGTAATTTGTAAGAAGGCTGCGATTTTCTAAAAAATTAAACATTTGTGACCTTCTACGTAAACATGATGGAAGGAAACATTTATATTTTATGAGAGTGGGAAAACAAGCAAAATTTTTCTAAAAATATTCACCCCTATCGTGAATATTTTTTCCTCGAATTGTTTTCCCTTTTCACTCAATTCCAATCGTGAATAAAAGTTCCCTCGAAATTTCTTCCCTTTGTCTAATGATTCACTCGTGAATAGCATAATACAATTTCAGGGGAAATTCACGATACCAATTTTCACTTGAGGGGGAATGAAAATGATTATGTATTATTGTTCACAATTATGTATTCAAGAACGGATGGTACTAAAATATTAAAAGAGTTACATTCAGAGTAACTGCTACTTCAAATATTCGATCACTACTGTTACCAGTGTCGGTGATTAAGTCCGGATTAAAAAAATCGCTCATCTCTAGTCCACTCTATTTCGACGCAACCATCGAAGGTGTTTTTTATATTGATTACGCAGTTTAGTAGTTAAATATCAGACTTTTTGCTTAAATCATTTATGAGGAAGACTTCTTCTTTTTGTCCCTCATTGTAAAAATTGTTTAATACCCAGTTTTAGCGGATGCCGGCATCAAATTATAAGTTCCTAGATTCAAAGATGGATGTTGTACGCAATGACAAACTATTTTAGCGGCTTTTAGGAGTAGACATTGCACCAAATAAACCAGCAGTTTACGCCGTTCTTTTTAAACGCTACTTTTGACCTCTCCTAATACGAATTTTAAAAAAGCACTTCTAAGGGGATGGAAAAACCAACTTCAGAGTATAATATAGAATAACAGAAAAGCTAAAAGCTAAAAGGAAAGAAACTTGCAATTCTGAATTTCCAAAAACTCGCTCTTCTGAATGAAAATTATAATAAGGTTTTTTTAAGAAATGAAACTGGTGAAACAATATCAGTGTTGCCAAGTGTTTTCAAACAAATCCCCCAAAAATGTACAAAAAACACCCTAGATTTTCCCTACTACCAAAAATCTGCTTAATTGTTTAGCTTTTATTTCAAATTCATTGAATACAAATTTTCAAATACACTAACTTTGTTACAGTCTAACTGTTTTTTGAAGTTTTATTTTAACAGCGCAGTAAAGTGTCTTAAATTTTACCAACAATATAAAAAAAAGTTTTGAGTATGTAAAAAATTTAACAAAATCTAACAAATTGTTACTCCCTAAAATCACACTAAACGACTAAAAACCCCCCTGAACAATATATTAGATAGAATGGTATTGTACAAAGCCTATACAATGAGTATTAGGGTCGCAATGAAATGTATTAGAATTTTTTTTTTTTGGAATTCCAATGGAACCCGAGTAAATTCTTATGCCCTTTGGTCTAAAACTTACATGCTGAAAATTTGAGCCAAATTGGATAACGTTAAGCATTGCACCTTTGAGGTCAAAGTTCAAATTGTGGAAAATTCAGTATATTCCGCTATAGTTAACTTAAAAAGTTTGTTTTTTTAGGTTGGCAAAATGTATGTTTCAAGTATCCAAATATTTTCTTTAAAAATATCCCTTTACAAATATCCTTTTTGTTTTGGGCGTCAAGATGATGTATTGCATTGCATCAAATACATTTTACATCTAAAATTTTTAGTGTCCGACCGAGTACTCGGCTTCGGCTTCAGAGTTCGGCCAAAAAGTGAAGTTCGGCCAAGTTCGGTGTTCGGCCAAATGTTGGCCTAATTTTGCCGAACTACCGAACTTTTTATGATTATTTATAAAAAGCACAAAAAAAAACTACATAAAAAATACAACGTTGAATATGATAGAATACCAAAAAAAAAAAAAAACGATATTTAAATATCAATGTGTGTGAAAAAATTTCAAAAAGCCAAAAGAGTTTAAAGAACATTTCCAGAAATATACCTACAAGACTTATAAGCAAATAATCAAATTTAATGCGATATAATTTAAATAAACGTATCATCTCGTTAAGAGGTGAGATTACGATGCATAGCTTGATGCTAAGGCAGTGAGTTCAAATACCAGTACGACACCAAAAAATTAAAAGTTTTTCATATAGAGCAAATTAACAATATAAAATACTTTGTTCAATTGACACATAAATTATCCACTGACGAGTCCCAGGAGGGGGACGAAACTGCGGCAGTCTGGTGTATCCCTTGTGTCCGTAAAATTTTTCAATAAAAATGTTTTCTTCTTCTTCCTGTAAAGAGCCTAACTAAAGTATACATTTATATTTTGCAATTAATTTCGAGTAGTAAGTAATCCTAAAAAGAGATTAACAGGTTCATCAATTTCTGATAGCAGTACCAGACTTAGAAGTAGCAGAACCAAATGAAAATTTTATTGAAAAAGAAATTAAAATGTTTATTACGGAGCCTTTAAGTCCCGAAATATAAATATATTTGAGTATTGGAATTCAAGTCCATTTACAAATATAAAAGCTGTAGCAATAAAATATTTATCAGCCCCACCAACTAGTGTAGCTAGCGAACAGCTTTTTAGCGCTGCCGGGCAGCTGTATTCTGATAGACGAAGCAATTCACATGTTGTGAATGCGGAAAAATTGCCTTTCTGTCATTGCAATATCAAACTTTTTAATTTTAAATTTTAAATATTAAAGTTTAAGTTTGTTTTTCTATATCAACTTAAAAATCTATCAACTATTTTTCTTTGACTATATAATATAGTACAAATATTTTATTCTTTTTTGTACTTAAAATAGTACAAGTATTTTCCAAATATGATTTTTTAAAAAAATATACCTATGAATTTTTATTTTTGTTTATGTTTAATAACTTTTTGGTTTAAATTTATTGATCTAAAAAAACAATTTATATTTTTTTTTCATTAAAACAAAAAGTTCGGCTTCGGCCGAACATTGATATTATGGCCGAAGTTCGGCCTCGGCTTCGGCCGAAAAAAATGAGTTCGGTCGGACACTAAAAATTTTCAAAAAAAAAACAAAATATTTATCAAGAACGACGTAAAACAATTTTTGATTTATAAACTTTAACCCTTAATGCTACAAGTGTCAAAATGGCCCTAAAGGTCATCTGGAATCTGGATAACCATATATTATCTTATAAAAAAAATGTGCTCATGCAGGAACTTTTTTAACCCGGAAAGGAAATAAAAAATAAATGTTTTCGAAACTTCAAATTTTGGATATTTTTTAATAGTAATAATGATCTTTTTCCAAAATGGTCAATTTTGGGACGTATTTCGGCACGGGTAAACGTCTTCCAAAAAAAAATCGAATATATATTCTTTCACTATGAGTTACGCATTAGGTAACTCATTATTCTCAATTTTTTTTAAGCGAGATGGTAATGATCACCCATTTTAGATTTAGATTAGATCAGAAGGCACTATGCACCGCGACCAATGTAGGTCTTTTGTGCTGCCTAAGGTTACCTACAGATTTAAGCTACCTATAAAGCCAATTATCCTATTAGGCAAAATGTTCGCGATGTCGGAAGGCGAAATGAAGCGATCACCTAGAAACCTAAGTCTCCTATCACAAAGCCTGGGACATTTGCAGAGAACATGCTCCGAGGTCTCAGACACCATATCGCAAAACCTACACAAATCCGTGACCGATTGACCCTTCTCGTGCAGATGGTATCTGAGATTACAGTGTCCAGTTAAGTACGACGCCAGGGTCCTCAAACCCCTCCTTTCAAGCGACAAGAGTCGCCTCGACCCCCTACTGGAAAAAGAGATCAATCTTTTCGCCTGGCGCTGACCAGGAGAGTTTTCCCAGTAACCAGAGAAATGACCACCCATAAATTTTTGGACTTCGCTAACAACAGTAATTAAGCAAGTAAATAGCCTGGTAACTAATGATGTACGCTTAATTACTTGATAATGTCTGTTTTTGCTGGGTCTCAAATTCTCGTTTGATAACAAAAATTTCTTATGCTTTTTCAAAATAAGATTGATTTCAAATTGAAAAACTTTCAAATCAGTATTTTTTTTAATTTTAAATTAAGCAACTTCCCAGAGGGAGTTGAAACAATTTAAATTTCTAGTTATTAATATTTATTTTATAATTTAACCAGTGTAATCATTAGACAAATTATCTTTTTTTTTGTTCTAATACCAGTAAAATGTATTTATTACATTTTCATTTTGTAAATGATATCATCATTAAAAAAGGGGTACATTTTTTGTTGTTATTTAAAGAGCCTTTTTATCGTTAATAAATTTTCTGATAACTGTCGGGTTATAACAACTTTGTTAACAGCCCGTCTGACATTCTGACTGTCATGTTGTAGTTGACTTTAAACAAATAATAAACTCTATTTAACTATTGACGTTAATCAATCACCACAATATTTACCTAAATTTACGAGGGCGGTCCCAAAAGTAGCCAACCTGACGGATAGATGGCGGCAATATCTTGAAAACAAATTCTTTGGTGAAAAGTGGCAACTTTATAAAACATATGTTTTAAGTTTCAAGGCGCCACGTTGTTTAGTATTTTTTTGGAGCCGTAAAAACCCGATCTCAGTGAATTCGTAAACATGGAAAAAAATTGGACACCGTTATGTAATTCCATTCTTTCATTTGAAAGGTCTCAGTCTAACTAATATTAAAGGTGTCCACGCCAGAAACGATTAAGAAAATCCACAAAATGGCATTGGATGATCGTAGACCAGTGATGTACTTCCTCTCAATTTCCAACCACACGGGGTTACAGAAGAAAATGCTGCTTACGCTGCGTCAACACACGTACACTATAAACATCTTCGTATGGCTTTCGATGTGCATATTCGGCTTTTGCTTTGTTCTCACTGAGTTAAAAGAAAACAAATCAATTGTAGTTGAACCATTGTTGAAGCAACACCACGCTGCGGAACACAAATAAAAATACACGTAGAAATATGTTTGATGATGAATGGGAAAATACTTTTTTTTTTATAGAGAATATGGATGACGATGCACAATGCTTAATTTGTAATAAAATTATAAGTGAAAAATTTTTATTTACTTATTTTTTTATTTAAAAACCCTAAACAAACACCAGTGAAATATTCTTATTTTAAATAAAAATATTAATTGACCCAGCAATATCTTTACTTATAGAAATAAGTCTGTAGAAAAAGCATAAAAAGTAACTAAAAACTAGTTAAAAATGACCCCGCAGAAAAAAACCAGTTGAATTAACAGATTTTTAAACTAAATATTTGTAGACTTAAAATAGCAAAAATAAACCTGATGAATAACCAATAATTGAAAGTAACAAAAACACCTGCTAACATTAGCAATACTAATTACTAAATATCTGTACCCAAATAAAATCATAAACATTTTGAAAATTTTAAGTTTTTTTTAATGCAATTAAAAATTTTCCGTTATTAAATCAGAAATTTACAATTATTTAGCAAAAATTTCAGTTGGTTTAACAATTTAACCTGTTATTTGCATTTTACAAAATTCGGGCTAAATTTAGCAAAAAAAAAAAATGTTAACACAACAGTTTTTGTTTGATATTTTAAGTCTGCAAATATTTAGTTAAAAAATCTCTTAATTCAACTGGTTTTTTCTGCAGAGTCACTTTTATCTAATTTTTAGTACCTTTTTTTTTTGCTATTTCTACAGACTTATTTCTAGGAGTGTACCAAAATTATATTTGAAATTAATTCTTGTACAGTCATAGAAATGAAAGCTATACTCATAGAAATAAGTCTGTAGAAATAGCAAAAAAAAGTTACTAAAAATTAGTTAAAAATGCCCTGCTAATTTTAGCCCGAATTTTGTAAAATTTCTATGAGCGCATTTGTACAGCTTTATTTCTATGAGTGTAGCTTTCTTTCTATGCAAAAAATCTATTTTTTTAAATTGTAACAAAATTTTTTTCACTTGAGTACACACACTAATATGATACAACGCTAAACTGTTTCTGAGCCATGGTGGTTCCCAGGAGCCCTTGTCCGCTTAAGCCGAAATAGAAAAAAATATATATTTTTTAGTTTCAAAGGGGTTCATATATTAAAAAATATATTTTTATGAAATTCACTTTTTTCAAAAAAAATCTTTTTTCTGCAATTGAAATTTATTATCAGTGTACCGTAGAATAAACTTCGTTTTTTCGCTGCTACACACACAAGTATAAATGCAATAGTGTGCGTAAAGTACATCACTGTCGTAGACTGAAGGTGCGTGAGATGGCTGAAATGATAGGCATTTCAAAAAGTGCTGTACATGCATATTGACCGAAAATTTGAGATGAGAAATCTGTGCGCAAGATGGGTGCCGCGTTCGCCCACAATTAGGGTTTTTAAATTCCCGACATTTTTCAATACCCGGGAATCGGGAATTTTTTTTGGAACTTTTGCGGGATTTTAAAATAAAGCTAATTTTTATTGGTAAAATCAAAATATGTTTAATTTAACAATCAAACATTTATTTTACTGAAAACAAAAATTCGCTAGACAGTTCTTACTATAAACAGGGTATCGAAGCTCTTGAATTTCGCTGGGAAAGTGAATCGAGATTATGTTGAGAAATAAAAAAAATTTTCTCCAAATTTGTTGTGTGCTCTTTGTTAGGTCGGCTGATTTTGGGACCGCCCTCGTATATAGTAAATTATCGTGAAAAATATACATAAAACAAACTATAGGCATATATTAAACAAAATTTAGCTTTCAAATGTAATATTTACATTGCTAAAATAGCTGCATTTCATTAGCTTTAGCATTTACATTTACTCACAGAATTGTGTCGGTAAAATAAACTACAATTACTGTTAAAAATGTGTGAACTGAAATTTCATTTTAATTTAAATAATATTTCAGTCATTTTACATTGTTCTTGATTTACACAGAAAAGTTAATCCATTAAAAATTGGATTAACTGCTTAATCAAACACAAAACAAGGCGATTAAATAATTTTTAAATCCTTTTTTCAACTTTTTATATGACTAACATTTCTAAACGACTCTGTATTTATACTACTAATTGAGTGAAACTCTGTGTTTTTATATAGTTTATATAGGTAATAAGCCGCCGCAAAAAAATGTAGGCGCTGTCGACGAAATTTTTGCTAACGCCGAAGTTTTCCTTGTTCCTCTTAAGTCGGATCGCTATCGGATCCACCTTGGCATTTTAAACTGACAAAGTTAATCATTTAGCTGTCAAGTTAAACGTTTAACTGTCAAAAAACGCATATTACCCCGGGTACTCGTATGATAAAAAAGAATGGATTAACTTTAATCAAGTATATTAATTTCGCTGTCCGAACTCCTACACTCAGAGAAAAAGTTTTCATCATATTAACGATAATATTTCATAAATCATTTGTCATCAATTATTCATCATATTTATGAAGTTTTCATAACTATGATGACAAGTTTCAAACAATTTTATGACAAATGTTTCATAGGCCTTCATCATTTCATTAAAAAGTTTCATAGACTTTGTAAAAAATGTTTTATTCTAAATTTAGGAAATATCATTTGCAATTACATTCTGTGACTTACTTTAGGTGTTGGTATGAAATGGAAATTTGGAAATGCAATTATTTAAATTTAAAAAATTTAAATTTTCATACCAATACTTTTCCCAATTATGTTATAGCCTTTACACTTTTTAAAACTCAAAGACTACACTAAAAAGAACTGAAAGGTCAGCAACATTTTTGCTGGAAGAATCGTTGCTGAAAATTTGCTAATATTAGCAAAAAAAATTGCAAAATTCAGAAAAAAAATGTTGTTGAATTTAGAAATCTTTTTGCTGATATTAGCAATTCTTCTACAAGGATCCTCCTGGCAAAGATGTTGCTGACTTTACAGACTTTTTGGGTGTACCAGATATTATTTGAAGTTCTAAAACACCAATTAAATATTATCTGATGTGTTCTTAACCTTAAATATAATTTTTTGAATATAATATGAAATTATTATGAAACGTTTCATAATATTTATGAAACATTTCATAAAAATTTATAAAACTTTCATAAAAATTTGTGAAACTGCTTCATCATTATGAAATATTCAATAACATTTATTAACAATTATTAACAGTTATGAAACTTCTTCATGATATTTATGAAACATTTCATAAATATGAAGAAGTCTGTCTTCAATTTGCCATCTTATGAAACAGCTTCATCATATTTATGAAGTGAATTGACTTATAGGGAATTTAGCCTCATTTTCTCAATGTTCCGTTAGTTACTAAATGGGACTTTAACTGACACATTTTTTGTTGTTTCCCATATAAAATTTCAATTTAACTGTTTGTTAAATTTCAACTGGACATTCAGTAATGGGGCCTAAGACAGCAAAATTTATCTGCTTGGTTAAACTTAATCCACCTTTTTAATCATTTTTGACAGTTAAAAGTTTAACTTGACAGCTAAAATATTAACTTTGTCAGTTTAAAACAGCATGGTGGCTAAAATAGTGATCCGGCATGCGAACAAGGAAAATGTTTGCGTTAGCAAAAGTTTTGCCGACAGCGCTAACATTTTTCCACGACAGAGTCTTAACGTTAATTTTAATATAACTTTGTATGCATGTTTTTTAAGCGTTGCCAACCGAAATTAATCAAAACACAGAGTTGCAGGCAATTAATAGTATGAATATACAGTTGTTTATAAATAGTAATCAGAAGAAAATTTGGATTAACTGTTAATCAAAAATATTAAAAAGTTTCTTAATGGACTTGTTTATTGCTTGATTAAGCAGTTAATCACATTTTTAGTAGATTAACTTCACTGTGTAATAAACTCAGGGAAAACACTTCATTATATTTATGAAAAACTGCATAAATATGATGAACAACTTCATTGATTTTAGTACATTTTCAGTTAATTGTTACTAACATAATTCCCTAAGTGTCCTTTTATAATTTATCAACTAACTAAAATTACACGTAAATTGCTTATTATGACATTTAAATAATCATGCAATTTTCTAATAATTTACAATGATTGTTAAAATTATTACTACTGCCATACAGAGCTAATTTTACATCAATTCAAACAATAAAACTTTTCATCAAATTGATAAAAAAAAATTCCTAACAAAACTCTAATTTTCTCAAAATGTTTCACAATCTTAATAGTTTTCACACAAATAGTTTTTAATGAACTGTTTTAGTAAAACCAATAATTGAATGAAAGGTTTCATGGAATTCTTTCAGTGTACTTGTAGCAATATGTAAGCAAGGGTTTGAAAAGGTGTTGGATCGAAAAGGTAACCGCGATGGATAAACTAGGAGTATAATGTGAAGAAATTGTTATTGAATAAAATGTTTCGTTGGCTGAAAATTCTCTCTGCACTGAGAGAATTATCTGCATTATATCAATGAATTGTTTCATTAGTTCTACAAAGTGTCACTGGTACTCGTCCATTGAAACTTTTCATAAAATTTAATGAAATATTGCATTTTATTTATTAAAAATGTCATACGATTAGTGAAAAGGTTTCATTAAAAATTATCTTATTTAAGCTATGAAGCTTTTTCATAAAGTTGAAGATATTTTTCATTCATAATGTGAAGAAAACTTCATTAGCTTAGTGAAAAATTTTCATTAAATCTCGCCCAAGAAATTCTCTCTGTGTGTGCACATTGCCTATCCTTGAAAAAGACAAACTAAGTGCACGAAATTAAGCACACAGTTATAGAAAAATCGTTGAACCAGTGGGGTTATAAATAGGGTTTCCTATTTATTGTTCTCGATAGAACCGTGAGTAGTATAATTTCACAATAAAGTAAAGGTTCTTTAGTTAAACTTTCTTAAATCTCCATTCAAACTAAAAACCATTTACAAAATTGGCGCTAAGGTGAGGACATCTCCTCTCTTGATAGAGGAGGTAGCCAAACTGATTCTGTCAGTTTGTTTCGGAAGATTAGATAATCATTAGGTGATGAGCAGAGTCCGAAATAGAAAATTATTTTTGAGCTCCCAGCATCTTTCGAACTGAAAGCTAAAGTTTTGCTTGAATCATCTATTAATAAATCTTTACGCGCTAGAAACACAAAAATCAGGCCTAACGACATGAGAGATGCTGCGATTTTTGAAAAATATAATGGCGTGTGGGCCTTAATAAAATAAATACTATTCACTAATAATGTTTGGGGTCTTAGGTCGTGTAATCTTGTACTTCACATTTAACCGGGTAATCAAAAGATTATAAGCTTTCTTTGCAATCACAGTAGCTAAACTTAAGTGAAGAAGTTTACCAACAGTCTATTTTGCTCAATATACCTCGCACACGAAAAATAATACCTTTCATCATCAATTGTTGAGATAATAATCGGCCTTATTATGAGTGTCGTTCTCGTATTTCGACAGTTGTCGTAGTCGTTGTCGTTTTCAATATTTTTTGGTATCATGTAAAATTTTCGACAACGACATTTTTGTAATTGATTTTTAAAAACAGGTTGGTTCATAATTATCACCATTTTAAATGTTTATGAGCAACCCGGTTTTATAATCTGTCGGCAATAAACACTTAAATTTAAATACAAATTATTGTTGTTTGTGAAATACATTTTAAAAAAGATAAAAAGATGTTAAGTGTTGCTGCATTTTCATCTTCTAAAGATGAAGATGAATAGACTACGGCTGAGTTAGGTGCTGTCAATGACTACAATATCAGCATGTGCCAATCATCAGTTAGTATTGTTTTCCGAGAGTGCATAGATGTAATGTATGATGAACTTTGCCCAGAATGGATTTATTTTCCAACGGAGGAAAGTGAAAAGTATGAAATCAAGGAATATTTTTACAACAAAACTGAGTTTCCTGGTGTTATAGGATGTATAGATGGAACCCACATAAATATTATATCACCACAAAAAGAGGAACAATTCAAATATAGCTATTTTTAAATTTTTTCCATTCTTTTTTCAGTTTGTCGTGAACAAAAACTTTAACGACGATTTTTTTAATATTTTATATTTAAATACGCCACTGGTGGTACAGAAAATTGTAATAGTAAACAGTGATACATTCTGTCATTTTTCGACAAATATAATACCGATTTTTAAAAACGACTTATTTACGAGACGACAACGACACTCATAATAAGGCCGAATAATCAAGTGCCATCATCGCAAGCGTCCGACTAACTTTTGAAGTAAGGACTGGACGGACCACTGAATATGTTGTTGTATCAACGTTACTTGTAATTGGTATATATTTAATTAGCCTTGTTCTTCATCCTGTTCTGCTAACTCATCCAGATCCAGATACAGAAACCGGGATTATTCAGCCGGATAACTGCTCCGCAGAAGAGTCTCTTTGACATGCGGGTCACGTGTTCGGGATGGAACAGTACCGAATTTTTCGGCTGTGATAACATTCATTCTATTGAAACAACAGAATTTTTTCACAACAGTAGAATTTAACTTGCCTCAACATTATTTCGGTGACAACTACTACAAAATTCGGTAGCCAAACTGAACCTTGGGTGCAAATACGCTCGCTATTAGTGTCAGACCGGCTTCGGCTTCGGAGTTCGGCCAAAAAGTGATGTTCGGCTAAGTTCGGACTTCGGAACTTGGCCGAACTCTTGGTTCGGACTTGGCCGAACTCCGTGTATTTGAAGAAATTGAGTACATTTTAATAATAATTTCTTTAAGTTCTAGTGCAATTCGTTACATATTTTAGTAAAAATAACAAAGTTCAAGCATTGCCATTTTTTTCAAAATACAAAATTTAAATAATTAAACTCATTATTTCATATTTTTGAAAGAAAACTGTAAATTATCTTTTTTTTGAGATTTATTCATGTTTATTCAAATTAAAAGTAAATTTAAAAGTTCGGCTACTGCTTCGGCTCAACATTGAAAATCTGGCCAAAGTTCGGCTAAGGCTTCGGCCAAAAAAAGTGAGTTCGGTAGGATACTAGTTGCTATTACCGATTCTGTTTTCTGAGTGTAACTTTGGAAAGTAGTATTTGAAATTGACAACCCAAATTTTTGAAACTTGAATGCATTGGTTGTACCAACCGAATTTTTCAGTTGTATAAAATCGAATATTTGATTGACAACAAATTTGGTTATTAGCGCAAAACTGTTTTTTTTTTTTTATTCTCAATATGTAAACAAATTATAGTTCAAAAAATTTAAATAACCCATTTATTCAATTATTTTTTAAAATATTGTTCATTGACTGCGTGAAATTGAATGCGTTTGCGTGCAATTTTGTCACCACTAACTACAAAGTTATATATTTGTTGTTTTCCAGTCAAAATTACACTGCAATTTCAAATTTACAATCATATTATTATTGTGTAACTCTAACAAAAAAACATATAATAATTTGAATTCATGTCTATTAATGGCCGGCCAACCCTTTGTGATGATAATGATTTTTTTTTTCAGTATCAAGTGCTAAAATCAATAGCTCAGATAAAAGTTTACAACTTAACAATCATTGCAAATAATGTTTAGTAAAAATAGTGACAAACCTTAATATAATATTGTGACCACACAATACGCATTTAACAAATATTGGTAGAAAAAATTTTTAATATTAAAAAAAAACTTTATAAAATGGTGTTAATGCGGGCTATTAGCATTCGGTTTCTCTGGTTAAATTTTTAATTTTTTAAGATTTTTTTATAATGTATACACTGAAAAGAATTTGTCAGTTGTTTTAGATCTTACCGAGTTTTAAGTTGATTTAAATTAGTTTTTTTGCACCGGTCACAGGACAAGTAACGTGACTGGTCCTTAGTGAAAGTGGCCGGATCTTGGATCGGCCATTTTTTATAAAAGAAACCTGCACTCTGTGACAGGACTCACGCAAAACTACCTGTTACAGAACAACTCACAGAACTGGCGCAAAAGAACATGTCACAGAATTGGCACAAAGAAAAGAATATGTTTTCGATTGACAGGTCACGGGATAGGTCCTTTAAAGTGAATTGACTCATCATTCATTGGGACTTTCTTTTTCAAATTTATAAAACTTCAGGTATTCCATTTTAAGTTACGAAATTTACAAATGAAAGAATAAACACAATAAAAGACTCATTCCATATAAAACCATCAAAAAATATTCCGGTCACAGGACAAGTAACGGACCGATCACAGGACAAGTAACGTGACTGGTCCTTAGTGAAAGGGGCCGCTTCTTGGATCGGACTCACGCAAAACTACCTGTTACAGGGCTTACACAAAAGAACAACTCACAGAACTGGCGCAAAAGAACATGTCAGAGAATTGGCACAAAGAAAAGAATATGCTTTCGATTGACAGGCCACGTGATAGCTCCTTTAAAGTTAATTGACTCATCATTCATTGGGATTTTCCTTTTCAAATTTATAAAATTTCAGGTATTCCATTTTAAGTTACGATATTTACAAATGAAAGAATAAACACAATAAAAGACTCATTCCATATAAAACCATCAAAAAATATTCAATTTTCGACCTCTATTCCCTTCAATATTACTTGGTATGCCAGGTAAGTGTCATATAAATATGTCATCGTTCAAGTTTTTAGCTCTAACAATTGCGGAAATATCGCGTTTTAAAATATGAAAAAAACGAAAATTTAACAGAAGTAGTCGTACTTAATCGTACATATCTTTTTAACGGTTAAAGCTATGTGATTCATTGATACCCCATTTTAAAGTCGTGCTTTAAATAAAATAAGCAAACAAATAATGAAATCCGCGGTTTATAAACCGCTGTATTTCAAAAAGCAGTTTTTTTTTAATTTTCGAAAAAAATATTTGTTAATTACAATTTATTCCATTATGCCGTTGCCAAATTAATATGTAGAGCTATTATGGGATTCCAAGTTATTGGTAAAAATCTACAAAAAGATACTCAATATAGTAGAAAACAGAATTACATAAAAAAAATAATATATTGAAAATATAAAAATAAAAGTTTTGCAAAAGTAGTACCTCATAAGTAGTATAGTAGTTAACGGTTTAAGCTACAAGAGTCACTGATACCTGATGTTAAAGGTACTTCACAAAAACAATTCAATGGTAAAATGCACTTTCTTAAAATCCGTTTTTCTAACTGCTGATTTTCAAAGAACTGGTTTCCTAAAATTAAAAAAAAAAAATCTATGTTTAATATAAATTATTCTTCCATACCGTTACCAAATCCATATGTGGTATTCCTGCATGTTTCTGAGCTCTCGGCTTTTTAGTTAAATTTCTTCACATTTTTATTCATAACTAAGGATACCGTAAGAGCTCCACATAGAGTTTTGGACACTGCATAGGGAAGTAATTTATAATTAACATATATTTTTTTAAAAATTAAAAAATAAATGTTTTTTTTAACCGCGGTTTTTGAAAACAATGCATTTTGCCGTGGAGAAGTGAATAATTTGTGTGCACTGGTAAAACCGCAATTCAAGTAGCTTTGAAATGAGGTATCAATGACTTCCGTAGCTTAGTCGTTAGAAAGATATGGAAAAAATATGTACGACTACTTTTTTAAAATTTTCGAATATTTTCATATTTTGAAACGCTATATTTCAAGATCCGCTATGATTAGCTGTTCTGCATTTGGACGAGGTTATAGTTATATGATGTACATCTTCTGTACACACAAAAAAATAAAAACACATTTCAATCACGATAACCACCGATTCGATAACTTTAATTGCTGAAATTCCGCCAACAACGAAAATATCTAATTTAATTAGAAATTGCTAGCTCTTTAATTGAATTATTTTTCAATTAAATAATAACTCATTTGATTAAAAACTGATCAATATCGTATTCTTTCCAAAAAAGCAAAAAAAAATGGATAAAGTGTTGTTGCCATACCAAATTTTTTTTTATAGCTTGAATTTTATAACATTGTATTTAAACGGGCATGAACTTCTCAGTTAGTTAGCAGATTTATTTATACTTATGTGAACAAAATTACACAGAAACTATGGCAATTTTTTCGACCTTTTTTGCAGAAATTGGCCCTTTTGTTGAATTAAGAGTATTTTTTTTTTTTTGTTCGAAATAATTTATTTTTTTTTGCATTATCTTTCTATTCAAAAAAGTTTTTAATTTTTTTTTAACAAAATCAAACTTTAAAAATTACATTATTTACATTATCAATTTTATGATAATGTGTTAGAATAAATAATATTCAGATTTAAACAACTGAAACTAAATTCTTTAACTTAAAAAGTAATAAACATAATAAGAATTAATTAATATCTAATGAATTTCTAATATTTATTACTAATACCACTAAACATTAACATTTATAAAAAACAACTACATAAATATTACAAAAAACAACAACAATGTGTTGATTTTTGCTTTTGAGCGATAATATAAAAAAAAAGTCATGCAAGTTTCGAATTTGAGCAAATATTTAATTGATTCAATTAATTTTTAATTAACAGCTTTTAAAGTTTTCAACAAACCGATTTAATAGAAAAAAGTAGGGAAATATTTTTTTTTGTACCAAAGTTTGTTGAAATCAGAAGGGATGTAGGAAATCGATTGGTTAATTTTATATGTTTTTAGGCAAAAGGTAATGTAGAATAAAACCGTCACGGAAAAAAATAATGAACAAAATAGCAACGGAAACGTAAACGGAAAATTGCAAAATCAATCTCAATTACACTACTCAACAATTTTTAACTTTTTGCAGAACTTGCCTTTGAAGTGCATATTTTAATTGACTTAGGTACGCTGGAACCAAATCTGCCGAAATTTTTTTCTCATTTGTAGTTTTTGAAATATCGCGGTTTTTACATTTACATTTTTTCGTATACTTTTCCTAATTTTTCAAAATTTAACAGTTTCCAATTACCTGTTTTGAGAAAAATATGTGCTTTGGTTAAAAAATATGTAAGGGAAAACATGTACAAAACATCTTTTGTTTAAAAACAAGTTGAAAACACGTGCAGTGGAGACGTAGCATAAATCTACACAAAATTATTTTTCATTTAAATTGGGTTTTTTCATATAAAATCAAATTCAGATTTTTTATTTCAATATTTTTTTTTGTTGGAATCGGAATTTTTATTTGAAGTTGCGAAGTTTTAAAATGAAATTGACATTTCTCATTTGAAATTAGAAAATTTCCAAAAAAAAAATGTAGTTTTCTATATAAAAATGGGAAATTTATATTTTTAATTGAAATTCTGAAATTAAGAAATGAAATTGAGAAATTTCAAATAAAATTGGAATTATAAAATTTGAAATTGAGAATAATTAAGTTAATAAGAATTTGAGGTTTTTTATATTTTTAATGGAAAACTCTTGATATTCATTTGAAATTATTCAAAATATAGTTATATTTTTCATAATTTCACTTATATTTTTGATTAAATTTAAAATTTTTCCCATTTTAAAAGAAAAATCCAAATTTGAATTAAAATGTCCCAATTTGAAATAGAAAATCACAATTTAATTTTTTTAATTTTAAATGAAAAGTCTTAAGGGGGGACATGACATGTGTTGTTTTTTTAAAACGACTTTTTTTATAATTTTGTATTTTAGTAAATATTCTTAAGATTCTAAGAAAAAAAATTTCATGAAAAAATTCCTACGGGTTCAAAAGTTACAGCCGGATTAGTGAGAGCGCATTTTTAATTTTCGCGCTACCTACGTACGGCAGCTGGTATATACTTGTTTTACTTGCTACCGCGTTTGAACGCGATTATCTCGAAACCATGTTTTTCGTACTGATTGCGGCACTAGCGGGTTCATTTTTTGACGATTTTTTTTTTTTTTGTATTTTTTTAAACTTCATTCGCTATCGTATGACACGAGCTTTTTCTAAATTTTTTTTTTCGATTTTTTATGAATTTTTAAGGTCAATATTTTTTTCGAAAAAACACACTTTTAAATTTGGAACATCACCAAAAATTGAAAAAAAAAAATTAAAAAAAGCTCGTGTCATACGATAACCAATTTTGTTAAGATTTAAAAAAGTATTTTTTTTTCCAGATCGGACAATTTTGCGACTCCCAGCGCTGCATTCACGAGGCCCCGTTTTTTTCTCTGCAGCCAGTTTGGAGCTCTATAAAACCATGTTGGAGTGAAAAATATATTTTTTTGAATTTTTTTACTTGTAATTTGTTCAATTATCTACAAAAATAAAAATAAAAATTTTGGAAAAATGTTTGTTTTTGACTGAGTTATGAATTTTTTAAAAAAGGTATGTTTTCTCTGCCGCGAATGTAATCTCCCCCCCCCCCCCCCCCCCTTTATAGAAACTGGTATTTTCTTAATTTAAAATGAAAAACCCCAATGTCAAATTTAAGATCTCAATTTGATTTTGAATTTTCCTAATTTAAAATACAAAATCTCAATTTCTTTTAAAATTTTCTTAATTTTTAATAATGGAATATCTTAATTTTATTTGAAATAGCATAAGCAAATATGAAAAATCACAATTTAATTTGGATTTTTTTTTCAATTTCAAATGCGAAATCATAATTTTATTTTGAATTTTCGTAATTTAATTTTAAAAATCACAATGTACCTTGAAAATTTCAAAATTTTTATAGAAAATGTTGTAGTTACTTTTTTTTTTTTAATTTGATTTAACTGAGACTAAAGTAAAGGGTAAAGTTGAAAACAGACAATGATTTGTCGGTATAGATTAACTTGATTATAATTCTCATCGAGTTTATAAAGCTTCATATAAAAAATATCCTTAATCATAAAAAAATCCTTCAAAACTACATAAAAAATCACTTTAAAAACACTTACCTTGGACGATTTTGCATAAAATGTTGTCCGCCAAATATGACCAACATATATATGCCACAATAATAAAACACCCATGTCCAATTTTCTAACATCCATTTACGTGTGCGTTGATGTATAAAATCATTTTCAAAATCAAAAATATATGAATAATTTGGTGTTACACTTATGTCCATATTAATCATTTTGTTCACTGATTATAAAATATTTGTTTTGTGGGGCTTTTTTAAAATTAAAATTAATTGTAATAACGGTTACTTGTGTGTAGATAAAGATTTTGTGCCTGGAATTATTTGGTTAATTAAACAATATTTTTGGTTAAACAATGTAGAAGCGTTCCAAATATTATAACAAACAAATTAAAATGTTTGTTTCAGGAGATTTAAAATAAAAAAAAACACTCTGAAAATATAAAGAAAAGAAAAAAATTTATTAAAATATTTATAATGTCGAATTTTTTTCAATTAAATAAAAGTGCAAATAATGATTTAAATTAAAAAAGCCCGAAACGCGTATATCCTGACACAATCACAAATGTTTGCAATTATTGCATGTAAGTTATTCTGAAATAAATATTGGAATATTTTGAAATTTTAATTGAATTCTTTTCAAAATATATTCCCGTTTCGGGAATTTCTTTAGTTATAATTAACCGCTTTCCCTGAAATTTTATTGTGGGATCCTGGGAAATAAAAGAAATTACAAAATTCGAATGTGCTGCTTTGGAAGAGAAACCTAAAAACCTGAACTGGTGTTAACACAGTTTCGAAAAATGTGTTAACAGTGGTACTTTTAATTAATTAATATTCATTCGTTCAAGCAATTTTGTTGTTTAAGGGGGGACATGACATTGGCCGTTTTTTTAAATCGACTTTTTTTATAATTTTGTATTTTAGTAAATATTCTTAAGATTCTAAGAAAAAAATTTCATATAAAAATTCCTACGGGTTCAAAATTTACAGCCGGATTAGAGCGCATTTTTAATTTTCGCGCTACCTGGCAGGCACGTAGCTAGGGGGGTGGGCTTGGGGGCTAGAGCCCCCCCCGAAATGATTTCACAAATTTAAAAACTTAATACAATTCGTTAGAAAGTAACAATGTTATTGATAAATTTAATATGAAAATATTTATTTTTGACTTGGATCAAATAGGAAATAGTTTTATATGATTCAAATCTTAAAATTTCGTTAGAAAACATCGCCTGCAAATGGGTGGCTATCATTGTTAGAGTTGATTTTCGACAAAAAGCAATAAATAAAATCATTTCATAAGAGATTTCAAAGTCGTTGACTTAAAATATAATCAAAAAACTGTTTGAGACAATGCAAACTAAAAATTAAATGTCTACACAGAAAAAACTAAAATTGAGTTTTAATTAAAATATTTGTTGATTCAGCAAAAGTTTAACTGAATTCGGTCGTGTTGATGCAATTGTAGTAACAACTAAAATAATTTGTATCTATTTAATTAATATTATTTTCAATTACATATAGTTTTATTCACATCTATTAAAAATTTAATTGAATATTGTTTACTATTGGGAAAAATTACAAAATTTTAAAAAAAAATCACCAAAATTGTAAAAAAAATCGCCAAAATTTAAAAAACATTCCTCAAAATTGCAGAAATTTAAAAAACTTCCAAAATAAACACCAAAATTCGAAAAAAATTTAAAAAAAATCACCAAAATTAAAGAAACGCGAATTTTCAACTTTAAACGATATTTTTAATTTTGGCGACTTTTTAAAATTTTTGCATTTGTTTCAATGTTGTTATAAAAACTGAATTTTTTTTATACCAAATTCATTTTCAATTAAACAGTTAATTGAAAGTAAGTTTGAAATCGAACAAAAGTTTAATTGAAATTATTTTGACAATGATTTTTTCTGTGTATTTTGACATAATCTTTTAAAATGGAGATACCACTAAGACTCAAAATTAAGTTTACTTGTGCCGTAAAAGTCGTTACTTTAATTACAGTGCATTCTTTTTATTTAAATTTGGTTTGCTACGCACGCATCTGGTAACATAGTTTTCAGTATTTTTTTTACGATATATATTACGATATCTCATATATTTTTTGAAACAAATTTAAGCCTCAAACTTTGATCGATATGCATAATGTGTTAACGTGGTCCAATGTGACTCAAATTTTCTCAATTTTTTTTTAGACTAAATGCAAACAAATTTCTATCGGCGCTCCTTAAAATGCGACATTTTAAAATCAAGCAGATAAACCAGTCTTCGTGTTATAACGATGTTTTTTTAGACATTTTAAAGGGTTTTTATTTAAAAAATTGATTAAAAACAATTTGAAAAGAGTTTGAAATTGTCCAAAATATAAATCAAAGTGAACTGGAAATACATAATTTAGTTTAAATAAGACCTAGGCGATGTCAGGTATATTTTTAAATTTTTAAATTTTCCAATTTTATATTTTTTCTTTATTATTATTTCTTTCAGACTATAATCATGCTTGCTTGTAAAATTTGCGATTTTTTTCATACAAGACATGAAGTCGGATATATGAAAAAGGGGAACGGTTATAAATCTTTAATTTCCCGAGTTAAAACGTTTGCATAAAATAATACATTATTTTATATACACTTATAAGGTTTTGTCTGCCAGTGCATTTAACCGGACATAATTATATAAATTCATATATAAAATTAATTTCGTAGAAAAAATTTAATATGATGCCATATATAGTTGCGTATAATTGTATATTGCATTTAGAATACGCTAAAACTAATCCAATTAATAATTACGTTATATTTATATACCTAGACATTGCAAAATAATATATATTTTGATATTATATCATATTTTAAAAAACACAATTTTATTTTAGATAAAATTGTATATTACCCCATGCAGAGTCACACTAGAAAATTTGTGAATTGTATTTTGGATGTAAATGTGTATTACATCAATACAATACAATTAATTGCATCATTTTGTGTATAATTTTATACACAAAATTTGACCCAATTTTTGTCGTTTGAATTGATTTCTTTCTGGTTCTTAACCCTAAAAAAAGAATTTGTTTCATTTGTACCATTATGAGTTCGTAATTTAGTGTAAGATTTTTTTCAACAACGTTTTTTCCGTGTTTGTAATTCAATGGTGTAAGTTAATAAATTCCACAAAATCTTCATTTTCATTATATTATTTTTTATTTTTGAATATAATAAAATATCCAAATGCTATGGAATTTGTTACAAATTATAAAGTTGTAAACCTTTTGTAAGTGGCTAAAGTCTAAAAGGATTAATAGGTATTTCAGATTTTCATGACGTTTTAAAATCAAAAACCGGATACAACTATAGTTCATTTTGTATATATCAGTATCAGTTCAGATATAAATTCATACCGCTATATAAAATCGTATTAAATTGTATCGCGTCATTATTCGGATGTTATTTAATTATTATGCCCATTTCTCGGATAAAACTGTATTAAGACTCATATTAAATTTCGTATGATTATATAAAGCATCATATTAATTTTAATCGGGTTATTAGAAGTTGAAACTTTTTTACTTTTTTTTTAGCACATAAAAATATAAAGTAAGGCAATTTTATTTTTTGCGGTTTTCAAAAAGTTTTCCGCATAATCCTTTTTTTATTTAATTAAACTAAAAATTAATATTTAGCTAACAATTTAACGTAATTAGACAATAACGATGCATATCCATTATGCGGGAGGTTTTTGTTGCAAAATGACCTGAGAAAGCGATTTCTATTATTAATACATGCTTGCCCATTAGTACGTGTAAAAATTTAACAAAAATTTAGGAAACAAAAAAAAAAAAAAAAAAAAGCTGTTACTCTAGTGTGCAAAAAAATATATATAATCAAAATAAAAAATCGAAGAGCCCCCCCCCCCCCCGAAACAAATTCCTAGCTACGTGCCTGCTACCTGGTATATATGCAAATGATGCAAATCGTTTGAAATGCGCCAGAGTGAAGGCATATGAAGCTTCAAAAGAAGCCCGAATTGCTAAACGATTGCAAAAAACTGTAAGAAACAGCACAACCAGTGTTACCATATTGCCAGTTTTAACTGTTTTTTCCAGTTTTTTAGGATGCGTAACAGTTTTCCAGTTTTTCATGAAAAAAAAAACAGTTTTTGTTTAATTTCAGCCTTTTTTTCCAGTTTTTAACAGTTTACCTGCTCGATTTACTTTCTTTTACTTGAATTTATAAATTTAATACAAAAGTTGCACAAAATGTTTCAATAAAAAATAATACTACACATTGAATGCAACTGTGTAGTAAGTTCGAATTCCCTTTTTAGAATTTGTTTGTGTTAAATTTTTGTGGAATCAAATTTAATCAAAAAATGTATAACTGATATTTTTATGTAATTAAGTAAGATCTCAAAATGTGATGAATTATTTTGTTTTTTTTTTATGGTTTTGTAGCTATTTTTTGCTATATGTTAAATAATTAATATAAATATAAATATGTTTTTTTATATTATATTTTTTTTTTTTACTTTAAACAAGTACACAGAAAAAAACATATTATTCCTATTGTTAATTAAAATATAGTTTTATAACAGAGCACAACTTGTGATCTGTAATAACATAAATTTAAAAATATTTTTTTTTGTTAGTATGTATAATTAAAAGTTAGTCTACAAAAAAAAAATATTTTTTTTTTCTGTGTATATAAATATGTTATGTGTTTAATGTTTTTTATGTTGTTTTATGTTTAAATAAAATGCAATTGAATTCAAAATGGACATATTAACTGTTTTTTCTACTGTTTTTTATTAAAAAAAAAACAGTTTTTTCTTAAAAAAACAGTTTTTTCTTACAGTTTTTTGAAAAAAATACATGGCAACACTGAGCACAACACAAGATAACGAAGGCAAACAGTACGAAGAAGGCATGGCAGATTGATGGTAACATTTTTTTTCTTTGTTCACAAACTTTGAACGCGTTTATCTCGAAACCATGTTTTTCGTACTGGTTGCGGCACTAGCGGTTTCATTTTTTGACGAAATTTATTTTTTTTTGTATTTTTTAAACTTGATTGGCTATCGTATGACACGAGCTTTTTTTTAATTTTTTTTTTCGATTTTTTATGAATTTTTAAAGTCAATATTTTTTTCGAAATTTGGAACATCACCAAAAATTGAAAAAAAATTTTAAAAGAAAGCTCGTGTCATACGATAAACAATTTTTTTAAGATTTAAAAAAGTAATTTTTTCCAGATCGGTCAATTTTTGCAACTCCCAGCGCTGTAACCACGAGGCCCCGTTTTTTTCTCTGCCGCCAGTTTGGAGCTCTATAAAACCATGTTGGTTTTATAGAGCTCCAAATATATATATTTTTTTCTTGTAATTTGTTTTATTCTCTACAATAATAAAAAAATTTGGAAAAATGTTTGTTTTTGACTGAGTTATGAATTTTTTAAAAAAAGTCTGTTTTTTTTTGCCGCGAATGTAATGTCCCCCCTTAATGCATTCTCTGAATAACTTTTGTATAATTAACACAAACATTTGTTTATATGTATATATTAAAAAAAAATTAATTAAAAAAACCTCGAAAAAAACTGTTTCTCTTAAAAGCAGTTGGCATATAACATTTAACAGATGTTAAGTACATTGGTCCTTCTTTAGCGTATATGTTCGTTGGTTTTCAACCTACCCGAGTAAAAACGTTTGTATATAAAAAATACATTATTTTGTATACACTCATATGTTTCTGTCTGGCAGTGTATTTAGCCTGACATAATTATATAAATTCACATATAAAATTATTTTTGTCAAAACAATTGTCATATGATATATATGATATAGTTGCGTCTTATCGCATCTCGATCAATATATAAATGATAATATAATATATATAAATGATAATTAGATGAAATTATTCCAATTAAATATGACGTTAAGCCTTATGACGTAGTAAGCCTTAAAATGTCAAAATATAAATTCACAAATAAAAATTTTTCAAACCAAATATATTTAAAAACATTTTAACGAGATTTTAAAGCAAAAATCCAGAAAAAAAGTTCAAGAGAAAAAATAATTAGCTGAAAATGAAATGGATTCAAAAAACCAAAAGAAACCAATTTAATAATCTTCCAGATTATTTAATGCCTGAATGTTTTTTAGGAAATGTTTGGGTACAAAACAGATGCATTTAAAAATTAAATCTTGCTGCCATAACTGTTCAACATAGATATAAGTACATACAGTGATGGACTTAAGTATAGGCACAACAGCCATGTAGCATTTAAAGATTGCATTAAAAGCAGAAGGAATATTTTTTATATTAATATTACTATTAATCTATTACAGTCTGCTGTATATTTCAAGACTGTAGCAGTTTTATACGTGTATTAAGATGAGTTAGTCCGTTGGCAGATAAAAAGTACAAACAGTTCAAAAATACAATGGACAAAAGTATAGGCACACTTTTTTAGGCATCTATCCCTTTATTTTAATTTTAATAATCTGGCAACAATTTTACATTTAACAGATGCTGTTATATTCCGTTATTAATTTTTTAGTGATTTAAGTAATTGAAAAGTTGCAAAAATTTAGAAAATCCTAATTTTGTTTATAATCTTTTTAAAATGTGTCCTAAACAAAGTGAAACGACTGAATCTCAGCGTAAAATAATTTTACATTAACATAACCAAGGCAAATTGTTTGCCGAGATCGAAGAATTGATGCACCGCAGACGTTTTACCATACGGACAATTGTAAATCGGTTCAAAGGCGAAACAAACTTTGAAAATGCAAGTCGCTGTGGTCGTCCTCGCAAATTAACTGAGAGAGAACATGTTCAAAACGTACGAAAAGTAAGAGGTGGTCCAAAAATAACATCCTCTCAGGTTGCCGCAGAGATAAAACAAGATTTTGGCAAAGATGTATACCCAAAAACAGTTCGGAGAATGCTACATGAAGCTGGGTATAACTCACGTTTGGCTAGACGCAAACCTTGCATATCTACTGTTAATCAAAAAAGAGAGTGGAATATGCCAAACAATTTCAAAATAGGCATTGCGATTTCTGGGATCAGGTACTGTTTACAGACAAAAGTAAATTTAATATTTTCCGATCTGATGGACACGCTAGGGTTTGGCGAAAGCGTAACACTGCATATGAAGCAAAACATCTTTTGCCATCTTTTGTAAAGTATGGTGGCGGAGGTGTTTTGGTATGGCGCTGTATGTCTTCTGCAGGTCTCGGAGAGCTCGTATTGATTGAGGGGATAATGACAGAGACAGTTTACCTTAACATTCTAAAGGAAAGTTACAAAAAAGTGCAGAAAAGCTAAACTTATCTGAAGATTTCACATTCCAGCAAGACAACGACCCGAAACACACAGCCCATGCCGTAAAAATGTGGCTTGCATTTAATACGGCTAAGGTTTACCACACCCCCCGCAGTCACCAGACTTAAACCCCATTGAGCATTTGTGAGAGGAATTGGAGCGAAGAATCAGAAAACGCGCAATTTTAAATAGAACTGAGCTGAAAACAGTTTTAGTGGAAGAATGGCATAACATAGGCGAAAATATTACTAAAAAGTTAGTCCACTCCATGCCAAATAGGCTTAAGGCCGTTATTAAGCAAAAGGGACTGCCAACTAAATATTAGATAAATGTTCAAAGTAGTTTTCAAAGAAAATATATTTGATTTTCATGGTTATTATTTTAATGTATAAGTTTTATACCTATAATTAATTCATAAAATAAATATTTCGTGTTTCCTTATATAAATAAAACAGCAGTTTCTTTTAAAATTACGCCTGTGCCTATACTTGAGTCCGTAACTGTATATTCAAATTAGTGGTGAAATAAGGCAGTTATCAATAATTTCTTAAAAACTGTGTGTTTCGTTTGCCAAATTATATTAATAATTTTATATTAATAATTCAATTTTTTGCTGCAGGAGTCAGCCTCTCAGAAAATTTTATAGAACAACATTCTTTCTATAGAAAGCTTTTTTCAAAAGGAAACTTTTACCCTGAGCAAATTACTTTCCTATAGAGTATTCCGCATACTCCGAGGACTTCTAAAAGTCCTTAGACTATGAGTGTTTTTCTCAAAAATATCTCAGAATTTTGAATTTTAAAAATTAATTTGAATCTGAGGGTTTATTATAAAAAAAATATTTTTAAAATCTTAGTGTTTTAAAATTTAGGAAAATTTTAGGAAAAACCCTCAGATTCTGCTTAAATTTTAAAGAAAAGAACAGTTACATATAAAAAACCTTAAGATTTTGAAGAATATTTCTCAAAAAATCGTCTGATTCATAAAACCTTTTCCGATTAAAATATCATCAGATTTATTTTTTAGAAAACTCTTAAATTCCGAAAACGTTTTCCTATAAAAAAACTCCCGGATTCTGAGGTTATTTTTTGTGGGATAGCTTTTCATAGAAAAGTTTCTTTCAAAATCTAACAACTTTTTACTGTAGAAAAGTTCTTAGATTTTGACTTTTTCTCTGGACTTTTGCTATAGGAAACCTCTCAGATTCTAAGGACTTTTTCTCTTGAAAAGTCTTTATTCTAACAACTTTTTAGAAAAATACCTAGAAACTGAAATAATTTTTTATGTTTTTTATCTCATGATCTTCTTTTGTTGATAAAAATATTAAATTTTATTAAATGCCATTGGTTTTATTTAAAGGGAATATACACAGAAAAAATTATCAACCTAAAATATCTAATTAAAGATTTGATTTGAATTTAATTTGTTTCTAAACAAATATTTAATTGAATCAATTAATATTTTAATTGACTTTTAAATACATAAATACATATTTTTTTTAGACGCAATTATCATATTATTTTTCATACACTAAATGCATAAATAGAAAATTTTCAATATAAAATACCAAAAACATTTGAAGTTAACAAACAAAACAAGCACACACACAAACAGACTCAGCATTGCAAAAAACACACATACCAACGTATAGATCATACACTTTTTTTGTGAGTATCATATTTTTTTTTTTGTAGAAGTTATTTATAATTTTTTTTCCTTCCTAATTTTAATAAAAGGTTTAATAGATAGTATCATTGCCGTGATAGGTGCAAAATCAATTAAAATATTAATTGATTCAATAAATTTTTTAATTGGAACCCGTTTTTAGTTTTTTCTGTGTAATGTATATTAACAAGCATATTCATTGTATATATATGCATTTTTAACCGTGTTTCTAGGCATCTTAAATGTACTTACAATTAGATTCTAAGGACTTCTCAGAAGTGTGTTTTCCTCAAAAATATACTTAGAATCTGAGTACTTTTCTTGAAGAAAACACTTGAATCTGAGTTTTTTACTCAGATTCAGAAAAACGGCACAACGTAGAATTTTCATCTTGTATGTGAAGATTCAAGTGTTTTTCTTCAGGAAAAGTCTCATAACTTAAGTATATTTTAGTTGAAAATGTACTTAGATTCTGAGGGGTTTTACAAACGAAAATTTGCTTTCAATCTAAGTGTTTTTTAGAATGATAAAGGAATCAGCATCTGTGGAGTTTTCTGTATTTTTTAAAGACTTTTCCTTAATAACAACTTCTGAATACAACTCTCATATATGGGCAGGGGCTTCAGTGTCTATTCTGAAGCTTCTGGACCGTGTTCAGGGGAGGGCGGTGAAGCTTATCAATGACAGTAGTGTATCCAACTCTATTGATTCATTTTGAGCATCGTCGGAATGTGGGTTGTGTGACACTTTTCTATCGATATTACCACGGTAGGTGCTCATCTGAGATAAGTGAACTTATTCCTCGAGCCCGAGTTTTTATTCGTAATACTTGCTTATCTAGTAGAGCACATCCGTTTGTAGTTGATTGTCCTGTGTTTCGCACAACGCATTACAGAGAAAATTCGTTTTTTAGTCGAACGATTCGTATGTGGAACAAACTTCCCGCAGAAGTCTTCCCTGTTACTTACAATTTAGAAAAATTTAAATCAAATATCCACAAGCACTACTCCCTCTTTCCTCCCTCCCATACCTTATTTTTCTGATCAATACAATGCACTGCATGAGTAGGGGGCATCCCCTGAGTATTGGTTAAATTAAAAAAAAAAAAAAAAAAAAATATCGCAAAATAATGAAGGTGTTATATTGACAGTCTTTAAAATTTTAGTAATTTTTGAGCAAAGGTATAAAAAATTACACTTTTTGCTATTAAATCACCATAAAATATCCTTTTTTCTCTACAAGGAAAATTCTTTAAAATTAATGGTTTTTAATAGAAAAAAGCCCTAAAAGTTGGAAAGTTTTTAGATGAAAATAGTCTGCAACAAAAAAAAGTGATTTTCTATAATAAAAACTGTCGATTTTAATCCATATTAATGTAATATGTCTAATATGTTGTAATTGAAAATACTAATGATTATTTTTATTGTTGTTAATTGGAATATTTATATTAATTAATATGGTTTTCTTTTTATCGAATTTATTTTATTAATAAAACAACATTTTTTTTGAAAATGCGTTCTGTTTTATTTTAAGGAAACCTTTTCATTATAAATATATTCATTATAAACCGTGTTTCCAGACATCTTAAATGTAGGTTCATGCAGTTAATATAACTTTTTTAGACACATTAAAATTAAAATTTAAACAAAATTTAACTGTTGTCAAACCTGTTTGAACATTTTTAAAATATAATTTTAAACACATTGTGTCTATAAATTTAATTGTATTTTAATTTTAAACCTTATGCGTATTTTTGCCCAATTTATAGTAGGTAACAAATTACCTACCTACATTTAATAGAGCAGTTTTCAGAAAAATTTTATTTGAGTTCATATTAATTTTACAACGAAATCATTTTCAAGTGATTTTTTTTATATAATTTCAAATAAAAAAATTTGTACATTTTATAATAATAAATAATATATTTTTGAAACACTAAATAGATTTCTTTTTAATTTTTAAACATTACGCTATGATTTATTTTAAAAAAAGTGGGTCTTTAAAATTGTTGAGTTCTAGAAATTTGAATTTTCAACTTAAATACTTTTAAGCATAACTTCAAGTCATAAAAAGCATACCTATTACCGGCCAAAATTATATAAAATCTGATATATTTAGATATAATTATGTGTCCCGGATATGGACAAATCTATATATATAAAATAAAATGTTTGTATGTTTGTCCTCTATAGACTCTAAAACTATCCAACCGATTTGGCCCAAACCGGTTTCATTTGAAAGGTTATAGTCCAAATTAGGTTTTCGGCTATATATATTTCAAGTGGGCGTGGCCCCTCCCACATAAATTGAATAACATCATATATCTTGACTATTGTGATAGCAAGAGTTTTCAAACATTGCAGTATCCCATATGTTACTGATTTGAATAATCAGGAAAAAAATGGGCGTGATCGGACCAGTGGGCGTGTCAGCTCCCATACAAAGTAAATATTTAATATCATATATCTACATTTCTATAATAGCCAGAGTCTTAGAAATTTGTGCACGTTGATTATTTGTTAATGTGAATAGTCATGGGGAAAATGGGCGTGATCGGACCAGTGGGCGTATCAGCTCCCATACAAAGTAAATATTTAATATCATATATCTACAGTTCTATAATAGCCAGAGTCTTAGAAATTTGTGCACGTTGATTACATTATGAATAGTCATGGGAAAATTGGGCGGAATCATACCAGTGGGCGTGGCAGCTCCCATACAAAGTGATTATTTAGCTCATATACAAAATTAATATTAATATTAAATATCTAGGGTACTATATTAGCTATATAGCCTTCAAATTTTGTACGAGTCCATCAATTACAAATATTAGTAGTCGAACTGAAAATGGGAGGAATGGGATAAATGGGCGTGGTACCAACAGCAAAAAACAAATAAGCATTAAAATAAATTATCACATTCAAGACTTTTTGCAAGGTTTGCTTTTTTTTTATTTTATTTTTAAGCCGTTGTCATGTTTTTCAAAACGAGATATCAAATTCTTAAATCGGTTATGTAGTTCGGAAGATATTTACAAAAAACCTATGTTAATATTTACAAAAAACCTATGTTAATCTTCAAGCTATGTTACACGAACACCACAGCCTCATCCGTCTATTCAAAACAGCCCTAGACCAGATGCCGACATATGAATTTACGGTTGTGATAAGAGCTGACCAGACAGCGGCTGGTGAGCATGAGCGGCGCTTTAATGCACCGGCAATAGGTGACGTCGCAGTTGTTATGGCAGTTGTTTTCAGCTATTCATTTTATATACTTCAGCAAATAAAGGCGAGAGAAGGACAAAGAGGCGTTGGGCTTCCCATGAAATTACAAATTTTAAAATGATTTACTAATGTGAATTTATTTTATTAATTATTTATTTGCGTAAAAGAAATTTCTTGATTTAAAGAATTAATTACAATTAAAATTTGAAGGCAAAACAACGTTTGCCTGGTCAGCTAGTCTCGTATAAAATTGTATCCATATAACTAATTTGATATAATTAGATACATGTAGAAGACCTATTTTTCGGATCAATTTATATGTGTTTTTTTTATAGTTCGAATACACTGTGTGTAATTTTTTAAGTCATGGCAAAATAACCATATACGGACACCACTACGTGATAAAAGACAAAAAAAAAGACCCGTGTCTCCCAATTTTTCCCAAAGTCATCTCCTCTTTTGTTTATGGGCCGCCAAAGATTTGGGGCCTCGGTATCATTTTCGCAAAAAAGTGATCGTATTCTCAGGCTCATATCTTGCAAACCGTTCAGAATTTCGATTTACTCTCTATGGCAAAGTTGTAGCTCTTGTCATAAAAAACAAAAATTGCAAACATATAAAATCAAAAAAACTTCACCTTCCAGATCAAAATCGCAAAAAACTTAAAAAAATTCGATTTTTTTTACCTTTTTTCCCGTGTTCAGGTCTATAGGTAGCAAACCGTTCAAAATTCAAGGAAACAATCAACTACAAAAATTTACCTAAGATCTCAATAAACAAATTTCTAGAACATATAAACTTCCTATAGATGATTCTTAACACTGTTTAGGTAGCGCGCAAAAGTGAAAAATTTTTTAATTTCATTTTTTTTTCCTTTTTTCTCCTGTTCCGGTGCATAGGTAGCAAACCCAATTCCCAGGAAGTTTATATGTTCTAGAAATTTTATTGAGATCTTAGGTAAATTTTTGTAGTTGATTGTTTCCTTGAATTTTGAACGGTTTGCTACCTATGGACCTGAACACGGGAAAAAAGGTAAAAAAAAACGAATTTTTTTAAGTTTTTTTGCGATTTTGATCTGGAAGGTGAAGTTCTTTTGATTTTATATGTTCGCAATTTTTGTTCTTTATGACAAGAGCTACAACTTTGCCATAGAGAGTAAATCGAAATTCTGAACGGTTTGCAAGATATGAGCCTGAGAAAATGATCACTTTTTTGCGAAAATGATATCGAGGCCCCAAATCTTGGCGGCCCATAAACAAAAAAGGAGATGACTTTCGGAAAAATTGGAAGACACGGGTCTTTTTTTTTTTAGTCTTTTATCACGTAGTGGTGTCCGTATATGGTTATTTTTTTCGTGTTGCACTGTGATATTTAAGAATTCCGAGGCTCCCGGACCAAATTCTTTGCATTGAGAGAACAGAAAGCTCGTTATAAATTTAAAATAACATAAAAATAATCTGGAATAAACCAATAAAACTGTAAACCATATTACTTGAGCCAGAGTAAAAACTAAAAATTTTTTAAATAAATAAAACATTTTTGGTCTTCAAAGTTTAGTAACATCATGATGCTTGTTAGGAAAAGACCCTAACCACGTGTTTGATTACTAAGAAGACAAGAATGGAGCAAAATTGTTGATTAATAGGTTTTTTTTGTTAAAGTTCTGCTCTAGCTTTTCTAAGACTTTGGGTTCTGAAAAAAAAAAAAAAATTAATTTTAAAAAGAAACTAAAAAATATATTTTATAAAAAATTGGAATACAATTGTTTATTATAAAATAAATAAAAAGTGGGAGTCTTATAACGTTTCCATAAGTGGTGACCCCACCCCGTCAAAAAGGAATAATAAATACAAATCATATAAATTAAGAGAAAGTTTGTTTCGAAAACATGCATCAAATCTTTACAATAACAAGATCAAACTCAACAAAAAAAAAGTCATTAAAATTCATAATTGTTAAACAAACCTTCAGGAGATTCTGAATACCTGATTCATATAAGTTAGTTGTAAAAAAAATATGCTCAAGAAATGTTTAATGAATCACAGTGTCCCGTTTTACAATAGAAGTTCGCAAGACGCCAAATCTTACACTCAGTTCTTCCTGTAACTCAATCAAACAATCAAAACTAATATAACCCAAATCTCCATGCATATCGGTCCATTTATCTTCATTTTTAAAAGTCGCCGAAGTCACTTTAACGATTTGTAGATCAAATCTCAAATGAAATTCGGTCTACTACATTCACGATTCATTCATCTTTATGCAGTTTGACTTCAAATAAAGGTATCGGATTAATCACAGGAGAATTGGTTGTCTAGTCAATGGCATAACTCAACAATTAATTTATCCAGATTTCATGGATAAACCTACAAATATCAAACTATTTAAGACAGCGTATTTAAGAAAGAAAACAACAAAAAGGATCTTCATCGTACACAAAAGCAAATTTTTCAAGAAACTTTCAGTGCCTGTCTTAGAAGGGGGGGTAATGTGGAGGCTTCCCCAAAACAACTTTCAAAACTATTTTATAATTATAACTCTGAGAATTTATTGTCAAATATTTTCAATTCAATTTAGGAATTAAGGCAGAATTAGTTTGTACGTTCTGTTCTGTTACGAATCAGCTGTTTTGTTTCTGTTCAATTGAAAGTCTGTATGTGTGGTTAGTTTTCACTTTGTCGTTCTGTTCTGTTGCGGACAATTCTATTGAAAATAGAATTCAACGTTAAGTGACAGCCTAAAGCGCATATGTATGTATTGGTTTGTTGTGAAATTTTTTTTCCAATATTTGAATCAGGAATGATAAAGTTGGTACTATAGTACTTTTAATGGTACTATTTGAACCTCAAATGTACCATGATACTCCTATGACTCATTTAGTACGATTTACAAATTTTTCTATGTATGAATTTCTTGGTCCCTTTAAAATTCAATAATTATTAATTCGATTTGCAGTCCTATATGAACAATGAATTAATTTGGAACCAAATGCTGTGAATTCAATCACATGATTTCAATGAGTGCGACTGATTACAGGTGATTTTATTAGAGTTTTATTAACCTATTAAACCAATTATTGAATTCAATCACTAAGGGTTATAATTAAATATTATTTTTGATTTTCAAAAAAATAAATAATAAAAATCTTATAAAAATGTGAAATTGACTATTAGCTGCGTGTTTTTAAAATCGAATGAGTTCACGAACAAATTTGTTTGCTACCAATCACAAGGATTGAATTCGCAAAAAACTGTGAGAAACGTAATTCAATACAGCAAAAATTAATAGGACGTTCAAAAAATATTAAAAATTTGGTGAATTTAAGAAAAAATCTCAAAATTTTAATAATTTTTTAAATCAAAATCAGCTAATTTTCTTAGTACGCACTGCTCGTTTTTACATACATTTTTCCGAAAAGTTTGGTATTGAAAATGAGCAAAATCGGTCCAGCGGTTCAAAAGTAATTAGTGACAATGTGAAAGTACCTCTAAATTTTTCATACAAATTGGTGTATAATGCACTGTATATTATTAGAATTCATTGTAGTGTCTGATATATAAAATATAACGTCATATTTTTCCACCAGACGCTAAGAGGTGAATAATATTTAAAATTCACCGCAAATTTTTTTTTTCTCCACAAAAAAAATTTTTTTTCACCTCAAAAATGTTTTTCACGACACAATTTATTTTTTTACAGTCAAAAACGTTTTTCACCTCAAAATTTTGTTTTCACATCTTAACATATTTTTTTTTTTTATATATTTTTGTTGTTTTATTTGTAATTGTTCATTTTGGAGATTTGTTCGTTAATTTATATTTATATTTAAATTTTTTTTTTTACTTTTGATGCCGAAAAAGTACTATTTTATATGCAGGTTGGTACTATTTTAAAATCGCATTTATCATCCCTGATTTAAATGTTTTTGGTTTGAGTTTCTTTTACTTTTGAAAACAGCTGATTCCTTTCACAGAAAAAGTAATTACAAAATATTACCTACAGAACAGAACGACACAGAACGGCAACAGAAAGTAAAAACTAGTGAGGCCTTTAATTTTAAAAAGAAAACAAAAAAATATATTTTATAAAAAATTGGAATAAAATTGTTTAATATAAAATAAATAAAAAGTGGGAGACTTATCACGTTCCCATAGTATCAACCTAGCTAATATGTTTAATTTACTTTATTTTTGTTAATATACGGAGGTTGAAAGCTCGTTATAAATTTAAAAGAAAAATTATAAGTTTTCCGGGAATTCCTGGATGTAAAATCCCGGGATATATATTAAAAGAGGATATATATTAAAGTTCGGCTCGAAATCTTCGTATTCGTCTTTTAAATTTTGTTCTTTCTGATTAAATTGAAAATTTTGTATCGAAGAGATTAATGTTAAGAAATTATTTGCTCATTTTGTTAAGAAAAAATGTAATTATCGAATCCCAAATATAATTTGATAATTATTTTTTTAAGCATATAGAGAAAAAACTTTGAAAAAAAAAAACTTAGAACCAATGGTTGACACTAATGCATTTTTCTAGATACCAATATATTCATCAGGTGTCTCTATGGCTCCATGTAGGGTTAACTCCGACAAATTCTGCTATTTAAGCAAAGGTTTGACAGAAAATGTGATGCGACTCGTAATCATATGCCATTGCATACCAGCTGTTTTCCAATAATGAAGAAATAAGCTCGGTATTTTCAAAGCTCTTTTTATTTTCGCTCTATATTTATTGTTGTTTCTTCAACTTTAACTTAGAAAGTAGTAAAGTAAATTTGTTTGTCTTTATATTACAAAGTAAAGCTTCTCTATTAATAGACCAAGCAAAAACTTAATAACATAACATGGTATGAAGGGTTAAATTAAAACTACAAAACAAGTTGTTATTAAGTTCTTGCTTGGTCTATTAATAGAGAAGCTTTACTTGTAATATAACGACAAAAAAAAATTATATTAGCGGTTTTCATTCTTGGTGATATATTTACTTTGTGTTATATTTACTACGATTTTTTCACAACGAAGCGTGAGTGTCGCCACATATGTATCAAAAATGATCTTAATTTAAGAAAAATGCTAAAACTTACAGAATATGCAAACATCACAAATTTTTTACTGCACAATGAGTTTTTCGATATTTTTATTCATTTCAAAGTTTTTCCAATATTTAACACTACAAGGGTTATTTGCTACCAAGAATGAATACCGCTATTTTGTTTATAATTTTTTAGAGAAAAACGTTTATTCTTCTTCTTAAATTCAACCTTTCTAAATTAAATTTGTCAAATGCATATTAATTAATAATTAATTGCGACTGTCTATATGACGTTATGACTACTTTCTAAGTTAAAGTTAACAACAATAGATAAAGAGCGAAAATAAAAAGAGCTTTGAAAATACCGAGCTTATTTCTTCATTAAGAGAAAACAGCTGACATGCAATTGATACGATTACGAGTCGCATCACATTTTCTGTAAAACGTTTGCTTAAATAGAAGAATTTGTCGGTAGTTAACCCTAGATGGAGCCATAGAGACACCTGATGAATAGATTGGTATCTAGGAAAATGCATTGGAGTCAACCATTGGTTCTAATTGGTTTTTTTCAAAGTTTTTCTCTCTATGTTGTAAAGAAATAATTATCAAATTCTATTTGGGATTCGATAATATGATCTTAAACCGAACAAGATTCGTTTAACAATATTTAGATCAACTAATATGAAAAATTAAATTTAAATAATTTAATAATTTTTAAAAATGTTCTCATTTGCTATAAAAATTTTACAAACGTTTTCTCTTTATAAACTACTAAGAGACACACAGGTATTCTGCCGCCAGTATGACTAATAAACAGACAAAATGAAACATTACAACAAATTATAAAACTTTACTTAACCCTTTCATTACCCTTGTACACATTTTTGAATAAATGTAAACATTTTCGTAATGCAATGAAACTTTATATTTTTGGTTATAAAAGTCCGATTTTTTAATGAAACTTTATCACCAAAAAACGGGCATTTGATATATCTCGTAAACTACCAAAGCTATAATCTCGAAATTTGGCATGTAACTTCATCTAATGAACAAAAAAAAAGTCCCGGTTCATACACGGCAATTTTACTTGCGCAAGTTTTCTTCAATTCTCCTTTGAACTTGCTTTTGTGTTCACACAGGAAAAGTTTGTTTCAGCAATTTTCGTATATCAACCTGCAGCCAACTTCGTGTTGGAAATTGCAGATGACAAAACAAAACGGAATTGGAGTACGGGCAAGTCTGCACCCCCTTCCATTCTCTTTTCCTCCCTCTTCTATAAACTCAAGACTTGCGCAAGTAAAATTGCCGTGTGTGAACTGGGACAAAGTCTAATAAAGTTTTTTAGTGGTAAAAAGCGGCTACGATTTTCGGGCCTTTCTTTTTGTGGATAGAAGGAGGAAAGGGCATTATTGAAAACCTTTCTCTTTTTAATTTAAGAACCCCTAACAAGAATCTAAAGTCTAAATAGAAATATATTCACAAACAAAAAGTTGGTAGTGAAAGGGTTAAAACCCACTTGTTTTCTAATAAAAAAAAAACACACTATGCTTCCACAATAGAACAAAATTAGTAAAAAATAAAAAAAAAAGAGAGGGAGAAGGAGAAACGTGCAAATAATGTTTATCTATCATAGGTTTATTACCGTTTTTTGTTGGGGATACAAAACTAAACAGTTTTTCTATGTTGAAATTATGAATAATAGATAAATTTAAAACATGTGAGTGTGATTAGAACAAAGTTATAATCAAGAAAACAAATTTACAATATAATGATTCAATAAGTAGTTTAATTAACCATAAGTTACTTCTATTGGAATTTCAAAACAAAATTAAAACTTGGAATTAAAATTAGAAATGTCAGAAGCAGTATATACGAGCAGACTTGCCAGCCTTTTTTTTTGGTCTTGGGTGACAAAAATTTAAAAATTGGGGACGGAGGATTTTTTTTAAGGATTTCAAAAATATGTTGGGAAATATCCCCACATTATTGATAACTTTTTTTTTTATTTTATTAATTAATAATCACATAATTACAAATTATATACTATTTCCCTAACGGAGCACTAGCTACTATGGCTTTCGGCGCGTTGGAGCGAAAACAGACCAGTGCCTCTGGTGGGAATCGAACCCACGACCCCCGCACTGATAAGACAGCACGCTACCAACTAGCCTACCGGGCGCACTTTTGATAACTATTTTAATTAAATATAAGCGGTTTTCATTCTTGATGTTATATTTACTTCGTGTTACAAAAAAGCGTGAGTGGCTGTTTTTAATGTATGGCAAATTTATAAATCAGCTGATTTTTGTTGTTCGCCACATACCTATGTATCAAATATTATTTTAATTTTAAAAAAATGCCAAAATTTACAGAAAACGAAAAAATCACAAATTTATTACTGCAAAATGCTTTCGTTTTAAACTGGGTTTTTCGATACTTCTATAAATTTTTAGGTTTTTCCAATAGTTAACACAAAATACATTTTTTTGACGGTAGAACAGTCAGCTGTTTTTTTTTTTGCTGATAAATTTACCACGCGTGCTTACCATAGTTTTTTGTGTGGTATTTCGCCACAGCGTGATAAATTTTAGTGCAATACATTTTGTTGTTGCTTCTGGTAAATTCTGATTAATTTATCAAACGTATACCATTAAGCAGATCTACAAGGGTTGTTTACTACCAAGAATGAATACCGCTATAGATTTACTGCTTTTTCTAATCAAGTTTACCAGGGTTTTTAAATGAAAAATTTTAAATTTTCTTAAAACATTTTATAGGAAACACCTAATAAAGTTTTTTTTTTTTTAAAAACTGATGTTATATAGAATAACTTTAAGAATACTTTTAAGATTAAATTAATAAAGAGTGAGATGAAAATATTTTTCTAAAAGATCAAAATATTGTATGAATGTGGTTAATCCAAAAAAAAAAACACATATTTCTTGACTTAAGTAGGAAATCAAAATCCATCTTTTTTAAGACTCTTTTGAATTGTTCACAATGTGTTAAAATCTATTTTCTTTTCTGAGACATTTTTTAGATAACTACCTTATAAAGGCTTGTTTACGACTCCTAAAATCAGAACCCTCAGAAATTTTTCCAAAATTCTATTGGTTTTTACACATCAATTCCATTTAGACTGATTTTGTATGTAATATTTAAACCATTTTTTACCAAACTTAGAATCCGTTGTCCGATTTTGTTGAAATTTTAAATATATGCTATTTAGGCCCTCAATATAAAGAATTTTTCAAAAAAGAAATAAAACATATATCTGGTTTCGTTGGAAGCGGTGTGTTTTTAAAGACACGTTGGTAAAAATGTGTTAACTCTATTTTTAATAAAGTTAAAAAACATTTACATTTAAAAAACGGAATTTCGCAAAAAGTTTTGTGCAAAAATGATAAATTATGTCGGATTAAATAATGAAAAATTTTATTTACAAAGAAAATTCTGAAAATGTACAAACAAAATTTTTAAACTAATGAAAATTTGATAGTTGCTTATCGGTCTCAGCACTTCTATATAGGGAAAATTTCTCCTTATTATCCTTTATAATATAATAATTGAGCATGGCTTTGACACACATTTCAATCAAATTTCAGATCTCTATAACATTCGGATTTGATTTTTTATTTTTGTTACTTTTATGAAAAAACCGACAAACAAAAAGTACAAAAAAAAAATCGAACAAAATATGAAAATATTATTATAATAATTTCTTTAAATATTATCTATTTACAAAATATATTGTCATAGTAATTGATTTTTTACTTGAAAGACTAGTGAATGATTAACTTTTTCAAAAAACAATTTTTTGAACACTTAAAAAAATTTCTATAACTATACAGATTTTACCAGCGTGCCTATAAAGACACACCAAAATTTACTAATACAAATAATAATTGTCCCTCATAAATTTTTAGAATGGACTTTTTCCTATTTGCAAAAACACATTTTTATGAAAATTAAAAACCATTGAGAATTTTGAAAAGTATCCAAAAAAGATTTTAAACAATCTTAAAAAAATCAAAGAAATATTTTTTTTAATACAAAAAATGTTACATTTTCCGAATCAGTAAAATTTTTATTGTAGGTTTCTATTTGGATTTTTGGCAACACTTTAGGGTTAACGTGCCTTTAAAAACACGTTGATAAAAAAATGGTTTAATACAAATTTGGCTCTTTTTTTAAATCGTCATAATAAATGTAGGCAAAAATACGTATAATCTGAAGATTTCTAGAAGGTGTATGCACCTAAAATTTCAAAATTTAAATACAAATTTTTGATATTGAAAGTAATAAAAGTCAAAGAGCTTTCATCAAAATTAGAAAATTAAGAAAATGCGTTAAAAAACTGTTTTAAATTTGATTATTTTTTAGATCTAATTTGAATTTTGAATTTATTTGGCAATCACAGACAATTACAATAAACAAATAAAAATACAATACACAAACTATTTTTATTGTGATATTTTCTTTTATTAAACGTTAATTTTACCTGTGAAGTAAATTTGAGCTCATTTGACAAAGAATTTTAGCTCTGACTTAACAAAAAATTCACATTGTTGCATTTGGGGATTTTTTTTGGGGATATTTTTTGGTTTGTTTGGGGACAACAATAAATAGTATCTGGCAAGTCTGTATGTATACGAGTAGGTTTAAGATAATTTTTCAACCTTAGTTCTTACAAGGAAACTACACAGTGGTGAATCCGCAAATTTTAATGAAACTTGGATGTGTTATTGAGGACCAAAACATATTACACACATTTTTTTTTAGGTGCGCAATCGCACGTTAAGGGGTTAAAAAGTGTTATTAGAACATTTTTGTATGAAAACATTTTTAAAATTTAACAAATTCGGATTTCCTTCTGTAGGCAGTATTAAAGTATTCGAGAAATTTTGATACACATATTGCCTATGTTGTAGGCCCAGTGTTGCCACTTATTTGAAATATTTAAAATAATAGTTATAAAATTTCTTCGGGAAAAGTGTTGTTTAAGCCGAACAAAAATTGGTTAATTTTTTACCCCACTTTTCAAATCCTAAGCCTGAGATTGCGCACCTAAAAAAAAACGTGTCTAAAGTTGTCTTTTATAATATATCCAAGTTTCATTCAAATCTGCGGATTCATCACTGTGTAGTTTCCTTGTTAGTCTAGTATAAACTGGCATCTGCATTGCAAAACTATAAGTACAAATTAATTTCTCTAAATCTCGTAAACCCATGTGAAAATTATCATATAGGAAGTGTCATATGTATTTGATTTATGTTGCCTGTCTCTAAGCTGCGAATTAATTAAAAACTATAAAATGATTTTTATTCTAATTTCTTGCTTAATAAAAATCTAATTTTTATTTAATCGGACCTCAGAGCCAAACAAACGAAAATCAAAAACCATTCCTTACAAAAACTGATTGCTTTTACTCCGGCCTTTATTGGATTGTTTAGGTTGTAACATTCCGAAACTTCGTGCTGCAATTTAATTTTCAATAAATATAAAAAAAAAAATAATTAAATTCTTATTAAAATAAAAAAAAATCTTATATTTTTTATTTTGACAGAAATTTCAAACATAATAAAAAATATGGAAGAAAATTGTAAAACTCAAAATTATAAATTTTTCTATTGCTATTTTTAAATACATTAAATTCCCAGCACAACACAAACAAGTCGTGGTTAGGAAAACCGCGTAATAAAAAAAAAAAAAATTGTACAGTAATATGTGTATTAGGCCGGGTCGATTTGTATGGAGGCAAAAAAAATCACTCAACGTTCAAGGAAAATCGTATTCTAGGGATCAAAATAAGAAACTCTAAAACGAATTCTGATGTCCCGACTTTTGACCCGTAGAGCGTCTTCCGGAGAAGAAATAGAGAACCTAATCTTGGAAAGACTCCTCCTACTTTCTGAAATATCTCTATCCCGAGATTTGTACATTTTGCTATAAAAACACGGTTAAAAAGGCTCTCTTTCAACTTAAATTTTAACCCCTTAACGGTCACCTAGAATGATGATTTATGCATTAATCTGATAGCGCGTCTCCCGGAGAACAAGTAGCTCCCATAATCTTGGAGAGATTCCTCCTACTTTCTGAAATATCAAAGTGGGCTTTTTCAAAATTTGACCCTACGGGTCAAAAGTCGGGGCATCAGAATTCGTTTTAGAGGTATGGTTCCTTCGGCAGTTTCTTATTTTGATCCCTAGAATACGATTTTCCTTGAACGTTGAGCGATTTTTAAATCGACACGCCCTAATGTGTATGATATCTGTGTTTGTATATCAGATGTAATCATAATTTAAATTTGCAACAAATTTTTGCAAAAAAAAAAAAATAAGCAGAATATTTTATTATTGCGTAATACAAGTTGGAAATTTTCTTTGCTAAATAGTAGAACATTACAACACATTTTAAATATAAATAAAACAGAATTTGAAACAAAACTGAAATGTTTTTATTAGCGAGTCTATTTAGAGTTATACACTCATAAGGGTTTTTAAAAATATCATCAGTCTGCAACTTAAACGCCTAACTTTCAATAACTATAAAAACAACAATGATACATGAGCATATATTACAACAATAATTGCATTTTTCTAAGTCAATGATAAGTTAATATATAATCATATATGAATTCACATAATAAAATTAATATCATATATGGAACAATATATAGCATACATTAGGGTTGTCCTTATTTTTCAACTTGCGATTTTTGGGGCTGCCCCCCTCTTAAAATATTTGTTTGGGTACAAAAATTCACCATGCAAAAAATTAGAGTTCTAGCATAACGGGAAGATGTCCCGCATTGCCCTTGAAAATCGGGCCCCTTGGAAAAATGGGCATAATTTAAAAAAAAAATTTCAAATTTTTTTTTCTTCAAAATTAAAAAAATTTAAAATAATTTTTGTGTTGGATTTAATCATAACTACTCAGATAAAAAATATTACTTTCCCAGAAAATCATTAACTTACCATAACTTTGCGTCAAAAAAATTAATAAATATTTTGGGTGTGCCTCAAAGTGACTTTTTTGCATTTTTGAAAATTTTATTCAACAAAAATCAAAAACCTAGCGTTTGCTGTCAAGTATTTTATTAAACACATCTCAAGTATTAAATAAGCCAAGTATTACGGATATCCGTTGGCAAAAATTTTTGTTAGAGCATTTTGATTCTATCGGATTTCAACGTATTTTTAAATTTGTATAGACTTTTTTTTAACAAGATTTTTGTAATATTTCATCAATGTTATTGTGTATGCTATTTTATATAATTGTAATAACTTTATTATAAAGTATAATTTTTCGTGTTCATAGTTAACCTGTGTTTTCATGGGGTCAAAATTGACCCTAGTATTTTAAAGAGTCAAAAATCACAAAGATGACAAAATAAATTTTTGTTTATGTTTCTAATTGAAATTTATTTACATTTTAAAATTAATTAAAATTAATTATTTAGTATAAATTCAGATATTTTTATTCATATTTAAATTGATTTTTTTGTACATATTCTGGAGTATTTTTGAAAAACGTATTTTTAATTTAATAGTGTAAATTTTTTTGCATCCGGGTAGTGCTTCCGATAATCGGCTACAATTTGCATTATTACTGTTTTTCCTCCTCGTTTCGTGACAATACTTTATTGTAGTCCTCCATGAGCTTCACTGCCCGTTCTGCAGTGTCATTAACAACCTTTAATTTGTTAACGTGGGTCATATTTGAACCCAGGTTAACATGGGTTAACTATCAACAGAAAAAATAGTATTTTATAATAAAGTTATTACAATCGTATAAAAGAGCATATACAATAATATTGATGAAATATTATTAAAACCTTGTTTTAAAGTAAAAAATGTATAAATATAAAAAAAAAAACATTGAAATCCCCGAGAATCAAAATGCTCTAAAAAAAAAATTTGCCAACGGATATCCACAGTACTTGCCTTATTTAATACTTGAGATATGTTTAATAAAATACTTGACAGGAAACACTAGGTTTTTGATTTATGTTGAATAAAATTTGCAAAAATACAAAAAAGTCACTTTGAGCTCACCCAAAATATTTATTATTTTTTTTGATACAAAGTTAGGATAAGTTAGCGATTTTCTGGGAAAGTAATATTTTTTATCTGAGTAGTTATGATTAAACCCAACACAAAAATTATTTTATATTTTTTTAATTTTGAAGAAAAAAAAATTTGTAATTTTTTTTTAAATTATGCCCATTTTTCCAAGGGGCCCGATTTTCAAGGGCGATGCGGGACATCTTCCCGTTATGCTAGAACTCTAATTTTTTGCGTGGCGTATTTTGATACCCTAACAAATATTTTGAGAGGGGGGGGTACAGTCAAAATCTCATTTTTATTTTTCTCCCATACAACGAAAGACCACCCTAAGCATACATAATATCATACATTACATTATATAAACTTTGTTGTTGGCATCTTTGAAACCATATATGCTTCCATACATGACATACATATTCATACATGCTGATATATGAAACAAAAATTGCTGATACATGGAATCATGTATGTTCATATATTAATATATCATTTTCACCTTGGAAGTTAAACAAAGTAGAAGAGTTTAACCCTCTAACTGGCAAACGATGTTTTGCAACGAAATTCATACCATGTGCTGGAAAAACAAATAATAAGTTCTTCAACAAATTTATTTATCGTTGCCTAATTTAGGCGACATGAACCAAAATATTTTAGGGTGCATTTTGAAAACTAAAGCAAATAAAAGAGAAGTTTTGGCCAAAGATATTTCTCTTACCAAGATATAACCACGCTCGAAAAACTATATTTTTTCTGCTGCTATTTAAAAAGATATCGAGATTTTCGCTTTTTGGAAAAGGCGAAATTAGGCGAAAAGGTATCTAAACTTCAATTTATATTGTTCAAACTTCAATGCTTTGCTATTAATACTTAATGTCTTCTTTCTGCAAAATTTCATACAAATCCGTCTATTAGTTTATAAGTTAAGGCGATGTCCTTTAGAGGAATCCTGATAAAAATCCTGTGAGTCCTTGGACTAAAGTAAGGACTTATTATTAAAGATAAAGCTTCAATCTTACTTATATTTTATTATAAAGAGTTTTTAGTCAACTTTAATTGGTTTTTTAGATTTTTAAAAACTAAATTTTTTTAAAAATAATTAGTTTTTGAAATTTTAATTTTGAAGCTTTCTCGCTTCCAAACCGTGGACGGCACACGAAAAATGTCTTCGCAAAATATTTAGCAAATTTAGTTTTCTATCGGAATATATTAATTTCTAAGTGTAAAACGCTCATTTGTTGTAAATTTAATAAAGGCTACCCTGAGGCAGCCTTACCTGTTTGAGGCTTAACCGGCATAAAAGTAAAACCAAATTAATAATATTTAACAAAAACCAATTCATTTACTTTTTATTTGACTATTTAAAAAGGAATAATTAAATCAATTAGTGTTTTATAACTATAAATACACTTAACTTAATATTCACTTTAAAAAAGTTCATCAGTGTCGGACCGAGTATTCGGCTTCGGAGTTCGGCCAAAAAGTAGTGAGTGTTCCGCTAAATTTTAGCCGAACTTGGCCGGTAACCGAGTATTAGAAGAAATTGAGCACACTTTCAGATAAAATTCTTTAATTTCGAATAAAAAGACACAAGAGTTTGTATTAAAATCGTTATATATTTTAATTAAATAAAAAAGTTCAAGCATTTCCATTTGTTTCAAAAGTAGTCATTAAAATAATTGAACGCGTTTTTTTTAGATTTTTAAATAAAAAATTCTAAATTAGCTTTTTTGAGCTTTACTTTACTCATGTTTAAATATTTTTTGTGTTACTTCAAAAAATTTCGGTGTCAAAATTAACCGAAATTCAAGAAATTGAAAAAGTTCGGCTACGGCTTCGCCTTCGGTCAAAAAAAGTAAGTTCGGTCGGCCCCTAATAATGTTTAATTAATTTTGGCCTGCTAAATATTTAAACATTTTCGAAATCGCACTAACGGTTTTCGAGATATTACGACTTGATTTTTACTAAAAATTGAGTTTTTCCTTTATTTTAAAATTTTTTTAAAAATGATCTTAACTCAATTAAAAATAAAAATTAGTTTTAACCATAATTCCCACTTATGTCAATATTGGTTGAAGGATAACTTGTAAATTTACCTACAAATATCTCGGAAAAACAGTTAAAATTGTTATGCTCTTCAATTTTATACACATGATTATTGAAGGAATATTTACTATTGTCCGACAGACTAGTTCGGCCAAAAAACTACATTTTGTCGGTTTTTCGGTATCTAGGGGCAATGAGGATAAATGTTAGTATTGGAAACATTTTTGGTTGAGCAGATTTAATTTGATTTTGTGTTTAAAATTTAACAAAAAAGCCGAAGTTAAGCTATAGAGTTAGAAGTTTGGCCGACGAACTTTTTTCGATGTGGCCGAACTTTCGGAGGCAGAACAGTAAATTCATTGCGTATCTTCGGACTTTTCTTTCAATTTGACACTCAAAATCGCATCGGTATTTAAAACCTTTATAGGCAAATTTGGCTAATTTGCCCTTAATGGTTTAAAATGCCGACCAAATGCATTTTCTGGCCGGACACTAATATTTACTTTAATTTTTGATTTTCATTAATTAATGCTTTGATATTTTGTACACAGAGAAACAAACTGGTTGTTAAATCAATTGTTATTTCATATTAAAATTTATATCTTATTTCTTACAAACATTTTTAAATTAAGTATGAATCTTATTAAAGTAAATATGATTCTAGTTAAAATAAACTCTTCGAATTTAAAATAATATTTCAACATTATATTTAGTTGAACCTCGATTATCCGGGCCCCCATTAACCGTGTACATCTGTTAACCGGCATGCTGGATATTTGATTTATACCTCTATTAACCGTGTTTTATATCTATTATCCGTGCTTTTATTTTTTCCTCTATTAACCGTGCTTTACCCCTATTATCCATGCAGCACATACATATACTTGTTTGGTTTTTTTCTATTAACGAACAAACAAATAATTGAAATTCGGGAAAAATAAATAACCTGTATTAACCGTGTTTTCGATTATCCGTGCTGAGTTCGGTCCCGCGCAACCCGGATAATCGAGGTTCAACTGTATGTCATTTTCTCATTTTGAAAATAAGTAATAACATATTTAAACTTGAAGAAATTGTGTACATTTTCAGATAAAATTCTTTAACTTCGAGTACAAACACAAGAATTTGTATTAAATTCGTTATATATTTTAGTAAAAATAAAAAAGGTCAAGCATTCCCATTTTTTTTTTCAAAACACGTCATTAAAATAATTGAACTCATCGTATCATATTTTTGAAAAAAAAAAAATCTAAATTACCTTTTTTGAGATTTACTCATGTCTAAATATTTTTTGTTTTCCTTAAACAAATTTCGTTGTCAAAATCAACCGAAATTCTGTGGTATACCTTTGGGGTATATTAGGGAGAAGCTCGGGTCGTGGAGGGAGTCAGAATTCTCTCTCTATTGGGAAAACTCTCTTGGCCAACGACAGGCTAAGAGATTAATTTCTTTTTCCAGTGCAGGATCGAGGAGACTCTTGTCCGTCGGGAGGGGTGACTTGAGAACCCTGGTGTCTTACCTGACTGGACACTGCAATCTCAGATACCACCTGCGCAAAAGGGGTCTTTCGGACACGGATGAGTGTAGGTTTTGCGAACTGGTAGCTGAGACATCAGAGCATGTTCTTTGCGAATGTCCGAGGCTATGTGAAAGGCGTGCCAAGTTTCTTGGCAATCGCTTTGTCTCCCCTTCGGACACTATGAAGATTTTGCCTAATAGGATTATTGGCTTTATAGGTAGCTTGAATCTTTAGGGTAACTTTAGTCAGCACAAAAGACCTAAGTTGGTCGCGGTGCATAGTGCCATATAATCTAATCTAAACCGAAATTCACGTTTTATTCAAATTAAAAAGTAAATTGATAAATTCGGTTTTGGCTACGGCTTCAGCCGAACATTGAAAATTTGGCAGAAGTTCGGCTAAGGCTGAACAAAAGTGAAATCGACAGGACACTAGTTGTTTCTGATTGAGTTTCTTATGATTTTTTTATGTGTGTAGTACTAGGTCAAATAGTTTTGTGGTGTGAAATTTAAGAATATGGACAAAAATTTAAAATTAATTTTAAAAAATACACATAGAGAAAAATTACACTGTTTACCAACTGAAATTCAAATACTTCGACTCAAATTCGGTTATTACGAATTTAGTCGGTTGTTACTACTAAATGTTAGTATTCAGAACAAAGTTCGGTAAATTCAACTGAATTTTAGTTGTAACACCCAAAATATTCAGAAATCTAATGTTATTACCGTTGTACTAACTGAACTTATAAGTTGTTACCATTAAAATATACTTTTCAATTCGGTTGGCACTTTATTTCTCTGTGTGTATATTTTGTGATACATAGCCTTTAATTTCAGACATAATTACCATCAAATGAAAACATGTTTTGTGTATTAGTTGAGTGCAAAAGCCAAAAATTTTAAGATAATTTTTAAAAAAAATTTAGAATAGAGAAAAAAAAATGTTTAAAAAATGACGTGTCGCAAGACATTTTATTATTAAAGCAATTAAAGAAAGATTTTGAAAAATCGAAAATTTTGGTAGCAGGCGCCACGGACAAGCCACTTTTAGTCGAAGTTTTGGTAAATTTTGTAAAACAAGTACTGGCAAAGTCCTTTTTAAAAACGTTGGCAAATCACTTTTAACTGATGTTTTGCCAGTGGTTGTTTTTTATGAACAGTTGGAAATTTTGTAAAACAGGTAAAGGCGAAGCACTTTTTATAAACGTTGGCAAATCGTTTCAAATAAGTGCTTTACCAATGCTTTTTTATTAGTATTACTGTTAACTCACGCTCTGCCAGTGCTTTGCTTTTTGCACCATTGGCAATTTCTACCTGGGCGGTTTTATGTTCGCAAACACAATGGACATAGTCCCATAGTGGGGATTATGACCGTTTCGAAAATAGTCATAAGATCATTTTTGGTTTAAATCCTCTTTTTTCTGGGGATTATGACCGAAAAGTTTGCGAAAGTGCGAAATATTTTCGGACATAATCCCAATACCGGAAATTGGGACTATAGCCGGTGGTGATATGTGTGGTATGATGGTAGCCGATTCGATGCGGTTATCGATAAGGGTAACGCTATTTTATTTCATTTCGGTAGCTTTATTTTAGGGATAAAAATATTTTAGTTATTTCAGTAACGGTTTTTTAGCGTTAATAATATTTTACTTGTTTCGGTAACGGTATTTTACTTGTTTCGATAACGTTATTAAAATTTTAATTTCTTCAACAATTTTTTAAATAATAACAACTGATATTTTCTTTTAAATGTAGCTACCCAGGTGGAAATTGCTAACCGTAAAAAACCACGTCTTTTTTGTAAAACCCACCGTGTTAAAAATTACCAAAGGTACAATTCATATTGTACTAGGAAAACACTATTTTGTTTGCAAAGCTTATGTTTTGCTAGTACCACCCGTAAAATTCTTTGCCAATATTGTTTTTACCAATATCTTGTTTTTAATATTTAATTTTATTTCACACATTTAAATATGATGTAAAAGACTAATGCCGAACTGTAATGATGCTTTTTATTTTTTCGCAAAAAAAATAATGTTTAATGAGCACTCGAAATTCACTTTTTTCCATTTTTAAAAAAATCCACAAGGTTGTATGTTTTGAACAGCTGTTAAACGCAAAGTAAATGACGGAACTTGCTCAAAATTTGACAGTAGTCTATTAACAGGTGGTACTTGATGGGAGCAGTGTTGAATTTCATATAACTACGAGGGAGTTCGAATAGTCACGGACTTATTGATAATTTCAGAATTTCGCTTGTAATTTACGTCACCGAGCGTGGGAGTCATTTGAATTCAATTATTTTTAAAAGCCCTTAAAAATAGAACTTAATAGAAATGTATTGTTTTTCAAATCCAAAATATTAATTTAAAAAAAATTATTTGATTTCCTTAATGTAGCAATATTTTTCAGCCACCCTGTATATATAAAATACCTCTAAAAACATACAATTTAACAGATGTTGAGTTTGAGTACTTTGGTTTTTTTAAGTCTATATGTGCTTTGGCTTAAAACCTAATAATTATAACGTTATTTTTAGTACTTTAATAAACAGTAAATTTTAAAACTCATTTACATTCTAATTATAAACGGTGCTAAAAATTATAGAATTTTTTCATTAAATTTTACTATATATATTTATGTATAATGATATCACTTGTTTGGCATAAGCCGTTGCCGAACTTCGGTCAGATTTTCAATGTTCGGCCGTAGCCGAAGTCAAACTTTTAAATTTACTTTTTAATTTGAATAAAACGAGAAAATCGGTTAATTTTGACAACGAAATTTTTTTTAAAGTAAAGCAAAAAATATTTAAACATGAATAAATCTCAAAAAAGCTAATTTAAAATTTGTTGTCTGTCATTTTACCGTTTCCCACGTTTTTTACCTCTTCTGAATACTTTGAGTTTTGTAGTTTTTACCGCTGTTCGAGCGAGGAATTTATATTTCAAATAAATTTGTTTGGCAAAAAGTTTTTTTTTTTATTCTTGCCAAAATAAAAAAAAAACTTAAATTTGTATTCTTTATGTTTAATTGAAAAGTGTAGTTATAAATTTTAAATAGGGCAACCAAAAATAAGCTAGAGCTTGTTTTTTATTTGAAAGGATAGAACTATTAAGACTAAATAAAAGTTCTGATCATGAAATTATTAAAGTTTTAAGCTATATTACCTTAGTTTGTAAATGAAAATGAAAATTATTCAAGTTCGAGACCATACCCAGTAAAAAACGCTGCTTACTTACAAGCAGGTTTGTAAGGGAGTAAGCCAAAAACAATCCCTTACAAATCTGCTTAAATATGCCATGATTTTTATATGGCGAATTCCCACTTGGAAGCATTACTTTTGGGCAAAGTAAGCGCGGATTTCAGCGCTTATGAAAAGCTGTGATATCATGGATTTCAGTAAAATCATATTTCATGTCTACATTATTGCGATTAAAAGTAATTTTATGATAAATAAAAGTAATTATATTAATTTTTTGTTGTTAAAATTTTAGCCATATAATGTAATCATTTTATTATTTTACCGCTCTACGTGCTATCTCTTCAGAAACTGTTAAATGACTAATTACTTTTTATTACTTACTCAAAAACACCAAAGACAATAGGAAATCATTCGTGAAAATCGGTACAGATCGTTTATAATCCACGATATGAAACTTTCTGCATTACAACCTGCATCCTTATAAGGTATCAGGGTAAGCTGCTTACAACCTGCATCCTTGTTATGGAAAACAGTAAGCTCAACAATTTTTTTGTTTATTTTTATACGAAAATTATTCGTTTCTTTTGCTGCTTCTCAGCATTATGTAATAGTAAGCGCTTATATCAGCGCATTTATGTTATCCTGCTTCTAAAAACATGAAAAGTTTTACTGGGTACTCTATATTTCTTTATTAGGATATTTTCCTAACAAATAATCTATAGAGTTTTTGTTTTCAAATTTATTAATTGACCACTTTCAGAAATGTGTTGGTAGATCTATTTCGGGATTATTTGTTAGGACAATATCCTATTAACGAAATATAGAGTATGGCCTCGAACTTGAATAATTTTAATTTTCATTGCACAATTAAAAGTCAAAGAAACATAATTTCTATTTTCAATAAAAATTAAATCAAAATTGTAAGAAAGACAAAGTACGGTCTTGTTTACTACCCCTTTACATCTTGTTTTTAAACAAAACAAAACAAGTGTGAAAATAAAAATTAGAATAAAAACAAAAAGCGTGTATTGCATATCTACCAAAGGTAGAGATTGCACATAACGAACATGTTTTCAATTTATATTTGATCAATGGTAATAATTTTTAACTCATTTAGTGGAAAAACTTGGTTATATGAATGTTTGATGTTTTGCATAGGATTGTCACTTCTTTCAAAACGTGTTCTGATGATGGGAACCTAGAAAATTCCCGAAATAGATCTATCAACACATTTCTAAAAGTGGTCAATTAATAAATTTGAAATCAAAAAATCTATAGATTATTTGTTAGGACAATATCCTAATAAAAAATATAGAGTATGGCCTCGAACTTGAATAATTTTAATTATCATTGCACAATTAAAGGTTGAAAAAACATAATTTTTATTTTAATTAATAATTACATCAAACTTATTTTGTAAATTTTAGATACCTTTGGACCTTTCCTTTTAAAAATTAAGCTTATTTTAGCTTTTTTCTTTTATAATGGATCTTTTTTGCTTTATTTTAATTTAAAGTTGAAAATTTAATATAAAATATTTGTTGGTTTATCAAAAAATATTTTGATAAACCAATTTGAACTTTGAAGCTTAAGAAAGCAATTTCTTTTTTGCACCCTTGTTTGATAGAGGAAGTTCCAAAAAAAAAAAACAGATTTTACACAAATTTTATTTGTAGCAAAGATTTTAACAAAAGATATGAAATTTAACGGTTTATTTTTTTAAATTAAACAGCTTATTTTTATACCTAAACGGCTCATTTTACTGTTACATTGTTTTTAGAGCTGTTTTTTGGTTGCCCTAGTTATAAGTTAATTGAGAAGCAGGAATGGCAGGCAATACCGCTAAAATAACGTTATCGATTGAAAACCGTTTCCGAAATAATTGATTCAAAAACCGTTTCCGAAGGTCATAATGGGTCTAGAATTGGACAGTTCATGCGAATAAAGACGAATAGACCATTTGTAGAATTTTACAGGGGACAATAAAAACGCAGGAAACGGTTAAAAAATAATATTTTTGTCAACTTTTTGGTATTAGCTTAAAGATTTAAGTCACATCTACCTATATACAACATTTTAGTAAGGTATTCGAAAGAGAACTTGCCAAAAATTGGACTTCAATTTTTGCTTAAATGGAAAAAGGGCGAATATCCAAAAAATATTTTGAAATTTGAATAAAAATGTGTTATTTTGCAGCAGATTTTGACTACATTTTCATGAGACTTGCAAAATTTGACGAACTATGGTTGGTATTTGTTTGTAGCACTTTAAAGACTTCAAGGATACACTTTTTAAGGATTGCAAGGACATGTAAAAAAATTTTTTTTTGTTAATTTTTTTTAATATTCCGGCCATTTGATGCAGTAGTAATTCTTTATGACACTAAATACATTTTTAGGAATTATAATATTAACCCTTGACTGCATATTACGACGTAACATAAAAGGACATGAAAAAATTTTTGTTTTTTATTCCTGACATTGGATGCAGTATTAACACTAAATGACACAAAATTAATTTTTAAGAATTATAATATTAACCCTTATTTGCATTATAACATTTAAAAAAAAAACTGAACTTTATTGATGGATTTTCTAAATACTCACAATAAAATACCAACAAAATAGTTTGTCCAGACTAAGTTAAAAATAAGTTTACTACAAACAACAAACTTTATAGACCAAGGCGTATGAAAATCGATCAATTACAATTGCTGGATCCGTGCTTAGCATATATAACTTTATTTACCGTAATTTTTTTTAGAAAAGAGCTATGAATTATAAAAATATAAAAAACGCTACATAGTGGACACTGAGCCTAAATATGTAATACCCAGAACTTAAAATAATTAATTCTTTTTAAGGTAATAATCGATTTGGATTTCTGTTTTGTTAAGTTTAATTATATGTATTATTAAACTTAATAACAGATAATCGAATGAATAATAAATCGAATACATTTTGTTGTATATAAATCAAATGAATATGAAATCAAAATTTTTTCATAAACGAATAAAATTTTTGTATTTCATATTTTTTGATTTATATTCTTTAAAGGTGTCCATACTCTGCTCAATATTCTTGTGTAACTTTTGCTATTGTGCAAAACATTACCAGTGTGTATGTCATATTGGAAGGTTGTATCAAAAAGGATTTAATTCTTATTGCGCAACCAAGAAATGTGAAAAATAGTTTATAGTGTGTTGGCCACACAATGACAATAATATCAGTCGGTTTCCATACTACTCAGTGTCGCTCAATCTGCTCTCTTTTTATTTGTTCGTAAACTTATTTGTTCGTTCGAGCTCTCAAGGCGAAGCTGGAAGTGTGTAGGGTCTGTGGGGAGGACGAGAAGACCTTGGAACACTATCTCTGTGAATGCCCGGCATTTGCCCTGATCCGGATCGAAATACTATCCAGTGACCCAATATCCACATTGGGGGATCTTAGGGGCATAGGATGGAAGAAGTTGAGGAATTTCGTAAGTGCGACTGAGTTCCTGGGGTAGGAATGTGACATAGGACCGATTATTTAGAGCGCACAACAAGCCGACATTCTGGCTTAAGTCCTCAGGGACTTGAGTCGGATTAGAGAAGCATTTCCCTTCTCCGAAACCTCTTTTCGACCTAACCTAAACTCGCACCGAGCAAATGAAAATATGTTGCAGAATTTTAAAAGTTTACATTAATTAAATAATTAAAAATTATCGTGTAAATAAAACAATACGGGTAAAGCGTTGATCTTTTTCCTTCAAAAATTGTGTAGAATACTCTAGCCCTTCTACAAGGTTCTCTGATGGTTTTCGGTGACGCTAAATGAAACATGTAAGGACCTGTCGGTAGATAAAGTCTGCTATAAGTTAGCGGGCAAAAACTTTTTTGAGTAATAAATAAACATTGCACGGTTTTTTGTTTAACAAAAAACAAATAATCTTGAACTTGAATAATCTTGCTCACATCATAGTTTAAATTAATTTAGATCATGTTTTTAAATAATAATTTAAACAATTTTTAATTATTTCATATATTAATGATATAATCAGCAAGATAAAATTAAAATAAATTAATTTTTAATAGAAAATAACAAAATATAAGCAAAATAAAAGTGAGCAACAATTTTTTATCAACATGTTGCAATCACTTTTTAGTGTAAAAAATGTTTTAATTGGCTTGCGCGAGTTCGGTATTATATTGCTGAGAGGCGTTTGAAGTATAATCTCTCTACTTGTATATACTCTGTGATAATACTGGCAATAATATTGCAAAGTGTATGGGTATCTTAATATGTTGTTTTCGGATGTTACGATTCAATTTTTATTTACATTTGAAATTAAAGATTATATTCTTTAAAAGATCTGATATTACATAGATACTTTTTATGGTTGTATATGCAGCCACTAATGCTATTACAAAAGTCTCGTGCTATTTTTTTTTTATGAAATAAGCGTGCAAAACACAAAATACCATAAAATTCAGACGAATAAAAATATTTTACCGGGCGGCGTAGAAAGAGAAATAAATAACAACAACATTAAAAATCTTGTAATCGACAGGAAGAAGAAGTGGGTATACGGGGCAAAGTATAAAGAGACATAAAAAGTAATAGAAATAGAAACTAGAAAATTAATGATTATTAAACACTGGGAGTTTTTGAACTATTTTTTTTTTTATTATTATGTTCGTTATATTTTATCTATTGAACAACTAACTGTTTTTATTCATTCGTTGGTTAAATATTAATATATTTTATTATTAATTAAATTCAAATCACGCAAAGTTTAAAAAAAAAAAACTTTAAATGTATTTTTAGACAAATGTAAAATGTTTTTTACAAATACTTTAAACACTTTTTAAATAAAATAATCAATAATAGCTCAAATTGAATGCAGTTTTTTTTTTTTATATTTTACTTGCAATTTAACAGTTTTTTCGATTTTTTTTTTTACAAAATTACACTCAACATAAAAATCTACATAATACAAATTTCTTTTTATTTAAATTAAAAATCATATCCGGTTTTACTTAATTAACGGTAATTTACGGTCACTTTTAGTTATTTTCTTAATATATGTGGTTTTTTATCTTCTTTTTCATTTATAGTTTTGATAACACAAATCAAAAACTACTTATAAAAATTTGTAAAATGTTTATTAAACTTTAGCTTTTTGATTGAATAATAAATTTTGCCAATAAATAATATCCTTGAGTTTTTATTTAAGGTTTATTATCCTCATATTTACTTTTACACTATTTAATTTTTACTTTAGAAGGTTATTATTTTCTCTTTTCATGTTCTCTTCGTTATGTTTAATAATTAGGGTTGCCAAACTATATTTTTAAGCAAAAGAAAATGAAGAGAATGTGTACACGCAGAAAAATTTGTCTTAAGTTAAAAAACATATATTTATGTGTAGAAGCAGTATAAGAGCTTGTCGTTTATTTCCATAAAAATTGACATTTAAAAAGTGTCGAGCGATGCAGTTGTAAAATAGAATCTATTTTATTTTCACTGCTTTTGTTCTTATTTCCTCAATTTTTATTTCTCATTCTCTTAGCAGTGTTGCCGATTTTTAACAATATTTTGTAAACAAACAACATATGATGAGTAAAACTAATAGATATATTCTATGGCTCATATATTCTCTTAGTGTGCTTGCAAATGTACAAAGTAATATAAACCAACTTAATTAATATCTACGAATCTTAAATTTTCATTCAAATGTATTATTTAGTTATTGTTTTTAAAAGATTTATATGTAAAAACTAAAAAATATAGAGATACAGGAGAAGGACTAAACCACTACGGTAGTCTTTACACTAAAATAAATATGACACACACAATGAAAGCATATTAAGTATAATTTTTTTCATTTAAATTCCGTGAATTTTATCAAGTTTTGTATAAATTGTTAATTCCATTTGGTAAATTTTGTCCGAACATTTGCACAATTTTCCTAAAATACTTTCCATGTAACAAGTAATTTCATATATTATAAAATAGTACTTAACATTTTTATCTATTTATACAACAGTTCCTATTATGCTAACTCTTTGAAAAAAAATGCCAAACTTATATTGCACACCTCTAACATTCTGTGTACACATTTTAACCAAGCATTACTTGGTAAAATGTAACAATATAAATATGGATGAACATAACAGATTATAGGTCATTTCCTGTACATAACTGATAAAAGTAAGAAATGCTTTTTTCACGAACAAAAAAAAAATCATACAACAGTTTGAATTCCATGAAATAAAATATGTGGTGAATATATTAAACATTATTGAAACATATGTTAATATATTAAATATTAAAATTAATATGTGACATGTGATATGTGATATGAAAGAAAGTAGCAGAAACAGAAATCTGTTAAAAAAAAAGGTAAGTTTATTTTACTTATTTATTAAACAACTGGATCCTAATTTTTTTCTAACCCTAATTTTTTTTTTCTAGTTCAGTCATTGCTCTAGTGAAATTGGATGACTTATTTTTATTCTTGGTGCTAATGTGAAAGAGGCGTTAATATTAATTAGAAGAGGTATCAGTTAAAACTCCCGTAATGTATTTTTTATATTTTATAAATAGAATAATTTTTAATAAAGTAACAAAAACAACTTTTTAAACTATCTAGGGATACTTATGAAATAGAATGGATAATTATATTACAATTTTCTGCTTAATTGTCATAACTAAAAGAGCTAGAATTACCATGGTTTTGTAGTGAAATGTCATTATATTTTTGTACAAATCATTTTCCTAGGTTGACTGACAAAATTTACTGAAAATATTTATTATTTATTCCTACAATATTGTACTCCTTTTTGATAAACATTCCCCTAGATTTTTTTTTGTGTGCAGCTTTTCCAGCCACTGTTGAACGTCGTTAATTTTGGCGCATTTTCTCAAGCAGCGACAATCGTTGTACGCTATGCTCATATGCTGGGCCGACACTTATTCTCTCATTTTTTGTTTCTCCTGCTCTTAACAGTGTTGCCACGTATTAACTATAACGTTTGCGGAATGAAATTGCAACAAAAAGGAAAACGCTGTAGTTTTTTCTAACACAATCTTAGGTACCCCCATAAACTACGGAATATTCTTGTGCAACTGTTGCAAATTTGTGAATTAAACATTTAAAGTTACTTCTTACGTTTTAGAAACAGCTCGATTATTCTTTCGGCATCTATTTTGTGTTCGTGTATAATTAAGGAACGTTTTTAAATGTTTTTTTTTTCATAAGATTCAGCTATTTATCCATAACTACTCCTTTTAAGCCAGGATCTCATGGATAAGTCGGTAAAATTGGACTTTTTACCGAAGCAAGGAATACTCTTGGTTTTTCTTGTTACTTATATATCCAATATTCAATATACTACACATTGATGCTCAACAAGGAGATAAACTATTTTCGATTTCTTCCAATAAGATTGATTATCAAAAAAATTATAAATTTTTTTTAAAATTGTTTTTCTTTTTTTGCCATTTAAAAAAAAAGTATATGCTTGATATTTATAAAATTTATATAGTAACATGTGGGTATCCGAAACTTAAGTCAAAAGTTAGATAGCATAATTAATATTTTTTTAATCAGCTACGCAAAATTTGTTTGTGCAATTTCATTCCGCGTGCGTTATTTTGTAAACAAACAACATATGATGAGTAAAACTAACAGAGATATTCTATGGCTCACATATTCTCTTAGTGCAATAGCAAATTTGCAACTAAACTAAATATGGTTGTTTCCTAAATTTTCATCACATACATTGTTTTGTTGTTGGTTTTAAAATATTTATTTAAACTAAAAAATATTGTATTGTTTATAAGCGAAAAAGATACAGGAGAAGGAATAAGCCTCTACGGTAGTCTTTACACTAAAATAAATATGCCAGTTTTTGCGCAGCGAAAATCGTTGTACGATATGCTCGTATTCTGGGCCGCCACTAAAATGGAATTTTAACATTTTACGTTCATACTAGTCTGTTGTTTTTACCGTTAAATTTTTCGCTTGAACTTTAAATTCCTCAAATCGTAATTAAAATTAAGAAAGTGAACGAAATTATTCTATTTTATAGATAGACAATATCTCAAAGAACTCAACTTGTCATATAAAATTTGAGTGAAAAAAGTTTTACAAAAAAGTTTATATTAAAAAAAAAACAATTTAAACAAAAATAGAGAAAATGAGATATTATATCGGGACTAACTTTAATAACTCATAGATCCGCATTTAATTTATTCGCTTAGCTATCACAGTTTGTGGATACAAAAACCTCCGAAACATCTTTATATTTAAATTAATAATCATTTTTGTGTAAGGGCTTTTCAAATATCTTTAATTATATCTAATTGTCTTGCGGTCACTTTGGAACCAAGCCGAAAGACGGCCAAATTACAATTTCTACAATTTTCTAATCCTTCGATATGGCACTTAAGAAAAAGTATAGTTTACCTTAAATTTGTTTTTCAAACATCCTTATTTCAGAAAAATATGTTGCATTAGTTTGGAAGATAATAAAGTGTAATGCATTTATAAAGAGTTTTCGATTTCTTCAAGATTTCGCCATTGAAATTTTAAATTGAAATTTAAAATTTTGAAAAACAAATTAAAAAAATTATACTTAAAACTGCTAGTTTCCAATTTTATAATTTCTATTACTTCAAAGAACTTTATTAATGTACAAAAAACTTTATTATTTGGTTTTCCTCCATAAGCGAATTTATTTTTTACAAAGATTTCGGCAGCTTATTATTGGTTTGACGTATACACCAAAAAGTCGAATTCGAGAAAAATTCGGGATTTGTTTATTTCTTTCCGTTTAGATATTGAATTTTATTATGGGCCGCTGTTGCGCATTGATGGTCATTATAAAGACGTAAAATGCATCGGATGTGAAATTTTAAAGTTAAAGGTTAATTTTAGTAATTGGTATAATTTTTAATACATATATAAAAAAAACAAAGGAAATAAAATTCAAATTAATTAAAGTAAACGTTCCGTAATTGACGGAATTTTAACGGATTTGAATCAGTTTCAATGTTCCTAATAATCGGAGTCGGATTCTGTTTATGTTATAAATTATAATAAATTACAAAAAAATATAGAATCATTTTATATTTGTGTCAATATGACCCAACATACATAATATTGTTAAATGAATTCTGGTTCTTAAAGCACAATTCACACACTGTCCATCACTGACCATCCTCCCCTACTATTTTCCAGTATTTGTGATACGAATTGTGAAATTATTCAAATTATTCATTCTTAAAAATTATATTTTCGTATTTGTTCTCGAAAACGAATCCACATAAAATTATTCGTTTTTTTACAACATAATTTTATGTTAAATCGAAATAGTAGATATGTTTGGAGAGGGGTAGATAGCATGTGAATCAAGCTTAAAGTACTGGCGACAGATATAACAAATGTGTTGCAGTGTCCAAAAAAACTTTAATTTAGAAATCCGAGTTTCTATTTGTTTTCGATTTATGCTTAATAGTTCATTGTTCTTTTTGTTCTTATTCATTTACTGAACTATTTCGTGCTTTTAGTTCTTGTCGAAAATTTTTTTTCAATTATTCATAAGATTATATTTGTCAATGGTTTGTTTACTCCATTTTAACAGTTCTTTTAAAATTGTCTCTCTTATAATGCGGAATTGTCTAACAAACCATTAAACAATATAATCTTGTGAATTTTTGAAACAATTTTGTTGAACAAACATATGAACTAAAAGCACGAACTAGTTCAGTAATTGAATAACAACGAAATAAACTCGAGCTATTAAGCACAACTCTAGTTTTTTAGAAAAATCTTATTTTAAAAACTCTTTAGCTGCATTTACATTTACCCTCGAAATCTAGTTTAAACTAGATTTCGATCGGTAATGTATATAATGATACACGAACTAGATTTCCAAATCTGGTTTAAACTGGATTTAGAGTTTAATGTAGATGTAGATTATTTAACATATCTGCTGCGTAAGACGTATATATACGTCTTTTCAAAATTTTGTTTTTTTGTTTCTACGCAACCAGCGAAAATTGTTAAATTATGCAGTTAAATACGGGTTAAACCGATTTAATTATTTTTTTTTTAATCTGATGTACAAAATATTATAAATTCTGCAAATTTGTTAATAATATATTTGTATATGGTGTACCAAAATTGCGGCAAATTAAAAAAATATATAATATTGTATGAAAATAATGCGCAGACTTTAAGTAAAATATCTTGATACAAATACATTTAACATCGAAATCCAGTTTTTATTAGATTTCGATCAATGGTAGTGTATAAAATTTTACACGAACTAAATTCCGAAATCGAGTGTAAACTGAATTTTTAGGGTAATGTAAAAAGCTTTAAGAAAATTTGGATAAACTCTAGTTTACGGGCATAACTCGGATTATTTTCAAATTTTCACGATCTATATAACTTTTAATGCGTAGCTCAAAAATTTCTTTTTTTGTCGGCGATCCCCGGTTCCCGGGTTATGGACCTACGAATTTTGGATTTTAATTCTTTGTATCTTCGACATTTGTAATCGGATTAAAAATACATATCATTTGAAAGCTAATTAAAGCACCTTTTGTTGAGATATAATACTTCCAATTAGGGTTGCCAGATATGAAATCGACAAAAAAAAGTACATCGATGGGAAAAATGCAGTTTAATCAAGAATAAATAGTACACATTTTTATTTTAAAAAAATCATAAAATTATTTACAAAAGTAATAAATTTATGTAATTAAGAACTAATTTCATAATCACAGAAAGTATGTGATCCCCTCTAGAATAAAAAAAGTCTATTTTTTCTATTATCAGTTAAGGGGTATAATGCCCCCATTCCTCAATAACCGTTACGGCTAGTAATATATAACAGTAGGTACTGTCAGGAGTGAGTACTGTAATATCCATAACATGTGGCTGCCACCAGATTTATTTTAGACCAACTGGAAGTCGAAAATAGTAAATTAACCTACGCAAATAAATAACATTTTCTGACGATTTCAATTATTTAAGCATACGCATAGAAAATTAAAGGTGTCATAATCACTTTTTATTATATTGTATTTTAACCTTCATCAAAGTTAAAGTCCGAAAAAAGAACATTTTTTTTAATAATCGTGAATTTTTGTGAAACAAAACGACAAAATCGTCATATTGAGAATGAGAAATCGGTATTCCTAAATCTCCTTATAGGTATTTCAATAAAAAAAAATGGGAAAGTTTACTCAAAACTTCATTTTGATCAATTTGTCTGTAATTATTTCACCAGTTTGAATATCTTGAATATCAGTAACAAAAACAACTCCTCAAATGCGCAACAACTATTCATTACGCATAATAGAATTTAAAAATTTACCGCTCTATTTTAACATCAGCAAAATTCTATGACAAAATGTTAATTTTTTTCCGATATTTGGTTTCGCAAAATTGGGTCCATACAGAAAATGACATTAAAGAAAAATATTGATTAAGAAAGAATCAAAAACGTGGATTATCACTCAATATTCACTGTTTTTTTGAATCGAAATAATTTAAAAAAATATTCAAAAATTAACTTTTTTGGATTTTTCTTTCTCAAACATATAAAAAATCTCTACGGTGTACGTTTTTTTTTTTTAATAAATTTTAAAATAAAATTAAAATAATCTTTCGAATTAATGAAGTTTATGTTTGGTTGTTCGTTATATGGGTAAATGAATATTTTTTTTCGATTTGAGATCATTTTATTTCATTTGTTGATGAAAAGAAGATTGATATAAAAAAATGCTAAGGACAACATTAGACAAACAACTTGAAAAATTTTTAAAAATGTTCATTTTCCATACAAATAAATTTTGTAAAACCACCAACCGTAATTTTATCATATTTCACTTTAAAAGTTGACGACTTTTGGATACAAATCAAAGGTGGCAGCGCTGAGCAGACATGAGACATTTTTACAGGGCGGTTCAAACATCCTTCATTTGAGCATGTATACTCTGAACAATTTTTTTTGTTATTAATTAAGAAAAAATATATTATATTTTTAACAAAAAAAAATAATTTATACTAACAAAAAAAAAAAAAAACAATAAAAAAGAAATAATTCTTTTGAGTACTTCTTTAGGTGTATGCAGAAAAAAGTACAAGTGAGAAAAAAAGTACGTCTGGCAAGCCTACTTCCATTAACCCATTAAGTGTCAAGTTAAAAGTCTGTTTTATAATCGAACTTCTTAGAAAAACTCCAATTTGTTTGATATTTGAAAAAAGTAAAACTACGAAATAAGTATTATTCAATTGTAGCTAAGACTTTTAAGCTTTAATTTAAGATATTATATTCCACTTTTACGCTTCTCACACAGCAGATATTAACAGTTACATTCGATGGTTAATATTTTTTTTTATTTTGGCACTTTTGTTATTATATCTAGGTATATATAAATAAATAACTTTGTTAAATTGCAGATTTTAAAAATTATGCAAACCATAATTGTGAGAGCGCAGAAAATCTGTCATATCTGGCAAGAAAAAAACCGTGCGATTTTTTCTTTTTTTTACTTTCCAGATATGGCTAGTCTTCGGTCGAAGCCGGGCTTCGGACATACTGAAGGCCTGCTACGCAGAAAAGATTTGCTCAATAAAGTCACTAACTTATTTATGGATGAATTTTACAAGAATTCACTTTAAAGATGCTATTTTTCAAGTAATGCAAATTAGCAACATTGAAAAAATTACCTTGGGTTTAATAATAAAAAACAAATTCTAAACCTTAATATACAGTGTCGGTCAAAAAAATAGCACCAATGACAAGGTCTTTATTCATGCAAGTGAACAAAAAAAAATTATGCGTATTATTCTAAAGTAAATATACGATACTGTTATACTAGGTATATTCTCTCTGAGCATACTTATTTTTTCCAAAAAATGTTAACGGTTCTTTTCCAATGATCGATATTATAAAAAAAAACTCTGCCTCAATGCAGTCATTAAAATAGCACCGAATAACAAAAATTTTTTAAAACAAATTAATAGTGATTAAATAGTTGAAATAAAAGGATCAAAAACTCAAGGTAAGATATTTTTCATTAAAAATAGTATAATTCCTCACATATTTATAATTTATTTTCATAGAAATGGGACGTGGAGAGCATTGCACACCTGAAAAACGTGCTATTATAAAAAATTTGGTTTCTAATCATAAACCATATTCTGAAATAAGAAAATTGGTTGGATGCTCTAATAAAATGATTATAAATGCAATAAAATTTACTCAAAAATCTGAAAAACGTGGTCGGAAGCGAGTTTTGTCACCATTAATGGTTAAGCGTTTGGTCAGCCAATGCAAGAAGACCCAATTTAAGCCAGCTACAGAGCTTAAAAAAGAACTTAATGTGATAGCAAGTGTCGAAACGATTCGTCGGAGATTGCGAGACAACTTAAACGCCTACAGTCCCCGAAAAGTGCATCTGCTCTCACGTAAGCATGTTGCAAAGCGTTTGGAGTTTGCTATAACTCATGTGGAATGGCCAGCTGAAAAATGGAGACAAAGGATCGCGTTATTATGTCAGAAGACCACCTAATGCTGAATTCAATTCAAAATTCACAACAAAAACCATTAAACATTGTGGTTCTAGCATTATGGTATGGGGGTGATTTTCCTACTATGGCGTAGGACCAATATATTGGATCAGAACAATCATGGATAAGACGGTATACGTTAATATCCTCCGGGAAGTAGTGCCACAATGTTTCTGAGGAAATGCCGCTGATTTGAGTCTTTCAACAAGACAACGACCCAAAGCATACCAGCAAACTTGCAAAAAAAAAGTGGTTTCAGGACAATAAAGTAAGTGTGATGGAATGGCCTGCTCAGTCCCGAGAATTAAATCCAATCGAGAGTTTATGGACAGATATAAAAAAGGGAGTGTCACAAATGCAACCAACCAGTAATGAAGCCCTTTGGATGGCTGTTCAGCAAATCTGGAACTCAATTTCGAAGGAGAGATCGTCGATTGATTATTGGAGAGCCGCACCTACCAAAAACATTTTTGCGAGAAAAACGATAAAGAAAGTTTACAACAAAATTATTAAATTTCTACAAGATAGGTTTTCTTTTTTGTTTGCTATATCTATAGCTGCATTTATTATAAACAATATTGTTTATGTTTACGCCTTTTTGCACTGAGTATCCAGAGTTATTAACAATTTTTTAAAAAAAGATGTTTTTATTATATGGCTTATAAGACGTTTTTGTCACAATTTTATTGTTTTTTTTCAAGTAGGTTTTTTTTCTTTTAGCCATTATAAAACTAGGTTGTCATAGTGCAAACCAATGCTTAAACTTTTTTATTGTTTTTTGTTTTATATGCGTTGCTTATTTCAAATGTGTCAAACCAAGATTGACGAATACTGTTTTTATTTTTCTATAGAAAGTTTGACTCATTGGCCAAAAAGTGGTCAATACACCATACCAATGTTAAGAAATTTGTAAAAATAGGGATACGCAGCACATATGGGGCTGGATATCTCCTAATTGATACGAGGTTTTTAAAAACGGATTAAAGATTTAGAAAGAGGACACATTAATCATATATAATCAATTCCTAACTCAATTTTGCCAGAAATGGTCTATAGGTCTCACCAATATTCATACGACGAGATGCCAAAATCTGGTGAATTCGATGCAAAAACGTTGTGCAGGGGTTATTGCCAATAATGGGCACGCTACAAAATATTATTTTGAATATGTGAAGATACCATAAAAAATACTATTTTCGAAATTTTTAATTTATTTTTTCTTAGTTTAAGTATTTAATTTAAATACGAAAAAAACTGTAGTGCTATTTTTTGACTGAGTGTTTCTCAAGTTGTTTTAAAAAAGTTGAAAATTTATAATAAAATAAAAACCCAAATCAACAATTTGTTATTTAATATTGTTTTACAGTCTTGTAAGTATCTTATGACACGTTTTTAGTGAAATCAATTTAACCTTTTTAAAAATATCTAACGAAGAATTTTTTTTTATCCTGGTGCTATTTTTTTGACCACAGCTGTATATGGATTGTAAACTATTGGATACTATACCTTAAATTAAAGCTTGAAGTCTTGGCTACAATTGAGAATCATATTATAACTGTCCAAAATTTAGAGGCATATATCTCGGAAAATATAGGCCGCCGACACAATAATTTGTTTTCCTAAACTCGTATATTTTAACCCAAATTTTGTCTTTTTTTCAGCTATGCCCGTAAACATTGAATTTGTTTCTATTTAAGACATTTCCTGGTAAATATCGTGATTTTTTTGGGCTTAACACAGCAACTTTTTTCAAGAGTTGGCAACCTTGGTAATCAGCTGTCTCAAAAAAGATTTGCAGGTTTTGTGACACTAATCTAGTCACAATAAATTAACATTCATCCTTAAAAGAATAAGTTTACATTCTTTTTAAAATATATATTAACAAAAACTTGGGAATACTATGTTTTCAATGACTATTATGCAGCTAATAGTTAATTTATCTTTTTAAATACATAATAAACTCATATTAAGATTTCAATAGATTTGGCAATCCTTTTGAATCGATAAAATGCCGTTTTTTTTTCATTTTTTGCAACATTCTTTTTTTCTAATTGGTCTTTCGTTCTCTTTTACTAACACTCTTTTTAAATATTTTTTTTTATAATTTCCCCTACTTTTTTTCTAAACGAAGTTTTTTTTTTCATTTTGTTTAACCGATTTCTTTTGGGTGTTTATTCATTAAATTTGCACTAATATTTAATAAGAATATTATGAATCAATCACATATTTATTAAATAACAATTTTCATTTACTTTGCAGCAATATTTTATGTATTGAAAATATTCCAATTAAAACGAGATTTCACTTTATTTTTTTAATTTATAATTTTTTATAAATATTTTTAATATGCCGACTTTCTCCCGCTGTCGTTTGCACTTCTACACGGCTACTTAACGACTGATTTATTTCTCCTATAATTTCATCGGCTTTTAGTTAAATTGTAGAGTTGCCGATGCACTAAGAAATTTAAAAGTTAGGCTAAGTTTTTAGAGATTGTTGTATAAGTTTGGGATTATGATATACACTAAACAAAATCCTCAGTTATTTGACGCCTAAAAATATTGTAATCAGAGTTTATATATATTTGTTTTTAAATAAGAGTAAAAACAGAACAAATGCCAAAAGATTTAAATTTTAAAATAATTAAAATTGCTCTATTGACTACTGGTTATTTTCTACGTTTATTTATTAAGGAATATATTACAATTTTTTTTTTTGGAAATAGTTCGGGAATTTCTTATTCCGGAGAAAGAAAAAAAAAACGTACACACAAAAAAATCTAGGGCAATGTTTATCAAAAAATGGTATAATATTACCAAGTACAGTAAAATCATTTCAAATAATAGCTATTTGTCGGAAAATTTGTCAATCAACTTAGGAATATGATTTGGATAAACATATTATGACATTTAACTACAAAACTTGGTAATTCTTAATCTTTTATTTTATGTTACTCAAGCAAAACGTATTAATAATAATTTTTAAAACAGAACAAATGCCAAGTTTTAAATTTTAAAATAATTAAAATTGCTCTTTTGACTACTGGTTATTTTGTACGTTTATTTATTAAGGAATATATCACAAATTTTTTTTTGGAAATAGTTCGGGAATTTATTATTCCGGAGAAGAAAAAAACTTACACTCAAAAAAATATAGTGCAACGTTTATCAAACAATGGTTTAATATTACCAAATACAGTAGGAGCATTTCAAATAATAGCTATTTGTAGGAAAATTTGTCAATCAACTTAGGAATATGATTTGGATAAAAATATTATGACATTTAACTACAAAACTTGGTAATTCTTAATTTTTTATTTTATGTTACTCAAGCAAAACGTATTTATAATAATTCTACTTTGTTCGTATACAAATCCTTATATAGCTTAATAGATTGTCCTATTTTTTAGCATTTTAATACCAAGAGTGTTTAGTTGGATTCTTTTTAAAAATGTCCAAACACTTATGTATATCACTTATACCAAACACGTATACACTCTAAAAAGTTTGACAGTAGAGTCTTCTTAAAATTACAGTTAAAAAAACTGTGAATTCAGGTAAAAAGACGACAAAGGTAATTAACGTTAAGATAACTAAAAATGTAGTTGTTTTTAACTGCTAAAAACAACTAACAATGTCGTAAAAACAGCAACAGCAATTTTGAAACAACTGTAGAAATTGGTAAAAACAACTGTTTTTAATAATAATAATTAATAATTTTTTGGTATTTAAAAAATATTTTTTTTTTATACAAACGACCCCACCACTCACTTACGCAACGTTACCGACCGAGAGAGGGCTCGTCCCCATAACGCGGAGACCGCGTACATACCATGGCAAGTGCTTTTGGTGGATTTTAAAATGATAAGTAAGAAAAATGGCATGAAGTATTCCGTAAAATCAGGTACAATTATTAAAAAAAAAATATTTTTTTCTTATAATTACAATACAAATTTGTATTTCTACGCTGAGAGAATTATATTCACTCCATAATTTTAATGAAAACTGTCATTGGAGTTCCATTAGAACTTTTCATGCAATAGCATCTATGAAAAAGGTTTGATTAAAGTCAATTCTTATGAAATGCTTCAAGGAATTCATGTAAATCTCCATAAAATTAATGAATCATTCCGACAACGAAGCGTTTCATAGAATTTACGAAACAGTTTCATGAAGTGCTAAAATACACTAATAGACTTTCAAGAGTAGTATGTATGAATTTGTTCATTAATAAAATAAATTTTTTAATATTAATGTTGCCAACGAACGGTTTCACAAAATTGATGAAACGTTCACTTAATTTAAACAACATTTTTATAAAATGAAAAATAATTATTTTTAATGGTTGAAATGCCTCTTAATGCAGTCTAATGCAACTAAATTGTTTACAGTTTTATTAGTTTTTAGCTTTTATATGCATCGAGATTATTTTTAATTTATAACGAGCTCTCAACCTCCGTACATTTACAAAAATAAAGAAAATCAAACATATTGGCTAGGTTGATACTAGTATCTCTAATATCTCATCAGAACCCGAAGTTTTAGAAAAGCTAGAGCCTCCATAATAGGCAAAGCTTTAACAAAAAACCTATTAATTATCAATTTTGCTACATTCTTGTCTTCTTAGTTATCAAACACGTGGCTAGGGTTTTTTTCTAACAAGCATCATGACGTTACTAAACTTTGAAGACCAAAAACTGTTCTATTTATATAAAAACATTTTAGTTTTTACTATGGCTCTATTAATATTTTTTACAGTTTTATTAGTTTTTTGTTTTTATATACATCGAGATTATGTTTATGTTATTTTCAATTTATAACGAGCTTTCAAACTCCGTATATTTACAAAAATATAGCAAATCAAACATATTAGCTAGGTTGATACTAGTTTTTCGATTTGGCTAAAGATCTCATCAGAACCCGAAGTATTAGAAAAGCTTAGAGCCTCCATAATAGGCAAAGCTTTAACAAAAAGCCTATTAATTATCAATGTTGCTCCATTCTTGTCTTCTTAGTAATCAAATACGTAGTTAGGGGTTTTTCCTAACAAGCGTCTTGAAGTTACTAAACTTTGAAGACCCATTGTGTTGGTATTAAAAATAAACTTTTCAGTATGCAAAAACACTAATGAAATTATAGCATACTTTATGGAACAATCGAAAGTATCAGTGAAAAAAGCTTCATTAAATTAATGAAACTCTTCATTAATGTTTAAAAACAAAAAATCATTAGAATTGAGGCAATGAAGTATAATCTATGAAATAATTTCATGGAAGTTCATAAAATATATGGAACACTTGAGAGTTAAATCCTAAAAATGAAGTTTGAAATGTATGAAATTAAAAAATTTTAAGAAAAACTAAAAATTTAAATGTTGTTGAACACAATTATAGCTCATTAGAAAATTTTCATTAAGTATATAAAGAAATAACTTATGAAATCTAATGATTTTTTTAATGCAAATATGAAATGTTTTGAAAAAAAAGGATATGAAAAATTTCTTAATATTACACTTAGAATGTGCTTACATTAACTACATGTAGGTCATTCGGGTAGTAAACAGTCGTTTTAACTGCTATTGTACACTCAAAAAAAAAAAACTCTGTAAAGTCAGCAACATCTTTGCTTTGGGGATCCTTGCAGAAAAATTGCTAATATAAGCTAAAAAAATTGATAAATTCAGCAAAATTTTTGATAAATTTACAAATTTACTAACTTTATTTAAATAACTGTTGAAAACTGTAGTTTTTACAACTTATGTAGTCGTTTTATGTTCATTATTTTTATTGTTTTTTTTTTTTGTTGCTCGTGTTATGGTTTATGCATTCATTTAAGGTTAGTTGTTGTTGACCGCTTCGTTAGTCGTGTTTACTACTATTGTAGTTGTTTTTATCAATAGTTAAAAATGACTACATGGTTAGTTATTTTTATGACAAATGCAGTCATCTCCTTTTTGACTACATGTAGTCATTTTAACTGTCATTTTTAGTCCTTTCTAACTTCTTAGTTTCCTGAGTGTAATTAAATTGTATGTATGTATATAATGAAATTCTTTTTTGAATCTACTAAAAAAAAAAAATCTTTAAAATTGTTTCATCTTTATCATGAAGGATAATTCTTTCCGTGTACATCCTACTTAAAATGCAAATTCAGAATTCCAAACGGTACTCCAGTTATAACGTTTTTATGAATTGAAGATACAATGAAATTTTCTAATTGTTATTTGCAAACTATGAACATATCAACAATAACAAATATAAACTAAATGAGAATTTTTAAGAACTCGAAATAATCTGCGATTTTTAAGCAACTTACAAAAAATATCTGTGAAGAGCACTTTCAGAACAAATTCTTTAATTTTGAATAACACAATAATTTGTATTAAATTCGTTATATATTTTAGTAAAAATAACAAAGTTAAAGCATTCCCAATTTTTCAAAAAACAACATTAAAATAATTCAGTTCGTGTTACGTCTTTATTGTTACGTCTTAAGAGTTACATCTTCATTTTTACTGTCGCAAAGTCGGTACAGATAATATTCATTCAGTGTTATGTTCGCTTTGTAGCAGCCAAGGAACTGAATCCTTTGGCACTAATTGCCGTGTTTTTATCCACTACTAACGGTTTCGAACCAGTTCAATGACCAGTAACAACTTCAACTGCCCTAGTAAACTTTGATGTTATGTTACTATTTCTCCAGTTTCATGATATATCTTTTACCAACCAGTCAATGTTTTGTCACCATTACTATAGTCACGTGATTGGTCTTTTTACCCAAATTAACACTTTTTGGTACACCACAATTTTGGTTTCACCAGCTTCGTGACGTGCCCCCAAATCATATATCACAGATTTGTCACTTTGGATCAATCGACCCTTCATTTCCCGCAGGGTATAAACTAAATGAGAATTTTTAAGAACTCGAAATAATCTGCGATTTTTAAGCAACTTACAAAAATTATCTGTGTACTGCAAAATTACTGTTTTGGTAGTTGTTTATGAAATTGCTAAAATAACTGCTTCAAACAACTGTTAAAAAATACAGTAAAATTCTTTCGTTGTTTTTTTTTTTAGTAGTAGTAGTTGTTTTCAGTTATTTCATATAAAAATAATTGTAATTTCAGTTAAAAACAACAACTGAACAACAACTACTACACAACTAATTTGCATGTAGTAACTTTAAAACTTTTTTGAGTGTACTCCGCATTACTACACAAATAACTGTGATGTAGTAACTGTAACACTTTTCTCAGTGTATTTTTAAAACATTGTTAGATATTTTTACTGCATTTTTTAGTTGTTTTTTAACAGTTTAAAATAACTAAACTTTAAGTTTTTTAACGGTTATTATCTTTGTCGCCCTTTCAAACGTCATTTACTTTTGTTTTAACTGACATTTTAAGTAGATTTTACTGATAAATTATTTCGAAAATATTACTTTAACTGACACATTTTATTTTCAATTTAACTGTTGGCTAAATTTAAATGTGGCATTCTGTAATCGGCATTACTAAGGCCCGATTACTGAATGGCCAGTTAAAATTTAACAAACAGTTAAATTGAAAAATTTTAATTGACCAAAAAAATGGGTCAATTAAAGTCCCAGTTGGTTGTTAACGAGACATTGTGAAATGATCCTTATACAGCTTTCTTATTGAATTTTAAAATACGTATTTTCGTTTTTATCAAATTTTCGATTAAAAATTTGTATGGAATTTTACAGTCGAAAACTTGCAAAAAACGAAAATACGTATTTTGGGGGGTTCAGTGTGAATGTAGTTTTAGGAGTATAAAATTAAATATTTTTAATCTACAATTCAAGGCTACAAGATGACACCAGCTGAGCTTAATTAACGCGTAATTATATTTTTAGAGCTAGAATTGCTATCAGCTTGCCAAACTAAAATTTACCAGAAACCTTTCGGTCACACACACGAATGTAATGTTTTGGTAAATTTATATTTATGAATTTATACATACACTCACAAAAAAAGTTAGTACAAAAGTCTGTAAAACGTGTTCAAATTTAATTGAATTAGTTTTTATGTTATTTTGTTTAAAAATTTAGAATTGAAAAACACAGATTTTAAACGGAATTTCAAAATTGAGTTGATTTAGCTAAAAAATGTAGTTCAGTTAGCTAAATTCTTTGCTAATTGTCATTGTCGGCAGTTTAAATAAAGGGTGTTTTTTATACAGGTATGGAACTTTAAGTTGGTAACCCTTTTTTATATGGTTTAAATATGTGTTTTTGCCAAACACGTGCTTTTGGGTGAAATTTGCCAGTGCTTTAAAATTTCGTGTTGGGTCTGTTTGGTTAACGGCTGGCAAACACTGACCCTTAAATACCGATAACGATTCAATGCCGCATCAAGGAATGATTTTTAACCTTAAAATAACACTAACGAAAATATTTAAAATACCGATAACCTTACAGTATTCTAACGAAATACAAATTTTTTGCTCTCAAAAACATCTTTTAAGTAATAAAAATTAAAAAAAAAAAAAAACGTTCATAACGTTTGATTTTGTTAATCCTAAATGCACACTCGGAATATTCTTACAGTAACTACATGTAGGTCATTCGGGTAGTAAACAAAAGTAGTTGTTTTAACTGCTATTGAAACCATTTTTCTATAAGAAAATTAAAAACGACTAATTTAGACAGTTCTGTAACAGTTGTTTTGAGTAGTTATTTCAGCAACTACCGAAACAGTAATTTTGCAGTTAATTTTGTTAGTTATTTAAAAATAGAAGATTATGTCGAATTTTTAAAAATTCTCATTTAGTTTATATTTGTTATTGTTGATATGTTTATATATAGGTTGTGTTTTGAGATCTTTAAAATTTTAAATACTCGCGATCTTATTCACGTATTTTATTTTTTTAAATCTTTAAAAAAATTTAAACTAGTAAACTTTTATTACCTACAGTTTCTAAACTGGCTACTTCAGAAATTAAAAACGCTTCTGAAAGCTGCGATTGTCTACTTTTGCGATCTGAAGTCTAAAAATAACATATATTTTCTAAAGATGCATTTTACCTTTGTGGCAATTTTGATATGTATTTTGCACTTTTAAGTTTAGGTCTAGCACACCTATTGCTGTTCTCTGTAAAATATACTAAATAATTACGTAAAATAACGTTAACTCTAAAATAACATAACGAAATAACGTTAAATAACTTAACGAAATAACTTAAAATAACGTTAACCTTGAAATAACATAATGATATGCCTTAAAATATCGTTAACATTAAAATACCCTAAATATATCCATACATTTTGAAATATTATTGCCCGTATTATTGTCATTTTGCCTTAAACAGTGCAATAAGATAAAGCTTTTGCATAAAATATGGCATCACTCTTTTGTGCTGTTGTGGAGGGATATACAAATTGCACAATGTGGATAACATTTACCTTTCACATTTCTTGGTTGCACAATAAGAATCAAAAGCTTTTTGATTTTCACCAATATATTGTGCAATCTTCCAATTTGCACAATAGCAAAAGTTGTACAAGAATATTGTCTAGTCTATTCGTACCTTAACGAAATGTTAAGCCGTAGCCAATAACCGAATGAAACGGTTGCCAAACATGTTTTTGTTAGCAATTTTTTTATTTTAGGAACGTGTCAGTTGCTTTGTGTCTGTTTAGTCTGTGGTAGTGATATAAGCTAACACTTTTCTGCCAACTCTGTTTTCTGTAATTTGTATTGGCTCCACCTAGTGATTTCCATACGCATTAGCTTTATATATCCGGTTTGTTACAATAAAATCGGCATAATTAGCTTGGAAATATAAATCGACTGTATTCTTCTACAAGAAGACGGCTAAAAAAACTCGGCCCAAATTTTACTTGATGTGCTTGATAGTTTCCCGGTCATCCGTCAATCAAGCAGCCGAGACTCCACCAGATTGTGTGAAACAATGTTGCAATATGTATAAAAGAAAAAATCGCCTAAAATTGTTGTTGTACAATTTTTTTTTGCATTGATTTTATTCATTTTGGCCAATCATTTAAGTTTAAATTGATAAATTACTTGTAGAAGGACGCAGTAGCTGTGTGTTGCTGGAAAATTGGATTGAAAATTCAACAGTTGTTGATATTTTTAGACTTGGAGATATTTGTGCAACTGAAATAGCACTGAGTTGATCAAACAAACCAATTACAAATTTATAGCATATTTTAGGGCATTTTATGGATTTTGTACTAAAATTTACGAAAGGTAAATGTTTCTGCTATATCAGGTAATACTATTTCTGAGTATTGGCTATATCCATTTTATCTACTGGCAGTACTTGCCACTTAAAAAATAAACAGTGCTGGCAGAAAAAAATGTGCTCCATTTTCCCACTCAACAAGTTAAAATGCCCAGAACTTGTTAAATCACTAGTAATATTATAGCGCAATTTTTCGCTTCTGTTCTTTAATCTATTACTACATATGTTAATGAATAATGAACAATAACAAGAAGTAGTGCAATAATAGGGTTGCCAATCGGGATTGAAATTTAATTAATTATGTGTAGAACTTTTCTGAGTGTAATCTCGAACGGAAATTACTTGTGATACGAAAACAATAAAAAAAATTAGCTGAAAAATTGTAGATTGCTGATTTCAGAAGGGCAGATTATTATTTGCAATAAAAAAAAATCTTAAAAAAACATTAAAAATTTCACATTTTTATGATGTTTTTTGTCTACTAATAATTAGAATTTTTTTTTATTTTAGCAGATTAATTTGCTACTTTTAATTAACTTAAATTTAGCTCATGAATAACTAAATATTTGTTGATTACTATTCTTATGGCTTTATTAAATAATTGAGCTCTAGGTCACGTTTGTATTTATAAAATATCCTTTATTATTTTATACATCTCCAATATTTCGTCATTCTTTGAATGACATCTTCAGGGAGTATGAACAACAACAAACAATATTAAAAAACGAATTTTTTTTGCCGCTACCCTCCACTCAGAGTTTTAAATGTTGTGTTGACCAGAGTGGAGGGTAGCGGCAACACAAATTTGTTTTTTAATATTGTTTGTTGTTGTTCATACTCCCTGAAGATTTCATTCAAAGAATGACGAAATATTGGAGATATATAAAATAATAAAGGATATTTTATAAATACAAACGTGACCTAGAGCTCAATTATTTAATAAAGTCATTCATTTCAAAGGTCGAACAACTTTTCATAATTTACTACTTTCTTATCTTACTAATAGTTAGCAAAAATTTCTGCTAATTTTTTAGTTTCGTATTCTCTGAAAAAAAGGATAACAAAATCGATGGTTCTCGTATCACAAATAATTTCCGTTCCAGATAAGCTGATGATTTCTAAGACCGGGCAGGCAAAACTATGTCACGGTAGCGGATTTTCGTTGACACTCGACGTTTTGTTGTATTAAAAAAAAATCTTAAGTAAATAAGATCGGTTCCTTAGAAAAATGATTTTTTTATAATATTACTATTAAAAAAAATATTATAGAATTTTTTTAAGAGTTCATAAATCACTGTATTTTTTAATAAATTTTTTGATTTATTTTTTTAACTTAACAATTTTTTTTAAGTTTCGGAAATTTGTGTTGTTTTATGTTACCTATAATAATCGCAGTAATATTGAAAAAAATTGATTTTTCTACTTAACCCATTGCGATTCCAACCTTAAATTTTTATATGGTTTATATTACAATATGAAAAATAAAAATTTCAGAAAAAAACACGCATTTTAAGTTATTCGCGAATCAATTACATTTTTAAGTTGTTGTATCCTTTTTAAAACACATATTTATTAAAGCTTTAAACATCTTAAACAAAATAAGCTTTAAAATGAGATATACATTTTTAAAATCATACTACACTGAACCAAAAGTCGTACACTCACAAGAATTTTTTCATAAAAAATCAACAGTTATTTAAAAGTTTAATCGGTAAAGTTGTTTCAATAGAATATACAGTTTAATTACCAACGAAAAATATATTTTTTAACGTTCCGTCTGTTATTCAACAGAAAAAAATAAACAAAAAACGGACTTTCTGTAATAGTTAAAATATTCAGTTAAAATTTTCTATTCAAAACAAAAAGTTGTTATATTATATTGAGTATTGAAATAAACGAAAACACTCTATTGTTTTTATGGATTTTGTCGATTAATATTCAACAGCTGAAAATAAACTAGAAAATACAATTGCTTTAAACGAAAAGTAGGTAGTCCTATTTCTAACTCATTTTCAGTTAATTCAATGTGTATATTCAGTAGCCTTTACGGAAAAAATATTGTGAGTGAAAGTGAAATCAATTTAAAATAACTTAACTTAACTTAACTTTGGACAAATTTTATTGTTAAAACCATAAATATTTTATTCAAAGTGATGTGAATTTTTGTAAAAGCAGTTTTTAGTGTGTGGCGTCATTACTCGTGTTAGCGTATGAAAGCCATTTGTAAAAGTTGTAAAAATTAATAAAATTATGTTAAATGGGTTTTTACAAAAGAATTATGAATTATTAAACTCAGTGAATTATAGTGGATACACTGTCCACACCACACACTGTTTATTAATTATTTTTAAATAAGTTTATGTAATTTCATACTATTTCGTCAAAATAACAATTAACAAATAGTTGAACTTCAAAAAATACATTTACTAAAAAATTTGTTAAAATGACGGACAAATTTTGTTGGTTGTATAGTGATCACCCATTCATCAATTCAACATGGTATTTAGTTGATTTCACCTCTATTTTCGGTTCAGTGTACACATTCAATAATATGAATAGTGTATTTCTCATATATTCTTAAAAAAATGTAGACCTTAAGCAGCTTTTAAACGCGAACAACGAATTTTGAAAAAATAAAGAATAATATTTTGTAATACTAATTAGGAGAATACATAGACCAAGTTTCATGCAAATCGGGTGGAGTGGAGTTGATGACTTTTAACATCGCTTTTGTAACGAACCAAGTAGTTCTCTCAAACCTTCCAATTCATATTTAAGTTTTTAAACGAAATATTTTTTCTGGGCGTAGACACGAATCGTATCATAAGTACTTTTTTTCCAATTATATGAAATGTGGTCTTGGCTGTTGTCCAATTCCGCCAATTTTTTAACCGAAGGTGAATCTTGGTCCAATAATATCTTCGAACAAATTTTATAGGTCTAGCTTTATTATTTTCTAAGATATATAATTTTGTTTCCATAAAATGTGTGAAATCTTACACTGTGCAACGCATGAGTGATGAAAAAACAGCTGTTGTGTCTTTATTAGTATAATTTTTTTCTCTCTCTTTGTAAATTAACTGTCTTTTTTGTGAATGCTCTCAATTGTTGTAATAGAGAATAGAGAAAAGAGAAAAGAGAAAAAAACACACTATGCTCCAAATAGCACCAAGAACAAATATTTTTATACCGTTCAGGTGTAAAAGTGTACCAATTATTCAAAATGTTGGCACTATTGCAAAATGAAATTGGCATCACTGAGCAAACACAATAAATGTTAGTCGTCTTTGAAAAGCTGCTGTGTGATGTTAATTATTTTTGCGATATAAAAACGAAATAAAAAACAATTACTACTTGTTAACAATAATAAATATATTTAAATACAATAATAACAATAAAAAAGTGTTTTTCCAAAAAAAAAAACAAAATTAAATTTCATATTTTTTGGTCTTTAAACTTTATAACTGTATATTAAAATCATGGATGCTGTGTAAAAAAATAAACTGACCATATTTAAATTATGGATTCAATTTTTATATAAAAAGGCAAAAAAAAAGTGTATAATAAAATATCTCAAAATATATAATGTACATAATTTCATAACAATAAATGAATTGAAAAAATTGCTAGAAAAAAAGATAATCTAATTAGAATATTACAACATTTTTGCAATTTACAACACTTTTCTTATTTTTCCTTAAACAAAAAAAAAAAAAAAAAAAGAAAAGAAAAATATTTATGTGTGTATACTTACCGGCATCTCGGTTACTAACCTCGTTCTTATTTTCTTTTTTATAATTTTTGTTTTTGCAAAACAACACGATTAATTTGTTTACATCACTTCGTGTCTAGCATATGATAAATGTTAAAGAGATTAACAACACTAGAGTGGTCAGATGTAATCGTTTTTATTCTTCTTAACAGGAATAAGTTAGTAGGACAGACATAACGCATTGGACGAAAATCTATGAAACATTGCTGTATTTCTGAAATTTTCATAAATATTATGAAACCTTTCATAAATATTTATGAAACATTCTTCATAACTTTTTTTTATCATTTCATAGAAAAATGTCATCAATATTTGTTTAAGGATAATGGTCCATTACTTAAAAACGGAAGGAGATAGGGCGAAACAATGTAACCTTAACAATATTTTTATGAAACAGTTTCATAAATATTTATGAAACATTTACATTGGATGAAAATTAATGCAACTTTCATCATATTTAAGAAGGTTTTCATAAACGAGATGAAGCTTTTTCTTTGTGTTCAGAGGAGAAATCCCTTATTGACATCAAGGAGATGACTAAACATACTTGGGATTTTTACATTACATACTTGGGATTTTTACATTACCCTTGGAATTTCATTAGCATTAGTTAACTAATGATAATGAAATCATACTAATACCTAAAAAAATAATTACAATTGAGCAAAAAAGCATTTGTTTACAAAAAAAAAAAAAAAAACGGAGTGTAAATTGTAACACTGAATACGGGAAACGAAATGGAACGAGGAACTAACTTTCCATTATCCGATAACATATGTTTATGTTTGTATTATCACGTAAATAAGTAAAAAAATGAAATCACCCAGTTTCTGTTTTTAAAAAATTTATCACTCGGAATCTCTCTCAGACCTAGCCTATTTATATTATAAGATTATAGTAATATTCCTATGGATCAAAAATTTTGTCCGTTTTGTTCTATCTCGCTTAGTTTTTGAGATCCTGGACATTTTAAAATATCGCCGTTTTGTAAAATGGCTTGTATCTCGAAAAATAAGAAAGTTATAGCAAAACGGACAAAATTTTTGCAAAAACTTAATTAACGACCCCACTTCCGACAATACAAATGTGTTCAGTGTTCCTATTCCAATCGTTCCTTGTTTCATTCTATATCGTTCCATTTTGGACCAATGTTCCATTCCATTATCGGAGTGATTAAATTTTTATTTTCAGGTACGTTTTTGGGAAAGCAAATAATTGAGACACCCTGAATCTTTCCAGGACCTAGCATATTTGTATTCAGTCAATTGTAATTTGCTGCCTTTAATTAATTCATTACTAATGGTAATGAAATTTGAAATCATTATCTTTAATCAATGAAATTCATTACCATTACTTAAAAAATGAAAATAATGTCATTACAATTGATATGAATGAAATTGTAATGAAATCATCAATTAATTAGTCCATTCAATTAATCAGTCTCATGTATGGTATGGTAATAGAAAACACAGTGTGAGAGTGATTTTATACTTTTATATTGGCATACCTCCTATTTTTCTTTCCTTACAATATCAAAATGCACACATTCCTCAGGAGAAATTATTCCGTTCGCATTATAAAAACAACCTTAATTCTTTCAACCTAAATTCATTGAAATGCATACAAATATATGAACATTTTTAAAATAAAATTTAAAAATATTTTTTACATTTCTCTGTAATGAAAGTTTTAGTTAAAATAACTTTCGCAAATACACTGTGGAGCAAAAGTGAAACAATGTTTCAAATTTAAAACTCAGAATGTATTTATGGCCCAAATCTTATTGGAAAAACGAATCTAATTAGGAATAAAGGTATGATAATGTGTCCTCTTCATAATCATAGAGGTACAAACTTTTGGTCCCCCTATATCTCCCACATATTTAAAATTTAATAAATTCAGATTTTCAGATTGTACTCAGTATTAAAGTACTCGAGAAAACAAAGATTTTGATGCCCATATTGTCTTATTTGAAATATTTACAAAAACTGAAAAAAGTAATTTTCCCCCATATAAACACAGTTTTTTTTTCAATCGTTTGCGTTAAAATTGAAATTTTTACGGAATATTTTTTTTTACTAGAAATAACAATTTAAGAGGTTTTTGCTTCAAGAATTTGTGTGGCGAAATCTTCAATAAGATTTTTAATTCTTTTTCTGACTTTTTCAGCTTTGATTTCTTCTTATTGCAACATATCCTTGCGAAAAATATTTTTTATCTAATTTATTTTGAAAGTGCGTTGAATTCAAAGTTAAATAAGATTTAGTTTGTGATCTACTAAAAATTTTCACTGTCACAATTATTTTTATAAACATCGAAATATTTTTATTACACACAAAAAACTGTAACAGCCCAACGCGCTAAACATTACACCAGAACGCTAACATTAAGCAGATTTTTTGTTTAATATTAGTAAGATAAGAAAACAATCTTGTGAATCTACAAAATTTTAGCTATGTTTTAGCTAAATTTTAGTTAATTGAAAATAACAAATTAATCTGCTAAAAATTTCCTAAACATTAGGAGACAAAAAAAATCACAAAAAAATGCGAAGTTTTCGAAGTTTTTTTTTAAATTTTATTTAATACAAATATATACCTTCCCTTCTAAAATCAGCAATCTACAAGTTTTTGACAAATCTTTCTGTTGGGTTTAGCAAAATATACTGTTATTTTCAACTAAACTAAATTTAAGGAAAATATAGCAAAAGTTTTTTTTTATATTACTGTTTTTGTTTGTTGTTTTTTGTCTACAAATATTTAACAAACGTTTTTGCTGATTTGAGCAGAGTAGATTGTTTTTTTAGCTAACTAAAATTTACTTCGAATATAACAAAAATTTTGTAAATTTAACAGTTTTATTTTTGCAGTTTTATATTACTATTATTAAGTCAAAAAAAAATCAGCTAATGAAGATTGTCCCTGGAACTCGTCCATTAAAACTTTTCATAGAACCTATGAAACAGGTTTCATTATAGTCAATGTTTATGAAACTAATGAATAATTCCGACAAAGATGCATTTATAGAATTAATGAAGCAGTTTAAATTTTTTTTAATAGTAAGAAATTTCCTTGAAGTAATAAAAGTCTTCATGAATGGAACTTCAATGGAACTTAGCCAATGAAGCGCTTCATATGACTTTTTAAACAATTTCATTGAAGTAAAAAATTAATAAAAGCCTACATTGACATAATAAAGCACTTTAGAAAATATGTTGAACACTAACTCAAGTTTAAAATGTATGAAAATTAATGAAATTGTGAAATTTTATAAAAAAAAAACAAAAAAAAAAATTAAATCTTTGAAATAATTTCATAGCTCTAAAGAAAATTTTCATTAAATTTATGAAGAGATAATTTATAAAATCGAATGAATTTTTTTTATGTAACTATGAAAAAAAGATTATGAAAAATTTCTTAATATTAATAAAATGTCTTGCATATAATGAAATTCTTCATTGAATCTACCAAAAAAAAGTCTATAAAATTGTTTCATTAATATCATGAAGGATAATTCTTTCTGTGTAGAAAAGTCTTTCAAGCGTGAACTCGGACTAAACAAAAAAAAAATATATGAAAGGATAAAAAGTAGTTAATCATGTTTATTAAATATTATTTTTGTTTCTTCCAAATTAATAAAACAAATTGGTTCCAATTAAAGGTATTTTTATCTTAACTTCTTCTTCATCGTCACAACGTCTTCATATCAGAACCACTCTAATTTTTTGGATGGATATATTCGTCCGACTAATTAAGTAAAATTATTTTCTGACCGCTAATTGTATTAAAAAATAAAAAGTTTTTGTAATGAAGAATTAATATTTTAATGGAGTTAGTTCAGTTAGTTCAGTGACATGTTCTTTTGCGTCAGTTAAGTGACGTGTTCTTTTGCGTTGGTTCTGTGATATGTTCTTTTGCGATATTTCCAGGATATGTTCTTTTGCATTATTTCTGTAACGTGTTCTTTGGGGTTAGTTGGGTGACCTTTTATTTTACACCGGTCCTGTGGCAGATTGCAATTGGCCCCCTCCTAGGACAAGCCCATTTTAAAGCGACCGGCACCTTTCATACAAATAACTGGTCACGTGACATGTGCTGTGATAGGTCCATTTCCCGCAGGGGTGTTTATTACATGAATAACTCAGGGTGTATAAAATGTTTTTAATAATTAAGCTGGCATCTCTCTTAAAACTATGGCAATTGTATAAATAAGTCATTAAAAAAATTATTTATGTACAGTGGTGTTCAAAATATTTGCAACTGAAATCATGGTTTAGGTAATTATAATTTTTTTTTGATCAAAAAGATTTGTGGTATAAGTTTTTGTTTTTTTTTTTTATTAAATTCAGTTATAGCGTATTATTTTACAAATACAAAAAAATTATTCATAGCTTCTCAAAAATAAAATCAAAGTAATTTTAACAAAATAAGTCGATAGTGCAGTGTTCAAAACATTTGCAACTCTTAAAGTACTTAACAGGAAATACAAACAATTGTTTTAACGCTCAGTATTTTGTTGTGTATCCATTATTTTTTATAACTTCTGAACATCTCTTAGGCATTGAGGCAGGCACGTAGCATTTGCCGAAATGATTTGACAAATTTAAAAACTTAATACAATTCGTTAGAAAGTAACAATGTTATTGATAAATTTAATATGAAAATATTTATTTTTGACTTGGATCAAATAGGAAATAGTTTTATATGGTTCGAATCTTAGAATTTCATTAGAAAACATCGCCTGCAAATGTTCGGCTATCATTGTTTGAGTTGATTTTCGACAAAAACCAATAAATAAAATCATTTCATAAGAGATTTCGAAGTCTTTGACTTAAAATATAATCAAAAAATTGTTTGAGGCAATGCAAACTAAAAATTAAATATGTCTACACAGAAAAAACTAAAATTGAGTTTTAATTAAAATATTTGTTGATTCAGCAAAAGTTTAACTGAATTCGGCCTTGTTGATGCAATTACTACAATTGCAACAACTAAAATAATTTGTATCTAATTAATATTATTTTCAATTACATATAGTTTTATTCACACCTATTAAAAATTTAATTAAATATTGTTTACTATTGGGAAAAATTACAAAGTTTAAAAAAAATCACCAAAACTGTAAAAAAAATCGCCCAAAATTTAAAAAAAATCTTGACCATTTGAAAAAATCTCAAAATTTGAAAAAAAAATTGGCAAAATTTAAAAAGCAATCCTTAAAATTGCAGACATTTAAAAAACTCCCAGAATAAACTCCAAAATTGGAAAAAAAATTTAAAAAAATCACCAAAATTAAAGAAATGCGAATTTTCTACTTTAAACGATTTTTTTTAATTTTGGCGATTTTTTAAAGTTTTTGCATTTGTTTCAATGTTGTTATTATACGATATAAAAACTGAACATTTTTTTATACCAAATTCATTTTCAATTAAACAGTTAATTGAAAGCAAGTTTGAAATCGAAGAAAAGTTTAATTGAAATTTTTTTGACAATGATTTTTTCTGTGTATTTTGACATAATCTTTTAAAATGGAGATACCACTAAGACTCAAAATTAAGTTTATTTGTGCCGTAAAAGTCGTAACTTTACTTACAGTGAAATCTTTTTATTTAAATTTGGTTTGCTACGCACGTATTTGGTAACATAGTTTTCCGTATTTTTTTACGATATATACTACGATATCTCAAAATCTATTAAAGCGACTCGTGTTCCTCACACAGAGACCATATTTTTTTTAATTTTTCGAAACAAATTTAAGCCTCAAACTTTGATCGATATGCATAATGTGTTAACGTGGTCCAATGTGACTCAATTTTTCTCAATTTTTTTGTAAACTAAATGTAAACAAATTTTGGTCGGCGCTCCTCGAAATGCGACATTTTAAAATCAAGCAGCTAAACCAGTCTTTGTGTTATAACGATGTAGTTTTTTTTTTTGACATTTTAAAGGGTTTTTATTAAAAAATTGATTAAAGACAATTTGAAAAGCGTTTGAAATTGTCCAAAGTATAAATCAAAGTGAATTCGAAATACATAATTTAGTTTAAATAAGACCTAGGCTATATCAGGTATACTTTTAAATTTTCCAATTTTATATTTTTTCTTTATTATTCTTTTTAATTTTTTTTAATACAAGACATGAAGTATAGCCTCCAATCTTAAAAAACAGTCGGATATATAGAAAAGGGGGAAAAATAGTAAATAATTTGTTAAAATAATTCAAATAAGTGGCAGCCGGGGTCCACGACATAGTGTCAAAATGGTTTTCAAAATGTGTTTTTTCTCAAGTATTTTAACGCTGTTTTTAAATAAGTCCGGACATAATTATATAAATTTATATATAAAATTAATTTCGTAGAAAAAAATAAATATGGTGTCATATATAGTTGAGTATAATTCTATATTGCATTTAGAATACGCTAAAACTAATCCAATTAATAACTACGTTATATATACCTAGCTAGACATTGCAAAATGATATATATGTTGATATTATATCATATTTAAAAAAACACAATTTTATTTTAGATAAAATTGTATATTACCCCATGCAGAGTCACACTAGAAAATTTGTCAATTATATTTTGGATATGTTAATATCAATATCAATACAATAGTACAATTAATTGCATAAAAATTTACCCCAATTTTTGTTTTTTGAATTGATTTCTTTCTGGTACTTAACCCTAAAAAAAGAATTTGTTACATTTGTAACATTATGAGTTCTTAATTTAGTCTAAGATTTTTTTCAATGTAAAATTATAAATTTAGTTTCAACGTTTTTTCCGTGTTTTTTATTCAATGGTGAAATTAATGAATTCCACAAAATCTTTATTTTTATTATATTATTTTTTATTTTTGAATATAATAAAATATCCAAATGCTATGGAATTTGTTACAAATTATAAAGTTGTAAACCTTTTGCAAGTGGCTAAAGTCTAAAAGGATTAACAGATATTGCAGATTTTCATGACGTTTTAAAATCAAAAACCGGATACAACTATAGCTTATTTTGTATATATCAGTATCAGTTCAGAAATAAATTCATACCGCTATATAAAATCGTACTAAATTGTATCGCGTCATTATTTGGATGTTATTTAATTATTATGCCCATTTCTCGGATAAAACTGTATTAAGACTCATATTTAATTTCGTATGATTATATAAAGTATGATATTAATTTTAATCGGGTTATTAGAAGTTGAAACTTTTTTACTTTTGTTACATTAATCAAGTTTTAGCTACCCTAGACGTATATTAGCACATAAAAATATAAAGTTACGCAATTTTAATTTTCGCGGTTTTCAAAAAGTTTTCCGCATAATCTTTTTTTTATTTAATTAAACTAAAAATTAATATTTAGCTAAAAATTAAACGTAATTAGACAATAACGATGCATATCCAACTTAAAGTACACAAACGTTTTCAAATTTGACGTGTTCGGATTGTGATCAAACAGATTAAAGCGTTGTTTCGCGATATAGACATCAAAATTCGCAAAATAATGAACACAATAAGTAAAAAATGAAAAAATGCATTTTAAGAAAATGCACTTTATGCGGGAGGTTTTTGTTTCAAAATGACCTGAGAAAGCGATTTCTATTATTAATACATGATTGCCCATTACGTGTATGTAAAAATTTAGCAAAAAAAAAAAAAAAAAAAAAGCTGTTAGTGTACAGAAAAAAAAAATATATAATCAAAATAAAAAATCGAAAAGCCCCCCCGAACCAAATTCCTAGCTACGTGCCTGCATTGAGGTAATGAGCTTTTTAATATAATCGTCAGAAATTTCATTCCAATGCTTCTCCAACTCGACGAAAAGTTCATCACCATTTCGGAATAAGTTATTGCCTATATTCCGTTTTACAATCATCCACATGTTCTCAATCGGGTTGAGATTGAGCCAGCCACGACATGATATTAATTTCATTTTCCTGCAGCCAAACTTTTACAACCCCCGTCGTGTGTTTTGGGTCGTTGTCATGGTGGAAGGTCCATGAGAGTATCATGTCCCATACAGCATACGGAAGCATAACAGAACTCAAAAGATCTCTATAGATTGTGGCCGTCATTGTGCTAATAATGCGGTGAATTGGGCCAATCCCATTTCCTGAAAAATACCCCCACACAATAATGTTTCCACCTCCGTGCTTCACTGTGGCGGTTGTGTATCTGGGATTAAACTTTTCACCTCGTGGTCTTCAAACATTGGCTCTTCCATCTGATCCCTGGAGTTTGAATTTAGACTCATCTGACCACAATACATTTTTCCATTGCTGTTGAGTCTAGTTCAAATGGGTGCGTGCAAAGTCAAGCCGAGCTTTTAAATTTTTTTTTATACACAAACGGTTTTTTTGTACATCTATAACTTATAAGACCATATTCTCAGGTAGGAAGACTGGCATCTATTAAAAGTTCAGTTTTAGCTTTTCTGGGAACTGCTTTGGGATATTTTGTAAAAAAAATCTTGATTTTCCGATCTTCTCTTACAGTTGTAATACGGGGTCTTCCACCTTTATGCGTTGTGTGGATGTTACCACTATTAACAATGCGGCAAATCGTTGATTTTGGAACGGAGTACTTTATAGAAATTGCTTTTTGGGAAAGTCCATTTTGAAAATCATTTAAAACTCTTGATTTAAAATCAAAATTGTATTTATTTCCTGCCATTTTTTACAAAAATTATTCTTACGATGTTTATGCTTCCAACATCTTATTACAACTAAAGGGTCCGCCATCTAACGTTTTTTTTTTCAACTAGTACTTATTTCGTGAATGGTAACACTTAGCTCATGTCTGATTTGACAGATAATTAGTTTTATCCTTCCGCTGAACGAATATGGTCCGTATGTTCGTTATCTTGTGAAAAAAGGGAAAGAAACTGGAATCCTTATCGATAAACCAAAGCGTGAAAAGCCAAAAACAGTGCGTACACCCGAGAATATTGCTGCTGTGGCAGAAAGTGTGCGTGAAGCGCCATCAACATCAATTCACCGTCGTTCTCAACAATTGAACATTTCGGAGACATCATTGAGACGAATTTTTCATAAAGACCTTGGTATGACGCCATACAAAGTCCAATTGGTTCAGGAGTTCGAAAAAAAAGTTATTTGGAGGACCCTTTATTAAAGAACAATAATTATAATAAATTTGTTTAAAAAATATAACGACCTGAATCTCATATTAAAAAGGAATGCGATTATCGTTATATCCTAGCATTTGTTAGTATAAATTGTTTCGTTAAGAGTAAGAATAATGAGAGTTGCAAATGCTTTGAACACCTGCATTTTGAATACATCTATTATTATTAATTTTTTTGTTGTTTTAATTTAACGGAATTAATTTTTTTTATTTGTTTAACATAAAACAATGTATGAAGAACATGTAAGAAATAAATTTTAGTAACTAAGTGTGATTTGAAGAAAATAAATCAATGAAAACAACAAATGCGATCTAAGTTTCAAATGTTTTGACCACTACTGTATGTGCATAAATTTGTGTGTTATAATAACATTACAATCCATATGAATGCATAAATTCAAAAATAATAAATATTTTTGAAGCACAAGATATTTATGTGTAATAAAAATAAATATCGAACAAACACTATTTTTAGTTATAATTATATGCTCTCTGGCTTGTTTACTCTTTGTAAAGAGAAAAGAAATGTTGTTGCTGTGACAACAGTTTTTGCACCCTCTACTATAGCACGTGCAAATAAATGATTAATTATGTTAAAATAGAAAAGAAATTAAATTTATTTTCATCGGGATAAACATTAATTGCATTTATAGTAATTTAATGTGCTAAAGTCCCAAAACTTATTTAACAAATTGTGAAAAGCAATCTGATGTAGGCGTGTCCCTATCCGGATTTCATTCCTGCCTAAGGAAATCTTCAGGGGACTTTGTTATTAGAGTTTCTAGAGATATTTGTTATGTTAAATCACAAACTCAATGAGAATTTCTTGTCCTCGTCTAGGAGCGAGATTCAAAATTTAAAATATCAAAGAAAAAACAAAAACAACAACAAAAAATTGTCACAATTGGCTTTGTCATCTTCCAAATACTACTCTGTTTTTTTTGACAGACCTAGCAATGTAGTGACGTTTATTCAAGTAAATCAACAATAGAAAATCATATGTTTTCTATTAGTGTCAGTTACATTTAAATTTGCACAAGCACCTGCATATTTGTTATTTAAATTTATTTTCATCGGGATAAACATTAATTGCATTTATAGTAATTTAATGTGCTAAAGTCCCAAAACTTATTTAACAAATTGTGAAAAGCAATCTGATGTAGGCGTGTCCCTATCCGGATTTCATTCCTGCCTAAGGAAATCTTCAGGGGACTTTGTTATTAGAGTTTCTAGAGATATTTGTTATGTTAAATCACAAACTCAATGAGAATTTCTTGTCCTCGTCTAGGAGCGAGATTCAAAATTTAAAATATCAAAGAAAAAACAAAAACAACAACAAAAAATTGTCACAATTGGCTTTGTCATCTTCCAAATACTACTCTGTTTTTTTTGACAGACCTAGCAATGTAGTGACGTTTATTCAAGTAAATCAACAATAGAAAATCATATGTTTTCTATTAGTGTCAGTTACATTTAAATTTGCACAAGCACCTGCATATTTGTTATTTAAATTTATTTTCATCGGGATAAACATTAATTGCATTTATAGTAATTTAATGTGCTAAAGTCCCAAAACTTATTTAACAAATTGTGAAAAGCAATCTGATGTAGGCGTGTCCCTATCCGGATTTCATTCCTGCCTAAGGAAATCTTCAGGGGACTTTGTTATTAGAGTTTCTAGAGATATTTGTTATGTTAAATCACAAACTCAATGAGAATTTCTTGTCCTCGTCTAGGAGCGAGATTCAAAATTTAAAATATCAAAGAAAAAACAAAAACAACAACAAAAAATTGTCACAATTGGCTTTGTCATCTTCCAAATACTACTCTGTTTTTTTTGACAGACCTAGCAATGTAGTGACGTTTATTCAAGTAAATCAACAATAGAAAATCATATGTTTTCTATTAGTGTCAGTTACATTTAAATTTGCACAAGCACCTGCATATTTGTTATTTAAATTTATTTTCATCGGGATAAACATTAATTGCATTTATAGTAATTTAATGTGCTAAAGTCCCAAAACTTATTTAACAAATTGTGAAAAGCAATCTGATGTAGGCGTGTCCCTATCCGGATTTCATTCCTGCCTAAGGAAATCTTCAGGGGACTTTGTTATTAGAGTTTCTAGAGATATTTGTTATGTTAAATCACAAACTCAATGAGAATTTCTTGTCCTCGTCTAGGAGCGAGATTCAAAATTTAAAATATCAAAGAAAAAACAAAAACAACAACAAAAAATTGTCACAATTGGCTTTGTCATCTTCCAAATACTACTCTGTTTTTTTTGACAGACCTAGCAATGTAGTGACGTTTATTCAAGTAAATCAACAATAGAAAATCATATGTTTTCTATTAGTGTCAGTTACATTTAAATTTGCACAAGCACCTGCATATTTGTTATTTAAATTTATTTTCATCGGGATAAACATTAATTGCATTTATAGTAATTTAATGTGCTAAAGTCCCAAAACTTATTTAACAAATTGTGAAAAGCAATCTGATGTAGGCGTGTCCCTATCCGGATTTCATTCCTGCCTAAGGAAATCTTCAGGGGACTTTGTTATTAGAGTTTCTAGAGATATTTGTTATGTTAAATCACAAACTCAATGAGAATTTCTTGTCCTCGTCTAGGAGCGAGATTCAAAATTTAAAATATCAAAGAAAAAACAAAAACAACAACAAAAAATTGTAATAAAATATAATATAATATACCTCTACTCATTCTAATGCATATTAGAGAATGATACGTGAGCAGAATTTTGCATGAATCACGCATAATCCCGAGTTTAATTTACTCACATGAGTTAATGTGAATAGAAAAATACTGTTCGTGAGTGAGTGCTTAAAGATCAAATTTGTGCGTTAGTGAGTATGAGTGAGCTTTTTATAAATACTTTCCCAAATTTTTAGTCGCTGATTAAATATTTTTGGATATTAAAAATACAAAACAAATTGCAAAATTACTTATTAATAGCAATTTTTGGTTTAATTTTTCTCTCGTGATCGCGAGTGAGTCTGAGTCAAAAATTAATACAAAAAATAAACAAAAAACCGCAGACTGTCAAATAAAATAAACAACATTTTTCCTAATGACTTCACTTGGTAAAAAAATCTAAAATCAATGTAATTTAAGCAAAAAAATATTGTAAAAAATGCAAAAGTAAAACACATGGCAAAACAACACTTTTTTAGCAAAAAAGTTCTAAGTTAATGAAAAATAATATTTAATCATTAAAAAAAGCAGAAAAAAGTCAGGAAACAATTAGAACCCCAAACATCCTAAAGTTAAAAATAGAAAAATGCAAAAAAAAGCAAAAAAAAACATTATTGGATAAAAAAAAGCATAAGAAAGTAAAAATTCAAGTGTGTATTTTCTGGTTATGCCATAACAATTCCTACACTAACAAAAATAATTCTGTAAAATATCAAAAAAAAGATACTAAAATTAGTTAAAAATGACATTGCAGAAAAATTGCTGAAATTAGAAGAATTTTTTTTTGCAAAATATTTAGGATGACTGTTGTTTGAACTCAACTAAATTTTTCTTAAAACATTTTGTTAATATAACAGTTGTGTTGCTATTTTTTTGTTTACAGATATTAAAAAATTTTTTTCTGATTTTAGTAGACTCAATACTATTTATAATTAGCGCAAGGTTTTTATGGCATTTGCCACAAAATGCTACTTTTGCCATTTTCTTAATTATTTAGTTAATTATGTTGCAAAAATGCTCAAGATTGCCATAAAATTCCGTTTTCTACTGTCTGCAATACTTTTTTGACAATTTGTTTCCATCAAAATGCCTTATTTGGCCTCTTTTCTTATTTTTTTTTCTGAACTGATAATAATCCATGCATAAAAATACAAACAAATGTCTAAATAACAAAAATTTTCGTAAATTAAATAAAAATTTGTTTATTTTACGAAAATGTTCCTTGTTTTGACATTTTTTCGTATTATTAGCATGTGTTATTAATATAAATAGTGTAAAAATAAATTTATTTTATAATAATTTTTCAATCGCCCTGCTACTATTTGATGTCTTTTTAAGCTCTCTTTCGTCAAAATTTCTTACAATCAATGTATCCCAATTTAAGGCCACATTAAATTGTACGTAACGCAAAGTATCGTGTGAGATGTTTACTTTCCAAATCTACTTGGAAGTAGATTTAACGTAAGAAACTCTATTGAAAATAGATTTCTACCACACTTTACCTCATTTCGCCGCACTATATTCCAGACTAATTTGAGCTTTAAGTAAACCACCAGCCCATGCATAACTAGATGGGGAATTTGGATTAAAGCTTCAATATATAAATGAGATAGTTTTGGTCAAATATGTGACGTATTAAATATTATCAGAGTAAAGTGATAAAAACCAGGAATAAAATATGTGTGTATAAAATAGTATTTCCAATTCAATTAATAACTTAACTTTAAAAATTTCACATTTTTTAATGATTTTTTGTCTACAAATATTAAGAAAATGTTTTGCTGACTTAATCAGATTATTTTGTTACTTTCAATTAACTTAAAATTAGCTCAAATATAACTAATTTTTTGTAAATTCAACAGATTTATTTTTGCAATTCTTATATTACTAATATTTAGTGAAAAAATCTGCTAATTTTATCAGTTTTTTCTGCAAGATTATTTTTAACTAATTTTTAGTAGCTTTTTTTAGCTACTTTTACAGGTTTATTTCAATGAGTGTAGGTCTTTTTAAAAGAAAAACGGTGTAACTCTGACTAAAGGGCAAGGGCCTAATTTCATGGCGCCATTGAATATAAGTTCTCGATATATTTTTTAATTTTTTATGCACAAAATTTGGGTGTCATCTACATATATGTATATAAAAACGAGCAACAAAAAAATAAAAATAATGAACATAAAACGACTACATAAGTTGTAAGAACTACTGTTTTTAACAGTTATTTTTTCGATATTTTAAAAACATTTTTTAATAAAAAATGTTTTTCTCTTAATTAAAATAAAAATTTGTATTTCGTACATAATATTTTAAATGCAATGTCAAAATTCGAAACGGTATTAAAGTTATGATGTTTTTATGCATTGGAGATACAATGTAATTTTCTAATTATTATTTGCAAACTATGAACATATCAATAATAAACACAAATATAAACTAAACGAGAATTTTTAAAAACTCGACGTAATTTTCTATTTTTAAATAACTAACAAAAACTAACTGTTTACTGCAAAATTACTCTTTTGCTAGTAGTTTATTAAAATACTAATTGTATTGAAAAATACCCATTTAATAATCCACTTAAAACTGTTTGTCTTAATACAAATTTTCCTATCAAATTTAAATTTTAAATAAATTTAGATTTTTCGAGAAACTAAGAATAATGCGATAAAGCAAAATTTGTAAAAATATGTAATAAAAACATGCATTTAAACAAAATAAGTAAAAATATGCAAAAAAATATGCATTTAAAGCCAAATATGCAAAAATATGCATTTATAGTAAAATATGCACTAACGAATCGATGCCATTTTAACGCAAATTTTTTGATTCACAAAGATATTTTATTTATACATTCTCAGACTTGTCTTGAAAAACATGCATTTTCGTTAACTTCCGGTCCCTGGTCATTATATAATAATATATCGTTAGATATGTTACCACATAAGAAACTTATAATAATATATGGCTATACATGACAGCATGTATAATATCATATTATAATATACACTCAAAAAAATAAGTTAGTAGAAAAGTTAGTAAAACGTCTTGTAAATCAGGTATACTATTTTTTAGGAAAATTTTTAGCTAAAATCGTGTTTTCAGCTAAAATTTTTGTTATACTTATTCAGCCCTTAACTGTTTTATACAAATGCTTTACTAATATACTAATGTTTTACTAATTAATTTTGCTAAAAAAAAATTGTGCTGATAAGCACATTAATAGTGTGGACGACAACCAGATTGAAAGATATACGCAGAATGAAGTAGATGTCGCGGCATGTCAAGATGTAGTAGAGAAGAGGAAAATGGTACTAAAAAGTACAACTCTAATAAGACATATAAAAAAATCAACCATGGAAGTTTTTGTATCTGTTTTTCATACATAAAACGAAATTGAGGATTAAAACAACTTAAATTTTGCGTTGTCACTTAATTTTGTATTTTCACAATAATTGTCTATTAATTAAATAAAAGACAAAATAAAATATTTATTTATTTAAACTAAACCACACTAGATTAATAATCTAGTGTGGTCAAATTACAAACATACATATACAGACATGTAGACAGAGTAAAGCGAAAGACTAAGACACACATCTTAGGTGGTTCCTTTTTCTTATTGCAAAAAAGGGTTGTTTTTTTCGTTTCGTTTGTTTTTGTTTATTTTTTCGTTTCTATAATTATCTTGCGTCCTTTAAAAGATAGCATCATTTAGACAACCATTGAAGTAAGTAATTGAAAGAAAATTTTTGTTATGTTACATAAATTTATTTCTATATATTTTCAGATATTAAATTAATTCATGTCGTCAATGTGGGAAAATGAAAATTTTTATATTTCGTAATTATTGTAAATTATTTTTAAAAGAATCACAAAAATATGTTTTATGATTTTCAGCAAATAAATTAACTAAATTACAATTTTTCTACAAATTTTTTGCGTTTTTTTTAGTCTACTAAAATTCAGCAAAAAATTTATTAATTTTTAGCAAGGCATTTTTATTTCTAATCCACTAAGTGTTAGCAAAACTTTTGATGAATCTACTAATTTTGCTGACATTAGCAATTTTTTTGCAAGCACCCTCCTGACTAAAATTTTGCTGACTCAGCAAATTTTTTTGCTGACTTTACAAACTTTTTTTTTTTGAGTGTATTTTAACATGAAAAAACATAAGACAATATATACATTTTTTTTCTTGGGTAACTACTCAAAACAATTGTGACTGAAGTTCAGTATTTTTTGGTTAGTTATTTTTTAAATGACTGTATAAATTATTCGTTTTTAATTTTCTCATAGAAAAATGACGACAATAGCAGTTAAAACAACTACTACTGTTTACTACCCGAATGACCTACATCTAGTTACTGTAAGAATATTCTGAGTGTATTTCAGCCTTAGTAAATTAGTCTTTTCATTCAAACTTAATTATGTTATTAGTCTGTTAGCATTTGTTAGTCCTCATTTGTGCATTTATAGTACAAATAGTGTTAATTTGTTAAAAAATAAACTGTTGAACTGAATATAAAACACCTGCAAGCAATACGTAACGTATGATAGAGGTAAACTATTATTATGTATACGCCACGTACCTCCTCTCCTGTGTATTAAACAAATACAAATTAATACAAATTCAAATTTATTTCCAACAATTTTTTGGAATGTTTGTACCTAAATTATATAAAAAATTTTAAAAACAAAAATTTTAAATTACAAAAAAATTAACTCATTAATGGCCATGCTTAAGAAATGTTCGTAATTTTGTTTGCCTTTACGCGCCTTCTAGTAAAATATAAGCAACCAAAGTTGAAACATTGAGAGAATATAAATCCTAGACGGTTGAAGATATTTTAAAAATTTTGATTTTGTATAATTCTATGAACAAATATTTATTTAAGAATGTTTAAAAAAAAAAATTATTTTTTCAGGTCAACCGATTTTTAAATTTTGATGGAAAAACATCGTGGTTTATCGCCATACACGTGCTTTTAAGTTAGTTGTACGAAATAATCATAATATGTTTACAATGATCATAATATGGTAATAAATGAGGACGAAATTAATTTCCATGATCATAATATGATAGCTTGTACTATAATATGGTTATAATGCAAATATTATAATTGCTTCAAACATGATTAGATTAGATCAGAAGGCACTATGCACCGCGACCAATGTAGGTCTTTTGTGCTGCCTAAGGTTACCTGCAGATTCAAGCTACCTATAAAGCCAATTATCCTATTAGGCAAAATATTCGCGATGCCTTGGACATTCGCAGAGAACATGCTCCGAGGTCTCGGACACCATCTCGCAAAACCTATACAAATCCGTGTCCGATTGACCCTTCTTGTGCAGATGGTATCTGAGATTACAGTGTCCAGTTATGTACGACGCCAGGGTCCTCAAACCCCCCCTTTCAAGCGACAAGAGTCGCCTCGACCCCCTACTGGAAAAAGAGATCAATCTTTTAGCCTGGCGCTGACCAGGAGAGCTTTCCCTGTAACCAGAAAATTCAGACTCTCTCCATGATCTGAGCTTTTTCCTAACATACCCCGCAGGTATTCCACAGAATGGTTCAGGACCAATAAAGGGCTTTCGGGCCCCGCGGTTGGCAATCTGCCCTCTCGTTGACCAGGAATCCACCCCAAGGTTAGAGAGTTGCCTCTACCGAGCCTATTGAGAGTCTGAATGCATTCCATGACCAACCCGGACGACACCTTATAAGCCATTAAGGCCCTCAGTGCAGCCTGACTGTCAGAAAGAATGTAGATGCGAGATCTGCGAGTTCCCCTTCGCAGGCATTCCCCTGCACAGACACAGATGGCCCAAATATCCGCCTGAAAAATGGACGTATATTTTCCCATAGGTAAGGCACGCTGGAAGCCTGGTCCAAAGACGCCCGCACCCGTGTTCCCATTCGACTGCTTAGAGCCATCAGTGAACCACACCTGAGAACCATCTTCTGGTTCCCAGGATTGATTGGTCTACATGTCTCTGTCAAACAATAACACATCAAACTATCTATCAAAGATCCACTCCGGTGACACTTTGCCCGCAACCTTAGAAATCGGGTCATCTATTAGGATTCGCGCGATCCTCATGTGATCCCTTAGGTCGCCCCCCCCTCATGCCACCGGATTCACTAAGTCTAGAGGAACCCATACTGGCAACCTCCATTACAGAAATATGCAATGGCGGGATCCCCAGCATAACCCCCAAGGTATCCGTCGGGCAAGTTCCGCCGGCCCCTGTAATGCCAACACACGCAAGACGGTAGATTCTCTTAAGAGCATCCCTTGCCTTACTCTGTTCAACTTTTGGCCACCATTCAAGGGCAGCATAGGTGATCATCGGTTTAACAATAGTATTGAACGACCAGTAGACCATTTGTGGCCTTAGGCCCCATGTTCTCCCGAAAAGCCTCTGGCAGGCATAATATGCCCTGGTGGCCTTCTTGGAGACGTGGTCAAGATGTTCGTTCCAGGTGAGGGAGCTATCAAGAGTCACTCCAAGATACTTAACACTGCTAGAGAAGCCAACCGTTATGCACTCAACGACCGGCATAGACAGGTTAAGTTTTCTCCTTCTCGTGAATGGTACCAGGATTGTTTTCAAACGGATTGACAGACAACCCCTTTTCCCGGCACCACGAAAGAGTGAAGTTCAGATCCTGTTGCATACGCTCGGAGATGGTCCTGTCATCCCAGCCCACAACGGAAATGACAAGATCATCGGCGTATCCATAGGTCCTGAAACCTAAGTCGTTCAGACCCTCGAGTAATTCATCAATGACCAGTGTCCATAGTAAAGGCGACAAAACGCCACCCTCAGGACACCCTCTGGTCGCATTCAAAAGCGCCCTGTATATCAATAAATGCACAAAGGGCAATGTTCTTTGCCTCCAGTGCCCGTTCTATTGTTGTGACAACATGATAGATAGCAGTTTCGGTAGACTTACCCCGTTGATACGCGAACTGTAGCTCATGTATCGGCTTTCGTCTGAGGTAAGTGTCCCTAATATACTGATCCAAGACTTTCTCCATTGTCTTGAGGAGAAACGAGCTCAGGCTAATTGATCTGAAGGACTTAGGTAGTTGCTCAGACTTTTTCCCCGCCTTCGGTATAAAGACCACTCTAACCTCCCTCCAGGGTCTCGGTACATGTCCAAATAATAGACTCGATCTAAATATCCTAACCAGTTGTGGGACAATTAAATCCATCCCTCTCTGTAAGAGACAAGGATAGATCCCATCTGGACCCGGAGATTTAAATGAAGAAAATTCATCTATCGCCCACTTTACCCGGTTCTCCTGAAAGATTGCACCCGCCAGGCGTACGTACCTACCTGTCAGGTTCGGGATTCTCTGAATCACAGCGGACCCGCAGTTGTCAACGCATCCTGGGAAGTGAGTATCGAGCAAGAGTTTACAAGTTTCAGTGGGAGATTCCGTGTATGAGCCATAAGGCCTACTGAGAGTGCAGAGACCATTTGTATGATCCTGTGACAGGGCCTTTTGTAGTCGCACAGCCTCTGGAAGATCAGAGATCTTCTCACAGTAGTTGCGTCTTGTGGTCCTTTTGGATCTGCGTAGTTCTCTATTGTACTCAGTGAGTGCGGCCCTATAGGTGATCCAGTCACCTGTTTCCTTTGCCCTGTTGAACAGTCTTCTGGCTTCCTTTTTAAGCTTCTCCAGACCATCATTCCACCATGGAACGTCCCTCTTCGTCTTCCTGGTCTTTTGGGGGCAGCTCAAAAAGAAAGCAGAAGTTAGATTCGATTGCATTTCGGATGCCGCATGATCGATCTCTCTAGTGCTCAGAATGAGCCCTTTAGAGACATCTGCATCTCGTTCCAAATTGTATCGGAGTGAGTCTAATGCACTAACAACATCAAATACCAGATGTTGATGGTCCGACATTGACAGTTCATTGGATACATGCCAGTTTGAGATGGCAAATGACATATCAGAACTAGTAAGAGTGAGATCCAAGACCTCTGTCCTAATAGAATTCCTGAAAGTCGGTTCGCCACCCCTATTCACTATGTTTATATTGTTACTACATATAAATTCAAGTAGGTACTCACCACGTTTATATATGTTGGTACTTCCCCATATCGTGTGATGTGCGTTGGCGTCACAACAGAGGATCCAACTAAGGTTCCTCATTCGGCAATATTCCACCAAGGCCGAGACCTCTGCTGTTGGTACCGTGTTGGTGTCGCCAGGTAGATACGCGGAGGCCAGTACTACCTCATGTTCCCCAGATAAGGAGGGCACCTTTGCCCAAATCGCAACCAAGTCTCCCAAAACGAATTCTGAAATTGGGAGAATTGTTATATTGTTTCTAACAAGGATGGCCGCTCTGGGCCGACTATGCTGATAATCGTAAATCAGCATACCTTGATTAGCGTTAAGCCCCTTGATGGCTCCGTCGTGCAAACATGATATGATGATTGTGAAATTGTATTCTTAATAATATTTTTAGGCTTGCTTTATGCTGTAATCACAGGGTCCATTATTTATTTGTTTTCCTGACAAAATAGAATGTGTGCTAAAAAGGAAAAATTTGGTTTTGCTTTTTTATATACTAAAATAAAAATGGCATGTAAACATCGCATGGCGACTAAATAATAGCCGGATTCATGTAATTGTGTATATAGTGTAAATGTCGTATTTTTAAAACATTAGTGGCATATATGTTTTACCAACCCTGGGAAGTTTATTTTCCATTTTGATTTGTATTTTCCGTGCTATGTTTCAATCATTCAAAAAAATTAAAAAAAAATAAATGTTTTGATTGTTTATAATGGAATATTATATTTTATTTATAATGGGATACTTTTGTAAAGAAATTATGTATAAAGTGCGGCATCAATCGTTAAGTACGTACCTGCAAATACACCTCGTGTACTTATTAGGGTTTTGAACCGGTTTTAACCGTTTTTGTGCGTTGTCGGTCGGTTTTACGAAAAAGTTAAATTTTCGAATATCGAATAAAACGGTTTTTTGTTGTCGAATACCCGGATTTTTATGAACTATTACTTTTAGCTTCAATATGTTAAAAATCGTAAATTTATAAAAAAAAAATGGTAAAATTAATGTTCTAAATTTTTTTATAAAAGCTGTTTTTAATTTAAAATTACAAATAATAGACTTTAAAAATTACCATATTATTATTTTTCTGTCATTTTTAAATTATTTCAGTGTTATAAAAAGCACACATTTTTTACATTTTTAAAAAATGTTGTTAATTAAAAGTATTTTCTTTAAAATATTTTTTACTTGAGTCGTTTTTAATAATGAACGATATTTAATAAATTCCTTTGAATGCAACAGGTGTATCACAGACATGTACTTCGGAGAGCTCATAATTAAAAATTTAAAGTTACTCAAGATCAGAATGAATAATATTTTTTCAAATAAAAACTAAAATTATTAAAGTTCCTAAAAAAATATATTTCTGAGTATAATTGTATAACACTTAAAAACCGGTTAACCGGGTTTTTTGTAATTTCGATTATTCGGAAAACCTAGTACTTATACATCATATACGAAGCTTTTATATATCTCGCCAATGATTTATGTAACTCCTTAATTACACAAATCTTATTCGGCAGGCAATTTGATTACTTAAATTATTTTAAAATAAGTTTATTGAAATGTGTAAATTATTAAATAAATATACATTTGCACTATTTGAAAAAAACATTCATAACTTTTGAATCCAGCTTCAACAGAATGATGGGAGAATAAGTAGGAATCACATTATGATAATTCATAAGCCATAATATGATAATATTGAGATCAATTTGGAACAATAATATTATAACCTAATTATCATATTATGATTAAGAAAAATATAAGAAAACACTTAGAATATTATGTAGGTAAAGACCACTGCTAATGCCGTTAAAAACAAATTATATTTGCCTTGAAAAATGGACAACCTACATTTCACTAACTTCAACTAACATTGTTTTTTTTTTTGCTGTTGAACCACAAATGTAGTAAAAATGAAGCATAAATGTAGTATAAAATTTAATAACGTTTATTTGTTTTATTTTTTTAAATAAAAACAAAAAAAAAATTGATAAAATGAATAAAAATTCATAGTACAGTAATTCGGTGTGGTTTGTTTTTTTAAATAAACTACAAATGTAGTCAAAAATTAAATTTCTTCTACAAATAACTCCTTTTTAATTAAAAAAAACTTGTATTACTACTCAAACAATTACAAGTATTTACAGCAGAAGTTTCCTGTGTATGGTTGTGACAACTATAGTAACATGGTTGTCGCAATCATATAAACAAAAACGTACGATGCTCTGCGAACAATGTTTTTTCTTTGCGTGTAGTATGAAATAATATAAAGATTACAATTCCAAAAAGTCCAAAGAATTTTCTGGGGCTTATTAAAATTTAGTTCTTTTTAAGTTTTATATTTTAAGAAAAGTCAATTGAAAAAATCGTATTAATACGTAGCCTTAAACTCAGTATGTAATAATTCATAAGAGAACTTATTTTGATATAAAAACAAATTTAAACAATTAAACAAAATAACTCGTTTCCTATTTTGATTTTATTGTTTGAAAATGATTTTTATTAATTCGGAAATCGCAATAAGAAAAGTTGCAACTTAGATTTATCACCTCAGTACCGCGTAAGACGTATATACACGTTTTATCAAAACTCTATTCTGTTACATAAGACGTATATATACGTCCACGTTTTTTAATTTCGCCTGTTGCGGAGAAATTAAAAAACACATTTTTTTAACGCAGTTAGGTAGTTTAAAAAGCGCATCGTTGGCTTGCATGGAACTACTTGCAGGCTAGCCACTTTAAAAATAGACTACTTTAAGAACTAGCCACTTTAAAAATAGACTAACCATCAACTTTAAATCATTTCCTTCTTTTTTTATTGTAGTTGTAAAACTTAGTCGGTAACATTTTCATTTAGTTTCATAAATATCAACGACAACAATTTATAAAATAAAAAGATGTTTGACACGAAATGGCTTCCAGCTGCCTGTGGCAGTTTAGCACCTGCCCTCATACCTCCCGCCCACATGGCAATACTTTGGTATTTTTGGGAAAATTATGCACGTTATGTCGATAAACACTTTTGTACGTGTTCCTGTTGGGACACCGTTTTCAAAGGTCCTTATGAGTCTGGTGTGGCATCGTACAAGCACATGTACTTTAATGCCACACAAAATACATTTAAAATGTGGCTGTTGACTGTATTTGCTGTAATTGCCTTGTACGAGTGCATTAAACGTTTGATTGCGCTAATACTGCAGCAGCGTTTACGCTATTCGATGTTGGTGCTCTTTAGTCTGTCGATATTTTCGCACTACTATGCATGGTGGGCGTATATGAATTACTATAATGATGATTATTATCAACAATGGAATCATCAACTATTTTTTACGGTAAGTTATAAACAGTTTTGGTGATTTTTAGTATCTTAAATAAATTAATGACGATATTTTGACAATACACTCAGAAAAGTTTGTGGGTAGAATCTACTAAAAATGACAATTAAACAAAGGTAAACAACTGAAATTTTAGTTATTTTTAACCGTTTAAAGACAACTATCAAATGCAGTAAAAATAACTAACTAAGGCGTAAAAATAACTGAAAATTTCTTATTACAAAAATTATGCAACAACTTTTAAAAATGGTTAATCTAATATTTTTAACAGTTATTTGGTAGTTGTTAATGCACACAGAAAAATAAAGTGCCAACCGAATTGAAAAGTGTATACTAATAGTAACAACTTATAAATTCTATTAGTACAACGATATTTACATTAGATTTATGAATATTTTGGGTGTTGCAACTAAAATTCAGTTGAATTAACCGCACTTTGTTGTGAAAACTAATGTTAAGTTGTGCCAACCGTCTGAAATTCGTAATAACCAAATTTGAGTAGTAGTAACTGAATTTCAGTTGGCAAATAGCTAAATTTTTCTGTGTGTGTGAAAATACTAAAATAACGAAAATGCTATATTTTTCTATATTATACATATCGAGCCCTATCCGCCAGAAAGACGTAAGTAACCATTTTTCTATTTTCGGGTTTTTGATGAAAATATTTATTTTGCGACCATTTGCATCATTGGTCAAAACTTCATAGCTCTAGGAAGTACCGTTATAAAGTTAGGCAAAAACAAAAAAGGCGTAAGTGCTTATTCCTATATGACAAACAATAGTTTGTTGACATATTTCCTGACGGCAAAGTGTTACTTACGTCCTTTTTTATTTTACAAATAACTCAAAATCTAGGACACGCTCGATCATGTTTTATTCATCGTTGGATTCGTAATTCAAAAGACTTTAATTTGTTTATCATATGTTTATACTTTTCTTAAACCAAGCAAGAAATAAATCAAAATAGTAAAATTGGGTCAAATTATACCCCCTTGTTTAACCCCTTAAAGTGAGATTTGGTACCAAAAAACAGTTTAGTTTTCTTTATATTTTGGTCTTTTATAGCATATTTTAATTTCATTAAAATCCGATAAGCCAAAGAAAACTTAGAAAAAAACTTAAAAATGCCTTTCCTGTAAAATTATGAAATTGTTACTTACGTCTTTTCGGCGGATATGGCTCGATATATATTTTTCTTTAATTGTTTTCTTAATTAACTGGCATAATAGTTGGTTAGTAGCAACTGTCATTTAGAGGCTGTCAAACTTTTTTAAGTCTAGACTCATTGTTTTTAGCCTCATAAACGTTTTTTAAGCACATTCGGTGTCCCTTAAAAATAGATATGACATCACAACCCCAGTTTTATTGCAAATGATTTCCAATGCAAGAAATCGGTTTTTTTTTGTTTTGGAAAACGTAAAAAAGTGTATTTTTATTAAGAATTCCCAAAATTAAAAACAAAAAATATTTTTTATTCCATTTATTCCTTTTAATATACATACGTACTCAAATTTATTCAGATATGGTATTCTGCCTTTTGCAAAAACAAGTTTTTTTAAAATTAATTTTAAAGATTTTTTAAAATGCCTAATTTGGAGATTTCGATTGGTATTTTTAAAATATAATAGTTGTAATTAAAGATAAAAATAAATAGAAAAAAATTATAATTCGTGTATGTGTGTGGAGTGACTCCATTCCAGTACATTTGATGAAAATTGATTATTTTGTTAACAATTTAACAAAATTTTAATGTTTTCATCAAAGTTTGCATAATTTTCGGAAAATATCACCTAAATAAAGGGTCCGCCAAATAACTTTTTTTTTTTTTGAAAATGCTATAAAAAAAAAACTACTGAATATTTTCTCAAATTTCTTTTTTTATTTGAAAGTACAATCCTTCCGGTTAATAATGGAAAATAATTTCATTCAAATGGCTGCCTCGGCTGGCCATGCAGTAGCCTACACGATCGGTCCAATTTTTAAGCACATTATCGATTGTGTGCAGCTGTATTTCCTCCTCTTCAATTTTTGTGAACAAAAATTCGTTCAACATGGCCCGATAACGATTGCCATTGACTGTAACGGCCACTACTTGCTCATTTTCGAAGAAAAATGGCCCAATTATGCCTCTGGACCAAAATCCGCACCAAACAGTGACTCGTTTTGGGTGTATCGGCACACATTCTGCAACATTACCATGATTTTCAAAGTAATGTCGCAATATTTCCCAGCGTTGTTCAAGCGTATACACAACCATATTCGTTCAGCGGAAGGATAAAACTAATTATCAGTCAAATCAGACATGAGCTAAGTGTTACCATTCACGAAATAAGCACTAGTTGAAAAAAAAAAGTTAGATGGCGGACCCTTTATGATTAGACCAGGGGTGCCCAAAAGTTTCTTATGGAAGAGCAAACACCAATACATTTAAAGAAAAACTAATATTAGTTTTTCTTTAAATGTATTGGTGTTTATTAAATATTTTTTGTTACAAAAACCAACACATACAAAGAAAAAAGTAAAAAAAAATATTTCATATATTTATTTCATACACGTACACGTACACGGCAAAAAAATTTTATTTGCATTTTTTGTAAAAATTATCTGAAATGAAAAAAAAAAAAAAAATAGGTTAGTGCGTGTAAATTTTATTTCAAACCCGTACTTACCAATTGAAATTTCCTTTAAATCTTCCATGATCCTTCCAATAAATTTTCCAAATTTATGTCAATTTCAGTTGTAGATAATTTTAATAAGGCCTCCAAATTTTCGTTGCTTATTCTACTTCTATGCTTGTTTTTTATTAATTTTAAATTTGAAAACGCACTTTCACATATCTGCCAATAAATTTCCACTTTCTCCAAAACAAGAGAGCATTTCCTTGCAAACTTTTTTAATTGTTCTCTTGATCCACCTGCTATATTATTGGCACCGTAATCTGCATGAAATGTCTTAAAATGCCTTTCAATATTATACTTATTTTTTTTTTTTTTTTTTTTTAAGAGAAGCAACACTCAGGAAATTCTTCCTATTAATTAATGTGTTGCTTTCTTTGGAAAGGGGATAGTGAAGAGACGAAAGGTGGTGAAAGATGAAGGGCTTCAAACATGGTAACACTGTAATTGCGCGAGATGATGTCTTAGAACAGTTGTTGCTCGCCACCTGATGTAGAGTTGGCGAATTTATTGAAGCTTTTTGTTTCATAGTCCTGATTCATTATTTTACTTCGGTGGGGTTAAGTGCTATGGGAACACCGAAGGTGGGCGCTGCGAGGCATATAAGTGATAGAAAACTCTATATATACCATGGTCAGTGATTGCACAGAAAATTTCATATAGACGCAATCGAACAAATAAAAACATAACAAATATTACATTATTCAAAAAAAAAACAGGGTCACTGACGAAGGTTCAATACGAGAAACTGCGCAGTGTGATTCAGAAAAATTTAAAATTTACAATGTAGTTATGATTTTTATAAAATACACTCATTCTTCTCTACCACGCCTTTCACAATTAAAATTAAATAAAATTTCATATTAATTATAGTATTAATTGCAATTGTCTTAAAAAGACGTTAACATTCAAACTCATAGATATTATTTTTCTAAATTGATGTTGTCGTCACCGGGAATCGAACCCGGGACCATCTGTGTAACAGTCCAACGCGCTAACCATTACACCGCAAAGCCCGACTGCAAGCAATGCATTTAAATTGCAAAAAAATTTCCACTTGCTACAGATAATTAGTTTATGCAATTTGATCTATATAGTGTTAATGTTTTCACTTTTGATCAGAAAATACCCAGTAGGAAATTTCTGTCTTTCAGATTTTGATTATATATGGATATTTGATAAAGGGTACTAAACTAATGAACAAATGTAATTCTTTATCATACCAATCTTACGTTTAAGGGTTAAAAGGGTTTCAAAGGTATACAAAAATGGTTATCAATTAAAAGGTATTTTAAAGATCTTTCTAATGATTTACCAAAAAAAAGTTAAGATATGTCTATTTGTTTTTCCTGGGTCCATTTTGGACCCCACCTTTTTATCCCCTCGTTAGTTTAGTACCCTTAGTGCAAGGGATTTATGTGAAAAAATCAGCAAATCGTTATTTTAAGGGATATTCTAATTAACACGTTTTTTTATATTCGCTTTCAGATTACCGAAATAGTTTCCTCCGGTATGGTTATGCATTTAGCCGATAGTACAAATGTTGTTACCACTAAGAAGATATTTTGCATTCTCGGTATTGCCATTTTGCACATTATTGCAAGTGGTTTCGATCAATTCTTTTTCAATGTTGTGCGTGGTGAAGGATATGCACATCAAATTGTACGTGATATTGGTTTTATGGTTCCGGACATTATGCAAGTTGTAATACCACTGTGGCTATTGAATCGTACACGCAAGGAGGCATATATAACACGGCCCTTCTACAGAGATCGTAGTCTGCACAAGGATATTGTGGCAATGATGTTTTTCGTCATAGCTCTATTTGTTGTATGTACAATATTGTGAGATAAACTTTTACAGTGGTTAAGCGACCATGTAAAGCGAAATAAAATTGATGATGTTACGAAAGATCCTGTTGACTAATTTTGAAAGTTAAATTTGAATATAATAAATGTTGCAAAAATGTTGTACATACATAAAGTTAAAAAGGGGAAAAATGCAAAAATGCAATGCACATGTATGTATGTAAAGTCACTATGACAAAAAAGTGAGTATTATATTAGATATACCTACATATATATATACCTATATATATTTAGTTCAGTTAAATGATCTTAATAAGAATATACATATTCATAGATATTTAGTACTTACAAACATATTTATTTAATGGATCATATTTTTAGTATGTAGTGTTTAGGCTAAGCAAAACAAAAAAAAAAACACAAACCAAAAAGAGAAAAGCACAAAATTGTTAATGTTTTATATACAAACATACACACAATAATGTTTTATAAACAGTTTCCCAGTGTAGAAATACATTACCATATAAGTGTTTATATAAGAACATATTTGGTAATGACAAGTACTTACAATTGTCATTACAAATCTCATTACTTTTAGATGGGGATGTCGGGCAAAATTATGCTATACATATCAGTAATGTTAAAAACATATGGTTACCAATATGCTTACCAGCATGAACATAAATAATGAGTCTACAAATAAATTTTCAAAAGAACTAAATTTAATAAAAAAAAAGCTATTTTCTTATTGAACATTTTTTTTATAATGTGCCCACACGGGATTTGAACCTGGGCCTCCAGGCTGTCAGTCAACCTGTCTACCATCTGAGCTATTTCGATATGTTATACTTGATAGATAAAAACAAATGACACAAATTGTCATTACTTTCTAACTTACAAAAAATCAAAAATATGTTCTTTCATACAGATGGAAAAATAATGTGCCTCGAAATAGATTTCCAAAAAATTTTTAGATCATTACTTTATATTTAAAATAATGATACAAATAAGTACTTATGGGTAACGCTTTATATTTTATATTAAAATAATGGGAAAATTAACTAATTATTAGTAAGTCCTTATTATTTATGTTAAAGAAATGCAGAGAGTAAGCTAGTGTCATTACTGGTAGTGAGAAAAGTAATGACATGTCATTACCCTTTCTACACTGGGTTGTCTATTAATTGTTTTCAAAATGAAAATATTTGAAAAATATTTAAAAAAAATAATGTTCAACATAAACAAATTAATGGTTTTATGATAATTTTTCTCTTTATTTATATTTAATTTACTTATGTATACTTAACTAGAATATTTAAAGAAAAAACGCAATTTTTGCAATAAACTAGGAGATAATGCGATAAAAATGCATTTGTATCAATTGTATTGTATAATAATTTTATAATTGTCAATTAATTCTTTGCACAATTTAATTTTAGAGAGCGAGAAAAAGCTGTTACACAGACGCGGACCCAGGGGTAGGGAAAATGGAACATTTCCTCCCCCAAAATAAAAATGTTCCTAAATACTCTAACTTCCCTCCCCAAAACCTTTTTCTGGATTCACGCCTGTGTTCAAAATCTGCAATTTTTTATGTTACATATTAGCTTTTTTTTATAGAACTCGAGGAATCGAGTGGCACTCATCCAAAAAAATATTACACAGCTTTAAAGAGGTTTGTTTTTAGATTTTTTTTTACATTTGTACACAGGTGATGGAAAACCAATTTAAATTTGAGAACAAATTTTAAGTTTTTTGTCAATAATACTGAGAACTGATTACATTATTATAACCCACTTCCAAAAAGTGTGAGTACCATGAATTTCGCTAATAATCGGCATTTTTGTTTAATTTATTTGTACATTTAGAATACTATGTAGGTAAAGCCCACTGCAATTGTAGTTAAAAACAAATGAAATTTCACTTAAAGAAAGGACGACTTACATTTCAGTAAATTAAACAATAATAATGTCATTTGTTGTTTACTAAAAAATTAAATGAACTATTGTATAAAATAAATGCAAAATCATAATACAGTAATTTGATGTGGTTTGTTTTCTTAAATGAACTACATATGTAGTCAAAAATTAAATTTTTTCCACAAATGAATGTTTTTCACTGTAATACAGTATGTATTACAACTTAAACAACTAAAAATATTTACAGCAGAAGTTCCCTGAGTGGTATGCCTTTAAGTTTTTTCGTGTAAAAATTTATGAATCCATGATACTTATGGACAATTTATATTTCAAATGTCTAGTAGAGTCCACATGGAACGTTTTATGTTTCTCAAACGTCTTTCTATGTTAAAGTCTTTACTAGTTCTGAAATTTCTTGATCCGATCTTTTAATTTTACATAAAAAGAACATATTGCACAGCAAATTTCTCTGAATTAAAAAATTTTGCCATACTTCCTTAACCAAATCAACATATAACTTTTATAACGTCGGCCTTCTTTCTACAAATTAAATTTTTTTAAAAAAGTGCCATAAAAAATGTCAAAAATTTTATTTTTTAATTAATTATAAGGCAACAGTTAAAACAATAGTTTTAATTTTTTTTTATTGCTTGTATAGTAAAGACCTCAAATTATCACATGCTTTTTACTCCGTTATTGTATTTACCTCCTATTCAAAATTATGGGACCTTAAAAGAAGGTGTTGCCTTAAAGCAATGGCGGTATAAAATGGGTTAATAGTTTTTTCACGCTTTGAAAAGTTATTTACTAAATTTTGCTAAGAATTATTTGACAATTAAAATATTATTACCAGGCCAAGTTGAAAATGTTACAAAAAAAGTTAAAAATGGTATGCAAAATAGCTCGACAATACTGCACATATGGCACGAGAAAGATCAAAAATCGCATGCCAATTTCGAATATTTAAAAAAGATTACAAAAGTTTTATAATATTTTTAATAAAAAGCAATAACGAAGAAATTTACAGTGAAACCGCTAAATGCTATCGTAGAAAGTTAGAATAATTTCAGAAGTTTAAATTTCGTTTATGCGAAAAAAAATATAACTACCGAAATTTTATTTCTACAAACATTTAAAAATATATGTATGTATCTTTCAATTTAATTTACTAAAAATTGTGTATTTTACAATTTTTTAAATAAAAATTATGTAAAAACGTTCGGTTTCGACAAATTTTTATAGCAAAATCTAAAAAACTTGTAACAATTACTTTTTATGGTAAGGATACTTATAAATGGCATTTTTACAAAATAATTGGAAATATGACAAAAGTAGCATTTAATGGCAAATGCCATAAAATACTTGCCCTAATTATTACATTTGCTTCTTTTCGCATTTTCTCCTAATTTATCGCTAAAAATCATATATTTCTACATAAAACATTTTTCTTCGTAAACATAAAGTTCATAAAACATAAATAATTAAAAAAAAATCATAAAAAACTTCAATTGTTTCTGTTATTTATTAATTTTTTAAAATATTTTGAAATAGTTTTATTTTGCAAAGAATTAATTAACAAACTGTACATACATACCATACCATACATACACATTTAGGCGTTCAAAATTATTTAAAAAATACAACTTTGACATATAATTTTATAGTTTTAGCGCAAATTATGCATATTATGTTAAATTATGTAATCAAAATCATCAACGAAATATTTAAAATATATAATTTACATTAATTTTAACATAAATTTTAATGTTAATTTCACACTCAAAAAAAAAGTCAGTATAGTCAGCAACATTTTTGATGGTAGGGTACTTGTAGAAACATTTTTAATATCAGCAAAAAATTTACTAAATTCTGCAAAATTTTTGCTCAATTTACTAATTTTTTTGCTGACATTAGCAATGTTTCTTCAAGGATCCTTCCCAGCAAAATTGTTGCTAACTTAACTGGCTTTTTTTGAGTGTATATTAATTTTTTAAATATCCTTAAAAAGTTTTAACGGACGATATTATAAGCCGTTAATTTTTATTAGAGTTGATTTTTGTTTTTAGCAAATTTAGAAAAAAATATCATTCAATAATAGATTTTTGATGGAAAGTATGAGCGATTGATACAATAATATTTTAAATTAGTTCCCCAAAGGTGAAATAAATGCAATGGAAAGTAAAACTTACGACTTTAGGAATGAAACAAAGGTTGCTCGAAGAAAAGCCATTGATAAATTCCAAAGTTATGACCAATAATGTGACCAAACATCTATCAAATTGTACGCTCAGTTAGAAACGGCTAAAAATTACAATTAAAGCAACTAAATATAAATTGATGTAATTGAAAAGATGATGACTTCATTTTTCATATAAACTAATAAAAATTGTAGTTATTATTAACTATTAAAACAATAAATGTAACTTTAGTAAAAATAACTGTTGAGACAAAAAATAAACTAACAAAATATTACTTCATATTTTACTTATATCTCTGTGAAATTTTCACAAAATCGCTTAAGTCGACTTAAGTTAAAATAACTTTTTTTGTTTAATATTTATGTACTCATTAAAACGCATTTATGTGTCTAATCCTCATTGCAAGATATCTTTTAGTTCGAAAATTATAATTTTTATATAAAATTACTTTTTCTTGACAAAAACGTTTTTATCTGGAAATATCGACACAAGGGCGAAATTTATTTGGTAATTATAGTTGACAAAAAAAAATGAAACTAATTTAAATTTTACCAATTTTATACAAATAGCTTAATATCCCAGAACTATAAATTTAGCCTCAAGCGACACTCACGGAATGACTCAACATCGCCCAGCCTATACCGCTATAGCTAGGAACTTAAAGTTTGTCAAGTACAAGGTGGCGCAAAAGTAATCCTAATATCAGAAAATGCTATAAATTTTGAGATTGGGCCCTAATGTCAGTTCTGTTTTGACATTTGTGTAGTAAACACATGCGAAATACACGTTAATAAACAATGTTACGCTACACTGCTCCAGAAAGCGGAATATTGGTGACTATTTATTTGACCAATAATCGGTCGGTGACTTTGGCACAACGTGAATTTCGTCGCAGATTTCCTGGCAGTCCAACGCCTACTGGTGAAACACTGCGACGTTTAGCCGCTCGCCTCGAAGAGACTGGCACAACACGAGATGCTGCCAGGCGTGGCAGACCCCGGAGTAACCGTTCTGCAGAGAATATTGCTGCTGTAGCCGAGGATGTCATGGAAGCGCCGTCGACATCGACCAGACGACGTGCCACGCAAATGGGTATCAGTCGACGGTCTTTACAGCGAATTTTGGTACATGATTTGAAGATGTTTCCGTACAAAGTCCAGACGGTGTATCAGCTGTTAGCTGCTGACCGCCAATCGCGTGTAACATACGCTCAAGCCATCCTTAATCACCACCAAGAGGAAGATGATTTTTCATCAAAATCATGAGTGATGAGGCCCATTTCCATCTTAGCGGGTACGTAAATAAGCAAAATTTACGCTTCTGGGGCACTGAAAATCCGCGTGTAACCCACGAAGAGCCATTACACCCGCTCAAAGTCACTGTATGGTGTGCTGTTTTCGCTGGAGGAGTCATCGGACCTTTTTTCTTCGAAGACGTCGCGGGCCAAACGGTTACTGTGAATGGTGAGCGCTACAGAGCAATGATCAACGAGTTCTTTTTGCCGCAATTTGATTAATTGGGATTGGAAAACATGTGGTTCCAACAGGACGGTGCAACGGCACACACTGCACGTGCCACAACCGATATGCTGAAGGATGCATTTCCCGGGCGCCTAATCTCCCGTTTTGGCGATTTGCACTGGCCAGCAAGATCGCCTGATTTGACCGCTCCACACTTCTTTTTGTCAAGACCGCTCCAGACTTATCCGTCAAGAATGTGAGGACCTATCGCCGGAAGTTTTGGCCAAAGTGATGGAAAATGCCATAAAAAGGGCTCAAATGACAATCAACTGTGTCGGCGGCCATTTACATGACATCATATTCTCGACTTGATGTAAAAAAAATTAAAATACCAAATAAAAATAATCCACAAGAAGAATCAAAGTTTTTATTTTTTTTTTAAATTACAGCCAAAAAACATCGGAAGGTTATTTTTGCGCCACCTTGTATGTATGTCCATTCTCCAGCATAGAAGGGATTTTTGGAAATTCCTTCTGCATGTGGCAAAAAAGCGAAAAATCTCCCCCTTGGCGGCTTGCCCAAACCAAAGCTGAAATTTACAACATATGTTAATTCGGATATGACATACTTCTCTGTGGTAAAAAGGGTGGAAAACACTCTCTCTTGGCGGCCTGGCCAAACCTTTAACCAGGACTAGACATCTGTATAGAGCTGATTTTTTAAAAATTCTACGGGGAGTGGCAAAAAGTGCTTTTTTCTGCCTGGCCAAACCATTAAAGCAAAGAACTTGAAATTTGGTATGTGGGTACCTTAGCACAAGTGGACATCTGTTTTGACGGGATTTTTGCAAATTCCCACGGGTAGGGGCAAAAAAGAGGAAAATCTCCCCTTGGCGGCCTGTACAAATAACTTAAGCTAGGAACTCGAAATTTGGTATGTGAGTTCCTAAGCAGAAGAAGACATCTGTATATAGCGTAATTTCGGACATTTCTATGGGGTGGGGCAAAAAGGAGCTAAGTTATTTAGTTGCATTACATTATCATAGTAGACTCAACATCTCCCAGCCTATACCGATAGAGCTAGGAACTTGAATTTTGTCATGGAGGTCAATCCTCCGGCGCAGACGTCGCTAAGACGGGATTTTTAGAAGTTCCTACTGGAAGGGGCAAAAAAGAGAAAAATTGCATTCTTGGTGGTCTGCGTAAACCGCTTTAGCTAAAAGGCTACAATTTTCAATGTGTTCTTTCGGATACGACCTAACTCCCTGGCTTTGATGTTTTTGAGTTTTTTTCAGAAACGTGGTAAAATATGATCGTGGAAAAAATAGGGGTTAAAGTATTTAAAATTATCACTTCGTTAACCACTTAAGCGATAATCTTGAAATTTGATATGTGGGTTCCTTAGGTAATTTTTAAAAACTCCAATAGGAAAGCGGCTAAAAGCGAAAAAGTCTCAGATTTATGCACAAAGCATAACCCGATGGATCTAGTAACCTTTAATTTGGTGCAGACATCCGCTAAAACTGGGCTTTAGAAAATATTAACGGGGAGGGACAGTAAGAAGGAAGACTAACCTTAACATCCTCGGCAAACGTTTGAGCTGAAATTTAAAATATATTTTTTGAGTTATGTAACCCATGAAAATACAATATGGATTTTTATAAAATTTTTGTTTAAATGAGGTTTTAATGTAAGAAGTTTCACCTTTAATGACCTATACAATTACTTTGAGGTAGAAATGTGAAACTTGAGATTACAAAAACATCCACTTTAAAAGGTTAATCAAATGTATTAAATAAAAATTTTTAAAAAATAATTCATTTTCCATCCTTAATTATTTCGGTATATAAAACTACCGGTAACGAAGTATCGGGCTTTTGAGCTCGTAGTTGTATAACACTTAAAGTCGATTCCGAGAATTTTCAAAAAATCTCGATTTTTTCACAAATTTTTTTCAAAAATTCCAAATGAATGTAACTTTTAAGAGCCACATATTTGAAAGTTGTTATCGAATTTCTCTAATTCAAAACACACACGATTTCCACGGTTGTTGTAGAATACGGACAGAGGAATATATCGCAGCTGTATCCGCCAGTGTTGTTTATGACCATGAATTATCGATTCGTCGCCGTTCGCAGCTATTTTACCTCTGTTACTCCACTACGTGAAAAATTTTGCAGAAGAATTTGGGTGTAAAACCTTTTAAAATACAGCTGGCGCAAGAACTGAAGCCACACGACCTAACACAACGGCTAACTTTAGGTGAATGGCGAGCGCTACCGTGCGATGATTACAAATTTTGTTTTGCCTAAAATGCAAGAGCAGGACTTGGGTGACATGTGGTTTCAACAAGACGGTGCTACATGTCACACAGCACGCGAAACAATGGCCCAATTGAGAGATGAGTTCTGTCAACTTTAGACTTTTATACTCTTAGGGCTATGTTAAGGCTCATGTCTATAGGGACAAGCCCGCAACGATTGATATACTGGAAGCAATATTGAAGAATTTATTCGTGAGATACCGGATATGTTGGAGAGAGTATGCCATAATTGGACCCAGCGTATGAACCATTTGAGGAGTAGCCGCGGTCAACATTCACATGAAATCATCTCTAAACATTGAATTATATAGATCGTTCTATCGACTCAAATACAAATTTCGTTCATTTCTCTAAATTGTATGTGTTTTTTGTAATCAAATCCGAAAGCTCTTAAAAAATCACCCTTTATAAAATTTTTAATTTTTTTTTGGTGGTGTAACATATATTTTGAAATATTATAAATACAATAATTTTCATAAATTGATGTAACTTTAATTAAATTAGAGCAAAAACTGTGATTTTAATACTTTTAAATACCTTTAAAGAAAAATAATTAATATGGATGAAGTTAGCATGCTTAAACATGAGAATACAAAAAAAAATTTTAAATATTTTGCCTCAAAGCGTCGAAAATTTTGAAATTTCTCATACACAAAGTTTCATAAAAATCGGAAGGGGTTATGACTCTATATTCAATATTTACATGTAATAATTAAAACTTTTCATTGTATATCCAATGCATAAATGTAGTTTTTTTTTTTTATAAGTAATTATTTGTTAGTTGGTTTTCAACAGTTAAAAGCAACTAAAATTTTAGTTTTTATTAACGGTAGTTACCTTTGTCGCATTTAATTTTGTTTTAACTGCCATTTTTTGCTGACGAACTTTTTGAAGTATATTTTAGTTAGCTATTTTTTGTAATGACTGTCATAAATTAAATGACTACAATTACAGTTAAAATTACCTTTACCGTTGACTTCACAAATGACTGACATGTTAAGTTAAAGCCACATCCACACTAGATAGCAAAACACGTGTTTTGCCAAAAAAAATGTATTTAAGCTTTTTATTCTATTCCAACAGTTCCTTAGTCTTTTCCACTCGTTTTGTCAAAACACCTGTTTTGCGGTCTTGTCTGAATGCCGTATAAGGGTAAACAATTATGAGTGTATTTAATTTATTAGTCATGTTGTGTTCAGTGTATTTATTATATAACATGTTTTTTTTTTAATTTGTAGTACTTTTTATATTAATTAACTTATCATCGGTGCTGGGATAAAAACAGCTGTGTTAAAAAAAACTCAACAGACCAAAAAAAATTGGTTTATCTAATCAGTTCCCTGTTTAATATTTACCTGTATCTATTTTTAAATATTTTATTAATAACTACATAAACTATCGCCAAAGATTAAAATAATAGTTTTCTATAAATATTTAAATGTACTGTTTTTACCGAAACATCGATGATATTATATTTATCAAAACGAATCAAAAAATAATCTTAGTTTTTATAATTAGTTGAAGACTTAAAAACGAATCATTATTAAAATAAATAAAACAGAACCATTTAGCTTTAGGCATTTATACTATGTTTCCACTTACATGTTTTAAGCAAAAAATGTGTTTATATATATTTTATTTCAAAACACGTCTAAAACACGTTCAGTGGAATCGTAGTATAACTTAGAAAGTATTTTGTTTCATATTTAACACTAGTATGACCGCACCAGTCATTTTGACTGGTTTGTCAACTTCGATTAAAAACTACAAATTTTTGTTCCAACTTAATTAAGATATTATTATATGACTTTTATAGTATTAAGTAGAGTAGCAATTCCACATAAAGAATTTTTTTGATTTTCACTTACAATTAGTTTCCGAGAATTTTTTTTTTATTTCTTCTCCGTTAAAAAACAGTCAAAATGACTGGTGGTTTTTAAAAATTCATCAAAAATACATTTTTTATCCGATGATAAACGTTTAAGCAGCAATGTAATCTAGAAATCTAGCGTTTCAAAACTCCATTTAAAGCATTGCGAAATGTTGTGCTATTTGTGCTACATGTGGAACATAAGGAGATTTGTGCTATTTTTGATGAATTTTTAATTCGTTTATTAAGTGTAACTTCTTCTAATATTGTACGATGTTTAATTAATTTATCGCCCATGTCCCTACTTTAGAACGTTTTGCAATTAGAACGAATTTGTGAAATCACACGAAATTGAAATTTGGTGTTCACAAATCTTAAAAGCTTTCGAAAACTCGATTTTTTTTCGAAATTATTATCGAAGTGCCAAAAACATATGGTTTTATGGAAAATAAAAACATATGGAAAGTAACATGCTTTTAAGAAATGCTTCTAACATTGTTGTCAATTTGTTTGAGTGTTTTCTAGAATATCAAAACAAAAAAATTCGCCCATGTCCCTACTTTAGAACGTTTTGCAATTATAACGAATTTGTGAAATCACACGAAATTGAAATTTGGTGTTCTCAAATCCTAAAAGCTTTCGAAAACTCGAATTTTTTTCAAAATTATTATCGAAGTGCCAAAAACATATGGTTTTATGGAAAATAAAAAAACATATGGAAAGTAAAATGCTTTTAAGAAATGCTTCTAACATTGTTGTCAATTTGTTTGAGTGTTTTCTAGAATATAAAAACAAAAAAATTATGTTTTTTAAAACAGTTTTTTAGAGTATAAACAATACAGCCAAAAATACAATAAAATCAGAAATAAGTAAAAAAAAAGTTCTAAATTTTTAATATTAAGCACCATTTTTGACCCTAAATTGTAATTTATATGAAAGAAAAGGGCATTCGTTTTACTTTCGACCAGGCTTTTTTACACGAATTAAAACGAATAAAAAATAGAGAAAAACGTTCTGATTTAATCGCGAGAACACCGAAAAATTCTAAAATTTTCACTTTCGGTCTGATTTAAAAGCCGTAACAGGGGTGTATATGTTTTTTTAAAACAGTTTTTTAGAGTATAAACAATACAGCCAAAAATACAATAAAATCAGAAATTAGTAAAAAGAAAAGTTCTAAATTTTTAATATTAAACACCATTTTTGACCTTAAATTGTAATTAATTAGAAAAAACCAGGCTTTTTTACACGAATTAAAACGAATAAAAAATAGGGAAAAACGTTCTGATTTAATCGCAAGAACACCGAAAAATTCTAAAATTTTCACTTTCGCTCTGATTTAAAAGCCGTAACAGGGGTGTATATATTTTTAATCTAGAATTCCTAAGTTACAAAATGATATCAGAAAGTTTTTGTTTATTTGCAACAGTTTATAAAATACATTTGAAACAATAGCTGCGGCTAAAGTATATTTTGCACTATGTTTTATATAAAATTTAATTTTGAACCCAAAATCTCCAAAATTATTATTTTTTTACAAAATCATTGTAAATTTCTGAATAAGTTGATATATAAATCACTATAATCTAATTAAAAAAAATATTCTTGAGAAGTTTTTAAATGTTTCTAAGCATTTCACTGGTTTATGTACAGCTGAAGCCTCCAAATGCCGGTAGCCCTAGTAATTATTGTAAACATTAAAAAAAATAAGTTAGTAAACAAAATTAGTAAAACAGTTCTCAATCTCACTTTACAATTATTATACTAATTTTTAGTATAAAGTTATTTTTTAGTAAAATTTTTTGCTATTCTTATTTTACAAATTAGAAAATTTTTTACTTATTTTGGTTGCTAATTTAACTTATTTAATTTTACTAACTTTTGAAACCCGATTTGCTCAAATTAGCAAAAAAAAAAAAAAAAAATTACTAATAATATAATTTTTTTTAAGCTAAAATTAACTTAATAGGGAAAAAACTTGAACTTTATTTATACACTTTAATATTACCTACACTAAGGGAAACGTTTCATCATATTGATGAAAATGTTTCATAAATCTTTTGTCATCATTTATTCATCATATTTTTGAAGTTTTCATAAATACGAAGAAGAGTTACATAAATATTGAATACAAATATTTCATAGATATTCATTCGTTTCATAAAAAACTTTTATAATCTTTGTGAACATTTTTTTTTGGAAACTCAGAAACTTTTAGAATATTTTCAAATTCTGGAACATCAATCGAAAATCAGAGGTTTTATATAAATTTTTTGAATTGTAAACAAAATTTTCTGAATTACAAATAGTGTTGTTTTTACAAACAAAAATATATCGTGAATTTCAAATGAGTTTTTTCTGAACTTGATTAAAATAAATTTTTGATGCTGAAATTGGTTCTGTATAATTGGATCAAATAAAATAACATAAATGTGCGCCCGGTACGCTAGTTGGTAGGGTGCTGGCTTATCAGTGCGGGGGTCGTGGGTTCGATTCCCACCAGATTCACTGGTATGTTTTCGCTACAACGCGCCGAAGGCCGTTGCTAGCGCTAGAGCTCGGTTAGGGTAATTGTATATAATTCGTAATTATATGATTATTAATTAATAAAAAAAAAAATAATATAAAATTAGTTATAAAAATATATTACTTGATTCGATTGCATCGGGCATCTAATTTTATATCATTAATCCAATCTTATAGAAATTTACATAATTTGATATGGTCACATATGTTTATATGCTGGTCCATATAAGCAATATCAAATAATATATGCTACAATATTAAACTGTTTATGTTACATACATAATCATATCAATTTGTATAAGTGGATATACATATACATAAATATAAATTCATTTTTAACCGCGCATATTATTTAATGTGTTCTCTTAAATGGAACTTTTTGAACATATCTGAACTTAAATTTTCTAAATTTTAATATTACGTTTTTTAATTTCAAATAGATAATCTTAACTTCAATTGATGTTTTGTAAATTTTAAACGGAAAATCCAAAATTTACTTAATTTTTTCTGAATTTTGAATGGAAACTCTAAACTTGATGTTCAAGGTTTTAACTTTATCCGTATCATACAAAGTATTTAAAACAAAACCTTTTATATACACTAGGGTGGGGCGATTTGTATGGAAGGAAAAAAATCTTAATGGGCGCTTCGCGTTTCTGATTCTTGGGATTGTACTGAGCAAAAAAGTTCACTAGACCATACGTCTACGGTGAAAATCGAGCTACCAGATTTTGACTTTACGGCAAAAAAGCCCTATTTTGAAATTAAAAATTAACCCCTTAAACCCAACCCACAAATATGATTGATGCATTAATCTACTAGAGAATCTTCCAAAGAAGAGATTGATACCATAATCTTGGATAAGCTCCTCCTACTTCCTGAGATATGACCATCCCACACATTGTTACTTTCACAAAATACGGCTAAAAAGTCAAAATCTGGAAGCTCGATTTTCACCGTAGACGTATGGTCTTGTGGACTTTTTTGATCAGTACAATCCCAAGAATCAGAAACGCGAAGCGCCCATTAAGATGTTCAAATCGCCCCACCCTAATTTACATACATAACCACATAAATTTGTTTAGAAAGTAAAAACATATGCCCTGTTTTTTAATCACAAGATTTAAATATTTTTGGATTTATTTTATTTCGTAATTACACTTTTAATTTAAAAAATAAATATTTTTATCTAAATCTAACATTTATTCGATAATATAATGTGAAAAAATAAAATAAAGCAAAACTGAACTCAGGAATTAAATAAAGCTAGATCCAAAGGTTTGAGAATTCATTATTTTTTTAGATCCATTTTGGATTTAACTTAAATTTAGAAAAGTTTTAATTTTTTCTTTCACATTATAATATAGTGTTAACCCGAACTACCCTAGATTTTTTTTTTGCTGAATTTTGAAAAGATATTTTGCATATGCTTTAGTAATGATTTGAGTATAAAAAACTGCAATCATGTTTTTGATCCTGCCTCCAAAACATTCAGAATGCCCTGTTACCATATCGCACTTGTTCAACAAAATGGTCATAACTCAAAATCCACTTATTGAAAGCAAACGACAGCAGACTGTCTCTATCCACTGTACAAATCTTAGATTGTGTTTTTTTTTTGCTACAGAGTACAGAAACCGATTTAAGATTTTACAGTGGGTAAAGATGACCATTGTGTATCGTTTTCTTGCAAAAAATTGATTTTGAACAATTTTGAGTTATGACCCTTTTGTTGACCAAGTGCGATATGGTAACTATGGGTGCCTAGGAGACCCATTGTTGACCAAGTGCAATATGGTAACTATGGGTGCCTAGGAGACCCATTGTTGACCAAGTGCGATATGGTAACTATGGGTGCCTAGGGGACAGGTTTTTTGACAACCTATTATACTATTATCAAATTAATATCACAGTAAAACAACAAAAATGCATCGAACATGCGACTTACACACAGAGAAATAAAGTGCCAGCCGAATTGAAAACTGTATTTTAATACATAAACGTTTATAAAAAACAACTACATACATAAATACATATTACAAAAAGCAAAAACAAATTTTTAGCGTTGGTATAAAAAAATGTGAAGCTAGTTGAGAATTTGAGAAATTTAATTTAATTGCTTCAATTTATTTTTATTTGACAGTTTTTAAAAGTTTTAACAAATCGATTTAATTGAAAAAAGTTGGAAAGTATTTTTTTCTGTGTAATAGAGTTCTTTGGGATATCATAATTTTTTAGACATTTTTTGCATTAAAAAATTATTGAAAATTTGTTTAGTTCATTGCGACCCGTTGAAAAATAATAAAGTTTTAGTAATATTTTTTACATAAAATTTAAAATTTGTTTATGTTTACAACACATAATGATAAATAAATTCAATCAGAATAAAACGATGTATCGCGACCCATTTAAAAGTTGTTAAGCTTTAAAATTCGATTTTTTCAGCCTTTTTTTGAATCCTAATAACTTTTTAACTGCTTATCAGCTGTGTGCTAACAAAACAAATTTACCATACTTTTAACCACATAGATATCTTAGTAAATTTTTAGCAGGTCGCAATATAGCAAACATTTTTGACCACTCTAATTGCTTTCCGAAGCATACTCAAATAAAAAAGTTAGTAAAGTCAGCAAAAAATTTTGCTGAGTCAGCAAAATTTTAGTCAGGAGGGTGCTTGCAAAAAAATATGCTAATGTCAGCAAAAATTAGTAGATTCAGCAAAAGTTTTGCTAAAACTTAGTGGATTAGAAATTAAAAAACCCTTGCTAAACATTAATAAAATGTTTGCTAAATATTAGTAGACTGAAAAAAAACCCAAAAAAACAGAAAAATTATACTTCAGTTAATTTATTTGCTGAAAATCATAAAATATATTTTTGTGATTCTTTTTAAAATAATTTGTAATGCGTTACAAATTATAAAAATGTTCATACTCCCAAATTGCCGATATGAATTAATGTAATATCTAAAAGCAATAGAAATAATTATACATAACATAAACGAAATTATCTTTGAACTACTTACATCAATTATAGTCTAAATGATGCTATCTTTTAAAGGAACGCAAATGCCGCAGAGAATTATAGAAACGAAAAAGTAACAAAATATAACATATACAATAGGGTGATAACTTTTTTTGGACAACATTCTCCCCTGGGGTTTTCTAATGGCAAATATTGTATTAATGATAAAAAAAACTATTTCAGTTCAATTTGGTAAAAAAACCTTGCGCACCGACAGCGATTTCTAAAATGCCTTTAATATGTTTTTTTTTAAATTTTTTTTAATAACAATTTTTTTTAAATATGGTTTTTACATATGTAAGTAAGCAAATTTGGAAGAAAATTATTCCATTGACTCGAAAACGGACTTTACTATTGATATCAGCATGCCTTAATTATATAGATGTGATGGTCAGACGTTGAGGCATCAAAAAAAGTTTTTTTTTTTAACTTTGTTTGATTCAAAACTTTAACGCGTTTGGTGCGGAACCTTTTTTAACGATAGCGAAAAACTAAAAACGCAGGTCTTAATATTTGTCCATGCCCTACACAATTATGTCTGGGGAGATTTGATATTTGCAAAAAATGCAAAAAGTTATCACCCTAATATACAACCCTTTTTTGCAATAAGAAAAAGGAAACAGAAAAATCTATCTAAGATGTATGTCTTTGTCTTTCGCTTTAGTCTGTCTACTTATTGCATATTTGTTTGCAATTTGACCACACAAGATTATTAATATATATAAGCATTTAGTTTACAAATACACATTTAATCTGTATTAAATTTATATATTTTATTTTGTCTTTTATTTAATTAATAGACAATTACTTTCACAAGCCGGTGACGACGCAAAATTTAAGTTGTTTTAATCCACTATTTTGTTTTATGTATGAAAAACAGATACAAACATCTTCCATGGTTGATTTTTTTATATTGTCTTACTAGAGTTTTTCTTTTTAGTATAATTTTCCTCGTCACTACTACATCGTGACATGCCGCGACATCTAATTCTTTCTGAGTATATCTTTCAGTCTAGTTGTCGTTCACACTATTGATGTGCTAACCAACACAATTTTTTAGCAAAATAAATTAGTAAACATTAGTTCAAAACAGTTAAGTGCTGAATAAGTATAACTAAAATTTTAGTTTAAAACATAATTTTAGCAAAAAATTTGCTGAAAAATAGTATACCTAATCTACTGACTTATTTTTTTAGTGCATTTTAAAAGTGTTAATCTTATTATTTTATATTTAAAACGTTAATGATCAATTAACACATCAAATATATTCAGCTGATTATATTCTACAAAAAAAGCACTAAAATAAAGGGGTAAAACTGAAAAATATTCTCGATACAGAAGTTTTAAATATTACTTAGGTGATTATTTAAATTTTAACGATTTTTTCCAATACTGATGTTTTTTCCATTTTTTTGATTTAAAATTTTAACAATTTTTACCCAATTTTTTCCCCCCAATTTTTGTCTAGTTTTTAAATTTTTAGCGATTTTTTTTCAATTTTAGATAATATAGCGATTTTGAGGATTTTTTCCTCCAATTTTTTTTAATTTTGAGGATTTTTCGAATAGTGTAGATTTTTTTTTTTTTAACTTATACGATTTTTTTTCAATTTTTATCATTTCCGAGTTTTTGCTTTTTTTTCAATTTTACAGATTTTTGAAATTTTGAAGATTTTTTTTTTAATAGATATTAATTTTTAATAGATATTAATAAAATCTTAATTGAAGCTTAATCAATTAAATAGTTACTAATTATTTTAATTTAAATTGTTTGTCTTTCCATTCTATGGTGTCATCGCAAAAAAATCGCTTAGAATTGGAAATCTGTTCCAACTAAAAATTTTCAAGACCAAATAGGATGTAGGAAATACAAATTGGTACCTACTATAATCGAAATAAAAAAAAAATTGTTTTATTAAAAAAATATTTAAAAAAAAAAACCAAAAAAATAACTGCTAAAAATAGTAGTTTTTGTCAATTTTACAGTTGTTTCAAAATGTTTGTAATAAAAAATTGTCAGTAGTTTTTACGACATTGTTAGTTGTTTTTACTATATTTGTTAGTTGTTTTTCAACAGTAAAAAAAACTGCATTTTTAGTTATTTTAAGGGTAATTACCTTTGTCACCTTTCTAACTGAATTTACAGTTGTTTTAACTGTCATTTTCAGTAGATTTTACTGACAAACTTTTTTCAATTTAGTACATCCAATTGTAATTTGTTTGCTTAGTAGACAAAAGAAACATTTTAGAAATTAATATAAATTAGTTATTGATTAGCAACTAATAATTAGTATTGTTGTTTTATAAATGTGAATTGAAAAGAAATGTATTGTATTGTATACATTCATATATACAAAAATCGAATAAATCAAAATTAAAATCAAACTAGACTTGTGTTTTATTTAAATGTTTAAACTACTGGTAAGTACATTTTGTTTTGTTTAAATTTGTTTTAATTAAAAATACTCTAAGTTCCCCAAACCCCTAACGTTTTCCTGGATCCGCTCCTGATATTATGAGTGTATGGAATATGTTAAATGAAAAATTAATAGATTTCATTTTGAATTGTCAGGTTTGATTATTATAATTAAAATGTTACTATTATAAATAGAAAACAATCATAAATGTTAGAGAAAGACGAAAAAAATCTTGTGAGGATCAGCATTAGAGGGATTGCCGCACTTTCGACCAGTGTTGCCAGGTTTGACGGTTTATCGTCATTTTGACGATTTTTAGTACCCAAAACAACTACATAAATGACGATTGGACGATTTTTGCTACCAAAATGACGATTTTTGGACAAAACTTTAATATGTCAGCAAAACATATTTATTTGTCACCGGATCTATTTTTCGTTTATATTATTTCGTTAAAATTTAAAAAAAACTTATTTTTATCGAAATCTAACATAACAATAAAATTTTGAAAAAATGCTAGAAAAATTAATTAGTGTAATATTTAGATGTAAATAAGAAAAATATTTAAATAAGAAACTGTATGCAATTTCTTGCGAAAAAACAGACCTCGAATAAAAACAATAAAGTGCTTCAAAGTGAAACTTCATATTTTCACAGTTTATATTTGAAAATGGAAAAACAAGCTAATTTTGAATAAAAATAATTTGTATTTAGAAATGTCAAAGCCGAACCCAAAATTAAAAATATGAAATAATCAAAAATTTCTAAATCTCTTGTTACGCAGAGAGAATTTCTTGGACGAGTTTTAATGAAATTTGTTTATTAAACTGATGATGTTTCCTTCACAATGTGATTGAAATTTTTTTTTAAACTTGATGAAAAAGCTTCTTAGTTTTATTGAAAGCGTTTTAATGAAACTTTTTCATTAGTCATTTGAAATTTTTAATAAATAATATGAAATTTTTCATTAAATTTTTTGAAAACCTGCATTAATTTAATGAAAAGGTTTAAAAAATTCATTCATTTAATAAGAAAAAAAACGTTTAATTAAATTAATGGACGAATTACAGTCACATTTCATAGATCTAATGCAAAAATTTATTGATAACATTCAGAAAGTTCTCTCACTTTGTTAATGAAAGTCCAAATTAAAGAAATGAAGAAATAAATTGCAAAAGAATTTCCAGAATTTTTAAAAAGAATTTAAGATTTAAAAGTTGTGCTACTGAAATGCTGTTCAGAATAATGTAGAAGTGATTGAAAAATTAAGCGGTAAAGCGCCATAGTTTTAAAATATCATGATTTTCGAAGTTTAAAAGATAGAAGTGTCGTAAATACTGTTATATTACAACGACAGCATGTTAGCACATGAAATGTGAATTACACTATTGTCTTTTATATTTTTTTATTATTAAAACTTTATGGACTTATAAAAAATATTTTTATTAGTTTTGTGCGCCCCGGTAGGCTAGTTGGTAGCGTGCTGGCTTTTTAGTGCGGGGGTCGTGGGTTCGATTCCCACCAGAGGCACTGGTCTGTTTTCGCTACAACTCGCCGAAAGTAATATTAGCTAGTGCTCGGTTAGGGTAATAGTATATAATTTGTAATTATATGATAATTAATTTATAAAAAAAAAACAAAAAATTTTTTACAGTTTTTTGTTTTTATATACATCGAGATTATTTTTATGTTATTTTCAATTTATAACGAGCTTTCAACCTCCGTATATTTACAAAAATAAAGCAAATCAAACATATTAGCTAGGTTGATACTAGTATTTCGATCTGGCTAAAGATCTCATCAGAACCCGAAGTTGAAAGCTCGTTATAAATTGAAAATAACATAAAAATAATCTCGATGTATATAAAAACAAAAAACTAATATAACTGTAAAAAGTATTACTTGAGCCAGAGTACAAACTAAAATTTTTTTATATAAATAGAACATTTTTGGTCTTCAAAGTTTAGTAACGTCATGATGCTTGTTAGGAAAAGACCTAACCACGTGGTTGATTACTAAGAAGACAAGAATGGAGCAAAATTGATTATTAATAGGTTTTTTGTTAAAGTTCTGCCTATTATGGAGGCTCTAACTTTTCTAAAACTTCGGGTTCTGATGAGATCTTTAGCCAGATTGCTTTATTTTTGTAAATATACGGAGGTTGAAAGCTCGTTATAAATTGAAAAAATTTTTATTTTGACGATTTTATGACGATTTTTTCAAAATATTATGACGATTTTGACGACTTTTTCTTTAAAATTTGACGATTTTATGCTCAACAAACCTGGCAGTACTGCTTTCGACCTAAACTACTGAAGAACTCATGGTTTGATCAGTTATATACAGTGGTGGTCACCTAATTAGTCCACTCTTCAATAATTTTTTTGTAGTTATTTTCCTTTGTTTTTAAAAGACTTTCTTTTACATGCCAGATCTGAAATATTACCATTACGGTTCATTTAAGAAAAACTACACAGGTAGAAATTTGAGATGGTATAAACAACAATGGCATGTGTTTTCGATGGTACACAAATAAAAGCATTTTCGAAGAGCTAGTTGCCAATGTTATGGAATAAAAGCATTACAAATGTATTATTTTCGATTTGCTTTTTAAACGTTCCCAGAAAGTACTTTTCTTACAAAATTTACAACGGTTTCTGAAGTACATTAAAAACATTGCTTTAAAGCGTTTTTTCTAACGTTTGCAAAAAGCACTTTAGCAGTAATTCTTTTAAAAAGTATATTTTTGATTATTTGAAAAAACACCGTCAAAGCATTGGTTTGAAACGTTTTAAAAGTGTTCGAAAAAAGTGACTTCCCAAAACTTCTTTTTCTGCAAAATTGCATTCAATAATAAAAAAAAAAATTGTGAGAAACATTAGCTCTGAGGGCCTTGAAATATATGTCTTTATGATCAAATGGAAAAATCCATATTTCAATTGATTGCATTGAAATTTCCAAATACAAAACTTAAGTTTTTGAATGAAATTTTTATATCAAAATAAACAATTTTGCTGAAACTCAAGTTACATTCAAGTGCAATTCAAGTCCTATTTTCCAATTTTAAGCCTTGATTGATATTTTTTCTAATTATCTTTTAAGTTTTTACATTTTTCTACATCGTCTCCCGAAATCCACCCAAGTGACTTGTTTCACAATATTATCACTATTTGGTATAAGAATAGTACAGTAAGAGTAATTATTTTTTAAAAAATGTTGCTTTTATTTGTCTTTGTCCTTCGCTTTAGTCTGTCTACCTGTCTGTATATTTGTTTGCAATTTGACCACTCTAGATTATTAATCTCTTTAAACATTTAGTTTACATATAATCATCATTTAATCATTTACATTTAATCTGTATTAAATTTAAATATTTTATAATGTCTTTTATTTAATTAACAGACAATTACTTTCACAAGCCGGTGACAACGCAGCATTTAAGTTGTTTCAATCCACAATTTTGTTTTATGTATGAAAAACAGATATTAGATTCTATTAGATTTTACATTTCATTGTACCCGTATGTTTGCTTTGAGAGTTCTGCATGTTTTGTTGATTTTTTTAAATTGTATTTCATTTTAAAATGTTACTATAATTAATTTGTTACTGACAATTCAAAATGAAATGAATTTTAAAAGACCAACCAATAATACATACAAAATTCTCAAACCAATAAAGTTTGATATAATTTTTATTAAAAATATAAATTATGTTTTTCGACCTTTAATTGTGCGCAATGAAAATGAAAATTATTCAAGCTCGAGGCCATACTCTATATTTCTTTATTAGGATATTGTCCTAACAAATAATCTATAGAGTTTTTGTTTTCAAATTTATTAGTTGACCACTTTCAGGAATGTGTTGATAGATCTGTTTCTGGAATTTTACAGGTTCCCATCTTCAGAACACGTTTTTGAAGAAGTGACAATTCCATGCAAACCTCAAACATTCATATATACTTTTCTCAATAACGAGTCAAAAAATAATAACTGTTGACCATTAAATAAATAACATGTGTTTTGTGTGATGTATTGAAATTTATTGTTCTCTTTATTATTTTTATTTTTTTTGTATTTTTTTGTAAGTCTAATTATTAACTTTTAAAAATACATATATCTATAATTATTTTTATTTAAATTTATTTTCATCGGGATAAACATTAATTGCATTTATAGTAATTAAATGTGCTAAAATCCCAAAACTTATTTAACAAATTGTGAAAAGCAATCTGATGTAGGCGTGTCCCTATCCGGATTTCATTCCTGCCTAAGGAAATCTTCAGGGGACTTTGTTATTAGAATTTCTAGAGATATTTGTTATGTTAAATCACAAACTCAATGAGAATTTCTTGTCCTCGTCTAGGAGCGAGATTCAAAATTTAAAATATCAAAGAAAAACCAAAACAACAACAAAAAATTGTCACAATTGGCTTTGTCATTTGTTAAATAAGTTTTGTCAATTTGTTAAATAAGTTTTGGGATTTTAGCACATTTAATTACTATAAATATAATTATTTTTGTTTTTATGTATTACCCATGAAGTGGCAATACCAGGTGGAATTATTAGAAAATGTCTTTTTTAAATAAACAATTCCTGAACAATCAAACAAAAGAAAATTTAAATTTAAAAATATTTGTAGGATTTGGAATTTTTCATATTCTTTTTCATCCCAAACAAGGGAAACAAAATCTCTTTTTTAAATAATTGCACTCAAAAAAGTTTGCAGTTACTATATGACAGTTGTTTGTGTAGTAATCAGTAGATGTTGTTTTTAACTGTTGTTTAACAGTTGTTTTTGTATAAAATAATACAAAACAATTATTATGACAGTTATTTAAAAAAACAACTGAAGAAAAATACTGTATTTTTGTTACTTTTATATGACATAATATATATTTTTTTTTTTTTTTTTTTATTTTAGTTAATGTACTTATAATTAATATAATTACATTACTCCCATTGGAGCTTCTAGCAACTAATATATATTATATAACAATAATTAAGTGTTTTTTTACTACGACCTTTTTTTAGTTGTAATTCAGTAAATAAATAAACAAGCTCAAGGACAGCGAAATATCGAAAATATGACAAATAAAGAATAAAATATAATAAAACAAAACTGACCTCCAGCTTCAATATTTATTAATTGAATATTATATAATGTTAATCAATGAATGTCCTAATTTTGTTAATCACCTGTTTTCATCACATCACATCATCTACAATTCACTTCCCTTACCTAACGCGAAAGGTTTTTGTGGTTTTTAATGCATTTTTATTCATTTAACACCTAAAAAATGCAAGTGATAGATTTGACAGTTCAAGTGATTAAAATAACCCTCGGGTGATTTAGAAAATTGCGCTTTTAATAAATTATTTTATTTGAAAACTACGTAAGACAACGCGGACAATCACCGCGTTCATCACCGTGTTTTATAAAATTCCAAAAAATTAGGTGAAGTGTGATTTAAAAAATTAGCCTAGAAGTAAAACATAAAATTTAGAGCAAATTTTTATTAGACGAACAAAATTTTTGGGTTTTTCTGATTTGACCATATTGAAAATACTTTTTTTTTGTTTAAAATACAATGCTTTAAAATAATTATCTTTTTTGTTTGAAATTTTTTTTTTAACAAAAACAGACACATTTTGTAAAATAAACTTTTCCAAAAGTTCGATGATTCAGGATTTGCTTTTAAATTTTAAGGTTTTTTTTAACACATTTCAAATAAATTACGTTAAAATAAGGAATATTCGTAAAAATAAATACTATTTTCTTAAGAGGAACCAGGTGTCGAATTACGGCATTCGTGATCGTAATTTTGCTATCAAAATAATTTTTTTATTTCTGAAAATAAAACATTTAAACGAATTTTTTTCGATCAGGGATGTTGTAGTTCGGTCCTTGATTGAAAATAAATATAAAACTCGGTGTTTTCATTATTAGTATTTTTGTAGTTACTGAATAAAACAACTGTTTTCGAACGTTTTCACTCGACTACGTTTGCCGTAATTCGTCATCTGTATTTTTTAAAAAAAATTTGGAAACGACCCAGTCAGAAACTGACAGTGGTACAAAAAATCAAGCACTGGTATACCACTGGCTAACCGAGGAATTGCAAATATACGACTGTTAGAACACTTGTTTAAGGCGCTTTACCAGCGTTTCCAAAAAGCATTTTGCGAGTATTTGTTTAACAACAATTTCAGTGGTCGACAGTAAAAATCATTGTCAAAGAATTGGCTGAAACCACTATGCCAACGTCGGGAAATAGTGTTTTCCCAATGCTATCCAGTCACAAAATTAAAGCATTTATTTTATAAAACTGACGATGATTTGTTTAAAAAAGTTTGTAGTCGGAAGGTTCCGAGTTCGAGACCGGTTTCAAGCAAATTTTGTGATATTTTATACTTTTTAATATTTTTTCATATAAAACTATTTTTTTAGTTTTGGTTTGTTTTCAGAACGTTGGCAAGTTGTTTCCATCAAACCTAATGTCAGTGCTGACACATTTGAGCAGAAAACTGTTATCCAGCGGTTATCATTCATCTGTGGTTTAATATATCAAGATTTATATGTCTCGTTAGCTCAAGGGTTAGAGCTATCGGCTGACAATCTGGTGGGCAGGTTTCGAATCCCGGCAGGACCAAAAAAATTATTGTTTATATGAACTTTTTTTTAATTTTATTTTTTAAAAACAAATTTTTAGACCACCTTTTTCATGGTTTTACCAACATTTAGCCAAATTTGGAAATTTTGTTTCCCCAGTGCTTGCCCGACACTTTTTAACAGACGTACCTTTTGTCTAATGAGCTTAGAAAAGCACTCGTTGCCAGCACTTGTACCACTTGCTAAAGTGATGTCTTTTTCTGACGTGGGACTGTCTTAAAAAATGTGACTATAATTTTAAAATTTATTAGCAATCAATTGTCTATTTCTTGTTTTATTTTATTATAAAAAACTGTTTTTTTGATTATGAATTATTTTATAAGAACTAATTTGCCTGTTAAGTTAACTGTAGTTCAAAAAATTTCCCCATAATTTATCTAAATAACTTTTACGAACAGAAACCCTATATTTTGATTTTGCTTTTATTTTAAGCTTTTGTTAATTTTTATTGTAATTTCTAAAGTTCAGGAATTTCAAAATGACAACTTTTTCTAATAATTCTACCCGTATTGTTGTGACATGGTATCACCAAAATATTTTCACATTAAATTGTGAAACAAAATAGTTTGTATAAAAGAATTATAAACTTTTATATGAGAAATCAGTGTTATAAAAACTAATTTAAATTCTGTTGTAAAAATTAATATTATAAATGTAAATTTTTTTTTTTTGTAAAAATGGAAAATTATATCATAGATTATATAGATCTCAAACACTTGTTCTTCTTTTAACAACAAACACATGCAAATATTTTTTATATGGGTATATGACGTATGATCAAAACACTTTCTCACGAGTTACGTGCTCTGACAGCAAATGGCAAAGACATTGAGATCTATGTAATCTATGAATTATATATATTAGAGCGGCATTACGTTATATGGACGAAATGTTTTTTTTTCGGAATTTTAATGAATTTCGAGCTAAATATTGTGGCAGTTACTGTAAAAAATAGATGATAAAAATTTGGAGAAGATCGGATAACTATTCCCCGTGCCCCGCCGAAGAGGTCAAAAGTCAGATTTTAGAAGATTCTATATTTCGAACAAGATTTGATTAAGAAATTGTTTTTTTTTCTCGTAGATTTGTAAGGAAATTGCTACACTTGTTCATCAATGCGTATTTGTTAATAAACGGATGAACAAAATTTTAAATTAACCCTTCTGTGACCAGTTGGCCATAAAGTTTTATATTTTTAATATTGTAAAAACTTCATGTTTTGCATTTCTTTTTTTTTTTCAATAATCTGAAAATTTAAAAATCATTAAACCCTTTTCTCCCATTCGGTTCAAAATTGCTTAATTCTCGAATAGTTTCATTAAACTAAAATTTAAATAAAAAAATGTACATAATGATTTACTTTTTTAATTAAAATTTATTAACTTATAACGAACACCGGTTATAACGAACTTTTCTTATATAACGAATGATTTTTCTGGCCCCAACACATTTACTAACATACAGTAGTCGCTCGGTTATATGAACTAATTCAAACAGAGCCTGTTCACTAAATGGAGAAGTTCACATAATCGAAAGAATATAAAATAAGTAACTCAAATGATTTTTATTACATTAAGTTTTTATTTTTAATAATTAATGTACATGAAAGTAGTCGGTTATATTTTTTTGCTTCAAGGGATTTTTGTAGTGCCTTGTCCTCAAAAGACAATCACTCAAAACTCAACACTCAAAACATTAAAAAAAATCAACGGTTGCAGGTTCTTCACTTATTTCGGTTAAAAACATACTTCTAATAAGACAAACATTTAAAAAATCAACGGTTGAAAGCTGTTCACATAATAGAGATAGGCTGTGTTCACTCTTTAGAACCTCCTGTGTTTAAATTTTTTTTGTTCACTATTCTGGAAGTTTACATAACTGGATATTCATATAACCGAGCGACTACTGTATTTCATACAAAATAATACTGTTATAACGAACACCGTTTATAACGAACTAATTTTTTAGACCTTTTTACGAATTTTCATACACATTTTTACGCTTATAACGCACACGTTAAAAATCGATTTTTTTTTTTTTTTAAACTTAAGCTTTTTACTTGAAACTTCACTAAGGAGAATTAAAAACTGCATGATACGTAATTAGATGTAAAATTTTTTTTAATATTACAAACAAAAATTCTAAAATTAGGAGAATTTAAGAAAAAAATCTGTAATCGTATTCATTTTTTTAAAATGCTTAACACTTTGCTTATAACGAAGAAAATTGTTAAGTCCCAACGAGTCGTTATAACCGTGCTCCACTGTATTTAAACCTGTATTTGTATTAAGTAACATAGTGTCCACACTAGATATTAACTTTAATATTTGTCTGTCACCAAACTTCAAATTCAATCGCAGAGAATTATATTACTTGTGGACCACGCATTACTGTTACTGTTAGTATTATATCTGATATCAAAATGGTGTTATTATAAATTTCTAAACAACAATATCATGATATGAACTGTCAAAATACACACACACATGCATAAATGATTGTAAACAAAAAAAGTAAATAAAAGTTAAACGTCTGAAATTAAAAGAAATACAAGAAAAAGTGTATTAAAAACTTTTTAACTGTTATAAATACATTCAGTTATTTTTTAATCGCATAGTTGAAAATTGAATGAATAAACGGACGTCTTTACTCAACGGGAGACAGAAAATTATGAGAAGACCTGATATAAATATGAATACGTGTTCTCCACCCTAGATAATTTAATTCCGTTATTCTATTGACGTTCTCAAATTAATATCTAATGTGGACTCCGTGTAAATACGTAAAATATATAATATAGGATACTTTTACTTATAATAACCTCTTAAATTACGTAAATTTGTTTCTTTAGAAAAGAGATTTGAAACAACAAAACAGCAAATCTTAAATTATGTTAAATAATAATTCAAATTGTCATTACTTTAACCCTTTAAGATCCAAGATGCATGCAAAAAGTTCTTGATTTTTCAAGTTTAACGTAAAATAATTTAAAAAGTATTACACTTTAACTGTAGTTTTACATATTTTATGAAATGAAGGGCTTATTGTAAAAACTTGAAAAGCCACATTTTATTTTTTGCTTGTTTTCGCCTTTTTAAATGCAACCAATATTACATTTGCAGGACCTTTATGCTCTAGATACTTGCAATACGTGTTTAAGGAAGACTTCTATCAAACATTAATCAAGGGATGCCTAGAACACAGCGATAATCCATAAAACAGTAAATGTGGCTTATCAAGATTTTACAATAAGCTCTTCAAATATAATTTAGTTAAAAAAATATTAGGACTTTTTTTTATTTTAATAAGTCTACAACTATTGGAAATATTCGTGGTTTCATGAGAAAACATAAAGGCTTGCAATGGTGAGCATGGTCATAAAGGTGAGCTTGGTCACAATGGTGAGCTTGGTCACAATGGTGAGCTTGGTCACAATGGTGAGCTTGGTTACAATGGTGAGCTTGAGCTTGGGTTAAATAAATGCTGCCTCTAATCCTTATACTTTGTAATTTTTTCGTCGTATTCTTGAACTAATTCCTGTTTTGGCTCAGAGTGCGCCGAGCAGTCATTAACCAATTTTTAAGTTTGCAATTAAAGCATGGACACGATGAAATGTTTTGATTTTAATTTTATTATACATTCTTATAATAAAGTCAAAATTAAAATTGACGCTTTGTCAATTCAGCGCATGCCTCTCCATATTTTATACAATCAAAAAACAATTGCTATTTGGTGCGATATATGGCCAAATATTGATTTTTAACCTTAAATGCATCCATTTAGTATTAGCGAAGATTTCTGAAATTTTAATCGAAAAATTATTAATTCGTTAGCAAAAGTTTTTTTGTGGGTTTGATGTTTGTGTTGCTCAGTAATGAACAAACTTCATATAATTTTTCATAAAGTATAAGATCATATTCTGCATTGAAGATTTCGTTTTTGACTATTTCTGTCTCGAATAGAAGACTTTTTATATGCAAAAGTCTACTAATCACTTATTTTCAATATAAGATAAAACTTTTGCCAACCATCATATATTTGTTTAGAGGAAACCATATTCCATCATATTGCATCCCCCAGTTTCTGCAGATTTTTTAAATATAACACCAGCATGGCTGTATTTTAATTTTTTATTCTTTTGATATTTTGATACTTAATATATTTTAGAACTCAAAAAGTTTAAAATTGGATTTCTACACTAATAGAAATAAACCTGTAAAAATAGAAGAAAAAGCTGAAAAAGCTAGTAAAAAGCTAAAAATTAGGTAAAAATGACCACGAAGAAAAAACTGCTAAATTTAACAGATTTTTTTCCTCAATATTAATTAAATAACAACAGCAAAAATAAATCTGTTAACTTTACAAAATTTTAGTTATTTTCGATGTGAATTTTAATTAATTGCAATTAGCATTTTACTCTGTAAAATTAGTAAAAACTTTTACTAAATATTTGTAGACTCAAAATAGCAAACAAAAACTGTAATGTTAACAAAATGTTTGCTGTATTTACCTCAAATTAAGTAGAATGCAAAAATCAACAGAAATTGTTGCTAAAAAAATTGTAGATTGCTAATTTCATAAGGGCAGACTTTTATTCGCATTAAAAAAAAATAAAAAAAAAACTTACATTTGTTAATGATTTTTTTGTCTTACATTTTACATTAAATAAATTTTACATTTTTTAATGATTTTTTTTTTGTCTGCTAATATTTATTAAATGTTTTTTCTGATTTTTGTTACTTTGAATTAACTAAAAATTTAGCTCAAATATAACTAAATATTTGTAAATTCAACAGAGGTTGAAAGCTAAATTATACAGAGGTTGAAAGCTCGTTATAAATCGCAAATAACATAAAAATAATCTCGATGTATATAAAAACAAAAAACTAATAAAACTGTAAAAAAAACAGATTTATTTTTGCTATTACAAATTACTAATATTTAGTAAAAAAAAAAAATTGCTAATTTTAGCAGTTTTTTCTGCACGATAATTTTTAGTAATTTTTTTATTTTGCTATTTTTACAGGTTTATTTCTTTGAGTGCAGTGCTTACAGGAGTTACAAAATTTACATATATGTATGTAGCTTTGTAAAAATTTTTATTTTACGAAAGTACTCTAAGTTATGCCAATAACTTTTTTTTTTTTTTGTGCGCCCCGGTAGGCTAGTTGGTAGCGTGCTGGCTTATCGGTGCGGGGGTGGAGGGTTCGATTCCCACCAGAGGCACTGGTCTGTTTTCTCTACAACGCGCTGAGGGCCATAGTAGCTAGTGCTCGGTTAGGGTAATAGTATATAATTTGTAATTATATGATAAAAAAAAAAAAAATTTTTGGTCTAAATTTTAATCTTGTTAAAAGTTTGTTGGTGTTTATGAAAAAAATTTCCATTTCTCTGTCTGGCAGAGAAATTGTATCGATTTTTCTGTTTTATTACTAGCTTTTACGGAAAATCTTCCTATTTTAGATTTTCATCTTCAGTAGTTGCTAAATCCATTCCATAGTCAAATAAAGTAAAACTCGCACATTTTTCATTTATATATTTTTAAAAAATTTTAAAATGCTTTTTATATTTATAGTAGAAAAATTAAAACTCTGACTGAATTGTGTTTTTGATTGGTATTGAAGTTTAATGAAACACTTCTTAATTTGGGTTAAATTTGACCCCAAAAACACAGGGTTAATGTTAACTTATTGTAAAGTGTTTGTATATTACATTTCTTAGACGAATTTATAGACAAATGTTTAACAAATGAAAATTTGCATATGCTAAGTTTAAAAAGTGTTAAAAAAAATGGGTTATTTATTCGCTCAGGACAAAGAACGATTAATGTTTGTTGTAATGTTATTGTAATGTTATTGTAGAAAATGCTTAACAACTTTAAAAAGAACCATTGTAGTAATTTATAAAAGAATCCAAGAACAAATAAGCAAATTTTTATAAAATTACTTAATAAAAATACAGGAATACTAAAATCTGACCACGGCACGGCTTAATTAATAACCATTTTATAACAACTGTCACAATATTATATTCCGCGCGAAAATTAATGAAAATCCAAAGTTGATTTTTTAATGCCACCCAAATATATCGCACACCCAGTTCAAAAGTGACTCAACTCAAATTTTAATTTTTCGGTTTTATATGCTTAAACTATACACAATATACTCGTTTATCTATAAAAAAAATATCAGTGTATTTTGTTGTTGTTAACTGTTGCTAAAAAACAGTTATGTCTTTCTTTATGTTTCAATTGGTATAAAGTTGCAAATATTTTTTGCCGCTTTCTGAAAAATGAAAAATTTTGAGTTGAGTCACTTTTGTACTAGGTGTGCGATATATATATATTAAATTTGATTTGATTGATTTCTAAATAAAAAATAATAATAATACAACATCATTTATTACAATATTTTTTGTATTTATTTTGTAAATTTTAAAATTGAATGCAATTTTTTTTTTTTTAATATAATTTTATAATTAACATACTCTAAGTTCTACATACAAAAAAAAAAAAAAGAAATATAGTTAAAATTATGTTTGTAACACAATACAAAATCAATATCGTATGTATGATTATAATGGAATGTAGAAACACGTTTTTTTTTTTTTTTTTAATAGAAAAACTAAAAATAAAACTTAGAGGCTGAAAGACAGAAAAAATGTGTATACAAATAAAAAATAATTGGAAAAACTTATGATTCGATTAGATTCGTTTAGATTTAAAAAAATAGCTGCAATAAACAGAGTATCTGTCTGTTTTTACTCGTATTAACAAAAACATAAAAAAATAAAAATTCAAAAAGTTTAATGTTTTGCATTAAATATTTTTGTACAATAAAAACTTAAAATAAATTAAAATGTATAATAAATAGGCTGCTTCTGATTTTAAAAAACTTCAAATTCGAATTTTGAGGGACAACACTGGGTTAGATTAAGATTTATGAAAAAAAATTCTTTCAAAATTGTCAAAAAAAAAAGTGGTCGCTACCAGACTTTGAAAATGTTTCCCTTTTTAAAAAGGACATATTTTCTTAAAAATATTTTTTTAAAAAACTTAAAAAAATATGAACACAAATTTTTGCTTGTATAATATTCAACCCCCGACAACTCAGGAAAAAAATATTTAAAGCTTCATTACTCAAACCGATACGTTTCGTAAACTGACTTTAACACCATACAATGTGTAAAAATAGTACCTACTACATACAATATGTTGTTCTCGATTTCACATATTAAACAAATGTTGACGGATTTGGGAAAGTTAATTATATTTTCAACAGAAAATATTACTTCCCGCAAATACGCCACCATTTGTTTAATATGTAAAACCGAGACAACATATTAAATGAAGGTACAATTTTTACACCTTGTATGGAGTTACAGTAAGTTTACGAAATGTATACGCTAGAGTAATGAAAACTTTAGTTTTTAAAAGATTGTTAACCCTTAACTACACTCGGCCAAAAAAAAGAAAAAAAACGGCTAAAATTTTGCATTATTTCTAGTGTCCGACCGAACAGTTCGGCTAGCATTATGGACAATTTTTTTATTTTAAAGCATTATGGACAAATTTGGCGGATGGAAAAATGATTATTGGGCTGATTAGATGCTATTTTGAGTGTCAAATTTGAAGCAAAGTCTGTAGTTAAGCAATAAATTCACTGTTCGGCCTCAGAAAGTTCGGCTTTTCTCTTAAATTTTATACACAAAATCGAAATTAGTCGGCTCAACAAACATGTTTCAAATAAATTTGTCATCATTGCCTCTAGATATCAAAAAATCGACAAAATATAGTTTTTTGGCCGATCTGTTCGGTCGGACACTAATTATTTCCAAAGCTCCAATTACGAATAAATGATTTTAAAAAATATAAAGATTGCAAATATTAAAATAATGTTGGTCGCTTTTCTTTACACACATCCTGGGAATTAAAAAAATATATACTTAAGGGATATCTCTGTCTACTTAGCGTGTCGAAGCGATTTTATTTTGGTGGATTTGGATAAAAAAAAATATTAAATATATTTTCGATGAAAGCATCTAACTAATTTTACATTTTAAATTGTTTTATTTGATCACAATTACTCAGTTGCAAAACAATAAATATTTGGTGCATCGTTAACCCATTTTTTCCGTAGCTCAAAAGTGTTACATAAAATACAGTTGATGGTGATGACTAAATATTTTCAAAAAAAAGAGCAAAATTTTGTATACATGAGACAAAAAACGAATATTTTAATAATAATATCCACTTTTCTCTGTTTGAGACTAATATTCATCAAAATCATCTCATGTGCAAAATCTGTTTTTGATTTTTTTTGTAGTGACTTTTTCGGTCTTCGGTCGACAAGGGTTAATATTTTTTTAATACTAATAATTTATTACTTTGAAAATTTTACCTAAATAAGAATTAAACATGTTTTTAGTTGGTTAATTTGAACAAAATTCAGTTGTAACTATCAATTTTATTTTGTGAGACCTCCGGTTAACATGGGTTAACGTTACGCCATTAAGTTATTTTGATCTAATAAAACAATGTACAATGTAAAATTAGTTTCTTTCGCCACAAATATATTTTTAATTTTTTTTTTTATCAAAAATACTGACTTTCATCAAAATCTGCCAAAATTAAATCGGTCCACACGCTAAGTGGATAGAGGAAATACTTCATATATTTTTTTTTTAATACTCATGATGTGTGCAAAGAAAAGCGACCAAAATTATCTTAATATTTGCAATCTTTAAATGTTTTAAAATGAATTATTCGTAATTAGAGATTTGAACATTATGCAAAATTTTAGCCATTTTAAGGGTTAACAATTTTATAAAAACTTAATATTTTTTTCTAGAGTTGTTGAGGTTAAATATAATTCAAAAAAAAATTGAGTAAATTTGTTTTTTAAAGTTTTTTTAAAAAAATATATTTATGAAAATATGTCCTTTTTTAAAATCGGGAAAAGAAGTCTGGTTGGTCGGTCGCGACCCCTTAATCTTTTTAAATGAATCTTAATCTAACCTATTGTTGTTCAATATTCAACATTTTGTTTTTTTTTTTGTAAGAAACAGCCTAATGTATAAACTAAAAAGTAAAAATAATGGACGGTATAAAAAAAAAATACGTAAAAAAGTTTCAAATTGCTGAAAACTTTTTTATAAAGAGATTACTATTGTGACAAAACAAATAATAAAGAAATATCAAAATTACGATCTACATTATTGACAATATTCTAAAAAAAAAAAAAATCAACAATAAAAACATTTTTAAAAGTAACCATTGTCGACATTTTTCAGTAAAGATTAGTTAAACATTTTTATTTTCTATTATTTTGTCACAATTTGTTAGTTTTTTAAATTATTGTTCATAATATTGATCGTGTAAGGGCCACTAAACATTTTAAATTTTATTTTGCATTAGAATGCCTTAGAGACAATCAATATTAATAAAAATATTAAATCAATCATTGAAAACATTTTATTCTTGAATATATCAAGAGTTAAATGATACATTACAAATAGAATTGACCGAGGGTTTCTAAATTTGATTAATTTTTGTGTAAACACATACTCCATGGAGTCCATAGCACCACATTCAGTTTTTCAAATTTTCAAAAACTCGTGTTTTTTTTCACGGTTTTAAAAAGTATTCGATTTATATGGCTATCCTTTTGCACACTTATGCAACAAAAAATACATATTAAAAAAATCGAGTAATGTAATTTTTTAGATGCATTTTCGAAATTGTTCTCCCCCTTAAAATTTTTTTTAAACATGGATAAATCGAAAATTTAACGTTTTTTTTTTATAAAATTAAATTTCGCTTTTTCTGTGACGCAAATGTCATCTAATTTCTTTGATTTTAAAAAAAAAAACCTTATCCATTATTTTCATAGAAAAAATTTATTTTTTTGTATAATTTCAAAGTTACACACTTTGGAATTTTTTATTTTTTTTAAAATAAAAACCGCGAAAAATTGCGTGTTTTTGAAAAATTTAAAAACTGATTATGGAGATGTGTTATGGGCTCCAGAGAAAATATATGTTATTACTAAAAAGAAAATCAGACGACATGAGGTAAAAAAATTTGCAATTTTTTCATTATCTATCAACGAGGGAATGAATGAATGATATTTATCTGATTCTTTAAGTATTTAAAATATTATCAATAATATTGATTGAATGTGAAGCAATTGTGTAAAATTGTTAGCGAAAACTTTAATTGTCTGAAATAAAACTTAAAATGTTTGAAACCAAAACTTAAAAAAAAAAATCCAAATTAAACTATAACAAAATTAATTAAAATTCATGCACAAAATAATTGGCAGTGTAGTGACTGTTTTTCGAATGCAAAATATTACAAATCAACATAATTTTTTAAGACATTTTTATATCAGTTTTAAAGTTTTAAGGCCAGCTTTTTTTTTGTTTATAGGTAATAAGGCAAAGCTATAAAGGACTTAGAAGAGCTTAAATCTGTTAAATTAAAATATCCTTAACTTTTGCTTATATCATTTTTAACTTAAGCTTCTTTAAGTCAATTATAATTCTGCCTTTCTCGATTTAATTTTTTTTTTTAAGTCTTTTTGTATTTTGTTGACTGCTTTTTTGTGTTCCGAATTGATCTCAACATTTTTTTTCTTACAATTTTCGTATAGTTGGTAAGTTTTGTGTCGATTTTTTTTTTAGATTTTTAATATTCGCCTTATTTTGTTATCATTATGTAGACCAATCGCCTACTAGTGACATTCCGAACTATATGAACCATTCTTTTCGTTTGGTTACTTGATGGCCTGTTGTTGAGTGTACCACGGCATCATCTGGATCATCGGCACCATCGGCTCCCTGATCTTCATGTGTTACATAATCACCTTTATGTCTATGCAAATAGCGTCCAATTAAGAAGATCATTAAACAGAGTAAAAGGAAAAGTATAACAAGGAGACCTATAATGAAAATTGAAAATATATAACATTAAACTTTTTACAGAAAATAAATAAGAGAATGGAAATTATAAACCGAAAATTTGGCTGAAAATTAGGTTGTCCCAAATATGGCACTTTTTCGAATTGGTTGAAGGAATACAACTCAATCGATGCATATTAACAGGCGCGGTTTTAGGGGGAGGGAAAATGGGAAATTTCCTCCCCCAAAATAATATTTATCAATACAAAAATGTAAAAAAGATTAAAAAATTAATTAAAAATACTCTAAGTGCCCTCCCCAAAACCTTTTCCTGGATCCACGCCTGATATTAAAGAGCTGAATATGGGACAAATAGGTAGACAAATCTTGAAGTGGTTCTTCAGCTCCCTACCAGCGATTAAAGTTGTCAGTTTAAGTGCATTTTGATCAAAAAAAGTTTCGAACTCTTTTTCCAAAAAGTTTTTAAATTTTTAGCTTATAACTGCAAAACTATTTTTAAATTTTCTGTAGAATCATTTTGGTTCACCATTTCTATACTTTATATTTTCTTAAATTTGGGAAGGGAATGTAACGTAGTATGGCCCTGAACCTTGTATTGGGGCTATATAAAAAAAATAAAAATCCAAATACATCAGCTTTTAGACCAACTACTTGGCCATTTATCGGCTATAGTTAATTTTCTTGTGAGAACTTAAAAAGTTATATACAACTCAAGAGGTCCACATTAGGTAACATGTACCATTAAGTGGACCTAGATTAAAAAACTCTAAATGCATTTAAAATTGTATGAAAACTAAGTAAAATACACAAAAATTTGTATTTAAATTAAAAATTTTTTTATTGTGTTTATTAAAACGTTTTACACTGCGTTGCAAAACTATAATTACACAATTTTACTTAATTTCGTAAGTTAAAAAAAGTAGAAGAGTTTAATCGGCATAAATGTAAAACCAATGGAAAATTAATAATATTTAACAACAAAATAATTTAGAAAGGTTGAGGTTAAGAAGAAGAAAAAAAGTTTTTTATAAACAATTGAACAGTTCATGCGAATAAAGACGAATAGACCATTTGTAGAATTTTACAGGGGACAATAAAAACGCAGGAAACGGTTAAAAAATAATATTTTTGTCAACTTTTTGGTATTAGCTTAAAGATTTAAGTCACATCTACATATATACAAAATTTTAGTAAGGTATTCGAAAGAGAACTTGCCAAAAATTGGACTTCAATTTTTGCTTAAATGGAAAAAGGGCGAATATCCAAAAAAATGTATTGAAATTTGAATAAAAATGTGTTATTTTGCAGCAGATTTTGACTACATTTTCATGAGATTTGCAAAACTTGACGAACTATGGTTGGTATTTGTTTGTAACTCTTTAAGAACTTCAAGGATACACTTTTTAAGGATTGCAAGGACATGCAAAAAAACTTTTTTTTTGTTAATTTTTTTTTTATGACACTAAATACATTTTTAGGAATTATAATATTAACCCTTGACTGCATATTACGACGTAACATAAAAGGACATGAAAAAATGTTTGTTTTTATTTCTGACATTGGATGCAGTATTAACACTCAATGACACAAAATTAATTTTTAAGAATTATAATATTAACCCTTATTTGCATTATAACATTAAAAAAAAAAACTGAACTTTATTGATGGATTTTCTAAATACTCACAATAAAATACCAACCAAATAGTTTGTCCAGACTAATCTGTTATGTGTTACTTATTCCTTTTTAACTTATGCCTTTTTAACTGTTCCTAAAATTTTTGGTTTTCAAAATCTATGTGGCTTAAAGATAATAACTAACAAGGGAGGTCTTTCCGAAATAAAATAATTCAAAAAACGGTTAAAATATGCTTAGACCATGTATTCGTGGTTATATGATCTTAATTACGCGGTAACACTGAAGATTTTTTTTTTTTCGCAAATCTGGTTAATTTGTTTGTATGTGCTAAGATTGTTTTTTTTTGTGTACAATTTCAAATTTTAGCTAATATCAATTTTAAACTCGCAGCTAAATAATTTTTATATAATATTTTGTTAGGATGGATATTCGCCCTTTTTGCTTTCCCACACTTTAAAGTCTTATAACTCAAGCACGGTAAAATTTTTCGCCAATATAATAAGTGTGGTTTGTTCCTCGTAATGTTCTTTTAACACATTGTTACCGAAAGTAAAATTTTTGTATGTTTTTGTGTTGTATTTAATCAAAATTGTGCGTTAGTTCACTCCCAATTTAAACAAAAATATAAAAATATACGAATTATTGCACTTTCAAAGTAATTTTTTTAGCCTTAAAAGTCAAAATTTCCCCAAAATTTCTGCATAGGATTGTAGGGCTCTGCTAATAAAATGCATTTATGCAAAAAAAAACGAGTTTGCGAAAAAAATGGTATATTCGTCCTTATTCGCATGAAGTGTTCAATTTTTAAATCAGACTAGACTAGTTGCTGCTTTTTTTTTGTGGACAGGCGAGGCGTCATCAGTGATTTTCCATTTAAATTGTATTATTATTTGTGTCTTATAATTGTCATATTGTCTCTATATGATAAATTTTTCAACAATTTTGATTGCATAATGATAGAAAAAGAAAATGCATTTGAGGAATTTGCAAAATTACTAAAATCAAGATTATCATCCAAAGAATTCAAAAAAAACTTCATTGACCTCATTAACATAGACATGATCATATTATTTTTTTTTTTTTTTTGCAGATGGATAAATATGACTTCCTTGGGCCAAACCCGTTTCCTGTTTTCATTTATCCGGCCAATATTCCTAATAAAAGCCATTTTTTCTCTGCGATGTTTAGTTTTCGAGAGAAATGCGATCTCAAAATATTGACAAGTCAGTCCAAATTTTTGGTTCGGTATTGGGTATTACCACTGATGCAAACATTTTTGCTCTAGCTCCTTTGGTTTACGAGTTATGGATGATAAAAATTTTACTTAGACGATTTTTGTATTAATTTTTTCACACATGACTTATTATGACTTTCCTGGGCCATTCATAACCGTTGCCCTTTTCATTTTTCTCACTTAGTGCTTTAGATACAGGTTCAGAATTGGGGGGTGGTTTTCGAACACAGGTGCAAATAGAATTCCCTTGGGATATTCGAATTATGGCCAATTAAAATTATTACCGAAATTTTGTCATTACTTTTTTCACAGATGGCTCACTGTGATTTTCTTGGGCCAAAACTGGTGTCCGTTTTCATTTATTTTATTTAGCTTTCGAAAAAAAACCAATTTGGGATATTAAAATTGATTTTAGATCCGTGGTACAATAAATAATATGCCACATAGGTGAAAACAAATAAATTTGCATAACAATACAAACTTTTTTCTAGTCGAATAATCTGAGAGCTCTTCCTTATTGGTTTTTTGTAGATAAATAAAAGTGGGAAAAGGTTATGACTCAAGTATGTCATAATAAGGCATCTTTGAAAAACTAAATACAAAAATCGTTCAAATAAAATTTCATTAAATTTTCAATGATTTTTAAGGAATTCTTAATTTTTGCCGTTTTTTTTAAAACATTTTTGCAAATCTAGTAAATGTAAAAGTACTTACATCCCAATAAAACAGAATCAACCTCATTATAAGCCTTGCGTAGTTTTTCTTCATCAACTAGAGGTGGTGGTCTAGTTTCAATTTCAATAGGTGGATGAGTAACAGGTTCAACACCACAGAAATCTTCAGTAAGTTGAGCTTTGAAAACAAACAAAAATAATATTTAATTCATATTTTTTAATCCGATATACAAATAAAAACTTACTGCCCAAAGATTTAACATTAGAAGGAGGATTTTGTTGGAACATTAATTTTAGAGGATAAATATCATCAAATTGAACACGTGATACACAGCCGACAAAACCATCAGTCATCGATTCATTTTTGCCAATATACATATATTGTATGTTATTAAATTGAGCATCGGCAGAATCTTTAATATCGAAATTATATTCAACTGGTTCGTAATTATCGACTTGCAGAACAACAGTGGAACCACTATTTCTACGTGAAAATCGAACATCATGATATTGACCAAGACCAAAATGTTTTTTGGGGAAAATAATTTCCTGTCGTTCAAAACCAAAATCAAAAACGCAACGTAAATGACCTGCAAAAGGAAAAAAAAAAAAGAATAAATGAATAAAAATGTTTGGGAGAACAAATCCAAAGTCTTTATTACCTGAATTGGATATTTGTATAGTTAAATATTCGCCAGTTAAATTTGAAGAGAAACCCAATAAGAAACCTTTTGGTATGGTCGTGGTAAACCCAACACGTATATTTTCAGCTATAGAGGAACGGAAAGAGCCCTCAAACTCATAACGTATAATGGAACTACTACGTAAATTGACACCAATTTCTAGAGAAAAGAAAGGAATTATTTTAGCATCAAATACTCCATAATTTGTTTTATATAAATTAGTTACCATCAGCACATATGGGTCCTTTAAAAGCACTCCAACGACAGTCACAAGAATAGCCATCATAGCGTTCAATACAGGTACCATTATTTAAACAAGGACTTGATTCACACCGTCCCATACAACCCCAAGAAATTCCATAATTTCCAAGTGGTGCGTGTTGTTTAAAATCGACCATTTTACCATTTAACAATAAAGCTCTAATACAGCCAACATAACCATCACGTAAGTCGGTAGTGGCACCAATTACTAAATCTGAAGTTAAATGTAAAGCTCTAACAGGACCTGGTGGCTCTCGAACCTCAGCTTTAATGGAACCATCTACAACTAAACGAGCTTCTTTTCTGTAATTAGTAAAAAAAACAATAATTTAAACATAATTTTTTTTTTTTTGATTATTTTCGATTTGTAATTCCTACACTCAAAAAAATATGTTAGTAGAAAAGTTTGTAAAACGTCTTGTAGTTCAAGTATGTATACTATTTTTCAGGAAATTGTTTGCTAAAATTATGTTTTCAGCTAAAAGTTAGTTTATTTATTTTATTTTATTCATTCATACTTATTTAACTGCTTTGAACTAATGTTTTACTTATATTTTACTAATGATTTACTAATTTATATTGCTAAAAAACATTGTGCTAATAAGCACATTAATAGTGTGGACGACAACCAGATTGATCAATTACGCATAATGAAGTAGATGTCGCGGCATGCCAAGATGTAGTAGAGAAGAGAAAAATGATACTAATGTTCTAGTATTTTTAAAAAATTCTCAAAAATCGTGAAAATCCAATACATCAAATTGTGTATTACTGATATTGATAGATAACCGTTTTGGGAATAAACAAAAATTATAATTTAAAAAAAATCTTAACACTTTAAGAACATACGAAACGTCAATATTGTTAAGTGCATACGAAAACGTCAATAAGTCGGAAAAATAAGTAGTTACAAAAATGACTTTATAATAAGGTAAAAAATTAGTAGGAATCCCCATTCATACTGAATGTTAAAAAAGGTATTTACGAATTCAAAGATTTTTCTTTTCGAATCGTCCCCGGTCAAATTTGAAATACTTTTTGTATTGAAATCCAATATGACCACAAATAATAACCTATTGTGGACCAATTAAAGATTTTTATTCCGGCTTATTCAAAATTTTGATGTTTTGCACTTAAGTGATTAACTAAACTTAAAATTTAGTTCTATTGAAGGGATCAATAATTAACAATAAAATCGATTTATGCTTAAGTCGACTTAAGCGATTTCGAGAAAATGACACAGATATTTATTTTGTATACATTAATTTACAAAACATTTTCATCTACTATTTCCCCAAGTTTAATTTTCTTACAAACTCACCTATTACGTTCCACACTAACGGTATGCCATTTATTATCATTTAAATGATAACTGGTATGAACATTAACACCCAATGGACCACTGCCAGCTTGATATTGGAATTGCAATTTATTACCACCATTAATTGATAATTTGATATAATCTGTTGGTCCAGTAGCATGAAAGAGTACAGCATTTTCACCAGTTGTTTTAAATTCCAAATAAATATCACCCGAATGACCCATATCAAATGGTGGCAAATTAATAACAGCATCCGATATACGGAATGTCACTTCATTACTAAACAGATCATCACCTTCACAGCGCAAAGGACCCAAAGTATAACGACCCTGCTTCTCATCCAAAGGAGTACCAGTATCACCGAATTTTACAGCTTTAACGGGTAGATATTCTTTCTCTCTTATATCACCACCATCTTCAGTCCATTCTAAACTATTTGAATCACAATTACACCATTTGGTGGGATCTTGACATTTACCCAAAATGCCACATTCACATTTACGTGAGCCAGGCAAGGCACCAGCCCAATAATCCATGGGCTGATTATGTCTAGAGACCCACCAAGAGAAGGGACGGAAATTGCCAGGTTCAGCTAGAAAGTGAAAAAAGAGAGATATATTTATAGAAAGATCTTGAAATGTTTAAGAAAAATATTATATTTACATGGGGAATTGAACAGTCTTGAAGATCTGCATGAATAACTTAACCTTTGCCAGCAGGTATGAGAACGATTTAATAATGCTTCAATTTGATGCATATCAGCATCGTAAAGTATATTTTGTTCGAATGATCCAGGTTCTTGGAAACCATCCACTGTAGTAGTATGTTCTTGACTATGACTTAAAGTGGTTATAACGCGTCCATCGGCTAAAAGTAAAATAAAAAGTTAACATTAAAATTAATACTTTTTTACTCTAAAAAATACTTTTTTACTCTAAAAAAGAAACAATTTTTTAAATATTAGAACGGTAAACTTCTCTGAAAAAAAGGTATTATAATTAAAGTAACCTGAGGCGAACTCCCAGAACTTTATAAAATTTTGAAATGTTGTTGAGGATATAAAATTAATGCTCACTTCTCTAACAAGGGGAGTCTCCCGATGGATTCTCTACGATCTTAATGACATTTGAATATGTGATACAGAAACAAAAATAAGGGACACGTATTTTTTTTATCGGCCCCATCTCACGTTTAAGGGTAAAAAGGTGGGTCCAAAATTAATACATTTTTATATATAAAAATTTTTTTGAACGCAGTTTTGATGTACTCGAAAAAACTAAAATTTAAAATATTTAAAATATAAGTCGAAAAGCTCTTCGGAATAAGTCTATTAAAGACGAACCCCCTCGATTAAATGTAATAGGCATTAATATAAATTTTTTTAGCTTAATTCAACTATAATTCTTTAACAAAACGTCACTTTTAATAATATTTAAAACAAAGTCTTTGTAATAACAGAAATACTTGAAAGTTATCGGTCATGTTGCGAATACCAGCTAAGCCGTCTCCAAAAACTCTTTCATTTGGTAACCAATTTACCTAAAATTTCTCTGAAACAATTTAAAATAAGCCGAAAAAACCAAAAAATAGTCATAATTGACACCTAAATATTAGATTGGACCGTTAAAAAAAATACGTGTCCCTTATTTTTTTTTTTTTCTTTATCACATTAAATTTCAAGTTTCAACTGAAAAGGCAAGGTTTTACTGAAAAGGTACCCAAATCTGAGGAGTTTTCTATGAAAAGAGTTTTTTAGTTTATCTGCGGACTGAAATTCTCAGAATCATGTGGTTCTTTAAGAATGATAAATCTAGAGGGTTTTCTGTAGAATAAATTCCACACAAAGTGACAGAGTTTCTTAATGAAAGTATCGACGATATCTGAAGATTGTTCTCTAAAAAAAAGTTGTAGTTTATTTGTAGAAAATGTTTTCAGAAATTGAAGTGTTTTCTATAGAAAAAAGTCCTCTGCATATGATAGGTTTTCTTTAGAAAAATGTATTTAAAATAGTTTCTATTGGAAAAAATTCTCAGAATCTAACTTTTTGGTATGAAATAGTCATCAAAATCTGACAGCTTTTCTAAGAAATTTTTCATACAGGAAACGCTTTAGATCCTGAAGCCTATTTGCTTGTCGAAATCACTTATATTATATGGATTTTTATTCTTTAGACAAACACTCGGGTTCCAAAGACTTTTGCCTACAGAAAATCCCTAAGAGTCTTTGATATATTTCTATAGAAAACCTTAGGTTCTGGAAAAAAGCATTCAGAATCTGCAGGTGATGACTTTTTCCTATAGAAAATTCCATATACTTTGATGACATATTTCTTTAGACATATTTAGAATATGTGTGTTTTCTATAGAAACCCCTGATTTCATGAGAATTTTTTCTTTAAAAAAAATCTCGAATTCTGAGGAGTTTTTCTAACATAAACTATTCAGATTATAAAATTGGAGACTATCTGAAGACATTTTCTTATAGGAAAACCATCGGATTCTATGGACTTTTTCTTAATAAAACACTCAGTTTCAAAAGACTTTTCTCTATAGATGACCCTCAAATACTGAGAACTTTTTTCTGTAGAAAATCCTCCGAGATTGCAGTATATTTTTCATGAAAAAGACTTAAAGATCAGAAGACCTTTCACTACAAAAAAAAACCTCAGTTTATTATTTCTTTAGAAATACAATCAGATTCTGAATCCTTCTTTCTACATACAAATCCTTTGATTTTGTTTAGATTCCTTATTGTATTGATAAAAACACTCAGATTCTGAGGACTTTTCTATAGAAAGTGTTCAAATTCTAAACAGTTTTACCTCAGCTTCTGAGGATTTTTTTCTGAAAACTAGTAAGATTCTTAAGACATTCTAGAAAAAAAAACCCCTTTAGGCTCTGCGGATTTTTTTTTGTATAGAATACTATTTAATCTTGACGATTTTTCCTTTAGAAACGCTTAAGATTCTGATCGTTTTCGTATTAAAAAATTCATATTGTTTTTAATTTTTTCTTACATTTTGTTTGTATTTTAAATTGTTTTTATAAACAATTGATATTTGTAAAAAAAACTTTAAAGTCGAAAGAAAAATAAATTTAAATCAAAGAATTTTTGTGTGTTGGCAATGCCAAGCTGACAATAACGTAAATCATAGACCTATAAAAAGTCAGACGGAAAAATAAAGACGGTTTACTGAATAGTATTTTCTACTTCTTTCGTAAAACGGAATAAGAGTTTTTTAAGCTGTATCGTTAAAATTATGAAATTTGTATGCATACGAATTCTTTAGTATGCAATCTTTAAAAATTAAATCATTTACTTACTATAATATTCACAAGTAACTGGGAATGGTGCCAATGGTCCACTGCCATCAACATCAATATTAATATTTACACGATTCTTGACACTTTGCGCATTTTTGAAGGCGGTACAAGATAAAGGATTATTGGCTAAAAAAAAAACAAAAATCAAATCAATAAAAGTTAGTTTAAATTTAAATTCAATTCGAATTTGAAAACTTACATGTATGGCACACAGCTCCCGCATAACCAGTATGAGCACATTCACAAAAGAATTCCATAGAATTCTGATGACAAACACCATTATGTTGACATGGATTGGGATTACAACGATCAATCATTTGACAGGCATCGACTACAACTTCATCACCACAGCATACCTCTTCACCTTGTGTCCAATCTTTGGGTAATTTGTAATTACCATCGACTAATATTAAACGCATACAACCCACAAAACCATTGCTCTTTTCAATACCACCGGCTATATAATAAAGACGACCTGTAGAAATTTGTATATTCTTTGTTGTGGCCATAGGACGTTGATCAATATCCACAACAAGACGATTACGTTGTATGGTTAAGACAAAAGAATGCCATTTACCATCATTAAATTGTTCGTCATAGTTATCCAAGATAATACGTGGTCTATCCGATAATTTTAAATCAACTTTAACTTTACCCAATTCTAGGAAAACTCTAACATAACCACCCGAAGCAAATTCATGATGTAACATCATACCTTTATCTTCATAGGTACGGAAATAAAAGGAAACATTTAGAGCTTTTTGTGCCTCATAACCCTTTAAGCGTACAAAAGAACCGCGTGTGGTAAAGGTGACTGGATAAATGGGTGGTGATGGACAGGCATATACAGTGTTGACTTTACTATAACGATATGAGTCTCCGCCTGTGGCGCCATAATTATCTTTCATATCTCTTATGAAATTTGTTGAATTAAAGAATATATTTTCCATACAACCGGTAAAATTTTGTGTTACAAATATACCCTCTTGTATATTGGGTACACCACCCAATAAAAGTTCACGATTAAGATTTAAACGACTAAATTCTCCTTTAATACGACCTCGCACAATAACACGATCTACGGAAAATATAATATCACGTCGATTGCGCGATATAACCACATCATGCCAAACATTATCATCTAATAAACTGCCCACAGATAGTGAAGTCATAATGCCACCTCCCAAATCCAAATTCAACACCATTTTATTATCCTTTAATTGTAAAGCAAAATAATCTCCCTGGGTACCGCGAGAATACATTAAAATACCATTAGCATTGGCTGTCTTAAAACGGAAACGTATTGATTCACGTGTTGAGGCAATAGGTTCATGCAACAAATTGTAACGTACTAAACCAGTTCCGTTGAAATAAAGATTTTCCGCCACTGTATGAAAAAGATAAGTTAAAATTTGTTATAGTTAATAAAGAAAATATTAATTTAAAATGGAAACACATTCTTTAAATTCTATTAAAAATATAATCAATTGAAAGCTACGAATTTTCATTTAAAAGTTCATTACCCTGCTGCTACGTATACGTTTTTTCGTAACTCTATTCTGTTGCGTAAGACGTATATACAAGGTGGCGCAAAAGTAATCCTCCTATCAGAAAATGCTATAAATTTTGCGATTGGCCCCTAATGTCAGTTCTGTTTTGACATTTGTGTAGTAAACACATGCGAAATACACGTTAATAAACAATGTTACGCTACACTGCTCCAGAACACGGAATATTGGTGACTATTTATTTGACCAATAATCGGTCGGTGACTTTGGCACAACGTGAATTTCGTCGCAGATTTCCTGGCCGTCCAACGCCTACTGGTGAAACCCTGCGACGTTTAGCCGCTCGCCTCGAAGAGACTGGCACAACACGAGATGCTGACAGGCGTGGCAGACCCCGGAGTAGCCGTTCTGCAGAGAATATTGCTGCTGTAGCCGAGGATGTCATGGAAGCGCCGTCGACATCGACCAGAACACGTGCCACGCAAATGGGTATCAGTCGACGGTCTTTACAGCGAATTTTGGTACAAGATTTGAAGATGTTTCCGTACAAAGTCCAGACGGTGCATCAGCTGTTAGCTGCTGACCGCCAATCGCGTGTAACATACGCTCAAGCCATCCTTAATCACCACCAAGAGGAAGATGATTTTTCATCAAAAATAATCATGAGTGATGAGGCCCATTTAAATCTTAGCGGGTACGTAAATAAGCAAAATTTACGCTTCTGGGGCACTGAAAATCCGCGTGTAACCCACGAAGAGCCATTACACCCGCTCAAAGTCAGTGTATGGTGTGCTGTTTTCGCTGGAGGAGTCATCGGACCTTTTTTCTTCAAAGACGTCGCGGGCCAAACGGTTACTGTGAATGGTGAGCGCTACAGAGCAATGATCAACGAGTTCTTTTTACCGCAACTTGATGAATTGGGATTGGAAAACATGTGGTTCCAACAGGACGGTGCATCGGCACACACTGCACGTGCCACAACCGATATGCTGAAGGATGCATTTCCCGGGCGCCTAATCTCCAGTTTTGGCGATTTGCACTGGCCAGCAAGATCGCCTGATTTGACCGCTCCAGAATTCTTTTTGTGGGGCTTTTTGAAGTCGCGGGTTTATGTCAACAAGCCTCAGACTCTTGCAGCTCTTAAAGACAATATCCGTCAAGAATGTGAGGACCTATCGCCGGAAGTTTTGGCCAAAGTGATGGAAAATGCCATAAAAGGGCTCAAATGACAATCAACTGTGGCGGCGGCCATTTACATGACATCACATTCTCGACTTGATGTAAAAAAAATTAAAATACCAAATAAAAATAATCCACAAGAAGAATCAAAGTTTTTCATTTTTTTTTTTTTTTAATTACAGCCAAAAAACATCGGAAGGTTTTTTTTTGCGCCACCTTGTATATGTAAAGCTCAAATAAGTTCTACAATTCGGTATGAAAAATTATATTTTTTTAATAGAAGCGAATGAATTAAATACTGTGTGCAACTTTCAAAATGTTAACAAAAAATCGGTGGCATGAGTGGCTGCATTTAGGATTTATTAGCATTTTCATCAAAACCATATTGCATTATGAATTATTTATGTTTAGTTTGGTTTGGCATTTCAACATGAATAGACTGACGCCTGAACAACGCTTCCAAAATTGTGCAAATTTATTTTGAAAATCATGGTTCTCTTCGAAATACGTATCGAGCACTACGTCCATTGTCCATCAGAGCAATTAATTCGATTAACTATGGAATGTTTTCGCACCACGTTTACTCTAAATGATAATATGCATCCACAGAGACGTCGTACAGTGCGTACAGTGCTTTATGGGCTGGTGGAATCATTGGTCCGTACTTCTTTAAAAACGATGCTGGTCAGAACCATGATGTGCAGGAGATATGCAACAAGACTGCGCAACATGTCACACAGCTCGTGCCACAATTGATTTATTGAAGGAAACGTTTGGTAACCGCAAAGTTTCACGTTTCGGACCCGTGAATTTGGATATGTGAAGTCACTAGTCTACGCCGATAAGCCCGAAACGATTGACCACTTGGAGGACAACATTCGCCGCGTTATTGCCAATATACGGCCACAAATGTTGGAAAAAGTAATCGAAAATTAGACCTCCAGATTAGACTACGTCCGAGCCAGCCGTAGATCATATACCACAAGTAATATTTAAATTTCATGCCAATTTAACAAATTCATCTTTGTTTTATTCCATTTCAAAGTTCTATAATTTTATAAAAACACCCTTTATTTGTGCAACATAAACTAAGAGATTTTAGGTGGAACAGTTTAGCCGATTTGAGTTACTTTGGAAATCTTAAAACAAATATATACAAATTAAAGTTTCAAAAAAATTATTGGTTGGCTAACGACAGCGCTTTAAAAACAGTGGCGAATGCTCCCCCTTCTACCATACTAATTTCATTTCCTTCCAATAGCAAAACCTCTCAATAACGGACAAAATCACTGTGACCGTCACAATTGAAAAGTTTCACTCTATTTTAAAATTAATTTTCGAATTTAAAATAAAGTTTTTTGAATTCAAATTAAATTTTAATTATTTTTTTAAAGTTAAAGTTAGCTTTTCAGCAAAATTTAAACTTAAATGATATTTTCTTAGCTTTAGTTGTATATTTTCTACTTACCATATTCGCAACCGTAAAGTTCCACACGCATTGAAATTCGATCATGCCAACGTGTTGGATTAATTCGTATCCACTGAGCAATGATGGGTACTTCAAAAACATTATAATGTATTGAATTACCATCTGAATTACCTTTGAACATCTAAATAAAGAAAGAAATTAACAAAAAAAAAAAATTAGTATATAATTTAAATGACAATTTAACATTAAACATAAAACCATCATTAGAATAACCATAACCAAAAGCTAGACAATTAATTTATTTTGTAATATTTTACCTTTAACCTTTATCTGATAGTCGCCCAACAACTATTTAAGCCTTGAAGTTTTTGAGAGTTTCGAATTTATTAGAACTTTAAAATCTTCACTTCGAAATACAACCTAGCTAATATGTTTGATTTGATTTATTTTTGTAAAAATACGGAGTTTGGAAGCTTGTTGTAAATTAAAAATTACATAATCTCGATGTATTTAAAAACAATAAACTAATAAAACTGTTAAAAATATTACTTGAGCCAGAGTAAAAACTAAAATTTTTTTTATATAAATAGAAAATTTTTGGTATTCAAAGTTTAGTAACTTCATGACGCTTGTTAGGAAAAGACCCTAACCACGTGTTTGATTACTAAGAAGTCAAGAATGGAGCAAAATTGATAATTTATAGGTTTTTTGTTAAAGTTCTGCCTATTATGGAGGCTCTAGCTTTTCTAAAACTTCGGGTTCTGATGAGATCTTTAGCCAGATCGAAATACTAGTATCAACCTAGCTAATATGTTTGATTTGCTTTATTTTTGTAAATATACGGAGGCAGCTCGTTATAACTTGAAAATTAATGATTTTTAAAAATTTGCTATAAGGAATTGGTCCAGAATTTAGTCAGCTAATTTTTAAATTTAAATTGTTTTAGTTCGCTTAAAACTATCCCATTAAGAATTTTGGTATTGACTACTTACTGCATTTGATATTGACATTTTTTAATTCGACTGTACCAGTCATTCCGAAATACTTTGATACTACTTTAGACGTTTTTGGAATGGTGTAATGTTTGATGTGTAGTGTTTGATGTAATTACAAAATAGCACACGGATATTTCATGTCCCTGTGATATCTTTGCTGTATGGATAGATTTTAGAATCGGTATAATTTAAGATGAACCGCGGTTCAAAGTTCGATATTTTTTAGCAAAAGTGAGAGAAACACTATATGCTTAAAATGATCTATATTTATAAGTTATTATCCGATTTATACAAATTTTATAGCACCTATATCACAGAAAGGTGAAATATCCATGTGACAATTTTTAAGGAAATCCATACCAAGAACGACTAAAATCGTATCGAGCATTTTTCGAATGACTCAAAGTAAGAACTTCGATTTCGTTTAAACTTTAATATTCTTTAGAGACAAAATTAATGTACATGCATTTTTTATCGACCCAATTTCATACTCAAGACGTGAATTCGACAGACGGATGAAAATAAACATTTTGGCTATTCTGTTGACCTCCTACTTCAATATAAGATTGGCCTAGTTAAATACGGATCCATTAGTTTTATCTCCTCTATCGCATATCCAAAATTTAGTTTAGTTTTTCTCAGGGCGACTGAATTCTATTGCACAGCCGAATTTCTGTTGCCAAAATGTCTTGACTGAAAATAAAATCGCTACAAAAACGGAATGGCTTAAACTAGCTTAATTTCTTGTGAAGAAAATTTTTATGTACAGTCCACGGTTTGGATGCTAAATAGATAAAATTTTAAAAACTAAATATATTAAAACGAACACAATTTTAAAAAATCTTAAAAATATTGATTAAAAATAGTTGCTAATGAATAGAAAGTAAGATTGAAGCTTAAGCTTTTATATACAGCTCTTATTTTGGTCGAAGGGCATACCAATAGGACGCATCTAAAGAACATCGTTTTAACTTGAAAACGTATGGACGGATTGTTATGAAATTTGGCTAAATGAATATATTTAGTAGTAGCAAAGTGTTTGAGTTTAAGGGGGACATGACAATGGCCGTTTTTTGAAGTCGATTTTTTTTTATAATTTTATATTTTAGTAAATATTCTTAAGATTCTAAGAAAAAAATTTCATGGAAAAATTCTTACGGGTTCAAAAGTTACAGCCGGAGTAGTGTGGGGGCATTTTTAATTTTCCCGCTACCTACGTACGGCAGCTGATATATACTTGTTTTACTTGCTTTTCTTTGTTCACAAACTTTGAACGCGTTTATCTCGGAACCATGTTTTACGTACTGGTTCGGCACTAGCGGGGGTTCATTTTTTGACGAAATTGTTTTTTCAACTTGATTCGCTATCATATGACACGAGCTTTTTTTTAATTTATTTTCGATTTTTTATAAATTTTTAAAGTCAATATTTTTTTCGAAAAAACACACTTTTAAATTTGGAACATCACCAAAAATTTAAAAACAATTTAAAAAAAAAAGTTCGTGTCATACGATAACCAATTTTGTTAAGATTTAAAAAACTGATTTTTTTGATAGACCCGACAATTTTTGCGACTCCCAGCGATGCATCCACGAGGCCCCGTTTTTTTCTCTGCCGCCACTTTGGAGCTCTATAAAACCATGTTGGAGTGAAAAATATATTTTTTTGAATTTTTTTCTTGTAATTTGTTCAATTCTCTACTTTTGGAAAAATGTTTGTTTTTGACTGAGTAATGAATTTTTAAAAAAGGTCTGTTTTCTCTGCCGCGAATGTAATGTCCCCCCTTAAACAATATATATTTTTCGGTTAAGAATAGTTAAAAAAAATAAAACAATTTGAACAGTTAGCAAAAATTTTAATGTTACATATTTTTTTAAATGCATTCGAAATTTATATTTTCCAGGCGATCCATTTAACCGATCTGTCTGAAATTGCGCATGGCTGATTAAAACTCAAACCATTTGTAAGATATACATATAATTTTGATTTGTAACTTAACAAAATTTCGAAAATTTTTCGAATTTCTTGCTAAATTTTTAAGTTACAAATCAAAATTAACATATATCTCACAAATGGCTTAAGTTGTAATCATCTATACTAAATTTCAGACAGATCGGTTATATAGATCGCCTGGATAAACCTGGAAATGCAACTTAAAAAAATATAATTTGCAATATCTTTTTAAATTTTGCAAAACTGTTAAAATTGTTTTATTTTTTAACTATTATTAACCAAAAAATCGTATTTTTTTGAAAAAATCTCGACTTTCGAAAAATCATGGACCCCTTAGTTTGATTTTTACCCTATATTCAAATATTTCGAACTAAAAAATAATCAAATTTTCTCATCAAATGGACAAAGACAATTTTTGCAATTGTTTTCAAACGAAGACAAAAGAAACATTTTCAATATCGCAATAAATAATTACCTGAGGTTCACTTGATGGGTTAACATATGAACGCCAATATTCACCATCATCAGAATATTGTACAATATATTCAGTAACAAATTCATTAGTAAGTGGACGTCCCATAGTAGCAATTTTACGTGTAGTGCTTTTATAGCCCAAATCAATGGTTAAAAAGTGATTGTAAGTATTTTCAACTGGAGTCCATGCCGAATTACCTTTATTTTTTTTTTTGTTGTTATGTAGTGTAAGTTTACAAAAAAAATTGTTTGTTATTATTAAAATTATATTAGTAAAAATGAAATAGAATGGAGTTTATAAACAATGTTAAAAATTTAAATGAAAAATTAAAAAATAAAAAATTATAATTATTAAAAGCAAATCATACATCTACTGAATAATGGAATGGTTAAAATACAAATAAAAGTGCATTGGAATTAAAAAATATATTTTTTTATTAGGTTATTTATTATTCATGTTATGAATATTTTTCTTAAATCCTTCACCGTTTTGTTCATTTAAAGCTGTTTTTTTTCAACTTTTTGGTGGTGATTTCTTACCTTAATATTGCCACCTGGTTCTTTATAATCGGCAAATTCTAAATCTGTTATGCCATAACTGATGGCATATTCTGTTACAAATTCATTACTATGTGGTCTTCCTTGCAATGCTATGTGTGTAACATTTTGAACACTGCCCATATCGATTATTAAACGTTGATCAAAATCGGAATTTTTAGCAGACCACGAAGTACCAGCTACAATTTATTACAAAAAAAAAATAATAGTTAAAAAATAAATAAAAATTTAAAGAAAAAATAATCAAAATCAATAAAGATTTAAGTGAAATTAGCACACAGTTTTAATGAAAAGTTGGCCCATTAATGAACAAACTAAATCTGCTGAAGACAAGGAGTGAAATATGGTAAAATCAAAACTGAGAAACGTTGAAATACATTCTTGTAAAGTCCCAATGAAGAAAAAAAAAGTGAAAAACAGCTCCCCTAATCAAACCATTTTGAAATTCGGTATTGTAAAACTTGAATTAGTGTCTGAACAAATAATAAATATTAATAATACACATTAGAGTGGGTCGCACCCCATACAAAAAAAAAAGTTGTGGTGGTCACCCCCTAGAATTAAAGATAATTTGAAGAAGATTTGAAAAAAAAATTTTTTTTTTTTTTGCCACGCCCCTTGACCCCGCGCATTTGGTTTTTTATTTCCTGTGGCTCCATTTATAGTCCGATCGTAACGTTTGATATAACATTGTTTTTGGAACGACAACGGGTACATTTTCTACTTTGATCACTTTTGACTCCGACGTCAAATTCTAGAAGTGACTTCTGGAAACTCGATTTCTACCACCCTCAAGTACCAAATAGAGTTTCCAAAAGTCACTTCTAGAATTTGACGTCGGAGTCAAAAGTGATCAAAGTAGAAAATGTAGCCGTTGTCATTCCAAAAACAATGATATATCACACGTTACGATCGGACTATAAATGGAGCCACAGGAAATAAAAAACCCAATGCGCGGGGTCAAGAGGCGTGGCAAAAAAAAAAATTTTTTTTTCAAATCTTCTTCAAATTATCTTTAATTCTAGGAGGTGACCGGCACAACTTTTTTTATCGACCCGGCCTAATACACATCATAGCACTATTATCAAAAAATTTTAAAATTCAAATTTTTTAGTACAGTGTTACAGCGTTATTTTAACGTCATATAGACAGTCGCAATTTTTAATTAATATGCATTTGACAAATTTAATTTAGAAATGTTGAGGTTAAGAAGAATAAACGTTGTTCTTTAAAAATTATAAACACTATTAATTTAAATCAGAAAAGACTAGTTTCTGCCTTTTTATGGTCAGGCGTCATCAGTGATTTTCCATTTTTAAATTGTATTATTATTTGTGTCTTATAATTGTCAGATTGTCTCTATATGATAAATTTTTCAACAACCTGCCGGCTGTAAGAATCAAACCTGTGCTTCTTCTTACATTACAAACGTAAAAATACTAAGTCATGACCGTTTAGCGATCACATCCAGGTATGGCCTTGAATGTAATGCAGTTTACTTTCCTATTAAAAAAAAAAAGAATTTCTTTAAAATTTTTCATCAGAATTTAAAAAAGTTGATGGCCTACTTGAAAAATGTTCGACACTTGTTAAAAATAAGTACGTATATATGTACTTATTAGAGTTGAAAAATAATGAATCTAAAAATAGATTTTCAAAAAATGTTTATATTATAACTTTATATTTAAAATAATGATTAAAATATGTTCTTATGGGTAAGTCATAATTTTTTGTATTGAAATAATAGGAAAATTAACTAGTTATTAGTATGCCATTATATATATATATTTTAAAGTAAGGCAGAGAGTAAGTTGGTATCATTACTGGTAGTAGGAAAAATAATGATATGTCATTACCGCTTCTACACTGGGTATGTGTGAACATTTTGCTGTTTTTTCGTGACATTTGACAGTCAAATTTAAATTTTTAGTGCCATTTTTAACGCGCCCTGATCATAAACATAAAAAAATTTTATGTTTGGGAAAACTTATGTACTGGAGAACAGGTTAGGTTAGGAAGGGTTATGTGCCCAAGGGCATATCTAAGAAAGAATAGGAATAGACAGATAGATAGATTGAAAGATAGATATAAAGAAAGATAGAAAGGATATACACTCCCCAGAACCAGCCCCAATCGTCCCCTTACTAGAAACAGCCGTCCTATTTCCCTGACAAATCTCAGCAAATCTACTGGATTGCAATACTTAATGCTCTTAAAAAAGCACAAAAAACAGTAAAATACGCCGATGAAATTTCAAAGTATTCCGTTAAGTTTAAAAAATTAACCGTTAAATATAATATTTTTTTATTAAAATCGGCATTACAAATAAAATGTGTATATAATTTTTTCATACGTTACTTGGAACTTCGCCAGTCAAATAAAATAAAATTTGGTTAAACGCCAAACTTGGCCTACCACCACTTTTCGGCCGAACTCCGATGACGAATACTCGGTCGGACACTACTAAATAGTGCTATCCTTTGAAATAAAAAAAACAAACACTAGCTTATTTTTGGTTTCCGTAGTTATAAGTTTCCATAATTTTTTATTTTTTTACTACAACGTTGTTCATTAAAAAAACAAACCACATTAAATTACTATATTAAATATTTTACATTCATTTAAAAAAATAAAACAATAAATGTTTGTTTATTTTTTACATATATTTTTACATACATATATATTTTTACATATGTGGTTAATTTTTACTACAACTGTGCTTCAATTTTTGAACAGTTAAAAACAAATGACAACGTTAGTTGAGTTTACTGAATTGTAAGTCGTCATTTGTTCAAGTGAAATTTCATTTGTTTTAACTACATTAGCAGTGGTCTTTACCTACATAGTATATACTATACTAAAGGGTGTCCCAAGAAGAGCGCAATTTTTAAATTTTAAATAAAACACAGATATTTAAAGAAAAATCGTGAAACTTTATTATATCGTAAAGTAGACAGAATGAGGTTATGTATGGAACAATATATCGTGCAGATGGCCGCCGCGGCTTTGCTGGCATGCACGCGATCTTTTAATGAAATTTTCAATGACCGTTTTGCATGAATGCTGCGGTATTTCATTAATGCAGCGTCCAATTTCCTCTTTTAAGGCTTGAGTCGTCGTCGGCTTATTCGCGTAAACCATCGACTTCAAAAAACCCCAAAGAAAAAAATCTAATGGTGTTAAATCGCACGATCTAGGCGGCCAATTCTGATCTCCAAAACGCGAAATAACACGACCGGGAAATGACTGATGCAGCAATTGAATTGTTTCTCTGGCTGTATGACATGTGGCGCCGCCTTGTTGGAACCACATGCCCTCCACATTCAGTTCTTCAATTCTAGGCAAGAAAAAACTGGTTATCATTTCACGATACCGAACACTATTGACTGTTTGCGCTTGACATGCCTCATTTTCATTAAAAAAAGGTCCAATGATTCCTCTAGCCCAAAAACCACACCACACAGTGACACGTTGAGGATGCATTTGCTTCTCGTGAATCACTCGAGGATTCTCCTCACCCCAAATGCGACAATTCTACCTATTGACGAAGCCATCAAGATGAAAATTGGCCTCGTCACTGAAGATGATTTTATCGGCAAAACCAGCATTTTCATGTTGTCTCTCCAATACCCAATTAACGAGCTCCCGTCGCTGTCTATGGTCAGCTGGCTTCAGTTCCTGAGTCAATTGAACTTTGTATGCATGAAGATGCAAATCTTTCGTCAAAATTCGCTGCAAAGTGGATTTGGAGACACCAATTTGCTGAGCTCGGTGTAGAATTGAGGTGGATGGATTTTGAGCGACATCATCACGTACAGCTGCGACATTTTCGGTCGATCGACCTGGTCGATGGCGCGTTGTTGTCTTTACATCACTAACAGACCCAGTTTCGGCAAATTTATCCATTAATCTCTTTACAGTTGACTCTTTTGGAGCATTATTGTGACCCCAAATTGATCGCAATTTGCTAACTGTAGTCGCAAAACTTTCACCATTTTGGTAAAACAATTTCACAATGAGAATGCGTTGTTCATTCGTGTAGCGCTCCATTTTTACTAACCTCGTACCTTCTACTAGCAAACAATAACAATTGTTCAAATGTCAAACAATGACACTTCGAATGTTGCCAGATTTAAAAATTGCGTTCTTCTTGGGACACCCTTTATATATACTTAGAATATTCTAAGTGTATGAACAAAATGAAAAAAACATATATAAGTGTAAGTGTACTGAACTCATTTTTGTATTATTGTATTGCAAATCCATTAAAAATATCCAGAAATATTTAGAAAAGAACTTCGAATTTTAACTTATTTTCCACATGCTTTAAATACCAAAAATATATCATTACCATTACTACTGAAGAATTTAAAAGTCTAAATCTGGCAAAAAATGTTTTTCTCGTTGTGGGTTTTGAAATATCGCGGTTTTTTAGCACACATCAAATTTATAGGGATAAAACTAACAAAAGAGATAACTTTCTTGCAAAACCAGTAAGATATCCTGATGCAAACACCGACATGATTATACTGAAATTAAAACAAATTTTGTGTAAATTTATATTATTAAAAAAAATGTCATGATTTTGCGATAAAATTTAGAAAAATTAGCAAAATATTCGGAAATAATAGGATGAATGATGCAAATATAAAAACCGCGATAATTTAAAAACTGCAAATGAGAAATTTTTTTTTGCTAGATTTGGATTCAACGTACCTAGGTATATTAAAAAACACGTGTTTCAAATTGAGTTTTTTTTTTTTGGCCGTATAGTGTTTAGCAAAAGTGTTTGCTGATTTTAAATAGACTAAATTTCTATTTTCAGTTAACAAAAATCGAATATAAGTAAAATTTTGTAAATTCGGCAATTTTATTTTTGCTATTGTTATCTTAATAATATTTAGCAAAAAAAAAACTGCTAATTTTGGCTGTTTTGACTTGTAATACAGTGTCTTTATTTGAAGTGAAAAAACAGTCATTTGTTAAAGAAATTTAATTTAAACTACATTAGTAGTTCATTTTAAACAAAATAATTACTGTATTAGGATTTTACATTCATTTTATAGAGCAGCTTTTTTATGTAAAAAAAATAAAACAAATATAAAGACTGAGATCGAAATAAATATAACATGGTTTTTTTCTTGTAAGTTTTTTCTCATGTAAAAATTTAAAATTTTTATAATCAAGTCTGCTTTGAAAAACTTGTCAAAAATTGTGTACCGAAAATTAGACTTATGGAAAGTTAATGTTGCCTTTGATTGGCTCCTGAACAAAAAAGGCATTAAAAAAATTGTCAGACTTTGAAAACAAGTGCAAAAAAATCATAACTGCCCAACAAATGACATTGGGGATTATATAAATGCACAGGGGCCATCATTGTATAGATGTCAGGCAAAAAACGAGGTGAGATGCTTTTATTTCTCACTCAAATAAGGCGTGGAATTGGTGACTATTATGTTAAAATATTTAGTGTACTCGAGTTAAAAAAGGACAAAAAAAATTGATTTCTTGGTGGTTTATGGAAAAAACGATTTGCAAAATATCCATTTCAAAATCGTAAAACGTCCGAAACAGGTATTAAAAATGGTCTCAGCAGGTACGAACTCGGATCAAACTGCTTTTTTTTTAAATTCATTAAAAAAATGTCAGTGCTACATTGTATCGGATAAAGGTACTCTTCTGCAGACTCCTCACAGACATGAGTTAAAAATGTTTATCATCTATATGATAAAGGAAATATCAATGAAAATTTAGCACAAAACAATTTACATTTTCAAACATGTTTCAATGTTGCATACCATTTGTAGACATGTAAGAAAATCCGTTTGGATCTGATAATGTATACAATAATTATCAAAATTTAAGACAAAGAGAGTTAGAGAAGGTAACTGCTAGAACTTCATAATACATCACGAGGTGTTTGTAATTAATTATATGATCTTGGATAGTGCCATTATAACAAACAGCAGGATTCCTGGGCACAAAACAAAAATATCCGTTTTTAGTCAAAATAATCGATTCTGAATAACTGCATATATGCAGTTATTCAGATTCGAAATACTATAGTACTTCGACCAGTAGAGAGATAATTAGCTCTTTGTTAATTAGTTATGAGAAATACTACACGTATTGCCAGTAATGCATAAAAGTGTTGGCAATAGTCGCCTGCATCAAACCAAATCTCTTTGAAATATATAGTAAAATTCTTTAAAAGGGCTTTTTTATATAAATTGTATCTTAATTTAAAATTTCAGAAATTCTTTTAATTTAATACACACAGAGAAATAAAGTGCCAACCGAATTGAAAAGTGTATTTCACTGGTAACAACTTTTAAATTCAGTTGGTATAACGATATTTAAACTGAATTTCTGAATATGATGGGTGTTGCAACTAAAATTCAGTTAATTTAAACGAACTTTGTTGTGAAAAATAATGTTAAGTTGTACCAACTGACTGAAATTCGTAATAACTGAATTTGAGTGCTAGTAGCCGAATTTCAGTTGGCAAATAGCTAAATTTTTCTCTGTGTGTATAAATTTGCATAAAATAATGTTCAATAAATGACCACCTTTGTTAAACTTGATGAATGCGTTAGAAAGTTATTACGATTTTTTCGTGTTACACTTATTACGATCTCAGTCTTTATGTATATTTAATTTAACTACATTTGTAGTTCATTTTTAATAAGGGACGTAACAGTTATGACTTTTATTAAAAAAATCGACTTTATGTTTTATATTTTTGTATTTTAAACTTTTAAATATTTGTCTACTGGCCCTGTTTAATTTTTATTTAAAACTTAAACCAAGATAACTTTATATTAGGTAGTGCTAGTAGCCCAGCTGTTTATCTTCCTCTTACCTTTTTTTATGTATGTTGGTCTGCGATATGTCAAAATTTGTCTAGATTTTGACATTTCGGTGTACTGTAGGCAACAACAAAATGCCTGTTGTTTTTGTATTGTTGTTAGTTGTTGTTCTACTAGCACTACCTATATAAATGTATCTTGACTCAAACAAAATATTTTCAAAACAATAACTTTTTTATTTTGGATTCTCGTTTTAGTTATTTAGTAACTTTTTTGTTTTTATCACAAAATAATAGTTAAAAATTAAAATCAATAGCGATTTTACAATCGCGAAGTGAAATGAGTATTTATCGAAAAGATATTGATCGGGAGTGTTCATTAAAATATTTAAATAAACCTCAAAATAAACCGCAAAATAAAGCAAATATCTAGGAAATAATTTTTGGTAAGAATTCAAAATCAAACAATATCAATTACACTCACAATATTTTATAGTTAGAAACAAACGAATTTGTACATTAAAACTATAGAAAAAGTTGTTAAAAACAGGACTACTGATTTTTCGTTTAAAACAATAGTAATTTCCAATTATTTTTAATTGTTAAAAAATTAACTAAAAATATCGATAAAAACAAAGTACTTTCGTTTATTTTAACTATTAAAAAATAATTGCTTAATCCGTTAAAATAAACGACGTTCGTTTTTTTTGACTATCAAAAAATTACCGAAAATCCATAAAAATAAAAGATTTTCCATTATTTTGACAATTAAAAATTTAACTCCCAAAACTTAAAAATAAACGATTTTCCTTTATTTTAACCATCAAAATTTTACCCCCAAAAACGTAAAAATAAACGATTGTCGTTTATTTTAGCTATCACCAAATTTAATTAAAATAAATAAAAATGTATGTATTTACATAATGTATTATATACTTAATAATAATATATGTTAGGATTTATTTTTAAAACTAAATAATAAGATTAATTGAATAATAATTAATTGAGCGAATGGCGCCTAACATTTATATGGCAGCATAACGAAAAAGGATGACCTTTGAGTTCATCTTTTACTATAATATGCAAATAACTTAAAAAACTATGTGTTTGTAAAATAAAAGACAATTAAAATCTAAAGAAAAACTATAGTGATGGTAAATAAAATATTTGGTTTAGTACTAAAGTAAAAAGCACTTTTGTAAACATTTTGGTACCTTTTGATTTAATTTAATTGTTAAGGTACTCTTGCAATACTATTGCACATATTACTGACAATTTTATTATCATTCAATGTAGCCAACTCAATATTAAATATTTAACACATATCTTGTGCAGACACAAAACCTTTTTGATTTTTTCTAACCTTCCAATATGACATACACACGGGTAATTTGTTGCAAACTAGCAAAAGTTGCACAAGAATATTGCTTAATTTTAAATTTACATTAAACATTGATGCGCTTTATCTTGTTTACCTAAAAAACACTAGACTTTTGCCATATTGCTAATTAATTTTCTTGTATTCAAATAATCAGCTAACACATGTTCTATACTGCGAAAATTATAATCCTAACTTTTCGTTTTATTTTATATATATTAAACTTTGTTATTTGTACATGAATAAAGAAACTCAGAGTTTTTACTCTATCTCTTCATCTCCTAGATGTCATCTAATAGATGTGCTTTAACATATAAATTTGGAACAGTGAGGGAACTCCATCTTTGTTCTAATATGCACATTATGCACCGTCAATACTGCTCAAGGATGAGAAAGTGCAAATTTGCATCGTGTGCAAATAACCACGCTGAATACCCTCAGTAAAATAAAAAAGTAAAACAAAATTTACTGAAACAAAGCACTTAATCGCCAGCTGGGCCACTTTGGTACTTTTTGGACTGAAAATGTAAATAAGTAATTAATTTACCATCCCCAGTTCATGCATATGAAAAACGTTTGAGAGAACTTTAAAAAAAAAAGATTACTGTGATTTTTGTGTGATTTTTTTTTTAAACAAGTAGATTTTTTTTAAACATGTAGATTTTAAACGAAAATATTAACTGCTACAGAAAATCCGTATTAATTCATAGTTTGTTTTTTAAATAACAGGCAAAAAAGTTGAAAAATATGTTTCTTTGTATTTTAATAGTTTATTCAGTTAAAAACAAACTTTACGGATTACTTTTTAAATAAACTACAATCGGTAACGGAAAATATATTGTGAGTGTACATTTTTGATTTTTATTTTAAAAATTAAAATAAAAGTTATGCAAAGATTTTTTTAAAAATATCAATAAATAACAAAAATGCTAAGATCATTAAATAAAAATCCAAAAATAAAAGTTTTTGCCAAATTGTTTGCCTTTTTAATTTTATATGATATTTTAACATTGGAGCAATTGCAAAATAAAATCTTTCCTTTCCATTTTTGGTGACTTTTTTAAAAAATTAACAGTTATTTTTGGTCTCTGTTTTTAATACTTTTGTGGTTCATCTTTTGAACAGTAAAAAAACAAATGACAATTTTAGTGGAATTTAATGAAATGTAATACGGCACTACATAGGAAAACATATGTTTTGCCAAAACGAGTGGAAAATAATAAAGAACTGTTGGAATAGGATAAAGAGTTTAAATACGTGTTTTGACAAAACACGTGTTTTGCTGTCTAGTGTGAATGTGGCTTAAATCGTCCTCTTTTCAAGTGAAATTTAATTTGTTTTTAACTACATTTGCAGTGAGGTTAACCTACATAATATTCTAAAAGCACCTTTTTCTGCTAATTTTACAGGTTTATTCCTAAGAGTGTATTAAAATCAGGAATACATTTTACATACATAAATTAATATTCCATTTTAACTTATGAAATTCAATACATTTTCAAACATTTGGTAGTAATAAAGAACAATAGTCTTTATTACTACCTAACAACCAAGCAATTAATGTACAAAATGCTTACTTTTAGAGCAAAATGACTTTCTGTCGCATGAATCAATTATTCAATTATGTAGCCCTTCCCATGACGAAGATGTCTAGAATAGAAAAACATTAATTTGTTCCGGTCAAAAGGTTGCACGGGTTTGATTATGGTAGGCACACACGCCAACACATCAGTGATGCCATTTGTAGAAAAAATTTCCTTTTTGTAGGAATTGTTTCCTAAAATTTCACGTGTAGAAAAAAATTAAAAGATATTTTATTTTCGAGCAAATGTAGGGAAATTTTAAAAATTAAGATTTTCATACAAAAAGTACAAAAAATATGTAGAAAAACACAAAATTATTAATTTAACTTACAATTATTCTGCACACAGAGAAAAGTTTAGCAATTTGACAACTGAAATTAGGTTAATACGAATCAAATTTGTTTATTACGAATTCCAGTTGATAGACACAACTTGACATTAGTTTTCACAACAAAGTTCGGTTAATTCAACAGAATTTTAGTTGCAACCCCCAAAATATTAGGAAATCTAATGCAAATATCGTTGTACTAACTAAATTTATAGGTTGGTACTATTAAAATATGCTTTTCAATTCGGTTGGCACTTTATTTCTGTGTGTGTGTGAAAACGAAAAACTTCGAAAACAACTTTAACTTTTAATATCCCAAGAAAAAAATAATAAAAACTTTGTTTAACAAATTTTCAAAAATGAATTAGAGATTAAGCTATTTTGCTAGAAAACGATATTTACAACATTTTTTGGGAAGAAACTTTTTGTGTACAGTGCACGGTTTGGATGCAAAAAAGTGTCTAAACTAAAATTTTGAAAAAATTTCAAAAATAATTGTTTTTTGAAAAACACAATTTTCAAAAATCTTAAAAACATTTTCAAGTTGAATGAAAACCGTTGATACTATATGGTCATATAGTAAGATTCTTATTTATAAGTCTCTAATTAAGTCCAAGAACAGACAGGACTCCATCAGGATAACTTCAAAGGACATCGTCTTAACTTGAAAATGAATAAACGTATTTTAATGAAATTTGGCAAAAAGAATATAATTGGTATTAGTGTCAAGGCGTTTAAGTTTGAACAATATGTATTGCAGTTAAGATGCTTTTTCATCCAATTTCGTATTTTAAATAGCTACATCTTCTTAAGTACCATCACTATAAATGTAGTTTTTAGGATGCAGTTACATCTTAGTAAGAGTAAAAATTTACGCCTAAACCTACTCGTTTGTATGCACTAGTTTTTCAGATTTACTCGTAACATATTTTTGTTATTTTCATATCGCCTAAAGTAGGCAACGAAAGAAAATTTGGTAGAAGAACTTATAGCTTTGGTAGAAGAACTCAAGCCTTTAAGGGTTAATACATTTAATAATGCTTTAATACATTTTTTGATAAATTAAGACACTTCGCACCAAGGCCTAGTAGTAGAGATGCCAAGAATACTCGGTAACTATTCGGAATATGTTTTTTTTTGTGTTCAATTGAATACCGCTTTATTCGACCTGTTGTTTGCTAAATGCAAAATTGTGCAAAAATTTTAAATGTTTTTGTTTTCTTAAAAAATGACTTAAATTTATGAAACTGTTTAATCAATTCAATAAACGCTTCAATCTCGGAATGATTCATTCATTTTATGAAGATTTTCATAAATTCTACAAACATTTCATAAACATTGACTTTCATTAAACCTGTTTCGTAGATTCTATGAAAAGTTTCAATGAAAATCTTCATTAAAGCTATGAAGAAATTCATTACTGAAGTGAAGATAATACTCTCAGTGTAGGGGAAAAGGGGACATTTTCAAAATAGCATCTGGCATCACTGCAATACATGACAGTCACTACATTAGAGAAATAAGGGATTTTTCAAATTGTAAACAAAAATTCAACACTTTTAACTAATTTTATAATATATTATAATAAAAACGTGACTAAACAAAGAAATATTTGTATCTATAAATTATAAACTAAACAGAACATTAGATAAAGACTAAATACAGTCTCCATTTATGCCATTATTATATGGAAGGGTCAAGGTAAATGTTTATTTTATGGAGCCAAGCAAAAATTTGGAAATTTGGAAAATAAAAACAACAAATATAAAATCAATTGAGAAACAATAAATTGAGAAACAATAAATGATTGTCCTTAAACAGATGATTTTATTATATGAATGTACCATTAACGAGTGCCTCTACTCGGACATGAAACAAAAATCCTAACAAATCCTTTTAAATTGCATGTACTTAACAATTAACAACCAAACAACCCCCTTGTTAAACATCTGCACATAAAAATAAAAAATTAGGAATACAATAATAATAAACAATCTGAAATTTTAGTACGAGTACTTTAAACCATAATAGTGCAGTGGTACAATTAAAAATAACAAAGCGAAATAATACATACACTCTGTAATTCAAACGCTATCACGGTTCGTCTGAAGCAGCTTGTGTTTAAAACATTTCGAGCATACTGGGTATAATGAAGACCCTAGGAATGCTCAAAAAGACCTTTTTTAAAATATCCTTTAGAGAAGCTAAAATTGGAGAGCCTAAATGTTCAGTTTGAAAAAAAAAATTTCTACGAGTATTTCCAAGCGTATTTGAAGTGTACATTGGGCTATTGTCAAAATTCTTGATACTGATATTATTTTTCAATAACATCCGGATTTTTTTTTTTTTTAGAAAACCGGGTTATATGTTTGTATAACAACACCTTTAATTGTAGGAGTGCAAAATTTTAGGGCCATAGGTAAATATCTCTAAAAATTAAAAAAAAAATAGTTTAAAACAAACTCGCTTTCTTTTTGTTCTTTTTATTTTTCTGTTTGCGACTATAAACTTTTGGATTCCATTTGGTATTACACAATCTCCAAACACTTGAGAGATAAATTCAACACGTACTTAATTGGCGTGCCATCACTTAATAAATAAATACATGGTAGGCGAAAATTAAAATCAATTCTGGAGCAAAATTGATTATTAATAGGTTTTTTGTTAAAGTTCTGCCTATTATGGAGCCTCTAACTTTTCTAAAACTTCGGGTTCTGATGAGATCTTTAGCCAGATCGAAATACTAGTATCAACCTAGCTAATATGTTTGATTTGCTTTATTTTTGTAAATATACGGAGGTTGAAAGCTCGTTATAAATTGAAAATAACATAAAAATAATCTCGATGTGTATAAAAACAAAAAACTAATATAACTGTAAAAAATATTACTTGAGCCAGAGTACAAACTAAAAATTTTTTATATAAATAGAACATTTTTGGTCTTCAAAGTTTAGTAACGTCATGATGCTTGTTAGGAAAAGACCTAACCACGTGCTTGATTACTAAGAAGACAAGAATGGAGCAAAATTGATTATTAATAGGTTTTTTGTTAAAGTTCTGCCTATTATGGAGGCTCTAACTTTTCTAAAACTTCGGGTTCTGATGAGATCTTTAGCCAGATCGAAATACTAGTATCAACCTAGCTAATATGTTTGATTTGCTTTATTTTTGTAAATATACGGAGGTTGAAAGCTCGTTATAAATTGAAAATAACAATATTTTTTAGTTTTCAAATTTTTGTGTTTTTTGTACCGGGAATTGGCGCCGCTTCATGGAATAAAAATTTGAAAACAATGGTTCGTATATGTTGTAATTATGCGCAGTTAGAGGTATGTTTCGTTGATGTGCCCTTAACCCTTTATATCCTCATGTAACATTACTGTAACAAACCCCAAAAACCCCGAAATAATACATACTGAAATTATTTAGCTCGCTCAAATGTGTGTCACCCAACTGTGACATACCACTGATCAAATTAGTACCAAAAAAATATCATAGATGGCGTAATTTTTTTGACTTCCGTCAGTTTGAAGTTTGCATAATACGAATACTGACAAGTTTGAACACGTGTAAATTTAAAATTTTATAAAAAAATACAAAAAGTGCGAAAAAATTTGGTTGTTTTTATGAAAACCTGTGAATAATATTTTTTACTTATTGTATACAATGTATATTTTTACATTTTTACATGAAAAATTTATATTTTTATGTTATGTAACAGTAATGTCACAATCCCTAATATGTCAAATAAATAATAATTAAAGGATATTTTTTAATTTCTAAGTAATACGTTTTTTTTTTTTTTATCCTTAAACTTTCCCGTACCAAAAAAAATTTTAATTTTTAAGTTCTTGGGCTACAAAGGGTTAACAGATAAAGGGTACGACTGTCAGTGGCGTACACACGGGGGGCCAGGGCCCCCTCCAAAATGATTTCGAATTATATTTTGCTTTATGAATTTATAACTTTTTGTGAATTAAAAATTTTTATTAGGCATAAAAAATGTACAAATTATACGATTTTTTTTTTTGCCAATTTATTAAGATAAAAACAGCTAACATTGAACAGTTAAATATATAAAATTTTAATTATATTAGATTTGAGTTTTAGTTACTTGAAAAAAGAAATCTTTCTACTAAAATCAGCAAAAACTTTGCATAAATATTTGTGAACAAAAACTTGAAAACAGAAAACGTAATATCAAAAAAAATTGCTACATTTAACTAAGTTGAATGAAAATAACAGTATATTTTGCTAAAATCAACAGAAATATTTGCTAAGAAATTGTAAACTGCTGATTTCGAAAAAAAACACTGCCATTTTTTGTGAATTTTTTATTCTCTCATTTAATATTTAATTACATTTAATTAAATAAAATTTAGCTCAAATATAGCTTTTTTGTAAATTTTACAAGTTTTCTGATGCTACTCTTACTTTAAAAACTACAGTTTGTCCAATTTGCAACAGGTTCTTTACCTCCAAACAAGAACAACAGGTTGCTTTAGAAACGGTTCTAGAACCAGTTATAGAACTGGTTCTAGGACAGTGACACCTTACATTTCCACTCCCAGGAACCTGTTCTAGAACCGGTTCCATGTAACCGGTGGTAAAAGAAGTTGTTCTAGAACAGATTACCTCTGAACCTGTTCTAGAACAACTTCTTTTACTACCGGTTACATGGTATTTATCGATTTTAAAAAAGCTTTCGATACAATAGATCAAAACGCAATATGAGGCGCTCTTGCCTGCAAAGGGGTTCCTCCTAAAATCATTAGCCTTACCCAGTCTTTATACTGTGATGTTAAATGCCGTATTGTCCACAATAATGCTCTGAGTAGCAGTTTTAATGTCGTGGCTGGCGTCCGCCAGGGCTGTGTGTTATCACCCTTGATTTTTAACATCGTTCTAGATGTTATAGTTCGCAATGCTACTAGAGTAAATAGAGGTATCAGCTGGGGTCTCAACCAACAACTCGAGAGCCTTGAGTACGCAGACGATATCTGCTTACTTTCCCACAGCCATGAAAATATGAAATCGAAGCTAAAGTGCCTCGAAACAGAGGCTGCAAAAGCTGGCCTGAAAATAAACATTGGCAAGAGTAAAGTAATGCGCTGCAATACCGTGAACAATAACAAATTTCGCATAGGAAATGTTGAATTGGAAGAGGTCATATCATTTTGCTACCTGGGTAGCATCTTAACAAATACAGGTGGTTCCAGCAAGGATGTTGCGTATCGAATATCTAAAGCCAACCAAGCATTCGGTACCCTTCGGTCGATATGGAAATCTTCTGCATTATCCAGGTACACTAAGATAAGCATCTTTAACTCCTGTGTCAAATCTTTGCTGCTTTATGCATGCGAGACGTGGAACACAACAGAACACGAGATAAACTCCCTACAAGTGTTTGTTAATCGATGTCTCCGAAGAATAGTAAAAGTTTTTTGGCCTAACACCATATCCAATGGAGAACTTTGGAGACAAACAAACCAGCGGGCAATCCATATAGAAATAATGAATCGCAAATGGCGTTGGATTGGTCACACGCTGCGCAGACCTCCAGGTGACGTTGCTAAAATCGCCATTGAGTGGAACCCACAGGGTAGGAAGAGTAGGCAGACCGTCTCACACATGGCGCCGTCAACTGAATATAGAAGTCATATCTACTGATCAAAGCTGGGGAGAAGTGAAGAGAATATCATCCAACCGGTCCGAATGGAATAAATTCGTTGTGGCCCTTTGTTCCCAATGGGAACCACAGGACATAATATATATATATACATGGAACCGGTTCTTGAACAGGTTTCTGGAAATCGAAATGTAAGGTGTCACTGCCCCAGAACCAGTTCTATAACCGTATAAGCTGTTCTGCAACAAGTTATTTGGATTTTACTATTTTAATGGGTAGTTTTAGCAAAAATGTTTACTAATTTTATTTTATTATTTATGTTGCATAAAAAAACTTTTTGATTTATGATAATTTTAGTAGATTAATTTGCAACTTTCATTTTACTAAAATTAAGCTCAAATATAATTTAAGTTTTGTAGATTTAACAGAATTATGTTCGATTTCTTATCTTACTGCACATAGTTTGAATTAACTTGTAGAATACATTTACTCTTCAACTTATTGTGTTAAATTCAAATATAATCTCCAAAACAAATTGTAGTTTTTAAATATCGTTTAAACAGCGATTTTAAGCCAAATATATAATTTTTTGAAACACCGCAGAATTTGATATAGTTTTTTTTGGAAAGCAAAAAATAATCCCGAAAACTTACATGAAAATGCCAAAAAAAAATTTAAAACTGTATACATTCATACGAATTTGAAGTCCCTAAATAGTGGTTTATAGTGGAATATCGTATTAATGTGTAAAGTTAAAAAAAAATGTTTAACCCCAATTCTAAATATTTTTAAAAATAGCCCATACACTAAGAGAATTATATTGACTTCATATGATTTTTTAAACAATTTGCTAGAAGTCCAAAATTAATAAAGGTTACATTGAAATAGTAAAGCACTTTATAAAATATGTTGAACATTTGAGAATGAAATCTTAAAACTAAAGTTTAAAGTAAAATTCAACTGCAGCAGTTAAGAGACAGCATGAGGATGCACAAATCAGTAAATCAAAAATATGTCCACCACGAGTAAGTGAATCCGATTTTTGTTTTACAAAATATGGTTTATTTTGCGGCGATGAAGCGGATGAATAGGTTGAGAAGAAAAAAGCGCAGAATGTTCGGAGAAAAATTGACAAAGTTTCTACACTTTCATTCAAAGAATCCATTTTGAAAGTAGCTCGAACTCGATCTGATGACGTAACAAAAGCTGTTACTGCACGCATTGATTATGAATATGATTTAGTTGCTACACTGAGAGAATTATCTTCCCTTTAGTAATGAATTTCTTCATAGCTTTAATGGAGATTGTAACTGGAACTCGTACATTGAAACATTTCATAGAATCTATGAAACAGGTTTCATTAAAGTCAATGTTTATGAAATATTTGTAGAATTAATGAAAATCTTCATAAAACTTTTGAATCATTCCGAAAATAAAGCGTTATAGAATTTATGAAACAGTTTCATAAAATTTTTTAATATTCAGAAGTTCTTTGAATTAATAAAACTCTTCATGAACGTCTTGAAAAATGCATTGGAATTACACCCGATGAACCGCTTCATATGATTTTTTAAACAATTTCATAGAAGTCCAAAATTAATAAAAAGCTACAGTGCAATAAGAATTCACTTTATAAAATATGATGAACACTTGCGAATTAAATCTTAAAACTGAAGTTTGAAATTTATGAAAATTAATTAAATTATAAATTTTATGAAAAAACTAGCTGACCCGACAAACGTTGCTTTGCCTTCAAATTTTAATTGTAATTAATTCTTTAAATCAAGAAAATTTTTTACGCAAATATATAATTAAAAAAATAAATTCACATTAGTAAATCATTTTAAAATTTGTAATTTCATGGGAAGCCCAACGCCTCTTTGTTCTTCTATCGCCTTTATTCCAGGACTATGAGGAACGCTAAAACAATTTTTGAACAACATTAATAAATAACCTTGCAAAAAGTCTTGAATGTGATAATTTATTTTAATGCTTATTTGTTTTTTGCTTTTGGTACCACGCCCATTTATCCCATTCCGGCCATTTTCAGTTAGACTACTTATATTTGTAATTGATGGACTCGTACAAAATTTGAAGGCTATATAGTTAATATAGAACACTAGATATTTAATATTAATATTAATTTTGTATATGAGCTAAATAATCACTTTGTATGGGAGCTGCCACGCCCACTGGTATGATCCCGCCCAATTTTCCCATGACTATTCATAATATAATCAATGTGCACAAATTTCTAAGACTCCGGCTATTATAGAACTGTAGATATGTGATATTAAATATTTACTTTGTATGGGACCTGACACGCCCACTGGTCCGATCACGCCCATTTTTCCCATGACTATTCACATTAACAAATAATCAACGTGCACAAATTTCTAAGACTCTGGCTATTATAGAACTGTAGATATATGATATTAAATATTTACTTAGTATGGGAGCTGACACGCCCACTGGTCCGATCACGCCCATTTTTAGATGTTGGCCGATTCTCAGACCTACTCAATATGCTCACAAAATTTCATGAGAATCGGTCAAGCCGTTTCGGAGGAGTAAGGGAACGAACATTGTGACACGAGAATTTTATATATAAGATAAAAAAATTAAGTCTTTGAAATAATTTCATAGCTCTAAAGAAAATTTTCATTAAATTTATGAAGAGATAATTTATGAAATCGAATGAATTTTTTAATGAAACTATGAAATTTTATGATAAAAAGTTAAGGAAAATTTTCTTAATATTAATAAAATTTCTTGGATAAAATAAAATTCTTCATTGAATCTACGGAATAAATTCTATGATTTTGTTTCATTAATATCATGATTCTCTCAATGTATATCGCATCTTGATTAATTTGGGTATGAGGACTTCGAAAATACTATTAGTTTTACTAGATCAGATATTGTTTTTGAGTTATCGCCCAACGATTAGGTCTGTATGATAATTTTTTTTCTTGTGTTTTACGTGATTTGATTTCTGGTATACAGGATTTATGGAATTTTTATGATTATTTAATTTTTACAATTTTGTGCTGTTGGGGTGCCACTTATGTAGCACTTATATATTATTTTATTTTTGTAAAGTAGTTTTAAGTTACATTGTATCTCAACATAATTCTATTTTATAGTCGAAATCTTTGTCATATATATAACATAGATATTAATCAAACAATATATGGGCAACTTCAAAAATTTACGGCACCTACACATTTTTTTTTTAAGTTTTTTTTTTTGTCTGACATCAATGTAGATTTGCGTGTGTATAAACAGATATTTGAGCATGTGAAATGCGTTCGCGTTAATCATTTTTATTAAGCGCAAATTTTACGGCGGTTTAAAGTTAAAAACTGAAACTGAAATATTTATTCTTAGAAGCATTCAGCACAGGCTACTATGATCATAGAGTTTTTACAATAAAGCAAGTTCTTTAAGATGTCATTGCATCTGCGGTAATTTGGCGGTTTTCGCGGTAGTATGTTTCAATTGTTTTGTTGAAATTTGTTAAGGTGGCCCTCGTGAATATTGTTTAAAAATATAGTCTCACTTTCTAGGGGTTCAAAAAAAAAACGCGTTTTTATTTTGAAAATATTAATATTGGACCGACTATAAAATACCTGTTGGTAAAGTCTTCCATTTGATGTATGTTTGAGCGGAATTGATACAGCGCTTTGGTTGTCACAAAGCGAATTGTGTTTGGAAAAAGCTGCCGCTGCACGCGCCAGGATTGGTAAAAAAAATATTTTTTTTTGCACTTTATTAGTTTACTCCGTCACGAAGAATCTATTTAGATACCTAAACATGTTCCCATGCCATGTTTTGATATAAAAAAAGCTTAAAATAAAATTTTTTTTTGCAAAAATTTTCAAAAGTTCATAAAATGTATGCTTTTAAAAATCTTAAAGTGCGTTTTCGCCTCGGAGGTGCACTTTACGAAGTTACTCACATCACGCAATACACTAGCCAACTTAAAAGACAATTCAGATTGTCAGACGCAATAAAGATACATTTTCAAAAAATTTACGCTAATTTCTTTTAAGTTTGTGATGTCCGTGATACGTTATTGGTGCGCTGACACCAACTTAATATACCTCAAACTTTATAAAATTACGCCGTTTTTTTAATTCTGCGCTTAAAACTCATTTTTATTAAACGGCGCAAAAACCCTATTTAAAATCTTCAAAAAGTTCAAAATTCGGAAAATTTTGGTTTCACTTGTAAACCACTATGCAACTTTTCACCCAGCAGCGATATCAAAAAAAAATTTTTTGTGGATATATCCTCCAAGTCTAGTGACTATATTTTGTATTGGTTTGGATCTGAAAGCTAAAAACCGTTACAAAGAAAACGGAATGAATGAAAAAACTCTTGCAAGTTTCAAGTTGTTTTTTAATTTTTCGAATTTTAGATGACCACCAATTCTTAAGGTGAAGACTTTTCAAAGAAAAACTTTGCACGTCATATCCTTCAAGTATAGTCATCCAAACCCTGTACAACGTTTTTTTTTTTAATTCATAAAACTTTATGAAATAAGAGCCATAGTATGTCGGTTTCAGCAGGTGCTCAAAAAATTATATATATACCCATATGTATAATTTGCCTTTAAGGCTTCCAATGTATATAAATAAACAAATTTTGCGCTTTTTTTAAAGTTCATAAATTAAGAAGTTGATTTTTGCGGTGGAATTAGCGAGCTAAATTATAAAAAGTTTAGCAAGGTTAAGTCAAAACCAAACCTGTCCACATTTACGAAATATAGCGTTTTAAAGTTTCGCCAAATAATATTTGAAGTCTTTTTTAAAACGAACTCTGACTAAAACTGGTTCCGATTCCTTAAATATATCACGGAATAAATCGGGTACATATATTGCAAAATGATATTAATTTTTTTGATATATATACTGAGTTATTGCGTAATAAAAATTCATAATTTAGTTCCAACAATGTTTTTAGTGTCAAAGACTTAAACATTATTTTCAGATATTTCGGAATACTTGTTTGTTTGTGGTCTCTACAGGATATATTTAAAAAAAAGATCTTTTTAAGCATTGCTAGTGTATGCTCGAAATTTTTGTTAATTTTTTCAACCTAAAGCTGCTTTAGACGAACCGTGCTATACAAAAAGCAAAAAAAAAAAACAATAATCCCATAAAAAGTATAGTAAATGCAATTTAGAAGACATTTTTATAGTTATTTGGATATTGGGGTGATGCACACTACGATACCACATAGGTAAGTAATTACTGCAATATATTAAGGGACACTTGAAATATACACTCAGAATATTCTTACAGTAACTACATGTAGGCTATTCGGGTAGTAAACATTAGTAGTTGTGTTAACTCTTATTATAGTCATTTTTCTATGAGAAAATGAAAAATGACTATTTTAGATAGTCATTTCAAAAAATAACTTACCAAAAATACTGTACTTCAGTAACAGTGTTTTTTAATAGTTATTTTAGTATTTCAACAGTTAATTTTTGCTATTTATTTGAAAATAGAACATTATGTCGGGTTTTTAAAAACTATCGTTTAGTTTATATTTGTAATTATTGATACGACTCACGAAAGAAGTTTCTTTTGTCGAAAGAAGTTTCTTTTTGTTTTTCAAAAAAGGTATTTTTTTAGTTTTTAAAAAAATTGTGTACATTAACTAAAAATAACCTATACAATATTAGTATTATATAGAGAACATGTCAACGCAAGTCCAGACATATCCTTTTTTCAGGAATATTCTGTATATTAATATTGTTTTTTGCACGGAGGTTTTTTCATTTAAATGTCAAATTGACATATTTCAATCCGTAGTCGATTTAAGTAAATACGTGTTTCAGCTTTTATTGAAATTCGCACTAGTTCGCGTTTTACCAAAAATTTAATATGGTGGGAAAACTATGTTGTAATCATATCAATATCGGAATGAAAATTTTTCTTTTGGCGAATACATCTATGTATGAAAATATTTTGGAATTTTGAAAATTTGGTGCATTGGTGCTCTGGACCAAATTCGAAGAAAAATTCGTAATTAATCCAATCTGTAAATCCATTGGGTTTCTAGTTTGTAAAGATGAAAACGTAACTTATGAGAAAAAATTCAATACGCATTTTTTTTTCTCGGCATAACTTTTTTCGCGAATTAAAAATATGTAAGCAGTTTTTTTTTATAATTTTTTTAAAGAATATCCCTTGAAAATGGATATGCCTGGACATGCTTTTGAATGTTTTATATACCGTTGGACGCGCCTTAAAAAATCTTTCATATGATACTAATATTGCACACAGAAAAAAGTTTTGTCATTTGCCAACTAAAATTCTGTTCGGTACAACTGAATATTGGATTTCAAAATAATATTCGGTTCATCCAACTAAATTTTAGTTGCAACAAACAAGCATTTGAATATGCTTGTACTAACCGATTTATTGGTTGTAGCCACCAAAATGCACTATTCAATTCGGTTGCCACTTTATTTTTCTGTGTCTTTAGTTAAAGTACAAAATTCTTTGAAAAACTAAAAAAAAAAAACATCTTTTTTAAAAACGGTCCATTTCACAGGATCTTAATGCTAGACACGAAATAATTATCATAAAACAAACCAAGGTACATTTGAAGGGATTTTGAGTTTAAAAAATAACTGTTAAAAACAGTAGTTTTTACAACTTATGTAGTCGTTTTATGTTCATTGTTTTATTATTTTGTTGCTCATTTTTATGGTTTATACATTCATTTAAAATTAGTTGTTTTTGGCCGTTTCGTTAGTCGTTTTTACTACTATTGTAGTTGTTGTATCAATAGTTAAAAATTACTACATGGTTAGTCATTTTTATGTCATTTCTACCTTCCTAATTTCCTGAGTGTAGGTAAAACTTTTGTTGCACAAAAAAGGGGTGTGAAAATAAAGTGCCCACAAACTGCGTTTAAACAAAAGACATGCGAACAAATCGTTTTGTATGTGGTATTGTTTTAATTTTATTTTTTTTTTAGCAATTTCTTTAAAAGTTTCGTATTTATAACAAAAAATTAAGATACGCAATTTAGGTTCGATTACTATATGCTCAGTTAAAATTTAACAGACAATTAAATTAAAAATTTAAATGGGAAACAACAACAAATGTGTCAGTTATAGTCCCAGTTAGTAGTTAACGAAACATTGTGAAAATGAGGCTTTAAAGAATAAATTTATAAAGCGGGTTCTTACAGTTTTTTTACTTAAGATTTGGAATCTACAACTCAACTATTTACCCTTTCGAGAAATCCCTCGTGAAATGTGTTGTAACAAAATAATTAAAAAATGTTTTTTTAAACTTTTTTTTTTAAATGTTTCTTGTTGTTAAACATGTTGAAAAATTGTTCAAAATAATAGTATGTAAAACATTAAAAATTACTAAAACTTTAAACTTTAGCGAACATGATGAAAGTAATTTTTTTTTAGATTTTTATATTTATTATATTTTTTATGAAATCAATTTATTTTATTAAAATTGTGAATAAAATTCTTACCGTTTTCAGAAATTCGATTTTTTAAAACTTGCTTCTTATTAACTTTTTATCTTAATGGAAAATTATACTTTTTAAACATCGCACTACGTAAACCCACCCTTGTGGGTTTCGTAGATCTTCAATCATTGAAAACTTTACAGTTTTCGGTCAAAACAAAAACTACTTTCGACTCAGTGATTAAGTTTTTTTATTTTTATCACAACCTGTTAAAGTATTCAAGATTGGTATATTCTTTCAATTTTTTTTTTAGTTTTTTCATTTTTCTACGTCGTTGCCCACCCACCCAGTTGACTTGTTTCAGAAAATTGGTTTTTTATCACTATTTAGTATAAGAATTAAATTTTTTATAGTACAGAAAGCATAATTATTTTTTTTTTTAAATGTGGCTTTTATTAATTTATTATTCAAAATACAATAACATTTTGACAAATTTAACCAAAATTTGTTTGAACAAGACATGATAGATTTCTCTAATACATATGCACTATTCTGCTTATGCTTCACTGGTATGTATTGTTAACCCATTAATGACTGACCCCCGATTCCATTGTCCAATATCGATGAAATTTCACTCATTCAATATTTGAGATCTTAGAAGTTATTTGGTATATATTTTTTTTTTCTCCCCATACTTGGGACTTATGAATTAACCATTGATATAGAATAATTCCTCCGTTTTTTTTTTTTTTTTTTAATTTAATCAATGCTCAGGGGATGCCCCCTACCCATGCAGTGCATTGTATTGATCAGGAAATAGGGTATGGGAAGGAGGAAAGAGGGAGTAGTGTTTGTGGATATTTGATTTAAATTTTTCTAAATTGTAAGTAACATGGAAGACTTCTGCGGGAAGTTTGTTCCACATACGAATTGTTCGACTAAAAAACGAATTTTCTCTGTCATGCGTTGCGTTGTGCGAAACACAGGACAATCAACTACAAACGGATGTGCTCTACTAGATAAGCCAGTATTACGAATAATAACTCGGGCTCGTGGAATAAGTTCACTTATCTCAGATGATCATCTCCCATGGTAATATCGATAGAAAAGTGTCACACAACCCACATTCCGACGATGCTCCAATGAATCAATAGAGTTGATACACTACTGTCAATGATAAGCTTCACCGCTTTCCCCTGAACACGGTCCAGAAGCTTCAGAAAAGACAGTGGAGTCCCTGCCCATATATGAGAGTTGTATTCCATTTTCGGCCTTATATAGCTGGCATAAATAGTAAGGAGATCGGATGGAGTGAAGTAAGTCTTGCACCGTTTCAGAAAACCAAGACACTTGAATGCCTCTTTCGACACTTGAAATACGTGCTTATTCCAACGGACATCACACTTTATTCTCATGCCCAGAACATCAAGAGTATCCGATTCCTCCTATACCATCCATAGCTACAGATGACAATGTTAATTCCACAGCCCGTCTGTGGGTTAACATACAACATTGGGTCTTGCGTGCATTAAAATCGACCTTATTTGCGCGACCCCACTCGGAGATTGTAGAAAGGTCTTGATTGAGTGTGTCATTCGTGTTCTGCCACATGCCCTCTATCTCCAAAGAGCTTGGCCTGTGATCGAATGAAAATTAATGACAAATGTTGCTGTCATCTGCAAAAGAGTAGATAGGATTGAAGGTCTGACCAAGAAGGTCATTAATAAAAATAAGAAAAAGGGTAGGAGAAAGAACAGAACCTTGCGGTACCCCTGAATTTAGCTGAAACTCATTTGATGATACCCCATCTAAAACAACACGTATAGTGCGGTCTCTGAGAAAACTCGTTATAAATCGAGAGAAGACATTACCGACACCAAAAGCAACTTGCAGGTAAATATTTTTTGTACGATAAAGAACTCCTAAGACTATTAGCTGACAAGAAAGTTTTCAGATTTTTCACTTTCCTAATTTTTCAGAGACATTTCCTTGCAATTTTTCCGACTACATCAAGTTGCAGACTTCTGAACCGCTAGTTACCCCCAGCAAGGTTGTGAAATTGTTCCCAACATTTTGCTAAAGTAGTTTTATCCTTTTATTTTGCCTGCCAGTGAAAATTAATTTGATTCACCTCTTCCCTGGATTTAGCTTTATTTTTTATGACGGCTCCTTTTTATGTTTTTAAATACAAAAAGCAGGAATGGGTTAACGGTACTATAGTTTTTTGTTATTATTCTTTTTTCATTCTCTTCTACATTAAACCATTATGAAATGTTGAAATAAATGCATTTTTTATTTAAAATATGTGTAAACTTTGAAGAACCCACCCAGTTGGGTTTCGGTACACTATGTATGTAAAAAGCTTTGGGAGTGCAATGGTTAAAATAGAGATATCTGAAATTAAACTTAATGACAGTTGACAGTTTTGACATATTAATGTAACAATACGAAAAAAAGAAATGTTCATTTTAGGGAACAGGCCACATTAGCTAACATTCCCTTATTTAAAACCAATTTATCGATATAATTCTTTAAATTCATATCAAATGGAGTAGAAAAATGTTTTTTTATGAAGCCATTTCAAAAAGAAAAATCGTTTATTTTTTATTTATGCAATATGGAATAACAATTTAAGAAGCTTTAATTATTATGAGCTTATTATTTACATACTTTTTATTTGTGAATATATTTCTTTTATTTTTGCATTTATGCACTCATGACACAGCAGGGTGTTTAAAGATTTAAAAAAAAAAAAATATATTAGTTAAACCGATTGAGGTATGCGGTTTGTTAGTTGTCGTTTCGACAATTATGGTTTTTATAAAGTGAAGTAAAGTTTAAAACCAACTATGTAATTGTGAAACCATAAACGCTTCTTTAAAATATTTGCTTATTTCATTAAATTTTGATTATTTTCTATTGTTATTAACTTAACTGCTGTTTTAAAGTTGACAATTGGTGTTATTATTTAATTTTAATATCCCTGGGAAAAAATTTATGATTCTCAGGTCTTAAAATATTTGAATGAGATATTTTTTTTTTATTACTCATTATACCCAAAGACATTTAGTTGATTTTTATAAAAGACTCATTCCATATAAAACCATCAAAAAATAACCAATTTTCGACTTTTACCCCCTTCAATTTTAACCAAACTGGGTATGGAAGGTGTCATATAAATATTTCATCGTATTAGTTTTGGGTTGTTAGCTCTAATGGTTGTGGAAATATCGCGTTTTAAAATATGAGAGCTCTGCGAAAAAATATATTCAATATCCACATCATACTTCATATTTTTTTGAGAATCTTAAATGATGCTCCTTTGAAATCCATTTCCGAGGATATCACATTTGCCTATTGTTCCTACACTGATAGAATTTTCCTTCATAGTGTTAATGAAACGAATCATTGGTTTATTAAAAAATTTCATTAACTGAATGAAAATTTATTGATATTGGTATTTTTTTCATTAACATTTTTTATGATTTTTTCATAATTTCATGAAAAAAATTCATTAATTCAATGAAAAATTTTCAAATTTTTTTCAATAAAAATTTTGATTTGTAATAAAAAACATTTTTTTTTTGTACTATCATTTTGAAATAAAAAAAAAAATTTTTGTACTATCATTTTGAAATAAAAAAACTGAAAAATTTCATTTAAACAGAATTAACCAAAACTTTGATATAAATAAATTTTTTTTATTAAATTTTGACGAATTTGAATAGGTCACTAAATTCCAGGGAACAGATTCTCTAAGAAAAAATCATTTATCTAAAAAACATTTTGTATTTTGTTTTTGCCAGAATTTAACAATAAAAAACTCCTGAAGAAATTGGAAATAAGCCAAAGAAACGTCGAGTGAAAAATGAAATAAATTGTTTTTTATTTTAATTTAATTATCAGACAATTGACCAAATTAGGAAATACCTTACAAACAAACAAAAACTATATAGTTTTGTTCAAAACGAGACCTGAATGGTTATCGTTTTGACGATGTTACACAAAAACGTTATGCTAAACGATAACAAATTTTTGTTTTTTAACAACATTGTTAACAATATTTAACATTTTTATTTAATATGGTCGTAATTAAACTCAAAAAGTGGACTATAATCGTAGATCGTTCTACACTGATAGAATTTTTCTTCATAGTATTAATGAAACGATTTCATTAAAATCGATTCATTAAAATTCATTAAATCAATGGAAAAATTTCAAATCTTTTTCAATAAAAATTTTGACTTGTAATAAGAAAAAAAAATTTTTTTTTGTACTATCATTTTGAAATAAAAAAAAACTAAAAAATTTCTTTAAACAGAATTAACCAAAACTTTGATATAAATAAATTTTTTTTTATTAAATTTGCCTAGAGCTAACAGTTTTTGACGAATTTGAATAGTTGGTCCCAAAATACCAGGGAACAGATTCTCTAAGAAAAACGATATAGTTTTGTTCAAAACGAGACCTAAATTGTTATCGTTTTGACGATGTTACACAAAAACGTTATGCTAAACGATAACAAATTTTTGCTTTTAACAACATTGTTAACAATATTTAACATTTTTATCTAATGTTGTCGTAATTTAACTTCAAAAAGTGGACTATAATCGTCGATATGTGGCCCTTTGTTCCCAATAGGAACCACAGGACATGAAATATAATCGTTGATCGTTCTACAGAATTCCTAGCCAGATCGATAAAAAATTACATATTTTGTACCGACATATAAGAAAATATGTCATCTTTAATCACAAATTATAAAAAATTTAAAGAAAGGTTAAACAATTTTGTAAAAATAAAACAATAAAAACAGAAATAAATTAAAATTGGGTTTATTAGTTCAGCTTTTAATATTTTAATGCCTGTTAATAATATTTAAACGATTTTTTCAATCATTAAAGTTCTTAATATACATAATTTAAAAAAATTACAATAATTAAAATATTTATTTTTTATGGATAAAAAATTTTATTTTCAAAATTTGTAATTTTCAACTGAAATCTAATTAGCTACTTTTCAAATTTTATCTTTTTCGAATTCGTCAAAAATTATGAGCTTTGTCAACGACTTGGCTAGGATTAGTGAAACAAATTTCATATACCTTATTAAATTTTCATTGGGTCAATGAAACCATTCATTAAAATTGATTTATTGGAACACATTCCATTGACTTAATGAAACGTTACTTTGGGGACTTTTTTATGAAAAAATTCATTATATTAATGAAGGAAATCATTAATACTACGCACAAACTTCTATCAGTGTATGGTAGAAATACACTTAGAAGACTATGTAGGTAAACACCACTGCAAATGTAGTTAAAAACAAATGAAATTTCACTGAAAGAAAGAACGACTTACATTTCAGTCGTTCCATACAGTCGTATGCTGCTCAAGTTTGGGGTTATGGGCTGTTTGAAGAGGTAGATAAACTGCAGCGATATTTTTTGAAAAGAATATTAAGACTACCAGATTCTACGCCAAATTATGCCTTGCTTCTAGAAACGAGCACGGAATGTAGCTATTTCTACACACTTAACCTACATTTAAATTATATTTACAAAACACTTTTTCAATATAACCAGAATAGACTACCGCACAAATTATCCTTGATGGCATTACGGGACAACATTTTTTGGGCAAAGGAAATTAATAATATTGGTCTTGACCTAGGAGTTGCTTTGGAAGATGAAAATATCTCGGCGCAAGAGTTTCTTCGTTGTGGAACCACTTTGATTCAAGAACTAAAAGCAAAAATATTCTTGCAAACTAACTACAGAGCACAGAATAGTAGATCTCGATTTTATAAACATTTAGACCATAACATGGGAATGCATTATCTACAAAATCTAAAAAATTTAAAACAAATTTCAATAATTTTTAAGGCAAGATGCGATTTATTACCAATAAACTCAAATAATTTTTACGCCACTGAAAACAGAACCTGTACATTATGTAATACAGGTGAAGACGAAGATTTACAGCATTTTATGGCAATGTGTCCCATTTTTAGGGAATTCAGAAACAGATATTTTGGCAAAGATAGTCTTAGCGAACAAGAACTGATACGTATCTTAAATGGCCAAATTGTAAACGGTTGGACTAGGCTTTATAATTATGTTAACATTGCATTAAACTACAGAAATATGATCATTCAAGAACTTTTTTAAATATTAAAGATTTAATTTTTCATATTAATTCATTATGTCAAGCATATCTCAATACTTTTTTTTTACACTATATATAATACATTGATTTTATATTTATTTATAATTATAACAGACGACTATATGTCATTGTTACTTATATTTTTTCTTTATTGTAAATTTTATATTTCCAAATAAAGATACATACATACATACATACATTTCAGTAAATTCAACTAACATTGTCATTTGTTTTTTACTGTTCAAAAAATGAACCGCAATTGTAGTAAAATTTAACCACATATGCAGTAAAATATAAACAAACATTTTATTGTTTTATTTTTTAAATAAAAAAAACTACTGTATAAAATGAATGTAAAATCATAATACAGTAATTTGATGTGGCTTGTTTTTTATATAAACTACATATGTAGTCAAAAATTAAAATTCTTCTACAATGACTTCAAAATAAAAATTACTGTATTACAAACTCAAACAACTACAAATATTTACAGCAAAAGTTACCTGCATGTGCCAAAAAGTTGCAAAAAACGAAAAATGGGGTAATTTTTAAACCAATTTTTAAGCCCCAAATCATCGATAAAACACTTAAGAAAAAACCGGTCGATCTTTATAACATATCCGAATTTCATTGAAATCGGAGTGTATCAGTTGGGATACTTTCCTTGTAAGTGTCGTTTTCCGTTATATATTTAGACTACATAAATAAACAACTCTTTTTTATGAGTAAGTAAAAGAATACGTTTCCCTAGAACTTGTTAGAAAGTAAAACCAACTCCTGATTTTCTATGAGGATTTGATACTTTAAACTGCTTTCCTGAAAAATTTAAAAAACAAAGTTAGACTGTTATGACTTGTGACCACAGAAATATGCATGTGCAACAAGAACAAATTTTACTTATGTCTTTTAACGGACCCAACAAAATGATTATGCATATGATCATTTCCAGTCGTACGGTTAAATTAGGTGAAAAACAAGGAAAATATAATTTTTGTTTTCAATTTATAACGAGCTTTCAACCTCCGTATATTTACAAAAATAAAGCAAATCAAACATATTAGCTAGGTTGATACTAGTATTTCGATCTGGCTAAAGATCTCATCAGAACCCGAAGTTTTAGAAAAGCTAGAGCCTCCATAATATACAGAACTTTAACAAAAGAACCTAATAATTATCAATTTTGCTCCATTCTTGTCTTCTTAGTAATCAAGCACGTGGTTAGGTCTTTTCCTAACAAGCATCATGACGTTACTAAACTTTGAAGACCAAAAATGTTCTATTTATATAAATTTTTTTTTTTTTTTTTGTTGTTACTTCTTTATATTTTTGTGTAGAACTTTAGAAACTCTATATTTCGGAAAAATTAGAAAACAATCGAACTGCTTGGTCACGTGGTGTGACAAAAATAGAAGTTGGATTTTTATGGACGGCCAACTTTAACGCCCATGTTGGGTCTCAAGAAAGATTTGTAACAATTGGCATGATACTTAGCCTCAGTACACTGATAGAATTATCCTTCATGACATTAATGAAACAATTTCATAGAATTTTTTTCGTATATTCAATGAAGATTTTCATAATATTCAAGAAATTTTATTAATATTAAGAAATTTTCCACAAATTTTTTTTTAATAAAATTTCATAGTTTCATAAAAAAATTCATTCGATTTCATAAATTATCTCTTCATATATTTAATGAAACTTTTCTTTAGAGCTATGAAATTTTTTCAAAGACTTAATTTTTTTATTTTTCATAAAATTTATAATTTAATTAATTTTCATACATTTCAAACTTCAGTTTTAATATTTAATTCTCAAGTGTTCATCATATTTTATAAAGTGAATTATTATTTCATTGTAGCTTTTTATTAATTTTGGACTTCTATGACATTGTTTAAAAAATCATATGAAGCGGTTCATTGGCGTAATTCCAATGCATTTTTCAAGACATTTATGAAGAGTTTTATTAATTCAAATAACTTCTTAACATTAAAAAATTTTATGAAACTGTTTCATAAATTCTATAATCGCTTCATTGTCGGAATGATTCATTAGCTTCATGAAGATTTTCATTAATTCTACAAATATTTCATAAACATTGACTTTAATGAAACCTGTTTCATAGATTCTATTAAAGGTTTCAATTGACGAGTTCCAGTGACAATCTTTATTGAAGCTATGAAGAAATTCATTACTGAAGTGAAGATAATTCTCTCAGTGTAACAATTACATCATCTTCATAATCAATGCGTGCAGCTTTTGTTACGTCATCAGATCGAGTTCGAGCTACTTTCAAAATTGATTCTTTGAATGAAAGTGTAGAAATTTTATCAATTTTCTCCGAACAATCTGCGCTTTTCTTTTCTCAACCTATTCAACAGCTTCATCGCCGCAAAATAAACAATATTTTTTAAAACAAAAATCGGATTCACTTACTCGAGGTGGACTTTTTTCCGATGTACTGACTTGTGCATCCTCATGCTGTCTCTTAACTGCAGCAATTGAATATTTCCGAGTGTATAATTTTCGGCACTGTACATGAATTGTTACAGACTTTTCGTTTTTCAGATAATCAACAAACCCGTAATTTCTTTCAATAATTGAATCGATCAAAGTTTTAATTCCACGACTAACAGTAACAGATTTACCTTCAGTCAAAAGTTTATGCAGTTAAAGAAAAATTGTGACATTTTTTTAATATAAATATTCACCGGCACAAACTGTAATAAGAAAAATTAGCGTGTATTCACTATAAGGCACAGTGGAATATATTACAAATATTTTTGAAATAAATCGGCCATTTTATACTTAGTCTGATTGCAATGAACAGGCATTAGTGACGTAATATCGGGCTTAAGTTTTGATTTTGATGACCAACCAGAATAGGGAACTTTTTGTTTAAAAAATTTTGAGTGCTCGTAATTTATTTGTTTCTATTCCGAAAAATTAACATAATTGTAATCTGCTAGTAGAGACTAACAAAAAATATGTCTCTAATAGTTCTCGAAATATTCCTGTTTGAAAATGCAAAATTTTAAATTTGGTCCGTTTTTGGCGAATAACGGGATGAAATCGAGGCAATTTCGTTTTTTAAAATATTGGTTATTTAACTTAACAAATTCTTGAATAAATAAAACAAATTAATGCAATATTGTTCCACTCAAAAACTACATTCGTTCAATGTAGAAATAAACAAAATAAATATTTTCTTTCTGAACGTATAACATGTTCATACTATTTTCAAAGGTATTTTTTTATAAAAGCGAATTTTTTATTTTGAGCAAAATTTAAAAGTGATTCAATTAGTTTTTAACTGACAGCTTTTAAAATGTTCAACAACTCGATTTAATTAAAAAAAGTAGGGCTGCAGGCCATAAAATTACCGTTCTGAACGTTCTCTCATGGAATGGACGATATACAACTCTAAAAAGACAACCATTTTTGAATATCGCGTAAAACGTGATTTTAAATAAAAAAAAATTTTTTTTGAAACACTACAATATTTGACAAAGATTTTTTAGAAAGCACAAAATATTACATTTTTGTATATCGCACTTGATCAACAAGAGGGTATTAACTCAAAAATTTTAAAATATCACTTTTTTCAAGAAATCAACTAACAACATCAGTATCTAAATTTATTTTCATCGGGATAAACATTAATTGCATTTATAGTAATTAAATGTGCTAAAGTCCCAAAACTTATTTAACAAATTGTGAAAAACAATCTGATGTAGGCGTGTCCCTATCCGGATTTCATTCCTGCCCAAGGAAATCTTCAGGGGACTTTGTTATTAGAATTTCTAGAGATATTTGTTATGTTAAATCACAAACTCAATGAGAATTTCTTGTCCTCGTCTAGGAGCGAGATTCAAAATTTAAAATATCAAAGAAAAAACAAAAACAACAACAAAATAATCCAAATACTACTCTGTTTTTTTGACAGACCTAGCAATGTAGTGACGTTTATTCAAGTAAATCAACAATAGAAAATCATATGTTTTCTATTAGTGTCAGTTACATTTAAATTTGCACAAGCACCTGCATATTTGTTATTTAAATTTATTTTCATCGGGATAAACATAAATTGCATTTATAGTAATTAAATGTGCTAAAGTCCCAAAACTTATTTAACAAATTGTGAAAAACAATCTGATGTAGGCGTGTCCCTATCCGGATTTCATTCCTGCCCAAGGAAATCTTCAGGGGACTTTGTTATTAGAATTTCTAGAGATATTTGTTATGTTAAATCACAAACTCAATGAGAATTTCTTGCCCTCGTCTAGGAGCGAGATTCAAAATTTAAAATATCAAAGAAAAAACAAAAACAACAACAAAATATTGTCACAATTGGCTTTGTCATCTTCCAAATACTACTATTGTAAAAATTTCAACGTATTCCAATTACTCTTTCATCTCGAAAACCACTTTTGAGACCATTTTGATGATAATGTAGTGATTACCTTTATTTCAACAAAAAGATATTATTTCGAGTTAATACAAAAGTTCAAATAGAAATGAATCGTATATTTTCATAATAAATGTATTATTTTGATTTGAGCCTTTATTTATGTTAATAATAATCAAACTATTGTATTTATATTTAGTTGTATTTTGAGTTGATACTGTTTTGTTGATAAAATTTGTTTTATTCTATAAATTTAATTCGAAATGTGACTCTTTCTATGAAAAAATTGTTCACATTTTTTTGAGTTGTGACCCTTTTCATGAAAAAAAATCGTTAGTTATAACCATTTACATTATATCGTGTTTTTAATAAATCTACTTTAACATAAATACTTGTTGATAACGAAATCAATTGCTTACTGCAATAATAATAAAAATATTTATATATAAAAAATCATTGTATTTTATATTGTTCAATATGACGTGTCCAAACCTACAACATTATTCTGCGTCTTTGCGTTTAGAGGATATTCATAGTGATAATAATAGTTATAGCTCTGCAGATCCATTCAGCAGTGATTCGAATGACGATTTCAATCCGTCGTTAGTAAGTAAAAGCAGTTCTTGGGACATAGAAATGCAGGATGTCGTTAACGGAAGAAAAAAAACGTACTAATTATAAAGTACAAAAGATGTTTCTTCGCCAACAACATTTGCGAAACTCAGGATGTTCACATACTTCGCTAAAATAAAAGAAAAGCGCTTTCGAACTGCTTGTGGAGAAAACTGCCGTTTTAGGTGCAACGAAAAAATAACAGAATCTTTACGTTATCAAATATTTCAAAAGTATTGGGATACAAGTGACTTACAAAGACAGAGGGAATTCATTTCAAGTCACACATTACGTAAAATTTTAATTTATTTTTTCGAGTTAATACCTTTTTGTTGAAAAAAAAAATTTGAAAATATTATTAAAATTTCAACTAAAGCGTCATAATTCAAAATAATACCAAAAAAATCGATAAAATTTCAAAAAAATGGTATTAACTCAAAAAATTGATTTTTTTTTTGCAATGAGTGGTAAAATTTAAAACAAAAACAATGTATATATATTTTCAAATGGAATTTGCTTATTATCATATGTTTGAATTTTTAAATTCTGTTAAAATGTGGCCATAAACAGTTTTTTGACTCTACTGAAAATTTTAAAATTTTGAGTTAATACCCTCTTGTTGATCAAGTGCGATATGTAACATTGAGAATTTTTAAAAATATTAATTTTTAAAAAGCCATAACTTTTGCGAAAATTAATTTGACGTGCATAAATAATGGTTTTTTAACGTGCAAAATCCTATTAATGTGCCATAAAATTTAAAACAAAAACCTCAAACCAAAAACGATGCTAATTAAAAAAAGAAATCAATCAATTTTTCTACAATATTTTCAATTGTATATGAGAAGTTATCAATAAAAAGGCAGAAACTTGTCTAGTCTGATTTAAAAATTAATATTATTTATAATTTATAGAGAAAAATGTTTATTCTTCTTCTTAACCTCAACATTTCTAAATTAAAATTAATAATTTCTGAAATACAATTTTTGTTAAATCTGAAATATAATTGTTAAATCTGAAATATAATTGTTAAATCTGAAATACAATTGATAATTATTAAAAAACAAGTTGATTACACTGAAAATTATCATATTTAAAGTATGTACTAATTTTTGTGATTTTTTTATAATTTCAGATTTAGATTAAATTTAAATATTAAAAATCATATTATTATTATTTTGGTAGAATAGTCTTATATTTTGTTCTTTTAAAGGAGAACTAAAGTTATGATTAGATTTCCATTAAATATTAGGATTAAATTAAATAATGTCAGAGTTTTTCTGAAAAGGAAATTAATAGATTTCCAGAAAGTTGCAAATATAACCCCTTTCTTATCAATCAATTAAATGCAAATATATTCATTTCTTTTTTTTTTTTCCTGCTGCAATATAGCATTTTTTTGCAAATTTTATTATATATTTGTCCTAAATTATTATAACAAATTAAAGGATAAACAACTTTATTACTATAGTAACATGTACGAGTTCAAAAATAAAGAGCCCCCCTTTCTTGAATTGATATACTACAATAATCATTGATAAAACTTTGGAAAGTTAAAATATAAATAGTTCCCCTCCCACACCACATACAACAATTTCAACGTTTTGACTACCCAACAATTATTGTGGTCATAGTTTATAATAAAAAAAACTAAATGAAATAAAAAATATTAATAGACTAATTAATCAAATAAACTACTTCGTTTTAACTGTCTGTCACATGTCTACCTTAAAATATTTCAAAGCTAAAAAGACACTCCTTAGAAAGGAACAAATAAAAAATGTGCTTTAGGTTTTTCAAACACAGATTTTAAATTGTTTAAGTTGTATAAAACAAATATAATTAAGACAAACAAAATTTAAAAATCTCTAATTGAGCTTTTCAGAAGATAGTTCGGTTAACTCCATAAAACAAAAATTTTGAGAAAATCAGGTCTTAAGTTTAGTGCTTTTCCAAAATTCCCCGATAGTTTGTTAATAAAAATGAGCCTATCTATTGTTAAACGACATGTTAATATTTTTATTTGTCAAATTTACAAAGAAAAAATTTGCATGCTTAAATTGTTCGTTTTATCTTCCGAAAAAAAAATTTAAAATTTGTATTTCAAAAAAGTTTTTTTCTACCAAATAATTTTTTTTTTGTATGAGACTTTTTCATTTATAACCAACTGAAAAATATTGCATTTGGCACAAATATTAACTTTTAGGCAGCAAAGGTTAAGACCAATTTTTGGCTCACTAGACCAATTCCCATTAAGAAATATGCAAACGGCAAAGCTTTGATAAAGTACATGGTGGTACAAGCGTTGGCAGAACGTCCGCTTTTCAAAAATTAAAATGTTGGGTCAACATTGAAATGATAACGTCAATATTCGGTTTGCCGTTTGTATTTCGAAAGGTTGGCGAAGCGTTGGCAAAACAATATGAAAAGTTCTTTAATAGAAACTGAAATTTATAGTTACCCAGTAAAAAATTTTCGTGTTTTTAGAAGCAGGATAAAACAAATGCGCTGATATAAGTGCTTACCATTACTTAATACGGAGAAGCAGCAAAAGAAACGAATAATTTTCGTATAAAAATAACAAAAAAAAAATGTTAAGCTTTCTGATTTCCCTTACAAGAATGTAGGTTGTTAGCAGCTTACCTTAATCCTTTACAAGGATGCAGGTTGTAATGCAGAAAGATTAAAATCGTGGATTATAAACGATCTGTACCTGTTTTACCGAGTGATTGGTGTTTTTGAGTATGTTGTACAAAATAAAAAGTCATTAAATTGTTTCTGAAGAGCTAGCACGTGGTGCGGAAAAAATGAAATTATAAATTTTAAATATGTCTAAAATTTTAACAACAAAAAATTAATAACTGTAGAATTTTATTTAAAATAAATTATATAATATTCATATTATTACTTTTAATCGTAATAATCTATACATGAAAAATGATTTTACTGAAAGAAATGCTTACAAGTGGGAATTCGCCATATAAAAATCATGGCATATGTAAGCAGTTTTGTAAGGGATTCTTTTTGGCTTACTCCCTTACAAACCTGCTTGCAGGTAATCAGCGTTTTTTACTGGGTATTAGTTCAATTTGAGAAGTGTAGGGTAAAAAACTTTTTCCACCAAAATTTTATTTGAAATATGTTTTTATGAAAAAATTAATTACAAAAAGTTATATTTTTTCTGAAAGTCTTGATTGTCCAATTGTACAAATTCCAACAAAATTTTTACTTGTTTAAAATTTATAAAATTTCGAAGTAATTTTCCATTTGTAAGATATTTTTCACTTTAAATTTTTTCATAAACAGTAGTAAAGAAGTTAGAGGACTTTAGACCAATACTTTGCCAGGAGTTTTTTTCATATAAAGTCGTAAACTTTGTGAAACATGTAAAGCCCTTTTAGCATTCAAACGATGTTTTCCCAGCAGTATTTTCCCATATACGATCGTAAATTTTGTAAAACAAGTACTGGCAAAACCCTTTTTTTTAAATGTTTGCAAATCACTTTTATCCGATGTTTTGCCAGTTGTTGTTTTTCATAAACAGTTGTAAATTTTGTAAAGCAGGTATAGACAAAGCACTTTTTCCAAACTTTTTCTTTTGTATTACAGTTAACCAATGCTCTGACAGTGTTTTCTTTTTTTATACTATTAGCAATTTCTTCCTGGGTTGATTCGCGAAATAGTTCATCCTAAAAATTTAAAAAAAGGTACTAAAAATGACTACAAAATAAATCATAAAATGAGAAATATTGATGCTGCGTGATAAATGATAAATTTATCAAAAGTTCAAGGGTCAACTTTTCGTACTACATAAAGTTCGCGGTCGAATATTTAAAAAAAATAGTATTTTTAAAAGTTTCAAAGAAATATATGTTAATGATGAACCCTTTCTTAATACTGTCCGCAAGTGTCATGGTGGAGAACGTATTGGTTTATGGTTAAATGAGACAAATGTCACACCAAGTAAACAAAAAAAAATAAAATATGATAGTTTGTATGTCATTAAAAGTAAATAGCATTACATAAAATGTTTAACTTTTATTTTAGCCTTTAATCCAATATGTTTTAGCTATGCTGATGTCATTGCTGAACATCGTTTTTTGATTCATGATACACTTTTTTGTAAAACGACTTCAAAATTTGGCTCATTTTTATGCACTTTTTCATATACAAAAAATGTTTGAGTGTAAGAAAATAAACATCTTGCTATTGTAGTTAATTAATTATTTCAGTTTTCAATAAAACTTTGCCAAAATGTGGTTAATTTGCAAATTTTTTTAAATATTAAAAAACAAAAAAAAAATTCAATCCATTCTAAGATTTGCGGTTAGCATTTAAAGGGTGTTTTTTATACATGTATAGAACTTTAAGTTGGCAACACTTTTTTAACTGAGGGCCATTTTGTCAGCTGTCAAGTGATTTATGTTTAGTTTGGTTTGGCATTTCAACATGAATAGACTGGCGCCTGAACAATGCTGCAAATTTATTTTGAAAATCATGGTTCTGTTCGAAATAAGTATCGCGCACTACGTCCATTTTACGGTCAACATAATCGTCCATCAGAGCAATTAATTCGATTAACTATGGAACTTTTTCTCACCACGTTTGCTCTAAATGATAATATGCATCTACAGAGACGTCGTACAGTGCGTACAGAAGAAGTCATTGCTGCTGTAGAGCGTAGCGTAGAGGAAGACCCCAATCAGTCTATCCGCCATCGGTCAGAACGTTACAGTTAATGATGACCGCTATAGAGCCATGATTACTGACTTTTTCGTTCATCAATTGAATAACCATGATGTGCATGAGCTGTGGTTTCAACAAGACGGCGCAACATGTCACACAGCTCGTGCCACAATTGATTTATTGAAGGAAACGTTTGATAAGCGCATAGTTTCACGTTTAGGACCCTTGAATTGGCCTCCAAGATCGTGGGATTTAACGCCGCCGGACTATTTTCTGTGGGGATATGTAAAGTCGCTAGTTTACGCCGATAAGGCAGAAACGATTGACTCCTTGGAGAACAACATTCGCCGCGTTATTGCCAATATACGGCATCAAATGCTGGAAAAAGTCATCGAAAATTGGAAATCCAGATTAGACTACGTCCGAGCCAGCCGTGGCGGTCATATGCCAGAAGTCACATTTAAATTATAATGCCAGAAGATTATCTTTCGAATAAAGTAAATTTTATGTAATTTTTTATGCAATATAACTCATAATGCCAAAATTTAGACACCAAATGTGTAAAATTCTTATATACACATTTATGTGAACAAAAATACACATAAAATGTATTAATAGACACGTTTTATATACAATTACAAATTTTGTGTGTACAATTATTAATTTGTGTTTGTACTAACATTTAAAAGTAAAACGTGATTTGTCATTTAAATATTTTATAAAAAAAAATAAACACAAAATAATAAAAGTTCTAACAAAATTTAGAAAATGTATATAAAAACGCGATACAAACTATGATTAAATTATTATTTCTGAGGTATGCAAAAAAATAAACGAAATCCTGGCTAGTTTCATAATATACTTGAATCTTTATAGAATTAATTTATATAGCCAGATGTACGTGTAACAGGGGGGTTATTACGTAATTCGATTCGAAAAGTAAAACCTTTCGAAACGAATTTCCGTTTCGAAAGTAAAATTGTATTATCTAATTCGTTCGAGTTAGAGTTGTATTTGTGTAAAAAAGGGTAAATACAAGTGATGCCAAATTTTTATCGGCTAATACATAACTTGGCAGCATGTCTTATAATGTCAAAGTTGTCAGCATTGTGCTTAAATGTCAAAATTTTAAAACAAATATTTAAAGAAAACTTTATTAAAGAAAATATTTATTTAAAAAGTCGAAGCTTAAATGAATTGTGTTTTATTGTGGACTGAAGATAGTGATGAAAAAAAAAATGATTCTATTCCGGAAAGAGTTCAAAGGAAACTTATAAGAGATTCGTTAGATATAATGAATCTTAATGAGACAAAGTAAGAAAAATTTAAAATTTTACCTTTAAGATTAAATATATTCCTAACAATATCTTTTTAGTTTCATAAAAAACTTTAGGCTTAGTAAAAATGCTTTTACCTATGTCTTGAGTTGTGAAAAAGATGAATTTAAACCAGCAGAAAGGTCAACTGCCATCTCACCTATATTAAAATTAGCTGCCACACTTAAATTTTTGGCGCAAGGTGGATATCAGCATCAAATTGGCCAAGACCGCCTATTAGGATTTTCTTAAGCATCAAATTCTGCGTGTTTTTCTGAGGTTTGCGATGTTATTGAAAGAGTTCTTTGTCCCAAACATATTGTATTTGAAATGACAGAGGATAGGAAGAGAGAAGCTAAGAGATACTTTTTTGAAAAATGTGGAATACCTGGAGTAATTGGAGCAGTAGATGGTACGCATATTCAATTAATCAGACCTATAAGGGATGAGCAATTATATTTCAAAGGGAACAAAATTTACTCGGCCCACCTCCCGTCCCTGAAATACTATTTCGGTTTTCCCGGCATTTTACCTTTATGTGGTGTTTATAATCTGGCCACACCTATAAACATATGTAAATTTGAATAATACCAATCTATAAACCGACAATTGATAAATTGAAAACGTACTTTTTTAAATTTCGTAATATCATGAGTCGGAGGGCCAGCTGCATCCAAATCCAAAGACAATATTGTAAACAAATCCTTGGACTTGCTTCTAGCATTCGCTACATTTAGGTGACCTTTAGCAAAATCCACTCCTTAAAAGATTCAACATCGTGAAAAAAAAAACAATGTTTAGTGTAAAAACATAAAACATTTGATGTTTTTTATTTTTACTTATTTATTTAACACTTTTTCTTATATTTTGTATAACAATACTTACATTTTAAATTTGTTTTCTTTTTTCGACAACAAATTAGCTCTCGAATAAAATACGAATGTTTTAACGTTTGTGAAGTTCGCTTTCGTATTACATAATTGCACTTACGAAAGGGTAATTTTTGTTTTCGAAAGGGGGATAAAAAACGGCCGGTTCGAAAAAAAGTTTCCGTGCGTTCGTAAATACATTTTCGAAAATCGTACTACAAAATACAATTCATACGAATTTACACATTTTTTCTTTCGAATCGAATTACATAATAGCCCCCCAGGACTCAGTACCCAGTGATTTTTGTTCTAAAATATGCTTTAAGTGGATCTCATTAATTTCAGCGCCTTTTGCAGAGAGTTAGTTGATCTGATTGATTGATTAAATAATTTTTTGGGAAATGAGTTTTTGATAATTTTTTAAAATTGCCATATAACAACGACGATATAATTTTGATAAGTTTAGTAGTATTTTAATAAAAACCATCAATTGTTTATGTTTCTCGGAATACATTTAGGAATATTTTAGACTTTGTGTATTTGAAAAGTTCAGATTTTCAAAAGTTATCTACAATCGATGATGTAATAGTCCAGTCAAATTAGGATTCCACCTCCGAATTCCAGGTAATAGGTTGGAAACTCGTATATGGCTTTATTTTGGTGTTCTAAAGCCTCATAAAATCTCGTGCCTGTGTCGTGAGTTATTCAAGGTCAAAGGTCACAAAAATCATCAATTTTTGTTTGTAATATGAAAACAATTCTTCCATTAAATTAAATATATTTACCATGCTTATAGAGAACTTCGCTTATAACTAACTAAATTGTCCGGTCCCTACGAGTTCGTTATAACGGTACTCCACTGTATTATCTAATAAATAATATAAATTATTAATTGTTAGTGATATTTTACTAATTTAATCACTTTATATAAGATATTATTAAGCGAGATTCACGGTTGACCTTGAATAATTGCAGGTAGTGGTGAGCGCTCCGGAGTCTCTGCCCTCTGTCTCGAAAACGGTTGAGCGCATGAAATTTTTTTACAAATTGTATGGCCTACAATATTTATAACAGATGTTGACATCATTGGAGATATAGAAATCGAGATAATCGCCAAAAAAACTGATTTTTATGACCTTTGACCTTGAATAATTCACGACGCAGATACGAGATTTTATGAGACTTTTGAGACAGTATTTAGAACACCAAAATAAAGCCATATTACCTGGAATTCGGAGGTTGACCCCTTTTTTGCCTTATTTGACTGGACTATAATTTCTAGCAGTGAAATACATTTTCATATTTTTTCATTAACATATCAAGAATATAAAAGATTATGCTTTTTAATATTTTTAAATAATTTTTGAAAAAAGTTCCAAAATGGTCAAAAAAAAATTGATTTTTCCAAATAATTATTTTGCAACTCTGGATAAAAATATTCCAAATTATATTTTTTATTTTATTGACTATAATACTAGTCAATATGTTGAGTAATTTTAAGGTTTCTAAATCACTTAATAATCTTTTTCCAGTCAAAAAAAATATTGCCCTTTAAAAGTACTGGGTCGAAAAAGGAACACTGTGTCAAAAATTGCATTCTTTAAAAAGTCTGTATGAAAAGGAAATTACTTTATTGGTTTTGTTAATACATTTCGACAATATTCTAAAATATCTAAATCCTCCTCCAGTAAAGAACATTCGTTTAATAAATCTGTGATTTTTAAAAATTCAAATTTTTCAATTGTTGCGGGTTTAAAATTACGAAATGCTATGGCAGCACAATATTTCGGCTGCAACATATATTCTTCAAAATACCACTGATTCATGGGTAAATCATTACATCTCAATGTGACACCATGCAGCGGCTGAGAATCCAGCGAAAGATCTTCGTTGGCAGCAACAGTAAATGCAATTTTCTGTAAGTCCACTGTTATGCCAACACCCAATTCTTTAACATAAGATTCCTTTAAACACCAGTGACGCATAAATGCTTTTAGTTGTTGTTGTTGATTAAAATGTGGCTGGGTTATGTATCGCCATTCAGATTCAGAAAATTTTCTATTCATAATACGAAAAAATTCTTTTAAATCACGACCACCACAATATTCCAATTTCATGACATCACACCCTATACCGAAATCTTTGAATTCCATATTTGTGGTATTAACAGCACCTGCCAATATCACATAATTACCCTGATGTGATACATTAAAACTTAATTGTGTTGCATTATGGCTGTCTTCCCTTAGCCAATATGGTTTTCCTCTTGGATCACGGGCAAATTTAACTTTTTCATAAGGTATGTCCGTGCATTGAGTCACATATTTACGCATCAATAAACGTCCCACTAATGAAGATAGAAAATCATTTATAAAATGAAATTTAATTAATCTGGCCCTTTCCTCTGGCTGGATGACAGCTACAGCATGTGTTAGTTGTGTTAAATTGGGCGACCAAGTGCTTAAGTCAAATGCCCATCGTGTTGTGGGCAATTTCGTAGTTGTCATACTTTTTTTTTATAGTTTAAAGTCAAGAAATTGTCGTAGTAATTAAAATCTATTTAAAGTTTAATTAATTTCAAGAATGACCACTTTAGAATGTTATTATTTAGTTGTTGCACTTTAATTTTGCTCTAATAAGACAAACTGTCAAATTTTAGTGAGAGTCGTTTATTAAGAGAACGTAAATAATGACAAAGAGCACGAAAAAGCAGTGCTGCCAACATTTAAAATACATACGAAAACAATTTATACCGTAAAAGCAGTATGAACTTTTTCAATTCGTATGAAATCTTTGAAGATAATTAACACTTCTGTCCTGTTTAAAATTAAAGTTTATTGGGTCAAAATTTTAAAATTATTAAAAAGCATACTACACACAAAAAAATTGTTGAAAAGTAATTATGAGCATTTCAGCTAATTAAGTATATTCGCAAAAATTATGTAAAAACTAGTAACATTTTACAAAGTTTTAACTTGTTTCTACTTAATATTTGAATAATTTAAGTGAAAAAACTATTAGTTGAAATGCTGCTAATTACTTGACAACGATTTTTTTGTGAGTATAACACTTTTGTAATTAATTTTTTCTTTTATGACTACATTAAGTGATAATACCAAAAAATTGTAACATTAAAAAGGAAATATTTATCAATTCTTAGGATTTTAAAAGTTTAATTGTTTCGAGTTTTAATGTAGATGGCGGTGTATACAACACACAAAATGCAAAGTTATAAAAAGCGTTTAACCCGAACGCTTGAATGACGTATGGAACACAATTGTTCAATGGGTGTCTGATGAAACAAGTCTGCTAACAGGCGTTAGAGGCGCCTTGTAAACATGTCACAAAGTTGTTGTTGTTTTTATATTGAAAAAAAACTCAACAACTTTTGTCAGCACTAAAAAAAGTAACTTCAAACTTAGGCTACTTTTCAACTGAAGGTGTTTTGGACGTGTTTTGGGACAAAAAATGTTTTCTACATGTTTTCCCATACATTTTTTTTCACCAAAACACATGTTTTGTTCAAAACATAAAAGTGGAAACAATTTTTTGCTTCCATGGAATACTATAATTTAGAAATTACAAGTGTGAAATCTTCAGCAAAATTGACCGCTTATGAAATGACTAAAAAAAATATTCTCAAATATTATTTTTTACACACATCGATTATTTTTACAGTTTTTTGAAATACAGCTTTTTGAACTGCGGTTTTTGAAAACAATGCATTTTGCCGTGGAAAAGTGAATAATTTGTGTACACTAGTAAAACCATAATTTAAGTAGCTTTAAAATGGGCTAGCAATGGCTTTCCAAGCTTAAGCCGTTAAAAAGGTATGGAATATTATGTACGATAACTTTTTTAAAGTTTTTGAATATTTTTCATATTTTGAAACGCGTTATTTTAAGATTCGCTGCTATTAGCTGTTGAGCACATAGTATGAATTTCGTTGCAAAACATCGTTTGCAAGTTAGAGGGTTAAACAATGTAGTTAGGGCTTTTTGTTTCGGAAAAATACACGACAAAGGGGCATAACTGACATAACTATTCGAATATTAAAAATATGTATTTAGTTTTACCACAAATAAATTTGACTGTGTTTTTTAATACTCGTACTATTGGAAAAATTTGCGATGAAAGCAATAATATTTTTCATATAGGCAAGTTTTTTGTTTCTACGTAAAATTAATAAAATGTTAGTTAGGGCGGTTTGAGTTTTAGGCAGGGTTGGCATTCAATAATTTCCCATAATAACGGTAGTTGTCTACCACAGTAACATTAAGACCGAAATGAAGATTTTAAAAATGCGATTCCATTAAAGACGTGTTTCCTCTTTTATAACCGGTTTTATTTTGCTATTTTACCTGTTTGATTTTGAAATATAACGCTAAAATACCGAAATGGCGATTTATAACATTATTTTGTTGATTGAACAAAATTTAATTGGTAGAATTTTTTAATAAACCATGTGAGACATGAAACTATTGGAATCGGGGTTTTAAACTTTTCATATCGGTCTTGACGTTATAATGAAAAGATAGTGTTTGCCAAACATGGTTTTAGCTAACGAAATAAAATAAAAAATAAAATTTTTTCAAAATTTTAAATTTTTAATAAAAATACAATTATTTTCACAAATGTCTATTTTCTGCCGAAATTCGGCACGGGTTAACCCTTTATAGCCTCATGTAATATTACTGTAACAAACCCCCAAAATCCCGAAATAATACATACTGAATTTATTTAGCTCGCTTAAATTTGTGTGACCCTACTGTGACATACCACTGATCAAATTAGTACCAAAAAAATATCATAGATGGCGTAATTTTTTTGACTTCCGTCAGTTTGTCCCTATTCGTATTTGCATACTACGAATAGGGACAAGTTTGAAAATTTAAAATTTTATAAAAAAATACAAAAAGTGCAAACAATTGGGTTGTTTTTATGAAAACCTGTAGGTAAGTGAATAATATTTTTTACTTATTGTATACAATGCATATTTTTACATGAAAAAATTATATTTTTATATTATGTAACAGTGATGTCACAATCCCTAAAATGTCAAATAAATAAAGAATATTTTTTAATTTCTAAGTAATACGTTTTTTTTTATTTACCTTAACCTTTCCCGTACCAAACAATTTTTAATTTTTAAGTTCATGGGCTACAAAGGGTTAAAGTTTTTCAAAAAAAATGTATTTCTTCGTTTTGGAGACCTTTGCAATAAAACTGGGGCTGTAATGACAAATCTATTTTAAAGGGACATCCTAACCTACATACATTTACGTTAAGGTGAAGGATTTGTGATTTTCAATTTTTACGCAAAAAAAAATATAAGCGAAATTATAATATCAAAAATATATCTAGCATATAATTCAAAAATATACAAAAAAAAAATAACTATAAAAAAAAATACTTTTATTGAAACAATTGAAATATTATAATATTTTAAGATTTTTTTTTTTATATAAAATCTAATCTAATTTTCCAAAAAAAGCAATTTAAAGAAAGAAAATTTCAAATAATAAAATTAACGGAAATAAAGAACATTTATACATCAACACTTTCACTATTAAGTACCAATTAACTAAAATAAAATTGACTAATAAACAACAAATAAAAACTCATCAAAGTGTGTAAAGAAAATTCTAAAAAAATTCCAAAATCAAAATTTACAAAAAAAAAAAAATCATAAAAAAATAAATGTTTTAAAATAACCAAATTAAAACTTACCATTTAAACGGGCTTTTTCAGGACCACGATCATTAAGTGCTGAAGTTGCCGTTAATACGGCCTTCTCCATTAACGCTGTGTTGCATTCGTAATCCGAGAAGTAATCACTATAGGAATCTAAAAATAGAAAAAGAATTTGTAAGCAATTGAATTATTGAAATGTGTGCTATAGATATAAAACATTTGTTATCAATTGTTAAATTTTAAATTTAAAATTATTGTAAATAAATTTGATTGGCAAATTTCCATAATTTTTTATTTTGAATTCAATTTTTCTGTACTAAAACAAAAGCGTGTAGTGTATTTTCATCGTCATTTAGTATTTTCATCGTCTTTTTTTTTTAACATAGAGTAAGTACTCCTGTCCAAAAGAAAAGTATTTAAATTTTTTTTTTTATTTATATTTTGTTGGCATGAGAAATGTTGTGCTGTACCCAGGCAGAAATTGCTAACGGTACAAAAAAATAACACAGTGACAGAGCATTTATTAAAAAAAAAAATACTACGCTTTGTTATATAAATAATGTGCAGTCAAAAGCTTGAATCCACTAAATGGCAACCCTAACATTTTAATTTTTATAAGTGTACACTAAGGTGTCCCTTTAAAATAGATTTGTCATTACACATCCAGTTGTATTACAAATGGAAGAAATATTTTTTTTTTGGAAAACGTTAACAAGCGCCGCAAGACGGCCGAAAATGGCACATTTAGAAAAAATGCAATTAATGTTTATCCCGATAAAAAACACATATGCAGGTGAGGGTGGAAGGAAAAAATCTTAATGGGCACTTCGCGTTTCTGATTCTTGGGATTGTACTGAGCAAGTACACCTGACCATATGTCTACGGTGAAAATCGAGCTTCCAAATTTTGACTTTACGGCAAAAAAGCCCTATTTTGAAATTAAAAATTAACCACTTAAAACGTACCCACAAATATGATTGATGCATTAATCTGCTAGAGAATCTTCCAAAGAAGAGATTGATACCATAATCTTGTATAAGCTCCTCCTACTTCCTGAGATATGTGCATCCCACTCATTGTTACTTTCACAAAATACGGCTAAAAAGTCAAAATGTGGAAGCTCGATTTTCACCGCAGACGAATGGTCTAGTGGACTTTTTTGCTCAGTACAATCCCAAGAATCAGAAACGCGAAGCGCCCATTAAGATGTTCAAATCACCCCACCCTAATGCAGGTGCTTGTTCAAATTTAAATGTAACTGACACTAATAGAAAACATATGATTTTCTATTGTTGATTTAGTTGAATAAACGTCACTACATTGCTAGGTCTGTCAAAAAAACAGAGTAGTATTTGGAAGGTGACAAAGCCAATTGTGATAATATTTTGTTGTTGTTTTTGTTTTTTCTTTGATATTTTAAATTTTGAATCACGCTCCTAGACGAGGACAAGAAATTCTCATTGAGTTTGTGATTTAACATAACAAATATCTCTAGAAATTCTAATAACAAAGAAGATTTCCTTGGGCAGGAATGAAATCCGGATAGGGCCAAGCCAACAGCAGATTGTTTTTCACAATTTGTTAAATAAGTTTTGGGACTTTAGGCACATTTAATTTCTATAAATGCAATTAATGTTTATCCCGATGAAAATAAATTTAAAATAAAAAAGCTATATTATTATTAAAAATTCCCAAAATTTCAGTTTTTAAAAAATATGTTTTATTCCATTTATTCATTTAATACACCCAAAATTATTCAGATATGCATTCTGACTTCAACGGGCATCATTAACCACCCACCTGGGATCCAAAATTATTTTTGTTAGTTACTGCCTTTTGGATTTTAGGTGACGGTATGAGGTTTCAAAAAAAAGGTGCAAATACTTGTAGATAGTTTACGATTTCTTGCTCACCATACCCACCAGTATTGAACCAGAAAGGGCAATTTCAACGGCCGGAGGAATTTTCTTTATGTTACTTTAATAAAAAAAAAGCATGCAAAATGTTTGCTCATCTTTATTAAATCATACTTCTCTGTACTAAAATAAAAATTAAATTGAAAAATATATAAAAAAAAAATTTGTATGAATACCGAAAATTAGGTATTGAAAAATGTTCAATACCGAAATACCGATTCGGTACTGGGAACCCTGATTTCGACCTAAGCGACAGGTCATTGTGGATTAGAATGAGGCAGACGATGACCTAGTCGCTTAGGTCGAAAGTGCGCTGCTCCTCCAAAGATTTTTTTTTCATATTTCTCTGACATTTATTAACAATTAGTGTTTTCTATTTATACACTCAAAAAAAGTATAAACTAAAATTAAGTTTACACTTTACTAAAATTTAGTTTTATTTTACTTATTTTACTTGAAAAAAAAGTACCTACATTTTGACTTATTAAAAACACATACAGCTGTTGACAACTAATTAGAAACGCACTTATTTTTAAGACTCTGTTTAACATTTCAACAAATATATGTATGTTTACCGTTACTTTTCCTCTATTTTATTTTTGTTTATGATTACTACTCTATTATTGACTAAATTCAATCAATTTTTGCTGTGCAGTTCGTTATGTGTACCGTTATCTTTTTCAAAATTTGCGTGCCTTCTTACTTTTTATTTTTATTATTTGCGACAACTAATTAGAAACGTACACATTTTTGGTGAGTGACGCTGATTAAAGCAAAAAGTTTTAAAAAGTCTTATTAAAAATTGTGAAAAATTAAGAAATATTTAAATTTTGGTAAGTATTATTGTGTTTTTTAGAGCATAAATATTTTTAATAATTTTTTTCAAGATTTGATATGGGAAAACGTAAAAGTTGTACTCCAGAGGAGAGAAGCGCTATATCAGCCCTTCGTGATGATGGAAAATCATATAGCGAGATTGCTGGACAACTCCAAAAAAATGGTTTTTGATGCTTTGCAACACCTTAAGCATCATAAAACATTTGCAAACGTTCCCCGAAAAAATAGGCCAAGGAAAACATCTGCTGGCGTGGACGTAAAAATTGTCAATATATCGAGCCGACCCAAGGAAGACGTCCAGACAAATTCAGCGCGAAATAAGGGAGCTGAAAAATGTCCAAGTGTCGTCACACACCATATCCCGCCGTTTAGTGGAAGCTGGTCTACATGGTAGAGCAGCAAGAAAAAACCACTTTTAACAAAAATACAGCGGAAACGACGGTTTGAGTTTGTGACGTCACATTGGGCCTGGACTGAACGTGAGTGGAAGACAGTGGTCTGGAGTGCTGAGACCAAAATAAATAGACTTGGTCCGGACGGAAACCGTTACGTCAGGCCGCCCATAAATGAAGAATTTAATACTCGCTATGTTTCACGTGTTGTGAAGCATGGTGGAGGATCGATTATGGTCAGGGGTTGTTTTTCTTGGAATGGTGTCGGGCCAATTCATAAGATCGATGGAATTTTAACAAAGGAGCAGTACGTGTACATCCTTAAAACCAATTTGGTGCCATGGGCTGAGGAAAATTTGCCTGTTGTCTGGAAATTCCAACATACGGCCAAGACCTTAGCCAAGGTTACGAAAAAATTCTTTGATGATAATTGCATCGATGTTTTGGATTGGCCATCGTCAAGCCCAGATCTCAACCCCATAGAGCATTTGTGGGGTGACGTAAAACGGGCATTGAATGGAAAAAATATCACAAATATGGCAAATCTCTTAATGAATTAAAGGCTGCGTGGAAGGCAATTCCAGTGGAGCGATGTCGCAAGCTTATTTGCTCCATGCGTAAGCGTTGCGACGCTGTAATCAAGCAAAAGGGGTTTGCTACAAAATAATGAAAAAAGTAAGTATTTAACAATATTATTTCACCTTTTTTAACTGTCGTTTCTAATTAGTTGTCGCAACATTTTCTTTCTTTTTTTAGAGTTATTACAAGAAAGAAGGCGAAACTACGCAACACGCCCACATATAGTTAAGATTTAAAGTTTTTTTAAGTTAAATAATATAAGGAAAAATATGCATATTTTAGTTTTATAGTAGATGCAGAATATGAATTTTTATTAATAAAATGTTTAAAATTTTCGTTTAAAAAAATATCGTTTCTAATAAGTTGTCAACAGCTGTACATGTAGGGACTTTCCCGTACTTCTGGCAACACTGTGTCAAGTTTTTATTAGCGAAAATAATCTTATAATTATTTTCGTTAATATTAACTAAAAAGATAAATTAAATTGAAGACTTAATAATGGCAAAACTAAGCTACTTATATGAGTATAACTTATGAACTTAAAATAAGTTCATTTTGCATTAGCACAAGTTCAAGCGTCTTAACTTTAAGAAAAATTAACTTGATTGTAAGATATTTTTACTAGATTTAAGCAAAATGTATACTTACTTTAAGTCAAAAATATACTATATTTCAGTAAAATTTTATAAAATTTAAGACGAAATTGACTAAATTTCGCTACAAATTTACAATACCGTACAGGCCCAACTAAGACGAAATTGACTAAATTTCGCTACAAATTTACAATACCGTACAGGCCCAACTATATTTATCGAAGTTAAATTAACCCTTTCACTACCGACTTTTTGTTTGTGGGTACATTTGCATTTTGACTTTATATTCTCAATAGATCTAGTTAACAAACTGACTACATACACTCAAAAAAATAAGTTAGTACAAAAGTTAGTAAAACGTCTTGTAAATCAGGTATACTATTTTTTAGCAAATTTTTTTGCTAAAATCGTGTTTTCAGCTAAAATTTTTGTTATACTTATTCAGCAGTTAACTGTTTTATACTAATGCTTTACTAATATACTAATGTTTTACTAATTAATTTTGCTAAAAAAATTGTGCTGATAAGCACATTAATAATGTTGACGACAACCAGATTGAAAGATATACGCAGAATTAAGCAGATGTCGCGGCATGTCAAGATGTAGTAGAGAAGAGGAAAATGATACTAAAAAGTACAACTCTAATAAGACATATAAAAAAATCAACCATGGAAGACTTTTGTATCTGTTTTTCATACATAAAACAAAATTGAGGATTAAAACAACTTAAATTTTGCGTTCTCACCGGCTTGTGAAAATAATTGTCTATTAATAAAAATAAAGAAAATATTTAAATTTAATATGTATTTCTATAATATATGTTAATAGATTAATAATCTAGTGTGGTCAAATTGCAAACAAACATATAAAGACATGTAGACAGAGTAAAGCGAAAGACAAAGACACACATCTTAGGTAGATTTGTATAGTTCCTTTTTCTTATTGCAAAAAAAGGGTTGTTTTTTTCGTTTCGCTTGTTTTTGTTTATTTTTTCGATTCTTTTCTATAATTATTTTCGGCAGTTGCGTCCTTAAAAGATAGCATCATTTAGACAACCATTGATATAAGTAGTTGAAAGAAAATTTTTGTTATGTTATATATATTTATTTCTATATATTTTCAGATATTAAATTACTTCATGACATCAATGTGGGAAAATGAAAATTTTTACATTTCGTAATTATTGTAAATTATTTTTAAAAGAATCACAAAAATATGTTTTATGATTTTCAGCAAATATATTAACTAAATTACAATTTTTACCATTTTTTTTGCGTTTTTTTCAGTCTACTAAAATTCAGCAAAAAATTTATTAATTTTTACCAACGCTTTTTTATTTCTAATCTACTAAGTGTTAGCAAAACTTTTGCTGCATCTACTAATTTTGTTGCTAAAAATCAGCTCGCTGATTTTCAGCAAAAGATTTTGCTGACATTAGCAATTTTTTTGCTAGCAGCCTCCTGACTAAAATTTTGCTGACTCAGCAAAATTTTTTGCTGACTTTACAAACTTTTTTTTTTGAGTGTACAGTGAAGCATATGGCCTGAACATAAATATCCGAAAAACGAAATATATGATTGTAAGCAGAAAAAGTAACCACAACATGACCACCTTAAGAATACAAAACTCCTATGTCGATAAAGTACAGAGCTTTAAGTATCTGGGGGTTACAATCAATGACCAGTGGGACGGTTCAAAAGAAATAAGATGCCGTATTGAAATGGCAAGAGAAGCATTTTTTAAATATAAGAAAGTTCTTACCAGCCATGACATTAACCTTGAAACAAAACTTAGATTCGTCAAAACATATGTATGGTCAGTACTCCTATATGCAACGGAGGTGTGGACTATTAAAGCAGTTGACGTAAAAAGACTGGAAGCCTTCGAAATGTGGATCTACCGACGAATACTGAAAATACCATGGACCCACTTTATATCTAACAACGAAGTACTAAGGCAAGTACACCGCGATAGAGAGCTCTTAGTCACTATAAAGATAAGAAAAACTATATACTTGGGTCACATTATGAGAAACCCAAAATATAAGCTTCTACAAACCATTACGAAAGCTAATATTGAAGGTAGACCTACTAGAGGAAGAAAAGAAACTACGTGGCTTAATAACATACAAGAATGGACTGGTATCCGAGATGTGGGGAATCTCCTGAGCGAGGCGAGAAATAGGGACGCTTTTGCAGAAATTATGAAAAATTTATGAAATTATTTATCATGCAATGTAATATAATCTACTTCAATTGTATTGGTCGCTAAAATTCTGAAAACTAATTGGCAAATAAAAATTAGTAAGAAAACATTTTAAATATAACCAAAAAAGCTTTATTTGAATTTGTTATGGTCATTAAATGAAGCTACGTGCCAAATTTCGAGATTTTAGCTTTGTTATTTTAGGAAACTCATCAAAAGCCCCTTTTTTGGAGATAAAGGCTGATTAAAAAATTCTGACTTTGTTAACAAATAACTGGATTATATTACCCTGATGAACAGCTAATGCACATAGTGATTTTTTTTTTCAATGACCAATATCCCATTGAACGTATTTAAACAAATATATAAAATTTGCATTATAATATTTTTGATATTTTTTAAAAATGCGTACACTGTAGTGTACAAAGGGTTAAGGGACTGAGCAATTGTATGAACATACATTGAAGCACCCATATTTAGCTTAAGCCAACTTTAGTATTGTACCATCTCTATTTTTTGGTTATTTTTTGTAATCGAAACTCATAGTACTAAACTTAACCAAATTAAAAACATTTTAAGCAAGCAAAATAAATTTAATAAAAAACAAATAAAAAATTAATAAAAACAAGACAATAAGAATTAATTCGCGAATCTGGCGAAAATTCAAAAATGTAAATAAGTTAAAAATGTTTTTTTTTTTTAAATTAAGAAAAACAAAATAATGTTTTATGTTAAGCCACCTTATTTGACTTTGCTAATTATTTATTCAATATTTTAATTTAAAAAATAATGAAAATTATTTCGGATGCATTTCGACTTATGTCATCCTCAGCGAGTACATTTAAACTAAAAACTCAAAACAATATTCGTATAAATTTGTTAAAAATAGTTTGACAAACAAAAAGACAAAAAATGAAAATAATATATAAATTAAAGTTTTTACGGTTTATTTTGAAATAGTTCGATTGTTTTGAATAGAGGTGAGCGTATCGGTGCTTCCATAGTGTTCATTGAAATGCTTCTATTCAAATATATGTAAATGCTCTCGTAGGCATCTAGTTTTTTAGGTTTATTTACTTGTTGTTTTAGTTTAACGTTATCGATATTCCATTGTGTGTGGTCATTCTCAAGTGCGTGTAGAGCGACCGCTGATTTTGTTGTTTGTCGTTTTTGTATATTTGTCAAATGTTCCTTATAGCGTATTTCGACATTTCTTTTTGTTTGGCCAATGTATTTTTCTCCACATACACAAGTTATTTCATAAATTCCAGATTTTTTCAAATTATCGGTTTTGTCTTTTAAACGTACAATAAAATTTTCGATTTTATTGTTGCTACTATGGACAATTTCAAATTTGTGTTTTTTAAACACTTTTTTGAGTTTGTTTGTCATCTCTGGAATGTAAGGGATAGTTATTCTTTGTACAGGTTCTTTATCTGGTAATAACGATGTTGTTTTTTGTTTTGAAAGTTGTTTTGAATGTAATTTAACTAAATTGTCAACCATTTGTTCTGAATAACCATTGACTATAGCTGCATATTTGATGTATTTTAGTTCATCCATGTAATTTTTTATGTTCAATGGTATTTTACATAAACGGTGAACCATACTATGAAATGCTGCTCGTTTGTGTGATATTGGACAATGTGAGTCAGAAGAAATATAACAAGGTTTGTTCGAAGGTTTTCTGTATATTGAAAATTCTATGTTACCAGTTGATGTTCGATGTATTCGTATATCTAAAAATGGTAATGAAAAATTTTCTTCTTTCTCGACGGTGAACTTGATTGTTTCATATCTTGTGTTCATGTGATTCAAAATTAATTGTTCACTATTTCTTTTTATCACTGCAGCGACATCATCTACATATCTAAACCAAATTCTTGGGAGAAAATTTTCTTCTTTTAATTTCATTTCAAAATGTGACATGAACAAATTTGCTAAGAAAGGGGATAGAGCATTTCCCATTGATGTTCCATTTTTTATTATGTAAAACTTACCATCAAATTGACAAATATTTTGATCCATGCATAGTTTTGTCAATTTTAACAGTAAATTTCTTTTCTTTTCACATGGTTCATGTTTATTAAGCCAATTGTCAAGGATTAATAATGTTTCTGGAATCGGTATGTTTGGAAATAAACTCACTACATCAAATTTAATATCAAATCCTACAACACGTACGTGATTACTCGAATCTCAAAACAAAGATGCGTTACTTAAAGATGGACATTTTCTTTTTAAAACAATGCAAAAATGAAAAAGTATTTCCGAATTTCATAAAAATAAAATGTTCAGTAAAAAATTCAAGAACAGACATTGTAGTAACATCAGCAATGAAACGATGGTTGAATTTAGAGTTAAAATTCTTGTACAGCAAACTCAGTCAAATTGAAGAGAAAGTGTACAGATTACATTTTCTTTTATTAAAATTTATGAAAGAAAAAGAATTTGATAATTTACTACGAGATATCTTGGACTCAAATGATAACAGGTTTGTATTGAAGAAAGAAAAATTAAATAAAAAATTGATTAAACTGAAGAATGAAAAATTCATCAGAGAGAAAAAAGAATTCCACAAAACAAAATCTGTCATTGAACCCGTAAATTTTGTTACAAATTTATCAAGTCAATCTTTCACTACTGAAGAAATGTCAATTTTACAAAAGGGTTTAAAGTTTTCACCGAAACCAAAATCTCCACCAATAATTGATTTAATAGCAGATATTGAAACTGGCATCAAATATTGCAAAGAAACAATTAAACAAGAAATTAGAGATGCAACAAAAGCAGTCATCAAAAAATCTTCATTTAAAATATATCAATCTCCGAAAAATATAAAATTTGAAAAAACTTTAAATATTTTGAAAGAAAAAGATTGTTTATATATGAAATCAGACAAAGGAAGAGACATCGTTATCATGGACAAAGCACAATATAAAGAGAAAGTAATTGAAACAATAAATACGTGCAATTATCAATTAATCAATAAAAATCCTTTACCTTCAATGATACGAGCTACAACCCTAGTCATGAAAGAGATAGAAACAGTTTATGACGCTAGAACAAAATGGAAATTATCAACTCCGAATCCATCTCTACCAAAATTATATTGTTTACCGAAAACTCATAAAGACATAACAAATTTAAAAATGCGACCAATCGTATCCAATTGCAATGCACCATCAGAAAACATCTCGAAATGGTTAGTCGATATTTTTAGTCGTTATCCAAAACCAGAAGGTTTATTTGTTGAAAACAGCTTCGAGTTTTGTGACAAAATGAAAAACGAAAAATTATCAGATGATGAAGTGTTTGTGTCCTTTGATGTAGTGAGTTTATTTCCAAACATACCGATTCCAGAAACATTATTAATCCTTGACAATTGGCTTAATAAACATGAACCATGTGAAAAGAAAAGAAATTTACTGTTAAAATTGACAAAACTATGCATGGATCAAAATATTTGTCAATTTGATGGTAAGTTTTACATAATAAAAAATGGAACATCAATGGGAAATGCTCTATCCCCTTTCTTAGCAAATTTGTTCATGTCACATTTTGAAATGAAATTAAAAGAAGAAAATTTTCTCCCAAGAATTTGGTTTAGATATGTAGATGATGTCGCTGCAGTGATAAAAAGAAATAGTGAACAATTAATTTTGAATCACATGAACACAAGATATGAAACAATCAAGTTCACCGTCGAGAAAGAAGAAAATTTTTCATTACCATTTTTAGATATACGAATACATCGAACATCAACTGGTAACATAGAATTTTCAATATACAGAAAACCTTCGAACAAACCTTGTTATATTTCTTCTGACTCACATTGTCCAATATCACACAAACGAGCAGCATTTCATAGTATGGTTCACCGTTTATGTAAAATACCATTGAACATAAAAAATTACATGGATGAACTAAAATACATCAAATATGCAGCTATAGTCAATGGTTATTCAGAACAAATGGTTGACAATTTAGTTAAATTACATTCAAAACAACTTTCAAAACAAAAAACAACATCGTTATTACCAGATAAAGAACCTGTACAAAGAATAACTATCCCTTACATTCCAGAGATGACAAACAAACTCAAAAAAGTGTTTAAAAAACACAAATTTGAAATTGTCCATAGTAGCAACAATAAAATCGAAAATTTTATTGTACGTTTAAAAGACAAAACCGATAATTTGAAAAAATCTGGAATTTATGAAATAACTTGTGTATGTGGAGAAAAATACATTGGCCAAACAAAAAGAAATGTCGAAATACGCTATAAGGAACATTTGACAAATATACAAAAACGACAAACAACAAAATCAGCGGTCGCTCTACACGCACTTGAGAATGACCACACACAATGGAATATCGATAACGTTAAACTAAAACAACAAGTAAATAAACCTAAAAAACTAGATGCCTACGAGAGCATTTACATATATTTGAATAGAAGCATTTCAATGAACACTATGGAAGCACCGATACGCTCACCTCTATTCAAAACAATCGAACTATTTCAAAATAAACCGTAAAAACTTTAATTTATATATTATTTTCATTTTTTGTCTTTTTGTTTGTCAAACTATTTTTAACAAATTTATACGAATATTGTTTTGAGTTTTTAGTTTAAATGTACTCGCTGAGGATGACATAAGTCGAAATGCATCCGAAATAATTTTCATTATTTTTTAAATTAAAATATTGAATAAATAATTAGCAAAGTCAAATAAGGTGGCTTAACATAAAACATTATTTTGTTTTTCTTAATTTAAATCTATAGACTTTGCGGTAATCAAATTTTATCGTTTTTTTACAAAAAAATAAATAAAAAAAAAAAAAAAAGTTAAAAATGGTCGTTCAGAAATTTCAACAAAAATTAATCAAAATGTTGAACCAAATTTACAAAGGATAAGTCAATTGTGGCTGAAGCTTAAAAGGTTTTATACTTCTTTTTAAGAAAATTATATACTTGTTTTGAGTTAAATTGTCTTTAGAGCTAAGTCATTCCAAATTAATTAAAATTTAGTTTGAATTACTTAATATTTGGTAAACTTTTTTTTTAGTGTAATACCTAGTAAGATTTTAATTATGTTCCTGACAATTTAAAATGAAATGAAATTTTAAAAGATCAACAATACATATAAAATTCTCTTTTTTTTTAAATTTATTTTTAAACCAACTATTTTTCTAAATTTATTGGAACGTTGGCCACTGTTATCAATCGAGTGGTAGGACGATACTGCAAAAATTATTAACACGTTCCGACACCGCATAACATATCGTCGGTAGCGCTTCGCCAACACTTTGCCGATCGAATTTTTCTGCCTGGGTACATTAGACTCCTTGTCAGTCACACATGACATGAATTTTTTTTTTTGTTGCGAAACAACAAACATATTAAAAAAAGTGGGTGGTGAAATCATTTTACTAAAGAAAATAAAGTTTATTCATAAAACATTATTGATATGTTTGTTGATAATTTCAGACATGCCATCAATTATTCATTTTTATGTTAAGGATGGTTGTTGCTTTTAAGAAAACAAAATAGTAACTACACTAATAGAAAGAAATAAATCTGAAAAAATGTTTGCTAATGCTTAGTTCAAAATGACGTTTCATAAAATATTGCTAAAATTAGCTTATTTAAAACCCGAAATCGAAAATTTGATAAAAGTAGTCGTACCTTATCGTCCATATCTTTTTAACTGTTAAATTTAGTCATTGCTAACTCATTTTAAAGTCGTGCTTTAAATAAAATAAGCAAAACAATAATTTTTTTTAAGGTTGTGCGCCCCGGTAGGCTAGTTGGTAGCGTGCTGGCTTATCAATGCGGGGGTCGTGGGTTCGATTCTCACCAGAGGCACAGGTCTGTTTTCGCTACAACGCGCCGGAAGCCATAGTAACTAGTGCTCGATTAGGTTAATAGTATATAATTTGTAATTATTTGATTAATTAATTAATAAAAATAAAATTTTTTATAATTTATTCTACTACGCCGTTGCCAAATTAGTATGTGCAACTCTTACAGGATTTAAAGTTAAGGATAAAAATTTAAAACATTATACTAAATATAGATAAAAAAGACTGACATAAAAAAAAAATATTTATTGAAATAAATAAAAATAAAGTTTTGCAAAAGTAGTTGCCCTATAGCGCAACTTGTATACAAGAGTCAATGGTACCTTATTTTAAAGGTACTTAAAAAAGGTATGGAATATTATGTACGAGTACTTTTTTTAAATTTTCGGTTATTTTTCATTTTTTGAAACGCGATATTTCAAGATCCGCTGGGATTAGCTGTCCTACATTTGGACGAGATTGTAGTTATATGATGAACATCTTGGTTAAAATCAGAAGGGGTAGAGGAAATCAAGTGGTTGATTTTATATGTTTTTAGTCTTAATCTAAATTTTAGTTAAATAAAATTGGCTCTTTAATCTGCTAAAATAAGCAACACTTTCGCTATACAGTAGTAGACAAAAGAATAAAAATTTAAATTTTCAAAGTTTTGTTTAGATTTATCAATTCTTCAAAATTCAGCAGTTAATAATTTTTTAGAAAATATTTCTGCTGGTTTTAAAAGCATATACTGTTCTTGCATTTAACTGAATTTAATGTAAATATAACAAAAAATTTGTAGATATAACAGTTTTTTTTATGTCTACAAATATTCAGAAACACATTTAGCTAATTTTTAACAACTAACTGGTTTTTTCAACTAATTAAAATTCAACTAAACTATAACTACAATTTTGTACATTTGACAGTAATATTTCTGCTGCTCGTATCTTACTGATATTGAAAAAATTCTTCTTTTAAGGTCAGGAAGGTCATAATTTTTTTTAAATAGAATAATGTTCACAGAATTTAGACATTTTTTATTGATTAAAAAGTTTGTAAAATTTGTATTAGTTTTAAAATTTTTTTATTCCGGCTTTTCCTATTCAAAATTTTGCAAAACTTACCAAAATTTGTAATATAAAAATAATTTAACCGGTTTTTACTATAATTTTTAGTGTCCGACCGAACAGTTCGGCCATAAAACTATATTTTGTCGGTTTTTTGATATCAATGATGACAAATTTTGGTATTGGAAACATGTTTGTTGAGCCGACTTAATTCGATTTTGTGTATAAATTTAATAGAAAAGCCGAAGTTTAGCTATAAAGTTAAAAGTTCGGCCGCCGAACTATTTTCAATTTGGCCGAACTTTCTGAGGCCGAACAGTGAATTTATTGCTTAACTTCAGACTTTTCTTTAATTTTGACACTCAAAATAGCATCTAATCAGCCCAATTAACATTTTCCCATCCGCCAAATTTGTCCATAATGCTTTAAAATACCGAATACAGACCAAATGCATTTTCTGGCCGAACTGTTCGGTCGGACACTAATAATTTAGCTTGGTTTGGGATGTTAAATTAATCAAATTTTGGGAAAAAATTGAACTTTCAAAATTTGCGGTTTCTTGCAGGATTCAAAAAAATCCAAACAAAGCAGAGTGGTTTAAAATACCATTTGCCCTGGTCACCCAAAAAGGCCTTTGTCTGCCGTGTCAAAATCGCCACATCTGAACCGCACAAACCACCTCTTGACGTTGAAATCGATGGAACATATTCATGACAAGCTTCGGTGAGCAATCGATCAGCACTTTTGTTCAAATTGCAAAACTTCAGACAATTTTTTTTTTTTAAAGAGAAGCAACACTCAGGAAATTCTTCATATTTATTAATGTGTTGTTTTCTTTGGAAAGGGGATAGTGGAGAAATGAAATGTGGGGAAAGATGAAGGCAACACTGTAATTGCGCGAGATGATAAGTCTTAGAACAGTTGTTGCTCGCCACCTGATGGAGAGTTGGCGAACTTATTGAAGCTTTTTGGTTCATAGCCCTGATTCATTATTTTACTTCGGTGGGGTTAAGTGCCTTGGGAACACCGAAGGTGGGCGCACCGATACATGTGAGGGATAGAAAACTCATACATATTATTTTTCTACATTGATGTTGCCGTCCCCGAAATCGAACCCGGGACCATCTGCGTATAACTGTCCAACGCGCTAACCATTAACCACTGCGCCCACAATGATGCTTTGTTGACATTTTCGAAGCAAAAAAACTTTGTTGTCTACACTATTTCGTTCAATGACTAGGTGATAATAAATGACAGATGTTTACCCTCCAAAATGCCATATAAGTTATTAAAGACACTAACCAGGTGTAAAAGATACTCTATCTATTCTGAATGCCGCATTTTTAAGTTACCCAATAAAAAATGCTTTAGGCTTTGAATTTTTTTAATTATATAAAATTTCTGATTCTGCGGATTAATTAATTGAAAATTAGATTTAAAGGACATGTTCTTTCTTAAAAATATTAGTTTTTGATCATTTTATCCCACAGATTTTCATACAAATTTTTAGAAAAAGTATTATGACATTATTCTATAAATATCCCTACGTGCCTCTTGGCGGATAGAATAGAATCAATCAGCTGAGTATACTGGAAGTCTTACTTTACCATTAAATTTTTGTATATAAAATAATAAAATTATCATTTGAAACGCTTTTATCATGCACCGGATAACATTTAGAGTGGTTAAAAATGTGTAATATAGTGCGACACGCTAAAAATATATTAATAGCGAATTTACATTGTTAAAATGTTCAGTATATTTCAATTGAAATTCAATTCGAAATCGATAATGCAAAATAGAATTTCACAGCTGATTGGATTTCGATTGTACAACAACAAATGTTTCGCATAAAAAAACTAAAAATTAAAATTATTCCAAAAAAAAAAAAACATTTTATTCAATGCCGGAGCACAAAATTTAATACATTATGAAATATAGAATGTTATTTTTGCTAATAAAATTATTTTTATATAGGGATGGATGATCAGTATAATTCAAAATGTTCAATGTTTTGTAAGCCGTATTTGACTTTTCACAGTTCTTTCAAAAAAAAAAAACTTCTAAAAATTCGTTTTTTAATTAAAACAGCTAAGCTAGTTGCTTTTGGTGTCGGTAATATCTTCTCTCGATTTATAACGAGTTTTATCAGAGACCGCACTATACGTGTTGTTTTAGATGGAGTCTCATCAAACGAGTGTTAGCTAAATTAAGGGGTACCGCAAGGTTCTGTTCTTTCTCCTACCCTTTTGCTTATTTTTATTAATGACCTTCTTGGTCAGACCTTCAATCCTATCTACTCTTTTGCAGATGACAGCAAATGGTGCAAGAAAATGGAATACAACTCTCATATATGGGCAGGGCCTTCAGTGTCTATTCTGAAGCTTCTGGACCCTGTTCAGGGGAGGGCGGTGAAGCTTATCAATGATAGTAGTGTATCCAACTCTATTGATTCATTGGAGCATCGTCGGAATGTGGGTTGTGTGACACTTTTCTATCGATATTACCATGGGAGGTGCTTATCTGAGATAAGTGAACTTATTCCTCGAGCCCGAGTTTTTATTCGTAATACTCGCTTATCTAGTAGAGCACATCCGTTTGTAGTTGATTGTCCTGTGTTTCGCACAACGCATTACAGAGAAAATTCGTTTTTTAGTCGAACGATTCGTATGTGGATCAAACTTCCCGCAGAAGTCTTCCCTGTTACTTACAATTTAGAAAAATGTAAATCAAATATCCACAAACACTCCTCCCTCTTTCCTCCTTCCCATACCCTATTTTCCTGATCAATACAATGCACTGCATGGGTAGGGGCATCCCCTGAGTATTAAATAAAAAATCTATCGAAATTCTTAAGTGGATTAGGAGCCTAATGTTAATTCGATACAAGATATTAATTTGGTCAAAAATGTTGTAATATTGTTCTAGTTTAAGAGCTCAACAAATTTTAAATGGATATATCGAGTAATTTAAAGACATCTTTTGATAGTATTTATTTTGCATTGTGTGTTTCAAAAACAAATTTTGAATAGATATTCATGTAAAAAATATAAATTCAACCTTATAATTTTTCAACGAATCTCAATAAATCAAAAAATGTTGCACTAATTTGCTGATGCAAAAAGTTTTTACAAAATTATGATATCCCAAAGTTAAATTTTCCAGACGAACTCTAATAACCAGGGCAACCAGAAATATGACGAATTCTGGCAGCAATTTGTTAGAACATATTTAGCATATTTTGCTCATAATGGTATATTTTGATATTAAAGGCATATTTTTGATAAAAAAAAGTAGTTGTTTTTTTAGAACAAATGGATGTTTTTAGGGCATATTTTTATATTTTTTAAATTTTTAGTTATGAAACAATTTCTTTTTTTTTTATAAAAAAAAAAAAAAATCTGGGGTTCGCAATACCGATAAATTCAAGTCATTTTCACAAATTTCAGTTTCCTGTTTTAAGACAGCACCGATTTAGAAAGAATAAATCTTGATCTCTTCTTGTTAGCAATTGAAATAATTTTACATAACTCCAACTGAAAAATATGCTTTAAAATACGAATTTTTAATAAAAATGTGTTTGTAAGAGTATATATTTAAAATGTAAAGAGCATATTTTCGGTTTTTTTTTACCATTTTTTGTGATTATTAAATCGATTTTCAGAGCATATTTATGATTGCAATGCTAATAACTGTCTAGAATTGGTAGTCTGTTCTAGCAGAAAAACTCGAGAGTCTTGACTAAAGTTCATTTTTTTTTTGCACTTAGCTAAAAATTGTAGAAGACTTTGAAAATTGCCATATTATTTGCGACTAAATCAATGCAAAATTTGCCTAAACCAAAAACAAATCTGCACAATTCTGAAGAAAAAAAATTGGACAAGCCCCCCCCCCCCCCCCAAAAAGAAATTCCTGGCTACGGCTCTGATCCGCTAGATATTTGTTTTTATTTGAAGTGAAAATCATGAATGTTACCTTTAATAACAAGACAACGTATTTTTTTTTTTGAAATTTTGCAAACTTAATAGCAAACTAATATGTACAACATGTCAAGGATCTTGATAAATTAAATTCCTTAACTTGACTTCTTTTAATCTTGATAAATTATTTATCTTTTATAAATCTTAATTCTATATTGTAGTGGATATAGAGCATAAAATAATATAGTGCGTGTAAGTATTAGTGGCAAAACATGAAACTGTCGTGACGTTTGCAATAAAACTGTATAAGAATCAGGACAATGAAATTTCCTTGATTTTTTGAACTTTTGCTCCAGTAATTTTCTAAAAAAATACATGAATAATTAAAAACGTATAAAAAATGCTTTTTTTTAGTAGAAATAAATTTATTAAATTTATTGTTAAACGTGTACATCAAACAATCAACCACCGGTAAAAAAATATTCGTTCTAGCTTTTTTGAAACGAATGCACAATTTTGTGCAATAATATATGCAGTTGTACTTAATACAGCTTGCAAAATCCCCTTTCGTAGTATCCAATGGATAAGAGGGTTGTTTTAATTTTCTTTTCTTTTTTTTTTTTTTTTTGTTTGTTTAATCCAACAACGTCACCTTTTAGACCAGCTCAAGTACGTCAAAGTTTATGACTGACGTACATATACATATACAACATATTCGTCTCGTCTACATTATTTGAAGGGTTGTTGATTGTACACTCTCATAAAAATTCTAAAATTTCGTACTGCAACCTCGTAAATTTGATTTTCGCAAGCGAATTCGGTTGTCAATTCGGTTACAACAACCGAATTCAGTTCTGACAACCGAATTTACGAGGTAGAAGCAACCGAATCGACTGGATTGGATGAAATTCTGTTGAGACAACCGAATTTGTTATGTGAGTGTAGCACCTCTCTGTGTTTCTTCTTTTTTTTTTTGTAACACCCTGTTTTATATCCCCCCATTTAATACTAGAGCATTTTATGTTTACCAAACAAATTTAATCTACCCGAGTAAAAAAATGTAATTATAATTATATACAGTGGTGTTCAAAACATTTGCAACTGAAATCATGGTTTAGGTAATTATAAATTTTTATGATCAAAAAGATTTGTGGTATAAGTTTTTGTTTTTTTTGTTGTTAAATTCAGTTATAGCATATTATTTTACAAATACAAAAAAATTATTCATAACTTCTCAAAAACTAAAAAAAAAAAAAGTAATTTTAACAAAATAAGTCGATAGTGCAGTGTTCAAAATATTTGCCACTCCTAAAGTAATTAACAGGAAATACAAACAATGGTTTTACCGCTCAGTATTTTGTAGCGTAGCCATTATAATTTATAACTTCTGAACACCTCTTAGGCATTGAGGCAATGAGCTTTTTAATATAATCGTAAGAAATTTCATTCCACTGCTTCTCCAACTCGACGAAAAGTTCATCACCATTTCGGAATACTTTATTACCGATATTCCGTTATACAATCATCCACATGTTCTCAATCGGGTTGAGATCGTGAGATTGAGCCGGCAACGACATGATATTAATTTCATTTTCCTGCAGCCAAACTATTACAACCCCCGCCGTGTGTTTTGGGTCGTTGTCGTGCTGGAAGGTTCATGAGAGTGGCATTTCCCATTCAGCATACGAAAGCATAACTGAACTCAAAAAATCTCTATAGATTGTGGCCGTCATTGTGCTAGTAATGCGATGAATTGGGCCAATCCCATTTCCTGAAAAACAACCCCCACCATAATGTTTCCACCTCCGTGCTTCACTGTGGCGGTTATGTAACTGGGTTTAAACTTTTCGCCTCGTGGTCTTCGAACATTGCCTCTTCCATCTGATCCCCGGAGGTTGAATTTAGACTCATCTGATCACAATACATTTTTCCATTGCTGTTGAGTCTAGTTCAAATGGGTCCGTGCAAAGTCAAGCCAAGCTTTTCGGTTTTTTCCGACACAAACGGTTTTTTTGTACATCTATAACTTCTAGGAACATATTCTCAGGCTTTTCTTTTAATGGTGGGAAGACTGACATTTATTAAAAGTTCAGTTTTAGCTTCTCTGGGAACTGCTTTGCGATATTTCGTAAAAAAAATTCTTGATTTTCCGATCTTATCTTACAGTTGTAATACGGGGTCTTCCACCTTTATGAGTTGTGTGGATGTTACCACTATTAATGATGCGGCAAATTATTCATTTTGGAACGGAGTACTTTATAGAAATTTCTTTTTGGGAAAGTCTATTTTGAAATCATTTAAAACTTTTGATTTAAAATCAGAATTGTATTTACATATTTCCTGCCATTTTTTACAAAAATTATTCTTACGATGTTTATGCTTCCAACATCTTATTACAACTATTAAAGAACAATTATTATAATAAATTTGTTTAAAAAATGCAACGGCCTGAATCTTATATTAAAAAGGAATGCGATTACCGTTATATCCTAGCATTTGTTAGTATAAATTGTTTCGTTAAGAGTACACTCAAAAAAATAAGTTAGTACAAAAGTTAGTAAAACGTCTTGTAAATCAGGTATACTATTTTTTAGCAAATTTTTTTGCTAAAATCGTATTTTCAGCTAAAATTTTTGTTATACTTATTCAGCACTTAACTGTTTTATACTAATGCTTTACTAATATACTAATGTTTTACTAATTAATTTTGCTAAAAAAAATTGTGCTGATAAGCACATTAATAGTGTGGACGACAACCAGATTGAAAGATATACGCAGAATGATGTAGATGTCGCGGCATGTCAAGATGTAGAAGAGAAGAGGAAAATGATACTAAAAAGTACAACTCTAATAAGACATATAAAAAAATCAACCATGGAAGACTTTTGTATCTGTTTTTCATACATAAAACAAAATTGAGGATTAAAACAACTTAAATTTTGCGTTGTCACCGGCTTGTGAAAATAATTGTCTATTAATAAAATAAAAGACAAAAGAAAATATTTAAATTTAATATGTATTTCTAAAATAAATGTTAATAGATTAATAATCTAGTGTGGTCAAATTGCAAACAAACATATACAGACATGTAGACAGAGTAAAGCGAAAGACAAAGACACACATCTTAGTATGGTTCCTTCTTCTTATTGCAAAAAAAAGGGTTCTTTTTTTCGTTTCGTTTGTTGTTGTTTATTTTTTCGTTTCGTTTCTATAATTATCTTCGGCAGTTGCGTCCTTAAAATATAGCATCATTTAGACAACCATTGATGTAAGTAGTTGAAAGAAAATTTTTGTTATGTTATATATATCTATTTCTGTATATTTTCAGATATTAAATTACTTCATGACATCAATGTGGGAAAAAGTTTGTAAAGTCAGCAAAAAATTTTGCTGAGTCAGCAAAATTTTAGTCAGGAGGGTGCTAGCAAAAAAATTGCTAATGTCAGCAAAATATTTTGCTGAAAATCAGCGAGCTGATTTTTAGCAACAAAATTAGTAGATTCAGCAAAAGTTTTGCTAACACTTAGTAGATTAGAAATAAAAAAGCGTTGGTAAAAATTAATAAATTTTTTGCTGAATTTTAGTAGACTGAAAAAAACGCAAAAAAATTGTAATTTAGTTAATATATTTGCTGAAAATCATAAAACATATTTTTGTGATTCTTTTAAAAATAAATAATTACGAAATATAAAAATTTTCATTTTTCCACATTGACGAAATGAATTAATTTAATATCTGAAAATATATAGACATAAATATATATAACATAACAAAAATTGCAGGGACATAAGAGTTATAACCAATATTTGAAAAAATCCTGAAATAATAATTAATCAAGAATTTTTAAAACCTGCTCTCTGAATAATAGTTACAAATAACCAATGTTTTTTTGGTCTTTGATAACCATTATATTTTTTTTTTTTTTTGTTTTGGGCTTCCATAACCATAACAAAAGATTTTTATTTTTTTTGGTCTTCCGTAACCATTACAAAAGATTTTTATTTTTTTTGGTCTTCTATAACCATTACAAAAGATTTTTATTTTTTTTGGTCTTCTATAACCATTACAAAAGATTTTCTATTTTTTTGGTCTTCCATGTATATATATCTCAAAATGTTCCACTTTTTTAATTTCAAAGCTATAGTTTCATACAGTTTGTTAGGATTCAATTGGTTAATTTGGTTACTTATAATGACTATGTAAGAAGAAAAAAAATATGAGAAAGATTTGCGGATCCTAACCAAAATCAATAAAAAAAAGTTCGTCCTTGTGCAAATATAGATAAGTTAGTGTGCAAAATTTTATAAAAATATCTAAAGATTTGCGAACTGAAACGTGGTTATAGAAGACAGAAAAAATAATAATCTTTCATATTGGTTATCAAAGACCAAAAAAAAAAAATCTTTTATAATGGTTACAGAAGACCAATAAGAATAAAAATCTTTCATAATGGTTACCAAAGACCAAAAAAAATAAATATCTTTTGTAATGGTTACGGAAGACCAAAAAAACCAATAATCTTTCATAATCGTTATCAAAGACCAAAAAAAATAAAAATCTTTCATAATGATTATGGCAGCACTACAATTTTCTGGGTAATTTATAATTATTATTACAGGCCCAATTTTTTTTCAGCTATTTTTTCCATAACCTTTTGCATATTTAAAAAATAATAAGAGTTAAATCGGGTCCCTGAAAAATTGTCTTTCAATTACTTACATCAATGGTTGTCTAGATGATGCTATCGCAACTGCCGAAGATAATTATAGAAACGAAAAAATAAACAAAAACAAAAACAAACGAAACGAAAAAAACAACCCTTTTTGCAATAAGAAAAAGGAACCATAAAAATCTACCTAAGATGTGTTGGTTTGTCTTTCACTTTACTCTGTCTACATTTCTGTATATGTTTGTTTGCAATTTGACCACACATATAAACATTTAGTTTAAATAAAAAATATTTTATTTTGTCTTTTATTTAATTAATAGACAATTATTTTCACAAGCCGGTGACAACGCAAAATTTAAGTTATTTTAATCCTCAATTTTGTTTTATGTATGAAAAAGAGATACAAAAATTTCCATGGTTGATTTTTTTATATGTCTTATTAGAGTTGTACTTTTTAGTATCATTTTCCTCTTCTCTACTACATCTTGACATGCCGCGACATCTTCTTCATTCTGCGTATATCTTTCAATCTGGTTGTCGTCCACACTATTAATGTGCTTATCAGCACAATTTTTTTTAGCAAAATTAATTAGTAAAACATTAGTATATTAGTAAAGCATTAGTATAAAACAGTTAAGTGCTGAATAAGTATAACAAAAATTTTAGCTGAAAACACGATTTTAGCAAAAAATTTTACTAAAAAATAGTATACCTGATTTACAAGACGTTTTACTAACTTTTCTACTAACTTATTTTTTTGGGTGTATAATATAATTTTATATAGTTATATAAAATTATATATACCCATTTTTCGGATATAATTATATCTGATTATATCAGATTATATATAATTATATCCACCAACGCATATAATTATATATAATTTGATATGGCTTATATAACTTTTTTCAATCGGGTATTTGCAAATTATATATAATTTTATTAGCAGTATTTTATTTTTGTTTTATGACATATTTCATGTCTTTAATAAACTTTAGCTTTAAACGTAAACTTTGTGTTTTTTCTTTTAATTTAAAACTATACATTGAACGAATCCATTTATAACTAATTCGCTAATTTGTTTATAGTTCAATAAATTTAACGGTTTTGTTCAAACAAAAAAAAAAAAAAAAAACAGAAAATTGATATGTCTGGATGGCCAAAATACACAGGATGTTGTAAATTTAAAACAGAGATTTCCAACCATTTCCACTTTATTGATGGCATAGTCCGGGTTTTAGAAATAAAAAACTTAGTGTTTAAGTTTTTATCAGCAAAAAAAAACAAGTATTCTGTTTAAAATGAAGTAATTTTCTAAATTATTTTTTTATTTTTATCGATAGTTTTTAAAATATTTTTCTATCGAAAAGAAAAAAAATAAAATAAATATTTTTTTTTTTCAAAGTTTAGAGTTAGAGCCAATTTTATCTTCAAACAAAAGAGCAAAAAGCAAAATAAAAAGTTTTTATACGAAAAAAGAATTGAAGCCACACGACCTACTACAACTGGCAAAGTTGGATGAAGATCCACTTTTTTATCGGAAAATTGTATTCAGCGACGAAGCTCACTTCTGGTTGAATGAATACGTGTACAAGCAAAATTGCCTATTTTGTGTGAAGAGCATCCCAAAAAATGCACTGTTTGGTGTGGATTATGGGCCGGTGGCATCATTGGACCGTACTTTTTCAAAGATACGAAGGCAGGAACGTTACTGTGACGGGCGAGAGCTACCGTTCGATGATTACAAATTTGTTTTGCCCAAAATGGAAGAGTTGGACTTGGGTAACATGTGGTTTCAACAAGACGGTGCCACATGCCACACAGCACGCGAAACAATGGCCCAAATGAGAGGCGAGTTCGGTAAAAAGTTTATTTCGCGTATGGTGCCGGTCAACTGGCCGGTTAGATCGAGCGATTTACCTTTAGAGAATTTTTTTGGGGTATGTTAAGGCTCATGTCTATAGGGACAAGCCCCCAACTTTTGACGCACTGGAAGCCAATATTGAAGAATTTATTCGTTAGATACCGGCCGATATGTTGGAGAGTATGCCAAAATTGGACCCAGCGTATGGACCATTTAAGGTGTAGCCGCCGTCATCATTTACATGAAATCATCTTTAAACATTGAATTATATAGATCGTTCTATCGACTCAAATAAATTTTATGTGTTTTTTTTTTGTTTAAATCAAATCCGAAAACTTTTAAAAAATCACACTTTAGTTACGTTCAAATATCATATATAAACTAACAAATTTACTAAATTTGTGAATAAAAAGTTTGAACATTGTTATAGCATGCATACTCTTTTAGTTAAGCCTTATTAAAAGTTTAACCTTTAGTAATAGCCTCCTTAAATTCTAAGTAATAAGGGCAACGAATTCCAAATGTTAGCTACCCTGTACTAAAAAAAATCCGATCTTTGAAGAATTGATGTATTATGTATAGGATACTTCAATAGCGGGTTTCGTAAAGATCTTGAAAATACAAAATGATTTAGTAAATAGACCTAAACACTTTACAAAAATGTATCAACAATCGCATGTGTATAAAATTTTTAAAATTGCATCCTTTAAAATCTACTACATAATCTGAAGCATGATCACGAAATTTAAGGTCGTACACAAATCGAATAATTCGATTGAAAAGAAGGTTATATCTACGCATTATCTGACCCTTGACACCTGTAAAAGCTTCAGCGCAATACATGTTGGACATCAATAAGTCGTGTGCAATGCACTTTTTTACTTAAACTGGTAGATAAAGATTCAATGAATAGAATCGACTTAAAGTAAAAATCATAGTAGAACAAACGCAAATAGTTTATATGTTGATCAAAATTAAGACTCCCAGACATTAAATACATTCTACAAACTCAATAACACCATTTACTGCGATATCAAAATTTACGTCACGCCTCGGAGATTTAAAAATCATTGCCTTAGTTTTCCTAGGATTAATACAAAGATTACAATTAGACATCCAATCTGAGACATCTGATATTGTAAAATTGATTACTTTCTCCAATACATCAGAAAACTGACGTTCGCCAGAAAAAAGGAGCTGAATATCATTCGCAAAAATAAAAACCTCACAAGAAAACCCTTCAAAAATATTTATCATAACATTCATATAGAGTTAAAATAGCAAGGGTCCAATCACAGATCCCTGTGGAACACCACTTGTCACTGCCGACCAATCAGAAACAGACCCCTTACAATGAACATATTGACGCCTTTCGTTCAAATAAGAAAAAATCTGCATACAAACCGATTTGGAAAATTTAAAGAACTTACATAGTTTACTAATTAAAATTGTTTGACTAATTCGATGAAAAGCTTTTGATAAATCAAGTGATAACAAAACTGCTTAATCATTTTTATCCATGATTCTTCTAATCGAGTCAGTAAGACCTACTAGTAATGATGAGGAGTTATAACCATGGCGAAATCCTTACTGATAAGGACTATTTGTATCCAAATATTCTACCATTTGTACCTTCATAACGTGTTCTACTATTTTGGATAATATAGGAACTATAGATATGGGCCTTAATTCATTAACTGAACCATTTTTACTGATGGTAACAACCTTTGCAACTTTCCAATCAGAAGGAAATACAGAGCAAGTGAGAATACTATTAAATAAATGCAAATATTGTTTCTGAACATACGGGTAATAATTTTCAAAAATTTTAACGGCAAACCATCTGGACCCGAAGCATTTGATTTAATATTAAATAATGCGAAACATAATTCATCCAAATCAATAGCACGAAATGAAAAGCCATTATTAACAAAATTCAGATTGGAGTTAAAAGGGTCGATGGCGCCAACTGTCCTATGAGACACAAATTCCCTATTTAATTCATCTGCAACTATATCATTAACAGATTCTACATTTTCCATACCCCCATAAGATCTTAAAATTGTCCACATACCCTTAGCATCAAGGTTATTAAATTGATTAAAATGAGCATTTCTCTTTGCATTACGAATAACGGTTTTAGTCTTATTTCTAGCCCAACAATAAATTCTCCTGTGAAGGGAAACAAAGATATTCCTTTAAAGCCAAATCTCGTAGAGATAGATTAAATTGAATAACTGGTCTATTTAACCAGTTTTCAATCACTACGTGAAATTTATACCTTTTGATGGGAACCTGGGAATGCAAAAGTTCAATACATTCCAACAAATTATTAATATTAGGACTTCAGTAAAGTCAAATTGGATCACCAGATTTTCTAACAATTCAATGTCCACATTGTTCTAGTCTTTAAACTCAACATAATCATCGACAGGTGCAATAAAAGTAGAAACACTCATAAAAATAAAAGGATGATGTGATATTGCCGGGCACTGCATCTGATTGGACAATATGACGAATACAGAAGGACTCAAAAGAAAAACGTTCAATAACGAAGTAGATGAACGCAAAACATCATATTGAATAGGCAGGCTATTATGAAGACAATATACATATCTAGTCCTATCCTTTGGCAGAATGAGTGAACTGTATTGGAGTTCACTATATCAAACAGTTTTAAATTAAAGTCACCCATAATTATTAATTATAATTATTATATGTTAGAGTACCTAACCAGCAAATCACTCAATATTTCCTCCATAATTTTAATGTTCTGAGTATTCTTATTAGGAAGATACACAACTCCGAGTAAAAACCTGGTTTCTTGTTTTTCAATTTCAATAAAAATTTACTAAAATTTATTTATTATTTAAAATATCATCTGATTTAGAAGCTACTTTAGCTTCAATTCTGTAAGAAACAAAAAACACTACAACTCTGTTCTTCTTCTTATCTGACGGTTCATTCACCAACACAAACTTCTCTCTCACCAGGTCTATCATTCCTGAGGAAGGTATATCCTGGTATTTTTTTTTTTTAAGAGAGGCAACACTCAGGAAATACTTCCTTTATTTAGTGTGTTGCTTTCTTTGGAAGGGATAGTATAGAGATGAAAGGTGGGGAAATATGAAGGGCTTCAGACATGGCAACACTGTAATTGCGCGAAATGATAAGTCTTAGAACAGTTGTTGCTCGCCACCTGATGGAGAGTTGGCGAACTTATTGAAGCTGGTATTGCAATAACTTGTGAGGATATATTTTCCTTTAACCAAGTTTCACTAACGCCTACAATATCTAAAAGGCAATCTCGAAGAATATGCCTAATTTCATCAAGTATTGATGAAGACGATCTTGTTATAAAACTTTGACAATTAAAGTTACCAATGTTGAAACCATTTACTAAGTATCCTAAATTAGAACAAGCGTTGTGGTGTAATGATTAGCACATTGAACTATTACACAGATGGTCCCGGGTTCAATTCCCGGTGACGACAACAAAAATTTAGAAAAATAATATATATGAATTTTTTTATCCCTCATATGTATCGAAGCGCCCGCCTTCGGTGTTCCCATCTCACTTAACCACACCGAAATAAAATAATGCAATCAGGGCTATGAATTAAAAAGCTTCAATAATCCCGAGCTGGGTTAATTATGCAAAATTCGATAAAAATACTACTTTTTCTAATTAAAATTTAACCCCTTATACGCCACCAACAAATAACTTTGATGTATTTAACAGCTATAGAATCTTCCAAGGAAGAGATTGCTACACTAATATTGGATAAGCTCCTCATACTTCCTGAGATATGGCCATCCCGAGCTGGGTCAGTTATGCAAAATTCGATAAAAATACTACTTTTCTAATTAATAATTAACCCCACCCACAAATATCTTTGATGCATTAATCAGCTATAGAATCTTCCAAAGAAGAGATTGCTACCCTAATCTTGGATAAGCTCCTCATACTTCCTGAGATATGGCCATCCCGAGCTGGGTTAATTATGCAAAATTCGATAAAAATACTACTTTTCTAATTAATAATTAACTTCTTCGGCTTGGGTCTCTGACACATATTGATTATAGAGTGGACGCAGAGTTGCCACAGTTTTGAATTATTTGAAATATAGGGGAAAAAGGCTCTTAGGGGACTTTCAGCTTAATACAACTAAAATTCGTTAATAAAACGCCAGATTATTGTTACTCAAAACACATTTTTTTGAATAACAAAAATACTATAATCTCTTTGGGCATAATTTGTACACTAGTGCATGCCTTTAAACGAACTTTCATTTGATAAAAAAATTTGTCTATAGTTACTTTTAATAGAATAAAATAAACCAAAAAAAACAGAAAATGGGACCATTTTTGACCCTACTTAGTAACGCCTAAATATGAGATTGGGCAGCTTAAAAAAATATGGGTCTCTTAATAATTGATTCTTTAAAAAATATCCAATGAACGGACTCTCCTTGTAAGAGCTGGTCACATTCAAACCAGACAGCAAAACACGTATTTAAGCTCTTTATTCTATTCCAACGATTCTTTATTCTTTTCCACTCATTTTGGCAATCTAGTGTGAATGCCGTATAAATTCTATTTCTGACTAAATAAGCTCGAGTTAATAAAATTTGGGAAATCCCTAGTTAGAAAGAAATAGTTTTACATGGCAGCTCTGCTCCAAACAAAATAACGATCAATAACAAAAACAAATCATTTAAGAGCAGTGTTTTTAAACTCGCTCTTTAACGGGTCGAGTTAAGTACAGGTTAATTATAAAAGAGAAGCAGTCGGATGGGTTTCTCTTAATAATTAACAAGTGTCAAAAGAAAAACTAAGATCAGTGTTGCCAGGTTTGACCATTTATCATCATTTTGACGATTTTTGTACCTAAAATAACTAAATGACGATTGGACGATTTTTGCAACCAAATTGACGATTTTTTGAAAACAATTTAACATATTTATTCTTATAAAATCCACGAAAGACTTTTTGGATTTATAGTATTTCATTAAAAACTAAAAAAATACATTTTATTCGAAATCTATGTTATTTGCTAATATGATGTAAAATAAAATTTTACAAAAATGCAAATACTAATTTAATTAATGTATAAAATTTAAGTTTTAAAATTTTTATAAAATTGAATTAGTGAAAGATTTAGATAAAACTAAAATATATTTTAAATTACAAAAAGCATGGATTTGTTTGCAAAATAAAATATGATAACCCAAAAATTAATCTGATGCTTAAAAAATAGACCTAATAACAAAAACTAAAATTTTCACAAATGGAACTCCAAATATTCATCGTTTTTTAATAAAAATAATTTATATTTAGCAATATCAAAACCGAACCCAAAATTAAACCTGAAATAATCAAAAATTGCAGAACATATTCTCTTAAACTATATCATCTAATTTAAAGCCACTTTATTTTGATAAAAAATTCCAATTGTTTAACGGAAGTCCAAAATTAATAATATTGTTAAAGAATTAATGAACAGTTTAGGTGGAAAAGTGCTATCGTTGTAAAATATAATAATTTTTGAAGTTTAAACCACAGATTGTACACAGATTTTAATCGGAAGTACAGAAGTCTAAAACGAGAAAGGTATATCAATGCAAACTATATGGAGATTTTAGTTTCTATCTCACTCTTGACATCACTTCTTATATGAAAGTTGTTTGACATAGGTCACTTGTTTCAATCTGTTTATTAATATGTGGTTTAAACCATACAAAAGCTACAAAAACCGTAAAAAATAGAGCAATACAACGTTGGCACATATAATTAAAACTACATTGTTTTTTTTTTTTTTTATTTAAACTTTGTGGGATTAAAATAAATATTTTTTTATTTTGACGATTTTTGACAATTTTTGGCGATCTTTTAAAATATGATGACGATTTTGATGATTTTTTCTTGAAAATTGTGCTCAACAAACCTGGCAACACTGATTGTGACAGCTCATAAAAATGAATAATTCTTTGAGAACACGCCCAAAAATTATTTTAAACATGGCTTAAATAATTTTCAAAGAAAAATTCCCGTTTTCATTACGAAATTTATAAGAAAAACATACGTACCCGCAGAAACATTTGATTGAAGAATACAGCATAGCAGTAAAGCTGCTATTAAATTATACCACATACTTCCAAAATTTTCACTGGCTACTCTTCGTTTGCTATTTTTTATTGTATAAAACTTGTACACTTTTGTTTTGCGTTAACACAAATTATTTTTATTTTTAAATATACATTTGTTTAATTTTTTTTGCTTTAAAAAGCTATAAATAACAATCATTTGTTGTTTTTTGTAACAATATGTTATTTTTTTTTCTTAATATGTACAATGAACACAAGCACAAACGAAAAGAAATATTTGTCCAGCGGAGCACCCCTTTTTTCAATCAGACAAAAACAATAAGTTTTAAAAACAGGCTAGGATCTATTGATGTTTTAATAAATAATTGAAATAAGAGAACATTAATTCCGTTAATTGACTGATTGGAATTATGTATTTAAGATTTTCTGCAGAATAATCTTAAGGGGAAAATTAAACGAAATTTTAGTTTTTCTTTTAATTAACACACAACACACACGTCCACTTCAAAGCGCGTTCAAATTGGGTTTGAGAGGATTTGTCAATAAAATAAGAGAACAAAACAAATGTCAAAGAAAACTATTTGGAAATTAAAATGTTGGTAACACTGATTTCGATTAATGTTATCAACTCCTTCAGTATTAGCAAAAATCGCTGTAAAAATATAGATCTTTTATATTAGATAAAGAGGTTATAGGCCATTCACACGAATATACAAGAGTGTAAAAGAATAAAAAAACTGTTGGAATAGAATAAAGAGCTTAAATACGTGCTTGGCAGTTAGATATGAACGTGGCTTTATTCAATTTCCAATAATGTCACAAAATGACGTTATATGATAAAATAAAGAATAAAATGGGTAGATTTAGTTACCTCGTTTATGTTTAGCTACTGTCCAAAACATGACGAATTTAGAAAAGTAGGTTTCGGTTCGAAAAAAACGGTTTCGAATTCAGGTGTTATAAAAAAAACAGTTTATGCATGGTATTTTGTACACGCAGAAAAAAAAGTGGTGTGTTTTTATAATTTTAATTTATAAATTTACTTAGTGTTGAAATATGCTAAACTGCGTTTTTGTTAAATTTCACAAGTTTATGATATGTAAAATTTACATTGATGATCTTCACTACAAAACATGCTATGTAAAAATCATATTGATGAAATTTGGAAAAAAAAAATATATTTTTCTAAAACATAAATAAAATAAAAAAAACACTTTGAATTTAGTTTGACTTACACAAATCAATGTGGCAATATTTATTACATATGTCAATATCGAACATTAACACATAATGACGTTGGAGTTTCCTAAGCATTTTATTTCTGATGCAATTTTAAATTAAATAAATAAAAGGCTTAAGTTTTAAGCCATTTAATTTAGGATACAGTTTCAAACCAAGCCCATGGGGTCAAATATGGCTTACATATGACAGACTTGAAAAAATACTGCTAATAGTAGTTGACCCCGTAGGGTCAAATTTTGAAAAATTCCATGAAAAATTACATGCATCTGCTAGAGCGTCTTCCAGAGAAGAAATAGAGACCCTAATCTTGGAAAGACTCCTCCTACTTTCTGAAATATCTCTATCCCGAGATTTGTACATTTTGCTATAAAAACACGGTTAAAAAGGCTCTCTTTCAACTTAAATTTTAACCCCTTAACGGTCACCTAGAATGATGATTTATGCATTAATCTGCTAGCGCGTCTCCCGGAGAAGAAGTAGCTCCCATAATCTTGGAGAGACTCCTCCTACTTTCTGAAATATCAAAGTGGGCTTTTTCAAAATTTGACCCTACGGGTCAAAAGTCGGGACATCAGAATTCGTTTTAGAGACATGATTCCTTCGGCAAAGTTCCTTATTTTGATCCCTAGAATACGATTTTCCTTGAACGTTGAGCGATTTTTAAATCGACCAGCCCTAACGCATACTCTTTTAGTTTAGCCTTAGTAAAAGTTTAGCCTTTAGTAATAGCCTTAAATGCAAAAGTCAACATTTTTTAAGTAATAAGGGCAACGAATTCCAAATTTTAGCTACCCTGTACTGAAAAAATCCGATCGTTAAAAAATGTATGTATTATGTATAGGATACTTAAATTGTGAGTTTCTTAAAGATCTTGAAAATACAAAATGATTTAGTAAATATTCCGGACATTTAGACATAAAAACTTTATTGTATCAACAATCGCATGAGTAAAACAATCGCATGGGTATAAAACTTTTCAAATTGTATCCTAGAAAATCTACTACAATAAAAAATGCAAATAAACCAATTTTTTTATTTTCCCGTTATGGAAAAGATAAGATAAAGCGATTTTTTGTAATACGGCATTTAGACTAGATAGCAAGACACGCGCTTTTGATAAAACGAGTGGAAAAAATAACTAACTGTTTTAATAGAATAAAGAGCATAAATACGTGTTTGGAAAAAACACGTGTTTAGCTATCTAGTGTGAATGTTGCTTAAAAATAGTATTTTGTTTGGAGTTAACACATTCATGTAAAACGTTCACACGTTTTGTAATACACGCACTAAAGCTCTTTATTTTGTTCAACAGTTTTTTGTTCGTTTACATTCGTTTTGACAAAAACAGTGTTTGTTGTGAACGCAATAATATTTAAACATAAAAACAAATGAAAAGCCACATTCACACTAGATAGCAAAACATGTGTTTGGCCAAAACACTTATTTAAGCATTTTATTATATTCCAACGGTTTTGTAATCTTCTCGTTTCACGTGTTTTTCCAAAACACTTATTTAAACACTTTATTCTATTCCATCAGTTTCTTATTATATTCCACTCGTTCTAGGAAGACACATGTTTTGCAAACTAATGTGAATGCCGCATATAAGGAAAAAAAATGCTAAAAAGCTCCTTAAAATTCTTAATTGACATCACTATATTAATAATGTATACCTGGCAGTACCTTAATGATTTGTTTACATTTTTATTGAGCGTGCAAAATTAGCAAAAAAAAAACTAAAAATTTATGAAAAAAAATATCATTAAACTAATTTTAATAATATGAATAGCTTAAATATACCTACTGACTTTGGTCCCGATTCTGGTGGTCGCGTTAAAGGTTTAACAATAGTCAAACCCATTGTTTATGGTAATATTGCAAGATCTTTTGGAAAGAAACGTGAGGAAGATGGTCATACTCATCAATGGAAAGTCTACGTGAAACCCTATCACAACGAAGACATGTCGGTGTATGTAAAAAAAGTCCATTTCAAACTGCATGAAAGTTATGCCAATCCCAATCGTATTGTTACCAAGCCACCATATGAAATCACTGAAACCGGTTGGGGTGAATTCGAAGTGGTCATCAAGATATATTTCCATGATCCCACCGAAAGGCCCGTCACATGTTATCATATATTAAAACTATTTCAATCACCCATTGTAGATGGTGAACTATCGACTACTACAATGGATCCGAAAAAAGGTCTAGTATCAGAATCCTATGAAGAAATTGTATTTCAAGAACCCACCCAGCTAATGCAACATTTTTTGATGAATGTTCAACCATTGACTAATGGCTCATATACACATGATACTGACTGTAAGTACACAGAAAAAACTGTTGACACCAACAATGGAATTTGTAAATTCAAACAACCTCATTTTTAAATTCAAATTTATTTCTAACAAATTTTTTATTTAAAATGCTTGTAAATTGCAGTTTTTCATATAAAAATTCTTTAAAAACAAAAATTCTAAATTACAAAAAAATCGACAAAAGCGTGTTTGTATTTACAAACCAAAATTGTTGGTGCCAATTTAAAAAACTTTTTGTATTTACAAAAATGCTTTCTGACACTTGTTTAATATTACAAATAGAATTTTGTACTTTGTTTTTGTGTAGTGATAATTTATAAACAAATTAGTAAATTTTTTCTAATGCTTTGTTTTCGTTTCTTTCAGTTGAAGCTAAAAAACAAAAAACTTTGGAAAATATTTTAGATGTTAAACATAAAGTTAAAGGCGAAATAAATACTTTAAAGGATAAATTAAGATTGGCTCGTGAAACAATAGCTAAATTTAAGATTGAATTGGCAAAAGTTCAGAAGTCTTCAAATACTTAAACACTGATATTAATTATAACATTAATTTGTAATTATTTTAAGTTTTTATTTAGTAAATACAAAACAATATTGTAAAAATCTTAAGCATGACTATCCATAAATTGTAAATCTGACAACAGCAGTAAAGTATTCGGTAGGGGACGTGGCTGCGGTGATAATATCATTATGGCCTGGCGTTCCATATCAACATCGGTACTAAAAAAGAAAATTAAGGTTTTCGTAAATTAAAAAAAAAAAAGAAGTACATGCATTAAAATTGGTTTTACCAATTTTTTTGTACCCTCCACCATGTATATGTTACAAATGAAAAAAAACCTTGCCGAGGTGAAAAAAGTATTTGTGAGGTGAAAACCCTTTTTGGGTGTAAAAAAATATTTTTGGGGTGAAAAGCTTTTTTGAGTGTAAGAAAAATATTTTTGGGTGAAATAACATTTTTGAGGTGGAAAACGGTTTTTGTGGTGAAAAAAATTGCAGTATAAGAACCTTAAGAATTAAATTCTTTTAAGGTTAACACAAAATTTTGAGGTAAAATACAAATTCGAGGAGAATTTTAAATATTCACCTCTGAGCGTCTAGTGGAAAAATATGAAGTTATATTTTATAAAACAGACGATACTATGAAAGTGTACTAATTAAAGTGTATTTTACACAAATTTGTATGGAAAATTTACAGGCACCTTAACCTTCTCACTCACAACTTTTGAATCGCTGGAACGATTTTGTTCATTTTCAATACAGATAAAAATGGGCAGTCTCTATTGAGTTTCGTCAACAGACGGATATCGCTTAATTGCCTTAAAATTCAATAAGGATCAAGAATATATACTTTATGGGGTCTTAGACCTATATTTCGATGATTGACAAACTTATATATATATACCTACTCTCATCACATCTGGTGGAGGGTATATAAAAAAAAAACTTTTTACAAAGCAAAATTCATAAAACACATTTTCAAGCTCAGTTTTAAATTTTGCAAGTACATATATTTTTAGAAGGAAATATTAAATTAAACTTACACACAAACAAAGCCAGCCACATTAGTACCAATAATGTCTTCCTCCGTAGATTCTGCAAAACTTACAGCCAATATATGATGTAAAAGTGAATGAGAAGGTGTCACAGCTACTACTTTAGTTTTATTATCTTCAGCCTTTATATAATAGAACAAAAAAAAAACCAAATAAATTGATTTCACTATATAATTTAATTTCAATTACCTTCATGCCTATGGGCATGCAAGAATCCGGCAGAGGAGGAGAACCAATTTTATACAATTTCAAATCAGCAAATTTTACTTCAAATGAAAATGGATAAAAGGGTGTCTTTGAACCATAAAAATATTCCTTAATACGTTGATCTCTAGCCTCGATTCTTAGACTTTTACTACGCTCTACTACACCACCACTTTTGGGTAGTAGAACAACTTTAACAAATGTCGGCATATCTCGTAGCAACTCATTGTATAGACGTTCTTGGTCTAAGACAAATATGGCATTGACTTCAAAAGCCTGAGCTGTGTGAACTAAATTTTCATAACCAGCACCCTTAACCCAACCGCAAGTGTTGATAATAATTCCAGAATGTTTAGCTAAAGCAAACAAATTCTTATTATTAATATATTACAAAAATATTAATAGAACTTACGAAACTTACTTCTTTTATTAACATTCATAGATTCCAAAGTAACATCAGCCATTTTACTAATAACCGTCTTATATAGTGTATTATTGCCCGATGGTGATTTATAGCCAAAATGATATACTAACGGAGCAGTTTGTGATAAACCTTCTTCAATACTAGCCGGTCGCTCTATTAATATGGTACCTATAGTTCCCGGTATTGAGAGAGCACCTTGTCCAACATCTGTATCCGCATAGAGCGGTCTTCGTCCTAAACGTACTGCATAATTTAGCAATATACGACATAATGAACTTTTTCCCACATCCATGGGACCCACTACCATAGCTACGGGACCACGTTCATCTTTTGCTTCGGCCTGTTCACGTAATTGTTCCAGAGCCGAATGACAATTTAAATACTGTACCATGGGAGTTTCTTTTGAAATGTAACTGACATCAGTTTTGCCAGTCAAATGCAAAACGCAACCATGATATGTGAATATGGCCACTTTGGCACCCACTGAAAATTCATATTTCTTCTTTTTAACCAACTCAGTACCAAACATTTCAGCAAATCCTGAAAATAGCTAAATATGGAAACAAATATTTTGTTTTGTAATTGTTGCTTTGCATATTGTGGTCTTACCGTCACTTGAACTTTTGCATCTTTATCTTCAATTTCAAAACGTAACTCGGAATCAGCTTCCAATGTATATTCTTTGTAGCTTTTCTCTTCTTCGGGCATTTTTACTTTGGTTAATTTGTGATAAATTAAAACTTTAAACACAAAACACAAAACAAAGAATAAAAATAATTAACTAACAGAAAAAATTGTTCTTCTTCTTAGAAATTGTCGTTCACACAAATGACAATAGGGTTGCCTAAGGCTAAAGAATCACCATGAACGTGGGGTTCTTTTTATTCCAATAAAAACAATGTTAACACTGTGGTTAACACATACAAAACAGTGTTATATGGGATTCAGACTAGATTGTAAAACACGTGTTTTACAATGTACTCTGAATGCCGTATTATTATAACATAAAACCTTGTTAATAATAAGGAGACTCACGATGGTGATATGCCCACGATGCCAATATACACGGTTTGCATCGTCAATACTGCTAATTGTATCGTGTGCAAATGACCATCGTCAATGGTCATTTGCACGCTATACGATTGGTGGGCGTTGTGGTGTAATGGTTAGAGCGTTGGACTGTTACACAGATGGTCCCGGGTTCGATTCCCGGCGACGACAACATAAATTTAAAAAAATAATATGTATGAGTTTTCTATCACAGCGCCCACCTTCGGTGTTCCCATAGCACTTAACTCCACCGAAGTAAAATAATGAATCAGGGCTATGTAACAAAAAGCTTCAATAAATTCGCCAACTCTACATCAGGTGGCGAGCAACAACTGTTCTAAGACTTATCATCATCTCGTGCAAGTACAGTGTTGCCATGTTTGAAGCCCTTCATATTCTCCACCTGTTATTTCTCCACTATCCTCTTTCCAAAGAAAGCAACACATTAATTATTTAGAAGATTTTCCTGAGTATTGCTTCTCCTTTAACAAAAAAAAAATACTGCTCAAGCCTGAGAAAATGCAAATAACCGTCTGTGTATATTTGCATCTAATGCAAATGAGCACAGTGAATACCCTCAATGTTAAAATAAATTATCGAACATACCAGACAATGAGGTATAAACATTTTATTTAAATATATAATGAAAAAATTGTTGAAAAGTTCCCGTACAGCTGGCAGAGAAGAAAGCCGATTAAAACTTTTGGCGGCGGTGGAAGAGCAAATATTTAAAGCGGCGGCGGCTGATTGGTCTTACGCGGATTTCATTTCGGCTGAAGAATTTTTGCGGCTACGATGAAAAAATCGCCAAATTTAAAAAATCGTCAAAATTGAAAAAACTACAAAATTAAAATAAAAAATAGCCAAAATTGAAAATATCGCAAAAAAAGGCACAAAGCAATTATTTCCCACAATTTGTTAAATAAGTTTTGAAATGCTTTGTTTTTTGACTTTCACTTATAAAAGAGATTTTACAATAAATTGACAATTCGTATCACCAACCGTATTATAGTTATCCTTCCGTCCTCACACCTATTTTTTGTTACAAACATTTCACACTGTTGTTGGGTGCATCATACCACAGTTTGAGGACGGCAGTATATTATGGATGGACAGACATGGACATAAAAATGCAACCCAGTTAATGTTGATAAGATACTTTTAAGTACCGATTACTCTTATTAGTATTCAGTATCGTTACTAGCTATTCTAATAATCAATACTTTTACAACACTGGTATACACCGAAAATTTTCCAGATAATTTTTTTTTGCGAAATATTTATTTTGTTTAAACAAATAAAAGATAAAAAACAATACAAAAATAACCAAACAAAAATAAAAATGCTTTAAAATATCCAAGCCATAAATGCATGAGGAACATGTAGAGAAAGGCTTTTGCACAAGACACGAAGAAAAAGAATCAAATAGAAGAAAATCGACAGCAGCTGTAAAATAGAGTAATGATAGAAAAACCACTGGACAATTGAAGGAGTAACTAGTTAGTGAATTATTTGTTCAAAATAAAAACCAGACAAAATAAAATCTTCAAATATTGAAGAAGTTCAACAAGAAGACACCAACGGCGTCATGTGGGACTCATCGATGTTCCTTAGCACTTTGACGCCTAAGTTCTATGTGGCTTTGACGGGAACCTCAAGTTTAATATCGGGTCTAATATTGATATTTGAGTGGTGGTATTTCCGTAAATACGGTACATCTTTTATAGGTGAGTATGAAAAAATGTATAACTGTTGAATAGGACATTATATTGAGGGTGATATACAAAATGGACTAAAGCCGTATAAGTTATGTTACAATTTTGGAAAGTTCTTATACATATTAAACCCAAAAACATCCTTATTTCAATTAGATAAAAGCCACACTGGATTGTGTCTGGGTTAAAGTTGTGTAATAGTTATTCCTCATTCAAACGGCCTGTAGGCCAAAAAAATCAAACATTGGCATACCACTGGCTAACTGAGGAATTTTAAACAAATTACTGGCAGAACACTTCTATAATACGATTTACCAGCGCCTCGAAAAAGCGTTTGCCACTATTTGTTATACAATAGTTTTAGTGGTCTATCGGATAAGACCACTATGCCAACGTTGTCAAAAAGTGATTTTCCAGTGCTACCCATTTAGAAAATGCCAACGGCTCAAAAGTAACCACTGGTCGAGGATGTTTTTTATAAAAATTATGATTTCTTTAAAACAGTTTGTAGTCGGAAGGTTTCAAGTTCGATCCCGGTTTTAGGAATAAATTTGTTAAGCCCGTTTTTAGGAATTGTCTTAAGTTTTTCGAAATTTTAAGTTAGTTTTAATTTTATGCCATTTTGTACCATATACTTATTTTATAAAGAATATTTTTTTTTATTTTCCTTCATTGAGCACAAAAACTATTGAATTTGAAAAATAATTCATAAAAATAATTAGGCTTACTATAGAAACTATTTATATAAAAGGCCCCAGTTTCCACTAAAATAAAAAAATATTGGAAATAAACACTTGTACCATATATTAATTTCCATACCTGTATTATGAAATTAAAAAAATTATTTTAATATGTTGCCTCATAGACAAAATGATTTAACGAATATTCGATTTAACCAACTTTGGTTTAAAAAATTTTCTAAGAAATGCAGTTTCTTTTAATCACCCAATTTTCATTTTTCTCAGTGCAAAAAAAAAAATCGGGAATAATTTAAAACTTTTTTTTTGTAAATTTTGTTAATAAAACCGTTATTTTGCATCTCTAATAACGATATATTAATAGATAAAATTTCGACTGTAATGGCGTGGAAAAGTCACACAGTGGTGTTTTAAAATAAAAAAAAATGGTAGTAAGTATAGAACTTCAATAGTAGGAGCTATAGAGGAGTACCCAGGCTTTTAGAATATTGTCATTTGAGACACCCTATGCTGACACAGGGTGAAAACTGTGACACCAAAGTTCACCACCTCGCCTATAGAAAAATTTGAAAAACTCTAAAAATCGGCAATTTTCTCCGAAAAAGTACCTGAGTTCATTTACGGTCTTCTCAGGAATTTGTTAATAATTATTATTTTTTAACCTTGTCTAAAAAAATAAACTTTAAGAAAGGTTGTGAATGTAATTTTATTTATTTCTGGACATGCACTCTTCTACACCCAGCATTGGTCGAAAATGGTAAATTTTTAAACGAAAATTTGACTTTGCAAGTGTGCCCACAATTTGGCCTGTGGATTTCAATTTTTTTTTAATCTGTAATAATAGGTCAATATGTTTTGAGCAACTTTTCAAAAAAAAAAAAAAAAAAAAAAAACAAATCCTACGCATAATTCAGAGCAGATTTTGTGGAAAAATTAATTTTTTATGATACTATTTTTTTTATCTTAAAAAAATCACATTTAAAAAATATTTTTTTAACTTATCTTTATTGTTTTAAATTAACGACAGTTTGAGCTATAAAAATTTTTAAAATCATTTGAATATCTTTAATATATAAAAACTTATTTAACTTTGAAGTTTTAAAAGGTAATTACAGAAAAACATTTTTTATATTTTGCTTGTTTTTCGGAAAAAGCGTTCAAAAAAAATTTAAAGTATTATTTAAAAAATTTAAATGAACGAAATTCTAAAAAACATGTTTCAGCGTTAATGTATCTGTAAAAATATGAAGTTTGATATTAATATTGTCTATCTTTAACACAGATGAAACTCTTTAAAAAAAAGTACTAAAAAAGGTGTTTCGGGAAAAATTTTGTTAAACTAAAAATAGAAGAAATATTGAAAAACCGTAAAAATACGTGTCCGCAGTATGTTCTTCATATAAAGCACCTAAAAAATTATTTTTTTAACACTAAACAATTAAAAAAAGTAAAATTAACCAGAAAAAAACCTCAAAAATGTATTTCCAATTATACCACTTTTGCATATGGTTCCTTTGGTTTAAATACCTTAAAAAAACATCAAAAAATCAGATTTTTAAACCGATTTTCACTTAATAAAATCATGAGATATCCCAAAACCCTAAACAGGCCGATATTAGAACTTTTTTCTCTATCACCTATCCAGAGATATTGCCCTGATAGTACAATTTCATAGTCGATTCTGTCGCATAAATTATTTTTTTAAATTTAAATTTAGAATTATATTTAAATTAAATTTTAAATTATATTATATTTAAATTAAATTTAAAATTAAATTTTAAATTTTTTTAAATATTGAAAAACCATAAAAATACGTGTCCGCTGTATGTTATATGAAAAAGCACCTAAAAAATTATTTTTTAACACAAACAATTTAAAAAAGTAAAGTTAACCAGAAAAAAACCCTCAAAAAATCCATTTCCAACGATACCACTTTGCAAATACCTTAAAAAACGTAAAAAAATTAGATTTTTTAAACCGATTTTCACTTAATAAAATCCCGAGATATCCGAAAACCCTAAACAGGCTGATATTAGAACTTTTTTCTCTATCGCCTATCCAGAGTACTTTCCTTGATAGTAAATTTTCATAGTCGATTCTGTCGCATAAATTATTTTTTAACCAGATGCTTAGAGGTGAATAAAATATTTTATTCACCTCAAATTTTTTTCACCGCAAAAACTATTTTTTTTTTTTTTTTTTTTTTAATTTTGGTTTGCCTGATGATATCAGGCGGTTGGCGAGGTATTTCTCAGATACTTATATGCCAGTACTAAATAATCCAAAAAGATGTATGCTTAACTTGAAGATAGTTGATGATTTCAGAATAAATAGATTTGTTGTACTGCAAAGTGGTGAAAAAATCGAGATGTCCGAATGGTAGATACATAGCAGGAATAAAACGTGTGTGTGTGAATAAGAACATCTGATGTTATTAGACGAGAAAGCAAAAATTGCTGTTACTGATGATTCAGTGATGGTTAGACAGCTATTAGAGGTCTATTTGACACAGGTTAATGAAAGCAACGAGTTTTTTGAAGACAGCATCTTGAAACGTATTTAGAAATGTATACAGGTTGTTGAATTGTGCAAAAAAATCAAAGTTTTTTCGTATTTCCGATAATTTCGGGCATACGAAAATAAGGTGGTCATCGGTTTGTGGTGTATCGCATTCATCGCAGTTTGGAGATGATTCTACTTTAATCATGTGGAGATACGGTTTTTTATAAGTATGCCCCGTTAACAGCCTATTTATTGTTTTTATTTCTGTAGAAGTCAGAGATGAGTTTAAGAACCAATGCTTTTTGGGCAAGTTGGGAAAAATCGTGAAAAATTTTGCTCCTTTTACGCAAAAACTATTTTACACATCAACAATTTTTAACTCAGAAGAAAGATTAAAATAAACTATATCATTTGCAATTGGACGACACATAGTACTGGTTTAACGAGACATAACTTTGTATTTAAAATCTTCGGCACTTTAATATGATTTTGCTATTTTATTTGTTTGTACATTTAAAAAAAATTTAGAAAGTCCCTCTTCAATTTTCTTTTCAGAACAAATTTCCATTAATCATATCAGTCCTTGGATTAACGGCAACGATTCTTCGACTGAGTCAAACAGTAACGGCAGTGGTAGTAGCTCAAACAGCGGCTCTACTAACGGGAACGGTAGTACTGGTGGTGCTGGCACATCAACAAGTGGTCAACAAATGCCCGAATGTAAAGTATGGCGTAATCCGTTGAATCTATTTCGCGGTGCTGAATATCAACGTTTCTTTTGGGCCACCTCCAAAGAACCATTAACATACTATGATATGAATCTTTCCGCACAAGATCATCAGACATTTTTTACATGTGAAGGTGATGCACGCAAAGAAGAATATGAAATAATGCAAACAGCATGGCGTGAACGTAATCCAGTGCAACGTATAAAATCTGCGCACAATGCTATTGAAATTAATCCCGAATGTGCCCCCGCCTACATACTATTGGCGGAGGAGGAAGCAACCACAATTTTGGAAGCAGAACGTATATTGCGAACGGCATTAAAAGTGGCTGAGCAAAATTATCGTAAATCTCAGTTAACCCAACATCAGGGACCTATAGCCGAGGGCCTACATCGTCGAGACACAAATGTTCTTATTTACATAAGACGTCGCTTGGCGATGTGTGCTCGTAAATTGGGTAAACTAAAGGAAGCCGCAAAAATGTTTCGTGATTTAACTAAAGAAATCCCCTCTATAATGAATGTTTTAAATATTCATGAGAATCTCATTGAAACACTATTGGAGATGCAAGCGTATGCTGATTGCCAAGCAGTTTTAGCCAAATACGATGACATCTCGTTACCCAAATCAGCTACAATATGTTATACAGCAGCTTTGCTAAAAGCCAGAGCAGTGGCAGATAAATTCTCACCAGACATAGCATCTAAACGTGGCTTAAGTCCGGCCGAAATGTGTGCCGTTGAAGCTATACATCGTGCCGTTGAATTTAATCCTCACGTACCCAAATATCTGCTAGAAACTAAACCCCTTATCCTGCCACCAGAACATATTTTAAAGCGAGGAGATTCCGAGGCCTTGGCTTATGCATTTTTTCATTTGAAACATTGGAAAAATATTGAAGGGGCTTTGAATCTACTACACTGTACATGGGAAGGTACTTTTCGTATGCTGCCATATCCCCTAGAACGTGGCCATCTCTTCTATCCATATCCCACTTGTACAGAATGTGCTGATCGTGAGCTATTGCCGGCTTTCCACGAGGTATCAGTTTATCCTAAAAAGGAATTACCATTTTTTATACTTTTTACAGCGGGTTTATGTTCTTTTACCGCACTGTTGGCATTGCTAACACATCAGTATCCGGAGCCAATGGGTCTATTGGCACAAACAGTACTTACTTGGATATCATATCCATTTCAATTGCTAAAAGAACGCATTGAAGCATTTTGGCCTTGTAATCTTTTACAACATTTGTCCAGAGTTTAAACTTATATCTTTCTCACAGCTCGAAGCTGATGATTAGAACGAACTAGGGTGGCTCATTCCTTTTTATTTTGGATTTTTTTGGTGAAACGTCAACAGAACTAATTTCAGATGTTTGTTAAAATATTTTTTTTTTTTAACAAATGCCACCCTATTGAGAATACTACATGTTTTTACTCTCTCGCACAATTATTTTTAAACAAAAAATAAACTAAATTTGGTTATTTTCAGCCATTAACTATTATACAGGTAGTAATTGTTAGGCTTTTCAGTTATTATTTTTATATTTTTTTAAAACAGTACGTGTTTTTTTTCACAACATCCTAATTTATTACTTTTTTTCTATTGTTTGTATGAAAATCTTATTAAAACAAAAAAAAAAATTTCTATAATAATGTTAAGTTTTCTTCGATCTTCTTTTCTATAATACTTAATTTTATTTATTTTAATTTATTTTATTTTGTGGTATTACAAAATCGTGGGGTTATATTAAAAAAAAAAAACGACCTTATACACACACCATCAACAATCTTATTATATTCAAAATATTCAGTATATAATTAAGATTTAAAAAATCTTGTATTTAAAAAGAAATCAATTTATTCTCAAAATAAAATTTAATATTAGTATTAAAAAAATCAGCAAAATAAATTGTTTTATTAATAAAAAAATTGTGTGAACGTCATAAGAAAATATCGACAGCTTATGTAGTAAGGCCATACATCATAACTCGATTTTTAATTTGTTTACAAGGGAAAGAAAAAAACTTGGGGTTAACCATCTATAGATTTTTTTTATTTATTTGTTATATACTCTTAGAATTTTGGCGAAATATTCGTAGAAATAAAAAACTTGCTGCTTGTTAAACAATATATTTTATTTGCGCAATGAAAATGAAAATTATTCAAGTTCGAGGCCATACTCTATATTTCTTCATTAGGATATTGTCCTAACAAATAATCTATAGAGTTTTTGTTTTCAAATTTATTATTTGACCCTTTCAGGAATGTGTTGATAGATCTATTTCGGGAATTTTCTAGGTTCCCATCATCAGAACACGTTTTGAAAGCGGTAACAATCCCATGCCAAACATACATATGAACTAGTTTACTCACTACATGAGAACTAATATTATACATATGGTTTGAAGTTAAAGATTATAACCATTGATCAAAAAATAAATTGAAAACTTGTTTGATGTGCAAGATCCACCTCTGGTGGATATTCAATAACGTTTTTTTTTTTTTTTTGTTTCTCTCTCCTTTCTATATTTTGTAAACAAAACAGGGGCGATATTTACTTTTACCCGATTTTTATTTATTAATTTTGTTACATTTTGATAGTTTGAACTTTTTTCTATATACTCTTAGAATTTTGGCGAAAAAATCGTAGAAATAAAAAAGCTGCGGCTTGTTAAACAATATATTTTACTTGCGCGATATTTACTTTTACCCGTTACTGCATGGTGTTACATATATGTAACGAATAATTTGAATGAATGCAGCGCCTAATGTAAGAAACCCAGACACATTTTTTTTATATTAAATATGATAAAGCCACATCTTCATTTTAATATTCACCAACTTATATGTCCAAAAAGACCCAGTCTCCGAATTATTCGATAAACCGGTTTTTGAAAAAGGGGGGTTTTCGAGTTATTCGAGAAAGCAGTTTTTACGTCTGAAATAATTCGGCATTTTAGAATATTTTTTATTCTGAACATTTTTGAGAAATAAATATTTTTTGTATAATTTGCTGCTATCTCAATTGTAAATAAACAAGTCCTGAGAGAACAAATTCCTTTTTTGTGATTTTTTCATTCATGCACGTTTTTTTTTGAACTTAAGAGAAATATATTAAAAAAAAAAATTAAAATTTGGTAATATTTGACCAAACTTTTTAACTCCTAAACTTGAGATTGTGCACTTCAAAAATACGTGTGTAATAATTTTTTGCAATCTCCAACATATCCAAGTTCATTTAAATCTGCGGGTTCAACAATGTGCAGTTTTCTTGGTCCCTTTCCGGACTTTGAACCACTTTCTGTAATATGCGCCAAATTAAACTCTTTTGTCAGTTTGGTCTTTATCGACTATAATTGTCTTTTGTTCTTATTTTTAAAGATTTTTATAAATCAAAAATTTAATTTTTATTAAAATTGTTTAGTTATTTGCTATTTTTACCGATTCAAGACTATTACAGAATTTGAAAACTGGTTTTCTTTAAAACCGATTCAAACCCGATATTAAGGCAAAGGCTTATGCAATGCTGGTATTTTTAAAATCAAGAGTATCAGTATAGGTATAAATTTGAAGGGCTATAAAACGGTACTTAAAAGGTAACGGTTGCTAACATTGGAACTTATTAAACTTTAAAACATTTTGAAAAATCCCGAAAGAAATTTACCAAAAAGTTACCACGCGCATTCAAACAACAGGCCAATAATCCAGTTTTTCATTATTACATGACCAATTTGATAAAAATCGGCGTGTAAATGTTGTAAGTAATCCACTCAGACCCGTGAAATTTAACTTTATCAAATAAGTCACTGAAAGGCTTACCAATTAATTATACTTGAGGAACCACAAAATGAAAATATGCTTTTAATATAAAATAAGGAACATTTATTTTGAAAAAATTATAATGCCCAATAAAATGTTAATTGTGTGTTAGAAAAATATTGTAATATAAGTTTAGTGTTATCTTGTGAAGCTTTATGGAATAAATTATAAACCTCATAAAGTGTCGTGTAAAACTTTGTTCAAAAAAAAGTGTCCCATATATTTAGCAATATGCCAAAATCGACTTTTTGCGAAAAAGAACTTTTTTATTGTTGAAAATGGTTCTTTAGGGCTTCAGCAGCAACTTTTGTTCTGTGACATTTTCATAATTCCGTTATTTACAAAATTACCGTTATTTTTAGGTTATTGAAGAAAATCAAAATTTTGACCTTTAAATTTCCAGAATTCGACCAAATGATGTTTGGCAACTTTGTACAAAATTCTTTGGCGAGTATTTTTACTGATCATATGAACTCATAATATTTGCAAATACAGGGCGTTTTGAGGCATTTTTCAATAAAAAAATGAATTTTGAGCCATCTAGCGGCATTAATTTGTACTAACCATATTCAGCAATTAGAAAGGTAATTTGAATACCTTTCCCACAAAAAAAAAACAATCGGTTGAAAAATAACCGTATGAGAAAGAAAAGAGCTATAAGATAATGAAATAGTTTCAAATTTATATTAAAATATGTATGTAACTTAAATTCATCATTAAAGTTTTGTACGTACTACAATGAATGAATAAAATTTGCCAAAAATAGGCTTTAGTGTTTTTTATACGGCACAAATTGGGCTGAATATTATGCCTTGAAAGTCAACATAGTTGTTGATGTCTATAGTATCTAAAATTCTGCGGAGGTTCTTAAAGATTACATTCCTACTTCAAAAGTTATTGTGAATGAAGATGAAAAGAACGCATTTTTTGAAATTTTTTCGCTTTTTTTAACATTTTCCAAATTTTCTTGTAAACGAAAAATGCGATCGTCCCGCACCGCAGCAGAATTTTAGATTTTAAAGTCATTAACAACTGTGTTGAATGGCAAGACATAATATTCAGCCCAATTTGTGCCGCGTTAAATGTTAGCAGTAGTATTTTCTTACTTCCCAGTTTTGTTGTTGCCATTTTTTTTCTCAGTGTATTATTGCAGCAATATCCGAAAATGGAAGATTACTACCCAAACTAACTATCCAACAAATAAAAACATTGATTTTGAAGCTGTTAACATAAAAAATGCTTTAAACTCATAAAAGTTAAAAAATCCAAGTTTTAAAGGCCACCCTAAATTTCCGTTTTAGGACAAGTGAGGGACACTCTAATTAGCAATTAAGGTAGCTGACTCTACCCCCGAAGCATTAAAAATCATTCGGCTTTCATAGCTTGAAAATTAAAAAGTACATTTTATTAGCATATTGCTAAATACAGTGGTGTTCAAAACATTTGCAACTGAAATCATGGTTTAGGTAATTATAATTTTTTTGATCAAAAAGCTTTGTGGTATAAGTTTTTGTTTTTTTGTTGTTAAATTCAGTTATAGCATATTATTTTACAAATACAAAAAAAATATTCATAACTTCTCAAAAATAAAAAAAATGTAATTTTAACAAAATAAGTCGTTAGTGCGGTGTTCAAAACATTTGCAACTCTTAAAGTAATTAACAGGAAATACAAACAATGGTTTTAACGCTCAGTATTTTGTAGCGTAGCCATTATTTTTTATAACTTCTGAACACCTCTTAGCCATTGAGGCAATGAGCTTTTTAATACAATCGTCAGAAATTTCATTCCACTGCTTCTCCAACTCGACGAAAAGTTCATCACCATTTCGGAATACTTTATTGCCGATACATATTCCGTTTTACAATCATCCACATGTTCTCAATCGGGTTGAAATCGGGAGATTGAGCCGGTCACGACATGATATTATATTCACTTTTCCTGCAGCCAAACTTTTACAACCCCCGCCGTGAGTTTTGGGTCGTTGTCGTGCTGAAAGGTCCATAAAAGTGGCATTTTCCATTCAGCATAACTGAACTCAAAAGATCTCTATAGATTGTGGCCGTCATTGTGCTAGTAATGCGGTGAATTGGGCCTATTTCCTGAAAAACAACCACACACCATAATGTTTCCACCTCCGTTCTTCACTGTGGCGGTTGTGTATCTAGGATTAAACTTTTCGCCTCGTGGTTTTCGAACATTGGCTCTGCCATTTGATCCCCGGAGGTTGAATTTAGACTCATCTGACCACAATAAATTTTTCCATTGCTGTTGAGACCAGTTCAAATGAGTGCGTGCAAAGTCAGGCCAAGCTTTTCGGTTTTTTTCCGACACAAACGGTTTTTTTGTACATCTATAACTTCTAAGACCATATTCTCGGGCTCTTCTTTTAATGGTGGGAAGACTGGCATCTATTAAAAGTTCAGGTTTAGCTTCTCTGGGAACTGCTTTGGAATATTTCGTAAAAAAATTCTTGATTTTCCGATCTTTTCTTACAGTTGTAATACGGGGTCTTCCAACTTTATGAGTTGTGTGGATGTTACCACCATTAACAATGCAGCAAATCGTTGATTTTGGAACGGAGTACTTTATAGAAATTTCTTTTTGTTAAAGTCCATTTTGAAAATCATTTAAAACTTTTGATTTAAAATCAGAATTGTATTTACATATTTCCTGCCATTTTTTACAAAAATTATTCTTACGATGTTTATGCTTCCAACATCTTATTACAACTATTAAAGAACAATAATTATAATAAATTTGTTTAAAAAATGTAACGGCCTGAATCTCATATTAAAAGGAATGCGATTACCGTTATATCCTAGCATTTGTTAGTATAAATTGTTTCGTTACGAGTAAGAATTATGAGTGTTGCAAATGTTTTGAACACTTGCATTTTGAATACATCTATTACTATTAATTTTTTTGTTGTTTTAATTTAACGGAATTATTTTTTTTTATTTGTTTAACATAAAACAATGTATGAAGAATATGTTAGAAATAAATTTTAGTAACTAAGTGTGATTTGAAGAAAATAAATCAATGAAAACAACAAATGCGATCTCAGTTCCAAATGTTTTGACCACTACTGTATATTTAAAAACATTCGATATGTGTTAGTATTTTATGCGTTTTTTAAGGCACCACTTAAGGGTTGTAAGTAATCCAATTTCAGACCCCTTGTCAAATAAGTCACTGAAAGACTTACCTTTAATTATACTTCAGGAATGACAAAATTAAAATATGCTTTTATATAAAACATTTATTTTTAAAAAATTATAATGCCCAATAAAATGTAAATTGTGTGTTAGAAAATATTGCAATATAAGTTTAGTTTTATAAAATATTTTTCTTGTGAAGCTTAATGGATATAATTAAAAACCTAATAAAGTGTCATGTAAAAATTTGTGCACAAAAAATGTTTCCCATCTAATTGAAAACATTCGATATGTTTTAGTATTTTATGCGTTTTTTAAGGCACCACTTGTTAAATTCCTTAAGGTTATATTTGCGTTTCTATAAATCACATATATAATATCTACCATTGCAGTCTGGACATTTTTTGAGTAAATTGTTTGGATTATTGGGATTTAATGACATATAATATTGTCGTACACCTTTGAGAATTTCATTGCCTTTTGTAGATATGAATTCATAGCAAAAATTTCTATAGTTATCCAAAACCTGTTTAACTATACGAAATAAAACCGATTCTGTTGGAATAAATAATCCTAATATGCGATGGATATCAGACAATTTTTTTTCTATGAACTCTTGAGCCAAATCTATAAGAAATTTTAAAGTTTTTTCGGGAAAATGATCGGCCATGCTTAAAATAACATCTTGAAATGTATGTCCATCAGTAATATTTCTCAAAAAACTATCACCAAATTGTTTAATTAAAATTAAAACTCCATTAGGTAATTGTAGTGCTAGATTGCGTAAAATCGACATTAGATTAGTTGAGGCTGGCATTCTATTATTCTCATTAAATGGATCTTGTAAATTATCAAAATTACGTTGCATGCCTCCATTGGAAAATAATAATCTAGCGACTTGCGGTGTTGCAGTAGAAGTTTGTGGCAAATCACTGTTGTATGTTGTGGGTATAGGTTGTGTAACTTGTTCCAATATATTTGGACCTTGTTGATGTTGTACACTCTGTCGAAGCGCACCGGTATCTACCGGTAATTCATTATTTAACACAATACCTTTTTCGGGTGCTCCAAATGCTGGTCGTACATTTTTTTGATTTAATTGTTTGTTTATTTTAAATAAATCATTTAAATATTGACGATCCGGTATATCATTTATATTACGTATTATAGACATTTTACCTTGAGTATCACCTTGTATACGTACAGTTTCTTTAGATAATTTATCAAACGATTTTCTGTAAGAACAAAAATTTAAATTAATTTAAGACGTCAGTTATTTTTTTTTTTTTAAATTCAGACTGTACATTGTTTAAGTCCCTAATTGATCTGGTTGCAAATATCTGTGTCATTTTCGTATAATTGTAGTTTTGAGATATTTACACCAGTTTTGAGTTTCGAAACTCTTCAATTAGAGTGATTATTTTAAGTCACACGAAATTAATATTTCGGAAGTTTTCGTTTAAAAACAAATCTTAGAACTTATAGAAAATGTTTTAAATAATTTGTTATGTATTAATACACTTACAGTTTACAGTTACTACATGACAGATGTTTGTGTAGTAATTAGTAGTTGTTTTTAACTGTAATTACAGTTACGACAGTTATTTAAAAAAAAAAACAACTGAAGAAAAATACTGTGTGTTTGTAAACAGTTGTTTGAAGAAGTTATTTTCGGCCAAAAATTAAAAATAAATTTTAGTATTTTAATAAACAACTACCAAAACAGTAATAAGGCACTAAACTAAAAGTTCCTTATGGAAGAGCAAACACCAATACATTTAAAGAAAAACTAATTTTTATTCAATATTTTTTGTTGTAAAAACCAATACATACAAAGAAAAAATATTTCAATGTTTACCAGCAAAGCATACGAAAGTGTTGTTGCTTTGAGCTTGCGTGTATACAGTGAAGAACGACAAAAAAACTAATAAGACAAAGTTGTTTGTGTATTTCGTATTGCTAGTGCTGAGCGCTCTATATGTGTATTAAAACACACAGCCTATAGCTAAGTGTTTTTACAAAAACAAATGAGCACCAAGCACATAGGCCTTGGGCACCCCTGCACTAAGCCTTTAATTATTGGTAGTTAATTAAAAAAAAGGGGTTATGTCGAATTTTTAAAAATGCTCGTTTATATTTGTTATTTTCATTGATATGTTCATAGTTTGCAAATAATAATTAGAAAATTTTATTGTATGTCAAATACATAAAAACGACTTTGCATTTTAAGTAGGAAATACATATTCTTATTGAATTTTAAGAAAAATATATACATTTTTTATTATAAAATATTTTTAAAATATCGAAAAAAAATAACTTAAAAACTGTATTTTTTTATCAATTTTTGTAGTTATTTCAAAAAATTTTTTTTTTGTAAAAATTTTACAGTTATTTTTACGACATTGTTAGTTATTTTTACTGCATTTGTTAGTTGTTTTTCAACAGTTAATAATAACTACATTTTTAGTTATTTTAACGGCAATTATCTTTGTCAGCTATGCCAATTTAGAGCTTTTCGCTCTAAATTTAGAGCTTTTCGCTCTAGACTTAGAGCTTTTCGCTCTAGATTTAGCGCATTTGCACTACCCAAAACTCGCATTTTCATAAATCGTTTTATTTTTATACAATTTTAGGTAATTTTAACCTTTTTAGGACAAAAATACTTCTTTTTGTACATATTTTTACAATTTATCATACAAAATAATTTAAAATTGTTATCAAAAGTGTTTTTTGCTATAAATTTGCACTCAAAATATAATAGCTTTTTTTAATCTTATACATTTTCTATCCAATAAGGGTGTAAAATTCAGTTATTTATTCCTAAAGTAGGTCTTTTTATCTGTGTCGCCGCTTACATTAGTTAAAAAAGAAAATATTTTGTTCAAATTTATCATCTTAAGGCCTGAGTGCCTGAGTTGTAAGAAACATAATTTTTATTTTTGAAAAAAATTATATCAAACTTAATTGAGAAAATCTTTCATTCGAATTCTAAAAAAAAAAATGCAATACATTTAATCAAAAATTTATATGTTTAGGGTTTAAAATTGTTCAAAATTCAGAAAATAAAAAAATACGGGAGAAATTTCAAAGCTTTGGAAAGTTTATATTAAAAATGTAAAATTATATGAAACTTTGTTAGTGGAACTTTCAGAAATAGTTCGCATTAGCCGAGGGTTCGTACACCAAAACGTCGGGACTTTCAATTATTTTAAATAAAACATGGATTTCTTATTTGAATGCATTAAGATATAACATGTTTCTTTGAAGTAAGAATATGCGACAGATATTAGGAAAATGGATTTCCGCTTGTTTTTAAATTAATTAAAGTGGACTTTATATGTAAACTGGTTTTCTAACAAAAACCAAATAAACAACGCAATACTAAACAGAAGTTTTTTTTTATAATAGTTTCCCCAAGAAATTTGAAAACAACATTTTCCTATTATAAATGGAATGTAATTGTTTTCAAATAAAAATACATTTAAAATTGTATATGGAACTGGATTAAATTTGATCTGTTTAAATATGGTAACATAAGTAAAAAGATACATTTAGATATTGGGCAATATAAAATTTGTTCAAAAACAAAAATTATATAATTTTATATATAATGTGCCATACAGAGCAATATATATCGAGATATAGTTGTTTTAAATAATATAATAACTCTTTTTACTCGGGCTGTCAAACTTTTTTGAGTGTAGTGGCAAAATAAAAAAGATTCGTTTTTCTTTCACCAAACTTTTTTCTACACGATATAAAACGAATAAAATATTCGGATATGTATAACAGAACTGCAAAAAATTCGTAATGTTCCGTTTTATATTATTTTTTAATGTGGATTCGGAATTCAAAACATAACGGATTGCGGTATTTGTATAAAATGAGTATAATTAAAATTTTGTATAACTTTTTAACTAAATAAAACTTTAATAAATCAAAGTAAAAAGAGAGTTGGACTATCAAGTGCGTCTTAATAAGGTCAAATTTAATTGAGTTCCACATGAAAAAATATGAAGTGCAACATTTAAAATTTGTTTATCTACTCTATGATCTAACTCCAAATATGTATATACATAAATATATATTTTTCGTTTTATTTCGTGTAGAAAAAGTGTGGTGAAAGTAAAAGGAATCCTTTTCTTTTCTATTAAAAAATAAAAAAAAAAAAAAACATTTTAAAAATTGTTCCAAAATTTTTTTTGAAACAGCAAATTTACGAAATTTTTAATTCCGTGTGATTTAACAAGTCAACTCTAATTAAAAAGTTTCGGAACTCAGAAGACTCGTGTATGTCGATATTTCTAGATAAGAATGGGTTGGTCGGTAAAAATTAAAAAAATTCTTACAACTTTTAAAATTAATGGATTTTTGAAATGATAATTCTACACTTGACTTTTGATTTTTTTTGTATGTATAAAGTTTTACCTATCCTAAGCGTAGAAGTTCATACAAAAATTTTTAATTTTTTCTCAGTTTTTAAAAAAGTTGCCGGCCGCATAAACGTTTTTTAAGTTTGACAAAAAATTTTTTTTTTTATTTAAGCTGAAAATTAAAATTTCGCTAAAATTTTAAAGTAATTAGAATATTACGATGCCTATCTATCATAGGGACACAAACGTTTTGAAATTTGGCGTGTTTCGCGGATTTTAATAATAAAAATTATAGCGCTGTTTCACGATATGGGTATTAAAATTCGCAAAAACAACGATCATAGTACGTAAGAAGTAATTTAATTTAATGGTAAAAAGGTGATGAAAAAATGCATTTTTAGAAAATGACCCGAAAAAGCGATACATATGTATGTTAAAATTTTGCAGAAAAAGAAAGTTATAACACTATTCGACACATGCATGCTATTTATATTTGACGAAGGTTTTAATAATAAACTCTATCTACGCTTAATTCAACTTTAATGTGTATGCGAAAACTTAAATCTAATAAATTTCAACTTGCCTTTGTCTATTGCTTAACGTTTCACGATAGTTCCTAATAGAACTAGTGCGAGCCTCATTTGCTATTTGTGATGCCAATCGAAAATTGTAAACCGAATGTGTGAAAAGCACCAGCGACGAGGATAATTGTAATACATTTAATGAACTAATCTCTTCACCATCATTATGTTTCTTAAAACAAAGAAATATTAAAGTAAAACTTAATATTTGAACTCGATTTGACATACCAATATTAAATCTAAAACACCATTAGCTACACCACTTCCAGACAGAACAATAGATGATATATTGATGCCATTGACTAAAAGTTCAACACCCTGTAAAAATAAAAACATGTTTATGTTAAGAAGGGTTTATTAATATTGTCTGATATTTATAAACAATACAATTTTTTTTTATAAAAATTTATTTTATAAACAACAAGGTGTACTAAGTATTGTATCGTCCTTAATAAAATAAAAGATGTTAAAATTTTATTTTCACTTTGATGAAGATTTTTTGTTAGTTTTTCTCTTTGTTAGCACATTTGAACATGGAGCAGGTACACATATTGTATCGTACTATCTATCATCTATTATTGTACATTTTAAAATAAAATTTTAACATCTCTATTTTCGATACGACAATACAACACTTATCGCGCCCCTTGTAAGAACCTTATTATTTGTAAATAGCAGCCATAATATATGAATTGATTGCTTAAAAACTAGAATGACAAATTGAAAAATTAACTTTAAAGAATCCTACAAAAATGGGAAACACCGACGCTCTCCGGCGTGATTTCGCTCAAATATATAGCGGTATTCGCTCTTGGTAGCAAACTACCCTTGCAGACCTTTCAAAGCTTGCAGATCTTGTATAAATATAAGAGTATGCAAGACCACAACAACAAAATACATGAAATAAAAATATGCAAGACTTTTATTTATATGCAAGACGAAAACCTATTGCATATTCTGGGTCTTGCAAACCTTTCAAACTTACAATAAGTGTGTTCGATTACTTTCCCAGTAAAGTCCAGTAAAAATTACTCAGTAACAAAATTTCAGAGAGTAAGACAAATTTACAAAAAAGTAAACGAAAGGAAAATTTGTAACAATTGGTAAAATATATAAAACAGCTGATTTTAAATAACAAATATTAAAAAAAAATCAACAGGTCGTTATGGAAAAGATAAAAGTTAATTGAAATTGTCGACCAGAAATAATTTAGAATGTTTTTTAGTTTCTTCCATAGTTAATTCTTTAATATTTTGCACTTTGAATCCATAGACAATTAAAATTTAATTTAATATTTTTTTTTGTTTACTAAAAAATCTGAAAATACAATTATATTTCTTCAATCATATGTTTTTTTCTTCTCAAAAATTCTTACTGGCAAAAATTTATCCAGTAAAAACTTGTAAGTTTTTTGTCAACAACCTCTCATTTGACTCTCTCTTCTTACTATTTTTTACTGAGTATTTGTGTTAACGAACACCCTCCAGTAAAAACTTTTACAAATTTTTAAAAATTTTTGTGTTATCGAACACACTTAATACTTACCATCTTTTAGTGAGAGAACTGAGAACTGAGAACACTGAGAACGAAGAATAATGCCAACCTTTTTTATTTGAAAAAAAAATGCTAAAGTCTACTTAAAAATCGCTAGAAAATACATTTTCGTTAGAAATTAGCTGTTTTGTCAACATTGAAATGCTTGGGTTGTAAACATACAATACACACAAAAAAAAAGACGCTCACGCTTTGTAGCATAAAATCATAGTATTAATGCAACCCTTGCATAAATGCTATCAAGAGTGAATACCGCTTATGTAATAGAGAAAAAAAGTTAACTGGCCTGTATTGTTTTCTACAAAATCTCAAGTTTGAATGTCAAAACTTTGGTGCAAGGTAGTTTAAAACTTTTATTTTTTTTTTTTTGCACAATTATAACTGTTTTTCAAATACTTTTACTTTATATTTCTAAACCTTAAACATTTCGGAAAAAGTAAGAAATAGAAACCAATCCGTAATTTTATAATTTCATCCCAATTTTAAGCTTAGAGAAAGCCCCCAAAAATTGGGTCGAAAAGAAAAATTATAGGTCCGTTAATTTTGTCTTCTCTATTATATTTTAGAAATGCATGTCGTCACAAAAAAATGCAAAAGAACGTAACATCACTTTTCAAAGGTTTACAGGAGAAGCGAAAAACGTAAAATTAAAAAATATTTCAGATGTAAAAGCAATTTTTTCTTTTAAGGCTTAAAACACAACAATACATCTATCAGGCCTAGTTTTTGGGATGTCAATTAAACTTAGCTTATTGGGCTGTTAAGTTAATCTCAAAACAAAATTAAAATTAATTTAATTGGGCCGGCCTACTGTTTTTCAGTTCTAATTTAAGAAATGCCAAATTACACCGATGATGCCACATTAATTTTGACAAAATTTTTAATATCCGGCTGGAATTGCGGTGGTAGCGATTTATATTTTCTTTGCAAATGTGTTACAATGTGGCATCACCTAAACAAGTTTTTATCTAACAGCTGTTTTTTGTTGATAAATTTATAAGATCAGTTTTTCTGGCTGCCAAGGAGTTGTCAAATGTTATCCTATTTAACCGCTCCGGTTTTTAACAACAGTTACTCGTATGTTTATCACAAACTTAGTCATATTTTTGACAAAGTTCTCCCTCTTGATTCACATAGTCAGTCTACTAAAATAACGGTTATTAACTATCCTCCTTTCAATAAGAGAACTGGAACTCCTCTAGAATTTATTCAGTCCTACTTTATTTCTTCCCTAGAAGATTATAAACAGAATGGTTTCGTTCCGTTTGCTACTGATGCTGCAATTTCTGATACAGCAACTGGCTGTGCTGTTTTTCATATCAACAATGATCGTTTCTACTTATTCAAATTTTCACATCGTTTTTCCTCTTTGACTGGTGAACTTTTGGCCATTAGAGGGCCATTGATGTAGCTTGTGATAATAATATTACTCGAATGGTATTATATACTGACAGTCGTAATGCAGGCATTGTTTTACGTAATCCTAGGTCTCTCAATTATTTAGTTCCTGATATTCATAGAGCTGTTGATGGTTCATGTATTACTGATCTTCATATTGTTTGGGTTCCCTCACATGTAGGTGTTTTCTTTAATGAGAAAGTTGAATATATGGCAAAGCAGGCTGCTTGTATTGGAACTCCGTCTGTTGTTGCGTTTTGCGTATGATGAAGCTGTGAGGTTGATTAAAGCCTCCCTGAGACATGAATGGAGCAGACACTACATTAATCAGTCCCGACTCATGGGAGCTTTCCTTTTCTCATTATTTCCTGATATACCGAATGCATCATGGTTTGTGCTGTCTGATATGGTTCCTAGGGATATTAAGATTGTTAATCGACTTTTATCTGGGCATACCTATGATGGTGTATATCTTCACAGAATTGGGAAAAGGACTTCTTTTGATTGTCCTTTCTGTGGTCTGGTGGACAACTCTGAACATGTTATTTATCACTGTTCCAAGTATGACGTGATTCGTCAGACACAAAAAATCTTTTGAAAATTTTTCAAATCTTTTTGATTTATTACACTCACTTGATATGAACAATTTTATCAAGTTGGCAAAATTTATTGAGGAGGCCAACATTTAAGATTTATTTTAATGATACTACAACGCGCTTTATTTTAGTGATTTATGAGAGAAGTAGGCATTTTTTAATGCCCATCATATTACAAATTGTGCACATAGAATATTTCATCGTTCATTGAAATACTTTATTGGTGAAGCTGATTTATCTGCAGCTAATAGATCTGCAGTTCTATTACTTATTTAGTATAACTATACTATACACCTCGAAATTTATTTCGAAAATTAAAAAAAAAATAAATAAATTTATACTTTAGTTGATCAGGCTGGGCTAAACCTTAATTAAAAATAATATAAACCACATCTGAAAAACAAAATTCTATGTTTAACTAAAGCTTAACGAACAAACATAGCTATTCTACATCGTAAAAACTTGGAACAGATTCGCTATTAAAAGCGATATCGTTTTGTTCAAAACGAGACCAAAATTGCTATCATTTTGACTATATTACGAACGAAAACGTTATGCTTCACGATAAAAAAAATTTGTTTTTTTAACAAAATTGTTCACATTATTTAAAATTTTTACAAGCTTAATATAATTTTTATTTAAAATAAAAATTATGTTTTTTTCGACCTTTAATTGTGCACGATGGGGTGTTGGCGCGATGGCACGATCAGGTGCGTCACGATCAGGGCGTCGCGCACAGTTCTGTGCATCCGAGTTCTTTATCGTCTTTGATAAAACTAAAAGAAATCCCACAATTTCCAAATAAAACTGTAAAAAATTCCAAAAATGTGATTTTTACATTTGTTTCAAAAAAGTTAAGGCTATCATATTTGGACCGAATTGGAGCACCTGTAACCGTTTTTCATTTTCTAATTTTTTGTGGCGCACTCAGAGGAAAAATTGTTTAGTTGAAATTTGACTAAAAAAACTGGTCGAATTCGGAGGGGTGTGGGGGAAGAATAATAACCAACTGGAGAATATAATTTTCATAAAACTCAACTATATCTAGTAGACTTTCAGAAAAATATAAGCACTATATGTGTTTCTGAGGAAACTTTTAATCTGGAGGCAAAAGTCTTGCTACTTTTTTTTACCAAAAAATTATTAAAATCAATTTTTTTTTATAATTTTCAACTTTAATAGAGGTAAATTACTGTAAGCATGAACAAGATATTTAAATTAGTTTTTGTTTATTTAAATAAATTGTTGACAATATCACCAACACTTTTCAAAGCAATCAGACTTGAGTTTTCTTTTCCATTGGCCAAAAACCGGACTAGGTAGTTTGTTGCAAAATTGCTAAATTTTGATTTTAAAATGCGGATAACTTATTCAGTTTTACAGTAAAAGTTAGAAAAAAAATAATTGATTCAGCACAATTTTTGCAGGGAGGATCCTTGCAAAAAAATTGCTAACATCAGCAAAAGTGATTTACTGAAAATCGGAGAGCTGATTTTTAGCAAAAAAATTAGTAAATTAAGTAAATAGACTTGCTAATACTTAGTTGAAAGCAAATGAAAATCGAATTGTTCAAATCATTTAATTTTTTGCTGGATTTTATTAGATTGATAAAAACTAAGAAAACTTAGTGGAAAATTTTTACTTTAGTTAATTTATTTTGCTGAAATTAAATTTTTTTTGTGATTCTTTTAAAAATAGATAAAAAATGGTAGGGCGTGTTCCACATTGCAAAGATGATGAAATTAAATAAAAAATCTGGAAATAAACAAAATATTTAATTAATTAAATAATAAAACTTAAGAATTCCCAATTACTTACATACATGCATGTAACAATGCAATATGTATGACGTAATTTTACATTTTTCCAATGAAAATAATTCTAAAATACAAAAAAAAAAATATTCAAAATATTTTTAAATATCATAAAAATATCTTTTAAAAACAATTACCTGGGACTGGCATTTATTGTTTTGTATAGTCACACCAAAGCGCATTTTATATTATATTTTTGCCTGCATCTTCAATTTTCAAATTTATCAAAATATTATTTATTATGTTAACACAATCATTCATTTAGTATTATTTTTTTAATTAGTTTATTTATTTAATTTATTTATATTTTATTAATATATACAATTTTATGTTCACACGCATGAGTGCCTTTGTTTGATGTGTGGTATAGAAAAAATTAAATGAACGATATCAAACGCGGTTGCATTTTATGTGAAGCCTTATAATGGTTGTGTTTGTTTGTATCTATTCATTTTCCCTATTTCGTCCATACAAGCTGTGACATCTACATCTTGTCTTTTTATTTGTTCTCCATGTTATGAATGTTTATTACCACAATTTTGAGAGCAACAAAAAGTAAATATTAGTTAAAAATTTTTGTTAAAAACGCGATGTCAGCAAAAATTTGCTGAAAGTTAGTTAAATATTTTTAATAGACGTTTAACAAAATGTTCAACAAATTTCTTTTTATTGTAGAGATAACCCACATGAGTGAGCGTATTTATTGTTGTCCATTACAAGCAGATTATAGAAATATTTAATTTTTGAAAATCGGTTAAATATGTATAAAATTGGCAAGATCTCCCAATTTTTAATACCCGAGGTGTCTAATTGATCAGGAAGTCAAATTGATCAGCGCCTGATTTATCTAGTGAGCCCTTCTTTGAAACTGAGTCTTGAAATTACGCTTAAGTCTACTGGCAATCCAATCAGCCAGTAATAAATTGCTGAATTATTTCCAAAATATTTGTAAAACACCGCACTGTGCAGTGTGTAATATTGTGTTTTCATTTGTTATATACGTTATATACGTTATTATGAAAATTCTGAACTTGATGATACGTTATTTAAAATTTTGGTTATAAAGTCGGTTTTTTCGTTTACGGTTTTTTTTAATGATATGTTATTTTGCATTTTATGCTTTTTTTACATACTTTTGGAATATACTTCTAATGAAATTATATAAATTTCATTTTTATTCAAAATTCTTACCTCAAACACTACATTATCCGGATTAGGTTTCTTTAGATTTTTTACATCTTTGCCGATCTAGAAAACAAATTTGTCAAGTAATCTATTTATCTAGCGACTAATTTTTTAATGAGAAATGCGTGAAAGGTAACTTCAAACTTATTTTAAAATGGAGTATAGGGTATGCAACAAAATATTTGTTGAAAAATAGAGTACAGGGAAAAGGAACAGACCATAAATTTTGCCTTCATTGTCATTCCAGTAACTTTTACAAAACAGATATTTTTTTAACTTACCATAGTCGCTCGTCCAGCTGCTGCCATCGAAGTCATTACTCTTGTAGCACCAGCAGCTGCTACACCAACAACACCACCAGCTAAACCCAAATAATTAGCTCTAGCTTGACTATCTGCCAAACTAATTGATTGTTCGTGCTTCTTACGATCAGTTAAATTAAGAGTAGAGGTTATAGCTGAAAATGCGCCCACTCCAAGACCAATTAAACCAGCTGCTGCCATAATTGGTGCTGCTACAGGCATGGCTAAAGCTGCCAAAGGCACACAGGCTGCCCCGATACCCATCACGGCTGTACTTGTTTGGGCTACATTCATAACTTTAGCACCGGTTTTACCACTAGGTGTACAATAAATATCCAAAATAACTTCATGATTTTTATTGAAATTATAAACACCGTTTCGTGGTGCAATCATAGTACCACCAGGTAGAACATTTTCTTCTACATATGATTTCCAATTTTGATAAACTCGTCCAGTTTCATCGATATAAATCATACAACAGTTTCTGCCCCTATACGTATCTATTAATAAGTTATTTAACAAAAAAAAAGATAAGGTTTAAACATCAAGATTATTTTTATGTTATTTTTAATTTATAACGAGCTTTAAAAACATCCGTATACATACAAAAAATAAAGCAAATCAAACATATTAGCTAGGTTGATACTAGTATTTCGATCTGGCTTAAGATCTAATCAGATCCCAAAGATTTAGAAAAGCTAGAGTTTCCATAATAGGCAGAACTTTAACAAAAAACATTAATCATCAATTTTACTCCATTCTTGTCTTCTTAGGTAATCAGACACGTGAGTACGGTTTTTTAAATCAATTATCCACTACAATTTTGTTGTAGTCTATTAAGTATTATTTTATGGTTTATATATTCAAATTTTTAAAATAAAAATCAAATCAACTTTTTCAATATTTTACTTACTATCACATTTTTTACAACGAAACACTGGATGAATTGAAAATTCAACAGAATCGGGAGCAGTATTAAAATCAGTATCTTTTGTGACTGCTACATAAAATATATACGTTACGGAACAGCGATTGGTATATTTTCCTAAATAGAGTAGATTATGTTTTAGATTTCCAAATCCGTTTTGTTTTTAATACTTACTTTGTGCCCATATATTATTGAAAAGTACTTCGCGCAATTTTTCAATGGATGTTTGTCCTTTTTCTTGATCAGGTATAAGATGTTTTATTTTATCTTTCATACGATCAGCATCTTTTGAAGATAGTCTACAAGGAAATACAAACAATAGTGACAAAAAAAAAAAAAAAAAAACAAAACAATAAGGAAAGTATAGTCAATCAACATCGACCACAGTTTGGGCTCAAAATTGAAATGCTTAAAAATTGACCTGTGTCCAAAAATTGTCCAATAAGTTTGCCTAATACAATTTCAGAATTTTTCCCTTCGGGACTTATATGTCTAATTAAATATACTAAATAGTAAAGACTTCTATATAAAATTAAAGTTAACCTTCTAACGGGACGGTTCTGCAATAAAACGATACCATGTACACAATTTTTCAAACACAGGCGAATAAATTTTAAAATTTCTTGTAAAAACTTTATTATAAATTTTCTTAATATTAAAGTTTTTACAAGATCGAAAATTTCTTGATCCGATTTTTAATTTTACATAAAAAGTGCATACTGCTAACAAATTGTTCTAATTTAAAAAAAGTTCCCATACGTTCTTAACCAAATTAGTATATACTTTTTGTAACAACAAGGATAAACAAATACAAAATTTTGAGAAAATCGGTACAAGGATTACTGTTTGAGAACTAGTTTATTTTTTACTATTCTGAAAACTAGTACTTTTCGTAACTAAAAAATCTCCCACTTTAAATCTGTACAAAAATAAACAGACATAAAAACGATATATGTACGAAATTGATTTTTTATATATCCAATTCTGAAGACATTCCCTTAAGAATTGCAGAAAATTTAAGGAATAAGCAAAATATGAAAACATAAAAATTTGCACAAAATTGTTATTTTTGCATGCAAGTGGCTAGTGGCACTTTTCAAAAAAGCGGTTATGCAAAATTTTAGTGGCCAAATTAAATGTTTTTTTTTTTAGGATTTTGGATTTATTTACTTCAGTTTGAAGTGTGGCTACAAAAAACGTCTCTTTTAAAAAAATGTTAATGTAGTTTAATAACTTATTTAAGAAATATATTAAAAAACATCAAATTGGGTAATTTTTTACCCCACTTTTTAACCCTAAACTTGAGATGGCATTACTAAAAAAAAGTACATGTCTAATATTTTTAGTGGGTAATTTTTGACCCCACCTGAGATTGAGATTGCACTTGACTTGAGATTGCACACCTAAAAATAAAGTACGTGCTTAATATTTGTTTGTCCTCTACAACTTATACAAATTTCATTCAAATCTGTGGATTCAACAATGTGAAGTTTTCTTGTGGTCAATTTTATGAACACATACTCTATAGAGCTCATTAACACATATTCAGTTTTTCAAATTTTCAAAAAGTCACGATTTTTTTACGGTTTTAATTTTCAAAAAAAAATTCAAATCGCAGAAGTATTTAATTTTGAAGAGTTCTGTGTGGGCATTTTCATAGAAAGGTCTACCGTGAGCGAAAAATTGAAAGTGGAAAAATAATTTTTTCTAACATTAGTGTGAAAGAGGACAATCGTAAAATGAAACGCGTACAGAATCAGCGAAATCCGATAACAACTTTCGAGTATACGGGTCATCAAAGTTACATACTTTAGGAATTTTTGAAAAAAAGCGCGAGTTTTTAAAAACTTCAAAAACTGAATATGCTCTATAGAGAATATATGTTTCTAAATGAAAAAAATGGTAATTTGATCATATCTCTCAATGAATTAATGATATTTAAGTAAAAAAATAAAGGTTCATGCATTCCCATTAGTCTCAAAAGTCATCTTTAAAATAAATGAACTCATAATTTCAGATTTAAAAATATAAAAATTAAGTTTTTTTTAGTGTTTGGGGATTAGCGGTCTCCAACAGAAAAAGTGTATTTTAGAGCTCAGCACTAAAAGTTTAAACAATCGTGAATATTTTAAACAAATTCGATTTAAATTCATTATAAATCTATACTAATATTATAAAGAGGTAATGTTTGTATGTTTGTTTGTTTGTAGAAAGTAATCTCCGTAACTAATCATACGATTTCTAATTTTTTTTACCAATATTTAATTTGGTCCTCCAGGATGGACATAGGCTATATATATTTCAAGTGGGCGTGGCACCTCCCACATAAATGGAATAACATCATATATTTTGACGATTGTGATAGCAAGAGTTTTGAAACATTGCAGTATCCCATATGTTACTGATTTGAATAATCAGGAAAAAAATGGGAGGGATCGGACCAGTGGGAGTGGCAGCTCCCATACAAAGTAAATATTTAATATCATATATCTACAGTACTATAATAACCATAGTCTTAGAAATTTGTGCACGTTGATTATTTGTTAATGTGAATAGTCATGGGAAAAATGGGCGTGATCGGACCAGTGGGCGTGTCAGCTCCCATACAAAGTAAATATTTAATATCATATATCTACAGTTCTATAATAGCCAGAGTCTTAGAAATTTGTGCACGTTGATTATATTATGAATAGTCATGGGAAAATTGTGCGGGATCATACCAGTGGGCGTGGCAGCTCCCATACAAAGTGATTATTTAGCTCATATACAAAATTAATATTAATATTAAATATCTAGGGTTCTATATAAGCTATATAGCCTTCAAATTTTGTACGAGTCCATCAATTACAAATATTAGTAGTCGTACTGAAAATGGGCGGAATGGGATAAATGGGCGTGGTACCAAAAGCAAAAAACAAATAAGCATTAAAATAAATTATCACATTCAAGACTTTTTGCAAGCTTATTTAATAATGTTGTTCAAAAATTGTTTTAGCGTTCCTCATAGTCCTAGAATAAATAAAAAAGGTGAAGAAGTAAACAATAAATTTTATGATATGGTTTTAAGTGACAATTCATGTTTAACAGGTACACTTAGCATAAAAAATATATTATTATTTGCGTAAAAGAAATTTCTTGATTTAAAGAATTAATTACAATTAAAATTTGAAGGCAAAACAAAGTTTGCCTGGTCAGCTAGTTATATATAAAATATCTTATAAAATTAAAGTGATATTTTTCCGAAAATTATGAAAGGTGTTATTCTGTAAATTTCCTAGTTTTTTTTTTTTTTTTGATTAAAAGTGTAAAAATTAACCCTATATGGATCAAGTTAAATAAAATAATTATTTTTATCTCGTAGAGATTTTTCTTTTTAATTTTAAAAGCTTTACAGTATTGCAGTCATAATTAAAATTAAGTTTCATGGGTCTTTTTTTTTTGTCCCCAGGCAACTAAGGGTTAAATATTTTTTTTAATAACAGTAAAGATAATAATAGTGTCCGACCGAAAAGTTCCGCCAAAAAACTATATTTGGTCGGTTTTTGGGTATCTAGAGGCAATGATTATACTTTTTTGTATTGGAAACATATTTGTTGAGCCGATTTAATTAGATTTTGTGTATAAAATTTAAGAGAAAAGCCGAAGTTTAGCTATAAAGTTAAAAGTTCGGCCGCCGAATTATTTTCGATTTGGCCGAACTTTTGGAGGCCGAACAGTGAATTTATTGCTTAACTACGGACTTTTCTTTAAATTTGTCACTCAAAATCGTCTCCAATCAGCCCAATAAACATTTACCCATTCGCGAAATTTGTCCATAATATTTTAAAATAAAGAATACATACCAAATGCATTTTCTGGCCGAACTGTTCAGTCGGACACTAGATAATAATAGTCTTAATAAATTTTAGTGATATTTTTTCAAAAGTTATGCAAACTGTGATAAACATATTCAAATTTTGTTTAACTTTTCACAAAATAAGTTATTTTCATAAAATGTAATGGAGAGGAAAGGAGTAGCTCCAAAATCAAACTCGAATTATCATTTTGTCAATTTATTTTTGCTTTCTTTAATAACAACTAATATATTATAAAAATAGCAATCAACATCTGCAAAATTAAACATTTTAAAAAAACTTTAAAATTAATTTAAAAAGAAACGTTTTGGCATTTTTATTAAATTCGTGGGTCATTTTGGATTCCTGGCTAAAGTGGGTTAATAATATCCGAAAAAGTCAGAATTTCATATATGAATAATTTTGAGTATACATTAAATGAATAAATGAAATTAAAATTTATTTTTTTTGGGAATTTTTTATAATACCCCTTCTCCGAAACGGGTCATTTCGGCCGTTAAACCGGGTTAATTTAATTTATTTCAAAAAACCCACCAACATATATACCTAGTTGGTAGACCAACATTAAAGGCCTCATTAGTTGTTACTTTCTGTTGCCGTTCCGTGTCTTTCTGTTCTGTAGGTAATATTTTGTAATTACTTTTTCTGTGAAAGGAATCAGCTGTTTAAAAAGTAAAAGAATCTCCAACCAAAAACATTCAAATCAGGGATGATAAATGCGATTTTAAAATAGTACCAACCTGCATATAAAATAGTACTTTTTCGGCATCACAAGTATAAAAAAATTTAAATATAAATTAACAAACAAATCTTTGTACCCTCGAAAATGAACAATTACAAATGAAACAACAAAAATATATTTAAAAAAAATATGTTAAGAGGTAAAAACAAAATTTTGAGGTGAAAAACTTTTTTGGATGTAAAAAAATAAATTGTGTCGTGAAAAACATTTTTGAGGTAACGAAACTATTTTTGAGGTGAAAAAAAAATTTTTTGTGGAGAAAAAAGAATTTGCGGTGAATTTTAAATATTATTCACCTCTTAGCGTCTGGTGGAAAAATATGACGTTATATTTTATACACCAGACACTACAAAGAATTCTAATAATATACAGTGCATTATACACCAATTTGTATTGAAAATTTAGAGGTACTTTCACATTGTCACTCATTACTTTTGAACCGCTAGACCGATTTTGCTTTCTTTTCAATACAAAACTTTTCGGAAAAATGTACATAAAGCTATGTAAAAATGAGCAGTGCGTACTAAGAAAATTAGCCGATATTAATATAAAAAAATATTAAAATTTTGAGATTTTTTCTTAAATTTACCAAATTTTTAATATTTTTTGAATGTGCTATATTAATATCTTGCTGTATTGAATTACGTTTCTCACAGTTTTTTGCGAATTTAATCCTTGTGAGTGGTTGCAAACAAATTTTTTCGTGAACTCATTCGATTTTAAAAACACGCTGCAAATAGTCAATTTCACATTTTTATTATTTACTTTTTTGAAAATCAAAATTAGTTAATAATTATAACCCTTAGTGATTGAATTCAATAATTGGTTTAATCGATTACTAAAACTCAAATATAATCATCTGTAAACAGTCGCACTCAGTGAATTCATGTGATTGAATTCACATCGTTTGATTCCAAATTAATTCATTGTTCATATGGGACTGCAAATCGAATTAATAATTATTGAGTTTTAAAGGGACCAAGAAATTCATACATAAAAAAATTTGTACATCTGAGATTCAAATAGTGCCACAAGTACTATAGTACCAACTTTACCATCCCTGATTCAAATATTTAGAAAAAGATTTCACAACAAACCAATCTTGAAACAATCTTATCCAAGATATATTCATATAGGTAATCTTACTAGAACAACAACTACAACAAACAACTACAAACAATACAAAAACAACAGGCATTTTGTTGTTGGGTACAGTACAGTAAGATGTCAAAACCATGTAAGAAATGTCAAAATCAGGTAAGAGGAAGATAAACTACTAAGCTACTAAAACTACCTATATAAATATATCTTGAATCTTATCTTGAACAAACCAATACATTCGCACTTTAGGCTGTCACTTAACGTTGAATTCTATTTTCAATAGATTTGTCCGCAACAGAACAGAACGAAAAAGTGAAAACTAACTACACATACAGACTTTCAATTGAACAGAAACAAAACAGCTGATTCGTAACAGAATAGAACGTACAAACTAATTCTGCCTTAACAATCAACTTCATTATGTCACTTAAAACTATAAAACCTTAAATATCCTATTTTCTAACAATATAAAACAGTTTGTATATAGCAAGTTTAACTTACAAAAATTTAAGAAAAAAGTTTAAAAGAATTATTAAAGAATATGGCATAAACTCACATGACAAAATGTATTGCAGTTTAGAGAATTTTTGAAAATTTTTGCACATCAAATATCATTTACAGAAGCATATTCTACAAGTTTACACTTGAATGTTTTTAAAGATAGATCAAAAGATCTAAGTGTAAATGGTTTCAACACTTAGCTACACGAACATGAAATGATCGTTCATGAATAATATAATTTCTAATGGGATATAAAAGTTGAGGGTTTCTTTTAGTGTTCAAGAGTATAAAATGTCTATGTACATATTCAGGGTAATTAAAGAGCATGACTTTATGATAGAATAATAGCAATCGAATTCGAACAAAATTATTAAAATTGCATCCCAAAAAATCAGAAATATGCCTCGAAACATGATCATATGGCTTCAATTTGTAAACAAAACGTATTATTTTATTAAACAGTAAATTACATCTGTTGAAGTCATCAACACTACACCCAGACGTTTTCCAAAAGAAAAAAAATATAGTTTTCTACCATTTGCGATAAAATTGGTGGGTGTAATGAACGAACGTCGTTATTTTAAGGGACATATATGATTCAGCAAACAAAGCTAATATTAAGTAATATATTTTTTTAAAAAATTTACATTGTGTAACTTACAAATCCCATATAATGTGTTCTCCAAAGCCACAGTTTTCAGCCAATTCTTGTTGAGTTTTTCTTACGGTTTTTTTGGTAACCGCTCGTTCCTCTTGGGCAACTGGTAGTTCCTCTTGGGCAACTGTTAGTTCCTCTTGTGCAACTGGTAGTTCCTCTTGGGCAACTGTTAGTTCCTCTTGTGCAACTGGTAGTTCCTCTTGGGCAACTGGTAGTTCCTCTTGGGCAACTGGTAGTTCCTCTTGGGCTACTGGTAGTTCCTCTTGGGCAACTGGTAGTTCCTCTTCTGGTGTGATTCGAGACGAAATTTTACTTAATGCCTCTTCCAATTGTGGGACATTTAATGATTTGATTTTAACAATATCAATTAAAACAACTTCGTCACTACCACCCAATGCAAGTCTTAAAGTATCTTCCAATTGTTGACGTGATCCCTCTACTTGAAGATTTCTTTCTTGCATTATAGTTTTTAAATCATCCAAAGGCATGGATTCAATTTTCACCTCCCTCACAAGAGGAAATTCATCACTTCCAAAAATTGCGCATAGTCGTTGTTGCAATTCCTCTTTGCTTAACATGTTTGATGAAGATGTAAACGTCTATGCCAAAGAACCTTTACGAGTATTATATTCCTACGCCACAGAAAGATTTTAGTTGAGATTATTTTAGATTATATGAATGCGGTGATGTCCGTATGCATAGATACAAGTTGAGTGGCGCAAATTTAATGCGCCGCTGATTTTTTTTTTGGATGTCAAGCCGCCGCCCAAGCAAGCGGCATATATTTGTTAGCTGAACCAGCTTAGCCTGTATTTTATTAATTTTTTTTTCAACTCAACCAATCTTATAAACAAACTGCAATTTAATTACATTGAATTTGATTGCAGGCACTGAATTATTAGTAAAACCAAAATAAAGTATTTTTTATTTTGGCAGCACTGTAATCACGAGAGCAACAATGAGAATATGCAACTCTGTGGCCTTGCAAATCTTTCGCTGCTTTTTTTTAGAGAATTTTACTTGCGACACTATGAAAATAGTCGAGCCAATGCTATCTTCCGATTGAATTTTAAAAGCATTTCATTATTAAATATTTATTACCTTTATTTTTAATTTGAATGCCATAAGCATGCCATTGATATTTATCGGTTAAGCATTACCATTATTTTTTATTATGCCTGTATAGTAGGGTGATAATTTTTTGCATTTTTTGCAAATATCAAATCTCCCCAGACAAAATCGTGTAGGGCATGGACAAATATTAAGAACTGCGTTTTTAGTTTTTCGCTATCGTTAAAAAAGGGTACGCACCAAACGCGTTAAAATTTCGAATCAAACAAAGTTAAAAAAAAAAACTTTTTTTGATGCCTCAACGTCTGACCATCACATCTATATAATTAAGGCATGCTGATTTCAATAGTAAAGTCCATTTTCGAGTCAATGGAATAGTTTTCTTCCAAGTTTGCTTACTTACATATGTATAAACCATATTTTAAAAAAAATTGTTATTAAAAAAAATTTAAAAAATATATATTAAAGGCATTTTAGAAATCGCTGTCGGTGCGTACGGTTTTTTTCCAAATTGAACTGAAATAGTTTTTTTTATCATTAATACAATATTTGCCATTAGAAAACCCCTGGGGAGAATTTTGTCCAAAAAAAGTTATCACCCTACTGTATATATTTTAATAAAATAAAACAAGTTTGGCCAACGATACCTTTTTAATACCGTTATACGATTTAAGCTCCTTTCATATTAATAACCCATACTGATAGTAATCCATGCATAAAAATAAATGTCAAAATAACAAAAACTTTCGTAAAATAAATCAATATTAAGTCATTCTACGAAAGTTTTTGTTGTTTTGACATTATTTTCCTATATTTAGCATAGAGTTTTATGTGTTTACCTATACAAATACCGAGTCATTTGATTTCATAAATACCGGTATACCGTTAACGTTTACTTTAATACCATTATTGTTGCGCCATTGAATCGGTTTGAAAAAAAAATTAATTTTTTTTACGTTTTTCACTAAAAATATAAATTTTGTTGATAAAATATCATTTTACTATTAAGTTAGCACGGCTATCAATTTTTATTTTGCGTTGGCAACATTGTGCTTTTAACAACACATAAATTATTGTGAAATGCAGTTTTTCATTAATACCGGTATTGATGTTTCGCTATCGGTTATAACTGTACGAATGAAATATAGATACCAATACCGAAACAAACAAAAATCGAAATCAATACCGCTATTCGTTTCGGTTGCCAACGTTGAAATAAACTAATAATTTAATATTCTTATTAAATAAATACATTGGCATCAGCCGGCTTTGAGTTGCCGCCGGTCATTATTTGCTTAGCTGCAGCCGAGAGCGTTTTAGAGTCGACTTGGATCTCCTTTCTCTTGACTGAGTGAAGACTTGTGTCTCTGTCCGTATGTGTGCTTTCAAATGCAGGGGAAACCCCAAATTATATACTAAAATCTATATGCAACTGACGAACAAAAAAAATTAAATTAATTAAAAATTGTGTTATTCTTTTTAAATCGTGATTCATATAAAGATGACAACATATATAAATAGTGTTGTCATAAAGAACCAAAACGTAAACTAAAAACGCTAAAAAATAACATGGAGTTCAGACTGCGAAATTAATTTACTTGATTAATGGTATACTGTGTTTCCATTACATGTTTTGAGCAAAACATGTGTTTTGGTGAAACAAAATGTGTGGAAAACATGAACAAAACATGTTTTGTTTTAATACACGTCCGAAACACATCCAGTGAAAACTTAGCCTTTTTATTCTTTCCCATTTACATATGCATTTTTTTATGAACGTGAGAGCTAAAAGATTAACTTTTTCAGTTAAACACATGTTTTGCTCAAAACACGTTAGTGGAAACTTAGTATAGAAAAGTAAAATAAAATAATTTACATGAAAATAATTTTTTTTGTTTGTAAGGTACCCATTCACTGCAATATTATTTCAAATAATATTGCCAGCATTATTGTCATTTTGATCTACACAGTGCAATAAGATGTACAATACTTTTGCACATAATAAGGCATCACTCTTTTGTTCTGTTGTGGAGAAAGATATATATCTTGTTGTGGAGGGAAATAAAAACTGCACAATGTGGCCAACACTATAAAAAATTTTTGACATTTTTTTGGTTGCGTAATAAGAATCAAAACCTTTTTTATTTTTTTTCTCATATATTGTTAAACCTTTTAATATGACATACACACTGGTAATATTTTGCACAATTGCAAAAGTTGTACAAGAATATTGCGTAGTGTATGGGTACCTTAAGTACAGAAAAAAACAAAACTGCACAAAAAAATGCAATTAAATAATGGCAACTCTATGTTAAATTAATTTGAGAGTTTCTTTACACGAGAGAGTGATACATTTTTAGTCTCTTAATGCTGACCAAATTTTAGTCAGCAGCCAGGCAAATTTTTGAGTTTCATACAAAATATATGGGTATTTTTTTTTCTGTATTAGTTTTATCTTTTATTGCGAACATCTACCAAATACGAAAAAAAATTTCCAATAAATATTGTAAAAGCAAAAGTATAACGGGAGACTGTTAAAAAAATTTAGAGTTTCAAACAATATGTATTGGAAAATAATTTCCAGTTTTAGTTTGAACTGGATTTCGATGGTAAATGTAAACGCAACCTTATTTTACAACATTTCAGTAACACAATTATTAAATCTTAAATTCTTTTTAAAAACTTGGAATTTTTTTAACAATGTTATTTTCTTTAATTCTAAATATTGTGATTAAATTGAAATCGCTTTACATTTGATGACATACAGTGAGAGAATTCTCTGCATGTTATCAATGGATTTTTGCATTAGATCTATGAAATGTCACTGGAACTTGTCAATTAAAATTTTTCATTAAATGATTGCAATTTTTCATAAAATTTAATGATGCATTTTATTTTATTTATTATAAATTTTTCATTCACATATGAGCAGAAAACATCATCAGTTTAGTTAAAAAGTTTCATTAACATTCGTCCAAGAAATTCTCTCTGTGAAGCAATAGATTCTGAAGGTTTTGATTACTTCTTGTTTTTCATTTTGGTTTTGGTATTTCTGAATATAAATTATTTGTACAAAAATAATTATTTCTACTTGTTTTTACATTTTCAAATATAAGTTGTGAATATCTGAAGTTTTAACTTTGATACACGTTATTTCTGTATTAGGACAGTTTTTAAGCACCGGAATTATTTTAAAACTTATTTTGTTTCTTTTAAAGTTGTATTTATTCGAAGTCTGTTTGTTTCGCAGAAATGCCTGGCTTTTTTTTTTAATTAGTTTTTTTTTTTATTTTTATCTAAATATTAATTTTTATAAAAATCCAAAAAATTAAATATTATAAAAATGTAAACACAGAATTTAAATTTAGCTACACCCAACATGAATTTATGAAATAAATCCGTTTCGGATTTAGTTTAATCACATCATATTAGCAAATAAATGGGTTAAAGTTTACTTTTTCGGGCACACCTCAAAAAAAAAAATTGGACCCTATCTGGAATAAAAAAAGAAAAATTTTTTTTTATGTGACGTTAAGGACACTAAGGCCCTTGGAAAAACCTAAATTACAACCCCACCCCCCCCCCCCCCCAAAGAAAAATATATAATTCTATCTAGAATAAAAAAAGAATTTTTTTTGTTATGTGACGTTAAGGGCGGGGGCCCCTGAGCCCCCCAGGGGGGAAAACCTAAATTAACCCCCCCCCAACAAAAAAAAATATATGATTGGAAAAAAAAATATTTTTTTTTCTATGTGACTTAAAGGGATTTGGGGCCCCTGGAGGCCCCCGGAGTCAAGAAAGTGGGGGTATTGTGCACACGTGTTAGGGGGTGTGGGGGAGAATTTTGTACAAAAAAGATCAAAAAATATAGTTCTTTGAAATATTAAAAATCAGTACAAATTTTAAAAAATCAGTACAAATTTTAAAAAATCCACCAACAAATTTTTTTTTTTTTTTAAAAAAGGCAAATTCACAAAATAAATAAAAAAAATTTTAGAAAAAATCGCGCGACTAAAGTTTTTGTTATAGAAGACTTTTTATGTACCCCAAAATTTTCTGCAGCCCGGGGCGAAGCCTACTGCGTAGCCGACGATTGGACTTACTAGGCCAGTCACGCAGACGTTTTTGTTTTAGAAGACTTTTAATGTATGCCAAATTTTTTTTTTTTTTTAAACAAGGCAAATTCACAAAAGAAATTAAAAATTTATTAATAAAACAACCACAGCCCCCTACCACGTGTGCACAATACCCCCACTTTTTTGACTCCGGGGACCTCCAGGGGCCCCAAATCCCTTAAGTCACATAAAAAAAAAAAATATTTTTTTTTCCAATTATATATTTTTTCTTAAGGGGGGGGGGGGGGGTGGTAAATTTAGGGTTTTCCCCCTGGGGGGCTCCAGGGGCCCCCCGCCCTTAACGTCACATAACAAAAAAAATTTCTTTTTTTATTCCAGATAGAATTATATATTTTTTTGGTGGGGGGGGGGGGGTAATTTAGGTTTTTCCCCCCTGGGGGGCTCCAGGGGCCTTAGCGCCCTTAACGTCAGATAAAAAAAATTTCTTTTTCTTATTCCAAATAGGGTCCAATTTTTTTTTTTTTTTTTTGAGGTGTGCCCGAAAAAGTAAATTTTTGCCAATAAATGTAAGATTTCGATTTATTATTTTAACGAAACAATATAAATCCAATAATAGATCAGGTGACAAATAAATGTTTTGCTGGCATATTAAACTTTTGTCAAAAAAATCGTTATTTTGGAAGCAAAAATCGTCCAATCGTCATTTAGTTATTTTGGTACTAAAATCGTCAAACCTGGCAACACTGTCTACTATATGTATGCAAACAAGTTTAAAAGTATTACTCACTGGCATATAGACAACGTCTTGCCGTACACAAAGCCATAAAAAAAAGTATTACTCACTACATCATAAAAACCAGAGGCATTTGCTTTTAGAAAACAAAGGTTTTTCTTTGGATTTATTTATAATACCTTGCATTTCCAAAGCTTTCCGCATTAGCTAAATAACAGACTATGTCAACACTTGACCAACAAACAGCATATGAAAAAGATCCGAATTTTACTAATGCAAATTTCACTCCTTTTTATGTGACAGTTGCTGTTTGTGCTGTTTTTATCGGTTCCATTGTCATATTGAATATTATCTTTGGTTGCTGTTCTAAGTATCGGCTATTTTGGAAGAATAGGAATACGGGAAATCTTTGGGTGTTACCATGCTGTTGTGGAGAACCACTTAAACAACCGCCAACGGATTTAACCAATTGGAAAGACTTTTCACATTTTGAAAAATTGCAGGTATGTTATACTATTATGAATAGAGAACCAGTGGCTGATTCCAATGTGAGTTTTCGCATCGAAATGGAACGATTTTATAAATAGAACATTAAAAAATCAAATTTTTATTCAATGGTCCAAGCCGACTAAAAATAATCGCGGCGGCTCTAAGCCGATGTTTATTTTTAATATAACATTTTTTTTTTTTATTAATTAATAATCATATAATTTCAAATTATATACTATTACCCTAACCGAGCACTAGCTACTGTGGCTGTCGGCGCGTTGCAGCGAAAAAAGACCAGTGCCTCTGGTGGGAATCGAAACCACGACCCCCACACTGATAAGCCAGCAAGCTACCAACTAGCCTACCGGAACGCACAATATAATTTTATATATAATTATAGTTCAAAATTATAGTTACAAAATCAACCCGTGTCCAACGCTCTCTTCGAGAAACCTGAACTGGTTTTAAGAGAGTTTAGAAAAATGTGTTAACAGTGAGTGGAACGTTTAATTAATTAAGTTTCATGCTTTTAAGCAATTTTAATTAAATTTTAAAGTTAATTTGTGATGTTTCATGTAGTCATATACAATTTAACAGATGTTGAATACCTTGTTTATTCTTTAGTCTTTATGTTCTTTTGCAAGACTATGCGAAACCCATGAATACACAGAAAAAATTAACAAAGTTATGTTTGAAATATAAAGCAAAAATACTTTTTCAATAGGAACCTACAATTGGAATTTGTAAAAGAAAACACATTTTTGTCAAAAATTTTGTAATACAAAATTTTCATTTTACAAAAAAGCTTTATGAAACATGTTTTAATGCTTTTATATCAATATTTTTTATAATTTAATTATACATACATATAGGGCTGCCATATTTATGATAAAAATCGGAATGGTTTATACTAAAATACTAACAAGTCAATAAAAAAGTTAAATAAATCATTTAAAACTATGTTTCGCTCTTTGAATTAAAAAATTCTATGGGCTAAGCTGGTTAATGCTTGTAATTTCAAGGCACCTACCGGTGCCTAGATACCTACTGTGTACACGGACAAAATCCAGTAGGTATCTAAGCACCGGTAAGTATCTATTCATTGAAAATACCATTCGTCGGCTAATAAATTTGAGCCGATTGTTTGGCGGCGGCTTGAGCACGAAAAAAAGCTCGCGGCGGAGCCAAGCCGCTTTGCGCCGATGGACTTGTTTCTCTGTTTTCATTCTCATAAAAAAATAATTTATAGGTGAATTTGATATTGCGTGGTTCAACCTGTCTTTAATATGGTAGAGTTGCATTTATCGATGCGAAAACCAGGCTTACCATTTCAGTATCCAAATTTATTTTCCATTCATAAAATATATAGCCAGATAATCCAATCTTCCGTTTTCTGGATCCGTATATCGTCACCTAAAATGCTAAGATTCCAAAACCAGTTTTATTGGTGATTATAATTCATTTGGCTAAACTACATGCCTAAACAAAATTTCTCCAGAATATTTTCAATGATATAAAACTATCAGTTTTATTAACTATACTGTGGACCAAGATATATTTAAAAGGTAGTTTTAGTAGCCCAGCTGTTTATCTTCCTCTTACCTGGTTTTGACATTTCTTACATGGTTTTGACAGAACAAAGACTGTATCTTGAGTATTTTGAAATGTCAAAACCCTGTTGTTTTTGTATTGTTTGTAGTTGTTTGTTGTAGTTGTTGTTCTAGTAAGACTACCTATATCAATATATCTTGCTGTGGACGTGTTTTGCCTCTAATGAAAAAAAAGTAAATATGTTAGTTACGTACTTTTGTATTTTAGGGAACGATATGTACCAGAAAACTGATTATTAGGAACATCGAAACTAATGAGAATCCGTTTAAAGTCTGTCATGCTTATGTCGTGCTCAAGACAGACTGTGTTTAAAGTGGAGTTACACACACACGTTAAATATTATTGATCAACCAAATTTAATGTCTGTACGCTGTATTGAAAGTTATACTACGTTTCCACTGAACGTGTTTTGAAATAAAACATGTTTTCTACATATTTTCCCATATTTTTTTTTCACCAAAACACATATTTTGCTCAGAATGCTTAAATTGAAACATAAAGGCTCCATTAGTCTTGCCGTTCCGTGCCGTGAGGAATCAGCTGTTTCGCACATAGTTTATGTGAGGTGTTTTTTTTTTTTAATAAACGCACTATCTATAATGCAAAAACAAAACAGCTGTTTCGTTACTGCAGGGAACGGCAAGACTAATTGAGCCTTAATTCATTACTCGAGCGGATACGTTTCGTAAACGGGCTGTAAATCCGTACAATGTGTAAAAACAGTACCAACATACAATATGTTGTCTCTGTATGTTCAACAGAATTTACTTTCCGCAAATCCGTCACTATTTGTTTAGTGTGTAAAACAGTGACAACTATTTTACTATATTTATACACTACCATTCTAACACATTGTATGGAGTTACAGTATGTGAGTATAACCAGAGTCTGGAATTCGCTGCCTAGGCATCTAAAAAGCTTTGTTGTTTCAAGTGCCTCGCTTGAACCAAGATATATTTATTAGGTAGTCTTAGGGCCGTTATTACAACTTGCCTTTAAAGTAAATGTTAGTAAAAAGTAACTTTAGCTAAAGTGAGGAATAAAGTGAGCTATAATGTTTTTCGTGATTACAACTTCCCAATAAAATAAAATTAATATTTTTAATAATGTGGCAGCACCAAACTAAAAACCGATTATTGGTTTATGAATTGGTTTATAAAAATACGTAGTGGCAACGTACTTTTATTTATTTGTTTACAAACAAACAATAACTTTTTAAATTCGGTTGTGAAATTCGGTAATTTCTTCTTCTTCTTTTTAGAGCAGAAAATGTGGCAACTTTAAACACATAAACTTACGTTTAAAGTTAGAGGCAACAACATCTTCCCTTTAGCTTATCGGTCACTTTTAGCTTAAAGTATACTTATAATAACGAAAAACTAATAATCTGTCAGATAACATCCGAACTTTAGCTATTGGCAAGTTGTAATAATGGGCCTTAGTAGCCCAGCTGTTTATCTTCCTCTTACCTGGTTTTGACATTTCTTTCATGGTTTTTGACAGTACAAAGACTGTATATTGAGTATTTTGAAATGTCAAAACCCTGTTGTTTTTGTATTGTTTGTTGTAGTTGTTGTTCTAGTAAGACTACCTATGTAAATATATCTTGCGCTTGAACGCAAACTAGGGCAGTATTTTGATCACTCACTATAATTTTGATAATTTACGATTATTTTTCATTTTTTTTTTTATTAATCATCTACTTAATTTTCTGAAATTCGTTTTGCCTTTTTGTGGATCGTTAAACTTTTTAATTTTATTTTATTATGTTTCGTAAAAATTTATAGTAGAATACAAACCATAAATAAATGAAATGTGCCAATACACGCTTGGCAGTAGTTATTTTCCAGCGTTGTCACAGCGATGGAATAGAATAGTTTGCCAGTACTTTAAATAAGATAATTAAGTATGTAGCAAGTTTTATAAAAGTTAGTTTTTTTAAGCAAAAGTAAGAAAAATAACCAATAATTATCTAGAAAATTTTATAGTTCTTTAATCAACATATAAAATAATTTGGTAAAGTATTTATCGCCGCTCTGGCTAGTACAACAAAAATTTTATTTGAAAAATCCTAATACTAATTTATGTTCTGAGGTGTTTTTTGCGGGCAGCAATATTTTGCAACAGAATTTTAAAAATTGTTGTTGAGAAAAATTTAGATTTTCTTAATTTTGCACTGACCTCAGAAAAAGTTAGAAAAAATTAGTGCACGTATACAAATCGCTCATTTACTGCAAGAACGTCACAACTCGAAAAACATGATTTTTGAGTAAATGACGCAGAATTATTGTGTAAAAAAGTCGTATTGATATCTTGTATACTCACCTCTTGAGAGAAATTATGTCGGTTTTTTTTTTCTTCAAAGTGAGAGTAAATTGAAAACTTTAAACTCGTTTTCTACAAAATCAAAATTTTTGAGTTATGACGTTATTGCAGTAAATGAGCGAAATGTACTTTTTTGTGCTTAATTTATTTTGTTTAAGCTTATTTTATTAGTGTGAATTTCGTTTCCAAATTTTAATTTGTTATTTTAAATTTATGCTTTTTTGTTCCGATTTAATGAATTCAGTATAAAAACTTTGGTGTTCGTTTAATAGGAGTTTTTAAAATCGATTATTTGTTAAATCGTAATTCCACAACATATTTACTAAACAAATTTTAATGAAATGTCAAAACAAAGTCGTAATTTTGCAGGAAACAGTACTGGTAATGTACTTTTTAGTATTTTACCAGTACTTTTTTATTTGTACTGTGGGCAATTTCAACCTGGGTGGTATCCCCACTCGTCTCTCAAATCTTAATGAACTTTGGATATTTTATAGAGGAGAAAATCTAAAGCTGCATTTACAATACCTTGAAATCCAGTTTTAACAAGATTCGTGTATCATTTCTAGCTCAAACTGGATTTCGATGGCAAATGTAAATGCAGCTTTAGGGACAAGTGCCTTTTTTGTTTGCCTAATCTCGTATTTAGGAGTTAATATGTGTGTTCAAAATTTAACCCATTTTCCGTTTTTCAGATTATTTCATGCCATTTTAAAGAAACTAGACAAATTTTATATCAAATTAAAGCATTGCAAAATACGTGTATTTTTTCGCTTCTCTAAAAGTTATACAAAGTTTATTAAAATCGTCGGGTTCCGGTGGTGATACTTCCCTTGTTAGCTGTTTTCGCTGTCGAATTTTTAGATTAAGAATCATGAAAAAAAATCTGTAATTTTTTCAAAATTTTCGAAAAAAAATAGCGGTTAATCAGGGGAATGATGTGTGTCTTCAGGGACAAAAAATAATCATTCATAAAAATATTAATTTATAAAAAATTATAAACATTAATAGAAAAAAGAAATCATTTAATATTTATTTTTAACTTTGCACTAATTTAATGAAATAATTATATACTATTTTTGTTAAGACATTTATAAAAATTTAAGTGAAAGTAATGTTATGGACAGCCAGGGGAATTACGTTTAAACAATTTGGTAGGCAATTTTTTTTAAAAAACAAAACAATTTTTGGAAAAAATATTTAAGTGACTGCAAAGGACCTATAAAGCTTTATTGTAAAAAATAAAGTGGAACATATTTTATTTTTCCTAAGTCAAATATACAAGGACAGCAAATTAGCCGTTTATCTCATTTTGGAAAAGAAGATAACGTATTTTATTTTATATTTTTTTAAAAAACTCACAAAAACAAACAGTTTCATGCTAAATTTAAGTTATATTTTTCGCTGTTATATGTGATGTATGTTTCTGAAAAAATTAGATTTATCCAAAGTACACAAATATATATTTATTTCTTTCTATTTCTTTTACAAATATTTTTTATTCTAGCCAGCTCCTCGTCTCTTAACTGAAGATATTGAAGCTCAAGCAGAAAAAGTACCCACATATCAACAGCATATATAAAATATATAAAATATAATTTTGTATTTAAAAATTTAAATAGAAATAATGGTAGCGTTGGCAGAAAAACCTCCGGACGAAACTGCTGATTGATTTTCTTTTCTGCACGTTGTATTTATAATTTTAAAGAAAAAATGCAAAATTATTTTCAATTTACTAAATTTTGTTTTCATCAATCAAATACATATAAAAAAATCAAATTACAGCAAAACTTCAAATATATTACAGTTTGATCAAAAGTATCATATAAATTTACCTTTTCAAAATACTCAACATGTTGCTCAGTAGCCGGATAGTTGTACAACTTTTGTGAAACTGTTTTTTTTTTTTTTTTTGTAAATTTGAATCTGCTGAATGCACATAATGGGTTTTATAAAACGCTGACGAGGTTCTAACTACCGAATATGGTCGGTATACCCCGGTTCTCTCGGCCATAGGACTAGGATTGCCATTCCGGCTTTAAGGAGAATCATCTACTATTATTTTTAATATTAATTAACGTCGATTTAACAACAACAGTATCGTAAGCGGACTTACACTCAGGAAATAAGATATGCTTGACATTACGAACCTTTGCATTCTTTTTAAAAAATAGACTTATTTAAGATCTCCATATTTTTATTACACATTTTTGTATGACCTTCTGTCCGTCTAAAGTTTATAAGTGCCTTAAATTAAGTTTTTATAAAATGTAATATTTTACGTATTTTTTATTTCGAATATTTTTAAATTTGTATCGTTTTTTTTATTAAAATTACTTACAATATTATAAACAATATTATACTATATAAATCAAAACCAATAAAAGCTTTTATTTTTTAAATATTTAAAATATGTATACAGCATATATTTTACAAATACAAATAATATAAAAAAAAAACGAAATAATTGGTTTTTATTTTAACAGAAACTTTTTAGATTAAAAATATTTTTTCTTGTAAAAAACGAAAGAGATCAAGAAATCATTCTTTTACAAAAACGTTTCTATTTCAAGAGGTTTTAAAGTTCTTAAATTCTTAACACATTCGGGGACTGTTCATTTTCGCATGATCCTTACGTGGGAACATAGGCTATGTATCGTGGACTGGAGCAAAACTAATAGAATTAAGAAACAAATTGACTTATAAGAAGTTCTTTATCAATTTAATTTTGGGATTATTGCCGTCTCGTCCCAGCCACAATTCCAAATTGGTAATACAGGGCCCGTCAGCAAATCCCGTTTTGACGGCTTTTACCGTCATGTCCAACCAAGTTATTGTTGATGGTATATCCCGTTCTGTCCCAGCATTTTGTACGCGAATGTCTTAATAATTTTAAGTATTATTTGAGAGCCTAATTTTTAAGATTTTCATTTATTATTTAGCAAAATTACCCCGATTAAAAAAAATCCATATGGAGATATCAGATATTATTGTATCCGAATTTTGACCTGATATAATTGTATATGATTTTGTATAAACTGATACCGAGTTTAAGGTAAAATTGCACTAAATGTTACTTTGCTGTAGAAAGTAAAACGAAAGCAATTTTTTCCTTACAAAATTTTTTAAAAATCAGACTTAAATTCAGCATTTTGACAGAAAACATATGTTTTCGATCATTTTTCGACATTTCGAATTTTATACATTTATGGGAATTAGAAAGCACCAAATTTTAATTTCATGTGTTTTTCAAATTCATTCGTATTGAAAAAGTAAGAAAACACAGGACATGGGCGATTAAGAAATTTTACTTTTTTGCGGATTTCAAAAAAGTTCCGGCATAAATCTTTTTTAAGTTGGTAATGCTGAGCATATTTTTGGAAATATATTTATAAAATTTCCATGGATTAATTTAGGTCCACTACATCTTTCAATTTAAAACAAGTAATACATAAAATTACTTTTTTCAAACTAAATGATGCTTTGGTGGTCCAAAATTCTTCTATGGAATTTTTATAAATGTTTTTAAAATAATATGCTCAGCATGCCAAACTTTTGAACACTACTCTGTCCAAAAATTTTAAAGATACCCTCCGAAGGGCGCGGTTAGCAACTCGTCGTATGAATATTGGTGAGACCTATAGACCATTTCTGGCAAAATTGAGTTAGGAATTGATTATATATGATTAATGTGTCCTCTTTCTTAATCTTTAATCTGTTTTTATATACCTCGTATCAATTAGGAGATATACAGCCCCATATGTGCTGCGTATCCCTATTTTTACAAATTTCTTAACATTGGTATGTTGTATTGACCACTTTTTGGCCAATGAAAAATAGAAAAATAAAAACATTATTCGTCAATCTTGGTTTGACACATTTGAAATAAGCAACGCATATAAAACAAAAAACAATAAAAAAGTTTAAGCATTGGTTTGCACTATGACAACCTAGTTTTATAATGGTTAAAACAAAAAAAAACTTTTGACCTACTTGAAAGAAAAACAATAAAATTGTGATAGAAACGGCTTATAGGCCATATAATAAAAAAACTTTTTTTTTTTAAAAAATTGTTAACTCTGGATACTCATTGCAAAAAGGCGTAAAAATTAACAATATTGTTTATAATAAATGCAGCTATAGATATAGCAAACAAAAAAGAAAACCTATCTTGTAGAAATTTAATAATTTTGTTGTAAACTTTCTTTATCGTTTTTCTCGCAAAAATGTTTTTTGGTCTGTGCGGCTCTCCAATAATCAATCGACGAACTGTAAGTACCCTCAAAAGAAAAATGTTGGTTTTTATTCATAAACTGCTCAATAATACCTATCGTTTGAGTACGTAACGAAATTCGCTAATTTTTTAAGTGCGGGACAGGCTAATATACAGCCATCAGACTTTAAATGCGGCAATTCCAAAAGAAGATCTACATTTTTATGGTATGGGATGATATATTACTACGAATAGGTCAAGATATCGCTTTATCCAAAATGTAATGCACATTTTTGAATATTGCACTATATGTTATTATATATAATTTTGATTTGTGTTATATCTAATTATACATGTATTGGTACATAATTAGATTAACCATATATATGTAATTGTATATGTCATATACGATTATATATTGGTCGATATATAATCATATGTAATTATATGTGACATCGTGTTAAAAAGTTTGGAGGAAAAAGTTTTTATATATAAACAACCATATACATTTACATAAAATAGCATGCAATTACATATATATTTATATAAAATACTATAAAATACGCTTGGCTTTAATTTGTTGTCAATTGGTGTGCTGTATACTTAAAACTGGAAAGAGAAACATCAATTTTATGAAATCATAAATGTGAACATTGTTCAAAAGTTCAGTGTTCTAAGTTCAAATTTGTTTAACACTTTTTTTTTTAAAAAATTGTGTAATTTTTGCTTGGTTATCGTATCAAACATTTTATTTAAAATTCTTTAAAAAAAAAAGTTTGAGCTAAATTTTAGAAAGTTCGTATTAAAAATGGAAAATTGCAAGCAATTTGGTTACTTGGCTTGAATGCCGATATGTGAGTTATAAGAGTCTCTGATGCACTGATCCTGAATCCGGCATCCAAATTTTTCCATCACCTCACAATTTTAAGGAAACCGCTGCTAAAGTTGCGAAAAATTGCTATTTTGGCTCTTTTTTTAAGCTGTTTATTATACGATTAACGCTTTCTAATAAAAATTAATGCATAAACCATAAAAACGAGCAACAACACAATAAATGCAATGAATGAAAAACGACTACATATGTTGTAAAAACTACTGTTTTTAACAGTTATTTTTTCGATATTATAAAAATATATTTTACAAAAAAAATTTGCATTTCCTACATCCTATTTAAAATGCAAAGTTAAAATTCCCAACGGTATTCCAGTTATTACGTTTTTATGCATTGGAGATACAATGTAATTTTCTAATTATTAATTGCTAACTTAAAAAAAAAAAAGCGTTGCTATCTGCACTCACGTAAGTTTTTTGGCTGCACATATGCTTTTCAAAGGTATTAAAATATCATACTAAAAGTAAGACTCTGGGTTCATCTGGGAAGCTATGCTGCCATATTAAATTTTTGACAAATCACTCGGTTTGCTTATGAGGTACCATAATTGTTTTGTTGCCGAAACACCATTTGTTAAATTGCTAGTGTGTGTAGTTATAAAATTCGCTTAAAACGTAAAAATTAGGAAAAATAAGAAAAAACGGCAATTAGCGGGTTTAATCTACAGTTTTGTGAATCAAATATGTACCTCAAATACAAGGGTGGTTCTTACATTTCAACAGAAAGGAGTCAGATCAATTGCATTGCTGTTTAAAACTGCATTTACATGCCGAAAACTTAAAAGTAATTTTGTGGAAAAACTTTACTGCACTTGATCACGTATCTAGTGCAGTTATTAACTTTCTCGGTTGCCACTTAACACAGTATATAGAACTTCGCAATTTATTGTTCTTTTATAAGGTCATTTGATCTGGTGAACCCAATTACTTACGTTCTGAATTTATATTTTCTAGGTCTGAGAGAAACCCTCAGATTGTTGAACCACTTATAAACTATACAATCTTTGAGCGATCTTTACTTATTAGAACTGCTAGAAGATGGAATTTTTTGCCTTTGAATTTACGCACTTTTACATTATCGTATAATGTTTTTAGGAACAGACTTTTGTCACATTTCCCGGACCCCGTATGAATGAGTGTTTTAGGTCAGGCTTTCTCTAGTATGGACTTTTTACATTTTCTTAGTGATGTTGAAACAACTGAACCATATCCAAAAATAAAGTGTACAATTTTATAGTTATTGCTATCCTGTTCTAAGGATATTTTCGTATTTTTTTTATATATGTATATGTATATACTGTTTATTGAATTTAATCTAAGCAATTTGTAAATATATTCTTGAATTTATGTAGCACACTAGCAATACGTCTTTGGCCTTTAAAGCTTATTGTATTGCAAATGAATGGAATAAAAAAAAAAAATAAAGCTTGAAGTCTCGGCTACAATTAAGAGTCTTTTTATATCTACATTATATATGCAAAATTTTGAAATAACTGCATTTTTTAAGTTCCTTTTAAAAACGGAACATCACGAGTTGGGCTGCAACGGGTTAATAGTTTTAGCTTAGTTTCCAATGAAGGTGTTTTGAACGTGTTTTGAAACAAAACATGTTTTCCCATACATTTTTTTCTCACCAAAACACATGTTTTGATCAAAACATGTAAGCGGAAACACAGTATAAATCAATTATATTGACTGTATGTGATCGGCTTAAAAAAGATTACTAATAACACCCATTTTGTTTCGTTCTCATAACGCATGCTTAAGTTAAAAATATATCCTTTAAATGAAATATCCGAACTATAGAGGCCTTTAACTCGGAAAATATGGGCCGCCGACACAAAATAATTTTTTTAAACTCATATTTTAATACTGGATGTTTTTGAGATATGCCCGTAAACTAGATTTGGAGTTACGCTGTTATTCTAGAAAACCACTCATTTGTCATTTCATTGCTCAAGTCTTTTTTTTTTTTTGAGTGTACAAAGTACAACACTGTTATTAAACGTTGTTTTTATAACCCCAGCTCAACAGAAAATAAACCAGTTCATTTCATTTCAGTTGTATTTGTTTTATTGGAGACTTCTTTCGTGCGTATCAAAATAAATTAAAAAAAAAGATAAATAAATGTTAATAAAACTAATTTAAAAACGAAACATAATAATAAAAAAGGAACACTAAAAAATTAAAAATATAAATAGAAAACAAATAAATGCAAATGGTAAGTAAATAAAATTAAATTTGGGAGAAAAATAAATTATTGAGTAAAAACGCCACACCCAAACTCAAGCTTATAAATTGGGGAGTGTCTTATAAATGAAAATGTGACATTTGTTGTTTGTGGAATAAAATGTGGTAAAATCAAAAGAAATTAGTGGTTGTTATAAAGTTTTCCCAATTAAAAGAGCGCATACACATTCTAATAAGAAATTTTCGTTGTGTTGTATATTTTAGAGTTTTGCTGGTGCATTATTGGGAACAACAATTTTAGAAATACTTTAATATCAATGCGTGGTTATGGTTTAATTGTGTGTTGTCTCATCATCACAAAGGTGTCATCTACTATACAAACACATACACGTATTTTACAACATATTCATCTATAAACCAGCCGCATTTGTCTTTGGACAAGAACGTTTTGCTTTCGCTTCTATATCTCTTGTATTTCCAACAATTTCCGCAGTAACTAAATCTCTGTGTTAACGGACTATGTCAACACTCGACGAACGTAAAGCATATGAAAAAAATCCATATTTTACTGGACATATTTATGGAAATTTCTCACCATTTTATGTGACAATTGCTGTTTGTACAGTTGTTCTCGGTTCCATTATCATATTGAATATTATCTTTGGTTGCTGTTCCAAGCATCGCCAATATTGGCAAGATAGACATACAGGAAATCGTTGGTTGGTATCAATTTGGTCGGCAACACCACATAAACAACCACCATTGGAGTTAACTGAATTAAAAGACGCTACATACTTTCAAAGTTTGCAGGTATGTATAATACTGTTACACAATTAGAATTGAAAGGATACCAGTTTAATAGACACCTTTCGATTGACTACCGTAACCCTTAAAATACCGTTATCGTAATATCTGAAGGACTGTTAAATTTAATATACCATAACCGAAATAAATGAAACACCGTTACCCCTTAATATAAACTCACCGAGTTTATATTAAGCGTTAGCAATACCCGAATTGTTTCGGTTATTAACAGTGTTGCCACTTGTTCACTTTCCCTGCCAGATCTAGCATTTTTATACCCTCCATCCCATAGTGCAGGAGGGTATATATCACTTTGTCAAATGTTTGTAATTCTTTTAAAAAAAATCTGGGACCCCATAAACTATATATATTCTTGATCAGCATGAATAGAGAAGTCGATATAGCCATGTCCGTCTGTCCGTCTGTCCGTCTGTCTGTGTTAATACAAAATACTCCGCTAATACAAAAGAGGTGTTGCTAATTTTCAGTCAAATTGTTTGTTGATATCATGAGCAGTTTGGTAGTGAAAATGATCAAAATCGGTTAACGCGTTCAAAAGTTATGAGTGAAAATGTGGGAATACCTCTTAAAATTTTGAATCAAATTTTAAAAAATTCTATTTATTTCATCATACATACGTACATTCAATGCTTATACACAAGAATATACGCAATCAGGGATGGCAGTCAATATCGCTTAAATACTGTCTCCGATTCAAACCCCTTATAACTGACTATCGTTTTCCCAAAAATACCGTTACCGAAATAATTGAAATACCGTTATCCGTAAAATACCGTTACCGATATAATTAAAATATCAATATCTTAAAATACCGTAACCGAAATAATTGAAATACCATTATCCCTAAAATACCGTTACCGATATAATTAAAATATCAATACCATAAAAATACCGTTACCGAAATAATCTACCAAGATCTGAAAAAAAACTTCTTTAAATATACATATATATTTTCCCAAAGTATGATCATAAACTAGAAAATCATTAAGACTCGGGCATAATGGGGCTAAAAATTGTAGTTTGCATTAACATTACCTGAATAGCTAAAATAACGTTACCCTTAAAATGCCGTTAAAAAATAACTGAAAAATCTTTTCCCTAAAATAAAGTTACCGAAATAACTAAAATGTAACGTTATTTTGTATCTAAAATACCGTTAACGCAATAAATAAAACACCGTTAGCGCTAAAAGCCCGCAACCGAAATAACTGAAATCTAGTTACCTCTGAAATACCGTTACCGAAATAAAAGAAAATAGCGTTAACCAAACCAATAACCACATAGAATCTGTTACCATCCGTGGTCATAATCAACAAGCACAAAACCAAAAAACCCACAAAATATTGTTGTTGTTTTTTTTGTTAAATGGTATGTATGCATGTATGTACGTATGTTTAGTAGCAATCGCATGCAGTGTTGCCAGGTTTGACGATTTATCGTCATTTTGACGATATTTAATACCCAAAATAACTAAATGATGATTTTATGATTTTTGCTGCCAACAAAATTACGAATTTTTGCCAAAAGTTTAATATATCACCAAAACATATTTATTTGTCACTGGATCTATTTTTCGATTTATATTATTATCGATTAATATTATTTGAAAAAATACCACATTCTTTCTTTTTTGTGTCTCGAAAACAGTCTAAACGCATAAACTATTTTCTTTTTTAATTTTTTGACAAACTTAATTTTATTACACTTTTTGTTTGATTTATGTGATGTATAGTATAAACATATGTGTCGTAATGTAAATGGGTATTTAATAATTATTTCATTATGTATGTCTCCGCAAGCGTGTTTGTAAAAATACTTTTTCATCCCATAGTGCGGAGGGTATACACACTTTGTAAAAGTAGTTGTAGTTCTTTTAAAAAAAAATCTGGGAAAAAACCACAAAATATTGTTGTTGTTTTTTTGTTTTGTTTTGTAATACAGGGTGGCTGATAAATGTCACTACAAAAGAAAACGTAATAACTTTTTTTCTGAGTTATTAATCGGTTCGATTTATTTTTTTTTTTTGGTTTCATTGATTCGTCTTTCAATTTAAGGAAATGAACGAATGGGGTAATGAAACTAACATTTTGATTGTGCGCCACTACAATGCTTTGGGGGCTGGCATTTCCGCATAAACAAACTTAACGGGCACATTAGGCGGCACTCCTCCGAGCAGATTGGGCTCGTAAATTATTTTGTCAATCGTGGAACAATCATTAGGACGCCTTTTAATCAAAATTTCTCAGTTCGAATGTAAGAAACAATTGTTGCCATAGTTGCCGCAATACAAGTCAATTCTAGAGTTTCGACATGGAATATTTTTGCTCATATATGTATCACCAGACAGTCAATATGGACAGTTCTGCTTAAGGATTTTCATTTCTCTCCTTTAAAAAAATCAAACAACAAGCAATTGAACGCAGTAGACTTGCCCCTTAGCTTGGAATTTTCTCTGTAATTTGCACGGAATTTCGCTTGCATTTGATGTCTTCAGGCGTGTTAGTCATTTTAAATAAATTGTTTCTTAAAAGCAATTAAAAATACTTATTAAAAATGTATGGCTTTTCAAATGTAAAAACAAAGAAATAAAAATAAAAAAGTTATTTAAATTTCTTATTGTAACAATATGCATCAGCCACCCTGTATGTATGTATGTATGAAGGTTTTTATAACTGGTATGTATGCAGGCACGTAGCTAGGGGGGGGGGGGCTTGGGGGCTAGAGCCCCCCCCGAAATGATTTGACAAATTTAAAAACTTAATACAATTCGTTAGAAAGTAACAATGTTATTGATAAATTTAATATGAAAATAATTATTTTTGACTTGGATCAAATAGGAAATAGTTTTATATGATTCGAATCTTAAAATTTCGTTAGAAAACATCGCCTGCAAATGGGCGGCTATCATTGTTAGAGTTGATTTTCGACAAAAAGCAATAAATAAAATCTTTTCATAAGACTTTGACTTAAAATATAATCAAAAAATTCTTTGAGACAATGCAAACTAAACAGAAAAAACTAAAATTGAGTTTTAATTAAAATATTTGTTGATTCAGCAAAAGTTTAACTAAATTCGGTCGTGTTGATGCAATTGTAGTAACAACTAAAATAATTTGTATCTATTTAATTAATATTATTTTCAATTACATATAGTTTTATTCACATCTATTAAAAATTTAATTGAATATTGTTTACTATTGGGAAAAATTAGACCATTTGAAAAATCGCAAAATTTGAAAAAAAAAAATTGCCAAAACAATCCTCAAAATTGCAGAAATTTAAAAAACTCCCAAAATAAACGCCAAAAATCAAAAAAAAAATTAAAAAAAAAATGACCAAAATTAAAGAAACGCGAATTTTCAACTTTAATTTTGGCGACTTTTTAAAATTTTTGCATTTGTTTCAATGTTGTTCAACGTTATAAAAACTGAGAATTTTTTTTATACCAAATTCATTTTCAATTAAACAGTTAATTGAAAGTAAGTTTGAAATCGAACAAAAGTTTAATTGAATTTTTTTTTGACAATGATTTTTTCTGTGTATTTTGACATAATCTTTTAAAATGGAGCTACCACTAAGACTCAAAATTAAGTTTACTTGTGCCGTAAAAGTCGTTACTTTACTTACAGTGCAAGCTTTTTGGTAAATTTGGTTTGCTACGCACGCATCTGGTAACATAGTTTTCAGTATTTTTTTTACGATATATATTTCGATATCTCATATTTTTTTAATTTTTTGAAACAAATTTAAGCCTCAAACTTTGATCGATATGCATAACATGTTAACGTGGTCCAATGGGACTCAAATTTTCTCAATTTCTTTTTAGACTAAATGTAAACAAATTTCTATCGGCGCTCCTTGAAATGCGACATTTTAAAATCAAGCAGCTAAACCAGTAATAACGATGTAGTTTTTTTTTAGGCATTTTAAAGGGTTTTTATTTAAAAAATTGATTAAAGACATTTTGAAAAGCGTTTGAAATTGTCCAAAATATAAATCAAAGTGAATTGGAAATACGAAATAAATAAGACCTAGGCGATGGAAATAAGACCTAGGCGATGTCAGGTATATTTTTAAATTTTCCAATTTTATATTTTTTCTCTATTATTTCTTTCAGACTACAATCACGCTTGCTTGTAAAATTTACGATTTTTTTAATACAATACATGAAGTCGGATATATGAAAAAGGGGAAAAAAATAGTGAATAATTTGTTAAAATAATTCAAATAAGTGGCAGCCGGGGTCAACGACATAGTGTCAAAATGGTTTTAAAAATGTGTGTTTTCTCGAGGATTTGAACGCTGTTTTTAAATAAGTCTAAATTTCCTAAACTTTAAACATATTTTCATACAAAAATGTGTTAATTTTCACCACCAATTTTAAAAATAGATACGTTTTCCATATATTTTTGCTGCTTTATCGCCTATCCGGATTTCATTAATTTCAAAGGGAACGCATCGGAAAAGCTTCCTTGTAAGTGTCAGGCAAATTATATAGGATATTTGCTTTTAATTTGTTTTTTGCACGGTTATAAATCTTTAATTTCCCGAGTTAAAACTTTTGCATAAAATAATACATTATTTTATATGCACTTATAAGGTTTTGTCTGCCAGTGCATTTAACCGGACATAATTATATAAATTCATATATAAAATTAATTTCGTAGAAAAAATTTAATATGATGTCATATATAGTTGCGTATAATTGTATATTGCATTTAGAATACGCTAAAACTAATCCAATTAATAATTACGTTATATTTATATACCTAGACATTGCAAAATAATATATATTTTGATATTATATCATATTTTAAAAAACACAATTTTATTTTAGATAAAATTGTATATTACCCCATGCAGAGTCACACTAGAAAATTTGTCCATTATATTTTGGATGTAAATGTGTATTACATCAATACAATACAATTAATTGCATCATTTTGTGTATAACTTGATACACAAAATTTACCCCAATTTTTGTCTTTTGAATTGATTTCTTACTGGTTCTCAACCCTAAAAAAAGAATTTTTTTCAATCTAAAACTCTAAATTTAGTTTCAACGTTTTTTCCGTCTTTGTTATTCAATGGTGTAAGTTAATAAATACCACAAAATCTTCATTTATATTTTTTTATTTTTGAATATAATAAAATTTCCAAATGCTATGGAATTTGTTACAAATTATAAAGTTGTAAACCTTTTGCAAGTGGCTAAAGTCTAAAAGGATTAATAGATATTTTGGATTTTCATGAAGTTTTAAAATCAAAAACCGGACACAACTATAGCTTATTTTGTATATTTCAGTATCAGTTCACATATAAATTTATACCGCTGTATAAAATCGTATTAAATTGTATCGCGTCTTTATTCGGATGTTATTTATTCTGATATTATCAAATTAAAACTAAACTAATGCAAATATAATTATTATGCCCATTTCTCGGATAAAACTTTATTAAGACTCATATTAAATTTCGTATGATTATATAAAGCATCATATTAATTTTAATCGGGTTATTAGAAGTTGAAACTTTTTTACTTTTATTTTACATTTATCAAGTTTTAGCTACCCTAGACGTATATTAGCACATAAAAATATAAAGTAACGCAATTTTATTTTTCGTGGTTTTCAAAAAGTTTTCCGCATAATCCTTTTTTTATTTAATTAAACTAAAAATTAATATTTAGCTAAAAATTTAACGTAATTAGACAATAACGATGCATATCCAACTTAAAGTACACAAACATTTTCAAATTTGTGATCAAACAGATTAAAGCGTTGTTTCGCAATATAGACATCAAAATTCGCAAAATAATGAACACAATAAGTTATAAATGAAAAAATGCATTTTAAGGAAATGCATTTTATGCGGGAGGTTTTTGTTTCAAAATGAAATCAGAAAGCTATTTCTATTATTAATACATGATTGCCCATTACGTGTAGGTAAAAATTTAGCAAACAAAAGAAAAAGCTGTTACTTTAGTGTGCAAAAAAAAATATATAATGTGTCACGAAAACACTCTAAACACACACAGTATTTTCTTTTTTAATTTTTTGACAAACTTAATATTATCACACTTTCCGTTTGACTTATGTGATGTATAGTATAAACACGTGTGTTGTAATGTAAACGGGTATTTAATAATTATTTCATTATGTATGCCTCAGCAAGCGCATTTTTTTTAAATCTTTTTTTTTAATTCGCGTATGCTTTTTAAACCCTAAATTCACTAAAACTAATTCACTAAAACACTAATTTCCCTCTGAAATTCAATAACAATTAAAATTGCAATATGGATCTTTGTTATAAGGAATTCATTTTATTTAAATTGTTTGTCTCGTCAACAAGACTCCGTACAAATGATGTCTGATATAACGGACTTCTTATATCCACAGATTTCATAAATACTTCAATTTGCATTTCCCTTTAGTTCTGTCCAATTCAACTGAATATATGTAACTGAAACGATTGCCACTGAAACTATGTTAATGTAGTAATTATAAAACAGTTCAAAAGTTTATACGTAATCACCTTCTTGGACCCCTAAATGCTTTTTTAAAAGTCCATGTGAAAAAAGCATAACTTTGCTTAAAATGTAATATTAAATTCCAGTCAGTACATGCAAACGATTTCTCAACTCTTTCCACAGTTTTTATCAATTCTGTAAATTGTCACTACTGATTTTAAAACCAACTATTATTCCAAAAAAAAAAAATTGCTTCATTGAGAACAAACCTGCAGAATAACTTTGAACATTAATTTGTGTTTCAGTGAAACATAAGATGAAAAACATTTAAAGTTTTTATTAATATTATTAAAATATAATATTCCTAGCATGTTTAGATCAAATCGGTATGTTTTTCGCTAAAATTAAAGTGTTTTTGTATTTTATACAATTCATTTTCCTTACATTGCTAAAAGCCTATTTTGTGGCTTTTTTCTACTAAAATCACGGGTTTTGTTTTATAGAAAAATAATTATTTCAGTGCTACATTATATGTAAATATTTCATGTATGGATAATATTATTTTCTACAAATATTGGTTACTTTGAGGCATCGATTTGTGCTTTGCCCCTATTTCAAGTGTTATAAGCAAACTGCATTTAATTATTGCAATAAACTGAGTTTATTTTTTGACCACATAACCCTCGTTAATCGAATGTTAGATTTTTTTCTACTAAATTCGTTTCATTTACAAAACAAAAGTTTTTTTCCTAAGAATATTTTTTTCTTTTTTTTTTTATAAACTTCCCTTCACAATTTAAATGGAGGAGCCAGTTATTCTTCCAATTAGGTCCTTTCTCAATTACAATTAGATATTAAATTAAATTATTAATTCACAATATTTATTTTATTTATTAATTAATAATCACATAATTACAAATTATATAAATATTACCCTAACCGAGCACTAGCTACTATGGCCTTCGGCGCGTTTGTAGCGAAAACAGACCAGTGCCTCTGGTGGGAATCGAACCCACGACCCCCGCACTGATAAGCCAGCACGCTACCAACTAGCCTACCGGGGCGCACAATTCACAATATATTTATTATTTTTAAAACAATTTTTTTCTTATTACTGTCCCTTTAAACCTATCCCTTTATAACTTAATAGATGGCGCTATTGACAATTTTCCCAATTGGACGTTTCCATCAATTGCAATTGGATTCTTAAAAGAATATTAATTGGATTTTAACTCCCAATTCAAATATATATTTAATATCATAGAAATTAAACATAGCGATTTCAGCGCCTGAATATCGACGATTTTTTTATAGCAAAGACACAAACCATATATATTGAATTGTGTAAATCTTTATCTGTATTTATATACAGTGCAGTTCGCTTTAACGATAATTGATACAACATTTTTTTCTTCACCCCAAATACATTAATTAATCATATTTTATTTTACTTATAAAAACAACATTGTTATTGTTATTTTTACAAGGAATATAGATATATATATATATTATTTTCACTTGCACTGGTTAATTCAAACAATGAGATGGAGGGTATCCAAAAATTCGGCACAGCCGAATTTAATCTTTTTTATACCAAATTCGGCACATCGGACTTTAATGCTTCCACTTGTTTAAACTCATTTTAGCACAAAAAATATAAATAGCAATTTGTTTAGAATTTTTATAAAACTTGTTAGCATTATTTTTTAGCACTTTCTTGCGCTTTAAGTATTGCGACTCAAGTGTTATAAAGCTCAGGTATGTCCAGACAGAAATGCAAAACAAAATTTATCAGCAAAAACACGCAGTCGGCGCCTTTACGAAAAACAATTAACAAAATATAACTGCGTGATAATGGATGATGAAACGTATTCCTTTGCAAACTTCCGGTACATTGCAGGACAAGACTTTTATACAGCATGTAGTCGTGGTGATCCTCTAGATCAATGTAAAAAGAAAATCTAGTCCAAATTTCCAAACAAAAGTAACTGGTTCGACAAGCAATTTGTTCTTGTGGGAGAAAATCAAGTCCTTTGCAACTGGTACAATAAATGGTGACATTTATAGGGAATAATGCTTTAAAAAGCTTCGTGGTGATGCTCTAGATCAATGTAAAAAGAAAATTAAGCACAAATTTCCAAAAAAAGTACAATAAATGGTGAAATTTATAGGGAATAATGCTTTGAAAAGCTTCTGTTACCATTTGTATGATCTCACACTACAATACCGTTATTTTGGCCTGACCTAGCCAGTTTTATATTAACAATTATATTTTTTTTAACAATTAAAAAAACTTCAAAGAAGGCTTAATATTTGAGCTATGAATTTTTTGTTGGGAGTTTTAAAATTAAAAAAAAAACAGAAAAATTATAATTTTATTTGTGATAGTTTACTTTAATTAACAGAAAAAACAATTAGAAAAAAGTTATTTGACACCTGCATGAATGGAGTTAACTTTAAATTGTTAAATTGTACAATTTAACACTTTAAGGCACGAAGAATGTTGATGAAGGCCGTTGCGAGCTAGAAAGTTAACTCCATTCATGCAGGTGTCAAATAACTTCTTTCTAATTGTTTTTTCTGTTAATTAAAGTAAATTATCACAAATAAAATTATAATTTTTCTGTTAATATGGAAAAATATTCATGATCTTTAACCGAACTAACCAACAACTCACACACAATTTATATAGATCAACAATAAAAATTTACTATTAAAAAAAAATATTTCTTTTTAAAAACTGCCACATGTGTGACTCTTGCAACAATAAATATATGAGGAATACAGTCATAACTAGAGCCAGAGATTTTTCGTAAGAATACCTAGCAAAACCTCGGTACGGAACAAGTTACCTGGTAATAAGTTAAACTCCTTACTAGGGCATTCAAATTACTCTGGTTTGGTTTTGTTCGAGTAAACGAGTAAATCAAATTTGAGATTTTTAACTTGATTAATCGAGTAAGTTTTTAAAATTACTCGAGAAACTCGCTTAATTTCAATAATGTTATTTCATTAATTTTCCTTAAAAATTCATAATAAAACACAAAATAAATACAAAATCAGGAATTCCGAAATGTATTTCGGAATGTATTTGAGGGGTTTTGCATTATTTTCTTTCGTATTTATAAAGTTCGACTTTAAGAAAACATTAGAGATTTAGCTTTTAGAATTTTTTATGCAAATATCAAAAATAATATGGCATGCAATCTATGCCTCTGAAAAATATAGAGTAAAAATCATATAAATTACATAAAATTTGGAGTTACTTGATTAAGTTGAATATAGATTCGAATTGAAGAAAAGAGTGGATGGCCCAATCCTAGCTGAAACACCAAAATATCATGATGAGTTAAGTACAATTCGAATCTTGAAAAAAAAAATAACACAATCCAATAGAATCGGACCTTTTGGTATTACATTTTTTTTTGTAATTTCAACCAGAGACCAAAAATAACTGAATTATTTTTAAAAAGCAAAAAAAAAAAAAAAAATTGAAACAAATCTTACTTTTTAAAAAAATATTGCATTCTTGCAAATCTTTAATATTTTTTAATTTTTTAGATTAATACTACGTTCATATTGAACTCTAAAACTCGTATTTTCGTATTTTTCAAGTTTTCGATTTAAAATTTTTGACAGACGAAATCTTGAAAAAAGGAAATTACATATTTTGGGGTTCAGTGTGAATGTAGTTTTACTCATAAAATTTCAGTTATATTGTATTTTTGCTTTTTATATTAAAATCATTTATAAAAGTTGTTTTTTGATTATTTTTTTAAACAATCAGTAAATTGTTAAGAAAATAAGAATTAAAACAAACCTGTGTTGCGGTCCATACGTTGATGAAATATGTGGGTTATTTTGCATTTAATCAACATCAAAACTCACCTAACTGGCAATAATAGGACACTTTATCTGCTGCGTTTAGTTTTGCCCTAGATTTTAATTTTATTTATAACCGTTAATTACTGATATTGTAAAAAATTCACAAAATAATTTTTATTTTTATTATTACTGAAACAAAGTCATGTTTTTGAAATGTTTTTGTTTGATTTGAAAATATAAATCATACAGGGCCAGTAAAATAAAATTAAAAATATTTTTAAAAACAAATATTCGACTGTTCCGTCCCTGGTTTCGACCATTTATTTGAGTATAATAATGTCTGTAATTGTTCAAGGATTGTTTTAAAAATATCTTTAGAAATTGCTAAAAACGTTATCAGTACATTATTGCCTCAATCGCGCAGCGACGTAAAAAAGTTATAGCCCTACTACACATTAATGTAAATTAACACGATAACTGACACATTGCTCTATATTTTATACTACGTTCATATTATTTACATAAAAATAATTTTTCTATATAAAACAATTCTCAAATTTTCAGAAATTTATTTTATTAAAAAAAAATAGTTTTAATATTTTTTTTTATAAAAAAAATTTATCATAGACATCTTTTATAAAGAAAAACAATCAGATTGTAAGACTTTTTTAGATTTTGGTATATTTTTGTAAAAAAAATAGTCGTTTTTTAATAAAAAAAACCTAACAAGCGAGGTATTCCGTCTCGGACCTGAAGATCCTAATCGACTTCGTATATGTTGTAGAGAATAAAAATGTAAAATGAATAGGCGTTACTAAGTGGGGTCAAAATTTACCCCTTTTTACGTTTTTTTTTGGTTTAATTCGCTCTATTCAAAGTATAGACAAATTTGTTATCAATTGAAAGTTTTTTTAAGACATATTCGCTGGAGCAAAAATTATGCCTAAAGATTTTCAACTAATTTTGTTATTAAAAAAAAATGTGTTTTGAGCATGGATGGTAAACGATTCGATGCGGGTATCGGTAAGGTTAACTCTATTTTCGTTTATTTTGGTAACGGTATTTTAGTTAGGGATAACGATATTTAAGTGGTTTCGGTAACGGTTTTTTTTAGCGTTAACGGTATTTTAGTTTATTTCGGTAAATTTATTTTAGGGATAACGGTTTTTCAGTTGTTTCGGTAACGGTATTTAAAGGATAACGTTATTTAATTTTTTTTTAATGTCAATGCATATCGATAATTTTAGCCCCATTATGCCCGAATTCTAATGAATAGCTAGTTTATGATCAAGCTTTGGGGAAGCTTTTTGTCCTATTTTGTCAAATTATTTCGGTAACGGTATTTTAAGGATAACGCCGTTTCAATTATTTCGGTAACGGTATTTTAGCGATAACGGTATTTTAATTATTTCGGTAACGGCATTTTAAGGATATTGATATTTTAATTATGTATATCGGTAACGGTATTTTACGGATAACGGTATTTAAATTATTTCGGTAACGCTGAATCGGGTTTTGAATCGTTAACGTTATTTTAGTGTTATTGCCTGCCATCGCTGGGTTTGAGTAACATTAAGTCTGGCGTTTTATTAAGGAATTGTAGTTGTATTAAACTAAAAATAATACATAGTAATGACTATTTAATTTAATCGAGGGGGCAGGCACGTATCCAGAACTAAGTTGTTTGTTGGGCCGGTAAAACATAGTTCTGGCTACGTGCCGGCTAGGGGGTGGGGTGTCTTAGCTTTTTCAGATATTCGCAATCGTTTGGTTTTTATGCGACTTTTTCCGAAGAGCCTTTTTCCCATATATTTCAAATAAATCAAAAATGTGGCAACTCTGGGTCCACTATATAGGCAATATGGTATACATTTTTCTTCTTGAATTCTTTAACCCTGTGTACAAATATTTTCGTAAATTAAAGACAAGTTTTCAATATAAAAATATATTAATTTTTAACAACACTTTTTAAAAATGAATATTAAGATTTTTTTCTCCTTAAAAAAAATCTGTTAGTTCGGGTCGGGATTACCTACATTGTTAGAAATTTTTTCTATTGAAAAAAAAAATTCTCCAGATTTTTTATTTTTTTTAATTATATCATAAAAAAACATTTACACTCCCATTTGGATGAAACTTAAGACTCAACCCAAATTGACTTACCTTTTGTTGATTTTTTTGTTTAAACTTAAGAACACCTTATACTTGCCTTTATTTAACTTGATAATTTTTACCAATTTTAAGTATTTGCCAACTTATTTTAAATTTGTAAATACAATTTAAAATTCATGTATTAGATTTTAAAGAAACACTAAGAGGGTAAGGTGGAATAGTATTCCACAATTAAAAATTGTTAGACGTAATATTAACACACATTGATATCATTAACAATTCCTTAATTTATATTCTTTCGGACACAACTGCAAAATACTAACATACCTCTGTCAAATAATTATATCAGCAATGTATTATATTGAGATATAGCAACCCATATCCAGTGCTCTCTTCTAAAACCCGTATCCAATTCTCTCTTCTAATAACTGTATCCAACGCTCTCTTCTAAAAACCTGAGTTTCGAAAAAATGTGTTGACAGAGGTACTTCTAATTAATTAATTTTCATGCTTTGAAGCAATTTTAATTAAATTTTAAAGTTAATTTTTGTTGTTTAATTTATTCTCTGCACAAGTTTTGTGTAATTAACACATAATTTTGTTTATATGTACTAAAAATCTAAAAAACCTTAAATAAAGTGTTTCTCTTAAAACAATAAAGATAAATTGAAAAAATATTTGTTAAATATGATTTTTTAAGATAAAAAAAATGACTTTTTCACAAAATCTGCTCTCTAGTTCTGAATTGTGCGTAGGACCAGTTTTTTTTCCTGAGGAGTTGCTCAAAACATATTGACCTATTATTTCAAAGTAAAAAAAGTTCAAAATCCACAGGCAAAATGGTGGGCACACTTGCAAAGTAAAATTTTCGTTAAAAAAAATTACCATTTTTGACCAATGCTGGGTGTAGAGTGCATGTCCAGAAATAAATAAAATTACATTCACAGCCATTCTTAAAGTCCACTTTTTTAGTTAAAAATAATATTCACCTATGTGCTAGATATCGAGTCGTTTATAAAAGCAAACTTTTTTGAAAACGAGTCATGTAGAAATTGGTGTTTCTAAAAACTTTCGTTTTGGTATATTTGAAGTTTTGTTCGAAAAAAAAATTTTAAATGTCAAAAGCTTGTAAACGTAATTTTAATCAGTAATTAAGTGTTTGTTTTAAAAAATGCATTTTATTTCATTGCCACAGATTTATGTAAAAATACATGAAATATTAAGAGATTTTTAAAAGTCTTGTTTTAAATTGAAGAAGCTATTAAAATATTGCTTTTTGGCTTAAAATAAATAAAAAACATTTCAAATTTTCAATACTAAGTGTTGTTATTATTATTTAACAAACCTTTCTAAGAAAAAATCCACATTCTATTTACTTTCGACAAAGTACAACTGCTCGATTTAAAACGAGCAAAAATTGCGATATCGGAATCTGGCACACCGCATAAGTACAACGAGTTTACATAAGTACAACGAGTTTACAAGATACTCGTTGTACTTATGCGGTTTCGTTTTCTTGCACATACACGAATAACTATAAACAAAGTTTTGAGAAAAACGTAAATGAACTAAGCTACATTTTCGGAGAAAATGGCCGATTTCTCAAGTTTTTTTTAAATATTGACTGAGCATTTTTCACCTATGAGCTATTCAAAATAATTTAAAAATCTTTTCTGAAGTTTGTTTCTGAAAGTGTTAGTAATCTTACAAATTTCATTTATTTATTTTTTATTTGGTTTGTTAACAAAAAAGATATTGGCCAAAAAAAAAAAAAAAAAGTCAAGGCAAAAAATTAACATATTAATTTTTAACATCAAATATCTTTTTAGTTATAAGAGATATCTTACCACCATAAGTATGTTTTTTGTTTATCTTGAATAAGAGGTTATCTCAGTCAAATTTGTTTTCAAATCGGTTCACATTTGCCAAAGTAAAAAGCACTTAAAGATTTTCTATGGGCGAGGTGGCCAATTTTGGTGTCATAGTAAACACCCTGTGTCTCAAATGACATTATTGTAAAAGCCTGGGTCCTCCCCTATAACTCCTCCAATTTTTATGTGGACTGGGCCAGTAGTATAGAAGTGCTAAACTTATTACCGCTTATTTTTTTTTTGAAAACACACCAGTGTGTGTTGGCACATTGAGAAACTTGGTGGGTTATATGCCCAATAGGTTAAGATAAGTTTTAATATACAAGTGCAACACAATATGTTATTAATTACTTAAATACAGTGGTAATCAAAAGGAATGTATATGCATTTATGCACATATTAATATATTCTATGAAGTATTTACATTTTTATTTTTGTCTGCATTATAAAAAATAAAAACGAAAATATATATTTTTAATACATACTATGTATAGTTGACCTTTTTATTGCTAGTTTTTTGATTTATTGTCGGCTTGAGGTCACGTGAATAAATTATTTCAAATAAATAAACAAAAGTTTTTAATTTTTATTCGTTTATTTATTAATTCTTCCGATATTTCGACAGAAGTCTTCTGTCATTTTCAAGGAAAATTTTAAATAAATATACGCGTACTAATTAAAACTGGTCCACTTGTAGGTGGCTAATTACAAACTGATTGTTTATTTAGTTAAAATAATTTATTCACATGACTTTAAGCCGACAATAAATCAAAAAAAAAAAATATATTTTTCGTAATTTTAAAGTCCACATAAAAACATAATAAAACAAAAACATTTTTTTTTTCAAAAATATTTATTTTCTTAAATATAACTCATATAATTGCACATTTGCACATATAGTTATTTGACTAAGGTATGTAAAATTTTGGTACCGTGAAATAACTCCCAAATGAAATAAGTCCCAATGAAATAACTCCCAATGAAATAAGTCCCAAAAAAATGAAATTAGTCCCAATTTTAATAAATGAAATAACCTCCAAAGAAACACTTGTTTCTACAAATTACTTGATGTCTTCGGCCGCTCTTAAGGGGTTTTTTCTCCGTAGAACGCAGCAGGCGGCTTCGCGAAATAAAGTTTTTTCTGCGTGCGACACAAAAAAACTTGAAAATTACTGATCTGTTTCCACACTGGAGTATAATGACCATGGACTTTATGTCACCTAAAAATTGGCATAATGTCCATGAACTTTATGTCATTCCATTTGAGGACATAATGTCACATTGCAGAGTGTCATAAAGTCCATGGAAATTATGACACTTTTCGAGTGACATAACGTCCATGGACATTATGTAATTGGACGTTATGACAAGCCACCAAAATTACCAAAATTCTAGCAAGAACTGCTTTCCTTTTGGTAAAATAACTCATTGTATTGCTATTATTTACTTTACGACAATTTTAAGACAAGAATGCATAAAATTTACCAAAATGTAATTTTAATAGAAATGAAATAACTCCCAACAAAAATGAAATAACTCCCAACGATAAAATCACATTTAAAAATGAAAATAACTCCCAACAAAATCTGGTTGGGAATTATTTCATTTGGGAGTTATTTCATAACGAAATAATTACTAACTGAAAATTGTGAAATAAGTCTCAACGCATTGGGAGTTATTTCATAATGAAATAAATCCCAATTTAATATGGAAAATTTTTGGGAGTTATTTCATTTTTTTTGGGAGTTATTCTATTTGGGAGTTATTTCACGGTACCTAAAATTTTTTGTACAAAAAAAATCTTTGAACACATGCAACAAAAAGTCAAGCATACCAAGTTTTACATTTCAAGTAAATAAAAACTAGTGGTTCTTGGTTAGTCTAAAAAATGTAAGTGTGACATTAATTTGCATGAATATGCAATGGTTTCCCCAACAAACATTTCGCAAATAGTCCTTTACCCGCACTTACTCTATTTTTTTTTTGTATTCATTTTTGTTTTATGTTTATTCTAAAAGTTCTTAAACAGTTTTATTAAATGTTTTTCAGCTATTTTGACAAAAAGAGTATGCATGCATTGATTGTTTAATACCAACATTTTAACAATTTGTTAAACTTGTATAAGCAATAAAATAACCATTTCATAAAGTTTGGAAAATGAAAATCACTGCAAAAACCACAAAAATAATAAAGGCTATAGGAGGACATATCGAAAATATTAAATAAATTATGAAAATTAGTTTAGTTTGTAGTAATACTTAGTTTTTTTTTAATAAAAATAATTTAAAAAAATATATATCCATTTACGTTAGTAACACTTCAATTGCCGCACCCTGTATTATATATTTTTTATATTCTTCTAGCCTACTCCTCGTCTCTTCAGTGAAGATATTGAAGCTCAAGCAGAAGAACTGCCTATACATCATCAACAGCATCAACAAAGACTGCCCCGTCCCGAAGGTAGAGGTTTACACCAACAAAGACAACGTGAAGAATACGTTGAATTACATGCAAAGCGTGAAAGCGATATTTAAAAATTTTAATTAATTTTTGTATTTGAAAAGATCAAAAAAAAAAAAAAGCAATGGCTTTTATTATTTTATATCCAGCTGTAGCAGCTTTAGCTCTCTTCATTGTCGGTGTTATTATAATAATGTTGCGTTTTGGACCACGCCTATGTGGTCTACGTCATCATGCCTTACCCGATAATGAAGAGTATCGTGAGCGGGCCTACGATCAGGAAATAAGCTATGCTTGACATTAAACATCTTTATAATCTTTTCAAAAATATACTGCATTCATATTTTTTATAACAAACATTTTGTATTGCCTTTATATGTGTTTAAAGTATACAAGTGCCTTAAATTAAGTTTTTATAAAATGGAATTTTTTATTTCGAATATTTCTCAATCTGTATCCGTCCAACTTTTATTACAAAAACATTTTTTTAAAGTTTTTTTTTACCATAATTAGTTTTTAAGCTTAACATATCACATCGATTTTTACACAAATTATTTTATTTTTACAAATTTACTAATCTATTATTTTTCAAATATTTAAAATATGTATACAACACATATTTTACAAATACAAATTATATACTAAAAAAATAAAAAAATGTTTGTTGGTTTTTATTTTTACAGATAACCATGGCATAACAATACCTGGTAGACTTAGCCTAATTTTCACAATGTCCCGCTAGCTACTAACTGGGACTTTATCTGACACATTTTGTCTTGTTTCCCATATAAATTTTCAATTTAATTGTTTGTTAAATTTTAACTGGCCATTAAGTAAACGGGCCTTATTAGAAAATTTTTTAAGGAATTTCATGCATTAAAAAAAATAAAAATTTACGTCTACAAAATGCGGCTAAAAGACAAAAATATGCTTTTAAAACATATACTTAAGCATTGAAAACAAATATTTGTCAAAAAAAAAAAAAATCATACTTTAAAACAGGAGTGCCCAAAAGTTCCTTATGGAAGAGCAAACACCAATACATTCAAAGAAAAACTAATTTTTATTCAACATTTTTTGTTGTAAAAACCAATACATACAAAGAAAAAAGAAAGAAATATTTCCATGTTTACCAGCAAAGCATACGAAAGTGTTGTTGCTTTGCGCTTGCGTGTATAAAGTGAAGAACGACAAAAAAACTAATAAGACAAAGTTGTTTGTGTATTTCGTATTGCTAGTGCTGAGCGCTCTATATGTGTATTAAAACACACAGCCTATAGCTAAGTGTTTTTACAAAAACAATTGAGTACCAAGCGCATAGGCCGTGGGCACCCCTGCTTTAAAACGTAAAAAATACAAATAGATGCAGGTTATATATTAACCCTTTGACGATCGAACTTAAACCTCTGAAGATTTTTTGACGAAACTGCTTGAATACTTGGGCTTAAATCACAAATGGCGCTAAAATACCGTTATCGATTCAAAACCCTTTTAATTAAAATACCGTTACAGAAATAATTGAAATGCCGTTATCAGTAAAATACCGTACCGATATAACTAAAATACCGTTGCCGAAATAATTGAAATAGCGTTATCCTTATAATACCATTACCGAAATAATCTGACAAGATAAAAAAATAATCGCTGTAAATATAAATATTTTCCCAAATTTTCATCATAAACTAGTTTGTTATTGGAATTCGGGCATAATGGGGCTAAAAATATCGGCGTGCATTGACATTGCCTGAATAACTTAAATAACATTACAATTAAAATACCATTACGGAAATAACTGAAAATTCGTTATGCTTCAAGTAACGTTGCCAAAATAACTAAAATACCGTCACCGAAATAAATAAAATACTGTTAACGCTAAAAAACCGTTACCAAAATAACTGAAGTATCGATACCCCTAAAATACCGTTACCGAAATAAAAGAAAATATCGTTACCCTTGCCAATACCCGACTCTAATCAGTTACCATCCATGATTCTAAACATGCGATTGTGACATTTATTTATATTATATTATATTACGTATTGATTATGACGTATTGTATACTTTGCCTGCATACTTTGCGTATATAAAGGGTGATTTTTTAAGAGCTTTCGGATTTGATTTAAAAACACAAAATTTTCAGAAATGTATGAAATCTTCATTTGAGTCGATATAGCGATGTATATAATTCAATGTTTAAAGATGATTTCATGTGAATGTTTACAGCGGCTATGCCTCAAATGGTTCATACTGTGTCCAATTTTACATTACTCTCTCCAACATATCGGCCGGTATCTCACGAATAAATTCTTCAATATTGACTTCCAGTGCGTTAACCGTTGCATTAACATTATAAAGACATTAAATCGCACGATCTAGGCGTCCAATTGACCGGCCCCAAACATGAAATAAACTGTTCACGGAACTCGCCTCTCAATTGGGCCATTGTTTCGCGTGCTGTGTGGCAAGCGGCACCATCTTGTTGAAATGCACATGTCACCCTAGTCCAGCTCTTTCATTTTGGGCAAAACAAAAATCATCACACGGTAGTGCTCGTCATTCGCAGTAACGTTCTGCCGTTGTCGTCTTTGAAAAAGTACGGTCCAATGATGACACCGGCCCATAATCCACACCAAACAGTGCATTTTTCAGGATGCATTGGCAGTTCTTGCATTGCTTCTGACTGCTCTTCTCACCAAATACTGCAATTTCGCTTGTTCACGTATACATTCAACCAGAAATGAGCTTCGCCGCTGAACACAATTTTCCGATAAAAATGTGGATCTTCCTTCATCCAACTTTGCCAGCTGGCATTCATTCTTCAATTCTTGCACCAGCTGAATTTTATAAGGTTTTACCCCCAAATCCCTACTCAAAATTTTCCACGTAGTGGAGTAACAAAGGCCCAATTGATGCGAACGGCGCTCTCTACGTATGCGTGTTGGTGGTTTAATGTCCAACAATGTAAATTTGGTGCGAATTTAGTCACAAGATTCCGAATAGCCGCCACGATGCACTTTCTTAACCGAGCATGAATTTTGATAATAAAATTTAATAATCTGCAAGCGTTGTTCGTTTCTAAGTCGATTCATGGTTGAATTATAGACCAAACTGAACATGTTTAACAGTAACATGTTACACGAAAACTTCTGAGTTGCCAAAAAGAAAGTTGCTTAAAATCACCCTTTACTTGTGTTACATATAAGCATTGAATGACTCATGCATGATGATATTAATAGATTAATTTAAAATTTGCTTCAAAATTTTTAGAGGTTTTCCCACATTTTCACTCATAACTTTTGAACGCGTTAACCGATTTTGATAATTTTTACTAGAAAACTGCTCATGATATCAACAAACAATTTGAATGAAAATTAGCAACACCTCTTCTGTATTGGCTGATTTTTTGCTGTATCAACTTCTCTACTCATGCTGATCAAGAATACACACAGAGAAATAAAGTACCAACCGAATTGAAATGTGTATTTTAATGATAACATCTTATAAATTCAGTTAGTGCAACGATATTTACATTCGATTTCAGAATATTTTGGGTGCTGCAACTAAAATTCAGTCGAATTAACCGAACTTTGTTGTGAAAACTACTGTTCTTCTGTACCAACCGACTGAAGTTCACAATAACCGAATTTAAGTTGCAGTAACAAAATTTCAGTTGGCAAATAGCTAAATTTTTCTCTGCGTATATAGTTTATGGGGTCCCAGAATTTTTTTAAAAGAATTACAAACATTTGACAAGTTCAATTAGCAACACCTATTCTGTATTGGCGGAGTATTTGTCGTTTCCACAGACAGACGGGCAAGGCTATATCGTCTTCTCTATTCATGCTGATCAAGAATATACAGTGGCCGACAAAAGTCTACGTAGGACCCCTATTTCCACAACTTATGCATTTTGAAACCATAATAAACAAAAGTAATGATACAGTTAGTTCTGTTTCAAATGTATTTTTGTTAATATATTACAAAAAAAAAAAAACTAAATATGTTTTAAACTTAAACTTTTATTCACTAAAAACTAAAAAAAATGGTTGACAAAAGTCTACATACGATATGTGCACTACCATACATAACTTTGTTCCAGTATTAAAAGTTATTACTTTTCATTGAAATTAATATTTCGTTGGGCCACCACGGGCATCTATCACTGCCTGTAATTGTCTGGGCATCGAAGCTACTAAATTTTCCAGCTCTGCGGACGTATTGTTTTGCCATTCTTCTTGAAGCTTCTCTTTCAGCATTGGGGCACTAGTAATATGATTTTTTCGGATTTTTATTTCTAGAATCTCCCACACGTGCTCAATTACATTTAAGTAAGGGCTTTGAGGTGGTGTGTGCAGCTGTCGTGGGGCATGGTAGAGCTGACAATCTTTGACAATTTGAGCACTGTGCTTTGGATCGTTGTCTTGCTGAAAAATCCAATTCTGGCCAATATTTAAAATGTCAACCGATGGTTTCAAATTTTGTTGCAAAATGGATTTGTACAAATAACGATCCATATTATCCTCGATAAATACTAACTTTCCTACTCCAGAAGCAGCGACAGCACCCCAAACAATCACGCTGCCTCCACCATGCTTAACAGTGGCGACTAAGCTCTTCGGATCCATTGCTGTATTTTTTTTCGCCATACTCTAAATACCATCACTTCCAAATATGTTATATTTCGACTCGTCAGTGAACAAAACTCTCTTCCAGAAATCCATATCCTTTTCAATATGGTTTTTGGCGAATTCCAATCGGAGTTTTCGATTTTTGTCGCTAATTAAGGGCTTTTTGCGAGGAGTTCAGCTATGGTAACCATTATTATTTAAAGTTCTTTGTATGGTTCGTGGATATAAGATCTTGTTGCGAGGGCCAATATTGTGGCATTTACTTTTTGATCTTTGTACACTTCTTTTAAAAGGAAGCTAACGTCTCTACGACTTAGTTTTTTTGGGCGACCACTACGCGGCTTGTTTTCAGTTGTACCATTGTTTTCAAAGTTTCTAAAAATTGTTCGAACTATAGACTTACTTAAATTTAAAAACTTTGATATATCACCAAAAGATTTTCTTTCATTTCGGCACTTTACAACTAAATTTCGGACATCAATTGAAATTTTTTTACGAGAAGCCATTATGTACTACAATTAAATATTAATTAAATCTGCATAAACTTCAACTGAATACTATTTTAAGCAAACATATAACACAACAAGTAAAAAAAAACCAACGGCACTTTTCCATTAGTAATAAATAACGGCTTTTTTCGGTTAATATTCAATAACAAAAGCCAATGCATGCTGGTCGTATGTAGACTTTTGTCAATGCTTTTTTAATTTTTTTCATTAATAATTTTTGAGGTTGACATTGCAATAAATATATATTTTTTTTGTATATCTATAAAAATAGATTTAAAAAAAATGCTTCATTACTTTTTTGTTTAACGCTTTTGATCTTATAAAATGGACAAAATTGTGGTCGTATGTAGACTTTTTATGGGGCCCAGAATTTTTTTAAAAGAATTACAAATCTTATGACAAACTGATATATACCCTCCTGTGCAATAGGATGGAGGAATAAAAAAGACATGAATTTTTTTTAAATTAAAAAAAAAAAAATATATTTATAATAATAATATTTCGTTTTAATCGTTAAATTTGTATGAAACTTTAAATAAATGGAACCTGAATAAATTAGTTTAATTGAACGACTTACTCAATTACTCGAAATGATTCGTTCACCAAAATTAAGTCTTTTCGTTCAATCGTTCGTTTCGTTCTTTTTATTCATACAACAATTACACTTCTTTTTTTAGCCAAATAACTGGGAAGTGCAATTTTTTTTTCAGCAAATTTTAATATATTGTGCCGACTTGAGAAAAACAACTAAATTAAGAAAGGAAAATGTTTTGTTACACAAAACAAATAAATTTTTTTGTTATTTAAAGTGTTATTACTGTTTTTGTCTCTGTGCTATAAAATTTGTGACAAAACTCGTTAACATATTCAAACGAACGACCAGAGCTTCGAAAGACTTAATTCGATTTGAGCTTAATTAACAAAAAATTTAATTCAGAATTAAAAACTGCTATTATTTCATTCAGTTAATCTATTCCCTAGGAATTCATTCACTAGCTTCATTCAAAAGCTTTGGTATTGAATGAATTCTTTAGTTTAACGAATTCAATTATATGTTCAACATTTAACTTATTAAATGAAGAAATTTTAATATAATTCATTTAATACAAAGAAGTTTGTCATAAACACACAAATTAAAACGTAACACACAAGCAATAACAAAGCATAAAACGAGTTTTTTTTTTGTTGTAGACTAGTTATAAGTATTTGTTTTTGTATTATATAAATATTTTAGTTTAATTTTGATTCGTTAATCATTTGACTAAATGCATGAAAGAAATTCCTGCTTCATTAACCCTTTTACTAAATGAATTAAGAAAATTTTGAATCATTCAAGAAAGAATTCATTCAAAATAGAATTCATTCATATTATTTAAAGCTTTCGAGAATTAAGCTAAGAATTCATTCCTATTCCATGCTATTTCGGAATGAAATTTGAGTAAAATTTCATTCATTTTAGAAAATTGAATTAAAGAATTAAGCATTTTCAACCTTTGCGAACGACACAGTTCACAACATATTCACTTTAAGAAATAAAAAGAACGATTAAACGAACTAGTTCACTTATTTGAATTGAACGATAATGACCGAATCACCAAAATGAACGATTAATTCCAACTCTAAATGAAACTAAAAAAAAAAAAACGGTAAATGGTAGTAAATTATTTTGAATAAATGTATAAAAAAAGTTGAAAAAAAATATTTATTTAAAAAATAAATGCAAGTTTTTATTTTATTTCTAACTCAACTAAAAACTTTTTTTTTATTAAACAACAAACAGTGAACTACATAATATTGTGAGTGTATTAATTTATGTAACTTTAATTAAATAAAAGCATGCGGCTCCTATTGGAACCACATTATAATTAATTGACAATTAACAGGAGATTATCCAATAATTTTTGTTAATTGGTGTGTTGTATAATTAAAACTGCAAAGAAAAGAAAAAAAAAAACGGCAATTGTATTGAATTCATATGTAAATCGCAACAGAATTTGTAAACGTACGTATTATAATTAAGAGTAAAATTGCAGCCATACCAGCGAAAACAAGTTTTGTTTTCATATTAGCCCACCATTGTTTACGCTTTACTCTAACAGAGTATTCTTGAAAGTAGGAAGCTCTTTCTTCCAATTTCCGTGATATTATATTTGAATCTGTTAATTTTTCATCCCGTTCTAAAACTATTTTTACATTTTCTTGTAAAATATCAACCAGTTCATCGACATTTTCTTGTGTCTGTTGTATAAGATCATTTTGTCCACTAAAATAATTAATTTTATATAACTGAATAAAGTCAATAAGGGCCTAACTCGATTCGAAAACAAATTTATAATAAGTACATGTTGCACATATTGTAAATAAACAATTCTGAATAAAATGTCTACCTGAGTAGAAAAAATTGCATATATGGTATATGGCATGGTATATCTTATTACATAGTGTCCACACTAGATATTAACTTTAATATTTTTCTGTCAGCAAACTTCAAATTCAATCTCAGAGAGAATTATATTACGAGTGGACCACACATTGCTGTTACTGTTAGTATCATATCTGATATCAAAATAGTGTTGTTATGATAAATCCCTACACAACAATATCATGATATGAGCTGTCAGATTGTAAACAAAAAAATAAATAAAAGTTAAACGCATAAAACTAAAAAAATACAAGAAGAAAAAGTGTATTAAAAATCAATTTAAAGTTATTTCTTAATCGCATAGTTGAAAATTGAATGAATAAACGGACGGACTTACTCAACGGGATACAGAAAATTATGAGAAGACATGATATAAATATGAATACGTGTTGTCCATCCTACACATTAATATGAACATAGATAATTTAATTCCTTTATTCTGTTGGCGTTCTCGCACATATAATATCAAAGTTAATATCTAATGTGGACACTATGTTATATATGGTAAATTAACTAAGCACATACAATTTAATCCGAAAAATAGTGAATACAAAAAAATTGGATCAAATTAGATTTAATTTCTTCCAATGACATACAATTGAATCCGAATTTTGACCAGATATTATTGTACTACACTAAGACAAAAAAAAAATCTGTAATGGCTACACACAGAGAAAAATGTAAATATTTGCCAATTGAAATTCGGTTACTACGACTCATTGCGGTTATTTTAACTAAATTTTAGTTGCAACACCCAAAATATATAGAAATCTAATGTAAACATCTTAGTACTAACTGAATTTATAAGTTGGTACCATTAATACACACTTTTCAATTCGGTTGGCACATTATTTCTCTATTTAACTATTTTGAACCTTGCGGTATTTTTTTGCTAAATTTAGCAACACATGTCTGCTGAACTGTAGTAAAATGAAATTAGTAGAAAAAAATCGTAGCCGCTACTAAATTTTAGTAAAATTTCAGTAAACTTCAATTTAAAATTAATATGCTAAAATCAGCAAAAAATTTGCAAAATTTTAAAACTTCAAAGAATAAAAATTAAAAAAAGTAAAATAAAACGGCTTTGTTTTTCAATCCTTTAAACTTTTTTTTCTAATAGATGCACATTATTTTAATTTAAACTCGTTAATAAAAAATTTTATTTGTTTAAAATATCCCAGTAAAATACAAATACAAATGTATAAAGAAAATAGCAAAAAATGTTACTAAAATAAAAATTAGTACAAAAATAGTAAAGTGCGATTGAAAATTTATTCTACTCACTCTTTTTCTCTGAGTGTAAATACATAAAATGTATACAATACAATTTTGTATAAATGCTTCAATTTGTACTTTTGTTAAATATAATATGTAAATTAAAAAAAAAAAATAATTATATTTAAATAATTTTGCATAAAACATTATTGAAATTTTCACTGAAGAAGAGATTTACATTTTGAAAGCGAGAAAGAGTTTAAAAAATACGATTGTAGTTTTTAAACAATTTATTTTTATATAAAAATGTACTTAACACATAAACTCAAAATAAATTTGTTTTAAAGAAAAATTCATCTAACAATATGTGGTTCATATTACCCGAAGGTCACATTTCTTTATAATTTTTTATAGTTTCCCACGAAGTCTTTAAAATTTAAAACTATTCGATAAACTTTTTCTGTAACTTATATTGGATATTAAATTGAAATTTAAAAATTTTTAACTAAAAATTTTGAACATGAAATGTTTTATAAGTTTCGGTTGGAAAAATAAACTTTTTGTAAAAAGTTTATTTTTTATTTGATTTGAACGATAATGACCGAATCACCAAAATGAACGATTAATTCCAACTCTAAATGAAGCCAAAAAAAAACGGTAAATGGTAGTAACTTATTTTGAATAAATGTATAAAAAAGTTGAAAAAAAAATATTTATTTAAAAAATAAATGCAAGTTTTTATTTTATTTCTAACTCAACTAAAAACTTTTTTTTATTAAACAACAATCAGTGAACTACATAATATTGTGAGTGTATTAATTTATGTAACTTTAATTAAATAAAAGCATGCGGCTCCTATTGGAACCACATTATAATTAATTGACAATTAACAGGAGATTATCCAATAATTTTTGTTAATTGGTGTGTTGTATAATTAAAACTGCAAAGAAAAGAAAAAAAAAAAACGGCAATTGTATTGAATTCATATGTAAATCGCAACAGAATTTGTAAACGTACGTATTATAATTAAGAGTAAAATTGCAGCCATACCAGCGAAAACAAGTTTTGTTTTCATATTAGCCCACCATTGTTTACGCTTTACTCTAACAGAGTAGTCTTGAAAGTAGGAAGCTCTTTCTTCCAATTTCCGTGATATTATATTTAAATCTGTTAATTTTTCATCCCGTTCTAAAACTATTTTAACATTTTCTTGTAAAATATCAACCAGTTCATCGACATTTTCTTGTGTCTGTTGTATAAGATCATTTTGTCCACTAAAATAATTAATTTTATATAACTGAATAAAGTCAATAAGGGCCTAACTCGATTCGAAAACAAATTTATAATAAGTAAATGTTGCACATATTGTAAATAAACAATTCTGAATAAAATGTCTACCCGAGTAGAAAAAATTGCATATATGGTATATGGCATGGTATATCTTATTACATAGTGTCCACACTAGATATTAACTTTAATATTTTTCTGTCAGCAAACTTCAAATTCAATCTCAGAATTATATTACGAGTGGACCACACATTGCTGTTACTGTTAGTATCATATCTGATATCAAAATAGTGTTGTTATGATAAATCCCTACACAACAATATCATGATATGAGCTGTCAGATTGTAAACAAAAAAATAAATAAAAGTTAAACCAGAGCTGTTAAATTTGGATTACGATTAGTAATCAATTAGATTACATTTTAAAAAGAATCCTATTGATTACATAATTCTCTTTTGAACAATTCCTGATTGTTAATTAATTATGATTACAAATAATCCTAAAATAATCAAGATTAATTAGGATTACGAGAAAATAATCAAAAATAATCAAAAGTAATCAAAAAATAATTCGACTACTTTCAAGGATTATTTTTGATTATTTTAGATTATTTTTTAAAAATTTTGAATTTACATCATTTTATACATACATTTTATTTTGAAAATTTTGAATTTACAACGTAAAAAAATTCTGAACAAATAAAACGAAATTAGATAGTTTTTTTATAAAAAATATAGGTATATTCACTTCAATAACAAAACAATCAATAACAATTTTAGTACTTCCTAAATCAACAAAAATACATTCAATTTACAAAAAAAAAAGTTTTATAATTTACATATATTTACAATTGGCCTTCATTACAACTAATTTTTCAAAAGAAAAATCAGACAATGATTGCCGAATTGGACTGTTGACGATCCCGGCAAAAGAAAACAGTCGTTCAACTGGAGCTGAAGACGTTAAGGGCGTGTTAAAAAAAAAATAAATGCATCCTTAGTAAATCATATTTTTGCCAAATCTCGTCAGCACTTGCATTATCATTTAAATAGCTGAAGAACTGATGTTTTATTGCGGATCAACTTTAATTTGTTCTTGTGGAAAAGGATTTCGATTTCATCATCTGCAAAGTAAAATCTTTAAAGTAAAAAACAAAATAAATGTACGCATACGCTCACCATCATCAGTGAAATCAAAAAAATCGGGAATAGTCGATACGTTATTAATTTTCGTTTCAAAATTAAATGTTTTACAATTTTTGGCGTAAAAACTGTAAAGTGTTTCTAAAACTCTGCTGGTTATATTCTCGGCAGTTAATTCAGGCAATTCTGGACTTAATCTCTGCAAAACCTTGAGCCATTTCATTTTGATGCATTGGGTTAGTACTGTGGCTGCAATTGCAATACCAAAATACCATAAATAATGTTGCTTTCTCCTTGAAGAAAGTCCAGAGCCTTTGCAATTGGTTCCATTACCAAATTGTACATTTCCAGGTACTGCATGTCTCTTACAGAAAAATGTGGCAAAAGTCAACTTATCGCACAGGTTATTTAACTTTTCTTTGTAGCAAAGTAGCTTTTGAACTGCGTCATGCAATGAGTAACAACGGGTAAAAGCAACGATGATCCCAGGTGTTCTTCAATTATTTCCGAAGACTTTGGCCACTTGCATTTCTTCCATAAGTTGTAGCATTTATCGAATGTCTAAAAAACTTAACATTAAACTCATTTTCACAAGTACAAAACGTATTCTTTTTCGTTACATTTTTATTATTTGAGTAGTTTTTTATTATTTTAAATTTTAAACGATTTTTTTTTAAATTTTTACGATTATTTTAAATTTTAACGAATATTTTTTTAAATTTTGACGATTTTTTCAAATTTGACGGTTTTTACTAATTTTGACGATTTTTTCAAATTTTGACGATTTTTACTAATTTTTCCGATTTTTTAAATTTTGACGATTTTTAATAACTTTGACGATTTTTTCAAATTTTGACGATTTCTACTAATTTTGACGATTTTTAATAATGTTGACGAATTTTAACTATTATTTTCTAACATTAAATAATGGTAGAATTTCATATAGAAAAATATATTTGCGACAGTATTGCCATAATTTCGCAAAATAAAAAAAAAATAATTTAAAACAATCAAAAGTAGTCTTTGAAAGTAGTCTAATTATTTTTTGATTACTTTTTATTATTTTTGATTATATTCTCGTAATTTTTATTAATCTTGATTATTTTTGGATTATCTGTAATCGTAATCAATTAGTAATCGTACGAATTTAAAAATAATCGTAATATAATCATTACTTCACCTTTCAAAAAAAAAATAATCTAATTACTAATTATTATGATTAGTAATCATTACTTAACAGCTATGGTGAGAACTGCTGTTCTAGAACATTATCATAAAATTGATAATGTAATTTTTTTGTAATTTTTTTAAAGTTAAATTTTGTTTAATAAAACGTACCCACTTTTTAAACAAAAAAATGCTAAAAATAAAAAAAATAAAATAAATAAAAAAAAAAAACACACCAAACAATTTTTCGCATAGTCTCTACGTTTCAGTTGAAAGAAAAAAAACTAATTTCTGTTTACATATCGCTTATTTACTTCAATAACGTCATAACTCAAAAATTTTGATTTTGTAGAAAACGAGTTTAAAGTTTTCAATTTACTTCCACCTTGAAGAAAAAAATAACGACATAATTTCTCTCAAGAGGTGGAGTATACAAGATATCAGTACGACTTTTTTACACAATATGATACATGATATAACGAATAATTCTGCGCCATTAACTCAAAAATCATGTTTTTATAGTTGTGACGTTCTTGAATTAAATGAGCGATATGTTCACATAGGTATAAATAAATCAGCTAACTAAATGAGAATTACATGCAGGATTAAATTCAATGTTATTAAATTCAATCTTTACAAAATCATTTGGTATACAGAAAAAAATATTTCCCTACTTTTTCAATTTCAAAAAATTAATTGAATCAATTAAATATTTGCTCAAATTCGTTTTAAAGCAATCATCAACACATTGTTGTTGTTTTTTTGTAATATTTATGTAGTTGTTTTTTATAAATGTTTATGTTTAGTGGTATTGGTAATAAATATTTCAGCAATTAAAGTTATCGAATTGGTTGTTTTCGTTAATGAAATTTGTTTTTATTTTTTTCTGTGTGGTGGGAAACGATTTAATAATAATAATTATAGAGAAATGTTACGAAAAACTAACAAGGAAACTACACAGTGGTGAATCCTCAGATTTAAATGAAACTAGGAGTATATTCTAAAGAGCAAAAATATTAGACACGTATTTTATTTAAGTGCACAATCTTAAGTCTAGGGGCTAAAAAGTGGGGTCAAAAATGACTCGGTTTTGAGGGTTTTTAAATAAATTTTTTATATATTTTAAACTGAAGTCAAATTGGGTATTTCAAATAAAAGGTATTTTGAAGACGTATCCAATGGTATATAAATCATTATATATTATTTTTTTTGTTTTCTCGATTACTTTTATACTTCGTACAAAAAAATCTGAATTTCCTAAATTTTAAAGATTTTTTCATTCAAAAATTTTGTAATTATTAACCCATATTTTTAAATTTTAAACGTGTGATTTCAGACACATTTTCCTTAGATGTTTAAAATAAAAAGAAACTTGATAAAATTTTGTCAATAAATTTTAGAGAAAAGAATTAAAAAATTCGATAAAAAAAGGTTCTATAAAAATTTTTAAAAATCGTGATTTACCACAGAATAAATTTTGTGAAATTGTCATTTTATCATAAAGGTTCCGCCAAATTACCTTTTTTTTTTGAAAATGCTATAAAAAAAACTACTGAATATTTTCTCAAATTTCTTTTTATTTGAAAGTACAATCCTTCCGGTTAATAATGGAAAATAATTTCATTCAAATGGCTGCCTCGGCTGGCCATGCAGTAGCCTACACGATCGGTCCAATTTTTAAGCACATTATCGATTGTGTGCAGCTGTATTTCATTAAGTCGATCGCAGGCCAACTTAGCGAAGCGAAAACGCATTGGATGGTCAATTGGCTTCAACTCCTGAACCAATTGGACTTTGTATGGCGTCATACCAAGGTCTTTATGCAAAATTCCGTACGCAATTTTCGCACATTCTGCACCATTACCATGATTTTCAAAGTAATGTCGCAATATTTCCCAGCGTTGTTCAAGCGTATACACAACCATATTCGTTCAGAGGAAGGATAAAACTAATTATCTGTCAAATCAGACATGAGCTAAGTGTTACCATTCACGAAATAAGCACTAGTTGAAAAAAAAAACGTTAGATGGCGGATCCTTTACATATTTCACTTCAAAAATCGTCAAAATAGAGACAAATCGTCAAAGTTGGCAGCGCTGCGCAGGTCATTACGAAATCATATGTAAAATATCTTTTAAAATTTCAGCAAAACAAGTTTCTAGGTTAATGACTAGTGTCCGACCGAACAGTTCGGCCAAAAACCTATATTTTGTCGTTTTTTTGATATCTAGAGGCAATGATGACAAATTTTGGTATTGGAATCATGTTTGTTCAGCCGATTTAATTCGATTTTGTGTAAAAAATTTAAGAGAAAAGCCAAAGTTTAGCTATAACAGTGAATTCATTGCTTAACTACAGACTTTTCTTTAAATTTGGCACTCATAATAGCATTTCATCAGCCCAATAAACATTTTTCCACCGGCCAAATTTGTCCATAATGCTTTAAAACACCGAATACAGACTAAATGCTTTTTCTGGCCGAACTGTTCGATCGGACACTATTAATGACCTTCTTGGTCAAACTTTTAACCCTAATTAGTCTTTTGCAGATGACAGCAATAAAATACTACAAAAATCAATAAATTTTAATTGAAAATACTAAGATGAACTTGGATTATTTTTTTAGCTTTGAATTGTAAATTCCGTAAAAAGATTTTTTAATCAAGAAAACGTATTATTCTTCAGATATGAGATCAAAAAGCAAATCAACAATTCAATTCATAATATAATATTTAAAAAAATTACAAAGATACTCGATATATGAAATCGAAAACAGAAATATAAAAATTCTAAAAATTCCGAATACCCAAGTTGGACGAATAGTTAGAAGTGTATTGTACCTCATTTATACTCAACCAAAAATTAGTAGTTTTTGAATTCTACTTATATTTACTTGTGAAATTCGGTATAAGTTTTAATTTAATTTATGTAAATTAAATTAAAACCAAAACTAGAAGTTTTTAAAAACTATTCGAATTTGGTTGTAGTATAAATAGGTTATTAAACAAACATTCAATATTTTGAGTTTTTTGGACCACTTCCCTTAAAAAAATTTGAACACTTTCTTTATGGAATATTTTGAAAAAGGTATTTTTGGAGCATAAATTTAAGTTATTAATAACTGCATTTAAAACTCTTTCAAATGTTGTCTCTTCTACAGCAGCGCATTCCCATTTTGCACTTTTTTATTCCCCGGGGTCTCGCAACAAAATTTTTAGGATTCCCGGGAAAACTCCTGGCCTTAAGAGAATCGATATTAAAAAAAAAAAAAATGCAAAAAGTTATATCGCTATTGTACACTAAATATAAAAATTAAAAAAAGTAAGAAAAGTTCGAGATATCCGAATGCGGAAATTCATTTTCGAATCGAGTTACGCGGTAACACCCCAGCTTTTAAATGTAAACTTACTTTTGTTTAGTTTTCTCTTTTGAGTAGTAAACATTTTCATAAAGTCCAATATCGGTCATGTTTTGTTTGTGATTTTTGTTTGGCTTATTAATATAATTGTTGGGATTTCAAAAAGTAACTAAATAGAAATTTATCGCTATAAAGTATAAGAGGCTCCAACAACTCATATGTAGTTGAAATTAGTGATTCATCTAATTAAACCACAAATATAAAACCCCGTCATCTTAATTGCAAAAAGGGGTAAAAATACATTTAGAAAATTTTAATACTCAATGATATCAGTTGAATTTACAACTTTAATATTTGAATTTTTCAAAATTTTTTGCTTTCCTTTGAAATAAAAAAAATATGCAATTTTTTTCAGACTACCTGGAACAACATACCGCTGCTTCTGTAAACATAAAAAATGCTGTAACGCCTTTATGCATTTTTGCTGGCGACATGGAGAATTAATTAAAAATACTCTCCGAGTAACATCTAAATAAATGTAAAATTACCATGGATGGTAACCGATTCGATGCGGGTATCGGTAAGGGTAACGCGGTTTTCTTTTATTTCGGTAACGATGTTTTAGGGGTAACACTATTTCAGTTATAGCGTTAACGGCATTTTTCTTATATCGGTCACGATATTTTAGTTATTTCGGTAACGTTATTTTAGGGATAACGGGGTTTTTAGTTATTTCGGTAACGGTATTTTAAGGATATTGATATTTTAGTTAGATCGGTAATAGTATTTTACGGATAACGGTAATTCTATTATTTCGGTAACGGCATTTTAGGGATAATGATAGGCAGTTGAAAAGGGTTTTGTATCGATCACGGTATTGCCTGCCATCCCTGAAAAATAAATTGCGTTTAATCTTTTGAATTCATAATACAATAGTTATAATTATATGCAACAAAAATAACACTTTAACCCTAGAAAGCTACCATTAAAACATTCAAGCATTAAAGTTCTAGTGAATTAGTAGCGATAATTGAAAAAACATTTTATATCAATGTTTAAGGCATTTAAAATAAAGATTATCTGAAGAAAAAAAAAAAAATGAAAAAAATAAAACATAGAATGTTGTAGGAAAAAACATAATTATTAGCGGGAAAAAAGTCTACATACAGCGTGGCAACTCCTTACATCTTATGGAGAAATTGCCAAGACAGTTAAATTAAGTCGTGGTACTGTACAGACGATTATTAGAAATTATAATAATAAAAATAGTACCGAAAAAAAAGCCACGATCTGGCAGACCTAAGAAGCTTTCGAGACGCCATGTTAACAGTATAATTAAAGTAATCAACCAGGATCCGAAAATAAGTGCTCCAAATTTGGCGGAACACACATCGAAAAAGTTCCGATATAATTCTTACTCTACGAACAATAATAAATGTTTTACATGACAATGGATTTAATAGCAGAGTGGCACGCAAACAACCACTAATTTCAGCGCTATCAATATAAGAACATATTGGAACATAATCTGCAGTCATCTGTTGATAGCTTGGGCCTGGGTAATCAATGAATTTTTTTTTTTTTATTTACTGGTTTCTATACTATGCCCCAAGACAGCTCAATTCACCACCCCAGTCTCCAGACTTAAACCCTATAGAGCACATATGGGACGTTTTTGAAAAATCGGTACGAAAATATAACATTAGTAGCCGCGAAACATTGAAAACCGCCATTATTCGTGCATGGGCCGAAATAACACCCGATATTACGGAAAATTTGGTGAGATTAATGCCCCGTCGTCTTCAAGCAGTTATTGATGCCGACCAAAAACCAAAAGTTAACATTTTTTTTATAACATTTTGATATAATGTTTAATTTTTGTAGCTGTATGTAGACTTTTTTTCAATGAATTTTTCAATGAATTTTTAATGCTTTTGTTATTATTGTTTTTATTATATAAAATAATTACTTTTTTATTTTATAAATAAACTTATTTATTAATGCCTTAAATATTGATATAAATATATTTTTTAATTTTCTTCACAAACTCTATAAAACCCCTAAATCAAAGGGTGTATGTAGACTTTTTTCCTTGACTGTATAAACAAAACTATTTGCTATAATTTAGACAAAGAAAGTAAACGTACAGAGCATAGACCAATAAACCAAGGACTGTTATATATGACGTTACTCACACAGAACAATAACATTTCAAAATAGCGAAACACATAAATTAGGAAGTCCCTTAACAAACGATTAGTCGATTTTCGTTAATTATACCACCCAGTTTTATTGAAAATGGTTTCAAATGGAAGATTTCGATATTTTGGAAAACTTTAACATGTGCCGAATTTCGGTCGCAAATGGCGTATTTCAAAAAAAAAAAAATTGATTTTTATTAAAACATCCCAAAATTTAAAATTTTGAAAAATTAAAAAAAAAGCAATAAGCGTAGAATTATTAGAAAAAGTTAGCATTTCGAAATCCCTGAACTTTCATAGTTAAAATACAAATAAATATCGGAAGAATATATTGAGTAAATTACAGGGTACTAATTTTTAATACCATATTTTTCACTAAAAATTAGTATAAAAATAGTAAAGTGAAATTGAAATATATTTTAGGAATAATTTTTGCTATTCTCATTTTACAAATTACGGAATTTTGTACACATTTTTGTTGCTGATTTAAGCAAAACATATTACTTTTTTTACAAAACCAAGTGCTAAAATTAGCAAAAAAAAATGTTGCTTGGCCAAACATACTATAAGTAGATTTTATTTGCATAGCTAGCATTTTCAATCGTAGATGACTCTTCCGCGATCGGAGCGGGCGATTAAATTAATCGTCCGCGATGTCGTATTACAATCGAGCAAGTTCAGAGTTACGGGAGAAACTGTGGCATAATCGCGACTCTTCCGTACGAGTCGTCTACGATGCACCGAAAAGAATCGTGTACGACTCTTTTATTCCTAATTCAAACGAGCCTTGAAACAATATCCTAATGAGTCGTCTACGATGCGCCGAAATGAATCGTGGAAGAGTCTTGAAACGATCGCAAGGATGATCTTAAATTGACCCTAAAATGCTTATAGTAACAAAATAAAAAGTATTGTTCTGTGTTTTATATTGTTTATTATAAGGTTTTGTAACATGTTAGTACATTTCATTTTTTGTTATGTTAAATATAAAAATACAAATAATATAAAAATAATACTGAATTCATTGAAAAAAAAATCGAAATTAAAAAAAGAAATATATATCGCACTTGATCAACAAGAGGGTATTAACTCAAAATTTTAAAATTTTCAGTAGAGTCAAAAAACTGTTTATGGCCACATTTGAACAGAATTTAAAAATTCAAACATATCATAATAAGCAAATTCCATTTGAAAATATATATACATTGTTTGTGTTTTAAATTTTACCACTCATTGCAAAAAAATGAATTTTTTGAGTTAATACCATTTTATCGATTTAAATTTATAGAATAAAACAAATTTTATCAACAAAACAGTATCAATTCAAAATACAACCAACTATAAATAAAACAGTTTGATTATTTTTAACATAAATAAAGGCTCAAATCAAAATAATACCTTTTTTATGAAAATATACGATTTATTTCTATTTGAACTTTTGTATTAACTCGAAATAATACCTTTTTGTTGAAAGAAAGGTAATCACTACATTATCATGAAAATGGTCTCAAAAGTGGTTTTCGGGATGAAAGAGTAATCGGAATACGTTGAAATTTTTACAATAGATAGATATTGATGTTGTTACTTGATTTCTTGTAAAAAGTGATATTTTAAAAATTTTGAGTTAATACCCTCTTGTTGATCAAGTGCGATATGTATATCAGAAAATAAAATTATTATTAAACCATATCCGACTTTTTGTGGGTTTCGTCCCCCTTTTTGGCTCGCTCGCCCTTCCGGAGTCGATCACCAGCATGCACAAAATGTTGTTGTATAACTTTGTTAATTCCTGCATCGTCAGCTTTCTGGAATTTTGAATGATAGGCATCTTAAAGAAAAAAAAAAAAAGAAATAAGAAAGCTGTAAGAGCATATCATAATCCGTACTCACTTGATATAATTTGTGTTATTTTAAACTTTTGAATGCTGGGCTTATGGGCAGTTCCACGCCAGCTTAATTTTGAAGCCACATCATCACTCTGCATCCTGCATCATCATCACTGCTGCCATCCTATTTCTTTATAAGCAGATTCCATCATTTTTTTTGCCTCTTGTTTGCTTTTAATTCTAATTGCTTTAGTAGATAGCATTATAAATATTTGTATTTAAAATAAAATTTTTAATTTAAGAACACTTTTTACTCTTACCAGATCACACAAATCAAAAACTTTATTTAATAAAAACTATTTTTAATTAAACTTTAAAAAAACTTTCAATACTTTCCCGTCACGACACTGATCACAAACTGATTTGAAAAGAAACAAAACTAACTTGATTTTGCCAAAATTTTGTAAACATAACGGTTAAATTCGGCTAACTATCGCCAGAATGCATAAACGACGATTCACACTCCCAACAATCGTCAAAATGGCTCGCAGAAGCATCATTTACAAGACTGAAGTACGATTGTGGTTAAATAACAATCATTCAACGATCGTCAGAATGCTTAAACGGCGATTGTACAGTAACATAAAAAACACTTGTCAAACAATCATCAAAATTACTTGTAAAAACATCATATTGAAGATTAACATACGATTGTTGACTACTAACAATCGTCCAATGCTAGCCAAAATGCGTAAAGAGCTATTCACTCGTCCAACAATCGTCAAAATGACTCGCAAAAGCATCATTTGGCAGAGCAAAATATAATTTGACACCAACAATCGTCTGGACGATTAAAAAAAGAGTCGCGAAATTATCGCGCTCGTCTATCAATCTTCCAAATGCTAGCTGGGGTCAATCTACATTCAGGCAAAAAAGTTTCATCATAATAAAAATGTTTCATAAATCATTTGTAATGAATTATTAATCATATTTAAAAAGTTTTAATAAATACGACGAAGAGTTTTATAAAAATTAAGGACAAATATTTTATAGATCTTCATAATTTCATAAGCGTTGCCATATATTTATTTGCAAAAACCAATTCTGTCGTTTTTTCAAACTTCTTAAACTATTCAAAAATATAAAAAGACTACAATTCTATATTCATATTTTCATAAAAAAAAAAATACCAGGCATTATTCCTGTATTAATACATATTATTAATATAAATATATTAAAATTATTCAAGTTCGAGGCCATACTCTATATTTCTTTATTAGGATATTGTCCTAACAAATGTATTATGTATTGTTTTCAAATGTATTATGTATTATATCCTGATGAGCTTGCAATATATGCTGATGAGCTTGCAAGGCTAGAAACCACCCTGCAAGTTCCTGCGGAATTTGCAGGAGTTGGTGTTCCCCTAGCAACCTGTAAGCTGAACATCGGCCCTACTCCGAGAGGGCGATTGAAATTAGGTGGGCTAATGGCGTGACTTGTGTTGTGACAAGGCACATCTGGCCGGCTCTGGATCTGGGGCGAACGAGGGCGCTCCTGTCGTTTTCCAGGGGGGAAATCTCTGACATGGTGGCGGTGATAACCGGCCACTGTCTTATTGGCAGGCACGCTCGTAGGTTGGGGGTGTTATCGACTGACTTCTGTAGGAGGTGCGGGGACGAGAAGGAGGAGGAGAGTATTGAACACTTTCTCTGTTCATGTCCTGCGCTGGCGCTACGTAGAAGGGCCTCACTTGGATCGGCGTTCTTTCATGATCTTGGGGATCTTTCAGGTGCTGGTATTCCGCACCTCCTTAGCTTCGTAAGGAGCTCTAACTGGTTCAACGGTGGAGTCTGATCGGTAATCCGTCAGTCTCGTGGCATCACAACGGACCTCAGAGTCTAAGTGTGCTGGTGCTGACGCAGCCGGCTACCTCTCCGACCAAACCTAACCTATATCCTAATAAAGAAATATAGAGTATGGCTTCGAACTTGAATAATTTTCATTTTCATTGCACAATTAAAGGTCGAAAAAAACATAATTTTTATTTTTTAATAAAAATTATATCAAACTTGGATAAAAGACAAAGTACAGTCTAGTTTACTCCCCCTGTTTTGTTTATAAATGAAATAAAAAGGAGAGAAAAAACAAAAAACGTGTATTGAATATTCACCAGAGGTGGACCTTGCACATAACAAACATTATACAAACATTATTTTTAGATCAATGGTTATAATCTTTAGATCAATGGTTATAATCTTTAACTTCAAGCTCATATATTAGTTCTCATGTAGTGAGCAAACTAGTTTATATGAATGTTTGATGTTTGGCATGGGATTGTTACCGCTTTCAAAACGTGTTCCGTGTGATTTTTAATAAAAATTATATCAAACTTAAATATATTAAATAAAAAAAAATGTAGCACCATATTAAATAAATAATACATGAACTGTAAATGCGTCTATTAAAATTTCGCTGTCTATTGAAAAATATCTTGTAAAAAAACAATTATTGAAAAAAAGAGTTTTTCTTTCCCTTGTTAAGGACGAAAAATAATATGAAAAATTCGAAACCCTATAAATATTTTTTTAATTTCTTTTGTTTGATTGTTCATGAATTGTTTATTTAAAAAAGTAATTTTCTGATAACCTGATATGGTTGCATCATGGTAAATTATTCCGACATGAAATTCTTACTTAATAGGATATCATTAACCCACTTTAGATTGGAATCAAAAAGCCGCATTTTTTTAAAAATAAATTTTAACGATTTTTTTAAATTCCTAATTTAGAAATGCAATTTCATATAATTTTATATCAAGACTTTTCTATAACATTATACAACATTTAAGTTTTTAAAATATCTTTAACTGTCTAGGATTTATATTCTGTCGAAGTTTTAACTTTTGTAGCTAATATTTCCACTAGAGAGCACTTGCAGGCAAACAAATATACAAACATTTTTTAATAAAGCACTGTTCTATATATCTAAACAGTTTGGTTGAAAAATGACCAGCGGATTTATGACGTATCCGTAATGAGTTAATGAAGTAAAATTTGTATTCGAGCATTATTTCGTATTACAAAATTTACTTCAAAAATTTTCGACACCTGTTGAAAATGACTTTATACGGCATTCAGACTACATAGTAAAACTCGTGTTTTATAAAAACGAGTGGAAACGAACAATAAATACGTGTTTTGGCACAACACGTATTTTTCTGTCTAGTGTGAATGTGGCTTTAGATGCCTTTCTCAAGCTTTTATGAATTGAGAGGAACGATTAAAAGGGTCAGGTTGACTATACACTCAGAATATTCTTACAGTACCTACATGTAGATCATTCGGGTAGTAAACAGTTGTAGTTGTTTTAACTGCTATTGTAGCAATTTTTCTATGAGAAAATGAAAAACGACAAATTTAGACAGTCTTTGAAAAAAAAAACTAACCAAAAATAATGTACTTCAGTAACAGTTGTTTTGGGTAGTTGTTTTAGTATTTTAATAAACAGCTACCTAAACAGTAATTTTGCAGTAAACAGTTAAATTTTTTTTATTATTTAAAAAATACAAGATTATGTCGAGTTTTTAAAAATTCTCGTTAAGTTCATATTTGCTATTATTGATATGTTCATAGTTTGTAAATAATAATTCGAAAATTTCATTGTATCTCCAATGCATAAAAACGTCATAACTGGAATACCGTTTGAAATTTCGACTTTACATTTTAAATAGGATGAAGCAAATGCAAATTTTTATTATAATTAAACGAAAATAAAATATTTTTAAAATGCCGAAAAAACAGTAGTTTTTTCAACTTATGTAGTCGTTTTATGTTCATTGTTTTGTTGCTTGTTTTTATGGTTTATGCATTCATTTAAGATTAGTTGTTTTTGACCGCTTCTATAGCCGTTTTTACTACCATTGTAGTTGTTTTAACAATAACTAAAAATTACCACATGGTTAGTCATTTTTATGACATATAAATTCATCACGCTTTTTGACTACACACACTTTTACTACACACTCATAGAAATAAACCTGTAAAAATAGCAGAAAAAGCTTGCAGAAAAAACTGTTAAATTTGGCAGATTTTTTTTTGCTAAATATAAATAAAATAAGAATGTTTTACTTTTAAACTTTAAAAAATTAAAACCAAAAGTTTAAAAGAACAGCGAAAATAAATCTGTTAACTTTACAAAATTTTAGTTATATTCGATGTGAATTTTAGTTATTTGAAATTAGCAAAAACTTTTACTAAATAATTGTAGACTCGAAATAGCAAACAAAAACTATAAAATTAACAATATGTTTGCAATATTTGCCTCAAATTTAGTAGAATGCAAATAACAGTTTATTTTGCTATAAAATCAACAGAAATTTTTGCTAAAAAATTTTATATTGCTGATTTCATAAGGGCAAACTTTTATTCGCATTAAAAAAAACTTGAAAAATTTCACATTTTTTAATAATTTTTTTGTATACTAATATTTAGTAGATGTTTTTTCTGAATTTAGCAGATTATTTTGTTACTTTCAATGAACTAAACTTTAACTCAAACTATAACTAAATATTTGTAAATTTAACTGATTTATTTTTGCTATGCTTATATTACTAATATTTAGTAAAAAACCTGATAAATTAAGCTGTTTTTTCTCCAAGGTAATTTTAAACTAATTTTTAGTAGCTTTTTTTTGTTACAGGTTTATTTCTTTGAGTGTACTCAACGAGTAGTTCGAACTCGCGAACTAATCGACTATCGAGTTTCATGGTCTTCTCGAGCTTCTCGCGTTTTATCGTAGGCACTGCTATTAATCTATAACAGAAACACTTTATTTTTTTATTTTTCAAACATTTTATTATTTTTTTTTAAAGTTTTTTTGACAATTTTTATTTTTTTCTTTGACATTTTTTTGTTTTTTTTTTAATTTTTCGATTTTTTATAATTAAATATAAGTCTTACTTTCAAGTACAATCATTATAATTAAAATAATTTAAAATTAAAAAAAAAAAATTGGATGAGAAAAAACTTAAAAATAAATAAGATAAAAGGCATACGGAACATTCCAAAAAATTTCGATTCGATTTTAGTCGTTTTTCAAAATGGATGTGTTTCGATTTCATTGAAAGTGAGCACATAGGTATTCAACGTTCCTATGATATATGTGCTGTAATAAGTTTTTCGAAATTCCGTGTAGTTCGCATTCTATCGCATCTCAAAGTTTGACATTTTTTTAAGTAAAACTAAGAAAGCAAGCTACCTAGTATTTAATTAAACTAGTCAAACTTTTTAAGTTTTTATGCGATTTAAAAAATTTTTATCTCATAACTTTAGAAATTCAAAAATTCTGTTTTTTCGCGAATATTTAAAAAATACATCTTCGGTTTTTCTTAAACAATTTGTGGTGATATATCATCTTGTCTTTTATAACATATCAAAAATTTGGAGTGGGTTCTTCATGGAGTTAAAAGATATTTAGATTTTAGTAAAAAATTCTCATATTATTTTCTAAAAAAAAAGTTTACTTTTTTAATTTTCTTCAATACACACGAATTTTTAAATTTCGCAAAACTCAAAACCAATAGTTTAGAGTATACTTCATAAAGTTAAGTTTAGAAACTTAACTACTTAATTTTAAAAGATCGGTTTATCTGAAAACAAATAGAGATATCTGATAGATTCAAAAAGTAGTAGTTGTAGTTTAAGAATCCTTAACAAGTTTTAAGTAAGAGAAGATAAGATATTCGCGGTGTGGTTCCGAATATGACGAAAAAATGTGTTTTTTGCATTTGTAGGTTAGAATGTTTCAAAAACTTGATGACTTGGAGGAATTCTGAATAAAAAATCCGATTCAGAACACCAAAGACAATTTGAAACGTATACGCTGGACTATGGACCGTGAGTATTGCGAAATTTAAAATTCGTGTGTATTGAACAAAATTGAAAATTTGACTTTTTTAAGAAAATAGTATGAGAATTTGGTACTAACATCGAAATATTTTTCGAACCTGAATTTTACAAGACAATATAATCTATTACTACAAATTGATTAAAACAAATTAAAGATGCAGTTTTTGAAACATGCTCAAAAAATGCCGTTTTTTTCATTTTTGCACACTTTTTCCAAAGATTATCTAACAAATATCTAAAAGTACACTCAAAAAAAAGTTAGTATTCAGCTACATTTTAGTCAAGAGGGTGTTTGCAAAAAAAAAATGCTAATGTCAGCAAAAGTTTTGCTTACAAATTTTTTGAATTTTTTTAAGTCTACAAATATTCAGCCAACATTTATTAATAGACTTGAAAAATATTAGTAGACTTGAAAAAATTCAAAAAATTTGTAGAAAAATTATATTTAATTTACTTGCTAGAAATTTTAAAAAAAACTTTGTGATTCTTTTAAAAATAGTTCGAATAATTCGAAAACTAGTAACATTTTACCAAGTTTTTACATGTTTCTTCTTAATTATTGAATAATTTATGCGAAAAAACTTTATTAGTTTAAATACTCCTAGTTACATGTCAACGAATTTTTGTGTGATCAATGGTTGTCTAAATATAAACAATTTTTTTCCAATAAGAAAAGGAAACATTCAAAACTTCCTAAGATGTGTGTCATTGTCTTTCGCTGTAGTTTGTCTATCTGAACGTATAGTTGTTTGCAATTCGACCACACTAAATTAATGATACAGATGTAATTTACAAATACACATTTACTGTTTATAAAATTTGAATATTTCTTTATGTCTTTAATTTAATTAATAGTGATTACTTTGACAAGCCAAAATTAAAGTGACAACACAAAACTAAAATTTTTTTACTCCACATATGTATTCACATTGTTCGCGTCCTTTTGTATGAAAAACAGATACAAAAATCTTCCACGGTTGATTTTTTTTTATATGTCTTACTAGAGTTGTACATTTTAGTATAATTTTCCTCGTCTCTACCACATCTTGACTTGCCGCGATGCCTACTTGATTCTGCGTATATCTTTCATTCTGGTAGTCGTCCACACTATTAATATGCTTATCAGCACAATTTTTTTTAGCAAAATAAATTAGTAAAATGTTAGTAAAACAGTTCAAATCATTTAAGTGCTGAATAAATTTAACTAAAATTTTAGTTGAAAACACAATTTCAGCAAAAAATTTTCGGAAAAATAGTTATTTTTTTGAGTATAAAATATACAGTCTTTCATATGAGGCAAGATTTTTAAAAATCGTATAAAAACTTAAAAAGTTAGAGCGATTTAAACATGAGGTCTTTCTCAAAGTTTTGATAAAAATACCGAACTTTGAACAGCTATGCAACGCGAGAATTGCACAGAATTTTAAAAAACTTACTACAATACATCATATATCATAGGAACGTTGAATATCGTTGTGTTTATTTATCCCGTAGTCACATATCCCAAGACCGTATCGAAAATTTCTGAAATGATTCATACAATAAAGACAAAAAAAGATAAAAACAGTATTGTATAGGAAAATAAGAGGAATAGGGAATTAAATAAAAAAACATTAACATAAAATAATTAAAATATAAATGTTTTATACTTTCGTTTAGCAACAGTAGCACAACAATATTTTAAAGACTGATTTTTATTCACAATTTTGATTACCAAAAAAAAAAAAAAAAACGAAGACTTTAGTTTACAAGGTGGAGCTATTTAAGAAATAAAACTAAAAGAAATTTATTTAGAGATCACCTTAGAATTAAAAAAAATTAAATGAATTATTTATTTATAATTTAACAGAAAATTTACATACTTAAAAGTTTTGCTTAGACACGAGCCTTTTTTAAATAAACTTTTTTTTTTAAATTAAAATTAATATTTAATACATATATTTTTTTAGGATTTTGCAAAAAATGTGATCTAAGAAATAAATTTCTTTAAAGTTTTAAAATTTTAAAAGATGTTCATTTTTGTTTTTTTCTGTAAAAATATGTATGTTTTTTTCAAAATAGTGGGCTAGTTGTAGAGTATTTTTGTTGTCTATATTCATTTTAAAATCAGTTGTCTTATTTTTTTTTATAAAAATAGATACCAAAGTTTTGTGCTAACAATGATTTTTTAATTTTTTTTTTTTAACTTTTGGTTTTGAAACTGTTGCCTGGTTTCGGTTGTTGTTACATTTTAATTAAATGGAAAGAAAGGAATTCCTCTATTAATGTAGAATTTTCATTTTAAATATTGTTATAAATAATTATAAAGCAAATCTATATTATTTAATGTTCTTTATAGGGACATTTTAAAATCATGATTTTAAAAATGTCCCTACTGATTTTAGTAAAACTTGGAATAAACATTCTCCTTGTTAATATGGTGGTTACTTATTTTTTCCTTTTCCAAAATTCATTATAGTTCGCGTTTAAACGCTGCTCAAAGTTGGAGGCTCAACAGAAAATTAAAAATTTGGTGTCATTTCAAAGATCAAATCCCCTTCTTTAAACAGTGTTTAACGAAATTTATTTTTTTTTCCCGAAAATGATAACGAAATAAAAAAATGCCCTTAATTCACGAATATCTCAAAAAACCCATAACTCATTTTTATGAAATTTATTTTGCAATCAACTTAAAGTATCACTTACAAAATATAAACTTTTCGAGTTGGGAATCATAGTGGTTCAAAAATAAACGGTTCTTTTTTCAAAATTAACTATGATATTTTATATAAAATTTTGTATTTCCTTCCCTACGACAAATTTCAATATTTTTTTCCACGCATGTTAAAATCGATATGCATGTTAAACAGGACACCACATAAACACTCATAAAAAAAAAAGTTAGTTCAAAAGTCTGTTAAACGGGTTCTAATTCAGTTGAGCTAATATTTTCTCTTGTTATCGTTTATATCAGTTATTTAACTAAAGTTATTAGTTAGCTCATTTTACCTCAAGAACAAATTTCATTCGTATTTGAACTAATTTTTCGACCTACAATTTTGTAATTCGTGACTCTCAAATTTACAAATTTTGCCAGTTAATTTAAACCACAATTGCTTTTAAACCATTATTTCTTTGTGTGTCTCACTTGTAGATGGCGTTATTTTCACATACTTTTTATTTTATAATCATAACATAGGCTATATTTCGGAAACTAAGCAAATGGACCAAAAATCAGCAAACGATTTTGCTGACATTAGCAATGTTTTTGCAAGCACCCTCCTGACTAAAATTTTGAGTGTACTTTTAGATATTTGTTAGATAATCTTTGAAAAAAGTGTACAAAAATTTGTAGTAATATATCATATTGCCTTGTACAACATACACACAGAGAAATAAAATGGCAACCGAATTGAAAAGTGTATTTTAAAGGTAACAACTTATAAATTCAGTTAGTACAACGATATTAACATTAGATTTCTGAAAATTTTGATCGTAGCTACTAAAATTAAGTTGAATTAACCGAACTCTGTTGTGAAAACTAGTGTTCAGTTGAACAAACCGACTGAAATTGATAATAACCAAATTTGAGTTGTAGTAACCGAGTTTCAGTTGGCAAATAAAAAAATTTTTCTCTGTGTGTATTTAAAATTCAGAGTAGGTTCTCCATAGCTTCGAAAGATATTTAGATTTTAGTACGAAATTCTCATATTTTCTTAAAAAATTCAAATCTTTAATTTCGTTCAATACACACGAATTTTAAATTTCGCTAAACTCGCGATCCATTAACGTTAAAGTTAAATTTTTAACCCGATTAAAAGAAATTAATATGAATCTTTATGTAGTCATATCAATTTCTATGTGACGCTATATGTGATCTTATTAAATTTCATCCGAAATATGGGCCCATATAATTGTATCTATTTGTATGGGTTTTGATCTAATCTGATGCAATTAGGTAAATGTCCTGTACAAACTTATCTGATTTTTATATAATTACATCTATGTGTATCTGTTTAGATAAAAACTGATGCAATCTAATACAACTCTAAATAAATGACTCGATAGAGTAGTATTAGATTGCATCAGTTTTTATCTAAGCAGATACAAATATATGTAATTAAATAAAAATCAGATAAGTTTGTATCCGGATTTTGACCTGATATAATTATATGTATAAGGTGGCGCAAAAGTAATCCTCCTATCAGAAAATGCTATACATAATAAATACATAATAAAAAAATAAACATCGGAAGGTTATTTTTGCGCCACCTTATATATGATTGTATGTAAACCGAGTTTTAGTCTGGTAAAATTGCACTAAATGATACATTTTTGTATATGGTTATATGAAAATATACACAATATCATACACATGTCTGTACATCCTATCATATTCGTTGCGCATAAGCCTTTTTTAAGTTTTAATACACATTAGGGTGTCCCGAAAGTGGGAAATTTTGCGTAATAGTGCTCAAACGATACGTATTATCCAGTTGATTATGGGAAAAATTAAAAAAAAAAAAATCGAGAATACTTACAAAATTGGGCTTACAAGTTTGTCAAGGTTGAGCATATTTTTAGAAATATATATTTGTAAAATGTCCATGGAGTACTACATAATTCAGTTTAAAACAAGTAATAAATAAAATTACTTCTTTCAAACTAAATGATGCTGTGGTGGACCAAAATTAATCTATGAAAATTTTATAAATGTTTTTCACATAATATGCTATACTATGTCCAAAAATTTTAAAAATATACTACGAGGGCCGCAGGTAGGTACAAGATTAGGTGTCCCAGATTCCGAAATCGCAATTTTTTTGCTCGTTTTAATTCGAGCAGTTGTTCCTTGTCGAAAGTAAATAGAATATGGATTTTTTCTTAGAAAGGTTTGTTAAATGATAAAAACAACACTTAGTATAAAAATTTTAAATGTTTTTTTAAGTCAAAAGCAATCTTTGCTTCTTCAATTTAAAACAAGACTTTTAAAAATCTCTTAAAAATCTCTTTGAAATGTTTTTTATTTATTTTAAGTCAAAAAGCAATCATTTAATAGCTTTTTTAATTTAAAATAAAAAATAAAAATAATCTCTTCAAATTGCATGTATTTTTAAAAAGATTTTTTTTTTGATAAAATACAAGAGATGCTTAAAATTGTGTTTTTAAGCTTTTGACATGTAAATTTATTTTTTGGAACAAAACTTAGAATATACAAAAACGAGCGTTTTTAAGAACACCGATTTCCACATGATGCGTTTTCAAAAAATTTTTCGTTTTGAAAACGACTCGAAAGCCAGCACATAGACGTATGTGTCATATATGATTATATATATTGTGGGGTCCTATTAAAAAAATTAGATGCAAACATTTTATATATAAACATACATAAACATATGCATTTAGACTAAAAAAAAAATAAGTTAGTAGAAAAGTTAGCAAAACGTCTTGTAAATCAGGTATAACATTTTTCAGCAAAATGTTTGCTAAAATTAAGTTTTCAGATAAAATTTTAGTTATACTTATTCAGCACTTAACTGTTTTGAACTAATGTTTTACTAATTTATTTTGCTAAAAGCACATTAATAGTGTGGACGACAACCATATTGAAATATATACGCAGAATGAATTAGATGACGCGGCATGTCTAGATGTAGTACTGACGAGGAAAATTATACTAAAAAGAAAAACTCTAGTAAGACAATATAAAAAAAACAACCATGGAAGATTTTTGTATCTGTTTTTCATACATAAAACAAAAGTGTGGATTAAAACAACTTAAATTTTGAGTTGTCACCGGCTTGTGAAAGTATTTTTTTTAATTAATTTAAATACAAAAAGAAATTATTAAATTTAATAAACATTAAATGTGTATTTCTAAACTAAATGTTTATAGAGATTAATAATCTAGTGTGGTCAAATTGTAAACAAATATACAGACAGGTAAACAGACTAAAGCGAAATATAAAGACACACATCTTAGGTAGATTTTTATGTTTCCCTTTTCTTATTGCAAAAAAGGGTTGTATATGTCATATTTTGTATTTTTTTCTTTTCGTTTCTATAATTATCTGCGGCATTTGCGCTTCTTTAAAGGATAGCATAATTTCGACAACCATTGATGTAAGTAGTGCAAAGATAATTTTGTATATGTTATATTTTTAGATATTATATTAATTCATGTAGTCAATGTGGGAGTATGAACATTTTTATAACGTATTGTAAATTATTTTGAAAAGAATCACAAAAATATGTTTTATGATTTTCTACAAATTTTTTGAGTTTTTTTTCAGTCTACTAATATTCCACAAAAATTTGATTAATTTTAGCAAGGGTTTCAAATCCACTAAGTGTTAGCAAAACTTTTGCTGAATCTACTAATTTTGTTGCTAAAAATCATATTGCTGATTTTCAGCAAAAGATTTTGCTGACATTAGCAATTTTTTTGCAAGCACCCTCCTGACTATAATTTTGCTGACAGGAAAATTGTTTGCTAACTTTACTAACTTTTTTTTTAGTGTACATATAATAGCATGCAGTAACATATAGCATTGTATAAAATAATTCACGATTATATGTTAACGTTTTTACTCTGGAAACAAATTCTTAATATATTTGTACACATTAAATGATGCCAACATGGATATAAGACATCAAATATCTCTGCTATTGTCCTTTTAAAAATTTTATTCTTTAATATCCTTGACAGTTTTAAACAAGTTTGCCAAAAGAAAAAAATCGTGTATTACAGTACAGTCAAACCTTTAACATGGATTTTTTCTTTTGACTGACTTATTCAACACAATCAAGGATATTGAATGATCAAATTTTTAAAAGGACATTTTTAATATTATTGGTCCTGCAATATAACGGCAAATAATTTTGTGGAATATCACAGATTATTAGTTTTCATTTAATATCCATATTGGCATCATCGAAAAAGTTAAAATATTTAAATAATTTGTTAAAAAATTCAACTTTAAATGTCCTTTTGAAAGAGGATAGGACGAAAATCTGAGTACGCAGTTTTAATACATGTGGTCTCTTCTTTAACATGCATATCGATTTTCCCACACCTCACAAAAAATATTGATATTTGTAGTAGGGTATATGTGAACATAAAAAATTTTATATTATATATCAAAGATGCTTTCGCAAAAAACTTGAAATTTTTGTATGTTGTAAGCAGGGACCGAAACTAACAGTTACTGTTAGATTTTCATAAAAAAAGCATATAGAAGTAAATTTTTGAGAACCCATTGAAATATATAAAATTGATTCTTGTTTTTAAAAATTTTGATTTTTATTTTTTCGAGAAAAAATAAAAGTTATATTTTGACTTTTATTTTTTCGAGGATAAATAAAAGTTATTTTTTTAGTTTTATTTTTTGAGCAAAAATAAAACTTATTTTTTACTTTAATATTTTTGAGCAAATATAACAATAATCTGGATGTTTCGCTTGAATAAAAAAAATTAATTTGTTATAAGAATATATGTACTAACATTAAGAATAGTCCAAAATAAACAATCAGATTTTGATGAAATTTGGATACGTAGCAGAAAAAAGAAATTTTAATTTTAAGGTCATCTCGGGATTTTAATGGGTCAAAACCGCGTTAAAAAATGGGTAATTTTTCGTCTTTCATTTTTTTAAGGTATTTGGACCAAAAGAACCATATGCAAAAGTAGTATATTTGGAAAAGGATTTTTAAGCGAGTTTTACTGGTACAATTTTTTGGTACTTTTGGATTTTTAAAACTTTTTGTGCTAAAAAATTGATAATTGTTTGGGTACTTTATATGACTACGGTTACTTGTATTTTTGCTAAACAAAAACCCGAGTAAAAAATTTTTATATAAAATTATATATAATCATATATATCACCATATATAATAAGATATGATTATATATACGGTTGATTATTCAAAAATTTGTTTATATGGTGCTATATAAAAATACATATAACTACATATGGTCCAATATATAATTATATCTGCCTTTTATAATTATATCTAATTTTATAAAATTACAATATATATAGCCATTTTCGGATATAATTATAAACAATTATGTGTAATTATATCAGATTTTATAGAATTATATATAATTATATCCATCAATTTCCATATATAATTACATATAATTTGATATGGCTTATATAAATTTCATACGTTTTCAAGTTAAGACGATGTCCTTTACATGCATGCTACACGATTAAAATTAGAGTGACATGAACACAAAAAGTTACTTCACAAAATAAAGGGTCCGCCATCTCATGGCTCATGTCTGATTTGACAGATAATTAGTTTTATCCTTCCGCTGAACGAATATGGTCCGTATGTTCGTTATCTTGTGAAAAAAGTGAAAGAAACTGGCATCCTCATCGATAAAGCAAAGCGTGAAAAGCCAAAAAAAGTGCGTACACCCGAGAATATTGCTGCTGTGGCAGAAAGTGTGTGTGAAGCGCCATCAACATCAATTCACCGTCGTTCTCAACAATTGAACATTTCGGAGACATCATTGAGACGAACATTTCGGAGACATCATTGAGACGAATTTTTCATAAAGACCTTGGTATGACGCCATACAAAGTCCAATTGGTTCAGGAGTTCAAAAAAAAAAGTTATTTGGCGGACCCTTTATAAATTTTGTTTTCTATCGAAATATCGTAATTTCTTGTTATAAAACACTCATTTGGAGTATTTATGGGCAGCATGCGGGTTAGAGTGTTAAACTTTAAATTTTGAAAGCCACCTAATTTTTTGATTTATATTTTCTGGATGTCTTCAATCGGCACAGTGTTGGCAAAGCATCGGCGACGGTCGGTTATGCGTTGTCAAAACGTCGGATTAACAATCTTGACAGTAATGGCTATGCAATGCTCTCACCATCTGTGCCTGCAAACATAAAACGGACCATTTTTAAGGAAAACTAAAGCTAAATTTGAAAAAAATTTGCTCAAACCAAAACAAATATGTTAAAATCTCACAGCAGCAACATTAAAAATATCAATTTTTAGTCGCGAAAAAATATTCAATTTCCTATTTGTAGCCAGCCACATGTTATACTATATATGTTCCCTGTAACTGAGAGTATTGCAATCTCTTTATTTTCTAAACTCTTTGCTGACAGTATTGTCCTGTTACGCGATTGATAACAGTGGCCAACCGTTGGTTAGTCTTTTACATCATATTTAAATGTGTGATATAAAATAAAATATTAAAAACACCATAATGCTTCTAATTGATTCTAATATTGGTTAAAAAAATATTGGTAAAGAATTTTGCTGTTGGTACTGGCAAAACATGCTTAGAGAACAAAATAGTGTTTTTCTATTACAATAACTTTGGTAATTTTTAACACGGTGGATTTTACAAAAATAGCAGTGGTTTGTCAGTACAATTTTTTTGTACGGTTTGCAATTACTACTTGGTTTGGTGTGTTGTCATTAAGAAAATGTATTAACACTTACCAATTTCTGAATAAAAATTTTCAATTTCTCGTTAAAAATCCCCAATTTTTAACAGCGACTAAACGTGAACTATAATGAATTTTGGAAAAAGAAAAAATACGTAAACTACATATTAACTTGGAAATTTGAAAGACCAATATCTGAAAGATGTGTTGAACATTTTTAAAAGCTCCCTTATGTATGGGGAAATTGTTTCAAAAAATATTTTTTAATAAAAATTAGTTTTACAATTTTTTTGAAAAGATTATTTTTATAACCCGATTGAAAAAATGTATATAAGCCATATCAAATTATATATAATTATATACGGAAATTGGTAGATATAATTATATATAATTCTATAAAAACTAATGTAATCAGATATAATTATATCCGATATATATTATATATAATTTTATATAATTATATAAAAATATATAAAATTAGATTTAATTATATAAGCCAGATATAATTATGTATTGGACCATGTATAATTATATATAGCACCAAATAAACACATTTTTAAAAAATCAACAGCAGATATAATTACATCTAATTATATATGGTGCCATATATAAATATATATACTTATATGTATATACATTTTTTTACTCGATAATTTATAACAGTTTAATATTGAAGATATTCTACATTAATGTAAGAATTTCTTATCAACGTTATTTTTATTATTTTGCTGTTTATTTTTAAATAATTTCACCTTTTTCCTCTTTTTGTTTAAAAGTTTTTATGTAAAAATATAGTTTTTTCGATTTTTATAACAATTTTTTTTTTTAAAAGAATTTTTCAAATTTTTTTCGGAGAGATTTTTATTTTTATTTTTCTTTTTTTAGTTTTTACTTAATTTCGGTTCGTTTTTATTTTATATTATTTTTTTCGAATCATAACTTTTTTCTGCAAACTGAATTTTGTCATGATTTTTTTTTTTCAAATTAAAAGCAAAAAAAAATAAAAAATAAAAAAACTTTTTACCTTAACAATTATAATTTTTTTAAAAGTATTTTTCAGAATGGTAACATTTTCGTTGGGGAAGGGTTGGTTGGTTGGTTGTTTTTTGTTGTTGTTTTAGTTGTTGTTGATGTGTAGAAAAAGTAGGAGAGAAGTGATAATAAATGAATAGTCTAAGAGAAAATTGAGAGAGAAAAAAATAAACATTTTTGTTTCACTTAAAATTAAGCACAGACTTTTTTGTATAGATATTTAAAAAATAAAAAATTACAAATATAAAAAATAAATTGGAAACATTAAAAACAAAAATGTCTTAAAAAATATAAAGTGAAAAAGATTCACAGATCATTTTTTTTTTTTGTTTGTTGTCGTAAGATTAAAACAATTACTATTTTTTAAAATCTATATATAATAAAATGTAAATATGTAATAATTATTATTATATTTTTACCTATTATTATGTGGCAGCATTAGCCATTAATTCGGAAAATGCTTTTTCCAGGCAATTCTTGAGCTCAGCGTAAGTAACAATAAGAACCGATTGCTCATCTCGTGACATAAGTTGAACCTTTGGGTGAAGAAAAGAGAAAAATCATTAGTATGTGTTAATAAGTTTCTTATGAATTTAATTCTAAATGAAATTATTGAATTCCTAAACCATATTTAGAATCAGAGTTATTTAAAAAAAAAATTGTGTTCAGCGTGCCAAAATTAGTTAAAAATGATGTATCGCACAACACAAAAAAAAAAAAAAACAAAAACGAAAATCGAAAACTTTGTTCGCAAGGGTTAATGCTAGGGATGCCAAAAGGGAAATCCCGGGATTAACAATAAATAATTTTGAATTAAATTAAATTTTTTCTTGAAGATTTTCATAGTTTTTCTTTGATGTTTAATGAAATGATGTTTAAATAAATACACGATATAGTGAAATATTTAGTGGTTCTTTATTTTTAGATATTTTTAAATTTAAAATCCGATATTACTATTGTCATCAATTCTGATATCATTAGCGATATCATTGTCGATATCGATACCAGATTGGACAAGAGCGAATTTACTATCGTTATTCCAGAGAACTGTGATAACGAAAGCGGTATCATAATTGTATGAAAACGATATCGTTGGGAAAGGTACTTACTTCTAAGAACAAAAAAAAACTAACGTTTTCGCATCACAATTAGTTTCCGTCCGAGAGTATCTGATAATTACTTAGACCGGGGCATGCGAAACTATGTCGATCCAGCGAATTTTCGGTGGCAACCGACGTTTTGTTGAATTTAAAAATTACAATCTTAAGAAAATTAAGTGATTACCGAAAAATTGTAACAGAAGTTCAACAATGTACACTTTAAACACAAAAAATCGTTTTTAAAAAACCGATGAACACAAATTGTAGATGCTGGATTACCGAACATACGCTAGATTACCGAAATTCCTCTGCGAAAGTTACACAGAGAAAGCATATTCGTGCTGCCAATCGAATTTGTCATTGCACTTAAGGAACTAGTGTCATTACCAGCCAGAAAAATACGAGCAGCAAAGCATCGGCCCAGTGCTTTCGACGGTGGTATGATCGTTGGCAGAGCGTTGGATTTCTGAAGATTTAAGTGCTTTGCCAACCCCAAAAAATATATTGATTTTATATATTTGAAATTAGAAAATTTATAACTCAAATTATCCTTTATTATACTTCTTAAGACTATAGGCTTAAGAAGTATAATTTTCTAGTTCCTTAGAAAATCCTCAAAACATCATTGAGCATTAGGAAACATTTTTATATTAAAATTATTAGCGGATGTCAACTCCTTCCAAATATGTATTCAAAATGAAAAACGGGTAAAAATAGGAGATTTTTGAAAATTCTATAAAACGCATTAAAAAAAGATCACAATAATTTCATAAAAATCTTATTATCTCGGGACTAAAAGCTGTTTTTTTTATAATTTTTTAATGCAGAATTTTTAAATATTTTTTATATTTGACCAAATTTTCGACAAAAGGAGCAACAACTAATTTTTAATTCACAGAAAATAGAGCTTTTTATGTGGCTTTTCAAAAACGGTTTAGCTTTCGCTAGAGCCGAAATATTTTAGGAGCCATCATAAAATATGTTAATCTTTTTTTCAGCGGCTACATTTTGCATTTTTTTTTAAAAGCAATAAAAAAAAAAAAACACCCATACACTCAAAAAAAAAGTCCGTAAAGTTAGCAAAAAAGTTAGTTGAGTCAGCAAAATGTTTGCTGAGAAGATCCTTGCAGAAAAATTGCTAATATCTGCAAAAATGTATTGCTGAAAATCAGTGAGCTGAAATTGCAAATACAATTTTGTTAGAAATTTCTGTTTTTTACACCTACACTCTCAATTTAAACTAAAAAATACAAATTCCAATTTTCCTTAACTCTTCATTACATTTCATATTTATAAATTTTAACTGTATTTATATTTAACTGCGGTGTTATTATGTAATTCGATTCGAACAGAATTTTCACTCGGAAAATAGTTAAAGTAATAAAAAGTACGTTGTAATGGGTAAACAACTTTTAAACTTGTAGACGATGATCTAGTAAATGTGAAAAGTAAAAAAAGTTGGACTTTCAACATCTCACAAGAGTTTTAAAAATTCCGAATTCGAACAAAACTTTTCTAATCAATTTATGTTGTGTTTGCTACTATTAATAAAACAAAAACGCTATAATGCACTATTATTACAATCCAGTGTGTTTTATTAATAATAACTATAAAATTCAATAGGATATAAAAACGTTGTGTAATATACAAAAATATCGGGTTAAAGCACGCGTGTTGAAACAATGTTATATGGCTAATAGATTACATTCAATTAAGGATGAATATATATAAAAGGAATGTCAAATAATGAAAAGGGTTGCCATCTTATATAAATGACATTACAATCTCCCACGCTTAATGAGGAACGTGGTCCGCAAAATGGGCTGGAGGTCTTCTAGCCCGGTTGGACCTTCTTACGCTGCCTGGTGTTCCAAAGGACTGAGGTTGTACAGGTGATTCTGGAACTGGTTGATTGATTGTGGTGGCAACTCTACGCTCTATTTGTACTTCTTCAATTTTAGATTTTTCTTTTATTGCTGGTGAGTCAGAAAACGTAACAGTTTTTGCTGGCTTGGCTACGCCTGATTTGTACAGCTGGTTTATGTGCCGTTTCAGCTCGTATCCATTGTCAAGCTTAACCTGATAATGAAGTTTACCAAGCTTTGCCTTCACTATTCCAAATTGCCAAATTGCCTTATTTTTATCGTACCATCGCAACTGCACCCTATCTCCCACGCTAATTTGTCGAACTACGGGCGTGACTAATATTGATTTTGATTGCTTTAACGGACGTATTGCATCCAATTGGATCCTAAGATCCCGACCAAGATAACGTTGTGACGGACTTTGCCCATTTGCTAATGGGGTTGCTCTATATCGAAAAAGAATTTCCTGCACTTTTATGTTTAACTGTGATTTATCGTCTTCCATAGCCTTCAATTTTGATTTTAATATTTGGACGTACCTCTCTGCTAAGCCATTTGTTGCTGGGTGCCCTGGAGCAATAAATTTTTGCATGATTCCGTTGTTAGCACAATAATTTTTAAAAGTGGAACTTTGAAAAATGGTAGCATTATCAGATACAATAATTTGAGGTAGACCATGTGTTGTAAAAATATCTTGTAATAATGAAATTGTTTTTTTCTGAAGTTGGGGCATCTTTTATTATACGAATTTCAGGCCATTTTGATTTGGCATCTACTAGCACGAGAAAATGATGATTTTGAAATGGCCCTGCATAGTCAATATGGACTCGTTGAAAGTTTTCAACAGGCTCCTCCCAATGATGTGTAACTACTTTTGGTGGATTTTTTCTTACCTTTGCACAGCTGGAACATGACTTTACTACGCGTTCGATGTCAGAGTCTATCCCCTTCCAAAAACAATACTTCCTCGCTAACTGTTTCATCTTTACGATACCAACGTGAGTGTGATGCAGCTCTTTCAAAATTTCTTCACGTAAGTTGAACGGTATCACAACTCGGTTACCTTTGAAAATAACGCCATCTTGAATTGAGTAGTCAGCTTCAAAATTTTCGCCGTTTACCAGATTTTGTTTTAATTTCGACAGCTCTGAGTCACGTTCTGTTTCATCGGCTATGTTTGTAGCAGTAATTGCAAATGTTGAAATTTCGTTGATTATTTGATCCTGAATGATACGTACTTCCTCATCCAGAAAATGTTTAAATGTTGTTGATCCTTTGATTGGTGCTCGAGATAAACAATCAGCGTTGATGTTGTCTTCAGCTTTACGATGTTTAATTTTGTAGTTGAACCCTTGAAGAAACGATGCATATCTAAGAAGTCTTGCTGACGTCATTGCTGGTGTTTTTGCATTTTGGTGAAAAATTCGTGAAAGTGGACGATTATCAGTTAAAAGAGTGAACTCTCTACCATGTAGGTACATAAAAAATTTGTCAACTGCAAAAATAATTGCCAAAGCTTCTCTGTCAAGTTGACTATAATTTTGCTCTGCTTTTGTTAACGATCGAGAAATAAATGCCACAGGACGTTCTCCTCCATTTATTTCATGGGGTATTAGCACTCTATCAGTAAGTATTTCTTGCTTTAATCTTTTGAATGATTCTTCGCACTTAGTTGTCCATACAAACTTTTTGTTTTTTTCTAGTAGCTGACGTAAAGGAAATGTTATTGTTGAAACGTGTGGTATAAATTTAGCATAATACGTAATCATACCAAGGAACCTTCGTGTTTCTTCTACGTTTTGTGGTTTTGGCAGATCTACGATTGCCTGTACCTTATCGGGACATTTTGAAATTTTATTGTGACTTACCACATATCCAAGGTATTTTATTTGATTTTTGAAATATTCGCACTTCTTTTGTTTACGTGTAGCTGGAACTTGTTCAACCTTTCCAAGCATTTGATGAGTCTATCCTCGCACTGCTTTAGCGTTTCGCCATGGATTATGATGTCGTCAAAATATGAAACAGTACCTTCTAAATTTTGTAAAATTTGATCAAGAATTCGATTAAATTCACTTGGAGCGGTTTTTATTCCGAATGATAACCGGTTCATTTGATACGTACCTCGGTGGGTTGAAATGGTTTGGATTTGTTTACTCTCATCGTCTACCAACACATGAAGATATGCTTTGAACAAATCTAACTTACAAAAGTATTTTGAATTTTTCAAGCTATTGAAAATTTCATCTATCCTTTTTATTGGATAGTGAGCTGACTCTAACTGTGGGTTTACCGCGACCTTATAGTCGACGCACAGCCGTACGTTACCATCTGGCTTTGGTATCACAACTAATGGTGACCCCCAATTGCTGGTATTTACCTTCGTTATTATGCCATCTTTTTCTAAACTGTCAAGCTCACGTTCTACTTTTTCGCGCAGTGCAAAAGGAACTTGTCTTTCTTTGATAAATACAGGTTTAGCACATTTGTGTAGCTTTAGACTACAAACCAAATCAGGAATGCACCCCACCTTCTCCTGAAAAATTTCTGAGAACTGCTGCTCAATTTGTGTTATTGAATTTACTTGTTCATTTTCTTCTTCTTCTTTACGTTCGCATTGGTCAATGTCTGTAAGGTTGATTTTCAAATGACGTATCCAGACACGACCCAATAATGCTGCATGTTTTGATGATACAACGTACATGTCTTCTTTTGATGATTTGTTTTTATATTTTACGTTGACATTTACAACACCCAGAGGTACAAACACATCCCCGGTGTATGCTCGAAAAGCAATGTTCGTTTTGTTGATTGATGACTTGATATTTAATTTTTTAAAATCTGTCTCAGGTATAAGAGTATACCCTGCACCTGAATCCACTTCAAACTTTTGTGTTTTGCCTTCTATTGCCACATCTATGAAAAATTTTTGTGAATCTATTGATGAAATTACGTTTTTATTGTAAATGTCGATAATTCGATTAACTCCAAAATGTTCTTCTTCACTTGTGTACGTTTCAATTGCATTTGACGTGTTGTTCTTGTTAATTTTCTTTGATTTGCTTTGTTTTATTTTGCTCTGTATGCACACTTGCTTGACGTGCCCTGCTTTACCACATGCTCGACATTTTAAGTTATTTTTGTTTACGGTGCACTCTGTTGATAAATGATTGTTACGACCGCACCTAAGACACAACCCTTCGATACCTAATTCGCTGTAATTTACTCTTGTTGTTGATTTTGATGGCTGCTTTCTAGAGATGCTATGATTACGATTTCGCCCTCTATGATTGTGTGTGTATTGGTGTTGCGTTTGATGAATGTCACTTGTTGCACACGATGAACTATTACCAATAATCTTGTTGTCTATTTTTGCCGCTTCTAACGTTGTTGCTTTTTCTACGATTTCTGCAAATGTTGACTTTGGATTTTGTAGCAATTGTTCGCGAATGTATCCATCACGTACCCCTCGGATGAACTGAGCTCTAAGGAAAATGTTGCCACAGACTTTTTACAGTCGCATACAAACTCACATTCAGTTCCCCTTTTCTGCAAAACCGCAACAAAATCTGAAATAGACTGGTTCTCGTTCTGAACTTCACAAAGAAAACGGTGTTGCTCCACCAAAACATTTTTCTTAGGACAGAAATGTGTTTCTAAAAGTGCCACAATCTCATCGTACTTTAGTTGATTTATGTTTTTAGGTGCCGCCAACGTAGTCAAAAGCGTATAAGTTGACGAACCAATGTACTGCAGCAGCAATTTAGCACACATTTCTTTGTCTTCAAAAATCTTTTTTATTTGTAGATGAATTTCCAGGCGTTCCCTGTAGGTTTTAAATAATTCGGTTTTCGGGTCAAACGCATCAAAGTTTGAGATGATGTTTACGTTGGTGTTGGTGGCTTGTTGGTTCGGCTGGACTTGCTGGCGTTGCATTGCCGTGGTCATCGCCGTAATTGCTTGTAATAATTGTTGCACTTGAGCCTCCATTTTTTTTTTTTTTTAGGTTATATACGATTATGCACTTCTTATGTTTACCGTCGTCGCCAATACTGTTGTGTTTGCTACTATTAATAAAACAAAAACGCTATAATGCACTATTATTACAATCCAGTGTGTTTTATTAATAATAACTATAAAATTCAATAGGATATAAAAACGTTGTGTAATATACAAAAATATCGGGTTAAAGCACGCGTGTTGAAACAATGTTATATGGCTAATAGATTACATTCAATTAAGGATGAATATATATAAAAGGAATGTAAAATAATGAAAAGGGTTGCCATCTTATATAAATGACATTACAATTTACATAATAACTCCCCTAAACTTTCAAATATCAAAACGAAAATCTAAAATTTTTATCAATTTCAATTCGAAATATACGGAGGTTGGAAGCTCGTTATAAATTGAAAATAACATTAAAATAATCTCGATGTATATAAAAACAAAAAACTAACAAAACTGTAAAAAAATATTACTTGAGCCAGAGTAAAAACTTAAAATTTGTTTATATAAATAGAACATTTTTGGTCTTCAAAGTTTAGTAACGTCATGATACCTGTTAGGAAAAGACACTAACCACGTGCTTGATTACTAAGAAGACAAGAATGGAGCAAAATTAATGATCAATAGGTTTTTTGTTAAAGTTCTCCCTATTATGGAGGCTCTAACTTTTCTAAAACTTCGGGTTCTGATGAGATCTTTAGCCAGATCGAAATACTAGTATCAACCTAGCTAATATGTTTGATTTGCTTTATTTTTTTAAATATACGGAGGTTGGAAGATCGTTATAAATTAAAAATAGAAATCATATAATTTACTGAACAATATTTAGAATATGAATTTAATTTTTTGTTTTTCCATGGTTGGCAGAGCACTTATTTAATACAATGCTTTCGGCCAACCGAAGATTGACGTTATCATTTCAAGGTTGGCCCAATACTTTAACCTTTGAAAAGCGGACGTTCTGCCAATGATTGTACCACCATATAAAGTGCTTTGCCAACGCTTTGCCGTTTGGATTTTTCTGCCTGGGTACTTTTGTAGGTTCCCATCATCAGAACACAGAAAACTTCCCAAAATAGATATATCAACACATTCCTGAAAGTGGTCAATTAATAAATTTGAAAACAAAAACTCTATAGATTATTTGTTAGGACAATATCCTAATAAAAAAATATATACAGTATGGCCTTGAACTTGAATAATTTTCATTAATAAATTTAATTTATACTTAAAATTAGTGAACAATTTTAAAGTAAAATTACTTTACTAAAATTGTTTCTTAATGTACTAAAAAAAAAGTATTAATAAATATTATTAAGCGAGCAAATTTTGACTCACACAAAAAGATCACAAATCACATTCATTTAAAATTTGTTTTATATATTCTTTTAAAATAATATTTGTTACACGGCTGTAACTTTTTTATTTCCGTGAATTTATCGCTAAAATGTTTACAATAGTTTAATTGTACAATACAAAAAAAAAAAAACAATAAATACAAAAATTCTAAAAAGGGTAAACCCTTAATGTATATGTTGTATAGACAATGTTGCGTTTACGCGCGTTAGTTGTGGCTTTTTGAGTTTAGCATATGAACGCTCCTGTAGTTAGGGGTTTTGGTTTTTTTTTTTGTTAATAAAATCGCTATTTTGATCGAAGAAGTCTACATTTTTTTGTGGACATGTATTTTGATGCAATGCATCAGAATTAATCAACAAAAGCGATTTTGAATTTTTTGTTTGTTGGGGCTGTTTGCGTTTTAGCTCACGATATGTAAGTATGTTTGACGCAATTATATATTTTTCAAATGATGATAATTCGAAAATACAAAAAGAAATATTCAAAATATGGCTAAATATCATAAAAACCATTAATCTTTTAAAAGCAACTACCTGAGACTGCCATTTATTGTTTTGTACAGTCGCACCAAAGCGTATTTTATATATATTTTTTTTTTGCATTCTCAATTTATCAAAATATTGTTTTGTACAGTAGTACCAAGTTTTGTAAAAATAATAATTTATCAAACCACCATTCACTTATTTAATATTTTGGGTTATAGTACGTTCATATTGACTAAAAAAGTTTACGTTGAAAACTTACCAGTTCACATTGTTATTATTTTTGACATCCTACGTGTTTTCGTAAAAATATCTTCATTTAACACTTTTTACAATCGAAATTAAATGTTATTTAAAAATAAAATTATTAGGGATTTTGATGTTTGCAATCACAGTTGTAAAATTTTGTACTTTAGAGTTTTGGAACGTAGTTTCGTTGAAAATATGTAATTTCAATATTTTCTGTTTGTTTTCAAAATACCCAGCAAACAATTGAATCATGTTTTACCGAAAATGTATTTCGTTAATACAATAAAACCCTAATTGATGTTTGAATAATCAGAATTGTATTGGTATATAATAATTATTACCATTATAACGGGGTTCGTCCATGTAATGTGGTATGCTAAAGTGTCTTTATATTGTCCTGTTTGCTGGGTATTTGTAGTTTCGATAGCATTTTGAAACGAAAACTCAATAAACGTATTTTCGAGCTCAATGTGAATGTGTTATTAGTTTATTTATTGTTTTAATTATATTTTTTTATTATTCAAAATTTTCTTGTTTAAAAACATGTTTAATGTGTAGTATACAAAAGGAAAACATAAATGAACGAAATCAAAAGCGGTTGCATTTTGTGTAGTTCTTATAATGGTTGTGTTTATTTGTATCTTTTCTTTTTTCTCTACTTCGTCCATACAAGCTGCGAGATCTACATTTCGTCTTTTTAATTGTTACCCATTGTATAAATGTGTTTATCAGCACTATTTCGGTAGCAACGTAAATTAGTTAAACATTAGTTCAAAATTAGTTTTTTGGTAAAAGCGTTCAACTAAAATTTTAGCTGAAAACGCGATGTCAGCAAAAAAAATTGCTGAAAGTTAATTAAATATTTTAAATATACTTTTAACAAAATTTTCAACCAGCTTTTTATTTCATAAAGTTGTAAGTAAAACAAAATGTAAAATATATTTCGTAATCATTCTTTAGTATAAATGTTTTTTTCAAAACTTCTCCCTAAAACTTTTTATCAGGCATATTTTAGATTAACCATTTTTTTTTACAAAACTTACCCTATCTAACGAGCCAGCGTCTAATTTATTTAAACATTGTACAATATGTGCGTGATCCAACCATGGTCGGCCATCTTCAGTGACGGAATGAAATAAATAATCACGGAATAATTTTAACATATATCTATCACCAATTTCAGACCAAGTACAATCCAAATTAAAGCTAAAAAATTAATTTGTTTAAATAAAATTTAAATTTCCAGATAATAAATCATTTTGGTTTACATATATTTAACTTACTCTGGCCTCTCGTTAATACAATTTAATTTCACCAATATCCTATAAAGACGTCCATTTTCCATTTCTTTAGCAAGTTCATCTTCTTGCATATCACATTGTGCTTGCAAAGCATCCAATTGTGTATAAAAACGTGCACCAATCATTGGCATTAAATCGGTCACTGAGCGTCTTTGTGTCGTTGTAAATAAATAACTAAAAATATATGTTGGTAAAAAGTCACAATTATTAATGAGATCTATAATCAAAAGTTATTAGTAGAGTCATAAGACACCTTGCTTTTTGTAATAGATTTACCGGGGTTTTTCTATCAGAAACTTTAAAATTTTTGATATTCCGTTTTGTTTTTAAAAACATTTTATAGAAAGAACCCTGATAAAGTTGCTGCAAAAAACCAGGTGTCTACAGGCTTTAAGCATGTAATTAATTTATAAGGAACATTTTTTTTTCATTTGAATTTAAGAACAAGTTCAGAAAATCGAATTTTATATCCCTATGCTAAATCGACATGAATCTCCGACAAAATAATTTATGAAATTGTAAAAAACATGAATCTTAGCAGAACTTAATCTATTCGAATGTGACCAAATTGATTTGAAATTACAAAAAGGGCACTATTTAGTTCACAGAATAAAAACGCATTTTTTTACGGATACCGCCCCTTTCTTCTAATGGCCATGGCTTTACAAATGAAAACAGCTAGTGTTAACTGTTTTTAGAAATTCGTCTACAATAAATAAGAAAATATTTATCTGGTTTTTAAATAAAAAAAACTTAAAAAAAGCTTATACAATTGAAGGGCTTATTGTAAAAACATGATAAGCTACATTTGTTGTTTTATGAATTTTCGCTGTTTTATAGACATCCATTGATTTATATTTGATAGGGATCTTGCTTAATTAATTATTAAAAGTGCCTAGAGTATAAACGTCCTACAAAAATCATATTTCTTGCCTTCTTTCAACATTTCAAAGGCGAAAACTAACTAAAAATTAAATGTGGCTTATCAAGTTTTTACAACAAGGCCTTCAATTGTTCTTTAAATGACATATAAATTATTTCCATTCTGTTCGCTAGATTCAAAACTGTCGGGTCTTAAACATAACATTAAAATATAATTATTTTATCATAAAAAATTATTTTATTTAAAAAATAAAGATTTGTCGATTTTCGTTCATTATACCTCCCAGTTTTATTGCAGAAGAAATCGATTCTTGATTTTTTTTTTGGAAAACGTCTATTTTAGTCTATTTTCGGGCAAAAGAAAGAAATTGTATTTTTATTAAAAATTCACAAAATAAAAAATTTTAATTAATACATACTTTAAATTATTAAGACATGGAATTTTGATTTTGGCCCGATTACTGAATGTCCAGTTAAAACTTAACAAACAGTTAAATTGAAAATTTATATTTGAAACAACCACAAATGTGTCAGTTAAACTTCCAGTTATTAGCTAACGGGACATCGTGAAAATGAGACTTAATCTAATGTAGAAGTATGTACACCAGGAAATGTGTGTTCTTTTTTTTAATGTATGCCACAGGTGAAGAGCAACAATTAAAAAAAAAGAACACACATTTTCTGGTGTACATACTTCTACATTTTTTCTGATATCTCACTAAGGGCCATTATTACAACTTGCCTTTAAAGTAAATGTTAGTAAAAGGTAACTTTATCTAAAGTGAGGAAAAAAGTGAGCTATAATGTTTTTCGATATTACAACTTCCCAATAAAATAAAATTAATATTTTTGATAATGTGGCAGCACCAAACTAAAAACCGATTATTGGTTTATGAATTGGTTTATAAAAATACGTAGTGGCAACGTACTTTTATTTATTTGTTTACAAACAAACAATAATTTGTAAAATTCGGTTGTGAAATTCGGTATTTTCTTCTTTTTCTTTATAGAGCAGAAAATGTGGTAACTTTAAACACATAAAACTTACGTTTAAAGTTAAAGGCAACAATGTCTTCCCTTTAGCTTATGGGTCACTTTTAGCTTAAAGTATACTTATAATAACGAAAAACTAATAATCTGTCAGATAACATCCGAACTTTAGATATTGGCAAGTTGTAATAATGGCCCTAAGTAAGAAGCTTTCCACTCTGACATTTTCAGGGTGTTTAGAACACATGTGTAGTTATTTGTATAAAAATTTGAAAAATGGATTTTTTCCAAAAATTGATTTTAAAGTTTTTTTTTTAAATTTTATTTATTTTTTTATACCCCAAAACCTTGCCGTTCTTATGTAAAAATAAATTTGTCAATATTTTTAAAACATCAAAAGTTATGACCTTTTAAGTGAAGTCCTTACCCCACAACTTGAAGCTATAGGGTTGCCAGAGTTTTCCAAAAAACAAAAAATATTTTTTTTTTTAATACTTGCGTTTACTACAGCACACACTCACAAAATTTTATCAAAATCTGAAAACATCGATTAATTTCACGGTGATATAAAATGGAATTGCTACTATATGCATCAAATGACAAAAAATAATTATTTTGATCAAGTGGAATTTTTTTTTGATAAATTTAAATCATATTTAAAGTCATAATTACAATTACGTTTCGGGGTATTTTTTTGTACCCTGGCCACAAGGGTTAACGATTTTTTTTAAATAAAACTAAAGATAACTATAGTCTAGTGAAATTAAGGTAATATTTAAGGTAATATTAGATGAAACATTCAAATTATGATAAACTTTTGACAAATTAATCAATTTTCATAAAATGTTCTGGAATGTTCTTTAATTACAACTGTCATTTAGAAATGATAGGTCGCGACGCCGATGCATCAAATTTTTCTTCTTTTGTTGAACGGTGTTATTAATAAGATAAGAAGAGCAAAAACGAAGAGTTAAATATACAATAATTTTATTATATTGAAATTGAGTTTTAGTTAATTGAAAATAGCAATTTACGCTGCTAAAATCAGCAATAACTTTGGCTAAATATTTGTAGACAATCAAAAAAACAAACAAAAACTGTCATATCAAAAAAAATTCTTATATTTACTTTGAATTTAGTTGAATCCAAAAAACAGTATATTTTCCCAAAATCAACAGAATTATTTGCAAAAAAATTGTAAACTGCTGATTTCAGAAGGGATAATTTTTATTCGCCTAAAAAACACTTTAAAAATTTTATTTGTTTTTGGTGATTTATATTGTCTAATAATTATTTTTAATTAACTAAAATTTAGCAAATACAACATAATGTTTGTAGATTTAACAGATTTTTTCTTGCTATTCTTACTTACGCAAAAAATGCTGTCAATTTTAACAATGTCGTTTTGAACTAATTTTTAGTAGTTTTACTAAAAAATTTTACAAATTTTATTCTATTGTTTTTATGGCAAAAAACTTTTATTTTTGCTGATTTGTACATTAATTTGCAACTTTCATTTAATTTAAATTTAGCTCAAATATAACTAAAGTTTTGTAGATTTAACAGATTTATTTTTACTATTCTTATCTTGTCAATACACATTTAGCAAAAAAAGCTTCTAATTTTAGCTGCCATACTGAACTAATTTTTAGTAGTTTTAGCAAAAATTTGTACTGACTTTTTACTGTTGGTGCAAGTACTAAAAAAAAAGTAATAAAAAAATTTGTAAAATTCAATAAATTTGCATTAGATATGTATAGCTTCTTTTCAAGTTGCAGCATAAAAAAATACAAATTCAAATTGGCTTTTTTTCAAAATACAAAATCAAATTATTTTACCAATTTCTGACAACGACAATCGTAATAATGGCGATTATGTATTCACATTTTTCTGAAAATGCCTTCTCTTAATTTAAATTCATTCTTACTACATATGATTTCGTAAAAGTAACAGTTTTTTAGTTTTTTGTACATTAGCACATTTACAGTTACATCTGTTTAGACCAGTTGTTATATTTTTTCTGTTTGCGTAGATATTAATGAGTATTTTTTGTTTCTGTTACTGACTTTAAGTAGATATCGTCAATATGGTGTGGTAAGTGAAAAGAGTAAGAGAGTAATACACTTGTTTGTATTTGTATATAATTGCAAAAATACCCAAAAATTAAAAAAAATCGCCAAAAATTAAAAAAATTGCTAATTTTCTATAAAATTGTAAAAAAAAAAAATCGCCAAAATTAATAAAATTCTCCAAAAATTACATACCTGTTACTAGGATTGTTAGATTTATTTTGAGGGTTTTCGCCAAACAGAGTAATGAAAATCGCCAAAAAACACTTTTTTATATTCTTAATCGAAGTAAACACTCAAAAATGGCCTTTGGATTTATAAAAAAGAAGTTTCAACAAAACAACATAAATTTAACCGATAATTTAATAACATAAAAAAATTTTGTACGACAGAGCATGAATATTAATTATATATATGGGTGTTTCCATAGTAACGGTCGTGACAGGTTTACACGAAATTTCGTAATAAAACTTTAACCTGAAATACAATGTCAAAATGATTTGTTGATTTTAAAAATATAAAATTTCAACCCCTAAAAGCAATAAGAATCATTGCATAGAAACTGCATTTTAAGGTTTTTTTAGATCAATGAAAAGGTAACGGTCGTGATATTACAAATGAGCTGTTTTTGAATGTTCGGTCTTAGCAACTCAGATTGTAAAATTTTCCAAGGAATGCGTTAAATAAAAATTCTTATTAAATTCTTTGCAGTGTTTTGTGTAAGAAAACTCTACTTTTGTGTGAAAATGATGTAGCCAAATAAAAAAAAAATAACTTTGAAAAGGTAACGGTTGTGACAAAAAAAAGTAACGGTCGTGACTGCATAAAAAATAAAACGGATTTGTTTTTGTAGTCGTATATTTAACAGTATCAAAATGATTACATGGAAGTTTATGGTTATCTTAGAGAAGGCAGCAATGTTTTAAAGCTCGATTTCGTTTTTATTCATCTTCAGTTGAAGAATATACATTATTATACTCCAGACGTTTAAGGATGCTCAGTTTTAGCGGCGAAACTCCAGTTATTCCACAAAGCAAACAGTTAAAGTCAGCATTTTGAAAAAAGTGCATCTTCTGGATGTTTTTGATTGCTTTAAGATGTTCCCATCTTTTTTTTAAACAGCCTGTATTTTGCTTTATTTGGTTCTTATCGCAATACAAAACAGTCACTCCATCCAACTTTTTATTTTGAACAAAAAAATTGAAAGCTTCTGCTGGAGTATTAATTTTAGCTTGGCGAGACATGATTCCTGTCCATAAAGACCTTTTGATAGTGGCTCCAATTCCATCCACAGCGCCTTTGCCATGTCCAGATGCAAAAACGACCATTTCATACTTACTCCGAAGTCTTCCTTTGCAAAACATAAGTTAAATAGATTGAACCTATTTTTGAATTGACCAGCACATCCATCCGAAAACACGTGTGCAGTATTAATTTCAGTTTTAGTTTTGAGGTGTTCAACAATCATTTTCAAAAAGTACCACACACTTTCTTTATTGTGCGTCAAGTCATCACTTATGATTGCATAAGAATATGATTTCAGGGCCAATTCAGTTTTCACCCAAGCACAGGCTGTAAACACAGTTGCTTGAGCTTGGTTCCAGTGTGCGCTTTGCACTTCGTGAAATTTTCAGCGAAATCTATCTGAACGACCGCTTCATTTGATTCAATCCGCTCCTTAGCCTCGCGAAATTGATCGCTCTGTGTTCGGTGCACATAAAAATGTTGCTTAAATCTTTGGAGTTTGCTTTCGAATGTTTGAAGTAAAACTTGAAAAGTGCCTTCCTCCTCGCTTATTTGAGTATGATGTTCATTTTTGGTCCATTGTTTCCAACGCACAGTTGCATCTGAACTATAATTCAATGGCAATATATCAAAAATTGTGTCGCAGTTCTTGCAACTGCTAGTCATGCAAGCCTCATTTGTTGTGTCACAGCAAAGTTCATTCATCAAATCCTTAGCAGATTTAGGCACTGTAGAGACCACTTCAGAAACTGATTTAAGCAAAAATTCAAAGTTGGCGTGGTAAATACAGACGCACATGTTTGATGGAGTTTGTGAATTGAGGCGTACATGTTTTGGCCGACTTCCGTAAAACAAAGACTTCCCAATTTTTATTTGTGCATTTTCTTCCTTAAAAAGTTGATAACATTCTCCAACCGTCATCACCATATACTTCAATTGCATTTGTACTCCGTTTATTAGTTTTGTGTCCTTTCGTCCTGGTGTTTGGTAGCTTACATCGTCCCTCAAAAAGAAGTTTTTGACTTTTTCTAAGTCGGCATCAGATATGCGATTAATTTTTCCGCTACGTCGCTTGGTGAAAATCAAATCCATTTCAGGTCCAACTACCTCAGAAGCAAGTCTCTTCACAACTGCAATTTTCTTCGAGGGGCTGCTCGGTAGTTTGACCTTAACTTTTGTTACTGCCTTTTTAAGTGAACGCTCGGACTTAAAGCTTCCTATATTTGATGATGAGGCTGCAGCTTCAACAACTTTCTCCTTCCCTATGTTCTTTTTTTCACGACACTTCCTTTGACGTTCGCGATCAGTATTCCGATTGTGAGCAAGCATTTCTTCACTAAATGACTCTTTTGCAGCCAGCCGCCGTTTTTTATTTCTTTCTGTTTCTTTTTTCAAATGACCTTTGTATTTTACTGGATCTTCCTTCAATCTCTTCCGATATCTTTGCATCTTGCTTTGGGAGTCCATGGTTTGTTAAGCTATAGTTAGTAAGAAAAAGTTGAACACCATTTTCAATAAGGTAACGGTCGTGACATTCTCAATAAATTAAAAAAAATTGAAATGACTTCCGAGCGCTTATTTTGCTACATGAAACTCTTTAACTTACTTACCTTGTCACCCTTAGCAACTGTGTTTTTTTATAGCTTTAACAGTTTTCACAAAATTTAAACTTATTTTATTTGCGTGGTCACGGTCGTGACACAAATTAGTGATTTTGAAAAATTTCTCAAAATTATATTTTGAAAGCTACACGTGCAAATTTTCTGCTGAACGTAGACAAAAGTAACAACTGTCAGCTGGCAATTGTTTTGATTGCTAACTACCGTTATAAAAGTGTTGTCAAGTGATTTAAAAAAAGACTCAGTATAAAGGGGGAAAAAGTGTATGATGCACCAAGTTAAAGTAGATTTTTTTACAAAAAAAAAAAAAAAAAAAATAATCATACACCCCAGGATGTAATGGATACGTATATTTTCTATAACAAAAGACCTAAAATGGGTCAAAGTTGATAATTTTATTTTTTGCTTGCAAGGGGTCAACTTTCGTGGAATCACCCATATTTATATATAATCATATACATATAAAGGGTCCGCCATCTAACGTTTTTTTTTTTAACTAGTGCTTATTTCGTGAATGGTAACACTTATCTCATGTCTGATTTGACAGATAATTAGTTTTATCCTTCCGCTGAACGAATATGGTTGTGTATACGCTTGAACAACGCTGAGAAATATTGCGACATTACTTTGAAAATCATGGTAATGTTGCAGAATGTGTGCGAAAATTGCGTACGGAAAATTGCGATCGTTATCGGGTCATGTTGAACGAATTTTTGTTCACAAAAATTGAAGAGGAGGATATTGGCAACATTTGGTTTCAACAGGACGTCGCTACGTGCCACACAGCCGAAGCTACACTCGATGTTTTGCGCCCTGTTTTTGAAGATCGCATTATCAGCCGCAGAGCTGATGTCGTTTGGCCACCTCGGAGCTGCGATTTGACACCGTTGGACTTTTATTTGTGGGGTGCCGTCAAAGATAAGTGTTACGCCAACAAGCCAGAGACAATTGACGCTTTAAAGGACAATATTCGTGAAGCCATTGGTGAAATACAGCTGCACACAATCGATAATGTGCCTCAAAATTGGACCGATCGTGTAGGCTACTGCATGGCCAGCCGAGGCAGCCATTTGAATGAAATTATTTTCCATTATTAACCGGAAGGATTGTACTTTTAAATAAAAAAAGAAATTTGAGAAAATATTCAGTAGTTTTTTTTTATAGCATTTTCAAAAAAAAAAAAGTTATTTGGCGGACCCTTTATAATTAGATATAATTATATATGTGGTTGATTATTCAAAAATTTGTTTATATGGTGCTATATAAAATTATATATAATTATTTCTGATTATATCAGATTTTATAGAATTATATATAATTATATCCACCAATTTCCGTATATAATTATATATAATTTATTAAAAATCTCATAATTATATACACATAAAAATCGTTACCAAAAAACTTTTAAAATATCAACTTAACAAGATATTTCGAAAAAAAAATATTTGAAAATTTAGCAATATGAATTTATATTCCATTATGAAATAAAAATGCAACATCTATCCTTATTAAATTTACTATACCGAGAAACGTTTACGTCTTGACGACCTTTTTATGCATGTTATTTTTTACATTTTATTTTTAACGGAAATTTTAAATTGCCTTTTTATTAAGTGATTTGCTTGTTTACCTCAAGCCACGTTCACACCTAAATACAGAACACGTATTTTACCAAAACAAGTATAAAAGAATAAAGAACTGTTGGTATAGAATAAAAAGCTTAAATACGTGTTTTGGCAAAGCACTTGTTTTGGATTGAGGTATGAACGTGGCTTTAAGTAGTCAGTCAAATGTTAAAAATAACCCACATAGAGAGATCATCGTAAAGGCTTAAACGTATCTCGGCAGAGCAAATTTAAATCTTTGAAGTGTCACTGGAACTTGTTTATTGAAAATTTTCTTCAAATTAATGCAGTTTTAAATAAAATTTAATCAAAAATTTTATTTTATTTATTAAAAATTGCACTCGACTAATGAAAAGGTTTGACTAAAAACGGTTTCATTAAATCTCTGACGTTTTATTTTTTTAATACTAGCGATATTTTTGGTAATTTTTGCAAATTTAAAAAATAATTTTGACAATTTTTTACATTTTAATTTTAGCAATCTTTTTCATTTTTAAAATTTTTTTTAATTTCAACGTTTTTTTAATATTTAGAGATTTTTTTTATTTGTTTTTTAATTTTGTTTCTTTTAATTTTGGTGGTTTTTTAACTTTTTTTTTTTTTTTTTTTTTTTTTTTTTAAAAAAGAGAGGCAACACTCAGGAAATACTTCCTATATTTTTAGTGTGTTGCTTTCTTTGGAAAGGCATATTATAGAGATGAAAGGTGGGGAAAGATGAAGGGCTTCAGATATGGCAACACTGTAATTGCGCGAGATGATAAATCTTAGAACAGTTGTTGCTCGCCACCTGATGGAGAGTTGGCGAACTTATTGAAGCTTTTTGGTTCATAGCCCTGATTCATTATTTTACTTCGGTGGGGTTAATTGCTATGGGAACATCGAAAGTGGACATTGCGATACGTATGAGGGATAGAAAAAACTCATACATATTAATTTGATGTTGCCGGCACCGGGGATCGAACCCGGGACCTTCTGTGTAAAAGTCCAACGCGCTAACCATTACACCACAACGCCCACATGATCTTTTTTTAAATTTTGGCGATTTTTTTGTGTACATTAAAAACCATTAATTTTTTATTTAATTTCACTATTAATCATTTTTAAATACAAAATTCACTACAATTATTTAGAAAATTATGTAGTATCACCAGTTTCTTAAAAATACTTATTTTACTACAGTTATTTGAGAACAAACAGCAAATACAAACAAATAATTGATGAATTGAGGGAAATTTTCTATGATGGTGTAAAATAGCGAAAAATTTAAGGAAAATATTTCCAAATTTTTAATATCGTATAAAAATAAAACATTTTTAGAGGTTTTGCTGCGTTTCAAGTAAAATATCCCGTTAAAAAAATAACCAGTTGACAGACCAAAAAAAAAAATTGTTTTTCGAATATTCGAAAATGCGAAAAAGTCGTAACCGGTTCGGTTTTTGAAAATGAAAAAACTAGTTAACCGATTTTCGGTTACGGTTTTGGACGCTCTAAAATTGATAAGTTTTTTATTATTTAAAACTATTTTTTATTTAAAACTAACAAGGAAGCACCGCTGATTGATGTGTTCCGATTGCAGTAAAATTTGGATAAGTGATAGAGCTGACAAAATTAATAAGAATGGGTACGTCTTTAACGGTCCATTTACCATTTAAGGGTTAAAATGTGGGGTCAAAAATAAACCAATTTGTATACTTTTTTCAAAGACACTAAATTTTCATTTGGTATCAAGAAAGCAACGTTGATTGATGTGCTCCGATTGACATAAAATTTGTGTAAGTGATAGAGCTGACAAAATTAATAGGAATGGGTACCTCTTTAGTGGCCAATTTACCGTTTAAGGGTTAACATGTGGGGTCCAAAATAATCAAATTTGTATACTTTTTTTCAAAGACACAATATATATATTTGGTATCAAATTAAATACAGAATGTTATTAACCTTTCCATAGTACAAAAAATATTGAAAACTTTTCGAACAACTTTGAAATCCATTTTTACCTTAAATATGCGGTTGACCCGTTATATTTCTTACCAATAATATACTACTTTTGTCTCGTTTATCTTATGTCCAAAATTCAACGAAATTTGTAGAAATCATCCGGCAATTTCCAAATATATAGAAAATGTTACGTTTCGATGTTTTAAACTATCTGAAATTAATCATACAAAATATATGTTGGGCCCATATTAATGTTTATATGGTACGAAATTTAAAAAATAGTAGACTTTAGGGATTCAAAATCGACTTTTTCTCTTTTATAGTATGGGGGTTTGTTTTAATTTTAAAGAACTTTAAAGTTTTTTCAAAAGAAGTTTGATAAAAATGTTTAATCGCTATCTTGTATATTTAAATAAGTTTGATTTCAAGCCCACGATAATTCGCAAAATGTTGCATTATTGTTTTCCCATGCTGTAATTTGACCAAACTTTTGGAATTTCCAAGACTCCGTTTATTTAGAAAATAACATGGAAAGGCGAAAGGAGATGTGTTTAGATTTTAACGTTGACATTTAAATTTTTAGTAATTTTATTAAAATTTGTTCAATAAACTTCAGAAATCATCAATACAAAGCGATTTAAAAAAAAAACAAAGAAAACGGTTATACGAACCGGTTTTTGAAAAATGCGTTTTTTAAGTATTCGAAACCCGGTTTTTCGAATAGGTCGAATATTTGACATCTCTAGCAGATATATCAAAAAAAAAAAATTAAATTTCTTAAATTTTATACATAAATTTGAACAATTAGACCGAGTTTTTAGGATGTTGATTATCTTTAAACTTAGATTAACGAAGTTTTTAAATGGAATACTACTTCTAAAATGATAAAGACCAAAATTCTAAACAAGATGAAGTGCTTCCGACAAATTTTTGTTTATAAACTTGGAAATGGCTGACCAAATTCATTACCGGTTTAACTAAACTAAGTTTAACTGACATCCCAAAAACTCGGCCTTAGTGTTGCAAATAACAATTTAAAAAAAAATTTCCAAAAATACCATAATTTTTTGAAAAATTCTTAAAAATAGTGCGAAAACAATAATCCTATTCAATTTTTTGATAGAAATTTGAGTTCTTAATATATACATAAAAATAAGATTTTTGAAAAAAAAATATTGACCCTTTAAGTGCATACAAACTGTCAACGTTTCAATTTTTATAAGTTATACCACCGATAGGGGCGCGATTACTCTATAAAATTTGATGAAAATGCTTACTAGAAACCAACCTATCTTTCTACCCCAAGTTTTGTAAAGAAATGGTAGGGTTGCCAGACGTCCTTGATTTCGCTTGATTGACAAGAATTTTTAATGCTTGTCGAGAATGAAGCAAAAATAGGTTTTGTCAAGATTTTCTTATTGTTTTTGTAATACCAATAAGCAATGAATTTTGTGAAAAGCCTTAAGTATTTTAAATAATTTGTATTCCAACGGTAGGAATAAATTATCATTCGATCTTATAAAACGCCTTTTGATGATAACATTTTTCTGGTTATAAGTAAATCTACCGTTTCTTCTCAACTTTTGGAGCAAAAATAATTTGGAACACTTTACGAAGATTTTTTTTTTTTAATTTATTGTCATTATGCAGAAGAAAAGGAGCTGTTTTTTGTAACCTATTAGAGCCACCAATTGTTTTAATATTTAAGACAAAAATGAACATGAATCAACTACACTATAAAAGAAGTTTCTGTGAGCAACATCACGAAAGTATTAAAAGGCTTTTAATTTATGGTTTTTGAATTGCTATTAATATAAGAACCGTTTGAATAATTTCTAATATAGAGGAACAACATGATTCCAAATTAAGAATTCAGTCTCAAACCAATTATTATAATTGTTATATTTTTTGGCAACGCTGTTAATTGAAATAAAAATAAATTAGGCAACTATTTTACCAATTTGTTTGTTTCCCTTAAGAAAAACTCGATTCAATTTTAAAATGTTTTCAGTTTAAGTGCCTTAAAAATTATAACGTATGGTATTTTTTTTTTTTTTTTTTTTTCGTTTAAAGTAATTGCTTTTAAAAAAAACTTTACAAAACTACAATTTTATAGGCCTTTTTTCGATTAACACGATTTTTATACAAAAATTTTCCAATTCGATTTAGACGATTTTTTTAGGATCATACTTATGGCGTGAATCGAGGTATAGGTGTACTAGCGTATGAATGTTTTTAATTGCTAAGATTTATTTTTTTTAAATAAAGTTTTTTTTTGGTGAATGTCAAGAATTTTGGATATTTGAATCTGGCAACCCTAGTTAAGGGACATCGTAGTGTATATCCATGACTGTATAAAACTCTTTTTTCTATTTACTTAAATAAATTTCGAATTTTCAACTTACACAATAAAATTTCTCAAATCGGAGGAATAATGACGTGAGACCATTTCAATGCTTGATTGTACATTATCACGTTGTACCGATTGTAAACATTTGCAAGCCAATGCTAATACTAAACGACCTAATGCTGATAAATCCTCCTAAAACATAAAATAATTATATTAAATAAAAAACAATAAACAATACGATTGATTTCTATTAACCCACCTGTTGATGCATACTAGTAACCGCCAAAGGATTAGCAGCATTTGGATCAAACTGTGCGATATCACTTGTGCCACAAAAACTAAAACGCACTCGTTTACCAGTCACAATAATTTTTGTTGGATCTAAAACTCTGCCAATGCAAATTAAACAAAAAAAGAATTAGCACATTATCAATCTTAAAGATTACATTTGTTGCATCTCGTCTAGACCTACTTGCAGGCTAAGCCAGCTTGATGAATTGCACGTAAACCAGCTGTTAATTGCATAATTATTGACCAAATTGTTGCCTCCGGTAACAGAGAAACATTGCTTGTACGTTGTAAATTGCTCTTATGACTATAAAACAAAAATACAAAAATTTTTAAATTTAAAGAAAAAAAAAAAAAAAAATTAAATTAAATTAAAAATGTACACCGAAAAAAGTCCATGCGTTATATATACGAAACTAGAGGTACATTGTACGAAATATTTCGTTGTTTCGCACCACGAAAAGTTTGTGTAAAATATACGAATACGTACGAAAGTATTTTGTATAATGCACGAAATTAATTTAATTTTTCTACCAGCTCTTTTTCTACCAGCTCTTCAAAATGATACAATCATAAAAATCCAATTAATAAGGATATGAGAACAAAATGTATAACTTTTTTTTTTTTGTTAAATGTAGTAATTGTTAGAATATGAATTTGAAGTAATCGATAACCAATGCGACTATTTTGAATGAAAACAACTCTGCTATTTATGTAAAGTTGTTTTACAGTTTGTTTTTGTACTTATGTCCTATATAAACATCGTGTGTTCGTGTTTAAGATTATTTCTTTCTAGTTCGAAGTTTTATGTCCTTTCATGTCCTAGCAGTAATTCAGTACAATAAAATTAATATCTTTAGTCAAATCTCAAAACGTTGCACAAATTAACTTTAAATAATTTATTTTGTAAAATTAAACCAAAATTTTTATTTGTCTGGACGACGTCAGTTTGTTCATTGTAATGACTCGAATTCGGAGTGTATAGATGTAACCAGTGGAGTACCACAGGGCTCAGAATAGGGCCTTTACTATTTATGTTATATATGAACGACTTTTTTAATATACTTCATGGTTTTGAGTGTGATACTTTTGTCTTTGAGGACGATATACAACTTTTTTTTTTGGGCCATCTTCAGCTCATTGTTGTTTTCGAATATGACATGAATTTGCTTTTATCTAATATATCTGCTTGGATGCTAAATTGTAATTTGAATATAAACACTATCAAGAAGTGGAAGTGTCTAGGTGTTTTAATAGATAACAATCTAGAATTCGGTCGACATATAACCTGGTTAAGTTCCAAAATAAATTTTACCCTGCGTAGATTATATTCCCTAAATCTTTATTTGCCACTTTCTATTAGAAAACGCATAGCACATTCATTATTAATATCCAAATTATTATACTGTATTGAAGTTTTTTCTGAGTGTAGTGCCGATGACTTCAATAAATGTAATTTATCTGTTTTTTTGGGATGCAATTTTAATAATTTTGTTCGAATTTGATTGATATCATTCTATCATTAAGTCATGCTCTCTAATTGCCCTGAATATGTACATAGACATTTTATACTCTTGAACACTGAAAGAAACCCTCAACTTTTATATCCCATTAGAAATTATATTATTCATGAACGTTCATTTCATGTTCGTGTAGCTAAGTGTTGGAACCATTTACCCTTACCACTTAGATCTTTTGATCTATCTTTAAAAACATTCAAGTGTAAACTTGTAGAATATGCTTCTGTAAATGATATTTGTTGTGCAAAAATTTTCAAAAAATTTTCAAAAATTCTCTAAACTGCAATACATTTTGTCATGTGAGTTTATGCCATATTCTTTAATAGTTCTTTTAAACTTTTTTCTTAAATTTTTGTAAGTTAAACTTGCTATATACAAACTGTTTTATATTGTTAGAAAATAGAAAATAATAGAATAAATAAATTTAAGGTTTTATAGTTTTAAGTGACATAATGAAGTTGATTGTTAATGTTGGTCTACCAACTATATATGGCCCGAAGGGATCGGTTGGTTTTTTGAAATAAATTAAATTAAAAAGATTTTTTATTTTAGAAATGTTGATGTTAAGAAGAATAATAAACGTTTTTCTCTTAAAATTATAAACACTATTAATTTTCAAATCAGACTAGACTAGTTTCTGCCTTTTTATGGATAGGCGTGATCAGTGATTTTCCATTTGAATTGTATTATTATTTGTGTCTTTTAATTGTCAGATTGTCTCTATATTATAAATTTTTCAACCAAGTCATGACCGTTTAGCGATCACACCCAAGTATGACCTCGAATGTAATGCAGCTAAATTGCAGTTTTCTTTCCTATTAGCTTTTTTGTTATTGTATATTATACTCAGAAGTGACAAACACTAACAAACACAAATATTCTACTTTTAGGGCCATTATTACAACTTGCCTTTAAAGTAAATGTTAGTAAAAAGTAACTTGAGCTAAAATGAGGAATAAAGTGAGCTATAATGTTTTTCGTTATTACAACTTCCCAATAAAATAAAATTAATATTTTTGATAATGTGGCAGCACCAAACTAAAAACCGATTATTGGTTTATGAATTGGTTTATAAAAATACGTAGTGGCAACGTACTTTTATTTATTTGTTTACAAACAAAAAAGAATTTGTGAAATTCGGTATTTTCTTCTTTTTCTTTATAGAGCAGAAAATGTGGTAACTTTAAACACATAAACCTTACGTTTTAAGTTAAAGGCAACAATGTCTTCACTTTAGCTTATGGGTCACTTTTAGCTTAAAATATATTTATAATAACGAAAAACTAATAATCTGTCAGATAACATCCGAACTGTAGCTATTGGCCAGTTGTAATAATGGCCCTTAGAGTTTTTGTTTATTTTTCACAAAGTTACCAGATTGACGTATGGTTTTTACGTTCAGTGTAGATAACTTTGCGTTTATGTTGAGACATCGCCAAATGGCAAAACTTTGTAATGTACAGTGTTATTTTAACGTCATATAGACAGTCGCAATTTATTTTTAATTAATATGCATTTGGCAAATTTAATTGATAAACACTATTAATTTTAAAATCAGACTAGACTAGTTTCGGTCTTTTTATGGACAGGCGTCATAAATGATTTTCCATTTAAATTGTATTATTATTTGTGTTTTATAATTGCCAGATTGTTTCTATATGATAAATTTGTTAACAACCTGCCGGCTGTAAGAATCAAACCTGCGCTTCTTCTTACATTCCAAACGCAACAATACCAAGTCATGACCGTTTAGTGAGTTTATTTTTTATTTTTAGCTGATAAGGTGTAAAGTTTAATCATGTAATTAAAATTGCATCAATTACAATTGTTACAGGCGTTTCGTCGATTTTATGTCGACTTCCTCCTCTGGGGATTTTTAGTATTAACATTATTACACTCAAAAAAATAAGTTAGTAGAAAAGTTAGTAAAACGTCTTGTAAATCAGGTATACTATTTTTTAGCAAATATTTTTGCTAAAATCGTGTTTTCAGCTAAAATTTTTGTTATACTTATTCAGCACTTAACTGTTTTATACTAATGCTTTACTAATATACTAATGTTTTACTAATTAATTTTGCTAAAAAAAATTGTGCTGATAAGCAGATGTCGCGGCATGTCAAGATGTAGTAGAGAAGAGGAAAATGATATTAAAAAGTACAACTCTAACAAGACAAGTAAAAAAATCAACCATGAAAAAACATATACAGACATGTAGACAGAGTAAAGAGAAAGACAAAAACACACATCTTAGGTAGATTTGTATGGTTTCTTTTTCTTATTGCAAAAAAAGGGTTGTTTTTTTCGTTTCGTTTGTTTTGTTTATTTTTTTCGTTTCGTTTCTAGAATTATCTTCGGCAGTTTCGTCATAGCATCATTAAGACAACCATTGATGTAAGTAGTTGAAAGAAAATTTTTGTTATGTTATATATATTTATTTCTATATATTTTCAGATATTAAATTAATTCATGTCGTCAATGTGGGAAAATTAAAATTGTTATATTTCGTTATTATAGTAAATTATTTTTAAAAGAATCACAAAAATATGTTTTATGATTTTCAGCAAATAAATTAACTAAATTACAATTTTTCTACAAATTTTTTGCGTTTTTTTCCGTCTACTAAAATTCAGCAAAAAATTTATTAATTTTTACCAACGCTTTTTTATTTCTAATCTACTAAGTGTTAGCAAAACTTTTGCTGAATCTACAAATTTTGTTGCTAAAAATCAGCTCGCTGATTTTCAGCAAAAGATTTTGCTGACATTAGCAACTTTTTTGCTAGCATCCTCCTGACTAAAATTTTGCTGACTCAGCAAAATTTTTTGCTGACTTTACAAACTTTTTTTTATGAGTGTACCTTAAACAATATAGAATATACATTTAACAACTAACATCCAAAAGGTCGTAACTACACTTTTCCGGAGAGTCAAAAACACTTTAAATAAAAACAACTACTTGAAGTTTAGTATCCAAATTTTACAATTATGCTTAGGAAACAAAGATGGATTTGTTTCTGAGAGAAAAAAAAACATGGAATAATAGTAGTTTTTAAGTAATGTAGTTACGGCCTTTTGTAATAGATATTTCTGAAACCAAAAAGCTGTAACTACAATACACAAATTTTTGCAAAAAATAAAACTAATTTTTACGATAAAAAATACTGCTTTTCGGGAATAATTAAAAAAGTTTTAGTTAACTTATGTTTTTTTTTATCTATTTATTGTTTTAAACAAAAATTTAATTAAAAATTTTCGAGAAATATTAAAAAAATCATTAATTTATTCCAAGAAAATTACATAAAAGGAAAAAAATCTGCACTACACGACTTTTCGTTAATGAACATATTAAAATTGCAGTTACGGCCTTTTGATTTTCGTTAATAAAATTGATGTTTTTGAACGTAAACGTGTAAAATTGTGTGGGAAGGTGTATTTTGATGTACTACATCTCAGCAGAGAACGAAGCCGACATTAAATTGTCGCCGGCGGCGGCTAATAAAAAATATACTCTGCGGCGGCTGAAAGTCGACTAAAGCCGAACAATTTTCGGCGGCGGCGGCTAAACGAAAAAAACTCGGCGGCGACTAAAAATCGACTAAGCCGATGGTTAAAAAATGTATTATAATTTAATTCACTTATTTATTTGTAATCTAAGCAAATTTTACAAAATTTCATGTTTTCCAATATGTGTCTATCTTTTATGTATAGACTACCAAAATGCTTCCAACATTCCGATAAACCCGTTAGGTTTACTTCAACTTTGCCATTTTTTTTATATCATCTTTTCTTTTAAACAAGTCTTCATAATATGCTATATCAGCAGATTTTGAAATAAATGAAACTTTTAAAACTTCTACATCAGTAGAAGCATCTGAGTTATAATCAGATGAAATCGTGGGATTAGCTTGTTTAGTATGAAAAAAGTTTTTTATATTTTTTTGAGCCATTGTAAGATTTGGAAAATTTACTTTTTCTTTTTCTAGGGAAGCGTAATATAACGGCACATTTTGCAAACGCAAGAGAATTCATAGTGAAAACCTATGGTTGCCATATTGGTGGGTACTAAAAGCCGGATGAAGGCGGAGGATTCTTAAAATAATATGATTTTTTAGTTAAAATGAATTTAGATAAAAAAATATCGGCTAAGCTAATATAGTCGGCTCAGCTGATATAGTCGGCTAATATTTTGTAGCCGAAATTAGCCGCTCAGGTCGGCGGTGGCTCGAGTACCTGAAAAGTGATTGGCGTCGGCTTAGCCGATCGGCTTCGTTCTCTGCATCGTATACTTAAAAATATATTTTTAAGTTTTTGTACGGACAGTTTTGTGATATAATTATCACTTTTTTATATTTTAATGCTTGATGTTGGTTTCAGTAAATACGTGCTGCAGCTTTTTTCGAAATTCGCACCAGTTTGCGTTTTTAAATGTTTTAATCATATCAAAATCGGAATGAACATTTTTCTTTGGCCAAGTACATCATCTATGTGTAGCAATAATTTGGAATTTTTGAAATTTAGCGCATTGGCCCTGGTGCACTGAATTAATCTCATCTGCAAATATATTCCGTTTCTTGTTGATGTAAGAATAAAATTGTTGCTTAGAAGAAAAATCCATTACGCAATTTTTCGCGGCATAACTTTTTCGCGGATTAAAAAAATTATATGCAGTTTATTTGTTTTTATATATATACAAAATTAATTCAAAATTTTTGTCAAGATTTGGTTTAGATAACCGTGTAAATTGCATTGACTTTGCAAAATTTCAAATTATTTTCACTCATCGATGGTGCAGTGCACTTGACTAAAGAAAAAATTTAATACCGAGTTGAACTAATTTATTGATTTTCCCACACAATAGTATTTTTGCTAAAACACGAACTAGTGCGAAATTCGGAAAAAAAGCTGAAACACAAATTTACTTAAATCGACTAAGGAATAAATTATATCAATTTGACATTAAAATCACAAAAATCTTAAAAATTCTTTTTTTGTACAGAATATTCCTAAAAAAAAGGAAATGTCTGGACATGCTTTGACATGTTTTATATACCGTTGGACGCGCCTTAGAAAAACCTTACATATGATACTAATATTGTATTCATTGTCTTTATTTGAAGTACAAAATTCTTTGAAAAACTAAAAAAAATATCTTTTTTAAAAATGGTCCAGCTCCCGGGATCTCAATGCTGGGCATGAAATATTTTGGGAATCATCATAAAACATAGCAAAGTACATTTTGAGGGTCGGACAAAAGAAACTAGTTTCCGTTAGTCGGCCCAATAAACATAAATTCTTTTAAAAACCACATCATTCAATTTTAATCACAGAATTTGTATATTTTACGAACAATTATGATACGAAATTTTTTCATTAGTTTCGTAAAAAAACAAAAGCCTTTACACTTTGTGTTTCGTAGAATAAAAAAAAAACGTTCATATATATTACGAAAACAGTGGATACGAATGATTTCGTTAGCATTGTAAAATTTTAAAGAATGCACTAAATTTAGTTTCGTAAAATGAAAGAAAAATTTTTTGTATGTTACAAAAAAAAAAATTGCTACGAAAGTTTTTTTTTTAAAAAAGTTGCATGGATTTTTTTGGTGTATTGATTGTTAAATATATACCTGAAGGGGCGCGCTTCGCCCTGGAATGGATCATTATAGCCATTACTGGCATCTGGCGTCGGTGAAAAATATTTCGTTAATAATGTGTGTGAGTGTGGATGATAGTCGTAAACTAATACTAATGCTAAAAGTAAATAAAATTAAAAGAATTTATTATAACAAAAAACATTATGTTTTACTAAAAAGTTTATAATTTAATTTAAACTTACAATTATCACCAAATGCTTTTGTTGTGAAGACTTCACGTAATTGAACTACATTTGAATGTTGTAATTTTTTCCACATTTCAACAACTGTCATGCATTTTGTCGATTGTAATCGAAAGCCTACGAAAATAAAAAATATAATTAAATATTTAAATATTTCTAAATTTCGAAGTTTAAACTTTATTATACCATAAACTTAATTATGGTAGTTTGTCATTCAGTTTGTAATATAGGTTTGAGACTCAATAAATTAAATTATTATCGATCCTTATGAAATTTTAGGCCGATCTTGAGATGTCAGTCTGTCCGTCTGTCGAAATAGCGATTACGGCTCGAATATGCAAACTGCGCCACTTATTAGATTAAATTACTAGACATCCTCCCGAGTAGTTTAGTATTAAAAATGAGCAATATCGGTCCAGCGGATAAAAAGTTATAGATAAAAATGTGAAGGTATCCCAAAATTTTTCATACAATTTGGTGTGTGTTAGTCAGGGATGAAAAAAGCTCGCTCGCTCGGACTCGTACTCTATTTAAAAATCGAACGAGCCCAAAAAAAAGCTAGTTCATTTGTTAAAACGAGCCCAAAAATATTTGCTCGCTCTTTCGTACAAAGGCAACGAGTCAACAAAATAAAATCAACGCTAAAAAAACTAAAAAGAGCTTACTAAAAGTAAAGGCTCTTTTTCAAATTATAAAACTTAAGCTCTTTTCAAGTAAATTTGTTAGCTCGATTTGCCAGAGTTGATTTAAATAAAATTTATGTATTACTCCAACCAGAAAGCGGATTCTAATTCTAGATGGTTTAAAAACTATTTTCCAACAAAAACGAAAAAATCTAGGTGGCGCTTTTTTTCGCGGCCAATTATAATTTTGAAAATTTAAACTTGTTTAATTTTAGGAACACCTCACCGATTTTAATAAAAAAAAATTGATAACGGTTCAAATAGTAGAGCTGAGTTGAGAATTTAATTTTTTTCAGACACGCCCCATTTGGAGGCGGCAAGGGTTAAAAGTTAAATTTAAATTTTTTAAAAAATTATCTGTTCGGGATAAATAATATGTCATTGGAAAGCTTATAAAATCTTTCGTATGATATAATTGCATTTTTATTTGCTAAGATGATGGCAGCGTGTTATTTCACTTTAAAAGTAAAAATTATCGAAATATTTCAACTGGAAGTTCTGGAATCATAGTTTTTATTATTAACGAACAAGTAAAAATAAGTTTGCCTTGCTTTAAACTTGCTCTCTGGCAATTCTTCCCTAACTACGCCATCTATCGAATATACAAAGAATATATCATAGATGTGGCATCACTTACAACATATGGGAAAAACAGTGGACATTAGAGTGAGGTAAGTTTCTAAAAATAGAACTGTTATGTTGTTGGAGTTATACTTCTGAGATTATGTATGCAAAAACAAAAACACCGTGTATTGAATAAAACTAGTTTTAATCACAACAAAACTCGACCTGACGATAGATCAGTGGGCTAAAGCGCTCTGTCTAACGTGTAGTGCGAGTGCATGTAGCATTAGAAATCAGTTTATCTATACCACGGTCAGTGATTGCACAGAAAATTTCATATAGACGCAATCGAACAAATAAAAAACATAACAAATATTACATTATTCAAAAAAAAAAAAACAGGGTCACTGACGAAGGTTCAATACCAGAAACTGCGCAGTCTGATTCAGCAAATTGAAAATTTGCAATGTAGTTATGATTTTTAGAAAATACACTCATTCTTCTCTACCACCAATTTCACAATTAAAATTAAATAAAATTGCATATTAATTATAGTATTAATTGCAATTGTCCGAAAAAGACGTTAAAATTCAAACTCAAAAGTAAATTTTATTATGCCAAATAAAAATAAATTAAATGCAAAATAAAAGTGAAAGTAATTGTTCAAAATGGCAACATACAGTTTCTTTTCTGTTATTCGTTAATTTTTAACTTTAAAGTGAAATAACACTCTCCCATCCCTGGAAAATAAAAATGTATAGATATTATATAAAAGCAGATTTTATAAGTTTTCCAATGCCATATAATTTGTGCAGGACTGACTTTTAAGCCTTAAAAACAAGATTTCCTTGAAGTAAATTTTATTATGTCAAATAAAAAAAAAAAATAAAGGCAAAAAAGTGAAATTAATGGTTCAAATGAAATTTTTGCTTTTCGGTAAATTTTAACTTTCAAGTGAAATAACACGCTCCCATCCCTGGAAAGTGGTTTTGTATATATGTCATAGGAAAGGAGATTTTATAAGCTTTCTAATGTCACATAATTTGTCCCGAACAGGGACAGTAATTTTTGAGAACATTAAAGATTAAAAAAAATAACTTTTAAGCCCTTCCGCCTTCAAAGACGCGCGTGTTATAAAAAAAAAATAAAAATTATCCGCTCAAGCATCTGAATAGTTCCTTAATTTAGGTGCCCCTAAACTAAAGACAAGCCAAATTTTAAAAATTTTGATTGTCCACAAAAAAAAAGCGCCACCTAGATTTTATACGTTTTCGTTGGAAAATAGTTTCTAGACCACCTAGAAGCAAACTCCGTTTTCAGATTGGAGTAACACGCAAATTTTATTTAAATTGGCCCAGGCGCACCGTGTTTGGCTCTGTACAAAAAATTAAAATAAAATAATTATTCGCAGATAAAAAAAATAGCTAGCAATCCTACAATTACTAAAAGATTTTTGACTACACCATTTCCAAATTTTACTACACCATTGGATTTGTTAATATAAATAAGAAATATAACACCATTTCAAGTTGGATAACTTAGCGTCACAATTTTATATTTAAATAATCACAGTTATACAATTTTTAAATTGATATTAAGAACTAAAAATAAAAAAATTCACTTGCTCAAAGAATAAAAAAACCTTAACTGCACAATTTCCAAATTTCATAAAATTAAACAACAACACTATTTCCGAATTTATTTGAAAAACGTTAAGAACTATCTCTGAAATTAATAAAACAAACTTATGTACACAATTTATAGTTAAATTTTGAAAATTACCAACACAATTTCTAGAATTTAAAATTTTTTTTTGCGATTTAACACTCATTTAATGCTTAAGTTATTAATCATAGTTAAAACATTTTTTTCAATTGATTTATTAAATGATGCAGAATATTTTGCTCTGAAGTTGCAGAATATAATCAGGCAGAAGTACTTTTCAAATATCTGAAATTGGACCATATTTAAATTTATATAATTTTATAGAGCACCATATAAACAAATTTATGAACAATCAATAGCAGATATAATTTATCTAATTATATATGATGCCATATATGATTACACATAATTATACATATATAAATATATATAATTATTTGTATATACATTTTTTTATTCGGGCAGTCAAGTTTCATCATCAGGATCAATTGGTTATTGTAATACTTAGAAATACTATTTGAAATTCTCGGAATTTAATAGGAACTGGTCTTATTTGGTAATGGTGTATTTAAAATTATTAAAAACCACTTTGAAACTGACGGAGTTTAAATGGCGATGGTGTATTTATATTATAAACTCGTAAATGGTAAAGCTGAGTTGTATTTCATGTAGTTTCAATACTTAACTTTATAAATACGATTTGAAATGGTGTGTCCAAAAATGTATTGAATTAAATTGGAAATAGTGTTGCTATATTTTTTAATCTTATTGGTATAACTTGCTTTATTTACTTGATTTTAGCCGCAACTTTAAACTGTTTTCCAATATACTTGGAAATGGTGTTGTCGAATTTTACCATCTGGTTTCTTACTTAATGTTGGAAATATAAGTGAAAACGCTGTAATTAACTAATTTCGAAATACTATCAGAAATTTAAGGAATTGTATTAGAAATGGCGTAGGAATCGTATTAGAAATAGTGTAGTTAGTTTTGAAATTTAACTGCAAATGATGATCCAATTTCAGAATTATTTTTTCATTATTTAGTTTTCTTTACTAAAGATGTTCAACTAGAAATGGTGTAGCTAAAATTTTTTTTAAAACTATTTATAATTCAAGCAATTAAAATGCTAATGGTGTTTATAAGATTTTTGTCTATTTGTTTAAATCTAACTACAATTGGTTTACATGTCCTCATTAGGTTAATTTTAAAAGTGCCTTTTCAATTTTCTGAAAAAAAATTGTAAATGGTGTAGCTAAGTTTTATCATAAGGTTACTTTGCTATGTTATGGTATACACCGTTTACAGTAACACCGTTAAACCGCGGTGTTGTTAAAAATTTCGAAATACAATTTGAAGCTTTCGAAATTTAATTGAAAATGGTGTAGTGAAGTGTCATTTAATAAATGTTTGAAATCTAAATGAAAACGGTGTACTTAAGTTAATTTACTTAATTTTAAACACAATGAAATAGTGCAGGTGAGTGTCGAAAGCGAAATTGTGTTGTTATGCTTTTCTATTTAGGTTTTCAAATAAAACTGAATATGGTGTATTTTCATTATTTATGTGCTTATTTCTGTACTTTATTTAAACACATACTCTAGGGACATTTATTCGTTCCCCCGCATAGTTTAGGGACATTTGCTTACTTTGGGGACTGTCCGCAAAGTTTTCGCGCCTTTTCATATATCTAGCGTATAAGATGAGGACAATAGGTTCTATACACCGCATATTTCGGGGACAATTTCGGGAGTGTCCCTAAAGTATGCGCTGTGCATACATATATATATATATATGGAAATGATAGATTTTTTTTTGTTAATTTTTACTATATATGTTTATATATAAAAGTTACAGAATTGTTCTTTTTAATGTTAACACATATATTTATATAGAATTATATGTGATGCCGTATACAGTAGGCCCTCGGTTAACGAACCCAATTCGTTCCAGAAGCGTGGTCGTTTTGCGAAACGTTCGTTAAGCAAAACCATTATTTCCATATATTTCAGTGCAAAATAAAATAATGCGTTCCAAGTCGGAAAAAGTACACACTAACATATTTCACATCAATATTTATTGAAAGTAATATAACATATATTTATCAACATTTTTAAGGAACTGAATATAGGACGAAATGAGACAATCTGCAATGGAAAAAAACGAAAAAATTACAAAAAAAATAATTTTGTATGATACCTGGACGCATACCTAGTTCTTCTTTAACAAAAAACTGTTTAGAGTCGTTTGTTTTTGGCGACGCTTCAAAATTTGTTGAAAATGCGACACAGCATTATCATTGAATAAATCTGTTGCGCGTTTAGCCAATGTCTGATTGGAGTGATGCTTTTTAATGTTACGTTACACTTTCACAAAAAATAACAACACGTCTTGTTAATTGTATGAACACAAGTGATGCTAAAGCTAAACACAAACAGAGAAGTTTTATGCGCAATTCGGTAGTTCCCCTTTTTTAACAAAATCATGTACTATATGTTTGTATGTCTCAACACGTCTTCTTAATTGTATGAACACAAGTGATGCCAAAGCTGAACACAGACAGAAGTTTTTCGCGCAATTCGGAATTTCCCATTTTGCGTTGGTCGTTATACGAAACTTTGTTCGTTAAGCGAAACATTTTTTTTTTTAATGTGTTCGTTGTGCGAAATGTTCGTTAAGCGAGGCGTTCGTTAACCGAGGGTCGACTGTATAATTATTTATAAAAGTGACAGAATTTGTTTGATTTTATAAATATACAAACATATGTATATATAATTCCACATTGAAGTATATATGATCTCATATGTACATAGCTATATCAAGAATATGTATATGAAGAGATACAAAAGATCAACTTATATGTAACATAAGATATAATGATGTATGATAATATATAGTGCTATATTAGACATTTTCGTAAAAATAAGTACGAGATGTAAATATATATCGTGAAATATAGCCACACATAAAATTTTATATAATTATATCAAATTATAACACGCTATATAGAAACTTTTTTCGTCGTCGGGAACTGAATAACTTTGAGAATATTAAATGAATAAATGAAATGAAAAATATAAGTTTTCAAAATTTCGAACTTTGGTAGTTTTTAATAAAAATACACTTTTTTTTCACCAATATGCGATTTTCGTCCGAAATCCGTAAACAATTTATGTCTTCAATTTGGAACCCTTTCTTATAAAAATAGGTTTTTAAAACAATTCAATGTTTCAATTTAGTTATTTTTGTGAAACGCAAACATGAAATTTTCAAAAAATTCGTACTCTTAAAAAAGTTTTACAGTTACTACATGACAGTTGTTTATGTAGTAATCAGTAGTTGTTGTTTTTAACTGCAATTATAGTTGTTTTTCTATGAAATTACACAAAACAACTATTGACAGTTATTAAAAAAAAAAGAAAACAACTAAAAGAAAAATACTTTAGTTTTGTAACAGTTGTTTGTAGCAATTATTTTAATATTTTAGTTGTTCATTACTAAAACCGTAATTTTACAGTAAACAGTTAATTTTTGTAAGTTATTTAAAAGTAGAAGATGATGTTAAGTTTTTAAAAATTCCTGTTTCAGGTTATAGTTGTTATTATCAGGGACAGAAAATTCATGCACTAAGAAAGTGTGTTTTAGGTGCATATAATATGCATGAAAAATCTTAAAATATGCACTAAAAACAATAAGAAAATGCACTTATTATATTTTTTAATTTTAATTTTCTTCGAAATTTTCTTTTAAAAGTCTTAACTGGGATTTTGATAGATTCAAGGAAAATTAACGAAAACCGTGAACAGAAAAGCACTTAAAATTAAATATTTTTATGTTTGAAATTTTTAATTTAATTTGTATTGTTTAATACAGGGATTAAAAAAATTACTATAAGTAGTTTCAAATTGCCGAATATTAAACTATTTACTATGTATTAATACTAAATATATTTCATTTGCCGCATTTTTAATAGCATCAAAACTTAAAATTGCCTTAGCTAAACACACACTACAAAAAGCTTGCCTATGTGTAGTAAATATTTTAAGTTCTATCGTTAGTTCGTGTTAAAAAATATTATATGCACACGATCTTGCTGCTAGTTGTCGTCGTGAATAGTAAGCAATAGAAATATTAACTAAAAACAAATATTATATGTAAAAATATGCGACTAGAAATATGCGACTATTAGTCAGTATTCGACAAAAATAAACTATTGACTAAATTTTAAACCCTAGTTTAATATATATATTTTCAGCATATGTTGTTAAAATCACTTAAAAAAGTGAAATTAAATTAAACAGTCGTTTTTACGAAAAGCTAAGAAAAAAAAAAATGCAATAAAAATATGCATTTAATGCCAAATAAGTAAAAATATGTGCGCCCCGGTAGGCTAGTTTGTAACGTGCTGGCTTATCAGTGCGGGGGTCGTGGGTTCGATTCCCACCAGAGGCACTGGTCTGTTTTCGCTACAACGCGCCGAAGTGCTAGTGCTCGGTTAGGGTAATAGTATATAATTTGTAATTATATGATTATTAATTAAAAAAAAAAAAAAGTAAAAATATTCATTTAAATTTATTTTCATCGGGATAAACATTAATTGCATTTATAGTAATTAAATGTGCTAAAGTCCCAAAACTTATTTAACAAATTGCGAAAAGCAATCTGATGTAGGCGTGTCCCTATCCGGATTTCATTCTTGCCTAAGGAAATCTTCAGGGGACTTGTTATTAGACTTTCTAGAGATATTTGTTATGTTAAATCACAAACTCAATGAGAATTTCTTGTCCTCGTCTAGGAGCGAGATTCAAAATTTAAAATATCAAAGAAAAAACAAAAACAACAACAAAAAATTGTCACAATTGGCTTTGTCATCTTCCAAATACTACTCTGTTTTTTTGACAGACCTAGCAATGTAGTGACGTTTATTCAAGTAAATCAACAATAGAAAATCATATGTTTTCTATTAGTGTCAGTTACATTTAAATTTGCACAAGCACCTGCATATTTGTTATTTAAATTTATTTTTTGATATTTTAAATTTTGAATCTCGCTCCTAGACGAGGACAAGAAATTCTCATTGAGTTTGTGATTTAACATAACAAATATCTCTAGAAAGTCTAATAACAAGACCCTTGAAGATTTCCTTAGGCAGGAATGAAATCCGGATAGGGACACGCCTACATCAGATTGCTTTTCACAATTTGTTAAATAAGTTTTGGGACTTTAGCACATTTAATTACTATAAATGAAATACTCATTTATAGCAAAATATGCAAAAAATATGCACTAACAAATCGATGCCATTTTAACACAAATTCTATGATTCGCAAAGATATTTTGTTGACCCTTAAGGGGTAAAACATGAAATTCCGGTCCCTGGTTATTATTAATACGTTCATAGTTTGCAAAAAAAATAATTAGAGAATGTAGGAAATACAAATTTTTATTGTAATTGAAAGAAACAAATAATTTTTTTTATAAAAAAAAATATTCTTAACCTACTAAAAAAATAATTGTTAAAAAATAGGTTTTTAATAATTTTTACAGTGGTTTTAAAATGTTTGTAGTAAAACACTGTCAGTTATAGTTACGACATTGTGTTAGTTGTTTTTACTACAGTTGTTAGTTGTTTTCATCAGTTAAAAACAACTACACTTTTATTTATTTTAATGGTAAATACCCTTGTCGCCTTTTTAACTAAATTTACAATTGTTTTAATTGTCATTTTCAGTAGATTCTACTGTCAAACTTTTTTTATATGTATTATGCAAAAAAAAACGCGTTTTCAAAAAACGTGCCTTATTCCAGCGAGGCATTCAAATATAGAGTTTAAAAAAAATTTAGTTTAAATAAATTTAAGGCGAGTTGCTTGGTAAGCTTTCTGTTGTAAAGAACTTTTAATTTCTGTAAAAAAAAAAATATTGCAGTTTCAAACTTTTGTGTATAGGTGGATTTCAAAGAGTCGTCAATTCAACTTTTCCTTTCCCTTCAAACTTACCATGTAACCTTCTTAGACAATATTTAATACCAGTTGTACTGTGTGTCGCCTTATATGTGGAGGAGGGCAGAGTTAACTTGGCATGTAATGGTTGTACGGGTAACGCTTCTAGTGGATACACTGTATGATAATTATCAATTTCCATGGGTAGGGCATGTTGTGCTGCTTCGCTGGCATCTAACATTAAATTCGAGATCTCGTTGCGCGATAAAACTTCAGCTCGCATTTCGTCGGGTAGAAAGAATGCCGATTCTAATTGTGTTTTCGGTTGCATTGTTATAACATTTGAGGCAGGACCGGGATACACATGACCCGTATACATTAATGAAGGTTGTACTGGTGTTATGGGTGCCACGCCTGCGGGGCCGCTGTGATGTGATGACACAGGATCGACAACACCACTGGGTACACCGACTGGATTAGTAGTCTGGCTGGTTGTATGATTGGCAGTTGGATAAAAGTATATTGTACCACCAACATTTTCCTAGGGAAATTAAATTCGATTATAATTCTTTGTGGGTTAACAATCTTTGTTTGCTCTTTTCTCACCTGATGCACATTGGCTGGTAGTGTTGTGGGTATGGGTGAAGCGTGCGGTGTTATGCGTGGTGGAGATTTTTCACCTATACTTGAGGGCGATTCATTGCGCAGCAAACTATTGCGTCCACCTTTTAATGGAGTCGTTGTCATTCCCACGTATCCTTGACTGGCACTCGGTGGTCCGATTTGTTGCGTGCCGCCGTTTACGAGACTGTGTTGTTTCTGCTGCTGTTGTTGCTGTTGTTGTTGCTGCTGCTGTTGTTGTAATTGTTTTTGTTGTGCCACGGCAGCGGCTGTTGCTTTTTGTAAACCCAACATAGAGGGTGTACCATTAACCGATTTAGCTGCTTGTGTATTTGTGGTAGTTAGACCATTAACCGTATTACCGGCTACACCATTTAACATGGGAGTATGATATGGCGAATAGAAATTGGGTGATGAATTGATACGTGTTGGAATGAATTCAGGTGATTGTGGTGTTACCTAAATATTAGAAAAATTACGGTTATATTCAGATATTTTTTTACAGTCTACAGTTAGTTTTTACTCAAATAGTTACGAAAAATTTCGAAATCTTGTCAATAAAAAGTTTAAGTTTAACCAAGTTTACGTTTTTACACGAATAATGGGTGCTCCCATAAAAATGCATCAATAGAAGAGTTGGAGATTTGAACCATGGCTAAATAAATAAATGCTTAATATGCTGAATATCGCATAGCAATCGAAAATTCGTGATATATGTATCTTACAAGGGGAGTCTCTCGATGGGTTCTCATATGGATATGTGATAAAGCAACAAGAGCACAGCGGCCAAATCTCATGTTTAGGGGGTACAAAGTGAGGTAAACAATTAACGCATTTTTTGGGGTTTTCGTCTTATTTTTAATCATTTCAGAGAAATTTTAGACAAATGGGTTACAAAATGAAAGAGCTTTTGTAGACGCATTAACTGGTATACGAATAGGGTTTGAGAATTTCCGAACTTTTTCATTTCCCGGGATTCCCGGATAAAATTATAAATTACCCGGAAATCCCCGGGAAATTGATTTTTGTATTTAAAACCAGTAATTTGATACTAAGGAACGTTTTTTTTTTTTGTTAAAAGGAAGTTTTTATTAAAAATCGAACAATCGAATCACTTATGTATTATATTTGTACAAACAAAAACATATTAAGGGGGGACATGACATTGGCCGTTTTTTGAAATCGACTTTTTTTATAATTTGGTATTTTAGTAAATATTCTTAAGATTTTAAAATTCATGGAAAAATTCCTACGGGTTCAAAAGTTACAGCCGGATTAGTGAGAGCACATTTTTAATTTTCGCGCTACCTACGTACGGCTGGTATATACTTGTTTTTTTGTTCACAAACTTTGAACGCGGTTATCTCGAAACCATGTTTTTCGTACTGGTTGCGGCACTAGCGGGTTAATTTTTTGACGATTTTTTTTTTGTATTTTTTTAAACTTGATTCGCTTTTGTATGCACGAGATTTTTTTAAATTTTTTTCGATTTTTTATGAATTTTTAAAGTCAATATTATTTTTCGAAAAAACACACTTTTAAATTTGGAACATCACCAAAAATTTAAAAAAAATTTAAAAAAAAGCTCGTGTCATACGATAACCAATTTTGTTAAGATTTAAAAAAGTATTTTTTTTTTCCAGATCGGACAATTTTTGCGACTCCCAGCGCTGCAACCTCGAGGCCCCGTTTTTTTCTCTGCCGCCAGTTTGGAGCTCTATAAAACCATGTTGGAGTGAAAAATATATTTTTTGATTTTTTTTTCTTGTAATTTGTTCAATTCTCAATTTTGGAAAAATGTTTCTTTTTGACTGAGTTATGAATTTTTAAAAAAGGTCTGTTTTCTCTGCCGCGAATGTAATGTCCCCCCTTAATTAAATAATTTGAGATAATTTTAAATTAAAAATAAATATTATACATTATTAACCAACCACAATGCACGATGTTAATTTTAAGTTACACCTTAAAGTCAATTTTTTTGCCCAACATAATTTGACATTTCTTTGTTTCAGTGTTTGTTCTACGAAAATGGGCGTTCAAATCAAAATGCATTTCGTGCACTTCGTGATTTTTTTGGTCAGCATAATCAACCAAATGTGTCCACAATCGGGAGAATTGTGCGCAAATTTCAGAAAACCGGGTCTGTAGAAAATGTGAAAACACCTGTGCATGCTCGCCCAGTTCGGTTTGCGGAAAACATTGCTGTTGGTCTCGATAGTGTGGCAGAAGAGCCGTCAACCTCGACTCGTCGTCGTGCCCAACAATTGATTATTTCACGAACATCACTAATGCGAACTTTGAATAAAGATTTGAATTTAAACGCTTACAAGGTTCAATTGACTCAAGAGCTTAAGCCTACTGACCATTTCAAGCGTCGTCAATACGCCGAATTCAATGACCGTGTTAACTCAATTGGCCGCCACGATCATGTGACTTGACACCGTTAGACTTCTTTCTTTGGGGATACAACATTTAAAAGAAACAGTGTACGTCAATAAGCCAAGAACAATTTAATAGCTAAAGGATGAGATAATTCGGCACATTAACGACATTGAACCTCAATTATGTCTCAGAGTCATTGAAAATATGGACCATCGGATAGAGGTATGCCACCGAAGCCGCGGCGAGCATTTGGCCGATAATTTGTTTCACACATAATTGTCATAGATCCTTCTATCATAATACAAAATATTAAGATAATTCTCTGAAAACTTTTTGTTTTATTTACAATTAACATCGTGCGATTTGGTTAGACCACCCTTTACATCAGTTCGTTAAAAAAAATAAGCTTTTAAGTCTACTAAAACATTTAGTAATTCGCTTGACATCCAATTTCGAATTTTTGTGACAAAATTTCGAGCAACGGAGAAAACCCGTTCAATATCTACCGATTTTGGCTTTATTGCATTATATAAATCATCTAAATTTTGAATCCGCATATAGCTTGCTTCATATAAAGCAGTTTATACTTTTAGCAAAATATTTTTGCTTTTTTGAATTGGCATTGTTTATAGCATTTTTTTTTAGTTTCATTGTGAAAGATTCATCGACTTGGATTTCAGATATATCATTGTAACTGCTGGACATTTCAGAAATGGATTGATCAAATATTCGTTTTTAAATTGGTCTAGCATACAATTGTAAAGAGCTTTTGTATGTTTTAGAATTGCCAGGTGTTTTTTTGAAAATTATGTTTTTATAAACAAAAGCTGATCAAAAAGTGTATTTATAACAGCATCAGCTACTAAACAATTATAATCTTGTCGACTTAGTGCTACAACTGTGTGTGATATCAAAACTTCAATTAACATCTACAGGACATGGTCATGTTAACCCTCAAAACGTCCTAAGCTTTTTTCCACGAAATTTTTTCCACGTCTTCTGCTTACTTTAAGCGATATAGGCCAATATAAGTTTATAGTGAATCTCAAAAACTAATTCATAAAAATAAATATGTTCTTTAGAAAGAATTACTCTTACCAAGATGTAACTACAATTCAAAAAGTACAAATTTTGTATTTTTACTTAAGAAGATATGGCGATTTTAGTTTTTTGGAAAATGCGAAATTGGCGAAAAAGCACCTTAACTTAAATATATATTGTTCAAATTTAAAAGGTTTGGTACAAGTACTAAATATAATTTTTCTGCAAAATTTCATGAAAATCCGTCCATATGTTTTCAAGTTAAGGTGATCTCCTTTAGAGGTATCCTGTTGGAATCCTGTATGTCCATAGACCAAAATAAGATATTTTTTAAAAGGGTTAACCTTCAATCTCACTACCAACGGCTTCTAGTCAAAATGAATATGTTTTTATGATTTTGATGATTATGTTTATTTCAAAATGTTTATTTTTTGAAATTTTACGAAATTTTAACTTTAACACTTTCTCGCTTCCAAACTGTGCCCTGCAACCACAAAAGAGTACTTCGTCTTATATTTTGAAAACATGGTTTTCTATCGAAAAAGCTTAAATTCTTATTATAAAACACTAAATTGGCTAATTTATGGCCAATTTAAAACTACCCCGCCTGGAGGCGGGCTTGCCGGTTAGAGGGTTATATTTGACTTAGCAAATCTTGCCTTTAAAAATTAAAAAATCATAGCCGAATATAAAAATGCTGAGAAATAAAATAGTTCTGCATTAATTAATTATTAAAATTTTTCCGAAAAAATTTCGTCGGGAATTCTTGTACCCCAAAGCCTATATACAAAGCATGTCCGATAACTTTCTAGTAGTGTTCTTTCAAAAAATGTTTTTTAAGTGATATTAATACTGGCGTTTTGTTAAAGAATTATAGTTGAATTAAGAAAAAAATATGTATATTAATGTCTATTAAATTTAATCGAGGGGTGTCTGAGCTTTTTTCGACATTCGTAATTGTGGGGCTTTTATGCGACTTTTTCCGAAGAGTATTTAAAACTATATTCTAAATAAATGGCAGGCCTAACACACAACATAAGCAAAATATGGGTATCAAAATTTGTGTTTTCTCGAGTAAATTGGAACTGGTTTCAAAAAATCAAAATCTCATTAGTTACAGATATGTTTCGATACAAAAATGTATTACATTTTGTCCCAACTTCTAATCCTTAAACGTGAAATTGAGCCACTACAAAAACGCGTTGCCCTTATTTCCAAATTTCAAATTTCATCGAAGAGAACCTATCGCGAGACTCCCCTTGTAAGTCAAAGCCAATTAACGTTTTTTAATAGCATTTCTTGCATTAAGAAATTCATAAATCATAGCCAATTAAAAATAAAAATGCTAAGAAATTAAATATTACTGCATTGACTGATTATTTAAATGATTAAACTTCCCGAGAAAACGGGAAAATTATCACTGGGGATTCCCGTACCATAGTTGCAGTTTCCGGAATTCTTAAAAGTTAATTTTATAGGCATTTTGTTTAATCCATTTTATACTACTAAACGATACCGTTCGAATTTTTTGACGACATTTTGTAGAAAGGTGTAGTGGTGTCTCAATAAGCTTTGTCTGAAGCTTTTGTATACTTATTGGGCCATCTAGCGGTTGTATTCGCAACTCAAATTCAAACTTTGGAGTTTTGTATGTATTTAAGATTTTTTAAAATTTTGTTGTTAAAGCAAATATAAATCAATCTGTTATACACAATTTGATCCATCAGTTTTATACAATTTCTGAGAATTTTTTAAAAATATTGGTGTTTTTAGACAATTTTTCAATACTTTAATATTATGGCAACACAGGCGAAAATCAATTTTTAAAATTAGTTTATTTGTTGAAACAAAATACAGTTGTTTTTCGATTTAACGAACTACATAATGTCAGCCCTGAAAAATTCGTTAAACCGAGTACTATTTATGACAAAGTTTGTTTAATCAAAAACTATGGAAATAACAACTCTAAAATTTTTTGGAGAATGCCTTTATTATTATTTTAATTATAAACAGAGTAATAAATAAAATAAATGCAATTCATATGAATTTGTATTGAGATTTGATCAGAATCCGAAATCAGAATCAGAAAACGCAGCCAGAACATCGTTGGGGAATCCCATTTCTCTATATGTCTATTGCTTTTGCATATTGTTTGCCGAAATCTTTGTATTTGCATCTCATTCTATACTTAAGACTCTAATTTTGTATTTGTTCGTTATATAGAGTACAAAATTACGGTACAAAGTAACGGTGTTCGTAATATAAGGTACTCAACTCAAAATTTTTATGAGTTCGTTAAATCCCGAATTCGCTAAACCGATGGTTCGTTAAATCGGAAAACTACTGTAGCTAATTTTGATATAATTTTTATTAAAAATAAATATTATGTTTTTTCGACCTTTAGTTGTGTGGCGTCGAACTTGAATAATTTTCATTGCGCAACTAAAGGTCGAAAAAAACATAATTTATTTTTAATAAAAATTATATCAGACTTGTATAAAAGACAAGGTATGGTCTTGTTTACTACTTCCCCTGTACATTTTGTTTTTAAAAAAACAAATGTACAAAACAAAAGGAAAAGAAACAAAAACAAAAACCTGTATTGAATATTTACCAAAGGTAGACATATACACAAAAACAAGTTTTAAATTTATTTTTTGATCAATGGTGATAATCTTTTACTTCGAGCTCATATATTAGTTCTCATGTAGTGAGTAAACTAGTTTATATGAATGTTTGATGTTTGGCATTTGATTGTTACCTCTTTCAAAACGTGTTCTGATGATGAGAACCTAGAAAATTCCCGAAATATATCTATCAACACATTCCTGAAAGGGTCAAATAATAAATTTTAAAACAAAAACTATACAGAATATTTGTTAGGACAATATCCTAATAAAGAAATATAGAGCATGGCCTCAAACTTGAATAATTTTCATTTTCAAAATAGCTAATTTTTCACAATAAAAAAGAAAATTGATAAATTTTCTGCATATTAAAGTTGTTGATCCGATCTTTTAATTTTTCATGAAAAGTACATACACTGCGTTGCATAACTATAATTACAAATGATTTTTGCTGTTTTTTCTAATATTACAAACAATTGTTTTTAATAGTGTGATAACTGATCTCTTATTGTGTAAAATTTAAGAGATTACTTAATTAATTTAAGAGAAAAATTGTGTAATAATATTTTGTTAGTGTTTCATAACTATAATTACATATAACGGTAAACAAAGTAGAATAGCATATAAAGAAAAATTCAAGAATTTTTTTTATACACTTTTAATTAAGTTTTTACAATTTTAATTAACATATTTAAGTTTAAGTGGCTAGAGATTTCGGGAAATTGCTAGCAAAATAAACAGTTCACATGTGGCTGTCACAAATTTTGCAAATACTCCGAGTGCAAACATGCTACCCGAAAAAAGCTTTCTGATCGGGACCGGAGTAAAATAATCAACTGTGCCAGCAAGTTAATGAAGATCCTCAATCACATAATCGATGAATGTAAGGTAAATGTGTCCAAATCAACCAAACAACGGCTCTTAAATGATTCCCAGAGAAATACTCGCCAAAAACTCATTTCTGTGTCAAGGTTATTACCGCTTCACAAAACAGCTCGACTTGAACTCACTAAAAGGAAACCTACTGGAGAAAGATAAGTCAATAATCGCTGTTGTTGGTAGGACTGTTTAAACATAAATTTCTTTTAAAGGTGATTTTTTTCTGGTGAGAAAAAGTTCAATCTTGATGGTCCAGATGGTTTGAACAGCGACTGGAGAGAACTGCGTAAGGAATCACGACATTTCTCAAAAAAAAATTTTGGAGGCGTTTAATTTTCAAATATTTTTTTTAACGTTAAAACAACCAAAAACAAATTACTTAAAGTAAAATTTTTGGATGACAAAAAAAATTTCAGAAATTCAAAAATTTTGATTTTATAAAGCATCGAAATCAATATAATTTTTGAAGAATATATGAATATCTCATTGCATATTAGTCAAATTGAAATCACGTCTTCCAGTCCATTGATTTATATTTAAATTTTCATTATTAATTGGAATGTGAAACAAAAAAGTAGTGCGGATTTCCAAATAATTTTATGAAGTTATATCAAATTTGATCAAATTATATATAACATGATCAAATTAGATAGACCCATTTCTCGGATCAAATTATAATTATCAGATGAGATCCCATGGGATCTCAAGCTATAAGGTTATGTATGCCATTTTTCGGATCAGCTATGATATGATGTGATAAAGAATTATATATGAGACTATATCGCTCATTTACTGAAAGACTGTCATAAGTCAAAAAATGCGATTGTGTAAAAATTTCATATTAATATCATGTATACTTTTCGATATAGAGGATAATATATTTTATTTTCTCTTCAAAGTGGGTGCAAAGAGTATATAATTCATAGAGAAACTGTGCTACTCGCGGCTCTCTATAATTAGCGAATTCGCACACAACTCTCACTAAGAGAAAAATACATTAAAACCCCCCATTTATAAAAAAACGTAACCAAATAAATAGAGAAAAGGTCGAGCGAGGCAGATATGCATTGAAAACTTTAAACTTGTTTTCTGCAAAATCGTGTTTTTTGAGTTATGTCAGTCATGCAGTAAATGTGCGATATGTATATGATTATATATACCTATATCGGAACTTTTTTCCATCGATTAGGTACAAAGTTTAAAAATGTATTAACATTAGCAAAACAAATTATTACCACGCTACACCAAATTCCCCTATTTTTTATTTGAATAACAATTTATTGTGTTATGATTTAAGTTGAAACTTTTTAAAAAATTAAACTTTTCTATTAACAAGAATTTGGGACACACCACAAGACAATCAATTTTAAGTGAAGGAAAATTGGACAAACCATACATAATTTAATAAAGTTGTTAACAGATTTGTACTAACTACCAACACACAAAGATCACATATTATTTTTTAATGTTAAACTAATTGATTTTAACGTGAATTATATTTAATTAACATTATTTTTAGTACTATCGTTATACTAACATAATTGTGGGGTTTACATTTGTATAACTAAAATTTTACCTGAGACTTTTTAATTGACAAAGGTGAGCCCATGTTAGGCAATAAAAACTCCGGATTAGGACCATATGCTGGTGTAGCAACGTTTTGTTGATTCTTAAAAAAATATCAGTGTTTTTTAGTTTTTGTACACATACAAAAAAAAAAAAAAAATAATACAAGAGAAATATTGTATTAGAAAATTTGTTAAATACAAAATATAAATTTTTAAGAATATAAATAACAAACTTTTTTAACAAAAAAAAAATTTACAGATTTTAACATTTTGTAGTTAAATTTGAAATAAAATTTACTATTAAAAAAAATTAAACCTACAAAAATGTAATTTTTAAATATCCGGCCATATCCCATTCAGACTTATATTTAATTTTTTTATTTTTAAATACCCAATCTAGACAGAAAATTTAATTTAGCAAAAAGTGGACTAATTCAGCTCATTTTAAGGTTGCTTATGAAAATAATTTTTTTTTTTTTATCACAACTTTTTGAAATCAAAAGTAAAAAACAAGTTTTACGCATCGAATAAAGGACACAAATCTGAAAATTTAAAGTGCTGAAAAAATTATCAATTCGAAGCGAATGTAGCGAATTTTCGCTTTTTAGCCTAAAACAGTGTTTCTCAACGTGGGGCGCAATTTCACCATTTTAGGGGGGCAATGGGCTAATTATTGTAAGTTGTTTAACTTTTCATAGTTTTTAATATATAAAAATAAAATTCTGCAGAATAAAAAAAACCTGTATTTTTATATACTTACTTATATACCATTACCATCGTCATATTTAGTAGAAACCGGATTTAGTGTCATTAGTGATTTGTTATAAAAAAAATAAATCGTCTGGAAATCACAAATCACTGAGACTTACGATTAAAATTAACAAAGTTAGAACCTGATTTAAAAACCCTTTGCAGCCTGCACCAAGCTCAAGGATCTCATTAATTTTTAGAGTATTTATTATTTATTCTATCTTTATAACAAAAATACATGTACATTAGAGCGACTCAAGTTGTATGGAAGCGAAATTCGTGCAAGGTGTACCCCCCTCAAAATGAACATTGGTATTTTTTATGATGACATCTAAAATATTTCGGACCCGGAACAAAAAATTCAAATAACGTTTTTTTTTTACAGAATATCCTTAAAAAAGGACATGGATGATCGTCCTTGGACAAATTGTATATACAGTTGGACACGCCTTAAAAAAACCTTTCTTATGATATACATATTGTATATGTTGGTAAGGAAACAGATTCTCAAATTAACAAAACATGCAAAAAATAGACCCATTTTCAAATTGGTCCAGCTCACGAGAGATCAAAGCTGGAGCCGAAATATTTTAAATGTCATCTTAAAAAAGTCCAAGGTTCATTTTTAGGAGGGTACATCGAGCACGTTTTTTGGTGAGTCGCTCTAATGTACATACATCCATTGAATTAAACAAATTGTTAGGTGTGTTTTTTATTTAAAGTACTCTCTATTGTACAGAAAAAAATGAGGGGGGACATGTGAAATTTTTTAACCCAAAAGTGGGGCACTGCCCAAAAAAGGTTGAGAAACACTGGCCTAAAGGGTCTTGAACACTTCTTACTAAAAATACAATCAGGGCAAAAAGGTTTCATTATATTGATGATATTCTTTTATAAATCGTTTGTCAACAATTAATCATCATATTTATGAAGTTTTCATAAATATGATGAAAAGTTTCATTGATGAAAAGTTTCACTGATGAAAAGTTTCATTGATGAAAAGTTTCATTGATGAAAAGTTTCATAAAAATATATGACAAATGTTTCATAGATCTTCATCATTTCATAAAAAAGTTGCATAAAGTTTGAGCAAATAAATTTTATATTTTTATTGAAATTGAAATTTTTTATTTGGAATTTAGAAAAAAGCCATTGCAATTTTGACCTGCTGACTTATCTAAAATTTACCAAAGTTTATAGTTATGAATGTCATATTTAGGCCTGCTAACTTATTTCAAAATAACCAAAGTTTTAGGCTTAACCATACTCATAAATGTCCAATTTATATGGCAATATATGTGGTTAAACTCTGATTATTTGTAGAAAAGTTACTCGCCCTTATATGGAAATATCTGTGGTTAAACTCTGCACTCAGGACCAAAGCTTTATCATATTTATGAAAAACTTCATATGTATGAAGAAAAACATCATTAATTTTCGTCCAATGTTAACGATATATCAAAAAAGATGAATTTAGATAGTGGTTATGCTAAAAAGCCTCGAAGAAGACCTACTCCTGTACATGATTATCCAATTGGTCATTATCAAGTTCCATCGGGAACTCCTGATAATGCAGGGCTCTGCAACTGAGGTTCAACCACCAAAAGAATTGACAAATGATGTAAAAGTTGAGAAATATGAATGAAGAGAAATATGATGAAGTTGTATCATAAAATTATTGACTGGCTTCTTCATATTTATAAAATGTTTCATAAATATGAAGAAGTTTTATAGCTTTCCATGAAATGTTTCATAAATGTTATATAACGATTTATTAATATGACGAAGCATATTCATAAATTTTTAGGAAATCAAAAATTTTCTTTGCTAGCGTACAAATACGATAAAGGCTACAGCCAATGAAGACAATTTTTTTTTAATACATTATTTTTAAAAGCCAATATTCTTGCAAGTGTAATTCAGAATATACAAATTAATACACAGAATTTCAAATTAAAATTTAGAAAATATGAATTGATATTAATTTTTTTATTAAAATTCAGAAAAAATAATATTAAGTTATGAATTTTCATTTTGAATTTAAGATTTTCTGACTTTAAAGTGATGTTATACACTCAAAGAAAAAGCATTATAATATTTATGAAAAACTTCATAAATGTGATGAAAAACTTGATTGATTTTCGTAAAATGTAACAATTCATAAATATGATGAAGCTGTTTCATAAATGTGCAACTTGATGACAGGCTTTTTCATATTTATAAAATTTTTCATAAATATGATGAAATTTCAAATCTTTTAATGAAATTTTTCGTAAATATTTTTTTTAAATATTTCATAAATAGAATGATGCAGTTATATAAATTTTTACGAATGTTTCCTGAATTTGTATGAAATGTGTTATAAACATTATGCAACGTTTCATATTATAGAGGAGTTCGCTTTTTTTATAACGAACGATTTTTCTGGTCGCAAAAAATTTTCTAACATATTTCATACAAAATAATAAGGTTATAACGAACATCGTTTATAACTGATCTTCGTAAAAATTGTTATGCTTATAACTAACATATAAAAAATCGAGAACGTAAAATGAAAAATGTGCTGCTAAACTTAAAAAAATTTAGATTGTTGTTTAAAAATTTAATAAAAAAGAATTTAAAAATTGTAAAAAACGTAATTAAATAAATGAATTGTTTGAATATTACAATAGAACACTTTATTTTATTTAAGTCAATTTAAGAAAAAATCCAGAAATTTTAATAGTTTTTGGAAAATGTTTACCACGCTTATAGTGAACTTACCCAGCCAGAAATTGCCAATGGTCTGAAAAATCAAGCACTGGCAGAGCACTGTTTGCCAATGGTCCAACAAATAAAGTCCTGGCAAAGCACTGATTTACAACGCTCTGCCAATGTTAGTAAAAAGTGCTTTGCCAGTACTTAATTAACAAAATTTACAACAGTAAAAATAATAAAAGCACTGGCACAGCCCTAGCTTAGAACGCTCTACTAAAGTTTGTGCAAAAGTGCTGTGCCAGTACTTGATTTACAAAATTTACAACCGTAAAAATAAAAAAGCACTGGCACAGCACTGGCTTAGAACGCTTTGCCAACATTGTCAAAAAGTGCATTGCCAGTACTTATTACCAAAATTTACAACCGTTAACATAATAAAAACAGTGGCACAGCGCTTGTTCACAACGCTTTCCCAACGCTGGTCAAAAGTACTTTGCCAGTGCTCGATTTACTAAATTTACAACCATTTGTTTAATAAAAATAACAAATGAATAGTATTATTAGTATTAAATTAATTTAAAATCAACTAACCATAAGCATATGGTATTCAAATCAAATTCATACACTAAAAAAAAGTCAGTAAAGTCAGCACCATTTTTTGCTCAAAATATCCTTGTAGAAAAATTGTTAATTTAGCGTATTTAAAAACTTTTCTAATCTATACCTTTATAAAATTTAAAATTACAAGATTGGAAAAATTCAAAACTAAATTGCAATTTATTTGAAGTTAAGAAAATTAAGGTCTCCTATGATTAGTGTCCGACCGAGTACTCGGCTTCGAAATTCGGCCAAAAAGTGAAGTTCGGCCAAGTTCGGTGTTCGGCCAAATTTGGCCGAACTACCGAACTTTTTATGATTATTTATAAAAAGCACAAATAAATAACAACTGTTGTTACATTTACTTTTCAGAATTTACAAAAAAACTACATAAAAAATACATCGTTGAATATGATAGAATACTAAAAAAAAACAACGATATCTAAATATCAATGTGTGTGAAAAAATTTCAAAAAGCCAAAAGAGTTTAAAACAAAATTTCCAGAAATATACCTACAAAACTTATAAACAAATAATCAAATTTAATGCGATATAATTTAAATAAACGTATACTTTTATATTTTGCAATTAGTTTCGAGTGGTAAGTAATCCTAAAAAGAGAATAACAGGTTCATCAATTTGGGATAGACATGATGCAGTACCAGACTTAGAAGTAGCAGAACCAAACGAAAATTTTATTGAAAAAGAAATTAAAATGTTTATTACGGAGCCTTTAAGTCCCGAAATATAAATATATTTGAGTATTGGAATTCAAGTCCGTTTACAAATTTAAAAGCTGTAGCAATAAAATATTTATCATCCCCACCAACTAGTGTAGCTAGCGAACAGCTTTTTAGCGCTGCCGGACAGATGTATTCTGATAGACGAAGCAATCCCAGCAAAACCACATATTACCAAATCATGGGTAAAGTAATGTATCGCCATAGGGCTTCATGCATTACTTTACACGTTACATCACTGATGAATTTTACAGGCGATGAGCCTCAAAGTAACTCATTACCTTGTAGTGGGTAAAGTAACTGGTTACTTATATGGTTACATGGTGGAAAAAAGTAATGTGTCTATAAATAGATTTTCATAAAAAAAAAATGCATAAAAATTTTTTTTACAGATATTTTTTTTTAATTAAATAAATAACTTTTTTTTTATTAAATAAATAACTTTGTCATGCTGGGATTCGAACCTGGGATCTCTGGTATTTAATATGTTAAATACCATTGCAATTAGTTAGGCGAGAACTTTACCAACTGAGCTATCGATACATACAATATTTTATTGCTTAATATGTAGATAAGTTGTTGTGCTTCGTGTTTTCGTTCGTAATATCAAAAATATACACCTTACCATTATGCTTACAAAAAATCACAAAGTAATGTGTCTATAAATAGATTTTCAAAAATATATATTAATAATTATTTTACGTTATAATTCATGCAGTATGTAATTGATGATCGGTAAGTCATTATTTTATGTTTTAAAGTTATGTAAAATGTAATGAGGTCTCATTACAAGGTAATCCATGAGTGTTCAATTCTCGGTAACTCATTACTTCTTGTTGGAAAATAATTATACATATAAGGAGTACACATTACAAGGTAATGCATTACTTTATCGCACCCATTACCAAAGTTTTGCTGGGATTCACATGGTGTGAATGCGGAAAAATTGCTTTTCTGTCATTGCAATATCAAACTTTTTAACTTTAAATATTAAATATTAAAGTTTAAGTTTTTTTTTTCTATATCAACTTAAAAATCAATCAACTATTTTTCACTATAAAATATGGTACAAATATTTTATTCTTTTTTTGTACTTAAAATATATAAATATTTTCCAAACATGATTTTTTACAAAAATATACCTATAAATTTGTATTTTGTTTATGTTTAATAACTTTTTGGTTTAAATTTATTGATCTAAAAAAACAATTTATATTTTTTTTTATTAAAACAAAAAGTTCGGCTTCGGCCGAACATTGATATTATGGCCGAAGTTCGGCTTCGGCCGAAAAAAATTAGTTCGGTCGGACACTACCTATTATAGTCAGCACAAAGTATAGTTTTTGTACTAAAATTTTACTTAAGACATTTATTTTCAAATTTCTTTCTTTAGTAAAGTCTTTACTTAAGTGAATTACAAAGTAGGACTATACAGTTCAAAAATAAATCTCGGTTTCATATATAATATTCTTAATTTAATTAAACATTTTTTTTTGAAAATTTTACAATTTTTTAATTTAAAAAATTTGAATTTTCCCAATTTTTAAAGAAAATCTTTTTTTTTTACAAATTTAAATTTTCTCTATGAAAAATTACAAGTTCACAGTCAGAATATAAAGGATTCTTTTAATTGAATTTTATTTTAATTTATATTGCAGAAATTTAATTTGTATGTTTATTTTTTTACATAATTTTATTATTTTAAAAAATAAAACCAAAATTTTATAAAAAAAATTATAATAAGTACACTGTTTTTTTTTTATTAATTTATTAGTTGTTTTACCAATGCTTTGCCAACGTTTTAAAATTATGATTTTTGTGCTGGCGAAGTACTCATTGCCAGTGCTTTGACAACGTTTCAAAAAAGAAACGGCCAAGCCCTGCCCGGTGTTATCGTTTTGGGGTTGGCAAAGCACTTAAATCTTCAGAAATCCAACGCTTTGCCAACGCTCATACCACCGTTGAAAGCACTGGGCCAATGCTTTGCCGTTTCTATTTTTCTGGCTGGGTAGTTTATAACGAACAAAATGGTACGGTCCTATTCTATTTATAATTAAATTCTATTTATAATTAAGAACGCATAAAATATTATTTAATTGTTTTTTTTTATAATTTTTGATTTTTAAAAAATCTATGTGCGAGTAACTTTTATATGAATAACCAGAGTTTAACTTTAACCAAAGATATTGCCATATAAATACGACATTCATAACTGTGAATTATATTTTGGCTAATTTGAGTTTATTTTTATAATTAGCAGGTCTACATTGCTGATTCTATTTTCTAAATTTCAAATAAAAAAAATTAAAAATTTCAATTTATTTACACAAAGTTTACGAAATTTTTTTCTAAAATAATGAAGATCTATGAAACATTTGTCTTGCATTTTTATTAATATGTTCATCATATTTATGAAAATTTCATAAATATGATGAATAATTGATGACAAACGATTTATGAAACAATATTATCAATATAATGAAATTTTTTTCCCTGAGTGTATAGATAAACCATACAAAAAATTTAAAATTTACAGAAAATTTTTTTTTTTTAACTTAAGTTATCGAAAATCTACCTAATCGATCCATCCTAATGCATATATTTGTAAAAATAACCTGTAGAGTAAATATTTAATATACGAAATATACGAAAAATAATAACAATAATGAATATAAAATAAAATTAATATTAAAATACGAGTATGTATGTCAAGATTGTTCTTTAAAACGGGTCGTTAAATAAAGAATAATATCACACACACACACCCACAAAGCAAACAAAAATATTGCGGCGACAATTTATATTAAATGGAGGGATTATGAATAAAAAAAGGGGAATAATTAAGAAAACTTTGACCTAAAAAGGTGTAGTAACTGACTAAACTTCAGTAAAATGATATGCTAACAACTTCGAAAAATGTTCTTATATAAATGTTTTTTTTTTTATAATTTGATCGTATTAGTCATAAATTTAAATTATAACTTATTAACATTTGACTAAATTATTGCACAATTTAATTGCTGTCAATTACAACTTACCATATATGTTGCAAGTTTACTTTCAGAGGGTATGCCATTTGATGGGGAATAAAAAATTGGATCCATAGCAGCCGTATCTAAAATGAACAAAAAACAAATAAAGAAGAAAATTTAATTAAAATTTGTGTTAACGTTTTTTTTTTTTTTCTAAATTAAACATCAAAGAAATTGAAAAATATATCAAAGATTACAACAAAAAAAAAAAAAAAAACAAAACAATTTAAAAGAAAAATAAATTTTAATTTTTGAATAGATCATGAAACACATTTATGACTATGGAAAGTGAAATTATTTGCAATTACATTCGTACACTCATAAAAAAAAAACCGCACAAATGGTTGAAAATTTAGCTAACTATGTCAACACAAACTAGTACCTGAATTTGCACCAGGAGAATTTTCAATGAAGTTGAGAATCACAGTCTGCTAAATTTAGGCAGACGTGGATCCAGGGTGCGGAAGAAGAGTACATAGCGACCCCCCCAAAAAAAATCAACAAAAAAAAAAAAAGAGAGAAAAAGGGAAAAATGGAAAGAAAAAAAGAAAAAAAGGAAAGCAAAAAGAGGATGAAAAAGGAGTTGGAAAAAATTTAAAAGTTTTTACTTCTTTAATAACCTGATACGTCCAAAAAATCTTTAGAGGATAGTTTAAATATCAGGAAATGGTCAGAAAAACTGTATCACAATTGGTAAGTACACTTAGAATACTATGTATGTAAAGACCACTGCAAATGTAGTAAAAAACAAATGAAATTTCACACAAAGAAATGACGTTTTGCATTTCAGTAAACTCAACTAACATTGTTAGTTGTTTTTTTACTGTCCACATACATATGTAGTAAAAAATAAACAAACATTTATTTGTTTTATTTTTTTAAATAAAAAAAACTACTGTATAAAATGAATGTAAAATATTTAATACAGTAATTTGATGTGGTTTGTTTTCTTTAATGAAGTACATTGTAATCAAAAAAAAAATTTCTTTTACAAATTACTGTTTGTAGGCTTCATAAAGAAAACACCTCATCACTTCAGTTTTAATTTATAAAAAAAATAAAACTTTTCTTTTTTAAAGAAGAAAATTTTTATAATTATAAGTTTTTTCTTATCTACGAAATCTTAAAAAATCGTTTCCTGAATCAAATAATTTTTTGAGATACAACTGTCCAAAAAAAAAAAGAAGACAATTTGATAACTTTTATTTTCCAATCGTTTTGTTTCCCAATAAATAGGGAAATGTCTTGAAACATACACAGAAAAAATTTACATAATTCAAATTTTCTTCTATTAAAATTTTTTCGAAATGTGGAAGCAATAAAATTAGGTGGAAGCAGTATACTGCTTTCAAAATTGCAATAGAGTGTGTATTGCTTCCAATAATGCAGTCGCGTAAGGCAAGGATTTTGTATGTATATGCTTACTACACTGAAAGAATTATCCTTCATATTATTAATGAAACAATTTCATAGATTTTGTTTTCGTAGATTCAATGAAGAATATCCATATATCCAAGAAATGTTATTAATATTAAGAAATTTTTCATAAACTTTTTTTCCAATAAATTTCATAGTTTCATAAAAACAATTCATTCGATTTCATAAATTATGTCTTCAAAAATTTAATGAACATTTTCTTTAGAACTATGAAATTATTTCAAAGACTCAATTTTTTTATTTTTTCATCAAATTTCATAACTTCATTAATTTTCATACATTTCAAACTTTAGTTTTAAGATTTAATTCTCAAGTGTTCAACATATTTTATAAATTGCTTTATTATTTCAATGTAGCCTAGAGTTAGTTTTGGACTTCTATGAAATTGTTTAAAAAATCATATGAAGCGGTTCGTGTTAGGTTCGGCTTAGTACCGATTTGGGTTTTTTCATTTCCCGGACTTTTTCGTTTCCCAGGACAGCGGGATTTCTCGTTCATTAGAAAGCCAATTTGACAGTCAGGGTTCGAGTCCCGGCAGGAGCAAACAAATTTTAAATGAACTTTTTTTTTTAATTTTATTTTGGAAAATCTATTTTTTAGACCACAATTTTGGTTTTGCCAGTGTTTCGCCAACGTTGGCAATGTCGTTTACGCAGTGCTTTGCCAACGCTGTAAAAAAGGAACGGCCAAGCCCTGCCCGGTGTTGTCGTTTTGGGGTTGGCAAATCACTTAAATCTTCAGAAATCAAACGCTCTGCCAACGCTAATACCACCGTTAAAAGCACTGGGCCAACGCTTTGCCGTACGTAATTTTTTTTTTGGCTTTTTTTATATTTTCATTATTAAGTACAATAAATACAAATTTAGTTAACTTTACAGCTTTCGTCATCGTGGGGAGCCGTTGATTGTAATCGATATTAGTTGTAGTTTCAGTAATAATTGTTGTTTAGGACAAAGCGACTGATTGGGCCACCTTGTCCTATCCTAGTGTTGGGGCTGCCAACAACCTCTAGGTAGGCTAGCCGAAAAAAGCGGCATGAAAACAGTTGAGTTTCAGCGACAGTTGTCACCTAATTACCTGAGACGGTGTTAGCTTGCCCATCAGGGTACTCAGCTGCGCCTTCTCACTCTAGCTGAGGCCAGACGTGCGCCTGAACCGCATTCCCAGGGGATACTTGGTGTAAGACCGGAAGTAGTGAGCTGCTTGGGAAGTTCGACAAAGGAATCGCTTCTTGATATCCCCAAGTGGATAACAGACAGAAAGCTTTCCGCACAAGTGCACCTCTGTGAAAGACCCTATGTGGCCCTTTGTTCCTCTTAAGGAACCATAGGACATTATATATATATATATATATTACAGCTTTCGTCTTTTTTCTTTAATTTGTCATTCATAGTCGCAATAAATCAGTTCAACAATTATTTTTCCACATCAAGCGAATTTTGTTGTGCGAAAAACAGAAAATTTTCTGTAAACCAATAAAACGTTTCTTCACAAAATAAACGAACATTTTTCTTAATATGAATAACAATAATAAAAATGTAGTCATTGTTTTTAAACAAACAAATGCTAAAAATAAAAATTATTTTAAAAAATAATACACCGGTTTTAACAAAAGGGCTAATTTTTTGCCATATTCCCTACGTTTCTATAGAAAGAAGAAAAAAACAAATTTCGTTATGAATTTGTTCACATAAGTATAAATAAATCTGCTAACTTAATGAGAATTATATGCCGGTTTAAATACAATGTTATAAAATTCAAGCTTTACAAAAACATTTGGTATGGCAACAATACTTTAACAAATTGTTGTTTTGCTTTTTGAGAATGTTAACAATATTGATCACTTTTTAATCAAATGATTTATTATTTAATTGGAAAAAAATTCCATTAAAGAGCTATCAATTTCTACTTGAAATATCAATTTTCGTTATTGGTGGAATTTCAGCAATTAAGTTATTGAATCGGTGGTTTTCGTGATTGAATTGGGTTTTAATTTTTTTTGTGTGGTAACAATTTTAATGAAAAATAATGAAATTTACCGGTTAAATTTTTAAATTTAATAGCTTATTTTTTTTACCGGTTATTTTATCGATTTTTAAGAGCTCAAAAAACATTGTTTTTTGAGCTGTTTTTTGGTTGTCCTACTAGTAACTGATTTAAACGATAACAACAAAAAAAATTAGCTCAACTGAATTGGAACCCGTTTAAGTGACTTTTGAACTAACTTTTTTTTATGAGTGTATAATTAGTGAAATTAAATCAAAGACAAAAGTCAAATAAAAATAACGAAAAATAAAATATATTTTGAAAAACAAAGTTTTTTGCTTAGAAACTAATATATTTACATATTGCACAAAGAAAATTATACACAAAGAAAATTATAAAACGTTTATATACAATCATATCTTATTTAATATAAGAATACAAAAACTTATAGTTTTATATATGGATACATGCGATGGCGAGTATTATCATATATAACTTTATCTTTGATTTGTTTTTTCAAAAATATTTGATATGGTCCCATACATATTAATATCTTAATATATATCTGTTGATATAATCGTAGATGTGGCATATATTAATTAGCATTATTTTATATATAATTTTATATGGCTTAATACAATGCTACGTATAATAATATATGGTATCATATAAAAATTTAGTTTTACCTCGAATCTTAAGTGTTTAATGACAATTTTAAATTGAAAATTAAATTTCTTTTTGGACATGTTGCATATTACAAATTAAATTGTTTTTTTGCAATTAAAAATTTCGAAAATTTCTAATTTGTAATTATATGATTATTAATTAATAAAATAAAAATAAAAAATAAATAAATATTTTCATTTTTTTGGTTGGTAGCGTGCTGACTTATCAGTGTGTGGGTCGTGGGTTCGATTCCCACCAGAGGCACTGGTCTGTTTTCGCTACAACGCGCCGAAGGCCATAGTAGCTTGTTAGGGTTAGGGTAATATATGATTATTAATCAATAAATAAATAAAAATAAAAATAAAAATAAAAATAAAAATAAAAATAAATAAAAATAAAAATAAAAATAAAAATAAAAATAAAAATAAAAATAAAAATAAAAATAAAAATAAAATAAAAATAAAATAAAAATAAAATAAAAATAAAATAAAAATAAAAATAAAAATAAAAATAAAAATAAAAATAAAAATAAAAATAAAAATAAAAATAAAAATAAAATAAAAATAAAAATAAAAATAAAAATAAAAATAAAAATAAAAATAAAATAAAAATAAAAATAAAAATAAAATAAAAATAAAATAAAAATAAAATAAAAATAAAAATAAAAATAAAAATAAAATAAAATAAAAATAAAATTAAAAATATTTTCATTTTTCTATTCAATTCTATTTTCATTTCGTCAAAGGGTTAAAGTCAAGTTAAAACACATCGGCAACATTGTCTTTTATATATATAAAGGGTGTTTTTTTATAGAGGTATATAACTTTGAAATGGAATAAACAAAGATGAATTTTTTAAATTGACATGAAATTTACTTTATTCGAAAGATAATCTTCTGGCATTATAATTTATATATAACTTCTGGCATATGACCGCCACAACTGGCTCGGACCTAGTCTAATGTGGAGGTCCAATTTTCGATTACTTTTTCCAAAATTTGTGGACGTATATTGGCAACAACGCAGCGAATGTTGTCCTGCAAGTAGTCAATCGTTTCGGGCTTATCGACGTAGACTAGCGACTTCACATATCCCCACAGAAAATAGTCCAACGGCGTTAAATAGCACGATCTTGGAGGCCAAGTCACGGGTCCGAAACGTGAAACTATGCTGTTACCAAACGTTTCCTTCAATAAATCAATTGTAACGGTGTCTCCACATACACTTCCCAGTAAAAAAATTTCGTGTTTTTAGAAGCAGGATAAAACAAATGCGCTGATGGAAGTGCTTACTATTATATAATACTGAGAAGCAGCAAAAGAAACGAATAATTATCATATAAAAATACACAAACAAACATTTTGAGCTTACTGTTTTCCCTAACTAGGATGCAGGTTGTAAGCGGCATACCCTTATCCCTTATAAGGATGTATGTTGTAATGCAGTAAGTTTCATATCGTAGATTATAAACGATCTGCACCAATTTTCCCGAGTGATTTCCGATTCTGTTTGCTGTTTTCGATTATGTAATAAAAAATAATTAGTCATTTAACTGTTTCTGAAGATGTCAAAAATTTTAACAACAAATTAATATCTGTTGAATTTTATGTAAAATAAATTATGTATATTCATGTTTTTGCTTTTAATAGTAAAAATGTAGACATGAAATATGATTTTACTGTAAGCCATGAAATCACAGCTTTTTATAAGCGCTAAAATCAGCGCTTTTTTCGACCAAAGGTAATGCTTCCAAGTGGGAATTCGCCATATAAAAATCATAGCAGGTTTGTAAGGGATTCTTTTTGGCTTACTCCCTTACAAACCTGCGTACATGCAAGCAACGTTTTTTACCGGGTTAAGGATTAACATCACTTCAAATACGGCAGTTTTGTTTATTGACGTATCCATTTAACCAATAAGCTTCATCGCTAAACAAAAAAAAAAATGGACGTAGTGCTAGATACGTATTTCGAACAGAACCATGATTTTCAAAATAAATTTGTACAATTTGGAAGCGTTGTTCAGGAGTCAGTCTATTCATGTTGAAATGCCAAACCAAACTAAACATAAATCAACTTAAAGTTTTATACCTGTATAAAAAACACCCTTTATTTCACCAATATATTTTTTTTTTCAAGATTTTAAATTGAGAATTAACTTTAACAAAAATTATCTGTGCTTTTTTCAAAAGCACCAATGTACACAGAGCTTTGTCCCACGTATAAAGAAAAAAAAATGTTAATTGATTATAAAATTTTTATTTTTGTTTTATTTTTTGTATATTTGTTTATTAAAAAAACTCACAAAAATAAGTAATTTTAATTAATTTAATGAAAAGTTTCATAACCTTAATTGGCCGAAGAATAGTTTGTGCGTGTAAAAACATTTTTAGTTGCCAAGATTTATTAAAAGTTAAAGTCGTCGAAAGGAGGACGGCGGCCCCAAACACTGAGAAAACAAATCTTCAAAATATTTAGAAATTGTTTCATAAAATCAATAAAACTTTCATTGGAATACAGCGAATTAAAATGTTCATTATTATAAAAAAAATTTACAAAATATATCATTTTATATCTTAAAAGTTTTGTTCAAATCCAAGTTCTAAAAAAAACATTTAAGCATTTCATTAGCGTTAGGAAAATGTTCATTCATTTAATGAATACATTTTTCATAACATAAAAATTAAATTTCATTGGCTGAATTAGTTAAAAATTCTTTTCGTGTATGATTTAATATAAAATCATAAAATTAAAATCTTCTCACCAGAACTATTGTTATTATTTGTTTTAAAGTTCTCACAAACTATAGAAATATATTGCAGCTTTGTGATTTGATTTTATTTTTTTTTTAATTTTATTATTATTATTTATTATTGTTTAAATCGTTTTAAAAACATTGAACCTAGTTGTTATTGTTTGTTGATTATTAGCACATGAGTTTGGTACTTACTTCATTCATCATTATTTCATAATTATAATGAATACACATTACACTCCCACATTTTATAAAAAAAAAAAAATATATTGCTACACTGACAGAATAAACGAATATCTAAAATATTAATAAAGAAATAGTGTCATTAAACCAATGATTTATTTTCAAACATGTATGTAAATGTTTACACTACTCAACAAATTTTAACTTTTTGTAGAACCTGCCTTTGAAATACATATTTTTTTAATTAAATTTTTTTTTCTTCTCATTTGCAGTTTTTGAAATATCGCAGGTTTTATATTTACAACATAATTTTTCGAAATTTAACTGCAAAATCTAAACTCTTTTTTAGAATGTAAATTTATACAAAATTATCTTTAATTTGAGTATAATTATGTCGGTGTTTGTTACTGGATATCTTTCCCATGTTTAGTTTTATCCTTATAAGTTTTATGTATGCAACAAAATAAAAAATGTATCACTATGTGTCAACTAAACATTCTACTGAACTCATTTTTGTATTAAAATTCCAAATCCATCGAAAATATTCGGAAATATTTAGAAAAGAAGACAAATTTTATATAAAAAAATGGTGTTTGTTTGTAGCGTAAATATAAAAACTGCGATATTTCAAAAACTACAGAGGAGAACATTTTTTTCCAGATTTAGGTCTAGCGTGCCTTAATCCTTTAGAAAATATGTATTACAATGCAGGAGCGGATCCATGGGGTTGGGGGAAGAGGACATTCCTCAAACATATTACTGGATTAAATTAGATCAAAAGAGATTCCAAAATATCCCATGGGATCTATTTAGATCTAGTTTTCATATATGACATAATATATATTTGATATCCATATTGCCCTATTTAAAACGAAGAGTTACCACCCCATTGCAGTTTTGTCAAAACGCGAACTAGCACGAAAAAAGCTGAGACCCGTATTTAATTAAATTGACTAAAGATTAAAATATGTTAATTTGGCATTTTTATTACAAACAACTCCGAACAAAAAATTCAAAACCGTTTTTTTTTACAGAATATCCTTAAAAAAGCCTTGACAAAGCCAATTGTGACAATTTTTTGTTGTTGTTTTGGTTTTTCTTTGATATTTTAAATTTTGAATCTCGCTCCTAGACGAGGACAAGAAATTCTCATTGAGTTTGTGATTTAACATAACAAATATCTCTAGAAATTCTAATAACAAAGTCCCCTGAAGATTTCCTTAGGCAGGAATGAAATCCGGATAGGGACACGCCTACATCAGATTGCTTTTCACAATTTGTTAAATAAGTTTTGGGATTTTAGCACATTTAATTACTATAAATGCAATTAAAGTTTATCCCGATGAAAATAAATTTAAATAGACATGGATGATCGTCCTTTGACAAATTGTATATACAGTTGGATGCGCCTTAAAAAAACCTTTCTTATGATACCCATATTGTATATGTTGGTAAGGAAACAGAATCTCAAAATAACAAAACATGCAAAAATAGACCCATTTTCAAAATGGTCCAGCTCACGAGAGGCCAAAGCTGGAGCCGAAATATTTTAAATGTCACCTTAAAAAAGTCCAAGGTTCATTTTTAGGAGGTCACAAACAAATATTTTTTTATAAAACAGTATATTATGTCATATATGAAAATGTATTATTATACACTGCGTTGCATAACTGTAATTACAAATGATTTTAGCTATTTTTTCTAGTATTACAAATTTTTTTTTAAAACAATAACTGAACTCTTATTGTGTAAAATTTAAGAAATTACTTAATTGATTTAAGAGAAAAATAAAACATACTGCCCAAGATATATTTTTATAGGTAGTCTTAGTAGCCCAGCTGTTTATCTTCCTCTTACCTGGTTTTGACATTTCTTACATGGTTTTGACATTCATTTGTACTGTATCTTGAGTACAAAGCAATGTCAAAACCCTGTTGTTTTTGTATTGTTTGTAGTTGTTTGTGTAGTTGTTGTTCTAGTAAGACTACCTATATAAATATATCTTGATACTGCCCGAAAAAAAACGTTACTGATCGGCACCGGCGTAAAATAATCAACTGTGCCAGCAACACAATGAATATTCTTAATCAGATAATCGATGAATGTAAGGTAAATGTGTCTGTCCAAATCATCCAAAAGCTGACGTCTGTGCCAATGTTATTACCCCACCACAAAACTGCTCGACTTGAATTCGATAAAAGGAATTTATTATTTATATTTATAATAGCTGTTGTTGGTAGACCTGTTTAAACATAAATATCTTTTAAAGGTGATTTTTTGGAGAGACCTACGTAAGGAATCACGATATTTCTCAAAAATTACAGTTCGGAGGGTGATTCTTAATGGTTATGGATGATTTACCATTTCTAAGCACCAGACTAAATTCTTCTGAGTACATAACAGTATTAGATGAGAAATTGGTGCCATTTATTGAAAATAGCAATGAAGAAGAATTCATTTTCCAACAAGACAATGCCTCAGTACATGTAAGTCGTCAGCCTAAGGAATGGCTATCATCAAAAAATATAACTGTATTAGAATCGCCCGCATGTTCTCCTGATCAAATACCGATTGAGAATATTTGGGGAGTATTAACCTGTACACTGATAGAATTTTCCTTCATAGTATTAATGAAACGATTTCATTTAAATCGATTCATTGGTTAAATGAAAAATTTCATTAACTGAATGAAAATTCATTAATATTGGTATTTTTTTCATAAACATTTTTTATGATTTTTTTCATAATTTCATAAAAAAAATTCATTAAATCAATGAAAAATTTTCAAATTTTTTTCAATAAAAATTTTGACTTGTAATAAGAAAAAAAAAATTTTTTTTTTGTACTATCATTTTGAAATAAAAAAAACTGAAAATTTTCTTTTAAACAGAATTAACCAAAACTTTGATATAAATAATTTTTTTTTATTAAGTTTGCCTTAAGCTAACAGTTTTTGACGAATTTAAATAGTTGGTCACTAACTTTCAGGGAACAGATTCTCTAAGAAAAACGATATAGCTTTGTTCAAAACGAGACTTGAATTGTTATCGTTTTGACGATGTTACATAAAAATGTTATGCTAAACGATAATAAATTTTTGTTTTTGAACAACATTGTTAACAATATTTAACATTTTTATCTAATATGGTCGTAATTTAACTCAAAAAGTGGACTATAATCGTCGATCGTTCTACAGAATTCCAAGCCAGATCGATAAAAAATAACATATTTGGTACCGACATATAAGAAAATATTTCATCTTTTAACACAAATTATAAAAAATGTAAAGAAAGATAAACAGAAAAAAATTAAAATTTGTTTTTTTAGTTCAGCTTTTAATATTTTAATGCCTGTTAATTATATTTAAACGATTTTATCAAGCATTAAAGTTCTTAATATACATAATTTAAAAAAAGTACAATAATTAAAATATTTCTTATTTATGGATAAAAAAATTTTATTTTCAAAATTTGTAATTTTCGATCTGAAATCTTATCAGCTACTTTTCAAATTTTATATTTTTCAAATTCGTCAAAAATTATGAGCTTTAGCAAATTTGTTGAGAAACAATAGAATTTTCCCCACTGTGCTACATTGGTGGGTGGCCCCGGGAAAACCTTTCTTGTTAGATTTCTTTTTTACATGTCATCCTATTCCAAGTAACGAAAATTTGCCGAATCAGACTGAGTTTAATAAAAATCTGTCATCGCTTTTGCAGAACAGTCATGTAATGTTTACGTTTAATCTTTTCGAACTTTTTTTATAAAAATATTTTATAGATCCTATAAAGACCAGACCTTAGAAATAATATCAACGAATGGTAATTTCTTAATAACCACCAAATTAATGCTATGCTACTAAAATAATCATAAACAGTTTAAATTATTAAATATCAACGAAAATATTTTATACAAACTATTAATTTTATTCATTAAACACATGAAACTTTTATAACGAATAGGATAGGATTAATGAAAAAAATTTCATATACTTTATGAAATTTTCATTGGGTCAATGAAACCATTCATTGAAATTGATTTAATGAAACACCTTTCATTGACACAATGAAACGTTTCTTTTGGGACTTTTTAATGAAAAAATGCATTGGATTAATGAGGGAATTCATAAATACTACGCACAAATTTCTATCAGCGTAGAGTTTACGCAAAAAAACCGTCAATATGAAAGTGTGTTTCATCTAAAAGAAGCAGTTATTGATGCGTGGAGATCTATAACGGAAAAACTTCGAATAAATCTGGTAAACAGTAAGTCTGATCGAATTTTCGAATTGATTCAAAAAAAAAAAAGAAGTACTCCCGCATTATTAAAACTGCTGCTTTAAAATATCTTTCTTAAATTTTAAGTGTACTTATGAAACACTAATTGATTTTTTTTTATTTATTTTATTCCGTTTTAAATATTAAAATAAAATAATTGATTTTTGTGTTAAATATTATTAAATTTCCATTGCACTGATAGAATTTTCCTTCATAGTATTAATGAAACGATTTCATTAAAATTGATTCATTGGTTTAATGAAAAATTTCATTAACTGAATGAAAATTCATTAATTTTATTGGGGATTTTTGAATTTTATTCATCGTCTTCTTAGACATTGTGCAATTAATACTTTAATTAATATGCACATATTTTTCAATTGTTTGAGATAGGCGTGGTAGAGAAGATTAAGCATACTTTTCTAAAAATCATAACTACATTGTAAATTTTTTATTGAATTAGACTGCGCAGTTTCTGGTAACACAACCTTCATCAGTAATCCTTTTTGACAATACTGTAATTATTTGTTATGGTTTTTATTGTTTGATTGCATCTATATGAAATGTTTATTTATTAAATGCAATCCTGACCGTGGCTTGAACCTGCTTAATATTGGTATTTTTTCATTAACATTTTTTCATAATTTCATAAAAAAAATTCATTAAATCAATAAAAAATTTTCAAATTTTTTTCAATAAAAATTTTGACTTGTAATAAGAAAAAGAAATTTTTTTTTTTGTACTTTCATTTTGAAATAAAAAAAACTGAAAACTTTCTTTTAAACAGAATTAACCAAAACTTTGATATAAATAAAAAATTTTTATTCAGTTTGCTAACAGAGCTAACAGTTTTTGACGAATTTGAATAGTTGGTCACTAAATTCCAGGGAACAGACTCTCTAAGAAAAACGATATAGTTTTGTTCAAAACTAGACCTAAATTGTTATCGTTTTGACGATGTTACACAAAAACGTTATGCTAAACGATAAAAAAATTTTCTTTTTTAACAACATTGTTAACAATATTTAACATTTTTATCTAATATGGTCGTAATTTAACTACAACCATTTAATGAAATACCTTGTATTGACTCAATGGGGACTTTTTTATGAAAAAATTCTTTGGGCACTTTTTTATAAAAAAATTCATTGGATTAATGAAGGAATTCATTAATACTACGCACAAATTTCTATCAGTGTGGTTTTACACTTCTGCCGGTTAAACTTTTCTACTTTTTGTTAACCTGCGAAATGTAGTGAAATTAATGTGTAATTGTAGTAGTTTTGCAACGCAGTGTATAAAGAAAAGTTACATTAATGTACTGAACATTTTTATAATTTTTTGTCCACTAAAATTTTCTCCGTGTAGAATTTATCTTCAACAATCCTACATTTTTAGTTTAATGCGTTTATCATAAACCGCCGAAATTATTCTGCAAAACATTTCAAAGTAAAATTAATTTTCTCGATTTTTTTAACAAAAAAATCGAGACAATTATACAATTAATTTTGACAAATAATGCTTTTATTTGGTAGTCGGTATATTTAATAGTACACTTAGAGAATTCTCTGCTTGATATTAATTCATTTTTGCATAGAACCTATGAAGTCGTACTTGTCCGTTCAAAATTTTCATTAAGCTAGATAATGCATATTTTCATAAAATTTTATGAATATCATATTATTTAATAAAATTTTCATCCACTCAATGAAAAATTTCTTTAAAAACAAAAAAAAAATTTGTTGCATTACCAAATGTTTCGTTGGCATACCAATGGTTTTTTTATATAAGTGTTGTTGCCATCCCAAATGTTTTTTATAGCTTGAATTTAATAACATTGAATTTCAACCGGTATGAAATTCTCATTTAGTTAGCAAATTTATTTATACTTATGTGAACAAGTTTTTTCTTTATATTGAAACGTAGGAAGAATGGGAAATTTTTTTTTGTTTTTTTTTGCAAAAATAAGCCATCTTGTTTCAACCATAGGATTTAAAAAAAAAAAAATTAATTAATTTTTAGCATTTGTTTATTTAAAAAAGTGGTTAAATTTTTACTAAACAAAATTTAATTTCAAAAATTACATTATCAATTTTATGATAATGATTTAGAATAAATTAATATTCACATTTAAACAACTGAAATTTTTTTTTTTTTTTATTATTAATTAATAATCATATAATTACAAATTATATACTATTACCAGGCACGTAGCTAGGGGGGGGGGGGCTTGGGGGCTAGAGCCCCCCCCGAAATGATTTGCCAAATTTAAAAACTTAATACAATTCGTTAAAAAGTAACAATGTTATTGATAAATTTAATATGAAAATATTTATTTTTGACTTAGATCAAATAGGAAATAGTTTTATATGATTCGAATCTTAAAATTTCGTTAGAAAACATCGCCTGCAAATGGGCGGCTATCATTGTTAGAGTTGATTTTCGACAAAAAGCAATAAATAAAATCATTTCATAAGAGATTTCGAAGTCTTTGACTTAAAATATAATCAAAAAATTGTTTGAGACAATGCAAACTAAAAATTAAATATGTCTACACAGAAAAAACTAAAATTGAGTTTTAATTAAAATATTTGTTGATTCAGCAAAAGTTTAACTGAATTCGGTCGTGTTGATGCAATTGTAGTAACAACTAAAATTTAATTAATATTATTTCCAATTACATATAGTTTTATTCACATCTATTAAAAATTTAATTGAATATTGTTTACTATTGGGAAAAATTACAAAATTTTAAAAAAATCACCAAAATTGTAAAAAAAATCGCCAAATTTCAAAAAATCGAGACCATTTGAAAAAATCGCAAAATATGAAAAAAAATGCCGAAATTTAAAAAACAATCCTCAAAATTGCAGAAATTTAAAAAACTCCCAAAATAAACGCCAAAATTCGAAAAAAATTTAAAAAAAATCACCAAAATTAAAGAAACGCGAATTTTCAACTTTAAACGATTTTTTTAGTTATGGCGACTTTTTAAAATTTTTGCATTTGTTTCAATGTTGTTATTATACGATATAAAAACTGAAAATTCTTTTTATACCAAATTCATTTTCAATTAAACAGTTAATTGAAAGTAAGTTTGAAATCGAACAAAAGTTTAATTGAAATTTTTTCCACAATTATTTTTTCTGAGTATTTTGACATAATCTTTTAAAATGGAGATACCACTAAGACTCAAAATTAAGTTTACTTGTGCCGTAAAAGTCGTTACTTTACTTACTGTGCAATCTTTTTATTTAAATTTGATTTGCTACGCACGCATCTGGTAACATAGTTTTCAGTATTTTTTTTACAATATTGCGATATCTCATATATTTTTTTAATTTTTTGAAACAAATTTAAGCCTCAAACTTTGATCGATATGCATAATGTGTTAACGTGGTCCAATGTGATTTATATTTTCTCAATTTTTTTTTCCCGAGTTAAAACGTTTGCATAAAATAATACATTATTTTATATACACTTATAAGGTTTTGGCTGCCAGTGCATTTAACCGGACATAATTATATAAATTCATATATAAAATTAATTTCGTAGAAAAAATTTAATATGATGTCATATATAGTTGCGTATAATTGTATATTGCATTTAGAATACGCTAAAACTAATATAATTAATAATTACGTTATATTTATATACCTAGACATTGCAAAATTATATATATTTTGATATTATATCATATTTTAAAAAACACAATTTTATTTTAGATAAAATTGTATATTACCCCATGCAGAGTCACACTAGAAAATTTGTCAATTATATTTTGGATGTAAATAAGTATTACATCAATACAATAGTACAATTAGTTGCATCATTTTGTGTATAATTTTATACACAAAATTTACCGCAATTTTTGTCTTTTGAATTGATATCTTTCTGGTTCTTAACCCTATAAAAAGATTTTTTTCAATCTAAAACTCTAAATTTAGTTTCAACGTTTTTTCCGTGTTTGTTATTCAATGGTGTAAGTTAATAAATTCCACAAAATCTTCATTTTCATTATATTATTTTTTATTTTTGAATATAATAAAATTTCCAAATGCTATGGAATTTGTTACAAATTATAAAGTTGTAAACCTTTTGCAAGTGGCTAAAGTCTAAAAGGATTAATAGATATTTCGGATTTTCATGACTTTTTTATATTAAAAACAGGATACAACTATAGCTTATTTTCAGTATCAGTTCAGATATAAATTTATACCGCTATATAAAATCGTATTAAATTGTATCGCGTCATTATTCGGATGTTATTTAATTATTTTGCCCATTTCTCGGATAAAACTGTATTAAGACTCATATTAAATTTCGTATGATTTTATAAAGCATCATATTAATTTTAATCGGGTTATTAGAAGTTGAAACTTTTTTACTTTTTTTTACATTTATCAAGTTTTAGCTACCCTAGACGTATATTAGCACATAAAAATATTAAGTAACGCAATTTTATTTTTCGCGGTTTTCAAAAAGTTTTCCGCATAATCCTTTTTTTATTTAATTAAACTAAAAATTAATATTTAGCTAAAAATTTAACGTAATTAGACAATAACGATGCATATCCAACTTAAAGTACACAAACGTTTTCAAATTTGACGTGTTTCGCGGATTGTGATCAAACAGATTAAAGCGTTGTTTCGCGATATAGACATCAAAATTCCCAAAATAATGAATACAATAAGTAAAAAATGAAAAAATGCATTTTAAGGAAATGCACTTTATGCGGGAGGTTTTTGTTTCAAAATGACCTGAGAAAGCGATTTCTGTTATTAATACATGATTGCCCATTACGTGTAGGTAAAAATTTAGCAAGCAAAAAAAAAAAAAAAAAAAAGCTGTTACTCTAGTGTGCAAAAAAAAAATATATAATCAAAATAAAAAATCGAAAAGCCCCGTAGCTAGGACTATTACCCTAACCGAGCACTAGGTGCTATGGCCTTCGGCGCGTTGTAGCAAAAACAGACAAGTGCATCTGGTGGGAATCGAACCCACGATCCCCGCACTGATAAGCCAGCACGCTACCAACTAGCCTACCGGGGCGCACACACCTGAAATTAAATAATTTAACTTTATGAATAAACCGAATGAGGATTAAAAATATCTAATTTAAATGGATTTAAAATATTTATTACTAATACATAAACATTTATAAAAAAAACAACATATATAAATATTACAAAAAACCACAACAATATATTTTGAGCGATAGTATAAAAAAATGTCAAGCAAGTTCCGAATTTGAGCAAATATTTAATTCATTCAATTAATTTTTAATTTTTTTAAAATTTTCAACAAATCGATTAAATTGAAAAAAGTAGGGATATTTATTTTTCTGTGTAGTGGAACTAAGCAACTATTTAATTTTTAAAATTGAAAATTTTGAATCCATTACACATGTTATAAGGCTTGGGTGTTTAAACAAGCCGTTTCCAACGATCTCTTCTAAAAACCTGAAGTGCGATTCATTACTTTTTAGCGCAATATATATCGACAATTTTTGTTGTTTGCACTTAGGATTAAGTGATTCACTAAGTACACTTTAAAGAAAGTCGACAATTCTATTTTTCTATTCAAAAATTAAACTTTTTCTCGATTAAATAAACAACACAAAAATTGTTGTCGTTGAGATAACAACAACAGCTGACTTTAACAATAGCGAATATCGTTTAAAAATGTTAATGAAAAAATTATATCAAACCTGTATAAAACACAAAGTACGGTCTAGTTTACTACCCCTGTTTTTGTTTATAGACAAAACAAAAACATAAAAAGAAGAAAAAAACAAAAAACATGTATTGAATATCCACCAAAGGTGGGCCTTGCACATAAACAAACAAGTTTTCAATTTATTTTTTGATCAATGGTGATAATCTTTTACTTCGAGCTCATATATTAGTTCTCATGTAGTGAGTAAACTAGTTTATATGAATGTTTGATGTTTGGCATGGGATTGTTACCTCTTTCAAAACGTGTTCTGATGATGGGAACCTAGAAAATTCCCGAAATAGATCTATCAACACATTCCTGAAAGGGTCATATAGTAAATTTGAAAACAAAAAACGCTATAGATTATTTGTTAGGACAATATCCTAATATAGAGTATGGCCTCGAACTTAAAAAATTTTCATTTTAATTGCACAATTAAAGGTCGAAAAAACATAATTTTTATTTTTAATAAAAATTATATCAAACTTGAAAAAAAAAATCGTTAAGTTTGTTGTTTACTTTTTTTTAACAATTCGATTATCGTTACAACAAGTTACTGAATCGCACTACAGTAGTGCGATTCAGTAATTTTTAACGATCCGCTAATCGCAAAAAATATCGACAACTTTTGTTGTTTGCACTAACGATTAAGTGATTCACTAAGTACACCTTAACGATAGTCGACACCTTTATTTTTCTATTTAACAATTTAACTTTTTCCCGATTGAATAAAGAATACAAAAATTGTTGACGTTTAGATAACAACAACAGCTGACTTTAACAATAGCGAATGTCGTTTAAAAATGTTAATGAAATAAAAATCGTTAATTTTGTTGTTTACTTTTTTTAAACAATTCGATTATCGTTAAAACAAGTTACTAAATCGCAGCACTACTGAACTGGTTTTACGAGAGTTTAAAAAAAAAATGTGTTAACAGTGGTACAATCAATTAATTAATTTATTTTTATGCTTTTAAGCAATTTTAAATTAAATTTGTGTTGTTTAATGTATTCTCAGCATACGTTTTGTATAATTAACACAAAAGTTTGTTTGTATATTCTAAAAAATATGCATTAAAAAAACCTCTAAAAAACCCGTATTTCTTAAAACCACTTGGCACATAAAATTTAACAGATGTTGAGTACGTTGGTTCTTCTTTGGTTTATATGTTAGTTGGTTTAAAATCTACACTAAAAAAAAAGCTAGTTAAGCCTTGCAAAATTGCTAATATCAGCAAAACTTTTGGTTTTGCTTTCGAACATAATGTGAATTGTTTCGTTTGGGTAATTATTTTTTCTCTTAAATTTAGTCCAGATTCATCTCAAACCTCCTTCAAAATGCATGTGTTAGATTTTACTTGGGTCCGATGACAGTGCTTTAGAGAGGAAAATTTTGAATATTTTGTTTTGGAGAACCATAGCACGTAAAGTATTAATTTGACCAAATCTACATTGCTAATTGCGAAAAGTTAAAAAGAGATGGTAAAACATTTTTTTGAATTCATGAGAATTTATAAGCTTGTGGGTTTTAAAACAAAGCTCCTGGGAGAAAGCTGAAAAGATATTCACCCTAGCCAAGTAAAATAAGGTACACGTGTTGTACGACTCTGGGACTCTAAGGTGGTCTTAAATTAAACAAGAAAATTATTATCCAGACGATACAGTTCAGCTTATGATTGATTTGTGACGCAGACTTAGCGCCAAAGTCCAAAGAGTAGGTTTAAAGGTGCACCAAAGCAGATTTTTTTTGCATCATTTAAACATTAATTAAAATGGTTCAATGGTATTCAATTGATTTTACCCTTAAAAACACTTTTAGTGTTGAATTTTTAAAAATTTTCTTGTTTTCTATATTAAAAAACATGGATTTACGACTTTTCTTGAATAAAGTGCATATTTTTTAGAAAAGCACTCTGCGCATGAAAATTTTACTTCAAATGAATGCAATGAAGTTGCAAAATACGCCAGTGAGAAAAAAGTAAAAAAAAAAAAGTTCAAATATTTTCTCGAAAAACTGAGTTTAACATCACTAAACTTATATTTATTTCGCTGGCTTAAAACAAAAAATTGTTGTTTTTGTTATGTGGATCAAAAATTTTAAAATATTGCAAATATTTTTGAAAAAAAATTACAATTACATGGGTGAACTTATAATTATTTCGTACACTGTATCTTACAAATTTGCTAAAAACCCCAAATTTGAGCATCGGTTAAACGCGAACTATCACGAATTTTGGAAACAGAAAAAATACGTAATCTCCATGTTAACTAGAAGAATAAAATACCAAGTTCAATGAAATTTGAAAGACCATTATATAAAACAAACATGGGACTAATTAATTGAGGATTTTATTACAATTTCATTGATATCAATTGTAATGAAATTATTTTCATTAGCATTTTTGTAATTAATTATAATGAATTTTATTGATTTGATTAATTAATGGCAATCATTTTAAATTTCTTTAACATTAGTAATGCATTAACTAAAGGAAACAAAGTACAATTGACAGATAAGGTTTTCGAAAAACTGATGGTGAATATCGATGAAATCAGGGCTTCACAGAACGGAGTAACCCTCACAATACAAATAGTATATGTCCGGGAAAGATCCCAAGAGATTAAAACAGCCAAGTATAGATTGAAACTTTGGTCTAAAATGAATCGAATGAAACCGTGAACGAGTTTAATCGGAACACTTAACACATTTGAATTATCGAAACGTGGTACGTCGGTTAAGTTTTGCAAAAATTTCGTCCGTTTTGAGATATCTCGCTTAGTTTTTGAGGTATTAGCCATTTTAATTGGCCTGTATCTCCGAAACTACGCGAGATAGGGCAAAACTGAAAATTTTTTTGCAGTATTAATAAACCCTCATTATACAAATAGGCAAGCTTCGGGAAAGATCGCGAGATTAATTTTTTATGAAACAGCCACAGGGTGTCCTATATATTTGTTTACCTAAATATGTACGTGACAATACCAATTTAATCACTCCGATAATATATTTGTAAAAAATGGAACATTGGTCTAAAATGGAACTATATGGAATGAACCGGGGAACTGGTGGAATCGGAACACTTAACACATTTGAATTATCGGAACGTGTTCCCACAGGTTGTACTAATTATTTGTTTATCCAAATACGTACGTGACAATACCAATTTAATCACTCCGATAACATATTTGTAAAATGGAACATTGGTCTAAGATGAAACGATATGGCATGGACCAGAGAACGGATGGAATCGGAACACATAACACATTTGAATTATCGGAACGTGCTGCGTGGTTTTAGTTTAACAAAAATTTTGTCCCTTTTGCGATATCTCACTTAGTTTTTGCGATACTATCTATTTTTTAAAATGGCGATTTTTTAAACTTACCAGTATCTCCAAAACGGACAAAAATGTTGCTCCACAGGAGTATTAATACACCCTTGAGCTAGGTCAGGTAGAGATCTAGAGTGATCAATTTTTATAAAACAGCCACAAGGTGATTTTTTTTTTTTTTTTACTTACTTACTTACTTACACTAAAAAAAATAAGTTAGTAGAAAAGTTAGTAAAACGTCTTGTAAATCAGGTATATTATTTTTCACCAAATTTTTTGCTAAAATTATTTTTTCAGCTAAAAATTTTAGTTATACTTATTCAGCACTTAACTGTTTTGAACTAATGTTAACTAATTTATTTTATTAATGTTAACTAATTTATTTTGCTAAAAAAATTGTGATGATAAGCCCATTAATAGTGTGGACGACAATCAGATTGAAAGAAATACGCAGAAATAATTAGATGTCGCGGTATGTCTGTAGTAGTGACGAAGAAAATGACACTAAAAAGTGCAACTCTAGTAAAAATGTTTATAGAGATTAAAAATCAAGTGTGGTCAAATTGCAAACAAATTTACAGCATGGAGGCAGACTAAAGCCAAAGATTTTCAGCAAAAGATTTTGCTGACATTAGCAACTTTTTTGCAAGCACCCTCCTGAATAAGTGTACGTGATAACACAAAATTCATATCGATCTCCGTTCTATTCCTATGTGAAGCAATTTACACTCCACTTTTTTTGTAAACAAATGATTTTTTTTGCTCAAATGTACTTAGTTTTTTTTTAGGAATTAGCGTGATTTTATTAGCATTAGTACACTCACAATATTTTGTCGTTAAAAACAAAGGAATAAGTACTTAAAAACAACTAAACATATACTCCACTCAAAAAAAATAAGTTAGTACAAAAGTTAGTAAAACGTCTTGTAAATCAGGTATACTATTTTTTAGCAATTTTTTTTGCTAACATCGTGTTTTCAGCTAAAATTTTTGTTATACTTATTCAGCACTTAACTGTTTTATACTAATGCTAACATCGTGTTTTCAGCTAAAATTTTTGTTATACTTATTCAGCACTTAACTGTTTTATACTAATGCTTTACTAATATACTAATGTTTTACTAATTAATTTTGCTAAAAAAAATTGTGCTGATAAGCACATTAATAGTGTGAACGACAACCAGATTGAAAGATATACGCAGAATGAAGCAGATGTCGCGGCATGTCAAGATATAGTAGAGAAGAGGAAATGAATAAAAAAATCAACCATGGAAGACTTTTGTATCTGTTTTTCATACATAAAACAAAATTGAGGATTAAAACAACTTAAATTTTGCGTTGTCACCGGCTTGTGAAAATAATTGTCTTTTAATTAAATAAAAGACAAAATAAAATATTTAAATTTAATATGTATTTCTAAACTAAATGTTTATAGATTTATAATCTAGTGTGGTCAAATTGCAAACAAACATATACAGATATGTAGACAGAGTAAAGCGAAAGACAAAGACACACATCTTAGGTAGATTTGTATGGTTCCTTTTTCTTATTGCAAAAAAAAAAGGGTTGTTTTTTTTCGTTTCGTTTGTTTTTGTTTATTTTTTCGTTTCGTTTCTATAATTATCTTCGGCAGTTGCGTTCTTTAAAAGAAAGCATCATTTAGACAACGATTGATGTAAGTAGTTGAAAGAAAATTTTTGTTATGTTATATATATTTATTTCTATATATTGTCAGATATTAAATTAATTCATGTCGTCAATGTGGGAAAATAAAAATTTTTATATTTCGTAATTATTGTAAATTATTTTTAAAAGAATCACAAAAGTATGTTTTATGATTTTCAGCAAATATATTAACTAAATTACAATTTTTTTACAATTTTTTTGCGTTTTTTTCAGTCTACTAAAATTCAGCAAAAAATTTATTAATTTTTAGCAAGGCTTTTGTATTTCTAATCTACTAAGTGTTAGCAAAACTTTTACTGAATCTACTAATTTTGTTGCTACAAATCAGCTCGCTGATTTTCAGCAAAAGATTTTGCTGACATTAGCAATTTTTTTGCTAGCACCCTCCTGACTAAAATTTTGCTGACTCAGCAAAAATTTTTGCTGACTTTACAAACTTTTTTATTTGAGTGTAGTTAAAAACCGGTCTACTCACTTTTCTTTTAAATCAAAAGTATTTTTCATTTATTTTAAATATGTAAATATTTATTTTATTTTAAATATCAAAAATTAACTACCGAATTATTAAAAACAACATTTTTACTTTTGTTTTTACTATCATTAACTTTTTGGTTTAAATACAGAATTTTTGGTAAAAAGAACTAATTAGTGAGCTAATGCTAATGAAATTTCAATGCTAATGAAAAAATTCCAAGTATGATCTGAAAAGTATGTTGAAAGTTTTTAAAAGCTCCCAATATATTTGTATATGAAGAGAATTGTTTTTTACTTTGTGGTACGAGTATTTAAAGCATTTCAGAAATTAGTTAAAATTTTATGTTCTTTTCTTAATATTTCAGGATATTTTAAATGGATTTACAATTCTAATACCAAAATTTGGGCATTGGAATGCATAGTTTATGCACAATGATCAAATTTAAAATTTTTTTAACACGCATAAACTGTAGAGGCTTAAAACAAAAAAGGACAATTTTCAACTTCCTTGCAATGCCAGTGGGATATCCTGATACAAACGACGACATTATTATATTCAAATTAGGGATAATTTTGTTTAGTTTTATACTAAACAAAAAATATTTTGATTTTGCAATAAAATTTCGAAAAAATATGTGTTTTAAAGCCAGTTTTTTTTTTGGCAGTCGAGTAGTGTTAGTGAATTTTTTTTTAACAAATTTTATAAAAAATTGTATATAAATTTTATGAAAAGTTTTTCAGAGTTCTTTTCAATTAATGTTTTTTTTTTGCTCTTAGCTTAATAATTCTCAGATAATTCTCTCAGTGTATAAATTGTATTCATTTTTTTAAGGTTAATTTTACAACAATTAAGCTGTAAATCATTTACAGTTAAATAAAACATAACGTTGATATCAAACAAATAAAATGATAAAATATGAATAAATTAACATTGTAAAATAAAACGTTATTATAATTTTTACTATTTTTTTTAAATTAAAACTGATAAAGTAAAAGTGTAAAAATATCACGAATCGAATTATGTTAAAATTACACAGCGCTACAAAATCGACCCCTAAAATCAAAAACAAGAGTACGTACGTAAATATTTCGGTCACGCTGATTTCAATGGCGTACCCAGTTTTTGCACTTATGTGCTAGATTTTTCGCAAAATTTGCATTAAAGTTTTGCATGTTTTAACGCAGTTTTGTATATAAAAAATTTTTAAATCAAATATTTTATCTTAGTTTTTGTGGAAAATTTTTATGAAAAAATCATTCGGATATCAATTTTGGTTAATAAATGTGCAAAACTACTATATTTGATCTCTCCCCATTGTTTTCAAAATTCCTCCCCATTGTTTTCAAAATACAGGTTTAACCGTTCCAATAACTTATCAGGTTTTTGAGATATCTTAACATAAAGTTTAGAAAAGCCCGATTTTTTACTATATTCGTGATGTTATACCATCGCGTATTATGATATAGTAAGGAGTTTCTCAGTGTGTTTTGTAAACAATAGGGAGAAATTTCTGATGACATAACAAATTTTTTGAAGAATTCTTGTTTGCGGCTAATAAAACTGTCAGTCGACTACAGCAGCAAACTGTCAGTCGACTACAGCATCAAACTGTCAGCAAACTGTCAGTCGACTAAAGCAGCTAAGCCGATTAAATCAGCTAAATTTGATGAAAAAAAAGATTTTTTTTTTAAATCCATATTTTTTTAACCACCTCCGATCTGTTTTATGTTACTAGAAAAAGTAAATACTACAAATTTTTGAAATATCGCAAAGAAATATGAGAAATTACTTTTTTTTAAATTTTGTGTAATTTAAAATATTACAAAAATGTGATTTTTTTTCAAAAAATTGTTGATTTCAGTCGACATTTAGTCGCTGCAGAGTTTTTTTTTCAGGTTCAACAGCCGCTGCCGAAAGTTGCGCGACTTTAAGCCACCGCCTATTGTATTCTTGTTTAGCAGCTGCCAGTCGCTATTTAATATCGGTTTCGTTCTCTGTACATACTATGTAAAAGAGTTTAAAAAATGATGTGTACAAAAATTCAGGAAAAAAAGTTTATATTTGCGAAAGTGATTTTAAGAATCACTTTCATCACAGTGAATGTCTACAAAATATTTTTGGCTATGCTGTCATATAATTTTTTCTTTTTTTACACGAAATAATAAAAAAATAGTCATTTGTAGAAGCAAATTAAATTTTGACTGCAACTGTAGTTCATTAAAAAAAAAAAACAAACCACATATAATTACTGTATTATGCTTTTACATTCATTTTATACAGCAGTTTTTTTATTTAAAAAATTAAACAAATAAATGTTTGTTTATTTTTTACTGCATATGTGGTTAATTTTTACTACAATTGTGGTTAATTTTTTGAACAGTAAAAAACGAATGACAATGTTAGTTGAATTTACTGAAATGTAAGTCATCCTTTCTTCAAGTGAATTTTTATTTTTTAACTACATATGCAGTGGTCTTTCTTTACCTATTGTACATAGTATTCTAAGTGTAGTAAAAACTGAGAAAAAGTGTGTTAACAAATTTGATACCCGAATATTAATGAAGGTTTTGTCTTTTGCATATTTAGCATTAAAAACTAAGATAAAATATTTGATTTTTAAAATTTTATGTATAAAAAAATATTATGTCTAAAAAACAAGATTGAGAAAAATCTGGCCCATAAGTGAAAAATCTGGGGACGTCATAAATATTTGGGATCAGTGGTCGTTCGGTACCTATTTATAGAGTTGCGCAGTGTTTGTAACAATCTCTTTATAAAATTTATGTAAAACTACATGTGCTGTATTTGTATTTATTGACAAAATTTCACAGTTAACATTTAAATTATACGGTACATTTTGATGAATTTAATTAAATATTTTCAGTATTACAGGGTTCGAAATTTTTGGTAAGAACTTTTTTTTAATAATTCCATAATCCGTTTAAAACAAAAGTCAATGTCAAGTTTTTATAAAAATTTTATGAAAAATATAATTTTATTTGCACTTCATTTTGTCTGGTTTGAGATCATAATTAAAATGAAAAAGTTTCATTAAAAAACCAAGATTTATATAAAGGCAAGTTTCATTAGTTTACTAAAAAATTTAATTATTTTTCGTCGAATAAAATTCTCTTTGTGTAGCGTATGTCGAATTCGTTTATGTCGAATATATTTCTTCTTTACATCCACTTTATTACTTATCAATTTTTAAAATTTTTTTTTCTCGCATATTTATATTTTTTTCTGAAAAGCAATCTAATCATTTTTTTTTTATAATTTAATCAACACACATTTATTTTTTTCATTATTATTATTACAGTAGTTCTCGCTTAAATGCGCCCGCTTTAGTGCGTTCCCCATTTAGATGCGCAAAAGGTGTTGGCAAAAATATATTTGATACAAAAGGCATGGAAGCAATTCCGTTTAAATGTGTCTCGCTTAAATGCGTTCCCCGCTTAAATTGTTCCCTTAGGATGAGTAAAATTATTAAAGTAAAAACTAAATTGATCGCTTTATTGTTTTTTTTAAAAAAATGAGTTTTCCCATAAAAAACTATTCATATTTTTTAAAAAAATTATATTAAATACAAAATTATGTTAAAAACTTAACATATTATTAACTAAATCAAAAAAAAAAAAAAAAAAAACGAAGCAAACATTTCCTTTAAAAGAAATAAATCAATTTTTTTAAACAAAAAGTGTAAAAAAAATGTTTCCTTAAAGAAAAATAATTTTGCGTTTTAACATATTTATACGATATTTTCTTAAACACGCTACTGCGCGTTTATCTGATTTTTCGGATATATGATTCCCCGCTTAAATGCGCAGAAAACTCTACATTTTTGAGTGCGCATTTAAGCGGGGATTACTGTATTTCTTTTTTGGCATAAGAATATAACAAAAACAAATAGGTAATGTTTTTATTTCGAAAATTTCAAGGCCAATATCTCTGTGTGCAAGACATTGATTAAATAAAATAAAATTTTCTATATAGTAAAAGAAAAAAAAAATAAAACATCTTATTTTGGGGGGTACCCGAGTAAAAATGTTTACATATAGTCATGTTATTGCATGCAATTATATGTAAATACGTATTGTCACCTAAAATGCAAAATGGCGTAACTAACACAGTTTACAAAACCGGTTTTATTAATGTTTATGATTTATTTGGCTAAACTACACAAAATTTTGGACTTCTACGATAAAAAATATCGGTTTTATAAATAAAGTTCGAATCTTATATGTTTTTGTTTTCGCGCATTTTTTTTTTGGTTGCCCTGTAGTAGCTTTAATTAGCCATTTAAGGCCCTAAGAGCCCGGTTATGTTAATGAAGAATTAAAAAATATTGAAGTAGGTTTGATTAACTATGAAGCAATGCATCGTACTACATTTTTCCACAAAATTGTTTGGTTCTATGATTAAAACTATCAGGTTTATTAACCATATTCTTAAAATATCTGTGGACGTTTTTTGCTTCTCCTGTTAATATGGTACTTACGCCCTTTTGCATTTTAGGTGATGATTATTTTATGTATGTTTATATATATATTTTTTTCTTTTAAATTTTTTAATACGACCTATATATTGGTACTCATGTCATAGATATATATATGACATATGCGATTATACATGGTTAATTTAATTATGTACGTGTACATGTACATGTATAATTAGATATAACACATATCAAAATTATATATAATAACTAGGGTTCGGAACTTCATGTAAATATATAGTTGTTGTTTTACATCGGTTTGCTAATACATATTTTGCTATAAATGCATAATTTTGCATATTTTGCTATAAATGCATACTTCAATGCATATTTTTGCATGTTTTATGGCCCAGGTCAAAAAGTTCATATATGATCATATATTGTCATATATGGTTTCTTGTATGGGCATATATGAACATATATGTAATGTATGGAATCATATATGGTTAAATATATGCAAAGGAGAAGTTCATATTTGGATATGTATGACACCATATATGATAATATATTGCATATGTTGGTTCATATATTGCTTCATATACGCTATATATCTCCATATATGAATTCATATATTGGCTAGTTTATTGCGTGATGTAACTTCGTAAAGTGCACCTCCGAAGCGAAAACGCACTTTAAATTTTAAAAACGCAAAAATTGTATGAATTTTTGAAAATTTTTGCAAAAAAAACAATTTTTTATTAAGCTTTTTTTATATCAAAACATGGCATGGGAACATGTTTAGGTTTCTAAATAGATTCTTCGCGACGGACTAAACTGATAAAGTGCAAAAAAAAATAATTTTTTCCAATCCTGGCGCGTGCAGCGGCAGGATTGGAACTAAAGCGCTGTATCAATTCCGCTCAAACGTACATCGAATGGAAGGTTGGTTGGTTGGTTTAAGTGGCAGCTCACGCTACTCGTGAGCATCAAGTAGAGTCAAAAAGCGACTCCGTTTTGAAGAGACCACACTACCCGTAAGGAACTGGTATCCGGAGTACTAGACCCTCCCCGTTCGGTTAAGATAACGTATGAGATCACCGAATCCCACACGTGATATTACCGAGAGGTCGTCCAGTATATGGTCACCCAAGATCCGGAGTCGAATATTCTGCAGCGCCGGACAATCGCAGAGAAGATGCTCCACAGTCTCCTCCTCGCCCGGTATGCCGCAGCTTCGGCAATGCGAAACCGCGTACAATCCCAAGTCTAACGCCATGCCTAAAAATCAGCCAGTGACCGGTCAGAACAGCCGTCAGCCTCGAGACATCCCTCCTGCTCCTGCTCAGGAGAGAGTTTGTACGCACTAGGTCGTAGTTGGGCCACGTAAGTATCGCGGTCCTACAGGTATCCAAATTATGCCACCTGTCCCCCGCCCTGCGAAAGTAGTGCCGGAAAATTTCCCCCTTAACAGTCCCCAGCGGTGCAACGACTGACACCGATGTGGAGACGTTTAAGGCAGATCCTGCCCTTGCCAATTCGTCTGCCCTTTCATTACCGTAGAGGTCTCTGTGGCCGGGGACCCAAACTAGAGTAACTTGGGATAAACAGCTTAGCCTGGACAGTTCCTCCCTGCACTGACCAACGAGAGCAGAGGATGTGACGTACGAGCTCAGGGACATTAAAGCCGCTTGGCTATCGGCGAAGATGCCCACTGTCCCTCGAGCCCCCCTTTCAGACAGGAGTCTGCAGGCTTCCCTGATAGCCAGAATTTCCGCCTGGAAAACAGTAGCATGATCAGGTAGCCTGAAAGAACACCGCAAGTTACACTCACCCGAGAAGACCCCGGAGCCTACACCACAACTCATCTTTGAGCCGTCGGTATATACCCTGATGTCAAAACCAAAAGTTGGATCCCCCATATCCCACTCCCGCCTGGAGGGAAAGCTAACCCGAAAAGGTCGGCAGAAATCCAATCTAGGAGTAACATAGTCGGACTCAAATCCCACACGTGGGTGAAGTCCATCAAGAAGCCTAGCATGTCCATAGGTCCTGGACTTCCAGGAACCCGTTGCAGCAAGCCGCGCTGCGCTGCTAGAAGAAACCGCCATTATATGCAAATCAACAGGGATAATGTGAAGCATTACATTGAGAGCCTCCGAGGGGCAAGTTCTTATCGCGCCCGTGACCCCAATGCAAGCAGAGCGCTGCACCCTATACAGACGATCCGTGACCACCCTCTTAGTGGTCGCAGTCCACCACACGATAGAGCCATATGTCAGTATTGGACGCACAATAGCCATGTACATCCACAGCACCATTTTCGGACTCAAACCCCACCTTGAACCAAACATCCTCCTACAGGAGTAGAAGGCTACCGTTGCCTTCCTGACCCTGTGCTCGGTGTTAAGTCGCCATGATAATTTAGAGTCCAAGATGATACCCAGATATTTACTGAGCTTGATACTAAAATCGAAAACGTACCAAAAAATTTTAAGGATTTAAAATTTTATGGAGGAAACAAAATGTTTCTAACCTCAAAAAGCATCCTTGTATGAAATATTGGATTTTGAAAATTTAAAAGATTTTTTTTTGAATTCGGGTTAATAAGTAACCCAGAATCCCAACAAGTATTTTATAGTCGGTCCAATATTAATATTTGCAAAAAAAAAAACGCGGTTTTTTTTGAACCCCTAGAAAATGAGACTATATTTTTAAACAATGTTCACGAGGGCCACCTTAACAAATTTCAACAAAACAATTGAAACATACTACCACGAAAACCGCCAAATTACCGCCGATGCAATGACATCTTACAAATCTTGCTTTATTATAGAAACTCTTTGCTGAATGCTTCTAAGAATAAATATTTGAGTTTCAATTCAGTTTATTTTATTTATGTGCGTGAACATTTAAATGGTTATATCTCTTAAACCACTAGCAAATAGTTTTTTCCCAAAATATCGAAAATTATGTCTTATACTAGCCGTAATTTTGTAAAATGTTTAACAATTTTAAATAAATTTTTATATGCATGCACGATCAAAAAAAAATTTTTTTTATTTTTTTTTTCAGTGCATTTTAAGAAGTATTGAAGCTTTTACAAATATTGTAGTGTGCTAAGAAAGCCCTTAAGGGTTAATATCTATTATCCTTTTTCAATTTTAACAAAAACTGTAATTTTAATATTTTTTTTAATTTTTAACTTTAAACAGCCGTAAAATTTGCGCCGTTAAATAAAAATGATTAACGCGAACGGATTTCACATGCTCAAATATCGGTTTATACTCACGCAAATCGACATTGATGTCAGACAAAAAAAAAAAAAAAAAAAACAGAAAAATGTCTAGGTGCCGTAAATTTTTGAAGTTGCTCATATAAATGTTAAAATCATTTTGAAACAAAACTTTAAGAATAATTTTTCTGTTTGAAATATTTTAATATTTATAAAATTTCTTAATAAATCAAATGAAACTAAAAAAATAGTTTACAAAGTTTAGTTTATTTTACCATAAAAATTAAAAAAAGTAAATAATTGTATAAAAGAGCAAATAAAAATCTCATTGGCGGTTTCGGGACTCGAACCCGAAACCCTCTGATTGCTAGCACGCTTCCATGCAACCCCCATACGAAATATTAACATCTTGTCACCCGTGAAAAAGAACCCCTAATTGGCATATTTTTACTATATATCACTTCTTGTTGATGTAATGAAACAAGTGATTCATTTAGAAGTCATTATTGAAAAAAACCGATTCTGGTGGAAAACTTATTATTATATTTTATATTAAATAAAGATTTAGAAAGCTGTTATTATGCCAAAAAGACATTAGAATGACTTAATGCAAAAACATACCTTTTGTGCCGAAATACACAAATCCTACAAATGTCCCAAAAGCACGTCCAATGAGGACTTTTGGGGTCTTTTATAATTTTTTAATTACAAAGCGTCTTAAAAAACATGGATTTTCGCCGATTTTTTTCCAAAATCTGTATTTATAGAAAAATATTCATATATTCAGCCAAATCCGATTTGGTTCTTTTTGCCTTAATTAGAGGGAAAGGATGAAAAATTAAGATATCAAGTAAATTCAAAAAGCATTTTAAAAATGAAGAGTACTTTTAACAAATCGCACACCTAGTTCAAAAGTGACTCAAGTCAACATTTTTAATGAAAAAGATCCAATCTTTTATATAAGATAAGACTTGTAAACATCGGTTAGAAGAGCAGTTTAAACATTAGTTATTTTTCATAGTTTTGCTAAAATTGTCAAACTATGAGATGCGATAGAACGTGAAGTACACTGAATCTGGAAAAACTTAATACAGCACATATGTATATCATAGGAACGTTGAATACCTATGTGTTCATTTTCAATGACATCGAAGCTCATCTATTTCAAAAACGACTAAACTCGAATCGAAATTTTTTTTAATGACTCCTCTTTTTTATTTTAAAAATCATACAAATATGGGATAATTTATAAAATAAGAGTTGAAGACATTCACTGTAATGAAAGATTTTGTTAAACTTACTTTAGCAAATATTTACTGTTTTGGCTGAATTTTGGTGCACGTAATTTTTGAAGGTACATATTGAAATATTATACTAAAATATGAACTCATCCCAGCAAAAAATAATCTGAATTTGGTAAGCAGTAAACACATTTGTATGCTTCCAAAACAGCACTCCACCGCCTTGCATACTATAAAGCAATTATGGAAGGCATTCTGTAGTGCTTCCCATAATGCCTTCTTTGAAGCAGTGAATAATGCTTACAATGAAGCAATAAAGAAGGCATACCATGAAGCATTAATGTTATCAACATTCAAAAAAAAGCGCTTCATATTGCCTAAGAAGGCATGAATTTTGTGCTTCTAAGAGCACATGAAAGAAGCGCTTTTCACCTGCTTAAAAGAGACATACCAAGTGGGACATCGCGAACAAAAATCATGCCTTCTGGATTTGCTTTGGAAGCGCTTCGTAATTTAATAATGCCTTCCGGAAGCGCTTCTAAGTAAGCACTATTTTTTGCTGGGATAGGTTTTCCCTTTTCGAAATGCTGTCTTTTTGCTTATGCACAAAAATGTTTTGATCCTTTGCGAAATGGGATCGTATTGATGGGATGATTGTGCAAAAATAGTAAAATATAGTAAAATCTGAGAAAACACGCGGATTTACATGATAATATTGCATACCAAATTTGATATTCAAATGATGTTAAAGTTTTCATTAAAAAGTTATCATTAAAAATTAAGAAAATAATATATCTTATTTTTGAAATTTTATGTAAAAAAAAATTTCTTAAATCATGCAAAATTTTAATGTAATTTTGCGTAAAAACTGGCTCATAAGTGGAAAAACTGGGTACGCCATTAAAATCAGCATGGCCGAAATATTTAGGATTAATGGTCAGTACTCTTGTTTTCGATTTTAGGGGTCAATTTTGTAGCGCTGTGTAGTTAAGAACGCAATTTTCAATCTCTGATTTGTAACTGATTTAGAATCTGCAATATATACACTTAGGGAATTATGTTGGTAAAGACGACAGCAATTGTAGTCAAAAACAAATGAAATTTCATTTAAAAAAAGGACGACTTACATTTCATTAAATTCAACTAACATTGTCATTTGTTTTTTAATGTTCAAAAAATGACTAACAATTGTAGTAAAAATGAACCACATGGTAGTAAAAAATAAACCAAATTTTTTTTTTTTTTTTTTTTTTAAATAACAAAAAACAACTGTAAAAAATGAATGTAAAATCATAAAACAGTCATTTGATGTTAGTTGTTTTTTTAAATGAACTACAAGGTTAGTTAAAAATTTTATTTGTTCTACAAATGACTTACATTTACATTAAAAATAATGAAACTGTATTACAACCCAAACAACTACATATTTTTAAAGCAGAAGTTCCCTGAGTGTAATTCTTTAGCTACATTTTAGGCAATAATAATTACAAGGCAACTACACAGTGGTGAATCCGCAGATTTTAATGAAACTTGGATATAATGTTGAGGATAAAAAAAATATTAGATACGTATTTTTTTTAGGTGCGCAATGGCACGTTTAGGGGTTAAAAAGGAGGGTCAAAATTTACAATATTTGTGTAGGAAACATCTTTAACATTTTAAGAATTTCAAGTTTTTTTGTACGCAATATTAAATTGCGTTTTTTGAAAACGACACAATAAAACCAAGGAAAACGTGTGCGTTTAAGTCGAGACTTTTTTAAAATAGTGATAGCATAACTTAAACTTTATTTGGTACATTCCCTTACCGAATTTTTAAATTTTGTAGATTTTTTCCAATTTGAGCATTTTTTTAATTTTTAGCGATTTTTTATTTTTTTTTATTAATTAATAATCATATAATTATAAATTATATCCTATTACCCTAACCGAGCACTAGCTGCTATGGCCTTCGGCGCGTTGTAGCGAAAATAGACCAGTGCCTCTTGTAGGAATCGAACCCACGACCCCCGCACTGATAAGCCAGCACGCTACCAACTAGCCTACCGGGTCGCACCTTATTTTTTTTTTTTTTTTTTAATAGTGACAATTGAAGGGTTTGTTGTAATCCCTATAACAATACTCATGTCACTCGCGTTGAGAGAGTACAAAGAATTTTCATTAAATTCGCTTTAAGGTCACTTATATTTGTTGATCCTATTCTTTCTTATAAATCGAAATGCCTATTATTATGTCTGCAGACTTTAGAATATCGTAGATTATACCAGTCGGCGTTACTTGTATCTGATTTAGTAAATGGTATAACTGACTGTCCTCATTTGCTGTCTCTTATTCCATTTTATGTCCCTCCTAGAAGTTTAAGATTCATTGATATTTTTAATGTGACACTGCATCGCACTGAATATGCTCTTAATAGTACGCTAACTCGTACGTTTATTTATTTAAATGAAATCAATTTTAGTCTGCAACAGAATCATGAACGCAAATCTTATATCGAGTTTTCCACGTCCAAGGATAAATTTAACCTGTTTCTTAATATAGTTTTTATGTAATTAAGCAATATTATATTGAAGATATTATATTTTCTTATATTTAATTTTTGATTTAATCATAGTCTGTAAGGAATTTTTGTTTCCATAGACTGAATAAATGAAATGAAATAAAAGCTTGATAAGCCACATTTTATTTTTAGTTTTTTTTCGAATTTTAAAGATTGAAAAATTGCAAAAATATGAATTTTACAGGAAGTTTATCTGTAGGTATTTGTAATAATTGTTTAAGCAATTGAGGACTAGAAAACAGCGAAAATCCATAAAACAATAAATGTTTCATATCAAGTTTTCACAATAGGCCCTTCAATTGTTTTCCATTATTTCCCCCATTTTGTCGTTTTTTTTTTTAATTTTGGGAATTACATTTTATTTTGGTAATTTTTTTTTGAAATTTTTGCTTTTTTTTAATTTAGGCGATTTTTGTATCAAATTTGAAGGTTTTTTTTCAAATGTTATCAATTTTTTTAAATTTAATTTAATTTGGTCAATTTTTTCAAATATTAGTTTTTTTTTTTTTTTTTTTTTTTTTTTTTGGCGATTTTGGCGATTTTAGAAAATGTTAGCGTTTTGTTTTTAATTTTAGCAATTTTTCCCAAAATTGCTGGCGATTTTTTTGCAAATTTTTAATCAAGTTTTAATAGTTAGTATCTACTAAAAATTAGTTTGAAATTAACGACTCAATTAAATTTTTAATATATATGATTAAAACCTTAATTGAAAATAAAATCAATTACATAATTACAAACATTTTTTTCTTTTGATACAACAATTTCCTTAACTGGACCGAATTTAATTAAACTTTTAATTGAATCAACAAATATTTTAATTAAAAGTCGATTTTAGTTTTTTCTATGTAGAGATTGTCTAATATTTTGTTGCCCTATACAACATATTCAAGTTTCATTCAAATCTGCAGATTCACTACTTTGTAGTTTCCTTATAAATTAAAAAAAAATAAATACAGGTCTTTCTTTGTATTAAAAACAGGGTTGGCATTTAATACATTTTTATAATAAAGTTGGCTACCACAGTTACATCAAGACCGAAATGAAAATTTTGAAAATGGGTTTCCTCTGAAAACATGTGTCTTCTTGTATAATTGGTTTTTTTTTCGCTATTTTACCGGTTTAATTTTGAAATATCTTGAACGAAAGTTAAAATAACGCTAAAATATCGAAACGCGGATTTATGACGGTATATTGTAGCTATAACAAAATTTAATGAGTAAAATTTAAACGTAAATCCTGTGATATTAGAGGACTAATTGGAATCATAGCTTTAATATGTTCATATAGGTATGGATGTGGGCGTGTTAGTCAACCGTCTTTCTAACGAAAAGGTAGCGCTTGCCAAACATGATTAAAAACAGGTTTGCAATATATAAATTAACACAAAACAGTAATTGTAAGTTCAAATATTATTTATAAAATTCTATATTATTTAAATAAGACAACTTATGACGTTGTATTTACAAAGAAAATACAAAACATTTTATAAAAAAAAAAAAAAAACAAAACAAAACTGCAAAGATCACGATCACGTTCAAAATATAAAATAAATAAATTTTATATAAAAAAAAACAAAATTAAGTCGATCAACACTGACCATGATATACCCCTACACTATATTCCCAAGAACATTTTTTTAATATTTTCAAGAAATGATATGTTGGTTAGTTCGGTTAAAGATCATGAATATTTTTTCCATATTAACAAAAATAATTGTGTTTTTTCTGTTAATAAAAGTAAATAATCATAAATAAAATTATAATTTTTTCTGTTAATATGGAAAAAATATTCATGATCTTTAACCGAACTAACCAACATCTCACACACAATTTATAGATCAACAATGAAAATTCACTATTTTCAAGAAATTTTTTAAAAATTTGCAATTTTGTTAAAGTTTAATACCGTAACAAATTTCCATTTTAGCACAAAAAATAACTTCAGAAACACATAACGAACACTGAGAGAATTTTCTGAATGATCAATGAATTTTTGTATTTGATCTATGGAATTCGTAATTTGAAACCTTTTATTAAATTAGTGCAGGTTTTCATAAAATTGTATGGAAGAGATGTCGTTTTATTTATTATAAAATATAAAATAATAATAATTAAAATTATGAACCTTTTTCATAAAGATTAAGATATGTTTTCTTTGTGAAAAAAAATCTTCATTAGCTTTGTAAAAAAATTTCATTTCGTCCAAGAAAATTCTCTCTGAAAGGACAAAAAAGGTGATTTTTGCAACTTCTCAAACCACCGTGTTAAAAATTAACAAAGGCACAACTAATATTGTACTAGGAAAACACTGAGAATTATTTTCACTTCAATTATGAATTTCTTCAAAGCTTTAATGAAAATTGTCACTGGAACTCGTCCATTGAAACGTTTCATAAAATCTATGAAACACGTTTCATTAAAGTCAATGTTTATGAAATGTTTTTAGAATTAATGAAAATCTTCATGAAACGAATAAATCATTCCGACAATGAAGCGTTTATAGAATTTATGAAACAGTTTCATAAAATTTTTTAATATTAAGATGTTTTTTAAATTAATAAATCTCAACATGAATGTCTTGAAAAATGCATTGGAACTCAGCCAATGAACCGCTTCATATGAGTTTTTAAATCATTCCATAGAAGTCCAAAATTAATAAAAGACTACATTGAAGCTATGAGTAACCTGAATGGCATGTTAACACCGGTGCGTCTCAGGTAATTAGGTGGTAATCCAGACTACATTTTTACCTCTGAAACTCAGCTGTATTTTTCTTTTTTTTGCCTGCCTAGAGGTAGTTGGCAGCCCCAACACTAGGATCGGAGTGCAGTGGTCCAATCAGCCCTCACTCTTAAACTACTACGATTACAGAAACGTCAATAAATTTAAATAATGATCCCCCCTCGATGACGACTTATGGCTTTAAACAACGGTTTATGATTGGTACTTGGAACGTTAGGACTCTTTCGGAAACATCTCGAATCGAGCAAGTACGTAGGGTAATCGCTGCACATAGCTTGGATGTCTTAGGACTTAGTGAGGTACGATGACTCAACAACGGTTCCACTTTTTTACCTTCTGGCTATCGTTTTATTTATGCAGGTCACGAAACGCATAGGAAAAATGGAGTTGGAATACTACTTTCTCCAAAAGCTAGCTGCGCTTTATTGGAATACAATGCTATCTCTGACCGTATTATCACTGCTAGGATAAACTCTAAGTTTCGCAAGATTTCCATTGTTCAATGCTACGCTCCAACAGAACCTGATGACGACAGTGTAAAAGATACTTTTTATGATCAATTAGATTCAGCTATTAGCAAGATTCCTACTGGGGATATAAAGGTTTTCATTGGGGACTTTAACGCGAAAGTTGGTAATAATAACAACAACCTGCAGTCCGTTATGGGTAGACATGGTCTGGGAACGGTGAGGAACAACAACGGCGACAGGCTGGTTGACTTTTGTGCTCGAAACCGATTATTTATCGGTGGTACGAAATTCTCCTTCCTTCTGGCCGCACACACAACCAAATTGACCACGTCCTGATGAGTAAATTGTTTTTGGGATCCTTAATGGATGTCAAAACCCGTCGGCGAGCGGATATTGCTAGTGACCACCGTTTACTCGTGGCAACGTTTCGTTTTAGACCTGCTGCAATTAAAACTAGGGATAGGCCCGACAAATTTAACACAACACGACTTCTTGATCGTAATATTGCACATATGTATAACGAAAAGTTAAGGACAGCCTTGCTCGAAAACCAACATCAAAACACATGGGCAGACGTTTCGTCTGTTTGCAAGGAAACTGCCAGATCGGTGCTTGGAACACAAAACTGCAAGGTTAAGCCGTGGATCAGCGATGAATCTTGGATTGAGATCCAAAACCGTAAACGACTGCACAGCGAACGTATAAACGCTAAAACTCAAGCACAAAAAGAACAAGCAAGATCGCAATATCGACAGTCTTCTCGTCGAGTTCGAAACTTGGTACGCGCTGATCGTGAAAAATATTATAATAGCATTGCTGAACAGGCGGAACAAGCCGCAAATACAGGCAACTTGCGTGGTGTGTATTCGGCCATAAAACAACTGAGTGGAAATAATATTAGAGGTACCACGATTCTAAAAGCAGCCGATGGAACTGAATTAACATCACCCGAACAACAACTTGAGCGATGGCGCGATTTCTTTTCCTTGCAAGCTTCAACAAACCACAATGATCACCAGGAAGATGATACTCTTTTTCTTACAACTCGTCGTAACCCAAGAAGGGACATATCTACAGAGCCACCGTCATGCTCAGAAGTTGAAGATGCTTTAAATAGGATGAAAAACAACAAAGCATCTGGCACGGACAACATTCCTGCTGAACTTTTAAAATATGGAGCTAGGTCTTTAGCGCAGTTTCTCACTCCTATCATTCAAGAAGCATGGGCATCGGACTATATACCAGATGAATGGAAGGAAGGTATAGTGGTCACACTACCCAAGAAAGGGGATTTAACGCAATGCAAAAATTGACGCGGTATAACCATTCTAAACGCCATTGGTAAAGTAATGGCAACCCTCATTCTTCATAGAATCTCCCCTATTGTGGATCAGATATTGCGTGGTGAGCAGGCTGGTTTTAGACAAGGTCGTTCGTGTGCTGACCACATTAGTACCTTGCGCATTATAATTGAACAGTCCGCTGAGTATAACACCCCTCTTTATTTACTTTTCGTCGATTTTGAACGTGCATTCGACACTATATCCCGAAATTCTATGTGGGCTGCAATAACCTACAAGGGAATTCCTGATAAAATAGTAAATATGATACGTGAGCTATATAGGGACGCTCAATGTAGGGTACGTTTCAATGGGAATGAGAGTCGGTCGTTTGTTCCAGGCACAGGTGTGCGTCAAGGCTGTGTCCTGTCTCCAACGTTGTTTTTGCTACTGCTCGATTGCGTATTGGAACAAACCAACAGAGATGCTCCTTTCGGTATTCGTTGGACATTGTCTGATTTTCTATATGACATAGACTATGCCGATGACATATGTCTAATGGCCCATCGCTTCTCGGATATAGAAGCTAAACTCACAAGTCTGTCTGAAAACGCCAAAAAAGTTGGTTTAAAAATTAGTATAAGTAAAACAAAACTTATGCGCATAGGTACAGATATCGTTACCCCATTAATAATAAATGACCAACGTATTGAAGATGTGGATGCTTTTTGTTATCTTGGTAGCAAGATAACTAAGGATGGTGGTTCAAATGCTGACGTTACCGATCGATTAATAAAGCTCGAGTAGCCTTCTTTTCCTTATCTAAAATTTGGCGAAGAAAAAATCCGCATTTTTAACTGCAGTGTGAAGTCAGTATTAATTTACGGCTGCACCACATGGAGCTTAACGCAAGCTACCACTAGAAAAATTCAAACTTTCATCAACAAATGTCTAAGACAGATCTTTAACATCCACTGGCCAGATCGTATTTCAAATGAAGCTCTGCTCCAAAGAGCAAACTCCTTGCCAGCACACATTGATATTCGTAAACGGAAGTGGACGTGGTATGCCACATATTGCGAAGACCACAAACAGAAATTGCAAGAACAGCCCTCGACTGGAGCCCCCAAGGAGAACGCCGCCAAGGTAGGCCCCGTAACACCTGGGTTCGTTGCCTTAAACAAGAATGTTTACTTGCTCGAGTATCCTGGAATCAAACAAAAACAATTGCCAGAGATAGAATCAGATGGAGAAAATTTGTTGACGCCCTATGTTCACACTGAACTTTATTTAAGTATTTATGGTGTTCAGAAATGTAATTCTATTTATATTTAGATAACTAAAGGACATATATATATACATTGAAATAATAAAGCACTTTATAAAATATGTTGCACACTTGAGAATTAAATCTTAAAACTAAAGTTTGAAATTTATGAAAATTAATAAAACTATTAAATTTAATGAAAAAATAAAAAAAATAAAGTTTTTGAAATAATTTGAAAGACTTAATTTCCATTGAATTTATAAATTTATAATTTATGAAATCGAATGAATTTTTTTTTTTTTTGAAACTATGAAACTTAATAAAAAGTTTATGAAAAATTTCTTAATATTAATAAAATTTCTTGGATATATGTAATGAAATTCTTCATTGAATCTACAAAAAATATCTATGAAATTGTTTCATTAATATCAAAAAGTATAATTCTCTCAGTGTATGTTTGCAAAGCATGTGTATTGCCAGTACCACCCGCAAAATTGTTTGCCAATATTTTTTTTTACCAATATTTTTTTTTTTTTTTTTTTTTTTCGTTAGACCAACACTCAGGGGATGCCCCCTATAATGCAATACATTGTGTTGATATCAGGAAATTAGGTTATGGGGAGGAGGAAAGAGGGAGTAGTGTTTGTGAACCAATTAGAAGCATTATCCTGTTTTTAATATTTGATTATATTTCAAGACTAAGACCGAACTGTATTGCTGCTTTTTAAAGGCTTTTTGTTACACATAATTCAAAAAATTAATTAAATTTAAGTTATTTGAAAGCATAACATTTTTTGAATAACCACATTTATGTCAACAGTGGTAAGTTCGCTGAAACCAACGGTTGGCCACTGTTATCAATCGGGTAACAGGAAAATACTGTCAAGATTGTTAAACACACGTTCTGCCAACGCATTTTCGACCATCGTGGGCGAAATGGTCAATCTAGCGTCGTTTAATTCAATTTTCAAAGTGTTTAAAAATTGTGTCTCTACCGACATGATCTAGTTGAACAGCTGTGAGCTGTCAAACATAACATATGTTTCAGCCGCTGCATCACTAAGCTTTAACACGTGTTTTCTTTGCATTTCCAAATGTTCTTTAAAGTTCGATTTGTCTCAATTAAGTGGAAGAAAGTGGTTTTATTTATAGTTAGAGGTATGTATTAACTGAAAATATTTTTGTTTGTGACCTGTGATAGTTAAAATTGACTGTACCACTAACTGCTTGAAAAAAGCCAAAATAAAACTTCCGTGGACCGGAACGTCTGATATTCGTGGGTATTCGCGCTAGAATAGTTTTTTTTTTATTATTATGTTGTCTTGTAATTGTAAAATGTCCAAATCATCTGCAGCCATCTGCAACTTTACATGATATTGCACTTTTTAGGAACAATGTCGGTGCTCAGACGAGAAGTTTATTTACTATGGCGCAACGAGCCCGTGCCTACTAAAAAATTTTCTGTCGTTAAAAATCATATATTAATATCAACATGTATGATGCTAATGAAATCCTTCTAATAAACAAAAAAATATAAATGTTGCAGCAAAATTGGCTGAGAAATGGAAATTGAACCAAAACAAGTGGAAGCATTAAAGTCCGATGTGCCGAATTTGGTATTAAAAAAGATTAAATTCGGCTGTGACGAATTTTTGGATACCCTCCATCTCGGTGTTTTCATAAACCAGGGAAAGTGCAAACAATATTAATATCTATATTCTTTGTAAAAATAACAAAAATAATGTTGTTTTTATAAGTAAAACAAAATATGACTGATTGATTAATGTATTTGGGATGTTACAAAAGAAAAAATGTTTAATTAAAGTTTACTAAAATGAAACTGAAATTCTGCATGCTTATAACAGTGGGTATTCAAAGGTTATTCTGATTACCTAAATAAGAACGTGTAGTGAAAAATATATATATTTGTATAGTTCCTTATGATGTTAAAAAAACTGTTGTAAAATTCGCCTGTTGTTTGTCTCTTTGCCTATATAATAATGAAAGAAAGTTACTAAAATATATTTTTGGATCGTTAGAAGAGATGCAATGAATACAAACGCATAAAAACAGTTTCGAATAATCAGAATTTTAGATAAATTTAAGGGAACAAAAATACACTTGCGGAGACATACATAATGAAATAATTATGAAATGCCAGTTTACATTACAACACATGTGTTTATACTATACATCACATAAGTAAAACGGAAAGTGTGATGAAACTAAGTTTGTCAAAATTATAAAAGAAAATCTTTCGAGTGTTTAGGGTGTTTTCGAGATACAAAAAATTAAAGAAACTGGTATTTCAAATTATTGTTTTTCAGCTCAGTTGCTTGTGCAATTCTCGTTTACGACTCCTAGAATAAGAACCCTAAGAAATTTTCCCAAAATTCGATTGGTTTTTACACATCAATACTTTAATTTAGATTATTTTTGTATGTATCAAATAAAAATTAGGGCTTTTAAGGAAAACAAATGCATATAATCAAAAGATTTTAAGATGAAGTATGCACCTTATATGTCTTAAATAAAAAAGTTCTGAAAGTGAATGTACTTTAAATTGAATGGGGTTTTTAATAAATGTAATTAGAATGTAAGAGTTTCCTTGCAAATTTATTAAAGGTTGAGAATGAAAATAAGTAAAAATAGTGTACGAAAAAAAGTAATGAATTTACATTGTTGGATTCGGGGATTTTGTTGCTGGATATTTTTTTGATCTGATAACGATTAATGTGTCTGGCAACTCCGGTTAATGCAGTCAAATAAATAAAGAATTTTAACTAAACTATTTTGTTCTACCTTTTTTCTAATTGGTGATTTTTTGATTTGTTGGGGTTAACAAAAAAAGGTATATGGCAAGCCTGGTATATGGAAAACAAAAGAATACTTTATAAATTAGCTTAACAATTTTTCGAGGGCTTCTCGCATTTGCACTTATAACCAGTGTTGCCAGGTTTGCAAAGCATAAAAACGACAAACTTTCTAGAAAAAATCGTCAAAATCGTCATCATATTTTGAAAAATCGTCAAAATAAAATATATTTGTTAGAAGAGGGATAAAGTTTTAATAAAAAATAAAATACAATAATGTTATTCACATTTCAAATGTTAACGTGTTATCGTTGTAATATAACACGATTTTTGACACTTCTCTTTGGTTTAAACTTCGAAAATCATTATATTTTACAACGATATTCATATTTATAAAATGTTGAAACAGTGTGCCCCAGTAGGCTAGTTGGTAGCGTGCTGGCCTATCAGTGCGGGAGTCATGGGTTCGATTCCCACCAGAGGCACTGATCTGTTTTCGCTACAACGCGCCGAAGGCCATAGTAGCTAGTGCTCGGTTAGGGTAATAGTATATAACTTGTAATTATATGATTATTAATTAATAAAATAACAAAAATATAATGTTGAAAGATCAAATAAATACAACTTTAAATCAAACAAATTTTACCACTTGAACTGTTAATCACTTATATCTGCATAATTCTGTGAACAACATTTCAGTGGCACAACTTTTTAAATATTAAATTCTTTTACAAATTTGTAAATTCTTTAACAATAAGTCTGTTCGATTACTTTTCCTGCAAAGTTCAGTAAAAACTACTCAGTAACAAAATTACAAATAGTAAGACAAATTGACAAAGAAGTAAACGAACAGAAAATTTGTAGGAATTATTAAATTAGATAAAGCAGCTTGTTATAAATATTAAAAAAAAATCAACTAGTCATTATGGAAAAGGAAAAAGTTAATTGAAATTATCGACCAAAAATAATTTAAATGTTTTTTAACTTCTTCTATAGTTAATTATTTAATCATTTTCACTTTCAATCCATAAACAATTAAAATTTAATTTAATTTTTGTTTACTAAAAATACAAGCATATTTTTTTATTTTTTAGTCATATGTTTTTTTCATCTTACAAATTCTTTCTGGCAAAAATGTATCCAGTAAAAACTTGTAAGTTCTTTGGCATCAAACTGTCACTTTACTCTCTCTTTTTACCAGTTTTTACTGCGTATTTGTCTAAACGAACACCTTCCAGTAAAAACTTGTACAAATTTTTGTGTTATCGAACAAACTTAATGTTATATTTTTAATTATTAAATTTTGGCACTTTATTTATATTATTAGGCCTGTTTTTTAAGCACCGGATTTATTTTTAGATGTATTTTGTTTCATTTAAAGTTGTATATATATTATCTTTCAACATGAAATATATTCGGGCTAGAGATCTGTTTGTTTCGCAAAAAAAGTCCATGCCTTGTGTTTTAACATGAAAATTTTTTTATTTTTATTTAAATCTAACTCCAATTAAATTTTATAAAAATTTAAAAAATGTTCTAAACATATAAACACAGAAACTAAATTAAGCTAAACCCGTAATGAATTTATAAAAAAATAAATGCGGTTTGGATTAAGTTTTATTCAATTCTATGATTTGCATTTTTGCAAAATTGTATTTCACATCATATTAGCATATAAAAGCTAGTTATCCATCAAAAAACAATGTTTTTGCTTTCAATTTTTAACGAAATAATATAAATTTAATGATCGAGCCGGCGATTTTTTTTTTTAATGATAAATAAGTAGATCTTTCTGACATATTAAATTATTGTCAAAAAATCGTCATTTTGGAAGCAAAAGTCGTCAAATAGTCATTTAGTTATTTTGGGTATTAAATATCATCAAAATGACTACAAATCGTCAAACCTGGCAACTCTGCATGCGATTGCTACTAATTCATACGTACATACATACTGTATACAAAACAAAACAAAACAAAAAAAAACAACAACAATATTTTGTGAGTTTTTTTTTGGTTTTAAGTGTTGATCATGACCATGGATGGTAACCGATTCTATGTGGTTATTGGTCGTAGTAACGCTATTTTCTTTTATTTCGGTAACGGTATTTTAGGGGAAACTATACTTCAGTTATTTCGGTAACGGGATTTTAGCGTTAACGGTATTTTAGCGTTAACGGTATTTTATTTATTTTAGGGAAAAAGATTTTTCAATTATTTTGGTAACGGCATTTTAAGGATAACGTTATTTTAGTTATTCAGGTAATGTTAATGCACACCACAATTTTTAACCGCATTATGCCCGAGTTTAAATGACTGTCTAGTTTATGATCATACTTTGGGAAAATATATCTATTTACAGAAGTTTTTTTGTTCAGATCTTGTTAGATTATTTCGGTAACGGTATTTTAAGGTAACGGTATTTTACGGATAACGGTATTTCAAGAATATCGGTAACGGTATTTAAGCGATAACGATAGTCAGTTGAAAGGTGTTAGAATCGTGGACGGTAATTCAGCGATATTGACAGCCATCCCTGTTTGCGTATATTCTTGTGTATAAGCATTGAATGTACGTATGTATGTATGTATGATGAAATAAAAAAAAAAAATTTTAGAGGTCTTCCCACATTTTCACTCATAACTTTTGAACGCGTTAACCGATTTTGATCATTTTCACTAGAAAACTGCTCATGATATCAACAAACAATTTGACTGAAAATTAGCAGTACCTCTTCTGTATTGGAGGAGTATTTTGTGTTTCCACAGACAGACGGACGGACAGACGGACAGACGGACAGACGGACATGGCTATATCGACTTCTCTATCCATGCTGATCAAGAATATATATAGTTTATGGGGTCCCAGAATTTTTTTAAAAGAATTACAAACATTTGACAAAGTGAATATACCCTCCTGCACTATGGGATGGAGGGTATAATTAGCATCCAAAATAACCGGAGTGAATGAGGAGCTAATTTACAGATTCAGTGCCATTTTACGCTCGATTGCTTGTGGGCACAAAATCGATATTGAATATTTTAGGCAATATGCTTTACAGACCGCAGAACTATTTATCACACAGTATCCTTGGGTTTATATGACGTGTTCCATACATAAATTATTAATACATAAGCCGATAGTATCACCACTTCCAATAGGAAAAATGTCGGAACAAGCGTTAGAAGCCCAGAACAAAGATTACCGCAATTTCCGTGAGCACCATACGCGAAAGACATCGCTAATAAATACAATGGAGGATGATATTTTACAACTTTTGTCATTGAACATTGTGTACCTCGCATCTTTGATTCATCTAGTAGTTCCGAATCGGAATAAAAAATTGTTATTACTATTGTAATTTTAGGCTAGTTGGTAGCGTGCTGGCTTATCAGTGCGGGGGTCGAGGGTTCGATTCCCACCAGAGGCACTGGTCTGTTTTCGCTACAACGCGCCGAAGGCCATATTAGCTAGTGCTCGGTTAGGGTAATAGTATATAATTTGTAATTATATGATTATTAATTAATAAAAAAAGAAAAATAATAAATTAACTTTATCATTTTTTCCTGAATGAAAGAAACAATGTCTAAAATATTAAAAAAAGTTGCAACTTTCATAAACAAAAAAAAAATATATATAAATATATTTTTAAAAAATTTTTTTGTTTAACATTGTGGCTTAATCTATTTTCAACTAAAAAAAAAAATATTACACAAACAAAAAAAAAATTTCCAAAGCGCTATTAATTAAACGCCGCTGGATGAGCATGTTTGCCCACTGTGCATCGCCGACGTTTTGATCACTGTGCCGATTGTATTTTTCTGCCTGGGTGCTTTCAGGCGTCTGTGGTCATACAAAACCGAAACTTCTCTATAATCTGCGATTTACAATTTTTATAATTTTTAGCATTTTTATCTTTACTACCAATTAAAAAGCCTTGGTGTAGGGTAACCAAAAAAAAAAAACAATATCAAATACGTTACGTCACATGATAGTATATAGTAAATGATGTGGCACCATCAAAATCAAACATTACGTTGTAAAATGTCTAGTAAAGTTGTTTGTAATAATAATAACAAATTGTTGTTTATACATCGATATTGAGTGATTTCAATTTTAATTTATAGTTAATACAAGGAAAAACAAATTTCTATCATTTGCCAATGAATGTCATACGAAATATAAACTAAACTAAATTTGTCATAAACCCGATGAAAAAAGTTTATATATACTCATATACAAAAAAAAATTATCCGCATAAAATATCTAATTAAAGATTTGATTTGAATTGAATTTGTTTCTAAACAAATATTTAATTGAATCAATTAATATTTTAATTGACTTTTAAATATAGACGTAATTTTTAAATTATTTTTTCATACACTGTATGTTAAAAAGAAAAGTTTTAGTATAATATACCAAATGCATTTGTAGTTTAGAAACAAACAGGCACACACACAAATACACGAGCAGACACAGCATTACTAAAAACACGTATCCATACAAACTTGTCGTTCACACATTTTTTTTTGTGAGTATCATGTTTTTTTTTTTTTTTGTAGAAGTTATTTGTAACTTTTTTTCCTTTTTAATTTTCAATAAAAGTTTTCATTAATATTATCATTCCGTGATAGGTGCAAAATCAATTAAAATATTAATTTTTTTCAATTTATATCGAGCTTTCAACCTCCGTATATTTACAAAAATAAAGCTAATCAAACATATTAGCTAGGTTGATACTAGTATTTCGATCTGGCTAAAGATCTCATCAGAACCCGAAGTTTTAGAAAAGTTAGAGCCTCCATAATAGGCAGAACTTTAACAAAAAACCTATTAATAATCAATTTTGCTCCATTCTTGTCTTCTTAGTAATCAAGCACGTGGTTAGGTCTTTTCCTAACAAGCATCATGACGTTACTAAACTTTGAAGACCAAAAATGTTCTATTTATATAAAAAAAATTTTAGTTTGTACTCTGGCTCAAGTAATATTTTTTACAGTTATATTAGTTTTTTGTTTTTATATACATCGAGATTATTTTTAGTTATTTTCAATTTATAACGAGCTTTCAACCTCCGTATATTTACAAAAATAAAGCAAATCAAACATATTAGCTAGGTTGATACTAGTATTTCGATCTGGCTAAAGATCTCATCAGAACACGAAGTTTTAGAAAAGTTAGAGCCTCCATAATAGGCAGAACTTTAACAAAAAACCTATTAATAATCAATTTTGCTCCATTCATTTTTCACAAAGAATTTTTTTTAAATTTACATATTATACTAAATTGAAGCTTAAAAAGAATATTAAAAAAATCCGGTTTCTTAAGAAAAGAGAGCTCCTTTTTGCTTAAAAATTACTCATATAAAAAACTTTAAATATTTTCATAACATTTCATAAGAAATTTTTTAATAAAAGACAGATATTTTTTTTTTACATTTTTAAACAATTTTTGTTTATTAAAATTGTTTACTTTCAAATATGATTTATTTAAGTCGTTTTCAATAATTAGGGTTTCTTAATAAAAAGTTGTAAATACAAAAGGTGTATCTTACAAAATAACTTCGGAGAGTTAATAAATTAAAATTTTTAACAATTTATAAAAAAATAATTCTTATGAAAAATGTTTTTTATAAAATTTTTTTTTACCTCCAAATATTATTTTGCATAAGTCAAGAATATTTGGTCTTTATTCGGTATTCTGCATAATCGGCATGCTTCTTTTACTTGTCAAACTTCTACACAGAGAGAATTTTAAAGAAACTTTTTTATTGAGTAGATGAAACTTTTAATAATTATGATATTTTTCATAAAATTTTAAGAAAATAGGCATTAGCTTAATGAAAAGTTTCAATGAACGAGTAGCAGTGCAACTTCATAGGTTCTATGCCAAAATACATTAATATTATGCAGAGAATTCTCTCAGTGTACTATTAAATATAATTTTAGTGAACGAAAAATAATGAAAATGTTCAGTAACGCAGCAAAAACATGGTATTGACTTCTTATTATTTTACACATTTTTTTCGTAATGTATACGTATTACCTTCTGCATTACTTTAAATAATAAAATAATGTGTTACCGATAAGAAATGTATAATGCATTATGCATACAAAAAATAATTAATGAACAATAATATGTTATTCATCTTATTACTGTCAGGTAAAATATAATGATACAAAATTTTCATATAAATCTATTTTTAGACTCATTATAATTCGTCTATTTGTAAGATATAGGGTAAGGTATTAGATTTCGTATATCTTGAACGAATTTACATAGACGACAAATCCGTTTGTTTTGAACTATCAAATATTATATGCCTCGGTGGCAGAGAAACAGGCCGACCCTAAATTTTCGGCGGCGGCTGCGCAACCGCGTTAGGTACAGCGGCGTTTAGGTTAAAAAATCGGCGGTGGCTGAATTGTCGGCTTAAAATGCTGGTTTTTAACTGTTGTTATATCTTGACGATTTTTAGATAAAATCTAGTGATATATCGCTATATTTTTCATCAGATCAATTTTCTTGTTAGTAATCAACAAAAAAAAAAAAAAAAAAACATTTCCAAGCATATACACAAGTTATTAATTATAAAGATTTAATTAAATTGGATTGGCTAATCTTATATATAGAATTCTCGTGTCACAATGTTCGTTCCCGTACTCCTCCGAAACGGCTTGACCGATTCTCATGAAATTTTGTGAGCATATTGAGTACATCTGAGAATCGGCCAACATCTAAAAATGGGCCATAGTCTTAGAAATTTGTGCACGTTGATTATTTGTTAATGTGAATAGTCAGGGGAAAAATGGGCGTGATCGGACCAGTGGGCGTGTCAGCTCCCATACAAAGTAAATATTTAATATCATATATCTACAGTTCTATAATAGCCAGTCTTAGAAATTTGTGCACGTTGATTACATTATGAATAGTCATGGGAAAATTGGACGGGATCATACCAGTGGGCGTGGCAGCTCCCACACAAAGTGATTATTTAGCTCATATACAAAATTAATATTAATATTAAATATCTAGGGTACTATATTAGCTATATAGCCTTGAAATTTTGTACGAGTTCATCAATTACAAATATAAGTAGTCGAACTGAAACTGGGCGGAATGGGATAAATGGGCGTGGTACCAAAAGCAAAAACAAAAAAGCATTAAAATAAATTATCACATTCTAGACTTTTTGCATGGTTATTTAATAATGTTGTTCAAAAATTGTTTTAGCGTTCCTCATAGTCCTAGAATTTAGGCGATAGAAGGACAAAGAGACGTTGGGCTTCCCATGAAATTACAAATTTTAAAATGATTTACTAATGTGAATTTATTTTTTTAATTATATATTTGCGTAAAAAAAATTTCTTGATTTAAAGAATTAATTACAATTAAAATTTGAAGGCAAAGCAACGTTTGCCGGGTCAGCTAGTTATTAATAAAACAAATAAAAGTTCATATAGAGCAATTCCATATGAAAGCGATCACCTTTTGGACGACCCCTCTCCGATTTAAAATAAATAGAGTCAATCGATTGCCCAGCAAAAAATAATGTACCTACATATTTTTTTTTTTTTTTATAGTGCCTGGTTTAGTGGTGGTGTGCACCACTGTCATGTGACAAAATTGAAGAATTCTTCATAAGGGACCTCATTGAAAAAACTACTAAAGCGATCGCAACGAGTGATAGCTCGTTGGAAAGGTATTGAATCAGGCTTTAATTGAAAAATAAAATTGTCCTATTTTTTTTTCAGAAATTTACCTTTTTTCCCATGAAAATTAAATTTTCCCATGAAAATTAAATTTTCCGATTTTCCACAGAAGCTCCTAAATTTTCCGGCTATTTTTATTTTTTTTTTGGATTCCTCATAATTTTTGCTTTAAGAATCAGCAATAAAAAAATGGGCCCCGACTCCTTGTTTGGACAGGAGAAGAGCATTTAAGAGACCACCTTGTTCTCATTGTTTTTATATTTTTTATAATTGAATTATTTTTAATTATTTAACAAGAAAAATTAGGAAAATTTTATTTTTCAATTAAATACCTTTCCAACGAGCTATCACTCGTTGCGATCGCCTTAGTAGTTTTTTTTTTAAAACAACTTTCAATGAGGTCCCTTATGAAGAATTCTTCAATTTTGTCACATGACAGTGGTGCTCACCACCACTAAACCAGTCACTATAAAAAAAAAAAAAATATGTAGGTACATTTTTTTTGCTGGGCAATCGATTGAGACTATTTATTTTAAAATCGGAGAGGGGTCGTCCAAAAATTTGCCAATTTTGATCGTTTTCATATGGAATTGCTCTATATATAAAAACTCATTAAATTTATTTAAAGAAAAAACAAAACAGATTATAATAATTTTTTTTTTTCATTGATATAATACATTTAATGCATGTCAAAGCAACCAATGGGTTTTCAGCACTTTTCCCAAATTTAACGACAATTGGTATGAACGTTACCTTTTACAAAACAAATACTCTTACAAAGCTTAAGAGTTTTGTTCTTTCTAATTCCCGAAATGTAATGTCTTAAAAATCAAAGATTTTCAGAAAAATCTGCGAATTTTTTATTACATTATGCATGCATCTTTAGAAGTATTTGAGGTATATGCATAACTAAGGCATCATATGAAAGGTATGCAATGCACCTTATAATTATATGCAACGTTATTTTTATTTTCAAAATGTTAGTTAATTTTTAAGATTACAAATTTGGAAAGCTATATTTCAAAATGCAACATACATCAAGTAAAAATATATTTTTTTTTGCATTTTTCCTTTATTTTTAATTTTTTCTTTCTGTGAATTTTTGTTATTTTTTACACATTTTACAACCAAACACGACTGATTAAAATGGTAACAACATTGGTATATTCGGCGGCTGCCGCTTTAGCCGGCTCACATTTTAAGCCAATGCGATCGGCTTCTTTCTCTGCTCGGTGGAGTAGGGTATAAGGCAGTCGCCTGTTAATCAGACGACCCGGTATCGATTCCCGGCTCGACTATGTTTTAAAAAAAATTAATAACATATTTTTTTAATTCGTAATTTTGTTCAAAATCTATTTTTAGACGCAGTATTTTTTTCCTTTTGGTAATGGCTTATTATTCACACCCTTGTATGCATATAGGTAACCTATTATAATTCATATTTACGCAAGTCCTTACTTTTGCGACATTTCATATAAAAAAAACTTAGAATTATAATATAAAGGGTAATACGTCCAAACCTTAAGGTTTAGATTACTCGACTCATTATTTGGTAAGGTGTGTTAATTTTCTTTATAAAATTATAGGATATTCTTAATATTAAAAAATTGTATGAAACTGTTTCATACATTTTATAAACGTCTCATTGTCGGAATGATTCATTAGTTTTATGAAGATTTTCATTAACTCTACAAACATTTCATAAACATTGACTTTAATCAAACCTTTTTCAAAGAATTAATAAAACTCTTCAATGTCTTGAAAAATGCATTGAAACTAAGCCAGTGAACCGCTTCATATGTTTTTTTTAAACAATTTCATAGAATTCCAAAACAATTCATAGAATTCCAAACAATTCATAGAATTCCAAAACAATTCATAGAACTCCAAACAATTTCATAGAATTCAAAATTTATGAAAACTAATGAAACTATGAAATTTTAAGAAAAAATATTGAAATAATTTCAAAGACTTAATTTTCATTAAATTTATGAAGAAATAATTTATGAAATCTCAAGAATTTTTTTTAATGAAACTATTAATTTTATGAAAAAAAAGTTTATGAAAAATTATAATGGAATTTTTCATTCAATGTACGAAAACAATTCTATGAAATTGTTTCATTAATATCATGAACGTCCTAGACGAGGACAAGAAATTCTCATTGAGTTTGTGATTTAACATAACAAATATCTCTAGAAATTCTAATAACAAAGTCCCCTGAAGATTTCCTTAGGCAGGAATGAAATCCGGATAGGGACACGCCTACATCAGATTGCTTTTCACAATTTGTTAAATAAGTTTTGGGACTTTAGCACATTTAATTACTATAAAAAAAAAAAATATATATCACGAAGGATACTTATTTCAGTGTATGCCATTTTTCGGATCAGATGAGATGTGCTGTTTATTCATATATGATTATAACGTAACTTTTTTCGTCGGGATGTAAAAAAAAAAACACATTTAAAATAAAAACAAAATATATATATACAATTCACACATTATGTTTTTGTCATTTTGGTAAAATACATAGTACTACGTAGTATTTCACGATAAGTTGTCACAAAAAAAAAAAAATAAATAAATAAAAATTATTTTATTACGTTATTCCATTTAAGATTGTTTTTTTTACGTTTTGCTAGGCCTAAGCTTTGAGGCCGCCGTAAAATAATAAATTCAATATAACCGATCGTTCACCGTTTCGAATCTTGTTTATAACTGAGTATTGTAAAGAAGAAATGCTTTTTAAAAATGAATTGAATTTGCTTTATTTTGTATTTATTTCTTTTCGATTTTGTTTTGTTTTCGAGAGATTTATTTTAGCCATATTAAACAAAAAAAAAAAAAAAAAAAAAACAAAGAGTAATTTATTTAAATGGAATACTCTTTTTTCTCGAGTGTAAATGTCATATTATTTTTAAGAGAATGTAAAAACAAACGTGATCATGTGCAGTTTTATAATTGAGATAAAATAAAATTAAGAATTTTAAACTTTATAAAATAGGCCAACAAATTAACAAATCAATGTTAAATTAAAATTATATTAATAAATCAATGTTAAAAAGAAATTCCAGAATATCGAAGTCCTGTGACCAAGATTTTAAAGTTTTTTTTTTACAAATACGGAATATGTAAATACGGAATTCTTACGCAAAAATGTTTATATTTTATTTTTATCACAACTTTATGAGATGAAAAATTAAAATCAAGATTTATACATAACCTGATCAACGATCCCGCTATTGATCCCGCCTTGATTTTTCCGGCTTTTTTTTCAATATACTATTAGGAAAATAGATTTTGCAAAATAAAATTCCAAAAAGTTAATTTATAATTTGTTTGGTACTGCCGGGATTCAAACCCTGGCTGCCAGATTGGCAGCCGACATATATATTGATAGCTTAAAACGTATATGAGTGATAACTGCTGGGTAACCTGCTGTGAGTGATAACTGCTAATTGGTAAAACTACTATTACCGTTACTACACCAATGACTGCCATGTGGTTACGGTAAGAATTTTCTGAGTGTAATTAAAATTATGAATACGGATAACATAATATAAGATTATATATTTTTTTTACTCGGTTATGTTAAATTTCGTAATAATCCGACCATAATATTTACACTTAGAATACTATGTAGTTAAAGACCACTGCAATTGTACACTCAAAAAATAAGTTAGTAGAAAAGTTAGTAAAACGTCTTGTAAATCAGGTATACTAATATTACTAATATAATACTAAAATTATACTAATGTTTTACTAATTTATTTTGCTAAAAAAAAAATTGTGCTGATAAGCACATTAATAGCGTGGACAACAACCAGATTGAAAGATAAACGCAGAATGAAGTAGATGTCGCGGCTTGTCAAGATGTAGTAGAGAAGAGGAAAATGATACTAAAAAGTACAACTCTAATAAGACATATAAAAAAAATCAACCATGGAAGATTTTTGTATCTGTATTTCATACATACAACAAAGTTGTGCATTAAAACAACTTAAATATTGCGTTGTCACCGGCTTGTGAAAATAATTGTCTATTAATTAAATAAAAGACAAAATAAAATATTTAAATTAAATAAAGATTAAATATGTATTTCTAAACTAAATGTTTATAGATATTATTAATCTAGTGTGGTCAAATTGCAAACAGTCTGTCTACCTAAAGTGAAAGACAAAGACATTCATCTTAGGTAAATTTTTATGTTTCCTTTTTCTTATTGCAACAAAAGGGTTGTATATGTTATATTTTGTTATTTTTTCGTTTGGTTTCTATAATTCATTTAGACAACCATTGATGTAAGTAGTTGGAAGATAATTTTGTTTATATTATATATAATTATTTCTATTGTTTTTAGATGTTACATTAATTCATGTCGTCAATTTGGGAGTGTGAACATCTTTATGTTTTGTAACGTATTGTAAATTATTTTAAAAAATACAAAAATAATGTTTATGATTTTCAGCAAATAAATTAACTAAAGTATAATTTTTCTACAAATTTTTTGAGTTTTTTTTCAGTTTACTAATATTCAGCAAAAATGTTATTAGTTTTTAGCAAATGTTTTTTAATTTCTAATCCACTACTAATTTTGTTGCTAAAAATCAGCTCGCTGATTTTCAGCAAAAGATTTTGCTGACATTAGCAATTTTTTTTTGCTGACTGAGCAAAATTTTTTGCTGACTTTACTAACTTTTTTATTTGAGTGTAGTAAAACCAAATAAAATTTGAAAAAAGGACGACTTACATTTCAGTAAATTCAACTAACATTGTTATTGATTGTTATTGAAATGAACCACATATGTAGTCAAAAATAATCAAATATTTATTTGTTTTTTTTTTTTTTAAATACAAAATAACCTACTGTATAAAATGAATGTGAAATCATAAAACAGTCATTTAATGTGGTTTGTTTTTTTTAAATGAACGACAAGTGTAGTCAAAAATTAAATTTCTTCTACATGTGACTGTTTTTCACTTAAAAATAAAGATACTTTATTACAACTCCCACTATATTCAATTTAACAAAGGAATGCATAATTCGTTCAAAAATTGCATTTCCATTATGAATGCATTTTCTCAAAAAAAAAAAAAATGCTCTTTTTTTAATTACAAATCAAAAAGTAGACAATTGAAGCTTTCATATGTTTAAATCTGTATGAAATATGACTTTTCAAAGTTCAAAACTGTTAAATTTTTTTAGTTTTTTAAAACTGAAAAACGACAATAAAAACGCAAATTTACAAAATTTGCAGAAACTAAAAACGGCAATAGACATCCTAGAGACTTAGTGCACAAAACATTAAGGAATTTAAATGACCCCCCGGTCAGATTTTTGCCGATCTGTCATGAAATGTATAAAAAATCTAAAAAGTTTAATATTCGTAGAAATTGTTTTAATTGCAAGACAACAAAATAAAGGCTTTTTTATAATAATTCAATAAGGTTGTTCACAAGGGGTGTACTAAATATTGTATGTGTTGTATAGTCACATCAAAAATACTGATGGTAAAATTTTGTTCCAAAATATGTACAACAATAGATGATAAACGATACAACATTTGTCCCAATGTTTAGTGTAATATGTTTAAGTGTGCTAACAGAGTGAAAACCCAAAAAAAAACTCAAAGTCTTCGTGCAATTCAAAATAAAATTTTAACATCTCTATTTTCACAATACAACATATACAACTTAGTACACCTTGTGAAAGCCTTTAATATATTTTTAATACGTACGCTAAATTACGAAAATGTCAAATAAAAACATAGAAGCTTACCTGAAAAGAAAAGAACAAAAAGAAAATTTTAATTATTTTTATTAAATTTTTTAATAAATAAATAATAGTCTTAAAAACTTAATGATCACTACTACAACTGGATGAGAAAATTTATTAAATATTCACACAGTGAAAAAATATGGTTTAAGAAGATCATGTAATGATTGTAATAACTAATGATTTTATCATAGTATGGTCTTTATGATAATAAATGTTATCTTAACTAATAATATTGTGATTACTCAACACCTAATCAATATCAAAGCATTATCAATAGAGTTTGCTGTTCGGTTTTAGCCGAAACCGCGGTTTTCCAAGCCTTAAAACCGAAACCGAAAAAAATAAGTCGGTTTTCAAAAAATATTTTACCCTATCAAAAAAAAAATACATTTCGACGCTGGTCCGGCCAAACTAGTAATGTGCACCCGAGTAGAAATAATATCATACAATCTTATATAATGCGATCCAGTTTCGTAAAATTTAATATAACTAAGTATGACATCATGTATAGTAAGATACAGTTTTGCCACTATACATTTTCGTAAAACGGCATATTTAATTGTTTCTTACAATATGTTATACACTCTCATAAAAACTAGATAATTTCATCCAACCGAATTGATTCGGTTGCTGCAACCTCGTAAATACGGTTGTCCAAACAAACTCAGTCGTTACAACCGAATTCGGTTGCCACAATTCAGTTGTGGCAACTGAATTTACGAGGTTGCAACAACCTAATAAATTCGGTTGGAGAACGTTAAATTAAATCTTAAAATTATTGGAAAAAAATTAAAATTTTTTAATGTAAAATCAGTCTGGCTATACAAAAATATTCTTAAATCTAAGAAAATAAACAAAATCTCGAAATAGTTAAGTGTCTCTCGAAATAATTAAGTGTCTCTTTACAAAAAAAAAACCAATCAGGCTATTCATTATTATATGTTAAAAAAAAATAATTAAAAATCAGGTCCTTAAGTTGGAGGGGTAGGGCTATCTATGGGGGCTTTAACCCCTGCATAAAGGATACATATTGTGAATTCCTTTACAAATGACATCCGTTATAGTAATTTCAAATTTGATATAAATTTAAAATTTTATACGTTATTAGACGGGCAATATATAATTGGATTGGCTGAATTAAATTAATATATGGGATTAAACAAAACAATGTATTGCCCCATGTAATAAAATATAAACTTTTTTAAGTTGTGAAAAAGTGACGTTAATACGGGCGGATCAATAAGTCCGTGACTTTTCGAACTTCCCTCGTAGTTATATGAAATACAACAATGATCCCATCAACAACCACATGTTAATAAACTACTGTCAAATTTTGAACAAGTTCCGTCATTTACTTTGCGTTTAACAGTTGTTCAAAACGTTGTATGTTTTGAACAGCTGTTAAACGCAACGTGGATTTTTTTAAAAATGGAAAAAAGTGAATTTCGAGTGCTCATTAAACATTATTTTTTGCAAAAAAAAAACCGTCAATTAAACAAAGGAAAGCTGCACTATCGATTTCAATGGTAAAAAATTGGTTTACTGACTTTCGTTGTGGTCGCACAAGTACAAATGACGCTGAACGTTCTGGACGGCCAATTGAGGCCACGATATGGTTTTGGCCGATCGAAGAGTAAAAGTGAGATGGTTGATGCCATAGGCATTTCATATCGCAGTGTGGTTTCGGTTTTAAATGATCAGTTGGGTTTAAGAAAGCTGTCTGCAAGATGGGTGCCCCTTTTCTCTCAATTGACCGTAAACGTAATCGTGTGACAATTGTTTGGAGTTGTTTAACCGCAATTCGAATGAGTTTTTGAGGCGTTTTGTAACTGTGGATGAAACATGGATCCAATGCAACACTCCGGAGACCAAGCAGCCGTCCAAACAATGGGTTTCTTCGGGTGAACCGGCTCCGAAGAAGGCAAAGGAAAGTTTGTCGGCCAATAAGGTGATGGCAACAGTTTTTTTGGAATGCACGCGGGATAATCCACATCGATTACCTTCAAAAGGGAAAAACAATAAACGGCGAATATTATGCCAACTTATTGGACCGATATAACGAGGAGTTAAAAAAAAAAACGACCCCATATGGCCAAGAAAAAAAGTTCTTTTTCATCAAGATAATGCACGGGTGCAGTCTCAATAACAAAATTCCATGAATTGGGCTACGAATTGGTTCCTCATCCGCCATATTCTCCGGATTTAGCCCCCAGTGACCATTTCCTATTTCCAAACCTAAAGAAATGGCTCGATTTAAAGAGATTTAGCTCCAACGATGAAATTATTGATCAAACAAATGCTATTTTATGGACCTCGAAAACTTCTATTTTTTGGAAGTGATACAAAAATTGGAGAAACGTTGGACTAAGTGTATTGAGCTAAAAGGAGATTGTGTTGAAAAAAATTTTTTTTTTTTTGCCAAAAAAACTGTGTTTCATTCAAAAACTCTCAGACTTATTGATTCGCCCTCGTATCAACCACTGTGGTTAATATCAACTCGAAAATTTTCATTAAAAATACCTACTAAAATTATCTTAAATGAATATTACAATTTAAATATTAAACTCCAAAAATTTTGGTTCGACATACACATTTTTAAATGTTAAGCATATAAAATTAAAATTTAGCTGTACCGAGTAAAAATAATATTATATAATCATATGTAATGAGATCCAGTTTTGTAAAATTTAATATAGTTAACTCATGACTCATGTATTGTAAGATATAGTTTCACTTGAGACTGTAATTTTTTGTTTTTATATAATTTCTTACGCTTATAACGAACACACAAAAAAATCGAGATTCTAATATGAAAATTTTCAGCAATCTGCAATTTTTTAGCAAAAATTTCTGTTGATTTTAGCAAACATAAACAGTTATTTGCATTCTACTAAATTTAAGGTAAATATAGCAAAAATTTTGTTAATATTACAGTTTTTGTTTGCTATTTGAAGTCTACAAATATTTAGTAAAAGTTTTTGCTAATGTTACAGAGTAAAATACTATTTTCAATTAACTAAAATTCACATCGAATATAACTAAAATTTTGTAAAGGTTACAGATTTATTTTCGATGTTCTTATTTTATTAATATTTAGCAATAAAATTTCCTTAATTTAACAGCTTTTTCTTCAAGGTCATTTTGAACTAATTTTTAGTAGCTTTTTCTGCTATTTTTACGGTTTTAGTTCTATGTGAACCAATTTTAATTTTCTTAAAACATTGTATAGAAACCCTTGAAAAAAGAAGTTGCCATATGACTTTTAAGATAGGCAAAAAGTTAAAGAGCCAGCCAAAGAGCTCAAAAATTATTTAAAAATTACCTCAACAAGACAAAAATTCTTTCTTACCTAAAAATTAAAAAATACTATAGGTTTAAAACTTTATATTTTTTTAAGCGTATTTTAGAATTTTTAAATCTAAGCATTCGATATGGTAAATTTCATATGAATATATTTTATTAAATATTTATATTTTGTTTTTATAAAGTAAATTATTTATAAAGAACATTTTTTATATTTGCATATGATGATTTAAAATTTTGTTTAGAAAATATTTGAAATTATTTTATTATTTCATTTTATAGTTTGTATACAAACAGGCGCGGATCCAGCCCCCCCCCCTCCTGAACATTTCCCACCCAAAAACCAAAAACAAAGAGAAAAAAGGGAAAGGAAAAAGAGAAAAGTTGAAAAGGAAAGAAAAAGAAAGAAAAAGAGAGGAAAACATAAATAAAAAGGAAGAGAAAGAGATCGTAAAATTAAAAGTTTTGACAGATAAATATATTATCGTAAAAGTTTTGGGTTGTTAGCTCTAGCGGTTGGGGAAATTTCGTGTTTTAATATATGAAAAAAGTCGAAAATTTAACAAAAGTAGCCGTACTTAATCCTCCATATCTTTTTAACGATTAAAGCTAAGTGATTCATTGATGACTAATTTTAAATGCACTGTTGTCATGCTCTAAAATATGCAATAAAATAGGCAAAAAAGGTGAAATGCATTTTTTTTAAATCCGCGGTTTTAAAGCGCTGTATATCAAAAAACAGTTTTTTTTTTTAATTTTTAAAGAAATATATGTTAATTACAATTGAAGGGCTTATTGTAAAAACTTGATAAGCCACATTTATTTTTTTTATGGGTTTTCGCTGTTTTTTAGACTTCCATTGATTGATATTTGACAGAAGTCTTGCTTAAACACTTATTACAAGTACCTGGAATATAAACGTCCTGCCAAATTAATATTTTTTGCATTTTTTAACCTTTAAAAGGCGAAAACAATCGAAAAATAAAATGTGGCTTATTATGTTTTTACAATAAGCCCTTCAATTTATTACACTATGCCGTTGCCAAATTCATATGTGGAGCTCAAAGTTGTATATAAAAATCTAAAAAAAAGATACTAAATATAGTAAAAAAAAGAATTACATAAAATATATAAATTTTTGAAAAAAAATAAAAACAAAATTTGGCAAAATATATCTTTTTAACGGTTTAAGTTATAAGAGCCATTGATAACTTATTTTAAAGGTACTTTAATTGTGGTTTTACTGGTTAAATGCATTTGTTTTCAAAACTCTTGGTTGAAACTGCCGTTTTACAAAAACTGGTTTTCTAAATTTAAAAAAAAATATATATGTTTATTATAAATAATTCTTTTAATACCGTTACCAAACCTCTAGAGTTGGTATTAATCGTTCATTTTGGTGACTCGGTCATTATCGTTCAATTGGAGTCAGTGAACTAGTTAGTTCAATCGGTCTTTTTGCTTTAACTTGTGACTGATCTACGTGTTGTGAACTGTGTCGTTCGTTTGACAATTACTACACAAAAGGTGTTATAAAATTGCAACTTTTCTAATAAAAATTTATTTTGTGTAAAAAACATTTTATTTTTATGACTTTTATTGTTTTTCCTTATTTGAAACAATATTATTATTATTTGTTTTTGACTACAATTGCAGTCGTCTTTACCAAAATAATTTCCTAAGTGTACTTTCATATTTTGAAATGCGATATTTCAAGATCCTTTGGGATTAGCTGTCCTACATTTGGACGAGGTTATAGTTATATGCTATACATCTTCTATACCAAAATTGTTTAAAATCAGAAGGTGTGGAGGAAATCGAGTGGTTGATTTTATCGGACTTTTGATCCGCTAGACCGATTTTGCTCATTTTCACTAACAAACTTTTCGCGAAGATGTCCATCAATCTAGGTAGAAATGAACAGTCTCTACCGTGCTTTCGCGCCTTGATCGCCCTCATCTAGGGTTGCCATTCGTACTGTTTTAAACAGTACATGTACTGTTTTTTGAAAAATGTACTGTTTTATTCACAACATCTAAAACAGTACGCAAAAGTACTGTTTTTTTGGATATGTACTGTTTTTGTACTGTTTTTTTTGTATATTTTACATATTTTTATATAAACAAGTTTTTTTGCGTGTACAAAGAATATATATTTTTTTAACCATGTTTTTTTTGTGTGTACAATAGTTTTTTATATAAATTTTTTGAATCGCCCTGTATTAATTCCACTTCGTTTCTTTGTACATATATATGTTTGGTTTGTTTACTTTTCAAGCAATGGATGTTTGTAAACACAATTTTTTTTCATGACACTGCCCAATGCAAAAAGTAATGGCGTCCAAACTAATAATTTTAGCCAAGTTGACGAAATTTAGTCAATTTGATAAAATTTAGTCAATTTTACTTCTTTAGAGGATGTAAACTTGACGAAATTTTGTTGATTTGAATAAAATTTGTTTAATCTTAAAAAAAAAATTGACGAAATTTCGTTAAAGATATACAAAATTTTTTTTGTTGATTTTACCTACGCTATTTGGTTCGGTGTATTAACTTATTTTAAGTAAATATGTGATGTATTGAAGTAAAAGTTATGTTAACAATAAATACAAAAATGTACTGTTTTTTTTTTTTGAAAAGTACTGTTTTTTTTCCATCAATGTACTTTTTTTTCACTTTTCAAATATGGCAACCCTACCCTCATCACATTTGGTGGAGGGTATAAAAATGTAAAAGGTCGTAAACAAAAATGTTGGCCTAATAACGCCAAACCCTTGGAATTTCTCATCCTGACTTGGAATTCCTCGCCCCCAGAATTGCTGTTGCACTATGTTATTAGTGTCCAACTGAAGACTTCGGCCAGAAAATGCTTTTGGTCGGTATTCGGTATTTTAAAATGCAAAATGTTTATTGGGCTTTTTATATGCGATTTTGAGATTCAAATTTAAAGAAAAGTCAGTAGTTAAGCATTGAATTCAATAAATATTCGAAAAAAACAAATCAGAAATCTTCCGCGGCCGATTATTTAACTTTACAGCTATACTTCGGCATTTTCCTTAAATTTTTTAATCAAAATCGAATAAAAACCGCTCAACAAATATGTATTCAATATCAGATTCAAATACCAAAAAAAACCGACCAAATATCGTTTTAAGACCGAAATCTCCGGTCGGAAACTACATCCTATCATAAATCGCCGAAAATAGTCTGTAAAATAAATGCAATATGCAATATAAATTTTTGCGATTTTTTTTTTTGAAAAAATTACAGATTTCTACACAATTATCCATTAACCAATAAATTTAGACAAATAATGCTTTTATTGGGTATTGGACTTATTTAATAGTAGAAGATTGACAAATAAAAGAAGCATGTTATTTATGCAGAATACTGAGTTAAGGCCATATATTTTTGACACATGAAATAAAAAATGTTTGATCAAAAAAGTCCACCCCCACCAAATGGAAAATGTAGTTCCGCGCCTGATAAAACAGAATGGTTATTATGGTTTAATATTATTATCGTTTTAAAAATTTAAAAACTTAATATTGACAGCTTAATAAGTATTTACTTGCAGTTGTTGCTAAAAAAAACACCTTTGCCACAGAAAAAATAAATATATAATAAATAAAGTCAAGGTAAATTTAGAAAAAAATTAAAATTAAAATATATAGGTAGAGTAATAAGACCTCGTATTATGTTTATTCAAGTGTGTTAATAAGTATTGTAAAATGTATGTTTTAAATCGAAATCATAATTGAAAAGAATCAGAGAATTCTCTCAGTGTAGTGTAGGTTGTCAGTCTAGCTGAGTGTATTACAAACCCAGTTTGAGAAGTTGCAATATACACTCAAATTTTCGAGATAACAGTAAAAGAGTACTTTTGCCACTAACGCTATTAAGCATTTGTTTCTTAGTCATTTCTTATCATATTTTTAATTTTTAAACGGCATTTAAAAGAAAATTACCTTGTCTTTCTTAAAATACGAGGGCGGTTCAATAAGTCCGTGACTTTTTGAACTTACCTCGTAGTTATATGAAATGCCATGAAGTACCACCTGTTAATAGACTACTGTCAAATTTTGAGCAAGTTCCGTCATTTACTTTGCGTTTAACAGCTGTTCAAAACATACAACCTCGTGGATTTTTTAAAAAATGGAAAAAAGTGAATTTCGAGTGCTCATTAAACATTATTTTTTGCAAAAAAAAAACCCTCAATCAAACCAAGGAAAAGCTTGATAAATACTATGGGGACTCTGTGCAATCGATTTCAATGGAAAAAAGTGGTTTACTGACTTTCGTTGTGGTCGCACAAGTACAAATGACGCTGAACGTTCTGGACGGCCAATTGAGGTCAGTACACCCGAAAATGTCAAAAAAATCCACGATATGGTGTTGGCCGATCGACGAGTAAAAGTGAGTGAGATTGTTGATGCATAAGGCATTTCATATGGCAGTGTGGTTTCGATTTTAAATGATCAGTTGGGTTTAAGAAAGCTGTCTGAAAGATGGGTGCTGCGTTTGCCTCGTTTGACATTGAACGTAATCGTGGCCAATAAGGTGAGGGCAAAAGTTTTTTAGGATGCACGCTGGATAATCCACATCGATTACCTTCAAAAGGGAAAAACAATAAACAGTGAATATTATGCCAACTTATTGGACAGATTTAACGAGGATTTAAAAAAGAACGACCCCATATGGCCAAGAAATGCCTATTTTATAGACCTCGAAAAATACTATTTTTTGGAAGGGATACAAAAATTGGAGTAACGTTGGACTAAGTGTATTGAGCTATAAGGAGATTATGTTGAAAAATATTTTTTTTTTTTTGCAGTTGGAGGTTGATTGGAGTTGTTTAAATGCTCCAGTCGCAAAATAATATTTCTTTGCCGTTATCCAGAAAATTTGAGGTTATATTGAAACTTCTCAAACCGGTTTTAAAATACACTCAGCTAGACTTACAAACTACTCTGCACTAAGAGAATTATCTGCATGATATCAATAAATTTGTGCATTAGATCTATGAAATGTCACTGGAACACGCCCATTGAAACTTTTCATTTAATGTATGCAGTTTTTCATAAAATTTTATGAAACATGGCCTTTTATTTATTAAAAATTGCATAAAAAACTTTCATTAAAAATTGTTTTATTAAAACTGTGAAGGTTTTTCATAAAGTTTAAGAAATTTTTCATTCACAAGTTTTAATGAAACTTGAAACTTGTTCACTTAACTGAAGAAGTTTTCTGCACAATTGCAGAAAACTTCTCCAGTTAAGTGAACAAGTTTCAAGTTTCATTAAAACTTGTCCCAAATAATTTGCAAAAATTTTGATGTAACAAATATTTTCCAGTTAAAAAGTTTTAGAGTGAACAAAATGTTTGAGGTGAATAAAATTTATGAGTTGCATAAAAGTTTGAGATGAGAAAAAACATTTTTAATGTAAAAAAAATTTAGTTAAAATAAATGTTTAACAAGACATTTTTTTTTTCTTTTTGTGGTGAAAAAAAAAATGTTTTGATGTGAAGAAAATTTTAAAATTAAATAAATTTTGCACAATTTTATTAGTTTTGTGTGTTTATATACATCGAGATTTTTTTATGTTATTTTTAATTTATAACGAGCTTCCAACCTCCGTATATTTACAAAAGTAAAAAGCTAATCAAATATATTAGCTAGGTTGATACTAGTATTTCGATCTGGCTAAACATCTCATCAGAAACCGAAGTTTTAGATAAGCTAGATCCTCCATAATAGGCAGAGCTTTAACAAAAAAAAAAAACGTATTAATGATCAATTTTGCTAAATTTTTGTCATCTTAATAATCAAACACGTGGCTAGGGTATTTTCCTAACAAGCATAATGACGTTCCTAAACTTTGAAGACCAAAAATGTTAAATTTATATACAAAATTTTTAGTTTTTACTCTCGCTCAAGTAATATTTTTTTCCGGCTTTATTAGTTTTTTGTGTTTATATACATCGATATTATTTTTATGTTATTTTTTATTTATAACGAGCTTTCAACCTTCTGTAAATTTTATATCAAAAAATAATGGTTTTGAATAGAATTAGAAATAAATAATAATTTATAATAAAAAAATACGATGCTGTCGATTTTGATACATAATACCACACTACGAAGTACGGCTACGACTAACATAATCGGGCTGATTTTTTCGTTCCGTTTTTATTATAATTTCGAAATTTGTTATACCTCTCGTAAATAAAAACTATGACGATAGTTTTTCGTAATTGACAGACGAATAGTCTTCTGATTATACGAATATTTCGTTTCGACTTATATAATACGGTTTTCTGAAAACGAATTACATAATTAGGCCGAATATTAAACTTTTGCAATAGTACCAACATTTAAATTTTTATATACAATCTTGGTCAAAGCTACAATTTGTACACAAGCCCGATTTTCTTTCAGCATCGGCTTTTTAGATTTATTGTCAGCCATTTTCGTCTTTTATCGTCTAATCAAAGCAATAAAACGAAAAAAAAACATTTGTGTCAAAGCACGAAAATTAAAAAAATGCATCACTTTTCTTTTAAAAGAGCACCGAAAATGGCTTAAGTATATATGTTGGACATCTGATGACTTTTAAAAAAAATTAAATTAGATGTCCTCAGAAGATGCTAATAAGGAGATATGCCCCATAGTAACAACATTTTCGAATGCTCATTATAAGGAGTGAGATCGAATAAATCCTAACACAGATTATCACTTATAACTTTTTTTGTTTAAAAGTGAACTTTTTTTTTGAATCAAGTTATCTTTTAAAAATTCGCCAGATGAGGTGTATAAATTATTAGCGAAATCGGATCATTACTTTGTTTACAAATTGAAGCTGAACAAAAAGTGAGTAAAGGAGCTTTTTTTTGCCATTTTTAGTGCCCTAATTGATAGGAGCAGACCATTTCTAAAAAAAGTGACAGTATTGGGAACTTGCTTTGTAGCCTTCATCAATAATTTAAAAAGAATCTTAATATAATTTAATTTTTCTGAGTTCTGAACAATTAAGCATATTTTTTTCTACGAAATTTAAGGTTTTTTTTTGTAAAAATGCTACTTTTTTTGTTTTTACTTTTTGTTCAAAGTCCATTTGTAAGCAAAGTAATGATCCGATTTCGCTAATAATTTATACACATTATCTGGCGACTTTTCAAAAGATAACTTGATTAAAAAAAAGTTCACTTTTAAACATACAAAAAGTTATAAGTGATAATCTGTGTTAGGATTTATTCGATCTCACTCCTTAATTTAAATGTTTTTTGATAGTTTTTATCTCTTCTAAGAATAAAATAAAAAGTTATGCTAATGGTGTTATATTCTTTCCATTAGCAATTTTGCTATTTAAAACACCAAATCAGGTATTGGGAATCGAACCCATGACCTCTATACTTATAGGTCACAAACTAGTCTACCACTAAAAATAATTTTTTTTTTAATTTAAACTTCAATGTCAATGTTTTTATTTTCAAATAGTTAGCAACAATGAAAACTGAAATGATTTTTTAATAATATTCAATATAAAAAAAAAAAAATCAGTTTTAATAACATCTATATTTTGTTTTAAAATTACAATAATTGCTAGAAAATATAGAAACTCAAATCAACAACGTGACTTTTAAACAAGTTGTCTTAAAAAAAAATACAAAAAAAAAAAAATTTAACCAGATAACAACAGACCACAATTTGACCCAATTTTATTAAAAGCACGTTTGAAAAACACCAGAAAAAATCAAGCTTTTAACTGAATCAATCAGCAGCAGAATTAAAGTCAGCTAAGCAGTAGCTCTTAACGTAACTGCTGCAGTAGCGGCGGTAAATTTGATTTAGAAACAGACACTGATAGACAGCAATTTGCATTTTTAAGCGGTATTTAAAACGATTAACCTTTAAAAGTGGTTGGTAAAATAAGAAATAAAGAACGCACAAATTTTAAATTTCTTAAAGTTTGTTTAATAATAAAAAAAAAAAAATATGATAGTCAATTAATTTTGTTAATGATTATATGAAATAATGAAATTATTCAGTAACTCAATGAAACTTTTATTCACAAAATAAATGAAAACTTACTTAAAATACATGAAAAGCTTCATACATATTATGAAAGCAATTTTTTAATGAAACTTCTTCGTTGAGTGTATGAAACTTTTAGATAAAAAATTACATTTTTCATTCAAATTTTATGAAAACTTGTATTAACTCAATGAAAATTTATAATGGACGAATTCCAGTGCAATTTCATTGATTTTGTGCAAAAACTCATTCATATCATGCAGATAGTTCTCTCAGTGTATAACAACTTTAAAATTGTACTGTTTTTAAATTATGATTAATTAACAGAGATGGCACTTAATACACATAAAGTACCGTTACCGATTTAAAACTCTTTCAACAGACTATCTTTATTCCTAAAATACCGTTACCGAAATAATTGAAATACTGTTATTCGTAAAAAACAGTTACCGCCGATATAACTAAAATACCGTTACCGAATTAATGATAATAGTTATAGTTATATTTAAAATACCGTTATCGATTCAAAACCCTTTCAACTGACTATCGTTATCCCTAAAATACCGTTACCGAAATAATTGTAATACCGTTATCCGTAAAATACCGTTATCGACACAACTAAAATACTAATACCCTTAAAATACAGTTACCGAAATAATTAAAATACCGTTATCGCTAAAATACTGTTACCGAAATAATCTGAAAAATCAGAAAAAAATCGCTGTAAATAGATATATTTCCCTAAATTTCCATCATAAACTAGCCAGTTATTGGAATTCGGCCATAATTTGGTTAAAAATATTACTGTGCATTGACATTACCTGAATAACTAAAATAATGTTACCATTAAAATACCGTTATCGAAATAACCTTTAAATAAAGTTACAGAAATAAGTAAAACACCGTTATTAGCGGTAACGGTGTTTTACATACCGAAATAAGTAAATATTAGAAAAAATCACGAAAATTTAAAAAAATGTGGTAATTGAAATAAATCCCTAAAATTGCAAAAATCATGAAAAATTTAATAAAAAACGGCACATTTGAAAAAAAGAATCAAAAATTTGAAAAAATTTGCCAAAATTGAGAAATAACGTTTTCAAATATTACCGATTTTTTCAATTTTATCTATTTTTTTTTTAATCTTGGTGGTTTTTAACATATATATATTTTGGCGATTTTTTTAAATTTGGCGATTTTTGCAATTTTATTAAAGTTTTAATAATATTTTCTACAAAATTAAAAACAATATACAATTAAATTTTTAATAGCTATGATTAAAATGAAACTAGGTTAGGTTGACAAGAGAAAGGGTGATTTCCCACCCTTCATGATCATTCATAGGATGACATACACATATGCCAGAAGATCGGCATGTTGTGCGCTCTTTTATCAGAGCACTAAAACGCACTTAACTAAATCCAATATCCTTTAATTAGACCATCAGTTTCCCCAAATCATCACCCCGTAACCACTCCAGCGACGGCATTACGCGCCGTAGCCAACACATCGCCTTTATACCCGAGAAGGCGGGACGGAAGCACAAGAAGTGTTCCAGGGTCTCATCGTCCTCCCCACAAGCCCTACAAACTCTGCAATAGCCCCTACCCATTCTCGAAAGGTGCGACTTCAGTGTCGAGTGACCGTTGAAACGAAGTCTATAAAATAGTTACAAATTCTTTAAATTGATACTACAATTTCCTTAATAGGACCGAATTTGAAAACAAAAAACTCTATAGATTATTTGTTAGGATAATATCCTAATAAAGAAATATTGAGTATGGCCTCGAACTTGAATAATTTTCATTTTCATTGCACAATTAAAGGTCGAAAAAAACATAATTATTATTTTTAATAAAAATTATATCAAACTTGTATAAAAGACAAAGTACCGTCTAGTTTACTTGCCCTGTGTTGTTTAAAAACTAAACAATATATAAAAATTTTTGAATCTGCAATGTCTGACATGTTTGAAAGATATAATAATATAATTGTAGTAGGATATTTTAATAATGATCTGTATGATACTGTAAAAGCAAGAAGATTTCGAAGTTTGTGCAATCGCTTTAATCTTTCTATAAGGCACAATTCAATTCCAACACATCATGATATACGTTTTAATACCACAACACTTTTAGATTATTTTCTTATAAGTGGTCAACCCTACTAAAAACAACAGGCCAAATGCAAGTTCCCTTTTTATCATCTCATCATGCTTTTATCTATGCATTATTCGAGCTGCCTTTGGTTGATACTGGTAGTAATTCAAATGAGTTCATTGAATACCGTGATTACGCATCAGTTGATGTAGGTGATCTGGTGTCATGTGTATTAGAACAAGATTTTTCTCTGTTTTATAGTACAATTAACGTTAATTTACAAATTTCTATACTGGATTCTTTAATATCCAAAATGTTTTCCTTAGTACCTGTAAAAAGAGTTCACATCAAACGAAAGACAACAGATTGGATGAAATCTCGCGAAATCATTTATGCAAAATCGCTCAGGGATATTGCTTACAGAGCATACATGGGCGATCCTACATTATTTAAGTGGAGAGTGTTTTGTAAGTACAGGAACAGAGCTAAAAAAACAATACGTAGAATTAAGAAGGGTTATTTTAGTGCATTATTTAGTGGAGTCAATTAAGGGTAGCAGGTGCTAATAACACAATTCCTTCCAATGCGGAATTAGATGTTGATCAAGCAAACAACTACTTCTTGGATGGTTTAAACATTGAATTGAATAATGAACTAGAAAATTTAAGCTCTACTGAATTGGATGGAATGTTTTCTTTTCGCAGCATTGATTTATCAGAATTGGTTACAACTTTTGACAGTGTCAAATCAAATGCCTGTGGTGTTGATGGAATACCTCTAAAATTTTTCAAGATAATTTTCTTATTAATAAGTGATTTTATTTTGCATTTTTTTAATTGCATTATAACTACTTCAGTCTTTCCACAAAACTGGAAGATTGCCAAAGTTATTCCAATACCAAAATCTGGCACTTCATATGAGATGGATAATTTAAGGCCTATAAGTATTTTACCAATTTTATCTAAAGTATTTGAACATGTAACAAGAATTCAAATCTTAGAACACATTGAGATGTTTTCTTTATTAAATGATCGACAAACTGGGTATCGTCGTAGTTGCAGTGCGTCATCTGCCTTGTTAGGAATAACAGAGTCTATTAGAGACAGTGTTAATAAAAGAGAAACGAGTATTTTAGTATCATTAGACCTATCTAAGGCTTTTGATCGTGTTAATCATTTAAACTTGATACAAAAGCTAAAAAACGAGTTCATGTTTTCAAGCTCAGCATGTTCACTGATTAATTCCTACTTGTCGGATCGGAAACAGTTTGTGTCATTTGGAGGTCGTGAATCACAGTTGAGAGGAGTAAGATCTGGAGTCGCCCAAGGGTCAGTTCTTGCGCCATTATTGTTTTCAATGTACCTTAATAACTTATTTAACGTAATTGAATCCGAAATGTGTTCGGTTTATGCATTCGCTGATGACATTCAATTGTTGTTCCGTGGGAATTATTTAAGAGACGAGTTACAGTCAGGAATAGATAATACGTTAGTAAGAGTTGAATCTTGGATGGTATCAAATTTTTTCGTATTGAATGTCTCCAAAACTAAATTAATAAGATTTGGTTCATTACATTTGCATGATATTACGGTTCGAATGGCAGAAAGGGAGCTAGAATTTGTAGACAGAATCAAAATATTGGGTGTTATACTTGATAACAAACTTGATTATTCGTTTCATATTGATAATATTTACTCAAGGGTGTGCTTTACTCTGCGTCGGTTATATTGTCTCAACATGTATTTACCATATCAAGTTAGATGTAAAGTAGCACATGCTCTATTAATGGCTCAGATATCCTACTGTATGGAAGTATATTTATGCACATCGTCTGGTAACATTAATAGGATTAAGCTTTTAGTAAACAAAGTTGTAAGATTTGTTTTTGGTATTAGGCTTTGTAATCGAAATCGAAATTGGGATCTAAATCGTGATCAAGAAAATTTATACAATCATATATCACCACATGTAATAAGTTTTTTAAAATGTTCTTTTGAAAATTTTATAATTATGAGGTATATCTTAATATTCTACAAGCTCATAAAAAATGCAACGCCACAATTTTTGTTACACCGTTTTAGATTTACACATTCCACTAGGAATGTTCAAATTTTTATTCCTAGAATATATTATGCACTGTTTGAAAAATCTTTTCTTATTACTGTTGCTCGTAGTTGGAACCAGCTGCCTGATGAACTACGAACATTCAGTTCTTCTCAATCAGTTTTCCGTGGAAAATTAACTAATCACCTGAATCGTATTCAAATCTAATCGTATTTTGCTGATCCATCGTTGATTGTGGACTTATGTTCTTGTTTTCTATGAGTGGTATGTAGTGTTGCAAATTGAAGCTGTTTACAAAACATGAGTTTATAGTTAATTTGTAAGTTTTTTTTTTGGGTTACTGTATAATTTATCATATTATTTTCAATTGTAATATGTATTTTGGCCACATATGGCTTTTATATTACACAATTATAACAAATAAAAAAAAAAAAAAAAAAAAAAAAAAGGAGAGAAAAACAAAAAACGTGTATTGAATATCCACCAGATGTGAACCTTACACATAACAAACAAGTTTTCTATTTATTTTTTGATCAATGGTTATAATCTTTAACTTCAAGCTCATATATTAGTTCTCATGTAGTGAGTAAACTAGTTTATATGAATGTTTGATGTTTGGCATGGGATTATTACCGCTTTCAAAACGTGTTCTGATGATGGGAACCTAGAAAATTCCCGAAATAGATCTATCAACACATTCCTCAAAGGGTCAAATAATAAATTTGAAAGCAAAAAACTCTATAAATTATTTGTTAGGACAATATCCTAATTATTTTTAATAAAAATTATATCAAACTTTTAATTGAATTACCAAATATTTTAATTGAAACTCAATTTTAGTTCTTTCTGTGTTGCGGACGAACGTTAGTAAAAATTTACGTTTTTGCAAAAGTTTCTTTGTAACCCATGCTAGTCACTTGGGGTTAATTGAACTGGCGCTTAATACATGATAATAAAATGTTGAATAAAAATGCAGTATAATGAACATATGTTTGTGGTGTTAAACGCCTACAAACTTAAATTAATATACACTAAATGTTAATAAGAAAACCTAATTAATAACGAGGTTATAGATAAATGTTATAGCAGTGAAACCTCCTAATAACGAGCAGTAGCGGTAGCAAATTTTTTCCGTTATAGGAACAAACAAATTTTTAAGCGAAACCCTAAAATTTTAAATTGAATTATTTTAAAGTAAATTTGTTTGTCCCGTTATAGGGACAAACTGTGCTGTTAAAATAAAATTTCAGATTTTGACTATGAAAACACTAAAACTCTAACGAAATTAGTGTATTTTAACATTTCTATTCAAAGAATTTGAAATTAAAACTAAAAAATTAAGCAGATTTTAGGAAAAATTATTTTTAGGGTGATTTCTTTGGTAGTACACACAGAGAATAAATTGGCTGGAATTCCATTGTAACCAACAAAATTGAATCCCTATTCAATAATTTTAATTGCAAGTACTTAAAATTCATCATCAGAATTATTAAATTTTATTTTATTGTAAACAGAATATATTTAAAATTAACCAAAACACAGTCATATCATTCAAACTATTGGTTTTAATTATCAATATTGAAAAAATATTATCTTCTACATTACTTTAAGTACCAACAATCAGCCACTTTTCGGAGATTTTATCCCTTGAATAAAATATTTGCAGTTAAAATCGAATATTAGTTTCGCCCGCAAAAAAAACAATCACTCTATCTAAAATCTTAGTTTTCGTTACCAATTTTAAAATAATATAAAGTTTTTTAATAGTTTTGGTAAATCTAATAAAATATTGAGATCAGCAACCGAATTTCTGTTGTATGTACAAATCTATTTTTAGACATTCATATTTAAACTTGAAAGAAAAAAAAAATATTCAAGGTAGAAATTTGAAAATACAAATTCAAATTGGGTGTGGGCTAGAGGTAAAGTAATTGCCTGACAAGCAGGAGGTCTTTGGTTCGACTCCAGTTCACCGAATAAGAATTTTTTTATAGTTTTGGTAACTCTAATAATATATTGAGATCAGCAACCGAATTTCTGTTGTACATACAAATCTATTTTTAGACACACTTATTTAAATTTTAAACGAAAAAATATGCAAGGTTGAAATTGGATATTCAAATTCAAATTGAATTTAGGCAAGAGGTAAAGTAATTGTCTGAAAAGCAGGAGGTCGTCGGTTCGAGCCCAGTTCGTGGCATAAGAATTTCTGTTGTACATACAAATCTATTTTTAGACCATATTTAAATTTGAAACCAGAAAATATTGAATTTCGAAATTTAAAAAAACATTTAAATTGGGTTAAGGTTAGAGTTAAAGTACTTGCCTGACAATTGGAAGATCGCCGGTTCGAGCCCAGTTCGAGGCATACAATATTTTTATTAATAAAATAAATTTTGTTGAATGCATGTGAACCTATTATCATCCATAAACATACAATAAAAATTCGAAATTTCTTAATAAATGTTGGTTGTTACAATAGCATTAAAATTTAATAATATTGATAATACGTGGAACCACAAAAATTCGGTTGTCAAAAAATTCGATTGCAACTACAAAACTGTTTTCTGTGTGTAGAGTAAATCTATTGGTTTGTTGGAGAATTTATTGGGATTTGTAAAACAATACTTGGTAACACTGTCTTGAAAGACTATACACAAAGGATATTATTCAGGCGACAGCAATTGTAGTCAAAACAAATGAAATTTCACTTGAGGAAATGACGACTAACATTTCATTAAATTCAACTAATATTTGTCATTTGTTTTTACTGTTTAAAAAATCACTAACAATTGTAGTAAAAATGAACCACACATGTTAGTAAAAGATAAACAAACATTTACTTTTTTAAATAACAAAAAATTACTGTAAAAAGTTATTATAAAATCATAAAATAGTCATTTAAAGTGGTTTGTTTTTTAAATGAACTACAAGGTTAGTAAACAATTAAATTTGTTCAACAAATGACTGACATTTCCATTAAAAATAAAGAAACTGTATTACAATCCAAACACCTACATATTTTTAAAGCAGAAGTTCCCTGAATGTACTGAAAAGATATAACATGCAAAAATAATATCCCATATCGATGCTTCGTAAAATGTTGTATGTTGGTCTACAAGTGAAAACAAAATTTTCAGAATTTCAAACTTTTCCAGTATTTCCCACCGTTTAACGAAAATAAGTTTTGAGAACACAATTTTATAAAGTTTGAAGTATACCAAGTTGATGTCAGCGCACCAATAACGGGATACGGACATCACAAACTTAAATGGAATTTGAGTAAGATTTTGAAAATATGTTTTTTGCGTCTGACATTAACAATTATATTTAAAATTGGCCTGAACTGAGTATCTTGGTAAAATTCACCCCCTAGTCAAAAAGGCGTTTGAAAATTTGTAAACGCAAACATATTATGAACTTTTTTTTTAAAAATTTTGGGAATTTTTTTTTTTTTTAGTTTTTTTATTAAAATCATTGCCTCAGACCATATTTAGGTATATACAGTGAATCTTCACGGCGGACTAAATTGATACAGTTCAAAAAAAATTAATTTCCTAGCGAATACAGCGGCAGTTTTTTCCAAACACATTTTGCTTTGTGACAACTAAAGCGCTATATCAATAACGCCAAAACGTACATCAAATACAAGATTTTAATGAGCTTAATACTAAAATCGATAAGGCATCAAAAATTTTAAGGACTTTAAATTTTATGGAGCAAATACAATTTTCATAACCTCAAAAAGCATCCTTTTATAAATTTTTAAATGGAAAAGTATTTAATATGATTTCCTGCAAATAAGTAACCCTACACTCAAAAAAATAAGTTAGTACAAAAGTTAGTAAAACGTCTTGTAAATCAGGTATACTATTTTTTAGCAAATTTTTTTGGTTAAAATCGTGTTTTCAGCTAAAATTTTTGTTATACTTATTCAGCACTTAACTGTTTTATACTAATGCTTTACTAATATACTAATGTTTTACTAATTAATTTTGCTAAAAAAAATTGTACTGATAAGCACATTAATACTGTGAACGACAACCAGATTGAAAGATATACGCAGAATGAAGCAGATGTCGCGGCATGTCAAGATGTAGTAGAGAAGAGGAAAATGATACTAAAAAGTACAACTCTAATAAGACATATAAAAAAATCAACCATGGAAGACTTTTGTATCTGTTTTTCATACATAAAACAAAATTAAGGATTAAAACAACTTAAATTTTGCGTTGTTACCGGCTTGTGAAAATAATTGTCTATTAATAAAATAAAAGACAAAAGGAAATATTTAAATTTAATATGTATTTCTAAACTAAATGTTAATAGATGAGTAATCTAGTGTGGTCAAATTGCAAACAAACATATACAGACATGTAGACAGAGTAAAGCGAAAGGCAAAGACACACATCTTAGGTAGATTTGTATGGTTCCTTTTTCTTATTGCAAAAAAAAGGGTTGTTTTTTTCGTTTCGTTTCGTTTGTTTTTGTTTATTTTTTCGTTTCGTTTCTATAATTATCTTCGGCAGTTGCGTTCTTTAAAAGAAAGCATCATTTAGACTACCATTGATGTAAGTAGTTGAAAGAAAATTTTTGTTATGTTATATATATTTATTTCTATATATTTTCTGATATTAAATTAATTCATGTCGTCAATGTGGGAAAATGAAAATTTTTATATTTCGTAATTATTGTAAATTATTTTTAAAAGAATCATCGCTGATTTTCAGCAAAAGATTTTGCTGACATTAGCAATTTTTTTGCTAGCACCCTCCTGACTAAAATTTTGCTGACTCAGCAAAATTTTTTGCTGACTTTACAAACTTTTTTTTTTAGTGTATCATTAAGTAAGAAATAAATATAAGACGCCAAAAATTCGTGTTTTACAAAATAATAGTGGTATACTTTTTAAGTTTAAGTTTTTAAGTTTAAAATATTGCGTAAAAAAAAAAAATTTGGCCTTAAAAGAAAAATTGAATTGAAATTTCCCAAACTTTTTTCGTCGGCTAACCAGCTATATCTCAGCAGTTTCTTATCTCATCGGAATAATCGAGATCTTATTTTATTTCTAAGTATGGCTAAACACTGTCGAAAAAAATGTTATGCTTTGATCTCAAAACTATTTTGAATGACATTGCATTTTTTGAAATGCATTTTGAAGCTATGGAAATACTTTGAATTTAAATTGAGTTGCAATGTTAAAAAGTTCCGATATAGGTATAATATATATATATATATATATATATATATAGCCATATATATAATTCCATATAACATCATATATCAGCTGATCCTAAAAATGGTATACATAACCTTATCTCATGAGATCCCATGGGATCTCATTTGATATAATATGATCCGAAAAATGGGCATATATAATTGCATCAAGTTATATATAATTTGATACAATTTAATATAACTTCATAAAATTCTTTATTTTGTTTCACATTTCCAATAATAGAAAAAATGTAAATATGAATCGAAAAATTTATGTGATTTCAATTTAACTTATACACCGAGTTTCATTTTGTTTTCCAATTATTTCTTAAACATCTGGACCGATCGCTTAAGTGTTTTCGGAAGATTAACTCTTCTCTGTCTTAGCTCTGATTGATGCAACATAGTTGTTTTATTTGATTTAATTATTTAGTCATCAAGTGTTTATAATTATAACGTCATTTTAAGAATGTTTTAAAAATAAGCGGCTAAAAATAAATCTGTATTATAGAACATTTTAGTTTCTTTCATTTCACTGTAGTTTCGGTTATGTTTTTTATTAAAAAACTTGTATTTTCGGCGATTTTAGTCTGTATTTATAGAACATTTTTCATAAATTCAACCAAATTTAAGTCGATACTTGATTTTTTCTTAGCAATTTCACTTATAAGATTGAAGATAAATAATTTTGATATTATAATTTTTAAAGTTAATTCGACGAGATAAATATAGCATATTACGGTGTTTTCTGCCAAATCCGATTTGACTCTTTGGGTTATAAAGACTATTACTTTTAAAATAGCGTTTTCTTAAGATTGTTAGACTTTTAATTGGTTATTTTAAGATTTACTGACTTAAAATGCTTTTATACTTATAAAAAGTGTAGCTTTTCTAAGTTATTTTTTTTGCTTTTTTACAAATTGCTTTAGCTTAAAATACATTGAATTTTGTTTTTTTTTTCTTTTTTATGTCTTCTCCGATAATTAAATTTAAAAGTGATAGATTTTTTGTGAATTTCTGCCATGTACAAAAGTGATGGAATTTTTAATTTTAACACATATTGTTATAGAATTACACTAAAAGCTCTATAAGTGTCACCTACCTGAATCAATTTAAAAAAAAAACACAACTTATAGAATTGTCAGACAATAGGAATCATTTTTTTAAAATACTAAAAAAATTTCTTTGTATATGGAAAAATGTAGAAAGCTTTTTTGAAAAAAATATTAAACATAGTTAGGAAGTTGTTATTTATTAAAAAAATTATAAATTTTTAAAAAATGACATCGTTTTAAAAATTTAAGCGGGGAAAAAAGTGCAAAATGCATTCAAAAATTGTATTTGCATTATGAATGCATTTTAGCAAAAAAAAAAAGGTTGTTGTTTAACTACAAATAGTAAATTTCCACTTTCAAATGCTTTTAAAATCTTTGAAATAGTCCATTTACTTTGGGAAATATGGCTCTTCGAAGTTCACCACTTTTACCATTATTTTGATTTAAAACTATTAAAAATACGAACAAAACCCCGAGTTTACACAATTTTATGGAACTGAAAACGGTAGAGTATACATATGTCAAATTTTAACAAAATCGAAGGGCTGGAGGCCAAAAAATTACCGTTTTTTAACCTTATCTAATGGAATGGACGATATCTATATCAATAATATATGATAAGATAAAAAAGATCAACTTATATAAAACATAAGTTATAATGATTTATGATGATATATAGCGCCATATTAGATATGTTAAACCGATGATCACCTATGCTGCCCTTGCATGGTGGCCAAAAGTTGAACAGAGTAAGGCAAGGGATGCTCTTAAGAGAATCTACCGTCTTGCGTGTGTTGGCATAACAGGGGCCGGCGGAACTTGCCCGATGGATGCCTTGGGGGTTATGCTGGGGATCCCGCCATTGCATATTTCTGTAATGGAGGTTGCCAGTATGGGTTCCTCTAGACTTAGTGAATTCGGTGGCATGAGGGGAGGTGACCTAAGGGGTCACATGAGGATCGCGCGAATCCTAATATATGACACAATTTCTAAGGTTGCGGACAAAGTGTCACCGGAGTGGATCTTTGATAGATATTTTGATGTGTTATTGTTTGACAGAGACATGTGGACCAATCAATCCGGGGAACCGGAAGATGGTTCTCAGGTGTGGTTCACTGATGGCTCTAAGCAGTCGAATGGGAACACGGGTGCGGGCGTCTTCGGACCAGGCTTCCAGCGTGCCTTACCTATGGGTAAATATCCGTCCATTTTTCAGGCGGAGATTTGGGCCATTTGTGTCTGTGCATTGGAATGCCTGCGAAGGGGAACTCGCAGATCTCGCATCTACATTCTTTCTGACAGTCAGGCTGCACTGAGGGCCTTAATGGCCTATAAGGTGTCGTCCGGGTTGGTCATGGAATGCATTCAGACTCTCAATAGGCTCGGTAGAGGCAACTCTCTAACCTTGGGGTGGATTCCTGGTCATGAGGGGCATGAGGGCAACGAGAGGGCAGATTGTCTTGCCAACCGCGGGGCCCGAAAGCCCTTTATTGGTCCTGAACCATTCTGTGGAATACCTGCGGGGTATGTTAGGGAAAGGCTCAGGGCATGGAAAGAGTCTGAATTCTCTGGTTACTGGGAAAACTCTCCTGGTCAGCGCCAGGCTAAAAGATTGATCTCTTTTTCCAGTAGGGGGTCGAGGCGACTCTTGTCGCTTGAAAGGGGGGGTTTGAGGACCCTGGCGTCGTACTTAACTGGACACTGTAATCTCAGATACCATCTGCACAAGAAGGGTCAATCGGACACGGATTTGTGTAGGTTTTGCGAGATGGTGTCTGAGACCTCGGAGCATGTTCTCTGCGAATGTCCCAGGCTTTGTGATAGGAGACTTAGGTTTCTAGGTGATCGCTTCATTTCGCCTTCCGACATCGCGAACATTTTGCCTAATAGGATAATTGGCTTTATAGGTAGCTTGAATCTGTAGGTAATCTTAGGCAGCACAAAAGACCTACATTGGTCGCGGTGCATAGTGCCTTCTGATCTAATCTAATCTAATCTAATCTAATCTAATCTAATCTAATCTAATCTAATCTAATCTAATCTAATCTAATCTAATCTAGTCTAATCTAATCTAATCTAATCTAATCTAATCTAATCTAATCTAATCTAATCTAATCTAATCTAATCTAATCTAATCTAATCTATCTATCTAATCTAATCTAATCTAATCTAATCTAATCTAATCTAATCTATCTAATCTAATCTAATCTAATCTAATCTAATCTAATCTAATCTAATCTATCTAATCTAATCTAATCTAATCTAATCTAATCTAATCTAATCTAATCTAATCTAATCTAATCTAATCTAATCTAATCTAATCTAAATCTAATCTAATCTAATCTAATCTAATCTAATCAATCTAATCTAATCTAATCTATCTAATCTAATCTAATCTAATCTAATCTAATTCTAATCTACCTAATCTAATCTAATCTAATCTAATCTAATCTAATCTAATCTAATCTAATCTAATCTAATCTAATCTAATCTACTCTAATCTAAGTCAATTAATCATAATCTAATCTAAATCTAATCTATCTAATCTCATCTACTCTATCTAATCTAATCTAATCTAATCTAATCTACTCTAATCTAATCTAATCTAATCTCATTAATCTTAATCTAATCTAATTAATCTAATCAATTAATCTAATCCTAATCTAATCTATATAATCTAATCTAATCTAATCTAAGTTCTAATCTAAATCTAAGTCTAATCTACATCTAATCTTACTCTAATCTAATCTATCTAATCTAATTAATCTAATCTAATCTATCTAATCTAGACATGTTCGAAAAATAATTATAAAATGTAAGTATACATCGTTACAAATGGCCACATATAAAATAAGATACCCCTATATCAAGCTATATACGACTATATATAAACTTTTTTCTTCGGGTAATTAATTTTCCCATTATTTTAATACAAACTATAATGCGTTACCCATAAGTACTTATTTTTATAATTAGTTTAACTATATAGTAATGATCTAAAAAAATTTTGAAAATCTATTTTTACACTCTTTATTTTTTCATCTCTGGTAATTACATACACAGCCACTAATTTTTTATGTTTTGTAAGCTGGAAAATAATGAAATATTGTGCAAGCAAGCCATTTATGTTTTTAGTTATTGAGTATAACATGTCGAGATAGCTCAGATGGTAGAGCGATTGACTGACAACCTGGAGGTTATATTCAATAGTCTTTGCTCTGTAGAAACTAGGCCTGAAAATCGTGGTTTTTGGCAGCATTTAGTCAAAAAGAATCCAAAAAATTATATTTTTTAAGTCAATAGGATTCTAAAAAATGATGATATCCCAAAACAAACAAAAAAATCATTTGAAAAAAGCTCCCTAATACTTATAGTAAAACGTCTTACAAAATGTTTTACTATAGAGTATCTGATAATGGTTTTCTAACAAATTCCCAGATAATGATTATCTTTTCTAAACAATCCCCCTCGCATTTATTATAAAAACACTTCGATTACGTGTGATTATACCATATCTTGTAAAAATAGAGCCTGAAAACTTTTTCCGAAGATGGTTTCTAACAAATCCCCAGATAATGATAATGTCTCTAAATAATCACCCCCGCATTTTGAGGACATTTTTTAACAAAAAAAAAAAAAATCTGAAGAATTGCAATAGAAAAATTCACAGATTCTCACGATTTATTATTAAGAAAAACACTTCGATTATGTAGATCAGGGGTGCCCAAGGCCTATGCGCTTGGTGCTCATTTGTTTTTGTAAAAACACTTAGCTATAGGCTGTGTGTTTTAATACACATATAGAGCGCTCAGCACTAGCAATACGAAATACACAAACAACTTTGTCTTATTAGTTTTTTTGTCGTTCTTCACTTTATACACGCAAGCGCAAAGCAACAACACTTTCGTATGCTTTGCTGGTAAACATTGAAATATTTTTTTCTTTTTTCTTTGTATGGATTGGTTTTTACAACAAAAAATATTGAATAAAAATTAGTTTTTCTTTAAATGTATTGGTGTTTGCTCTTCCATAAGGAACTTTTGGGCACTCCTGGTGTAGATTATACTGTATCTTATAAAAACGGATCCTGAAGACTATTTCCAAAAAAAAACCATCGAATTCTTAAAGGTTTCTCAATATAAAAACCAGTAGATTTTAAAGCCATTTTCATGGAAAAAATCCTTGAAGTTCAGCGGACTTTTTATATAGAAAACTGTTATATTGTGATATATTTTTATTTTTATTTATAAAAACAATTAGATTTTGAGGTTTTTTTTATTTAGAAAAAGCCTCACATTTACATAACTTTTTCCCTTGGAAAAACTTTGAAATTCTGAGGAATTTTGCTAAAGAAAACCCCTCAGATGCTGAGGTCTTTTTCCTTAATAAATCTAATTAAATTTAAATGAGCTTTTTATTTAGAAAAATCTTTTCTTTACAAATACCTTTAAATTCTAAAGACTTTTTCTTTGAACAACTTCAATAAACTTTAAGAAACTTTTACATAGGTATAGAAAAATCTTAATATTCTAAATCTCTTATTCAGAAACTGAGGACTTTTGCTAGTGTGAAAAATACTCCGAAAATTTGTTGTTTTATGTAGAAACCCGGGTTCGAATCCCGGGTGGGCACATTTTTTTTTAAAAAATTGTTTAATAAAAAATATTTTTTTATTAAATTTAGTTTTTTTTTTTTTAAATTTATTTTTAGACACATTATTTTTATCATTACTAATATGTCATTATTTTGCGCGATATCCCCATAAAAAAGTAATGAGATTTGTAATGACAATTGTAAGTACTAGTCACTTCCAAATATGTAACCACTTATATGGCTACACTGGGGAGTTTTGATATGATAATGTTTTAGATATTACGAGAAATTCTCATTAAGTTTCATAAATCAAAATAGTACTCTTAGTTTCAAATAAATTTATTTGTGATTCATACGATAAACAAAAGTATATAAAATTTTTACCTGTTGCAGTAAATCAATTTATGTGGCACATGTTGCTGAATCAAAACACTATTTAAGATTTGTAGATAATTTTGATGATTAATCCAATTTGTAGTAATAAATTTCACAAAATTTTGCACTAATTTATGAGCAACATTTTAACACTTTATATATTTTCGTTGTAGCAACTTTTTTCTTTTATTTTTAATTATAAATTAAAAATTTCTCTAATGAAATCTTAGTATTTACTACATATGAGGAAAAATTATATTATATATATATTTTTTATTCATTTCATTTCATTTATTTTTTATTTTTTTTTGGAAAAATCGCAGCACACACACACGTACATACAAATTTACATTGAGGAAGAGGGAAAAGAAAGAAAACACGTTACCACAAACTATTGTACCAACTATTTATTTTACTGTTGTTGTTGTTGTAAGTACTACACCAATGTTCAAATCTACGTGAGTATGTTACACGTTTATATAAATTTTACTATTTAAAGTTTTTTTTGTTTTTTTTTTTTTTTGTGATCGTAAGCAATGTGGAACAAAACTTAACAATAACCACTACATACAATAGCAGCAGCAGCAGCTGCAGTAGTAGCAGCAACAACCGAAAGCAAAGTAAGCAACGTATGTAAAAAAAAGTATTAATATACAACAACGTTTTGTAACAACAAACGGGCGTGTATGATGATGGTTGGGTTGATATCAAAAAAAAAAACGTGAAAGCTTAAACGAGATATCAAAAAAATAATATATAAGAAACGCTAGGAAAGTATAAAGTTGCGTTTTAGCTGTCAATATCAATAAACGTACACCAACTAAAATGTCATTTCTCAACAGCTGTTACATTTGATGACGAAGAACAAAAAAAGAAAAAAAAAATAAGTTTAATAATTAAAACCAAAACGTGGAAGAAGGCGCAACAGACATAAACACAGCCGTTTGTTTAAGAAACCGATGTATGACTAAAGTAGTCAAAAGTTTTGGTAACATAAAATATCCCATCATCATTGTTGCCAATTTATTTTCTAAAAATACCGCTAAATCAAACTAAAAAATCGCTGAAAAATATCTAGTATATTATAAAATAATCAACAAATTAAGCGATAAATCGCTAAATTTATCAAATTTTTAAAAAACTGTTTTCTAAAATTACTAAAAATAAAAAAATATCGAATTTTTCGAACTTTTAAAAATTTTTAATTTTTTTTTTTAATTTAGCCATTAATCGAAAATTTTTTTGGACTTTTCAAGTTTTGCTTCAAAAATTTTAGTAATAAATCGCTAAATAATTATAACTTATCAATACCGACAAGGAAATAAACTCTAAGAGAAACGTCAAGACTGACTTGTAAAAAATCGCTGGATTTCCCGCTAATAGCTAAATCATGTTTTCCCCCGCTAAATGCGTTTAAAAATCGCTAGATTTGACGAGAAAATAGCTAAATTGGAAACAATGCCCATCATGTTATACTCGTACGACTCTCACCATTCCATACAATGCACAGATACAAAAAAAAAAAAAAAACAAGAGCCCCCTGTTGGTATAAAGATATCAACAATATAAACATATGAGCAGACAGAGAGCAAAAGTTATCATTATGAAATGGGGTTCACTGAAAATCTGAAAAGACTTTTTAGCACGCATAGTTTTCGCCTACAAATGCAGTGCAGTGTGTTGATATCAGAAAAAAAGTCAATGAAGAGGAGCAAAAAGGGGGTGAAGTATGTATGGAGATAGGACTTGAATTTATCAACATTTTAATTCTCAAGTATACGGCATGTTCGAATAATACACGAATTTTTCCTGTAATGATCTGTCCGATTCACTGGACAATCTACAACAAAGGGATGTGATTTACTAGAAGCGGATGTAGCGAACGGAAAACTCGGGCTCTGGGTATAAGTTTAATCATCTCGATAGAACACCTGCCATGGATGCTCCCGACGATGCTCCAATGAGTCAATAGAATTTAATACTGTCATTGATAAGCTCCAGTGCCCATCTTTGACCACACTCCAAAAGGTACTTTGAAGCTACTGCCTATATATGGGAGTTGTATTTCGGTCGGATATAGGTGCTATTTTATAGTAAGGGAATCAAATATGGTGAGATAGTTTCTATACAGATTTAAAAAACTAAGGCACTTGAAAACTTCTTTTGATTCTTGGAAAACATGATTATTCCAACGAACTTCACACTGAATTAGAATGCCCAGAATATCAAAGTATTTGATTTATCAATATTTATACCACTCATATATACTGATGACAGAACCCGCAGATTTTATTGAACTTTGGATATGTTATATTGTAAACGCGCAAAAAAAAGGCATGTATTTTTTAGTTGCCCAATCTTACGTTTATGGGTTAAAAAGAGGAGTACGCAGGGTTAAACTACTCAAGAAAAGGGTTAAAGTACCCATAATGCCTATATGGTGGACTCTGGGTTGACACATTTTTGAACTGTTTAAAATATAGGGGAAAAAGGCTCTTCGGGAAAAGTCGCATAAAAACCCAACGGTTTCGAATATCGGAAAAAGCTCAGACACCCCCTCTAATAAATTTAATAGGCATTGCTACGCTTTATTTTTTAAGTTTAATAAAGGGTCCGCCAAATAACTTTTTTTTTTTTGAAAATGCTATAAAAAAAAATTACTGAATATTTTCTCAAATTTCTTTTTTTATTTGAAAGTACAATCCTTCCGGTTAATAATGGAAAATAATTTCATTCAAATGGCTGCCTCGGCTGGCCATGCAGTAGCCTACACGATCGGTCCAATTTTTAAGCACATTATCGATTGTGTGCAGCTGTATTTCACCAATGGCTTCACGAATATTGTCCTTTAAAGCGTCAATTGTCTCTGGATTGTTGACGTAACACTTATCGACAAATAATAGTCCAACGGTGGCAAATCGCAGCTCCGAGGTGGCCAAACGACATCAGCTCTGCGGCTGATAATGCGATCTTCAAAAACAGGACGCAAAATATCGAGTGTAGCTTCGGCTGTGTGGCACGTAGCGTCGTCCTGTTGAAACCAAATGTTGCCAATATCCTCCTCTTCAATGTGTATGAACAAAAATTCGTTCAACTTCTCTTCTTCCAAAATCCGTACGTAATTTTCGCACACATTCTGCAACATTACCATGATTTTCAAAGTAATGTCGCAATATTTCCCAGCGTTGTTCAAGCAACGCTGGGAAATATTGCGCTATTCGTTCAGCGGAAGGATATAACTAATTATCTGTCAAATCAGACATGAGCTAAGTGTTACCATTCACGAAATAAGCACTAGTTGAAAAAAACGTTAGATGGCGGACCCTTTATAATTAAATGTCATTGTGAAAGGCGTGGTAGAGAAGAATGAGTGTATTTTACAAAAATCATAACTACATTGCAAATTTTCAATTTTTTCTGAAAAAAAAAAAAAATTGAAAATTTGCAATGTAGTTATGATTCTCATTCTTCTCTACCACGCCTTTCACAATTAAATTAAATAAAATTGCATATTAATTATAGTATTAATTGCAATTGTCTGAAAAAGACGTTAAAATTCAAACTCAAACAATAATTAAATTTCAGATTTAATCTTGCTCAAAATACATTTTTTTTAAACAAAATTACTTGAATGTCTTTGGGCACAATTTGTTCACCAGTGAAAGTGTCTTAAAAATCCTTTTATTTGATACCAAATTCGTTTATAGTTACTTTTAATAGAACGAAATAAGCCAAAAAAAACATAAAATGGGGTAATTTTTGACCCCACTTAGTAAAGTGAGAATGTGCAGCCAAAAAAATATGGGTCCCTTAAATTTGTATCTTTTACAACATATCTGAAGTTCATTAAGATCTGCCGGTCCGGGTCGGGATACCTTCCTTGTCAGAAATTGTAGTTAGGACATAATTGACTCTCAACACAGGAGGACAAGATCATAACTTTTAAAAATTAATAACAATCAACATTATATATTTCAGGCACGCTGATTTCAATGGTGTACTTTATTTTTCGATGTATTGCACAGTTTTTCTACAAAATTACTATTAAGTTATGTAGATGTTAATATGCAGTTTTTTACATATAACAGGCGCGAATACAGAACAAGTTTATGGGGAGGAAAATTGCAGTTTTTTAGATTAACTTTTTTAAATTTTTTTATTGAAAATATTTATTTTGGAGAGGAAATGTCCAATTTTTCCTCCCCCTAGTCCTGCACCGGTTTTTTCGCAAAACTGTAGATTAAACCCGCTATTTAGCGGTTTTTCGAATTTTAACCAATTTTTACGGTTTAATCGAATTTTATCGCCAAAATAGCAATTGACCTTAACAAATAGTCATGCAGAACAAAGAGCCTATTAGGAGGAGGTGTCTTAGACAGAAAGCTATTTTTTTTATATGGTGTCTCAAATGAAAAACGCGCGATTTGTCAAAAATTGTATATGGCAGCATAGGTTTCCGAGATGTACCCAGATTTTAACTTAAAGTATGAAATGTGAATAACTTTAAAACGTAGATGTGCATAAAATCAGCCAAAAATACTTATATTTAAAAAAAAAAAATTATTACAAAAAACCTACTTTTGTGACAAATATGTACCAAAAAAGAGGTTTTTTTTGTTAGGATAACTTTTGGAAATATAAATATTTGTGGCTGAAAATTTGGAAACATTTGAAATGTATTTAAATATCATTCAAAAAGCTGGTGCTTGAGGGAAAGCTATGGTGCCATGTAAAATTTTTGACACATCGCAAAATTTTGCATAAAAACGCCTTGATAAAATAACTTTTTTCTTACTAATATAACTCCTCTAACTCTTTCTATTGCGGGAATGTTAGCCAATGGATGCGCAAGCGTCGAAGAGCACTGTTTCGTGCTTGTTGCCGATAAACTACTTTATACGAGGTAGTATACAACATCGAATTGGGAATGTATACTCTCGCCATTTATATTGATAGAGAAAGGGCTTTTCTGGTTTCTAGAATTTCTTGACATGGACCGGGTACTTGTTGACTGGGTCAGTCACATGCTAAAGAATCGTTGGCTATAATGCGGGGTCGCTGAGATTAGGGACAGTGTACATTGTGGCACTCCATAGGGGGGTATTTTTTATCACCATTTCAGTGGGCCGCCTGCTATGCTACACTGATAGAAATTTGTGCGTAGTATTAATGAATTCCTTCATTAATCCAATGAATTTTTTCATAAAAAAGTCCCCAAAGAAACGTTTCATTGAGTCAATGAAAGGTGTTTCATTAAATCATGTGGGCGTTGTAATAATGGTGTAATAGTTAGCGCGTTGGACTGTTACACAGATGGTCCCGGGTTCGGTTCCCGGTGACGACAACATCAATTTAGAAAAATAATATGTATGAGTTTTCTATCACTTATATGTATCGCTGCGCCCACCTTCGGTGTTTCTATAGCACTTAACCCTACCGAAGTAAAATAATGAATTAGGGCTATGAAACAAAAAGCTCCAATAAATTCGCCTACTCTCATCAGGTGGCGAGCAACAACTGTTCTAAGACTTATCTACTCGCGCATTTACAGTGTTGCCATGTTTGAAGCCCTTCATCTTTCACCACCTTTCATCTCTCCACTATCCCCTTTCCAAAGAAAGCAACACATTAATTAATAGGAAGAATTTCCTGAGTTGCTTCTCTTTTAAAAACAAAAAAAAAAAAATTTTATTTCTTATTACAAATCAAAATTTTTATTCAAAAAAATTTGAAAATTTTTCATTCATTTAATGAATTTTTTTTATGAAATTATGAAAAAATCCCAAAAAATGTTAATGAAAAAAACACCAAAATTAATGATTTTTCATTCAGTTAATGAAGTTTTTCATTAAACCAATGAATCGATTTTAATGAAATCGTTTCATTAATACTATGAAGGAAAATTCTATCAGTGTATGGTATGATTTTACAATTTAAATTTTTTTTTTTGCAACTCTTAAAGCGGCCCAAAAGATTTTAAAGATTTTCTGAAGAGGAGAAAGATTTTCTAAAGATTTGTTCAATAAAGAGGTTATAAATTATAAAAAATAATTGTTTATCTCTTGTTACATCAATCGACGAGAGAGATAAAGGTATGTTAATCTTTAAAAGACTTCTAAGCGATACGTTCAGTTGTTTAAGAGATAATTGGTAAACAAAAATAATAAACAAACTATCGACGTTATAGCTATGAAATGCACTGTATAGTCGTTTAGTGAGAAATTAACTCTAGGTTGCAGACTTGTTACGAGTATTTCTAATGCTTATATTAATATTCTTTTACATGGTATTTGTTCATTTAATAAGTCCAGATTTTAAATGAACAATTCTTTACATACAACAAATATATAATAGTAAACATTACACAAAAAGATGGGTTTTGATATTGGTCGAATGTCTCTATAATTAAAATCTGAAAACACTCTGAAAAATTCTTTCGATATTTTTTTTGCGATCGTTAAATGTTAAAAGAGAAAAAATAAGTTGTGAACTTTGGTCGAAGTTCAGCGTCGTAGAAAGACTAGTAACTTTTGTATGAAAGATGTGATTCAATGAATTTTTTATATCTCTTTAGAACGAAGTCATATCGCACTTGTTCAGCAAAAGGGTTATAACTCATAATGGACTTTTGCAAGAAACCGACATACAGTAGTCATCTCTACCCACTGTAAAAATCTTATATCGGATTTTTTTTTTTTGTTGGTTGATAAAGGGTACAGAGAATGATCTAAGATTTTTACAGTAGGTAGAAATGACCACTGTATATAGATTTCTTGCAACAACAAAAATTGATTTTGAAAAATTGAGTTATGAACTTTTTTGTTGAACTGTTACGCAGATGGTCCCGGGTTCGATTCCCGGTGACGGCAATATCAATTTAGAAAAAATAATAAGTATGAGTTTTCTATCACTTATATGTTTCGCTACACCCACCTTCGGTGTTCCCATAGCACTTAACTCCACCGAAGTAAAGTAATGAATCAGGGCTATGAACCAAAAAGCTTCAATAAGTTAGCCAACTTTCCATCAGGTGGCGAGCAACAACTGTTCTAAGACTTATCATCTCGCTCAATTACAGTGTTGCCATGTTTGAATCCCTTCATCTTTCCCCACCTTTCACCTCTCCACTATCCAATTTCCAAAGAAAGCAACACATTAATAAATAGGAAGAATTTCCTTAATAATAAAAAAAAAACAAATGATAAATGAAGATTTTTTTTTTTTGACGGATGAAGAAATTTTTTAAATAATAAATAAACAGTGCACGGTTTTTTGTTTACCAAAAACAAATGATCTTGAACTTGATCATAAAAAATAAAAAAATTTAAAATGGAAAAATAAACTTTTGGTTTTAATTTTTTTAAAAATAAAACATTCTCAAAATTGTTTTTGATTTAGATTATTCGTTAATGGAAATTAATCAGCTGCAGATCATTTAAACCTAATTGGATAGTTGGAAACGTTTTCCAACATCTATTAATAGTGCTTACGACTTTTATAAAAACTTTGCAAAGTATTTTATCTATTAATTAGTAATACACTGCGTTGCATAACTATAATTACAAATGATTTTTGCAATTTTTTTTTTTGTAAAATTTAAGAGATTACTTAAAATTTAAGAGAGAAATTGTGTACCAATATTTTGTTGGTACACAAAGATTTTTTTTTTAAAGATTTTTTTTAGTCTTTTATGCAATTTTAATAAATTTACAATAAAATGCTGGGTGGTTCATATCGAAGTGATTTTGTAAAAGATAACATTTGGCGAAATTGCTAGAAAAATAAACCGTTCACATGTGGTTGTCATAAATGTCGCAAATAATCCGAGTGCGGGTATCGGTAAGGGTAACGCTATTTTCTTTTATTTCAGTAACGGTATTTTTGAGGTATCGATATTTTAGTTATTTCGGTAACGGTATTTTAGGGGTAACGGTATTTTACAGATAACGGTATTTCAATTATATCGGTAACGGTATTTTAGAGATAACGATAGTCATCTGAAAGGGTGTTTAATCGATAACGTTATTTTAGTGGTATTGCCTGCCATCCATGGGTGTAATTTAACAGGCGGCCCGAAAAAAAGCTTTCTGATCGGGACCGGAGTAAAATAATCACCTCTGGCAGCAGCACAATGAAGAGTCTCAATCAGATGAAATCGATGAGTGTAAGGTAAATGTATCCAAATCAAACATAAGTAGGTTCTTAAAGAATTCCCAGAGAATTACTCGCCAAAAACTGATGTCTGTGAAAAGGTTATTACCCTGCCACAAAACTGTTCAACTTGAATTCGCTAAAAGAAATTTGAAAAACCAACTGGGGAAAGGTAAGTCAATAATCGCTGTTTTTGCTCAGTGGGATATATCACAAAGTTTTGGATATAATTCGACTATTTCTTACTTAGTGGTCCGATTGCAATGAAATTTGGAACAGGCATAAATGATGTAATATCGAGCTTAAGTTTTAAAACACCCCTTGGTCGCAAATTTGACCACCCAAGCTAGGTAACTTTTTGCATAAAAAATTTTGAGTGCTCGGCATTTTTTTGTTTCCAATCCGATTTTTAAAAATTTAACATATTTGTAACTGCTAGTACACTAAGGATATTATGTAGGTAAAGACGACAGACAGCAACTGTAGTCAAAAGCAAATAAAATTTCACTTGAAGAGATTACGAATAACATTTCATTAAATTCAACTAATATTTGTCATATGTTTTTACTGTTCAAAAAATTATTAGCAATTGTAGCAAAAATGAATCACATATGAGTCATTCCATGTCAGACCGAACACCTTTGTTTTGAAAAGATTATAGGCATTTGAAAATCGTGAAAGGTCATCCGACATGACAACTTTTAAACTGATGTTTTTCTAAATCTAGTGAATGGATTTTAAAGTGTAATGCCTTATTTTAAAGGTATTTGAGCCTTCTTTTTAAATATAATTTTTTAAGAAAATATTTTTTTCAAATTTTTCGACTTGTTCGAAGATGGTAAAAAACCGAAATTAAGTAAAAAAAACAAATTTTAAAAATAAAAAAAATAAATTTAAACAAAAATAATAATTTTTAAAAAGAAGGTTCAAATACCTTTAAAATAAGATATTAAACTTTAAAATCCATTCACTAGTTTTAGAAAAACATTATGTTTAAAGTTGTCATGTCGAAAGATTTTTCACTATTTTGACGATTTTGAAAATTTCTGGAAACAAGTGTAAAATATTTTTTAATGAAGAATACGAATTAAAATTTTGAAAGACATAAAAGACCTCAAAGTCAATTTTTAGCAAAAATCGTACGGCCTGACATGGAATGACTCATATGTAAGTAAAAAATAAACAAACATTTACTTTTTTTATTTTTTTAAATAACAAAAAATGACTGTAGAAAATGAATGTAAAATCATAAAACAGTCATTTGATGTGGTTTGTTTTTTAAATAAAACACAAGGTTAGTATAACATTTTATTTGTTCTACAAATGACTGACAATTACATTAAAAATAAAGAATCTGTATTACAATTCAAACAACTACATATTTTTACAGCAGAGTATAGATACTAAGAAAAAACATGCGTACATGTAACCCACACATGTGCGCATGTACCTAACAGTTCCCGAGATATTCCCATTTGAAAATGTGAAATTCAAAATTTGGTCAGACCCAGGTCGTTTTTTTGCGAATAGAGGGATGAAATCGGGGCTAGTTTCTCTTTTTAAATATGGGTTATTTAACAAAATAAATTCTTGATTAAATAACAAAATATTAATTCAATATATTGTTCCACTCAACAACTAAATTTGTTTAAAGTAGAAATTAAAAAAAAAAATATATATCAAATGTTTGCGATGCTTTCCCCAAAAAGCACCAACAGTCTTTTAGCTCCAGATAAATATTTTCTTTCTGAACATATACAATGTGGATACTATACATTTGATTTGTATATACTGTTATACTTTTTGATTTGTATACACTGTTAAAAATTGTGCACGCCTCCAATTAGGTGGCGGAAGCGGTTATAGATACTCCAACATATACCAAATTTATTGGGTAAGTCTTTTCCGAGCCCCGCTTTAAATGTAGTCATCTCACTTTTGAAATTTTAATTTTGTGTTTTTGGGCATTGTGGGATTGCTTACAGCAAATCATAAATTCGGACATAAATTTCACATTCTTGACTTAAACGTCTATTTTAAGTCCAAAAAATCATTGCATTATGTCTATTAATAATTATTTTATTGAATAGTGAAAATTTACATTTAAAAAAACTTAAATTTGTGCCTTCTTATTAGGATTACCCAAGTTTTTGTTCTTCACTGAGTGCTAAATTAGACTCTTTTTAAACATGTCGTAATCTACAGGCAATTTCTTTTCCAACGATACCAAACACTTGCATGATGTGTTAATAACTCAACAGGAAATCTTAACAAATGCAAGTCTCTACTAGCAGATTTTAAATCTGTTATTAATTGTTTGAAAATCAGTCTAAAAAAAAAAAAAAAATGGCGAGTACACAAAATTCTATAGGCAAAAAGTTCCCCATTTTGGGTGGTCAAAATCAAAACATAAGCTCGATATTACGTCACTTATGCCTGTTCCAAATTTCATTGCAATCGGACTACTAAGTAAGAAATGGTCGAATTTTTTCCAAAAATGTTGTCATATATGCCACTGTGGGTTGGTAAGGACTGTTTTAACAGTTTTTTTTGATGAGAAAAAGTTCAATCTTCAGGGTCCAGAAGGTTTTAATAGCTATTGGAGAGACCTACGTAAGGAACCACGATAATTCTCAAAAGGAAATTTCGGAGGCGGATCCTTAATAGTTTGGAGCGTTTTTTGTTTCGACGGAATGGTTGATTTGGCATTTCCAAGCACCAGAATGAACTCTCCTGAGTACACTACAGTATTAGAAGAGAAATCGGTGATATTTACTGAAAATTGCGAAGAAGAAGACAATGCTTCAGTACATGTAAGTCGTCAGACGATGGAATGGCTATCATCAAAAAATATAACAGTATTGGAAGGGCCCGCATGTTCTTCGGATCTAAACCCCATTGAGAATATTTGGGGAGTATTAACCCGTCGACTATACGCATAAAACCTTCAATATGAAAGCGTTTTTCATCTAAAAAGCAGTTATTGAAGCGTGGAGATCTATAACAGAAGAACTTTGAATAAATCTAGTAGACAGTATGTCTAATCAAATTTTCGAGTTGATTAAAAAAAGGAGGCCTAACGCATTATTAAAATTACTGCTTTAAAGTATTTTTCTTAAATTTTTGTAAATTTTGATATATTAAGTTAAGTCTTTTTATAGTTATGAAACTCTAAAAAAATAAATGAATTGTTTTTCATTGCTTTTACTTTTATGGCAGTAAAACTCTTCTACTTTTTTTTTAACTTACGAAATTTAGTGAAATTAATGTGTAATTATAGTTTTGCAACGCAGTGTAGAAATAGAAAATCACATTTAGTCTAACCAAAATAGGTTTGAGATAAGGTTCTGACTGCGTTTTTTTTTTTTTGCGTTTTTTACTAATAACTATGTGGGAGCTTTATAATTTATATTTGAAACTTTGGGTAAATAAATAAAGTATAGTATAAAAAGATAGAAAAAAAACCTAAATACGAGATAAGACAAAAAATGCCAACATTTTTATTTATGTTTATTTGGGATTTATAAAAAATAAAATACGTTGTTGTAAAAAAAGTATTGAGTACTATTCGCCTACTGTTAAAATAGTTAAGTGAATGTTATAGTTACCCGGTGTAGAAAAGCATTACCATGTAAGTGGTTATATAAGTACATATTTGGAAATGGCAAGTACCTGCATGCAATTGTCATTACAAGTCTCATTACTTTTATATGGGGATGTCGCGCAAAATAATGACATTACAGTGTAGAAACGGTAATGACTTCTCACTACAAGTTATGGCACCAGCTTACTCTCTGCATTACTTTAACACAAATAATAAGGACTTACTAACAACTAGTTAATGTTCCAAAACATTTGGCATGGTGCGACATCTACTTGATTCTGCGTATATCTTTCAATCTTTCAAGTGTGCATATCAGCTTATTTTTTTTTAGCAAAATAAATTAGTAAAACATTAGTAAAATATTAGTAAAACATTAGTTGAAAACAGTTAAGTGCGGAATAAGTATAACCAAAACCTTTGCTGAAAACACAATTTCAGCAAAAAAAAATTGCAGATAAATAGTATACTTGATTTACAAGACGTTTTACTAACTTTTCTACTAACTTATTTTTTTAAGTGTATAGCTAGTAGGAAAATACTAAATGTAAAAACGCTAAGATCAAACCGATTCCTAAGTCAAGTGATGATTACAGACCTATAGATATTTTACCATTCCTTGCCAAAGTCTTCGAAAGGCTAACTTACAATCAAATTACCCAGTTCTTAAACAATAACAATATGTTAACTGTTTGTCAATCAGGATTTCGAAAAAATCAAAGCTGTGTTACAGCCCTAGTAGACGTTGCGTAAGAAATAAGAAAAGCGGTTGATAAAGGTTATATTACGTTTTTAGTTCTGTTGGACCATTCCAAAGCATTTGATGGTGTTGACCACGACCTTTTATGCTACAAATTAAGAAGTATGTTTAATTTTTGATTCAACCGCAACATCTCTTTTGTCAACATATCTTAAAAACAGATATCAATATGTTGAAACTACAACTAAAATATCAAAATCCCTACCTATTAGAAGAGGTGTTCACAGTGATCTATCTTAGGCCCACTTTTATTCTCTTTTTATTCTAATGATCTACCGAGTATAATAACAGGCTGTAGAGTTAGAATGCATGCAGATGATGTCCAACTTTATATCAGTTGCAAAAAGTCATTTCTACACTCAAGAGAGTAAGTTAGTAAAAGATCTTGTTAATCAAGTATATTATTTTTCAGCAAATTTTTGCTGAAATTATGTTTTCAGCTAAAATTTTAGTTATACTTATTCACTAATGTTTTACTAATATTTTACTAATGTTTTACTAATTTATTTTGCTAAAGAAATTGTGCTGATAAGCACTTTAAAAGTGTGTCCGACAACCAGATTGAAAGATATATATACGCAGAATCTAGTAGATGTCGCGGCATGTCAAGAAGTACTAGAGACGAACAAAATTATACTAAAAAGTACAAGTCTTGCAAGACGTAAAAAAAATTAACCATGGAAGATTTTTGTATCTGTTTTTCATACATAATAAAACAAAAAGACGCCAACAATGTGTATCACTGGGTTGTCGAATTAATTGCCTATTAAATAAAAGATAAAATATTTAAATTTAATAAAGATTAAATGTGTATTTGTAAACTGAATGATTATAGTGACTATTATTGTAGTGTGGTCAAATTGCAAATAAATATACGTACAAGTAGACAGAATAAAGCGAAAGACAAGGACACACATCTTACGTAAGTTAGTATGTTGCCTTTTTCTTATTGCGAAAAGGGGTTGTATATTTCATATTTCGTTTTATTTTTTGTTATATAAAATTATTTATATATATTTGCAAATATTAAATTAATTCGTGTCGTCAATCTAGGATGTTGAAAATTTTTATATTTTGTAACGTATTGTAAATTACTTTTAAAAGCATAACAAAAACAGTTTTAAGATTTTCAGCAAATAAATTAACTAAAGTATAATTTTTCTACAAATTTTTTGAGTTTTTTTCAGTCTACTAATATTCAGCAAAAATTTTATTAACTTTTAGCAAGGCTTTTTTTAAATTTGAATCAACTAAGTGCTAGCAAAACTTTTGCTGAATCTACTTATTTTGTTGATAAAAATCAGCTCGCTGATTTTCAGAAAAAGATTTTGCTGACATTAGCAATTTTTTTTTGCCAGCGTCCTCCTGACTAAACTTTTGCTGGCTCAGCAAAACTTTTTGCTGATTTTACATATTTTTTTTTCGAGTGTAGTTTTGAGTGATGATTTCGTAAAAAAAAGAAGTGATATGAGGAATAAGTTGAGAAATAAGTAAAAGTGTCTTTAAAAATGTTCGATGCATTCCAACTGCTCCAACAGCAAATGATTTTGTTAAATTGACAGGCTTAAAGTTGTTTTTTTTGTACATACGTTCTATTTTGAGTTCACGCAAAATTTGTTTAAAATTGATGAATTGAGAGAAAATTACAATATGGCGAAAAATTGGAGAAAATAACATTTCCATATGTTTTATACAAAAATAATGCATTTTAGAGGTTTTGCTGGGTTTTCCAGTAAAATATACTTTAAAAAAATAACCGGTTAACCGACCCAAAACAACGGTTTCTCAAATATTCAAAAATGCAAAATATTCGAGATCGGTTCGGATTTGAAAATAAAAAAACCGGCTTTCGGTTACGGTTTTGGACAGTCTAAATACAGTCAAATAAAATGTGTAAGTTTTTTATTAAAAAAAAAAAACAAAGGAACACACAGAAAAATAAAGTTCCAACCGAACTAAAAAGTGTAGTTTTGTAGCTACAACCAAAATGTGCAGTTTGTATTGCCATATTTAAATGTGATTTCTAAATATTTTTAGGTTTTGGACAGCCTAAATACAGTCAAATAAAATGTATAAGTTTTTTTTGTTAAAAAAACAAAAGGTACACACAGAAAAATAAAGTGCAAAAACCGAATTAAAAAGTGTAGTTTTGTAGCTACAAACAAAAAGTTCAGTTTGTATAGTTCTCAATATTTTGGGACACTGTAAATACAGTCAATTAAAATGTGTAATTTTTTTTTTATTAAAAAAAGAAAGATACACACAGAAAAATAAAGTGCCAAAACCGAATTAAAAAGTGTAGTTTTGTAGCTACAACCAAAAAGTTCAGTTTGTATAGCCATATTTAAGTTCTCAATATGGTGGGACACTCTAAATACAGTCAATTAAAATGTGTATTTTTTTTTTTTATTAAAAAAAGAAAGATACACACAGAAAAATAAAGTGCCAACCGAATTGAAAAGTGTATTTTTGTAGCTACAACCAAAATGTGCAGTTTGTATAGCCATATTTAAATGTGATTTCTCAATATTTTGGGTTTTGCAACTGAAATTCAATTGTGTTAACTGCAGTTTGTTGTGGATACCGATATTATGTTATAACAACCGATTTTAATCGAAGTAACCGAATTTTAGTAAGAACATGGCAAAATTTTTTTTTCTGTGTGTAAGAACTATTATTTATTTAAGAACTACTATTTACCTTCCTTCATTATTTGTGGTACTTTTGTGCGTAGCTCAATAAAAGTGTTTTTGGGACACACTAACCTTGAGTTTAAAAATTTGTTCTCAAAATTGTAAAGTTCTATCCATAATGTTTATATGAACCTTTTCTTTATATCTTCTAAATAACATCAAGTTGTAATTTTTGTTTTGGGCAATAAATTAAAAAAACAAAAATTTTTGGTATACAATTGGATTGAAATTGAACTTTTTTATTTTTTTGTTTAGCATTAGAAAATTAAAAGTCATATAAAACAGATGGTCATTATCTAAAAGAACCACAAGAACGAAAAAACAGCAACCAACATGTGGTTTAAATTGCCAAATAGCAAAGTGCTTCTTTTTTTTACAGATGAAATTTGGGTCGTTTTTTTTTTTGAAAATAACGAAAAATTTAGCTGTGTCATCAACAGAACTAAACTAAAGAGATTATTAAAGAAGTTGTAATGATTAACCATTAATAAAAAGTTCAAAGAAATAAACAGCTTAATAAGCATTAAGAATTTAAATGTAAAAAAAAAAAAAATTATACAAATACTAAAGGTTTTTGACACAACCATATTTTCTTTATATTTTAAGTGAGATGTTGGGAATAAAATAGGGGTATCACTGCTACACTAATAATAAAAAAAAGTTGGTACAAAACTCAGTTCAACGGGTTCCAATTCAGTTGAGCTTATTTTTTTTGTTTTATAAGTAAAAAATGTGTTTTAGGAGCCTATAATATGCATGAAAAATCTTAAAATATGCACTTAAAATTACAACAAAAAAAAATTCATGCACTTAAAAAGTGTGTTTTAGACTCCTGCAATATGCATGAACAAATCTTAAAATATGCACTTAAAATTAAAAAAAAAAAAAAAATTAACTTAAAATTCATGCACTTAAAAAGTGTGCATGAAGAATTTTAAAATATGCATTTAAAATTAAAAAATATGAGCAAAAACATAAAAAATTTCAGTAAGAGTGGCACTGTAAATTAATGATTTTAATTATATTTTAATTAATTTAATTACTTTTCATATTTTTAATCAATTTTAATTAAATTTTAAAGATAATTTGTATTGTTTAATATATCCTATGAATACATCTTGCACAACCAAAAAAAAAAATAGTTATTTATATTGAAAAATACGTTTTTAAAACCCCCCTTCAAACAGTTTCTCTTAATCCAAATTTGTATATAAAATTGAAGTATAAAATAAAATTGAGATTTTTTTTCGATAAACTTATAAAAGTGCAACAAAAATATGCATTTAAAGCTAAATTTGTAAAAATACGTGTTGAACGAGGTGACGTGTCATAGCTACGAGTTATAGAATGTTGTATGGCTGTGGGTTTAAAACTCACTACGACACAAAGTAAAAAGTTTTTCATATAGAGCAATTTAACAATTTAGAATACTTTGTTCTATTGACACATAAATTAACCACTGACGAGTCCTTGGAGGGAACAGAACTGCGGCAGTCTGGCATATCCATTGTGTCCGTTAAATGTTTCAATAAAAACGCTCGTTGCCCTCATGCCCCTCATGACCAGGAATCCACCCCAAGGTTAGAGAGTTGCCCCTACCGAGCCTATTGAGAGTCTGAATGCATTCCATGACCAACCCAGACGACACCTTATAAGCTATTAAGGCCCTCAGTGCAGCCTGACTGTCAGAAAGATTGTATATGCAAGCTCTGAGCGTTCCCCTTCGCAGGCATTCCCCTGCACAGACACAGACGGCCCAAATCTCCGCCTGAAAAATGGACGGATATTTTCCCGTAGGTAAAGTACGCTGGAAGCCTGGTCCAAAGACGCCCGTACCAGTGTTCCCATTCGACTGCTTAGAGCCATCAGTGAACCACAACTAAAACATATTTTCAAGTTTTATTTTAAAATTCATACAAATTTGTTGTTGATTTTTATTCGACCTTTCAATTATTATTTTTGTTGAAATAAATATTCGGGCTCGAGGTCTAAGTTTTTTGTATCTGCTTTTATTTATAATATAAATTACACATTCGATATTTAGTATTTAGTATAATATTGAATATTTCTAATTCCTGTAAAAATCTAACGAAAAAAAACATGCATTTGCATGAACATCCGTTCCTGGTTATTTGCCCAGGCAGAAAAATAAAGTCGGCACAGTGTTGGCAAACCGTTGGCAACGGTCGGTTATTCGTTGACATAACGTGGGATTAACAATGTTGACAGTATTGTCCTGTTACCTGATTCATAACAGTGGCCAAACGGTGGTTTAACCGAACTTTTCACAGTCGGCATAACGTTGCTATTAAAAAAAAAAAAATGCTTCTATATTGGTAAAACGGATATTGGTTGACGGAACATAAATCTTTATACAAAAATATATGAAAAATTAAATTTTTAGGTTAACCGATTGTTAAATCTTTTTTTTTTTTGAAAAGTACTGTGGTTTTTTGACCATTTTTTAAAAATTGCCACATGACAATCCTGACATTATAATTTTTTTATAAGTACAGTAGTATTTTAATAAAAACCCAACATTATTTATCAAGGTAAAACGGTAGACATTTTGGCATATTTTCGACTTTGTGTATTTGGAAAATTCCTTGTCCGATTGGTCAGATTCTTATAAAATACATGCAATCATTGAACTAATTTTTAGTACAGAAATACATTTTCAATTTTTGAATGTCAAAGCTGGATTTTTCAATTCATTATTTGTCAAATCTGGATAACAATTTTCCACAATTTTTTATTCACGCTTGTTAATGCGACCATACATCTGGTTTTCGGGCTCTAAAAAAAACAATGTGGAACATTAAAAATCCCAAGTGGAATATTCAAATCCAAAATACAACAGCTTATAGGCCAACTCTTTTCTTTGGGCACTTTTTTGCATTAGATAATTTTCTTATGGCAACTAATATAAAAAAAGATCTATAAAGATTTTCAAAACAACTCAAAAAGCTCATTTTGCGCATAAGATAGTTAGAAAATTATGTAAAACTTAAAAAAATTTGTATTTCAATAAAATTTTTTTTAAATTTTGTTAAGTAAAATTTGGAAAATTCCTTAAAACTCTTTTGTTATTCAGATTTTAAATGAACGAAAAATTACACCTTATGTTGCTTATTTTTGTTGAAACTTTTGCAAAATAAGACATGTTCCTTTAGATTAGTTAGGTGACATAACCTTTTAGATAGGTGAAATATCCTGTTGACCTATCACGAGGTGTCTAAATTGTGTCAATTGGCACCTTCATATGACAACGCCTTTTAAAACCGCCTAATGTGATGGAACTATTCTAATGCCATATATTCGACTTTTAGGAGAAATCCAAAACATATTGGGCATAACGGACAAATTTTTTAGTCTAGTGGAGTACTTATACACATCGTTATCAAAATTTAGCCAGATCCTGATAGAATTCCTAAACTCATCAGAGTCTTGAAAATGCCGAAATGTGTAATTTAACCCTCCAATATCTGTTCGATTGCCTTGGTTGCACAAAAGACCAAAATTAACAATATTAAAATTTAAAAACTTTTCTTTACCTTAATAAGCTAAAACTTTTACAAAAGCATCTTATTTCAATTTGTAGGCAAACGTTACATTTTAACCTACGACATTTGAATGTTTGCCTCAGGTATTGTTAAACAAAAACCAACAACATTATTGCATTTATAATTCTGCACTTAAAGAACAAAGTTGCAAAATTTTTTTTATTTTATGTTTTTAGTTTGGCTTGTTATAGTTTCTGACAGCGATGGACGCGCGTGAGTTTAGAAAATTGTGGCTTACGTTAAACCAACAGAAGCACTTTAGCATTAAAAGGATGAGGTTGTCTAATACAAATCTACGTAATCAGTCGTCAGACATAATACTAAAATTTGTGATATGCACTTCTATTATAAACGTTAATCCTTAATTTATGGAAAAATAAACAGAAAAATATATGGTCAATAAAATTTTATATAAACTTTTGTTTGATTTCAAACTCACTTTCAATTAAAAGTTTATACTTCGAGTTTGTATAAAATAAAACAAGAAAACCGACCATTGATCGTAAATATTTCGGCCACGCCGATTTTAATGGCGTACCCAGTTTTTTCACTTATGGGCCAGATTTTTTAACACAGTTTTTTATACATAAAATTTTAAAAATCAAATATTTGATCTTAGTTTTTTATGATAACAGACATGAAAGACCTTCATTAACATTCGGGTATTAAATTTGGTTAAAAAATTTATTAACAAGTAAATCCGCGTTTTTTCTCAGTTTTAATTTTTGCACAATTTATCATCTCATTTTGCAATCAATCAATTTCGCGTTTTTTCCATTAATCACGCTTTCTTTTTTTTACATAAAATAGTTGGACAGATTTGTATTGTTGCTTAAGAACAAAAATGCCTTGATCGATTGCGAAATGGGATGATAAATTGTCCAAAAATTGTAAAACACTCAGATAAAAAATATCGTTGTAATATATTAGCGGCCACAAAACTATGTTTCCTACAGTCATATATATGGTTGTTTTCAATTCAATTATTATTATATCAATCATATTTCACCAATAATATGATTGCTTTAATTAAGTTATATTAAAAATCTACCTTTTTTATCATATTATTCTCTTGTCTACAATAATATATTTAATACAAATTTGGGTTTTAAAAAAGTTGATTTCTATAAATTTTAATTTTCAACTTAAATACTTTTAAGCATAACTTCAAGTTACAAAAAGCATACACTCACAATATTTTTTCCGTAAAGACTACTGAATATACACATTGAATTAACTGAAAATCAGTTAAAAACAGGACTACTTACTTTTCGTTTAAAACAATTGTATTTTTAGTTTATTTTCAACTGTTGAAAAATTAATTGACAAAATCAATAAAAACAATAGATTTTCGTTTATTTCAATACTCAATATAATATAAGAACATTTTGTTTTGAATTGAAAAATTTAACTGAATATTTTAACTACTACGGAAAGTCCGTTTTTTTTTGTTTATTTTGTTTATTGAATAACAGACAGGAAGTTGAAAAATATATTTCTTTGTTAATTTAGCTGTATATTCTATTGAAACAACTTTACCGATTAAACTTTTAAATAACTGTTGATTTTTTATGGAAAAGTTCTTGTGAGTGTACCTACTATCGGTTAAAATTTTTTAAAATCATATATATTTATATCTAATTAGATATAATTTAATGTTCCGGATATGGACAAAATCTCGAATAAACTTGTATCAAATCAAATTTGATATATTTAGATTAACCATTAACCATTTTCGCAAATTAGTATGTGTTTATATATGAGAACTTATCAAATAAGATATAATTATATTAGACTCCATATTAAAATTTTTACCCGGGAATATCAAAAATAATATGGTAAAGCCATATGAAAAATAATTATGCCTTTGAAAATAATAAAATAAAAATCACATAAATTTTTAATTTATCTGATTATATTAAATATGTATATCGAGGTCCGAATGAAAGAAAAGAGTGAATGAATGGTCCAATAAGAGATGTAAAGCCAAAAACTTATAATAAATTAAGTACAATTTGAATCTTGCATAACAATTTTACACAATCTTATAATTTTGCGATTATTGGGATTTTTTTTTTGGAATATTTTGAATATTTAGATACTTGAAAATATCGCTTAATTTCTGGAAATCGGACCTTTTGGTGTTAAATTTTTTTTATAGTTATGACCCTTCCTTTAAGTATAATAATATCTGTAATTATTAAAATATCTTTTGAAATTGCTAAAAATGTGATATTTTAGGCATTGGTCTCGGTGTCGACCGTTCACTTCACTACTTCACTAATATAATACAGTGGGCCCTAGGTTAACGAACACAATTCGTTCCAGAAGCGTGGTCGTTATGCGAAACGTTCGTTAAGCAAAACCATTATTTTCATATATATCAGTGCAAAATAAAATAATGCGTTCCAAGTCGGAAAAAGTACACACTAACATATTTTAACATCAATATTTATTGAAAGTAATATAACATATATTTATCAACATTTTTAAGGAACTGAATATAGGACAAAATGAGACAATCTGCAATGGAAAAAACGAAAAAATTACAAAAAAAATAATTTTGTATGATACCTGGACGCATACCTAGTTCTTCTTTAACAAAAAAACTGTCTAGAGTCGTTTGTTTTTGGCGACGCTTCAAAATTTGTTGAAAATGCGACACAGCATTATCATTGAATAAATCTGTTGCGCGTTTAGCCACTGTCTGATTGGGGTGATGCTTTTTAATGTTACGTTACACTTTCACAAAAAATAACAACACGTCTTGTTAATTGTATGAGCACAAGTGATGCTAAAGCTAAACACAAACAGAGAAGTTTTATTCGCAATTCGGTAGTTCCCCTTTTTTAACAAAATCATGTACTATATGTTTGTATGTCTCAACACGTCGTCTTAATTGCATGAACACAAGTGATGCCAAAGCTGAACACCGACAGAAGTTTTTCGCGCAATTCGGTATTTCCCATTTTGCGTTGGTCGTTATACGAAACTTTGTTCGTTAAGCGAAACATTTTTTTTTTTTTTAAATGTGTTCGTTGTGCGAAATGTTCGTTAAGCGAGGTGTTCGTTAACCGAGGGTCGACTGTACTTAAATTATATTATATATACATATATATTTTTTATATTTTTTTATTTTTATTTTATTTTCATTTTTTCTTCAAGTTTCCGATTTAAAATTTGTATGGACTTTGAAAAAAGAGAAAACACGTATTTTGCGGTTCAGTGTGAATGTACGAGTAGTTTTATAAAAAAACTTCTTTTTGAAAAATACGAGACAATTGGTAATTTTAATTTACTCGAACAATTGTTTGATTAAAATTCATCGATTAATCGAGTAACGGTTAACCGATTGAATACCCTAGTTTATATAACTTGCATGTAACATTTCTAACTACACGTCCAATTATATGTATTAGAACACAATTAGTTTCAGGTTTTATTTTGTTTATGTCGTTTAACTTAAATTTAGTACCTACCAACATTGTTAAGCCCATTATTACCCTCTTCTGGTCACAAAGGAAACCACAAGCTCACTACTGTGCTAAATGGCTAAATATTGTTTGACTTGTAAATTGAATTAACGCACTTTGCCAACAATTGCAGACATAACGTCGTCATATACTATATGGACTGACTTGACTAAATGAATAATAAGCAAAATTAAAAATAATAATAACAGCCAACAATTACAACCAACGACCCACCCACCACTTACCCAAGCCATCCATGGCCACCACCATCAGCAACTATGGTTGCCATACAAACAAAAATACTATCGTCAAGTATGACCGACCGAGCATTATAAACATGATTGGAATGGTTGGGTTTTTGTACATATGGTAGTCGAATGACGACCATACCCAACATATTTTTTATGTAGGGGTTGAAATCCTTTACACTCTTAAATTCCCTTAAACTTTTCCAATAATTTCGTTGGAAATATTATTTAACAGTTCCTATCAACGACTTGCATGCAAATGCATGATTGTAGTCAGTAGCTCAAAGTCGTGTTGGCCAAACACTTTTCCGTTTCAAAGAATTTGCTACAAAATGGCATTGATTTGTTCTTGCATATTTTTGAATATTTTGCCGATAAGTGCATAATTTCAGCATTTTGTATGATTTTCATTCCATTTTTTCTGCAAATTTTTGCATATTTTTTTGGAATAAAAATTAAGATTTAATTTAAAATTGATAGAAAGAAGAATTTTAAAATGTTTAGGTTTTAGTGCATGTTTCCATTTAATAGCATATTTTAAGTGCTTATTTTGCATTTTTTGCTGCATATTTTAAGCTCACACTTTCGATTTTTTAGTCATGAAAGTTGCTGCTACTTTTATAATAAATCCGTTACTTTTTGAATGAAACACAGTTTTTATTGCAAAAAAAAAAAATTATTTTTCAACATAATCTCCTTCAATACACTTAGTTTCCAATTCTTGTATCCCTTCCAAAAAAAATAGGATTTTTCGAGGTCCATAAATAGGCATTTGTTAGATCAATAATTTCATTGTTGGAGCTAAATCTCTTTCCACCGAGCCATTTCTTTAGGTTTGGAAATAATAAATAGTCGCTGGGGGCTAAATCCGGAGAACATGGCGGATGAGGTACCAATTCGCAGCCCAATTCATGGAATTTTGCCATTGAGACTGCACACGTGTGCACCTGTGCATTAACTTGATGAAAAAGAACTTTTTTTTGGCCATATGGGGTCGTTTTTTTAAATCCTCGTTAAATCGGTCCAATGAGTTGGTATAATATTCACGGTTTATTGTTTTTCCCTTTTGAAGGTATTCGATATGGGTTATCCCGCGTGCATCCCAACAAACTGTTGCCATCTTCGGAGCCGGTTCAAACGGAGAAACCCATTGTTTAGACTGCTGCTTGGTCTCCGGAGTGCTGTAATGTATCCACGTTTCATCCACAGTTACAAAACGCCGCAAAAACTCATTGGAATTGCGGTTAAACAACTTCAAACAGTCCTTTGAAGTTGTTACACGATAACGTTTATGGTCAATCCTTTTTTTAAAAATCCACGAGGTTGTGTGTTTTGAACAGCTGTTAAACGCAAAGTAAATGACGGAACTTGCTCAAAATTTGACAGTAGTCTATTAACAGCTGGTACTTGATGGGAGCAGTGTTGCATTTCATATAACTACGAGGGAAGTTCGAAAAGTCACGGACTTATTGATCCGCCCTCGTATTATGCGCAGACATTTATTTATAAACGCCTGTAGTCTTTGTGCAATGGATTTTGTCAACCATATTTCGCTGTAAATTTTACACATGCATTGAATATACACATCTTTGTATTTTTCGAAATTTGTATTGATTGCCACGTTGTATTTAATCGGCCAAAAGCAGATCTGGCCTTTTTGAGTCGGTTTGTTACGTCTTCTTCCACCCCGCCATATATCGTCATTATGTATCTCAGGCAGCAAAATTAATTAACATATTGTATACATTGTATTACATTGTTCAATTCTAGTGTATTGTTTATACGCATCGCATTTGTTTTATCAATGTTTATTTACAAATCTACATTTTTTGAAAGCATTACCAGATCATTTACTTTGCTCTGCATATCATAAAATTTGCGAGACATGAGGCAAATGTCGTCTGCATACTCCAAATCTTCAAGGTGATTATGTAAATCCCATACTCAAATCCGAAAACTCTTAAAAAATCACCCTTTAGTTGAAAGATAATTTCGTTTCTGTTATATATTTCTACATATTTTCAGATATTAGATTAACTTATAACTTATTGTAAATTATTTTCTAAAGAATCACAAAAAAACGTTTAGGATTTTTAGCAAATTCATTAACCAAAGTATAATTTTTCTACAAATTTTTTGATTTTTTTAGTATATATAGATGGAAAAGTATAATTTTTGTTAACTTTTAGCAAGGATTTTTAATTTTTTTTATTAAGTGTTAGCAAAACTTTTGCTGAATCTGCTAATTTTATTGCTAAAAGTCAGCTCGCTGATTTCAGCAAAAGATTTTGCGGACATTAGCAATTTTTTTGCAAGCATCCTCCCGAAAGTCGCTGCCCTGCTTATAACCTTTTACGTTATGTTTATAAGCTATCAAATAACGATTATAAAGGGTCCGCCAAATAACTTTTTTTTTTGAAAATGCTATAAAAAAAAAAAACTACTGAATATTTTCTCAAATTTCTTTTTTTATTTGAAAGTACAATCCTTTCGGTTAATAATGGAAAATAATTTCATTCAAATGGCTGCCTCGGCTGGCCATGCAGTAGCCTACACGATCGGTCCAATTTTTAAGCACATTATCGATTGTGTGCAGCTGTATTTCACCAATGGCTTCACGAATATTGTCAATTGTCTCTGGCTTGTTGGCGTAACACTTATCTTTGACGGCACCCCACAACTAATAGTCCAACGGTGTCAAATCGCAGCTCCGAAGTCGCCAAACGACATCAGCTCTGCGGCTGATAATGCGATCTTCAAAAACAGGGCGCAAAACATCGAGTGTAGCTTCGGCAGTGTGGCACGTAGCGCCGTCCTGTTGAAACCAAATGTTGCCAATATCCTCCTCTTCAATTTTTGTGAACAAAAATTCGTTCAACATGTCCCGATAACGATCGCCATTGACTGTAACGGCCACTCCTTACTCATTTTCGAAGAAAAATGGCATGATTTTCAAAACTAATTATCTGTCAAATCAGACATGAGCTAAGTGTTACCATTCACGAAATAAGCACTAGTTGAAAAAAAAAACGTTAGATGGCGGACCCTTTACAAAGTATTTATTTATAATCTTGACCTTTACTTTGGCTATTTGGACATTTATCAATATTATGATTGTTTGACAAGATTATTTTTGACAATTATATAAACAAAATTATTCGATTAATCGAACGAACAAAAAGAAAATTCGAACGAAAAAAAAAAACCTAAAACGAATAATTAAAAAAAAAAATTCTTATAATAGAAGTTTTTCGAAAATTTAACAATTAACATAATAAAATGAAGAAAAAACCGAAATTTTAAAACTCTCATTAATCGTTTTCCAAGATATAATAATTATTAATACTGGGCAAAGATATATGATTTGACTTTCAAGCTAACAATATGAATAAATTCACAGATAAAATGCTATTATTGAAATATAGCATGATTTTTTGAAGTTAAAATTATCAAAAATATAGCTATTTTACAACAGAATTAAGTTAGCACTTAAACTGTGAATTCCATTTATGTAATTTTTCTGGTAACTTAAATGAGATCTTCTTAACATCTTATTATTCGAGGGCGGATCAATAAGTCAGTGACTTTTTAAATGAAACACAGTTTTTTTTTGCAAAAAAATAAAATATTTTTCAACATAATCTCCTTTTAGCTCAATACACTTAGTCCAACGTTTCTCCAATTTTTGTATCCCTCCAAAAAAAATAGGATTTTTCGAGGTCCATAAAATAAACATTTCTTGGCCATATTTGGTCGCTTTTTTTAAATCCTCGTGAAATCGGTCCAATAAGTTTGCATAATATTCGCCGTTTATTTTTTCCTTTTGAAGGTAATCGATGAGGATTATCCCGCGTGCATCCCAAAAAACTGTTGTCATCACCTTATTGACCACCATTACGTTTATGGTCAATTGAGGGCAAACGCGGCACCCATCTTGCAGACAGCCTTCTTAAATCCAACTAATCATTTAAAATCGAAACCACACTGCCATATGAAATGCCTATGGCATCAACAATCTCACGCACTTTTACTCTTCGATCGGCCAACACCATATCGTGGATGTTTTCGACATTTTCGTGTGTATTGGTTTGATTTTTTTTCGCAAAAAATAATGTTTAATGAGCACTCGAAATTCACTTTTTTCCATTTCAAAAAAAAAACCACGAGGTTGTATGTTTTGAACAGCTGTTAAACGCAAAGTAAATGACGGAACTTGCTCAAACTTTGACAGTAGTCTATTAGCAGGTGGTACTCGATGGGAGCAGTGTTGCATTTCATATAACTACGAGGGAAGTTCGAAAAGTCACGGATTGTTGATCTGCCCTCGTATATTGAACTTTTTAAAGATTTTCAAAACTGTATGTTTTCATCACGAGATAACAATGCCAAATGGCGTATGATTGAGAAAATGTTTGGAGTTACTATAGTCAAAAATTAGTGCATTTGAGAATTGCTACACTAAGGATATTGTAGTCAAAAACAAATTAAATTTCACTTGAAGAAAGGACGACTAACATTTCATTAAATTCAACTAACATTTGCCATTTGTTTTGACTGTAAATTTGTTCTTAAAATAACTGACATTTACATTGAAAATAAAGAAACTGTATTACAACTCAAACAACTAAAGCAGACGTTACCTGAGTGTATTGTTGTTGTATTTAAATGTATGCCAAAATTCATAAAATTTTGAGATTATACGGTGAAATTTATGTGTTTTTAAAATTCGTTCGATTAATCGAATAATTTGTAAAAGTTAATTGTTTGATCGTTCGATCAAAAATTGTTTGATCGTTTATTCGTACAAAATAACATCCCGAATAAATGACATCACTAATGGGAAATGTATTGGGTGGTTCCTTCAGATATAAGATAAAGAAGACATAGGTAATAAAAAATAGTTAAAAAAACATACCGGCCTAATCGCATAATTTGGAAGTATAAATGGGGGTTCAAAGTTGTTGAAAGCTACCCAATGGAGATCCTTTCATTTGATACTAAATTTGTTTATTGTTTTGTTGAAAGAAGCATGAAAAAACGCATATAATTTAATTTTGACCCCAAATTTTAACCCTTAAACGTGAAATCGGGCTGCTAAAGCAAGATTTCACGTTTAAGGCTCATTCTTATTTATTTCGCCCTCTCTATCACATTTCCAAATTTTAAGACAATCGCAGGAAACCCATCAGCTTCCTTGTTAGCGGGTTCTTTCTGCTGAAAAATACTCCGATTTATAGTTTTTTTTTTCTCTTTTCAAAAATTTTGTAATAAAAAAGCAGTGTTGCAATCAACTAAATATACAAAGTCAAGCAAAAATAGTTAGGAAATTTTTAAAAGATTTTGCTCCAATCTAACAAATTACAAAATGTATTTTAGAGGAGTTAGAGGCCAGATTATGAAAATGGGTTACGTATATAGTATAAAACTAAAAATTTTCTTTAAAAAACGATTAAAGCGTTATTTCGCGATATGGCCATCAAATTTCGTAAAAATGCACTTTTGCACTTTTAAAAATGGAACTTCATGCGGGAGGTTTTTGATTCAAAACGATTCGAAAAAACGATTTTGTTTAGTATTAGTACTAAATGTCACTTGTATATAGGTAAAAATTTAGAAAAAAAAATTTTTATAGCGGCACATTTTTTTAAAACTTAAAATTTTCGATTAATATTAAGTTTGGAAATAAATCGGTTAAGACAACAGTAATTTAATATGGACAAAAGAATTTCAGTTACTTTCAGTCATAACCGAAAATTTTGTTGCTGCAACCAATCCAATTTGGTTGTCAGGATGATTTGTGTTGCTCTTTTTTGGGTGTAGTTGTAGAATGAAAACAACTAACAAAAAATCGTGCTGGGTTACGTTTTTCCCACAACGGCATTATATTTTTTATTCTCATGGTTTAACAGCTAAAAAGTATGCAACACTTTGTTTTAATTTGGTTTTCAATTTTTTTCTTTTTATGTTTACATATTTTTTTTTTGCAGTAGAAAACAATATTTTAAATGAGTTTGTAGCTTCTGCATAAAAAAAAACGCTTAAACGTTTTTTTATGTTTATTATGTACAAACGAATTTATTTATTTTACTTGTATTTTAATTGTTTTTATGGAAATGAAGGGTATTAAATATAATAATATAAGTTATATATAGCCAAAAGCATACCTACTATCGGCTAAAAATTTTTTAAATCAGATATATTTATATCTAATTAGATATAATGTCCCGGATATGGACAAATGTATAAAATTGTATCGAATTATATCTATTTTGATATAAGATACATGTAGATGACACATTTTTCAGAAAAATTTGTATGTGTTTATATATGGCAACTTATCAAATGAGATATAATTATATTAGACTCCATATTAACATTTTTAACCGGGATCATATAATATATTAATTGATATCATAAAAATAATTGAAGTTGATAGACTTTGGCCCCCTGATTCCAAATCTGTTTTACCAGCTTTTCCATCTATATATATAAAATACAATGTTTGTATGTTTGTCCTCTATAGACTCTAAAACTATCCAACCGGTTTGGCCCAAACCGGTTTTCGGCTATATAAATTTCAAGTGGGCGTGGCCCCTCCCACATAAATTGAATAACATCATATATCTTGACTATTGCAGTATCCCATATGTTACTGATTTGAATAATCAGGAAAAAAATGGGCGGGATCGGACCAGTGGGAGTGGCAGCTCCCATACAAAGTAAATATTTAATATCATATATCTACAGTGCTATAATAGCCATAGTCTTAGAAGTTTGTGCACGTTGATTATTTGTTAATGTGAATAGTCATGGGAAAAATGGGCGTGATCGGACCAGTGGGCGTGTCAGCCTCCCATACAAAGTAAATATTTAATATCATATATCTACAGTTCTATAATAGCCAGAGTCTTAGAAATTTGTGCACGTTGATTATATAATAAATAGTCATGGGAAAATTGGGCGGGATCATACCGGAGGGGCGTGGCAAAATCCAATTTTCATATTGTACCACCAATGACATATACATATATTTATTTTTTTTCCTTTTTTTTGTATTTTTTTTTTTTTTTTTGAAAGCCGTTGTCATGTTTTTCAAAACGAGATATCAAACTCTTAAATCGGTTATGTAGTTCCGAAGATATTTACAAAAAACCTATGTTAATCTTCAAGCTATGTTACACGAAAACAACAGCCTCATCCGTCTATTCAAAACAGCCCTAGACCAGATGCCGACAGATGAATTTACGGTTGTGATAAGAGCTGACCAGACAGCGGCTGGTGAGCATGAGCGGCGCTTTAATGCGCCGGTAATAGGTGACGTCGCAGTTGTTATGGCAGTTGTTTTCAGCTATTCAGTTTATATACTTCAGCAAATAGAGGCGTTAGAAGGACAAAGAGGCGTTGGGCTTCCCATGAAATTACAAATTTTAAAATGATTTACTAATGTGAATTTATTTTTTAATTATTTATTTGCGTAAAAGAAATTTCTTGATTTAAAGAATTAATTACAATTAAAATTTGAAGGCAAACAAACGTTTGCCTGGTCAGCTATTACGTATAAGGAAATCCTGATTGAAAATTCCAAAAATGGCTATTTTGGAACTTTTTGAAGATCTTTCTTGATTCTGGGAAGAGCATCTTTTTCTAGACTTGTGGACCAGTGAATTTAGAAACATTTCTTTTAAATTACAGACGCATTATTTTGACTGTACGTATATTAAAAAATAGAAAGTAAATCCTATGGTCAAATATGTTAATAAATTTTTTTTTTGTATTGATCGATCGATAAATTTTTCATTAAGCCTGCATTTATTTCTTTTCATTCTGTTTAAAAAAAAAAATCATAAATTATTCAATAGTTAAAAAAAAAACTCTATTGAATATTTTAATACTGCGACGACAATATTTTTTTCCAAGATACGTAATGGAGCTGATAGAAAATGTTACAGTTTTAAATAAAATGTTAATTCTATAGAATATGTTGATTCTTTATTTTTGTGCAACTTTTGTATAAAAACTTTTGTTGTATTGATCCCCTGCAGGAAATGTCAATAGTGAAAAAGTATTGACTCACTATTGACTGTGTCACCAGTACTACTAACCAAATATTCCCCAGGCAATGTAATTTGCTATAGACATTTAACATGTACGTGTCATTGAAAATCACTAGTGACATTAGAACTATTGACTAGGTAGTGAATAGGTAGTTCTTATGGGACCATATGTAGACATTGGAACCAAAGATTCACTAGTGACTAGGTAGTTCTTATGGCACCATATGTAGACATTAGAAACATAGATTCACTAGTGACTAGGTAGTTCTTATGGAACCATATGCAGACATTGGACCAAAGATTCACTAGTGACTCGTTAGTTCTTATGGGACCACATGTAGACATAAGAACCATAGATTCACTAGTGACTAATTAGTTTTAATGGGACCATATGTAGACATTGGAACCAAACATTTACTAGTGAGTTAATAAAGTAAAAAGTGTAGACGCTTAGTTGACAATGTCAACAAAATAGTAGACAAAAGTGGAGACTTGGAGACACTTGACCCCAAGCTTCCTGCAGGGGAGATTAGCAATGGGCACGTAAAGCAGAACTTTGCGTGATTCGCGTGAATCACGCGTGATCACGTGTAAGTGTGAGTAAAACATAATAGTACTCATATGAACGTGAGTGAGTGTGAGTAGGAAAAAATTCTTCGTGAGTGAGTGCACGTGAGACAAATTTCTGCGTGAGTAGAGTTTTACCAAAAAGTTTTGTTTTTGCTTTAGTAAATGTTTTCTTTAACTTTTTCGCCGATTACATGTTTTTTGGGGTTAAAAACTCTAAATAAATGTCAAAATTACATACCCGAGTAAAAAAAAAAATTATATATGGTCTTATGATTTATCATATTAAAATATATTATAGTATGTGATTATATATAGTGTCATGCATATCTATATATTAGTAAATGTTTCTTATGTAGTACCATATAAAATTATATATTTTTGTATATTGACCTTTATAAAATTAGATATTTATATTAGATATACAGTAGTGGTCAAAACATTTGGAACTGAGATCGCATTTGTTGTTTTATTAATTTATTTTCTTCAAATCACACTTAGTTACTAAAATTTATTCTTTACATATTCTTCATACATTGTTTTATGTTAAACAAATAAAAAAAATTAATTCCGTTAAATTAAAACAACAAAAAAAATTAATAATAATAATAGATGTATTCAAAATGCAGGTGTTCAAAACATTTGCAACTCTCACTATTCTTATTCTTATTCGCATTCCTTTTTAATATGAGATTATTGTTCTTTAATAGTTGTAATCAGATGTTGGAAGCATAAACATCGTAAGAATAATTTTTGTAAAAAATGGCAGGAAATAAATACAATTCTGATTTTAAATCAAAAGTTTTAAATGGTTTTCAAAATAGACTTTCCCAAAAAGAAATTTCTATAAAGTACTCCGTTCCAAAATCAACGATTTGCCGCATTGTTAATAGTGGTAACATCCACACTACTCATAAAGGTGGAAGACAGAGGGCGATAATTCTTACTTGCATTAGCCGCCGCCGAAGCATGTGGCTTTCATCGGCTAAAATTCTTAGCCGCATTGATAGCTAAGCTGAAATGTTAATTTTTTTTAGATTATAGTTTACTTTTAGTATGTAGATTACTATAAAATCTCTTGATCTATATTTTGCGGCAAGGAAATTCGAAAATATAAAAAAAAAATTTTTTGTTTTACTGAGTATATTTATGATTTTTTTAAAGAAGTTGGAATTTGCGTTACTCTGGCAGCATGGTTTTTTGAAAATCAGATTATTCTTTTTAGCATTTTCCTTATGTTGCAAACCTGGCCAATTTGCGTTTTGGGATTAAAGCCACGTCAGGATCTTCAGAACAAGCTTTTTCTTTTGCTGGGAATTGCGTTAACGAAAAAAGAAGTGGACTCTATCCTGCTACAATAAAAAAACAGCTATTTGTGCATAATAACATGAAAGACGTGGAACCATTTTTATCAAAATAATCAAATCTTACAAACTTAATTAAAATGCCTTATGCTAGTTTAGCAATAAATCACTTTTATTTTTTTAATACCTTTTTTTTTAAAATAAATAAGTCAATTTAATTTTTTTTAAATATTTCTAAAAACAGTCGGCTACACGCCGGGTTATTTTTGCTTAGCCGCCGCCGCCGAAAATTTTAGCTCGGCTTTGCCCTCTGGTGGAAGACCCCGTGTTACAACTGCACACAGAAAAATTAAGCTATTTGCCAACTGAAATTCGGTTACTACGAATCGAATTCGGTTATTACGAATTTCAGACAGTTGGCACATCTTTATATTAATTCTAACAACAAAGTTCGGTTAAATCAACAGAATTTTAGTTGCAATACCCAAAATTTTCAGAAATCTAATGTTTATATCGTTGTACTAACTGAATTTATAAGTTGTTCCCCTTAATATACACTTTTTCATTCGGTGTGTAAGAGAAGATCGAAAAATCAAGAATTTTTTTACGAAATATCTAAAAGCAGTTCCCAGAAATGTTACTGGCCCAATTCACCGCATTACTAGCACAATGACGGCCACAATCTATAGAAATCTTTTAATTTCAGTTATGCTTCCGTATGCTGAATGGCAAATGCCACTCTCATGGACCTTGCAGCACGACAACGACCCAAAACACACGGCAGGGGTTGTAAAAATTTGGCTGCAGAAAAATGAAATTAATATCATGTCGTGGCCGGCTCAATCTCCCGATCTCAACTCGATTGAGAACATATGGATGATTGTAAAACGAAATATCGGCAATAAAGTATTCCGAAATGGTGATGAACTTTTCCTCGAGTTGAAGAAGCAGTGGAATGAAATTTCTGACGATTATATTAAAAAGCTCATTGCCTCAATGTCGAAGAGGTGTTCAGAAGTTATACAAAACAATGGCTACGCTGAGCGTTAAAACCATTGATTGTATTTCTTTTTTGTATTTGTAAAATAAAACGCTATAATTTAATAAAAAAAAAAAACAAAAACTTATACCACAAATCTTTTTGATCAAAAAAATTATAATTACCTAAACCATGATTTCAGTTCCAAATGTTTTGAACGCCACTGTATACTAATGATATCGGTACGAATGGTAAGCCTATTTTAATGGCAAATGTGCCCCCCTCTACCCTATTTTACTTTTTGTTTTTTGGATTTGGTGTAGCAATTGATTAGTTCTGCTTAAGTATTTTCTTAAGAGTTAAAAACATTAGAATTGCCTTAATATGATCTAATTTTCCATAAATGTAGCATATCTGTGCTATTTACAAAATATTTTCTTAACAAATAATACAATTCATGTTAAGAATAGGAAATGTTAAACAACATTAAATGTTAAAAGTTTTCATAAAGTTCATGTTTCCTTTTCATCCAAAACTGTTGTTCTTTGTTATTGTTTAGTTTTTCATTTTTTTTTTTTTTTTGTTTTTTTGTTGTTGCAACATATAACATATTTATTCAAGTAAAACTGGTTTTAATGTTGGAAGTTTAATAATTAAACTTTAATTTTAGCACAACATCAACAAAAGCAACAACACAATGTTACTGTAAAAAAATAACACATAACGATCAAAACAAACAACAGGTAAATTCTTAAGAATACATCAAAAACAAAAAAAAAAACAACAAAATGTCATTTCCGGTTTTTATGGTTTCAGGTTCAATTGTTTATGTATGTGAGTTATAAAAAAGCAACAGCAACAACAAGAACAACAACAGAAATAAAAACTGGAATAGGAATAAAGAAGATAAGAAAAGAGTAAATACAAAAGTACTAGAAAACCTGTTTTGGTAATTGTTAACCCTTTGACTACCTTTGTACACTAAGGTTTACACATTTTCAAAAAAAAATTTGATAATGCAATAAGACTTATTATTTTGGTTAAATATGTTCATTAGGATATTGGTCATTGAAAAAAAAAAACGCATTACATCCATAATCTGTTTATAGGGGAAATATTTTTAAAAGGTATATAAATACTGTTACAACATTGAACACACCCATTCCAATAGTAGAATTGAACATACCCTGTTATAACCATATGGTTTATAAAAGCTAACCTCTATAGCGTTAGTCTGTAACAGGAATTCAAAATTGTGTCAGCTTTTACCATGAAGTGGTCAGAAAATGAGAACCGTATCGCTGTTATAGCGCTTTTTAAGTGTGATATGAAAAAAGGCGATATTTTCAAAACGCCTCGCCTGCTCGGTATTAGTCGCATGTTTGTATACCGGTGCATGAAACTGTTTGAGAAGACTGGAGACCTCGTCCAGTGGAAGAGGTGCGTGCGGTTATTGATGATTGGTCAGTGCGACTTAAGTAGGGTCGCCAGACGTACTTTTTTCAGCAGTACGCGTACTTTTTTTTAGTCAATGTACTGTTTTCTGCATGACCCCTAAAAAAGTACGCTAAAGTACTTTTTTTTTGCCTTTTGTACTTTTATTTGTACTTTTTTCCCTCTTTAGTATCTTTAGTAACATTTTTTTTTTGTGCAGTGAGATTCACACAGTTAGAAGCGCCTTGTTACAACCTGAACACATTTGTGGCGACTAACAGAAGTATTTTTTCGTGTTTGTTATATGAGAAGCAAAAAATCGCCAGTCTTGACGACTTTTCTTCTTTATATTAATCAATCGTCAGTCGCCAGCATTGTGATGGATCTCTTAATCAAAACAAATCGTAAATATTTTTAAAATTTGTATGTTTATTTTTTCTATACCACATTCAAATGCGGCAACTGAGAGATTCAGTTTAATGTTTACCTTTTGTAGACAGGAAAGAAACAAGCTTTTAATTCAAAATTTAGAGAGTGAACTGACCATTAAAACTAATTTGGAATTTACATGTGTAGAGCTTTTTTTAATTTTTTAAAAACTGAAAATGCCAAAAATAGAATTTTAACCACGTTGAAAAGAATTATAAATATTTGTAAAATTTTTTAATTATTTAAAAAAGAAATAAAATATAATTATTTAATAATTATATAAACGAACCAAACCGAAATGTACAATACACAAATGATATTTAGTATTAAACATATTAATAAAAACTTGTTCAAATTAACTTTGTTTTTAAACACAATTAAAAACCTGACTAATTTTAAGTTAACATTTACGATCTCATTTTTATATTCTTTACTGAAGTATATGTTATTTTATGTTATGTTATTTAATGAATTTAAGGACGTTTTCAATAAAAATACAAATGTACTTTTTTTTTATCAATTGTACTGCTTTTTTTCTTTGATGTACTTTTTTTGCCACTTCAATATCTGGCTACCCTAGACTTAAGGCGTGCCTAAAATCCAAACGCTGGCATTTCGCATAACTATTTGCTTTTTTATACAATATATATCAATAACTAAATAAAAAAATGTTGGTTCAAAAACATTCATTATTTTTAATTTTATAGCATAAAATGTGAGTAACAGTATTTATGTCCTTACTAAGTAGTCGCGATATTTGTTAACAAAGTCCGATTTTTTTTAATCTGCCTTTATCTCCGAAAAAATGGGTGTTTGGTATACATATCTCCTAAACTAGTCAAGCCGAAATTGGGCACGTAGCTTTACCTAATGACCACGACAAAATCAAACAAAGCATTTTTGGATAATCGAATGTTTTAGTGGTAAAACTAGGCTGAGAAAAATATTTATAGTGTTGCAATTTTAAACCGATTTAGCAACATCCATCTGTCAGATGAAATACCGATCACGGCGCGAAAACACAAGCGGGTCTGCTTATTTTGATCTGTATTAAGAGACATTCTCCCGAGCAGTTTGGTATTGAAAAAGAGGAAAATTGGTACAGCGGTTCAAAAGTTATGAGTGAAAATTATAAGGTACTTTTAAATTTTCCATACAATTAGTAGGTTCTAATCCCATCTTCATAGTAGCGTCTGGTGTATAAAATATGAGTAAAAACATATCAACCCCTTCAAAAATATGGCATTTACGGATCGACCACCTCCGAGTCCAATGAAATTCACCATAACTGTCTTACGTTAAAAATTTTCTAAAGTATCCTTACAAATTGGACTATAACTTTTAAACTTTACAAGATACAAAATTCGTGTTGGTCTTATTTTTTAAGTTAAACTGTGCTCTTTAAAATTATATGCATGTTGATTTTTTTCAAGAGTCAAATGTAATTTTTCTTGTATTCAAATGTATATATATATTCTTAAAATAAATACATGCTTTTTATTGAACTCTCCTCTACATTTGTGTCAAAAATTCTCGGTGATAACTAGCTTGGTCTCTGAGTTATAGGTAACAGGAAAAGCTGTTAACAATGAAAATTTTTACTATGAACTTTCAAAAAAACTGTTGTCTTTCTAATAAAATAACACATGATTTTTATTTTTAGTACAGTTTCCAAATTTATATTCGTATTACAGGGAAAATATTCATGGAAATTGCGGGGGGTAGAGCATCGTGCTAGTAAATTAACTTTAGAAACTAAACCTAAGTGCAGGGTGTTTGTATTTACAAATTCAATTGTTGGTGCACACTGTTTTTTCTGTCTACATTTGTTATATTTATTTTGTAATATTTAGCTTTTTACTTGAGTTTAAATCAACATAAAGGGAATTTTCACTACTAGATCTACTCGATAGGTTATGTTTAGGAGGAAGTAGTTTCTATGAATATTTGACTTGAATTTCTCTAAATCGTAAGTGTCAGGAAAGACGTCTGCGGGGAGTATATTCCACATAGGGAAATTCTCTCTGTAATGCGTTGTGGAATCCATTGGACTATCGAAAACAAACGAATGTGATCTACTGGTCAGGCGTGTGTTACTAACAAAAACACGGGCCCTAGGAACAAGTTAACTTATCTCAGCAGAAATTTTCCATGGTAGTAAAGATAGAACAAGGTCACACAACTTACATTCCGCCAATGCTCAAAATATACTTTAAAGACCCTGCCTATATATTAGAGTTGCATTCCATTTTCGACCTGATATACGTGGTATAAATAGTGCGGAGATCAGAATTAGTTAAGTGAGAAAACCAAGACACTTAAATAATTTGTTCGACTCTTGAATAACGTGATGTTTCCAGCGGCCATCACACTCCATTCTCATGCCCAGAACACCACACATGTAATGTATACCGATGTCATTGATGACCCCACGGCTCTATAGGTCAACAAACAACATTGGGTACTGAAGTGCATTAAAATGTACCCTATTCGCACGACCCCACTCAGAAGTTGTAATTAGTTTCTGATTAAGTGAGGAAATTAATGGCAAATGTTGCCATTTTGCGAAAGAGTAGATATGGATGAACGTTTGACCAAGAAGGTTATTGAGAAATATAAGAAATATGAAAGGAGAAAAAAAGAAAGAAAGATACAACGAATTCAGCTGAAACTCGTCGGATAAAAGCCCGTATACAACATATAGAGTGCGATCTTTGAGAAACTCGAAATAATGCGGGCGAAGTCGTTACCGATACCAAAAACAAAAAGTGTTAATACAAGAGCGCCGTGCCACATACGAAAGAACGCCTTAGAAATATTTAGAGCAACCACTTTGCTCTCACCAAAACAGTGAATAAACGTTTGACCAAGAAGGTTATTGAGAAATATAAGAAATATGAAAGGAGAAAGAAAGATACAACGAATTCAGCTGAAACTCGTCGGATAAGAGCCCGTATACAACATATAGAGTGCGATCTTTGAGAAACTCGAAATAATGCGGGCGAAGTCGTTACCGATACCAAAAACAAAAAGTGTTAATACAAGAGCGCCGTGCCACATACGAAAGAACGCCTTAGAAATATTTAGAGCAACCACTTTGCTCTCACCAAAACAGTGAATAAACCGACATCAACGTTCCAAGAGAAACGCTTACAGGGTTCCTGTCGAGCGACAGGAACCCTGTAGACTTCAGATAATTTACAAGATGGTAATTAAACATGCTCACCATTACCTTCGAGAGAGCAGAGCATTAGGATTGACTGGACATTAGCAATCTTCCAGCAAAAGGAGACGTAGCGCTAAAAAGGTAAGTCAAAGGACAGGCTAGTCGCAGATCACTGTTTAAGCATTAGTATTGGTATACCATACGACCTCGGCGACTTCTTTACATTAAGGACTACAAAAACCGTTTTAACTGCTCGGGCTCGGACAAATATCATAGTCATAGTACTTAATACTCTTTTGACGTAACGAATCACCTTTTCGAGCTTTCTCAGAGATCGCACTATACGTGTTCTTATTATCATCCGACGAGTTTCACCTGAATTCAGGGTTTCTTTCTTTCTGCTTCCCTATAAAATTTTCAATGACATTCTTGGTTAAACTTTTAACCCTATCTACTCTTTCGCAGTAACATTTGCCATTAATATTTCATCGGTCGTAAGCCAAGGCTTCAGGTAGTTGGGTGCAGAAGGTAAATTATGAATAACACACTCAATTGTGACCTTTTCACAATCTCCGAGTAAGGTCGTGAGAATATGGTTGACTTTAATGCACTCAAGACTCAATGTTGCATGTTAACCCATAGGGCCGCTAAACCAACACTGTCATTTGATTATTTGGGGGTATCGATATTAAGGAATTAGATACTAATGAAAATTTAGTGTAATGTCTGCTGAAATATGCATGGTGCATGAAGTAATTTACTACATACGACTTACCATTTTTAGCACCTATATCTGGCCGAAGATGAAATACAACTCCAATGTGTGCCCAGGTCTTGGAAGTCTATTTTGGAGCTTCTGGACCGTGTACAAAGGAGCGCATTGGTGCTCATCAATGACAGTAGGATATCCAGCTCTATTGACTCATTGGAGCATCGTCCGAATGTGGGTTGTGCATACTGTTCTATCGACATTACCATGGTAAGTGTGTTGCTGAGATAATTGAGCTCATCCGCGGAGCCCCAGTTTTTATTCGAAATACTCGCTTATCTAGCTGAGCAAATTTGTTTATAATCGATTGTCCAATAAATCTCACAGCGCATTACAGAAAGAATTCGTTACTAAGTTTTAGTAGCCGTATGTGAAATTAACTTTCAGCACAGGTCTTTCTGTTACTTCCCAGCAAAAACAGGGGTTCAATTCATTACCAGACTATTTACGCGCAACATTACTTTTGTTCTCGATGTCCCAAAAGTAATAGGTGACCATTACCCTAGCGCTTATAAAAAGGCACAAAATAATTTATATCCATTACCCTGTCGCTTACAAAAAAACACAACATAATAGGTAACTATTACTTTTGGGACAGTGCGGACAAAATTAATGTAGCGAGCAAATAGTCTGGTAAAGTTCTGTTTTTGATGGGTTGTACTGTAGAGAAATACTAATCAAACATTCACAAACACTACTCCCTATTTCGTCCCTCTCATAACCTTTTTTCCTAATATCAGCATAATACACTATATTAGTAGGGGACATCTCCCAAGTGTTAGCCTAACGTAGAAGAAAAATAAACATTTTTAAAAATCATAGTTTTTTGACTTGGGGTTTTTAATATTTTGCTCTGGGGCCTCGAGAATTGTCGGTTTATGCTACGTTTTTTTAATGCACTAATTATAAACCAAAACAGCTAGCGACACGGAGCAACACCTTTAACCTTAACAACCGTTTCAGAGAATATTCGGTAATTTTGTATGTTCGATCTGAAAGGTAAATCCACTTTTTCAAAAGTCTGTCGATTGAAAAGTTTATTGACCTCTAGATTGTCCATAAAATGGCGGTGCTAATAGCCACATCATAATTCAGTTGTAAACAAAATATTTTCTAAAACTTATATTTTTCTTGTAATTTGGTTTATATAAAATTATCTCTTTTTCTAGCGAACCATGAGAATTTGACAATAATTTTATAATAATCACACTATTTAATGATGATTAAACTAACAAGGGAGGTATCCCTACGTGGACCCTCAGATCGTAATGAAACTTGTGGATGTTGTAGAGTGGAAACAAATGCATCTGCAAAATCTCATATTTAGGGGTTAAAACATGAGGTCAAAAGTGACCCCAATTTTCGTTTCTTTTTGCGATTTATTTATGATGTTTTCAAAAAAATATATGCAAATTTGGTATCAAAAAAGAGGTATTTTGAAGATTTATCCAGAAGAGTCAAAAATAATATTGAAAAGTTGTCAAAGAAAAAAGTTTCGAACAATCTTCATTTCATGTTAACCCCTTAAAAATTCGATATTTTTGTCCCCTATAAAACATACCAAAGTTTTATTGGGGATTTGGTGGTCCGCATCAAGATATCTCCCTTATGAGAAAACTTAATGTACGAAAAAAGAGAGAGATAGGAATTAGGTAAATAATAAAATTAAAAATACTTTTTTTGTAGTGCGTTCTTACCTGCTGGGAAGAAATTATTTAAGAACGTTGACATTTTTTCAAGCAGCACACTTGTTGTAGTTGTAGTTAGATGATGGGCGAATGAGTTTCGTATAGATACTTTTGTAGTTGTTAGTAGTGTATGTTCTTCTTTAGTTCTATATTAAACAGTTGTGGTTTAATGATAATGATGACAATAATAATGATATTTTTGTTGTTTTTGTTTTCTACATTTGATTTAAATCAAAAGTCTTGTTGGATGGATTAAAGGTTGGAGAGCTCTGCTAATGTTCATCATATATCCAACGGTTAGACAACTTTTTAAGGTTGTACACACAAATTGTATGAATGTGTAATTGATAGGATATATCGTTGATATGAAGAAGATGTTGCTGGTTGTCAACACCGATTGTTGTTGTTTGCACAATCCACTTTACTCACTTTGATTTCTTTTCTTTTTTTTTTTTAATCTACTTGTTTATATTGTCATATGTTGAATTGGGTTCGGGAAGGGGAAGGGGGATTTTTTTGTTCGTCTCCACACTTTAACTTAACAACACCATTCGTGTTCGTTTGTTGTTTTGATGTTGTTTATTTTCAATTTATTTTGTGTTGTCTTTCGTTTCGTTTTTTATCGAAGACTATACCAAAAACAAATCAAACAATACAGGTTAATACAAACTTTGGAGAGATGGGTTGGGAGATAGAGTTTGGTTGTTGTTGTTGCTGCACATATTAAAAAGAAAGTTATATAGAGGTCGAAACAGATGGTTGGTTGTTTGGTTGGCTGGCTGTATGTTTTGTGGTGTATACAGAGCTTTGAAGAATTCATTCAATTTAAGAATAAATTCCCTGTTTTGGTGTTTTCTTTTCTGACAAAAAATGTAACATTTTTGCCCTTTACGAGGGATATTATGTTATTTTCCAAAAAAAAAGCTAGCTTTGTAAAGGGTACCGTGTTCTTTTCCAATATTGTTCCATCTTCAAAGTGCAAAAAAACCTTTTTGCCCTGAAAACAATCACAGGGTGGAAATTGCCCTAAAAAACAGCCTATATTTTATGCTTTTGAAGAATTCATTCAATTTAAGAATGAACTAGCTTTGTGAAAGGGTACCGTGTTCTTTTCTAATATTGTTACATCTTCAAAGTGCAAAAAAGCCTTTTTGCCCTGAAAACAATCACAGGGTGGAAATTGCCCTAAAAAACAGCCTATATTTTATGCTTTTGAAGAATTCATTCAATTTAAGAATGAACTAGCTTTGTGAAAGGGTACCGTGTTCTTTTCTAATATTGTTACATCTTCAAAGTGCAAAAAAGCCTTTTTGCCCTGAAAACAATCACAGGGTGGAAATTGCCCTAAAAAACAGCCTATATTTTATGCTTTTGAAGAATTCATTCAATTTAAGAATGAACTAGCTTTGTGAAAGGGTACCGTGTTCTTTTCTAATATTGTTACATCTTCAAAGTGCAAAAAAGCCTTTTTGCCCTGAAAACAATCACAAGGTGGAAATTGCCAAACAGGCGATATTTTATGCTTTTGTGTTGTTTTATTTTATATACACATGTACTTACGTTGAACTCTTTTATAAGAAGTTGGACTTTCGTCATTTTCATTAACAAATTCCATTTGTTTTATTAAATTTAAAAGACATATTGCAAAATATTATAATTTTCAATTTGTAAAATTTTTATTAGCTTTTTTCTCTTCTTTTTTTCATTTGTTTACCTAAAACAGCTGTTCAAAAAAACAGTGTGGCATATTTGTGTTCTATTCTGGGCATAAAAAAAACGCATTTTTTCGGGGTTATGGCAAAATGAAAAAAATTAACATTTTGAAAATGCGACATTTTTTTTATCAGAAAAGAAAACAAAAAAATTTAATTAAATTTTTTTATTCAAGAAATTAAATTTAATTTAATTCAATTTTCTTATTCAAGAAATTAATTCTTTAACAAAGAATTCAAAGTTAGAGAATAAATTCCATGACTAAAATATTAAGCATTAAAATTAAGGAATGCATTCAAAAAGAATTCAATAAAATTCAGTTAATTCAACTTTTGGTCAGGGAATTCATTCCATTTCGTTTAAGCAATTAACATTTTTATGTAATTCACTAAGGACTTCACTTTTCTGTTTAGTTCCCTAAGGACATAACTTTTTGGTTTAAGTCCCTAGCGCAGGGGTGGCAAGACTATTTTCGTTGCGTGCCACAAAAATACAAAGTTTTTTGTAAAAATACGTCACGTTAAGATTATTTATATTTTGAAAGCACTATTTGTATGAAAACATTTTAATGTCATATTCATATTAAGTTTTTTAAATCGAGATTTTATTACAGACTGCTTTCCAGCTTTGTAAAATTTTCTGGCACTTTTTTACTACTCCGATTATAAGATTTTGTTTTCATGAAACAATTTGAACAAGTTTCAACGCAAAATGCCGAGAAATTTGTACGGAGTCGAAGTAAAATTTTAAAAATACATTAGATTTCAGAAAAAATGTATGGAATTTTTTATTTATCAACTGTATTCAGAAATTATTAATAGATATTCATATTTATCGATTGAATTTTAAAAATTATAAATTGATTTTCATATTTATCAATTGTATTTCAGAAATTATTAATTGTATTTTAGAGGTTATAAATAATCCATCCTAAAATATGTTTTGAATATATTTTTAACATTAAAATACAAATTATAATTTCTTAAATACAATTGATATTTTTTTTAATACTTTTTTTTAATTCTGAAATACAATTCTCCAATCTAAGATACAATAACACAGCGCGACAGAAAAAATATTGTACCTGGAAAGTGATACTATTTTTCTGGTCTGCCGAGTACTACAAGAATATGTATTTGAAATTTGCCAAACACCTCCAAAATCTTGAGTTACAGGTAAAAAACTGTTTTTTTTGTTCCTTTATGCACTTATAAGCCAGTAATTTAGTTGAATATCATCCGATTTTAAGTTTCTCAGTGAATTTATAAGTGAGACCTTTCAAATGGTCCAAATGGTATATATGTTATTTAAGTTACTTGGAGAAATCTGTGTGAACTTCTCCAGCAAACACATTTTTTTTATTTTTTGTATTAAAACAAAGTTTTTGCATAAATGCCTGCATAATTTTTCTCATGTTTTTTTATGCGCTTTCTATCTAGTGAAGCTGCTAGCATGATGTAGGTACTATTTTATAAACACACAGGTGGCTAAAATTGGTAAACTTTACATTGTAAAGGCAATTGAATAGTTTCTTGTTGTACTCGACAACATTTTGTATCACACAGTGATTGCAGTTATTCAAAAAATGTAAGTGCAATTGATAGTTCCTGAAATGCAATTGATAGCTAATATGTTTGATTTGCTTTATTTTTGTAAATATACGGAGGTTGAAAGCTCGTTATAAATTGAAAATAACATAAAAATAATCTCGATGTATATAAAAACAAAAAACTAATATAACTGTAAAAAATATTACTTGAGCCAGAGTACACACTAAAAATTTTTTATATAAATAGAACATTTTTGGTCTTCAAAATTTAGTAACGTCATGATGCTTGTTAGGAAAAGACCTAACCACGTGGTTGATTACTAAGAAGACAAGAATGGAGCAACATTGATTATTAATAGGTTTTTTGTTAAAGTTCTGCCTATTATATAGGCTCTAGCTTTTCTAAAACTTCGGGTTCTGATGAGATCTTTAGCCAGATCGAAATACTAGTATCAACCTAGCTAATATGTTTGATTTGCTTTATTTTTGTAAATATACGGAGGTTGAAAGCTCGTTATAAATTGAAAATAACATAAAAATAATCTCGATGTATATAAAAACAAAAAACTAATATAACTGTAAAAAATATTACTTGAGCCAGAGTACACACTAAAAATTTTTTATATAAATAGAACATTTTTGGTCTTCAAAATTTAGTAACGTCATGATGCTTGTTAGGAAAAGACCTAACCACGTGGTTGATTACTAAGAAGACAAGAATGGAGCAACATTGATTATTAATAGGTTTTTTGTTAAAGTTCTGCCTATTATATAGGCTCTAGCTTTTCTAAAACTTCGGGTTCTGATGAGATCTTTAGCCAGATCGAAATACTAGTATCAACCTAGCTAATATGTTTGATTTGCTTTATTTTTGTAAATATACGGAGGTTGAAAGCTCGTTATAAATTGAAAATAACATAAAAATAATCTCGATGTATATAAAAACAAAAAACTAATATAACTGTAAAAAATATTACTTGAGCCAGAGTACACACTAAAAATTTTTTATATAAATAGAACATTTTTGGTCTTCAAAATTTAGTAACGTCATGATGCTTGTTAGGAAAAGACCTAACCACGTGGTTGATTACTAAGAAGACAAGAATGGAGCAACATTGATTATTAATAGGTTTTTTGTTAAAGTTCTGCCTATTATATAGGCTCTAGCTTTTCTAAAACTTCGGGTTCTGATGAGATCTTTAGCCAGATCGAAATACTAGTATCAACCTAGCTAATATGTTTGATTTGCTTTATTTTTGTAAATATACGGAGGTTGAAAGCTCGTTATAAATTGAAAATAACATAAAAATAATCTCGATGTATATAAAAACAAAAAACTAATATAACTGTAAAAAATATTACTTGAGCCAGAGTACACACTAAAAATTTTTTATATAAATAGAACATTTTTGGTCTTCAAAATTTAGTAACGTCATGATGCTTGTTAGGAAAAGACCTAACCACGTGGTTGATTACTAAGAAGACAAGAATGGAGCAACATTGATTATTAATAGGTTTTTTGTTAAAGTTCTGCCTATTATATAGGCTCTAGCTTTTCTAAAACTTCGGGTTCTGATGAGATCTTTAGCCAGATCGAAATACTAGTATCAACCTAGCTAATATGTTTGATTTGCTTTATTTTTGTAAATATACGGAGGTTGAAAGCTCGTTATAAATTGAAAATAACATAAAAATAATCTCGATGTATATAAAAACAAAAAACTAATATAACTGTAAAAAATATTACTTGAGCCAGAGTACACACTAAAAATTTTTTATATAAATAGAACATTTTTGGTCTTCAAAATTTAGTAACGTCATGATGCTTGTTAGGAAAAGACCTAACCACGTGGTTGATTACTAAGAAGACAAGAATGGAGCAACATTGATTATTAATAGGTTTTTTGTTAAAGTTCTGCCTATTATATAGGCTCTAGCTTTTCTAAAACTTCGGGTTCTGATGAGATCTTTAGCCAGATCGAAATACTAGTATCAACCTAGCTAATATGTTTGATTTGCTTTATTTTTGTAAATATACGGAGGTTGAAAGCTCGTTATAAATTGAAAATAACATAAAAATAATCTCGATGTATATAAAAACAAAAAACTAATATAACTGTAAAAAATATTACTTGAGCCAGAGTACACACTAAAAATTTTTTATATAAATAGAACATTTTTGGTCTTCAAAATTTAGTAACGTCATGATGCTTGTTAGGAAAAGACCTAACCACGTGGTTGATTACTAAGAAGACAAGAATGGAGCAACATTGATTATTAATAGGTTTTTTGTTAAAGTTCTGCCTATTATATAGGCTCTAGCTTTTCTAAAACTTCGGGTTCTGATGAGATCTTTAGCCAGATCGAAATACTAGTATCAACCTAGCTAATATGTTTGATTTGCTTTATTTTTGTAAATATACGGAGGTTGAAAGCTCGTTATAAATTGAAAATAACATAAAAATAATCTCGATGTATATAAAAACAAAAAACTAATATAACTGTAAAAAATATTACTTGAGCCAGAGTACACACTAAAAATTTTTTATATAAATAGAACATTTTTGGTCTTCAAAATTTAGTAACGTCATGATGCTTGTTAGGAAAAGACCTAACCACGTGGTTGATTACTAAGAAGACAAGAATGGAGCAACATTGATTATTAATAGGTTTTTTGTTAAAGTTCTGCCTATTATATAGGCTCTAGCTTTTCTAAAACTTCGGGTTCTGATGAGATCTTTAGCCAGATCGAAATACTAGTATCAACCTAGCTAATATGTTTGATTTGCTTTATTTTTGTAAATATACGGAGGTTGAAAGCTCGTTATAAATTGAAAATGATATTTTTTAATTTAATTAATTTTTCTGTTAACTTAGAGAAAAATTTGTCATGATCTAAAACCGAACAAATAAAATCTCACTTTAATTGATAATTTCAGAAAAGCAATTAATAATTCTGAAGTTCAATTGATAATTTCTGAAGTTCAATTGATAATTTCTAAAGTTCAATTGATAATTTCTGAAATTATAACTTCTGATAACCAATTGAAAATGGTGTGTTTATCTCCCGAAATACTTCCGTACCTTAATTTCGGAAAAACGTTTTCTCGGTTATCACTCGTAGTGCTGCAAAAAGAAGAGAAGTTTTTGAACCGTTTTTACTATTTTTAAAAGGTCATTTACAATCTTTATTACATTTTATTATAATCGGTTTAAAGCACACATTTTTGTATTGATGATAAATACCTAAAACTCTAATAATTACTTTAACAAAATTGTTGCAGGTTTTCTAATAAAAAAATATTTTTTTAATTATTACAAAAAATACCCGTGACACCCAAAATGACACCGCGTGCCACTAGTGACATGCGTGTCATAGTTTTGCCAGTCCTGCCCTAGGGACTTAAAGTGTTTGTTTAAATCCCAAAGGACTGCTCTTTTTTGTTTAATTCCATAAGGACTTCAGTTTTTTGTTTAATTCCCTGAACTTAAGCTTAACTTAATTTATACGCTTGAAACAAGTGTTGGTGTTCTGGTTAATTTTTGTAGTAATTCCTGGTTTAATTAGGGATGGTCGGAAAATTAAAATTGCCTTGAATGGAACTACATGATTATGATGTGAACAAGATTATTCAAGTTCAAGATCATTTGTTTTTGTTAATCAAAAAACTGCGCAATGTTTATTTTTTTTTTTTAATTAATAAATAAACATTGCTCGGTTTTTTGTTTAACAAAAAACAAATGATCTTGAACTTGAATAATCTTGCTCATATCATAATTTATAATAAAAGATCGAAAAATAAACTTTTGGTTTTAATTTTTTAAAATTTAAAAGTAAATCATTTGGAACTACATGATCTTTAAATATAAAAAATATTTTTTGTTTTAAAAATCGAGAGTAGGTTTTGAAATATATTATTATTTATGCATTTGTTCTATTATTTTTATTTTGTCCGTAAACCAATTTTAAATTTTTTTGGACATTTACTTTCCAACACCATATCAGCCGTTATTTTGAAAACATTAACTATAAAATATAAAAATACAGATCCGGATCGGATTTAATGTATTTAATTAACAAACAGCGCCTGCGTTACTGACTAATTTTATATTATTACCACCTGCATGCAGTTCCTTCAGGAAATTCAACAAAAAGTGTTAAGTCCCAAAGACAGAAAACCAAAAGTTAAGTCCTTAGGGACTTAAACCCAAAAGATAAGTCCTTAGGGAAGTAAACAAAAAACTTAATTCTATAAGGGAGTTAAATGAAAATGAAATGAGTTCCTAAGAATGAATTCTAGTAAATGAATTTCATAATTTTCATGAAGCAGTTTAAAAAATGCAAATCAATTCCTACAAGACAAATCGAATGACAAAAAAAGGAATTCTTTCAATTTCTTAAAGTTGGTCAGGGAATTCATTCCTAAAATTTAAATTCATTTCAAAAAATGGGAAATAGGGAATTAATTCTTCAAAGCTCTGGTTATATATGTATATCTAGTACACATTTGTTTTGGGTTATTATATGGAGTATGAAAAATCAAGATAAGAATAACAAAAAGAACAAGTAAAAAAATTCTGTGTTTTTTGTTTAGTTCGGAAATTAAAGAGTATCCAATAAAATATTTAATGTTAATGTATGTATTTTATCTTTTACTCTTCATTTTGTGTGTGCGAATTATTTGTCCATCTCTCTATCTCTCTCTCTCTTACTCTCTCTACAGTGACTCAAACGTTCATTAGGATATTGGTAAATGAAAAAATTGTTATATGACTAAACTGTTCATCAGGCCAATATAGTCGCGATGTTTGTTAAGAAAGTCCGATTTTTTTTAATGAACCTTTATCTCCGAAAAAAGGGGCGCTTGGTTTATCTCGTAAACTAAGATAGCTAGAATCTCGAAATTTGGCATGTAATGGGTGTTTTTTATACAGGTATAGAACTTTAAGTTTACAAAACTTTTTTAATTGTTGGCCATTTTGTCAGCTGTCAAGTGATTTATGTTTAGTTTGGTTTGGCATTTTAACATGAATACACTGATACCTGAACAACGCTTCCAAATTGTGCAAATTTATTTTAAAAACCATGGTTCTGTTCGAAATACGTATCGCGCACAACGTCCATTTTACGGTCAACATAATCGTCCATTACAGCAATTAATTCGATTAGGTATGAAACGTTTTCACACCACGTTTACTCTAAATGATAATATGCATCCACAGAGACGTCGTACAGTGCGTACAGAAGAAGTCATTGCTGCTGTAGATAGTAGCGTAGAGGAAGACCTCAATCAGTCTATTCGTCAATGGTGACCGCTATAGAGCCATGATTACTGACTTTTTCGTTAATCAATTCAACAGCCATGCTGTGCAGGAGCTGTGGTTTTAACAAGACGGCGCAACATGTCACACAACTTCCGACCAATGCTTCAGAAGTTAGCAATTTTACCCTACTTCCCTCAGACCTCCAATCCGAAAATTTTCAAACCGCTGCCGTTTCTCACACTAGCATTTTCGGGAATGGTCGTAGTGGACATATTTTCATGAAATGAGCCAAGGAATACGCTGGGAAATTCGGCGGGTCGTGACTGAATCACCCTGTATATATGTACATATATCGGTACTTTTTTCATTTGAAGGAATTTACTTCACGTCGGGGATTGTGTATTATATATTTAAATTGTATTTAAATTTAATTTTGGTTCTTTCCTTAGATTGTTTTGTTACTACAAATTCTACATAATGTTTCTTAAATACTTTAAATTCACTTTAGCACTTAATCGCCACGGTAAAAACTTTTCACTCCGATTTTCGTACTATATTGAAATTTTACCGATATGCTGATACGCTGGTTGCGTCGATATAAAAAACCATGTAGAGTGGACGTACAGTGATGTGAAAAATAATAAGGACACAAATGTCCAGCAATAATATTTGACCAGAAAATAAGTAAAATGAGAGAATTGCTAAAAATAACTGTACATATTTTTAGGTAATATATTACAAAAACGAGTTCAATTATGTTTTTTAAAATTGTTGTTTTTATTTTAAATTTTTTGAATTAAATTAACTTAAAATACAAATTCACCCTGTGAAAAAAAATAAGGACGCTTTGTGTTATTGCCTAAAAAATTATATTACATTAAAAAAAAGAAGAGATCCACAATTAATACTGTTTTCCAGTGGTTAATATTTTGTTGAGGCGCCGTTGTTTTTTAAAACTGCTTGGCATCGTCGGGGCATAGAGTCAACAAGGTTCTGACAGACTGAAATCGGTATATCATTCCACGCAGTCTGAATTAATTCCCATAGCTGATCGCAATTCGTGGGGCACTTTCCTCTAATTGAAGTTTTCACTATGTTCCACAAATTCTCGATCGAATTTAGATCGGGAGACTGAGCAGGCCATTCTAATAAATTGATCTTACTATTCACAAACCACATCTTGGTGCACTTTGCCGTATGTCATAGGTCATAGTCCTATTGGAACACCCATCGCAGTGGCATATTTTCTTCGGCCTAAGGAAGCATACAATTTTGTAGAATGTCAACATAATCTGTTGCTTTCATAATGCCCTGTATACATACAGTGGCCCAACACCATAGTAGGAAAATGACCCCCTAATAATAATGTTACCACCGCCGTGCTTTACCCTCTTAATAGTGTATTTTGGGTTGTATTCCGTATTAATTGGTCTTCTTACAGTATGAAGACCCCTATCCGAATTAAATAAATTAATTTTTGTCTCATCCGACCAAAGAATATTTCTCCATTTTTTTTGAGGCCAGCATGCGTGCTCTTCAGCAAATTTTAGCCTTTGTTGTACGTTCTTCTTCGACAACATTGGTACTTTTCTAGCACTATGAGCTTTAAAGTTCTCTTTAATTAGTGTTTTTCGAATTGTTGATGAGTCTATGTTAATGTTTAAATCAGTTTTTGTCTGTTTCGATGAAATAAATGGATTCTTTTTCACATATCGAATGATTCCACGTTTTACTGCAGGTGTAATTTTCGGTTTTCTACCACGTGTTTCTCTAACAGGAATCCAGTTGACTGCATTTTCTACCATTGTTTTTGAAATTCCAAGCAACCTTGAAATTTTTCTATAAGAATTTCCATCTTTATGCAAATCTTTAATAGTTTTTCGTAGTACTGGGTCATAGTGCTTAGATTTTCCCATTTTTCCCTAAAAGACTACAAATTAAGCTGTTTTTAAGTTTGAATTGAGTTTAAAGTTTCACTAAAATCACTTTTCTTACCTATTGTACACAAAAAATAACTTTCAAAAGCTTTGATATTAATTTATTTTAGTTAATCGATAAACTGTCTTTATTAATTCGCACAACCAAAACAAACTGATCTCTGCCTAACAACCTAATTTTATTAAATGTATACAAATTCTATGAATTTTTGTAACGGAACTTGTTTTTGTAATATATTAGCTGAAAATTAATACAGTTATTTTTTAGCAATTCATTCATTTTACTTATTTTCTGATCAAATATTATTGCTGGACATTTGTGTCCTTATTATTTATCACATCACTGTATATAAACGTTTTTTTTTTATAAAACGTATATATACGTCTTACGCAGGAGAGAGGTTAAGGTTCGATTTTTATTTTTTTCAATTTACAGACGTAGAATAACACATTTTTAATGATACTGATTACTTTTTTACTTATATTAGCAATAAAACGCGACAAATTAACCACAAATTATTATTTGTCCGATTTTTGAATTTGAGATTGGACTTTTTTCATTTCTTTCGAAATTTTATGTTATACGCAGCGAAAACGTGGTAGGTTTTTGGCGCAATTATGAAAACATGGTCTAGAAAATATGTACCACCAAAAACAAATTCACAAAAATAATGCTTTGTCCGATTTTCCGTTTGAGTCACTGTAGGTACACGATATGTGAAACTCAGACGATTTTTTTGTGTGTTTACTTTGCAGATGGCGCTTTTTGTTTTTATTAATTTTTATTTTGAAAAAGAGTGGATTTTTTTACACTTCACGTTTTGTGTGTATTATTTCATTTACACATATTTTTTGCTATTTTAGTTTAAAAATTTCGTAAGTTAGATTTTCGTTTCGTACATTTTCAGATAAAGATGATTTTATCTTTAGTTCTTTATTTTTGTTTTAAGTTCAAAAATTAAAATATAAAATAGGGTTACCATCGTTACATGTAAACAACTTTGATCTTTTGACAACACTGATAATAATCCATGCGTAAAATTACAAAAAAATTTCAAATTAACCAAATTAAAAAAACGAAAATTTGTACATTTTATGAAAGTTTTGGTAGTTTTGATAATAATTTTGTATTTTTATGCATGTATTATTATGAGTGTACTATAAGTTTCTGGGTAGTGAAATTAAAAAATTGTGTTCATTTCACAATATATATATTTTTTTTTTGAAAATTTACGAAATTGAAACTTTAGCACTTTCTCGCTTCCAAACCGTGCACACAAATAAATTTTTTTTTTCAATCTAAATAGCTTAATTTCGTATTATAAAACTTTTATTTTTATCTATATTACCCTGTATGCCCCCTTGCCAATAAACATTAAAATTTAGAGAACAAATGCCTTAAGCAAGTAATAGCGAGAGTCGACACATATATATTTTTTATGAGTTTGGGCTTGCTGAACACGGATATGACAAAATATTTAAAATTATTTGGGGCGCAAATCTAGTTTTTACTGTAGTCCCAAAATATCTCTTTTTTTATTTTAATTTGTAAATTTTATTTTAAATTTTAAAGGGATAGAAAAATTGGGAGACCAGATTTGGAATCAGGGGATGAATACTATGCGATCAAAAAAAAAAAAAAAATGAACGAGAACTTTATTTACCTATGTCTACCAATAGTTTATCAACGTCCTCTAGGATATAGAATAAATCAATTCCAAATCAATTTCCGAAAACTTGAAGGATTAGAACATGTCCTACCAAAAGTTTAACTCGAGAATATATGTATGTACAAAAAAACTAAGAAAAAAAACTTATTTTTTGACTATTCGACTCTGAGACCAAGATGTGTGAAATGGTTGGTATGATCTGATAGCTAAAACTATATTTTGTTAATACAAATCACATTAGAAAAAATCGGCTGAAAATGTGGTTACTATAACAAAAGGTAAGAATTTGACAATTACTGGTCCTCAAAGGGTTAAACATCCGAATATCCAAAAATCCTTTTAATAGTTAACGAAAATAGTGCTATTATTTAACGGCTGCAGTTTGTCCGCTGTACAATGGTTGTGGTAGTCAATGGCAAAAATATCCCAACTTTTAACCTGTGAAAAAGGAACAATATCCTAAAGTCTCTAGAAAATAGTTAAAAATTAACTTGCAGAAAAAACTCTTAAATTTAGCTGACTTTTTTGCTAAATATTAATAAAATAAGAACAGCAAAAAGAAATCTGTTAACTTTGCACAATTTTAGTTATATTGGATGTGAATTTTAGTTAATTAAAAATAGCATTTTAATCTGTAAAATTAGCAAAAACTTTTACTAAATATTTGTAGACTCAAAACAGCAAACAAAAACTGTAATATTAACAAAATTTACTTCAAATTTAGTAGAATGCAAATAACTGTTTATTTTACTGAAATCAACAGAAATGTTTGCTAAAAAATAGCAAACTGCTGATTTCATAAAGGCAGAAAAAAAAAACTTTAAACATTTGAAATTTTTAATGATTTTTTTGTCTACTAATATTTAGTAAATGTTTTTGCTGATTTTAGCAGATTATTTCGTTACTTTCAAGTAACTAAAATTTAGCTCAAACATAACTAAATATTTGTAAATTAAACAGATTTAGTTTTGCTATTTTTATATTATTAATATTTAGTAAAAAACACTGCTAATTTTAGCAGTTTTTTCTACAAGCTCATTTTTAACTAATTTTTAGTAGCTTTTCTTGCTATTTTTACGGATCTATTTCTATGAGTGCTCGCAGTAGAAGCAAACTACAGAGCTTTAGAGAAATGCAGCCCTCTAAACTGCAGAAAATTGCGAACGCAATTTGAAAAAGTTAGTTCTAAATTGTTATTGGAAGGGGCATCCTAATCACTGCATAACAGAATGCAATTTTACTCGCTACTGCACGAAACATGATTTAAATGTCGAGATAACCTATTGATTTAAACGGTCGAAACAGAAGAGCTTTTAACATTAATGCCTGTGGATCTTTTCATTTCACTAACCAGTTTCCAACCACAATCTACTTGCAGCTTAGTATACTCAAAGGAAAACTTCATTGGAACACTTCATATGATGAAGCTGTTTTATCAAAGTTCATATTGAAGACAATCGACATCATACAATATTTATGATATGTTACATAAATATGAAGATAGCTTTTCATGAAATGTTAATTGTAATAAGACGACTTATTAATATGATGAAGCAAATTCATAAATTTTTATAAAATGAAAAATATTTTTTGGTAGCGTGCAAACACAATAAATGCTACAGAAATCGATGTCGAAAATTTATTTTTAATGCATTATATTTAAGAACCAATAATTTGCAACTGTTATTCAGAATATATAAATTAAAACTCAGAATTTCAAATTTAAATTCAGAAAATATCAATTGATATAAATTTTTATTAAAATTAAGCAAAAATAAATTAAGAATTTTCATTTTGAATTTAAAAACATTAATTGATGTTAGGAATTTCCGTTTCCACTGAAATTTATAAAAATTAAATATATATTCACAAAACGTCATGAAAATTCAGAACACATCAACTGATTAGAAGTTCTGACTCAATTGATGTTATAACAGTTTCTCAATTTTAAATAGAAAACCTAAATTACAAATTACATTTTCTTAAATCAAATGAAAATTCTTAATTTCTCTTGATGGTTTCTGAATTTAAAATGGAAATTCTGAATTTCAATTAATAGGAAAACAAACAAAAAAAAAATATGTTCACACGGTTTATAAAACTTTTTTATGAAATGATGAAGACATAAATTTTTATGAAACTCTTCATCATATCTATGAAAATTTCATAAATGTGATGAATAATTGATGACAAACGATTTATGAAACAGTTTCATCAATATGATGAAACTTTTTTCCCTGAGTGTATTAATGACAAACGATTTATGAAACAGTTTCATCAATATGATGAAATATTTTTCCCTGATTGTATAGTTTGTTAAAAGAAATGGTTTTTACTTTGGAAGTATTTTTTGTATTAATAAAAAGAAGAAGATTCAACAAAATAGCATAAATTTAATACATAATTTGTACACCCAAAAAATTTCGTAAACCTGAGTAGCAAAAGGTAGTCAATTTTATTTTCATACACCGTAAAAGTACTCAAAAATAGCCAAATTGCTTGCACATATAAAATCGTTACCAAAAAAAAAAAACTGGTAAAAAAACAATATATTTCCAAAAAAAATATGCAATAAAATGTATCAAGTTTTTGAATAATTTATGCGAAAAATCATATTCTGTTTATATATTTTAAGTTTTTTGCAGGGATTTTTATGTTTAAAATCGCACACCACTTGAAAAGTCGCCATAAAAATCATCACCATTTCAAAAATTAAATCGCCAAATGAGTTGGATAATCGCCACGTTTGGCTAGAAACCGCCAAACCCGACAACCCTGCTATACAATAAGAATAAAAGAAAAACAATGAGTAAGAGAAGGGAAAGAGAAGAGTAAATATTTCGGAGTTTTTAGTATATTTTTTAGAACTCTCTTTAATGTTTGTTGATTTTATACTTTTTTGTTCCGAATGTTTTCTTATTGTTGCTTACAAAGTCTACCACAATATAATTTCAATTGGGAAATTTTACGGTTTTCTTTTTAATATGTTCGCAGATGATATTTTGACATTTTATTTAGAGTTTTTAGTTTTATTATACAATTTTTTATTTCACTTAATTAATTAAACACTTGATATTTTGATTATTACATACTTTTTTTTTGTTAATCTTATGATGGTTACACTTTTTTTTAATGGTTTATAAAATGACATGAAGAACGTCGTTTTTTTTTTATTAGTTTATATTTGAATAATTTAATATTGAAATATTAATAAAAAAAAAAATTTACACACATATTGATGCTAAAATAAAAAAGAAATAAGAATTTTTAATTATTTGAATTTTTAACATTTAAGGATTTTTTTTTTTTTTTTTTTGTTTTAAATAAATGCAAAAATTATATTTCTTTAATCTTCAGCGTACATTAACATTTTTATACTACACTAATCCCCCGTCTGGAACATTTCTTTATTCTTGTTTTTTTTCCTTTTTGTTAATTACAAAGGGAAAACAATTGAATAGAAACTATTTTGTTCTTTATGGGATTGGTAACAGAGTCTCTCCACTTGTACAACATTCTTGCAAAAGGTATAAAATGAAACTAAAGTATAAATATTTGTTGTTGTGTTGTTGTTGTTGTTTCCGACAAAACAAAATTCAAAATACCTATATAATTGCAAAAACAAAAAAATATAAAATAAAAAAAACCACCACACACAGTTAGGGGATCATCATCATCATAATAGTCAGCACAGGACGTTTATTTTAGTTCACTTTGCTTTTCGTTTACTTCCCATTTTGTTTTATTGTTAGTCCCTACCAGCAGCGTTGCCAGATAAATGTTTATGCCAAAGGAATTCGAAAACTTTATAAACACTATAAGGATTTTAATCTTAATCTTATTTACCCCTAATTTCGAAGAATTATGACAAATAGAAAAAAATTGGTAAATTTTTTTCGTAAAACTACTAAAAATTTGTTCAAAATTACGTTGCTGAAAAAACTGCTAAAATTGGTAGATTTTTTACTAATTATTAGTAGGATAGGAATAGCAAACATAAGCCTGTTAAATCTACAAAATTTTAGTTATATTCAAACTAAATTTTAGTTAATTGAAAGCAACAAATTAATCTGCTAAAATTAGCAAAAAAAAACAAACTTGCTTAATATTGGCAGACAAAAAAATGTAAAATTTTAAATGTTTTCTTTTTTGATTTTTTTTGCAACTCAAATAAATCTTTCCTTAATTCAGCAGTCTACAAATTTTTACCAAATATTACTGTAAATTTTAGCAAAATATACTATTATTTGCATTCAACTAAATTTAAGGTACAATCAAAAAAAAAAAAAATAAGTTAGTAGAAAAGTTAGTAAAACGTCTTGTACATCAAGTATACTATTTATCAGCAAAAATGTTTGCTGAAATTATGTTTTCAGCTAAAATTTTAGTTATACTTATTCAGCACTTAAGTGTTTTGAACAGATGTTTTACTAATTTATTTTACTAATAAAATTGCATATGTTTTTGTTTTTTTATATAACAATCATATTGATAGATCTTAATAAGCTAGAAATATTAGTGGAAACGCATATAATTGATCGCCACCAAGATTTTTTTTAATCCACTGTATGCTAAAAAAATTTATTTACTTTTGATGTGTCGTTTTGCTCCAGTTAAAATAAATCTGTTAACTATTCAAAATTTTAGTTACATTCGATTTGAATTTTAGTTAATTGAAAACAGCATTTTACTCTGTAAAATTACCAAAAACTTTTACTATTTGCAGAAAAAAAAACAGCAAACAAAAACTGTAATGCCAAAAAAATGATTGCTATATGGGATATTTTGAAAAATGTTTAAAATTGGGGTTAACTTTTTATTTTTTTTTTTAAGTTTGGGGCACATTAATAGGATTTTACACGAATATAAACCACTATTTAGGGACATCAAATCCGTTTGCGTGAATGACTTTTAGTAAGGGGCGCAAAAGTTATGGCGATTGTAAGTTTTAAATTTATCAAAAATTTGTTGGTTAATTTCAAAAAAATTTCGCAAAATCTTAATTTGAGTCGGTAGAACGGTCTGTATAATTCAATGTTTAAAGATGATTTCATGTAAATGTTGATCGCGGCTATGCCTCAAATGGTTCATGCGCTGGGTCCAATTTTGGCATACTCTCTTCAACATATCGGCCGGTATCTCACGAATAAATTCTTCAATATTGGCTTCCAGTGCGTCAACCGCTGTTGGCTTGTCCCTATAGACATGAGCCTTAACATAGCCCCACAAAAAATAGTCTAAAGGCGTTAAATCGCACGACCTAGGCGGCCAATTGACCGGCCCCATACGTGAAATAAACTGTTCACCGAACTCGCCTCTCAATTTGGCCATTGTTTCGCGTGCTGTGTGGCATGTGGCACCGTCTTGTTAAAACCACATGTCACTCAAGTACAGCTCTTCCATTTTGGGCAAAAACAAAAATTGTAATCATCGCACGGTAGCGCTCGCCATTCACAGTAACGTTCCTGCTTTCGTCGTCTTTGAAAAAGTACGGTCCAATGATGCCACCGGCCCATAGTCTACACCAAACAGTGCATTTTTTGGGAAGCATTGGCAGTTCTTGCAATGCTTTTGGCTGCTCTTCACACCAAATACGGCAATTATGCTTGTTCACTTATCCATTCAACCAGAAATGAGCTTCGTCGCTGAACACAATTTTCCGGCAAAAAAAGTGGATCTTCATCCAACTTTGCTAGCGCCCATTCACCAAAAGTTAGCCGTTGTGGTAGGTCGTGTGGCTTTATTTCTTGCACCAGCTGTACTTTAAAAGGTTTTACACCCAAATCCTTCCGCAAAATTTTCCACGTAGTGTAGTGTATACCTAATTGGTGCGAACTGCGCCAAAGCGATAATTCACGGGCATCAACAACACTGGCGGATACAGCTACGATATTTTCCTCTGTCCGCACTCTACGTATGCGTGTTGGTGGTTTCATGTCCAACAATGTAAATTTGGTGCGAAATTTAGTCACAAGATTCCGAATAGCCGCCTCAGAAGGTCGCCCAAACTGACCATAAATTCGAAGAAGTGCCCGATGCACTTTCTTAACCGAGCATTAATATTGATAATAAAATTAAATAATCTGCAAGTGTTATTCGTTTGTAAGTCGATTTATGATTAAATTATAGACCAAACTGAACATGTTTAACAGTAACATGTTACACGAAAACAGCTGAGCTGCCAAAAAGAAAGTTGCTAAAAAATCATCCTTTATTACAATTTGTTAGTCTACAAATATTTAGCAAAATTTTTTGTTGATTTTAGCAGAGTAAATTGTTATTTTCAATTTACTGCAATTCTACTCGAATATTACTAAAATGTTCTACATTTATTATTTTCCTTATATTTAGCAAAAGAAAAAAAAAAACAATCTGTTAATTTTAGCAGATTTTTCTGTAACATAATTTTAGACAAATTTTTAGTAAGTTTTTCTGCTATTTTTACAGGTCTATTTCTATGAGTGCATGACGACAATTATTTATAAAGTGTTGAACAAACACTCAAAAAATAAGAAATCTTGTAAAATTTAATTCGACTTCAAAATTTATAAAAACGGCAAAAACGAAAGAATGTTTTGCAAATAAGGAGCTGGCAAAGTCCCCTTTTCAGGCGTTGGCAAAGCCCTTTGACCGCTAAAGCGAGGATCTTGATTATTAGTTAGTAGGTTCCAAGTTCCAAATCACGCGTAGACATTTGCTTTTAAGGCGTTTTTTTTTTTTTGAAAATTCGTGACAGAAAACAAAAATGAACTCGAAATGAAAAGTCCTTGGCGATTTTCCTACATTGTTTTTTCTATAAAAGATAAGGTCCTTTTAGTAAAAATTAAGGCTTAAAAAGGCATACCTTAATGGAATGCCCAAACCACTAAAGTAAGATAATTAAAATTCAGATATACGTTTCCTAGATTTTTATATTCTGAAAAAATGTTTTATGCATTTTTAATAAAACATAAGTTTTTATAATTTGGGCTACAACTTCATTATTTTTCTGGCAACACTCAATAAGCAGATTCGTTCGATATAAAATGTTGTTGGTTGGTCCAACAACTAAAAATACTGAAGAAAATATAACCAGCGCAGTAGCAATACCAAAATATTATCGGATAGACGTCAGTCAGTATGTTGTGTTTTTATATTTTTATTTTGTTTGCAAAAAAAAAAACAATTTAGATTCCACACACAAAAAATCTCCATGGGAGCAACACAAATTGAAAATTGTATAAAATAACACAACCAAGTAGTAAATAAGGAATATATTGGAACAAACATGACCATCTATCCCATACACTTTAAAATATGGAACGAGAAATATGAAAGTAAATGCCAGAAGAAAAATATCAAGTAATAAAAATTAATTGAAGCGGAATTCCGTAAAGGGTTGCTAATTTTATTCGGTACACAAGTTTAGTAAAAATACATAAACATTTTTTGTTTAACACTACACTCAAAAAAATAAGTTAGTAGAAAAGTTAGTATAACGTCTGGTAAATCAGGTACATATATTATTTTTCAGCAAATTTTTTTATAAAATTATGTTTTCTGCCAAAATTTTAGTTATACTTATTCAGCACTTAACTGTTTTGAACTAATGTTCTACTAATATTATACTAATGTTTTACTAATTTAGTTTGCTAAAAAAAAATGTGCTGATAAGCATTTGAATAGTAAATTAGAATGTCACGTGCAACTCTAGTAACTCATATAAAAAAATCAACCATGGAAAACTTTTGTATCTGTTTTTCAAAAATAAAACAAAATTGTGGATTAAAACAACTTAAATTTTGCGTTCTCACCGGCGTGTGAAAATAGTTGTCTATTAATTAAATAAAAGACAGAAAAAATATTTAAATTTATTAAAGGTTAAATGGGTATTTGTAAACTAAATGTTTATAGAGATTAATAATCTAGTTTTCTCAAATTGCAAACAAATATACAACAGGTAGACAGACTAAAGCGAAAGACAAAGCCATACATACATATTGGGTAGATTTTTATGTTTCCTTTTTCTTATTGCAAAAAAAAAAGGGTTTTTTCGTTTCGTTTCTACAATTCCGTGCGGCATTTGCGTTCTTTTAAAATATAGCATCATTTAGACAACCATTGATGTAAGTAGTTGAAAGATAATTTTGTTTATGTTATATTTAACTATTTCTTTTATTTTTAGACACTGCATTATTTTAAAAAGAATCACAAAAATATGTTTTATGATTTCCATCAAATAAATTAACTAAAGTAGAATATAATTTTTCTACAAATTTTTTGAGTCCTTTTCAGTCTAATAATATTTATCAATAATTTTATTAATTTTTAGCAAGGGTTTTTTAATTTCTAATCCACTAAGTGTTAGCAAAACTTTTGCTGAATCTACTAATTTTGTTGCTAAATATCAGCTCGCTGATTTTCAGCAAAAGATTTTGCTGACATTAGCAATTTTTTTGTCAGCACCCTCCTGACTGAACTTTTGCTGGCTCAGCAAAATTTTTTGCTGATTTTACACACTTTTTTTGAGTGTAATTTTGATGATTTTGTTAAAAAAAAGGTGATATGAGGCATAAGTTGAGGTAAAAGTGTCTTTAAAAATGTTCGATGTATTCCATGTTTATGTTTAGTGGTATTAGTAATAAATATTTTAAATTCATTTCAATTAATTATACTCAAAAAAATAAGTTAGTAGAAAAGTTAGTAAAACATCTTGTAAATCAGGTATACTATTTTTCAGCAAATTTTTTGCTAAAATTATGTTTTAAACTAAAATTTTAGTTATACTTATTCAGCAATTAACTGTTTTGAACTAATGTTTTACTAATATTTTACTAAAATTGTGTTGATTAGCACATCAATAGTGTGAACGACAACCATACTGAAAGATAAAGAATTAGATGTTGCGGTATGTCACGATGTAGTAGTGACGAGGAAAATTATACTAAAAAGTACAACTCTTGTAACTCCTATAAAAAAATCAACCATGGAAGACTTTTGTATCTGTTTTTCAAACATAAAACGAAATTGTGGATTTTTTGTGGAATTGAATTGTGAAAATTTTGCGTTGTCACCGGCGTGTGAAAGTAGTTGCCTATTAATTAAATAAAAGACAAAATAAAATATTTAAATTTAATAAAAATTAAATGGGTATTTGTAAACTAGATTAGATTAATAATCTAGTGTGGTCAAATTGCAAACAAATATACAACAGGTAGACAGACTAAAGCGAAAGACAAAAAAATACATCTTAGGTAGATTTTTCTGTTTCCTTTTTCTTAATTCAAAAAAGGGTTGTATATGTTATATTTTGTTATTTTTTCGTTTCGTTTCTATAATTCTCTTCGGCATTTGCGTTCCTTTAAAAGATAGCATCATTTAGACAATAATTGATGTAAGTAGTTAGTTCAAAGATAATTTCGTTTATTAATTATTTCTGTTGACGATATGAATTAATGTAATATTCATATCGTCAATTTGGGAGTATGAACATTTTTATATTTTGTCATGTATTGTAAATTTTTTAAAAAGAATCACAAAAATACGTTTTATGATTTTCAGCAAATAAATTAACTAAAGTATAATTTTTCTACAAATTTTTTGAGTTTTTTTCGGTCTACTAATATTCAGCAAAAATTTTATTAATTTTTAGCAAGGGATTTTTAATTTCTAATCTACTAAGTGTTAGCAAAACTTTTGCTGAATCTACTAATTTTGTTGACATTAGCAATTTTTTTGCAAGCACGCTCCTGACTAAAATTTTGCTGAGTCAGCTGACTGAGTTGCTGACTTTACTAACTTTTTTATTTGAGTGTAGATATTAATTCTTATTAGGTTTATTTATTAATTTAAATAATTTAGTTTCAGTTGTTTAAATCTGAATATTTATTTATTTTAATACATTATCATAAAATTGATATGGTAAATAATGTAATTTTTAAAGTTTAGTTTTGTTTAATAAAAATTAAAATTTTTTGTTATAGATAGAAAATAGAAATAGAATAGAAATAGAATAGATAGAAAATGAAAAAATTAAATTAAAAATTATTTCAGACAAAAAAAAAAATCTGTTTTTCAACAAAAGGCTAATTTATTTTATTTATTATTCTTCCATTAAATATCCGAGCCCAAAGGGCCATAAATGGCTAAGAAATAACTACTACACAAGACTACTATATTATATAAAACAAAAATATAAATAACAATACAGGGCACTCGCGAAAATATGAACGCCCTAATATATGAACACCCCAAAATATGAACATTTTTTTCTTCCACTGACTACTCTAAAATATGAACTTAGTGCCAAAGCTTTAAAATATGAACAGCTTATTTTTGTATTTTTAACGTATTTTTCGGAAAATAACTTTTAAATTTTGTTTCTTTTTCAAAAAATAATTGTTTTTTTTTAATCCAATAAACGATAAATAAAAAATTTAACTTAAGAAACTTTTATTTTTTATTGGAAAAACGTTTTAAAGGTAAATTAGATGCCATTCGCAAATATGAACAATCTTGCAAAAGTGAACTGGCTTGGTTTTAATTAGTTCATATTATCACGAGTGCACTGTATATAAAACAAAGAGATATAAAAATGTATTATAAAATAGTAAAAACATTAGAAGTTAAAAGAAAGAAGAGAAAAACAATATAATGGCCCGGTAAAAATGTCGAAAATATAACTCATTACCTTGAGCATAGATCAAAATTTTGCGTTTAAAAGTGTAGAATGGTAATTCTAAGGACTTGAGCTCTGTAGGCAAGTGATTAAAAATATGAGCTACCCACACAGAAATGATCGTTTTAAGAATGAGGTTAATCAAGGGATATGAATTTGACGATTTCGTGTAGAATTGCCAAAAGAAAAAAATTAATTCAGATATACAAGGTCATCTATATGATTAATCTTATAAAAATAAAGTATAGTCCTTGCTTTAACATAGTTCGAAAATGGATAACCTAAGAATCTAGAAACATACTTTGTAATATGGGTACGATTAAGTCTCCTTAAACAAAGGAGATAACGGATTACTCTATTAAACAACACAGAAAACATTTTCATAATGTAGCCAAAAGTGCCACTATGTACTTCAACAAAAAAATTTGCCATAGTCCCGTCACTACGCTTCAATAGAAAGAAAAATACTAATTTTTGTGTGAATTTGTTTGTTTGATGACAGACACTTTATAGTAGATGTTGAAGGAGAAACCTATCCCAGCGGGTGTACCACAGGGCTCTGTACTATCGCCTTTCTTGTATTCCTTATATATATCTGATTTCAAACCTCTAAGTGGTAATGATGTAGCTTTCTATGCAGACGACAGCGCATTTGTAAGTTATGGTAAGGTCTCTAACGCAATTGTTAAATGCATGCAGAGATCATTAAATTCGGCTAATAAGTTTTTCACTAAATGGAAAATTAAGATAAACGAAGATAAATCCCAATCCATAATCTTTCCTTTTAATAACTCCCGTAGGAGAATACCGTCTCGTCCATTCTCAATTCAAGGAAAACTGATTCCTTTCTCAGATTCTATAAAATATCTGGGGGTAGTTCTGGATAGGAAATTATTATTTAGGCAGCATTTGGATAATACTTGCTTGAAAGCAATAAAATGTGGTAGATCACTTTATCCTCTTTTGAATAGAAAGAGCAAATTGAATATAAAGAATAAACTTCTTTTATACAAAATGTGTATTAGACCTATTCTGACTTATGCATGCCCAGTATGGAAAAATTGTGCAAATTTACATAGAAGAAAATTACAAATTATTCAGAATAAAAATCTGAAAATTATTTACAATCTCCCAAGGAGATTCCCTACTAGAGACTTACATATGAAGTCAAAACAGAAGACTATTAATACAGTTATAAGTGAAATGACCCTGACATTTACGCAAAAATGCAGGAACTCAGACTATGCACATTTGAGGAGTTTGATCTGACGTCTACTAATGAATCTATATAAAAATAGATGACTTTAGTGGCTGTCTTGCAAACTACTCTTACTATTCTTATATTTATATAGTGATATAGTATATAGGTTTTTTACTATCTTTTTCCTATAAATCCTTGAAATTCAATGTAAGCCTGGAATCTAAATCTCTTTAACTTTAGTAAATAATTGTTGTAATATCTTTAGATAAAATCTCAAAACTAGTTAAGTTCTTTTATGAAAATTGATGTAAATATTGATAGTAAATAAAAAAAAAAAAAAAAAAAAAAAAAAAAAAAAAAAGTATACACAAAAAAATAAAAAGTCATTTCCATCACGAAAACCATCGATTCGATAACTTTAATTGCTGAAATTCCGCCAACAACGAAAATTGCTATTTCAATTATAAATTGATAGCTCCTTAATTGAATTATTTTTCAATTTAATAATAACTCATTTGATTAAATAGTGATCAATGTCGTATACCTTCCCAAAAACAAAAAAAAAAAAAATGTTTGTTGCCATACCAAATGTTTTTAACAGCTTGAATTTTATAACATTTATTTTAAACCGGCATGCAATCCTCATTTAGTTAGCAGATTTATTTTTACTTATGTGAACAAATTCCCTCATAAATTAGTTTCTTTCTTTTTATTGAAGCGTAGGGGATTATTACAAAATTTTTTTTTGGATTTTTTTGCAGAAATTAGCCCTTGTGTTGAAATCAGAGTATTTTTTGTTAAAAACAATTTTTTATTTATTTTATGCATTTTATTTCTGTTTAAAAAAAAAAATTATTAAACGAAATTTAACTTTAAAAATTACATTATCAATTTTATGATAATGTTGTAGAATAAATAAATATTCAGATTGAAACAACTGAAACTAAATTATTTAAGTTAATAAAGTAATAAACCTAATAAGAATTAATATCTAATCTAATTGAAATGAATTTAAAATATTTATTACTAATACTACTAAACATAAACATTTATAAAAAAAAAAAACACAACTACATAAATATTACAAAAAACAATAACAATATGTTGATGTTTGCCATCGAGTGAGTGATAATATAAAAAAATGTCAAGGAAGTTCAGAATTTGAGCAAATATTTAATTGATTCAATTAATTTTTATTTGACATCTTTTAAAATCTTCAACAAACCGATTTAATTGAAAATAGTAGGAATATATTTTTAAATCTGCTAACGAAATGAGAATTTCATGCCGGTTTAAATTCAATGTTATAAAATTCAAGCTATAAAAAACATTTGGTATGGCAACATACCTGCTTTTTGGAAAGGTATACGATATTGATCACTTTTTAATCAAATGAGTTATTATTTAATTGAAAAATAATTCAATTAAAAAGAGCTATCAATTTCTAATTGAATAAGCAATTATCGTTGTTGGCGGAATTTCAGCAATTAAAGTTATTGAATCGGTGGTTATCGTGATTGAAATGTGTTTTTATTTTTGTGTGTGTTAACTTATTTTTAATCATTGTAGATTAATTGTATTAATAACCTATGCCCAATAAGTAAATGGACAAAATTCAAATATAAATTACTGCTAAGTAGGCATGTTTTGTTTCAAAATGTTACTTCAGTACCTTAATAATCAAGCGGTTTGAAAATGGAGTGCCATCAATTTGTTAAATTGCAAAAATCTGCGATTAATCAAATCGTAAATTGGCCAGCAAATTTCACGTCTCCAAGAAAACTATTCGGAAACACTTACTCCAAATGAACGTGAAATAGTAGCAGAGGAAGACAGTACCCAAATATAGTAAAAAACAATTGGCAGAAATACCAACATAATGCAGACAACTGAGAATAAACTTCATGAAGAAAAATGTTCAAATAATGTTGGATGATGAATATATATGATGTTTATATCAACAAAGTATATCTTAAGACAGGTTAACGACATAAAAAAAAAAACTTCTTCCATATCTCATAATTTTGAGTACAGTGCACGCTTGATAACGTGAACACTCCAAAACGTGAACACCCCAAAACGTGAACAATTTTTTTTGTGCATTGACTACTCTAAAACGTGAACAAAGCAAGAAAGCTCTATAACGTGAACAATAGACATTTCAAAGTTTCAGAGGTTGAACATTGTTTTTCTGCATTGACACCACTCTAAAACGTGAACAAAGCAAGAAAAGCTCTATAACTTGAACAATAGACGTTTCATAGTTAGCTTTGATTTCAAATACATAATTCTGTTTCTTGGGAGCCCCCTAATAGGAAGTTATTTGGCTTTTTGTTTGTAAATGTAATACACAAATCATTTTAGTCGCAATTTTGGCTTTGTACTGTGCGTTTCGCCTTATATTCGCTGCGTAAAAATGAGTTGTAAAAAACCTGTGTGCTTGACATTAAAACAAAAGCAGAAATTCTCGAGCTTTTGAAGAAAGGATCAAGTGTTACGTGCTTAGCAAAAAAATATAATGTTGCTAAATCAACCATTTGTGGAATTAACCGGAAAAGAGAAATGATTTTTAAATGTGTAAACAATACATTCTCCGGGCCTGGAAAAAGAAAAACGCTGCGCACTTCAGAGTTGCCCAAAATGGAGAAAGCTCTTTATCGCTGGTTTATTCGTATGCGGAATAAAAACTGGCCAGTTAGTGCTTTAATGCTGAAGGAAAAAGCAAAGAAACTTAATTTAAAGTTTAAGGAAAGTGAAGGTGGGTTCAACGCTAGCGATGGCTGGCTCCAAGGCTTCAAGAAAAGGAACGGCGTTCGACTACTTCAAATTTCAGGCGAAAAACTGTCTTCGCAGCCTCGACTAGTGGAGCCGTTTAAAGAAAAACTTAAAGCTATAATGACTGAAATGGAGTTAACCAACGATCAGCTTTATAATGCTGATGAGTCTGGTTTATTCTGGAAACTTCTACCAGAAAAAACCTACGTATCCAGTTTGGAAAAGAGAGCCCCAGGAGTAAAGACAGAGAAGCAGCGTGTTACGTTCTTGTGTGTTCCAATTGCCACTGGATCTCACAAACTTAAGCTTTGAGTGCCCCACCGAGTACAAAAGTTCAAAGTCAGCCTGGATGACATCGACTATATTCAAAAATTGGTTTCATGAATCATTTGTTCAACAGGTAAATGTCTCCTTTGATTTTTGAATACATTTTTTATATACGTTTGTCTTGTTTTTAAGGTGAAATCATTTTTAAAAGAAAAAAAGTTGCCATTAAAAGCTCTTCTTCTAATCGACAACGCACCTTCCCATCCTAATGAAGCTGAACTGAAGTCGGAAGATGGGCAAATTTTCGCAATGTTTATGCCACCAAATGTCACTCCTCTCATTCAACCGATGGATCAGAATGCCATAAAAATTACGAAGCTGCACTACAGAAATAGCCTTTTAGCATCAATAGCAGCGACGCAATCTGATTTACTCGAGTCAATGAAAAAATAACATTAAAAAAAGCTATGAATCTTTTGGATGCCGCCTGGAGTCGTGTGGGCCAAGAAACTTTAGCTAGGTGCTGGAACAATATTTTGCACTTTGCAGGAAACGACGATGATCCCTAGGATGGTATATTTTCATTCAAGTGAATTCAACCAAGTGAAGCAGTCAAAATATTCAACAAAGCGGTACAGTGGGCTAGCCATGAAGACGTCGATCAAATTTGAATGTACTGAGATGTCTGAGGGAGAAAGCTGTGTTTCAGTTGTTAGGAAAGCAGAAAGTACAAAGAAAGATGACTGATTTTTTTAAATAAAAATAATATATTATATTATACATAATAAAACAATCTATTTCTAAGATATTTATTTCTGTTGCGCACAAACGAATGTACAAATAAACAATAAAATATGAACTATGTGCTTATATTCTTTATACGTATTTGGCATTCGAAAACGTGAACACTTTTGTTAACGTGAACTCCCTTGGTTTTAATTAGTTCACGTTATCGAGCGTGCACTGTATTTTGATTAAAATTTCTATTGCAGTAATCAATATAAAAAATTTTTAAGATGTGTACTCGAGTTTTTCGGTCAAGTAATAATTGGCACATTTGTGGTCTGGAGCAGTATTTATTACTGGGCTAGTTATTAACTGATTTTGGATTTTTATACGCATATTTCGCTTTTTAAGGCCTAGCCGCTTAGTCTTATAGTCTATACTGTGTTATTAATAAAAAAACTACTTAAAAAAAATTAATTGTTTAACAACAAGCGTTTTAAAATTGTCCACCTACTTAATTGACATAGGTTATACTAACATTCATATAAGGCCAAATAAATATATTAGGCTCGATTGTTCAATTATGAAATAAAAAAAAAAAAAAAAAAAATTGTAATAAAGTTTTGATAGTGAAAGCTAATTTTTCATTGAGAATATCAAAATATGTTTAAACTTAACAATCACTGTTAATTTACTTTTTTAAAAATTCATTTTTATACTACTCTAACAAGTAAAGATTTCGTTAAGGTAATAAATATAATTGCGTTTAATTTTCAATTTGTTATAACTTCAGCAAAAGTGAATAAATACGTACAAATTTTGGATTTTTAGAAAGCTTATTTTAGGGCCTCCTCAAAAAACTGTCATAACCTTAATCGCATTTTGCATTATGGTAAAAAATTGATCATAGAAATTGTAAAATTTTAATTATTATACAAAAAATAATGGTCCTTTAAACTGAATAACACACTAAGGATATTATGTAGGTAAAGACGACAGCAATTGCAGTTAAAAGCAAATGAAATTTCATTTGAAGAAAAGAAGACTAATATTTCATTAAATTCAACTAACATTTGTCATTTGTTTTTACTGTTAAAAAAATTACTAACAATTGTAGTAAAATGTAAGTGAAAAATAAACAAACATTTACTTTTTTTAAATAAAAAAAAAAAAAAACTGTAAAAAACGAATGTAAAATCATAAAACAGTCACTTGATGTGGTTTGTTTTTTTAATTTGTTGTACAACTGGCTGTCATTTGTATTAAAAATCAAGAAACTGTATTACAACTAGCGTTTCCAGATCCAGGTTCGCAAAAGGCTGGACATTCGGATTAAAAAAGCTGAATTTTGCAAAAAAAAAAAAAAAAGCTTGACATATCAAAAACATATTTTAAAAATATGCATTTATTACTTTTTTTTTCTTTCTTAAAAGTTAGTTGAAAATTTCAAAATTAGCGTAATGACCATCAGAAATTGTACTTTTCTGTTATTTTTGGCCTTCGTGATCAAAAAACATTTATAATTTTATAAAAATTTATCAAAAACGCGTTTTCAGTAAAATATCAAAGAGTTTTCTTAAAAATATGCATTTATAGCAAAATATGTACTAAAAATATGCACTTATAGCAAAATATGTATTTAATTCAAAATTTGCCTTAACTAGATGATGTCATTTTGTTGCAAATTTGTTGATTCCTCCAGCTAACGACAACAAACATGTATTTACATGAATTCCCGGACCTTATTTATAGCGTAAAAAGATTTTTTTTTAGAAAATTTCTATTTAGCTGAACAAAGTTTATTTTAGCTGGACACTGGATAAGCATAAAAAAAGCTGAACAATACAGCCGAATGGTAATCCTAATTACAACTCAAGCAACTAAATAATTTTAAAAAGCAGAAATTTCCTGAGTGTAGATAGAATAAACTTAGGTCCGTTCGCGTGCATCAATTTAAGCGAAGGCCGCGAAAGTTATAGCGATTTAAAGTTGAAAATTTATAAAAAAATTGTCAAAGTTACAATTGTTGGTAAATTTTTATTTATTTTAAAATCATTTTTTTTTTATAAAAGTGCACATCAATTTCACATTTGTGACTTTAACGCACGGATGGTACCCGATTCGATGCGGGTCTCGGTAAGGGTGACAATATTTTCAAGTATTTCGGAATCGGTATTTTAGCGGTAACGCTATTTGCGTTTATTTCGGTAATGTTCAGTTATTTCGTTAACGGTATTTTAAGGATAACGTTATGTTAGTTGTTCAGGTAATATCAATGAAAATTGACAATTTTAGCTCCATTAAGGCCTAATTCTAATGACAAGCTAGTTTATGATCAAGCTTTGGGAAAATACAGTATCGGACAAATCATAGAAATTTTATAATCAGTTCTAAAAAATACGTGGGGTTGCGTTATTTTAATTTAAATTTTATTTATTTTAAAGTAAACTTTATTAACAATTTTAAATCAAAGTTATTTGAATTTTTTCAATATTTCGAATTCTTTGTAAAATAAAATTAACATAGGTACGTCTTCACTGCTTCAGCAAGATAAAACAATTGCAACTTAAAAATATTTCATGTTTAACTATTTTTTTTTTTTAATATTTCGTAGCGAAACCCTTATTTTCAATAACAGCTTTGCATAGTCGCGGCATGGACTCTATTAAATGATTAATTGTATCCTGTGGTACATCCTGTTGAAAAAATCTTAGGAATTTTGAACGTTATTGCGATCAATTCTCTGTTTCACAATTGACCAAAGGTTTTCGATCGGGTTAAGGTCCGGTGATTGAGGTGGCCATTGCAATACATTAACTTTTTGTTGTCTAAACCAAGCTTTTACCACCTTCGAGGTGTGTCTGGGATCGTTATCTTGCTGAAATGTCCAAAGTAACGGCATTTCCCACTCAGCATATGGCAACGTAACACCCTTAAGGATGTTTTTGTAAACCCATCTATCCATTATACCATTAATACGATGAAGTGGGCCTAATCCATTGGCAGAAAAACATCTCCATGCCATGACATGGCCGCATCCATGCTTCACCGTCTTTACACAAAACTCTTTGAACTCGTTTTCCTTTGGGCCTTCTTCCATCACTGGCGATAATATTAAATTTTTATTCGTCGCTGAAAAGATAGGTTTTCCACTATTCCACTGTCCAACTAACATGATCTTGAGCAAATTGCAGCCGTTTCAATTGGTTGCGCATAGATATGAGAAGCTTTTTCGCTGGCAAGCAACCCAGCGTCAACGAGACATCGGGAAATGGTTTTTGCGCTTAATGGTTATTTTAATTCTTTTGCCAATTTCGGAGCCGATTTAAAATGAAACTTTTTAATTTATCTCACTATTAATGAGTCTCATCTCTTCTTTGATCAGCCTTTGCTGATCACCTCCACAGATTTATTTTTTTGAAAACGCTATAAAATTCGATAAATTGATGATTTATTCACTTTATATTTAATAGATAGTTCTTTTCGAGAATTTCCCTTGTTTGAATCGTCCACAATACGCTTTCGTAATTCTTTTCCGAATTTATCTGGTGCCATTATTATCGATATTTCGGAATATTATCCCAACTTGCGTTTCTTTTCAAACATTTTTGCAACTAATGAAAATTGTGACTTTAAACCAAAAAACTGCGAATGTGATCAAAACAAAACATAACGGTTTTTAATCTATTAACAACAGAAACTTTAGGAATTGCAATTGTTTTGTCTCGTCAAAACAATAACTATTTTCACTTTAGCAATGCAAATTCCGGATAACTAAACCCAAAATATCTCTAAAATTGCTACTGAAAAAACAAATACCATGAACTACAAAAAAAAAAAGTGGGAACAAATTAATTTTACGGACCAAAACCTAAATTTTGAATGTAAGTTGCAAATGTTTTGTCCGATACTGTATGTAACTATTTCCAGCCATTATTTTTTCTGATCTTGTCAGATTATTTCAGGAACGGTATTTTAAGAATACCACTATTTTAATTATTTGGATAATGGTATATTAGCGATAACGATATTTTAGTTATTACGGTAACGGTATTTTAATAATATTGGTATTTCAGTTATATCGGTAACGATATTTTACGGATAACGGTATTTAAATTATTTTATACAGGTATTGGTATTTCAGTTATATCGGTAAAGATATTTTACGGATAACGGTATTTAAATTATTTCAGTAACGGTATTTTAGGGATAACTATAGTCTGTTGAACAGACAAAGGAGAAACTTTGTAATAGCACTTCGCGCCGACAATTTGGCGTAAAAGCATTTAATAATAATAATAATAGTCAGTTGAAAGGGTTTTGAATCGGTAACGGTATTTTAGCGGTATCGCCTGCCATCGCTGGAAATAAAATAAAACTTAAAAAAAGTCAACGGTACAATAGTTAAACTAATGTAAAGTGAACAATTTATAAATGAATGAATGGACAATACAAAATTCTGGATAAAACAAAATTCTGGATAAAACGGTTAAACAAGAAATTTTAAAAATTAACAATAAAAAAAAAACTGGTATTACTTGTTTCCAGCTGGACGGCGATGTTGATAATATTCTGGTTTGTATACCAAATTTCATTAGATTTTTTTGGAACATACAACAAACGAGAGAGAGTAAATTAAGACGCAATTTCTGGCAATAAAATCAAAACATTAAAATAAGCCGGGTAAACAATTTGGTTTATTAAATATTTTTACACTAATTAATTTGTTTAACATACGCTGTGTTTTTTTCTTACCAACAACAATATTTATGTTTTTGTTATTATTAATATACGTAAAAACACGAATGAAAAAGTAAAACAAAAGTAGAAAAACAATAACAATTATGTATTACAAGAGCGTAATTTTGTTTTCCTTTTGTTTTTGCCTACAAAATGGCAACTCTTTTTTGTGTATATATATATATTTTTTTTTTTTTAATTTTTAACATCAAAGAATAATTTTTGCATTTATTTTTATGAAAATAACATAATTTTTAATTCTATTATAGATATTTTTTTAAAAATTTTCAATTATTTTTATCTACACTCTTTTGCAACACTTTTTTTTTATAGAATTTTAATTCTTTATGTTTGCATTTCTGAAATTTTCTAATGGCTTAACAATTTTTATTTACATTTTTTTCCTTCTAAAACACTATTATGCCTTTGAAAATTGTATTGCATTTGATTTTATACTTATTTAATTCTTGTAATTTATTAATTTTATAAATTTATTTACTTTTATTTGAGGTAATTTTGCATAAACTTATCGCTGCGTCTATAACGAACAGCTGTAGACTTCACTAGACTTATATATAGTTCGTGAACGAACTAGTTCAATTGAACTACTCACTCAATTGAATGACATGATCAAGTTCACCATTATTCGCTCCTCTCGTGCAATCGAACATTTCGTTCGTTTTACTTGTTTCTCTTTAATAGTTTTTTTAACAGATATCTAATTTTTAAAATAACATTTGAAATCCAACTGAAAGAAATGCCAAAAAATAATTTTTTAACAGACTCATATTGCTTTATATTTATTAAAATATTGTTAATTGTGTATTTATATATTTGTATTATTCAAATTTTTGACTATTTTATCGTTATTAATTAATTGCAGCGAAAAAGAATATAAGAATAGTTTGCTTAAAAATTGTCAAACAAGCGATCTAACGAATGGTTAAACGAAAAAAGATCAAAGATCGATTGAACAAGAATATCGATCTAGTCCATTGATATCAAGTGAACTAGAATAAATATTTGTAGTTACTGGCGGCACTAATATGTCAAAATGACGTCAAATTGGCTTCCAGACATAGACTACTAAAGCAGACAAGAAAATTGAAAGTAGGCTGAACAGACCTGACACAAGTCACAGCTGTTAAAATTGTTTATAAAAAACGGATTTTTTTAAATAACTTTTTTTTCTGAATGCCGTGTGAGAACGGGTTAAAACGTTGAATTATCTATTAATTATTATAGACACTGTATTGTGTATATATTTGTTTCATTCTAACCAGACATTTTGAAGAGTTGCCGTTGTGAGTATTATTAAGAAAAATTTTCAGTGCTACCAGATGTGTCAGATTTGTTAGTGCTGCCAGATTTTCGTGTCCTGTATAGTTAGTCTATGACCCAGTAATGCCAGAAATCTTCTTTCAAAATATGATAAATCACATAAAAAAAAATTTCTAAAATCTACTAAACGTAAGAATATAAAAATTTGCTAAAAATCTTCCAAATAAAATATTTAAAAAGTGCAATATTTATTATTCTAAAAATCTGCTCAATTTCTATACAAAAAAATGTGTTAAAAACCTGGTGCCTCATATATATTTTTTCTGTGAGTGCTGCGTAATTTGTTTAATTTTTTTTTGTTATATGAACTTTTTTTAACATATGTAATAACATATTATTTAATTTTAGTGAAAAGTTGTGAAATTTTTCTGAAAATATACTTAACAAATTTTAACTTTTGGCAAAATATATACTAAAAATCTTCTTTTAACAAATGAAATATGCTAAATTTTAATCTGCTAAATCCAGCAGAAAATATGCTAAAATGGCAACACTGGTAACATTTCCTTTACAACTACAATTTGATTCATTCCGATCGGATCAGTAGTTTAGAAGTTCTGTATTAATTACCATTTTTCTTGAAGTCCCACCGTGGGTGTTTGCTTTGTTTTTTTTTTTTGCTGCAACACACACAAGCGCAAAATTTGTTTGCTTAGTCTGTTGAGTAGATATAGACTAACTAGTCCGGTCTGTAAAATGTAAGGTCTGGCAGCACTGACAAATTTTCCCAAAAAAACTGACGATGGCAACTCTTTAAAATAACTTCACAGATTTACAAGATCCGACACAAATGACAGATGCGAAAATTGTTTATAAAAACATTATTTTAATTTGTTTAATAACTTTTTTTCTGTAATGCAGTGTCAGAACGTTGAATTACACATTAGTTAGTATCGACACTGTATTTTGTATTCATTTGATTCATTCTAACACGAAATTTTTAATATTTGCCATTGACAGTATTTTGAGTAAATTTGTCAATGGTGCCAGACTTTAAATTTTCCTGTAAAGTCTAGTTAGTTTATGATGACGAAGTTTTAAGGAGTTGCCATCAGCAGTATTTTTGAGAAAAATTGTCAGTGCTGCCAGACTTTAAATTTTCGGGTCCGGTCTAGTTAGTTTCTGATGTAGTATTACCAGTTAGATGCATCTTGCAGGGATGGAAAATGTTTTTTTTTCTCTATAAATATCGAACTTTCAGAAAAAAGTGATCTCCAAAAATTCTTCTTCTGCTGTCCTCAAAAATGTACATGTTATATAAAAAGTTTAAGCCAATAAAGTTTAGCATGTACGGAATATTGTTATGAATGTCAAATTTGTATGAATATATTCACGGTTTTCGTTTAACTTTGGTAACTTTTTAGATAAGTTCCCTAAAAAATGTTTTGTTAGATGCTTTATTAGAAAAATGAGGCTCAAAAATTATTATTATATTATATATTATATATCAAAGTAATATGTAAGCATGATTTTGGGTCACTTCTGTAACTTAAATATTTGTGCAAAGTGCAGCAAGCTGGTAACAATACAAAAAATTTAAATTTGAAAAATTATAAAATTATACAAAATAAATTGCAGTTGTATCACTGTACCACCAAAGGTCAAAAGGTACCGTAAAAAGTACAATTGGAGGGTCTATTGTAAATATACACTTGATAAGCCACATTTTAATTTTATTTTGAGTTTGTTTTTGCCTTTTAAAGATTAACAAATGCAAAAAAAAAAAAAAAAACTTTTGCAGAACGTTTATACTGTAGGTAATTGCAAGAAGTGTTTAAACAAGACTTCTATCAAATATTAATCCATGGATGTCTAGAAAACAGCGAAAATCCATTAAAGCGATATATGTGGATTTTCGCTATAGGAAACTTTTTGTATTTCTACCAAAACTACATTCAGAATATTATTTTTACAGTAATTACATGTAGGTCGTTCAGGTAGTGCACAGTAGTAGTAGTTTTAACTGTTATTGTACTAATTTTTCTATGAGAAAATGGAAACAGACAGTTTGACATACGCACTGGTAATATTTTGCACAAGAATAGTACTTAGTGTATGGATACCTTTAGAATAACTGAAATTCTCTTTTTTTTTATTAAAAAGCATGATAATTTTATTAATTTTGATTTTTATTGAAATAGAAAAAACTTGATTTTGCTAAGAACTAAATGCACTTTCAAAATAATTTATAAAAAAATAGGTTTTCTAACAAAGTAATGCAATTAGGATCAGACAAAGTTAAAAAAATTGGAAAACTCTATATTTTTGAATAATCTTGATATATTTTAGTTACAAATAAAATTTTTTTTTTATATATATTCGGAAAGCTCAATTATTTTCGTTTCCCTTACTATTCCAAAATAAACAAAATGAACGAAACATCAATAATATATTATGTTTTGTAAATTCTTTTATTACTTACCATTTTTATTTTGTTAAAATATTTAATACAAACATATTCTTGTGTATTTATGGAATGAAATGATTAAAAAAAAAACTGATTTTATTTCTTTTTTATTATAATCTTACATTTTGTTTTACTTACTACTAAAGATATTTTTTAACAATTAATTGATAAATATTTCTTAAATAAAATTTTAAATCACATTTCTTAATATATTGTGATGAAAACAAAAAATATAAAAACATCAAACAAAATATAAACGCAAATTCGTTATTGTTAGAAATTGCATTTATCCCACTAAGGATTTAGGATAAATATTTATTAATAAATGATAAGAGAAAATAAAAACAAAACTAAGAAAATCAAAATAATTTGTTAAAGAACAAAAACAAAAAATGCGTTTATATTAATTTTAGAAACTATTTTTTTTTTGCTAATAATTTAAATAAATTTAATTATTATAATAACTAAACCTCAACACTACCCAACAGTTTGAAGTTAATAAAAACTTTTAGATTTTGATGATTTTTTTTTATAGAAAGAAACATTAGTTTCTAAGAAAATCCATAGAAAAATCCTTAAATTTTTAAGTTTTTTTTTTTTTTTTTTTTATAAAATAACATAACGTTATGAGTCCTGTTTTTACACGCAAAATTATTTTTCAGAAGATTAGTAAAATAGGTCTTACCTAAAAGTTTTTTGAAAATTATGTAAAAACTTGGAGAAATTTAGCTGACCTTTACTGTTTTTAGCTAAAAACTTGGTAAAGTTTTCAAAGTTCTTGCATAATTTATGCAAACAAATGAATTTTTTGGTAAACTTTGTTTGTATTCTGTGGACTTTTTGTTTGTTTTTCATTTTTAAATTCAGTTAAAAAAGGCGTCGAAGGTAATTACCGTTAAAATATCTAAACATTTAGTTGTTTTTAACTGTTAAAGAAATAATAACAATGTCGTAAAATAATAAACAACTAACAATGTCGTAAAAACAACTGTCAATTTTTTACTACAAAAATAACTGGAAAAATTGGTAAAAACTAATGTTTTTTAACATTAATTTTTCAGTATTTTAAAAATATTTTTTAATAAAAACAAATATTTTTTCTTTCAATTACAGAAAAAAAAATTATATTTTCTACATAATAGTTAAAATATAGAAGTTATAACGTTATTATGCATTTGAGATACAATAAAATTTTCTAATTATTATTTGCAAACTATGAGCATATCAATAATAACAAATATAAACTAAAAGATAATTTTAAAAAGCCCGAAATAATCTTATATTTTACTGCAAAATAACTATTTTGGTAGTTGTTTATTAAAATACTAAAATAACTACTTGAGAATACTGTTGCAAAAATGTAGTATATTTCTTTTGTTGTTTTTTCTTAAATAACTGTCATAACTGTTGTTTTGTTATATTTTATAGAAAAACAACTGTAATTGCAGTTAAACACAGCAACTAGTGTTTACTACTACACAACTGTCATTTGGTAACAAACTTTTTTGAGTATAGAAAAACTTCATTATTTAGCCTTGTTTATATACTGAGCGAATTATCTACATGATATGAATGATATCAATGAAGTTTCGCTCTAGCAAAACAAGTGTACGAGTTTTAACGTACTATCCATCTATTGTTGTATATTTGAAAATAAAATTTTACCATCTCTAATATCGATACGACTATACAACACATACAACATTTAGTACACCCCATTATTATAGTCAGACTTTGTCCTAGTTTTTCTCTTATAGAAAGAATCTCCCAGAAAATCATACAAAAAAAAAAAAAAAAATTAAGATTAGAAAGAAAATTGTTTATGGCTTCGAACTTATTAAATGTCAAAATATACCCGTTTAGATTAGTCTACTTGATTAGCGTTTATCCATCCTTTTAATCTTCCTCGTTTACATTTGAATTTTTTGATTCACTTGACAGCTAAAGATTAATTTTGCCAGTTTAAAATAAAAAGGTGATGCCGATAGTAGTGCGGCATAAGAGGAGCAAGGTAAATGTCGGCGTTAGCTAAAATTTTGTCGACGGCGCCTACATTTTTTTGCGGCGGCCTCTTAACTTTAATTTTTACCTGACTTTGAATGAATTTGTTGCAGAGTTGCCAACTTAATTACATAGAAACACAGAGTTGCCCACAAATAGTAGTGTGAATACAGAGTCGTTTAAAAAATGGTTTAATCACCTTGTCTAATGCTTGATTAAGCAGTTATACGAAATTCACACAGATAAGTTGATCAAGCACTAAACAAGGCGATTAAACCATTTTTTAATCTCTTTATTTTAACAGTTAATCAAATTTTTTATCTGACTACTATTTATAAACGACTCTGTATTAAACTACTAATTGTGTGTAACTCTGTGTTTTATCTAAGTTCGGTTGACAACGCTAACAAAACATACATACAAAGTTAGGGGACATATTCTCTAAAAAAAACGATATCGTTCTGTTCAAACTGTGACCTAAATTGCTATCGTTTTGACGATGTTACTAACGAAAACGTTATGCTAAACGATAAAATTGCTTTGTTTTTTAAAAAAATTGTTAACATTATTTTCAATTTTTATGTAATATGGTGGTAATTTAACTTTGAAAAGTGGACGATAATCGTCGATCGTCCTACAGAATTCCCAGCCAGGTACAAATTAACGTTAAGAGCCGCCACAAAAAAATTTTGACGCTGTCGACGAACATTTTTGCTAACGCCGGCATTTTCGTTTCCCACCTTGGTATTTTAAACTGACAGAGTTAATCTATTAGCCGTCAAGTTAATCAAAAAATGCATAGCAAGATTAAAAATGTGAATTAACAGAGTTAATCTTTTAGGTACCGTGAAATAACTCCCAAATGAAATTACTCCCAAAAAAAAAAATTAAATAAACCCCAAAAATTTTCCAGATTAAATTGGGATTTATTTCATTATGAAATAACTCCCAATGCGTTAGGACTTATTTCACAATTTTCAGTAAGGAATTATTTCTTTATGAAATAACTCCCAAATGAAATAATTCCCAACCAGATTTTGTTGGGAGTTATTTCACTTATTTTTGTCATTGTTAGTTATTTCACATTTGTTGGGACTTATGTATTTCATTTTTAAATGTGATTTTATCGTTGGGAGTTATTTCATTTTTGTTGGGAGTTATTTCATTTCTATTAAAATTACATTTTGGTAAATTTTATGCATTCTTGTCTTAAAATTGTCGTAAAGTAAATAATAGCAATACAATGAATTATTTTACCAAAAGGAACGCATTTCTTGCTAGAATTTTGGTAATTTTGGTGGCATGTCATAACGTCAAATGACATAATGTCCATGGACGTTATGTCACTCGAAAAGTGTCATAATGTCCATGGACTTTATGACACTCTGCAATGTGACATTATGTCCTCAAATGGAATGACATAAAGTCCATGGACATTACTCAAATGGAATGACATAAAGTCCATGGACATACTGCCACTTTTTGGATGACATAAGGTCCATGGACATTATACTCCAGTGTGGAAACAGATCAGTAATTTTAAAGTTTCTTTTGTGTCGCAAGCAGAAAAAACTTTATTTCGCGAAGCCACCTGCCGCGTTCTACGAAGAAAAAAAAAACCCTAAAGAGCGGCCAAAGGCCGCCACCCAGAAGAACTTGTTTTTCAAATCAGATGTCGAATCCGTTGAAATCTTATATTTTTAAGACATCAAGTAATTTGTAAAAACAAGTGTTTCTGTGTGGCGGCCTTCGGCCGCTCTTAGGGTTTTTTTCCTCCGTAGAACGCGGCAGGCGGCTTCGGGAAATAAAGTTTTTTCTGCGTGCGATTATACGATTTTTAAGTTTAGTTTTATATATATACATATATTTAAAAAAATTGTATATTATTAATCTTTTTATTTTTAAAAGTCTGAACGCTATGCCACATTTGAAAGTGACATAATGTCCAAAATTGTCAAATTAAAAATTGTCTTAAAGTCCATGGACATTATGACACTTTTCGAGTGACATAACGTCCATGGACATTATGTTATTGGACGTTATGACATGCCACCTCTGGAAAGCGGTGCGTACGATTCGCGTCCTGCAGCGCGGCCGCTTTTCGCGTAATGCGGCGCCACCGTAGTTCGCGTCCTATATGCGCGGAAACGGCAGCGAATCGCATGCGCCTCGAATCGCAGAATTCGATAATTTTGAATTGGGAATTATTTAATATTTTTTGGGACTTTTTTCATTGGAAGTTGTTTCATTCTTTGTTGGGAGTTATTTTATTACTATGAAATAACTCCCAAATGTTGGGGCTTATTTAATTTCTTCTTTGGAGGTTATTTCATTTATTAAAATTGGGACTAATTTCATTTTTTTTTGGGACTTATTTCATTGGGAGTTATTTCACTGTACCAATCTTTTAGCCGTCAAGTTAATCAAAAAATCATAGCAAGATTAAAAATGTGGGTTAACGTTAATCAAGTAGATTAATTTCACAGCCTGAACTCAGAATTAATCCCATTTTTATTAGATTAACTTGTCTATATGAATTCCCTATTAGAAATAGTAACCAGATTAAATGTTGGATTAACTGTTAATACAAAAGATTAAAATATGGAATAATCGACTTGTTTAGTTCAGGATTAAACAGTGAATCCAATTTATACTAGATTTACTTTTCTGTGTAAATTGGATATAGTCCATAAGAATTATAACAAATATCTAGTAGATTCTAAACGCAATTAAATTAGTCAAAACTGGTCGTTAATAACAATATTAATCCGAAAATTAATATGTTTTTCCTGTATACTGTTGAGTAATGTGTTTTTTTTTTTTTTTTTTCATTAATTAAATATATCCTTATTTATTCATAAAATCAAAGACCACACTAGTTGGTTTTATAAATGTAATGAAAATTTTATGATATATATTTTTTTGTTGGGTTTAAAATGCTTAAATCTTAATAATATGAACTAATTAATTATTGAATATATTATGTATAATAAATATAATTATTTTCTGTTTTGCCATTTTGCTTTTACTTTAAATTAAGTTTAATTCATTTCCATTTTATTTAATTTTCAATTGTGTATAATTTAGTAGTTTTACAAATATTTGAAAATATGTAGTTTTTTTTTTACTGAATTTTAATTTAACATGTACGCAATAAATATTCATTCATATTAGAAAAATTAATTTATGTAATTTTTTTAACTATTATATAACAATAGTTTAATAGTGAAATCTACTTACATAATGAGAAAAAAGTTGTTTATTAACTTATTTAGTAGAATGTGTTTTACAAATTTTTAGTTAAAATTTTGTTTTTATTGCTTTCCAACTGATTTGATTTTACTAACGGAAGTTATTAAAATTTTTTTTAATTTAACAATTTCTTTTAAGTGTAATTCAAAATTTAATTTTTTTTATTTTTCTTTTAAGCGGAATTTAAAATTTTTAATTTGGTGTAAATTTCATTATCATTTGTTTCCTGAAAATGTATTTATACTATGTTACAAAATGATAATGAAACATTTGTATAGTTTACTATTTTTTTTTGTAATATTTTAATTTTTCTTAAAAAAAGTGAAATTCTTTTTGGCAACAATTTAGTTTCTTAACTACATTTTTTTTTTTAAATTTTGTACTTACAATAAAATCTTTTCTATTCTAAGTATAAACTTTCTTAACAGAACGCTAATAAACAATTTTAATTTGGGTTTAAAAAAGAAATGTTTAAAGGGGAATAGTTAAGAATGAAACAAGTTGTGAAACAAAGTGGAATAAAACTGAAAAGATTTTTTTATTTTCTTAACTTTTCTGTAATTTAAATTTATTTTTGCTTCATTAAATTTTGTTAGTCCCGGTTCACACACGGCAATTTTACTTGCGCAATTCTTGGGTTTATAGAAGAGGGAGGAAAAGAGAATGGAAGGGGGTACAGACTTGCCCGTACTCCAATTCTCAACACTTCAGGTTGATATACGAAAGTTGCTGAAACAAACTTTTCCAGTGTGAACACAAAAGCAAGTTCACAGGAGATTTGAAGAAAAATTGCGCAAGTAAAATTGCCGTGTGTGAACCGGGATTTATTTTAAATAAAAATTTAGAAATTTTTCTTTCACACTTGTGAAAAAAAAAATTTTTTTTTGTTAGTTTAAAAAAAATACCATTTAAATTCGTTTTTAGGGTTATTTCATAAAAAAATCCTACACAAATATTATTATTATTATTATTGTTTTTTAAAGAAAACCTTTTAAATACAGGAAACATTTTCCTATAATAAACGGGCCTATCAGACAGCGATATTAAATTTATTGATAAACGGTACTCCACCATTTTAATCTTTATCGTTTTTATATGCATTTTTTTAATAATTAAAAGTTTAACATTGCAGTTAAAAGTCTAATTTGATCGTTAAAAGTTTAAAGTTGAATTTACACTTCCACAAAATCTGGTCTAAAATCGAGTTAAATCCAGTTAAAAATCACCGCGGTAATATTTTAAAATTTGGCAGACACAATGGATTTCTGTGTGACAACAACATTTTGTAAACAAAACAAAATTAAAACAATTACCTCAGACTGAAAATTTTTCTAAGTAGTTATTAATTTACTGGCAGAAGACAAAATTTGCAGTCATTGTGAAAGAAACAATATTAATTTTGCGTAAAAAATGTATTTTATTAGGGATGACTACTTGGAAACATGATATTTCTTTTTGTTCTTCTTGTCACCAAATCAATGTTGTTTGCACAAACTTTGCCGGAAAAGAAAATGAGTAACTGGATGCCGAATTTAAGTTATCTTTGAATAAAAAATTCCATTTTATTGGGCTTAGTACCCATATTATTTAATTTTCTTAAAATAAATAATTTTATTTTTATTTGTTTATATTTTTCACCACAACGTGATGCCACATTTTGAAAATTTCTCTCCCAAAATTGGGGAAAACACAGTGTTGTTTCGCTACAACCTAATTTTGAACTTAATTTTAACTCATTAATGACACGTCATATTTCCGATGGACATTTTTCAATCAAACTTTGCAGATATGTACAACCATGCTTCATTAAGGAATTTTTGTATTTTGTTTTGCCCTCTTGAGTAAATATTAGCATCCAGTTGGAATTTTGATAGCATATACATCGTAGACGGTTGAAGATATTTTAAAAATTAAAATTTAGTGTAATTTTGTGAACAAATCTTTATTCAAAAATGTATCAAAAATTTATTTTTTTATGTAAACCGATTTTTAAAAAAGTATGGAAAAAACGTAGCTTTTGTCCGTTCTTAAAGTTGCCATACGTCAACCCTGGCGATATAATTTTTATAAGTTCACCGGTATTTTAATAAAAATCATTCATTTTTTTTTTTTTTTTTTTTGAGTGAAAACAAAATAAATTTTGGAATATTTTAGACTTCCTGTATTTGAAATGTTCACTGTCCGATTTTTAAAAATAATATGAAATCGCTGAACTAATTTCTGGCAAAGAAGTACATTTTTATATTTTTTCATCAACATAACAATAAAAAATATAAAATATCAGGCTTTTTTGTATTTTTAAATAATTTTTGAAAACAGTTCCATCAAAAAGGTCAAAAATTGATTTTTTCAAAAATTTTTTTCGCAACTCTGGCTAACAATTTTTACCATTTTTTTTATTTAAGATTGAAGCCAAGATATGAAATTATTTTAGTTTTTTTTAAACCTCTTAATTATTTTTATTTAGTAAAAAAAAAATATAGTCGTTTCAAGGTACTAGACGAAAAAGAAACACTGTGTCAATAATGAATTAAACCAGATTGTCCGATAATCTAGTTATGATTTTGAATGTTAAATCTTGTTTGAAATTAAGTTTCATAACCAGATTTTCACCAAAATCCGATTTAAACTAGATTTCGGGTACAATCTAAATTCAACATAACTTTGTCAGCGATCAGGCATAAAATAAACAAGCAAAATATCGATGTCAGCAAACATTTTGTAGATATCGCTAAAGATATCGCGGCAGCATCTTAACGTTGTTTTCTTTTACATATCGCTCATTTACATAATTTCTCAGAAGAGGTGAGTATACCAAATATCAATACGACTTTTTTACACAATATAATACGTGATATAACGAATAATTCTGCGTCATTAACTCAAAAATCATGTTTTTTGAGTTGTGACTTTCTTGCAGTAAATGAGCGATATATGTTTTTTAGTGCTGAAAAGCGTCGTTTTTATTAAAATACAGAGTTGCACACAGTTTATTAAAATACAGAGTTGCACCAGCACCCCGTTTCTGTAACTTTCTTTAACATCGAAAAAAGTTTTAGAAAAAACATGGAAATACAACCTTGGCTTGCTTTACATAGGGTGAGACACATACAATAAAATATAAAGTCAATCGAAACAGCTAATCAAACGCTGCATTTACGTTATGTTTTTTTTTTATAAATACGTGTTTTACTAAAATCCATTTGTCCACAATTTTAAAAGCTAGAAGATCCGAAAAATTTAGCTCCAAAATCATCTCTTAACTCACCCTGTAAAAAGCAGGGTGACCATGTTTTTTTTTGGTGCGACAACTTCTCGCATTAGTAACAGAAACGGGCCACAGATGAAAAGTTGGATTAAATTTTAATCAAAAAGATTAAAATGTGGTTTAATCGACTTGTCTAGTGCTCGATTAAGCAGTTAATCCACTTTAACCTGGATTACGTTTTGTGTTTAAATTGAGTGTAAATGTTATATTAATTGTTTATCGACCATATTAATATAAGGTTTATTCGACTTGTTTAATACTCGATTAAGCAGTGTAAATTGAATAATACAACCCATGAAAATTATGAAAATTTATTTTTTTAGAAAATACCCACAAATTTTTTAAGCATTTTTTCCAGCGAAAAATTTTAGATTTTATTAAAAGAAATTTCATATCTAATTATTAGCGTACAATTTCCAATTGCGAAAAATACAGACTACAGAAAATAGCACATGCGACTTTTTTTTATTATGTATTTCGGCCTCCTAAAACCCAAAATCGCATTGACAACTTTTTTTATGGAGTAATTTTTGAAACATTTAAAATTTTTCGTCAAATTGGTAAAATAATATCATTTAATGAGCTTGGTAATCACTTTAGATTAGATTTGATTATAAGGCACAATGCACCGCGACCTTTTGTGCTGCCTAAAGTTACCTACAGATTCAAGCTACCTATAAAGCCAATTATCCTATTAGGCAAAATGTTCGCGATGTCGGAAGGCGAAATGAAGCGATCACCTAGAAACCTAAGTCTCCTATCACAAAGCCTGGGACATTCGCAGAGAACATGCTCCGAGGTCTCAGACACCATCTCGCAAAACCTACACATATCCGTGTCCGATTGACCCTTCTTGTGCAGATGGTATCTAAGATTACAGTGTCCAGTTAAGTACGACGCCAGAGTCCCCAAAATCCCCCCTTTCAAGCGACAAGAGTCGCCTCGACCCCCTACTGGCAAAAGAGATCAATCTTTTAGCCTGGCGCTGACCAGGAGAGTTTTCCCAGTAACCAGAGAATTCAGACTCTCTCCATGCCCTGATCCTTTCCCTAACATACCCCGCAGGTATTCCACAGAATGGTTCAGGACCAATAAAGGGCTTTCGGGCCCCGCGGTTGGCAAGACAATCTGCCCTATCGTTGCCCTCATGACCAGGAATCCACCCCAAGGTTAGAGAGTTGCCCCTACCGAGCCTATTGAGAGTCTGAATGCATTCCATGACCAACCCGGACGACACCTTATAAGCCATTAAGGCCCTCAGTGCAGCCTGACTGTCAGAAAGAATGTAGATGCGAGATCTAACCACTTATTCTATACCACGTATTCCTAACATAAAAGTAATTACATATTCTTTTAATATGGGTAACCAATATAAAGCCTTTCAACTAGTGATTCTTTTTGTACACTAATTACATGCTTAATTACTTGGTAATGTCTGTTTTTGCTGGGTATGAAAATACATTGAAGCACACATATTTAGCTTAAGTCAACTTTCGTAAAGATCCATCTCTATTAATTCGGTTAATTTGTAATCGAAACTCATCGTACCCAACTTAACCGAATTAAAAGCATTTCAAATAAGCAAAAGAAATTTAATAAATACAAATAAAAAATAAAATAATTAATAAAAACCAAAAAACACACAACTTATTCGCAAATCTGTCAAAAATTTTGAAGTTCAGATAAGTGTAATATGGTCGTTCTTAAATTCAAATAAAAAATTAACAAAAATTTTATACTAAATTAACCAACGGTAAGTCAATTGTGATTGAAGCTTAAGTCATTCTCAAAGAAAAACAATGAATAGATACTAAAGATACGATTAGGGCAACCAAAAATAAGCTAGAGTTTGTTTTTTATTTGATTTAGTTATTTGAAAATTAGTTATAAACAAGCACAACAAGATTGATATCTTATAAATGAAATGGCAGATTTATTTATATTGAACACAATTTTCGATCTTAAAATTATGAAAATTTTAAGCTGTGCTTCTGAAGCTACTTTTTTGAATTTTATTTTTGTTAAATTAAACCTATTTAGTGTTTTTCTTTTAAAATATAACTTTTTTGCTATAATTTAGCAATCGGTGTTTTGAACAATTTTTTGTAATTGATAGTTGAAATTTTTTTTTTTATTTATTTTATTAATTAATAATCATATAATTACAAATTATATACTATTACCCTAACCGAGCACTAGCTACTATGGCCTTCGGCGCGTTGTAGTGAAAACAGACCAGTGCCTCTGGTGGGAATTGAACCCACGACCCCCGCACTGATAAGCCAGCATGCTACCAACTAGCCTACCGGGGAGCACAGTTGAAAATTTAATTTTACAAGTTGTTGCTTTATAAAAAGATATTTTGATTACCCAATTTAAACTATAAAGTTTAGGAAAAACATTTGCAAATTTGTTTGACTGACGAAGTTCCAAGGAACCAATTACCAAGGACTGTTATTTGTAACGTTAGTCTTTGCGTTCCGTGACGTTTCTGTAAAGTGCCGTTCCGGATGTCTGTTATGTGTGTGGTTAGTCTATTCCGTTACTTTGGCTAAACGACTATAGGTATTGTTTTACTAACTACAAATATGGCCATTTGATTATCAAAATGTGTCACAAAATATTTCTTTATATTAATTTGTATAATTTAACTTTCAAAAATTAAAACAGAAATGTTCTTGTGTGTTTTTAGCTGTCACTTAACGTAGTACAGAAATTCTATTTTTTACAGGTTCGTTCGGCACTCAACGTTGCATTACAGACAAACTAACCACACACACTCATTGTCATACATCAAAATCAAATCAGCTAATTCGTCACGGAACGTTACGTACAAACTAATGCAGCCTTTAACATTTCAAATTAGAGAAACATGGACATGGTTGACCTTAATATTCAGTACACCATTTGATTCACTTAATCTTAACGAATGTCCTTAAAATTTCATTAAAGATTGGATATTAGTTCTTAAATTGAAGTACAATTTATGTTCTTGCAATAACAACGCAAAATATTCAAAACTCTTTTACATTTTCAAAACTAAAATATTTAAGTGTGAAAATGTGAAAATGTGTTATTTATGCCGAATTTTATTTTCATATTACGTTTTGTAAATTCGTAAATATTATTGTTCTGTATTTTTGTCAAAATGGTCTAGGGCAACCAAAAAAAAAAAAATAAAATACTTTTGTAGCAAAGCTTGTATTATTCAAAAGTCTGTTAAATGTGTTCTAATTTAGTTAAGCTAAGTTTTGCTGTTGTTATCTTTTACATCAGTTGTTTAACTAAAGTTATTTGTTATCTCATGTTACCTTAAGAACAAATTTCATTCGTATTTGAACTAATTTTTCGACCTAAAATCTTGTAATTGTTGACTCTTAAATTTACAAATTTCGCCAGTTAATTTAATCCACAATTGTTTTTAAACCATTATTTTTATGAGTCTTCGCTATCAGTCTCACTTGTAGATGGCGTTATTTTCTTATATTTTTTATTATTTTATAAAAAATAAAATAGGCTTTATCTCGGAAACTAAGTGAGATTGAGCAAACTGGACAGAAAATCCTTACTCCGTATATATTAAGTAGTAGTGGTAGTGACTACCTATATTCCCGGTAATATATGTGGAACTGCCTCTGGTCAGATCTGTAAAGACAAATACATTTTTAGCAGAAATTTGCTGTTAATTATGTTGATTTAGCTAAATTCTTAGTTAATTTAACTACAACTGTCAACTCAAATTTAGTTCTTCAAAAAGTTGGGTGCCTAAATTTTGAAGACTGTGATACTCAACATCATTGAAAATTCTGCTGGTGCAAATTCAGGTGCTTTTTTCTGTTGTCGTTGCTGAACTATTTGTACGAGATTTTTTTTTATGAGTGTAGCATTTGAAAATTTTCCATCCCTGTTTCATTCCATTTTTTTTTCACTTTAAAACTATTTAACAAATTACGAAAAATAATATCGAAAAATTTTAAATATTTAAATGCAACTTCTATTAATGTTTTTAACTGTTCTAAATCTCTTCAATATTTCCCCATTTCTTTTTTAATTAAAAAAAAAAAATAAATCTAAATACAAATTTTTGAATTCTAAATAAGTTTATAACCATTATTTTAAGCTCTTAAAATTTGTTTTAAAACTACTTATCAAAAATACAATTATTTTTTATGTTTTTTTTTTTGTTTATAGATTTGGAATGAAATTTTACATAATTGAATGCTTAAACTATACGATTCGATTCGATTCGATTCGACTCGATCCGATTTGTATTCTTATTTCAAGTTTTGCCTACTAATTTTTTGTTTAGCTTAAACATCTACATTATACAATTAATTATATTTTAATTACAACCAATTAGCTTTAGTTATTAATTATAATTATAATTATAATTTTTTTTTTTTTTTTTTGTGAAATAAAATATTTAATTTTCATATTTTTGTTTCTATTTTTTTTTTTTTTTTTTTTATGAATATTAAATTTTATGGAATTTTATAAATATGTGTATGTGTAAGTTAGAGTATGTGTAACGTCTGTAGGTGTGAGTGTACTCATTTTAATGCCTAAAATTTTGTAGCTGTTTTAGAAGAATTTTCTAAATTGGAAAAAAACAAATCACTTTTTTTCAAGCCAATAAGAAAATCTAACGACTCTAGTCATCTGGGTCTAACCCGATTAGTTCGGCTTGCAAACGGCCCTTAGTCTTACAGCATACTGTTAAACAAAATACTCTGAGAGCGATACGAAATTGTGGTGACATTGTTGTCATAATGATAATTTTCCAAAATGAGTTTAATACACCAATCCAAACTACGCAAAAATTAATGAGAGTACTTTGGATAACATCACCGGTTGCCAGTTCGTACAGACGTAACGAAATCCATGGCAACCATGACATCCAGAATGCAAACACTAATGCGAATGACATCATATGACTAGGATTCGATAAATTTTCAGCTAATGCAGTAGCATACTCTTTATCATGTATGGGTTCACCTGATTTAATTTTACGCATCATAACGAATATGTATGAATAATTATGAACAATGGATATGAGACTAGGACCTAAAACTAATATTGCTAATGTTATACTATACGCTGCCATATTGCCCCAATCGAGCATACAAATGTGGGCAACGGGATTCTTAATCGGTTCCGTATAGCCAAGAATCGGTGGACTACATAAGAGGGCAGCAGAAATCCATGTAAAGGCCATCCAGCATTGACATCTGTAAGAAAAAGATTTCACCCCATAGTGTGATTGTTAAAATAATTCATTAAATTGCATTTACATTACGGTCGAAATCCAGTTTAAACTAGCTTTTGAAATCTAGCTCGTGTATTATTTTATACACTACCGTATGATCGAAATCTACACTAAAAAAAACAAGTTAGTAAAATAATTAGTAAAACAGTTTTCCATCTCACTTTACTATTATTATACTAATTTTTAGTACAAAGTTATTATTTAGTTGCTATTCTTTTTCTACAAATTATTACATTTTTTTTTTTACTAATTTTAGTTGCTAATTTAACTCATGTGATTTTACTAACTTCTGAAACCCGATTAGCTAAAATTAGCAAAATAAAACAAAATTACTAATAACATCTTTTTTTAAGCTAAAAATTATTTGATAGTGAAAAAACTTGAGTTTTATTTATGCACTTTAATATTAACTACACTCAGGGAAAAAAGTTTCATCATATTGATGAAAATGTTTCGTAAAACGTTTGTCATCAATAATTCACCATATTTAATAAGTTTTCATAAATACTCCTTTAGGACCCAGTCTCACGATTGTCAGCTTTGATGTTTTCTCCTAAAACTGCGAATATTTTCAATAGTATTGATATGAAAAAGTCCTATTATATTTTTAACTAACTAAATTATCTATATTTATTTCTGGTCGCGGTGCATAGTGCCACTATAATCTAATCTAAATTATCTATATTTATAAAGGAATAACGTTACTTACTGACTCGCGGACTGACTCAACATCGTCCAGGCTATACCGCTGGAGATAGGAACTTGAAATTTGGCATGGAGGTCCAGTCTCCAGCGTAGACGCCCGCTAAGACGGGATTTTCGGAAATTCCTATGAGGAGGGCCATTAAGGGGAAATGTCTTCCCCTTTGCGGCCTGACCAAACCCTATGCGATAGAAAGCTGAAATTTTCAGTGTTTGTGTTCTTTCGGATATGACTCAACTACCTGGTATGGTACTTTCTGGAATTTTTACAGAAACGCGGCAAAATAGGGGCTTGTATGATATGTGGGTTCCTAATCGGGAGTAGACATCTGTATAGAGTGGACTTTTAAATTCATACGGGTAGCGGCAGTAGGGGCAAAAGAGTCACCCTTGGCGGCCTAGGCAAATCACTAAAGCGAGGAACTTAAAATTTGGTATGTGGTCACCTTTTCACTAGTAGATATCTGTATTGACGGGATTTTTGGAAATTGCCACGGGGAGAGGCAAAAATGGTACAAATCTCCTCCTTGATGGCCTGTCCAAGCCGCCGAAGTTAGGAACTTTAAATTTGATATGTGGGTTCTTAATCAAAAGTAGACATCTCTAAATATCGGATTTTTGGAAATTTCTATGGGGATGGGCTTAACGGTGAGGAGCGGCCTGGCCAAACCGCCAAGGCTAGGAACTTGAAATTTGGTATATGAGTTATCAGGAGTAGACATCTGTATAAGGCGAATTTTTGGAAATTCCTACGTAGCGGGGCAGTAAGGGAAAAATCTCCTACATGGCGGCCTGGCCAAACCACTAAAGCGAGGAACTTGAAATTTGATATGTGGGTAACTTATCACGAGTAGATATCTGTGATGACGGGGTTTTTGGAAATTCCCACGAGGTGGGGTTAAAAGGGAAAAGTTTCACCTTTTGGCCTAATCAGGAGTAGACTTGTGTGTAGAGCGGATTTTTGGAAATTCGGTATGTGGATACTTAACGCCATTAGACATCTGTATATATAGCGTATTTTTGGAAAAGTTTAAGAAGAGGGGCAAAAATGGTAAAAGTTTCCACTTGGCGGCCTGCCCAAAACCATTTGCCCAGAATTTGGAATTTAAAAAAGGGGTAAGGTGTCCCTTGACGGCCTGGCAAAACAATTTAAGCGACGTACTGGAAATGTGGTGTGCGGGTCTTTAACGGCTAAAAGTTTTAAATTTAATCATATGTTTCTTGGAATATGTCCTAAATTACTGTTATGGTTCTTTTAGAATTTTTACGAACAAAGTAATAAAAATGTGGGTACAAAGGCGAAAAGCTCAAATTTGATAAGTTTGTTCTTCATTCCCCTTAGACGGGATTTTTGTGAAATTCTTGCTAGGAGGGGTGAAAAGTATCCCCACTGAAGGCATGCCTATACCCCTTTAGTAAGAAACCTACATTTGAAATATTTGTTCACTGTTGTATGAGATAATTCACTGATAGTTACATTTTTGAACTTTTGAAAATAACGGTGTGAAATGCAGGTTTATTGTCTGCTCCTAAAAATCGATAGAGTAATGATCTTAAAATTTGGTTTGTCAATGCTCACAGCATAAACCGTTGAATCTGGGCACTTATAATTTGGTGCAGCGTTTAAAAGAAAGAAATTCCAGCTTTAATGACCATTGGAGGAATTCCATTTATATAGAAATCTAAACCTTGAAATCACAAAAACATCGCCTTAAAAAGGATAAACTAATTTGTTGCAACAAATTCCTTAAAAACTAATTTATTTTCCATCCTAATATATTCCGATATATAAAACTACCGGTAACGAAATATCTTGCTTTTAAGCTCGTATTTCATAGAAATATATAAATAAATATTTATAAGGAAAGTGTTATACTTTTTAAATTATTTTACGCTAAATTTGAAAAATCAAAAACTTTTTTTTTTTTCAGCTTGGGTCTCAAAGGGATACGACGAGTTACATAAAACTTGAAAACAAATGTTTCATAGATATTCATCATTTCATAAAACAGTTTCATAAACATTGTGAAAACAATTTTATTCATGGTAAATTAGTTTTATTTATTATTGATAAGTTTGATTGGACCAAAACTATTATTTTTTTATTTTTAATTCGGTTTCTTTTGAAAACTCAAAAATAGTTTTAGATTCTGGAACATCAATTTAAAATCAGAAATTGCATACTAACTTTCACAGGTGTTTTCTGAATCTTAAACAGAATTTTCTGAATTACAAATAGTGTTTTTACTAAAAATAATATTTCTCTCGTGCGCCCCTGTAGGCTAGTTGGTAGCGTGCTGGCTTATCAGTGCGGGGGTCGTGGGTTCGATTCCCACCAGAGGCACTGGTCTGTTTTCGCTACAGCGCGCCGAAGGCCATAGTAGCTTGTGCTCGGTTAGGGTAATAGTATATAATTTGTAATTATATGATTATTAATTAATAAAATAAAAAAAAAGTATTTCCCGAATTTCAATTGATATTTTCTGAATTTTATTTGATGTGTTATATTAAATTTTTTGAACATATCTAAAGTAAAATGTTCTGAATTTTAACAGAAAATTTCAATACAAAAGGTAAAAAAAAACAAGTTTGTTATAATTTTTATTAAAAATAAAAATTATGTTTTTTCGACCTTTAATTGTGCAATGAAAATGAAAATTATTCAAGTTCGAGGCCATATACTCTATATTTCTTCATTAGGATATTGTCCTAACAAATAATCTATAGAGTTTTTGTTTTCAAATTTATTATTTGACCCTTTCAGGAATGTGTTGATAGATCTATTTCGGGAATTTTCTAGGTTCCCATCATCAGAACACGTTTTGAAAGCGGTAACAATCCCATGCCAAACCTCAAGCATTCATATGAACTAGTTTACTCACTACATGAGAACTAATATACATATGAGTTTGAAATTAAAGATTATAACCATTGATCAAAAAATAAATTGAAAACTTGTTTGATGTGCAAGATCCACCTCTGGTGGATATTCAATACACGTTTTTTTTTGTTTCTCTCTCATTTTTTATATTTTGTTAAGTTAGTTAACAAAACAGGGAAAGTAAACTAGGCGGTACTCTGCCTTTTTTCACAAGTTTGTTATAATTTTTATTAAAAATAAAAATTATGTTTTTTCGACCTTTAATTGTGCAATGAAAATGAAAATCATTCAAGTTCGAGGCCATATACTCTATATTTCTTCATTAGGATATTGTCCTAACAAATAATCTATAGAGTTTTTGTTTTCAAATTTATTATTTGACCCTTTCAGGAATGTGTTGATAGATCTATTTCGGGAATTTTCTAGGTTCCCATCATCAGAACACGTTTTGAAAGCGGTAACAATCCCATGCCAAACCTCAAGCATTCATATGAACTAGTTTACTCACTACATGAGAACTAATATACATATGAGTTTGAAATTAAAGATTATAACCATTGATCAAAAAATAAATTGAAAACTTGTTTGATGTGCAAGATCCACCTCTGGTGGATATTCAATACACGTTTTTTTTTGTTTCTCTCTCATTTTTTATATTTTGTTAAGTTAGTTAACAAAACAGGGAAAGTAAACTAGGCGGTACTCTGCCTTTTTTCACAAGTTTGTTATAATTTTTATTAAAAATAAAAATTATGTTTTTTCGACCTTTAATTGTGCAATGAAAATGAAAATCATTCAAGTTCGAGGCCATATACTCTATATTTCTTCATTAGGATATTGTCCTAACAAATAATCTATAGAGTTTTTGTTTTCAAATTTATTATTTGACCCTTTCAGGAATGTGTTGATAGATCTATTTCGGGAATTTTCTAGGTTCCCATCATCAGAACACGTTTTGAAAGCGGTAACAATCCCATGCCAAACCTCAAGCATTCATATGAACTAGTTTACTCACTACATGAGAACTAATATACATATGAGTTTGAAATTAAAGATTATAACCATTGATCAAAAAATAAATTGAAAACTTGTTTGATGTGCAAGATCCACCTCTGGTGGATATTCAATACACGTTTTTTTTTTTTTGTTTCTCTCTCATTTTTTATATTTTGTTAAGTTAGTTAACAAAACAGGGAAAGTAAACTAGGCGGTACTCTGCCTTTTTTCACAAGTTCATATGAATGCTTGAGGTTTGGCATGGGATTGTTACCGCTTTCAAAACGTGTTCTGATGATGGGAACCTAGAAAATTCCCGAAATAGATCTATCAACACATTCCTGAAAGGGTCAAATAATAAATTTGAAAACAAAAACTCTATAGATTATTTGTTAGGACAATATCCTAATGAAGAAATATAGAGTATATGGCCTCGAACTTGAATAATTTTCATTTTCATTGCACAATTAAAGGTCGAAAAAACATAATTTTTATTTTTAATAAAAATTATAACAAACTTGTGAAAAAAGGCAGAGTACCGCCTAGTTTACTTTCCCTGTTTTGTTAACTAACTTAACAAAATATAAAAAATGAGAGAGAAACAAAAAAAAACGTGTATTGAATATCCACCAGAGGTGGATCTTGCACATCAAACAAGTTTTCAATTTATTTTTTGATCAATGGTTATAATCTTTAATTTCAAACTCATATGTATATTAGTTCTCATGTAGTGAGTAAACTAGTTCATATGAATGCTTGAGGTTTGGCATGGGATTGTTACCGCTTTCAAAACGTGTTCTGATGATGGGAACCTAGAAAATTCCCGAAATAGATCTATCAACACATTCCTGAAAGGGTCAAATAATAAATTTGAAAACAAAAACTCTATAGATTATTTGTTAGGACAATATCCTAATGAAGAAATATAGAGTATATGGCCTCGAACTTGAATAATTTTCATTTTCATTGCACAATTAAAGGTCGAAAAAACATAATTTTTATTTTTAATAAAAATTATAACAAACTTGTGAAAAAAGGCAGAGTACCGCCTAGTTTACTTTCCCTGTTTTGTTAACTAACTTAACAAAATATAAAAAATGAGAGAGAAACAAAAAAAACGTGTATTGAATATCCACCAGAGGTGGATCTTGCACATCAAACAAGTTTTCAATTTATTTTTTGATCAATGGTTATAATCTTTAATTTCAAACTCATATGTATATTAGTTCTCATGTAGTGAGTAAACTAGTTCATATGAATGCTTGAGGTTTGGCATGGGATTGTTACCGCTTTCAAAACGTGTTCTGATGATGGGAACCTAGAAAATTCCCGAAATAGATCTATCAACACATTCCTGAAAGGGTCAAATAATAAATTTGAAAACAAAAACTCTATAGATTATTTGTTAGGACAATATCCTAATGAAGAAATATAGAGTATATGGCCTCGAACTTGAATAATTTTCATTTTCATTGGTAAAAAAAAACTTTACAATTATAGTAAAAGGAATAACGCTTCTATTTACTAATATTTAGTAAAAAGTTTTGTTGATTTGAGCAGTTTTATTTAAATTTTTATTTCCCAAAATTTTGACTAATATTTTCACATTTTTTTTACTAAATTAATTTCACTAATATTTAGTAAAAAAATTGTTTGTTTTTAGCAAATCGATTTCTATTAAGAGTTTACTAACTTATACTAATTTGTTTACTACTTTTACATTACTAAAAATGTACAGTCACGTTTTGCTAAAATTTGCAAAACGATCTGCTGGCAGTTAGTTTTTTGTGTAAATTGTAGTTTTTTTTTGTAAATTTTACAGACTTTTTTATTTGAGTGTAGTTTAAACTTGATTTCGAGCGTAATACGGCATTTGCACTAGAGGACAAAACATGTGTTTTGCTAAAAAGAGTGGAAAAACATTAAGAACTTTTGGAATAGAATAAAGAGCTGTCATACGTGTTTTGCCAAAACCCGTGTTTTGCTCTCTAGTGTAAATGCCGTATAATGTAAATGCAGCTTTAAACAAATCTCTTACCTCGTTTTAGTTTGTACCGTTTCGTAACGAAGGGGTTTACGTACTGCCAAATAACGATCAACCGATATCCACATAAATGTATATACCGATACTGCCCATAGGGTTACCTCTAAATAGCCCGTAAAACGGCACAGTATTTCCTCGTGCAGCCATTCTCCCGTTAGAGCGGGATATACTGAAAATGGTACTACCAGTAGACCGCATAATAGATCAGCAACTGCTAATGACAGCAAATAATAATTGATGACTTCTGTGGGACCTAAAGTTAAGAGAATAAATTTAAACTCAAAGGAAAATTGGAATGGAAAAAACTAAATTATAAACTAAGGAAAATTATTAAAAAAACAAGCATTAATTCTCCATTTTAATTTCTTTTTCATCTACAAGCATGTTGAAAAAGCTGTTATTTATTTATTTTCTTTTGTTAATGTAAAACTACTACACATTTACCTCTTTGGTTCCTTTAAAAAACTTTTTCGCTTTCATATGACATATTTTTTATATGTTTCAAATACATTTTTATGAATTTTGAATTTCATGTTTGATTTGTGAATACGGGGTTTTGTTTGGCGATAACTTACCTTTAAAATTGGCATATGTGGCGATAATTAAGAGATTCGATAATACTATGGCAACGCCTAATATTGAGATGAGAACAGCTTTGGTAAGTGCCTCCACTTTGGAATTATCTTGCAGGTAATTCATTTCCTGCATTTTTGTAATATCTGTAAAATAATTTATGGAAAAAAGAAGAACATAACTTGAAATTAAGGTTACATTGAGGTTATGTTACAGAAAGTGCTAGCTTAAATTTAGCTTAACTACAACTTTTTTGCGAAAAATTTTAAAAAGAAAGCTTTATTTTATACAACATTCAAAATAATTTGACTTTTTGACCTGTTTTATAGCAAATTCGAAAAGTGAATGGCCCATTCAGATAGCGAAATATATCTATTTGATTTAAGTTAATCCACTTTTTAATTTTCTTCGTTTATGACCAATTTACACAGAAAAGTTGATATAGTAAAAAGTGGATTAACTGCTTTAAGGGGGTCTTCTAGTTTGGACGGCTGCATTTTAGCTGTTTTTTAAAAACTTGTGGAAAGAAAACGCCAAAAAAAAATTTAATTCTGTTTGTTTTTATTTAGTTGCACAGTTAATCAAGAAAAATACAAATTTAACAATTTGTCAAAAAGTGGGCATTTTAAAAAGTTCTCGGGCTCCAAAGTAGGGCCTACCAAAAAAGATGTGTTGTTAGTAGGCAGCTTTCCGGGATTCACGGTTATCTTTATCGTCGCATAATCAAGCATAAAAAAAATATTTATCAAAAAGGAGGCATTTGAAAATGAAAAATAGATATTTGACCATTTTCCTGTAGCCTAGTGTTAAAAACAAATAGTAAATAATTTTTTTTCAGATGCTTAAGCATGGGACAATAGCCACATTAACTCTGCGTCGATTAAGCCCTATATCATCAAACGCGTTTAAGGCAAAAACATTGCTTCACAAAAATGGCTGTATCTCCCAAACTATTTCGAGTTTCGAAAATCCAGCCTCCGATCTTGTTACTATTTTTAAATGACTCTGTATTCTTAGAGCTAATTGTTGGCAACCCTATTTGTTTGATATAGCGACGCTTTTCAACACTAAAAAACACTACAAAAATTTACGTTAAAAAACTGCCGTTAAAATAATTTAGCGTTTATACACAATTTTTTGTAATGTAGACATTTTCCATTTATCGCTTTTCGCTATTTGTTATTTTAAACTGACGAAGTTAAACTTATAACTTTCAAGTTAATTTTTTAACTGTAAAAAAATGCATATGTAAATGAGGTAGATTAAAAAAGTTGATTAACTTTAATCATGTAATTACGCTGTCGAAAAAGGTCTTAAGTGCCAAAAAAGCGCATGTAATTTTTGGCACTTAAAAGTTAAACTTCATCAGTTTAAAGTACCAGGGTGGCGCCGTTAGCAATACGCCATAGAAGGAATGTGGAATATATCGTCCTTGGCAAATATTTTTTTCACAGTGCTAAAATATTCTTGCGGCAGCTTATTAATGTTTCAGCAAAAACTGTTCCGCCAAGGAATGATTCTAATCGAGCATCATCGATGAATTTAACATTGTTTTGTCATTGGAAGGAATCATTTTTTGAATGCTGCAAAACAACTTCCTAGGAATATTTTATGCCTGAATAACTTCCAAGAGGTTGTTTAGACAGAAAAATTTCCAAAGAATCATATTCATCCCCCTAAGACAATGTCTCCGATGAAAATGCCAAATTAGAAGAGAAAACATTGTTAATTTATATCTGACTTTGTATGTATATTTTTTAGTATTGGAGAGAGTCGTTTTAACAAAAAACAGAGTTGAACTCAATCGGTAGTAGGCATTAGGGATACCAAACAGGAAATTCTAAATTCCGGATTTTTATTTGAATCTCGGTATTTTTTAGGATTTTCTTTAGGATTTGTTTTCTCTCCAAAATTTAAGATTAATACGTTTTTTCTTGACTTTTTCATATTGATTTTTATGTTTATGATTCTGAACCACATTTACATTTTTCAAATACACTCATAATAATCCCAATGTATTTATTGTAAAGTTTTTAAAATTCGGTGGTGTTCTGAAAAACTAAGCCACAAAAAAAAATTCTCGTTTTTACATAAAATTATGCGCTATTGTACAAAAACGAATACTTTTTGGTGTATTCGTTTTTATATAAACACATATTTGCTGGTGTTCTGAAAAACGAAAGCACAACAAATTACTCGTGTTTGTACAACAACAACACATAATTTTATGTGAAACCCAATACTTTTTTGTGGCTTCGTTCTTTAGAAAACCCGCTGATAGTAAAATATTTAGTGGTTCGTTGTTCACTAGGAAGATTTTACTATCGTTATTTCACCGAATTGTAAAAACGAAAAGGGTATCACAATTCAATGAATAAACGATATCGCTAAGAAAGGTACATTTTAGGACAAAAAAAAAAACTATATTTTTGGTATCACAAGTGATTTGCGTTCAAGATTAGCCTGCCATTCACTAGACCAGGGCTGGAAAAATTATGGATTTTCGGACGCACACCACGTTTTGTTGAATTTAAAACAAAAATATTAATTAAATAAGGTTACAAGCGAAAAATTGTATCAGAAGTTCAAAAGTTTGCACGTTAAACAAACAAAAAACGGGGTTTCAAGAATCGATGAACACAAATTTTAGATTTTGGATTACCGAACAAAACTAGTATTGTTTTCATAACATTTTATCATCCAAAATTCGAAATTCCCTTGCGAAATGTGCACAGAGAAAACAGATTTGTGCTGAAAATCCAATGGTTAAGTTGTGGTAACCAAAGTTTTTTGTTAACATAAGCAAATACCGGAATCCCGGAAAATCTTTAAAAGTCCTGGATTACAAAAAATCTTGAACGGGATTTGCAAAATCCCGAATCCCGGAATTTTTAAATATCAGTATACGTAACCAGATTAATGAAAAAGATTAAAATATTGTTTAATCGACTTGTTTAGTTCTCGATTATGCAGTGTGTAAATTGGCTATTAATCAACTTTTTATTAGATTAACTTTTCTGTGTAGCTTGGGTATTAAATGTACTAAAGTTTTGGAAATTTGTTAAAAAAAATTTAATTTTTGCTTTATTAAATCGTGAATTGGTTAAAGTTTATAAAAAAGTACTAAAGTCCTAAAAACTTTTCAAAGTCCTTAAAGTGTTTGTTTTAAGTTCATAAAAAAGTACCAAAGGCCTAAAAGCTTTCGTGGATTTTTAAAATATCATAAAGAAGCACCAAAGTCCTAAATGCACTTCAAAGGCTTCAACGCTTTTTCTTCAATTTTGCGTTTTCAAAAACTATTGAATTAAGAGTGGATTTTAAGAATAACTACAAGAAGTATTCAAGTTCAAAAAGTTTTTAAAAGTCAATTGTGGATCTTAAAAAATACTACTAACTAAAATTACCAAAGTAGCAAAACCTTTTTAAAGTCCTAAAAGTGTTGTATTTTACAAAAGTCTTAATAAAAGTACCAAAGTCCTAAAAGCTTTTTAGTTAATTGTGAATTTTTGAAAGTCTTTAGGTTCTAGAAACTTTTCATTTAATCAAGGATTTTAAAAATTACTACTAAAAGTTCCAAAACCCCAAAAGCACATGTTTATTCAATTTTAAAAAGAACGACTAGAAGTTCCAAAGTTCTAAAACTTTTCAAAGTCCTAAAAGATTTTTATTTAGTCTTGTATTTTAGAATTAAATTATTGATTTTTAAAAGTACCAAAATCATAGAAACTTAACTATAACAAATTTTAAGCAATCGGAAATTAAGATAAAGTTACAAGAAAAAGTAGTTAAAATCAGTTGATGATTTTTAAAAGTATCAAACAAATTTACCAAAGTCATAGAAATTGTTACAGATAATAACAAAATAACAAAAAAGTACAAAACTCCAACACACTTTTTAATCGACTGTGGATTTTTAAAAGTGTCACCTAATCGCGAAGTTTAGGAAGTATCAATAAATGGTGGATTTCAAGATTTAAAGAGGTACCAATCAATCGAGAATTATAAAAAGTTTCAGAAAATGTACCACTCAATCAAGATTTTTTGAATTTCCAGCACAAGTACCAATGAATCACAGATTTTTTAATGCACCATCAAAAGTACCAATCAATCGTGAATTTTAAAAGTACCGAAAAAAGTAACAATAAATTGTAGATTTTTTCGGACACCAGCAAAAGTACTAATCAATAGTGAATTTGATAAGGTTCCAACAAAGAACCAACCAATGGTAAATTTTAAAAAAGTACCAATCTATCATTGATTTTATTGGGTACCAGCAAAAGTACTAATCAATCGTGGATTTTTTAAGATATCAGAAAAAGAAACAATCAATCGTGAATTTTAAAAATTTCCAGAAAATGTACATTTTTAAAAGTTACAGAAACTGTACCAATCGAATCGAAAAAGTAAAGGAAAATTCAGAAAAAATTACAAATCAATCGTTGAGTTTGTAAGTTACCAGAATAACTACCAATCAAACTTGAACTTTTTAAAGAACCTATCAATTGCGGATTTATTTTAAAGCACCATAAAATGGACCAATTAGTTGTGAATTTAAAAAAAAATTAAAGTTGTCAGTTGTCAATGGTCATAACATTATATTACACTCATAACAATTCATGCAAAAAAATACGAAAAATATGTCAAAATAACGAAAACATTTGTAAAATGAAAGATACTTTGATTATTTTACAAAAGTTGTTGTTATTTTAACTTTAACTTCGTATTTTTATGCATGCATATACTCATAATAATTAATGCATAAATATACGAAATTATTGTCAAAACTACAAAAACTTTCGTAAAATGTACAAGTTTTCGTTTATTTTACGAAAATTTTTTTATTTTGACATATTTTCGTAATTTTATGCATGGATTATTATCAGTGTATGAGCGTAGATTTCCTAGTTAGTGTTATTATTAGAAAACTACTCACGAGCTTACTACTTTTGGCTTTTTTTTTCTTAAATAAAAATCAAAATAAAACATTACATTTTGTTCTTGTATCTATATTTCTCCAATTTTCTTTCCATTCTTCGGGGAACTAAAATAAATTTATAAAATTTTATTATTTTTTAAGGACCAAAATTACTTTGTTTAACATGATGCAGTGATACAATGAGCGAGTATTTTTTTTTTTATAGCAATATGTGACAAATTTAATGAAAAGTCACAGGTAACCTAAACACTGACTTTTAAATTTCTACACTGATATTAATCCATGCATAAAAATACGGAAAATTGTAAAAATAACTAACGTAATGAACATGTTATCATTTTACGTAAGTTTTCGTTGATTTGACAATAATTTCGTATTTTTATGCATAGATTATTATGAAATTAATAAACAGAGACAATAATAAACGAATCTGTTAGGAACGTATGATTAATATTATAATATTATAAATTAATATTTTACAGGCTGCCTTACAGCACGATTACTGATCAGAATTAAAAAGATAGATACTAAATAATTTCGGTTGAAAAATACTTGTGATGATCCTTGAGCCTTGATGCCATAAAACCGATTTTTGTTTTGTTTTCAATTTGCTTTACGAGGTATGAATCAATAGCACACATACTATTTTCGATTACGTTATTTAGTTAAAAATTCTATTCCATCAAAAGTTAAAAACTTTTAACCTTTACCTTGAAAAAAGTTAAAAAAAAATAAACATTCTATTTTTAGTGAACATTTCATTAAGCCATCATGTCAATAACTTAACAAATTTGGCAACCTAACAAATTGTAACATATGTACTCGTATGTTGAACAAAATCACCCACCCTCGAAACGACTACAAGAGTTAAAAATTTCACAAAAAAAAAAATTAAAACGATTTATAAAGGAAATTGTTAAATACTAAAAGGAAAGAAATCATGGTTGGCAGCCAATACCGCTAAAGTTCTGTTTTTGATTCAAAACCCTTTCAACTGACTATCGTTATCCGTAAAATACCGATAACGAAATAATTGAAAAGCCGTTGTCCGTAAAATACCGTTACCGATATAATTGAAATACCGACATCCTTAAAATACCGTTAGCGAAATTACTAAAATGCCGTTATCTCTAAAATACCGTTACCAAAATAATTTAAAAAAGCGTTTTGCTTAAAACAGCCATACCTTCACGCCGAACAGCGACTTGAATATGTTTGCAGGTTTGCAGGTAATTTTCAAACCTAATCAAAGATATATTTGCAATTTTAAAATTTTAAGATATTATGTTTGGGACATGCAAACATACTTATAATAAACATATATATATATATATATATATATATATATATATATATATATATATATGTATGCACAGCGCATAGTCCAGAGACATTTATTCGTTCCCCCGCATAGTTTAGGGACATTTCCTTACTTTGGGGACTGTCCTCAAAATTTTCGCGCCTTTTCATACATCTAGCGTTTAAGATGAGGACAATTTTTTCTATACACCGCATATTCCGGCGACAATTTTGGCCATGTCCCTAAAGTATGCGCTACGCATACATATATATATGTATGTACACCGCATACTCTAGAGACATTTATTCGTTCCCCCGCATAGTTTAGGGACATTTGCTTACTTTGGGGACTGTCCCCAAAGTTTTCGCGCCTTTTCATACATCTAGCGTATGAGATCAGGGCAATTTATTCTATACACCGCATAATTCAGAGACAATTTTGGGCGTGTCCCTGAAGTATGCGCTGTGCATACATATATATATATATATATGTATACACAGTGCGGTGTATAGAAATAATCCCCAAAGTAAGCAAATGTCCCTAAACTATGCGGGGGAACGAATATATATATATATGTATGCACAGCGCATAGTCTAGAGACATTTATTCGTTCCCCCGCATATTTTAGGGACATTTGCTTACTTTGGGGACTGTCCCCAAAGTTTTCGCGCCTTTTCATACATCTAGCGTATTAGATGAGGACATTTATTTCTATACACCGCATATTCCGGCGACAATTTTGGGCTTGTCCCTAAACTATGCGCTGTGCATACATATATATATATATATATATATATATTTGCAGCCAAACAAATATATGTTTGCCGGTAGACGCTATTCACTAGTTCCAAACATATTTATATTTACAGGCAAACATAATTATATTTGCAAGCAAACATGTTATATTAGAAACATGGGAAACGGAAATGTTTTCCAAACAAATGTATGTTACCAGCATTTATAAATTTTTTGTAAGCGTGTTTATTATTTTTATTAATTTAAGTCGAATTGTTAACTTTACCTACACTCAGGGAGATTCTGCTTTAAAAATATGTAGTTGTTTGGCTTGCAATACAGTTTATTAATTTTTTATGTAAATGTCAGTCATTTGTAGAAAAAATTTAGTTTTTTACTAATCTTGTAGTTCATTTAAAAAAACAAACCACATCAAATGACGGTTTTATGACTTTACATTAATTTTTACAGTCGTTTTTTGTTATTTAAAAAAAAGTAAATATTTGTTTATTTTTTACTAACATATGTGTCTCATTTTTACTACAATTGTTAGTAATTTTTTGAACAGTAAAAACAAATGACAAATGTTAGTTGAATTTAATGAAATGTTAGTCGTCCTTACTTCAAGTGAAAATTTATTTGTTTTTTACTATAGTTGATGTCGTCTTTACCTACATAATATCCTTAGTGTACCTGTTTTATATCGTTACATGATAAATAATTAAAAAATAATAAAAAAATAAAAAAAAAAATTTTTTTTTGTGTGTAAATTAACGTTACCGAAATAACTGAAAACCTTTAAAATAAATAAAATGCCGTTACCGCTAAAATACCGATAACGAAATAACTTATATAGCGTTATCGCTAAAAACCGTTGCCGAAATAAAATGGCGTTACCCTTACTGATACCCGCATCGAATCGGCTACCATCCATGAAAGAAATGAATAAATTTTCTAGCTAAATACCAAACTAACAGACTTTTACAAAAGACATACAACAAATATATGAAGCTTTTCATAACAACTGTTCCGAGACAGAAAAAGTATAACGGATTTAACCACTTTTATTGTTCTGTGATACAAATAAAACATGGTACAAATATTTAAATTTGTTTTTCAAAAAAAGTGTGAAAAAAGAATTTTTAGAGTTTTTCAAAATATTTCAGCCTTACTATATGCTTTTTTAAAATCTATATTTTTGATAAAATCGAAAGGACTTCGGCATCGGCTTTGGCCCAAAAAAGTGCCTTTGGTCAGATACTAGTATTTTATCTTTTTAACAAGAAGACACAGTAGGTATATTGTAGTATATTAGAAAAAACAGGATTTAATACTTCACTCCTACCACCACACTGCCCAAAACTCCTCTACATAAAACTTTTAATTTAAAAATTTAAATAAATTTTAATTTAAATACAAATTTTTGTATACCACTTTATTTTTTTTTTTATTAATGGCTCACTTTAGCAAGCATGTTTGCTAAAATTAGCTTTTTATGTAGTTTTTTGTTTTGTAACTTTTTTATATTAATTGCCGCAAGAAAACGATCTAAAGAAAAAAACATGCCCAAGAAGTTGCTGTACGCGTTCTTTTTTTTTTACATTGTCCAAAAACCAGATCGTAGCTCATATTACCGAACATTCCCTTATGTAAATCAAACAAAATGAAAGTGTATTATGTATGTATTTTCCATATGATATTAAAGAAAAACTAGCACTTACCGAACATCCGGTCATGACGCTTTGGCAAAATTTATTGTTGTTTCATATAGACGCCAACAAAAAAGAAGCGGGAATTGCAAATACACTATTTGAAAGTCTTTTATCGATGTTAGGAATTCTTTGGAACAAATTTGTTTAAGTTTAAGTTGTAAGTTTGTTGTGTTTAAGAGTGTTTAACAAAATGCAACAATGTTTGTAATGTAGTATTTGTGTTAGAAGAAGTTGTAGTAGTAGTGGCAACTAAAGTGCATTCCTCGTACCAATACCAATTCCAATATGTCCTTAAGGTGTTTGAAAGAGAAATCCTTTTGTTAGCTAATTCTATATAGTACTGCAACACGCGAAGGTCGTTGGCTGTGTGATTGGTATTTAGGCAAAATATAGATTGTAATTGTTATTCAAAAGAAGTGAGGGGGGGATTAGTGATTTTGTAATTTTTTTTTGGTGTTTCGCCAAAAAAAAAAAAAAAAAATTAAATGAAAAAATGTTGTACAAGTCTAGTAAAGGTTGTAGTTATATTTTCATTTCTAGAGGTGTAAACTTGTGTATGCATGCATTTACTTTTCCTTTCTTTTTTATTCTTTATAAAGTTTAAGGTTAAGTTTAAGGTAAAGTTTAATATTATTATTTATCTATGGTTGTTGATAGTTTTTGTTAACGGAGTTAAAATTTAAAATCAAGCTCTATATTTTGTTAATATTTGAATTTAAAGTTGGTTAGATTTCTATATTTCAATTAATTCACAACACTTTAAAAGTTTTTAAGAAGTTTATTTAATTTAAATTTTCTTTTTATATTCCTTTTTTTTTATAATAAAATATTTAAAATCTTTAATATCACTACTTTAATTTATATATAAATATTGTTAAATAGAAATTTAAATTAGCCATTTAATTTATAAATTTTAGAACTTTGTTAATAAATATTTGGTAGTATTGGAAGATTTTATGATTAATTAAAAATCTACTTGAATATATTTTTATTTTAAAATTTAATATGCACTTTTCAAAGTTTATACATTTTAGTTTTTATAGTTTTAACACAGCTTTAAGTTGTTTTAATATATATTTTTGAAATTGTATAATTAACTAAGATTTATTTTTGCTGAGTGTAATATCATCTGTTTAGGTTGAAGCTTATATATGCTATTTTAATTCCTGTAAATATATAAAAGTTTTATAAATTAGTATGCATTTGTAAAAATTCTTAGAAAGTGTTAATAACTTTATTGTTAAATGTTTTAACATTACACAGTGGGATATATGGACCAGAGAACGGTTTGAGTGCCTTATTTCATGCTTTTGAATGCAATCACAAAAAATGAGTACATTGTTGTCAACTCACATCATTTCAATACAGCAAATAGTGTTGCCAGGTATGTTGAGCATAAAATCGTCAAATTTTCCAATAAAAATCGTCAAAATCGTCATTTTATTTTCAAAAATCGTCAAAAAATCGTCAAAACAAAAAATATTTGTCACAAGTGGGATAAAGTTTTAATAAAAAAAAATAATAATAATGTAATTCACATTTCTAATGCTCATGTACTATCGGTGTAATATAATACGATTTTTTACACTTTTCTGTAATTTAAACTTCGAAAATCATGAAATTTTATAACGATAGCACTTTACCACTTTAACAATTAATTCCTTCTACATAATTCTGTAAACACCACTTCAGTAGCACAATTTTTAAATCTTAAATTCTTTTACATAGTTTAGAAATTCTTTAACACTGTTATTTTCTTTAATTATTAAATTTGGACTTAGTTTAATACAATAAATTTTGAAATTTTTGATTATTTCATATTTTTGGGTTGGTTTTTAATATTGCTAAAAATTATTTATTGTTTTATTTATATTATTATTTATTTTTATTTAAATATTGTTTATTACTGCATGTTTTTCCATTTTCAAATATAAATTGTGCATATCTGAAGTTTCACTTTGGAACACATTATTTATATTATTATTAGGCCTGTTTTTTAAGCACCGGATTTATTTTTGGATTTATAAATGAGAATATTCGAACTCGATGTTTGTTTCGCAAAAACTTGGATGTTTTTTTTTTTAATTTAAAAAATATTTTATTTTTATCTCAATCTTACACTAATTAAACTTTATAAAAATATAAATATTAAAAACAGCAGGGTTGACATTCAATAACTTTTCATAATAACGATTGGCTATAACAGTAACACTAATAGCGGAATGGAAATTTAAAAAAAGCGATTCCATTAAAGACATGTTTCTTCTTATGTAAACGGTTTTAGTTTTCTATTTAGCCTGTTTGATTTTGAAATATCTTGAACTAGTTAAAGTCAAAATAACGCTAAAATACCGAAACGACGATTTATATCGTTATTTTGTTGATGTAACAAAATTTAATGGGTAGAATTTTGAAATAAACCCTGTAAAGACACATACCAATATTGGAATCGTAGCTTTAAAACGTTCATAACGGCATTGGTGTGGCCGTGGAAGGCAACTGCCATTGTAATGAAAAGGTAGTGTTTGCCAACCATGAAATAAGTAAGCACATACTCAGGGAACTTCTGCTGTAAATATTTGTCGTTGTTTCAGTTGTAATACAGTATCTTTATTTTTAAGTGAAAAAACAGTCATTTGTAGAAGAAATTTCATTTTTGACTACAATTGTAGTTCATTTAAAAAACAAACCACATTAAATTACAGTATTATGATTTTACATTCATTTTGTACAGTATTTTTTTTTTTTATTTAAAAAAATAAAACAAATTAATGTTTGTTTATATTTTACTGCACTGACTGAACCACTCATTAATGATACAATTGTAGTTAATTTTTTGAACAGTAAAAAACAAATGACTATGTTAGTTGAATTTACTAAAATGTAAGTCGTTCTTTTTTCAGGTGAAATTTCATTTGTTTTTAGCTGCATTTGCAGTGGTCTTTACCGTTATTAAGGGCAGAAAATAAATTAAAATAAACCTAACATGAATCCACAAAATAACTTTTTTTCTAAACTTTCAATGAAAAATAGCTTTTAATTTTAACGAAATAATAAAAATCCAAAAATAGATCCGGTGATTTTTTAATAATAGCAAATAAACATTTTTTGCTGACATATTAAACGTTTGTCAAAAAATCGTCATTTTGGAAGCAAAAATCGTCAAAGCGTCATTTAGTACTTTATGCAATAAAAATCGTCAAAATGACGATAAATCGTCAAACCTGGCAACAGTGGCAGCAACAATCGACAGAATTGAGAAAAGTGAGTGTAACGAAAGCCATGCATTGCATTGCTTGTCTAGTGTTAACCTCACTTAATACTCACGAAAGCAACGAATACACAACGATTGGTATGAATAGTCTCAATGTTAAATGAATAAAACGTTAACAAATTTTTTTGTGAAACATATTACTGTATTAAAAAAACTAAAAATTTTTGCACATATTTCATGTTTAAACAAAAATTTATACATATTTCATGTTTAATAAAACTAAAAAAGAATTATTATTATTGCTACAGATCAACGAATACTACGCGAATGTTGTGATTGATTTCATGTTATTCATGTGTCATCATTTCATTTCATTGCTTGACATGTAACGGCATTATAAAAATGAGTGTTAAAAAGGCATTCAACAAAAACAATAAATGGAATAAACAGCAACAGCACAAGCTGTTTTTGTTGAATGGTCTCATTCTGTTCTCTGATATGGACATTTTTCAATAATTTAATTAATTTGTAAATGTAAAGAAAAAGGCTGCTAGAATTACTTTAAGGATTAAATGGAGATTTTTTTTTTTGAAAAATATCAGTAAAATTAACTCTCAAAGTTAAAAATTCTCAAAATGTTGGCTGGGTCTATCTCAAAATGTTTCCTTGTTATTTGCATCTTACAGCTTAGGATTCCAAATCGTATAATATAAGCACACTACACTTGAAGGACTTCATACTATGTGTACAGATGCCAGGTGCTGATCCACGGGGGGGGGGGGGGGGAGGATGAGTGTGATATATCGCGATATATCACACTCATCCTCCCTCCTCCAAAGCGGTTGAAAAAATTTAAAATATAATAAGACACAAAATAAATTTAAAATAACACGGTTTTTTATTTTAAATCACGGCGTCTAATGTGGTTCCTTAAAACCAATAACTTTACTACACCCAACCAAGTGGCATTCATGAAAAAACAAGGTACTGATGATGTTCTTCTTTATCTCCAGCATTATATTTCCAAAGCATTATCCAGCAAAAATCACATTAGCGTTCTGGCTAATCTCTCAGCCTTTATCTTTACAGTTCAAAACTAAATTATTGTAATATTCAGCCAGTTTCATCAATATAAAAAAATTATGAAAAATGTCCTTATATTACAAATAAATTACAAAAATGTCATTGACTTTGTTTTCTTCGTATGCAAAGGCGAAGTTCGTACACTAACAATATGGTATATTAACCAATATTATTTATAAATTGTTAGTTATGACTTGGTTACTGAATTTAACCAAAAGAAACACAAAAAAAACCAATTAAATACATTGAATTAATATTAAATGGGCGTACACTCACAATATTATTACGTTAAAAACTACCTGAAATACCTATTAAATAAACTGAAAGCACTGTTAAATTAAGGACTACTGATTTTCCATTATAGTTAACCCATTTTGATATTTATTTTTAAACATTGCTTAAATAACCGATACAAGTAGTAAAAACAACAGAAAGTCTTTTAAAAACAACCTTTAATAACAACCTTTAACGGACAAAACGTAAATAAACGATTTTTTCGATTGTTTTTGAAAATTAAAAGTTTTCTTTTGTGTATTTGTTTTTCTGTTTGCATTTTTTTTTGGAAATTCAGTTGAAATAATTTGTATTTAAACAAACTCTTTTTGTAAAAAATATTATGGGAATTATTAGATTTTTTTTGAAAGCGAAAAAATAAAAGTCAAAATTTAACTGCAGAATTTAACTACTACCGATAGAATATTTATATATAGAGCAATTCCATATGAAAACGATCAAAATTGGCAAATTTTTGGACGACCCCTCTCCGATTTTAAAATAAATAGTCTCAATCGATTGCCCAGCAAAAAATAATGTACCTACATATTTTTTTTTTTTTTTTATAGTGACTGGTTTAGTGGTGGTGTGCACCACTGTCATGTGACAAAATTGAAGAATTCTTCATAAGGGACCTCATTGAAAGTTGTTTTTAAAGTCTGAGAAAAATTAGGAAAATTTTATTTTTCAATTAAAGCCTGATAAAATACCTTTCCAACGAGCTATCACTCGTTGCGATCGCTTTAGTAGTTTTCAATGAGGTCCCTTATGAAGAATTCTTCAATTTTGTCACATGACAGTGGTGCACACCACCACTAAACCAGTCACTATTAAAAAAAAAAAATATGTAGGTACATTATTTTTTGCTGGGCAATCGATTGAGACTATTTATTTTAAAATCGGAGAGGGGTCGTCCAAAAGGTGATCGCTTTCATATGGAATTGCTCTATATAGTTTGTACAGTATGAAAAAAAAAAACGCCCTGCAGGAGATATAAATGCTGGTAATACTTTTATTTCTAATAAACATGTTTGCTTGCAAAATATAATTCTGTTTGGCTGCAAATATATATATGTTTGGGTGCAAATATATATATATATGTTTATTCTATGAACGTTTACATGTCCCAAACATAATATCTAAAATTTTTAAAATTGAAAATATGTTTTTAGGTTTGAAGGTTAGAATCGTTGTAAACACATAATTTATTACCTGCAAACATATTCAAAAGTGTAATTTTTCTGCGTGTATAATTTATATATATACTGATAGAAAAAGTTGAAAAAATATTTCTAAGGATTTTAATTGATTCTTCAATTAAATAAACTTGAATAACTAACAGAAAATATATTGTGAGTGTATAAAACAGAAACTAAAATCGTAAATAAAAAATCCTTAATGATTTATAAAGAATAATCAAAAACTCATCAACTTGTTAACTAAAAGTACCTACTACTTATTATTTTTTTCTTAATGAACTATTAACAACAATTCTGTGCATAAATTACCATTGGAAAATATGTATAAATACTATAATAAAACAATCTTACAATGACGCCTTTTAAAATATGTATTTTATATATACAAAAGTGTTTGTAGTTTGATAACAAACTTGTTAGTTACTAACAGGGCAGCGACTTTCATGCACTAAAAATCGAAAATATGCGCTTAAAATATGCGCACACAGAAAACAGTTTTGCAGTTGCAGCTGAATTTTTTGCCAAACGAATTTTTGTGTTTCCATGTACTATCACTATTATTAAATTTTAATACTCTTGTAACAACCGACATTTATTTAAAAATTTCGAATTTTTATTGTAACAATTGAATATTTTATGTTAATGGACTATAATATTCTATAAATAGATTCACATGCGTTCAACAAAATTTATTTTATTAATAAAACAATTTTATGCCACGAACTGGGTTCGAACCGGCGATCTTTTGTACAACAGAAATTCGGTTGCGAATATCAATATTTTACTAGAGTTACCAAAACTATAAAAAACTATATTTTGTTTATAAAAAAATCTAATGCCGCGAATTTGGCTCGAACTGGCGACCGCCTGCTTGTCAGGTAATTACTTTACCTTTAGCCTAAACCCAATTTGAATTTGTATTTTCCAACTTCAACCTTGAATGTGTTTTGTTTCAAATTTAAATATGTATGTCTAAAAATAGAATTGCACATACAACAGAAATTCGGTTGCTGATGTCAATATTTTATTATAGTTAGCAAAACTATAAAAAAATTAATATATTATTTTAAAATTTATTTTATTAAAAAAATTTCTTATGCCGCGAACTGGAATTGAACCGGTGACCTTCTGCTCGTCAGGCAATTACTTTACCTTGTATTTTCAAATTTCTTACTTGAATATTTTTTTCTTTCAAGTTTAAATATAATATGAAGTCTCTAAAACAGGGGTGCCCAAGGCCTATGCGCTTGGTGCTCATTTGTTTTTGTAAAAACACTTAGCTATAGGCTGTATGTTTTAATACACATATAGAGCGCTCAGCACTAGCAATACGAAATACACAAACAACTTTGTCTTATTAGTTTTTTTGTCGTTCTTCACTGTATACACGCAAGCGCAAAGCAACAACACTTTCGTATGCTTTGCTGGTAAACATTGAAATATTTTTTTCTTTTTTCTTTGTATATATTGGTTTTTACAACAAAAAATATTGAATAAAAATTAGTTTTTCTTTAAATGTATTGGTGTTTGCTCTTCCATAAGGAACTTTTGGGCACTCCTGCTCTAAAAATACAAAAATATGCACTTAAAATTTTGAATTTTCAAAAATCTATTTATTACTCGAGAGCATAGGTTTAAAAATTAAATCCAATATAAATGTCTAAAAAATGACAACTAGATGATATGTTAAGGGCTACAAATGCTTTCGTTTGTGCATTTTAAATTAAATCTTAATTTATACAAAATATGCAATTTAATTGAAAATATGCAAAATATGCAACAAAAAATGTCAATTTATGCATTAAAACATGCATTTAAAACAGAATATGCAAAAACAAATCGATGCCATTTTGTTGCAAAGTTCTTTAATTCGGAAAAATGTTTAGTCAAAATCAATTTTGGGCTACTGACTACAAATATGAATTTGCACGAAAGTCGCTGCCCTGGTTATTAAATATGTAAGTGACCATCATCATATAGTTAAACCTCTTATTTTTTTTATAAATTTTTTCATTTTATTTTCAATATTCAACCTCAAGCTCAGGATGGTTGATGGTGGTGGTTTGGTTAACAGATTGTGTCTTATGGTTGTCATTTCATTTAATTAATTTGCAATAACCTTGTCAGGGGGTAATTTAATATTTATATAAGTTAGACAGGTAGTACATATACTCTCAAGAGGGTATCATTTATTAATTTATTATAAAAAAGAAAATAAAAAAAACCGAATATTGGAAAAATTTAATACAGTCTGCGAAATAACCAAAGCATTCAAACTGAATATCCATTTTTTCCCTTGTTAGTATTATTTTTTTTTTACATATTTTATATGTACATTGTATTAACATATGATCGAAATGCCATATAAAGACGTTTTGTATGATGGAATAATTGTTATTCGTGTATTTCCTTCTCCGTCGAACGAAATTGCCATAAAATGCAAATGAAAAATTTGTTTAAATTATGTCAATTAATTGAAATATCGTTTTAAAACGGGTAATTTATGTTTTGTTATGCCTCCTTTCTTCATAACTGGAGATTCTATTTTCCGTTATCGTAGTCATAGCTTTCCTTCCTAATCCAACACATTTTACTTTTTGAGAAATGGGAAATTATCCTCCCCCCAAATAATATTTTTCAAATACAATAATGTAAAAAAGATAAGAAAATTAATTAAAAATACTCTAAGTACTCCCATTTAATTTTGGCTGGAGGAAATGTCCCATTTTCGCTCCCCCATTTACCGTCCGCATATCTTTCAATCTGGTTGTCATCCACACTATTAACGGGCTTATCAGCACAATTTTGTTTTGCAAAATAATTAGTAAAAATAAAAAAGTTTAAGTGCCGAATAAGTATAACTCAAATTTTTGATGAAAACATAATTTTATCAGAAGGATTTGCTGAAAATAGTATACTTGATTTACAAGACGTTTTACGAACTTTTCTACTAACTTGTTTTTTTTTGAGCGTATTAATAACGAGAAAGGAAAAAAATAAATTTTCATTTTGTATGCTTTGGTTCTTTTGTAGAATGTATTTGAAAATATTATTGTGTTTTTCAGCATATTAAAAGAATAATTTTTTAATGCATACTAAATATGATAATAATTAATATAGTAGAAAATAGAGTTATAACATGTTTCTAAAACATTCTTGTATGAAAAGATGATTAAATCTGGATATAACAACAAAACGGGGACTACTAGTCGTATGATTATTATTAATTTTTAATAATATTACTCATACGCTATATAAACTAAAATTACCCACACACAACCAGTGTGACCATTTTAGCATTTTTGCAGCTAGATTTAGCTTTATTTTTTTTGATTTAGCCGCAAATTTTCAATTTAGCATTTAGCATTTTTTTAGCATTTTTTGTATTAATCAGTTAGCATTTTTAGCTTTTTTATTTAATAAATTTCAAATATATTTATTTTATTTTAAATCTAAAAATTCTATAATTTTACATTACATAGTGCACTGCCATCATTAAATCAGTATTAGCTCCGCATTTTCAACCAATATTGGTTGAAGATATCAGTGATAGTAGTTTCAGTCTGATTATATACGAGTCTACAGATATTACTCTTGAGAAATATTTGCGTATAGTAATTCGATACTATAGTAAGTCTTGCAAAAATTTGTAAGTACATTTTTAAACCTAAGTGCATTAGAAGATGCATCCGCAAATGGAATTTCTAAAGCCATTTTTAAAGTCTTAATGATTTCAATTTAAAAATTGCAAACATGGTGGGTTTAAGCACAGGTAACGCCAGAGTAATGACGGGAATTAACGGTGGAGTAATAGCAAAATTGCGTGAAAAAAATAAAAACATAATTCTTATTCCGTGTGTCTGTCACTCAATTCAGTTATCAGTGTCTTCAGCATCAAAAACACTAACTGACGAAATTAACTATTTGGTGTCAGAAACTTACAATTGGTTTTCTAAATCTACCTTACGACAAAAAAATTATAAACATATTTATGCTGCGATTAGTGATGACATTCAACCATTAAAATTGGTTAGAGCTTGTGACAGCAGATGGTTGTGAATTGAACCAGCCGTAAAGCGTATAGAATATCAATGGCTTGAGTTGAAAACTCATTTTGAAATTGCCGCAACGGTAGAATCATGCCATCAAGCTAACATTTTAAAAAATTTTTACAATGACAAGAACTTGTTATATTTAAAGTTTTTAAAACCTTTGTTGTCAGATGTACAAAAGTAAATAATATGTTTGAATGTAATGATGCTGACCCTACTCTGTTGCTATCAGAACTATACATTCTTTTAAAAGACCCAACAAATAGTTTTAAAATCTGACCATTTTGATCCCTTAAATTCATGTTTAGAAGGCTTTTTTGTTCCAACGCCGTATTTCAATTACAATTTTGAAGAATTTTTAAAATCGAAAAAAGATATAATCAATCCTGAACTAGAAAAGGAAATAAAACTTACATGCCGAAATTTTATAGCACAATTAATACATCAACTTCGGCAACGATTACCAAAGAATATTCTAAATTTAAAGAATACCAGTTTTTTTTTCTGTAGAAAACAGTTTAAAACCTAATAAATGTAAATTACGTGAACATTTTAAAAAAGAAATGCTAGATTTCTCTGTAGAAGAAATTACGGTTTTGGAACAACAATGGCAAAATCTAAGTTTATATGAATGGATAAACAAGAACTCAACTATTGAGTTATGGATAAATGTATACGAGTATAAAAACGCATCAAATAAAAATCCTTTCAATGAATTAGTTTCCCCTATAATGAAGTTTTGGTTTAACCATATAGTAACGCGGAAGTTGAACGATTTTTTAGTGAAATGAACCTTATAAAAACGAAAATAAGAAAAAGAATGATATTGAACACTATGAATTCGCTTCTTTATATTAGATGCGGTTTAAAAAAAAGGTTAAATACACGTTGTCAAAATTTTAAAGTAATGAATAATCTCATAAAAAAATGTAATAAAAACATATATTACAATGATATTTCGACCGATTCTTTGGAAGTTGAGGAAGAATACTCATTTGATAATGTGTTTAATTTATAATTAAATCTAATACTTTTAAAAAAAAAAATTTTTATAAACGTAAATACTATTGAATAGTCATTTATGATTGAATTTATTTTAATTTTTGTTGATTTTTTGTAATATAATAATACATAAAAATATACATATGTACATATATGTATGTACGTAAGTGATATATTGAATTTAACGGTTATTTTATTTTATTTTAAATCGTTTTATGTATGTATGGATATATATATATAAAGACTGAATTTAATTTAAGACTTTATGTTCCTAGTTTTCAAGTAAAAAAAATATTTTTTGTTGTTTTTTAATCAATTGTTAACGAAAGTTGAAAATTTTGAAAAATTAACACATTATTAAAACATATTAAGTAACAAAAAACAAATGATCTTTAACTCGAATAATCTTGCTCACATCATAATGTATGATAAAAGATCGAAAAATAAACTTTTGGTTTTAATTTTTAAAATTTAAAAGTAAAACATGTAAAAAAACATGTTTAAAATTTTAGCATTATTTTTTAGCATTTTAATTTTTTTTTAGCATTTTCTAGCATTTTTTTGACTTTGATTTAGCTGCAAAATTTTTCTAGATCTGGTCACACTGCACACAACTAAAAATAAATCTTAGAAACTGTTAAGCTATCTACAGACGGTGGTCAGATCTTACAATATTGTAAGATCTGGCAATGTGCTGGTAATGTACTGACAATGAAACATGTTTAGCAAAGGCAAATTGTCAGTTCAGGCGATTGTAAGAAAACTTTTCAATTTCATTGTCAGACAATTGTAAAACAATAAATTTATCTGCAAACGAAAATTGTCAGTTCACACGGTTGTCAGATCCTTGTATGGCAAAAATTGGTAGATCTGTTGTTAGGCATTGCCAGAACTGTCAAAGCATTTGAAAGAAATTATTAATTGTCAATTGTGTGTTTAATTAAATTGAAATAGTAATAATAATAATTGTCATGGAACAAAAAAAAAGCAATTGCAACGATTTTAGCTGCATATGTATTAGAAAGTAGCGAGGATGAAGACAAAATATTTTTGCAAATTGCAGTTGAAAGAGTTGCGGAGATTTTCCCATTTTCCTTTGCAATCGCTCACACTTATCTGGATGGCATCTGCGAACTCTTGCCATAAAATATCTTTGGGAAGTTTATACTCAGCGCAACCAGCATCCCATAAACTTCGCCGTACATCAACTTCCACGATAAGTTTGGTAGTATTTTCATGTGATTCCACCTTTTTGCTGTAGGATCTTTGTTTGGGTGTTGGTTTTCTCCCGGCTTTAGAGCCTGTTGACGACTAGGAGCCTATTGGCGACTGGCTACGAAACATCAAGTCAGTTGGCTCATAGCTGCAATCTATGACGCAGGTTTCATTAAGGGAAATGTCGCCATCCATTTTTTTATTTAATTTGATTTACTATTTTTTTTTTTTACTTTTGATTTTTAATATTATTAATATGAACTTTTGTTTTTTTTTTCGTTATTTATGGACAGTGCCGACAATATAAACATTTCTGTGACAATACATACTGCCATTGTCAGATGCATTAATTTAAACACATCTGCCAATAAAAAATTGGTTACAATGTCTTGCAATTATCTGACAATGGCAACGTAGGGTGTTCACACGAATGTCAGATGTCTGACAATATTATTGTCTTACAACGTACAGACAATGCTTTTTCTGACAATGTTGCAAGACAAAAGTTGTAAGTTCACACTGTTGTTAGACATTTTCTGAACATTTTTCTGACAATATTGTAAGATCTGACAACCGTCTGTACATAGCTTTATACTCCAGATAAAAAATATTTATCACAATAATAATTTTTGTGTGAAAATTGTTTATAATTTGTTTTCAGACAAATTTAATATCCCAGCAAATAATTAACCTCGATTTGGTAAGCAGTAACTGCATTTGTGGGAAGGCATTTTGCTGTGCTTCATGAAAGCATTCTTTTGTAGTAGTAAATAATGCATACAATCAAGCAGTACAGAATGCATATAATGAAGCATTAATGTTGTCAATACGCAAAAACTCGCTTCTCATTACCTACCAAGCGCTTTTCAACAGCTTTTTTCTGCTTCTTTAAGGTGGTTAGTAATGATATGTCATTGTATAAAAGTAATGAGATTAGTACTTAAATAACCACTTATATGGTAATGCTTTTCTACACTGGGATGTTTAAGCATGCTAAATCCGTCCGAAGTAATCATTTATTTTTAACGGCGGTTTTAAATTGAAATCAAATTAAAAATATTAAAATAAAATTTTAGCTTGAAGTAACATCAATTTATAGAACTTTTTGTAAAGGGTGTTTTTTTATACAGGCAACACTTTAAGTTGGCAACGCTTTATTAACTGGCGGCCATTTTGTCAGCTGTCAAGTGATTTATGTTTAGTTTGGTTTGGCATTTCAACATGAATAGACTGACACCTGAACAATGCTTCCAAATTGTGCAAATTTATTTTTTGAAAATCATGATTCTATTCAAAATACGTATCGCGCATTACGTCTATTTTACGGTCAACATAATTGTCCATTGGATCAATTAATTCAATTAACTATGAAACGTTTTCGCACCACGTTTACTCTAAATGATAATATGCATCCACAGAAACATCGCAGAAGAAGTCATTGCTGCTGTAGAGCGTAGCGTTCCGTGCAGGAACTGTGGTTTCAACTAGACGGAGCAACATGTCACACAGCTCGTGCCACAATTGATTTATTGAAGGAAACGTATGGTAACCGTTAACGTTTCGGACCCTCGAATTGGCCTCCAAGATCGTGCAATTTGACGCCGTTAGACTATTTTTTGTGGGGATATGTGAAGTCGCTAGTCTACGCCGATAAGCCCGAAACGATTGACCATTTGGAGGAAAACAATCTCCGCGTTAATGACAATATACGGCCACAAATGTTGAAAAAAGTCATCGAAAATTGGACTTCCAGATTAGACTACGTCCGAGCCAGCCGTGGCGGTCATATGCCAGAAGTCATATTTAAATTATTATGCCAGAAGATTACTTTCAGGTCAATTTAAAAAATTCATCTCTGTTTTATTCGACTTCAAAGTTTTATACCTCTATAAAAAACACCCCTTATTTATCATATTTCGAAATATATATTACACGACTTAAAAATATAAAAATACACTCAAAAATTGCTGTCGTCTATTAGAACTTAAAAACACGACTATTTTGGAAAACAAACATTTTTTCCGGTTTTATGATAATTAATTGGGTTAAGGGTTCTGATAATTAATAATGTTTGCAAGAAATCATATTAAATAGTTTTAAATTCGTAAAATACATAATTAAAGAAAAAATTTTTATTTGCTCCACAAATAGTTTAATACAAAAAGCTTGATAAATCATAAATAATAATAACACAGTTCAACAAAATCAAAAAAATTTTATGTAAAGTCAGCTATAGTTAAAAAAATATTTGCAAAAATTTTTTTTTTTTTGGAAAATTTATATTTTTTGATAAATTCCACAAACACCAAAACTCCGTTTTAAAAGGTTAATATATTTCGAAATAAATTTCAGTTTTAAGTTTGCATTGACTCATACGATTTTTTGGGTGTATTTTAAATAAAGAACATCAAAATCTCTTTTCAAATGACTTTATTTATTTGTCTTAACTTAAGTCTAACAATGACGGCCGTCCATTTTTAGGAGGGTACACTTCATTTATATACTATCCGAAAAGTCAGGGTAATAGCGTTGGACTTACACTGACATCTGTTAGTTCAGTGTCATATACACTCAAAAAATAAGTTAGTAGAAAAGTTAGTAAAACGTCTTGTAAATCAGGTATACTATTTTTTAGCAAAATTTTTTGCTAAAATCGTGTTTTCAGCTAAAATTTTTGTTATACTTGTTCAGCACTTCATGCTTTACTAATATACTAATGTTTTACTAATTAATTTTGCTAAAAAAAAAATTGTGCTGATAAGCACATTAATAGTGTGGACGACAACCAGATTGAAAGATATACGCAGAATGAAGTAGATGTCGCGGCATGTCAAGATGTAGTAGAGAAGAGGAAAATGAAATGTAGACAGAGTAAATTGAAAGACAAAGACACACAGACAGAGTAAATTGAAAGACAAACCAAACATCTTAGGTAGATTTTTTTATGGTTCCTTTTTCTTATTGCAAAAAGGGTTGTTTTTTTCGTTTCGTTTGTTTTTGTTTATTTTTTCATTTCGTTTCTATAATTATCTTCGGCAGTTGCGATAGCATCATTTAAACGTTAGCATCATTTAGACAACCATTGATGTAAGTAATTGAAAGACAATTTTTGTTATGTTATATATATTTATTTCTATATATTTTCAGATATTAAATAAATTCATGTCGTCAATGTGGAAAATGAAAATTTTTATACTTCGTTATTATAGTTAATTATTTTTAAAAGAATCACTAAAATATGTTTTATGATTTTCAGCAAATAAATTAACTAAATTACAATTTTTCTACAAATTTTTTGCGTTTTTTTCAGTCTACTAAAATTCAGCAAAAAATTTATTAATTTTTAGCAAGGCTTTTGCATTTCTAATCTACTAAGTGTTAACAAAACTTTTGCTGAATCTACAAATTTTGTTGCTAAAAATCAGCTCGCTGATTTTCAGCAAAAGATTTTGCTGACATTAGCAACTTTTTTGCAAGCATCCTCCTGACTAAAATTTTGCTGGCTCAGCAACATATTTTGCTAACTTTACAAACTTTTTTTTTGAGTGTAGTTCGAATCTTCAAAATTCAACAATCGTCTCAAAATGGACAAATAGACAAATAGACAAATAAAGAAAAAATAAAGTAATTTCAAAAGAGATCTCGATGATTTTTACTTAAAATAGACTTAAAAAAATTGCTTAATTCAATGCAACCTTAAAATTTAAATATCTTTTTATTTTGACCTAACCTATTAAAACGGAGTATACCACAGGATGCTACGACCGAAAATTAAGTTTACGTGTAGCAACAACATTAGACAAAAGGTCCGTTTGTTCAAAAAAAGATAGGAGCAAAAAGGGAAAAAACATCAGCTTCGGTTTCCTGGTAAAACCATTGATGCTAGGAACTTGAGATTTGGTTTGTGAGTTTCTAATCCGAAGTACACTCACAATATTTTTTCCGTAAAGACTACCGAATATATACATTAAATTAACTGAAAATCAGTTAAAAACAGGACTACTTACTTTTCGTTCAAAACAATTGTAATTTTTAGTTTATTTTCAACTGTTGAAAAATTAATTGACAAAATCCATAAAAACAACAGATTGTTTTCGTTTATTTCAATACTCAATATAATATAACAAGTTTTTGTTTTAAAAAGAAAATTTTAACTGAATATTTTAACTATTACGGAAAGTCCGTTTTTTGTTTATTTTTTATTCGTTGAATAACATACAGAACGTTAAAAAATATATTTCTTTGGTAATTTAACTGTAAATTCCATTGAAACAACTTTACCGATTAAACTTTTAAATAACTTTTGTTTTTTTATGGAAAAATTCTTGTGAGTGTAGACATCTGTATAGAGTGGTATTTTAAAATTCTATCGGGAAGTGGCATAAAGGGTAAGCGTTTCGGCCTGTACCAATCCCTTTAGTCAGAAATTTAAAATTTAAAATATATGTTTCTTCGAATATGCACTAGCCCGCTTATATGACACTTTTTGGATTGATGGCCAGAAACGTGGTAAAAGAGGGATTATAGGAATAATAATGTTATCAACTAAGTGTGAATGCAAGATTGAAGCAAAAGAAGACGTCAAAAAAAACATGAAAAATTTAATAATTCAATAAAATAAACTAAATTGAAGTCAAGCCCAGTTAAAAATGTTTCTTTTTTCTAAATTTGGTGTTGAACACGACAAGAGCTACTTAGCTTTGCTTCCAGAGAAAGAAAAATGCCGAAACAATCCATAAATTGTCAGTATACTAAAAATGGAAAATTCCTGTTTCCGGCTGGGACGAACATTGGAAAAACACATTCCATAGCAATATTTTTTTATATTTTTTATTAATTAATAATCATATAATTACAAATTATTTACTATTACCCTAACCGAGCACTAGCTACTATGGCCTTCGGCGCGTTATAGCGAAAACAGACCAGTGCCTCTGGTGGGAATCGAACCCAAGACCCCCGCACTGATAAGCCAGCACGCTACCAACTAGCCAACCGGGGCGCACATCCATAGCAATAATAACGTTGGTTATTTTGCCAAAAATTAGTTATTCTTGTTTCCGGCCAAATAAAAAATACCTTCTTGGAAAATTTTGTAATTTTTTTTGGCTAATGTTAAGAAACAGCTGTTTAGCCAAAACATCTAAATTTTTTCTGTGAACAAGTTTGTTTAGGTTTTACATAAATGTGTTTAAGAATCGTAGTCTGAACTTCATATTAACTTAACATATGAGTGAGTACCTAATGTATTTAATATTTTAATTTACTAAAATAAAAACGGATTTTATTTAGTTAATTAAAGTTACATGTTTCTTTAACATAAATATTAAAAGTAAAATATTTATGTAGTTTTATATTCTTTGTTTCCGTTCTTCGTTAAATGGCTATTGTTATTTCCGTTTTATGTCAACATAAGTGTAAATGCATTTATGCATATGCATGTGTGTATGTAAGTACGCATTATAGAAAACATCTAGATTTTACATTTCCGTTTGTAGTTAACTTTCTAATATTTCTAACACTATTAACACATATATACACATACATAAACTTATACATATGTTGTTTTCAAATCCTACTGTCCTGTTACAGGAAAAAGTATGTCGTATCAATGTCAAACTTACACTATTTGTTATCCTATATGATGCGAACAAAAAGTGATAAAAATTTTATAATTTTTCCTAAAAGTGGGCGAAAAAATATGCCGCCAAAAAGTCGTGGATCATTTTTTTTTTTTTTCTTTCTTTAGTCCTATTTTCATCCATACATGATCTAGAAACTAAATCCGCTATCATATTAGAGTTACCACAAAATTGCATTTATATATATTCCAGAGCACCGTGTAAAATGCATCTAATTTGCAAAAATCTAAATTATTTACATACAAAGATAATGTACTTGGCAAAAGAAAAAATTTGATACCCATATTGCCCTATTTAAAACGAAGAGTTACCACCCCATTGCATTTTTGTCAAAACGCGAACTAGCAGGAATTTCAAAAAAAGCTGAGACCCGTATTTAATTAAATCGACTAAAGATTAAAATATGTTAATTTGGCATTTTTATTACAATCAACCCCGAGCAATAAATTCAAAAACCGTTTTTTTTTTACAGAATATCCTTAAAAAAAGGACATGATGATCGACAAATTGTATACACAGTTGGACGCGCCTTAAAACAACCTTTCTTATGATACCCATATTGTATATGTTGGTAAGGAAACAGATTCTTAAATTAACAAAACATGCAAAAATGGACCCTTTTTCAAAATGGTCCAGCTCACGAGAGGTCATAGCTAGAGCCAAAATATTTTAGATGTCATCATAAAAAATACCAATGTTCATTTTGAGGGGGGTACATCGAGCACTATTTTTGGTGAGTCGCTCTACTATATATAGCCAAAACCGTGATAAAAGTATGATAATCGAATTAGTTATATGAGTTGACTTAACGACAAAAATGTACACATGCATAGCATATGTCTTAAATAGGAGAAAACTTACTTAGTACCTTGTTTTTGGCTATAATTCAGAGACCAATACCACCCTTATATGGCTATAATTCAGAGACCAATACCACCCTTATCTGACCAAACCGTTGATGCTAGGAACTTGCAATTTGGCACATGAGTTTCTAATGAGAAGTAGTTAGACATCTGTATATAGCGGATTTTGGAAATTCCATCGGTGGGTGTCATAAAGAGTAAAAGTCTTCCCTTGGCGGCCTGCCCAAATCCCCTTTAGTCAGAAATTTGAAAATTAAAATATATGTTTCTTCGAATATGCACTACCTCGCTTATATTATACTATTATATAAAGCGAGTAATTTAAATTTTGGTATGTGGGTTCCTTATCACGAAAAGTAGGTCGAAAAGGTTGAAAAAGTCTAACCCTTGGCAGCCTTTAAAAACCGCCCAAGCTAGGAACTTAAAATTTGGTATGTGGGTTCCTTATCAAGAGTAGATATCTGTATAGAGCGGACATCTGTTTTGACATGATTTTTGGAAATTCCGTAGAGGAGGGGAAAATCTCACCTTTTTGCTTAATCTGGAATAGACGTCTGTGCAGAGCAGATTTTTGGAAATTCTGTATGTGGGTACTTAACACTTGCAGACATCTGTATAGAGCGTATTTTTGAAAATTTTTACGGGAAGTGGAAAAATGGTAAAAGTACTTCCCCTTTGGCCAGAAATTTGGAATTTAAAATTTATGTGCAGAATCTTGGTAAAAATAGTGGTTAAAGTATGTAAATCTAACCCTTCTTTAACCGCTTAAGGGATGCTCTTGAAATATGGTATGTGGGTTCCTGATTCCGCGTATACATCCCCTTAGAAGAGATTTTTGGAATTACAGGGAGGAACAAAAATAGGACTTCCTGCACATACGATTTAGGCAAAAAGTCTGAAATTTAAAACATTTTTTTGAAGTTTGGGTTTTAATAAAATCTTGGTATAAATAGGGTTTAAAAAAAGAAATTCCACCTTTAATGACCTATGGAATCCCATTAAGGTAGAAGTCTGAAACTTTAAATACCAAAAACATCCACTTAAAAAGGATAAACTAATTTATTGAAACAAATTCCTTAAAAAATAATTAATTTTCAATCCTAATATTTTCCGATGTATAAAACTACCGGCAAAGAATTATCGGGCTTTTAAGTACGTTTTTACATAGAAATATTTAAATAATTATGAAGAACACGATTCAAGGAATATTTTATTCCAAACTAATTCGAGTTACACAATGAAACTTTCTGGATCGATAGAAAAACATCTAAAAAAAATTTGGTCGATTTTTAAATAAACTGAGTTTTGTATTACACTAGAAATTCTAAACTAGTTCATAAAATAATATTTTGATATGGTAAATTTTCTGGTATTTGCGAATTTCATATATTTATATTAGAACTGATATACTAGAAATATTTATCCACGCCTACTTCGTCTACTTTTTGGAAAAATCTTTTCCAGCTGCTATTATCATATAGGAGAAAATATGCCGTTATTTTATCATTGCTGCGATATACTTTTTTTTTTTTAGCTGGACAGTTGACTTTGAAAGCAACATATGCAAGTATATTAGGGTGGCACTTAGTTTATAGTTTTCAACATAAAATTAATAGATTTTTTTTGTAAACTATTTTAAGCATTTTCTCAACATTAAAACTATACCAAGTGATACCTTAGTGTGTAGACATACATATGAAGTACCTACAGTCATACATCAAAGCCAAGTGTTAGCTTTAAGGCTTAACAAAACTGATTGTGATCAAAGAAACGTAGTCAGTAATAGGTTGCTTTGTTGCAATATCACATTATATCACTTCGTGACTAAATATATTTTAAAATGTAGACTTTTAGACTTTTATAAAAGGCTTATCCATCTACACACACATACGCTTATTTGCATATGAGTTATTCACAGGGTTGGCAATCAAAAGCTTTTCATGATAACCGCAAATGGCTATCACAGTTACATTAAGAGCTAAATGAAATTTTTAAAAAAGCGATTTCAATAAAGGCATTTGTTTTCTTGTATTACCAGATTTATTTCGGCGCAGTGCGATAAAGCCATGGATTACTTTTAGACAGAAAAACTTTCCTCAGCGAAGCAGAGAGTGGGACATACTGGAGGAAAAAACCCCTAAGCCCGGCCGAAGGCCTGCTATGCAGGAAAACTTTGCTCAGCAAAGCCACTTACTTATTTATAGATTACGTTGCCCCCACCCAACTCGCTCCAGCGATTGTACCATAACTTTTCAATAATTCGCAATGACAACTCATTATTTTGTCACTATGTAACTAATACACAACATGGCTTTCTTTCCCATTTGGTTGCAAAACGACCATGACCTTATTTCCCAATGAGTTGGAAAAGACGCCATATGGCATTATTTCCCATTTTTTTGAGAAATAACACCATATGGCCTTACTGTCCTTTGCTTTATCGCACTGCGCCATTTATTTCACTATTTTACCGGTTTGATTTTGAAATATCTTGGAACTAAATTTAAAATAACGCTAAAATACCGAAACGCCGATTTATAATGGTATTTTGTTGATATATAGCAAAAGTTAGTAAGCCAAATTTTCAAATTAACCCTGTAATATTGGTAGACAATGACACTATTGGAATCGTGGTTTTAAAATTATCCTATAGGCCTTGATGTGATAGGCAACTACCGTTATAATGAAAATTTAGCCGGTCGTGGTAGGCAACTACTGTTATATGTTTGAAAAATTTGAGTTTGCCAACCATGAATATTCATGATGTGTGTGATAAAAATTTACATACAAACTCACATACAACCATACATCCATCTCTTTGTACATATCATGGATAAAAAAGGTCAAAGTGGCATAAAGAACAAATAAAAAAAAGAAAAACTTGATAGTATGATGATATGATTTAATATCATAAAAATTGCATATAAAAACGGAGGGTGTGTGTTTTATACGAGTTGTAGTATAAATAAAATGCTTTAGACAATTTTACAAAATGTTTTAAGACTCCTTAAGGCGTAGTCAATATAATTGATTTTGCTTTTTTTTTTAATTAAAAAAATACTTTTTTTTTTGTTTTGCAGGTTAAGTTTTTTTTTTTTTTTCATAAATATAGAACGATATTTTGATTGACGCACCGATTTGTATAGAATATAACTAGAACAGTAATTATGAGATGTGCTTAATTAAGTTGGACTAAATATGTCTATGGACGTTAATATTGTTACATACACTGCGGGAAACGAAGGGTCGATTGATCCAAAGTGCCAAATCTGTGATATATGATTTGGGGGCACGTCACGAAACTGGTGAAACCAAAATTGTGGTGCACCAAAAAGTGTTAATTTTGGTGAAATGACCAATCACGTGACTATAGTTATGGTGACAAAACATTCACTGGTTGCTACCAGATATATCAAGTAACTGGAGAAAAAGTAACATAACATCAAAGTGTACTGAAGCAACTAGGGCCGTTGCAGTTGAAGTTATTACTGGTCATTGAACGGGTTTAAAACCATTAGCAGTGGATGAAGACATGACAATGAGTGCCAAAGGATTCAGTCACTTGACTGCTACACAGCAGACATAACACTGAAGGAATTTTATATGCACCGACTATGTGACAGTAGAAACGAAGACGTAACACTCCACTGGTTTAAAAGAACTGAACACGGAACTGTGACCAGGGTTGCCAGATATGGAGATTTCTCGCCAAACGTAGCGATTTTAAACTTAGTTTTTTGTTGGGTATAGACAAAGCTAATTATAAAATTGATTTTTGTTGTGCCTTTTTTAAGTTTTTTTTGAACAGGGGGTAAGACACACTGTTTTGGAAAAGTGCAGTGATTGTTTCTGGACGGGCTATTTAGCAACTTCCCCTTGCTAATTCCCCTTAGACCAGTGCAGTGGTACGTCTCAAAACTTTTTCAGTCAAACAGAACACATTGCGCTTAATATGTGACTACTTTTCGTTCAAAAATTATTCTCCAGTTCTAAGATACGTACACCTACACCAGTCACGTGATAATTTTTCCCACTGGTTGTGTTGCATATCACATAAATCCTTTAATGGTCATACTTTGACACTACCTACTTCTAACTTGTCCCGTAGTATATTCATTTCAGTCTGTATGGTTACCTTGATCAAGTTATTCGATACTGTGTGACGTACTCAGTGCTCCACAGGTAGCAAATTGTCACCTCCTATGACAAGAACTTGTTAAAAGTACCGGTCACTTTCATATAACAGAACCGAAACTAGGACAGGTTCATACACACAAAGTTCTAGTCACATGATATTATTTATAATTATTACAATAGTTGACAATAAAATACAATTTAATTGTTTTTTCCCTTTACTTTTCAGATTATATCTCGAGTCAGAAGCAACCAATTGTACTCTTCGTAGGATCAAGCTTTTAACCAAAAATACGAGCAACACACAAAATGTTTTTCTCGATTATGTATTTGGCATATTTTAAAACAAAATCAAATTCTTTATTATCTTTCATTTTGCAGAAATCTGTTTTGAATTTTCAAAAATTTAGAGATATGTAAAAAACTCAGGACCATAATTATTTCAAAGGGAGAAATACAATTGATAACGCGTACTTTAAAATTTGCATTGCAATATTATGAATGTCCTCAAAATAAATAAATAAGTATTGTATCATAGTTAACCGAAATGGCTCCAAAATTGCGCATCCTCTAAAATGTCTGTACTAAGTTTAAGCATTTTTTTGACAGTCACGCCTGTTTTAAAGTAGGCGGTAGGTAGGTTTCTAATATCGATCCAGAAACTCTCCTCGTGTAACTCGGATTAGTTTTGAAAGAAAGATTTGGCTAAACTGCAATTTATGAGGCGTTCTCAAAAAAAGTAGTTAGTGCCCTTAAGAATTTAAAAATTAAATTTTTTTTCTATTTCGATTAAGGAAGCCCCAGGGCCAAAGAACCGGTGTGCGTAGTAACATACAAGTGTAGATACTTTGACACGTAGCAGCCTCTACACCTGTTTACAAATTTTGCCTGCAGCGTTATTTTCGAAAACACTTACAAGTGCATCGAAATCACAACAAAATACAGTTTTTTTGATAAAATCGCAAAATGGAAAAACTTTACTCAGCGAAGCCGCTTAACTGCCTATCACATAAGAGAAATCCCTTAAGTCCGGCCGTAGGACGGTCACGCAGGAAAATCTTCCTCAGGGAACCCGGGCTTTGGACGGATTGGAGGAGAAAAGCCTTAAGCCATTACATTTTGTACTATTACCTCCACGTGGCTATCCCTGGGCAATGCCAACTAAATAGCAACTAAAAAGTCATATTTTCATGTAAAATTCAATATTTGGACAGTAAATGTTACAAAAATAACCAAAAAAAAAAAAAACACTAAAAAAGCTTCTTCCCCATTTTTGTACTTAGAATAGCTCTAGAGGACGCTACGTATTTCGTTTTTAGTTCCAGAGAGGGTCTTATTTCGTATTTTTTTTTTTTGAGGAACGCAGTTTTGCCAAATTTCTTAATACTCTGTAATTTGCTATATAACTTTTGACTACTCAATCAAAGCCAAATTTGACTAAAACAACAAATTTTTCAGGAAACACAATTCTGGTATCGATAGCTTTTCGGAAAATTTCAAATTAGAATCGTTTGTTTTCCAAACCGTATTTCGATTAAAAAATGTCGCTTTCACTGTATCTTGAGTGTTTATTTTACCATTATTCCTAATGACCAGTGACCGGAAGTTCATGCACATGCATATTTTTTCCTTAAATCTGGAAGAGGGCAAACAAAATATCTTTGCGAATTAAAGAAAATTTTTTTTTTTAAAGAGAAGCAACACTCAGGAAGTTCTTCCTATTAATTAATGTGTTGCTTTCTTTGGAAAGGAGATAGTGAAGAGATGAAAGGTGTTGAAAGATGAAGGGCTTCAAACATGGCAACACTGTAATTGCGCGAAATGATAAGTCTTAGAACAGTTGTTGCTCGCCACACCGAAGGTGGGCGCTGAGATACATATAAGTGATAGAAAACTCATACATATTATTTTTTTAAATTTATGTTGTCGTCACCGGGAATCGTACCCGGGACCATCTGTGTAACAGTCCAACGCGCTAACCATTACACCACAACGCCCATGCATATTTTTACATATTTTGCTTGAATTGCATATTTTTAATGCATATTTTTACTTATTTTGCTATAAATGCATATTTTTATTGCATATTTTGCTTTCTAGTTTCTCGTATTTTTTTAGTTTCTATTTTTCTTAGTTTCTCGTAAAAAAATTATTTACAAAATGTTTATGATTTACGACAATAAATAAATTATATTTCGTGGGTACTGTAACAATTTTTATTGGATGATGTTGTTAACCCTACAAAGGCTGTCTATAATTAAATAATTTTTGACACAGTGTTCCTTTTTCGACCCAGTCATTTTACTGGAGAACGATAATGAATTTATTTAAAAACTTTAAAACTATCCAACATCTTGACTGCAATCGTAAATAAAAGAAATGTGAAAAATTGTTATCCAGAGCTGCCAAATAAATAATAAATTTTTGACCTTTTTTTAATTTAACTTTTTCAAAAACTACTTAAAAATATAAAAAAGTAATGTTTTAAATTTTTGATTTTTATGTTGATGAAAAAATATGAAAATGTATTTCTATGCTAGAAATTAGTTTGTATATAATTTTCAAAAATCTAACAGATCGAACGATGAAGTTTTCAAATACACAAAACTTATTTCGTTTTCTATCAAAACATTACTAATGGATGGCTTTTATTGAAATGCTACTAAACTTATAAAAATTATATCGTCATGGTTGCCATAGGCATTTTAAAAAATGGTCAAAAACTGAGGTCCTTTTTCCAAAAATTTTTAAAAAATTGGTTAACTTAAAAAAACTAATCTTAGAATAAACATTTGTTTACAAAACTATACAAAATTAAAATTTTTAAAATATTTTCAACCGTTTAGGATTTATATGCTGTCAACATTTCTAGTTTGTTTGCCAATATTTCCACTAGAGTGCGCTTCAAGAAAAAAAATTACAAAAATTACATTTTTCTATATACCTGGAAATTTGTTTGCCATTAATGAGTTAATGAATTTTCGAGTATAAGCAATGAAGTTGTACTAGAACTCGTTTATCGAAACTTTAAAAAAACGAATGCTAGTTTTATGAAATATCATGACAAATGTCATTGAATTGATTCAAATTTTAATTGACACAATGAAGAAGTTTTTTTTTTTAATTCTAGTTTCATAAAAAGTATGAACCTTTTCATCCATTTGAAACATTTTCTCATTTACTATAATTCAAATTGTGACTTCAGTTCAAGGTCTCTTAGAATGCCAGCGGGATATGTTTAAAGAATTTTGTCTAAACTTAAAAATTACTTACAAGGGAGATATCCCAACCCATATCCCAACTGCATATTTAAATAACCTTTGGATATGCTGTAGTTGAGTAAAAAATAGACACGTTTATTTAAAAAAATGGGGCTAAATATTAATTTGTTTTTTTTTATGAAAACATGCCTTAAATTTACGAAAATTTAATTTTATTTCCACAAAAATTTTGATACCCTAATTGTCATTGTCGAGGATGCGGATGAGGCCCTAGTCTCCACAGGGAGTTAAGCGGAGATGAAGAAAGAAGAAGAGGTCGCCGATTAGTCACTAACATATTTTTTTATTCTCTACAGCATATTTATATCTGCGGTTCCGAGTTGGGACACCTTTAAATCTTAGCAGTTTTTAATAGAATTTGTGTCAGATAAAGTTGTTAATATTTCAAACAAACTTTTTATCTTCATTATCGTTTACAATTCCAGTTAAACCATACTCAAATAAATATATAAAAGAAAATGTCAAACAAATTTATAACCTTCTAACATTTTACTAAACTACAAAAAGCCATTATTGAATTTAGCTGGTAAGGTAGAAGGGGGAGGATTCACCATCGGTTTCGGGAGGTTTCGCTGGTAGGGTAGAAGGGGGAGGTTTCGCCTTCAAGATGTCGAAGCATTGACATTAATTTATAATATTAACACAATTTTTTCAGATTTTTTTTGAAAAGTGTGAGTGGCTGAAGTTGGGTAGTTTCATCAGAAAAAATTGGTAGTACGTATACGTAATATTAATTCGTTACATGGTTATATGTGTTGAACTGGTTAAACGTAGTGTATGTTGCAACATACAAAATATTCAGAAATCACATTTAAATATGGTAGTATTAACCGAATTTATTGGTTGAAGCCACCAAAATACACTTTGCAATTCGGTTGGCACTTTATCTTTCTGTGTGTATCGATCTTTATGATTATTTAATAAAAAATATTAGTTTTCCATTAGAACCGTTATATTTATAGCTGACAAATGTGCAACATCAACTAGGCGAATTTACCCCATAGCTGGGACAGTTTAACTGATTTGAGTTACTTTAGAAATCTTAATAAAAAAGAAATAAAGGGTCCGCCATCTAACGTTTATTTTTTTAACTAATGCTTATTTCGTGAATGGTAACACTTAGCTCATGTCTGATTTGACAGATAATTAGTTTTATCCTTCCGCTGAACGAATATGGTCCGTATGTTCGTTATCTTGTGAAAAAAGTGAAAGAAACTGGTATCCTCATCGATAAACCAAAGCGTGAATAGCCAAAAACAGTGCGTACACCCGAGAATATTGATGCTGTGGCAGAAAGTGTGCGTAAAGCGCCATCAACATCAATTCACCGTCGTTCTCAACAATTGAACATTTTGGAGACATCATTGAGACGAATTTTGCATAAAGACCTTGGTATGACGCCATACAAAGTCCAATTGGTTTAGGAGTTCAAAAAAAAAAAAAGTTATTTGGCGGACCCTTTATAAGGAATACTGATAATTTGTATTTTAAACATAAAAATTAAAGTTGAGATGTGTAAAATATTAGATCAACAAGAATTTTTCCAAAAAAAAATATTGATTGAGTAACGCTCTAAAAAAACAAAGTGTCGAATGCTCTCTCTTCTACCCTACTTGTTGTAACAACATAAAAGTTTCAAATATTCAAATCAATATAAATATTATTACATTTCTATTTCTGCACTTAAACAATCAATTTTTCAATATATCAATATAGTTTATGCGTAACTTTTTCATGGCAGATTGAAAGTTCGATATGAACTTTATGTTAGCAATGCAGATATATATTAGGATGTCCCTTAAAGGCGAATTGTCGATTTTCAATGTGGGGCTAACCAACACAAATTTTGTTTTAAAAAGTCTAAATTATCGAATTTTATACATACTCGTAGTATTCTTTGGGAGTTCAAAGTCTCTGATTTTTTATTAAATATCCAAACAAATTTTAAAATTTGACTATATCTTCTGATATATGAAACTGGGCTTATGTCAAAATTTTTTCAATACCTTGAAACAAGATATATTTATATAGGTAGTCTTAGTAGCCCAGCTGTTTATCTTCCTCTTACCTGGTTTTGACATTTCTTACATGGTTTTGACAGTACAAAGACTGTATCTTGAGTATTTTGAAATGTCAAAACCCTGTTGTTTTTGTATTGTTTGTAGTTGTTTGTTGTAGTTGTTGTTCTAGTAAGACTACCTATATAAATATATCTTGACCTTGAAACTGATATTATTTTTCAATAATTTTAGCAATTTTTGTATTTTAGAAAAGCGGATTATATGTTTGGATTGACAACCCTTCAACTCGGAGGTGTGCACAATTTTAGGGCCAAAGGTCTACATTTCTGTATGTTATCGTAAGACAAAGTTGAAAAATTTCAAAAAACCGTTTGAAATAAACTTAATTTGTTTTTTTTTTTTAGTTTTTTTGTTTGGGGCTTTAAACTTTTGGATTTCATTTGGTATTACATCTATCTCCCAACACTTGATAGATTAATTAAACATGTACTTTTTTAACCTGCCATCATTCAGAAAATAAATACATGGTAGTCGAAAATTGAAAATGTTGTTAAAAATTAGTTACAAATAACGTTGAAGAAAAAGCAATAAAATTAGCAGAATCATTTTGCTAATTATTAGTAAAATAAAAACAGCAAAAAAAATCGTAAAATCTACTTAATTTTAGTACAATTTTTTTGTTGTTTCCATGAAAATTAAGCGGCATCTATTGGTGAACGTTTATAAATAATAAGACAACTAAAATACAGCTCTGTACTTATAACATAAATAAAATACAGAGTTTAATCTGTCTTTCATGTTTTGAGGGAAAACGGAATAAATTTTGGAATATTTTAGACGTTGTGTATTTGAAATGCTCATCGTTCGATAGGTCAGATTTTTAAAAATCTTATACAATACAATTCGGTTCAAACCGACTAACGAATATTCGGTAAAGTGTCGAATACACTATTAGTGACATCTCTAATTATTATTTGTGTGTGTGTGTCTTGTTATTGAAAGGTATTACAAATACATACATAGTTATACCATATCAATACCACCTTACAACTGTTGTATGATAGTGATGATGTGTAAATACTACATTGTCTACTAAATTGGCTTCATTACCACCAGACAATAATAGTAACCGTATAGATTTCCTAGAAGGTTGAAGCAATTTTGTGAGAACTCAATCATATGTTAATTTATTTTTTCTAACTAACATTAACTAAATTAAGGTCATTTAAAAAATAGTTATTATTTTAATTTTTCTAAATAACTGATGTTGGGGAAAGCAAGACTATTAAGAGTTTCGGTCATATTATATTCGCTATCAGCAACCCCAAATCATTCCCAGCTTATATAACAAAGATCAATTAGATGCAATTAAAAAAATGATGTCCGCCATATTGGATCCACCATTTAACGATTTTCAATTATTACTTTAAATTATATATCAAAATCCTACACTCAGGGAATTTCTTCTGTAAACATTTGTAGTTGTTTGTAAAGTATATTTATTGTTAAGTGAAAAAACAGTCAGTTGTAGATGAAATTAAATTTTTCACTACATATGTAGTTCATTTAAAAAAAAAACAATCCACATAAAATTACTGTATTTTGATTTTACATTCATTTTATGCAGACGTTTTTTTATTTAAAGAAAATATAACAAATAAATGTTTGTTTATTTTTTGCTGCATTTGTGGTTAGTTTTTATTACAATTGTGGTTAATTTTTTGAACTGTAAACAACAAATGACATTGTTAATTGAATTTACTGAAATATAAGTCATACTTTTTTCAAGTGAAATTTCGTTTGTTTTTAACTACATTTGCTGTGGTCTTTGAATACATAGTATTCTAAGTGTATGAACGCTGACTCAAACTACCCATCAAAACATTTTATTATGGGTTAAAAGATAACACAAAAATATTCCTTTAAATATTAGATGTCATCGAAGCCTCTATCTACCCCACAAAAATGTATGTCACCTCAATTTTTATTTTTTTTTAATAATAATTTTTTATAATGAAAATGAAAATTATTCAAGTTCGAGGCCATACTCTATATTTCTTTGTTAGGATATTGTCCTAACAAATAATCTATAGAGTTTTTTGTTTTCAAATTTATTATTTGACCCTTTCAGGAATGTGTTGATAGATCTATTTCGGGAATTTTTTAGGTTCCCATCATCAGAACACGTTTTGAAAGCGGTAACAATCCCATGCTAAACATCAAACATTCATATAAACTAGTTTACTCACCACATGAGAACTAATATATGAGCTTGAAGTTAAAGATTATAACCATTGATCAAAAAATAAATTGAAAACTTGTTTGGGATTTGAAAAAAAAAAAAAATAATATAGAGGAGGTACGCGCCTCATCACCAAAAGGGAAGACGGGACAAGGATGACGGGGGAGGGGAAAGCAAAGGCGCCGAGAGGGCAGAGGGCAGAGGGCAGAGGGCAGAGGGCAGAGGGCAGAGGGCAGAGGGCAGAGGGCAGAGGGCAGAGGGCAGAGGGCAGAGGGCAGAGGGCAGAGGGCAGAGGGCAGAGGGCAGAGGGCAGAGGGCAGAGGGCAGAGGGCAGAGGGCAGAGGGCAGAGGGCAGAGGGCAGAGGGCAGAGGGCAGAGGGCAGAGGGCAGAGGGCAGAGGGCAGAGGGCAGAGGGCAGAGGGCAGAGGGCAGAGGGCAGAGGGCAGAGGGCAGAGGGCAGAGGGCAGAGGGCAGAGGGCAGAGGGCAGAGGGCAGAGGGCAGAGGGCAGAGGGCAGAGGGCAGAGGGCAGAGGGCAGAGGGCAGAGGGCAGAGGGCAGAGGGCAGAGGGCAGAGGGCAGAGGGCAGAGGGCAGAGGGCAGAGGGCAGAGGCAGAGGGCAGAGGGCAGAGGGCAGAGGGCAGAGGGCAGAGGGCAGAGGGCATAGGGCATATTTCATATTTCATATTTCATATTTCAGAGGGCATATTTCATATTTCATATTTCATATTTCATATTCATATTTCATATTTCATATTTCATATTTCATATTTCATATTTCATATTTCATATTTCATATTTCATATTTCATATTTCATATTTCATATTTCATATTTCATATTTCATATTTCATATTTCATATTTCATATTTCATATTTCATATTTCATATTTCACATTTTACATTTAAGTTTATTTACTCATAATTGGTAACGCAAATAGGCCAAATTGATTACATAATTACAGCCAGAAATTTCCTATGATCAGAAAAATCAAGAACAGGCAAAGTACTTTAGTTTTAATATTGTTGGTAGAAATTTAAATTAAAGCACTGGCAAAGTCCTTATTTAGAACGCTTTCCCAACGTGGAAAGAAAGTACTTTGTTAGTACTTGATTTATGAAATTTACAACCGTAAAAAAAATGCAGCAATAACAAATCCCCAATTTAGAACGCTTTCCCAACTCTGGCAAAATGTGCGTTGCAAGTAATTGTTTTATAAAATTGACAACCTTAAAAATAATTTAACACTGACAAATACCTAGTTTAGAACGCTTTCCCTACGTTTGCAAAAAAATGTTTTGTCCGGACTTTATTTATAAAATGTTTAGAACGCTCTCCCAGCGTTAACAAAGATTGCTTTGGTAGTACTTGATTAACTAACACAGTACAACCACTGTTGCCAGGTTTGACGATTTATCGTCATTTTGACGATTTTTAGTACCTAAATTACAAAATGACGATTGTACGATTTTTGCTTCCAATATGACGATTTTTTGACAAACGTTTAATATGTCAGCAAAACATGTTTATTTGCTATTATTAAAAAATCACCGGATCTTTTTTTGGATTTTTATTATTTCGTTAAAATTAAAAACTGTTTTTTATTGAAAGTTTAGCAAAAAAGTTATTTTGTGGATTCATGTTAGGTTTATTTTAATTTATTTTCTGCACTTAATAAAGGTAAAAACCACTGCAAATGTAGCTAAAAACAAATGAAATTTCACTTGAAAACAGAACGACTTACATTTTAGTAAATTCAACTAACATAGTCATTTGTTTTTTACTGTTCAAAAAATTAACTACAATTGTATCATTAATGAGTGGTTCAGTCAGTGCAGTAAAATATAAACAAACATTAATTTGTTTTATTTTTTTAAATAAAAAAAAAAAAAATACTGTACAAAATGAATGTAAAATCATAATACTGTAATTTAATGTGGTTTGTTTTTTAAATGAACTACAATTGTAGTCAAAAATGAAATTTCTTCTACAAATGACTGTTTTTTCACTTAAAAATAATGATACTGTATTACAACTGATACTGTATTATCCCTGAGTATGTGCTTACTTTTTTCATGGTTGGCAAACACTACCTTTTCATTATAATAGCAGTTGCCTGCCACAGCCACACCAATGCCGTTATGAACGTTTTAAATCTACGATTCCAATAGTGGCATGTGTCTTTGCAGGGTTTATTTCAAAATTCTACCCATTAAATTTTGTTACATCAACAAAATAACGTTATAAATCATCGTTTCGTTATTTTAGCGTTATTTTGACTAGTTCAAGATATTTCAAAATCAAACAGGTTAAATAGAAAACTAAAACCGTTTACTTAAGAAGAAACATGTCTTTAATGGAATCGCTTTCTTAAATTTCCATTCCGCTATTAGTGTTACTGTGATAGCCAATCGTTATTATGAAAAGTTATTGAATGCCAACCCTGCTTTTTTAATATTTATATTTTTATAAAGTTTAATTAGTGTAAGATTGAGATAAAAATAAACTATTTTTTTAATTAAAAAAAAAAAACATAAAAGTTTTTGCGAAACAAACATCGAGTTCGAATATTCTGATTTATAAATCCAAAAATAAATCCGGTGCTTAAAAAACAGGCCTAATAATAATATAAATAAAGTGTTTCAAAATGAAACTTCAGATATTCACAATTTATATTTGAAAATGGAAAAACATGCAGTTATAAACAATATTTAAATAAAAATAAATAATAATATAAATAGTAAATACAATAATAAATAATTTTTAGCAATATTAAAAACCAACCCAAAATGAAAAATATGAAATAATCAAAAATTTCATAATTTATTAAACTATGTCATCACATGTAATTCAATTTGAAACTTTAATTCGTTAATGTAAGTCCAAATTTAATAATTAAAGAAATATAACATTGTTAAAGAATTTCTAAACTATGTAAAAGAATTTAAGATTTAAAAATTGTGCTACTGAAGTGGTGTTTCGAAGTTTAAATTATAGAAAAGTGTAAAAAATCGTATTATATTATACCGATAGTACATGAGCACTTGTGAATTACATTATTATTCTTTTTTTTTTTTATTAAAACTTTATCCCACTTGTAACAAATATATTTTGTTTTGACTATTTTTTGACGATTTTTGAAAATACAATGACGATTTTGACGATTTTTATTGGAAAATTGGACGATTTTATGCTCAACATACCTGGCAACACTGAGTACAACACATGATTTTGGGACTCAATTCTGAGAATTGCACGTGAGAGTAGCCCCAAAAATATTTCATTCGTTTTGTCAAGTTGGGTACAGTAATAATTTAATGGTTATACGAATTTCTTGACTCAAGCGGATTTTTAGCACTTTTTCTATATTTTAACACGGTTATATCTCGTTATACGGAACGGAATATCTTTTTTGCGTCTGAAGCAAAGTTGTAGATATTGAATAGGAGAAAAAAAAAAATGCGGAGCAAACCTACCCGGAAAAAGATCATCCAGTGCCTTAAAAATCGCAAAAATTTTCTTTTTTTTTTACAATTTTTTAACCATTTTTCACCTTTTCTGCTCAATAACTGGATTACAAATCCACAAATATGCTGTTTTTTTTTTAAGTGTCTCTTTACAATACCGTAGGGACGCCGTCTGGTGTGTTCACACCAGCAAATGTATACACAATGACAAGTGTATATTACGAAAATATTTTATATCCACTCATGATACTAATGATCGGAAACTCCCTTTTGCATAATTATATTAAGTATTCTGACACAATTGTACTTGTTATAAATAACCAAATGCATTTGTGTCTTATCACATAACAGAAAAACCCACTATTACTAAGATAATATGGTTATGGAAAATCCCACTATTACCTAAATAGTCTTTTAGGTAGATTTCCCAGAAAGGATAACAATAAGTAAAGACAAAGTTATGGAAAATCCCATTATAATAATTGAAAATATTCCAAATTTTGTTTCCATGCATAGATACCATATAAAAATCTCATATTTTCTGTGTAAGAATAGCTGTAATATAAATCGGAATTTTTATATTCATGCAAAATAAAGTTTATAAAAAAAAAACAATATATTTGTGGATTTGTAATCCAGTTATTGAGAAAAAAAGGTGAAAAATGGGGGAAAATGGTAATTTTTGCGATTTTTAAGGCACCGGATGCACTTTTTCCGGGTAGGATTGTTCCGCCTTTTTTCTCCTATTCAATATCTTCAACTTTGCTTCAGACACAAAAGAGATATTCCGTACGGTATACTGAGATATAACCGTGTTAAAATATAGAAAAAGTGCTAAAAATCCGCTTTAAGCCAAAGAATTCGTATGGCCATTAAATTATTACTGTTGCCAACTTGACAAAACAAATTATGCAGAAGTTCTTATGTTTGGGGCTACTTTCACGTGTTATTCACAGAATTAAGTCCCAAAATCATGTGATGGAAAATGTTGTACTGTGTAAATTTTCAACAATATTTAAAATAAAACTCATATTTTGAAAAAAAAATTTCAAAGAACTTAAATTTGGTGTGGCACCGGCTTGGAAAAATAATTGTTTAAAATGATTATTAACAAATATACGTACAGGTAGGCAGACTAAAGTGTAAGACAAGGACACATATCTTAGGTAATTTTTTATGTTTCCTCTTTCTTAGTGCAAAAAAAATTTTTTATGTCATATTTTGTTGTTTTTTTCGTTTCGTTTCTAGAATTATATAAGGCTTCCTTTAAAAGATGCCATCTTTTAGACAATCATTGATATAAGTAAAGGGTCCGCCATCTAACGTTTTTTTTTTTCAACTAGTGCTTATTTCGTGAATGGTAACACTTAGCTCATGTCTGATTTGACAGATAATTAGTTTTATCTTTCCGCTGAACGAATATGGTTGTGTATACGCTTGAACAACGCTGGGAAATATTGCGACATTACTTTGAAAATCATGGTAATGTTGCAGAATGTGTGCGAAAATTGCCATTTTTCTTCGAAAATGAGCAAGGAGTGGCCATGTTGAACGAATTTTTGTTCACAAAAATGGAAGAGGAGGATATTGGCAACATTTGGTTTCAACAGGACGGAACAGGAAGCCATTGGTGAAATACAGCTGCACACAATCGATAATGTGCTTAAAAATTGGACCGATCGTGTAGGCTACTGCATGGCCAGCCGAGGCAGCCATTTGAATGTAATTATTTTCCATTATTAACCGGAAGGATTGAATTTTTTGCTAACTTTATTAACTTTTTTTTGAGTGTATTTAAATCTAAACTAACTAATATATCCGCCTTCCTATTATCCACTATTGCTCTAATCTCATGAACCAAATTTGTCATTAATGTGGTTAATTAAAATAAAATTTCACAAAAAACAAAGAAACTAAATTTAAAATTAGGTGTCGCAAATTTGAGTCGAAATTTTACACCAATAATAATACGGCATGACATCAAAAAAATTAATATGATTCTGACCATCAATTCTATAATTTTCGGACACGCTGCTTTGAATGGAGTACTTTTTGTCAATTTATGGTACAGTTTTTACTCAAAATAACTTTAAAGTTTTGTGCATTTTCATGGAGTTTGTTTTACATTTGTTTTTAAAACAAAATGTACAGGGGGAGTAGTAAACAAGACCGTACTTTGTCTTTTATACAATTTTGATATTATTTTTACTTAAAATAAAAATTATATCAAACTTTTATTACATTTTACTCTTGGCCAATTTGTTCAAAAGCTATCGTCAATTGTATTAAAGTTGTTTTGCAAATTTTTAAATTAGTAATTCACCCAGATAGAAAAATATAATCACGAAAGCGTTTTAAAAGCACTTAAAAAGTCTTTACAGCGTTTTTAAAAAATTCCGATTTACGAGTTTAAAGCGTTATGAAAACGACCCAAATAATAATCATGTTTTACGTTGTGAAGATGGTATTTTATAACGTTCCCCAAGCGCTGCCGAAACAAACTTTAAAATGCTTCTTTAACCGTCAAAAAAAAAAACGTTCGTATAGCATGTTTGTTTACAAATTAAGAGCGTTGTGGAAACGATCCATGATTTACCGTTTTAGGGTGGTATTTTATAGCGTTATCAAAATGTTAGAAAAACAAATTTTAAATTATTTTGCCATAGTTTTAAATACATTTGTGAGAATAGTTTTTCAAAAATATTTTATCTTGTATCAGACTGAATCTAAATTTTACACAGGATAAAAGCTTCTTTCGTTTCTCATTTTCTATTAATATTTTGTCATATTGACAAAGCCAATAATTGTATTAACAAACTTTTAACAGCTTAATTTTACAAATACAATGTATTTGATTGAAAATAATCCACATACATACCAATTAAAATTCTTAAATAACTAATTAAAATAAACATTTAAAGTTACATTGGAAATTAGAAGGAAAGAATTGAAAAAGAGATTTTTAATTAATCAATTTTATTAAAAAATTCATGTTTTGAGTTTGGAATTTATAATGCAATTAATTGAAATATAGATTTTTCCATTTCACCAAAAAACGTGTATTTCAAAAGCCATCCACAGAAATGGATTCCAGCCCTTTTTTTTATTAATGAAGACAATTTTGCAAAAAAAAGAATAGTGCTGGAAAAGCATTTTTTCGAACACTTCCAAAACGCTTTACACCAATGTTGTGACAGTGTTTTTTAAACTATCTGATGATTTATACATTTTGTAGTTTTTTTTTATTTTTTTTTTTTATTTTATTAATTAATAATCATATAATTACAAATTATATACTATTAACCTAACCGGGCACTAGCTACTATGGCTTTCGGCGCGTTTTAGCGCAAACAGACCAGTGCCGCTGGTGGGAATCGAACCCACGACCCCCGCACTGATAAGCCAGCACGCACGTAGGCCACGCTATGTGGGCGCACATATATTTTGTAAAAGAAGCAATGCTCATGTACTTTTTGCAAACGTTAGCAAAAAGCTTTAAAACAATGTTTTTAAAGTGCTTTTATTTCATAAACCGTTGCAAATTATGTAAGAAAAGTACTCCTAAAGTACGAACGTTCAAAAAGCAATCCAAAATAATGCTTTTGTAACGCTTTTATTAAATACCATTGGCAACTAACGCTCTGAAAATGCTTTTATTTTTCTACCATCGAAAACAAACGCTTTGACAGCGCTTGAGTTTTTGTACCGTCTCCAATTTCTACCTGGGCAGTTAAGCGGTTCATTATTAATATAGTACTGCTCATCACGTGGTGAAAGGTAAATATTTTACAAAAAAAAAGTTATGACCGTACTGTGCACTCAAAGGAAAAGCTTCATCATATATATAAAAACCTTCATTAATATGATCATGGTTTTTTTCCAATGAAATATTTCATAAACATTTATGAAACTGTTTCATAAAAATATTATTAATTTGATGCGTTTCGGAATTCCCCCCGGATCTAGCTAAATTTTAATATAGAAGTGAGTTTGTTCGTTTTGCCCTATCTCTTCCGGTTTTCGAGATATGGGCCATTATTATACAAAAATAAAAATATTGATGACATTTTTCTATGAAATTATGAAGAATGTTTCATATATACATATGTATGAAAAGTTTCAACATATTCATGAAAAATTCATAAATACAATTAATAGGTTTTTGTACAATGAAACTGTTTCATAAATATGATTAAACTTTATTAACTGAGTGTAGCTCCCACTGTTTTATGGTCAATAATGGCATGCAGTCGATTACAATATTCCACTCATTATTTTATAGTTTTTTGTTACGAAATTCTTTAATTTTTTTTACAAGAAAAAGTTTTTTTAATTTGCTTAGTAGTACCAAGTTGGTACTAAGATGGTACTAATAAAAATTTTACATGCTGCATGTAAATTAAAATTATTATTAAAGATTTTTTTTGTTTTGCATGCCACATGCATTTTCCGGAAATTTACATTAGTTTGCGTAATTTACTGTTTCAAGGAACCGAAAAAACTGCGATAAAAAAAAACATAAAACTGGAAAAAACGATGTTAACGTCAAGGACATTGTTTACATTTTTCTTTCTCTCATTCATTCAGTTATTTGCATAATTAAAAATGTTTTATATACGAGGGCGGTTCCAAAATTAGTGGACCAAACAAAGAAAACACAACAAATTTTGGGAAAAGTTTCTTTATTTTTCACATAATCTCCCTTTAGCTCGAAACACTTTTTCCAGCGATATTCATTAGCATCGATACCCTGTTCATAGAAAGAACTGTCTAGCTCCTTAAAATAGCCATCAAATACATACTCCACCTCTTCATTGTTGTCAAATCTTTTACCACCGAGCCATTTTTTATAATTTGGAAATTGCAAAAATCCGAAGCAATCCGAACTCATTGATTTGAAACAACGCTTTCTATTTTGCCAAATACGGCTTTTTATCTTTAATTTCATCACTTAAACGCTGCAATAAGTTAGTATAATACTCGCCTTTGATTGTTTTTCCTTTTTAAAAATAATCAATAAAAATTGTCCCATGCGCATCCCAAAAACACAGATGCCATGACCTTGCCTGCAGATGGAACTGTCTTCGCAGTCTTTGGACTCGATTCCCCCATTCCTGTTCACTGCTTTGAATGTTCCTTTGTTTTAGGTGTGAAGTGATGGTCCCAAACTCGTGGTGGCCCAAAACTCGGCTTTATTGCGGTGAAACATTGCCAAACACTCTATTGAAATATCTTCAGGACGCTGTTTTTGTTCTATTGTGAGCATTTGCGGCACTTATCTTGCGCACAGCTTTCTCATCACCAAATTTTTGGTCAATATTCGATGTATAGCACTATTTGAAATGGCTTCACAGAGAAAACAGATTCATTGTGACTACCGAATTTATTGTCAATCGAATGATTTGGTTATAGCACCCGAATTATTTGATTTTCGGGATTAAATGTATTCGTGGGTTTATTAAAATTTTATGCTCCAACCAAAATTTTGTTGTATTAACAGAATGTCTGTTGAATGTCTGGCGGTTGGCGAAAAATTCGGTAGTCACAATGAATCTGTTTTTTGTGTGTATCATTTCCAATACCATTTTGTGGATTTTCTTAACCGTTTTTGGCGTGGACACCTGAATTAGTCTGCCACCCAATATTTTATAGTCGTAAACGAATGATCAAACTCCCCCAGACTAGAATCTACTTCGGCTTTAATATTGGTTGGACTGCGACCTTTTAAATGAAAGTATTGACAAATTCACTGAGATCGTTTACTTATGATGGCTCCAAAAAAATACTAAAAACCTTTTCACCAAAGTAGTTTTTTTCAACCTATTGCCGCCATCCATACGTCAGGTCAGATAATTTTGGGACCGCCCTCGTAAATTGGCTTTTTTTTCTTGTAATAAAGAATCACTGGGCTGGGAAATTAGATGTGGTTTTGAGTTAACAAAATTTGAATTAAAATCTAAAATGATTTTCATATAAATGTAAATTTTAATGTTTGTAAACTTTGCCTATAAAAGAATTTCATTAAATTAATTAAACATTTCATAATATTAATACAATTATTAATTAAATGAAGTTTTTCTCTGATAAACGATGGATATATACAACCCTAACAACTTTAGTTTCGTAGGGCTAACAGGTATTCATGTGTTTAATTTTGAATTTGTTACAACTTCCGCAAAAATAGGTTAATTCGTACAAGTTTGGACTTTTCGGGAAGCATATTTAAGGGCTCTTTAAAACAGTCATAACCTTAAAGTAGTTCGTTTGCGTTAGCGCATGCGCAGTCATTAAAAATTTATCGGATTTTGCATTGAGCTAAAAATGTAACCACTTAAGTTTCGTACTTTTAAAGAATTTTAAATATTTTAATTATTATACAAAAAAAAAGTAATTTTTTAAATTGAATAATAATATTTAACGTCCAGTGCAGTTAATGTTTAAAATGCAAGATCACAGAATAAATAACTTTAATGGAACCAAAATTTAATCAAAATCCAGGTCGTACCAGGTGAATTTTAATACATTTTTATACAATTATATTTTTTATTTCTGTAATATATCATCGAATTTGTGTTATTTATCATCTTTTGCAGTTTACTTCATCATTTTGACATTAAAAATGTCATTGAAAAGTTAAAAACAGCAGTAACCGAGATTTAGCTTGAGACGGGGACACTAGTGCATGCCAAATCGCAGTGTTAAGTTGTTCAGAAAAAAGTAAAATTTGTTATCAAATTCTGCTAATATGTACCTTACAAATAGTTTTGAAGACCTCAAGATAAGAATCCATTAACAGAATTCTTAAGAAATAAAAGCTAATGATTTTTAAGGCTGGGTAACCAACAATCTGAATAGTATAAAAAATAACTTTATTGGGACTAGTAAAAAAATATGTAGAAAAATAAAAGGAAAAGCTAATTTGTAACAGAAATTCTACTCTATTTTTCTCTGTTATTACACACAGAAAACAGTTTTGTAGTTGCAACCGAATTTTTGACAACCTAATTTTTGTGGTGTCACTTACTGTCACTATTATTAAATTTGAATACAATTGTAACAAACGACATTTATTTACAAATTTCGAATTTTTTATTGTAACAATTGAATATTTTATAAAGGCGAAGGCCTGGCAGCCAGTCCTTTTTTTCTCTATATACATTTTCTGTAAATTAAATGTGCATTAAATTAATATTTATAATAATAATAATTGAATATTTTATGCTTATGGACTATAATATTCTATAAATAGATTCACATGCCTTCAACAAAATTTTTTTTATTAATAAAAAAATTATATGTCTCGAACTGGGCTCGAACCGGCGATCTTCCGTTTGCGAGGCAAGTACTTTACCTCTAGCCTAAACCCAATTTACATATGTTTTCAATTTCAATCTTGAATATTTTGTAGTTTCAAATTTAAATATTAGTCCAAAAATAGATTTGTATGTACAATAGAAATTGGGTTGCAAATCTTAATATTTTATTAGAGTTAGCAAAACTATAAAAAAAAATTATACTATTTTAAAATTATTTAAAATTCTTATCCACGAAGTGGGCTCGAACCGGCGAACTCCTGTTTATCAGGCAATTACTTTACCTCTAGCCCACACCGAATTTGAATTTGTATTTTCAAATATCTACCTTGAATATTTTTTTTTTTCAAGTTTAAATATGAATGTCTAAAAATTGATTTGTATGTTCAACAGAAATTGTTTCGCTAATCTTAATATTTTATTAGAGTTACCAAAACTATTAAAAAAACTTTATATTATTTCAAAATTGGTAACGAAAACTTATATTTTAGATAGAGTGATTGCTTTTTTGCAGGCGAAACTAATATTCGACTGCAAATATTTTATTCAATCGACAAAATCTCCGATATGTTGATGGTTGTTGGTATTAAAGGTAATGTAGAAGATAATATTATTTCAATATTGATAAGGAAAACCAACAGTTTGAATGATGTGACTCTGTTTTGGTTAATTAAATATATTTTCTGTTTAAAATATAGTTTAATTATTCGGATGATGAATTTTAAGTACTAACAATTAAAATTATTAAATAATGATTACATTTTGTTGGGTACAATGCTATTCCACCCAATTAATTCTCTGTGTGTATACAAAAAAAACTCTATATTTTTAATTATGACCAAATTTTTTTTTCTTGTAAAATTTAAAATATATAATTTTCAAAGATATGTCACAGAAATACAAAATATTATTCTTCAATTATGCATTGAGATTCGTTGAAATTCTTCTGGTACCGATTTTCATTGATATGTGGTTCTACACATAGAATACTATGTAGGTAAAGGCCACTGCAAATGTAGTTAAAAACAAATGAAATTTCAGAAAGGACGACTTACATTTCAGTAAATTCAACTAAATTTGTTAAGTCAAATAATCAGCATTTCTGGCCTTTAAAAATGAATAAGTTATAGCCAAATAAAAAAAAATGCTGAGAAATAAAATAATTCTGCATTAATTAATTATTACAATTTTTCCCGTTTATCTGCAAAATTTTACCGGAAATTCCTGACCCAATTTTCCGGGAATTCCCGTACTCCAAACCCTAATTACGGTTAAAGTATTTAAATTCCTTTAAAAGTACGAAACATCAAAAATCAGATTAATTTGCAATGATAGCGTATGAGTATTCGCTAACGCAAACACACTACTTCAAGGTTAAGACTGTTTTACAGAGCTCCTAAAACAAGCTTTACGAAAAGCTCAAATTCGTACGAATTAACTTATTTTTGTGGAAGTTATAACAAATTGAAAATTAAAGACATGAATATGTATTACCCGTACGAAACTCAAGTTGTTAGGGTAGTATTTGTGACAAATATTTTCCACATTTAAGTTCATCATAATTATTCAAAAATAATTTCTTAACTTTGCTTGCAAATTCCACTGTAGGCATTTTAACTTTTACAAAAAGTATTTTATAGAACAAAAAACGAACTTTCGTTGCAAACTTTATTAAACTTTCTATATAAACACAAAAAAGTACAAAAGATAATTTCAATTAAAATTTTATGAAAACAAAAATGAAACAAGTTTTGTCAGTTTGTTTGAAATCAGCAAAGGCAAAATTTGTTTGCCATATACAAACAATTGGGATATGCATTATGGTGTCCCTTAAAAAAAAATCAGACACTGAGAGAATTATCAGCATGATATAATTGAATTTTTGCATTAAATCGATGAAATAACTTCATGAAACTTTTCATGAAGTTAATACAAGGTTTCATGAAATTGCATGAAAAATACCATTTTATTTATCAAAAGTTTTATACACTTAATGAAAAAGTTTCATTAAAACAATGGTTTTATGAAAAACTTTTCATTTATTTCAAGAAAATTTTCGTTTTTTTAGTGAAGAAAAGTTTTACAGATTTACTGAAAAATTTTAATATTTTTGTCCAACAAAGTTCTCGTTGTGGAGCTAAAATAGTTTTTGGAGGGAACTTGTTGGTTCTTACCAAAATTTAAGATTCCAAAACATAAATTAAAATCTTATACTAATGAAAAACTTTAAATAATTTCTGAAATACAATTGTAATTTTCTGAAATAAAATTGTTAAACAATTTATAATTTCTGAAATACAAATGTTAAGTCTAAAATACAATTGATAACTTCTAAAATACAATTGAAAATGTTGTAGTCTAATTCCTTTGAAATTTTTAGCTTAATTAATGAATAAAATTGTTTCGACCTTCAAAAAGGTTTATGCGGAAACTTTTTTGAAAACCGCGAAAAAATAAAATCGCGTTTCTTAAATTTTTTCAAAAAATATCAAAAGCCTACAGTGCAGCATTAATGGGTGCACCAACACGGTGTAGAAAAGCATTACCATATAAGTGGTTATATAAGTACATATTTGGTAATATAAGTACATATTTGGTAATGTCAGTTGTCATTACAAATCTCATTATTTTTATATGCAGGTGTCAAAATAATGACATATCATTACTAATTGGATTCGAACCTAGGACTTCAGGCTGTCAGTCACTCACTCTATTATCTTAGATATCTGGACATGTTATACTTGATAGATAAAAACAAAAATTACTTGATCGCACAAACTGTCGCTACATTCCAGCTTACAAAGAATCAAAAACAAGATGTTATATATGTACTTATAATTTATTTATTTATTATTATTAAGATCAGGATCTGACCCAAAAGTCTACACTGCGACGCCATGAGGATATTTTGTGCCATAGATCGAAAAGGTCACTCCAAACACTTTATAATCAAGCATGGAGGGATCCATAATATATCCTGGGTCCAATTTTTCACTATTGATAATGTGTCTCCTAATACTATAGATCGCAGCACACTCACATAAAACCTGCACTGTTGTTCCATCCTACTCAAGACAAAGCCTTCACATAGGTGACCCGACCTACCCGATTTTCCACAAGTGGTATCTCAACCTAAAGTGTCCCGTTAGGAACCCTACAAGAATCCTATTGGTACTCCTAGGAATGTTAAAAATTACGCTGAAAGAGAAGATATTGACCAAAGCCTTCGCCTGTCGCATACCCGCGGCGCAGTCTCAGCGCTATGGGTCACTCGCCTCCAGCTACCAGGCCACGAATGGTGGACCATTTTACCTCATAGTAAGGTTCCGGACACACGATCGGAGGCACCGAAGCAACCTAGGACAATTCGTCCGCCACGTCATTACCCTCATAACCGCTATTCCCAGGAATCTGGAAAAGATTCACTTTATTACGTGTAGCCAATTGCTTCAGAGTATTTAAGCACTACAGGACGAGCGCCGAGCGTTACAGGATGAGCGACGAGTCCCATAAGCGCGGCCTGACTATTAGAAAAATAGCGGTTTTTAAATCGGTGACTATTTAAATAAAATATTTTAAATAATTTTATTTTTATAATAAATTAAATTTCCACTAGGGTTGCCATGTTAGTCCAAATTCAGAATTATTATTTTTAGAAAAAGATTTGATCTAGAATTTTTTTTTAATAAAACATTTCATTATTTTTTATAATTACATATTAAGGGTATTCATGTCAGAAAGTGTTAACTGTTTCAAAAACACAACAACAAACAAAAAGAAAATAATTTTTGAAAAATTGTTTTTGTTGTTGTGTTCTTGAAAAAGTTAACACTTTTGCATTTTTCCAAGAACAAAATTTCTGACATGAATACTCGCGCCCTGATTGTTGTTTTTACTGATTTCTAAAAAGGGTAAGACCCTAAATTTTTTTGTTAAAAAATAATACAATTTTTTTCTTAATATATCTACTCCGATTTTTCTACTTCCGGCAACGAAGTACTGAACTTTTTAACTATTTTTCATAAAATTCAATGATATTTTGCATTTAAATAATAAAAAGTAACAACTTGCGTTTTCAGTGCTACTTTGTACAAAAAAAAATTCGTTGATATCAGTAAGACAATTCTTACAGTGAACCTCCGAACTTTCACACCCTAATTTACCATAGTTCAATGGTAATCACCTAACTTTTGCACATTCAATATTTCTGTATTATTATCAATAACACAGGTCAACAGCAAAAAAAGGCTTGACTAACCACTATATAGATTTGATGCATCATGGCTGCCTAAGTACAAAAATGGTAAAATTTTTCAATTCTATGGATAATTTTTTTTTTAAAAAATTTTTAAGTAAAATTGACAATATTTTGAGACATTTCTCCACTTATGTTGTCATAACTCAAAAACAACTAGTCCGATTTTGTCAAATTAAATTTACAAAAATTAAGGTTTACAATATCTTTAAAGAACGTGTACAAATTTTTTTAATGCGATCAATAGTTTCAAAGTTATGAAACAAATTGTTAGCAAAAAAAAAAAAAAAATGCTAAAAAAAAAAAAAAAATTTGAAAAACAAAAATCTGGAAAAAATCGAAAACTGCAAAAAATATTACTTTTTATTTTTTTGTAGTAAAGCTACATATCATGCGAATTAAACTAGATATGGATCATAAAAATCGATGCATGCTTTACATTTTTATTTACAAGGTATCGCATATTTACAAGCACTGTAGAAAATTGTACCTACTATATAATGAAAATGCAGAACATAAAAACTCAGGTGCATTTTACGCACGCATTTTGGCAAAACCCCTTTGGGAAAAACCTCTATGACATTTTTATGATTCTAATAATTAAAAAAAAAATAAGTAATAAACAAAAGATTGTTTAATTTTTACGATTGCGGTAGGATAGTAATAAAACGCTCATAAATGTGCGTGTACGCTGAAGTGCTCTTATTTTCCGTTAGCTACCTGTAACGGATGATTTTTTTTTTTTCATAAAAGTCCTTAATGTTTTTTAGGATTCTTGGGAATAATAAAAAATTTGCAGCACACACAAACTGTATCCACACAAAGGGTTATCCCAAATTATAGTATCAGTATTTATAAGATCTCCTTGACCCTTTTTATTTCATTCAAGAAGTGTTTGCGATAACGCAAACATCATTTAATACCTACACAAAAATTAGAGTCATACAGCTTAGAAGTTAAAAACAATTTTCAAATATTAATAAAAATGAGCCAGAAAGCCAGAACATTTTTATGTAAAAACGATCCAGATTTATTTTGTTATGTGTGCGGCCAATATATCACCGGGAAAAAACGGAAGTGCTTCTTAACTTCATTGCAAAAGTCATATCAAGATTGCTATAATATCTATCCGCACAATTTGAACCAGCATTGGACACCGAGTACTATATGCATTCCATGTCGATTGAATTTATCTATGCACTTAACAAAGATAGTGAATGTTTCCAGTATATTTCAAGGAAGTTTCAGAGTTTGTAGTTTATAATACATATTTATTTATTTATTTTCTTATTTTATTTATTATAATAAATGTGAATAATAAAATATAAATTTTCTACTATTTAATTTATTTATTTATTTACATTTAAGCTCATCCAACACAAATGTCTTTCCGAAGAATAGAATCAGTATATTCTAGGTAGGGTTTTGCCAAAAAATACACGAATGTTACTATGTAATGCATTTTTGATGTGAAAATTTGTACATAGCATGGGGAAAATGTTTTCAAAATTCAATCAATCGAAAGAAGAACATTAACTACTCAATTTTATGTATATCAGACAAAAAACTAAAATTTGGTGAAAATGAGCGAATTCACTTAATTGTGAATAAATTCGAAAAAAATCAATCGATTTTTATGATCGATATCTCATTTTGTTCCTATTAAATGTGGCTTTGCGATAAAGCAATAAATCTGAACGATTTTTGCCGTTTTCGATTTTTTATGATTTTTTTAAAACAAAAAAATTTGCTATTTTCACGTAAAAAAAATATTTTTTCCCTCAATTTTTTATTATAACTCCGAAACTACTGAGCCGATTGAAACGCAATATATTAACGGATTAAAGGCTATGTAAATTTCAGTTTTTCTAAATTTATTTGAATAATATCGAACTAATTTTTTTTAGTTATCATTAATTATGTGGAGAAACGTCTAAAAAAATTTATAATTTTACTTAAAAATTTTTAAAAAAAAAACCTCTCCATAGAATTTCAAAATTGAACCATATTTGTACTACTGGGACCACAATACATCAAAATTGTATAGTGATTTTCAAAGCCCCTAAAATTTTTTCAAAATTGTTGCCTTGTGTAATCCTTTTGGGTATGACAAAACTCGAAAAACAATTCAAGGACGTAATTTGATTTTTTTTTTAATTCTTTGAATTAATAAGATATTAACAAATAGTAGTGTGGATCGAATTATGATATTGTAAGAATTTTACTTAAAAGGAATCCTTCGACTCACCAATTAAAATGATACTCGGATAGGCGATAGAGAATCAAAATTAAAAGTTTACGGGTGTTTTATGCAGCCCCGAATGTTTAATCATTAAACCTTTCCAAATGTGATTTTTCTAATGTTGTTGTGGTAATGTAGATAGTTATGTTAATCCTTGTTAAATTTGAGTTAAATTTGATTTCCGAAGTATCATTTTTGGTGCATTTTTAAAAGCTGTGTGATCAAAACGTAGCCAATATGGATATCAAACCTTATGTTTTTAAGAGATCCTTAAAATGCACTTTTTAAAAATAAAAAGTTTGATATAAGTTTTTGATAAAGTTTCTGCCCTAAGCTAAATTTTTTCAAAGTACTTATTCGTACTACCCTATTATATGCACATTGGGTTAAAAAATAATGTTAATGATTATAGTGATGATGTTATCCTTGAATTTCTATAATTCAAATATCGACATGATTTGAAGAGAATATACCTACTAAAAGTATACAAGGATTTTTTTATTTTCTATTGATTTTTTCTTTTATATTTTTGGCAAAAACCTAAAAGGTGTGTATTCAAAGATAAAAAAAAAATCAGAAGGTCGGGTGTAACAGGCCTTGCAATAAAGAATATTATATGTGCTAAAGTCACGAATTGTAATAGAATTTAGTTTTCCTTCCTGTGTTCAAGTAGATATTTAAATTAAGCTAAAAAGGATAAAGAAAATAAAAAACCTTGAAATTTGGTCATGGTAAGAAAGAAAAACCGTTCAATAAAAAGGTTGAGATATTTTTTTTTTTTTTTGTAATGTAAATAAATTTGATAAGAAATAGAAAGTTATATAAATCACAGTACTAACTAAAAAAAAGTTAATAACACGACTCGACGGCCAAAAAAAAAAATGGCTTTGAAACACATATTTTTTAATAGACCCAGTAAAAGCGCTGCTTACATGCAAGCAGGTTTGTAAGGGAGTAATCGAAAAAGAATCCCTTAAAAAACTTGCTTACACATGAAAGAAATCTTGTGGAGATCAGTGTTAGATGGAGTGTCGCACTTTCGACCTAAGCCTCATTCTATCTAATGCACCACCTACAAGAAACTCAAGGTTTGATCAGGTATATATATTATCAACCAACTACAGAAAATCGACAATGTTAATTGATTACCCGAACAACATGAGTTATTTTCGTATTTTCTAACAAGTTTATCCAACAGCTTTAGAGATTTGTTTCAAATCGAGGACAGGTTCTGCAACTTTTAGCAGAACCTGTCTTTGTATTGCATATTTTCTAATAGATTTAGATACGCTGAGTCTGAGTCTCGCAGGAATATTTTTTTCGCATTTGTAGTTTTTAAAATATTGCTGCGTTTATATTTACGTTACATACTCCATTTTTTTAAAAACGAATTTTATTCTTTTTTAAATATTTCACGATATTATCAATGGATTTGTAATTTTAATACTAAAATGAGTAAATTTAATGTTTAGTTTACACATAGTGATCAAATTTAAAACTTTCATGCAAATCGTAATTATTTTTCAATTTTGTTATACCTTGTTTTGTAACACAACTTAGCGGTTTTGTTGATACCAAAAATCATACGACTTTGCAGCAATGTACTTCGTGAAGGGATTAAGCCCTCATTATATTTATGTTTTTTAACACCGAGAAATTTCTATCGATTTTATTTGTAGAAATATTTGAAACTTTTTGAGCTTAATACAAAAGTTGAAAAAGATACGCACTTTGTTGTACTTTTTTTCAACTTTGTTATTTGCCAATAATTTTTTGTTGGCTTTTTTTTAATAAAGTTTTTTTTTTATTGTTGAAAAGAAAAATACTTCCCAGCAAAACTTTGGTAATGGTTGTGATAAAGTAATGCATTACCTTGTAATGGTTACTCCTTACCTGTATCATTATTTTCCAACAATAAGTAATGAGTTACCGATAATTGAACACTTATAGATTAACTTTTAATGATACCTCAATACATTTTACAGTACTTCAAAAAATAAAGTAATGACTTACCCATCATCAATTACATAATGCATGAATTATAAAAGTAAAGTAATTATTAATATATATTTTTGAAAATCTATTTATAGACACATTACTTTGTGATATTTTGTAAGCATGAGGGTAAGGTGTATATTTTTGATATCACGAACTAAAACAGCCCAGGTAGAAATTTGGGATGGTACAAAAAACGAAGAGTTTTCAAAACGTTTGTTTTTGATGGTACTAAAATAAAAGCGTTTCCAAAGCGATAATTGCAAATAATACGAAAAAAAAGCATTTAAAAAACATTATTTTGGATTGCTATTCGAACGTTCGGACAAAGTATTTTAGGAATACTTTTTATACAAAACTTACAAATATTTGTGAAATAAAAACACTGTAAAAACATTGGTTCAAAGCGTTTTTCCAACGTTTGTAAAAAGTACTTTAGAAGTTCTTATCGTACAAAATTTACAACGGTTTATAAAATAAAACCAATGTAAAACCATTGCGTTAAAGCGTTTTTCTAACATTTGCCAATAGTACTTTAGAAATACTTTTTTTTTTTTACAAAATATTTTGCTGATTAAAAAACAACACTGTCATAAGGGGTCTATCTATATGCGAACTCGGTTTCTTATGCAATTTTTTTATATGCTTTTCTCTTCATGAACCGAGTTCAATAAATCACTCAATATGGCCAGCCCATAATGTAGCGACTCTATAAAGTGTATAGTCCTTGTATATCTTTTATAAAGCACTATATTTTGAGGACAGATAAAGCAATATTTTAGAGGACTTTTTCAAAACTTAATAAAACGCTAGTTAAACTATTTAAAATTACAATGTTTTGTTACTTTATTTATATTATTTTAATCATATTTTACATGTTTCATTATTTGTGGTATTTATGAACAATTCATAAAGATCTTTATAATTTGTCTTTCGAGCGTTTTGACAATGTTCAAAATTACAACCCTCAAAGCGGTTATCATTTGGGTCGTTTTCATAACGCTTAATAACTGTAAGCCAAAATGTTCTGCAAATACTTATTTAACGATTGAAAAAGCATTTCAAAAATTTTGTTTTGCAATGTTTTGAGAACGTTATAAAATACCATCCTCAGACCGTAAATTTGGGTTATCATTTTGCACATTCTCAAAACGCTTTAAATTTGTAATTTGGTATGTTCTGAAAACGCTTGTACCATCATGAAAAATGCTTTTAAAACGTTTTAAAGATTGTATTTTTCTACCTGGGAGGAAGCACAACAACTCATTAACATTATATTATATGTATCGATAGCTCAGTTGGTAGAGTTCTCGCCTAACTAATTGTTAAATACCAGAGACCCCAGGTTCGAATCCCAGCATGACCACGTAATTTATTTAATAAAAAAACAGTTTTTTCAATTAATTAAAAAAAAAATATCTGTAAAAAAAAATTTTTATGGATTTTTTATGAAAATCTATTTATAGACACATTACTTTTTCCCCCTATGTAATCATATAAGTAACAAATTACTTTACCCCCTACGAGGGTAATGAGTCCACCCATTACTTTTAGGCTCATCGTCTGTAAAATTCATCAGTGAGGTAAGGTGTAATGTAATGCGTGAAGCCCTATGGCGATACATTACTTTACCCATGATTTGGTAATGTGTAGTTTTGCTGGGTTGTTTTGTTTTTTGTACCAGAGACCCAAAATAACTGTTAATTTTTTTAAAAATGGAAAGGAAAAATTTTATATTGCAATTGCTCTAATGTTAAAATATCATATAAAATTAAAAAGGCAAATAATTTAGCAAAAACTTTTTTTTTTGGGTTTTTATATTCTGATTTTATAATTTTTGTTATTTATTTTTAAAAAAATCTTTTGCATAACTTTTATTTTAATTAAAAAAAAAAAAAATCAAAAATACAAAAAATTATTTCCTAGATATTTGCTTTATTTGGCGGTTTATTTTGAAGTGTATTTAAATATTTTAATGTACACTCCCGATCAATATCTTTCCGATAAATTCTGAATGTACTTTATTTCAATATAGATTTTAATTTTTAACGATTATTTTGTGATAAAAACAAAAAAGTTACTAAATAACTAAAAAGAGAATTCAAAATAAAAAAGTTATTGCTTTGAAAATATTTTGTTTGAGTTTAAAAAAAAATTAAACAGTGAAAGTAGACAAATATTTAAAAGTTTAAAAAACAAAAATATAAAACATAAAGTCGATTTTTTGAATAAAAGTTATTGTGTTACGTCCTTGTTTTGCACAGTTGAAAAAACATATTAAATTTCAAATGTATTTATTCTTGTTAAAAACCAAAAATAAAACGTTTTCCGGTGTGTGGTTTTTATAAAATGAGCCGACATTTCAAAGGATTTTTTTTATTATCATGAAGTCATTGAACTTCTTTTCCGTTAGCTTTCATTAGTTATATACATATAAACTAAGAATATAGAATAAAATTTGACATATTTTGAAGAGAGATAAAACTAAAAACATTAGATGCAGACATTAAGACGCTATCAAGGAAGGTTTTCTCAGTGAGAAACTTCGATTGTGATTAAATTTAAACAAGTGATACACCCAGAAAACAGACTCGGTCGTGGCTACCGTATTTGCTGCGACCGAATTTTTTGGTTGTAATAACAATCATTCGATTGAAACAACAAAAATCCCGACACGTCAATAGAATTTCCTCAACAGAAATTCGGTGATAACTACGGAAACATTCGATAGCTACAACCGAAACATTCGATTGGCTACAAATACGGTTGCTACTACCGAGTCTGTTTTCTGGGTGTAGAAAAGAATAAACTAATTGGCCAGATATTGGCAATAAACTTTAACTTTTTAGGGTTTAAAAAGGTCTAAATACAATTACTTTATTGATGTAAAAATATTTTTAAGTGCTTAATTAAAATTATATATATTTATATAGTTAGAATATTGTTCTTTCTCAAGTCCAAAAATCTAATATGATATTGTCATATTCGATTTTATTTGTTGCTCTTTAAAAAGTTTGATCATTTTCATGATAGACAATACAACTGTTTCATTCGCATCACCCAAATCTTCAGTTGTCTGCAATAGAAAAAGAGGTTTAACTCAAACCGAGACATTACATATTTACAATAGACAAAATAAATAAAAAAAAGTGTTTGTATTTTTTATACAAAAATTAAAAAAAAATTTTGAAAAATATAAAGGGTCCGCCATCTAACGTTTTTTTTCCAACTAGTGCTTATTTCGTGAATGGTAACACTTAGCACATGTCTTATTTGACAGATAATTAGTTTTATCCTTCCGCTGAACGAATATATTCCGTATGTTCGTTATCTTGTGAAAAAAGTGAAATAAACTGGCATCCTCATCGATAAACCAAAGCGTGAAAAGCCAAAAACAGTGCGTACACCCGAGAATATTGCTGCTGTGGCAGAAAGTGTGCGTGAAGCTCCATCAACATCAAGTCACCGTCGTTCTCAACAATTGAACATTTCGGAGACATCATTGAGACGAATTTTGCATAAAGACCTTGGTATGATGCCATACAAAGTCCAATTGGTTCAGGAGTTCAAAAAAAAAAAGTTATTTGGCGGACCCTTTATATATATTTTTTAACATTTATGTTCTGTTTAAAATTTTACCCAATCTGTTATGTTTGTTGGGTTAAATTGATCCAATTTTAAAATCATTAAATATCATACTTTAATTTTTTTTGTGATGATTTCTTGATTTTATAATTACAAATTTGGGTAAATTTTCAGTGATAAGAGTGAAAAATAGTAGCATTAATTATAAAGCATATGACGAATTTCAAAAATTTTTGAGGTTAAATATTTGATTTTTTTTTTTTGGAAAAAGATCGTGGTTTTAGACATTTTTTTAAAATTGCTATAACTAGTTTAATCAAAACCATTCATTATTTATGTTTTGAGCGAAAACAGAATAAATTTTGGAATATATATATTAGAGTTATTCAAAAAAATTTGATTTTGGGATATCATCACTTTTTTAAAGGTTTTTGCATCAATAAAAATAATGGCGTTTTTATTTTTGGAAAATTCCTTACCCGGCCTCTAGGCGCCTGAAAACGCGGATTTTGAGTGACGTTTTTAAAATAACCAAAACTGTTGAAAATTTAAAAAATTGCACTTGACTATTCGATTCTACAGGAAAAATCAAGTAGATAGGATTTTTCTTTACGCTTTTCTATTGTACTATACAGCTATTAGGGTAGTCCAAAAAAGTAATTTTTTTTAAAAAATATTTTTTAATTTTTTTTTAAAACGCACAATGAACGTTTGGCTCCCTCTGAGGAAGAATTGTGCAAACAGTTTTTTTTATCACAATCCGTTAAAAAGATATTCAACCATAAATCTTTATTTTTAACTGAATAAACATAATTTTTAGTTTTGCAATTTTTAAATTTTATTTATTGTTTTTATTTTTAATTAAAAAAAACTCGTGCAATAGTAGCCATTTCCTTTACTTTTATTTAAATTTTCATTGTATATAATTTTTAATCACAAACATTTTTAATTTCCCAATTGTTATCTAAAATGAGTGATTTGCTAATATTAACTGAAAAACGAATCAGAAGAATTCCAGGTATTTCTATTATATTCTAAATTTAATATACATAATATGTATTACATATTGATATATTTACCCATTTTATACTTAGACGTGCGGTCGTGTACTAATTTAGATGTTTTATGCCGGTTTCTTACTGTCCGTAATCTAAATCGCAGTCAAGATTGCTTTGGAATAGCTTCAACTGTTGTTGCTGAAATTGAGGCCGATGTTGAAAAGTTTAATATCTTTCCTAAACAGCGGTATTACCTTCGTAGTAAAATATTAAAACTTAATGAAGACTTTCTCAGTGCTAAAAAAAATTTTCAACCAAAAAGATTAGTTCAAAAACAAAAAGTTATCAGATTCCGTGACCAGCTCCTTAATTTTTTTCCTTGTACCCAGAAATTTGAGCGAGCAGTGAAAAATCCAATTATTAAAGTATGTGCTGACAAGAAAATGGAAGAAGATGATCTGCAAGTTGATTCTGATAACGAATGTATGGATCCAAATTGGTTGCTTAATGAAGCAAATTCAAGAGTTTCAAAGTTTGTCTTTATAAGTCCAAAAATTTGTGGTCTGTTGGACAATCTGGGAATATCATCAAATTCTATGGCTCGCCTTTTCTTAGAGCTTAAACATCTAAATCACGTAGAAGGTAAGATATCATTTCCCACTATTTTAAGAAACCGAAATAAAAATCGTCAGGATTCACTAAAAAGACTTCAAGAATTCCAATTTCCCGACTTTTTAATTTTGCATTGGGATGGTAAACGAATGGAAGATAATAGTAAAAATATGGTGGAAAGATTGGTGATAAGCGTATCTGCCCCAAATGGGCTACAAAAATTGATTTCGTGCAATTTTATAGATGATGGTTCAGCAAAATCTATTGCGTTTGAACTAAAGGCACAATGTGATAATTTAAATATTACCAATAATATTGTGGGTCTATCTTATGACACTACAGCAGCAAATTCTGGTATTAAAGGTGGTGCAGCAGTGTTGTTTGAAAAGTCAATCAAGAAACAATTAAATCGCCGACCATGCCGACTTCACCAGAAGGAGCTATGTGTAGCTAATCCATTTAAAGAAGTGGTGATGAAAAGTGTTGGTGCCGGTATTCCTATATTTGGTCAATTTCGAAAATGGTTCAACCAAAATCGTGATTTGGAGATTACACCTGCGATCCACTCGAAAACAGCTAAGCCAATTCTTGAGAAAAATCTACAAACTTTAGTAGATTTTTATGTAACACAAACCAACATTAATCATCGAAGAGCAGATCACTTAGAAGTAGCGGAATTGGCCCTTGTACATTTAAATGCGAACCCCGGCTACAAAATAAAATCATGTGGAGCAGATCATCATGCCAGATGGCTCTCGAAAGTTATTTATATTTTTAAAATTATGCTTTTTAAAGATCATTTCAATATACCGAAAGCCTTAGTGAAACAATTTGAATCTATGCTTTTATATTTTATAACAATATATTTAAAGTATTGGTTTACTTGCGAGTCAACGATATATGCTCCAAAAAATGATTTGGATTTTTTGATGGAACTCGAAGAGTTCTCCAAAATTGAAGGAAAATATTTTTCCTTGATTGCCAATAGCGCAAAATCAACTCAATTAAGACACATGGATTATGTAAGTGAAGAAAATTCTATATTTGCAATTTTTGATGAAAGAATTTCTGTAGAAGAAAAAGAAAATTTGCGTATAAAGCTGTTAGGCAATAATAATCAAGATCAGTTTACACAGCTTTCAACAATTGATTCAAGTGTTAGTCTTTTTTCAAACGATTTAGAAGAATATAATAACAAAATATTCAATACGGTTACAGTGGAAGAAAGCACGGAAGATATTGTAAAGTTGATTAATGGTACTGATCAAATACTATATGAGAAAGATTTTATTGATGTCGTAGAATGCGAAGAAGTGGTCAGTAATATCGAAGATGCAACTAACAAGTTAACATATATTGATTCAGTTTTTTGGAAATCAACGTTTCATTATATTACTCTCCAGAGTTTAAAAACTCTTGTTAATTTTGGAATTAATATTTCATTTATGCTTTTTAAGGCCGATGAATGGCCAGCCCAAAAAAGTTTTAAGAATGCAATTAAAATAGCTGAAAATATACAATCAACAAGTATTTACACGGAACAACTTGTTGGTAAAATTTCAAGGCTGAATGATTCGTGTTTAGTGAAAAATAAAAACAATTTAAATGGTTTCGCTTTATCTGCGGTGGAAAAAAATTATTTGAATTAATATTTATTGTTGTTTTAAATAAATAATCAAATTTGTGTAAGAATTACAAAACTATAAATTATTGTGTCTTCATTTAAGAATAATGATTTGGGGCTTAATAACTTTTTAACGGGTTGTGATAAAAAAAAATTTTTGTACCATCTTCCTCAGAGGTAGCCAAATATTCATTGAGCGTTTAAAAAAAAATCTAAAAAATATTTTTAAAAAAAAATGACTTTTTGGACCACCCTAATAGCTGCATGGTACATTAGAAAAGCGTAAAGAAAAATCCTATCTTCTTGATTTTTCCTGTAGAATCGAATAGTCAAGTGCAATTTTATAAATTTTCAACAGTTTTGGTTATTTTAAAAACGTCACTCAAAATCCGCGTTTTCAGTCGCCTAGAGGCCGGGTAAGGAGATGGAATTTAGAAAAAAAAAGTACGCCATAATTGTTATTGATGCAAAAACCTTTAAAAAAGTGATAATATCCAAAGATCAGAAGCAAAAAATTATTTTTGAATAACTCTAATATATATATATATTATTTCATCAACATAACAACTAAAAACAAATAATATTTTTAAATAATACCATCAATATAGGTAAAAAATTAATGTTTTAAAATAATTATGTCGCAACACTGGATCATAATTTTTAACAATTTTATTTTTAGGGTTTTAAATTCCTTAATTATCTTTTTCCAGTAAAATAATGTAGCCGTTTAAAAGTACTGGGTTGAAATAGGAACACTGTATCAAAAATGAGTTAACACTTTGGGGTGCAAGCTCACTATTGAGTGCTTTGATGTTGAAAACATGTTGAAAATTTTCCCAAAACAAACGAGAAGAGTTAAAGTGATGAGTAAATCATTTAAAAAAGACTATAACTTCCAAACAAAAAAATCAAAAGATAAGAAAATATATTAAAGGTACACTTTAGGAAACATTATAAAAATTCAATTTTTCACATTTTTGTTCTATTTATAATGTTTGTTTATGGAATAAACTAGTTTTATTAAAATTGTGAATAAAATTCTTACCGTTTACAAAAATCCGACTTGTTTGTTATTCAGTTTTTCTGTTCACGAAAAATTACACTTTATATACACAAAAAAAAATTTATACTATTTACGAATATTTTATGAAAAATTTTCCTATGTACTAATTTATGAACTATTTCATAACATTTATGAACAGTTCATAAAAAATACTGGGAAAGGTTGTGTCTTGTAAATTATGACAAGGATCTTACAATAATGTATATATGTAGAAACACTTAATATTTATGAACAAGTACTTAAAAAATTTGCCAATATGCAAAATCCCAATATTTAAGAAAACTTGCATAAATTGCAATAATACTGGGAATTTTATGTACCTTTTCATAAATGCTAGGAAAACTAGAAACAGTTCATAAATAGTAAGCAAATTTCATAAATAGTATGAACCTTTAAAAATATGAACTTTTTCATAAAAAATTATGAATTTTATTTTTTGTGTGTATAGCGTTTTTTTTTTGAAAAGACACTACTCGTATAAAACCAAGAAAAACGTCTGTATTCAAGCCGAAACTTTTTTAAAATAGTGATAACGGAAATTAAACTCAGTTTTTGCATATTCATGCAACAACACGAAATAAAACGAAATGACTACTTTAGAAGACAGGCCATAATTGGGTACATTCCCCTATGTTTTAATATATTTTACGTTAAACTTGAAAAATCAAGAACTTTCAGAATGTAGCTTTGGTCTCAAAGGGTTAAGCATGCTAAATTCATTAGCATCAATCGTGTTTCTTCAACGGGGGGAGCAGAGAGTATGGTAGTTTTAAATTTCAAACTAACTAAAAAACATAGTGATACTTCAAGTTCCAGGGACACGTAAACTTAATTTTAGGGCGTAGAATCCTGTAGTATACTCCGTTTTAATAGGTTAGGTTAAAATATAAAGATATTTTAATTTTAAGTTTGCTTTGACTCAAGCGATTTTGTAAGTGCATTTTAAGTAAAAGAGCTGCTTTGCCAAATTTATGAGGTTGCGGCAACCGAATCAATTCGGTTGAATGAAATTTTAGAATTTTTATGAGAGTGAACTTTTACCATAAACTGTAAAACAGTTGTCACTAAGAAAGGGTCCATTTCAAAATTTGTGTAAAGTGTGTTGTATATGCAAAATGTTTCTTATTTGGGGTGGTCATATTGCTGCCCCCGGGGGTCTAGAAGGTTCAAATTCAAAACTTAAGCTCGATATTACGTCACTTATTTCATAGCAATCGGACCACTAAATAAGAAATGACTGGCCACCTGGAGGCCCGGGTTCGAATACCGTGTGGGCACATTTTATCAAAAACAATTTTTTTCAATAAAAAATATGTTTTTCTATTCAATTTTTTTTTTTTTTTAAATTTATTTACTTTTAGAATAATGACTTTTGTCCACATAATGATATGTCATTATTTTGCTCGACATCCCCATATAAGTAAAATGAAATTTGTAATGACAATTGTAAGTACTTGGCATTACCAAATATGTACTTATATAACAGCTTATGTGGTAATTTTTTTCTACAATTTGTTGTTGGTAATTATGTACCGGCATTTGTTTCTTTTAATGCTTTTCTTTGAAATAAAAATCTTTTAAATCGCACATTTACTCCCTCAACCTTCTCGGATTTACGTTTTTTTCCTATTAAAAATATCTTTTTCAATACTTAAGTATGAAAAGCATTATACAAAAAAAAAAAAAACACGCAGAATATAACTAATTTAAGCCAAGATAATTAATTATTTTTTGTTATTAGGTTTAATGTTATGCAAACAATTGTTAGAGGATGTAAAAGAAAATAACAAGAAAAAATAAAAATAACGCAGAAAACGTAATGGTGTGGATATTGAGACAAAACAAACCATTATTTTTTTTACATAAGAGTCATTCCATTTCAATCCGAATGATTTATGACAACACGATTTTTGTTTGCTTTGAAATTTGGCAGACTTATTCTTATTTCAAAAATATTTGACACGTATTTTTTGAAAAAGTTTAACTTTTTTTGTAAAAAAAATTATTTGTGTTTAATAATTGAAAAAAGAACATGATGCATTTTACGGCATGTCGATATTTAAATAGATGTATTGTAAAAACCAATTGGACGATTTTAATGGTTGATGGCGTAATTTAATTGTCTTGTACTCTACTTTATTTAAATTTATTTACACATACCGCTCATTAACTTCAAGACTGACATAAGTCAAAAAATGCGTTTTTTGGGTTAATGATGCAGATTTATTAGTTATGTCATAATTTAAAAATTGTATATTAATATCATGTATACTTTTCGAGATAGAGGATAAAATATTTCAAAGAGTATATACTTAATAAAGAAACTGTGCTACTCATGGGTCTCTAGATAATTAGCGAATTTGCACACACACAACTCTCACTAAGAGAAAAATACATTAAAACCGCCTATTTATAAAAAACATGACCAAATAAATAGAGAAATGGTCAAGCGAGGATGGAGATATGGATGGAAAACTTTAAACTCGTTTTCTGCATAATTGTGCTTTTTGAGTTATGTCACTCTTGCAGTAAATTAGCGATATATGTTTCTTTTTTTTAATATTTTTTATTTTAATTTTTAACTTTTGTTTGTATTTTTTACCACTTTCAACCCTACCTAAAAATAAAAATTATATATATCAGCGTCCACACACTTTTCTACTAAATACTGAAATTTTCTGATGGGAACGGCGCACATAGGTTGAAGAGTGTCCGAAATTAATTTTTTTCATGTTCGCCGATTTGGATAATTTTTTGGTATTTTGTTGTCAGATATCTGAATATTATGATTCCGTAATATTAGGCTGGTATATTTATTATTTATTTGGAGAGGCACGCTCGAATTTCATATATGATCGCTTGTTTAAAATGGTATGCAAATTTACTGTATATTCAATCTTTTGGTACAATCACAGTAAACTTATCATTTGACTTTGTTATATATTTTCGTAAATGACAATTGTCATAGATAAGATTTGCATTAAAAAAAGTTGGAAAAGGTGCCATTTAAAAAATTTCGTAGAACAAAATATAAACAACATCAAAATTTCAATGTTCATCAACTTTAGTGGACTGCATCTTTTTTGCGCTGTGGAGAAAGATTTCAAATTACAGCTTGAAGTCTCAGCTAAAAGTAAAAAAAAACGTCCTACCTTTCCAAAAAAAAAAAAAAAACAGTAAAAACTATAAAGTGATAAAGTAACAAAACATGAAGTTGTTTGTTGATCTCTATGGCTGGTACTACATGCCTGTAACTGTGCATAAGATTCTGGTGCATGGTAGCAAAATTATAGCAGAAGCTATTCTGCGAATAAGTATGTCTCTATCTAATGGCCCTTATTCAATGATTTAATTTTTATGTTTTACATTTTAATTGATTATTTGTATCAGGTATGCTGTCCGAGCAAGCTCAGGAAGCGAGGAATAAAGACTATAGAGCCTATAGATTACATCGACCGCGAAGAATCGTACGTGTAGTCACTAATGAAGACGTAATGCATAATCTTTTATTGTCTTCAGACCCATTTATAAATAGATTTCGCTCAAAGCTGCAAATCAAAAAATTGGAGTACGATAATGATGTTAAAAAATTATTAAAAGACTATGCTTAAATTACTTATTCATGTTTTTTCTATGGGAGGTGGGCGGATCAGGTATATATTTTCAGGAGCCCATTCTACAATTATAATATTTATTTTTTGTGAAAATTGAGTTTATGCATTAAAAATCAAGGGAGTTATGTCACTTTTTCAATACAAGTATTAGGGGAAGTGAGCGGATATTTTTCAAATTTAACACAAATGATTCTGAGTGTTTAAAAATGATATGTGCCAAAACACAATGCCGTAGATCAAAATTTAATTTTCACTTTGAGGTGGCCGTCCATTTTTTCTTGATTCAAACAAAAAAATGCCTATGTACCAAGTTTCATTGTCCTTCCACAACTTCTTCTATTTTTAGCCGCTCGTTCTATGAACCTCAACCAATGTGCGGCGTGGGTTCTATATATTTTTTTTTTAATTTTTTTTACAAAAAATACCACAAAAATTTGTAATTTGCATGTAAAATATTTTAAAATACTTTAAAATATTAAAAATTGTTATATATTTAAAGGTAGAAAACTAAACTAAACAAAAAAAGTAGAGAAAAACAAAAAACGTGTATTGAATATCCACCAGAGGTGGACCTTACACATAACAAACAAGTTTTCAATTTATTTTTGGATCAATGGTTATAATCTTTAACTTCAAGCTCATATGTTAGTTCTGATGTTTGGCATGGGATTGTTACCGCTTTCAAAACGTGTTCTGATGATGGGAACCTAGAAAATTCCAGAAATAGATCTATCAACACATTCCTGAAAGGGTCAAAGAATAAATTTGAAAACAAAAACTCTATAGATTATTTGTTGGGACAATATCCTAATAAAGAAATATAGAGCATTGCCTCAAACTTGAATAATTATAATAACAAAGTCCCCTGAAGATTTCCTTAGGCAGGAATGAAATCCGGATAGGGACACGCCTACATCAGATTGCTTTTCACAATTTGTTAAATAAGTTTTGGGACTTTAGCACATTTAATTACTATAAATGCAATTAATGTTTATCCCGATGAAAATAAATTTAAATAACAAATATGCAGGTGCTTGTGCAAATTTAAATGTAACTGACACTAATAGAAAACATATGATTTTCTATTGTTGATTTACTTGAATAAACGTCACTACATTGCTAGGTCTGTCAAAAAAACAGAGTAGTATTTGGAAGATGACAAAGCCAATTGTGACAATTTTTTGTTGTTGTTTTTGTTTTTGTTTTTTTTTTTTTTTTTTTTTTTGATATTTTAAGTTTTGAATCTCGCTCCTAGACGAGGACAAGAAATTCTCATTGAGTTTGTGATTTAACATAACAAATATCTCTAGAAATTATAATAACAAAGTCCCCTGAAGATTTCCTTAGGCAGGAATGAAATCCGGATAGGGACACGCCTACATCAGATTGCTTTTCACAATTTGTTAAATACGTTTTGGGACTTTAGCACATTTAATTACTATAAATGCAATTAATGTTTATCCCGATGAAAATAAATTTAAATAACAAATATGCAGGTGCTTGTGCAAATTTAAATGTAACTGACACTAATAGAAAACATATGATTTTCTATTGTTGATTTACTTGAATAAACGTCACTACATTGCTAGGTCTGTCAAAAAAACAGAGTAGTATTTGGAAGATGACAAAGCCAATTGTGACAATTTTTTGTTGTTGTTTTTGTTTTTTTTTTTTTTTTTTTTGATATTTTAAGTTTTGAATCTCGCTCCTAGACGAGGACAAGAAATTCTCATTGAGTTTGTGATTTAACATAACAAATATCTCTAGAAATTATAATAACAAAGTCCCCTGAAGATTTCCTTAGGCAGGAATGAAATCCGGATAGGGACACGCCTACATCAGATTGCTTTTCACAATTTGTTAAATAAGTTTTGGGACTTTAGCACATTTAATTACTATAAATGCAATTAATGTTTATCCCGATGAAAATAAATTTAAATAACAAATATGCAGGTGCTTGTGCAAATTTAAATGTAACTGACACTAATAGAAAACATATGATTTTCTATTGTTGATTTACTTGAATAAACGTCACTACATTGCTAGGTCTGTCAAAAAAACAGAGTAGTATTTGGAAGATGACAAAGCCAATTGTGACAATTTTTTGTTGTTGTTTTTGTTTTTTTTTTTTTTTTTTTTGATATTTTAAGTTTTGAATCTCGCTCCTAGACGAGGACAAGAAATTCTCATTGAGTTTGTGATTTAACATAACAAATATCTCTAGAAATTATAATAACAAAGTCCCCTGAAGATTTCCTTAGGCAGGAATGAAATCCGGATAGGGACACGCCTACATCAGATTGCTTTTCACAATTTGTTAAATAAGTTTTGGGACTTTAGCACATTTAATTACTATAAATGCAATTAATGTTTATCCCGATGAAAATAAATTTAAATAACAAATATGCAGGTGCTTGTGCAAATTTAAATGTAACTGACACTAATAGAAAACATATGATTTTCTATTGTTGATTTACTTGAATAAACGTCACTACATTGCTAGGTCTGTCAAAAAAACAGAGTAGTATTTGGAAGATGACAAAGCCAATTGTGACAATTTTTTGTTGTTGTTTTTGTTTTTTTTTTTTTTTTTTTTTGATATTTTAAGTTTTGAATCTCGCTCCTAGACGAGGACAAGAAATTCTCATTGAGTTTGTGATTTAACATAACAAATATCTCTAGAAATTATAATAACAAAGTCCCCTGAAGATTTCCTTAGGCAGGAATGAAATCCGGATAGGGACACGCCTACATCAGATTGCTTTTCACAATTTGTTAAATAAGTTTTGGGACTTTAGCACATTTAATTACTATAAAATTGAATAATTTTCATTTTCATTGCTAGTTTTGTAAAACCCACTGTGTTAAAAATTACCAAAGGTACAACTTATATTGTACTAGGAAAACACTATTTTCTTTGCAAAGCATGTGTTTTTCCAGAACCATTCGCAAAATTCTTTGCCAATATTGTTTTTACCAATTAGAAGCATTTTTTTTAATATTATTTTTATTATATTTCACACATTTAAATATGATGAATAAAATTAAGATCGAACTGTCTTGCTGCTTTTTAAATGTGTTTTATTACACATATTTACCAAAATTAATTTTATTTAAGTTATTTGAAAAGCACGAAATTTTTTTAATTACCAATGTTTTGCCAACGGTGGCAAGTTCGCTAAAACCAACGGTTGGCCACTGATATCAATAGGGTAACAGGACAATACTGTCAAGATTGTTAATCCCACGTGCTGTCAACGCATATCCCACTGTCACTGACGCTTTGCCAACACTATGCCGATTGTATTTTTCTGCCTGGGGTTTTTAATATTATTAACAAGCAACGAAAGACTTTCTTCTGATCAAAAAGTCGACTTTTGCTTTCGACTTTTTTATTTGCCATATATTTATGGATTAAAAGTAAATTAAGTTTTAGTCGACAACATAAAGGCATTGTTGCCAAAAAAAAAACCGTTAATATGAAAACAAAAAGCGAGCGAAAAAAGCGCAAAATAAGGTCAAATCCTACAAAAAGGTCCGAGTTGGATTTAATGTGCCCAATCGTAAAGGAGGAGTAATGCTTTTTCATTACACTTGAATACCTCAAGGGTAAAAATTCATTCGCAGCTTTAAATTTCGTTAAATATGGGCAGATTTAAATAATTTTAGACTTTAGATTAGTCTTAAAGTCCCAACATTCTGTGTTCGCTAGCATTAAAATTTTAATTTTTGGGAATGACTTTTGGCGTTTCCCGCAAAACTCTAATTTTTTAATAGTAAAATGTGAAATAATGCCAAAAAGTATTATTTTCGAACTTTGTCTTAAAAATTGGGAAAGTTTTAGAGTTTTTTTTGTTTAAGATCATTTTAACGTTAATAATATTCAAGTTCATTATCATTATCAATATAGCATAAATTCTATATTAAAATGCCAATTAATTGACCCCAAAATAATCTAAAAAATAAGTTTTTTCGCGAATTAAAAATGTAATCGACTTTCACTTGGAAAAATAGTCGAAAAATCGACCTTTAAAAAAACGACAAAGTCGAATAGTCGACTTTTGAATTTTTTTACAAAAGTTGAGAAATCTGAAAGCCGACTTTTTGTTGCAACGATATAACCCTAGGGTAGACGAAACTAAAATAAAAAACTTTATAAAAGAAGCTACATAGATATAAATACATTTAGATAAAATAGAGTTCAAGGCCATTAAAATAAGCCATAAACAATTAAAATCGACCTACCAGTTTTTATACATCAATTTAAATATCGACATGTCGGAACATTTTTCGTGTTTTTTTGAACTTTTAAATACAAATAATTTTTTAAATTTTTTACAAAAGTACTTGTCAAATATTTATGAAATAAGAATGCGTCTGCCAAATTCAAATCAAACAAAAATCGTGATGTCTAATATCGTTCTATTTAACATGGAATGACTCATAAACAAAAATTCAAAGAACAAAAAAAAAAAAATCAATAAAAAACCTCATAACCCCTGATATTTTTATACCATGTCAGTAGGGGTTTTAACACGGAAATTAGCGGGAATTTAAGTCGAGATTTCTGGGAATAAAAAATATGTGTGCTAACTATACTCGAAATGCGGAAAAAGCACAAAATATAATCTGAAAATCCCCAAAATGTTTGCATTTTTACCGACACTCAGGGAACTTCTGTTGTAAATATTTGTTGCTGTTTGAATAGTCAATAATACAGTAATACAGTATTTTTAAGTGAAAAAACAGTCACTTGTAGATGAAATTTCTGCTTTGACTACATTTGTAGTTCATTTTAAAAACAAATGAACAATGTATTAACATTCATTTTATCATTTATTATTGTTATTATTAAAAAGTGTTATTAAATTTTTGACTACATTTGTGGTTCATTTTATCAACAATTAAAAACAAATGACAATGCTAGTTGAATTTAATGAGATGCAAGTAGTTATTTTTTAAGTGAAATATCACTTGTTTATAACTGCATTTGCAGTGGTCTTTACCAACCTAGTATTCTAACTGACATAAGTCAATTTTTGTTCAAATTTATTCTTTTCTTTTTAAATATATAAAAACATAGAGATAAAATATTTTATTCCACTATATTAAAACGAGTTTTTAAAAAGTTTTGAAAAAATATTACTTTGAGTTGTTTTTAGTAAAATAAATGTTTAATAACTCATGTACCTATACTAGTTTTTTAAATGTTTTTAAAAAATTATTACTTTCAGTTGTTTTATACTACAACCAAAAACTAGTAGTTTTTGAAAATTTTTAGTTTTTGATTAAAAATTTGTTGTGAATTTGACAGTTATAGCTCATTTATACTACAACCAAAAACTAGTAGTTTTTGAAAACTTCTATATTTTGATTAAAAATATGTATGGAATTTGACAAATAAGTATTTATAAGTAGTTGTTAAAAACTACTAGTTTTGTTGTATTAAATATATGTAGTTTTTAAAAACTACTGATTTTTGACGGTAGTATAAATATAGTATACATATATATCACTGAGATAACACTGTTCTTTAAATATATTTAGCTTTTTCCTTAGAAAACTCTACTTTCACTGTCAAAACCTTAATAAATATTAATTTTAAAAATCGCTGGATTTTTCGGTATTTTCCTACTAAAAAATGCCCCGATTTCCGGGAGTTAAAAAATGTTGCGAATTTTAAACCCTACATGTTAGATTTTGTTGTTAAATTTATACAGTTCTTTTCGTTTAGTAACCGAACATTTGTCAACCGTTTTTCTTTTATTTATATGTTATTTTGCAAAAATGTATGATTATAAATATTTAATTTTTATGTTAGAAAAGTTAAAAACTTACATACCTACATGTTTGTTTTTTTTTTGTCATGTAATATTTAATATATTATGCTCTATTTTCAATGGAAATCTATTGGAAAAGTTTTATAAACTCACATTATTCTTCCGACGCACAGTGGGTCAATTAGCAAAAAATAATGGCAACAAATATTAGACTGGATCGTTTTGCAAAAAGTTTATCTGATCGAAAAGTAACACCTCGAAAAAGTTGAGTACTCATAACATAAACTCAAATATAAAATTTGGTCTGGATCGGACAATATCTTCTCTCTCCACTTTTAACTTGACAATTGGGATTTTAAAAAAATGGACATATTTTGCAAAAAAAAAAATTTAATATATGAAGTTAAGTTAAATTAATAATTTAAAAAATTTGGTATGTATTATATTTGGCCCAAATTTTTGAAATAAAAAATATTAATTACCTAGGATATCATTAACCTGTTTCACCTTAACCCTCAAAAACAGCATGAAATTAGCATCATTCTCAGACGGGTCTTTTTAGTTTTTTGAAATTTTGAAATTATTGAATCGTAATAAAATCACAACAACTTTATTTGATGTTGTGATTCAATAATTTAAATATTTATTAAACTAAAAATAACCGTTTGAGAATGACGCTTTCCAATGATTCAGAATAAAGATAAGTATTTAGAATACACTTTACTCTTGAAGATACCGCAATACAAATTTCTAAAACTGATTGCTAAAATAGCGTAAAGATACATTTATTAAATTTAAACAAAATTGGTGTAATAATTTTAACGTTTTTAGTCGACTTTAATGTGAAGTCAATGTATAATTAAAGTCATATGAAAATCACATCTTTTGGAAAAATGAAACACTCTAGCCAATACATATTATACCAAAAGTATTACTTTGTGGTCAACTTGGAAAGGTATGCCGACATATACAATTTTTGAAAAATCGTAAATATATAGTATAATCCGCTATATGCATACTAGGGTGGTCTTTCGTTGTATGGGCTAAAAACGAGATTTTGACTTAACCCCCCTCCACCTTAAAATATTTGTTAGGGTGTCAAAATACGCCACGCAAAAAACTAGAGTTCTAGCATAACGGGAAGATGTCCCGCATCGCCCTTGAAAATCGGGCCCCTTGGAAAAATGGGCATAATTTAAAAAAAAATTAAAAATTTTTTTCTTCAAAATTAAAAAAATATAAAATAATTTTTGTGTTGGGTTTAATCATAACTACTCAGACAAAAAATATTACTTTCCCAGAACATCGCTAACTTACCATAACTTTGTGTCAAAAAAATTAATCAATATTTTGGGAGTACCTCAAAGTGACTTTTTTGCATTTTTGAAAATTTTATTCAACAAAAATCAAAAACCTAGTGTTTTCTGTCAAGTATTTCATTAAGCACATTTCAAGTATTAAATAAGCCAAGGATTACGGATATCCGTTGGCAAATTTTTATTTTAGGGCATTTTGGTTCTCGGGGATTTCAATGTTTTTTTTTTATTTTTATACATTTTTACTTTAAAACAAGGTTTTAATAATATTTCATCAATATTATTGTATATGCTCTTTTATATGATTGTAATAACTTTATTTTAAAATACTATATTTTCTGTTGATAGTTAACCCATGTTAACCTGGGGTCAAATATGACCCACGTAAGAAAAATGCAGCTTTGTGGCAAAATTTATAAATAAAATAAAGAAAGGAATAAGTCAATTTATATTTATTCTAAAAAAATTTCGATAACCGTTTCTAGTCTTCGAGTAGGTCAATTTAGTAAAAATTAGAACTTAAAACTTTTCCATAATAATAATTTTGAGGGAAAAAAATTTACACTATTTAATTAAAAATACGTTTTTCGAAAATACTCCTGAATATGTACAAAAAAATCAATTTTAATATGAATACAAATGTCTGAATTTATACTAAATAATTAATTTTAATTAATTTTAAAATGTAAATAAATTACAATTAGAAACATAAACAACAATTTATTTTGTTATCTTTGTGATTTTTGAATCTTTAAAATACGAGGGTCAATTGTGACCCCGTGAAAACACAGGTTAACTATGAACACGAAAAATTATACTTTATAATAAAGTTATTACAAATATATAAAATAGCATACGCAATAACATGAATGAAATATTACAAAAATCTTGTTAAAAAAAAGTCTATACAAATTAAAAAAAAAAAAACGTTGAAATCCGCTAGAATCAAAATGCTCTAACAAAAATTTTTGCCAACGGATATCCGTAATACTTGGCTTATTTAATACTTGAGATGTGTTTAATAAAATACTTGACAGCAAACACCAGGTTTTTGATTTTTGTTGAATAAAATTTTCAAAAATGCAAAAAAGTCACTTTGAGGTACCCCCAAAATATTTATTAATTTTTTTGACACAAAGTTAGGTTAAGTTAGCGATTTTCTGGGAAAGTAATATTTTTTATCTGAGTAGTTATGATTAAACCCAACACAAAAATTATTTTATATTTTTCTAATTTTGAAGAAAAAAAATTTGTAATTTTTTTTAAATTATGCCCATTTTTCCAAGGGGCCCGATTTTCAAGGGCGATGCGGGACATCTTCCCGTTATGCTAGAACTCTAATTTTTTGCATGGTGAATTTTTGTACCCAAACAAATATTTTAAGATGGGGGCAGCCCCAAAAATCGCAAGTTGAAAAATAAGGACAACCCTAATGCATACACATATTTTTTTTTTCAAAATATTTGCCATTAATTGCCTCTTATAAAAAAATTACCATTTAGGTCCATTGTTTATTAATTCTCAGTTTTTAGAATGTAGATTATCATTAAACTTAGATTTATGAAGTTTTTAAATGAAATACTGCACACAGAAAAATAAAGTGCCAACCGAATTTAAAATTGTATTTTGTGTCTACAACCAATAAATTATGTTAGTACCACCGTAATCAAATGTGATTTCTTAATATTTCGGGTGTTGTAATTAAAATACAGTTGTGTTAACCATATTTCGTTATGACTACCAATATTCAGTTGCATCAACCGATTTTAGTCGTAGTAACCGACTTTTAGTTGGAAAATGCATAATTTTTTTTTCTGTGTGTGCTTCTAAAATGTGGTTTATTCTGTTTTAAATATTAGGAAGTGGCTTCGACAAATGCTTGTTAATTAACTTGGACATGGCAGACAAAATTTATTATCGGTTTAACTAAACCAAGCTTAACTGACATCCCAAAAACTCAGCCTAACCGTTAATATTCGCTAAAACTGTAAAACGTAAAGCACAGTGGTTTAAATATCAAGTTTTGTACATTAAATATGAACCATAAATATTAAAATAGGTCTTGATATTTAATTTCATCAAAACAAAAGCTGATTGATTGCTTTCGAAAAGTTTTGAATGCAAAAAACTGAATGCAAAACTGGCAAATTTTAAAGACATTTTTTTCGAAATCTGTACCATTGATCAAAAATGTAAGTACACCCAAAAAAATGTATTTACTAAAATTAAGTTTACGCCTTATAGAAAATTAGTTTCTTAAATTTTCCTTAAAATAAATAAAATTGCTTACGAATAATGCCAATTTATTAGATTTTAGTTCATATTTATTTTTCATGAATTCAAAAATAATAAGCCAATTTCTGAAATTTCCTTCCTTGAATTATGTTAATATGCTTAAAAAATATTAGAAAATTTATTTATTTTAAGTAAAAAATCTAAAATTTTGAGAAGTTATTAACTTAAAAGTTAAGAAATCTAAAATTCTATGATAAAACTAAAACCAAATACACAACTTACTTAAATTTAGTTAAAAAATTTAACTTTTTAAAATTTTATTTTTTATTTTATTAATTAATAATCATATAATTACAAATTATATACTATTACCCTAACCGAGCACTAGCTACTATGGCCTTCGGCGCGTTGTAGCGAAAACAGATCTGGAGGGAATCGAACCCACGACCCCCGCACTGATAAACCAGTACGCTACCAACTAGCCTACCGGGCCGCACAACTTTTTAAAATTAAGCATAATAACTTCTTAAAAATTGTCTTTAAGAAGATTACACTATTTAAACCTATAAAATCCTTATTTAGCTTATAGTTCATATTATATAAGAGTTTTAGTTTTGTCAAGTAAAAGTTCAGTAATAAATTTCACATTCAAAACGGTTTGTATTAACGAAAATAGTCTTATAATTATTTTCGTTAATATTAACTTAAGAGATAAATGAATAATGAGATAAATGATAAATGACTGATACCTTTTGAGAATTACTAATTAATAAATAATAGTATAACAAAAATAAAACACACAAGTAAACATTTTTGTTGTTGTTTTTCTTAAATATACTTACTTAATATGAGTATAACTTATAAACTAAAAATAAGTTAATTTTGAATTACCACAAGTTCAAGCGTCTTTAAATTTAAGAAAAATTAACTTAATTTTAAGATATTTTTACTAGTTTGAAGCAAAATTTATACTTAATTTAAGTCAAAAATTTTAATAAATTTTCATAAAATTTAAGACAAAAATTACTAAATTTTAATACAAAATTTACCTAATTGAAGTAAATTATTTTTACTTGTTTTTAAGAAAACTATATACTTCATTTAAGTTAAGTTTTCTTTGGAGCCAAATCATTTCCGAACTGCTTAAAATTTCGTTCAAATGACTTAATATTTGGTAAGCTTTTTTTTGAGTGTACGCCATTGAAATCAATATGCTCGAAATATATTTAATTAATGGTCAGGTCTCTATAAATTTGTTTATGTCATGCCGTGTAATAAACAAATTAAAAATGAACGAGTAAGTATGTTAACTCATTATAGAGAATAAAGTTCAATATATCTATCAATGCAATAAACATTTTTAACCCTCTAACTGGCAAACGATGTTTTGCAACGAAATTCATCCCATGTGCTCCACTCGAAAAACAAATAATATTTTGGAAACTAAAGCATATACAAGAGAAGTTTTGGACAAAAAATATTTCTCTTACCAAGGTACACACAAAAAAATATTTCTTAAATTCCGCCAAGTAAACATTTTGTTGAATAAAAAAAACTTAATCAATTATTTTTTAATTGACTCAATTACTTTTTTAATTGACTCAATTAAAAAGTAATCAATATTTTAAATAATATTGATTACTTTAAATAAACAAAAATATTGATTACTTTTTAATTGAATCAATTAAAAAAGTAATTGATTATTTTTTTTTATTCAACAAAATGTGTACTTGGCGCAATTTTTTTTTTCTGTGTATAACCACGCTCCAAAAACTATTTTTTTTCTACTCCTATTTAAGATGATATCGCGATTTTCGCTTTTTGGGAAAAGCGAAATTAGGCGAAAAAGTATCTAAACTTAAATTTATATTGTTGAAACTTCAACGCTTTTGCTATTAATACTTAATGTCTTCTTTCTGTAAAATTTCATACAAATCCGTCTATTAGTTTATAAGTTAAGACGATGTCCTTTAGAGGAATCCTGATAAAATCCTGTGAGTCCTTGGACTAAAGTAAGGACTTATTATTAAAGATAAAGCTTCAATCTTATAAAGAATTTCTAGTCAACTTAAATTGGTTTTTTAGATTTTTGAAAACTATATTTTTTTAAAAATAATTGGTTTTGAAATTTTACGAAATTTTGATTTTGAAGCGTTCTTGCTTCCAAACCGTGGATGGCACACAAATTTAGCAAATTTAGTTTTCTATCGGTATATATTCTAAGTATAAAACGCTCAATTGACGCATTTGTGGTAAATTTTATGAAGACTGCCCTGAGGCAGCCTTACCCGTTAGAGCGTTAAGCTGTTCGGATGTGTTGTGTACACTCAAACAAAAAAAAAAAAAAAGTCAGCAATGTCAGCAACATTTTTGCTGGGAGGATCCTTGCAGAAAAATTGCTAATATCAGCAAACAAATTAATAAATTCAGAAAAAATGTTGCTGAATTAAGCAAACATTTTTTTTTGAATATTAGCAATTTTTCTTCAAGAATCCTCCCGGCAAAAATGTTGCTGACATAACTGACTTTTTTATTTTAGTGTACACAATTTCAAAAATGGTTAAAAAGTCAAATTTTTTAACGTTTTTCATCGCAATTTTCTCAAAATTGTGGGTTGATAGAAAAATTAGGAAACAGAATTGGAATCAGCGAGACAAAATCTGATAAAGCATATATATCGCGGTTCTAACAAAATCGATTTTTTCTAATTTTGTGACAGTGTGTTATTAATTTAACTTAATTTCATATTTTAAAATTTTCCATTTTTTCCAAAATCCCAATTTTTAGGTTAAAAGTTTAGGCAGAAGATATTGTCCGATCTAAGCAACTTCTACATCTATGAGTACTAAACTTTTGAGGGGTGATACGTTTTGATCAGAGAAACTTTTTGCAAAACGTTCCAGTCTAATAAATATAGAACTTCTATAATACAGATCTGATCGATATGAATCAAATTCAAAATTGAATAGAAGGTGTTATTCTATAAAAATATTGTGATTGCACCAAACCTTTTTAGTACAGGGGTCACACATTTTTCGAATTACCAACGGTGGCAAGTTCACTCAAACCAACGGTTGGCCAATGTTATCAATCGGGTAACAGGACAATACTGTTAAGGCTGTTAATCCCACGTTCTGACAACGCATAACCGACCGTCTCTGACGCCTTGCCAACACTGTGCCGATTGTATTTTTCTGCCTGTGGTGTTTATGGTGATAGTTTATATCCTCTACTTTAAGGGATCAACCACGAATTCTTCTGACTACAAATATTTCTAAACAAAGCATCTCGATTTTTATAAAATAAATGCTCTACCAGTGGTATGACCTTTGATCTGTTGGCAATTCCTGACTGAATAGCATTGGAAAAACATCTTTACCAATGTTGGCGTAGTGGTCGAAGTCTATTCTTTGCCAATGTTTATTTTTTTTAGACCACTGAAATTATTGTAAAATAAATACTGGCAAAACGATTTTTGGTAAAGCGATGGTAAAGCGTCTCAAACATGTGCTCTTCTGCCAGTAATTTATTTACAATTCCTCGAACTACCCAGTAGTGTGCCAGTGCTTGATTTATTTACTACTGGGTAGTATTATCTATCTAAGTGCACAATAAATTTATTAACATCCATAAAATATCAAAACTAACTCACATCCTTAAATATGAAATCTTCATAAAACCATTAACAAGAACATGTGGTAATTGCTCACGCAAATATACAATTTTATTGCGAATTTTACAAAGTAGCAAAGAAATAAAATATAAATATATTGATATTTTTCACATTTATGTGGTAAACTGATACTGATTTGCATACAATATTAACGTATGTATGTATAAACTGACAATAATTTGTCTACCAAATGATTTATGAGATAAATATTAGATTTGCATTTAAATACTACTATACCATATAGTATACACTGAAAATAATGCGTCTGGTGGTATAAAAATAAAAAGTTTACTTTAACAAAATGTATTCTTGTGTTTGGATTGAAACCAGTTCTGTTAATTTTAATCATTTTTGTTTTTTTAAGTTTGGTCGTAAACTAGCCAGTCATTTTAATTCGGGCCTAATATGGCTTAAAAATATCGGTGTTCATTGACATTACCTGAAAAACTGAAATAATGTTACCCTTAAAAGAACGTTATCGAAATAATTGTAAACCCGTTATCCTTAAAATAACGTTACCGAAATATGTATGTATTTCAGTACTTATAACGCTAAAATTCCGTTACCGAAACAAGTAAAATACGGTTAACTCTAAAAAACCTATACCGAAATAACTGAAATATCGTTACACCTAAAATACCGTTACCGAAATAAATGAAAATAGCGTTTCCCTTACCGAAACCCGCATCGAATCGGTTACCATCCATGCTTTAAACTTACCGAAAGTAAACAAATTTGAAAATAGTTAAAAACAGTAATTTTTTAAGTTGAATTCAGATGATATACAAAAATTAATTAAAAGTGAAAATAATACGTATGAGTAACATGAGTAAAATAACGATATTATCACTCATACGTAGTGTAGGTTTTATAATGATATAGTAATTTCTTTTTAAATTAAGTTTACTTTTGGTAAAAATGTCTTGATTGATATAAACATTTAAAATATATATTTCTTAATTCGTTAAATACATCATTTATACTACAACCAAAAACAAGTAGTTTTTGCAAAACTTCTAGTTTTTAATTTACAATTTGTATAGAATTTGACAGGTAAATGTAAGTAGTTTTTAAAAACTACTACTTTTCGGTGGTAGTTGGTAGTACAAATGTGGTATAAGACTATATATAATCAATATTTGTGGAACAGGAAATATATTAAAAAAAAGGAATTGTTTCAAAATTTTATACAAAGATTGCTCTTTCAAAATGTCATTCTACAATATCACCGCATCATGTAACATTTAACAATAAAGTTCTTAACATTTCTACTGTTGAAGGGCAAATTATACCTTTGAATATAGTTATAAATAAGATTTTCTACGGATTATTTATGCAAGTGGTGTATTCATGTAAGTGTGTATATTATAATTTACATTTGTACATACACAAAACATATAAAAGATACATATAAATTTATGTATTGTTGTACAACATTGTTGTTTGCTTTTGTATGTATGCGGTGTTTGTATGTATTTCAGTTTTTTTTCTTATCAATTTTCTAACTACGCAGTTTATATTTTGGTATGCCTTACTAATCCTACCTCAACATACCATATAGCATAAACATATTATGAACATTAGGGCATCCCTTAAATTACGAACAGTCAAAAAAGTTTGTCACATGGGTTTTCAAGTTATTTCAAAGTCATTTTAAAAGAAAATTAATTAAGTTTCTACGTTCAAAAACATTAAATACCCAGTGTAGAAACGCATTACCTTATATGTGGTTATATTGGTTACAATTGGCATTACAAATCGCATTACTTTTATATGGGGATGTCGTGCAAAATGACAACATATCACTGCTAAATACCTTACGAAAAATTAAAAAAAATATTCTTATGGCAGGCAATACAGCTAAAATACTGTTATCGATTCTAAAGCCTTTCAACTGGCTATCGTTAACCCTAAAATATTGTTACCGAAATAATTGAAATACCGTTATCTGTAAAATACCGCTACCGATATAACTAAAATAACAATATTCTTAACTATTCAACTGCGTAGTCAAGATAAACCCTTCGCTTGTTGCGTTAAAAAATAAACAAGTGCTGCACTCAAGGCAAAGGTCTTACGCAACAAGATAGAGCTTAGAAAAAACGCACATATACGTCTTATTCAGCAGAGAGGTTTAAATTCCGTTACCGAATTGACCAAAATTCCGTTATCGCTAAAAATATCGTTTCTGAAATAATTGAAATAGCGTTATCCTTAAAATACAGTTATCGAAATAATCTGACAAGATCTGACAAAAACTCCCTGTAAATAGATATCTTTTTTAAAGTTTTATCATACGCTAGACAATCATTGGAACTCGGTCATAATGGGGCTAGAAATACCGAGGTGCATTTGTATTACCTGAATATCTAAAATAACGTTACCCTTAAAATACACGTACTAAAATAACAAAAGACCCGTTATCCCTAAACTAACGTTACCGAAATAACTAACCGTATTTTAGGGTTAACGATATTTCAGTTATTTCGCTATCGGATTTTTAGCGTTAACATCATTTTACTTATACCGTTAACGGTATTTTAGTTATTTCCGGAAAGTTATTTTAAGGATAATGGTTTTCAAGTTATTTCGTTAACCCTTTTATAAGGTTAACGTTATTTTGGTTATTTAGGTAGTGTTAATGAACATATCTCCATTTGCCCGAATTCTAATGATTGTCTAAATTTGAGAAAGATATATCTATTAACAGTGATTATTTTTTTTTATCTTGCCAAATTATTTCGTTAACGGTATTTTAAGGATATTGGTATTTTAATTATATCCCCAGCAAGAACAGTGAAGGTCATATGACCGGTCAAATGACCGACACTACTGAAGGAAAATATACATCAATGCGTAGAACAAAGTTTCTAGCATTTTCTTAAGGGCAATGTGAAAAAAGTGATGGAAACTTTGTGTACGTGTGATTTTGCATCTTCCACTAATTTATAAATTCACAAGTTAGAGGAAGATGCAAGATTTGCATGTGTTAATTTCGGTCATCCATTTCTTGTAGGGTCGGTAATGGTATTGTACTGATAACGGTATTTCAATTATTTCGGTAACGGGTTTTTAGTGATAACCATATTCAGTTGAAAGGGGTTTGAATCGATAACGGTATTGTATCTGACTTTATACCTCTGAGCTATCGCTTGGTATACATAATAGTTGACTTTTAGCAGACTTATTCTTGTTTGATGGTGATATACTATAAACAAAAAATGCATGCATGCATAAATTTGTCTTTAAAGACATTTATTTTCTTCAAAAAAAAAAATTAAAAATTAAGTTAAAGAAGAAAAAAAAAAACCATTTTGTCATAAAATTATTTCAAAATTTCTACATAAAATACACGGAAGTAACTTTCTTAAGTTTATTTAATATATAAATGTTAAAATCATTTTGTACAAAGGTAATATTTTAAGAATAATTTTTCTGTTTGAATTTTTTTTTTATATTTTCATAAAATTTCATAATAAATTAAATGAAAGTAATAAAAAAATATATTTAAAAAATGTTTTATTTTAAAATTTAAAAAAACTGAAAAAAAAGTTTATTTTTTGATCTTTTATCATAATTTGTTTTTTGTTAAACAAAAAAACCGTGCAATGTTTATTTATTAATTAAAAATGTCTTCAGCCGCTTAATTTAATGCAGACTTTACCTACTGCCAGGTCCTTACATATTTCATTTCGCGTCACCGAAAATTTTACTTGAAGAGAAGTAAAAAAATTTTCTTGAAGAGAAGTAGAATTGAACTAATTCAAATCAAAAATAAAACATTTTTAACTAATAAACATTGTTCGTGTACAGGCTAGAATCTCTAGTCATAATACACTGTGTTGTTAGTGTTTATTAAATAAGGAATAACACTTTCTGACTATATAGAGACTAATAATGTAGTATAGTTAAATAGTAAACAGATATACGTTCAGGTAGACAGCAAAACAAGGGTTGTATATGTCATACTTTGTTATTTTTTCGTTTCGTTTCTAGAATTATCTACGGAGTTTGCTTCCTTTAAAAGATTGCATCATTTAGACAATCATTGATGTAAGTAGTTGAAAGATAATTTTGTTTATGTCATACATAACTATTTTTATTTTTGTTAGATATTACATTAATTAATTAATTATTTATATTTTCTAATGTATTGCAAATTATTTTTAAAAGAGTCACAAAAATATGTGTATGATTTTAGCAAAAAAAAATTAATCCACTAATTGTTAGCAAAGCTTTTGCTAAATCTACTAAGTTTGTTTCTAAAAATCAGCTAGTTGGTTTTCAGCAAAAGATTTTTCTGACATTAGCATTTTTTTGCAAGCAAACTCCTGACTACAATTTTGCTGACTCACCAAAAGTTTTTGCTGACTTTACTAACTTTTTTTTGAGTGTATTTATTTATAGTTTTGTAATTAAATGAATTAAGTAGAATATAAATTAATCTAATTTGCTAAAGTTTTGCAAATTCGATTAAAGAATTTTATACTATTCACAAAAAATTTAAACGAGTGAAGTTTAATTTTTATTGCCAGGATATCCTACATCCTTCAATCAATCATAATTAATTGTTGTGATTTAAAATGCTCAAAGTCCATACTTTAAAACAACATTAAAATTTATTTGTAGTTCATTTAGGTATATAAATTAATAAGAAATTTTTAAGAAAAAACTTGATTGTTAGTAAAAGTTAAATTCGCGAATAATTTAAAAACCAGAGCTAATATTAAAGTTTGGTGTTTACATTCGAGATTTAGTTACGCCCTAAAATCTATCAGAATTTATTAGTCGCATGTCGGACTCATTTTTAGTGTTTAACTATGTAATCGACAGTTCGTTTTTCAAAGGACAGTCTTTTTTCATAATTACAAATAACACAAAAAAACACTAAATGAATAGATAAATAATCAATACATTGCAATGATTTGGATTTCGATGTTATGAAAATTTGGAGCGGAACCAATCAATTTTATATGGGCTTGTCATAGGGTGACATAGGGTTGTTGGGTGACATTGTAATACCGTTTTTTATTTTTAATGTAAATGTCAGTCATTTGTAGAACAAATTAAATTTTTTTCATTTAAAAAAACAAACCACATCAAACGACTGTTTTATGATTTAACATTAAATTTTATACACTCGTTTTTGTTATTTAAAAAAATAAAAAAAATAAATGTTTGTTTATTTTTTACTAACATGTAGTTCATTTTTACTAAAATTGTGGTTTTATGAACATTAAAAAACAAATGACAATGCTAGTTGAATTTACTGAAATGTAAGTCGTTCTTTCTTTAAGTGAAATTTCATTTGTTTCTAACTACATTTGCAGTGGTCTTTACCTACATAGTGTTCTAAGTGTAGGAGACAATCCCGATAGCGCTGGAATAGACATTCCTTTTTTAACTTTTCCGAAAGCATTTTTTTACCTAATTTGTATTAACGCTGTCTTCAAAGCCAGGGCAATGTGGATATCAAAACTTCTCTTTTCTCGAATATTTTAACGTTGGGTCCAAAAAATTTTAATTTCTCATATTTCAAAAATGCTCTCTTACAAAAAAAAAATATGTATAGTACATTTTGCCCCTCCTTTTTACTACCTAAATTTGTGATTGGGCCGAGTTCGGTAGACTAGATTTGAAAAGATTTAATTTTGTTCAAAATTACATCTTTGGACGTTGTGAAAAAGAACCTCTTTGAAGCGGGAAATCAGGAATGAATTTGGAATCAATGAAAAACTGATTCTTTACCTTCCATATTTTTTGCTGGGTACATACGAATCGATTTAACATAGACACAGACATACTGAAAAGTAAAACATAATGTACACCTAACTAAAAATGCCTGTAAAAGTTACAGAAAAATCTGCTGTTTTACAGAAAAATTAACTGTTTTTAGGCCAATTTTAGTAAACTCTTAGTGGCCATCGATTTGCTAAAATCAGCCATTTTTCGTATTAAAAATTTGTAATTTCTTTTTTAATGAAAATTAATTTTTAATATTCTTTGGAATTTTCTTTAAATTTTGGATTTTAAAAATGTGTAAGTTGAGAAAAAAAAATTTTTCTCTCAACTATGATAAAAATTAGTAAAAATGTTTGTTCTTTTGGCAAACCGGGTTTCAAAATTTAGTAACATCAGAACTAAAATTAGTAAAAAATTTTGTAATTTGTAAATAGAGTATAGAAAAACAGATTCCAATAAAATTAGTTTGTTCTAAATATTAGTACAAAAAACGCAAACGTAAACGTTTTTCTAATTTGTATACTAACTTTTTTTGTTTAAGTGTAAGTCTACCGCCCTTATTGTGCTTATGTGTATGCATAAATGTATTTAATAGGATTTCTTGTTTGTTTATATCCCAAAAAGAAAGAACATTATCCCGAAAATCCGTAGTAAGCATAATATGAAAAACGTAACACAAAAGAAAAAAAAAAAACAACTGATGAAATGAAATTAATAATTTCTTAAATACAATTGATAATTTCTTAAATACATATAAAAATTGTATAGTAAAATCTTTTGCTAAAATCAGCAAGAAAAATAAGTAAAACATTTTGTAATTTGAAAATTGAGAGTGGGAAAATTTTTACAAAAAAATTATTTCGGACTAAAAATTAGTACAAAAATCGTAACGAATTATTTGTAATTTTTAAATTTGAGCATTTTAAATTATTCCAACAATTATTTGACAAAATTGTTCGATTAATCAAATAACGTTTAATTGATTGAATATCCTAATACGTATACCTTAAATAATTTGATTTTTTAGTTTGAATCTATTTTGTTGCAGAAATTTAACCATAACTCGAGAATTTATATTTGGAATTACTTAACATATACACAGAAAAAATTATCAACCTGAAATATCTAATAAAAGATTTGATTTGAATTAAATTTGTTTTAATTGAATCAATTAATATTTTAATTGATTTGTAAATCTATAAATACATATTTTATTTTTAATATAATTCTCAAATTATTTTTTCATACACTGTAGCTTAAATAGAAAATTTTTAGTATAAAAACAAGCACACACACAAGCAAACAAACAGACTCAACATTAACAAAAAACACACATTCCAACCTATAGCTCACACATTTTTTTTTTTGAGTATCATAATTTTTTTTGTAGATAGTTATTTATAGCTTTTTTTCTTTTTAATTTTCAATAAAAGTTGTAATTAATAATATCATTGGCGTGATAGGTGTAAAATCAGTTAAAATGTTAATTGATTCAATAAATGTTTTAATTGAAACCCGCTTTTACTTTTTTCTGTGTATCTTACCAACTGAGCCGGTCCACGTTGTTGGACTCCGTGCTGTATTGTCCCACTACTTTTATAATTATCTTTATTAAAAAAAAAAAAAATGTTGGTCTAAATACTGGTAATCGTTAATTTATTTATAGTGGAGTACTGTGTGTAGTACAATTAAGGTGGTTAACCATTTTTAGATTTATTTTATTCACATCTTGATAGTTTGAAATTTTTTTAAACTGTGTAAATTTTGGCGATAAATACGCAGAAATAAATAACAGCTGCCGAGCAAAAATAAATGGATCCAAAAGTGCTTCTAATTAAGTATTTTCATCATTGAATTTAACATAGTCTTGTCATAGGGAGGAAGCATTCCGATTTGATTCTTTGAATGTTCATTATCACGAAAAACTTTTTTAAAGGCTATTCAGACAAATAAATTTAATTTTAATTTGTTCTTAAGTTTCATATTATAAGTTATGTGACTACATAGTTTTTAAAAAGTTAATTAGGAAAACGAACATTCAAAATATCCAATTGGAATATGCTTCCACCCTAAGACAACCCTATGTTAAATTCATCGATGAAAATGCTTAAAAAAAGCACTTTGCTGAGTTGTTAAACAAATTCCTTGAGCGATATTTGTTTAAATGCCACTGGGGATACAACTTTTTTACAATTTCTGAAAATATCAAAATGGCCCTATTCATACCATGTTGTGCATAAAAAAACAATAAGAACTGAATCTGTAGATTTTCGATATCGTTAAAAAAGGTTCCGCGTCAAATGCAATTAAGTTTACATTGTACATTGTCGTACATCAAAGTCGTACAAGATATTTTCCCCCAATGCAAATCAACACGAACTCTTAATCTTAAGTTAATTTCACTTAACAAAGATAGTTTTTAGATTGTGATTTTGATTATAATCATATAATTACATTAAGAAATGTAAATAAAGGGTTCTCCATCTAACGTTATTTTTTCAACTAGTGCTTATTTCGTGAATGGTAACACTTAGCTCATGTCTGATTTGACAGATAATTAGTTTTATCCTTCCGCTGAACGAATATGGTTGTGTATACGCTTGAACAACACTGGGAAATATTGCGACATTACTTTCAAAATCATGGTAATGTTGCAGAATGTGTGCGAAAATTGCGTTCGGATTTGGGAAGAAGAGAAGCACCGTCAGCTCCGTATGTTCGTTATTTTGTGAAAAAAGTGAAATAAACTGGCATCCTCATCGATAAACAAAAGCGTGAAAAGCCAAAAACAGTGCGTATACCCGAGAATATTGCTGCTGTGGCAGAAGTTTTGCGTCCTGTTTTTGAAGATCGCATTATCAGCCGCAGAGCTGATGTCGTTTGGCCACCTCGGAGCTGCGATTTGACACCGTTGAACTATTATTTGTGGGGTGCCGTCAAAGATAAGTGTTACGCCAACAATCTAGAGACAATTGACGCTTTAAAGGACAATATTCGTGAAGCCATTGGTGAAATACAGCTGCACACAATCGATAATGTGCTTAAAAATTGGACCGATCGTGTAGGCTACTGCATGGCCAGCCGAGGCAGCCACTTGAATTAAATTATTTTCCATTATTAACCGGAAGGATTGTACTTTCAAATAAAAAAAGAAATTTGAGAAAATATTCAGTTGTTTTATTTATAGCATTTTCAAAAAAAAAAAGTTATTTGACGGACCCTTTAGTTAAATAATTATAAAATAAACAATTTTGAAAAAATAAAAAATTTTGAAAAAATAAAAAAAAAAATCTTAAAGGAGTTTCAGAAATCGGCTTCGACGCAGAACGTTTTTGTTCCGAAATGACCTGAGGAAACATTTTTACAGCGTGGTGATAGGGCCTTATTTTGGTTGTACCCTTACTGTGCACCCTTAACGGATTTACCGATTTTCAATAGTTTTTTTTAGAGAAATTTTTATTTTTTCCCTAATTTTTGGTTTTTACTAAAAAGCAGCGGTTTTAATTAAGTTTAAAAATTTTGGAATTTACCCTCGTACTATTTCAATGGAAAAATGTACATGCCTGTAAAATAAAATTAAAAAAGTTATTTGTAGAAGCGAGCCCATACACCGTGGACAGTCTAGAACGACAAAAATCAAATTTTAAAGATACTGATCTCTAATGTTCCCACCAAAATTGAACGGAATTGGACTACTGCCACGCCCACTTTGTACAAACATATTCTACGCAGTAAAATTTATGTATATTGTCCAGGAACTAAACGTACAGATGTAATATGTGTTAAAATATTGTATGTTATAATAATTTTTTTATTTATTACTTGTAATTAAAAATTAAAAATGCTTTAGAGCAAAATTACATTGTAAATATAAATATTTCGACTACGGAGCAACCTACCGGATCTATTCATTAATTTTTTCTTTCCACATAATTAATATACACTCTAAATATGGCCCAAATCGGATCATAAATACAACTGTTAATATCATTTTCGTAAATATGTCGAATCCAGCGCCCCCTACTAGGTTACTTTTTTGTAATTTTTTTCTTGTTACATAATACAAGGTAGAAGGGAAAGCATGCGCCACTTTGTTTTAAACCGCTCTGCTAAGGCTACCAACAATTTTTTTGAACAAATTATTTTTTATCTAAAATGTTACACATCTTAACTTTAATTTGTATGTTCTAAAATATCTTTATTTCTTATATTTCTTTTTTTAAGATTTCCAAATTAACTCAAATCGTCTAAACTGCCCCACCTATGGGGTAAACTGCTCCCCCTAAAGCAATTTATACACAAAGTCTCATTTTCACAATATCCCATTAGCTACAAACTGGGACTTTAACTGACATATTTGTTGTTGTTGTTGCACATATAAACTTTCCATTTAACTGTTTGTTAAATTTGAACGGACATCACCCAAATCAATTTCATTGGCATCACCCAAATCTTCAGTTATCTGCAATAGAAAAATATAATTGGCTTAACTCAACCCGATACATTTAATACAACAGACAAAATAAACTCTATGAGAATCTTTTTGTCTGTATTAGGCCCGATTACTTAATAAGTACTTAATAAGTAATCGGAGCTAATACAGACAAAAAGATTCTCATAGAGTTTATTTTGTCTGTTGTATGAAATGTCTCGGTTTGAGTTAAGCCAATTATATTTTTCTATAGCAGAGAACTGAAGATTTGGGTGATGTCAATGAAACAATTTTATTGTCTATCATGAAAATGATCAAATTTTCTGAAAAGCTACAAATAATATCTAATATGACAATATCATATTAGATTTTTGGACTTGAGGTAAAACAATATTCTAACTATTATTATTTTACATATTTTACTTTTAAATTTTAAAAAATTAAAACCAAAAGTTATTATTTTATTTATTTAGTTTATTTTATTTTGATTTTCTATCATATTTTAAAAAAAAAAGTTAAAAATATCCCAACTCAAGAGGTCATACAAATGAAATTCGAACTAACTTTGCAAAACCCCTTTGGCTCGTTTATTTATCTATTAGTCAACTTTCATTTCGCATTGGAACAATTGAGGCTGACGGCGATGACACAAAATTTGTTGCACAGTGTTATGGCCAGGAACATTTTAATAACTTTTTTAAATACAGTCAAAATCGGGGTGGATATGTGCCCCTGCGGTGAAACCTTCGCATCTTCATTACATTTTGAATATGCGCTAAATCGGACCGTAAATAAAACCACAAATAACATTTTCCTTAATTTGTCGACACCAGCGCCAGCTACCAGGCCCTATATATATATATACTTATTGGAGCACCAAACGAACAAAACTTGTGAATATATTTTGCGATACGTCCACCTGTGTTCAATGGTTTTTCCTATATTTTTTTACGGCTACGGACGGCATCATCTAATATTATAAAAAATGGGTTTTATGGAAGACACTTGATACGAGTATCCTAATATCAGTTTCGTGGTGACAGCTGGTGAATGTCTATTCTACTGTAATATTTTTTAAAATTATTTGAAACTTTTTTAATTAAAAACAAAATAAAATCAAATTTTTGTATAAAAAATAATTTCATTCAACACAAAATTAAAAATTGAGTCTCTGTCTGAATTATTGGAGAAAATATACGAATTTGAAATTAATTTATCTCTTAAAATATATAACACACAAGAAAAGAGTTTTTTTATATGTTGCAACTTTGGTCACTCACATTTCAAGAAGTAGAAGCTTCCGCGATATTTTTTGTTTGTTCCATTTTAGCTAGAATGGAGAAATCAGAAATGATGAGATCTTTAGCCAGATCGAAATACTGGTATCAGCCTAGCTAATATGTTTGATTTGCTTTATTTTTGTAAATATACGGAGGTTGGAGATTACAAATACGGAGATTACAAATAATCTCGATGTATATAAAAACAAAAAACTACTAAAACTGTAAAAAATATTACTTGAGCCAGAGTAAAAACTATAAATGTTTTATATAAATAGAACATTTTTGGTCTTCAAAGTTTAGTAACGTCATGATGCTTGTTAGGAAAAGACCCTAACCATGTATTTGATTACTAAGAAGACAAGAATGGAGCAAAATGAATGATTAATAGGTTTTTTGTTAAAGTTCTGCCTATTATGGAGGCTCTAACTTTTCTAAAACTTCGGGTTCTGATGAGATCTTTAGCCAGATCGAAATACTAGTATCAACCTAGCTAATATGTTTGATTTGCTTTATTTTTGTAAATATATGGACGTTGGAAGCTCGTTATAAATTAAAGAAAACTTTTGTTTTCTTATTTTTGTTGTTCCATATTAGACGAATGCGACACTGTGCCATGGCTCTACGATGGCAACTGATTTTGTCTCTAAAAATCATGGTAGTCGGTATCTTAAATTATAATTATAATTAAAAAAAAAAAATAATAACTAATACTAATTCTTTCTATCACAAAAATATTGTTTTTTATTAATTGAAGGATATTTAAGGGTTCATTTCCAAAATTTCTACTTTATGAGTGTATGTTAATTTAAACTTCTCCTTAATTCTGTAAAATTTTTATATAAGTACATTCTATTTTTAATATAAAATCTTGTGGTCATATGATTTCCTTTAACTTTCGCAAATTTTGTTTTGTTTTCTTTCACAAGTTTCAAATTTCATATGATACTAATATTTAGTATTGTATTCCATTTTCCTATTTTTATCTCTCAAAGGACTTTATACATACAAATATAATGTTTGGCCTTGTTGTGTAAATAAAAACAAAAAAGTTTATCTTTCTATGAAATTCTTATGGGAATAATTTTGTTTGTTAAGTTTTATGTATGAACTAAAATATGAATTTGGCATTACAAAATAAATTGAATTAACCACACCTTAAATGAATGATGGGGAGACAAATTGTGGGGAATATGAAAATATTTATAAAGAGGAGCAAAATCAAATAAAAGGGATATAATTAAAAGTAAAATAAAAACGGGTAAAATATTTAGTAAATTTATAATGGAATTATATTAGTATAAGTATAGGACAGAATATCACATTTTATGGTCAACAAAAATACGTATTATTTCCAGCTGAGTTTCGAAAAATTGTGTGCTTTTTCACTATAAATTTCTTCCTTTAATTACGATACTACAATATTCGTAGCTACTAAATTCATTATAATTTTAAATTATTACCCATAAAAATCTCATTAAATAAAATGTGGTTGTGTTTTTTTTTTTTTTTGAATAAATGTTCTCATATACTAAGTACACCATGTCGTATAATTAATGTTGAATTTAAAATAATTATAATCATACGCCCCATATGGTGCGGACACACACACACATGCCATATACTCACAAAATTGTATAAAATTAACATATTTTGTTTAAAACCCTTACCTTAAAATTCTGATGATGATGATGATGGTTCAAGGCAATTTTTATATAATATTTAATACAGTTTGAAACGTAAAAAAAACCAACAAAACTATAATAAAAATAAACAAACCAACCAGCCAACAGAATCACGAACATATGCACGTGCGTAGAAAAGGTAAATAAATGATGAGGTTATTGAAAAACTAACATAAACTACAAACATACACACAGAGAATTTTAATGGGCGGAAAATAATGAAAACTTTCTTTAAACTAACGAAACTTCTCTTCACGGAGTGAGCGAACAATTTCTTAAAGTTATAGAAAAGCTTAAAACTTTGTATGAAACTTGTTTTTTAATGAAACTTTTTCATTAAGTGAATGCAAGTTTTTATAAATAAAATTACATTTTTCATACAATTTTTTGCACAAAATTGCCATTGAGTTTCAATGGACGAATTCCAGCGTAATTTCATTGCTTCTATGCAAACATTTATCAAAATCATGCAGATTATTTTCTCAGTGTACATACAAACAAACAAATATACAAATACATAACTATCAACTATAAATTTCTTCAAATTAATGAAAGTGAAAATTATTCAAGTTCGAGGCCATACTCTATATTTCTTTATTAGGATATTGTCCTAACAAATAATCTATAGAGTTTTTTGTTTTTAAATTTATTAATTGACCACTTTCAGGAATGTGTTGATAGATCTATTTCGATAATTTTCTAGGTTCCCATCATCAGAACACGCTTTGAAAGAAGTGACAATCCCATGCAAAACATCAAACATTCATATGAACTAGTTTTCTCACTAAATGAGAACTAATATATGTGCACATAACAAACAAGTTATCAATTTTTGTTTGATCAATGGTGATAATCTTTAAGTTCGAGCTCATATCTTAGTTCTTATTTACAGAGAAAAATAGTTTATATGAATGTTTGATGTTTTGCATGGGATTGTCACTTCTTGCAAAACGTGTTCTTATGATGGGAACCTAGATAATTCAAGAAATAGATCTATCACCACATTCCTGAAAATGGTCAATTAATAAATTTGAAAACAAAAACTCTATAGATTATTTGTTAGGACAACATCCTAATAAGGAAATATATATAATAGCCTCGAATTTGAATAATTTTCATTTCCATAGCACAATTTAAGGCCGAAAATTTTTTATTTTTAATAAAAATTTTATTAAACTTGTACATTAATAAAAACCTTCAACATTTTTATGAAACTTGTTTCTTAATGAAACTTCTTCATTGAGTGAATGAAATTGTTAATCAATACAATATACATTAGGGCGGGTCGATATAAAAATCGCTCAACGTTCAAGGAAAATCGTATTCTAGGGATCAAAATAAGAAACTTTGCCGAAGGAACCATACCTCTAAAACGAATTCTGATGTCCCGACTTTTGACCCGTAGGGTCAAATTTTGAAAAAGCCCACTTTGAAATCATCATTCTATGTGACCGTTAAGGGGTTAAAATTTATGTTGAAGAGGGCATTTTTAGCCGTGTTTTTATAGCAAAATGTACAAATCTCGGGAAAGAGATATTTCAGAAAGTAGGAGGAGCCTTTCCAAGATTAGGGTCTCTATTTCTTCTCCGGAAGACGCTCTAGCAGATGAATGTGTAAATTATATTCGATTGGGTTGGATTCGATTGGGGAACTCTAAATGGGTCAAAGTGGGATTTTTCAAAATCGTTTTAGAGGTATTCGTTTTAGAGGTATGGTTCCTTCGGCAAAGTTTCTTATTTTGATCCCTAGAATACGATTTTCCTTGAACGTTGAGCGATTTTTTTGCCTCCATACAAATCAACCCGGCCTAATATACATACATTGTTTGATGCAAAACTTACACCAATTAAATGAAATTTAATGAATGAACGAGTTCCTGTGCATCTTCATTGCTTCAATGCAAAAATCCATTACTATTATGCGGATATTTTTCTCAGTATACAAACAAACATATCGTCACCTAAAATCCAAAAGTCCATAACTAACAAAAAATTCAAAATTTACTTTTTGATTGATTACGACGCAGTTAAACAAAATACACCTTCGCACAAAATTTTACACGTTTACGTACAAATACACCAATTTTATTAACGACACTTAAAATGCCGTAACTGCCATTTTAATATATTCTCTAGTCAAAAAGTCGCGTAGTGCAGGTTTATGCCTTTTATGTAATGATTTACACTGTTTTTTGTTTATAAAAATTTAATTTTGTTTGATTTTCTCGTAGTTAAATATTTATTACAATGCGTTTTGCATATAATCATGCATTATTTTATATAAATATATATGTTATTGCATGCTATTATAAAGGGTCCGCCAAATAACTTTTTTTTTTTGAAAATGCTATAAAAAAAAAATACTGAATATTTTCTCAAATTTCTTTTTTTATTTGAAAGTACAATCCTTCCGGTTAATAATGGAAAATAATTTCATTCAAATGGCTGCCTCGGCTGGCCATGCAGTAGCCTACACGAAAAAATATTCAGTAGTTTTTATTTATAGCATTTAAAATAAAAAAAAGTTATTTGGCGGACCCTTTATATACATAGATATCTTTATGTATGTTTATATATATAAAAAATTTTTCCTCTAAATTTTGTAATACGATGCCACATATAGTATTACATCTTATTACATATCGACCAGTATATAATTGCACATGCTATAAACAATTATATATGGATAATCTAATAGTGTATGAATACATGTATAATTATATATAGCACAAATCAAAGTTATATAAAATAACATATAGTGTAATATTCATAACATCGTTCGATACTAAAAAAAAATGTACATATTATTTTATATAAAACTATATATTGCTGCATTTAAAGTGTGATGGCTGATATTAGTCTGTCTTGAATTTAAAAAATATGCGAATTTCGTCACGTTCTCAAACTTATTAAGCTTATTATTATGGATAAATACTAAACATTTTTAGGAGTTTACTTATTGTTGCTACCCGCGCACAGTGGTTCCAAACACAAAAAACATGGTAATAAGTATTAATCTTCTAAACGACTGGTCCAGGTTTTTACAAAAACTGAAAAGCGGGAGTAAGCCTTTAAGCAATCACCCTGTTTTATCACAGGGTGTCAAAGTTGACCATATTGGGTATATAAAATTTTTTAAATGGTTTGTCTTTTACAAATTTAAACCGATTTCACTGCTTTTAGAGCTTTTGTAATCTAAGTTACGATTTAAAGCAAAAATATGCTTTATCTGCCATAGTAGCTCTTATAATTTAAAAAATATTTGATTTTGAGTTTCAAAATATTAATTTTTCTCCTTAACTTCTTTTTTAATTTTTGCCATAAGCTAGCTCCCGCTTTTCAATTTTTGCAAACACTTTTTCCCGATTAGACCAGTAGTTTAGACGATCCATACTTATTACCATGTTTTTTGTGTTTGAAACCACTGTGACACGGCCTTCGTCGTGTGTTTTCAAAAATTTTTGCAAAAAGAAGAGTTTAAACATTTAGCAATGATGAGCAAAATATCATGGGAAAAACTATTATAAAATTTGCATAGATTAATTTTGGCCCAGCACAGCATCATTTAGTTTGAAACAAATAATTTTATTTATTTCTTGTTTTAAATTCACCAACATTACTCCATGGAAATTTTATAAACTTTTTTGAGTGTAATATATAGTTTGAAAGGTGATAAAACAATGATACCTTTAAGTTGATGTTGCTTAATTAAATGCAAGCAAAAACTCAAATTTTAATATTTTTAATTTGCTTTAAACTTAAATCGACATAATTTTTGAGCAGTTAAAGATAAATGATTAACGTGGATGGATAAAGCATCCTGAAACATAGTCTAACATATACACAGAAGGTTATTCCTATCATCGAGAAAAAAAGTTTACAATATTTACCTCAAAGTGTCGAGAATTTTTGAAGTTCGCCATATATATTAACCCGTTTCATAATTTTTTTTTTTTATTTTATTGTTTATTTTTTATGTATATATATACTTTATTTTTAATAAATCCTTGTATTAAGATGTACATATAAAATTCTTTCTAATTTTATTAATTTAGATAACATGTGATACAATCAGATGTGCCCAATTTTAGGATACAATTGCATCAGAGAGCATTTAATTACATATCGTTAGATTACATGTTATAATGACAAATATAATGTGATATAAACTAATACAATCTGATATAAACATTTTGTGGATGAAATTATATAGACAGAGATATGATATCTTATATTATTATATCTAGCATATATATACTTTTTTAATCGGGAGTAGCGAACTATAAGTCATCAAATTTTTTTTTTTGAATTTTTCCCATAATCAAATGGATAATACTGGTTGTTTGAGCACTGTTACACTATTATTAAAATGTCACACTTTCGGGACACCCTAATGTGCATTAAAACTTAAAAGAGATTAATGCCGTAACTTTTTTGAAAACCTCAAAAAGTAATATGTTTCTATGGACTTGACGTCTATGCTAGGTTAGTTCCCTAGTTCTTAAATCAAAATCTAGCCTCTAGGTATACACATTTATCTACCGTACTGAACACACATTTGAATGGAATTTTGTATATTTTCATACCAATCATAAAGGGTGATTTTTAACAATTTTCTTTTTGGTAGCTCAGCTGTTTTCGTGTAACATGTTACTGTTAAACATGTTCAGTTTGGTCTATAATTTAACCATGAATCGATGGCATCATAGGACCGTACTTTTTCAAAGACGACGAAGGCAGAATCGTTACTGTGAATAACGAGCGCTACCGTGCGATGATTACAATTTTTTTTTTGCCCAAAATGGAAGAGCTGGACTTGGGTGACATGTGATTTCAACAAGACGGTGCAACATGCCACACAGCACGCGAAACAATGGCCCAATTGAGAGGCGAGTTCGGTGAACAGTTTATTTCACGTTTGGGGCCGGTCAATTTTCCGCCGCGATTCAACGTCTTTAGACTATTTTTTGTGGGGCTATGTTAAAGTTCATGTCTATAGGGAGAAATTTATTCATAAGATACCAGCCGATATGTTGGAGAGAGAATATGCCAAAATTGGACCCAGCGTATGAACCATTTGAGGCGTAGCCGCGGTCAACATTTATATGAAATCATCTTTAAACATTGAATTATATAGATCGTTCTATCGACTCGAATAAATATTTCATACATTTCTCTAAATTTTATGTGTTTTTTTTTTAAATCAAATCCGAAAGCTCTTAAAAAAACACCCTTTATATAAAAAAGTAACATTTAGTGCAATATTACCAGACTAAAACTCGGATATAATTATATTTAGATGTATCAACTCACTTACAATCATATACAATTATATCAGGCCAAACTCCGGATACAAACATATCTGGTTCTTATATAATTATATCTATTTGTATCAGCTTAGATATAAACTGATACAATCTATCTGGCCATAATTCGGATAAAATTTTGCTGGACATTTATCTAATTGTATCAGATTAGATCTAAGCCCATACAAACAGATATAATTATATGGGAAAATATTCCGGATGAAATTTAATAAGATTATATATAGCGTCACACAAAAATAGCTATCACTACATAAAGCTCAATATCAAATTTGCTTCATCGGATAGCTCTATTAAAAATTATGTGTTACAAAGTCAGGTTGGTTTTTTTTTTTTGGCCGTTGAGTAGTGTAATTGTAAATGGTCTATTTTGGATTAAACATATAACAAATACTAAAAGAATTATATTGCTAAAATGTTTAAATTTGTTGTAGTTTATTTGTTTTTGGGGTAGTTTCACGTGCTTTATGTTTAAACACCCACATGCGCACGTTCCACTTTAAATAAAATAAAATTGAAAAGAAATTTGTTGTCAGAAGTAGATTTTTTTTTTCATTTCCTATTCCCAACTTGTAATACTTTTTTTTTTTTTTTTTTTTATTAAACAATTCTGTTAATATTTAATAAGTTATTGTTATTTTGTGTTTTCTTCTTCTTCTTCCTCTTCCTCTTTTAGCTGCTAATGTTGCTGTTGGTGTTCTTTATTGGAAAATTGTTTGTTTTATTTTATAGAATTTTATGTTTTTAATGATTTATATTTTGTTTAATTTAAGTGGTATTTTCTTCAGCTTTTTTTAGTTGTTGTTGTTGTCGTTGCTGTTGTTGTTATATTTTCTTCTCCACTTGCTGGCGTCTGACTGGGTGGGTGTTGTCGTTTTTTATAAACTTTTTTTTTTTATTTTTATTTTCAATTTCAATTATTTTTTTCGATAGCTAAATTTGCTTAACTTTTTTCCAAAAAATATATATATTTTTTTAAGAATATTTTTTATGCACCTTTTTTTTTTTTTGAAGAATTTTCTTTTGTATTTTTATTTACTTATTAAGTTATCATTTTAATTGGTAGTTTTTTTAAATTTGTGAATTTTTTTTTTTTAGTAGATATTAGTTTCTTTTTTAATCCATCCACTATGTTTTTTTCCAAACACACTCAATCGAACATCACAAATAATACACCGCACTCGTTAGGCACTTTTGTCCAACTTTACCGCATAAAATCTTAACATCAACTGTTTGGTGGAAAATCTGTTTTTCTTTTTTTTTTTTGGCTTTCGGACACTTCTGTTTGTTGGCCTGGCTAAATGTGTGAAAGCTTTCTTCAAAAAGAGCTCTCTCTCTCTCTTTCTCTCTCTTTTCCTATCACTATGGCACTCTTTAGATATTGACATAATTTCACAGGTTGTTGTTAGCTGTACATATGTTTCCCATATCTAAGGACGCTAAACAGTGATGTCAACTCGAATAAAATCATTATCATGCACCCAGAAAACATTCTCATTGTCAATTGTGGCCACCGAATTTGTTGCAAATCGAATTCTGGCAGTTACGACAAACAACTATCTTCATATCCAATGATCATTGAAAAACTAAGAATTCAAGTGCTTTAAAAATTACTTGAATTGGACTTTAATTTAAGTGTTTTTTTTCCAGTAAAAATCTTGTTCATACAAATTGAAACAATTTGTTTTTACAAGTTTGTTATAATTTTTATTAAAAATAAAAATTATGTTTTTTCGACCTTTAATTGTGCAATGAAAATTATTCAAGTTCGAGGCCATACTCTATATTTCTTCATTAGATCTATTTCGGGAATTTTCTAGGTTCCCATCATCAGAACACGTTTTGAAAGCGGTAACAATCCCATGCCAAACATCAAACATTCATATGAACTAGTTTACTCACTACATGAGAACTAATATACATATGAGTTTGAAGTTAAAGATTATAACCCTTTATCAAAAAATAAATTGAAAACTTGTTTGAAGTGCAATCATGATGCAAAATTCCCGAAATAGATCTATCAACACATTCCTGAAAGGGTCAAATAATAAATTTGAAAACAAAAAACTCTATAGATTATTTGTTAGGACAATATCCTAATAAAGAAATATAGAGTATGGCCTCGAACTTGAATAATTTTCATTTTCATAATTTGTTTTTCTTTTTTTTTTGTGTGTAAATACCAAGAAACTCCCCGTTTACATCTTGTTTTTAAACAAAACAAAGCACCCTCTACCTTTGGTAACATAACAAACAAGTTTTCAATTTATTTTTGATCAATGTTGATAATCTTTAACTTCGACCTCATATATTAGTTCTCATTTAGTGGGAAAACTAGGTTATATGAACGTTTGATGTTTTGCATGGGATTGTCACTTCTTTCAAAACGTGTTCTGATGATGGGAACCTAGAAAACTCCCGAAATAAATCTATCAACACATTTCTGAAAGTGGTCAATTAATAAATTTGAAAACAAAAACTCTATAGATTATTTGTTAGAACAATATCCTAATAAAGAACTTGAATAATTTTCATTTTCATTTCATACCCAAGAAACTTTTTTATAGACTCTGCGGCACATACGGAATCATAAATTCGTCGTTTACGGCACGATATCCGTCAAAGCTTATATGTTAACGGAACATTTGCGGACCGTAAAATCTGATTTCGAAAACAATACGTTGGCGTATCCAATTCTTTGCCGATAAATAATGACTACATTGATTTTCACCAGTTATCAATCCGTCACAAACGGAGTTGTCAAAATATAATAAAATTAGTAAAATATAAAATTAATAAAAAATGTATTTCAATAGAAAGTTATTGGCAAACATAAATAAATACGCAATGGTAAGTACGAGTATTTTTTCCATTAATAAGTGTACTTACCACAGTGAGTTACACAAAATGCAAATTTGCATCGTCAATACTGCTCAAGGCTGAGAGAATGCAAAATTTCACATTGGATTTATTTGCATCTTGCACACAGAGAAATAAAGTGCCAACCGAATTGAAAATTTAGTTAGTACATCGATATTTACATTAGATTTCTGAATATTTTGGGTGTTGTAAATACAATTCAGTTGAACTAATCTAACTTTGTTGTGAAAACTAATGTTTAGAGTTCGTTATAACTGCATATCAAAATTCACAAATATGTCAGAAAAATATTTTAAAGCAACAGTTTTAATAAAGCGCGAGGCCTTCGTTTTTTTTGTAACAACTCGAAAATTCGAACAGATATACTGTCTAACAGATTTATTTGAAGTTCTTTCGTTATAGATCTCCACGCATCAAATATTGCTTCTTTTAGATGAAAAACGCTTTCATATTGACGATATTCTACGTAAACTTCACGGGTTAATACTGCCCAAATATTCGCAATGGGGATTTTAGCCGGAGAACATGAGGGCCATTTCAATATTATTATTTTTTTTGTCGTCTGACGACTAACATGTACTGAGGAATTGTCTTGTTGGAAAATGAATTATTTTTCTTTGGTATTTTCTATTAATGGCACAAATTTTTCTTCTAATACTGTAATGTATGTTCCCCATCTGGACCATCAAGATTGAACTTTTTCTCATAAAGCAATATTTCCTTTAAAAGAAATTTATGTTTAAACAGTTCTACCAACAACAACAATTATCCAGTTGGTTTCTAAATTCATTCAATACTGCATTCCACATAATATTATTACGTTCCTCAAAATTTTATTAAAATTAAAAGACTTTTTTTTATTATTCAAGTATAGAGCTGTAACCTTCAGATTAATAGTCCTCTGGCCACTCATTTCACCACAATTACTTTTAATTTTTTTATTATTTGCTTTTTAAACATTTAAATATACTATTTCAATAAAAAAAAAAAACTTTTTCTGTTTGTCTTTTCCCGGATTTGAACTCGGAAATTCGGAGTATAAGACTGCCTTTCTACTCACTGCACTACAACCGCTTATTAATGTTGAGTGCTAAATTTGAATTTGAATATTTCGTTAGGAAAGCAAACATGGACTAAACGAATACGTATCTCTTATAGATTGAAAGTTATGGTCAGTTTTGTAGCGTCGTGCAATTTTCATGACGTCATATTTCGGAAACCCAAATGGTCCGGTTGCTCGAGGATGACAGCAACATTAGTCTTTCATATTTATTTGACCATAGACCAACCCTTGCATGGGTTAATGTCCGGCTGCAGAATATGAGTGTCTCACTTAATAGGGACCTTTCTTACATCACAATATTTGGCATTGAGAATAGGGTCGACTTTAATGTGCGCAAGACCCAGTGTTGTTTTTTTTTGACGCACAAGCGATATGAGAGTAAATCTTCGTCATTTCTGACAATGGGAAATATTGAGGAATCGGATGCTCTTGATGTTGGGGGCATGAAAATACAGTGTGATGCCCGTTGGAGCAAAACACGTATTTTAAGTGGCAAAAGAAGCATTCAAATGCCTAGGGTTTTTGAAGCGGCGTATGAGATACTTCACTCCATTCAATCTACTTTGTATATATGCGACATACATTCGACCGAAAATAGAATACAACTTCCATGTATGGGAAGGCGCTCCAAAAACCTCTTTGGATCTTCTGGACCGTGTACTGAGGGGGCGCTGTTGCTTATTGGGGACGAGAGAGTATCTAACTCAATCGACTCCTTAGGGCATCGTCGGTATGTGGGTTGTGTTGTCTTGTTTTATCGATAATTTTACGGAAGGTGTTCTAATGAGATAAGCAGCCTAATTCCAGGGGCATGTGAATTTAGTCGCAATATGTGCTTTTCGAATAATGCGCATCCATTTGTTGTCGATTGGAGAACAGACCGCACAACGCATTACAGAGAAAGTTCTTTCTTCAGCCGGACACTTGGTATGTGTAAATAGAATCCCCGTAGAGGTCTCTCCAGTCATATTTGAAATTTGCAAATTTAAGTCAAACGTCCACAGACACTATTCCCCTTTCTACCTTAATAACCTTATTTCCTATAATCATATATAGAGGATATGCCCTAAGTGTTGATCAGTTGTAAAAAAAAAAAAATACATACCACCACAGCTTTCCATTCTAACCCTATCATTGGTGTCAGCTTTTAGTATAATATGCTAATACATTTCAAAGTGTTTATAATTTTTAGAGAAAAATGTTTATTCCTCTTCTTAACCTCAACATTTCTAAAAGTTTTTAGTTTTGGTACATATTTGTCCCAAAAGTTGGGGTTTTGTAAGCCAAACTTTTTCAAATATAAAAAATAGAAAACCCACTACACTCAAAAAAATAAGTTAGTAGAAAAGTTAGTAAAACATTTTGTAAATCAGGTATACTATTTTTCAGCAAAATTGTTTATGTTTTATGTTTTAAACTAAAATTTTAGTTATACTTATTCAGCACTTAACTGTTTTGAACTAATGTCTTACTAATATTTTACTAATGTTTTACTAATTTATTTTGCTAAAAAAGTTGTATTGATTAGGACATCAATAGTGTGAACGACAACCAGACTGTACTAAAAAGTACAGCTCTAGTAAGACACAATATAAAAAAATCAACCGTGGAAGATTTTTGTATCTGTTTTTCATACACAAAAGAAAATTGTGGATTAAAACAACTTAATCTATTAATCTATTAATTAAATGAAAGACAAAATAAAATATTTAAATTTTATAAAGATTAATTTTTAGCAAGGGTTTTTTAATTTCTAATCTACTAAGTGTGATTTCCAGCAAAAGATTTTGCCGACATTAGCAATTTTTTTGAAAGCACCCTCCTGACTAAAATTTTGATGACTAAGCAAATTTTTTTGATGACTTTACTGAATTTTTTATTTAAGTGTGCGCCACATTTACACAATGTCCCGTTAGCTACTACATTTGTTTGTGCTTCCCATATAAATTTTCAATTTAACTGTTTGTTAAATTTTAACTGGACATTCAATTTTAATACAAAAATGGTTTCCGGGATATCATGATAAAAAAAACATCAATATGCCATTAAAAAAAAAGAAAAAGTCCCTTATATCGCTCGTTCGAAATATCGAAAAAATCGCTTAATAAAGACAGAACATCTAAATAGGCATCTCTTTGGCCCAATGTTAATTAACGCATGCGTCTTGATTATGTAAACAATAGCAAAAATAATATAAAACTGTTATAAAGCCCTAAATACACAACGACATTTATCTGTATGTTGTTGCATGCGGTTGGGACGGTCGCACAATGTGATGTCAAACAAATTGTTATTTTCAAAACGTCATGGTCTAATATCGTGTTGGGTGTAGGGGTTTTCACATGGAAATTCCCGGGACAAAATTCCCGGGAATATTGCCGATTTTTCAATTACCAATTTTGGTCGGCATTCCCGGGAAATTAAAAAACCACCGAAACAACCATGTTTGCTAATCTAAAATCCTGCACGTAGGAAAAAAACTGGGGGAATAAAAACGAAGGGCTTAGTAATTATACAACCACATAAGTTTCCAGTTAGTTTTACAATTTTTTTGTAAAATACTCGAATATGAATTTTTTTTAGAAAATTTATAATAGGCTTGTATATATTTTACAAAAATTTGTAAATATTTTACTAGAACTTTGTAAAACTAACTTGAAACTTATGTAGTTGTATAATTACTAAGCACTTCGACAATATTCCCCAGGTTTTTTTCTGCTTGTGTAAAAAAGCAAAAAAATCAAATTATGTTAAAATTCAGTAATCAAGAAGAACATGCTATTACTTCTTGACTATAAAAAGCACATAGATATCCAACTTTTTATTCAACTACACTCAAATTAAAAAGTTAGTAAAATCAGTAAAAAAAATTTGATGAGTCAGCAAAATTCTAGTCAGGAAGGTGCTTGCAAAAAAATTGCGAATGTCAGCAAAATCTAGTAGATTCAGCAAAAGTTTTGCTAACACTGAGTGGATTAGAAATTAAAAAACCCATGATAAACATTAATAAAACTTTTGCTGAATATTAGTAGACTGAAAAAAACTCAAAAAATTTGTAGAAAATTTTTACTTTAGTTAATTTATTTTGATGAAAATCATAAAACATATTTTTGTGATTCTTTTTAAAATAATTTACAATACGTTACAAAATATACAAATTTTCATACTCCCACATTGACGACATGAATTAATGTAATATCTGCAAATATATAGAAATTATTATATATAATATAAACAAAATTATCTTTCAACTACTTACATCAATGGTTGTCACAATGATGCTATCTTTTAAAGGAACACTAATGCCGCAGAGAATTATAGAAACGAAACGAAAAAATAACAAAATGTTACATATACATCCCGTTTTTTTTTGCAATAAGAAAAAGGAAACATAAAAATTTACCTAAGATGTATGTCTTTGTCTTTCGCTTTAGTCTGTCTACCTGCTGTATATTTGTTATAAACTTGACCACTCAATTTGACTACAAATACACATTTAATCTTTTCTAAATTTAAATATTTTATTTTCTCTTTTATTTAATTAATAGACAATTACTTTCACAAGCCGGTGAAAATCCACAATTTTGTTTTATGTATGAAAAACAGATACAAAAATCTTCCATGGTTGATTTTTTTTATGTGTCTTACTAGAGTTGTACTTTTTAGTATAATTTTCCTCGTCACTACTACATCTTGACATCTAATTCATTTTGCGTATAACTTTTAATCTGATTGTCGTTCACACTATTGAAGTGCTAATCAGCACAATTTTTTCAGCAAAATAAATTAGTAAAACATTAGTAAAATATTAGTAAAACATTAGTTCAAAACAGTTAAGTGCTGACTAAGTATAACTAAAATTTTAGTTTAAAACATAATTTTAGCAAAAAATTTGCTGAAAAATAGTATACCTGGTTTACAAGATGTTTTACTAACTTTTCTACTAACTTATTTTTTGAGTGTATGGAAAAATCCAACTTTCTAACATGTAAAATTTTGAAATGTTTTTAGCAAAAAAAAAAAAGATTTTAAAATATTCCAAAATAAACAGTGATTGTTAACTCTTGTACTACCCTTGTACACAACAGTGTACACATTAAAAAATAAAAATAAAAAATATGATAATGAAACAAAACTATATATTTTTGTTTAAATAATTTTATTACGATATTGGTCATTGAGAAAAAATCATTATGTCCACAAACTTTACATCAGGGCAATATAGACACGATTTTTGTTAAAAAACTCCTATTTTTTAATTAGACTTTTTCGCCGAAAAGATGGGCGTTTTGTGTATACCCTAAACTTTGCTAGTTTAGGGTATACACAAAACGCTAGAATCTAGAAATTTGTCACGTAGATTTATTTAATAACCAGAACAAAATAAAATAAAACATTTTTGGTTACACGAATGTTTTTGTGGTAAAAATGGGCTGAGAAGTTTAAAAAATTCGATTTTCGAAACCATTTTTTGGTAAGCAGCAGTAGGGACGGTCCATATATACATATAAACTTTTTCTTCCTAATTTAATGAGCAATAACAAGAATCTGACGTCAAAATTGAAATATATCCATAAACAAAAAGTCGATAGTGAAAGGTTTAAATTGAAACTTATTTTGCTTTTTGCCAAGAAAGTAAGTTGTCACTATCAAAACCATAATAAAAATTTTCTTTTATAAATCCCGGGAGTGCCCGGTAATGTTCGAAAAATGTTCCCGATTCCCTGGAGTTGAAAAATGTTGGGAATTTGGAAACCCTAGTTGTGTGTTCAACATGATGACATCTAAGGGTTGACTGTTAATAGCAAGTGTTTATCTGTTTATAGCATTATTTATCAAACTATTTTTTTTTGTAGATTTCTTTTCAGATTTTTTTTATCTCGACAAAGAAGGAAATAAATACTGAATGCAGATATTATTAATTTTTTTTTTAATTGAATATAAAAGCTGTGTACACGTTTGAATCAATATATGAATTAAGAAATTACTCATACGCATAGTGGGGCATACATAAAAATGTGTTAATAAGGGAATTTTTGGTCGGAATTATAATGGATGCTGATTTTTATATTTTGTCTCTAGATACTAAGAGGAAAAAGTATGGAAAATTTGTGATCATACAAAATTACACTTAAAGAGAAAATTTCTTCATATTTATTACCAGTTGCAATCTGTTTTGCACCCTTTTCTTTAACCCTTCGACGTCCAATTTTTAATTATTGTTATATTATTAAGATTTTCGAACAGATTTTTCCATAACAACCGAACCAACTGAAAATGCCAGCAAATACACTCAGAAAAAAATTTAAAAAATATTTGTTAACAATTTTCCAAAAATTCTGTGCAAATCCTACACCTAAATAAGTTAGTAAAAAAGTTAGTAAAACGTCTTGTAAATCAGGTATACTAATTGTCAGCAAAGGTAAGGGTAACGCTATTTACTTTTATTTCTTTATTTTAGGGGTATTGATATATCAGTTATTTCGGTAACGGTTTTTTAGTGTCAACGGTATTTCACTTATTTCGGTAAGGGTATTTTAGCGTTAACGGTATTCTAGCTATTTCGGTAACGTTATTATAGGGATAACGGTTTTTTTAGTTCTTTCGGTAACGACATTTTAAGGATAACGTTATTTGAGTTATGCATGTAATGTCAATGCACACCAATAGTTTTAACCCCATTATGACCGAGTTTAAGTGACTGGCTAGTTTATGATCAAACTTTTGGGAAATATATCTAGCGATTTTTCTTTTCAGATCTTGTCAGATTATTTCGTTAACTGTATTTTAAGAATAACGCTAGTTCAATTATTTCAGTAACAATATTTTAGCGATTTCGGTTATATCGGTAGCGGCATTTTACGAATAACGTTATTTCAATTATATTGGTAACGGTATTTTAGAGATAACGATAGTCAGCAGTTTTGAATCGATAACGATATTTTAGCGGTATTGTCTGCCATCCATGTGAATAAATAACAAAAAAAAAATTAAATATTTCGTATTTTGGGAATGTTTTATAGTTATAAACTTATTTTCAAAAAAGGGACATTTTCTGCCTATATTTAGGTTAACGTTAAAAAAAAATAAACTTGTCCATTTCGAACCTTTTGCAATAAAACTGGGGGCTGTAATGGACGAAAATTGATAAATAGCTCTTTAAGGGTCATCCTAATATAGATAAATAAAACTTTTAAAATAGTCACTGTCTTCATGTAATCTAACTTCTTAGTTCACTCAAAAAAAAAGTTAGTAGAAAAATTAGTAAAACGTTTTATATTCCAATGTACAGCTTTTGTACTAATTTTTAGTAAAAAAAATGGATTTTTAGTAAAGATGTGTGCTATATATATAGATAAATAAAACTTTTAATTTGACAGAAAATAGTCACTGTCTTCATGTAATCTAACTTCTTAGTTCACTCAAAAAAAAAGTTAGTAGAAAAATTAGTAAAACGTTTTATATTCCAATATACAGATTTTGTATTGATTTTTAGTAAAAAAAATGGAGTTTTAGTAAAAATGTATGCTATTTTCCATTTACAAATTACTGATTAATTTAAAAAATTAGTAAAATATTTTGCTAGAATGATAAACGAAATTAGTAAATATAATTTGTAACAAATTTTTAGAAAAAAATTACTAAAAATTAATACAGAAACTCTAATTAAAAAAAAAATATTTAAGAAGGTATAAACTTAATTTTAAGAAGTTAAAATTGTTGAACTAAACTTAAATAAGTTGCGCAATTGGTTTTAGTTTTTTAATACAATTTTAAATTTCTTAACTTTTAGTTTAATAAATTCTTAAAATTTAGATTTTTTACTTTAACGAAATACATTTTCTAGCATTTTTTAAGAATATTAACCTAATTCAAGAAAGCGAAATTAAAGAAAATGGCTTATTATTTTTGAGTTCATGAAAAATTAATATGAACTAAAATCTAATAAGTTTGTTTTATTAGTAAGGTAAGCAATTTTATTTATTTTTATGAAAATTTTTTAAACTAAATTTTAGTATGGTGTAACTTAATTTTAGGTTATGCTTCTTTTTTGAGTGCATTTTTTATATAATACATTTATACTGCATTCACACTAGATTGCAATACACGTGTTTTTCCAAAACAAGTAGAACAGAATAAAGTACTGTTGGACTATAATGAAAAGCAGAAATACGTGTTTTGGTTTTCCGATTTATTATTTGTATCGTCATATGTGGACAAGGGCATCAATAGGTTAAACTTTCTCCATCATATCGTCCATATATTCTACCACTGCGAGTTCGTTTTAAATTGCATATAAAATTTTGTTTTTCATCGCTTTCATTTGATTCTATATATGAGCGACAAATTTGATGATCTCTATACGCTGCAGCCGGTCCACAACGTTGAGGTACTCTATTGTATGTAATTTTAAATATGTTAATAACAAATGGCAAATTGTTTTCTTTTTTTTTTAATTTAAGTTATTTTCTAAAGAGTTGTTATGTAAATAAATTTGTATACCTTTCACTGCCTCGTGCCATGTCTCGACGGTATCTTCTCAATTCTATTCGTCTTTTGCAATCGTAGATAAAATAATATAAATAACACAATATTAAGATCCCAGATATTAAATATACAGACCAACTGCATTTGTTAACGAAACTAAAATTGAAAAACGAATTAAAATTAAAGGATTTATACAATATAAAATATGCACATAATATTTAGATTACACTAGTTTACAAATTTACATAAAAAATTTGTGTTACAAACATGCGAGATTTTTTTCATGTATTTAGATTCCTAAACTCGAAAATCGCATGAAATTTTTTTTTCTTTTTTAATTATAAGTTTTGATTAATTTGACTATTTTATTTATAACTCGATTTAGGGTCACGCTTCTTTGGCTAGTCAAGTTGCAAAACAAATATCATTTAATGCGCAATATATCTTTTAAACATTCCTTTGAAATACGTTCATCAGTTTTGAAAGTAGAAATTACCCGGAAAAATCACTTTTTCTCTACAAAAATATTTGTCTTGCAATGAAAAATATTAAATATTTTTTTTTTTCTTAAAATAACTACTTTAACAATAAAAGCAAATCTATGGATAAATACCAAAGTTTTGACCATTTTTTTTTTGAAGAGAAGCAACACTCAGGAACTTCTGCATATTAATTAATGTATTGCTTTCTTTGGAAAGGATTTGGAAGATAGGTAAAAGGGGGGGGGGGGGGGAAGGCTTCAAACATGGCAACACTATAACTGAGCGAGACAGTAAGTCTTATTAAACACAGTTGTTGCTCGCCACCTGATGGTGGGCTGGCGAACTTATTGAAACTTTTTAATTCATATCGCAAAAAATAAGATATTTTTATAAAATTTGGTATACGAACTCAAAGGACAAAACTTAAGATCTGTAGATGTTTGAACCTAATGCCCATACAACGGTCCTTCCCAAAAAATTACTTTTATGATAGAAAATTCATTATATTATTTTTCTAAATTGTAGTTGTCGTCACCGGGAATCGAACCCTTCACCATCTGTGTAACAGTCCAATGCGCTAACCATTACACCACAACGCCTACATAAAAGTATCAAAATTCAAGGGTTTTCTATATTTTTATACCATGTATTTGTTATTCGCATGCTACATATCGTAATTTTTATGACAGGTTTATAAAATGTGGTACACGAACTTAGAATGGTCAAAGGACAAAACCTAAGATCTGTAGATGTTTGGACCTAGTGCCCATAAAACGGTCCTGCCCGAAAATATTACTTTTATGCTTGTCTGCATGCTGCGGGTCACAATAATATTTTGATAAAATTTGGCACACCTATAATATATAATGGTATATAAATAATGTGATGTAATATTATTAAAATATATAAATAATGTAAAAAAAAAACGAGTAAAAAAGTAGATTGTAGAATTATCATATACCAGTCTTGTTAAAGGTGAAAAAGTATCTGGTCCCGAAATTTTGTCAGTATTTGTCTACAAATTGGCAAGCAAGTAAGAAGTCAATACCTAATTTTGATTTTGACTGATGTTACGTAAATATATAAAACAAATACTACAGTGGCCCGTATATGGGCGATATGAGTAAATATGGGGCAATTCTAACCAATATTAAAAAGATTTGTCCTTGGGTCGACATATGTTAAATTTCATCGAAATATCTTAATATTTGCGACCTGATGCACGCAAACAAGCATAAAAGCCAATTTTTTTTGGGGGACCGCTATATGTGCACTAGGTCTTAACATGGATCGATTTTGCCCAAAATCAATAGGTTTTGTCCTTAGGGTAATATAAATCAGTTCGAAAAATTTGAATAAAATATCTTTATATTTGCGAAATGAATCGTGCGAATAACAAATACATGGGATACATATCGAGAAAATCTTAAATTTTTATACTTTGACATAAATGGTCATAACTTTGGAATTTATCCAATGATTTGCTTCCGAAATGACTTATGTTTTTCGTTGAAGTATTAAGTTTAAGAAGAAAAAATTTTTATGTATTTCATTGCTAAAAAAAGAAAAATTATTTTTCCGGGTAATTTCGACCCATGGTTCCAAAACTACTGAACGGATTTAAAAGCAGTGTGCAAAAGATATATTGCGCAATAAATTATAATTGTTTTGCAATTTAACTGCCCGAAGTAGCTGATCCTAAGCCGACATCTAGTTCAAATAGTCAAATTACTCAAAAATTTAAAATACTTCAAAAACCACTCAATAAATTGCGATTTTAATGAGATTTTCGGCTTAAGGAGGCCTAAATACATACTTAAAAAATAGTTGCATGTGTGTAACATTTTTGCTGTAAACTAGTGTTATATATTTAAACGTTCTACTATACACAGAAAATTAAAGTGCAAACCGAATCATATAATTTGTGTTGATTGCTGCAACCAATAAATTCGGTTATCATAACCATATTGAAATGTGATTTATAAATATTTTATGTGTTGCAACTAAACTTCTGCTATGTGAACCAGCTTTTAGTGTAAAAACAAATATTTTTTAAAGCAACCGATTTTGGTTATAGCAACTGAATTTGAGTTGGAAATAAACAACATTTTTCTCCCTGTGCATTATATAGAAGTTCAACTCAAAAGCAAATAGTTCAATGTCTTATACTACGTTTAAACTGAACGTGTTTTGGACATGCTTTGATATAAAACATGTTTCGTACATGTTTTCTTACACATGTTTTTTTTCACCAAAACACATGTTTTGCTTAAAACACGTAAGTGCGAAACATAATATTAACTCGATTGATTTAAACATCAACTTTTCTTAATACACCCACAAATAAAAACATTTGTAGAATTAGTAGTTAACCTTTTATATCCAAATTTAGAGTTTTTGCACTAATTTTAAGTAAGTAATTTTTATTACAAACTAATTTTTTAGTAAATTTTTTTTCAATTCTCTTTTTAGAAATTACAAAATTTTTACTAGTTTTTGTTGCTGTTTTTAGTAAAATAAGTAATATTTTACTTATTTTTTAAACCCGAGTTGCTGAAATTAGGAATCATTTTTAGTAATAAATACATATTTATAATATACAATGTAAAGAAAATGCGAAAAAACCGAGCCACCAAATTTATGGGCGCTCAGAAATGATGACTCATAAAAGACTCTAAAATTTGATTATTTTTGAGCGCTTAAATTTCTGAGTCATAAATGAACTATAATTGACATAAATAAAAATTATGAGAATGTTGAAATTTTTTTTAACTTTTTTTTAACACACAAAAATTTCTCAAAAATTTATCAGAAAATACTCTTAAACGACTCCGAAAATTCTTAAATTTCCAATAATGCTCATTAGGGTGATAACTTTTTGCATTTTTTGCAAATATCAAATCTCCCCAGACAAAATCGTGTAGGGCATGGACAAATATTAAGAACTGCGTTTTTAGTTTTTCACTATCGTTAAAAAAGGTTCCGCACCAAACGCGTTAAAGTTTTGAATCAAACAAAGTTAAAAAAAAAACTTTTTTTGATGCCTCAACGTCTGACCATCACATCTATATAATTAAGGCATGCTGATATCAATAGTAAAGTCCGTTTTCGAGTCAATGGAATAGTTTTCTTCCAAATTTGCTTACTTACATATGTATAAACCATATTTTAAAAAAAATGTTATTAAAAAAATTTAAAAAAAATATATATTAAAGGCATTTTAGAAATCGCTGTCGGTGCGCAAGGTTTTTTTACCAAATTGAACTGAAATAGTTTTTTTTTATCATTAATACAATATTTGCCATTAGAAAACCCCTGGGGAGAATGTTGTCCAAAAAAGTTATCACCCTAATGCTCATATTTAAGAGTATTTTATGAGTCATAAAAAAACGCTCAGAAAGGGGCTTCATTGGCAAACAAAAACACCCTCATGTAGCTATGTTTTCAGAAGGTTTGAAGGATCTTTTATGAGTGGTTTCGGACGCTAAACGCACACTGGAAAAATATTAATTTTTAGTCAAAAAATTTTTCGATTTCCATTAAGGGTTTACTAAAGTCTTTCTAAATTATGATATAGTTTACTAACTTTTCCCTCTAACGGTCTGCTGTCAACACTTTTTTGCGAAAATCCAAATAAGACAAAAAAAAAAAACAATTGCATAAAAGCCATAAATAAGCCCAGAAGTGCTTAATAATGTTAGTCTATTATTATTTTTAAGAACCTAAATAGACTTTAATCAAGTCAGCTCAAATATGAATGTAATAAAAAATGCAATATAATTTCTATGGGGTATTAGTAACTTCAGTTTTTTTAAAGCTGCGCGATTTTAAAGGCTTGTTAAACCCCACTTTTTTACATAAACCATTGAAACCAATCTTCACTATTAGTATAAAAAGGAATGAGGATCAAGAAAGTCCCTAATGCTAAATAACAGACATATGAAAGCCCTACATATTGGCTTTAGAATTGTATATATTTATTGGCCTATATAAGTGAGCAGTCTATTTGGGACGTACGAAATTGAACTTGTTATATGCAGATGTAAAAGTTCCAGGACACAATACTAGTCACAACCAGACCTCCAATATCAGTCAAAGTTCAAAGTTCTGCAAGCTATGTTATACGTACGTTACAATAGTAGTAGGTAATAATTTCAACAGCTATATACATTTTTTCATCCAGAATTGATCCATCATTACAAAATAGATTGGAATTCACAATTTTTGGGATTCCAAAATGGCATATACACTCAAAAATAAGTAACACTCACACGAACTTTTCCATACAAAATCAACAGTTATTTAAAAATTTAATCGGTAAAGTTGTTTCAATGGAATATACAGTTAAATTACCAAAGAAATAATTTTTTTTTAACTTTCTGTCTGTTATTCAATAACCAAAAAAAAAAAAAACGGACTTTCGGTAATAGTTAAAATATTCAGTTAAAATTTTCTATTTAAAACAAATAGTTGTTATATTATATTGAGTATTGAAATAAACGAAAATAATCTATTGTTTTGACCGATTTAGTCAATTACTTTTTCAACAGTTGAAAATAAACTAAAAAATAAAATTGTTTTAAACAAAAAGCAAATAGTCCTGTTTTTAACTGATTTTCAGTTAATTTAATGTGTATATTCAGTAGTCTTTACGAAAAAAATATTGTGAGTGTAGGAAACTGAGTGAAACGTCTTGTAAATCAAGTAAACTATTTCTCAGTAAATGAAATTGTGTTTTCAGCTAAAATTTTAGTTATAATTATACATCACTTAACAGTTTTGAACTAATGTTTTACTAATATTTTACTAATTAAATTGTGCTAATAAGCACATTAGTAGTGTGGACGAAAACCAGATTGAAACATATACGCAGAATGAAGTAGATATCGCGGCATATCAAGATGTCGTAGAGACAAGGAAAATGATACTGAAAATTACAACTCTTTTAAGACATATGAAAAAAATTAACCATGAAAGATTTTGTTTATACCGTCTTGTCAAAGAAATTGATTAGTAACTAAATTAAAAACAAATTAAAAATATTTTGTGTTAGAAAGCGTTTTGCAACCGTCAGATAATGACAATCGTAATTAATTTTTATATTAATTACTGTAGAATATTTCTTTAGTTAGTCTCTTTACAGGAAGAAGAAGAAGTAAACATTTTTATTGAAAAATTTTACGGACACAAGGGATACACCAGACTGCCGCAGTTTCGTCCCCCTCCTGGGACTCGTCAGTGGTTAATTTATGTGTCAATTGAACAAAGTATTTTATATTGTTAATTTGCTCTATATGAAAAACTTTTTATTTATTTTTTTTTGTGTCGTACTGTGATTTGAACTCACTGCCTTAGCATCAAGCTATGCATCGTAATCTCACCTCTTAACGAGTTGTATTTTAGTTTATGATGTTGTATTTTAATTTATGATGTGAGCAAGATTATTCAAGTTCAAGATCATTTTTTTTAAAGCAGACTTTATCTACTGACAGGTCCTTATATGTTTCATTCCGCGTCACCGAAAATCTTCAGAGAACCAATGTAGAAGGGGTAGAAGATTTACCCAAATCTTTAAGGAAAAAGATCATCAGGTAAATAAAACAATACAATACAATACAATAAAATGATCTTTTTCCTTCAAAATTTGGGTAAATCTTCTACCCCTTCTACATTGGTCCTCTGAAGATTTTCGTTGACGCGAAATGAAACATGTAAGGACATCGGAGTATATAAAGTCTGCTTTAAATTAGAGGATGAAGAAAATTTTGTAATTAATAAACATTGCACGGATTTTTGTTTAACAAAAAACAAATGATCTTGAACTTTTAATAATCTTGCCCAAATCATAATTTATGATATAATATTGAAAAATAAACTTTTGGTTTTAATTTTTTAAAATTTAAAAGTAAAACATATTTTAATTTAATAAAAATAAAATGTGTATTTATAAACTAAATTTCTAGTGATAATTTATGGAATGTGGGAAAATTGCAACCAAATATACCTTTAGGAAGATAGACTAATGTGAAAGAGTAGGACACATATCTTAGGTAATTTTTTTTTATATTTGCAAAAAGGTTTTGTTTGTGTGTAAGTCATATTTTGTTATTATTTGGTTTCTAGAATTATCTACGGCATTTAGCTTCAAAACAAATTGTCATCATTTACAAAACCATGGATGTAAGTAATTGAAATATATTTTAGTTTATCTTATATATATTTATTTTTAAATAATGTCGTTAATGTATGGACATTTTTATATTTTTTAATGTATTGTCAATTTTTTTTAAAGAATCACAATGTTTTTTTTTTTAGGATTTTTAGCAAATAAATCAACTAAAGTCTTATTTTTGTACAAGTTTTTTTTTAGTTTTTATCAACCTACTAATATTCAGAAAACATTTTATTAATTTATAGCAAGGATTTTTAATTTTTAATCAACTAAATGTTAACAAAACTTGCTTAATTTACTAATTTGTTTGCTAAAAATCATGATTTTGCTGACATTAGCAATTTTTTTCGCAAAATTGTTTGCTGACTTAATGGATTTCTTTCTTCAGTGTACTCGATACATGCCCGTTAATTTGTAAAAAAATTGACTTGCTGCTAATTGGGTGAATTTATCTTATCGACAATTCCGCCATCCAAACTCAGTCTAATTTAAAATTTATGCTGTAACATAAAGTATGGAGTCATAAGCCATCACGAAATTTCCATTCTCCGCGGATGCAGGAGCAAATTTCTTTAACTGGAAATTTCAAAATATGGATTGTTTATGTAATAGGCGCTTTACAGTTCTGTTCAAGGATTTGGTACAAAAAACTAATATCTAGTAAAAATTTTGGAAATGTATATATTATAACGAGGGCTTATATTCAATACCGTCTATCTACATTTTCAAGAATTTTTTTTTTTTTATGCCAAACTCATCTCTGACCCCATCTGCATGTACTGTAAAAATTTCAGTGGAAAAAACTATTTTTAGTACTATATATCCTGTATTTTATCATTTGTCTATCTACAAAGATACTTATTTATGAATTTTATGACGGCAATACCGTCTATCTACATCATAGAATTTTGTCGTTTTATTTAATTTCAGGCTATTTCTCTGTTTGATATCTATTTATTCACTGTTCGTTTTTCGGATACATACTTCTCTTGTCGAACGATCAATACCTACCATAATACGCTGTGTATGCGGTGGTGTGCACTTTATGTTATTTTCTAGCTACAAATGAGTATGCAAATAAATGAATTCAAACGCAAAAACTCAAAAACACAAGCAAGAAAGTACTAATTTGATACTGATTTGAAATTGACCACTTCACCTCGATTTAAAATCTAATGCCCAATTCACACGGTGATTTTTGAAACGTCTTAATTTGCTTTAGCAGTTGCTTCCAAAAATCATTTGCATTACATGATGATTTTTAACAGACGTCTGTTTTTTGTAACCAGGGTTGATTATATTTGTCTTGAATGCTTGGACAACAATATTTAGGATTTTCAACTGCTGATGCAGGATTCAAACAGAACTCCCCAAAAGCAGAAAGAAAAATAGGCCCAACTTGTTCATCGCGCATTTGTAGAAACAGTAATGTAAGACACTGCCAAAACTTTGATGAGAGAACAGGGAAACAAATTTTTGAATCATTTTGGAACAAGACTTGGGAAGCAAAGCGAGAGTTTGTAAAGATGTGTGTAACAAAGATTATCAAAAAACCACTGTAGGAAACAGTAGAAAACAGAACAGCTTTATGTTTAAACTACCACAAAACGAATTTGCGTTGCAGGTATGCCGATCCATGTTTTTATCAACGCTATCTTTACGTATAGCCATGGTTAAAGGATGGATTAATGCGAACGATAAACCAATTTTGGCGTCACTTGTACCAAAAACAAATTCTCAGAAGGGGGGTTGTAAAATTTTCTTGTCTAAATATCTGCAGAACTTAGACAAGATGGAAAGCCATTATTGTCGCAAGGACACAACTAAAATATACATAGCAACCACTTTTAAAACCAAAGCAGATGTTTTTAAAGATTACCTTGAAAAATGTGCCGAGAAGGCAGTAAAGCCCGTTTCAATTTTTACATTTTCTACAGTTTTTGCCGAACAAAATTTAGCGCTCTTTATGCCTCGCAAAGATCAGTGCGATACTTGTGTGGGGTTTAAGGCCAAGCAAATAACAATTGAAGAATACGATGCACATAGAGGCTAAGTTGAAAAATCAAACCATATATTTGCCAAAGATGCCCGCAAAACAGTCAAAATCAAGAACAAAATTATTAAAATGCCATTTGATGCATTACATTTAAAGTATGATTTTTTTAAGAACTATAAGGATACGAACCTTATTCGATTTTTCAGTATTAGACCTGGTCGAACAAAAAATGATCCGACAGTATCCCAACTAAGATCTCTCTTATATTCCCCAAGTGGTACCATTAAGTTTAAAGTAAATTTTGATCATAATTACACTGAACTACCTATTAGAATAAAGCAATATGAAGGTTACATAGAACCAAAACAATTGTATACCGGTCGACTACCAATTCAGCAAAACAAATGGAAACATTTACAGGAGTTAAAGGCGGTAATTCCAGAGAAGTATCACTACTTCTATGATAATCTTAGCCACGCGCAGTAAAAATTATAATAAATTATAATAAGAAATTATAAAAAACATTGTCTTTGAATTTAAACTGGCTAAACAATTCTTCTGAACACACCTACCCTCTATCTGACACCCTTTTTGAGACACCCATGCCAAAAACAAACAAAAACTAGTCAAAAACAACCCCTAGCTCCCTAAAGGGTTCAAACGTTAGAACAGGTCCTACTATTTTTCAATCCCCAACATTTCTTGTGAACATATCTACCCCCTATCACCCAAGTTTTTCGGGGTCCCCATACAAAAACCGTAATACAAACTTAATTTTAAAATAAGGCAATACCGTCTATCTACATATTATTTTCCTACACAATGATTTCATTTTTGAGGCAATACCGTCTTTCTATCATAGAAGCTAAAATAACGCGAATTTTAAGAATTTTTTTAGTTAGAACGTTTGTTAGACACATTCTATTAATATTGTAGAAGATGAGTTCATCGAAATTGTTGCTTATTTGCGAATAAAACAGTTTTTTGGCTCTCCTGAAAAATTGTGTTTTTGTAGATAGACGGTATTGAATATAAGCCCTCGATAAGTATTTGCACCTTTGAAATAAAATTACATACTCTTTTTTTAAATTTTTAGAATTTTTTAATAAAGTGAAGTAAAATCGAAGTTATGTATTTATATCATCTTAGGGTGTATTTACTAAAATGGGCGTTCAAAATGGTGATTGGAGTATTCTTGAAAAAATAAAAATCTAATTTTTTAAAACTGAGATAAAATAATTGTATGGCACAACATCAAAAAACAATGGGTGAAGAAATCACTACCATTTCAATTACCGCAGCTATATTTGTGGACAATTGAAAACAATATTGATCTTTGTGAATCTAATAGATAACAACAAAATAAAATCGACTTAAATTTATTTTAATCGTACTTACATTTTAAACATCTCAAAAGTTTGAAATAACATCTGCGATATCGCTTCCGAACTGAACTTATTTGAAATCACCTCTTCTTTTTTCCCCATATTAAATAAATTGATCATTTTTACAATTATTAAGATTTTGGCACTGGATTTTGGCAAAATGTTAAATTAATTTGTTTGGAAAAAAAACACGAAAATATTTAAAAAATATAAATGAGAATGGCAAAAAGAAAATAAATTTATAATTACACAAAAATGTCAATATTCCTCAACAATAAAAAAAAAGACAATTGAAACTATGAGAAGTAGAGAATATAAATACAGAGCTGGTACAATTTTCAAGGGAAAGTACCTTTAGTATTATACTACGTTTCCACTGAAAGTGTTTTGGACGTGTTTTGAAATAGATCATGTTTTTTACATGTTTTCCCATACATTTTTTTTTTTTAACAAAACACATGTTTTGCTCAAAACACATAAGTGAAAACATAGTATTAGATGACGATTTTGATCAAAATGGGAGTTTTAGAGAAGAGGAACATGATATTATTAAGAAACCTTTTAAAATTTATTATTCATTCTTTGAAAGATCACGAAAAAATTTCCATTTTTTGACCTTTTGTCATCCAATTTTAAGTATATTAAAAACACAACTCCATATTCAGTTTTTAAGAATAGCGATTTTTTCACTGATTGAATTTTTAAGAAAATTCAAAAAATTCCAAAAGTAGGGTAGAAGGGGGAGCATTCTACAATTTTTTTTAGAGCGCTGTCGTTACTCAAAGTTTTTTGGAAAAATTATTTTTTATCTAATATTTTACACATCTGAACTTTAACTTGTATGTTTAAAACATAAATTACACAGGAGGACAAAATGTAAATGTTAAAAATTAATAAAGATATGACCATCAATTATATTTATTTCGGACATGCTGATTTCAATAGTGTACTTAATTTTTGTACCAATCGTACAGATTTGGAGAAAAATGTCTTTAAAGTTTGGCGGTTTTCATTTAGTTTTTTGCATTTAAGACTTGTCGAAAGCAATCAATCTGCTTTTGTTTTGATGCAAATAAAACTTTACATTTATATCATTACTTTACGTTTTATATACGTCTTTACCTCTTTTTACAGTTTTAGCGAATTTGAACGCGATTATGTACAATTGACAATTAATGGAAAATATTTTGACCACACTACATTATTATTCTCGATAAACAGTTAGTTTACAAATACCCATTTCATCCCACATTTACGACATGCATTATTTTAACATCTACAAAAAATTTAAATAATTATATATACCTAACATAAACAATATAATCTTTCAACTATTTACATCAATGGTGGTCTAAATGACGGCATCTTTTAAAGGAACGCAAATGCCACAGAAAATTCTAGAAACAAAACGAAACAATAACAACATATGACATATACAACCCTTTGCTTGCAATAAGAAAAAGGAAACATAAAAATCTACATAAGATGTGCGACCTTGACTTTCGCTTTAGTCTGTCTACCTGACTGTATATTTGTTTGCAATTTGACCACACTACATTATTAATCTCTATAAACATTTAGTTTATAAATACACATTTAATCTTTATTAAATTTAAATATTTTATTTTGGCTTTTATTTAATTAATAGACAATTGCATGAAAAACAGATACAAAAATCATCCATGGCTGATTTTTGTATATGTCTTACAAGAGTTGTGCTTTCTAGTATCATTTTATTCGTCACTATTACATCTGGACATGCCGCGTCATCTAATTCATTCTGTGTATATCTTTCAATCCACACTATTAATGTGCTTATCAGCACAGTTTTTTTAGCAAAATAAATTAGTAAAGCATTAGTAAAATATTAGTAAAACAGTAGTTCAAAACAGTTAAGTGCTGAATAAGTATAACTAAACTTTTAGCTTAAAACACAATTTCAGAAAAAAATGAGCTGGAAAACAGTATACTACACATAGAAATAAAAATAAATAATACTTAAAACTAGTTAAAAATTATGTTGCAGAAAAAACTGCACTCAAAAAAAAAATGTCCCTAAAGTTAGCAAAAAAGTTAGATTGGTCAGCAAAATTTTTGCTGGGAATTTTCGCGGAAAAATTTTTAATAACTGCAAAAGTGCTTTGCTGAAAATCTGTGAGCTGATGAAATAGTAAATTCAGCAAAATGTTCTGCTGACACTTACTAGGGCGTTTAGATGGGGACAGTAGTTTGAAAAAAAAATACTTTTGTAAAAAATGGCAACCTTATAAAAAATATGTTTTAAGTTTCAAAGCACCACGTTGTTAAGTTTTTTTTTTTTTTTTGGAGACATTAAAAATAAACGATCTCACTTAACTTGTAAACATGAAAAAAAAAAAATTGGTTACCGTTATGTAATTCAATACTTTCATTTGAAAGATCACAGTCTGGGGGTTTGCTCCTTCGTTAACGACTATAAAATATTGGGTGGCAGAATTTAAACGTTTACTCACAGAAGAGTAAAAACGGCGTGGTGAATATGCTTCAATAGAGTGTTTGGCGGTGTTTCACCGAAATAAACTCGAGTTTTTGCGTCGATTCGTAAACATGGATGAGACATGGGTCCGAAACTTCACACCTGAGACAAAGGATCAGCCAAAGCTGTGGACTGAAATGGGGGAATTGCGACCAAAGAAGCGAAGGTAGTTGCATCTGAAGGCAAGGGCAGGGCGTCTGTTTTTTGGGATGCGCCTGGGATAATTTTTATTTATTATCTTTAAAATCGAGAATGTTGTATGTATCGTTGATCTTTTAAAATTGCATTTCATTTTGAATTGTCAGCCTTGAGATTACAATTAAAATATTACTATTAGACTATTAAAGGGAGTGCCGCACTTTCGATCTAAGCGACTAGGTCATCTTCAGCCTCATTCGAATCCAACTAACATTAGCATTTTTTTTTTTTTTGCTAAATATTTATAAAATAAGAACAGCAAAAATGAAACAGCTAACTTAACAAAACTTTTGTTATATACGTGTTAAATTTTAGTTAATTGAAAATATAAATTTACTCTGTCAAAATTAACAAAAGCTTTAACAAAAAAGTTGTAGACTAAAACAGCAAACTAAAACTGTAATATCAATAAAATTTTTGCTATATTAATGCATTAATTTTTTTTTATCTAATCGAAAATTTATTTGGTTAAATAACCAAAAAATTAAAGAAAAAATTTTTGCATTCATTTGGCCCCGTTATTCGCATCAATATGGAACAAATTTGGTATTTCACATTTTCAAATGGGAATATCTCAGGAACTTTCAGAGGTAACCCACAAGCGTAAGCATGTTTTTTTTATAGGGTTTTACTAACAGATTCCTTCCAAAGTAGGAAGGAAAGATGAACAAGTCGCATTCGACTAATTAGGAAAGTCTTCCGATGATAAAAAAAAAATAAAGGACAAGTATTTTTTTTAGCTGTTCAATCTCCAAAGTTAATACATTTTTGTATGGAAACATGTCTGAAGTTAATGAAATTCTGATTTTTTGAACACAGTTTTGTTGTTCTCGATAAAAAAAAATTTTGATGCCAATATTGTCAATGTAGTGCTTTAAGGTTGCCAGCTCTTCAGAAAAAGTCGCATAAAAGCCGAACAGTCACGAATATCGAAAAATGCCCTGACACCCCCTCGATTAAATGTAATAGGCATCAATACACATTTTTGTTGGTAAATCCAACTATAATTCATTAACAAAATGCCAGTTTTAATATCACTTAAAACACATTTTTTTTTTAAATACAAAAATACATGAAAGTTATCGGACATGTTTCATATACCAGTTAATGCGTCTTCAAAAGCTTTTTCATTTGGTATTCTATTTGCCTAATATTTCTCTGAAACAATTCAAAATAAGCAACAACAAAAAAAGAAAAAAAAAGAAAAAGATAAATGGGATAATTTAATTAAATAATCTATGCATAAAAATAAGAAATCATTTTTTTAACATCTAAACATGAGATTGGGCATATCCAAATTTCATTAAGATAGGATAAGCGCAAAGCTTTCTAAAAAAAATACAACATTTTGAAAAAATGTCAAAAAAATTTCGAATTTTCAAAAAAAAAATTTTTTTTTTTAAAGATTTAAAAAGCTGTCGAAAAATTTTGGACACAATTTTCTAACAAAAATAGGAAAGTTGCATGTATCCGCAAAAAGGGCTGTTTGACGAAAATGTCAAAATTCAGCATCCTCCAACCGATTCCGCTAAAATTGTGTGTCATAACTACTACCCAATAGGACTCAACTTGTTGCAAGTTTCGTACCGATTCCAAGACATCGGTTTCAAAAGTTGAAATCAATATTTTTGGGTTCAGTATGAACCATACTTGGGATTTTTTCATTAGCATTGGAATTTTTTTAGCATTGGTTAACTAATGCAAATGCAAAAAAATTTCATTACCATTTAATTGTATTAGAATTTGTCCTAGTAATGTTAATGCAATTAATACCTGAAAAAGTAATTACAATTAAGCAAACAAAGCATTTGTCTACAAAAAAAAAAAAAATACTAAATACGGGAAACAAAATGGACCGAGGAACTAACTTTCTATTATCCGATAACATATGTTTATGTTTTTGTTATCACGTAAATAAGTAAAAAAAAACGAAATCACATGTTGTTTTATAAAAATTTATCACTCGGGATCTCTCTCTAGCCTATTAATATTATAAGGGTATATTAATACTACTGTCAACCAAAAATGTTTGTCCGTTTTGCTCTGTCTCGCTTAATTTCGGAGATACTGGATATTTTAAAATATCGCCATTATGTAAAATGGCTCGTATCTCAAAAACTAAGCGATATATCGCAAAACGAACAAAATTTTCCAAAACTTAGCAAAAACAGCCACTTCCTACGACATAAATGTGTTAAATGTTCCGATTCTACTCGTTCCCTGTTACATTCCATTTTGTACCAATATTCCATTCTATTATCGGAGTGATTAAATTGATATTTTCAAGCACGTATTTGGGCAAACAAATAATTGAAACACCCTGTTGTTTTTCATAAAAAATGAATCTTTGCCTTTTTAAAAGCTGATGTTTAAATCAATCGAGTGAAGACATTAAGCTTTTTGCGTTTGCGTACTACTTCTGCATGATGTTAAAACTTTTGACTTTTGATATTCAGTAAATCCTCTAATTTTAATTCGTTCGTTTTTAAATTTTAGTTTCGTGAACAAATGCAGTTGGTCTGTATATTTAATAGCTGGGATCTTAATATTGCGTTCTTTATATTACTGTATCTACAATTGCAAAAGACTAATATAATTGAGAAGATATCATCAAGATATGCCACGAGCCAGTGAAAGATATACAAATTTATTTACATAACAATTCTTTAGAAAATAACTTAAATTAAAAAAAAAAAAACAACAATTTCCTATTTTTTATTAACATATTTAAAATTACACAGACGTTGAGGCACAACGTCGCCGACCGGGTGCTGTATATGGAGATCATAACATTTTTAGTGAAGTCATGAAAACAGTTCGACCAAACGAAAGTAATAAACTACAAAATTTTAATTATGATTTAAAAAGAGAACTCGTAGTGGTAAACTCAAAAAAAAAAAAAAAAAATGTCAGTAAACTCAGCAAAATTTTTGCTGAGAGGATCCTTGTAGACAAATTGCTAATATCTGCAAAAAAAAAGTTGCTAAATTCAGCAAAATTTTTGCTTAATTTATTAATTTTTTTTGCTGATATAAGCAATTTTTCTACAAGGATCCCAACAGCAAAAATGTTGCAGACTTAACATACTCTTTTTTTTTTTGAGTGTAGCATATATGGAGGGTATGATGCAGAATATTTATTCTCTTGGCGCTCATGTCTACATATGCGAAGATTAAATATAAAACCAATGTAAGAAGTCGGATTTTTACAATTTCATGGACATTTACCTACCAGCGATCAAAAATTACTAAACAGTGTATGACACAATTGTATGAAATTGCTACATTCGCCCTCTTATGAATTAAATTTCCCCATATATGACTATTCAAATATTCAGCATGCATAAACAGAAAATATTACAGCCAAAATGTATGCTATAAAAACTAATTTATGTAGTTTTTTATTTGTTATATTACAGTGTCAAACAAAAGAAACACAACATTAATTTGCTTATAGAAATAAAAATTTGATATACTATAGAATATGGATGAACTTCGATCAAATGTTCAATGTTCGTATCAAATTTTCAATGGTAAATGTAAAATGAAAATTTGATACGAACATTGAAAATTTGATCGAAGTTCGGCTACGGCTTCGGTCAAAAAAGTGAGTTCGGTCGGACACTAGTTATAAGTCATCTTATATAAAGAGACTTTTAAAAAAAAGTGTTTAACAAAATCCGAACAATTTTTAAAAGTCTCCTTATTTAACATACAACTTTTAAATTCCTCGATCGATTTTGCCCATATTCTATAGTATTTCAAATTTTTACATTGTTAAATGTTAAATGTAGCCGAAGCCGAACTTTTTAATTTAATTTTTATTTTAAATAAAACGTGAATTTCGCTCAATTTTGACAACGAAATTTGTTTAAAGTAAAACAAAAAAATATTTAAACATTAGTAAATCTCAAAAAAAGTTAATTTAGATTATTTTAATGACGTCATGTGAAAAAAATAGTAATGTTTGAACTTTTTTTATTTTATGTAACGAATTTAATAAAAATTCTTGTGTTTGTACTCGAAGTTAAGGAATTTAATCTGAAAATGTACTCAATTTCTTCAAATACTCAGTAGTCGGCCAAGTTCGTCCAAAATTTGGCAGAACGCCGAACTTGGCCGAACAACACTTTTTGGCCGATCTTAGTAGCAGAAGCCGAATACTCTGTCGGACACTACTTATAATCTTTTTGCTGATAATACGTAACAGTCCAAAATTATTTGAATAATGAAAATGTACGTTAATTATATTATAATCCATTACCGAAAGCTTTTACTGTAAACCTTCGATATTAATAATTTAATATAACAAAATTTTAAAACTTTGACAAAAGGTTATGTTCTTTAAACTTATAATCCAAATTTCGAACTTCTGGTCAAAACTACCTTTAAAAAATATATTTCCGTAACGGTACACAGAAAAACTATTTTAATTGATTTTGCACCTATCACGGCAATGATACTATCAATTAAACCTTTTATTAAAATTGAGAAGGAAAAAAAAGTTATAAATAACTTCTACAAAAAAAAAATATATGATACTCACAAAAAAAGTGTGTGATCTATACGTTGGTATGTGTGTTTTTGGAATTCTAAGTCTGTTTGTGTGTGTGATTGTTTTGTTTGTTAACTTCAAATGTATTTGGTATTTTATACTGAAAATTTTTTATTTATATATAAAAAAAATAATATGACAATTGCGTCTAAAATAAAATATGTATTTATATATTTAAAAGTCAATTAAAATATTAATTGATTCAATTAAATATTTGTTTAGAAACAAATTAAATTCAAATCAAGTCTTTAATTAGATATTTTAGGTTGATAATTTTTTCTGTGTAGTCTTCTGATCAAAAACAAATTATTTTAAATATATCTCATTTGATACACTCAAAGAAAGAAATGTATAGAAACATTAGTAAAATGTATTATATCCCAATTTAAAGTTTTTGTACTCATTTTTAGTAGAACAGTTTTTTTTTTCTTGTAAAAATTTTTATCTTCTCTATTTACAAATTATAAATTTCTTTTTACTAATTTTTGTTACTGATTTTAGCAAAATATTTTACTAATTTTTAAACCCGAGTTGTGAAAGTTACCAAAAATATTTTACCAATTTTCATTTTTCATAATTGAGAGAAAATTGGGTTTTTGAAGTTGAACATTATTATAATACCCTGTTCCCAATCAAGTTTTGTAAGTGATTTAGCTATGAGTTTTGTAAATAATCCAAAACTGTTCACATGAGTTTGAAGAGTTTTTAATTATCTCGTAAAGAGCTGTTTGGTTATATTTGTAAACAAAAAATATTTGTGATCTAACCTGAAATTGAACAAAATATTACAAAAAAAAACATATTTTTTACAGTCTGAATAAAATAGGGGTTTTCACAAGTTTTCACAAGTGTTGCATATCGTGTTTTTGACGATTTATGGTAAAAAATTTGACAAAGGACGATATCGTCCTTTGGTCCCAAAATAACGATTTTTTATTTATTAAAAAAACATAAGAAAATCTTGTATTTTTATAAAAATTTTCACGACTTTTGTTTAATATGTTTTGGAGAAATAAATAAAAATTGTTCGTTCAGAATGTTAAAGGAATAAATTACCCAGCAAGGAACTAATTACTCATAAATTGGGTCCGAAAAAATTAGCACTTTTTTTGGTTTTCCACACTGAGAGAATTGTCTGCATGATATCAATAAATTTTTGCATTGGATCTATGAATTGTCACTGAAACTAGTCAATTCAAAACTTTTCATTAAATGAATGCAGTTTTTCTTAAAATTTAATGAAAAATGTCATATAATTTATTACAAATTTCATACGCCTAATAAAAAAGTTTCATTAAAACTAGTTTCATTAAAACTATGAACCTTTTTCATGAAGTTTAATACATTTTTCATTCAGTTTGTGAAGAAAACTTCACTAGTTTAGTGAAAAATATTCCTTAAAACTCGTCCAAATAATTCTCTGTGTGTATGAAAGTGCTTTGTAGCAAAGAGCACCCTTTATATTTATTCATAAATTTTAATAAGTTTTTAGTCTTCTTTGAGTCTTACAAATTATCACTCACTTTGAGATAGCTTTTTAGATTGTTGAGATAATTTTATATATTGATTTTTTATTCATACATGTTTTTTACGAAAAAAATACACTTAGGGAACTTCTGCATTAAACATTTGTAGTTGTTTGGGTTTTAATACAGTTTCTTTATTTTTAATGTAAATGTCAGTCATTTGCGGAACAAATTAAATTTTTTACTAACCTTGTAGTTTATTTAAAAAAAACAAACCACATCAAATGACTGTTTTATGATTTTACATTCATTTTTTTTAATTTTTTATAGTAGTTTTTTGTTATTTAAAAAAATAAAAAAATAAATATTTATTGTTCACTAACATGTGGTTCAGTTTTACTACAATTGTTAGTAATTTTTTGAACATTAAAAACCAAATGACAAATGAACATTAAAAAACAAATGATAACATTAAAATACAAATGGCAAAATAAAAACAATACACTTATATTACTATGTAGGTAAAGACTACTGCAAATGTAGTAAAAACAAATTAAATTTCAATTAAAGAAAGGACGATTTATATTTCAGTAAATTCAACTAACAAGTCGTCATTTCTTTAAGTGAAATTTAATTTGTTTTTAACTACATTTGCAGTGGTCTTTACGTACATAGTAATCTAAGAAATTTTAGACTTTGCGCTTAATTTTAGACATGAAATGTGTATAATTCTCATATACACATTTTATGCACAAAATTATCAAAAAAAAAGTATTTAAACAGATTTTTAATTTAAAATTACACATTCGGTGTCTACTTTTAGTACTTTATGCGTAAAAAAAAATATTAGACATAATACGTGTAAATTTACATACACTGAAAGTAATAACTTTGTCAAAATTATTTGTAAAAAAAATATGTGTAAATTAATAAATATAAATATAAAAAAAACATATTCTCACCCCCATCACCAAATTTTAATGTAATGAAGTCTACTAAACCCTTTAAAATGCTAATGGGTGGTACACTTAGAATACTATGTAGATAAAGACCACCGTATATGTAGTTAAAAACAAATGAAATTTCACTTAAACAAAAGACGACTTACATTTCAGTTAATTCAACTAACATTATCATTTGTTTTTTACTGTTCAAACAATGAACCACAGTTGTAGTGAAAATTAACCAAATATGCAGTAAAAAATAAACAAACATTTATTTGTTTTATTTTTTCAATAAAAAAAAACTACTGTGTAAAATGAATGTAAAATCAGAATATAGTAATTTGATGAACTACAATTTTAGTCAAAACTGAAATTTCTTCTACAAATAACTTTTTTTTTAGTTAAAAATAAATATACTGTATTACAACTCAAACAACTACAAATGTTTACTGAAGAAGTTCCCTGAGTGTATGTACCACTGCAAAAATCAAGTTTGGATTAGTACAATTTTAATTCTACAGAGGTAACGTTATTTGTATAACTGTTTCAATTTGTGATATATCCCTTCTGCAGACTAGTGGCAGTGGAATTAGTAAAAGCAATGATAACAAAATGCTGGGCATGTAAATTGGTGTATCTGTAATCTGTAAAAAGCGAATTAGGTAGGAGCAGAAGGGGAGATAATGGCGATTTAAAAAAAACTCAAAAGGTGATGCCGAACGAAATAATATTGCTGGAATTAGTGCCTATTGTGGAGAAAATAACAAAGCAGATTCTAATAGAACATACTATAGCATAAAGTTGTGAATTTTTCCTTAAAGGGTCCGTCAAATAACTTTTTTTTTTTTTAACTCCTGAACCAATTGGACTTTGTATGGCGTCATACCAAGGTCTTTATGCAAAATTCGTCTCAATGATGTCTCCGAAATGTTCAATTGTTGAGAACGACGGTGAATTGATGTTGATGGCGCTTCACGCACACTTCCTGCCACAGCAGCAACATTCTCAGGTGTACGCACTGTTTTTGGCTTTTCACGCTTTGGTTTATCGATTAGGATGCCAGTTTCTTTCACTTTTTTCACTAAATAACGAACATACGGACCATATTCGTTCAGCGGAAGGATAAAACTAATTATCTGTCAAATCAGACATGAGCTAAGTGTTACCATTCACGAAATAAGCACTAGTTGAGAAAAAAACCTTAGATGGCGGGCCCTTTATTTTTAGAAAAAAAAGAGACCAAATATATAATTAGTGGTAGTTCATACAAATATTTATAAAATATTTGCCATTTTTGACATAAAAAATATATACATATATTTTACAATTTTGATATAATTTTTATTAAAAACAAAAATCATGTTTTTTCGACCTTTAATTGTGCAATGAAACAAAGAAATATAGAGTATGGCCTCGAACTTGAATAATTTTCATTTTCATTGCACAATTAAAGATCGAAAAAACATAATTTTTACTTTAAATAAAAATTATATCAAACTTGTAAAAAAGACACGGTACGGTCTTAGTTTACTTCTCCTTTACATCTTGTTTTTAAATAAAAACAAAACAAGTGTAAAAATAAAAAGGAGAGTAAAAACAAAAAGCGTGTATTGTATATCTACGATAGGCAGATCTTGCACATAACGAACAAGTTTTCAATTTATTATTTTTGATCAATGGTGATAATCTTTAACTTCGAGCTCATATATTAGTTCTCATTTAGTGGGATAATTTTATGAATGTTTGATGTTTGCATGGGATTGTCAAAACTTGTTCTGATGATGGGAAACTAGAAAATTCCCGAAATAGATCTATCAACACATTCCTGAAAGTGGTCAATTAATGAATTTGAAAACAAAAACTCTATAGTTTATTTATTAGGACAATATCCTAATAAAGAAATATAGAGTATGGCCTCGAACTTGAATAATTTTCATTTTCATATATATTTTATTTAAAGTCATTTGTTTTATAAACTTTCACGAATTTTTTGTGTATACTTACACGTAAAACATGCTTTTTATGCCCAACTATAGTAAATTTACGCATAAATTATAAAATTTCATTAAACCTTTCACGAAATTTCAATGTAAATTTACGCATTTTGTGTGCACAAACTTACGCATAAAAGGTGTATTATTTCTTATTTACACACATAGAGTAAATTAAGCCAATTTATTGTGGGAGTATATATTCCTACTATAAGTTTAATAATTAGAGACAGAACAGAAACAGAACAGAAATTAATTAGAGTGTATACAAGCACATAAAAAAGCGTTAAAATATGCTTAAAGTTTTAGAGAGACTTCTTCATAAACAAATATCCAGCTATATTAATGATAACAATTTACTAACTGATCGGCAATCTGGTTTTCGTGAAAAACATAGTTGCATCACAGCTTTAACTGATGTTGCGGAAGCTATTAGGAAGAAAGTTGTTGATGGGTTTTTAACTATGCTAGTGTTATTAGATCACTCTAAAGCATTTGATACAGTGGATCACGTTATTTTGAAAGAAAAGCTGGAAAAAATTATGAATTTCTCGTCAACTTCTGCAAATTTAGTTGCCTCATATTTGAGAGAAAGGTCTCAGTGCGTTGAGTCTAAGGCAGGAACTTCTAATTTCCTTGCCGTTATAAGAGGTGTCCCTCAGGGGTCCATACTTGGTCCTCTGTTTTTTTCAATTTATGCGAATGATTTCCCAGCACAACTAAATCATTGCAAAATCAGAATGTATGCTGATGATGTTCAGTTATACATAAGCACCATTAATGGGAACGTTGATGAGTGCACAAATTTACTAAATAGTGACTTAAATCGTGCTTTCTTGTGGGCTGCGGCTAATGGACTAAGTCTCAATACGCTAAAATCGAAGTGTATTGTAGTACATAAATGGACTTCCAAAATTTTAATTAAACCAAATATTCACATTAATGGTCAACCTATCGAAATTGTTAACTCTGCTAAAAATCTAGGAGTTTTTTTAACTCTAAACTAACTTGGGCAAATCATGTAACTGCCGTTTGCTGAAGAACATATGCAATGCTTAGGACGTTATATACGACTCAACACTGCACACCACTAAACATAAGAACTCTGCTAGCGAAAACATATTTAATGCCGGTTTTGATATATGGTTCTGAGGTCTTCTCGAGCTGTGATACTGAGAGCAGTCGTAGATTCAACGTGGTGTATAACAATGTTATAAGATATGTGTTTGGTCTGAGTAGGAGTTGAATTTGAAAATCTATTGCGAATTAGAACACTAATTTTTTTACACAAAATTATCCACACACGTCAGCCCGACTATCTGTTTAAACGTCTAAAATTCATCAGTATTCCATTCCAGGACTAAAAATTTAACAACTATCAGTCATCATAGTTTGATGTCAGAATGGCAATTTTATATAAACGCTATTCGCCTTTGGAACAGGTTATATTTAGCAATTAAAAGTATCAACAACGCTTTAAAGTTTAAAAGGAAAATCTTTGATTAATGTTCTTAAATTGTGAACTCTTGATTTATTCTATATTTTACTATTGTTATTAAATTTAATTAGATTTTATTGATTTCTATATTTTTAATTTAAAACTTATCTTACAATGTATTGTTTTTGCTTTTTGAAAACCCCGTGCTAATAATTTAAGACTGTAGTCTTACAGTACAGGTTACCAAATAAATTAATTAATAAATTAATAATAAAATTGAAAAAAAAAAAAATTTAGTTCCAGTTTAGCTTTGTAACCATGATTTTTGTTTGAAATTGGCACTCGATCAACTAGTTCTAAGGAGCGTTTGAGCAACAAGAACTAGTTCTACAACCCATTCTTGTATCCGTAATTTTTGTTTGAAATTGTCACGCTGGGAACTGGATCTATGGAACGGGTCTAGAACCTATTCTTATATCAGGTTCCAGCTTGCGTTCTACAACTAATGGTTTGAGGCATTTCAGAACGCATATTTGGATGCAAGTAAGAAAGTGCTTTTAGTTGTTTAGTTTAACAATATGATGTAAAAGATACAAAAGGAATCCAGTTTTTATTGAAATCCGGCTGATTTTCCCAAATAATAAGTTTTGTTCGTGTGCGTTAATTATTGCGATATAAGTTGAAAATTTATGTTTTGCTTGCGTTGCAAGCGAAAATTGCTGGATTTTTATAGAAAATATTTATTGCACTCTACTTTATACCGTTTCTGTCCAGTATTTTAGCACCAGTTTTTGGTCCTTCACTAATGATGTGGTTTTTAATTATAATTTTATTCTAAATATAGGGCTATACATTGGCGATCCGAAGCATAAAAACCGGGATTGTAATTTAATCGAGTTTCTATTTTGTTCGAATAAACGATTAAATATTTTTTGATCGAACTATCAAAAAATAAATTTTTAAAAATTATTTGATTGATCGAACGAATAACGAATAAAAATAACTTTAAAAATACATAAATAATTGAAGTATTTTAATATAAATAAATAATTAAAGTATTTTAATCTACCATCTCAAATTCTATGAATATGCTAGGTATCTAGAGTGAATCATACACTGCGTTTCCATTGAACGTGTTTTGGGCGTGTTTTAAAACAAAGCATGTTTTGTACATGTTTTCTCATACATTTTTCTTTCACCAAAACACATGTTTTGCTCAAAACACGTAAGTGGAAGCGCAGTAATTGTTAGGTATCTAGAGTAATTCCTTACTACGGACTAAATATATAAAGCGTAAAAAAAGTTTAATTGTTTCCGCTGACCAGCTTTTCTTCCACTGTACCCGGTTCAACTGAAGTTTTTTCCCAACATACTTCGCTTCGTGTCAACTAAAGCACTGCATCAATTTCGTCCAATCGTCCATAAAATAAAATATTTTATTGAGCTTAATGCTAAAATCGAAAAGGCATCACAAAATTATGAGGACTTTAAATTTTATGGAGCAAACAAACTTTTCATAACCTCAAAATGCATCATTATATAAAATTTTTAATTTTGCGAATTTAAAAGTATTTAATATGATTTCCTGCAAATAAGAATCCCTAAACCCAACCAAAAATCATTAAACCGGCAAAAAGATGCGTGTTTTCCAAAATAATCGTTGATTGCTTTTAAAGTTCTAATATATTTTTATATTTTTTGGTGGTTAATAGATATTTTGAAATATGATAAATCCAATAAGACCTATAAACTGAAGTACCTTTTATTTAATCTAAGCAAAAACTGTAGTCAAAGGATATATGTAGTTTTCAGATCATAAAAACCACTTACATAATTTTTGGTGCATATTTTCCCGAACTCTATTAGACAAAGGGGATCAAAGTTTTGGTAGGACATGGCCCAATCCTTAAAGTTTCAATAAACATTGAGGTATTTGGAATTGTTTCATTCAATTTCCTACAGGATACTGATAATATATGGGACATAAATATCCCATGGGTCGTCAAAGGTAAAACAAGTGGAGGTTTTTCTTCAGTTTTTTATTTTTTGTTCTTGTAAAAATTAAGGACACGCCTACATTAGATTGTTTCACAATTTGTTAAATAAGTTTTGGGACTTTAGCACATTTAATTACTATAAATGTAATCAATGTTTATCCCGATGAAAATAAATTTAAATAACAAATATGCAGGTGCTTGTGCAAATTTAAATGTAACTGACACTAATAGAAAACATATGATTTTCTATTGTTGATTTACTTGAATAAACGTCACTACATTGCTAGGTCTGTCAAAAAAACAGAGTAGTATTTGGAAGATGACAAAGCCAATTGTGACAATATTTTGTTGCTGTTTTTGTTTTTTCTTTGATATTTTAAATTTTGAATCTCGCTCCTAGACGAGGACAAGAAATTCTCATTGAGTTTGTGATTTAACATAACAAATATCTCTAGAAATTCGAATAACAAAGTCCCCTGAAGATCTCCTTAGGCAGGAATGAAATCCGGATAGGGACACGCCTACATCAGATTGCTTTTCACAATTTGTTAAATAAGTTTTGGGACTTTAGCACATTTAATTACTATAAATGCAATCAATGTTTATCCCGATGAAAATAAATTTAAATAACAAATATGCAGGTGCTTGTGCAAAATTTAAATGTAACTGACACTAATAGAAAACATATGATTTTCTATTGTTGATTTACTTGAATAAACGTCACTACATTGCTAGGTCTGTCAAAAAAACAGAGTAGTATTTGGAAGATGACAAAGCCAATTGTGACAATATTTTGTTGTTGTTATTGTTTTTTCTTTGATATTTTAAATTTTGAATCTCGCTCCTAGACGAGGACAAGAAATTCTCATTGAGTTTGTGATTTAACATAACAAATATCTCTAGAAATTCGAATAACAAAGTCCCCTGAATATTTCCTTAGGCAGGAATGAAATCCGGATAGGGACACGCCTACATTAGATTGTTTCACAATTTGTTAAATAAGTTTTGGGACTTTAGCACATTTAATTACTATAAATGCAGTATTTGTTTAGTTTTAATTAAAAAAGGTAATATTTATCTCCTGATTTCAAATCTCGTCTCCAACTTTTTGTATGCTAATTTGCTTAAAAGCCGCCATAATTTTTGCACCGTTAAAAATAAATTATTAACGCGAACGGATTTAGCATGCTTAAATATCAGCTAACATATATTTACACAAAAGTTTATTCATGTCAAACAAAAAAAAAAAAAAATTTGAAAATATTCTACCTGAAAGTGTCGAAAATTTTTGAAGTTCCCCTTATACATGTAAGAATATACACATTAGAGTGTCCCTTAAAAATAGATTGGTCATTACACCCCCCATTGTAGACGTTGTGGTGTAATGGTGCGCGCATTGGTCTGTTACACAGATGGTCCCGGGTTCGATTCTCGGTGACGGTAATCGAACCCGGTGTTCGGTGTTCCCATAGCAATTAACACCGAACGAAGTAAAATAATGAAACAGGGCTATGAATTGCAAAAAAGCTTCAGTAAGTGCCATGTTTGAAGCTCTTCAACCTTCCCCACCTTTCACCTCTCTACTACCCCTTTTCAAAGAAAGCAACATATTAATTAATAGGAAGAATGTCCTGAGTGTTGCTTTTCTTAAAAAAAAAAAAAATGGTTCCAAATGGAAGAAATCAATTTTTTTCTTTTGAAAAACAAAAACCCGTGCCGAAATTGGTCGAAAATGACCCAATTTGGAAAAAAGATGTACACTCAAAAAAAGTATGAACAAAAATTAAGTTTTAAAAATTTGCTCAAAGCAATTAAAATTTTTTTATGAATAATGCAAATATAATAGATTTTAGTTCATATTAATTTATCATTAACTTTAATAAGGCTTTTTCCTAAATTTCACTAAAATCACGTTAATATTGTTAAAAAATATTAGAAAAACTATTTATTGTATTTTTACTAAAAATTCTTAAATTTTAAGAAGTCATTAAACTTAAAGTTAAGAAATTCAAAATTGTATGAAAACACTAAAACCAAATAACTTAAATTTAGTTTTAAATTTAAACTTCTTTAAATTAAATATAACAACTCTCTAAACATTTTGTTCAAGAACATTCAAATTTCTAAACATATAAAATTCTTATTTGGTTCATAGTTCATATTATATAAGTGTTTTAGTTTTTTCAAGTAAAAGTTTAGTAATAAATTTCATATTTAAAACATATTTAACAATATTTTCGTTAATATTAACTTGAGAGATATATGAAATTGATTACTTGACTGATATATGCCAAAACTAAACACTTATATTTTTGAAAGTATATACCTTCTGAGAATTACTAAAAATAAAATGAAACAGGTAAGCAAAAATTTTGTTGTTGTTTGTTTTAAATATACCTACTTAAAATAAGTATAACTTATGAACTAAAAATAAGTTAATTTTGCAATAGCACAATTTCAAGCGTCTTAAAATTTAAGAAAAATGAACTAGATTTTAAGACGTTTTTACTAGATTTCAGCAAAAATCTAAAATATACTAAGTTTTAGTAAAGTTTCATAAAATTTAAGACAAAATTTACTAAATTTTAATACATATTTTAGTAATTTTTTTTTTACTTGTTTTTAAGAAAACTGCATACTTATATTGAGCTAAACTTTCTTAGGAGCTAAATTATAGCCGCATTTCTTAAAATTTAGTTCAAATTACTTAATAATTGGTAAACTTTTTTTTAGTGTAGTGATATAAATTGTATTAATGATGTTGCGTTCAACAGAAATCGTAATAATTATATTATTCTTCTTAGTTTAAACGAGCTTAAGATCATTTATTTATTAATTATTTAATTCCAATATTTCGTCTCCACATATTTTGTCTCCACATGACTTTTTCAGGAACAAATATTAAAAATTATTTTTTTTATTACAATTTTTTCCAATTGTAATATTTGTTCCCTGAAGAAGTCACCCAATGTGGAGACGAAATATTGGAAATAAATAATTAATAAATAAATGATCTTAAGCTCGTTTAAACTAATAAGAATAAAATAAGAGAAGTTCAAAAAAAAAACTCAACATTGTTAATATTTATATTTATAGAAACTTATTTGTATATTGATTTATTTTATAAATCTAGTCTGTAAGTAATTTTGTATGTTCTATTGACTTAATAAATGAAATGAAATAATTGAGCTATTAGTCCGAATGCCTAATATAAGTAACTACTATTCGGTCGAATTATTCGGTCCATACAAATTTGTTAACATAAGCGATTTTTTAAATAAAAAATGGGTAAATTTTAAAAAATGTTGAACAAGATTTTTTTGAAATATGTTAAAATTATATTATAAAGGTTGCCTATTATCGAAAATGAAGCATCATAGTTTTTAACAGTTTATTTTTAGCCAAAGTGCAATATTTTTATTAGAAATATCACAAAAATTTTGGGTTTTCTCTCCATTTGGCACATTTTACTAATCAGCAGAATATTAGAAATTGGGAAAATTGACAAATACACAATTCTTGACATCTTTCGTTTTAAATAAATGTAAATATTTTGCAATGTGACGTATGAGTGTTATTTTTTAACACATTAATTAATATCACTCATACGCCACATATGATGAATTAGCACTAAATGTACGGCAAAAAATATATCTATTTCAACCATATCAATAAAATTACTTAGACTAGGTTCACACACGGCAATTATAATTGCGCAATTCTTGAGTTTATAGAAGAGGGAGGGAAAGAGAATGATAGGGAGTACAGACTTGCCCATACTCCAATTCCGTTTTGTTTTGTCATCCGCAATTTTCAACACTGCAGGTTGATATACGAAAATTGCTGAAACAAACTTTTCCTGTGTGAACCCAAAAGCAATTTCAAAGGAGAATTGAAGAAGAATTGCTCAATTATAATTGCCGTGTGTGAACCATGACTTATTGCAGATCAACTATTAAGTGATTATAGAGGAGGAATTAGTAATATTATATTCAAAGACAACCTGTTTCAATACAGGGTGGATTAAAGAGTTTTAAAGTTGGTTATCTGAGGTATGAAATAGCATTCAAATGTTATATTTTTTACAAAAGTTTAACAATTACAAAAAAAAATAATACAAACAATTATAGAAAGAGTGTTGAACTTTCAAAACAAAGTAACTTAATATATCGCGTTTTAATATATAATGCGACACAGAGTTTCAAAGTTGAACACCGCAGCATTTAACTTTTGCAATTATTCACCAGTTCTAATAATACTTACAGAACATTAAGAAAAACAAATAAAAGTAGGTATAAGCACCATATTTTAAAACAGGGTGTTAAAGAAATCATAAAACTCTGGGTAAAAAACTAAATTTTTACTAAATTTAGTTACGATATCTCGAATAATTGTTAGCGAAATGTTTTAATTTTGATGTTTATTAGACTGAATTTTATTAGAAACGATACAAAATAAGACATAAGTAAAATTTTATTTTATTTGTTCCGAAACTACAAAACTTCGGTCTCAAATGTGCACGGATTGGAGTAATACGATTTTTTGAAATACCAAAAAAAAAAAAAAATAGAAAATGAAGAAGTTGGTCTACAAAGTTTGAATGTTCTATTAAACAATACCCTTTCCACAGTGAACTAAGTTTTATTGGACGCAAAACTATTTTCGAATTTAAACAAAAAAAAAAAAAAGTGAAAAGTTAGAAAAATACTAAAAACGATATAATAATCCTTTTCCGATCAGTTATCAATAAAGCACAAAAGAAAAATCAGCAATGTGAATTCTTTTCCAGTAAATGTTATTTTGAGTTACACTTGTTAGTGTTAATTTCAGCCAGTTTGTTTAGCATTACCCAATTGGGCTAACATTTTCAGCACAAAACCTAAATATAAAGTGGTACAAGAACCCACATAATATCGGATAAAAATCTTAACTCCAAGTGGTTTTTCAAACTTTTATAAAATAATTAAAAAAAACGTATTTCTTAAAAAAATCAAGTCGCAGTATCTAGAATCCGCTATATATGATTTAAAAAGTTTTTGAGAAATATATTTCCAGTAAGGTGCAAAATCGGAGCATTTTGATCAAAAACGAAACTTTTCCCGTTAATATAGCTCGATCACCGGATGTCGGAGAGTGAGTCTGAAATTTGGATTCAGCGTGCCTTATACCTTTACACTCTAAAAAATGATTGTAAATTTACTACTAGAAAACGAGTAAAGTTTCATGTATTATTACGCAAATTCGATAAATTTATACATAAAAATGCGTAAAACTATTTTGCGCACACTTTCATATACAATAATACCCACTTACATTATTTTTACCAATTATGTGTTTACAATTAAGCGCATTATGATTAAAAAAAGAATTATTTTGTTAAATAAAATTTTTATGCACAAAGTTTGTAAATATACTAACTTATAATAGTAATAAATATTGAAAATGAAAATTATTCAAGTTCGAGTCCATACTCTATATTTCTTCATTAGGATATTGTCCTAACAAATAATATATAGAGTTTTTTGTTTTCAAATTTATTATTTGACCCTTTCAGGAATGTGTTGATAGATCTATTTCGGGAATTTTCTAGGTTCCCATCATCAGAACACGTTTTCAAAGCGGTAACAATCCCATGCCAAACATCAAACATTCATATGAACTAGTTTACTCACTACATGAAAACTAATATACATATGAGTTTGAAGTTAAAGATTATAACCATTGATCAAAAAATAAATTGAAAACTTGTTTGATGTGCAAGATCCACCTCTGGTTTATATTCAATGCACGTTTTTTGTTTTTCTCTCCTTTTTATATTTTGTTTAGTTTGTAAACAAAACAGGGGAAGTAAACTAGGCGGTACTTTGCCTTTTTTTACAAGTTTGTTATAATTTTTATTAAAAATAAAAATTATGTTTTTTTCGACCTTTAATTGTGCAATGAAAATATACAAGTTCGAGGCCATCTTGCACATCAAACAAGTTTTCAATTTATTTTTTGATCAATGGTTATAATCTTTAACTTCAAACTCATATATGTATATATTAGTTCTCATGTAGTGAATAAACTAGTTCATATGAATGTTTGATGTTTGGCATGGGATTGTTACCGCTTTCAAAACGTGTTCTGCTGATGGGAACCTAGAAAATTCCCGAAATAGATCTATCAACACATTCCTGAAAGGGTCAAATAATAAATTTGAAAACAAAAAACTCTATAGATTATTTGTTAGGACAATATCCTAATGAAGAAATATAGAGTATGGCCTCGAACTTCAATAATTTTCATTTTCATTGCACAATTAAAGGTCGAAAAAAACATAATTTTTATTTTAAATAAAAATTATAACAAACTAGTAATAAATATTTTTACATTTTTAAATTGAAAAAAAAAAATGAAACAAATTAAAAAAAGCCAAAAAAAATATTGAGAATTTTAATGAAAAAAAAAAATGTAGAACTGTATTATATGTGATAGTGTTTAGTTTATTTCCAAGTGTTTGCAGCCTAATTGCGGAAAAATATTTTCAAAATATAATATATGTACAGAGCTTTAAAGAATAAAATCTATTCTTTCGATTTACTCAGTCGGTTTTTACTCCATCGATTTAAAAATATCGCCAATATTGAAAAAAATTGTCAAACTTGAAAAAAATTGACAAAAATCGCTAAAATTGAAAAAATCTTAAAAAAAAAACTTTAAATTAATAAAAAAAAAATCGCTAAAATTTCCAAATTTAAAAAAAAAACGCTAATATTTAAAGAAAATAGCAAAAAATTAAAAAAATCGCTATTATTTAAAAAAATCACAAAAAATTAGAAAAATTCCTAAAATTAAAAAAAAATCTGCAAAAATTAAAAAAAATCGGTATAATTAAAAAAATCGCCAAAAATTAGAACAATAGCTAAAAATGAAAAAAATTTCAAAATAAAAAATTGCAAAAGAAAAACATTTACTTTTGCCGTTTTGAAATTTTGAAGTTTTTTTTAGTTTGGCGATGTTTTCACTTTTAGCAATTTTTCTCATTTTTTGGCGATATTTTTTATTTTTGGTGATTAATAAAACTCTTTCTAAAAATTAATTTTTTGTTTTATTTGAATAATTTTTCGGGCTGTTATTCTTTCTTACCGCAAGGTAAAGATACGCATTTTTAGGGGGTTTTTACGCATATAAAAATATATTTTTACGTTTTTATTCGTATATTTACAAGTAAAGCATGTTTTTTTACCCAAAAATTCAGTAAAATTATTCATTTATTTCTAAATTTAATTACATTTTTACACACTTCCATAGTATATTTACACACTTTTTGTTGACCAACTTACACGTATTGTGTGTATTTTTTTCATTTACACACATAGTGTACATTTACCCAACTTATAGTAGGAGTATAGTTTCCTATTATAAGTTGAATAAATTTCATCAGAACTTAATTAGAGTGTACTTTAGTTCTAGTGTCAAATATTTTTCGACCGGAATCTTTAGTTGTAAAAAGTACTTACATGTACTCACGAGTGCTATCCACTGTATAACATTGGCTCAAACTAATTTAAAATCTTTTAGATTTTATAATTCAAAAATTAATCTAATAACTGTTTGCCCATTGAATAATGTTAAAATAAGTGTTTTTTTCTTTTTTTTTGGAGAAAACCAAAAAATTCTACAAAGAAAAAGTAGCACAAACTGGGTCAATGCCAACAATATAATAAACATACCAAACTTACCGTCCGTATTTATGGTAGTAAGTCAAACGTTATAAAGTACCCCATGATGAAGGCTGATGATGGTAGACAAAAAGCGCGCTTATAAAATTATCACAACATATAGCATTTCATGTAGTATTTTTCATCGATTATATATTATGTATCCTTTATTCTGCCAAAGAAGGGTACCTACAAAGTATGCAGCAACATAAATAGATACATAGATATTTAATGACGTCATTAGTTCAATGTAATAATGTAATGTTAAAAGTTCACCTACATTTTCATTGTTGTAATAGGTAAAGTGTACTAAATATTACAATTTAAACATTTGTAACAGTTTTTCTTTAACAGTTAATGTTACCGGAAATAACAAAAAAAGCTTTTACTCCGAAAGTGAGTAAAAAACACGAGTTTTTCTCTTTTAACATTTTTCGGATTTTTTCTTTGATAAATTCGGTTTGAGTATTGTTGTACGTTGTCAAGGATTCTGAGTTATCTGAAATTTACATCTGATTTGTTCTCTACAAAGCTCAACATGTCGTTCTTGTTTTCTGTTTGTGCATTAAAGTGCCATAAAATTATTTGATACATGTTAATGGGAACACTCACTATAAGATAAGAAATATTCTATAATATGACATGGATATGCTTGCATAACATTCTTGGAATTCAGGTGTTTATAGAAATAGCATAAAAAGAAAAAACTAAAATAACTAAGAGTTCTTTGAAGATATTGAGCTGAAATATTTTTAGAAAAATAAAACTGACATCAGGGACGGAATTTTATTTCAAGGTAGCACGATTGAGAAAAACCTTAAAGGAGCAACACAAATCTGAGGTATTTAAAATTTCGAGCAAAATCGAAGCACAAAAGTGGATTAATACACTGATAGAATTTTATTCATTGTATTAATGAAATCCATCATTAAATACAATGAAGTTGTCATTAAAAAATCGCCAAATAAAGTTTCATTGAATTATTACTTTCAATCGTAATAATGTAGACATGAAATATGATTTTACTGAAAACCATGAAATCACTGCTTTTTATAAGCGCTGAAATCCGCGCTTATTTTGCTTAAAAGTAATGCTTCCAAGTGGGAATTCACCATATAAAAATCATAGCATATGTAAGCAGGTTTGTAAGGGATTCTTTTCGGCTTACTCCCTTACAAACCTGCTTGCATGTAAGCAGCGTTTTTTACTGGGTAGTAAAACAATTTGAGTATTAAAACAAGAGAATAAGGGACAATTCAGACGCTATACATACATATCTACTATTTTCCATTATTTTTGATACGAATTGTCAAGTCATTGCAAATTCTCTTTCGAAAATGACAAAACACTGGGAAATAGTAAATATGGGTGGACAGTGGTGGATGGCGTCTGAATAAAGCTTTAAGAAATTGCGGTAAGAAACTAAAATAAGTTTTATCTCTCACGGAAATCGGTGCATGAAATCAAATGTCAAATTGCATAGAAAAAACCAGGCACCTATGTATTGTGTCTATACTCCTCATCGGATATCATTAATCCACTTTTGCCTGTAATCCAAAACGACTTTGCTAAAAATTCAAAAACGTATTTTTTAAAATTTTAAAGTTTTTTTAAAATGCCAAATTTGGAGATGTCTAATGCTATAAACACATAGACGACTGCAGCTACACGACTACAGCCTGTTAAAAATAAAATACACACGTTTAAATGAAAACGATTATTTTGGCACCAACACAACTACAAGGCTACCCGACTACTTTTGCCGCTGTAGTCAACTTAGGATAATTTCTATTTTTGTTGGCTACAAAACAAAAATAGTGTTGACAATAAAACAAAATATGTAACAAATTAGTGCTTAAAACTAGTTTATATTGTTAAACACAAAAAACTTCGCAACATTAAATGCTATAATTGCAATAATATTCAAGAGGGGTTAGATATATTTATTTTTACGTTATAAAATAAGTAATTGTATTTTTAAGTCAACCATAGTGAATAGATTAGATTAGATCAGAAGGCACTATGCACCGCGACCAATGTAGGTCTTTTGTGCTGCCTAAGATTACCTACAGATTCAAGCTACCTATAAAGCCAATTATCCTATTAGGCAAAATGTTCGTGATGTCGGAAGGCGAAATGAAGCGATCACCTAGAAACCTAAGTCTCCTATCACAAAGCCTGGGACATTCGCAGAGAACATGCTCCGAGGTCTCAGACACCATCTCGCAAAACCTACACAAATCCGTGTCCGATTGACCCTTCTTGTGCAGATGGTATCTGAGATTACAGTGTCCAGTTAAGTACGACGCTAGGGTCCTCAAACCCCCCCTTTCAAGCGACAAGAGTCGCCTCGACCCCCTACTGGAAAAAGAAATCAATCTTTTAGCCTGGCGCTGACCAGGAGAGTTTACCCAGTAACTAGAGAATTCAGACTCTCTCCATGCCCTGAGCCTTTCCCTAACATACCCCGCAGGTATTCCACAGAATGGTTCAGGACCAATAAAGGGCTTTCGGGCCCCGCGGTTGGCAAGACAATCTGCCCTCTCGTTGCCCTCATGCCCCTCATGACCAGGAATCCACCCCAAGGTTAGAGAGTTGCCTCTACCGAGCCTATTGAGAGTCGGAATGCATTCCATGACCAACCCGGACGACACCTTATAGGCCAGTAAGGCCCTCAGTGCAGCCTGACTGTCAGAAAGAATGTAGATGCGAGATCTGCGAGTTCCCCTTCGCAGGCATTCCAATGCACAGACACAAATGGCCCAAATCTCCGCCTGAAAAATGGACGGATATTTACCCATAGGTAAGGCACGCTGGAAGCCTGGTCCGAAGACGCCCGCACCCGTGTTCCCATTCGACTGCTTAGAGCCATCAGTGAACCACACCTGAGAACCATCTTCCGGTTCCCAGGATTGATTGGTCCACATGTCTCTGTCAAACAATAACACATCAAAATATCTATCAAAGATCCACTCCGGTGACACTTTGTCCGCAACCTTAGAAATTGGGTCATCTATTAGGATTCGCGCGATCCTCATGTGACCCCTTAGGTCGCCTCCCCTCATGCCACCGAATTCACTTAGTCTAGAGGAACCCATACTGGCAACCTCCATTACAGAAATATGCAATGGCGGGATCCCCAGCATAACCCCCAAGGCATCCGTCGGGCAAGTTCCGCCGGCCCCTGTAATGCTAACAACCATGCATGTTGTTCTATTTTAATAAAGCAAAAAAAAATATTAAATTGGCACTACTAAAATAAAAATTAATTTGTATAAAAAACAGCTGTTTACTATGATGCTGTCGTTTCCAAAATAATAAGTAGCTGACCACACGGCGACGATTGCAGTTAACGGCATTTGTAGCCGTGTAGTTCTGTAGCCTGCTGTGGTCTATGTGTTTATAGCATAATTCTATTTTTATAATATATATAATAGTTGTTATTAAAGGAAAAATAAATAAATTGGAAAAATGATAATTCGAGTTTGTGTTTTGTGTTCCTTTCCAGAACATATTATGAAAATTACTTATTATGTCAAAAATTTAAAATCTTTCACCCTTATGCTATAAACACATAGACCACAGCAGGCTACAGAGCTACACGACTACAAATGCCGTTCACTGCAATCGTAGCCGTGTGGTCAGCTACTTATTATTTTGGAAACGACAGCAACATAGTAAACAGCTGTTTTTTATACAAGTGAATTTTTATTTCAGTAGTGCCAATTAGATCTTATTTTTGCTTTATTAAAATAGAACAACATGCATGGTTGTAGACACGTATATAAAGTTGACTTAAAAATGCAATTACTTATTTATAATACATTATTATAACGTAAAAATAAATTTATCTACCCCCTCTTGAATATTAATGTAATTATAGCATTTAATGTTGCGACGTTTTTTGTGTTCAACAATATAAAATACTTTTAAGCGCTAATTTGTTACATATTTTGTTTTATTGTCAACACTATTTTTGTTTTGTAGCCAACAAAAATAGAAATTATCCTAAGTTGACTACAGCGGCAAAAGTAGTCGGGTAGCCGTGCAGCTATGTTGGTGCCAAAATAATCGTTTTCATATAAACGTATGTATTTTATTTTTGACAGACTGTAGTCGTGTAGCTGCAGTCGTCTATGTGTTTATATCATTAAAGGCCTGGAGACAAAACAGACCAATGAAACTTAATGTCAATTATGAAATTATGACTACAAGTTTGTAAATCCTTTAAATTGACCAAAAAAAAATGTCCACTCAAAAAAAAATATTATTTTATGTAACTTTATCCATATAGGGTTAGTTTTTACACTTTTGACCAAAAAAAGACCCGCGAGGAAATTTACTGACTTAATGAATTTTTCATTAATTTAATGAAAATTATTTAGTAAATCAATGAATCTAACTTAATTCGTTAATTTGTAAATTTGCAAGCCAGATAACGAGAATAAAACAGTTTTTGCTTTATTAAAAAAAAGCGTACAGTTGTACAAAATTATTATTTTTTATTTCACGCTTACAACTTCATCGCTTGGTAAAACAAACAAAACTAAAATGTTCTTCCTATGCTTCCAAACTGGTTTACATTTTGCTTTAGAGCGAGACAACTATATGGCGTACCTAGAAAACAAACACTATTAAGGCTACAACTAATGACGAGAATTAATTTTTTATACATTATTTGAAAAACGCCGGGCTTATGAAACAAATTGTTTCGCTTTGATTTTAAATTTTATTGTGTTTTTAGTCTTATTTATTTCACTTAAAAAAAAAAAATCAATTCTAAATTTGTTCAAGCAAAAAATTAACAAATAATGTAATTTTGTTATGGATTATTTTGCAACGAAATTAATTGTAGAAAATTAATGTAGAATTTTAATACATCAATTGAAGTTCAGAACATCAATTTAAGTTATTTACATTTTAAATTAAAAAATAATATAATTTTCTGTTTAAAAAACATCAATTAAAATTTCAAAATTTTAAATTATATTCAAGATGACCAATAAACCCAGGATTTTAACTACACTCAAAAAAAAAAGTTTGTAAAGTCAGCAAAAAATTTTGCTGAGTCAGCAAAATTTTAGTCAGGAGGATGCTTGCAAAAAAGCTGCTAATGTCAGCAAAATCTTTTGCTGAAAATAAGCGAGCTGATTTTTAGCAACAAAATTAGTAGATTCAGCAAAAGTTTTGCTAACACTTAGTAGATTAGAAATAAAAAAGCCTTGCTAAAAATTAATAAATTTTTTGCTGAATTTTAGTAGACTGAAAAAAACACAAAAATTTGTAGAAAAATTGTAATTTAGTTAATTTATTTGCTGAAAATCATAAAACATATTTTTGTGATTCTTTTAAAAATAATTTACAATAATTACGAAACATAAAAATACATTTAATTACTATAAATGCAATTAATGTTTATCCCGATGAAAATAAATTTAAATAACAAATATGCAGGTGCTTGTGCAAATTTAAATGTAACTGACACTAATAGAAAACATATAATTTTCTATTGTTGATTTACTTGAATAAACGTCACTACATTGCTAGGTCTGTCAAAAAAACAGAGTAGTATTTGGAAGATGACAAAGCCAATTGTGACAATTTTTTGTTGTTGTTTTTGTTCTTTCTTTGATATTTTAAATTTTGAATCTCGCTCCTAGACGAGGACAAGAAATTCTCATTGAGTTTGTGATTTAACATAACAAATATCTCTAGAAATTCTAATAACAAAGTCCCCTGAAGATTTCCTTAGGCAGGAATGAAATCCGGATAGGGACACGCCTACATCAGATTGCTTTTCACAATTTGTTAAATAAGTTTTGGGACTTTAGCACATTTAATTACTATAAATGCAATTAATGTTTATCCCGATGAAAATAAATTTAAATAACAAATATGCAGGTGCTTGTGCAAATTTAAATGTAACTGACACTAATAGAAAACATATAATTTTCTATTGTTGATTTACTTGAATAAACGTCACTACATTGCTAGGTCTGTCAAAAAAACAGAGTAGTATTTGGAAGATGACAAAGCCAATTGTGACAATTTTTTGTTGTTGTTTTTGTTCTTTCTTTGATATTTTAAATTTTGAATCTCGCTCCTAGACGAGGACAAGAAATTCTCATTGAGTTTGTGATTTAACATAACAAATATCTCTAGAAATTCTAATAACAAAGTCCCCTGAAGATTTCCTTAGGCAGGAATGAAATCCGGATAGGGACACGCCTACATCAGATTGCTTTTCACAATTTGTTAAATAAGTTTTGGGACTTTAGCACATTTAATTACTATAAATGCAATTAATGTTTATCCCGATGAAAATAAATTTAAATAAAAATTTTCATTTTCCCACATTGACGACATGAATTAATTTAATATCTGAAAATATATAGAAATAAATATATATAACATAACAAAAATTTTCTTTCAACTACTTACATCAATGGTTGTCTAAAAGATGCTATCTTTTAAAGGTCACAACTGCCGAAGATAATTATAAAAACGAAACGAAAAAATAAACAAAAACAAACGAAACGAAAAAAAACAACCCTTTTTTGCAATAAGAAAAAGGAACCATAAACGTCTACCTAAGATGTGTGTCTTTGTCTTTCACTTTACTCTGTCTACATGTCTGTATATGTTTGTTTGCAATTTGACCACACTAGATTATTATAAACATTTAGTTTAAATAAATAAATATTTTATTTTGTCTATTATTTAATTAATAGACAATTATTTTCACAAGCCGGTGAGAACGCAAAATTTAATCCTCAATTATGTTTTATGTATGAAAAAGAGATACAAAAACTTCCATGGTTGATTTTTTTATATTTCTTATTAGAGTTGTACTTTTTAGTATCATTTTTCTCTTCTCTACTCCATCTTGACATGCCGTGACATCTACTTCATTCTGCGTATATCTTTCAATCTGGTTGTCGTCCCCACTATTAATGTGCTTATCAGCACAATTTTTTTTAGCAAAATTAATTATTAAAATATTAGTATATTAGTAAAGCATTAGTACAAAACAGTTAAGTGCTGAATAAGTATAACAAAAATTTTAGCTGAAAACACGATTTTAGCAAAATTAATTATTAAAATATTAGTATATTAGTAAAGCATTAGTATAAAACAGTTAAGTGCTGAATAAGTATAACAAAAATTTTAGCTGAAAACACGATTTTAGCAAAAAATTTTGCTAAAAAATAGTACAGTACTTTTCGTTTACAGTCACATCGCTTATATTCCATTTAGCGATATAGTCCATTTTTAGACTTTTACTGTCATCTAAAATCAAATTGCATACAAAATATTTAGGATATAGTCCATTCACGATGTAATCACATTTGGCTTATATGCCACTAAACTCTGGCTACTAAAAGTAAATTTATATGCAAATAATTTAAGTTATAGTCACAATACAGAAAATTTCTAATATAATTGTGAAATCTTGAATTTTTTTCGGTTTAAAATTATTTAAAAATTTAAGAGGCTAAAACGAAAATTGGAACAAGGAAACTGAGCTGAATCGTTTCAAACATCGTTTTTATATTCCAAATTTTCCACCTGTTATAATAATAAATAAATTGCATATAGTCACATTTTATGATGACTATATCACAATTTATTTATAGGCAACAAAATGGCATATAAAAAAACTAGCGATATAGTCACATTAGCGATATAGTCCACAACTTGTGTGCAACTAAGAGATGTGACTATAAGCGAAAAGTACTGTATACCTGATTTACAAGACGTTTTACTAACTTTTCTACTAACTTATTTTTTTGAGTGTAAATATGTGGACGATCTTTTCGCAATATTAAAATGTGACGCCGTGGATGAAGTTTTAGAAGCCTTAAACTCTTTCAACACACAAATTCAGTTCACAAAGGAATTAGAACAAAATAATGAGTTGCCATATTTAGATTCTTTAGTTATCAGAAAAGATAATGTACTCAAGATTAAGTGGTACCAACAACAAACAGCTTCTGGAAGACTAATAAATTTTCAGTCTAAACACCCTAGAAGTATGATTATAAATACGGCTACCAATTTTATTAGGAGGGTTTTAGGAATAAGCGATTATACATTCCATAAAGAAAATATAAGTACAATTACACGTATATTGTTACAAAATGAATTTCCTAGAAAAACTATAAAGGAACTAGTAAACTACGCTAAAAACAATGAAAATAGAAATACTGAACCACCAACAATAAAAATATATAAATCCACAACTTATATACCAACATTTTCGGAAAGACTCAGAAACTCTAACCTGTATGATAAGGAAAAATCTGAATTAGCATTTAAGACAGATAATTCTGTAGGAAAACTTTTTGGCAAAACTAAGGATACAATTAATAAAGAGGATCGATCGAACTTAATATACAAAATTAGATGTAACGGTGACGGGTTCAATTTATGCAAGAAGGCATACGTTGGCACAACAAAAACAAAATTAAAAACGAGATTATCTTCGCACAAATCAGATCTTAAAGCTGTAGAGAAACCGATTGAACAAAAAACTGCACTCGCTGCCGACTGCGCCAAAAGTGGGCACATACCAAATTTTAAAGACACTCAGATATTACAAGAAGAACGACATTACAAAAAACGATTCACTTTAGAGATGCTTCATACGCTTAAATTATAAAACCGACATAGACAAAAGCGCTCAACTTTACAGAAACACAATACATAAACACAAACGATTAAAACAGAGATCAGTTGACATAAACTTGCAAAGCAGACAAGAAGTGGTTACAACTCAGCGCAAATAGCGTTTTTTAATTTTTAAAGTAATTATTAATTTTGTTATAAAATTGTGTTTTGTTTAATAACATTCCCAGCAAACAATCCGGTCCGTTTATGTGCCGTTTTCGGTACAGCATAGTCGGATCCGGAGTCCGTTTCCGTACCGTTTTCCGGATCAGTATACGGACCAGAAAACGGATTAAAAGGAACATCGAATACGGATTCGAATCCGTTGCAAGTCCGTCAATGACGGACTGTTTACGGACCGTTGGGTCGTGTTAAAAACTGACTCAAATCCGTTTAAAGTCCGTCAAATACGGACCGTTTCCGGACCGTTTTGTCGTGCTGAAAACGGATGATTCCGTTTTTTACGGATATAAAACGGACAATAAACGGATCGTTGAAAATACTTATTTGGTCCGTATTCCAACCATTTTTTTACAAAAAACTCAATGGATTTTATTTTTTTTTATACATTTATTAATTTATTTGAAAAAATATTAAAATATACTTTATTTAACTTTAATTAAATACGAAATTCGCCACAGCTACTTTTTGTATCCAGCTTAGCAGCATCACGGAACATTTGTGGTCGATAATATTCAAAATCTAAAAGGAAAAAAGAATTTATTATTTTAGTTTCAAGAGATAGTAAGAGTTTTCTTGGAATATATTTTTTTTATTTAAAAAAAAAAAATTGATACTTACTTTTTCGATGCAGTTTTTTGTTTCCACCAAGAGCATCATTGTTAGTTTGTGGCCCATTATTGAATCAGATATCTAGATGTAAAAAATATTAAGTGGGGTTTAAAAACGATGGATTCTATGAACAAATATATTTTTGTTTGCAATCTCATTTGAGCGTTTTAAATTATATAAATACTTACCATCTAACGTATGCAATGCATATTATGCATGCTATCTGAATTTATTTGGCGCCCCGATCTTTTATATTATTTACTTAATTTTATTTTAATAAAACAAATTGAAAAAAATTGTTACCGATTGTGACTGACTTGAAACGGATGAAAATCGGTGAAGTCCGTATTAAACGGCACGAAAACTGATATCCCCAAACGGACTAAAAACGTGTTTTCGAAAATCCGATTAAACGGTCCGAAAACGTACCGTAAACCCCGGATTCAAGAATCCGTACATGCCGGAGAGTCCGTAAAAATGTTTCTTGGGTTGTTTTATTTGTCTTATATTTTTTAACCAGTTCCATGATTATGGTTAACGACGTTAACCGAAATATCGGAAATAAACATCTAAAAATTAAAATTTTAAATTTAAACACTTGGGTTTTTATTTTATTTAATAATTTTAATATTGATTTATGACCTTAAGCCGAAAAAATCCTAATCACAAGTTCAAACAGTTTTATTTAAAATTAAGAACAACTCAAATAATATTCTAGTGATGTTTCCGAATTTTAAATAATTTCTCGTAGATTTTGAGTTTTTAAAAGTTTTAATTTCAAATTATATTTTCTATATATCAAATAAAAAATAAAAATTTATTTTTTAATTTGTGGTTTCTAAATTTCACTATTTTTCCTAAAAAAGGAAAAATTTATTTTTTCAAAGTATATGAAACATTTTTATGAAATGATGAAGGTCTATGAAACATTTGTCATACATTTTCATGAAACTCTTCATCGTATTAATGAAAACTTCATAAATATGATGAATATTTGATGACAAACGGTACTATTAGCGAGTGAGGTTAAAAAAAGACCTTTTTAAATATTTTTTTTTTATGTGAAAAATTTATTTTTGGAGCTAAATTTTTTTAAATATGATAACTTATTATCTATATTTTATAAAAAATATTTTATTTTTTATTTAAATTTTTTGTTTTCTCTAGTATAGAGGGCATTGAAGTCGACGTACAGAAAAGAGCACAAATCTGCGCAAATGATAGAACCTCTTCAGTGCATCTGAAAAAAAAAAAAAATCAAATGGCACTTTAATATAGACATTTTTAATTGTGCATCCCCCCAACAAAACTGGAAGTAAAGCGTTTTTTTTTAAAAATGGCGCGTATTTGAAAAAAAAAAAATTAAAAAACAAATTAATTTTTCAGCGCTTTTAAATCTGTAAACAGGAAAACAAAAAGAAATAGAATCATCAGCTCTTTGGGGGAATGCACAATAGGTGTAATAATAAACAAAATGAGCCATGTTTTATTAAAATCGGGTAAAAAGTTTTTGAGCTAGAGTTTGCGCAAATTTGAAAAATGTCATTTTGAGAAAAACGCGTTTTAAGTATTTTTAAATGAAATTTTATTTATATTTTATAAACATGACTGTAAAAAAAATCGGTATAACTTTTTTTTATTTTGAATTATGACCAGACATTTTAAATACATATTCTCGGCAAATTTATAGACCCTTTTATGAAAAAAAATCAAAAATTTTTAACTCACTAATAGTACCTTAAGAAACAATTTCATCTATATGAAGAAATTTTTTCCCTGAGTGTACTATTTACTATAAAAAAATTCTTATCTTTTATATATTTTCTTATCTTTTTCAGTATACATACACAGAGAACAACTTAGCCATTGGCCAACTGAAATTCGGTTACTACGACTCACATTCACTTATTACGAAGTTTATTCGGTAGGCACAACTTAACAACAGTTTTCACAAAAAAGTTCGGTTAATACAACTGAATTTTAGTTACAACACCCAAAATATTCAGATATCTAATGTAAATATCGTTGTACTAACTAAATTGTTAAGTTGTTACCATTAAAATACACTTTTAAATTACTTTGGCGCTTTATTTCTCTGTGTCAAATCATCATCGCTCATCCCAAGCCGATGGAGCTAGAAACTTGATGTTTGGCATGCAGGATTCCTTATCGAAGCACAAGCGTATAAACCCCAGAAACGTTTTTACGTACTCTCCGGCACGTACGGAATCCCGAATCCGTATTGTACGGCATGTTAACGGGCCGTTAACACATATCCGTCAAACGGAACATCAACGGACCGTATAATCGGATTTTCGAAAACAAAATATTTTGACTCCTTTTTAGTGCATCCGTTTCCCAGCCGTTAAATACGAACTACACAAATTTTGCCAAAAAAAAAAATAACAAATAAATTTTAAGCAATAATTTCAGCTATAATTTTAACGAGCCATTTGGTAAAATTAATGAAATTAGTGGCTGTTGGAATTTTGTAAGTACGTTTATATTTAAAAGTCCAGTTCCGAATGAGTGAATTCCTTATGTATCACCATTAAGACTGTAAATATTTCTGAAATTTAAAATGTGTTTCACGATAGTGTGTGCAAATAGAAATATTGGCTTACATTGTACTAAATTGAATCGTGTAATACCGCATCTTAAATTATCAACTGAACCTAAATAATCTATATGTATTTTGTTTTGCATGAAGATCTTAAATTTTTGTATGGGATACAGTTATACCACGATGCAGTGGATAACGATGAAAGCTACACCGGAGGTGAAAAAAGTGTTAAGCTAAACATTAATCTGGCATGTTTTATAGATATTTTAATAATTTAAATATTTAAAATTTAAAAGCGAGAGAAATTTTATGTAATTTAAGCAGGGTTTTTTAATTAAAAAACGGCACAAATACGGACCGGATACGGATCCGTTATTGACATGTAAACGGTCCATTTCATAAGGACATTTAATTCAATATGAACTCCGTTTTCAACACGTCCCAATGGCACAAAATCTTTCTGCCATTAACGTACTTTCAACGGATTTGAATTATATTCGATGTTCCTGAAAATCCGTTTTCTGGTCCGTATACTGATCCAGAAATCGGTATCTAAACGTAACATTTTGTTTGTTGGGGAGACAACATATTTTTGGTATTTAAACGGAGAGGGTTAAGAAAGCAAAAAGTACCCCCCTCTAACTCCCACTTATGTCCTGCCCAAATTTCTTTGGCTAGAAATCTGTCATTTTTAAAATATGTTCTATGCAATATTGGCTTGCTCCACAATGACATCCTTTTTGAAATATCTGCTGGAAACGTGCTAAAATACATAATAGAAGAAGGCATAGGTTTTTTTGGATGCTTATACCTTTAAAGATATTGTGAGCATTTAAAGGTTCACAAAATATTTTTCCATATACAAAAATCGATAAATAGTCAAATTCATAACGTTTGATATAAAATAAGTTAATAATAATGCAATTTTATGTACCGGTCAAAATGACCGCTTCAGTAAATCAATGTATATGTCCGATTGCCGTAAATCTAGTGTTAAAATACCTTTTTAAATCGTAGGTGCTGTTTGATCAGTAACTCAATTGCGCCAATTCCTTATAAGTTTGTGATGCTCTTAACCAGTTAATGGTGCGATGACATCAACTTGGTATACCTTAAACTGTATAAATTTACACCGTTTTTTCAATATTGTTCTCAAAACTCAATTCCATTAAGAGTATAGTCTAGCTAACTCTGTCCATCAAAAAACTTTGGGAATAAGATGCATCTAAAGTCAGTTTCAATAGATGTCGAAATTTTTTGAAATTACTCATATAACAACATATATGTTTAAAAATTATCGCAAAATTATCAATTTATAGTTTCTACAATTAAAAAATTAGAGCTGCCGTATATTTAAAATATTTTTTTTTATCATAATTCCTTAAATTTTGATTTGGTACTATGGCAACTTTAAGAAATAAAATTTACCTTTACCTTTTGGTAACCTATTTTGTATGAAAATAATAAAACGTCAATATTGAATAATTTTTTGACATTTAGGTTAAGCATAACAACACCATTGACGGTACATTTGTCAAAATCTGGGCAAAAATGTAAGACTTTTTGTTTTTTTTTTTTTATTTTTCTTTTCATTATTCAAAAAGTATTATACCCTTGATACATGTAAATACATGATACATACACCCGTGGCTTTGAATTATTTGTTTGGTGGATATACCATGTAAACACACTCAGAGAAATTTCGTTATAGGCATTTTATATTTGTGGTGTATTTTTTGCATTGAAATCATTTTATACATTTTAAGGGACAATAAATAGAGAAAACGAAAAGGAAACCGTCACGAAAAAAAATTGTGAACAAATTAGAAACGGGAAAGAAAAAGGGAAAACTTAATACCAATTACTTGTCATTGAAATACATATTTTTTAATAGACTTAGATACGCTAAATCAAAATTTGGGAAAAAAAAAAATTTAAAGATAATTTTGGGTAGATTTATATTCTTAAAAAAATTTCATAATTTTGAAATAAAATTTTAAAAAAATTAAGCAAAATGTACGGAAAATTAAGTGAATTATATAAATATAAAAACAGCTCTATTTCAAAAATTAAAAATAAGAATTTTTGCCAGATTTGGATTCAGCGTACATAGGTGTATTAAAAACGATGTGCTTCAAAGTCTGATTTTTTTTGGCCGTGGAGTTGTGTTGTTTTATTTATTTTTTAACCATTCACAATAGTGTATAATTTTGTGAAAGTGTGGCACCATTATTTTACGGAAATCGGTGCATGAAATCAAATGTCAAATTGCATAGAAAAGACTGGGATCTTTGTATTGTGCCTATACTCATAAACAGAAAAACTAAACATCGCACTAATGTCATAACTATTTTGCCAACCCGGGAACATTTATTATACACTGCGTTGCATAACTATAATTACGAATGATTTTTGCTATTTTTTGTAATATTACAAACTTTTTTTTTTAAAACTTATAACTGTTATTAAGTGTGTGCTAACTGATCTTATATTGTGTAAAATTTAAGAGATTACCTAATTGATTTAAGAGAAAAATTCTATAATATTATTTTGTTGGTGTTTCATAACTACCCTATGGGGAATGAGGAGTCAATTGTCCTAAAAGTGACTGGTTAAAGAAGGACTTATCACAGGACTGGTATAATTTAATACTGAAGTGGGTTAAGCAGTGTCAATTGTCCTAAACTTACCAATCCTGTGACTGGCAAAGGGAGGACATACCACCTAACCAGAATACCTTTTAACAAGAAAAAGCCAGTTGACCAGCATTTTACCCATTGGAAGCTGTTTAGTTTTCGTTTATTTTATACGAAATGGCCCTTTTGCGACAGTCTTGTGGTATGCCCATCTTTGGTTAGTCCTGTGGCATGCCACTATGTGATTTAAAGCAGGACAAATGACCCCCTCCTATGACAAGCCAATGTTAAAGTTGCCAGTTGTTTACATAGGGTAGGGTTTATCAGAGGACAGGTCTCTAGCACGAAGGGACCGATCCTGTGGCACACGCAGAACCGGTCCAATTCCCCATAGGGTATAATTACATATAAATGTAAACAAAAAAGAATATCAAATAAAGAAAAATTAAGTAGTTATTTTTGTTTATTTTGCAATTTTAAGCAATTTCCAATAAAATGCCTTGTGTTAAGTGATTTTGATAAAGGGCAAATTTCAGCCTATTTAAAAGTGGCTTAAGTTTTCGGGAAATTGCTAGAAAAATAAACCGTTCCCATGTGGTTCTCACAAATTTTGCAAACAATCTGCGTGCTTATAATAAAAAAAACACACTGCCCGAAAACAAACTTTCTGATCGGGACCGGCGTAAAATAATCAACTGTGCCATCAACACAATGTCTCAATCAGATACTCGATGAATGTAAGGTATATGTGTCCAAATCAACCATAAGTAGGCTCTTAAATGAATCCCAGAGAATTACTCACCAAAACCTGATGTCTGTGCCAAGGTTATTACCCCGCCATAAAATTGCTCGACTTGAAAATTCGCTAAAAGGTATTTAAAAACATGCTTTAGAAAGGTAAGTCAATAATCGCTGTTGTCGATAGGACTGTTTAAACATAAATTTCTGATGAGAAAAAGTAAAAGAAGAAGTCACCCAATGTTGAAACGAAATATTGGAAATAATTTATAAATTTATAAATAAAATTTATTCATTAAAATCATTAAAAAAAAAATATTTTAAAATTTTTGAACAAAAACAGTTTTATTTTTGTCAAATTTTCTTTTACATTTAATTTTGTTTAATAATAAAAAAAAAAAACAAGAATATAAAGTTTTTTGAAATCGGAACGATGTGAAATAAAACGGGTAATAACTGGAATTGTAGTGCTTAATATTGGCAACGAAATTTAATGGAATGAAACGGGAAATGAGTGGAAATACCGGCCATTTTTCATATAATTTTGAATAGCGATTTGTTCACAAAATTATACAAAATTTAAATTTTTAAAATATCTTCAACCTTCAGGGACTTTTTTGCTGTCAAAGTTTCAACTTAATAAAGCATGGTTCTATATATCTGGAAAGTTGGGTTGAAAAATTTCCAGCGGATCTATGACATGCCATTAATAAGTTAAAGCTAGTGCGAAATTTGTTTGTTGTAAGTAAAATGAGAGAAAAAGTTGTCGTAAGCTTGCATGATCAGACTAAAAAAATGTTAAGGCATGAGAGTTGGTCTTAATGGGCTTTTTTTATATTAAAAATAACGATTATTGTGGATTTCATACTTGGGATTTTTTCATTAGCATTGAAATTTCATTAGCATTAGTTAACTAAAGCTAATGCCAAGAAAATTTCATTACCTGAAAAACTAATTACAATTGAGCAAAAAAAGCATTTGTTTAAAAAAAAAAAAAAAGAAATGGAACGAGGAACTAACTTTCTATTATCTGATAACATATGTTTATGTTTGTATTATCACGTAAAATAATGAAATCATGTTAATGTTTTTAAAAAAAATTATCACTCGGAATCTCTCTAGAACCTAACCTATTTATATTATAACAGTATTTTCACGTACGTATTTGGGTAAACAAATAATTGAAACACCCTATTGTTTTTTCATAAAAAATGAATCTACCGGAATCTTTCCCAGACCTGGCATATTTGCATTCAGTCAATTGCAATTTGCTTTCTTTAATTATTTCATTACTAATGGTAATGAAATTTAAAATCATTACCTTTAATGAATACAATCAAATCAATGAAATTCATTAGCATTAATTAAACAAATGCTAATGAAAATAATTTAGTACAATTGATATCAATGAAATTGTAATGAAATCATGAATTAATTATATTAGATTTATCATATATAAAAAACTTTTTGTTAATTTTTTTGTGTAATTTACTCTACGGCTGTGTAATTTTTAGTTTAAATGATGGCAACACTTCTGTAGAAGTAATTAAGTTATCATTAATTGATCAATTGTCTTTGCAAGCAAATCACACACCCAGTTCAAAAGTGACTAAACTCAAAATTTTAATTTTTCGGTTTTATATGCTTTAACACAATATACTTGTTTATCTATAAAAAAAATAGCAGTGTATTTTGTTGTTGTTAACTGTTGCTAAAAAAAACAGTTATGTCTTTCATTATGTTTCAAATTGGTATAAAGTTGCAAAAGTTTTTTTTCGATTTCTGAAAAATTAAAAATTTTGAGTTGAGCCACTTTTGTACTAGGTGTGCGATATTTTCTTGTAGGCTGCTCTTAACATAATTTCTCACAGTGTATTTTTTGGCTTTTGTTTAAATACTCGTGTTCATATTGGTTTCTTTAATGTGGTTTCCTTAAATATGACATTGCATGTTGGTTGGGTGTCTTTGCAAAAAATAAAAATGAATAACATTTATTGATATAAACGAAATAATGGAAAACAATATAACTGATTTAAGACCGAGCCCAATATTTTTGTTTTTGGTGGTACTTTGCTGGGTGTTTTTAATTTTTAAACTTAACCATGTCAATATTACTACGTATTGACCACTAATGCTCTTCTGTCATAAGCTTAAAAGTTAAAGAAAAAAAAAAAAAGTTTTCAAAATCCAAATGGTTTTTAAATTTTATTATGTTTCTGTGGGTCGCACATTTTTGTTCTCTTTATTTTAAGCCCCAAAAAAGTATCATGATAACAGAATTTTTTCCTTGATTTTTTTTTTCTGGTTTGATGTCAAATATTCTGTCAGTTAATATGTTTTGCATGTTCAATGCAGAATTTATATTTATTGTATATAGTTACTTACACTGAAACAAATATGTAAGTTAAATGAAAAGTTCTTTAACAACTTTTTGTATCGCAGAATATTTTAGACATTTTAACCTATTAAAAATCAGCAAAATTTAAATGTAGTAAAAATCGGCCAAAATGACCAACAAAAAAAAAAATTACTTGTATTGTAAAATCAACAAATTTTAAACTGAAATCTTCTACAAAAGTCTACTACACAATTGAAGTAAAAAAAAACAATACTACACTGAGAGAGTTAACTTCACTTCAGTAATGAATTTCTTTAAGTTTTAATGAAAATTGTCACTGGAACTTGTCTATTGAAACATTTCATAGAATCTGTGAAACATGTTTCGGAAATCTATGAAATATGTGTATGTAATTGTAGAATTAATGAAGAGTTAATAGAATTTATGAAAAAATTTCATAAAACATTTTAATATTAAGAAACATTTAATATTAAATAAACACTAAACGGTTTTTTTTTTTAACAAAAAACAAATGATCTTGAACTTGAATAATCTTGCTCACATCATAATTTTAGTTTTTTTGGTTTCAATTTTTTAAAATTTAAAAGTAAAACATTAAAGAACTTTGTTAAGTCTATAAAACTCTTTATGAATGCCTTGAAAAATGCATTGGAACTTAGCCAATGAACAGCTTCATATGATTTTTAAACAATTTCATAGAAGTTCAAATTTAATAAAAGTCTCTACTGAAATAATACAGCACTTTATAAAATATATTGAACACTTGAGAATTAAATCTTAAAGCTAAAGTTTGATATGTATGAAAATTAATGAAATTATGAAATTTTATAAAAAAAAAAATGAAAAAATAAATCTTTAAATTTTTTTAATGAAACTATGAAATTTTATGAAAAAAAAATTACTAATATATTTCTTAACCCTTTATAGCCTCATGCAACATTACTTTAACAAACCACAAAACCCTGAAATAATACATACTGAATTTATTTAGCTCGCTCAAATTTGTGTCCCCTACTGTGACATACCACTGATCAAATTAGTACCAAAAAAATATCATAGATGGCGTAAGTTTTTTGACTTCCGTCAGTTTGTCCCTATTCGTAATACGAATAGGGACCAGAGAACCAAGCCCCACAACAATCGGCGGCGGCGGCGCGGACTTTTTGGTTCGGCGGCGGCGGCGTTTACAAGTTTATAACGGCGGCGGCTGAACTGTCGGCTTAAATAGGTTTTTTTAAGGATGGAAATTTATTATTTGAACTTAAAAATAGGAACAGTTTTCTATTTAAAAAACATCAATTAAAACTCCGAAATTTTAAATTATAAAAACTATTTAAAAATAAGAAAAATTAAATAATATTAAAATCTTAAAAATATTTTGTAGTTTTTGAATTTTAAAAAATTTTATTTTTAAAAATATGAAGAAGCTAATTCTCTCTTTACAAATTTTTTTGCAAAAGAAAATTTATCATTTCATAAAAATTAATGACTTTAATGAAACTACACAGTGGTGAATCCTTAGATTCGAATAAAACTTGGAGAGAATCAAAAAATATTGAACACATTTTTTTTAGGTGCGCAATCTCAAGTTAAGGGGTTAAAAAGTGGGGTCAGAAATGGCCAAATTTTTAGATTTTTTAAGATATTTCTTTTATAAATTGGTGTCAAATTAAAGGTATTTGGAAGGTGCATACACTGGTGTATAGAACACGTCTGTACATATCCTAATATTTTTGTTATTCAAAAAACAATTTTTTCGAACACCTCCTTTGTATGGGGAGTTGTCGTTAGTTCAAGTTCAAATTACCGTATAATGGTGCTCATTTAATTTAATCGAAGGGGTGTCTGTGCTTTTTTCAAATTTCGTCATCATTCGGTTTAATACGACGTCGCCCGAAGAGCTTCTTTAGCCCATATTTTTAATAGTTGCAATAAGTGGCAACTCTGGACCCGCAACATAGACAATATGGGTATCAAAATTTTTTGTTTTCCCGAGTACTTCAATACTTCTTCCAAAAAATATCAATTTCTAAAATTCGAAAAATACAACGTTTTTTTTAAATTTTGACTCACTTTTTTAACCCTCAACAACATATCCAAGTTTCATTAAAATCGAAGGATTCACAACTGTTAGTTTCCTTGTAAGACTAATGGCGAAAATATTTTCCTCTACATTTTGTGTGAAAGGCTTAAATTCGACTAACATCTGATAAAATAAAAAATATAAAAATAAAATTATTGTAAAGTATATATTAAATATTGAGCTAACTCTTTCGCTATTATACTTTTTATGCTTTTTTTTTCATTGAAAAAATCTAACGGCACTTGTTATGGTTTTTCTAGAAATTTTTCATGCTTGCAAAAAATAGTACTATATTATTTCTATGGTTCCAAAAAAAAACTTTAAAATAAAAGCGTGTATTAAAAATCATTGCCACACAGTACAACTTTTTTCCGACGCAGCCGATTAAATCGGCGGCGTCTCATAAGCCGACTCATATTTTAAGCCGATACGAGTTGGCGGGGACGCGAAACCTGAGAATTTAACCGGCGGCGGCGCGCCACCGACTTGCGCCGGTTTTTTTATAAAAAAATACAAAAAGTGCAAAAAATTGGATTGTTTTTATGAAAACCTGTAGGTAAGTGAATAATATTTTTTACTTATTGTATACAATGCATATTTTAACATTTTTACATGAAAAAATTATATTTTTATGTTATGTAACAGTAATGTCACAATCCCTAAAATGTCAAATAAATAATAAATAAAGGATATTTTTTAGTTTCTAAGTAATACGTTTTTTTTATTTACCTTAACCTTTCCCGTACCAAAAAAATTTTTAATTTTTACGTTCATGGGCTACAAAGGGTTAATATTAATAAAATATCTTGGATATAATGAAATTCTTCAATGAATGTACAAAAAATATATGAAATTGTTTTATTAATATCATTAAGGATAATTATATCAGTGTATTTAAATAACTTATTTTTTGAGTGTACACAAATAACTGTCATGTAGTAACTGAACAACTTTTGTGAGTGTAGTTTTATGAATTTTGTTTTGCTTTAAAAAAAAATCAAATAATTCAGAAATTCTAATAAAACGGAAAAATCGTACGAAAAATACCATTGAATAATAAACGAAATTGTATGGAATTGTATTAGATTTTATTTGTTGCTTTTCAAAAAGTTTCATCATTTTCATGATATGCAATACAATTTTTTCATTGGCATCATCCAAATCTTCAGTTGTATGCAATAAAAAAAGATAAGTAGCTTAACTCAAACCGAGACATTACATACAACAGACAAAACAAACTCTATGAGAATATTTTTGTCCGCCTTAGTGTATAAACTGCCTGAACTGGAAACTTTTTGAGAATTGAGGTAGATTTTTGGACTTGAGGTAGAACAATATTCTAACTAAATATATGAAAATATTTCAAAAAAAGAATGAACATAAACAAATTAATGTTTCCGTGATTTTTTCCCCTTTATTTATGTTTTATGCACATAGAATATTTAAAGAAGAACGTGGTTTTTGCAATAAACTACACTAAGAAAAAAATCTATAATGGAAAATGGTTAATGCTGCTGTTTTTACGGGAAATTTAACTATTTTGAGCCTGGCGGTATTTTGTGCTAAATTTAGCAACGCATGTGTGCTGAACTGTAGTAAAATGAAATAAGTAAAAAAAATTAGTAGCGGCCAATGAATTTTAGTAAAATTTTAGTAAACTGCAATTTAAAATTAATTAACTAAAATCAACAAAAAGTTAGCTAAATTTTAAGTACATCCAACAATACAACTTCACACAATAAAAATTGAAAAAGTAAAAACAATTGTTCTTTAATCCTTTACAATTTTTTCCTAATAGATAAACATTATTTTATTTATAATTCTGTAATAAAAAATGTGATTTGATTAAAATATATATATCGGCTTATTCAAATTTATGTTTGAATAAGGTTTTTCGCAAGGGGTGTACTAAATGTTGTATGTGTTGTATAGTCGCATCGAAAATAGAGATGGTAAAATTTGGTTTTAAAATATACAACAATGGATGGATAGTACGATACAACATTTGTACCTACCCTGCGGGAAACGAAGGGTCGATTGATCCAAATTGACAAATCTGTAATATATGATTTGGGGGGCACGTCACGAAACTGGTGAAACCAAAATTGTGGTACACCAAAAAGTGTTAATTTTGGTGAAATGACCAATCACGTGGCTATAGTTATGGTGACAAAACATTCACTGGTTGCTACCAGATATATCATGTAACTGGAGAAAAAGTAACATTACATCAAAGTGTACTGAAGCCACTAGGGCCGCTGCAGTTGAAGTTATTACTGGTCATTGAACTGGTTAAAAACCATTAGCAGTGAATGAAAACATGGCAATTAGTGCCAAAGGATTCAGTCACTTGACTGCTACACAGCAGACATAACACTGAAGGAATTTTATCTGTACCGACTATGCGACAGTAGAAATGAAGACTTAACACTCCACTGGTTTAAAAGAACTGAACACGGAACTGTGAGGGTTGCCAGATATGGCGATTTATCGCCAAACGTCGCGATCTTAAACTTAGTTTTTTGTTGGGTATAGACAAAATAAGCTAATTATAAAATTGATTTTTGTTGTGCCTTTTTTAAGGTTTTTTGAACAGGGGGTTAGACACACAGTTTTGGAAAAGTGCAGTGATTGGTTCCGGACGGGCTATTTAGCAACTCGTGCATAATATGACATACGCTGAATAAAAAGTGACAGTTTACTTGCTAATTACTTTTCGCATGCCCGGCGACATGCCCCTTAGACCAGTGCAATGGTACGTCTCAAAACTATTTCCGTCAAACTACACCTATTACAGAACACATTGCGCTTAATATGTGACTAGTTTTCCTTCAAAAATTGTTCTCCAGTTCTAAGATACGTACACTTACACCAGTCACGTGATACATTTTATCCCACTGGTTGTGTTGCATATCACATAAATTCTAAAGTGGTCATATTTTGACACTACCTACTTCTAACTTGTCCCGTAGCATATTCATTTCAGTCTGCATGGTGATAGGTTACCCTGGTCAAGTTATTCGATACTTCACACAGTGCTCCTCAGGTAGCAAATTGTCACCTCCTATGACAAGCCCATGTTAAAAGTACCGGTCACTTTCATATAACAGAACCGAAACTAGGACAGGTTCATACACACAAAGTTCACATGACCATACCAGTGACTGGTCCATTTCCCGCAGGGTATGTTTAGTGTGCTAGTTATGTACAAGTGTGCTAACAGAGTGAAAACCCAACCTAAAAACTCAAAATCTTCGTCGAATTGAAAATAAAATTTTACCATCTCTATTTTATACTATACAACATATGCAGTACTTAAATAGTACACCTTGTGCAAACCCTTAACGTTTTCTTTTAAATATATATTTTTTGTATAAGGACATCTATACTAGAAGGAATAGGCCGAAAAAAACACTAAATAATTAAAATCGTTGACAATATGGCTTGCGTGATTTTTTATTCAATATTTCAGAAAAATCTACAAAATTTTCACGATATCTCGAAAACTGTTTCATACACCATATTTTAGCAAGCAAAATAAAAATCTAAATTTTGCAAGAATACAAATAATATGGAATTTCTAGGCGAAACTCATTACTGTGAAAGAAAAATTTGATTTTTCAAGTAAAACTCTAACAACTTACTATGCTTTACTACCAGATCATTATTTTGAGTGCATGTTAGAGTAAAGTATATTGTGTTGTCTACGAGTATATATGTATTAATTTGCGTCATGGTAAATTTTGACATTAATTACTTTGGTAAAACATAGTTTTTCTCTGGATCAAGTTAATTTTTCCACATTACTGACGATTACGCAAAACGTGACCAACTTTTTTTTTGGTAAAATAATAATACTAAAAAGATTATATATTTAATGATCTTAAAGAAAGCATGCTTCCCAATAGGAAAATTAATAATTTTTGTTTAAGCTATGCCTAAATTTTATTTAAGCTTTTTGACAATGAAATTTATACCACTTGTTCGTTACAAAAAGTAACGTTCTTCTACGAAATTTTTTTTCGTTGCCTACTTTAGGCGATACGGGCAGAAAAAGATTTATAGCGAATCTTAGAAACTAATCCACAAAAATTAATAAGGTTTTGCAGAAATTATTTTTCTTACTTGAATATAACTACTGTCCAAAAACTACGAGTTTTGTGCTTTTATTAACAATATATAGCAATTTTAGTGGTTCGAAAAAAGCGAAATTGAGCGAAAATGCAACTTAACTCCAGTATATCTTGATAAAATTTGAAGGCTTTGACCATACTACCCAGCAAAAAAGGAAAGTGCTTCTTATTAAGCATTTTCATCGATGAATTCAAAATAGGGTTGTCATAGGGTGGAAGCATTAAAATTGGATTCTTTGGATGTTATTTTTCCAAATTAATCTTTTGAAAGCTATTTAGGTATATACTTTTCCTTGGAATTTGTTTTTAAGCTATATAAGTGTTATAATATGAAAGTTAAGAACAAAATTTCAAGGAAATTTATTTGTCTAAATAGCTTATAATAGAGTAATTCGTGATAATGAACATTCAAAGAATCAAATCGGAATGCTTACTCCCTATGACCAGCCTATGTTAAATTCAGTGATGAAAGTGCTTAATAAGAAGCACTTTTGGATACAATTTTTTTTGCTGGGTACTAAATATAATCTTTCTGCTAATTTTTATAAAAATCCGTCCATACGTTTTCAAGTTAAGTGGATGTCCTACACTGATAGAATTTTCCTTCATAGTATTAATGAAACGATTTCATTAAAATCGATTCATTGGTTTAATGTAAAATTTCATTAACTGAATGGAAATTCATTACTATTGGTATTTTTTTCATTAACATTTTTTATGAGTTTTTCATAATTTCATAAAAAAATTCATTAAATCAATGAAAAATTTTCAATTTTTTTTCAATAAAAATATTGACTTATAATAAGAAAAAAAAAAATAAGAAAAAAAAACAAAACAAAAGTTATACCATAGTCAAAACTTTTTTAAAACAAACTTTAATCAAAGTGTATTTGATTTAAATGTTTATCTGAATATTTACAAATTAAACTTAAATAAAACTAAATCAAAACGTACAAAAATATAAAATACAAAAAAAAATTGTGATTTTTTTTTGTTTATTCTTATTTAATTTTATTTTGTTCATTAAAAACTGTATGAAATTATAACGAAATCAATAAATGTACGATAATTAACACGATAATTTTATAAATAAAAACAAATCGTTCTATTACATAGTTGGGATGTATGAGGTAACTTAGAATTTATTAGATTTCGAACTTTTTTTATAAAAATATTTTACAGATCCTATAAAGACCAGACCTTACACTGATAGAATTTTCCCTCATAGTATTAATGAAACAATTTCATTAAAATCGATTCATTGGTTTAATGAAAAATTTCATTAACCGAATGAAAATTCATTAATATTGGTGTTTTTTCATTAACATTTTGTATGACTTTTTCATAATTTCATAAAAAAAAATCATTAAATCAATGAAAAATTTTCAAATTTTGGAATAAGAAAAAAAATTTTTTTTTGTACTATCATTTTGAAATAAAAAAAACTGAAAAATTTCTTTTAAACAGAATTAACCAAAAAAAAACATTGACATAAATAAATTTCATTTATTAAATTTGCCTAGAGCTAACAGTTTTTGACGAATTTGAATATTTGGTCACTAAATTCCAGGGAACAGATTCTCTAAGAAAAACTATATAGTTTTGTTCAAAACGAGACCTAAATTGTTAAATTGTAAAGAAAGATTGAACAATTTTGTAAAAATAAAACAATAAAATCAGAAATAAATTAAAATTGAACCATTCGTTAAAATTGATTTAATGAAACACCTTTCATTGACTCAATGAAACGTTTCTTTGGGGACTTTGTTATGAAAAAATTCACTGCATTAATTCATTAATACTACGCACAAATTTCTATCAGTGTATAAATAATATTAACGAATGATAATTTCTCAATAACCACCAAATTAATGATATGCTAAAATAATCATAAAAAGTGCAAATTATTAAATATCAACGAAAATATTTCATACAAACTAATCATTTTATTCATTTAAAACACATGAAACTTTCATAACGATTAGGCTAGGATCAATGAAAAAAATGTCATATACTTTATGAAATTTTCATTGGGTCCATGAAACCATTCATTAAAATTGATTTAATGAAACACCTATCATTAACTCAATGAAACGTTTCTTTGGGGACTTTTTATGAAAAAATTCATTCGATTAATGAAGGATTTCATTAATACTACGCACAAATTTCTATCAGTGTATGAGAATGTCCTGTATGTCCTTTGACCTTAATAAGAGATTTTTTTAAAAGCTTTAGTTTTATCTGTGTAGTATACACAGATAAAAAAAATTGTAAATACAAACAAACTTTTTGTAAATACAAACAATATTTTACTTGGAATTGCTCCTATACTTGATCTTGTAAATACAAACAACATGTGTGTAGTTTGATTGTTAAATATATTTCAATAACATAGTCAACAAACAAATTTGTTGAAATTCAAAGCAAATTTTAACAAACGATGTTGCTGAGTTGATTGTTGACTTTCAAACAAATAGTTTGTCATGTTAACAAACATGATTATTAAAATGAAAAAAAAAAAATTGTTGAATATTTTAATTGAAAAACCAATTTTAAATATAAAACTCATATATATATATATTTTAAAACAATTTATTTTTAACTAAAAGAAATTGATAAAAAAAACACATAACAAAACGTAAAATAAATATATTAATCATTTTAATATAAAATAATTCATTTTTCATTTTTTCACCGTTCGCGCGTGTGTATAAAAAAAACTTAAAAATGTTGCTATCTTTTATCTTGTTGCTATCTCTTTTTTATGCGTATAAAGAATGACAGGTACGAGTGTTGCATATTATTATATTTCTAAACATTCAAACGCAGTAAAAATCGCTGGAACGCAGATATACTTTATATGATTTTCTTTTTATTTTAACTAACTTTGGTTATTAATAAATCAAATAAAATATTTCTTTATAAAAAATACACACTTTTTATTTATAAAACAAGTAAAATATGGAAAGTAATGTTAAAATAATCTTTTAATAATTTTACTCATTTTTGAAGGCACACAATGTAGTTGACAACATTGCTAGTGTTGAGATTTTTGGGTTTCAACAAACGTGATTGTTGAGACGTGTATTGAAAAAAAAAAAAAATACACGGAGTTTTGTCATATCAACAAAATATTGTATCAAATTTGGTGATATTTTTATCTGTGTATTACCGATTTCTAGTCAACATAAATATGTTTTTTTTAATGAAAATGAATTTATTCAAGTTCAAGGCCATACTCTATATTTCTTTATTAGGATATTGTCCTAACAAATAATCTATAGAGTTTTTTGTTTTCAATTTATTAATTGACTACCTTCAAGAATTTGTTGATGGTTCCATTTCGGGGATTTTCTAGGTCCCAATCATCAGAACAAGTTTAGAAAGCAGTGGCTACCTCATTCACAAACTCAAACACTTATATATGTTAAACAAATGAGAATTAAGTTGAGAATGAAAATAAAATTTCCACTAACAATTAAAAAATTGAAAACATTTGATTTTGTATACACTCTGTCTTTGACAGAGATAATATATACATTTTTCGTTTATATTCCACCTTTGTTACTTTTATTTCAAAATAAAATACAATGATTGCGAGAGGATATAAATAAAAAAAAAAAAAAATAAAAATACAAGGTCGCGCAAAAGTTATCCTCCTATCAGAAAATGCTATAAATTTTGCGATTGGCCCCTACTGTCAGTTCAGTTTTGACATTTGTGTAGTAAACACATGCGAAATACACGTTAATAAACAATGTTACGCTACACTGCTCCAGAACGCGGAATATTGGTGACTATTTATTTGACCAATAATCGGTCGGTGACTTTGGCACAACGTGAATTTCGTCGCAGATTTCCTGGCCGTCCAACGCCTACTGGTGAAACACTGCGACGTTTAGCCGCTCGCCTCGAAGAGACTGGCACAACACGAGATGCTGCCAGGCGTGGCAGACCCCGGAGTAGCCGTTCTGCAGAGAATATTGCTGCTGTAGCCGAGGATGTCATGGAAGCGCCGTCGACATCGACCAGACGACGTGCCACGCAAATGGGTATCAGTCGACGGTCTTTACAGCGAATTTTGGTACAAGATTTGAAGATGTTTCCGTACAAAGTCCAGACGGTGCATCAGCTGTTCCACAACCGATATGCTGAAGGATGCATTTCCCGGGCGCCTAATCTCCCGTTTTGGCGATTTGCACTGGCCAGCAAGATCGCCTGATTTGACAGCTCCAGACTTCTTTTTGTGGGGCTTTTTGAAGTCGCGGGTTTATGTCAACAAGCCTCAGACTCTTGCAGCTCTTAAAGACAATATCCGTCAAGAATGTGAGGACCTATCGCCGGAAGTTTTGGCCAAAGTGATGGAAAATGCCATAAAAAGGGCTCAAATGACAATCAACTGGTGCGGCGGCCATTTACATGCAATCTTATTCTCGACTTGATGTAAAAAAATTAAAATACCAAATAAAAATAATCCACAAGAAGAATCAAAGTTTTTCATTTTTTTTTTTAATTACAGCCAAAAAACATCGGAAGGTTATTTTTGCGCCACCTTGTAAAAGTAACAAAGGTGGAATATAAACGAAAAATGTATATATTATCTCTGTCAAAGACAGAGTGTATACAAAATCAAATGTTTTCAATTTTTTAATTGTTAGTGGAAATTTTATTTTCATTCTCAACTTAATTCTTATTTGTTTTAACAAATGGGATATATAAGTGTTTAAGTTTGTGAATGAGGTAGCCACTGCTCAACAAATTCTTGAAGGTAGTCAATTAATAAATTGAAAACAAAAAACTCTATAGATTATTTGTTAGGACAATATCCTAATAAAGAAATATAGAGTATGGCCTTGAACTTGAATAAATTCATTTTCATAACAGAATTATAGGTCGAAAAAACATAATTTTTATTTTTTAAATAATAATTATAACAAACTTATGTTTTTTTTAAGATTTTTGAAATTTTTGTTCACTTCTTAATATTTATTTTTTGAACTTTTACGAATTTTTAACTTTAACACTTTATTGCTTGGAAACCGGACACTGCATTCAAAATATTACTTCACAAAATATTTTGGAAATTTAGTTTTTTTATTGAAATAGCTAAAGTTCTTATTCTAAAACAATCATTTGGCGCATTTATGGTTAATTTAAAATACCCTGCCTTAAGGCGGGTTAGAGGGTTAGAGGGTTAAGCGTTTTGTGATTATTATGACTTGGCAATTGTATAAATTTGTTGATGATTTAGCTATTATTTCAAGTCTTCCACTGTGTCACGTCAAATATAAATTTCATAGTTGGCCACGCTAGATTTGTATATCGTCACTTAAAATCCAAAAGGTCGTAACTAACAAAAAAATTCAAAATTGACTTTTTGATTGCCTACAATGTAGTTAACCAAATCTTTCAAAAATTTTAAACATTTACGTCCAAAAATACCGATTTTATTAAGGAAAATCAAAAGCCCGTAACTGCATTTTCAATAAACAGTGGAGTACGGTTATAACGAACTCGTAGGTACCTGAGGATTTAGTTCAAAGTCAATTACGTTAAAAACGAAGACACAAAGCACAGTGATACGATAGACCACCAGGTAGGGTAGTTTTGTTTGCAAAATTTGTAGCATTGTATAAGACGTATACGTAATATTAGGTACCTGACGATTTACTTCGTTATAAGCTAAGATCGCTGTAAGCGTGGTAAACATTTTCCAAAAATTAATAAAATTATAGAATTAAGTTTCATAAAACTTTAATTCTTTTCAGTAAAGTTTCAAGTTAGAAGCTGAAGTTTTTAAAATTTGCAGCGGATTTTTTATTTAAAAATTTTGATTTTATTAATGTGTTCGTTATAAGCGTACAAATTTGTATGCAAATTCGTAAAAGGGTCAATAAAATTAGTTCGTTATATAAAAAGTACGCTATAAACGATATTCGTTATAACCGTATTATTTTGTATGAAATATGATATATGTTAGCAAATGTGTTGGAACCAAAAAAATCTTTCATTATAACCGGTGTTAGTTATAACCGTGCTCCACTGTATTCATTAACCAAAATGTCACATAGGGCTGTCTTTTGACTTTTATGTAATGATTTATTAATTTAATAAATTTTTAATTTAATAAATTTTTCTCGAAAGTTTTTAAATACCCGGCTAAAAATTTTCATATACGGATCCATAAAGGTTCAATGTATGTTTGTACATGCTCATGTAGAAACATGCATGCATGCGTCATGCATGTTTCTACATGTTTACATAAATCTCCATACATCCTTCCATATATCTCCATATATGTGCATTAATAAAATTTGAGGTAATATTTACACTAACAAGAACTTTTCCATAAAAGTTCAACAGTTATTTAAAAATTTAATCGGGAAAGTTGTTTCAATGGAATATACAGTTAAATTACCAAAGAAATATATTTCTTAACTTTCTGTCGGTTATTCAATAAACAAATTAAACAAAAAAACGGACTTTCGGTAATAGTTAAAATATTCAGTTTAAATTTTCTATTTAAAACAAAAAGTTGTTATATTATATTGAGTATTGAAATAAACGAAAACAATCTATTGTTTTGATCGATTTTGTCAATTAATTTTTCAACAGTTGAAAATAAACTAAAAAATACAATTGTTTTAAACTAAAAGTAAGTAGTCCTGTTTTTAATTGATTTTCCATTAATTTAATGTTAATATTCAATAGTCTTTACGGAAAAAATATTGTGTGTGTACATTAGGGCGGGTCGATTTGTTGGGAGGCAAAAAAATCGCCCAACGTACAAGGAAAATCGTATTCTAGGAATCAAAATAAGAAACTTTGCCGAAGGAACCATACCTCTAAAACGAATTCTGATGTCCCGACTTTTGACCCGTAGGGTGAAATTTTGAAAAAGGCCACTTTGATATTTCAGGAAGACGCGCTAGCAGATTAATGCATAAACCATCATTCTAGGTGACCGTTAAAGGGTTTAAAATTTAAGTTGAAGAGGGCCTTTTTAGTCGTGTTTTTATAGCAAAATGTACAAATCTCGGAATAGAGATATTTCAGAAAGTAGGAGGAGTCTTTCCAAGATTAGGGCCTCTATTTCTTCTCCGGAAGACGCTCTAGCAGATGAATGTATAAATTATATTCGATTGGGTTGGATTCGATTGAGGCACTCTAAATGGGTCAAAGTGAGATTTTTCAAAATTTGACCCTACGGGTCAAAAGTCGGGACATCAGAATTCGTTTTAGAGGTATGGTTCCTTCGGCAAAGTTTCTTATTTTGATCCCTAGAATACGATTTTCCTTGTACGTTGAGCGATTTTTAAATCGATCCGCCCTAGTGTACATTTATGTGCATGATCATACATGAACATGAATGAACACGTATAATTATATATGTATTAGCTCATATTTCGTTAATGCACATATACCAAGGTATATGGGATCATGTATGGATATTTATTTCTCCATATATGAACATGCATGCATATTTATGAGCATGTGCAAAAACATACACTGAACCTTTGTGAATCCATATATAAAAATTTTTACCTAAGTAGTTAAAATTCGTTTTTTTTTTTAAATACTTACAATAAATATATAAAAACACATAAGTTGACTAAATCCTTTTTTAATTACTCCCGAAAATCTGTATCTTAAACTTTTGCTTTGTTTTTTGCATATATTTTTGTATTGCAGTTACGACCTTTTGGTTTCAGAAAAATCAAGTACAGAACTTAAAAACTAATATTTTTCGATGCATTTTTTTTCTCAGAATCAAATCCTTTCCGTCTTTGTTTCTTAAGTATAAATCTAAAATTTGGATACTAAGCTTTATATAGTTTTTTTATTTATAAGGATTTTTGTCTCTCCTGTAAAAATCTAAAAAATATAGTTACGGCCTTTTGGATTTTAGGTGACGATATATCCTTATTTTTTATTTAATCTATGAAATACTATAGTAAAAAATATATATATTATTTATTTTTTGACTGTATGTTATATTTTTTTTTATTAATATTGGCAACTTTTGTTTGTTTATGGGTTCAAAAGTTGCGTGTTGGATGTTAATTTTATGGTTTGATATAAACATTTTGTTTAAATAACACCTGCAAGGGACACAAATATTATCTATGTAAATCAGAGTTGGACCAAATTCATTATTATAACATATTCACTACAGTTGGCATTTTTTTTTTTTTTACAAAAATTACTTGTAATCCAATTTGATTTTCATTTCTATAACTTTTTGCAATGCAGTGAAAAAAATATTGCATTAAATTTTTTCATTGTTATGAAATTTAAAAACATTACCTTTTTCATTACTAAACTAAACGGGAAAAACGGTTTTTTTAAATCGTGCCTTATACTACGTTCATATTGAACACCAAAAATACGTATTTTCGTTTTTTCAAGTTTTCGATTTAAAATTTGTATGGAATTTAACAATCGAAAACTTGTAAAAAATGAAAATACCTATTTTGGGGTTCAATATGAACGTAGTATAAGACACAAATAAAAAATAAAACGTTTTTCCCTTTTAGTTAAGGAATGAAAAATGTAATGTTTTTAAATTTCATTACAATGAAAAAATTTATTTCAATATTTTCTTCACTACATTACAAAAAGTTATGGAAATGAAACACAAATTGGATTACAATTACTTTTTGTAAAAAAAAAGTTTTTAATTTTTATTCCAAAGTTGTAGACACAAAAATTTAAGCTAACCGTTACTTAAATGTTATAAAAACGGCAAAAATTTATTTACAAATAACAATTTTTTATTCATTACAATTACATAAATATGTAAAATGATGATGAAATTAATGTTACGAAATAATGCATTAATCCCACCTTTGATTGGAAATAATGATTTAGCATGTTTTCTTTATAAATATAGGATTATATTTAGCTCTAGTTATACACAGGTAGGGTAGAAGGGGGAGCAGTCACGACTTTTTTTTTTATAAGAACTGACGTTACTCAACCAAAATTATTTTTCGAAAAAGTATGTTTTATCTAAACTTTTAGATATCTTTACTTTAAGTTGTATGTTTAAAACATAAATTATCTTTATTCCTTATATTTCTTTTTGTAAGATTTCCAAAGTAACTAAAAACGCACCTATGGGGTAAATTCGCCAAGTTGATGGTGCATATTTGTCTGGTGTAAATATAACAATTCTGGTGAAAAACTTATATTTTGTATTAAATAATCATAAAAATGGATATCATATAAAATTAGCAATATGCCAAAAAAACAACTTTTTCATTTTCAAGCTATTAATCCCGAATGATTTTATATGTTTCGGGGGTAGAGTCAGGTACCCTACTTGCTTATTAGAATGCCCCTCACTTGTCCCAAAACGGATATTTAGGGTGGCCCTTAAAACTTGGATTTTTTGACTTTTTATGAATTTAACGCATTATTTATGTTAATAGCTACCAAATCAATGTTTTTATGTGTTGAATAGTTAGTTTGGGTAGTAATCTTCAATTTTGGGTTTTTGTTGGAATAATACATTGAAAAAAAACAAAGTGGCAACAACAAAACTTGGAAGTAAGAAAATACTACTTCTAACATTTAGCGCGGCACAAATTGGGCTGAATATTATGGCTTGCCATGCAACACAGTTGTTAATGACATTAAAATCTAAAATTCTGCCGCGGTGCTTGGCGATCGCATTTTTCGTTTACAAGAAAATTAGGAAAATGTAAAAAAAAGGCGAAAAAAATGAAAAAAATGGGGTTTTTTGACCTTCAGAAACTAATCCTTATGTATTATCTTCAAGCACCACGGCAGAATTTTAGATATTTTAGTCATCAACAACTATGTTGTCTCCCAACGCATAATATTCAGCCGAATTTGTGCCGTATTACAAACAGTACAGAATATTTTCGACAAATTTTATTAATTGATTAAAAAAACAGGGTGAATTTTTAAAAAAACTTAAATTTATGCTACTGAAATTAGTTATACATTAGTTATTAAGAACATAGACACTGTTTTCACTTTGGGAAACAAAATTCCTTTCCATGTGATAAGTAAATATACTTATATTTCATTTACTATTGCGATAAAGCGGCAGTAGATATTTTAGCCGTCACCTTTGCGTGCTTATGAATTACAACAGCCTCACAAAAATATAAAAAGGTTCTGACCCAGAAACCAGACCCACCAATCCTTATGTATTATGACCTCCTGAATGCGATGCCGCCATAAGAATTGAATTATATCGTTGGGTTTTCATGTAATTTACAAGCAAAGTCCGCAAAGTGAACTTACCTAATTTGTAAATTTGACCATGTTAAAAAGTGTTTGTTTAAATCCATGTTACTTTTAAAATTTTTGACAGATTTTATTAGAACACCTCTTATTTTTTTCGTAGTAAACCAGACTTGATCTTATATAAAGAAATAAAATTTAAAAAAATTTTAACTAACAATAAGTCAAATTTACAAAGAAACCGGGTAGGTTCACTTTGTGGACTGTCCTTGTAAATTACAGAAAAACCCAACAATTGAATTCATTTCTAATGACGGAATCGAATTCAGAAGTTCAAAATACATAAGGATTAGTTTCTGGAAATATGTTGAGAGGTTTAAATTATAAATATCACGGTGAAAAAGTTTGGCAAACAGCAAATTTGGATTTAGAGTCCCAACTCAAAGAAAAGCTAAAGAATTTGCACTCTTATGTAGATCTCTAAAAATTTAAATAATAAAATAACTTGATGTTTTTAAAAGTGTAAATAATAAAGATTTCTGTTAAATACAATTCTAGTAAAATAACTAAAATTTTTTTCGCAAAACTAAAAATGTAAACTTTAATGATCAATTTAATAAAATTTACATACATATTTTAATATAAATTTGGTACTCATTATCTCATTATCTTATAGATATTTTCTTTCTCATTCGGTTATTTTTCATCCGATTTTCAAGTTTTTTTTTGTTGGAAAGGTATTCATTTACCTTTCTAATTGTTAAATTTTGTTAGTACAAATTATTGCCGCTAGATGGCGTAAAATTCATTTCTTTTAAAAAATGCATCAAAACACCCTGTATTTGCAAATATTTTGAGTTCATATGTTCTGCAAAAGTACTCGCCATATGATTTTGTACAAAGTTGCCAAACAACATTTGGTCGAATTCTGGAAATTTAACGGTCAAAATTTTGATTTTCTTCAAGAACTTAAAAATAACGGTAATTTTGTAAATAACGGAATTATAAAAAAGTCGCGGAACAAAAGTTGCTTCTGATACCCTAAAGAACCATTTTCAACAATAAAAAAGTTCTTTTTTTTCGCAAAAAGTCGATTTTGGCATATTGCTATATAAAATATATAATTTCGGCAAAAAAAATTAAAACAAAAAATGATTTTCTTCGAATATGTAATAGAAAATTACGTCTTTCCCACGCTACACATAAACCCATGTAACGAATTAATATTATGTATACGTCTTATACAGTGATACAAATTTTGCAGACTAAACTAGCCAACCTGTTGGTCAGGCGTATCACAGTGCTTTGTGTCTTCGGTTTTAACCCAGCAAAAAATAGTGCTTACCCAGAAGCGCTTTCGGAAGACATTATTTAATTATGAAGCGCTTCCAAAGCAAATAAAGAAGGCATGAATTTTGTTCGCGATGTCCCACTTGGTATGCCTCTTTTAAGCGTTTTTTTTCATGTGCTCTTTCATGTGCTCTTAGGCTTATTGCCTTTTTTTGTATGTTGACAACATTAGTGCTTCATGGTATGCATTCTTTATTGCTTGATTGAAAGCATTATTCACTGCTTCAAAGAAGGCATTCTGGGAAGCACTGCAGAATGCCTTCCCTAATTGCTTTATAGTATGCAAGGCGGTGAAGCGCATTTTTGGAAGCATACAAATGTAGTTACTGCTTACCAAATCCAGGTTATTTTTGCTGGGAACGCAATAGTTTTTTTTTGGATACGTACTAAAATAACTTAATCTTATAAAAATTATCCTTTGTGATATAGCTTATTCTGTCGTCATAAGGTTTCGCTAAAGTCGCTAAATTTTCTAACGTAATTTGTAATAAAAATATGTGAATTTTTCAGTTTTTACTATAAAAAAATTTCAAAAAATTCTTGATTCGATTTTTTCGTTTTTTATATTTGAATATATTAGCAATAAAAAAATTCTTTTGAAAAAAACGTTGTAGTACATAGACCTAGTGAAGCTTGGAAAAAATACTTTTTTTTTGTTGGCTGCTTAAAAATATCATATGTTTAATTGAATATAAAAAAAAGTACACAGAAAAAATTATCAACCTAAAATATCTAATTAAAGATTTGAATTTAATTTGTTTCTGAACAAATATTTCATTGAATCAATTAATATTTTAATTGACTTTTAAATATATAAATACATAAAGGGTCCGCCATCTAACGTTTTTTTTTTTTCAACTAGTGCTTATTTCGGGAATGGTAACACTTAGCTCATGTCTGATTTGCAGATAATTAGTTTTATCCATCCGCTGAACGAATATGGTCCGTATGTTCGTTATCTTGTGAAAAAAGTGAAAGAAACTGGCATCCTCGTCGATAAACCAAAGCGTGAAAAGCCAAAAACATTGCTTACACCCGAGAATAGTGAAGCGCCATCAACATCAACTCACCGTCGTTCTCAACAATTGAACATTTCGGAGACATCATTGAGACGAATTTTGCATAAAGACCTTGGTATGACGCCATACAAAGTTCAATTGGTTCAGGAGTTCAAAAAAAAAGTTATTTGGCGGACACTTTATTTTATTTTAGACGCAATTATCATATTATTTTTTCTTACACTGTATGCATAAATAGAAAATTTTCAGTATAAAATACCAAATACATTTGAAGTTAACAAACAAAACAAGCACACACACAAACAGACTCAGCATTGCAAATACACACATACCAACGTATAGATCACACACTTTTTTTGTGAGTATCATATTGTTTTTTTGTTAAAGTTATTTATATATATTTTCCTTCTCAATTTTAATAAAAGGTTTAATTGAATCAATTAAAATATTAATTGATTCAATAAATTTTTTAATTGAAACCCGTTTTTAGTTTTTTCTGTGTATGTTAATTGAGTATAAAATTGTTATTATATTTTTATACTCTGCATGTTCGTTTATTAGGAAAACTAAAAAAATAACAACCGATTTTTTACTTAAGCTTTAAAAGCATTTTTTTTCTCTTGGAAGTGCCGAAAGTCTGAAGTCTGTCTTTAAAGACATGTAAATTTTTAAACGCCAAAACTTCTGAGAGTAATACGATATACATAACTACGCAACAGAAAGCATGTGAAAGTTTAACGTCTTGGCTACAAAGTGGTTAAAAAATTTTAAAATTTGTAATTTCTGGGTTGTCATATAATGACTTAAAGAAATATATTTTTGACTTCGTTAGAGTTGCCAAATAATAATTTGTCAAAAATTTATTAAATTACCAAAATTTTAAAAAAATTCTTAAAATATTCCGAAAACAATAATCCAATTGGCAAATTACCGCCTAGTTTACTTCCCCTGTTTTGTTTACAAACTAAACAAAATATAAAAAGGAGAGAAAAAACAAAAAACGTGTATTGAATATCCACCAGAGGTGGATCTTCCACATCAAACAAGTTTTCAATTTATTTTTTGATCAATGGTTATAATCTTTAACTTCAAACTCATATGTATATTAGTTCTCATGTAGTAAATAAACTAGTTCATATGAATGTTTGATGTTTGGCATGGGATTGTTACCGCTTTCAAAACGTGTTCTGATGATGGGAACCTAGAAAATTCCCGAAATAGATCTATCAACACATTCCTGAAAGGGTCAAATAATAAATTTGAAAACAAAAAACTCTATAGATTATTTGTTAGGACGATATCCTAATGAAGAAATATAGAGTATGGCCACGAACTTGAATAATTTTCATTTTCATTGCACAATTAAAGGTCGAAAAAAAAACATAATTTTTATTTTTAATAAAAATTATAACAAACTTAATAATCCAAATTTTTATAGAAATTTTCTTTGTTAATACATTAAAATTTGATTAAAAAAAATATATATTAACCCTTTAAGTGCGTACAAAGCGTCAAAGTTTCAAATTCAGTTAATTATGCCACCACTATACGGCGCGATTTGGCTTTAAAAAGGAATGAAAATGCTTATTGGGAAACCAACCTAAATCCGTACCAAGTTTTGTCAAAAAAAATTGCACGGTATGGTATTTATGCTTGTTAAGCAATGGGTTAAAATAACACTTCAAATAATATTTAATTGATGTTTAAGAATTTCAAATAATTTCTGGTAGTTTTTGAATTTTAAATAATAAATAAAAGTTTCTATAAATAGCAAAAAATTATTTTCACAAAGTTTAGGAAACTGTTTTTACGAAATAATGATATAAAGGGTGGTTAAATTGTAAGGGCCGATGTTGAATGTGAACCACACCTAAACGCCAAGGTTTTTTCCGAATTTTATTTGACATTTCTCTATTTCAGACTTACTCAATTTGAACCATGGAGAGATACACAATCCAACAACGTGTTAAAGTTATCCAGACTTATTATGAAAATGGGCGTTCAAATCAAAATGCATATCGTGCACTTCGTGATTTTTTTGGTCAATTTGATCGTCCAAATGTGCGTACAATCGCAAAAATCGTGGAAAAATTCGAGCAAACCGGGTCTGTAGAAGATGTGAGAACACCAGTGCATGCTCGTACAGCTCGTACTGCAGAAAATATTGCTGCTGTTCGCGATAGTGTGGCTGAAGAGCCGTCCACCTCAACTCGTCGTCGTGCCCAACAATTGCACCTCTCACGCTCGTCGTTGATGAACATTATGCATAAAGACTTGCATTTACACGCTTACAAGGTGCAATTGGCTCAAGAACTAAAGCCTCTTGACCATTCCAAACGTCGTGAATGGGCAGAATGGTGGCAAGAAATGGCAACAGTGGATGATCAATTTTCGAAGAAAATCTTCTTCAGTGATGAGGCACATTTTCACCTCAGTGGATTCGTCAATAAACAGAATTGCCGCATTTGGGCGAATGAGAATCCAAGAGTGATTGTCGAAAAACCAATGCACCCACAAAGAGTGACTGTTTGGTGCGGTTTATGGGCTGGCGGCATCATCGGGCCGTATTTTTTCCAAAATGAGGCCGGTCTGGCAGTTACTGTGAATGGTGTTCGCTATCGTGAGATGATAACGAACTTTTTATGGCCCGAATTGGAAGATATGGATGTGGACGATATGTGGTTTCAGCAGGACGGTGCCACTTGCCACACAGCTAACGAAACAATGGCTCTTTTGCGCAACAAATTCAATGGCCGTGTTATCTCACGTAATGGCGATGACAATTGGCCGCCAAGATCATGTGATTTGACACCGTTGGACTTTTTTCTTTGGGGTTATTTGAGAGAAAAGGTGTACGTCGATAAGCCAGCAACAATTCAAGAGCTAAAGGATGAGATAATTCGGCACATTAACGGCATAGAACCTCCATTATGCCTCAGCGTCATCGAAAATTTGGACCATCGGATGGAGGTGTGCCGCCGTGGTCGCGGCGCCCATTTGGCCGATATTTTGTTCCATACATAATTGAGTAATACCAATATATCATAATAAAATAAAATTACAATAATTTCCTAAATAGTTTGTGTTTTATCCAAAATCAACATCGGCCCTTGAAATTTAACCACCCTTTATAATGAAATTTGTATTAAAATTTTTATCATATTTATGAAAAATTCATAAATATGATGAATAATTTAATGAAATCGATTTATGAAACAATATCATCAATATAATGAAAATGTTTGCCCTGAGTGTTGTATAAATATAGTGTAAGACCAAATCGCTCGTTTACTAAAAGACTGACATAACTTAATAAACACGATTTAGTAGAAAACGCGTTGAAAGTTTTCAATACATATCTGCCTCGCTCGACTCTCTCTATTTATTTGGTCACGTTTTTATAAATATTATTTTTAATGCATTTTTCTCTTAGTGAGAGTTGGGCGCGAGTTCGTTAATTATCGATAGACCCATGAGTAGCATAGTTTCTCTATAGAGTATATACTCTATGGACCAACTTTCCAGAAAAAAAAAAAAAATTTATTCTCTTCAAACTCGAAAAGTATACAAGATATTAAAATGAAATTTTTACACAATATTAAGCATCATACAATTAATAAATCTGCATCATTAACTTAAAAATCGCATTTTTTGACTTATGACATTCTTTTAGTAAATGAGCGAAATATATTTAAAGATTCACCAAGACCCATCATAATTCTCTTATTTCTTTAAATTAGGTTTACTATAAAAAGAGTATAAAGTTTAATCGTTTTTTAAACAACCATAATATTTTGTAAACTTGTATCAATTGATAATATTTTTTATTCGAAATTGTCAATTGATTGTCTAATGTAAATGTTATGATGTCCCCTAACTCAAAATTTTAAAAACGGTCAACATTTTTTTATTTTTTAGGAATATTTCATAATAATTTTTATTTCAAAAACGTTAAAGTTAAATAATATTTAGGTTTTTAAGCTGGCCAAAAAATACCCAAATAATTCCAAACCAACATTTTGTTTAAATAAAAATTGCTAACAAAATATAAATACAACGAAAGAATTGTATTTATGATTTCAATGAATTTGAATAAAACTGATGAATTTGTATACAACTGCTGAAGTTTTAATGTAATTCAACTAACAAAACTTTTTTTTTTTTTGATTATTTGAATTTAAAAAAAATATGTTAATACATTTAAAATTTTTTTTTTTATTAAAATAAGACTTTTATTAATGGGTGATTTCATCTCAAGTGACCGAACTTTTGAAACCTTTGTCTTGGGATCGGAATGAATCTTGCACCAAGTTGAATAGTATTGGGTAGTAGTTATGACACGAAATTTCAGCGGGATCGGTCAAGTACTCTCCGAGTTGGAGCGTGTTGTATTTTGAAATTTTCGTCAAACAGCCCTTTTTGGATACATATAACACAGTGCAACAGTGAAAAAAATGCACGGACTCGGCAGTATAGGTTCGATTGTACTACCAAAGGTTAGTAAAACCCTGTACTTGGTTTGGCCAGTTTAACTATCAATTTTTTTTATGGACCTCAAAAGATTTTGAAAATCAGTACACCACTCAAAAAAGACGTCCTCAGTTGTTGGCCAACATCTAACTCAGACTTGATGATATTGCTTAACTATATTTGGCAATAATGTAGAGAAGAGTCTACTGAACAAATTTTTTAAACATTTTATGTGCATAAAATCATTTTTTCCTGCACTTTTTTTGCTTTTTTCAGCATAACTTATAGGGACTCATAATTGTTCACTAAGAATATATGACAAAATTGTAGCCATTGTAAATCTGAACCACTTTTGTGACCATATAAATACAATCTGAATGTGTCTAGGCATCCGAAATAGCTTACAAAGACCACTTTGTACCTTATAAATAGTCGTTTTTGACTAGACTACACTTTTATTGCATTTTTGTTTACTTTCTTTAATAACAAAAAAATTAAACAAAAATGCAATAAAAGTGTTTATATATGTTTATATATGAATATATATAGTTGCGTGTATAGACAAATATGGGCATATATGCTACATGTATGGGTATATATGGAAGTGTATGTATTTCCATATATGCTACTTTATGAATTTATGTGTGATGTCGTTTTTGCAAAAGGTGCTCATATTTGGACATACATTATGGACATTTGTATAAAGAAAAACTTTTCTTGAAAACTATAAATTCATTGTTCAAATTATTTTAGTATTAGATCTAAAAGTTATTTGGTGTAAATTTGAGAAAAATCGTATAGCGACCCGCTACCAAAGTTTTCGATTTTTTTAAATTTTTTTTCCACCACCCACAAGAAACTCAAGATTTGATCAGGTACAGGGTTTTTTATAGAGGTATATAACTTTGGAATAAATCAAAGATGAATTTTTTAAATTGACATGAAATTTACTTTATCCGAAAGATAATATTCTGGCATTAAAATTTATATATGAGTTCTGGCTCGGACGTAGTCCAATCTGGATGTAAAATTTTCGATGACTTTTTCCAACATTTGTGCCCGTATATTGTCGGTGTAGACTAGCGACTTCACATATCCCCACAGAAAATAGTTCAGCGGTGTTAAATCGCACGATATTGGAGGCCAATTCACTGGTCCGAAACTTGAAACTATGCGGTTTCCAAACGTTTCCTTCAATAAATCAATTGTGGCACGAGTTGTGTGACATGTTGTCTTGTTGAAAAAACAGCTCCTGCAAATCATGGTTGTTCAATTGATGAACGAACAAGTCGGTAATCATAGCTCTACAGCGGTCACCATTGACTGTAACGTTCTGACCAGCATCGTTTTTAATGAAGTACGGACCAATTATTCCACCAGCCCATAAAGCACTGTCCGACGTCTCTGCATATTATCACATAGAGTAAACGTGGTGCGAAAACGTTCCATAGTTAATCGAATTAATTGCTCTGATGGACGATTATGTTGACCTAAAGTGGACGTAGTGCGCGATACGTATTTCGAACAGAACCATATTAAATTTGCACAATTTGGAAGCGTTGTTCAGGCGTCAGTCTATTCATGTTAAAATACCAAACCAAACTAAACATAAAACACTTGACAGCTGAAGACTGACCGCCAGTTAAAAAAGTGTTGGCAACTTAGAGTTTTATACCTGTATAAAAAACACACTTTATATATATCAACCAACCATAGAAAATCAGTGATGTTAATTGATTATCCGAACAACATGAGTTATTTTCGTCTTTTCTTACAAGTTTAGGCAACAGCTGTAAATCTTAAAGCTTTTTATTTGGCAGGGTTGCCAACTGCTAATGTTACCATTACTGGGAACGAATTTATGGTCAGGCATGTATACTAATATTTAAACACAACATATTTTAATTAAACACAACATATTCTAGACTGTTTTCTTATTAGATTTTATATTGCATGGTACCTGTATGTTTGGTTTGAGAATTTTGTATGTATTGTTGATCTTTTAAAATTGCATTTAATAATTAAATGTTACTATTACACATTGAAAACACTAATTGTTAATAAATGTATGAAAAGGTGAATCAAATCTTGTGAGTACTTGCACTTTCGACCTAAGCGACTAGGTCATCTTCAGCCTCATAAATTTAATGAAAAATATTTTGAACATCTGCGCATGTTTAATTATATATGGGGTTATATACAACAATGTATAATTACGTCTAATCACCATATATAAGCATATCTTATATAATACACAAACACATTTGTTATAGAACAGCATATATTATCATATTTTAAATTATATAGATTAAATGTCACCATATGCGATTACATATTGTGTTAAATATGATAATGTATTATTATATATGTCAGTAGATCTATCATGTCTTATTAAGTATAGTATATATGATTAATATCTAATTTAATAATGGTCAATATATAATTATATATAGTTATATATGTTACCATATACTAAAAAAATATTAAGTAATTTGAACTAAATTTTAAGAAATTTGGTAATGATTTGGCGCCAAAGAAAATTAAACTCAAACCAAGTATACAGTATTCTTAAAAACAAGTAAAAGCAATTTACTTCAATTCGGTAATTTTGTATTACAATTTAGTAAATTTTATTAAACTTTACTAAAATTTAGTATATTTTTGACTAAAATTTAGTATATATTTTATTTAAATCTAGTAAAAATTTCTTAAAATCAAGTTAATTTTTTTTTAATTTTAAGACGCTTGAACTTGTGGTAATGCAAAATTAACTTATTTTTAGTTCATAAGTAATGCTTATATTAAGTATGTAGGTATATTTACAAAAACAACAAATGCATTGCTTGTCTGTTAAATTGCTTTTATAATATAATTTATTAATTGATAATTCTCAAAAGGTATATACTTTAAAAAATATAAGTATTTAGGTTTGCCATCTATCAGTCAAGTAAAAAATTTCATCTTTCTCTTAAGTTATTATTAATGAAAATAATTATAAGATTATTTTCCTTAATACGTACGTTGTGAATGTGAAATTTATTTTTATTGAAAAGTTTTACTTGGCTAAACTGGTGTAGTTCGTGAACGAACTAGTTCAATTGAAGTACTCACCCACAACCTAGTTCACAATTATCCGCCCTTTTAGTTCAGTTCAGAGACAATTTGTTCTGTTTTTGTAATACATAGTTTTTTTCAACAGATTCCTGATTTTTTTAAAGTAATAATATTGGAATCAATTCCTATTCTCACTTTCACCATTCACCTCAATTTTCGAATCTCATTATTTCCCGTGCTTTATTTATTTGCCACAATTTAATTTGTGATTTTTGAATATTTATTGATTGTAAAGACAATTGAATAACAACAAATTTATATATTTGTATTATTTGGGAGAAAATTAGGTTCAAAAACTGAGGTGAATGGTGAAAGTGAGAATAGGAATCGCTACCATTGTTTTGACCTAACTCGTTTTTTTAATTTTTTTATGTTGATCAATATATTTTTTAAATTGATTACATTTTTTCGTTATTAATAAATAGCAATAAAAGAGAAGCTCAAACAGTTGAAGATGGATACGGGGGCAGTTGTCGTCGGACCCGAATTTCAGCGGGCTCTGTCCATGGGCAAATATCTCTCCGCTTTTTAGGCGGAGGTCTTCGCTACCTGTATCTGTGTGGAAGAGTGTCTGCGGAGGAGGACACGTAGGGCCACGATCTACATTCTATCTGACAGCCAGGCGGCACTTGGTGCCTTAAGGGCTCAAGATGTGTCGTCGGGTCTGGTTAAGAAATGGTATCGACTCTCTAAATCGTCTCGGACTTAACAACTCCTTGACACTGGGATGGGTTCCTGGACATGAGGGGCATGAGGGCAACGAACGGGCTGACAGTTTGGCCAACTGCTGAGCTCGTCGACAATTCATTGGCCCTGAACCCTTCTGTGGCGTACCCAATGAATATGTCAGAGAGAGGCTCAGAAGATGGAGGGAGTCGGAGTTTGGGGCCTATTGGTTCAGATCGCCTGGGCAGCGACAGGCGAGGCTGTTTATATCTCCCTCTGGTAAGAGGTCGGGGAAACTCTTGTGTGTGACGAGGGGTGAACTAAGGACCGTGACGGGTTACCTCACGGGACACTGTGGCCTTATTTATCAATTGTACAAGATGGGACGATCCTCTACGGATACGTGCAGGTTTTGTGAATTGGAACCCGAGACCTGATGTTCTCTGCAAATGTCCGAGGCTCTCCGACAGGAGGTTGCGTTATTTTGGTGGTCGAATAGTGACGCCATCGGACGTTTGGAATTGTTTACCTGGTAGGATAGTTGGCTTCGTAGGGTATATTCGTTGGCAGCACAAAATACCAACTTCTGGTCGCGGTGCATAGTTCCACTTTAGTCTAATCTAATCAAACAATCAAAAAAAATTTTCATATGAACGATTGAACGAAATTGTCAAAGATCGATTTAACTGGAACAGCGACCTAGTTCATTTATATCTATCGAACTAGAAAGAGCGCTCAATCAAACGAACTGGAATGCCAAAGACTATACTTGACAAAACTAAGACACTTTTATAGGTTTAAAAATTTAAAACATCTTAAAGACAATTTTTAAGAAATTGTTATACTAAATTTGAAGTTACAATTTTTGAACTAAATTTAAGTAAATTGCGAGTATGGTTTTGTCATACAATTTTAAATTTTAGTTTAATAACTTCTTAAAATTTAAGACCTTGTACTAAAATGAAATAAATATTCTAATATTTTTTAAGAATGAAAGAAATTCGCTTATTATTTTTGAGTTAATGAAAAATAAATATGAACTAAAACCTAATAAATTTGCATTATTTTTAAGCAAAGTTTTAGAAACTAAATTTTAGCAAGGCGTAATCTTAATTTTGGTTGAAACTTTTTTTGAGTTTAAGAAACATATAGATATGGCCATGTATGCCAGCATATATAATCACATATTATAATATATTTTAAGATGATAAACCATAAGACTATATATAATTTATTTTATATGGGGAATCAAAATTTTTAAAGTTGATCAGTTGGTATATTTTGGGACACCTTAATAATATGTAATTAGAGTAAAAAAATTAAATTAATTTTTTTTATAGACTTCAGTTTACATAAAAATAATAATCTTGTGGGTGTTTGATGTGTATTTAAAACCAAATAAAATATTAGAAAATTCCATACTCAAATAAAACGAATTTTTATGAGGTGATGATTGAAAGAATTTAAATATTTTTATTTACCATTTTGGGATTGTATTATTTAAATAGTAGTAAAATTTCAATAAAGAAGCCTAAAAATGTTTTATGTTTGTTAATTTTATAATTCAATGTTTTGTTTTTTTTTTTTTTTTGTTTAACATTTTTGTTTAACAATTTTTTTGTAATTATAGTTTTAATTGTTAATTAACCAAATTAGGCTTCAATGTTTTCTTCAAATTCAATGTTTTTTATATTTTATGTTTGATTAAATATTTTTTTAAGCTTTTTTGTATGTTAGATTCCATTAACACTTTAATTTGTCGGGAATCGTGAAAAATAAATTATTTTCAATTTTAAAAAAATGTATTTAAAAAATGCATTTCCGTCATGGTTGACAATGGCTTTGGCATGTTTTGTTTTGTTGTATCAATAACAAAATAATAAAATAGATAAAACTAACAAATGATTTTACTACACGAAATATGAAGAAAAATTACAATTTTATTTAACAAATTAACCCATAACACTCTGTAATTACCATATGGTAACACAAAACGTGCATATACGTTTGGGGTGCCTGTGCTTAATGGAATAAATGAATGCCGTTTGAACCTGGGTTTTATTAAGTAGACTTGAAAGTTTCCACTAAATTTAGGACACATTTTAAATTTTTGGGACAATAGCTTATTGATTAAAAAGCTACATACGTGGATATATTTATTAAAAAAAAAATTGAAACAAACTGTTTCTCATTTGAAAATACTACCCCAACATTGTGACTTACTTGTTTTGTTGAAATATATTTATTGTTGTACTTTTTTTTAAAGACTTTTTTGGTTTTACCATATGGTAACTTTGGGCGCACTAGGTTTAGTATATTTTAGGGGGTTTCTTAAAATTTTCGCTGCAAATGATATTTTTATTGTTGTAAACTTTTAAGAAAAGGAACATTTTTCATCAATGAATAAAGAAATTAAAAAACAGTTGCAATTTTGTGTGTCATCTGGCGAATTTTCGATCAAAATTCCCAAATTTCAAATTAACACACCCGATTTGTAAGAATGTTATCTAAAATATTTTATGTTTTGGTACCTTTTTGGTCGTTTTATAAAAAAAAAATTTCACTTTTGTTTTCAATATTTTTTCATTAGCCAAAGGTTTGGCTGGTTTGGAGTTTGACTCTCTAATAAAAACCATATATTTTATTTATAGTAATTAAATGTGCTAAAGTCCCAAAACCTATTTAGCAAATTGTGAAAAACAATCTGCTGTAGGCTTGGCTCTATCCAACTATTTCATTATATGGTTTTAATCACGTGACGAACTACGCTCATATTAGCCAAGAATATTTGTGAGAAGAACTATATAAAAAAATTGTCCAACACTGTATTCTGTGACAATTTTTTTACTGATGTGGTAATTTTTTTATATTTAAATCACCATTTTTTAATATGCGAAATGACAATAAATTCCAATGTAAGTTGTTCCACTTATAAAATTAATTTAGTTTAGCATTTTTAGACATAATTCACATTAATTTATCAATAAATATATAAATATATATACATACTTCTTCTCACATATTTTTTTTTTTTAATTTTGCTTTTTGAAAAGAACCTTTAAATATTCAATAAGTCATTGCATATTAGAGACTATTTTTTTCGTTTCATAACTATAGCCCACATTTAAAAAAGTTACGTTAAAGTGAAAACAAGTGAATTAATGAAATTCCCCAGATATTTTCAATCGGGTTAATATCAGGTGAACAGGCTGGCCCTTCCTAAACCGAGATATTATTGCTTTCAAACCATTGCTTTGTTTCTCTGCTTGGGTATATTGACGAGTTATCTTTTTGAAATACGTAATTTTTTTCAACATTCTGGTTCAAAAATGGAAGTAGACTACACTGGATCACCTTGGTGTAATCGCTGCTTTACATTTTTGATGAAACAACCTGCAGTTCCAACACACCATTCACCGAAAACGCACCCCATACCATCAACGAACCTCCACCAAAATTTCTCTGAGAAAAATATTGTGGTTCTTTCCGTAAATCACGCCAATATTGTCTGTGACCATCGGGGCCATCTAGATTCCATTTTTTCTCATCAGAAAAAATAATTTTTTTTTTTTTTTTTTTTTTTTTTTTTTTTTTTATTTTAGTTAATGTACTTATAATTAATATAATTACATTACTCCCATTGGAGCTTCTAGCAACACAAATAAATAATCTAAGAATCAAAAAATAGTAAGAAATGGAGAAAGAGCAAACTATGTACCATCAATACCAGAGACCAATTTCTTTGCATATTTTGCTTAGCGAAATTAAGCCGGGCAGTTTATTGACACCTGGGTGCTGTTTTCAATATTTATCGACAGATGTTCGGTGCATTATTTAAAAGTCTCCAATACCGTCGATTTAGAAATTTTTGTTGTGACTGTAGCAGCAAGTTTGCTGCAACTTAGTGCATAGTTGCTAGCTTTTCGTAGAATACTTCTAGATTCCCGACTCAAAAGTTTTTTTTTTGGCCACCTCGTCTTTTAATGTCGTATTCTTCCGGATTTGAGAGAAAATTGGAAATAACTTTCCGGATTCTGCAAACGAAAAAAATAATCTCTAATATGCAATGACTTTTTGAATATTTAACGGTTCTTTTCAAAAAGCAAAATTAAAAAAAAAACAAAATATGTGAGAAGAAGAAGAGGAAGAGAGTAAGAAATCTTTTTATACATTTAGTTTTTTTATACAGGGTGTTTTAATTAATTTTTATAAGCAGTTAAAAAGAGATTTTATAGTGTGCTATAGTTATGAGACGGAGTGTAGTAATTTTATAAATAAACTATAATTTGGCACCAAATGAATAATAAATATTGAATAAACGAAGCCGTAGGCTATTTTCATGGTTTTACTATTTCACGATTGTTGAAAAAGTTTAGGTAACAAATCTTTCGAAGTTTTGAATACAGCACCCCGATTTTGTATCTATCACGAGAAGTTTTCATATCGAGAAATACATGATCATCCAAGTAAAAGCATTGATATGGGGCAACATCAAATTATATTAAATTATATATAAATTAGAAATGCGATGACAAAAAAATATACCTAATATTCTTAAAATTGTATCGAGATTGATACAATTGTAACGAATTAAATCGGATTCGATGCAATTAGATACAAACTTGTGTTGTATTAGATACAATTTTATTACCATGTTATCCCCATACTAATCCATGCAAAAACAATATTTTGTGAATTTTCGTATTATGTATAATCATATCAGAAGAATGAGAATATCTAATTGTATCATGTTATATCTAATCTGATACAATTCAACATTATTTGGTACAATAAGATATATTTGGATAAAATTAGATATAGTTTGATACAATTGTATCCGAATTTTTTCCTTATACAAATATATAAAATTATATACAATGTGATACATTTATATCCAATTAAATATATTTGTATACAAATATATGCAATTACATGTGACATATGTAATCATATATTGATCGATATATATTTATATATATTTTTATATATTGCATTTTATGTAGTGTAATATAATGAAAAAATTATATATTTGAGCTTTAACTTCATATTTTTTTATATGTATATATAGTTTGTAATATATTATTATAAATAATTGTATAAAGTAATATATAACATTTTTACTTGGCAAATGTTTGTATAAGTTATGTAATTTTATAAAATTAGACATAATTGAATATTATTAGATAAAAGTTAATACAAACAGTTCCTAGTTTCTCTAAACGATTGTATCAAATTATATCTAACTTTATAAAACCGTAAAAGAATTATTTATACATATGCTGAACACCTTTTTCTAAATTACTCAGTAGTTAGTTTGTAACAAAACAAACATGGATTGAAAAAGAGATATGTTGCGAGAAAGGCTAAACGTTTTGTTAATTTTCTGTAAAACTACATAGCTAACACTTTTGAGCAAGTGTAAACAATACTCTTGAGCAAGCTTAGATTAAGTACTCACGTTTAAGGGTTAAAATGTGGGGCAACAGCTAAAATATTTTTGTATGGAAACATGTCTGAATATGAAATCATATATTGCTATATATAACCCCATATACGAACTTTTGAAACAACACAATGCTGTATACAATTATATACAAAATACTTACGAATTAACATATATGTTAAGTCATATAAATTTATGCATTGAAATATCTAATTGTATTAAATTATAGCCATGTAAACCTTTTTCCTTGGGTATTTTAATTTACAATATGCCACATGGCACAGGGGTAAAATTGGACTTTTTTTAGCATAGCCCGATTGAAAAAAATTATGTAAGCCAATCGCAAAATTTATAGCATTTTCTGATAGGAGGATTACTTTTGCGCCACCTTGTACAAAAATCAGTCCCCTAGCCAGTCCATAGTTATCATATCGCTCATGTACTTCAATATCGTCATAACTCAAAAATTTTGAATTTGTAAGAAACGAGTTTAAAGTTTTCAATTTACTCCCACCTTGAAGGAAAAAATGACGACATAATTTCTCTTAAGAGGGTATTATACAAGATATCAATACGACTTTTTACACAATATGACACGTGATATAATGAATAATTTTGAGTCATGAACTCAGAAATCATATTTTTTGAGTTATGACGTTCTTGCACTAAATCAGCGATATTGTAACAGGGCATTTTGGATGTCGTGAAGGTAGGATCACAAAACGGATTGCAGTTTTGTTTTTATACTCAGGCTATTACTAAAGCATATGTAAAATATCTTTTCAAAATTCCATAAAAAACATTTCTAGGGTGTTTCGGGTTAATCATGTTATTAGAAATAACAAAAGATGCATCTGTTTAGAAGATGATACATGACAGTGTTTTCAGTTGGAGAATAATAGATGTTGAGTCAGAAGATTGAGGAATTAGAATTTAATCTACTGGCCACAGACCATAAGATAAACTTTAAATATGAAAACATTCTACACTCATAGAAATAAACCTGTAAAAATAGCAGAAACAGCTACTAAAAATTAGCTAAAATTACCTTGCAGAAAAAACTGCTAAATATTAATAAAATAAGACAAGTAACATGAAATCTGTTAACTTTCCATAATTTTAGTTATATTCGATGTAAATTTTAGTTAAATGAAAATAGCATTTTGCTCTGTAAAATTAACAAAAACGTTTACTAAATATTTGTAGACTAAAAATAGCAAACATAAACTGTAATATTAACAAAATGTTTGCTTTGTTTACCTTTAATTTAGCAGAATGCAAATAACAGTTTATTTTGCTAAAATCATAAGAAATTTTTGTTAAAAAGTTGTAGATTGCTGAGCAGACTTTTATTCGCAATAAAATAAAAATCACATTTTTTAGTGATTTTCTTTTGTCTACTAATATTTAGTAAATTTTTTGCTGATTTTAGCAGATTACTGTTGTTACTTTAAATTTAGCTCAAATATAACTAAATATTTGCAAATTCAACAGATTCATTTTTGCTATTCTTATATTACTAATATTTAGTAAAAACATCTGCCTATTTTAGTAGTTTTTTTCGGCAAACTCATTTTTAACTTATTTGAAGTAGCTAGTTTTTGCTATTTTTACAGATCATGCATAAAAAACAAAAATTTCAATTTAACGAAAACTTTCGCAATATCAACGAAATTTTGTTAATTTTACGAAAATTTTTGTTGTTTTGACTGTAGCTTCGTATTCTTATGCATGTGTTATTATAAGTATATCAAGTGTAATGATCAGGACCAAATTGTCTTTGTAACTAACAAAGTTTCTAAAACCGATTTTATTGATGATTATGATTCAGTGGGCTAAACTACGTGCATACACAAAATTTTGGACTTCTACGATAAAAAACTATCGGTTTTATAAATAAAGTTCGAGTCTTATGAGTTTTTATTTTCGGGCATTTGTTTGGCTGGCCTGTAAAATATTGAAGTAGGGTTGAGTGAACTACATATTTCCACAAAATTGTTTGGTTTTATGAATAAAACTTTCAGTTTTATTAACGATATTGTTAGAATGTCTGTATGCGTTTTTTGCTTCTCCTGCAAAAAAGTAAATATGTAAGTTATGTCCTTTTGCATTTTAGGCGACGAAATACTTTTCGAATCAAAGAATTTGCAAGAAAAGGCATATCTTGTTATAAATGTATTTTTTGCATATTCTGCCTCTAAGTGGACATTTTTTGCATTTTTTATGATTTCTATAACATATTTATGCATACTTTGTGTTTAACCCCAGTAAAATTTTTTCGTGTTTTTAGAAGCAGGATAAAACAAATGCGCTGATGTAAGTGCTTACTATTACAAAATATTGAGAAGCAGCAAAAGAAATAAATAATTATCGTATAAAAATAAACAAACAAAAATTTTGAGCTTACTGTTTTCCCTAACAAGGATGCAGGTTGTAAGCAGCTTACCCTAATCTCTTACAAGGATGCAGGTTGTAATGCAGAAAGTTTCATATCGTGTATTATAAACGATCTGTACCAATTTTTCCAAGTGATTTCCGATTGTGTTAGCTGTTTTCGAGTATGTAATAAAAAATAATTAGTCATTTAACTGTTTCTGAAGAGCTAGCACGTGGAGCGCTAAAAAAATAAAATGATTATATTATATGTTAAAAATTTTAACAAAAAAAAAAATAATATCTGTAATAATATCTAAAATCAGCGCTTTTTTTTGCCTAAAAGTAATGCTTCCAAGTGGGAATTCGCCATATAAAAATCATAGCATATGTAAGCAGGTTTGTAAGGGATTCTTTTTGGCTTACTTCCTTACAAACCTATTTGAATGTAAGTAGCGTTTTTTACTGGGACTGCATATTTTGGAATTAAAATAAATATTTGTTGTATAATAAATAAAAGAAAGAATTTGACAACCTTAACACAGCACTAAATTAAAATATGGACCATCTAATGACATCTACCATCTAATTTCTTTCATCCCTTTAATATTCTCATACATGGATTTAATAAAGAAACAAACAGACAAGAATGATCGAGAAAAATAAACGCGGTGGCTATTTTTCAAATATATATCCGTTTTTTTTTTTTGGTAGGAAGACGAGCCCGAAACAACAAAAAAAATGTGTCAGTTAAAAGTATAATTAAATTGCTAAAATATTAAGGTTAGTTAAAAAAAAAAAATCTAGAAAATCAGAATAAAAAAAAGTTTTACTTATAATATGAATATGATTAAATACTGTTTTTCTTTTCTTTTATCGCTTTAATATTAAAACAAACACAAAGAGGCAAGGATGATATAAAAAAAATTAAAAATAAAAACAATTTTAAGTGCATTTATAAAGTGTTTTTCAATAAAATTAAAAAAGAATACATATAATTTGTAAAGGGTCCGCCATCTAAAGTTTTCTTTTTCAACTAGTCTTATTTCGTGAATGGTAACACTACTGCATTTCCAGCCGAGGCAGCCATTTGAATGAAATTATTTTCTATTATTAACCGGAAGGATTGTACTTTCAAATAAAATAAGAAATTCGAGAAAATATTCAGTAGTTTTTTTATAGCATTTTCAAAAAAAAAAAAAGTTATTTAGCGGACCCTTTATTTATTTCATAAATAATTGGCATAAGTGATAGTTATTTGAGCATCATATTTTTTAACAAATTAAACAAAATTTCTTCTAAATTTTTGTATATTATTTAAATTTTTGACCTGTTTTTAACCAACTCACATTTAGCAGAAATCATGTTCCGATTTCAACTGATTGATTTTCATTTCCATTTGACAACTTTTCTCCCAAGTTATTGTAATTTAACTAATTTTTTTATCTAAAATTTAATTCAACTAAATTTAGCAGAACGTGATTCTCAACTTCATTGAAAATTTTGCTGGCTGGCTCGAATTTGGCTACTATTTTCTGTTGTCGTATCTGAATTTTCAACAATTTATACGCCCGGTTAAAAAAACAACATTTATGAATTATTATAAATTATTATAAACATGTATGAACTCATTCATGCTCATTTATTAGGTGATTCGAGTTCATACATGTCCTGGTGGTATATGGACATGTATGACCTCAATGGCCGCTGTGTATTTTTAATAGTATTTTTTTGGATAATAAAAAAGTTGGAAATTTAAATTTGTCTTTTTATTAATTCTTTTAAAAATCAATTCATTTATGAGCAAAAAAAATATATATGTATGTAAATTCAAATGGAGATCAGTAGAAAAACAATAAACTTAAAATTAAAAATTCAATTTGATAATGGAGATCAGTGCAAAAATAATGCAATTAAAATGTAAATTTATCAAAATTAATTCTTCTGGTGGGAATATTTAGGAAAACATTCTAAACATAGTTGCGGTTTATTGGGGCATATTGGTGGTCCTTTTTAAGCTCTTTCTGGCTGTTACCCTATCAGTAGATTTTTTTGACATGGCATAACACAATACGCAAGCACGCCTTATTGTTTTTCCGTTATCGTCCTTTCTTTTTTCTATAAAATGTTTTCCTTTTGTTATGGGTTCTGGAGACATCAAGTCCAACAAAGCATTTGAAATCTCCTGCCGAAACTTGGTTATTGTTTGTTTGTAGCCTTTTTATATATTATACAGGCATTTACGACAGACATTCCAAGTAACAGTTCAAAAGTCACTGCGGTTAATTGGAAAACTAAGTGAAATAAAACAAAAATATCAAATACAACTCAAAACCTACAAAAAATTACTGTCGCACATTTTCGTGCGACGGTGCCCCACAACATGTTTTATGTTCTATTAGGCCATGTCGCACGAAAATGTGTGACACAAAAAAACCGTCATAACTGCAAAACTAGGGACCAAAATAAAGTCGCGAGTAGTCAAAACTTATTTATAGGCACTAAGAAACAAAAAAGAACAAAAATAAGTTGTTGGCCTCAGGTGACCAAAATTGTTAAATGACATTGCTACTAAACGATCAAAATTCTAAAAAGGCTTTGGCAGCCAACGTTTTAAAAAAAGCATGTAAATGACCATACGCTCAAATGGTTCATACGCTGGCTCCAAACTTGGCACACTCTCTCCAACTTATCGGCCAGTATCTCACGAATAAATTTTTCAATATTGGCTTCCAGTGCGTCAACCGATGCGGGCTTGTCCCTATAGACATGAGCCTTAACATAGCCCCACAAAAAACAGTCTAAAGGCGCTAAATCGCACGATCTAGGCGGCCAATTGGCCTGCCCCAAACGTGAAATAAACTGTTCACCGAACTCGTCTCTCAATTTTGCCATTGTTTTGCGTGCTATGTGGCATGAGTCACCGTCTTGTTGAAACCACATGTCACCCAAGCCCAGCTCGCCATTCATAGTAACGTTCCTGCCTTCATCGTCTTTGAAAAAATACGGTCCAATGATGCCACGGGCCCATAATCCACACACAACAGTGCATTTTTCGGAATGCATTGGCAGTTCTTGCAATGCTTCTGGCTACTCTTCACACCAAAAACGGCAATTTTGCTTGATCACGTATCCATTCAACCAGAAATGAGCTTCGTCACTGAACACAATTTTCCCATAACAAAGTGGATCTTCATTTAACTTTGCCAGCGCCCATTCACCAAAAGTTAGCCGTTGTGGTAGGTCGTGCGACTTCAATTCTTGAACCAGTTGTATTTTAAAAGGTTTTACACCCAAATCATTCCACAAAATTTTCCCCGTAGTGGAGTAACAGAGTAACAGTAACATGTTACACGAAAACAGCTGAGCTGCCAAAAACAGTGTTGCCAAAAAGAAAGGTGCTAAAAACTCACCCTTTATTTGTAGAAGATGTAAAATAAAAAATAAAGGGGAAGGAAGTGGTAATTTGGGACTATTTTTTTTAAACTCTTAAAACGCACCACCTCTATATTTGTTTAGTCTTTTGATATATAAATTTCATAGAGTGGTTAGTGGTGTAGCTTTTTAAAATACCAATCCAATAATTATCAGCGAACGATTGTGGGCGTTGTGGTATAATTGAACTGTTACACATATGGTCCCGGGTTCGATCACCGGTGGCGACAACGTCAATTTAGAAAAATAATATGTATGTGTTTTCTATCCCTCATATATGTCGCAATGCCCACCTTCTGTGTTCAACTAGCATTTAACCCCACCGAAGTAAAATAATTAATCAGGGCAATGAACCAAAAAGCTTCAATAAGTTCACCAATTCTCCATCAGGTGGCTAGCAACAACTGTTCTAAGACCTATCATCTCGCGCAGTTACAGTGTTGCCATGCCTGAAGCCCTTCATCTTTCCACACTTTTAATCTCTCCTCTATCCCCTTTCCAAAGAAGCAACACATTAATAAATAGGAAGAATTTCATCCGTGTTGCTTATCTTTTTTTAAAAAAAGAGAGGATTTTCGGATTGATTAAAAGCAGAAGTGTGCAACTAAAAAATCAGTAGGGAAATCATTTAAAGTTTAGAATGGGTGGTACTGGCGAAACAAATGCTTTGCAAACAAAATAGTGCTTTACTACTAAAACATTTGTTGTAGCATAGGTAATTTTTAACACGGTGCGTTTTACAAAAATAGCTGTGGTTTGCCAGTACTATTATTTTTGCACGGTTGCTAATTTCTACTTGGTTAATTATACCGATTTTATGTTTATGAACTTAAAAACATTTTTACAAACATAGACAATACTATAAATTGTGTGTACATTTGCTTACAAAAGTGGGGTAATTAAGTTTTTTTCACATATTGTGCCTAAATTTACGCATTTTCTGTAAATTTGCATAAAAAATTACATGCTTTATAGCAGTAATTTTACGTGCATTCTTAAGAGTGTACAAATTAAATTTTGAAAATATTTTGAATCAAAGTATAGAACATTTTTGAAGTTCGTCATAGTTTTTGGTTTTAAGTGCATATTTTAAGCGTATATTTTGCATTTTATACTGCATATTCTAAGCGCATATTTACGAATTTTAGTGCATGACAGTCACAGCCATAGTAAGTGCATAAGGCGAAATGCTATCATTACAATTTCACTTGGCAACAGATGGCTACTCGACTTCATCAACATATTTCAACGCAATCTTCAACTTTGTCTTATAGATTAACAGCCGGTCAAGCGGTCCACTCCATCATCGTTGCTGTCAACTACAATTAACAGAACGAAGTCACACAGACGTTACTAATTAATTTCAGAAAAAGTGAATTTCAAACACCCACATGTTTTATCATGTTTGAAAGAAAGGTTTTATATATATCTTCTAATTACAAATTACTACTACATTTGCTATAAACAAAAACATTAGACGTATTCATGTAATGTTGTATTTAAGGTAAACAATGTATTTTATAACATTAATGTCATAAATGTTTTGCCAACCCTGAAAAGTTTATTGTAAAAAATTTTTGAGGTTTTATTTGATAAAAAAAAAAACAAATTATAATAAAATATTCTATTTTCAGAGATGGGATTCTACCCGGTAATGTGTAAATACCACATAAATGCCTTTTTTGGAAATTTATTTGGGGTTGCCATTTATTTCAAATATTTATAATATAGGTAAGAAAAGCTCTTCGGGGAAAGTCGGAGACAAAAAAATCTCAGACAATTCCCTCGAATAAATATAAAAGGCATTAATATACACAATTTTTAGCATAAATCCAAATAGGTTACAAACCGAATGACAAACTTAAATTTGCACTCTGCCTCGTACTATGGAGGTAATAAAATAAAATATATAAAAACCTGTATCTTAACATTTTATCTAATTAGTGCATAATTTCTAAATTAGTGCATCGTTGTATACATATAATGTAAATTTTTTTATATTTTATCTTTTTCTTAATTTCTTTACATTTTTGTTTTTGTTGTATACTCACAATATTTTGTCGTTAAAAACAAAGTAAAATGCACTTTAAAACTACTAAACATCACTCTTGGATAGCATATATGCAAGGGTAGCTTAAGTGCTAGGATTTTATACTAAATGGTGTTTTTTTAAGCCCGATAGAACTTACTTAGCTGTTGCATTGGGTGGCATTATCGAACCTTATTTGTTCAAAACGCAAGCCGGAGCTCACGTTACGATCAATGGAGATCGTTAGCGCACCATGATCAATGACTTTTTGTTTGAAAATATGGATAACATTGAGCCGGGCGAGATGTGGTTTCAACAGGATGGCGCTATGTGCCATACGGCGACCCCAACCATCGACCTATTGAAATCAAAATTTCACGATAAAATGATTTCGTGAAATGGATCTGAAATTGACCTCCAAGGTCGAGCGATTTGACAAATCTCGATTATTTCCTGTGGGGCTACGTGAAGTCACTGGTTCATGCCGATAAACCAGCAACAATTGATGCCTTGGAGGTAAACATTGTTCATGTTATTCTTGACATAAATTGGACGTCCAGTTTGCCCTTCGTCAAGAAGAGCCGAAAGAAGAGTCCGAAATCATTTTCGAATAAAAATATTTTTTTTGGTTAAAATTAATTTTTTTGTGTTATATTTTACAACTTCTAGTTCTATAGGGATTAATAAACACCCTTTACAAAGTGTGAGCGTGTTTTTTATATATGTACAGCAAGTTTACAAAGCAAGCAAAACAGCAAATTCTTGGTAAATGTTCAAAAAGTAAGAAGAATTTATTATAAAATAAAATGCCTAAAACGAAAAAAAAAAATTTTAAAAAAAATTATATAGTTAATAACTGGTGTACTTACTTTTCTTTTAAATCAAATGAATGTTCATTTATTTTTAACTATTAAAAAATGAACAGAATAAAATCTGTAAAAACCAGTTAACTCAAAATAAAAATAGATGTTCTGTTATTTTAACTATCAAAAATTAAAACAAACTCCAAATCCGAAAAATAACCGCTTTTCTGTTATTATTACTATGAAAATTAAAATAAAAGATTTAAAAAACTCGCAAATCCATAAATATAAAAGATTTTCTTTTATTTTAACTAACAAAAATTAACTCTGAAATTATTAGAAACAAGAGTTGTTCTTATATTTTTACTACCGTTTTTTTTTATTTTAAATGATTTTTTTTAATCTAAGGAAAATAAAGAATTTTTTGTAAAAAGAAATTTTTAAATGATATTGATAACTGGCACAGAAAAACAGTATTTATGTGTGGTTTGTTTTTTGTAATAAATGATAAAATAAGTTAAAAAAATATTTCTCTGATTACTTTTTAAAACAACTATTTAAACAGTTACTGTTAAAATATTGTGAGTGTACTATTAATATTTGACTACTTTGTATTGTGTTATAATTTTCATATTTATAAGTAAATCCCTCCACTGATAACAACACCTCATTAATTGAGATTACGTGGGCTGTTTGTCGGTTAATTTTAAAGCAGTTGTTTTTGTTACTGTTTTTGGTTTGTTTTAATGTTAATTCGGACTTAGCTGGAATGTTGAAAAGGTTAGATAAATCCATAAGAGTGAGTGTAAAACTTAACATTTATTTTTGTTTAAAGTTTTTTTTCATGCAGATTAAAATAATTTTTGATTATCAAAATAGATTTAAACGAAATGCAACTTGTAAGTTTTCAAGCGTTTAAAGCAGTTTTGAACATCTAAAGTTTTTTATGATATTTTATCATAAATCGATTGATGATCATTAACTGTTTAAGCAGTAAGTTCCGGTACCTTATTTGTATATTAGTATATTATAAAAATTTGTTTAAGAAAATTTTAACCCTAAACTTCGGAAGCTGTTTTTTATACTAAAGAGTTTTACAAAAAACTATTAGTTAACTCAAAAACTGATTATTGTTTTAAATAGAACACTACTCAACAAATTTCAGGTTTTTGCAGAGCTTCTCTTTGAAATACATATTTTTTTTAATAGGCTGAGCCCAAATCTGTCAACATTTTTACTTTTCTCATTTGTAGTTTTTGAAATATCGCGGTTTATTTTAAGAATATAAATATACACAAAATTATCTTTTATTTGAGTATAATCATGTCGGTGTTTTATATCAAAATATCTTACCAGTATTGCAAAGAAGTTGAAAATGTTGCATAATAAGTGTTTATAAATTTTATGTATGCTAAAAAAATTTTGAATTTTTTCACTATGCGTAAACTAAACAATACACTGAACTTATTTTTGTATTTGGCGTAATGGTTAGCGCGTTGGACTGTTACATAGATGGTTCCGGGTTCGATTCCCGGTGACGACAACAACAATTTAGAAAAATAATATATATGAGTTTTCTCCCTCATATGTACCGCAGCGCCCGGCTTCGGTGTTCCCATAGCACTTAACCCCATCGATGTAAAATAATGAATCAGGGCTATGAATTAAAAAGCTTCAATAAGCTCGCCAACTCTCTATCAGGTGGCGAGCAACAACTGTTCTAAGACTTCTCACCTCACGCAATTACAGTGTTGCCATGTTTGAAGCTCTTCATCTTTCCCCACCTTTAACCTCTCTACTAACCCCGTTCCAAAGAAAGCAACACATTAATTAATAAGAAGAATTTTCTGAGTGTTGCTTCTCTATTAAAAAAAAAAAAAAAATACACGATATTTCAAAAACCGCAAATGAGAAAAAAAAATGATTGCCAGATTTAGACTTAGCGTATCTAAATCTATTGGGAAATTTGTATAACAAAGACTGTTTCTGAAAAGATCCAAATTCTTTAGTGGTAATTTTTGAAATATAGAGAGAACTAATTTTTTACATGAAGAATCAATTGAAATCCATAGAAATATTTTTTCAACTTTTTCTATCGGTAGTTTAAAAAAGAAACTATATAAATATACGTTCTTTCGGAACGGAATTTATTGGCAGTAAATTTTGAATTTTATTTTTCCTCTTTCAAAAATAGTTCAATAATTCACATAAAATATTTAACGAAAAGAGTTTGTTTAAATACAAAATTATTTCAATTGAATTTAGAAGAAATTCAAACAAACATAACAAACAAACTAGAGTTTTTCACGGGAATTCCCGGAGCGGAATTTCTAGGTAATTCCCGACATTTTTTAATCCCGAAATTTCGGAACATACTTTGGAAATTCCCGGGATTTTTTTTCAAATTATATGAAACTATTTCATTAGGCAAATGGAATTTTGAATAAATGAAATAAAATTTTTCAAAAAAAAATAATGGAAAACTGTATTAATTTAATGAAAAGTTTCAATGGTCGAGTATCAGTGACACTTCATAGATTTAATACAAAAATTAATTGATATGATGCTGATAATTCTCTCAGTCTAAACACAGCAAAGATATTTGAAGAATCCTGATATATTTAATAAGTATTCAAAATATGCTTTAAAATGCCTCAAAAACTCTATGCAATCTCAAATTCAAAGTCACGCCATAAGGAATGACTTAAATCAGTTTTAAAGGTCCTTATTGGTACCAATCGTACGGATATTATTTGATTCGATAACCATCTGTAGAAGTTGTAAATCATCTCCAAAATCAAATCGCAATATCTCCAAAACCTTTTGTCCGATTTCCAAATATTCGTGATCACCATGCCGAAATTGATAAAAAAATATGTGTCGCAATACATATTTTTATTAAAGCAATTTAAGAAAAATTTAAAAAAATCGGAAATTTGGGTAGAGTAGCGCAATTTCCGATTTTTGTCAAACTTGCACCAAATAACTTTTAGACTTAATGTTACAATAATCTGAATAATAAATTAAAATTTTTCAAAAACATTCTTCTTCTTCAGTACATATCTAGAGCCCTAACCTATAAAACGTCCCGATTTTCAATTTTCGTTTTTGGATGAACTAAAGTTTGTTTACACATTTCGTGACACAAAGTGTTGCTTACGTTTTTTTTTAATGAATAACTCAAAATCTTGGACACGCTTGAGCAGCGTTTGATTCGCAATTCAAAAGACTTTTATTGATATCCAATGTGTATACATTTTCTTTGGACCAAATAAGAAATAACCAAAAAAAAAAAAAAAAAAATTTTTCATCTGTATTCATATTGAGGAATCTGGATCTCTTGATGTTCTGGGCATGAGGACATGTTCAGTTTTGTATTCGCAAAAAAAAAAATTTACATTTCAAAAACAAAGGAAATTAATCCAATGTTATGTCCGCTGGAAAAGTCAGTTTAGTCAAGTGTCGAAGAAGAATTCAAGAGTGTTGGGTATCTTAACCGGTGTAAGAATTACTTCACTTCCTCAGATCACTTCTTTGGAATGTGGGTTGTGTGTCATTGTTCTAGCGATACTATCATGGGAAATATGCTGCTGAGATAATTTGGTTTATCCCCAGAGCCCATATTTTTGTTCGTAAAAAACGCTTGTCCAGTATAAGTTAACCGTTTGTGGGTGATAGATAGTGCAGTGAATCGCACAACGCGTTACAGAGAGAACTCGTTCATTAGTCGAAGCACATGTGAAATAAACTACCCGCAGACGTATTTCCTGACACTTACAATTTAGAGAAATTCAAGTCCAAAATTCATAAACACTACTCCTTATTTCCTCCTCCCCATAACCCTGATATCAACACAATGCACTCACTGCATTATTAGGGGGCATTCCCTGTGTGTTGGCCTATAATAAAAAAAATAAAATGGCGTCAGATTAGACCCGCTTATTTGACCCTTAAAAGTGAGATTTGGCAACTAAAGAAAATTAATTTGCATTAAATTTTGGTCTTTCATACCTTATTTAAATTTCATTGCAATCAAAAAAATCAAAGAAAAATAAAAAAGCTTCTCCTGTTAAATTATGATTTTGGCACTTACGTCTTTTTGGCGGTCAGGACTCGATATGCGTACATATACACATATCGATCATTTACTTCAAGAACGTCACAACTCAAAAACTATGATTTTTGAGTTAATGACGCAGAATTATTCGTTATATCACGTATCATATTGTGTAAAAAAGTCGCATTGATATCTTGTATACTCACCTCTTGAGAGTAATTATGTCGTTATTTTTTTCTTCAAGGTGGGAGTAAATTGTAAATAAGCGTTGTAAATCTAGATTTTTTTTTGCCCGTTGAGTAGTGTACATTTTTCTTATTTTCTTTGTTTTTATAGTCAAGTTTAATTTAACTCCTTAGTATGAAACACCGCGTGAAAATTTATTTAAATCATTCAAAATTCAATAAAATTTATTTAGTGGAAAATATTTTCATAAAACGGCAGTCCAAAATAAACAATTTGATACTTTATACTATTTTGTTTACAGAGATAAATCTTAAAATAACAATTTTTATAGTTTATATATTTTTCTTTTCAGTTTTATGGTAAAATTTATGTATTTTTATCTTTTAAATGTAGCAAATTGTAAAATACATATAATTAAAATGATATTAAAGAAAAACATAAAAATGACCAATGCATTTGGAAGCAATGTTTAATTTGGAACATCCACAGGTAGATTTGTAGAGTTTTTTTTAATGATATGAATGCAGGCGCGGATCCAGGGGGCGTTAATAAAAATAAAAAATATAATTCGACACCAAACAATAACTCTAAAACAACAGGGTATGTAATTTCAGATCGTGTTTAAATATAAATAGGTTTGCGCTCTAAAATTTCTTTTGGTTGCAGTAGACTTTTTGACAAATTTTTAAATTGCCAATTTGGGACAAAAAATGGTGAAAATAGTATGCAAATTCCAAAAATTTGTAAAAATAACACTGTTCAACAATATCAAATTTTTCCAAAATTAGAAGGTTTGACCTATAAATTCTGATTGAAGAGACAAAAAAAAGACACCTGTATCGGCGTTTTGGAAGTTTACATCTGGGTTTCATTTTGGGGGGGGGGGGGGTAAAGTTTCCCCCAAATGAAAATTTTTTATTGTCAATCGGCATATAGAATCGAGTAAAGATTACTTTAAAGTATATGGTGTGTTCAGCAAATGTATGTAAAATATTACGTAGAACATTTTTGTAGAATATATTAACCCTTTAACTCCTCATGGTAAGGGTGTTTTTTGTCCTTCTTTTAAAAAAGAGCAAAAACCACCATTAAAACAGGGATTTAAGGGTTTAAAATGTATCGCAAAAGTTTACTATAAGTCCCTGAATACATCAAAATCGAACATTTTTGTATAATATGTTAACCCTGTAACGGTCTTTTTTGTCCTTCTTTAAAAAAAGAGCAAAAACACAATTTAAACAGGGATTTAAGGGTTTAAAATGTTCCGCAAAAATATTAGCCGTGAAATTTTACTATAAGTCCCTGAGTACACCAAAATCTGAATACACTCAATTCACAAAACAAATTATGTACACAATATATGCAAATTGACACGTTTTCAGTAAAATAAGAAATATAGCACTTGATTTTTGTTTTGATTTTATTTTTTTTTGTTTTTGTTGTAATACAACGGATCCAATCAGCCTAAGAACAGCTGGCAATCTATCAAAATTTATATGTCGGACCTTGTAATTTTTTTTTGTGTTGTACAGTGTAATGAAGTGCAATTGCCTAGAGCTAAAAAAAATGTAATTAATGTATACTTCCAATCCAAATTTGCTATCGAAGGTAAAATAATAGAGATATTACTGATTTTTAGTTAAATTTGAACTATTTTTTTTTCATGCTAAATTTTTGGTGTACTTTAAAATAAAATTCTTAATAAATGCGAAATTAACACTAAGCTCTCTTTTGTTGTGTCTTATTTCTGACTTTCTGGTTGAATTTTCCGTTTTGGTGTATTCAGGGACTTATAGTAAAATTTTACGGCGAATATTTTTGCGGAACATTTTAAACCCTTAAACCCTGTTTTAATGGTGTTTTTTGCTCTTTTTAAAAGAATGACAAAAAAGACCCTGACGCTGAGGAGTTAGAGGGTTAACATATTCTACAAAAATGTTTTCCGTAACATTTTACATAAATTTGCTGAACAACGTAAGTTTTGCTCGATTTTCTATGACAATACAAAATTTGCATTAGGGTGAAACTTTACCTCTCCCTAAACTGAAAGCCAGATATAAACTTTCAAAACGCCGATACACGTGTCTTTTTTGTTGTCTCTTCTATCAAAATTTATAGGTCGGACCTTATAATTTTTTTTGTGTTGTTCAGTGTAATATCTAATAAAAAACTGTAATGAAGATATTTTCAGTTGAAGTGTTATCGTAATTAATTAGTATGAACTTGCAAGTTTTAAATTTTCGTTCTTTAAAATAAGACTTTTCGAAATTGTATTTCTACAAACATTTAAAAAAAAAACTTACAAAAGTTGAGTTTCATCTAAAGAAAAGTCTAAAAAAGTTGCAAAAATGGCTTATTATAGCAAAAATTCAAAAAAGAAATTATTTTTAATTTTGAAAGTGGCAAAGATCTACTTATGGCCCAAAAAATTTTTGCGAATATTTTTCAGATCTTTTGAGGGTGATACAGGCGGTCGCTAAAACGTAGTTTTTTATGAATCAGAAATTTATTTTTAACAGTTTTCTTTGTTTTTTGTTTTTTTCGAGATCAAGATTTTTTTTTGTTAGTTTTATTTATAACAAGTTTTCAACCTCACTATATTTACAAAAGTAAAGCAAATTATATATATTTGCTAGGCTGATGTATTTCCATCTGACTAAAGATCTCATCAGAGCCCAAAGTTTTAGAAAAGCTAGAGCCTCCACAATAAGCAAAACTTTAACAAAAAGCCTATTAATCATAAATTTAGCTCCCTTCTTGTCTTCTTAGCAATCAAACACTCGGCAACGGCTTTTCCTAACAAGAAAACAAAACATAAGCTTTGTACCTTTGGTAATTTTTAACACGGTGTTTTTGCTAGTACTATTGTTTTGGTACGGTTGGCAATTTCCTGGGTAGTTCTTTAATAAAACTTCATCATTGCGTTAATGAAACTGTTAATAAATAAAATGATATTTTTATTAAACTTGCATTAGTTTAATAAAACGTTTTAATGAACGAGTTGCAGTGTAACTTTATTGCTTCTTCTAATGTCATACCAAAAGCGAATAAACACCGTTAACAATACCAATACCTAAAAAACAATTAATCGTTATTAAATCCGATTCAATTTCTAACCTTGCTTAAATTGCTTACAGAAAAATTTGCGGAACTCTTTAAAAAATTAACCCCCCCCCCCCCCCCACACACAATCCTAAAAACTTGAGCTGGATCCGCCACTGTATGAATGAAATACAATGTTATGCACAAAATAATTTTTTTTTTTTTAATTTCGTTATTTATTGGTTTAAATAAGCAATTAAAACTTAGATTTATTAAAATTGAGGAAATACAAATAATTAAGGGTGTTTGAAAGGGATGTTTAAACTAAACAATATAAAATTACTAACAAGAATGCAGATGTAAATACAATAGAGTGGGACGAAACATTAAAACATTTGGCGAATCTTAAAAAATATTGTGTGGAAATGTTAAAAAAATGATTTTTTTCGAGTTTGCTTTGCATAAAGTCAAATAAAATTCTTTAATATGTAGAATACTGAATATCGCACAATCAACGATAAATCGTTTTAGGATTTATTCGATCTCACTCCTTATATGTAAAAGAAAAACGATACTGGCTGACTCGTTTTCTTAATCCCCTGTCAATAAGGATAGTATCCCAATGTGTTCTCTCCGATCTAAATGAAATTTGGTTATGTGATATTTTTATTATTAAAAAAAAAACGTTTTTAAGTGCTATTAAAACTAGAGTTGTGTTTAAGATTTATAGTTAGACTAAACTAAAACAAAATATATATGTATTAATGCCTATTAAATTAAATCGAGGGGTTTCTGAGCTTATGAATGTTTGATGTTTTGCATGGGATTGTCACTTCTTTCAAAACGTATTCTGATGATGAACCTAGAAAATTCCGGAAAAAGATCTATCAACACATTCCTGAAAGTGGTCATTTAATAAATTTGAAAACAAAATCTCTATAGATTATTTGTTAGGACAATATTCTAATACAGAACTATAGAGTATGGCCTCGAACTTCAATAATTTTCATTTTCATTATCAATTATTTTTATTAAAATTGTGAATAAAATTCTTACCGTGTACAAAAACCAAACGCGAATAAAGCTTGTATGTTATTCACTTTTTATTTTTACAAAAAATTACACTTTATATTGCGTTTTTTTTTTTTGAAACGACACAATAAAACCAAGAAAATTTTTTGAAACTCTTATTAAAATAGTGATGACGGGAATTAAACTCCATGACAGTTGACAGTTTTAATATATTCTTGCAGCAATAGGAAAAAAAAACGAAAGGTCCACTTAAGGGAATATGCCACAATTGGGAACATTCCCTTTTACATATAAGCAAAGTAAATATGATTCTAACTAAAATATAATTTTTTTTATTTTTAAATTGAAAATAAAACAAAATTACTTTGTTTTCAATGCCTTTTCTAGTTAATTAAATGTTGTTTCTGCTTGATTAAAAACAATTTCAGTGTAAAGTTCAAAGAAAAACCCTTTATGACCTGAGCTTTTTGGTGTTTTGACCTGAAAAATTGTAAATCTTTAAAACATTTTCTTTTAAAAAATTTTATAACTAATTTAAGAAATGTATAATTTACAAAAAATTTGTAGTGTTAGTCGTATGAGTGATATTAATTCAATTTGTAGTACTAGTCGTATGAGTTATATTAATTTATTAGTACTTATACGACTAGTTGAACTTATTTTTGTTTAAATTTTGCATACATTTAAAACAACGTTTAAAACAATAGGCCATAACTTTGAAAAGGTATCCATTTATTGTTTTAATATATACTTGGAATTCTTCGAGAGGCTCTATGCCAATAATACAAACGTACAATGGGGATCTGTTTTGACTATATGTATGTACTTTTTATGCCTAAATATTCAGGTCGAAAAATATTTGACACTAGAACTAAACCACTTTTCTAAAAGTATAAGGTACGCTGAATCCAAATCTGGTCTCACATTCACATCAGTTAACTTAATTAACCTCCGATTTTTCACATTCCGGAAAATATATTTTCCATAACACTTGTAACAGCACCTGAATACGCTACTCTTACCCTTTTTTCGATAACTTATTTTTTCTTGGAATTATCGTATCGTCAGTTTAACTTGCTTATAATTTCGATGTTTTTAGAATATTACTCTGCTGGACTTTAAAATTGCTATTACAGTTTGAATTTCAATAGACGATATTTTCGTAGTGACATAAGTTATCTAAAAACTCAAAAAAAGGAGCAGGAGAGTATAGTATTCAGGTGCCGTTACAAGTATTATGAAAAATATATTTTCCGGAAGGTGGAAAATCGGAGTATTTTTATCTAAATCGAGGCTTTTCCTGTTAATATAGCTCCAACCGCCTGATGTCTTAGTGTGATTCTGAGACCAGATTTGAATTCAGCGTACCTTATACCTTGAGAAAAGTATGGTTTAGTACTGGTGTCAAATATTTGTCGGTCTGAGTCTTTAGGTACAAAAAGTACTTACATGTACTTAAAATAGCTCCCCGCTGCATAAATTTCTCCTCCTCAAACCTAAACCAATGATGAACTGATTATGGTGCTAAAAAAATTAAAGTTTGTTTCCTAATTGATTGTCTTTATATTAACACCATCTGTGTATATATTGATTGTTCTATAGTCAATATAATGATTTTATTTCGGTTTAGCATAAACAATAGTCAAAGTGAAAATTTTATTTATTTTAAAATGAATCCAAATTTTAAAAAATTATCCAAAAATACTAAACCTTTCAGCAGACGTTGAAAAAATACAAAAATCTACGCGAAAGTTTCTTATACGAAAAATAATTTCGTTTCGTTAGAATGGGTCGGTTGTAAGTACCGAATTTTTTTGTAGTTATCTCCGAATTTCTGGCAATCGAAATTCAGTTGCCGTCCCAGAATGATTGGCAAAAAATACGGGTGCTTATACTAAGTCTGTTTTCTGGTTGCAGAATTCCGTTTAAAGGACGGGCTAGCGAATTATAACAAAATTTGCTAAAATAAATGCGTTTTATATGGGTAAAAAAATATAAAAAAAAATAAAAATTTCTAAAATATATTGTAGCTAAGGTATGTTTTTGTCTAACTTCGTTATTTTCGAAAAGCGAAAAAGTTACTACTTTTAAATTATTCCTACACTAAGGATATTATGTAGGTAAAGAAGACAGCAATTGTAATCAAAAACAAATGAAATTTCAAATGATGAAAACAACACTAACATTTCATTAAATTCAACTAACATTTGTCATTTATTTTTACTGTTCAAAAAATTACTAACAATTGCAGTAAAAATGAACGAGAAATGTTAGTAAAAAATAAACAAACATGTATTTTTTTACTTTTTTAAATAACAAAAAACGACTGTAAAAAATTAATGTAAAATCATAAAACAGTCATTTGATGTGGTTTGTTTTTTTAAATGAACTACAAGGTTAGTAAAAAAATAAATTTGTTCTACAAATGACTGACATTTACATTAAAAATAAAGAAACTGTTTTACAATTCAAACAACTACATATTTTTAAAGTAGAAGTTCCCTAGGTGTAGGTAAAAGATATAATTAAAGCATAAATCCGATTTACTTTGATCATTAATTTCCAATGCTTTCAATTTTATTGCAAACATAAGAAAGATCATAAGATGGTTAAGTCCAATTAAATCGCGAGAATCTTTAAATCCATAATTTTTTTAATAGTCTTTAATAATAATATTATTTTATTTTATCTTTAATTATTTTATTTCTTGTTTTGAGATTAAAGCAATTTCATTGTTCTCCATTGTACTTAAAAAGGTAATAATCCACATTATTCAAATAGTTTTCTCACCATAAATGCAATAAGTAAAGAATCACTAGCATTATTAACAATTTAAAAGAACAAACGCCTTTTTAGCTTTTATGGTTACACAAAATGTAAGTGTCTCTTCGTGTAACTTCCGTAGATGAATTGGTAATGTACTGGGGTGCCGGGCCACCAATCCCCGAAATGATTGCGATTTTTTTTTTTGATTTATGTATTTATAAATTTTGGTTAAAAATTTTATTAACCACAAAAAAAAATTACATAACTAGTATTAGAGTCATTGAAATAAACCTTTAAAAATAGCAGAAAAAGCTACTAAAAATTAGATACACTCATAGAAAAAAGTTAGTAGAAGAATTAGTAAAGCCGTTAGTAATCTAACTTTGCAAGTTTTAAACTAATTTTTTTGCTGAATTTACAAAAGTCTTAAAATATTATTTTAATAATCAAAAAAATTAGCGGTCGTTGTAATAGAATATTTGACGTTTCAATATTTTTTTTTTTTTTAAAAGAGAGGCAACACTCAGGAAATACTTCCTATATATTTAGTGTGTTGCTTTCTTTGGAAAGGGATAGTATAGAGATGAAAGGTGGGGAAAGATGAAGGGCTTCAGACATGGAACAGTTGTTGCTCGCCACCTGATGGAGAGTTGGCGAACTTATTGAAGCTTTTTGGTTCATAGCCCTGATTCATTATTTTACTTCGGTGGGGTTAATTGCTATGGGAACACCGAAGGTGGACATTGCGATACGTATGAGGGATAGAAAAAACTCATACATATTATTTTTGATGTTGCCGGCATCGAACCCGGGACCTTCTGTGTAAAAGTCCAACGCGCTAACCATTACACCACAACGCCCACAACCATTACACCACAACGCCGACAACGAATTTTGTGTGCAATATCCAAGCTTATTAACAAACAAATTGCTGGAACCACGTCATTTTGTTTGGAATTTTGGCCTTTATTATAGCACAATAAAATAAACCATTTTTCAGAAGCGGTGTTCCATTTAAAAACTTCGTTAATCTAAGTTTAAAGATGATCTACGTGCTAAAAACTCGGCCTAAATATATTAAAGAAGACACCAAAAAGGAAAAAAAACAAAAATATCTCCGCCATTTGTACTTATACAGACGTGTAACCCAAACTTTACTTAAGCAGCACCTTTTGTTTTGTTTGTTTGTTTACATCGTAAACATTTGATTGTTGAAAAAACAATTATATTTTTGGAAAAAAGATTTTTATTATAAGATCCAATCCAATCCCAAAAGAAGCACTTACTTGCCCAATATGTAAAAAGAATGTTAAAGACAACCAAAATAGTCTTGGATGCAGTATTTGAGGTACGTTTTATCTCAGTACTTGTTTGAAAATAACGAGGGATCAACATTTTTTTTTTATATCGTCACAAAATTTTTAAATTTACATGTCAAAATTGCATTGAAACTGAAGCAAATGCTGAACATGCTGACGACGTCACTCGGACTGCTGATAATATCGCTCACAACATCATATCAAATTTAAGTGATGATTTACGCAGATGTTTTACAGAGTTTTCATCCTCCCTGGAGAAGCAACAAAACAATTGAGAAGCATCTTTTCAAAACATGACTATTCCACTTTTTGAGAAAATAGTTTTTTAGGTATGCCCCTATGTATTTAACCCGAAATTTTCTTGCATTATTATAGACTACAAGATTAGTCATTGCTTTAGCAGTAATATGTTTGGAATAAATGCAAGATTTGAAATGGAAGAATCTTGTTTTGACGCGGCTGATTGGAATAATCATGTTTTGATTCAAACCACTGCGGATTAATCTTGTTTTTGCTGAAACTAATTAGGTATCAGATATCTTATGTTGAATTAAAATAACCTTAGGTTCATCTTTAAATACATAAAACTAAAAAAAATTACACAGTATTTTCTATTTATTTTTAATAAACTTCTGGATTAATCATATTTTGTTCCAAAAATGTATATTTGAAACGGGTAATGTCATTTTGAAGTGGAATAATCTACTTTTGATGAAACCATGCATTTTAATTTTTTTTCCTGCTGTAATTATAGAGATTTCGCAAAATTTTATTTTCGCTGAGTTTTCAATTCAATGCTACCAAAAAAAAAAAAAAAATCACTTTTGTCAAAAGTGGAATAATCATGTTTTGAAAAGATGCTCCTCAATTATAAAGTTGAGCTGGAGAAACAACTACAAAGTTCCATTAAAATATTTCAAGAAAAATTTGACGAGATTCTAAATGGTGTTCGTACGGAGTTCTCAAATAAAAGCCATTAGCTGGAGGATGAAGTGCGTAGTTGCTCCAATCCGCAGACTCAAAACGACATTTCACAACGACGGCTGAAAAGAGCAAATTTAGTTATAAATGGTTTACAGAAGGGAATTAAAGATCTTTGAACACCAGTGGCTTGGATTGCTTCAATCTGTAATATTGAATTGTGGCCGATTGATATACAACATTTTTGTTATAAAGGTTGTTTTTTATACAGGTATGAAACTTTAAGTTGGCAACAATTTTAACTGACGGCCATTTTGTCAGCTGTCAAGTGAATTTATGTTTAGTTTGGTTTGACCTTTCAACATGATTAGACTGACGCCTGAACAACGTTTCCAAATTGTGCAAATCATGGTTCTGTTCGAAATTTGCCAATTTTGCGAATTTCGTTTAGCGGTGAAGCTCACTTATGGTTAAATGGATGGATACGTCAATAATCAAAACTGAAGTATTTGGAGTGATGATAATCCTCAAGTGTATGTTAAGACACCGTTACGTCCAGAAAAACTGACTGTTTGGTATGCTTTATGCGCTGGTGGAATCATTGGTCCGTACTACTTTAAAAACGATGCTGGTCAGGCAGTTACAGTCAATGGTGACCGCTATAGAGCCATGATTACTGACTTTTTAGTTCATCAATTGAACAACCTTGATGTGCAGGAGCTGTAGTTTCAACAAGACGGCGCAACATGTCACTCAGCTCGTGCCACAATTGAATTATTAAAGGAAACGTTTGGTAACCGCATAGTTTCAAGTTTCGGACCCGTGAATTGTCCTCCAAGAACGAGCGCTTCAACGCCGCTGGAATATTTTCTGTGGGGAAATGTGAAGTCGCTAGTCAACGCCGATAAGCCCGAAACGATTGACAACTGGAGGGCAACATTTTCCATGTTATTGCCAATATCCGGCCACAAATGTTGGAAAAAGTCATTTATATTTTACCAGATTAGACTACGTCCGAGCAGCGATGCCAACTAATTAAAAGCAAAAACCGCCGGTCGGACACTAAAAAAGAGCTAAAAAAACGCTAAATGTAAATAAAAAAACTTATTTTCAATTTTAAATCCAATATTTCAATTTAATATTAAATTTTATCTATTTGAGATCAATTTATTTATTTATTTCTTGTTTTTGTACAAAAGTTATACAAAGAAAATAACAAAAATAAATGAAAAAAACTGAAATATTTAAAATATTTTTTAAAATAGTCCATTAAATTGGTCATTTTCGAATAAAACTTTATTTTTCTCTTCTTCTTCGGGCCACAATATAGTTTTTATAAAGTATTTCGACTTTTTATAAGTTTGGTTTGAATTAATTTTTGAACAAACGTGTGGTGGTATTTCATAGTTTGAGCAACTAGTGTTTTTTCGTTTTAGTCCATATTTTGTATGAATTAAACAATTTGAACGCTAAATGTTCTTTCAACTTCAGCATTAGAGTAAGGCAATGTTAATAGCTTCAGGACAAAAGTTGAAAGGTTATGATATGGATTTTCATCTAAAGAATTTCTAAAGTTATGAACTTCGATCCAAAATGCATCTGTCCTATCCAAATTTTTCCATTTATACAAATTTAAATTTTTTATACAATTTTCCAAGTTTTCAATTTCGTTTTCATTGTTTATAAATTCTTTTATAACAGCTGTTGTATCTTCTATTACTATTACTTGTGAAAATGTTGTTAACACTAAATAGTAATAGTAGTATTTATTATACTTTTAATTGAACTTTACAACATAATATTTAACAATTTTATAAATTTTCATGAATTGTGTTATTTCCATTATTTCTAACATATATTGAGATATTTCTTTTAAAGATGTTAATGTTTCTTTCCGATTTGATATAATTAGGCAGCATATTATATAGCTTTAGTCCCTTGAAGAACAGCGATCTTTGCATTGCTGTCGTTGTCACCCTTTGTAATCTAAAGTTGTCTGCGTTTCGTAGATTATATGGTTGAACTTCTCCCACATAGTTCAGCTGATCGATTAAATATTCTGGAGCATTTCCCATCTTCATTTTTTGGACAAAGTTTAGTGTATTTAAAGCCAATCTTTGTTGTATATTTAGCCATTGTAATGTATCAAGCATTGCACAGTGGTTCCAAACACAAAAAACATGGTAATAAATATAGATGTTTTAAACTACTGGTCCAATCGGGAAATGGTGTTCCCAAAAATTGAAAAGCGGGAGCTAACCTTTAAGGAAAATGTTTCTGTGGTCACCCTGTTTTAACACAGGGTGTGCTACAGGGTGTCAAAGTTGACCATCTCGAGTATGAAAGAGCTTTAAAGGGGTATAACTTCTATAACCATGCATCGATTTTAGTGTTTTTTGGACTTTTTTAAATCTAGGTTACGAGACAAAGCAAAAACATGCTTCATGTACCATAGTAACTCTTACAGTTAAAAAAATATTTCACTTTGAATTTCAAAATCTTCATTTTTCGCCTTGACTTTTTTAATAGTTTTGCCAATAGATTATTCATTTTTCAAAGAAAATGCTCAAAATTTTTTCAAGTCATTCTAATGACCTTTCTTAAACTCCTAAAGAAAACTTTTTTGAATTATCTTAAGCCGTTTCGCAGTGATACTATTTTAAACTCAAAAATTAAAAGTGTGTTCTGAAAAATGGGGTTTTTTGGTCAGATAAGGGGTAACTTCACACACCTTTATATATATTTTGCTGATATTTTTTGGATTAGTTTTTTACATAGTTTGATAGAGTAGACTTCAAAAATGCTTAATGGTATAGTTTAAAGCATTTTTGGATATGCACCCTACGTCCAGCATTGGTCGAAAATGATGAATTTTTGAACGGAATTCTATGTTTATGACCGTGATAAAAAAAAGTCACGCCACTTAGAGACGATTTGAAATTTTTATACTGTAAAGAGATTTATTCTAATGAGTTTGCCACTTCATTTGCCGCCGCCCGCTCAAAAACGTAGCCTGGAGAGCAAATTTTGTGGAAAAAGTCATTTTTTCAAAAGCCTTTTTTTGATTTATAAAAAAAGCGTACTTATATTATCAATTTCAGCAAGATTTTATTTTATTTTTAATAAAACGTAAATAATTGTCCTACATTCCAAAAATCTTTTCGATATTGCTTATGGTTATTTTTACATAAAACATCAAAGTTCAATGTAGTATATCTAACTATAATTAATTGTACATTTATTGGCTTTTGCTTTCGGTAATGTTAAAAAATTTAAATAATTTCAGAAATTTTTTTACATATTATTAAATTAGACTTAGTTATCAATTCAACGATGCATAAATCGTTTATCTAGTGTAATAAATGAATTCAAACTATTGCGCTTAAATCAGGCATTTCAGGTCAAATTGCAGTATTTAACAAATTTATATATTCAGGTATACAGAGCGTGTTGCATTATATTTCTCTAAAAGGGTTACGGGTTTTTTTATTTTTTTAATACTATTTCAAAAACCTAATAAGATATAAATGCAGGTAGAAAATGCGTTTTATGATGTAACATTTGCATAATATATTGTTCTAATTTTCCATATAAAACAGGTAAATAACTACCATATATTCATTTATTTGAAAGACAAAATAATGTTTTTTTTTTGTTCTAAAGATAAGGTTTTATTAAATTTAACTGGTACAGTAGTAATTGTGCTAAAAATATGAATATATTCCTAAGGACTACACATTTTCTACAAAGTAGTCTGAAGTATCAAAAGTTAAAAGGTCGTTTATATGCATAGATTCAGAATCTTCCTTTTCAATGTCTATGCTTATTTTTGGTAACCATTTTGTTCTTATGGAGTAAAGTACTGGATCCGATGATATTAATAAAAATTCCATCAAATCGGAATTTTGAGCTATTCTGGAGCACTTACGTGTGTTAAAAAGCCTAAAATGTTTGACGTCTCTATTTCTGGCCTCCTGGGCTTCTTCAGTCAGTTCGCCTAAAGGCAACATACTGTTTTCTATTATTTCTTTGGCATGAGCTAATACTTTATGTACTGTTGGTGTCATTGGCCTCCAAGAGTACATGGTGAGTATAATGTCTTTTGTTTCATTGGCAAAGAGTTTAAATTTAGCCACATTAATAGGTTTTTTACTGTTAATGACTGCTAATATAACTTTAAAACGTTTTAGTAGGTTTTTATCGAGACCCGTAATTGAGGAGGTAGTTTCTGGATCTTCGAAAAAACGCCTTGCTGTATTTCCGTCATTGGAACTTCCAAACCCCTGAAGGGGCGTATCAATGATTAATCCAAGTCTTAATTTAAATTCATCTTGAATTCTTTTCTTCTCTTCTTTTCTCATGTTGTGTAGATCAGTGTTTTTGTTTACGGAAAGGCTTAGGTTTCCTGGAATAAGGCGGTATTTGAGATCGTATGCGAGGTGTAAACAATATTCCATAAATCTTATTCTGGCATGAAGTGGCGATATCCCAAACCTCAGAGCGTTTTCGTTCATAGAAATTGTATCACTATCTTCATGAAACTGTGAACTTAATTTTCCACATATATTACATTTCCAAGTAGATGTTGTGTCTGTAATTGCATTTGCAACTTTTCCATCAATCATTGTAAGTTGTGGTTGAAATGAAACTTTAATAACTTGTCCAGATATTTCCACGTAAAGTGGAGACAAGCTCGAAATTTCCCTTTCTATTGAATCTACTAAACTTTGTGTTGAAATCATGTCTTCTTTTACATATTCAAATCGTATTGGACGACATAAAAATTTAGATCCAGGGGTTAAATTCGTCCATATATCATTTGCAGACGAGGTTGAAGGTAATTTATTATACAACCGCATTCTTAACGGCACAAATGAAGCCATAAAAATTGATGAAAAACTTTTTTCTTTGCTGCTTCCAGATGGTTGTTTGTATTCGGAAAACCCAGATGTGCCATCACAGCCCCATTTGAACATTAACACGACATCAGATTGCTTGCATCTTTCAATATCTTTGCTGCTAAATGTGGACATAATTCTAGAAACAGTATTGTCAATTAACTGTGATAGTTCAACTTTTGCGCCTTCAATAGAGGCATGCACTGGGGATGTTATTGGTTTTAAAATATTTTCTTTTGTTTCTTTTATTGCTTTACTGCTAGGAAAAATATCATATCCTTTTTCAATGAGAGCTTTTCTTAAAATACCATATTTATTTCTCGTTAACCCCAAATTTAGAAAAAGAGCTAATGCATCTTCACTGGTCAAGGAAGTTGATGATTTTGGTGTTGGAATACTTTGTATCATGCGCTTCAAACGCTTAGGAGACGCAGTTGGTAGGACGTCGACAATTTTCCCTGTTTCTTTAGGCTGTATACGTGTCAAAGCTGCTTTAAAAGAATCCTTTATTTCATTAGCGGAGTGTGTGTTAATCATTTCTTCCTGTTTTACCTTCTTAGTCCTAATCTGGACCTCTTCATAATCTTTTTTAGGGCGGCCCCTTTTTTTCTGTTCAATAACTACTGACATCTCCTTATTAAGCCAATCTTGACTCTTCTTCATAAATTTTTGTATAGAATAATCGGAATCTTTAATCCTTTTTTCATAAATTTTGTAAAAATTTTCAATTTCATCTGGCTTTATATTTAAGCCATACGAGTAGACAATGGTATCAATCAGTTTTCCTATTTTTTCCGATCGTATATCAGTATTGGCAAGAGTATCCCAAATTACTTTACAAAGGGAGCTATATTTTATTGTAACCTCCATGACTGCTTAACTCAAATAACCTCCTTTTAAAATTACTACGCTTATATATTACAAATATTTGTTTTTTTATAAACAAAAAATCGAGCAGGTACTGGATTTGTAAAAACAAAAAACTGAAATAGGTAAAATAAAAAAAAACGCATTATATTAGCCCATTAAAACAATATGTTATGCAAATGTTACATCATAAAACGCATTTTCTACCTGCATTTATATCTTATTAGGTTTTTGAAATAGTATTAAAAAAATAAAAAAACCCGTAACCCTTTTAGAGAAATATAATGCAACACGCTCTGTATACCTGAATATATAAATTTGTTAAATACTGCAATTTGACCTGAAATGCCTGATTTAAGCGCAATAGTTTGAATTCATTTATTACACTAGATAAACGATTTATGCATCGTTGAATTGATAACTAAGTCTAATTTAATAATATGTAAAAAAATTTCTGAAATTATTTAAATTTTTTAACATTACCGAAAGCAAAAGCCAATAAATGTACAATTAATTATAGTTAGATATACTACATTGAACTTTGATGTTTTATGTAAAAATAACCATAAGCAATATCGAAAAGATTTTTGGAATGTAGGACAATTATTTACGTTTTATTAAAAATAAAATAAAATCTTGCTGAAATTGATAATATAAGTACGCTTTTTTTATAAATCAAAAAAAGGCTTTTGAAAAAATGACTTTTTCCACAAAATTTGCTCTCCAGGCTACGTTTTTGAGCGGGCGGCGGCAAATGAAGTGGCAAACTCATTAGAATAAATCTCTTTACAGTATAAAAATTTCAAATCGTCTCTAAGTGGCGTGACTTTTTTTTATCACGGTCATAAACATAGAATTCCGTTCAAAAATTCATCATTTTCGACCAATGCTGGACGTAGGGTGCATATCCAAAAATGCTTTAAACTATACCATTAAGCATTTTTGAAGTCTACTCTATCAAACTATGTAAAAAACTAATCCAAAAAATATCAGCAAAATATATATAAAGGTGTGTGAAGTTACCCCTTATCTGACCAAAAAACCCCATTTTTCAGAACACACTTTTAATTTTTGAGTTTAAAATAGTATCACTGCGAAACGGCTTAAGATAATTCAAAAAAGTTTTCTTTAGGAGTTTAAGAAAGGTCATTAGAATGACTTGAAAAAATTTTGAGCATTTTCTTTGAAAAATGAATAATCTATTGGCAAAACTATTAAAAAAGTCAAGGCGAAAAATGAAGATTTTGAAATTCAAAGTGAAATATTTTTTTAACTGTAAGAGTTACTATGGTACATGAAGCATGTTTTTGCTTTGTCTCGTAACCTAGATTTAAAAAAGTCCAAAAAACACTAAAATCGATGCATGGTTATAGAAGTTATACCCCTTTAAAGCTCTTTCATACTCGAGATGGTCAACTTTGACACCCTGTAGCACACCCTGTGTTAAAACAGGGTGACCACAGAAACATTTTCCTTAAAGGTTAGCTCCCGCTTTTCAATTTTTGGGAACACCATTTCCCGATTGGACCAGTAGTTTAAAACATCTATATTTATTACCATGTTTTTTGTGTTTGGAACCACTGTGCATTGTTTGTATTGGAGTATACCTATTACATTTTAATATTGCACGCATAGCTTTATTCTGGAGTTTTTGCATTCTATCTAATTGTGTTATTGTGCAGCATGTGTATAGTATTGTGGAGCCAAATTCAAAATGTGGTTTTATTATAGTATTGTACATATTTATTGCCGTTATTATCGATAATTTATTTCGCACCCATTTAAAGAACCCGATTTTTTTGCCAATTTTTTTACATATATATTCAACGTGCTGTTTAAATTTTAAGTCCTTGTCGATTATGAAACCGAGATATTTCATTTGATTAACTTTTTCAATTACTTGATTATTTATATTTAAAATTACGCTACTGTTCATGTTAATTTCCATTATTTTAGTTTTACTTTCATTTAGTTTTAATTTGTTCATTTTGAGCCAATTGTTTATGTTGTTCATATCTTGATTTAAATTATCTGCACATTCTCCCTCTGTATTTCCATTAGCATAGATCAATGTGTCATCAGCATATAAAACAATTTCGCATTTTTCTAAAATGTTGGGCATATCATTTATATATATCATTTATATAATAATGCTCCTAATATTGATCCCTGTGGTACACCGAATTCATTATTAATTTTATCTGATTTGATACCGTTAACTTTAGTTATTTGTTTTCGATTTGTAAGATATGATTTAAACCATTGCATTTCATTTTCTCTTATCCCATACATATATAATTTCTGAATTAATATCTCTCTATCAATAGTCTCGAATGCTCTTTTAAAGTCCAAGAAAAGTGCCATTATCTTATTTTTTGTGTCTCTGTATTTCCATCTATTTATCACATAGTTAACTGTTGTTTCACAAGAGTATTTTTTTCTGAATCCAGACTGATATTTTGAGAACAAGCCATTCACCTCCATATAGCTTTCCAGCTGTTCTTTTACAATTTTTTCTAAAATTTTTTCACAAGTCTTTAAAGTGTTTATTGGACGGAATTCATCACATCTGCTTGTTTTAGCTACTTTTTCTACCGGAGTTACCATTGAATATTTCCAATTTTCAGGAAAAACCCCATTCTCGAGGGAATTATTAATAACATTAATCATATTTTTACCGACACTGTTCCAGTTATCTAAAATTATCTTAATTGAAACTTTGTTGAAATCTGGTTTATCTTTAAGGCTTTTGCACAAGTTTTTTAGTTCTGTTAAGGATCTTGCACGGAATTTAAACCTAGAGTTTATCACATGTATTTTGTTTGTACATTGCACGTTTTCTATTGTATCTCTTATTAATTTTATACTATTTACAAAGTAATTATTAAATTGGGTAGCTATTTGATAGTTATCTTTATACTCTATATTATTAAATATCACAGTCTTTATTACAGTCTCGTTTTTTTTAAGTACTAAGTCTTTTATCTCCTTCCACATTTCTTTTGGTCTTTGGCATTATTTATTTTATTATTTACATATTTGTTTTTTTCCATTTCAATTTTACTTTTATATATATTTCTAATTGCTTTATAATCTTTCCACGCATTTTCTGTATTTTCTGTTTTTGCAATTTGGTATTTAATAATTTTTTCTTCTTTGAGTGCTTTTAACTCTTCATTGAACCATTTTTTTGTATCGTTTGTTGTATTAATTATTTTTTTATTTGTAAATTTTTTAACCGTATTTTCTAGACATGTATCAATTATATTAACGCATTCATTTACATTATTACTTTCGTTACATTTTAAAATTGCACTAAGTTCTCTATTAAAAAGCTCTTTATTATATTTGAATATTTCTATTTCTTTCTTATTTATTTGGTTTTGATTTTGGTTTATATATTCGATTTTTATATCTAAAGCTTCATGATCTGCTATTTTATTTGCACTGTTGTTTTTCGTTGAAATATTACCATTATTTGTTATTACATAGTCTATTATTGTGCTTGAGTTTTGTGTGATCCTAGTATATTCGTTAACTATTTGTTTCAATCCGTTATCATTTAAAAGACTTTCTAGTCTGATTTTGTATGTATCTTCTTTGTTCCAATCTATGTTAAAATCACCTGCTATTATTATATCATAATTTGTTTCACATATATCTTCGATTATTTCCTCAAATACTGTACAGAATTCCGCTTCGCTACCACTTGGTGATCTATACACCGCCATTATTAAAATTTGCTTTTTTTCGAGCTTAGCCATATATGCACTAATCCAATAATTTGAGTCAGAAATCTTTTCACCTATTTTTGAAACATTCCATAGCTTTTTAAAATAGACAATAACACCTCCTGTTCTGGTTGAATTGGATAGCGTATTATAATGATAGTATTCTTGTAATTGTATTTCACTTTCATTAATGTCTTTTGTTACATGGGTCTCTGTAAGTATTATAAAATCTGGGTCTTGTTTCTCAGCAATTATTTCCAATTGATTGTAGTTATTTACTAATCCGCATACATTTGTGTAAATACCGCGTATCTCCTGTAGTTGTTAGAATATTAGCCCCAACCTATTCTTCTTCATGTTCAGTTTATTTTGATATACTGGACATTCTTTATTTGATGTGACATGATTTTCGTTAAGTCCTATATTTAACTTTTTGTTTGCTCTTATACAGTTGATGCATTTATTTATTATTTCCTTTTTGCATTCTTTCGATTTGTGGTTTCCATGACATCTATAGCAAATTTCTTAATGCAGAAATCTTTTCTAAAATTTCAAAATTTTATGGTAGCTTTGCTCTTATTTCATAAATAAGGCTAAGTAAATTCTACTAACTTTTTTTAATTGCTTTTTTTAATATTGGCATCAGAACAAGCTTTTTAAAAACTGTAACCTAAGTAACAATGTTTATTTATAACAGGTTCAATTACACCTTCCATATAATCAAAACCATCCATTGGGATTATTATTTTATTGCTACGCTTTGCAGTAAATGATACAAATCACTAAAAAGTTTTGTATGATCTGCACTTGTTTAAAAATATCTGTTATTCTTTACCTATTACAGAAAAACGCCAATTTGAAATGCAGAGTCTTAAAAAAAGTATTTATTACGTTTTCAACTTTTAGTGATTGACAAAAATAACATTTTTATTGACTTAGCTGCCAGATTATTCAAAAACTTACCTTTTTATAAAAATCTGTGTTGCAATTAAAAAAGAGCTAAAAGCGCTAAAAAAAAAATTAAAAAAGCGCCACCCTAGCGCTTTTTTCTTAAAAAAAGCTAAACGAAAAAAGTACGCGCTGTGAGCACTCAAAAAGCGCTAAATCTAGCGCGAAAAAAGCTAAGTTGGCATCGCTGCGTCCGAGCCAACCGTGGCGGTCATATGCCAAAAGTCATATTTAAATTATAATGCCAGAAGATTATCTTTCGAGTAAAGTAAATTTCATGTCCATTTAAAAAAACTCATCTTTGTTTTATTCCATTTCAAAGCTCTATACCTCTATAAAAAAACACCCTTTAGTTTAGTATATTTATTTATATACAATATGTAATCCACGGATGCTTTTAATACTTAATTCGTTACACCATAAAGAATCTTTTGGCAAACCGAAATTATATTGCAGTTTTTTAAATACTATTTATAAGAGATTATAATCTAGACACTGTGATTTTTTTGTAATATTTTGTTTTGCGCCACAACTTAACGGTTTTGTTGATATCACAAATCATGCAAGTTTATTAACAATGAGAAATTTCTTTCTATTTAATTTGTGGAAATATTTAAAATTTTTTGGACTTAATACTAAAGTTGAAAAAAGATACGTACTTTTTTGTACTTTTTTCAACTTTTTATTTTTATTTTTTTATTTAACAATAATTTTTTTGTTCGTTTTTTTTATTCAAGTTTTTTGTAGTTTAAAATAAAATAACTAGTTTTGTTTTTTGTGCAGTTGAAAAAAATTTCAAATTTCAAAATTAGTTTTTTTGGTAAAAGCGTTTGGCAGCAAAAAAATTGCTGGAAGTTAGTTAATTATTTTAAATCGATGTTTAACAATATTTTCAACTCATTTTTTTTTGTATCGAAAGAGGCATTCAAATAACATTTTTTAAATTTCGAAACATATTTTCCAATTTTTCAAATTTTAAACTTAAATTCTTCACTCATAATAATCCATGCATAAAAATACGAAATTATTGTCAAAACTACAAAAACTTTAGTAAAATGTACAAATTTTCGTTTATTTTACAAAAAAATTGGTAATTTTGACATTTTTTCGTAATTTTACGCATGGATTATTATCAGTGTTAATGTGAATTAATGTCTTCTGAACTTCAATTGAATATTCTGAATTATCCTCCCAAAAGGTTTGAATTTTAAGATTTCAAACAAACTTCAAAACTTAAATGAGTAAAAAAATGTAAAATAAATGTTGTGTGTTGCTCAGGTTAATTTCCAATTAACCCACGTTTTTTAATATTCGATTTTTTTAAAACAAGTAGTAACAACAAATATCAGCCTACCACCGCTTTTTACAAATATGGTTAGTAAAACTAGTTTAACTATACTTAAGCTATCTTCTCTATAAATGTGACGTTTGTTCTGGTGGACTAACAAGCGGAGTCTTCTGATGGGTTCTCTCCGAACTCTCATAAAATTAGGATATGTGATAAAGTAAAAAAACGTTACAAAGTGGGGTCAAAAAGTACACCATTTTTCGTTTTTTCAGCTTATTTTGAATTGTTTCAGAGAAATTTTCTACTAATGGGGTACCAAAATGAAAGAGTTTTGGTAAATAATTATAATTGAATTAAGCTAAAAAAAAAAATATTTTATACACTCATAGAAATAAATCTGCAAAAATAACAGAAAAAGCTACTAAAAATTAGTTCAACAAAATGAGCTTGCAGGAAAAACTGCTGAATTTAGGAGATTTTTTTTGCTAAATGTTAATAAAATAAGAATAGCAGAAATTAATCTGTTAGCTTTACAAAACTTAAGTTATATTCAATGTGAATTTTAGTACATTAAAAATAGCATTTTACTCTGTAAGATTAGCAAAAACTTTTAATAAATATTTGAAGACTTAAAATATCAAACAAAAACTGTAATATTAACAACATTTTTGCTATATTTAACACAACTTTTGTAGAATTTTGCTAAAATCAACAGAAATATTGCTAAAAGAATTATAAATTGTTGATTTCATAAGTGCTGACTTTTACTCGCATTAAAAAAAAAAACTGTGCGCCCCGGTAGGCAAGTTGGTAGCGTGCTGGCTTATTAGTGCGGGGGTCGTATGTCGAGGGTTCGATTCCCACCAGAAGCACTGGTCTGTTTTCGCTACAACGCGCCGAAGTCCATAGTAGCTAGTGCTCGGTTAGGGTAATAATATATAATTTGTAATTATATGATTAATAATTAATAAAATAAAAAAATAAAAAAAGTTTTACATTTTTTAATGATTTTGTTGTCTACTAATATTTAATAAATGTTTTTGCTGCTTTTAGCAGATTATTTCGTTACTTTCAATTAACTAAAATTAAGCTGAAATACAACTAAATATTTGTAAGGTCAACATATTTATTTTTGCTATTCTTATATTACTAATATTTCGTAAAAAAAATCTGCTAAGCTCAATTTTAATTAATTTTTAGTCGCTTTTACGTTTATTTCTATGAGTGTATTAATGCCTGTTAAATTTATTCGACGGGGTGTCTGAGCTTTTTCCGACATTCGTAATTGTTCGGCTTTTATGCGACTTTTTCCGAAGAGCTTGTTTAACTATATTCACAATTTAGTTAAATAAATGGCAACCATTACGCACCACACAGGCAATATTGGTATCAAAATTGTTATTTTCTCGAGTATAAAACAGCATTCAAAATAATCTGAATTTCATTAGTTTCAGATATGTTTCCATAAAAAAAATGTAATAACTTTGGCCGCTCCTTTTAACCCTGAGATTGGGCCGCTGGAAAAATACGTCTACCTTTATAACATATCCAAATTTCATTATGATCGGAGACAACCCATCGGTAGACTCTCCTTGTAAGTAGTAGATGAAGAATATAATGGAAAACAAAATAGACACAACTTCCACATGTTGCACAAATATTTGTTGATTTGGTATGCATTATTCTGCTGTTTAAAAAAAAAAAAAAAAACAATTTTTAAGCTTTAGAATGATACGTCCTCACAACCATACAACCAGCAGCGGTATTTTAAACTTGAACTTTACATTTTTTGTAAGTTGAAGTTTACCATGAATTGACAGTTTTGTCAAGTAGCTCGCTCAAGTTTTTTAATAATCTTTTTGTGACTTAAGGGTTTAAAATGAAACCTAGGCAGAACATTGAAATAAGTCTGTCTATCTGATGTTCCTACACTTAAAGTGAATTGTACATCATGTTCTGTTTGTACTTTTTTTATCCATCATTCCAAACCGCTTTGATGTTGTGGGTTTTCATATGTATCGTACACTCAAAAAAAAATAAGTTAGTAGAAAAGTTAGTAAAACGTTTTGTAAATCTAGTATACTATCGTATTTCTCAGCAAATTTTTTGCAAAAACTATGTTTTCAGCTAAAATTTTGAGTTGTACTTATTCAGCACTTAACTGGTCTGAATTAATGTTTTACTAATATTTTACTAATGTTTTACTAATTTATTTTGCTAAACAAATTGTGCTGAGAAGCACATTAAGAGTGTGGACCGCAACCAGATTAGAAAATATACGCAGATTGAAGTAGGTGTCGCGGCATGTCAAGATGTAGTAGAGAATAGGAAAATTATACTAAAGAGTATAACTCTTGTAAAACATATAAAAAAATCAAACATGGAAGATTTTTGTATTTGTTTTTCATAAATAAAACAAAATTGTGGATTAAAACATCTTAAATTTTGTGTTGTCTCCGGCTTGTGAAAGTAATTGTCCATTAATTAAATTAAAGACAAAATAAAGTATTTAAATTCAAAAAAGATTAAATGAGTATTTGTAAACTAAATGTTTATAGAGATTATTAATGTAGTGTGGTCAAATTGGCAATTTGAAATTGCAAACAAATATTCGTTCAGGTAGACAGACTAAAGCGAAAGACAAGGATACACATCTTAGGTAATTTTTTATGTTTCCTAGAAATTTAGAAAACCATTGATGTAAGTAGGTGAAATATAATTTTGTTTATATTATATACAATTATTTCTATATATTTTCAGACATTATATTATTTCATGTAGTCAATGTAGGAGTATGAAAATTTTTACATTTTGTAAATTACTTTTAAAAAATCACAAAAAAATGTTTAGGATTTTCAGCAAATAAATTAATTAAGTATAATTTTTATACAAATTTTTTGAGTTTTTTCAGTTTAGTAATATTCAGCAAAAATTTTGTTAACTTTTACCAAGGATTTTTTAATTTTTAATCAATTAAGTGTTACCAAACTAAAACTTAAAATTTATCTGACACAGCAAGACGTTTTGCTGACTTTACTTTTGAGTGTAGCATCCATGTGGAATATACACTTTGAAATCTTTTTCTGTCTACAATATTTGCTATGTGCAAATACGGACATGTATATGTCATCTTCTTTTCATTTGGTTGGTTGCACCTTAAAAGGTTTGAAGTACCGTAGTTTAATATGAGGAAGCTGTGATTGTGCATTAATTAGGAGTTATCTTTGTGTATATTTCTATACGCTTTTTTCAGAATAAAATATCTTTTTATTTTCCTAGACAAAATAGGAACCAAAAATTCAAATGCTCAATGGTACACTCAAATAAAAACGTCTGTAAAAGTAACAGAAAAACCTGTAATTGTTATAGATTGTTTTGCTAATATTAGATTTGTAATTTTTTAGTAAAGTATAAATAGTTAAAAAAAAAAAATTAGTAAAAGTTACTAAAAGTCAGTAATATTTTAGTAAATAAACTCTTAATGGCAAACGATTTTCTAAAATCAACCAAATATTGTACTAAATATTAATGATAAATAAAAAAAAACTTGATTAAAATTATTTTCACAAAGTTTATGAAACTTTTTTATGAAAAGATGCAGATCTATGGAACATTTGAATTCAATTTTTATAAACTCTTCGTCGCATTTATGGAAACTTCATAAATATGATGAAAAATTGATGACAAAAAAAAATTAAGGAAACATTTTCATCTATGTGATGAAACTTTTCCCTGAGTGTAGGTAATATTTCGGAGTAATTTTTTGAGTGTAGTTACATATATCTTGGTAAGGGTTTTAATTTATGCCTAAACTTATTAATTTTTATGGATTAGTTATTGAGATTCGCTCTAAACCTATTTTGGCCCATATCGCTTAAAATAGGCAACGAAACAATTTTGGTAGAAGAACTTAATGTGTATTTTTCGTACCGAACAAGTGGTATTAATTTCATTACAAACAGCTTTGGCCGGTTTGAGGGTTAATTTAGATATGCGATAAAGCAGAAAAAATAAGGTAAACATATTTTTTTTTTTTAACGGCCCCTTCTCATGTTAAGGGTTTAAAAAGTGGGATCAAAAATTACCTCATTTTTCGTTTTTCTTTTTAGATAAATGGGGTACACTCAAAAAAAAGTCATTAAAGTCAGCAAAAGTTTTTGCTGAAGTGCAGAAAATTTGTGATTGATACTGAAAATTTTCATTTGTAATTAAAGAAGTTATAAATAAATAAGGGATTACTATTAAATTTTTAAATGATAGTGCAAATATTGTAATTAAAATTACTTACTTAACATTTTCCCAATTTAAAATAATAAAATTGCAAAATTCCAATTATGTTTGTAATTTTATAAATTTCAGATTAATATATTAGGCTTTCTGTTGAAATTTTAAATAGATAAATTACAAATGAAAATATCATTTTAAAATCAACTCAATTACTTTAGAAATTTTCTAAATTTTGAATTGCAAACAACAATTTTATTTTAACGTTCAACACTTCCGAAGAGAAATTTAATTTTCAAATTGAAATTGTCATTAAACACTTTAGATTCGATGTAAAACCTAATTTTGATATAACACCATAATCTAGTATAAGTAACATTGTATTAAACCATATAAAATTGTATATGAAAGCGTGCTATCTAATATATACCATATGTAGTAATATATGCCACATCTATATCAACCGATATATATTAATATGTATTAGACCATATCACAAATGTTCGAAAAACCAAATTCAAGATAAAGTTATATTTGATCATATGCGCCATCACATACATCCATATTAAGCTATATAAAACTATATATTTTTATATAATGTTATATAAAATAATGAATGTTTTTACTCGGGCGGTTTAAGCTCAGCATATTGTATATTAATTTCAATTTAATTTAATCGATATTCGTAAATGTTTGTCTTTTACGCGACTTTTCCCAAAGAGCTATTCTCTTCCATATTATAAATATTTAAAATAAATGGCAACCCCAAGTTACTACATAGACAATATGGGTATCAATTTTATTGTTGCTTTGAGTTCTTCAACGCGGCGTATAAATAAATCTGAATTTCGTTAATTCCATACATGCTTCCATATAAAAAAGTAATAATTTTGATCCCACGGTAAAAACGTGAGATTAGTCCGCTAAAAAGAAAACGCTAAAAAGAATACGTGTCCAACGTATTTTTACGATATTTTTAAAAAGAGTCCCATTTAGCACTCTTGGTAGAACAAAAATTTGGGTAATCCTAATAGGGAGGTAAAAGTTTCAGTTTTTGTTAAAATGTAAATTTTAAATTTTCAATAAAATATTTATTAATAAATATCATCCAATGATTTTTTGGTCGTAAATGGACTTTTTTGTCAAAAATGTGAAATTTATGTCCGAATTTATGATATGGTGTAAGCAATCCCAGAATTCTTAAAAATAGAAAAAATAAAAATTTCCAAAAATGGGATTTTTTTTAATTTTTTGGCACAACTCGTTTTTATAGAAAAAGACTTTTTTGAATAGTATGCAGCTTTTATATGTTCAGAAAGAAAATATGTATCTGAAGGTAAAAGACTGTTGATATTTTTTGGGGAAAACTTCGTAAAAATTTTATTTTTTTTAATTTCTTCTTTAAACGAATGTATTTTTTGAGTGGAACAAGATATTGCATTAATTTTTTTTATTTAATCAAGAATTTATTTAGTTAATTAACCATTATTTAAAAAAAAATAAAATTTCCCCGATTTAGTCGCGCTATTCGCAAAAAACTGGACCAGAGTCAGACCAAATTTAAAATTTCATATTTTCATGGGGATATCTCGGGATCTATTAGAGATAACCCACACATGGAAGCATATTTTTTGTTAGTCTCTACTAGTAGATAACAAATATGTTCATTTTTTGAAAATCAGATAAGAAACTAAAAATGGAGAGCACTTAAAATTGTTTATGCAAAAAGTTCAATAATTTGGGTGATCATATTGCTGGCCCGGGGGGCGTGGAAGGTTCAAAATCAAAACTTAAGCTAGATATTATGTCACGACTGCCTATTCCAAATGGCCGAATTATTTCCAAAATTATTGTGATATATGCAACTGTCCATCATGATAAAAGATTTTACAAAGCAAAAGTCGTAAATGGTTGCAATTTCTACTCCACTGTATTTTATTTTTTATCTTATTCTGTTAATATTAATATTATTTAATGCACTTTATACAAACAATCGATAACATTTTTTTTTAATGTAAACTACGAATGTAAAATGTTTGAATGTAATTACTTCGTAACTAACTGATCATATAAAAGATCATTTTGTTATATTGCATGTTGACTTTTAACCACGATGACAGGCCTAAAAACAAAAAAAAAAAAACAGAACAAAAACAAATATTTAACTTTACAACAATACCCAAAACAAAATATCGAGCCCAATCCGCCATAAATACGTAAACGTCACAAATCACAATTTTTGGTAGAAGCTTTTTAAATTTTGTTTTAAATTTATCTTTAATTTATACGTTTGCGATGAAATTTACAGACCACAACATAATGCAAATTTGGAGCTACCAAATCTTACTTCTAGGGGTCATAAAAGTGGTTCTAAACTGATCACATTTTGGTTTTTGTGCGCTATTTTTTGTTCAGTCCAAGGGAAATATATAGTATATACATACAACTTTCCATTTTTTCTAATTATGTTTTTGGTTATTGTTGTCGTATGTCTAAAAAGTATGTGGTACAAATTTGAGAACGATCGGATAGCTTTAACCCGTGGCGTCCCTCGAAAAAAACTTTTCGATTTTTTTTTTAACTGCTTTAATTAAAATATGTCTTGCGACACCTAATTTTTAATTTATTTTGTCATGCTACACACGAATATCTAAAAAAAATGAAGTAGGAATAACGGTTTTCGAGATATTGCCACTTGATTTTTACTCCACTCTAGAAATTTAAAAAAAAATTATCCTAAATTTTTTGTACGAGGGCGGTGTAATAAGTGGGTGACTTTTCGAACTTCCCTCGTAGTTATATGAAATGCAACACTGCTCCCATCAAGTACCACCTGTTAATAGACTACTGTCAAATTTTGAGCAAAGTTCTGTCATTTACTTTGCGTTTAACAGCTGTTCTAAACATACAACCTCGTGGAATTTTTTAAAAATGGAAAAAAGTGAATTTCGAGTGCTCATTAAACATTATTTTTTGCGAAAAAAACCCGTCAATCAAACCAAGGAAAAGCTTGATATATACTATGGCGACTCTGCACCATCGATTTCAATGGTAAAAAAGTGGTTTACTGACTTTCGTTGTGGTCGCACAAGTACAAATGGCGCTGAACGTTCTGGACGACCAATTGAGGTCAATACACCCGAAAATGTCGAAAAATCTACGATATGGTGTTGGCCGATCGAAGAGTAAAAGTGCGTGAGATTGTTGATGCCATAGGCATTTCATATGGCAGTGTTGTTTCGATTTTAAATGATCAGTTGTGTTTAAGAAAGCAGTCTGCAAGATGGGTGCCGCCTTTGGTCTCAATTGACCATAAACGTAATCGTGTGACAACTTCAAAGGATTGTTTGGAGTTGTTTAACCGCAATTCGAATGAGTTTTTGCCGCGTTTTGTAACTTTGGATGAAACATGGATCCATTAAAACACTCCGGAGACCAAGCAGCAGTCTAAACAATGGGCCAAGTTTGTCGGCCAATAAGGTGATGGCAACAGTTTTTTTTTGGATGCACGCGGCATAATCCATATCGATTACCTTCAAAAGAGAAAAACAATAAACGGAGAATATTATGCCAACTTATTGGACCGATTTAACGAGGATTTAAAAAAAAAAGACCCCATATGGCCAAGAACAAGTGCACACGTGTGCAGTCTCAATGGCAAAAGTCCATGAATTGGGCTACGAATTGGTACCTCATCCGACATATTCTCCGGATTTAGCTAAAAGGAGATTATGTTGAAAAATAATTTTTTTTTTTTTGCAAAAAAAAAACTGTGTTTCATTCAAAAAGTCACGGACTTATTGAGCCGCCCTCGCAGCACATGATTATTGAAGGAATATTTACTTGAACTTTCGATTTTCATTAATTAATGTTTTGATTGTTGAAGTAAAAGGTCCAATAGTTTTGTGGTGAGAAATTTAGGAAAAATCGGATTACCTAACGCATAACGACCTGCGCACAAAGCCTCTGATATATGGAAACAAAATAAAAATTAATTTTAAAAAATATATTTTTTGATTCATCATTTCTAATATAATACATAATTATGATCAAATGAAAACATGTTTTATGTAGTATTTAATAGGGTTGTCAATTAATCGGGTTTTTATTTTGTTCGAATAAACGATCAAACAATTTTTGATCGAATTAATTTTGAAACATTATTCGATTAATAAAACAAATAACAAATAAAAATATTTTTAAAAATACTCAAATATTTACAGTATTTACCCTATAATTTCCAAATGTTAAGAATTTTGGCACCAATTTGAATACTACAACAATACAAATTCTCAAATGCAATCATTTTAGACTAAAGGAAAGCTAAAATATTTCTAATCATCAGACTTGGGCGATTTCAACATGTAATTACATGTAATAAGTATTTGCTTTTTTCAATTACAATTACAAGTAATTGTAATTGAAATGAAGAACTAAAAAAAATTACAGTTGGAAGAAATGCAATTACTAATTACTTGTAATTGTAATTGAAAAATTTTAATTGCAATTACATGTAATTTGTGATTGTAATTAAAGTAAAATAAAATAATTGAACAGACAATTTGCTAAAAAGAGTTAATCTGCTGAAACATTATCGCTGTGGTAGTCACACTATTAACTTAATACTTCAACACTGCTATTAAATCTGATCCGGACACTTATACTTAAAACTCACTTGCAGGTATGTATGTATGCCCGATTAAAAAAAATTAATATGATGCTACAAAGAAATGTATAAAATTTGATATTTCTTTATATCTAATAGAAATACAATTTGATCCGAAAAATTGTGGATCGTTTTGTATATAAATATATTGCTCATTGACTTCAAGACTGTTTGAGTTAATGATGCAGATTTATTAGTTATATCATGCTTCATAATTAATTAATATATTAATATCATGTATACTTTTCGAGATAGAGGATAAAGTGGGTGCAAAGAGTATATACTTCATAGAGAAACTGTGCTACTCACGGGTCTCTCGATAATTAGCGAATTCGCACACAACTCTCACTTAAAGAAAAATACATTAAAACCCCCTATTTATAAAAAAAAACGTGACCAAATAAACAGAGAAAGGTTCGAGCGAGGCAGATATGGATTGAAAACTTTAAACTCGTTTTCTGCAAAATCGTGTTTATTAAGTTATGTCAGTCTTGCAGTAAATGAGCGATATAAAAATATTACATTGAGTTTGATATAATTTGATACGATTCAATCCAGAGAAAAAAATTGTTAAATTGAATACAGGGTCTAAATATTATGGTCTGATCAGTAAAAGCCCAATTTAAATCTAACAATCAAAAATTTTTATGTCAAACTAAAATTTTTGGAGTTTGGTAATTTAAATTGTGATGTTCATCTAAGATATTTTCAATGAAAATTTTCGAGTTGATGTTCAAATTTTGAGTATTATGTTATGGATTTCAAAACATAGTCGTCAATTTTCCACAACTTAACCAATTTTATAATACTCATCGAATCCCAGGGAATTTTTTGACGAAATTTGACAGAAAGCTCAATAAGCTTTTTGTTATTGCGCCGTCTAGCAGTGGCATTCATAATTTAAATTCAAACTTTAACGCATTGAATGTACTTAATGAGTTAAGCTTTTTTTTAAATTATAATTTTTTTTTTATTCTAAAGCAAATATTCATAACTTTTGAGAATTTTTTAAAAACATTTTGAAAAATTATCGTTTTTTTCGCGCACTCCATACAAATAATGAGATTTTTTTATAGTTATAAAATTAGAAGAAAATTCGAAATACTTTGCAATTATATGTTGATTTTTCATACTGAAAATAAAAATTCAAAACTTCATCTCGTTTGGTGCGTGAACTTTTTAACGATCTCGAAAAGGCACTATATTATTACTTAGTAATTTGTCATGTTCTATACTGCTGTGAGATGAAGAATTTGATATTTGCAAAAAATTATAAATGTTATAACCCTAATGTACAGCCATAAACAAAAAGTTGGTAGTGTCACGAAAAATGTCACGAAAAATGTAAACTTGGTGAATTTGGTGATCGTCTTTTTCGTTTTTGTTGAAATTAGTAACGGAATGATTCAAATGATCGAGGAATGTCGATTTTCATTAAACAATGAAAATCGAAAATAGTTGCACTTATGTCTTTTTTGGCGGATACGGCTCGTTATATACTTCATATCTATCTACACCCTCTTCTCCTCTACTCCATATTATACAATATTAAATACCAAAAAACAGCAGAAACAATAAAACCAGTAAGCAGTAGTAGATACAACTACAACAACTTATGAATGTGGATAAAAAGGTAAAATAATTTTTAAACAAAGAATTTATTAACAAATAAAGTTCATTTCAACAATATGATCTCTCAAACCAAAAAAAAAAAAACAAGATCATATAAACACAACATCAGGTATGTATGAATCGAACCATGAATTGTTCAAAACTATGTGAATCATACAAAGAAAGGCAAAGTGTATTGGCCTCTGTCAAAATATAAGAATATGCTGGAGGGGTAATTGGTAAGTAACTTTAATTATAAATTGCAATATATAAGGCTGAAATCACTTCTTTTTAGGAAAGTTTAAGTACGCTACTGAGCAAACTTAAAAAGCATCTGTATAACCGTTATAAGTGCGATTGCAGTTTTGCCAAGGAGATAACATAAATGTAGTCCCAAACAAAACATCCGATATCCGATTTTTGCAAGAAGTGACGATCTAAGATTTTAATTTTTATCACAAAATTGTTCTGAGACAATCGAAATACATAATCAAGAAAACAACTTTTGGTGTACGAACTTTTGGGTCAAATTATCTTCCGGCAAGGCGTGAAAGTCTGGTGACTCTTTATTGTATTGGTTTATATATGAAACTTAAAATCCACGCGTAAAAATAAAAGGAATGAAAAACTTTGGTAAATTTCAAGCCATTTTTTTAAATTTTCTACTTTTAAATGGCAATAATTTCTATAGATGATGACCTTGCATTTTAAAACTTTACATGCCCTAGTTCCTAGCATAGTCTGAATAGTTTATCTCAATTCAAAAGTCGTGAGAAATAAGAGGCATCTTAAGTCAGTTTCAACCGATGTATAATATTTTTTTGATTACTCATATGATCTATTTAATCGCACCCAGAAAACAGACTCGGTAATAGCAACCGTATTTGTAGCCAATCAATTGGCTCAGTTCTAGCTATTGAATTTTTTGGTAGTTATCACCGAACTTCTGTTGTGGCAATCTAAATTTTATTGTCGTGTAAAAATATCTGTTGTATAAATCGATAGATTATTATCACAACCGGAAAATTCTGTCGCAGTAACCAAATCATTCGATTGGCAACAAATATTGTTGCCATGACCGATTCTGTTTTCTGGGTGCGAATTTCTTGTCAACAAAAATTAAATTAAATAAAAGGTTTGGTTGCAGAAACCGAATTGTTTGTAGGCCGCAATCAAATATTTTCCTTATTTACAAAAATTAACTCAATTAAAATTATGTTGTTTTAACCGAGTTTCTGTTGCCACAACTAAATTAATCGTGTTGGGTATAACTACACCGTTACGTCGGCAAACAATTTGGTTGTTACAATGAATCTATTTTATTTAGAAATGTTGAGGTTAAGAAGAAGAATAAACGTTTTTCTCTAAAAATTAAAAACACTATTAATTTTAAAATCAGTCTAGTCTAGTTTCTGTGTTTTTTTTATGGACAGGCGTCATCAGTGATTTTCCATTTAAATAGTATTATTATTTGTGTTGTATAATTATCAGATTGTCTCTATATGATAAATTTTTTCAACAACCTGCGGCTGTAAGAATCAAACCTGCGCTCTTCTTACATTACAAACGTAACAATAAAAAGTCATGACCGCTAAGCGATCACACCCAAGTATGACCTCGAATGTAATGCAGCCAGTGTTGCTAGTGGGTTTTTTAAGAAATACCTACACTAAGCAATAAAAATCACTTTTCTCCCTACATTATCGAATTTTTTCCCCTACAAAGATCGCTACAAAATTTTTTATAAACTGAATATGCTTTGAAATTTTCTTACTTTCGACGACAACTACAATTATTTTCAAGAATTAATATCCAAATGCTACTATCGAAAATTTGTTCGAAAATTATATGAAAATAGAAATTTTTTAAATTTTCCAAAATATTTTTTAGAATAGATTTAAAATTGTCAATATTTGCCAAAACAAAAATAATACCACCCATCAAAAATTGTATTGCTTTTCGTCGGTGAAATTTAACATTAGTTTTACATTAGTTTTTCCAAAGGATAACTTCCTAAATAACTTCCAAAGAGTATGTTTGTTAAAAAACAACCTATTAACAATCTATTAAAATGTCAAATTATAAGAAACTAATATTTTCTACGGAAATATTGTCTCTGAAAATATAATCATTTTACAAAAAATGTAGAAATATCTATTAAAATGGCTTTTCTACGGAAATATTGTCTTTCAAAATATAATAATTTTACAAAAAAAAAAGTTAGAAATTCCTGTTTTTGAAAAGATTTGCATTATTTGGAAACAGCACCTACATTTTGACTAATTTGAAATACCTGGCAACACTGAATGCTTCTGGCAAACACTGAATGCAGCTAAATTGCAGTTTTCTTTTCTATTAGCTTTCCTATTAGCTTTTCTGTTATTGTATATTATACTCAGAAGTGACAACACTAACAACACAAATATTTTTAGATTTTTGTTTATTTTTCCAATCTTCTCCGTCTCTATTTCACAACGTCTCCAGATTGACGTATGGTTTTGACGTTCTATTTTCTATTTGTATAAATTTCTTTAAAACAAACACGAAAAAACTCACTGCTTTTTTATCCTCTCTATCACACATTCCAATTGCATTGAGATATTAGGACACCCCTAGAAATATTTTCCTTGAAATTAGTAAATTATCAATTAGCCCACGTATGAAGAATGTAAATTGTGCGGAAGTTTTGCTACCAACAAACTCTTAAAAATATATTTCATTTGTAAACTTAAAACATGTTTGAATCAAACATGTTTGATATGCTGGATCGTGTCATGCAAACAACATGTAGCAAATGCATGATATAAAACTTTCAGTTTCACATGTCCAAAACACTGCGATCATTTTTCAGTTCTTTAAAAACATTGCGTGTAAATGGACGTTAAAATCTAAAAGCGCCAAAAGCGAATTTTGTGGCTTAAAACGAAAATAAAAAAACGAGAAGATTTTTATTTTTTGATAAAATTATAACAAATAAAAAAATCTTAGTGGTTTTGTAACAGAAAAAATAAAAAAAAAAAAAAAAATAACGATTTTTTGTTTAAAAATAACAATTTAAACTTAAATGAAAAGAAGAATTAATAAAAACTTTTAAAAAAAATTATCGAAAATTTTTAAGTATTAACCTAAAAAATCTTAACACGGAAATACATTTTTAAACGATAACTTAAAAAGAAGAGTCCCTAAATTGTCTGTGTAAATTTAACGGAGTTTATCGTTGGTTCTTTAAAATTTCCTTAATCGAGTGCATGTGTTTTAAGTTTTAATTATTTCCGACATAATTACATATTTTGATACCCATTTAACATTTTTTTTTTTCAACCTAAAAGTGGCCATTACACTTTAATTGCAATTTGAGTTTATAATTTTGCATATTGGAGTAAAGTATCGTTTGCAATTGTGAATTTGAATTTCTTTTCGAATTTAATTTTTTTTTGGTGGTTTAAAGGAAATTATTTGCATTGCCCTTACTCGCCTCGGTGACTGTTTAATATCATCAAGTGAAAATTGTAAGTATTTAAAAAATAAGAAATTTTTTATGTGATTTTTTTTTTATTTCGGGTTGCGAGTTTATTTTTTGTACTGTATGTTTAAAATGTGTAGGAACTTTTGTAAAAATGTGATACGATACATGCAGAGTTTAATGTATTTTGGGGAAAAGGAAAAAAATCGTGGGAAAGTTTGGTTTTTGTCAAAAATGTTTTATAAATTGAAATTAAGTTATAAAAACTTAATGTTATTTAATGTAATTTAGATTCTTGATTTCAGTTAACCCGATTTTAGACAGAGTGATATCTCGCGCAGATTTCACATGGCACAAAAATCGGTACATTTTTGAAAGGCACATTGTTTTCTTTTTATTCTGTGATATCGTTGAAACCGAACGATATCGCTGAAATCTGCATAAATGTTAGTGGAGACAAAATTAATGATTTCGTATTTTTAGCGGCCCAATTACTAAACATTTTTGCTTAAACTACTAAAAATTAGTTGAAAGTGATGTTGCAGAAAAATCTGCTAAAATTAACAGATTTGTTTTTGATAATATTAGCAAATAATAGCAAAAATAAATCTATGGAATCTACAAATATTATAAAAAAATATATTATACTACACTCAGTAAAAAAAGTTAGTAAAGTCTTCAAAAAATTTTCTGGAGTATCTCTATCCCGAGATTTGTACATTTTGCTATAAAAACACGGCTAAAAAGGCCTTCTTTCAACTTAAATTTTAACCCCTTAATGGTCACCTAGAATGATGATTTATGGATTAATCTGCTAACGCGTCTCCCGGAGAAGAAGTAGCTCCCATAATCTTGGAGAGATTCCTTCTGCTTTCTGAATTTCAAAATTTGACCCTACGGGTCAAAAGTCGGGACATCAGAATTCGTTTTAGAGGTATGGTTCCTTCGGCAAAGTTTCTTATTTTGACCCCTAGAAAACGATTTTACTTGTACGTTGAGAGATTTTTTTGCCTCCCTACAAATCGACCCGCCCTACTATATATACTACATATGGTATAAATTATTAGCATGAGTTCATATATAATTTTATATTGCTGAATACAATGGTATGTATAATAACATATAGTATTGTATTCTAATTTTGTTTACATCGAATCTGATAATTTTCTGTTATTTTTGTATTTTTCGTTGATATTTCAAATGCTTGCATGAGGGTGCTATTTTATATTTATATAGATATTTATACGGACATAATTATATAAATTCATATATAAAATTAAATTCGTCGCAAAATTTTAATATGATGTCATATGTAGTTGCGTCTTATCGCATTTCGCTTAATATGTAATTGTATATAGCATTTAGAATACGCCCAAACTAATCCAATTAATAATAACTATGACTATAGACTATGCAAAACACAAAATATAATATATTTAAATATATCATTTTTAAAAAAACATAATTTAATTTTGGATAAAATTGTATATTACCCCATGTAGAGTCACACTAGAAAATTTGTCAATCAAATTATGGATATAAATATGTATATTAGAGCGACTCTCTGAAAAAAGTTAAAAAAGTGCCCCTTTGAAAATGTGAATTAGTTTGTTTTATGACTATCCCCAAAATATTTTTGGTCCAGAGACCGCCGTTCATGAGCTGGACCGTCTTTAAAAAAGGTCTTTTTTGATTTTTTTTTGAAAATTTTCTACTTTAACCCACTACACTATACAAGTTATGCACATCATATTAAAGTTTTTTTTTTTAAGACTCGTCTAACGACGTATATGACATGAAGAAGCATGCACTATATACACGCGGAAATCAGTGAAATGTAACTTTTTTAAGGTTTTTGCTTAAAAATATAATAATTTTGCTGTCACATCAATATATTTTAATCACTATTTGACATAAAAGAAGTTATAAAAAACTCTTTTTTTTGACTATTTGTTTTAGGTCGCGATTTACCAAAATTTGGCGGATGTTTTTAGTATGGGCAATATGGGTATCAAAATTTTTCTTTCGCGAAGACTCGTCCAACGGGGTATAAGACATTAGTGAGCATGAACTTTAACTGTTTTTTTTTTTGCAGATTTTTGAATAAAAATATAATAATTTTGCAATCACATCAATATATTTTAATCACTTTTTAGCATCATATTAATTTTTTTAATCGTGTTATAAAAAGTCGAAAGTTTCTGCATGCACTAGGTTTATAACTTTTGACTTTTTTTTTTTTGCAATTATCAACTTTTAGCTACCCTAGCCGTATATTAGTCCATTACGCAATTTTATTTTTCGCGGTTTTCAAAAAAGTTTCCGCATAATCCTTTTTTTTTGTTTTATTAAACTAAAAACTAATATATATATAGCAAACATTTTAACGTAATTAGAAAATAATAAAGGATACACACGTTTTAAAATTTTACGTGTTTCGCGGATTTTGATAAAAAATATTTCGCGATATAGACATCAAAATTCGCAAAATAACGAACACAATAAGTAAAAAATTATTTAAAATATGTTGTGCAGTATTATATGTCAACTAGTACAACTTTTATGTTAAAAACTTGAAAAAATGCATTTTAAGAAAATGCACTTTATGCGAAAGGTAAATAGGTAAAATTTAGCATAAATAAGCTGTGTGTGCACATATTTTTATAGGTTTCCCCGGGTTACAAAAAAAAATGCATAATCAAAATAAAAAATCGAAAAAACTATGTTTATTAGATAAAAATGTTATATTTTTTATTTGAATTCCCAGCTGAAAAAGATCATATATTATTATATATGGCCCATGTATGAATATATATGAATATATATGGATCCATACATGGAAATGCATGGAAGCATATATGGAAATGTTTGTTATATATGGAAGCATATATTGAACCATAGTTATATGAACAATTGTTGCATATATGTTTTCATATATGGAACCATATATGTAAATGTTTAGCATATATGGAGCCATATATGAGTGTTTTCCATGTATGGTTACATATATGAAAACATATATGAATGTATTATCCATATATACTACCATATATGGAAGCATATATGCATCATTTTCCCATATGTGTGGTTTAATTTATAAATAAATTTATAAATTATAGTTTAATTTTAAAAGATTTTTGTATGAATCTTCTGTTCTATATTATCTTGATGTATACAAATATATTGACAAATAAAACAAAGTATTACATTTTGGTATTATCTTTTAATTTTATTAAAGTTTTGATTAATATTTTTTCAAAAATTTGTATTAAAAGTTTTTACAATATTACAAACGTAATTTCCAACCTGCATTACAGGATGTATACTTTGTATATCTTCAAACTTTATAACACTAAATGTGTTTGTTTCTTTAAAAGGAATGATATGTTTGACTTTAGATTTTAGTTTATTATGAGCAAAATTAGTAGTACCAATCAAATCTATTTTTTGAACAAATAAATAAAATGTGTTGTTGCTTTGTATAAAACAATTAATAATAACATATTCGTCAAAATTATCGCATTTTAATTTTATGGTATAATTGATACTTTTTGTTTCTTTATACAAAGTAGATGTAAAAATTGTATTTTTTGTTGGTAAATCAATTTAACTTGTTGAATTAAACACTATACAAATACTTTGTAAGACATTTTTTAAAAATATTCTTTGTAAATTTTGTTCAATCGAAAACTTCAATTTGAAAAATAATTTTTCTTTTTATAATTGTTCATAACGAATTTTCTTTTTAAAATAAACTGTTTTGTTTTTCTTATAAACTTTTTCTTAAATTAACGGTTTATTTATTTGATTGAGCTGCTCCAACATTTTTAAATCTTGCTCTGTCATAAAAAAATGATTTGTTTGGGTCTGAAGACATAGATTCTAACGTATATTGTTGAAACGAGTTTTGCCAAAAATGTTTATGCTTTCCAAGGACTTCAGCCAATTCAGCAGGGGTGGATGTCATAGAGTCAAGACGTTTTTTTAATGTACTTGCTCCCTGTGCTATTTTTACGTTATTTATAATTTCTTTGTTTAAAAGACGGGTACCGTGGACACTTTTAGCAATTAATCCATTTTGGTCTTCAAATGGAAATGCGTTGATGGAAATGTGTTGATAGATCTATTATCTATTCAGGAATGTGTTGATAGATCTATCATCTATCACATTCCTGAAAGGTCAAATAATAAATTTGAAAACAAAAAAACTTTATAGATTATTTGTTAGGACAATATCCTTATAAAGAAATATAGAGTATGGCCTCGAACTTGAATAATTTTCATTTTCAATGTATATAAAATATACATTTTTTATGTATATATAATAATATATATGTATGTAAGCAATAATTTTGTTAATAAAAACTGAATTTTCAAACAAACAATTGTTTTTATTTTATGAAAATATACGTAAGGAGGAAAATATATGAACATATATGGGTAGGATATATATGGACAAATGTATGGACATATATGGACATATATATCCATATATGTCCATATATCCTCAATTTTCGGATCCAAGCCATATATGGAACTCCATATATGTATATATATGGGTCATATATGAACTTTTTCACCTGGGTTAGTTCAATTCTTCCAATTTTGTTTTTTTACTTCTTATAAAGTAAATTAAAAAATACTGGTAAAGTGTTGATATTTTTCCTTTAAAAGTTATAATTTGGGTAAATTTTCTACACCTTCGACATTGCTATTCTGATTTTCGGTGACGCGAAATGAAACATGTAAGGATGAAGACATTTTTAATTAATAAATACTCATTGCACGAAAAAGCTAATGATCGTGAACTTGAATAATCTTGCTCACATCATAAATTATGATAAAATATAGAAAAATTAACTTTTGGTTAACATATTTTTAAAAATTTAAATGTAAAATGTTAGTTTGTATTGTTTAACATATTAACTGCCTACATTTTGCACAATTAGCACAATATTTTAATTATTTATATTCAAAAGTACTCATTAAAAAGCAAACACACAAAAAATGTTCTCTTAATCCCAATTTGCATTTAAAATTTAAGAAAACACTTAATAGGGCTTGGATTGTTTCTAGTTCTATGCTCGTTGGTGAAATATAAAATAAAATTGAAAGTGATTGTTCTATAAAAAAAAAAATAAGAAACATGTAACAAAGATATGCATTTAAAGCAAAATAACTAAAAATGTGCAATAAAAGTAGGCAATTAAATCAAAATAACTAAAAATATGCAATATAAATATTCATTTAAAGAAAAATATGCAAAAATATGCATTTATATAAAAATATGCAATAACAAATCGATGATCTGTTAATGTAATTCTTTGATTCGCAAAGATATTTTTTTTTACTTGGTTCTCAGACTTAATAAAAAAAAACATGCACTAGCATCAGTGATGCATTTTGAGTTTTTTTTATTTTGGGCCAAATTGACAATTTAAAAGGGCCACAGGGATGATAAAGTTAGTACTATAGTACTTTTTTGGTACTATTTGATCCGGAAGAGTACCATGGTACTCCTTTGACTCTTTTAGTACTCTTTACATATAAATAAAAATGAAAGATTGCAATTAATACTATAATTAATATGCAATTTTATTTATTTTAACTGTGAAAGACGAGATAGAGAAGAATGAGTGTATTTTCTAAAAATCATAACTACATTGTAAATTTTTCAATTTTCCTGAATCAGACTGCGCAATTTCTGGTATTGAACCTTCATCAGTGACCCTGTTTTTTGAATAATGTAATATTTGTTATGTTTTTATTTGTTCGATTGCGGCTATATGAAATTTTTTGTGCAATTACTAGATAAACTGATTTCTAATGCCACATGCACTCGCACCACACGTTAGTAATGCGCTTTAGAGCACTGATCTATCGTCAGGTCGAGTTTTGTTGTGATTTAAACTAGTTTTATTCAATACACGGTGTTTTTGTTCTTGCATACATAATCTCAGAAGTACAACTCCAACTCCAACAACACAGCAGTTCTATTTTTAGAAACTTCAGAGAAACTTCAAGATTCAACATTTAATTCATTTACCCATTCATAAATTAACATTTATCAAATGTATTTATTTGGATCCAATCGTTGTAAATGGAATTGATTAAAGATGATTTTATTTGAGTTCGAGTAAAAAAAAGTGTTCGAAAAGTGAGAAATAAATATCTCAAAAAAGTACAATTGAAAAAAGGCCATTGCCAACATCTTCAAATTTGCATTGTGATTCTAAAATCGAATGAGTAATGAAATAGATTTCCTTGCAAAAAAATGTGAATTTAAGAAATAGTCTGATAATTTTTATAAATTCTGTAACTAAAATCAACTAAATTTTGTTTTTATATACAAATAAATTTCAAAAACGTTAATTTATAATAAAAACTTGTATTTAGTACTATGAGGGTCGAAAAAGTACTATTTTTTATGCTGGTTGGTACTATTTGAAAATCCCATTTATCATCCATGTAGGGCCATATTTTTTAAAAAAATCGATTATTAGATTTTTACTAAAACAAAAATAATATTAATTTGTTAATTAGAGTTCGTCATTTTAATGCTTTTTTAAAAATGCAAGACAACACAATCTGACAATAAAGTTTAACATATTTTATGAATTCTCATAAATTATTTCCGCTCTTGCGAAAATACATTTTTTTTGAATAAAAAATGAATTGCGGCACTTCTTTTAAAAATTTGGACAAATATAAAAAGAATTAAAAATGTTATCGTCCTGCATTCAAAAATTTTAAAACCTGACCTCCTGGTACGAAAATATATGATTTTGAATTCGATTTTTATAAAAAATTAAACAACTCCCTGTTTTTCATTCTCTAAGGAACTAGCATATGCTCTCATTGAATAAAAAATATCAGGCAAACTTTATAAAAGCCTGAACTAAACGGTTTTAAAGTAGTTAGTTCAATTTTGAGCTGTAAGGGCCAAAATAGATAAGAAAGTACCACAGGGCCATCAAGCAGTCAAAAGTGCCACAAATGGCCCACGTTTTGCATCACTGATTTGCATAAACTTCCGCTTCCTGATTATTACGTATGATCAATATTTAAATTTTTATAATAAAATTACTCATACGTTCAGTGTACACTGTACAGTAGAGGTCTGCTCAAATGTATTTGGTAGCCAAATGATTGCTGTGTGTGTTTTTGATATGCATATCAAATGTGTAAAAATATGAGAGCTAGTCATACACGCTCAATCATTTTAAATGAGAGATCAACACAACACCGTTCATGTAAAAGTGAGCCACATACACTAACACTAATTGTGTGTGTGACCCAATTATGGTTCATTCTTTGACAAACTCAAATTCATACATCTTACAATAAAAAAACCTGAGTAAAGTTAAAAATCACAGCAATCATTCGTGTGTTTATTGTCTTTCTACGAATCGACTTGCGCTTCATGCTATGAAGCGTCTTGTGGAGAATTCAGGTTCTATTTTTAACAGAATTTCGCACACGCATGTGCTCAAGGCAAAAAAAAAGAAAATACACTCAAAATATTATTATAGTAACTGACTGTACTTTTGTAATTCGTAATTTATTTTTAAATGATTAAATTAAAATTACATAGTAATATGAATTTTCGATTACAGTTTATATATTTATTTAAAACGTTTTGCTTAAAACAGATTTTTCTAACAAAAAAAAATGATTAAAGCTACGATTCGAAACTAAGTGAATCTATTAACGTTTAAAAATAAGTTTTTTGAGATAAATAAAAAGTTAAAAGATCGCGTTTTAAATAATTTAATTTATTTAAACTACAAACTATTTTGAGTTTACCTTAGTTTTTATTCTGTCTTTACTTATTTAATTATCCATAAGTGAGTGTTTTTGTGTTAATTTGCCTTCTTTATTACAAAAACACTTTATATATATAAATAGATGTCAGCGGACGATTCTGTAGCAGAGGTAGCAAGTGCCGATGCAAGTAGCTTTTTGTCAAACCCAACAATCAAATCAAAAATTAAAAGTAATGAATTTAAAATTCACAACAAAAGAGGCAGAAGCAAGGTTTGGAATGTATTTGGTAAAATAGATAATGCATTCGGCGAAGAAATACCAAAAGTGGTTGCATGTCGGATTTGTAAGAATGTTTATAAATTCAGCAGCTCTGCAACTTCAAATTTAGTACGACACAAATGTTATATTAAATTCAATACCGATAAGGAAATTTCAAAAATAGAAGTAGACGCTTTAACTAAGAAGAAAACTATACAAACTTTAACGGAATGGAGTATTGAAAATTGTAGACCCTTTAAAATTGTAGAAGATTCCGGGTTCGAAAAAGTCGGACAACATCTTATTTCAGTAGGAGCGCAATATTGACCAAATGTTGATTTAAAGAGCCTTTTTCCACATCCAACAACTATTTCACGGAATATAAGCAAAGTGTACACAAGTTACTTCGAAAAAATTAAAACTGAAATAACACCATTTGGCCTAACGGCTGATCTCTAGATTTGGCCTAACGTCTGATCTCTGGACTGATAACTTTTTAAGAAAAACATACATATCTTTAACTGTCCACTATATAAAAGATGCAAAGTTAATAAGTCGACTCTTAGGAATGAGGTCTATGGAAGGCGAAAAATGTACATGTAATTATTTCAATTTGCTAAATAAATCGCTCTGAAATCAAATCGCTTAAAATAATAAAAATTAATTAAAAATTATTTTTAGTATCCTTTTATATTAGACTTTAAAAATGTTTAATTTAAAAAAAAAAAAAAACTGCCCCACCTTATATGATGAGGGTATATATCAGTCTGTTTGTTGAATTGGAGAGCACGGCGCGAAAACGTAATTTAATTCAAATTCAGTTATTGTGAAACGGATAAATTTCTTGATTATTTTATATTAAGTATACAAAAGTAGCCAGTTGTAAAATTGTTTAACTTTTTTACGATTAAATTCAGTAAATATAGTGATTTTTGTCAAATGTGTGACCTAATTAAAACAAAAAACTTAAAAAAAATTAATAAAAATTTCATTTGTTAAAACATATATTTTAAACAACCACTTTTTGCTTCTAAAAAGTTGGTATCACTTTTTAATGCAATATCATTTTACTAATATTTTGTTTTCAATACAATAAAAAAAATTTCGAAAATACAAAACACATATTGTGTTGCTAAAACACAATATGTACATCGCTGTACAAGAGTATTTACTCGTATAAATGAGCATATTTTTTCTTTATAGCTGTATCAAATATTTTTGTAACAACACTCACATAAATAATTGAACGCTTTTCACATAAGGTTATTTCTCACACACAATAAGTTGTGTATGATTCTCAAATCACTTACAGCACACTATTGGCTAGTCTGATATGTGAATTGATGTGTCGTTTAACCACACATATGCAGACCTCTACTGTACAGTGTAAGAGTTGGTAGATCTGACTAAAAAAAATCCAGAAACCGTTTGTATATGATGTTAACTGAGTCTTAATACTCACAAAATTGTGCATAACTGAAAAAAAATGTCCCTCAAATTTTAAAGTCAATGTGCCATTATAGGGTTAATCAACAACTTAAAAAAGTAGTTGTGAAGTAAATTTAAATACCCGCCATATAAACATATTTAGTATTGTTTTCAGTAAATCTACCAATTCATTTAATTTATACCACTTTTTATAAAAAAAAAACATACATGCAGATCTTAACAATAAAATTTTCGTTAAGCCACTAAAAAAATTCAGAAATTTGATATACCCCCAACAGCAATCACCAGCCACCAAATAAAATAAGGTGTGAATAAATTTCTAGGAAAATTTAACAGCATTTAAAAAACAATAATAGGCCGATTATATGTAGAGATCAAAGCATGATATTTAATTCCTTAAAAAAGAAGAAAAAAAAACTTTCGATTTTTTACAAAAAAAAAGTAAAATAAAAATACGTAAAACCAAAATCATTAGGAACAGCTTAACAAAAATTAAAAAAAATTCAAGAATGTCACATAATCTAAGAATATCATGTAGTGTTTTTATAGGTAAATATTTAACAAACAAGTGAGACTAGTTTTTGAATTCATAGTTCCAGAAACTTGTTGTTTTTATAAAAAAAAATAAGTAAGTTTGTAATCTACTTTTTTGAATCTTTTTAAATGCGTGGGTAATAAATGTGCATACTTAAACTAAATTACCACATTGGAACTCTTAAAACACCGGTTAATAGGTTAATATAACAATCATTGACAAAAATCAGGTTTACATATTTTGTATCGCATTACAAATTTTTTACAATCAGGATTTGTTATTATATTGTTTGCAAGTTTTAATTAACACTTTTTCAGTATGCTCTGTTACATGTAGGGCAGAAAGGAGAGCATTCGCCACTTTTTCTTTTTTAAAAGCGATGTCGTTACTCAAGCAACATTTTTTTTTTGAAAAATTATTTTTTATCTAAAGTTTTACACATCTCAACTTTAATTTGTATTTATTTATCTTTATTCCTTATATTTTTTTTTAAGATTTCGAAAGTAACTCAAATCGACTAATTAATATTACGTATACGTCTTTTTAAAGTACAGTAGACTCGCGATAACAAAAACAACGCCTTACGTGAACACCGGCTAGCATGAACATAATTTTGTTTACACGGACTACTCTGTAGCGTGAACACAATAAGAAAGCCATATAACGTGAACAAACGTAAAATTAATGGAACATAGAAAACGTTGTTTTCTTTTGAACATTTTTAAGCAGTCACTACTTTTTTAAAAATTGGGAATCCCCGTAAATGATTGCTTATGAATATACTCTGGCATTTTTTTTTTTTTTTTTTTTGTCGTGAAAAATGTCGCAAAAACTACCAAATTTTTTATCTTTAAAGGAAAAAGTGGGTGTAATAGAAAAAATAAAAAGAGGATCAAGCGTGACTAGCTTAGCAAAGCAAATATGAATTAATGAATATGAATTAATAAAAAAATATATGAATTTGAGTTAAATATATGTCTATTTTATTTTTAAGATGTAAAAAATTACACCTTCGGAAACATGAACAACTTCGCAAACGTGAACACGCTCAGGTTTTAATAGTTCACGTTACCGCTATTCTACTGTACTGCCAATTTTTGCTGTCGAAGCTACCACACCTGCTGGCCTGGCGTATGTACCCCATGACGAGCCGCTCATATCATTTCATTATTTTCTACTCTTTTTCAAATAAATTTTAAAAAAATTCCTGTTCATATTATAAACTAATATCAACGCTTCGACATCTTAAAGGGTATTTTGTTTTAATACACGAAATGAAAAAGTTATCCCAAATATACAACTTCTGAATTATTTTATTTTTTTACAAACCAAAAAACAGAAAATATGTCTATCCTCGACCACGTTTGTAGTACAGGTGTTAAATTTGGTGACATGAAAGATGATCAATAACTGCACAAATTATGGAAAGGAACATTTTAATAACTCTCTTAAATACAGCGAAAATCGTGTTTGACATATGGGCTCCAGTGGCGAAACCTCCCCCTTCTACCCTACTAAAAGTACTTGCATTTACTACTGGGTTACAATGAATATTTTTGTCTGATTAACACATAAAATATTTTATGTACGTGTGGTACATAAATTTTGTGTGAAATAAACTGCGAATGTAATTTAAATTAGTGATTAAAATGCTAATTTTAAAGAAGTTTTATAAAATGCAAATTATGTTTGTGCAGTGCATAAAAATTAAAATATTTATGTATGTGTTATATTTTTTTTTTATAAATAAAAAATGAATAAATTTGTTTTTGTTCTTAATGCAAAATAAGAGGATATTCACGATTTTTCCTTACTAAATTTATCATACAGGTGAACCTCAATTTGCACTACTACCCGTATTTTTTTATTTCTGCAATCAGCAAAGTTCTGAGCCTACTACATGGCGGTTATTTGTGTAGGATTGCGGTTGTAATTATTTTAAACTGCAATTACAGTTTGACATGTCATTACTTTTCGGACTAGCAGTAATGACACCAGCTTACTACCAGTAATGACACACAGATTTACTAATACCTAGTAAATTTTCCCATTATTTTGATACAAAAAATAATGCCTTACTCATTAGTAATTATTTTTATAATTATTTTAAATGATCTCAAAATATTGTGAAATTCTCTTATTAGACTAAATATTTTTTCAACTCTAGTAAGGACATATATAACTACTTATTTGATTTTTTGTGAGTTGGAAGGTAATGACATTTTGTGCAAGCAAGTCATTTATATTTTTATCTATCAAGTATAACATGTTGAGATAGCTCGGATGGTAGAGCGGTGGACTGACAACCTGCTGGCCAGGGATCGCATCCCGTGTTGTCACATTTTATTAAATAACAAATTTTCAATAAAACATTTTTTTTTAAATTTAGTTTTTTTTTTTAATTTATTTTTTTGTTCAGGACTTTACGTCCATTCTGAGATCAGTAGCAGAGCACTCTTCGGCTTCCGTGACCGTTGCTTCCTCTAATCGCAAAAGAATGCTAAGAAGAGAATGGCAAAACAGTAGATCCCCTGCTGCAAAGCAGAGGCTGTCTGAAGCTACTAGAAACCTTAGAAAAGCCCTTCATTTGGAAGAGTATTACATAAATAGCGTATATGTAGAAAGTTTATCGCATAAAAGTTTAGCGAACTATTCACTTCGGAAAGCTACTAAAATTAAACCACCGGTAGAGGGCGAACCACCGCTGAGAAAGCAATGTGGCAATTCTGCACGCAGTGAAGAGGAGAAAGCATACTCATTTGCAGAACATTTAAGAACTGTATTTGAGCCAAACTTGTCAGAAAACCATTTTGCACTCCCAGATCTGCCTCTGCATTTGGATCACAACTTAGGTAATATATAGTTTAACGCCCAAGATGTTGAGACAATTCTACGTACGCAGCTAAGCCCAAAGAAAGCGCCTGGGTATGACTTAGTCACACCAAACATGATAAAAAAACCTACAATTTATAGCGGTTGAAGTTCCAACGAAAATATTTAATGCGATCTTGCAAAAAGGTTACTTTCCGGACATATGGAAAATTTCTCAAATCAGAATGATTTCCAAGCCTGGAAAAGATTTAACTTTAATTTCGTCATACAGACCTATAAGATTACTTCCGTGCCTATCAAAGCTGTTTGAAAAGGTTATTCTTCAGAAGATTCTTCCAATTATCGAAAATGCACACAGTATTCCAGCTCATCAGTTCGGCTATCGTGGAAAGCATTTAACCGTAGAGCAAGTGAACCGCATAACTTGCGAGATTAGGAAAGCCTTTGAGAAAATAAAATATTGCTCTGCCGTTTTTCTGGATATCGCTCAGGTATTCGATAAAGTATGGCACGAGGGTATTTTTTATATAAAATAAAATATCACCTACCAACTATTACACACAAACTTCTAGTCTTACCTTCTAAATCGCTACTTCAGGGTGAAATATAAAGAAACTACAACTTCTGATTATAAAATGAATGCAGGTGTTCCTCAAGGAAGTGTTCTCGGCCCTGTTCTTTATCTCATATTTACGTCAGACTTGTCGATATCTTAGAATGGGGTCTTGTGGCCCTGTCTCGTTAAATGGTGTAATTATCCCACAGTCAGAGAGTGTTACATACCTTGGTATTCACTTCAACAGACGTCTTACATGGCGAAAACACTTAGAAGCCAAGAGGCTTCATATGAAGCTAAAAGCATGCCAATTACATTGGCTAAGTAATAAGCATTCAAAACCAAGCCTTGACTCTAATGTCATCCTGTATAATGGTATTATAAAACCAATATGGACTTATGGTAACCAACTATGGGGTACAGCCAGTATGTCTAATATTGAGCTTATACAGAGGGCACAATCCAAAATTCTGAGAATCATTACGGGAGCTCCGTGGTAAGTCAGAAATATCAACATTCACGAGGACTTAAATATTCCGTTAGTAAGAGAAGAGTTTATGGACATCAGAACGAAATACGTGGAAAAGCTCAGCAACCACCCAAATCCATTGGCGAGAGCCCTTACTCGAACCCAAGCGCACACCAGACTGCAGACGTACAGACTTATCGCCCATTTAGTTTAGAGGCCCGTTCTTCAAAATGGCTCCTAGGGAGTAACTAGTCTTTAAGTTAGTTTTGTAAGATTTATACACTTATTGTTAGGCCAATAATTCAATAATATAGATAATAAAGTATTTAAAAAAAAAAATATGTTTTGTCGATCCTGGTAATCATATAGGTAGCCACATAATATTCTTACGGTGGTTAGTAATGATACGTCATTATTTTGCGCGACATTCCTATATAAAAGAAATGAGATTTGTAATGACAATTGTAAGAACTTGATACTAACAAATATGTACTTATTACCAAATATATGTATGGTAATGCCTTCCTATATTGGGATCATTACTAAACACCTAACGAAAAATTAAAAAAATATGTTGTTACCTATATGCTTACTAGTATGGACACAAATAATTAGTCTCAAAAATAAATTTAAAAAAACCTGAATTTAATGAAAAATATTTGCCTACAAGGGATTCAAACCTGGGAATACAAGTTGTAAATCAAGCGCAGTACCATATGAGTGCTTCTCATTATAACGGCATCGGTCTTTATAGTGAAAAGGTAGTGTTTGCCAACCATGGTTAAAATGCCAACATATTTCTTTTTTATGAAAATGCATTCACTATCAAGATGCATGTGATGTTTTTTTCTTGTATGCATTAAATTTTATTATTCTTCTCAAAAGAATTTAAATCACTTAATTAGTGATCAAAAGATTTTTATTTTTGTTTTTGTTAAATACTTTTAATACACATTTCAGCAAATTAACATAAATACACGCTTTACTCGTAAAATATTTTGTAACTTGTTATCTTATTGAATATTTTCTTAACAAATTTACACACAATTTAATTATTATTATTTTACCGGTTCACGTTTTGATCAATTCTCGATATGGGCAAGGCTGCCAACTATACGACTGAAACAATAGCTAGATTTCATAATTAAAAACGCTAGAAATTGCAAAATTCTCAACACAGCAAAAAGTTTATTATTTGTTTAAAAATCTAAACGTGTTAAATAGTCTTCTACCTTAAAACTATCCAGTTTCCTTTAAAAAGCTTTTAGCTTTTTCCGTTAAAACTATAACATTTAAATATATAGCGTTACACTCAAAAAAACAAGATAGTAGAAAACTTAGTAAAACGTCTTGTAAAGCAAGTATACTATTTTCCGACAATTGTTTTGCTGAAATTATGTTTTCAGCTAAAATTTTAGTTATACTTATTCAGCACTTAACTGTTTTGAACTAATGTTTTACTCATATTTTACTAATTTATTTTGCTATAAAAAAAAACGAGCGGATAAGCACATTAATAGTGTGGACGACAATTAGATTGACAGATATAAGCAGAATGAATTGTAAGACGTATAAAAAAAATCAACCATGGAAGATTTTTGTAACTGGTTTTCATACATAAAACAAAATTGCGGATTAAAACAACTTAAACTTCGTGTTGTCAACTGCTTGTGAAAATAATTGTCTATTAATTCAATAAAAGAAAATATTTGAATTTAATGGAGAATAAATGTGTATTTCTAAACTAAATGTTTATAGAGATTAATAATCCAGTGTTGTAAAATTTCAAACAAATATGCAGACAGGTAGACCAACTAAAGCGAAAGACAAAGACACACATTTTCTGTAGATTTTTATGGTTCTTTTTTTATTTAAAAAAAATGGCTGTTTATGTCATATTTTGCTATTTTTCGTTTTGTTTCTATAATTATCTGTCGCATTTGCGTTCCTTTAAAATATAGCATCATTAAGACAAGCATTGATGTGAGTAGTTGAAAGAAAATTTTGTTTGTGTTATATATAATTATTTCTATTTTTTTAGATATTACATTGATTCATGTCGTCAATGTGGATTTGATTCATGTTGTAACGTATTGTAAATTATTTTTAAAAGAATCACAAAAATATCTTTTATGATTTTCAGCAAATAAATTAACTAAAGTACAAATCTACAAATTTTTTGAGCTTTTTTCAGCCTACTAATAGTCAGCAAAAATTTTATTACTGTTTAGCAAGGGTTTTTTAATTTCTAATCCACTAAGTGTTAGCAAAACTTTTGCTGAATCTACTAATTTTGTTGCTAAAAGTCTGCACGCTGATTTTCAGCAAACGATTTTGCTGACAATTATTTTGCAAGCACCCTGCTAACTTTACTAACTTTTTTTTTTGAGTGTAGAATTGCTATCAAAACTTTGTTTTTAAATTTATTAAATTTTTGTTTTTGCAATTGTAAATTTTATAAAACCGCTGTTGCAATTAAAATATGTTTAAATAATTTCCAGTCAACAAATTTCGGAGCATTTCAGTAATTATGATTCATAGGACTCTAAAATGTGATAATTTTCCAAGCGCTCATAATTTCGGGTCATAAGTGAATCATATTTGACTTTTCCTTATGAGCTTATTGGAACATTTTTGAAAAATTAAAGAAAAATAAATAGCGAAATCTTCTGGCTAGATGCAGTCTAGCGATTTCTTTTTTAAAGCTAGATGGAAAAAAGTCGCTGAATCTAGCCGGAAAATAGCTAAAATGGCAACCGTGGATATGGGTGTACGTACGAGCGAACGCACATTACAGTTGCATGTATTAAAAGCACTTGAGAATTTAAAATGCAGCATCATTTGTTTTCGTTATTTTAATTTTCGATACAATTGAATCAATAGAACAGAAATCAAAATATCAAAAAGTATTTAAATCTGATTAAATATGATAATAGTTAGTGCATCTTAAGATTGAAGATTTGGAGAAAAAAAAAAAGTATTTTACCAACCGCATACAACGGAAATTAAATGTGCATAAATATTGAATCATAGAAAACAACCCAGGCAGAAAAATACAGTCGGCATAGTGTTGGCAGAACGTGGGATTATCAAAAAAATTGGTTGTAATTGTAGCAAAAACACTGATGGCAAAGAATTTTGCTGGTGGTATTGGCAAAACACATTCTTTGCAAACAAAATATTGTTTTCCTTGCATAATATTTGTTGTACCACTGTGGGTCTTACAAAAATAGCAGTGGTTTGCCAGAACTATTTATTTTTTCTGCTACGGTTGGCAATTTCTACTTGGGTAGTTATAATCCACTGTTAAAAATCAACTACCCAACGTAGTAAAGCATTACCATATAAGTCGTTATATAAGTACATATTTCATAATGGCAAGTACTTACAGTTTATACTTGATGGATAAAAACATAACTGACTTGCTTGCACTAAATGCCATTACTTTAAAGCTTACAAAAAATCAAAAATAAGTAGTTATTTATGTAATAAAAATAAAAAAATAATGAGCCTAAATACTAAATACTTTATATTTAAAACAATGATCAAAATAAGTACTTTTTGGTAAGGCATTACTTTTTGTATTGAATTATGGGAAAATTAACTAACCGGGTAAACATTTTAATATGAAATCTAATTAAATTATATCTCATTTGATAAGGTCCCATATATAAGCACATACAAATTGATCCGAAAAATTGGTCAGCTACATGCATCCAATTATATCAAATTAGATATAATAGGTTACAATTTAACATTAAATTATATCTAATTAGATATAAATATATCTGATTTTATAAAATTTTAGCCGATATTAGGTATGCTTTTTGTAACTTGAAGTTGTGCTTAAAAGTATTCGAGTATAAAATTAAAATTTCTTGAACATTTTTTAAATGAAACAACAAAATGATTAAAAATTATCTCTTATAAAATGTATATATTTTTTTATTTGAAATAATATAAAATAAATCACTTGCAAATGATTTCGTTAACTATATATTAATATTGTTATATGTGAAGCCATATGTAATATAGTCTTAACTTGCAGACAACTTAATTTGATATTGAACTTTACCAAAATATGCAAGTGATTGAATATAATGATATATAAAACAATAAGGAATATATTTCCAGTATGACGTCACATATAGTATAATAAAACTTAGCATGGAACCATATATAATCATATCGGTCACTTCTTATATTTGGATTATTATTATATGGCTTATGTAGTTATATATGGAGTAAGATTTGGAGACATATAATAATATCAAGTACCGTATAAAAAATTCTATGAATAAAAATGATCAGATGTATTTGTATATAATGATATTAGCCGTAATGTGACTTTATTCACAGTCATATATGACTTAATCATATTATATATGACTAGATATAACTATTTTTACCCGGGTAGTTATTAGTATATATGTTTTAAAGTAAGGCAGAGAGTAAGCTGGCATTATTAATGGCAGTAGGAAAAATAATGATATGTCATTACCACTCCTACGCTGGATAGCAGATGTACGAAAAACAACCACAAATGCAGTTTAAACAACAGATATATAATTGTTGTGAAACGGTAAAAACTACTGTTTTTATGAGTTATTAATTTTATAAAAACAAATTTCTTTATTTTTTTTAATAAATTACACAATTAGGATACAATATTTTTACTAAATATCGTTTTAGTTATTCACTTTTTTTGACCTTTTTCTAAATCATTCTTACCTTATGTCCTTTTGCGAGGGATATTGATTGGTTTTTTTTCATCGACATGTAGAATTTAGATGAAAATATGAAGGAGAGCTGAAATAAAAATACAATATTTAATAATATTAAATCAAATAAATTTTATTTCTATTATAAAACTAAACAAAAATACATAATAACGAAATGATAACATCAGTTAACGCTTGGCTGTAGTTTTCTGCCAAAGTTTGCAAAACGTTGAATATTTTTATTTTTTGTATTTTGTAAGTACACTTACAAGGAGAGTCCGTTCATGGAATTCCGCCGATTACGATGAAATTTATTTATGTTGAAAAGAATAAAAAAATTAAGATACCCATATTTTTGTAGCTGCCCAATCTCACATTTAGGTGTTAAAAAGTGGGGTCAAATATGACCCCATTTTCTGTTTTTTGTATTTTTTTATATGTCTTCAAAAGAAACTATATACTAATTTGGTATCTACTGAAAAGTATTTGAAATGCATTGTATTTTTGTGGCATTCTAAAAAACATATGCATTTTGGGAGGTTTTGTACTCATATATATTATTCTCTATTAAGTTTTAGTGGACAATTAAAATAATTTATTTGATTTTTTATAATTAGTGCGTTTGTTATTTGTACCACATGTTATACATCGTTTTAAAAGAAATTTCATGAGCTAATTTTAGGTTTGAATAAAAATTTTATTTAACTAAAATAACAACACTATATTTTGAAATATATTCCAAATGATAACTTGATGAAAAAAATTAAATAATAAATACATGAATAAATAATAATAAAATAATAATAAAATAAATAAATAAATAAATAATAAATATATGATGTTGCAGTAATGTATTTTCAAAAATCTGAGGTTTGATACCCTATTGACTACGGTTTGGTCATAGAGTTACCACCCTGTGGCAAAATGTAGTGCTTCAGGAAACTTCGTCTAAATTCAAAACGCGCATGAATATCGAAAAAAGAAAAAATATATGTCCACTAAAACTTAATAGAATATAATATAAGTGGACCTGAACCGATTATATCTTCAAGAACAAAAACCCCAAAATTGTATGTCTTTTTTACAATACCACGAAAGTTGAGCATGCTTGGATACTGGCGATGCGCATTTCAAATACTTATCATTAGATACCAAATTTATATATAGTTACTTTAGAAAAAAAACCCAAAAAAACAGAAAATGGGGTAATTTTGACCCCGCTTATTAACCTCTAAATATGAGATTGGGCAGCTAAAAAAAAACATGGGTCTCTTAATTTTTGATAATTTATAACATATCTAAATTTCATAGCAATCACCGGGAACCCATGAACCTACTTTCCTTGTTAGGACGTTTTTTTAGCGGATTCGGAATAATAAGCAAAAACAAATTTTTGTATCTTTATAATAATATTTTTGAACACAACCATCTTTTTTTAAATTCAATTCAAATAAAATTTAAAGTTTAAGATAAAGTTTTTTTTAAAGACATATTTCTGTTTTGATCCCGTTTTGCAAGCTCTTTGTTAATTTAATAAACGGTAGTAAATTTGCAGAAAACAGAACAGTCAAAACACTTTTTCAATGATACTGGCAAACTAAAAAACCGTTACAGTAGAAGCTTTTTGCTCCGTTCACAATTTCTCTGGGTAACTTAAATATTTCATTTGTATAAGCTGCGAAATTTTCACTTTTATGTGTTTGTTTTCTTTAGCGTTCTTTTAACTTGACTAAAGACATACGAGAAGAAAATTTTCTTTTTATATTCTTCGAATAGAAATTTCTAAACAAGCGCCATATTGTTTTTGTGAGGGAAATAAAGGGTCCGCCATCTAACGTTTTTTTTTTTCAACTAGTGCTTATTTCGTGAATGGTAACACTTAGCTCATGTCTGATTTGACAGATAATTAGTTTTATCCTTCCACTGAACGAATATGGTCCGTATGTTCGTTATCTTGTGAAAAAAAAGTGAAAGAAACTGGCATCCTCATCGATAAACCAAAGCGTGAAAAGCCAAAAAACATTGCGTACACCCGAGAATATTGCTGCTGTGGCAGAAAGTGTGCGTGAAGCGCCATCAACATCAATTCACCGTCGTTCTCAACAATTGAACATTTCGGAGACATCATTGAGACGAATTTTGCATAAAGACCTTGGTATGACGCCATACAAAGTCCGATTGGTTCAGGAGTTCAAAAAAAAAAGTTATTTGGCGGACCCTTACAAGCACTTGAAAATTATTGTGTTTGTAGTTGATTGTTAACAAAGTGAATATAATTAAAATGCAGTAGCTTTTGCCGGTTGTTATAAATAACAACTGGAAATTTTTCCAAGTAAAACATGTGCAGTTAAAATAACTACAACTGCATTACTATACAAGTGAATATCATGTAGTAAATGTATTTAATACTTTCTTGAGTGTATCAATAAGGTTTTCATATTTTACCTTATAACTTTCTAACCTACCGACCGATTTAACAAAATTTTTAATTTAAAACTGCTTTGAAAAATAGCAAAATGCTTTATAATAAACTAGCTTAAAATCCCAAAACCTTCGTTACCGACATTAATTTTAAATTATAAAATTATGCTTCTCACGAAGTTTTGCTTTTAAAAAATTTTTTGCAACCTCTTGTAGTCGATATTTCTATTTCAAGATACAGATATCTACATTAACGACTTTGCATAAGTCATTAAATTTTTTTTTAACTTTGTAGCTTTTAAGTCCCATCTATACCAAGATTTTATCAAAAACCCATCGCCATAAGAAACACTTATTTTAACCCTTTCACTACCCTTGTACACTACAGTGTACACATCTTTGACAAATAATTAAAATATGACCGAATAAAATATTTACTAATTTTTGTGTACAAATATGTTTATTGGGATGTTATCTAAGCTATAAATTTTTTTTGGGGAGGAAAAATACATATGGGTTGTTTCTATTCGCGATATTTCATGCCAATATTTGCTATTTTCGGATTTTGAGAGTTTTATCATTTTGGAGCTTTAATAGCTTCGCTAGAATAATTTTTAGGTAGTTCAAGTAATTTTTTTATTAAAGCAGATACTTCAATGATCATATAAGTTTTTATTTGAAAAAAATTGAGCGATCGGTTGGGTCTCGGCAATAGTTAAAAGTTGTGTACACTGTAGTGTACATTGGTAGTCAACGGTTGTTACTCAATATGTTAAGCATGGCTTCATTTTTTGTATGGAGTTTAAAAGGTAGTTTGTGTTAAAGTACCTGGTACTTGTGTTATTTTTTTGAGAATTCCGCGGTTGTATTTTTTAGTAAAAAGGCATTATTACAGACTAAAACAGATGCGACAGTATGGTTTTATAACACATAATGGGGGACAACAATTTTAGTGAAAGACAGAGCGATTTTCAGCTAGTTTTAACTTAATATAGCAAACACTTTATGACATCTTTTTTTCTTTAGGCGCGTTATATTAGTTTATTATTTCTAGCACAAAAAGTAGAACAAAATGAAAAAATTAAAGTTTTGCAAACGATTATTTGTTTGACATTTGAAACAAGTATCGGGTCTGTTTATTCTGTGTCATTATTTTACTTCCAAAATACAACTTCGCTTGAAAAAATTAAAAAAAATGCCATAACGGCTTCATGGCTCGAATACCGAAAAGATGCAGCCATGGCAGGTGTTCAATCCAAAGACGAAATTGATCTCATGAACTTTAGAATGCAGGTGTGCAATACATTGGTTTTACTAGAAAAACCCTCTGTCAGAAGAGTTGGTCGTCCATCAAATAATCCGTTTTCCGAAGTCAATCAGGATGACAAGAGACGTTTTACGGCTCCTGTAAGAGACATTCGCTTGGATGGAGTTGGTCACTTTCCCATGTTTCATGATTCTACAGCACCAGGAAGTTGCAAACTTCCAAGTTGCACAAAAAGAACGTACATTCAATGCGTAAAATGTAAAGCACACTTATGTATGCAACGTAACAACAACTGTTTCCTTACTTATCACTCACCATAAATTTTGTATTTATATTTTTTTTAACTTTTCGTGAATTAAAATATTCTTTTTGTAATAAATATTTGTAAAAAAATAATAATTTGCTTTTTTTATTTTCAAATTGCATATTGAACAGTAAGTATCAAGTACTATAGAGTAATAGAGCTCTGCAACCGTTGACTACCAATGTATACTGTAGTGTACAAGTTATTTCGGTATAAAGGGGAAGGGGTAAAATTTTTTCTTTAACTTTTTTAGGATATTTTTAGGGTCCCAAAAATAAATCATAAGTCAAAAAAATTATTTTGCCACACACAAAAAGTCGGTAGTGAAAGGGTTAAGTTTCAAGAAACACTTATTTTAAGTTTCAGACTTTTAGCTCAAGGGCAGCACATTAAGGGTAAGAATTCCCTTTTTGTAGCTATTCGTAAAATTTTTAAATATTCCACTCTTTGCGAAAAAACCCACATTCTATATTAAATGTTTATAGCTTGAGCGGTTTGGGGTTAATAATTTAGGGATAGACTTTTCCTTTTCTGACCCCATTTTAGAAGTTTTAAATAATGATCTTATTAATGTATTAGTAAATATATATCTAAGTTTAAGTTTTCTTACTTCGGAGATTTATGTTTGAATTTACGTTCCTGGCGAAAATTTCAAAAAATAATTTATCTGTGAATTAACACATACACGCATATAAAAGAGAAAACGCTATAGGATGGACTTCATGGGCTACCCCCACTTTGTTCGTACATTAGGAATTTCCAAAAAAAAACCGTCTAAGCGGATGTCTAAACTCCGTACAACTATCCCTCGATATATACGTTCTTAACAAATCGTGTTAATTAAATTCAAAATTTTTTGTATGCAAAATCGTGTAAATGTATTTCCCAAAAAAATCTTATCCAAGGAGTTTTATATTTTTGAAAGCGTCATCATGGTAGGAATTTCTTCACACAAAAAAATGCTTTCCCAGTAATTAGGAGCATTCCAACTCAAAAAGTTTATTATCAAAAATTATGCAAGAACTAGTAACATTTTACCAAGTTTTTACTAGTTGCTACCTAATTTGTGAAAAGTTTATGTGAAAAAAACTTTATTATTTTCACGGATTTTTTTTTTTAAATCCAAACGATCTTTAATGGGAAAATTACATTGAATCTAATTGCTTTTGAGAAAAATAATATCCACAGAAACTTAATTAAAAGGTAAACAGTGGTTTTCTTATTTTAATTATTTATATTTAATAATATAATTAAAATATTTCTATTTAAGAATTAATAGAGAAAACGCGCTGCATTAAATTCTTCCCATTTCTTAAAAAAGTTATTAAAAATGTTGTAAGGGCAAGGTTTTTTTTTATCAAAAAGTTTGAATGCAACATAAGTTTCACTTGTATATAGAAAGCGACAACTTTTGCGATAGTCCAATAAAATATTTTCTATTACAGTTAAAAACTTAAGACTTTTCTACCAAAAAAATTTTGATATTAAGAAAACAAAAAATCGTGTTCATCGAGGTAATTCCACATTTCTCGATTTATTCGAACAATAAAAAAATTATTAGAAGTGAAATCGTTTTAAAAATGCATTGTACAAATCGAGGGATAAGTGTTTTAATTATTAGCTTAAGCAGTTTGGTCAGGCCGTAAGAGTGTTACTTTCCCTTTTATGCCCTCCCCAAATTAATTTCTAAAAATCCATCTAAGCGGGCCACCACGTGAAGCGTTGACTTTTTCATATTTGGCCCCCCATCGTAGGAATTTCCAAAAATCCCATCTAAACGGATGTCAACGCATGGTTTGGAAGATATATAAAATTTCAAATTCCTAGCTTTATCGGTTTGACATGGTCGTCAGAAATCCACAAAGTATCACATCAGTGGGTTAGGACATATTCAATGGAATATAAATTTTAAACGTCAAAATTTTAGCCAAATGCTTTTGGGCAGGCTACCAAGAGGAAGATTTTTCAGCATTCACTATATCTTTACCTGTGTCTAATGTCATTAACTTATTAATTAAAAGTGACCGCAACAACGGTTTAATCCAACTCCTACTACAACTATTTAACAAAACAATTAAAAAAACTTTGAAAAATTTACATAATAACAGACTACTAACCCGTTTTTTCTGAAACTTTACAAGTCTATTAAGTTTCTAATAATTATAAAATACGTAGAAGTTGAAATTTCATACACCAACATTAGGGCGTTTCACCGAAAACATTTTTTTTGCATTATCAATATGAATGCTAAGAACCCATAAAATGTTTGAGAATTTGTTCAGATTTTATGAAGGGGAATACAGGGTCGCTGGATTTCATCCAAGAAATTAGATTATAAAACAATAATTTTTTTACTTTAGCTTTGTTTTATCCAAAATTGAATAGGCAGTAACTATTACTACCCCATTATTAACTTAAACACATAAAAAAATAAAAACCCATTCCAATCACGAAAACTACCGATTAAATAACTTGAATTGCGGAAATTCCGCCAACAATTTTCGGTTCAACTAGAAGTTGATAGCTCTTTAATTGAATTATTTTTCAATTGAATTTGATTAAAAAGTGATTAATATTCTATACCCTTTAAAAAAGCAAAAAATAATTGGATAAAGTGTTGTTGCCACACTAAATGGTTTTCTATAGTTTGCATTTTATAATATTGAATTTAAATCGGCATGTAATTCTCATTTCGTTAGCATATTTATTTATAGTGTCCGACCGAACTTATTTTTTTCGGCCGAAGCCGAACTTCGGCCATAATATCAATGTTCGGCCGAAACCGAAGCCGAACTTTTTGTTTTAATAAAAAAAATATAAATTGTTTGTTTAGATCAATAAATTTAAACCAAAAAGTTATTAAACATAAACAAAAATAAAAATTCTTGGGTATATTTTTTTAAAAAATCATATTTGCAAAATAGTTGTACTATTTTAAGCAAAAAAATAAAATATTTGTATTGTACAATATTTTATAGTCAAAGAAAAATATTTGATCGATTTTTAAGTTGATATAGAAAAAAAAAACTTAAAATTAAAAAGTTTGATATTGTAATGACAGAAAAGCAATTTTTCCGCATTCACACCATGTAAATTGCTTCGTCTATCAGAATACAGCTGTCCGGCAGCGCTAAAAAGCTGTGCGCTAGCTACACTAGTTGGTGGGGCTGATAAATATTTTATTGCTACAGCTTTTGTAAATGGACTTGAATTCCAATACTCAAATATATTTATATTTCTGGGACTTGAAGGCTCCGCAACTTCTAAGTCTGTTTCTGTATCATGTCTATCCCAAATTGATGAACCTTTTATTCTCTTTTTACGATTACTTACCACTCGAGATAAATTGCAAAATATAAAAGTATACGTTTATTTAAATTATACTGCATAAATTTTATTATTTGCTTATAAGTCCTGTAGGTATATTTCTTGAAATTTTTTTTTAAACTCTTTTTGCTTTGTTTTATTTTTTTTTTTGGTATTCTATCGTAGTCAACATTGTATTTTTTTTTTGTAGTTTTTTTTTTGTAAATTTTGAAAAGTAAATATTACCACAGTTGTTATTTATTTGTGCTTTTTATTAAATAATCATAAAAAGTTCCGTAGTTCGGCTAAATTCGGCCAAAATTTGGCCGAACACCGAACTTGGAGGAACTTCACTTTTTGGCCGAATTCCGAAGCCGAATACTCGGTCAGACATTATTTATTTATACTTATGTCAACAAATACACACAGAAATTAGTTTTTTTGGATTTTTTTGTTTGCAGAAATTATCCTTTTTGTTAAAAAAAAGTGTATACAGTAGTAACTCGATTCTTGCACATACTTGATACTTGCACACCTCGATTCTTGCAACATAGGAATATTTTTCATTATGCACTCAGTACTTGCGACATCCGAAAATTTTGAACTCTATACTTGCAACATTTTTGTATTATGTATATATATCAGCGATCAATATTTACTTAGAATGGGCGGAGAAAAACAATGCTTTATTAGACGATATTATGATGCTCCAGAGACTAAGAAGCAGTGTAGTACTGAACAAGCGACTTTGTACAAAATAAACAAAAATTTTAAATTTCTTTAATTCCACATAAAATATGTAAATACTGTTATACGAATGCGTTGAACTGAAGTGTTTTGAATTGAAATATTAAACTTAGATTCTAAACAGATGTATGTGCCTTTTATTTTGTATGGGAAATTAATACTCGGTACTTGCGACAACCTCGAAACTTGCACCGAGCCCGGTTTTCATTACGTGCAAGAACCGAGTTTCTACTGTATTTTTTTTTTTAATAATTCTTAATTTTTTTTAATGGTAACTTCAAATCTTACTTCAAATCTTACTTCAAAAATTACATTATCAATTTTATGATAATATTTTAGAATTAATTAATATTTAGATTTAAACCACTGAAATAAAATTATTTAACTTAATAAAGTAATAAACCTAATGAGAATTAATAAAAATTAATTAAAATGAATTTAAAATATTAATTACTAATACATAAACATTTATGAAAAACAACTGCATACATAAATATTACAAAAAACAACAACAATATGTTTTGAGCGATAGTAAACAAAAATGTCAAGCAAGTTCCTAATTTGAGCAAATTGATTCAATTAATTTTTAATTGAAAGCTTATAAAATTTTCAAAAAATCGATTTAATTGAAAAAAGTAGTTAAATATTTTTTTCTGTGAAGGTCGCTTTGACGGCCTTAAAAGTTAATATTCAGAAACTTCCAAATTCACAACTCAATAACTTTAGGAATTGGCATGCTATTTTTGAAATAACTGAGGTTTCCATTTTTCCCCGTTAAACTAATAATTTGAACCCGGAATAATTGCTTTAGTAGATTGGAAGAGTGTGAATTTTTTTTTCATAACCTGATTTTTTCGATAAAATCAATTTTATTGACCTAATACCCCCTATAAACAATCTATAAAAATTCTTAAAAAGATTTTGGGATACAAGCTTAATTATCCGCTTTAAGAGTTTAAAAAACGTTTTTGGTGAATCTCCCTAACTAACATGACAGACTTAAGTCAACTTCAACGGCTGGCATCAGTTGACAAAACGGTAGCATTTTCTTTTTATATTTTTAAAGAGCAAACAAATTTTAGCATTTTTAAATGCCTGTTAACTTATGATAACAAATAACATTTACAATCTTAAGCTCTGTGTATCTTTCACTTCACTCCATAGACTACAACAATATTTCATGTATCCAAACATCATCTATCAATTCCAAAATCAACTGCATACACAGTACATACCGACTGCGTAGAGTAGTTGAGTCAAATGCAGTTTTTCCACTGTAGTTGAATTTTTCACTGGATTTGACATAAAAGTGATGTGGGTGAAATAGTAAAATATTGCATTCACTCCACTGTGTGTGTCTGCAGTTGAGTCACTGCACTATGGTTTCAAAGACAATTTTTCTTGACCAAAATTAAATTTTTCTCACATTCTGTTTTCTTTTCTTTGTTGTTGCTTTCTAATAACATTTTAAGACCCAAGCTCATAATTGTGAGCTTTAATGTATACGCCTAAAACTGAGAATATTTCAAATAGTAATAGATTTAGAGAGATGAAAAAAAGTCCTATATATTTATTAGAGTTCATCATGAAAATTTGAATTTTTGATTTCATCACTTACGGGTTTATCATCAATAAAAAAATTTTGTAATAATTTTTTTTTTTTTAATTTCAACTCCTTCCATAAACGCGCAGTTTCCAAAAACTCGTATTTAGCGGTACTTTTACTACAGAGCCAGAATGGATGTATTTATATGAAATTGGAACGCGACATTCGATTCAACGCCAAAAAGTTTTAAAATAAAACGTTTTTCCCAGTTTTTAAAGTGCACCGTTTAGGCAATAGAGTAGACTGAAAACACTGTTTTTTTTAAAAATTTTTAATTGTTTTAATCACACACAATAAATATGTATTACCAATTGAGAATAATGGAACAACAATTTTCGTTATATCGCGAATCGCTAAAAAGTTATTAAGGTATCAATTTTGTAGAAAATAAAAAAAAAATATTTTTTAACATGCACAATGAAAAGGTATTTATGTAGATCTACAAAAAATGTTACAAATATTTTCGATATATCGCGGCCCCTTTTTAGACTATGAAATTTTATGAAAAAATTGTTAATATTATTAAAATTTCTTGGATATAATGAAATTCTTCATCGAATCTAAGAAAAAAATTCTATGAAACTGTTTCATTAATATCATTAAGGGTATGCTTTATTTATGATTTGAAGTATTAAATTCTTTCAATGTGTAATACTTTTTAAACTATTTCACGTTAAAACTGAAAAATCAGGCACATTTTGCATGTGAATTGAGTCGAACTAAAGATGAAGTTTAAAAGCAAATCTAGGAAAAGAATACAAAAAAGCTTTTAATAATATTTAATTTGAAAAAAAAACTCAATGTTAATACAAATTTAATATTAAAAAAAGTGTAAAAAAGTTGACGTAATGAAAAAAAAAAAAATAGTTTCTTGCTTACCAGAAAAAAAATTTGGTAAACAAATTAAAATTTAGATAAGTCTATATATAATATATAGAAAATTGTAGTTATGAGATCAATCAGAAAACATAGATTGAGCAAAAAACAATATTTTCACTTTGTCACATTTTGCAACTTCTTGCAATTTTTTAAGAAAATTCATTTTTTCCACAACAAATTTTCCTTTAAAAATTCCGATTTATTTCAAATTTAAGGCGAAATGCTGCAAAACAATGAGCCTAAAATAAATCGAGAGTTCGGATTATTAGATATCAATATAATAGGCTTGTTTTTTCCTATACCCGTTACGAAATCCCATACAAAATTTGATATTGGGCATGTTAAGTGTTAACACTTTTAATTTATTCAACGTCGATAAGTGTCAGTTGGTAAACAATTATATTAACATTTAAACCGCCCTAAGGTTTTCTGCAAAAAAAATTGTCGTTACCTATTTTAGGCGATATATGCCAAAATAGGTTTAGAGCGAATCTCAATAACTGATAGATAAAGATTAATAAGATTAGGCATAAATTATTCCTGTTAGCAAGAGATAACTACAGTCCAAAAATTACGCTTTTTGTGGTTTTACTTAAGAAAATAAGGCGATTTTCGTTTTTTGAAAAATGCGAAATTGTGTGAAAACGCAGCTAATTTTCAACACATACTGATTAAACGTAAAGCTTTTCGAATGCTACTAAATGTAATCTTTTTGAAAAATTTCATAAAAATCTGTCTAAAAGTTTTCAAGTTAAGACGATGTCCTTAACAGGCATGCTATTAGGATCCTGGTTATTTTTGGACCCAAATTCAAAAATCAAAATTCAAAATTCAAAATTTTTAATGTATGCTGATGATCTCAAAATTATCAAGCCAATTTTTTCTGTAAGGGACGTTTTTGACCTTCAGGAGGACTTGAATAATCTAGTTCATTGGTCAAATTGTAATGGTTTACCCTTTACTATTTCTAAATGTTATAGTATGTCTTTTCATAGACGTCGAAATATTATAATTTCTGATTACAGAATGTTTGGTAATGTATTGTCATCTGTTGATGAAATTTCGGACCTTGGTGTAGTTTTTGATATTAAATTATCATTCACCAGTCATTTAAATTTTATTGTACCAAAAGCTTATTCGCTTTTAGCATTTATTCGACGTAATTTGCATAAATGTTTTGATCACATAACGAAGAAAGTGGTTTATACTTCGTTTGTTAGATCTAGATTGGAATATTCTTCATTTATTTGGAGTCCTAATGCTGCTCTTCATATTGGTCGTATTGAGAAAATTCAAAGAAAGTTTGTCAAGTTTGCCCTACCATGTTTTAACTATCCGAATCATTTTAACATTCCTTCTTTTTCTAGCCCTTCTTACGCAGATAAGTGTGAGTTTATTTCTTTAAAAACTCTGGAAACTCTTCGTATTATTGCTAGTTTAACTTTTTACATGGTATCATTTGTGGTGTTATTGATTCTCCTGAGCTATTAGAGTTAATTTCAATATATGTTCCACCAAGAAGTTTTAGAAATATAAGTAAATTTTTTCATATTGATATACACTTAACTGAATATGTATTAAACGAACCACTAAATAGATCTATGAGATTATTTAATATTTATTGTAATAAGTTAGACATAAGTGTTTCTCACTCCCAATTTAAAATTTTGTTAAATAATTTATTTTAATTATCTTAATTTTATATGTAAGGATATTGTATCCATAGACTTAAATAAATAAATAAACAAATTACACCGCTTTTTAAAAGCTTAAGCTTCAATCGTAATTTGTAAGTATTTACGGTTTCTAGTAAACATAAATATGTTATGATATGATTTTTCAAAATTGTCTTCATTTCAAACAATTAATTTTTTGAAATTTGTCGAAATTCTAACTTTACCGTTTTCTCACTTCCAAACCGTGGCATGAACAAAAAAAAAATAATTTCCAAAATATTTTTTAAATTTGGTTTTCTATCGGAATAGCTTAATTTCTTATTATAAAACACTCATTTGGATAACTTATGGCCAATTTAAAATACCGCATCCGGAGGCGGGCTTGCCGCTTAGAGGGTTAAAAGTGCTGAAAATCGTTTCCATGTTAAGTGTGAGAAACAAAACAAGGATAATATTATTTAAAAAGAATTTCTCCCATAATAATGAATTAATCCCGGTAACAAATTTTCGAGTTTTTAGACGCAGGAGAAAACAAATGCGCTGATGTAAGTGCTTACCTCATATTAAGAACAATCGAGTAATTTTAGTTTAAAAATAAACAAAAAAAAAAAATGATGAGCTTACTATTTTCCCTTACATGGATGCAGGTTGTAAGCAGCTTACCCTCATCCCTTACAACGATGAATGTTGTAATGTAGAAAGTTTCATATCATGAATTAAAAACAATCTGTACCAGTTTTCCCGAAAGATTTCCGATTGTGTTTGGTGTTTTCGAGTCAAGTTATAAAAAATAATTAGTCAGTTAACTGTTTCTGTAGAGCTAGCACGTGGTGCGAAAAAAAAAAATTATTATATTAATATGTCTAAAGTTTTAACAACAACAAGTTAATATCTGTAGAATTTTAGTAAAATAAATTATATAATATTCCTATTATTACTTTTCATCGTAATAATGTGAACATAAGCGCTGAAATCCGCTCTTATTTTACCCAAAATTAATGCTTCCTAGTGTTAATTCGCCATATAAAAATGTTGTCTTACTCCCTTACAAACCTGCTTGCAGGTAAGCAGCGTTTTTTTTACTGGGAATATAACATACAAATAATACGATTTTCATACAAATCCTAAATCAAAATAAAAAATATATTTCTTTTGTTTTGGTCATTTTGACCAAGAAAAGTGGTCTGAGAAACCATAGTGCAGTGTGCAGATAATTTATGAAGACTGTGTCGAGAGCAAGTCATCAACGTTTTTTTTTTTATTTGTTTATACAATATTTTTTAATTTAAATGCAAAAACAAATTGTTTATTATAAGTTTTTTTTTCATATTGTCATACTTTGACTTAAACCTAGTGCTACTGGTTCTTTTTGTTGTCATTGTTGGATTTAATTTTTGTAAATATTTAAACAATTGTTTTTTTTTTTTAACAAAAAACAAATGCAAAAAGAAGTGTTAACATACTACATGAGAATGAACTTTGGTAAACTTAATATAGTGAACTCTAGGGTATTAAAACACCCAGTGTAGAAAAGCATAACCATATAAGTGGTTATATAAGTACATATTAGGTAATGGCAAGTACATACTTGCAATTGTCATTACAAATCTCATTCATTTTATATGGGAATGTCGCACAAAATAATGACATATCATTACTAAACATCTCATAAAAAATATAAAAAAAAAATATGCGATTACCTATATGCTTACAAGTATTTACAAAAATAATGGATCTAAAAATAAATTTTCAAAAACACTGCATTAAATAAAAAAAATAATTTTTTTTTTGAAAAAGTTTTTTTTAATAAAATGTGACAACACGGGATTCGAGCCCCTGACTTCCACGTTGTCAGTCAAGCGCTTTAACATCTGAGCTATCTCGACATTATATACTTGATAGATAAAAACATAAATGACTTGCTTGTACAAAATGTTATTACATTCCAGCTTACAATAAATCAAAAATAAGCAGTTATATATGTACTTACTAAGTTAAAAAATATTGAGTCTAAAATTAAATTTTCCAAACATTTTGAGATTATTACTTTATATTTAAGATAATGATAGAAATAAGTACTTATGTGTAAGGTATTGTTTTTTGTATCAAATTAATGAGAAAATTAACTACCCAGGTATAAATTGCCAACCATACAAAAAAAAAAAAAAATAGTGCTGGCAAACCACTGCTATTTTTGTAACATCCACCGTGTTAAAAATTACCAAAGCTACAACTTATATTGTACACTATTTTGTTTGCAAAAAATGTGTTTTGCCAATGCCACCAGCAAAATTCTTTGCCCATATTGTTTTTACCAATATTAGAACAAATTAGAAGCATTTCTTTTTTTAATATTTTATTAAATTTTATACATTTAATTATGATGTATAAGATTAAGACCGAACTGTATTGCTGCTCTTTAAATGTGTTCTATAAAACATATTTAATAGTGGGGAAAGTAATGACATGTCATTACCGTATAGCATATTATAGCAAATTTTTAGAAATTTTTAGTAAGTTTTTCTGCTATTTTGACAGGTGTACTTCTATTAGTGCTTGACGATAATCTATATATATATTAGAGTTATTCAAAAATAATTTTTTGCTTCTGATCTTTGGATATTATGACTTTTTTAAAGGTTTTTGCATCAATAACAATTATGGCGTACTTTTTTTTTCTAAATTCCATCTCCTTACCCGGCCTCTAGGCGACTGAAAACGCGGATTTTGAGTGACGTTTTTAAAATAACCAAAACTGTTGAAAATTTATAAAATTGCACTTGACTATTCGATTCTACAGGAAAAATCAAGAAGATAGGATTTTTCTTTACGCTTTTCTAATGTACCATGCAGCTATTAGGGTGGTCCAAAAAGTAATTTTTTTTAAAAAATATTTTTTAGATTTTTTTTTTAAACGCTCAATGAATATTTGGCTACCTCTGAGGAAGATGGTACAAAAAATTTTTTTTATCACAACCCGTTAAAAAGTTATTAAGCCCCAAATCATTATTCTTAAATGAAGACACAATAATTTATAGTTTTGTAATTCTTATACAAATTTGATTATTTATTTAAAACAACAATAAATATTAATTCAAATAATTTTTTTCCACCGCAGATAAAGCGAAACCATTTAAATTGTTTTTATTTTTCACTAAACACGAATCATTCAGCCTTGAAATTTTACCAACAAGTTGTTCCGTGTAAATACTTGTTGATTGTATATTTTCAGCTATTTTAATTGCATTCTTAAAACTTTTTTGGGCTGGCCATTCATCGGCCTTAAAAAGCATAAATGAAATATTAATTCCAAAATTAACAAGAGTTTTTAAACTCTGGAGAGTAATATAATGAAACGTTGATTTCCAAAAAACTGAATCAATATATGTTAACTTGTTAGTTGCATCTTCGATATTACTGACCACTTCTTCGCATTCTACGACATCAATAAAATCTTTCTCATATAGTATTTGATCAGTACCATTAATCAACTTTACAATATCTTCCGTGCTTTCTTCCACTGTAACCGTATTGAATATTTTGTTATTATATTCTTCTAAATCGTTTGAAAAAAGACTAACACTTGAATCAATTGTTGAAAGCTGTGTAAACTGATCTTGATTATTATTGCCTAACAGCTTTATACGCAAATTTTCTTTTTCTTCTACAGAAATTCTTTCATCAAAAATTGCAAATATAGAATTTTCTTCACTTACATAATCCATGTGTCTTAATTGAGTTGATTTTGCGCTATTGGCAATCAAGGAAAAATATTTTCCTTCAATTTTGGAGAACTCTTCGAGTTCCATCAAAAAATCCAAATCATTTTTTGGAGCATATATCGTTGACTCGCAAGTAAACCAATACTTTAAATATATTGTTATAAAATATAAAAGCATAGATTCAAATTGTTCCACTAAGGCTTTCGGTATATTGAAATGATCTTTAAAAAGCATAATTTTAAAAATATAAATAACTTTCGAGAGCCATCTGGCATGATGATCTGCTCCACATGATTTTATTTTGTAGCCGGGGTTCGCATTTAAATGTACAAGGGCCAATTCCGCTACTTCTAAGTGATCTGCTCTTCGATGATTAATGTTGGTTTGTGTTACATAAAAATCTACTAAAGTTTGTAGATTTTTCTCAAGAATTGGCTTAGCTGTTTTCGAGTGGATCGCAGGTGTAATCTCCAAATCACGATTTTGGTTGAACCATTTTCGAAATTGACCAAATATAGGAATACCGGCACCAACACTTTTCATCACCACTTCTTTAAATGGATTAGCTACACATAGCTCCTTCTGGTGAAGTCGGCATGGTCGGCGATTTAATTGTTTCTTGATTGACTTTTCAAACAACACTGCTGCACCACCTTTAATACCAGAATTTGCTGCTGTAGTGTCATAAGATAGACCCACAATATTATTGGTAATATTTAAATTATCACATTGTGCCTTTAGTTCAAACGCAATAGATTTTGCTGAACCATCATCTATAAAATTGCACGAAATCAATTTTTGTAGCCCATTTGGGGCAGATACGCTTATCACCAATCTTTCCACCATATTTTTACTATTATCTTCCATTCGTTTACCATCCCAATGCAAAATTAAAAAGTCGGGAAATTGGAATTCTTGAAGTCTTTTTAGTGAATCCTGACGATTTTTATTTCGGTTTCTTAAAATAGTGGGAAATGATATCTTACCTTCTACGTGATTTAGATGTTTAAGCTCTAAGAAAAGGCGAGCCATAGAATTTGATGATATTCCCAGATTGTCCAACAGACCACAAATTTTTGGACTTATAAAGACAAACTTTGAAACTCTTGAATTTGCTTCATTAAGCAACCAATTTGGATCCATACATTCGTTATCAGAATCAACTTGCAGATCATCTTCTTCCATTTTCTTGTCAGCACATACTTTAATAATTGGATTTTTCACTGCTCGCTCAAATTTCTGGGTACAAGGAAAAAAATTAAGGAGCTGGTCACGGAATCTGATAACTTTTTGTTTTTGAACTAATCTTTTTGGTTGAAAATTTTTTTTAGCACTGAGAAAGTCTTCATTAAGTTTTAATATTTTACTACGAAGGTAATACCGCTGTTTAGGAAAGATATTAAACTTTTCAACATCGGCCTCAATTTCAGCAACAACAGTTGAAGCTATTCCAAAGCAATCTTGACTGCGATTTAGATTACGGACAGTAAGAAACCGGCATAAAACATCTAAATTAGTACACGACCGCACGTCTAAGTATAAAATGGGTAAATATATCAATATGTAATACATATTATGTATATTAAATTTAGAATATAATAGAAATACCTGGAATTCTTCTGATTCGTTTTTCAGTTAATATTAGCAAATCACTCATTTTAGATAACAATTGGGAAATTAAAAATGTTTGTGATTAAAAATTATATACAATGAAAATTTAAATAAAAGTAAAGGAAATGGCTACTATTGCACGAGTTTTTTTTAATTAAAAATAAAAACAATAAATAAAATTTAAAAATTGCAAAACTAAAAATTATGTTTATTCAGTTAAAAATATGTAAAGAAACGCTGCTTTATTTACAATAAAAACTTTAGGCCTTATTAGCTTAAGAAATCAACAATTTAGAAAAGATTTATGGTTGAATATCTTTTTAACGGATTGTGATAAAAAAAACTGTTTGCACCATCTTCCTCAGAGGGAGCCAAACGTTCATTGTGCGTTTAAAAAAAAAATTAAAAAATATTTTTTAAAAAAAATTACTTTTTTGGACCACCCTAATAGCTGTATGGTACAATAGAAAAGCGTAAAGAAAAATCCTATCTACTTGATTTTTCCTGTAGAATCGAATAGTCAAGTGCAATTTTTTAAATTTTCAACAGTTTTGGTTATTTTAAAAACGTCACTCAAAATCCGCGTTTTCAGGCGCCTAGAGGCCGGGTAAGGAGATGGAATTTTCCAAAAATAAAAACGCCATTATTTTATTGATGCAAAAACCTTTAAAAAAGTGATGATATCCCAAAATCAAATTTTTTTGAATAACTCTAATATATATAAAATAGAATGTGTGTTTGTTTATTTTTATGTATGTACCTTATAGGAGACCAGACCACTGGACCGATCTTCCTGAAATTTTCACAGTATGTAACTGGAACTCCGGAATGGTCAATAGGATACTTTTTTTTTTGGCCACGCCCACTTTTACGCCCACTATTTCATTATTTGAAATTGTATACACATGATGCTAGATAGAAAGCTAAAATTTTCACCATGTGTTCTTTGGAACATGACAAAATTTCCTGTACTTTTACTTTTTAAAATTTTGCCCAGGAACGTGGTAAAAGGGGGGATAAAAGTGGGAAAAAGTCTCCCCATTAGCGGCCTCACCGAACCCTTTACGATAGATAGCTGAAATTTTCACCATATGTTCATTCGGATATAACCCAACTTTCTGCAGTTTTACTTTTTGGAATTTTGCCTAGGAACGTGGTAAAAAAGGGGATAATAGGGGAAAAAGTCTCCCCCTCAGTGGCCTGACCATACCACTGGACCGATCTTCCTGAAATTTTCACAGTATGTAACTGGAACTCCGGAATGCTCAATAGGATACTTTTTTTTGGCCACGCCCACTTTTACGCCCACTATTTCATTATTTGAAATTGTATACACATGGTGCTTTAGCCTTGGGATAGAAATCTGAAATTTTCACCATGTATCACCATGTATTCTTTGGAACATGATAAAATTTCCTGCACTTTTATTTTTAAAAATTTTGCCCATGAACGTGGTAAAAGGGGGGATAAAAGTGGGAAAAAGTCTCCCCATTAGCGGCCTCACCGAACCCTTTAGGATAGATACCTGAAATTTTCACCATATGTTCATTCGGATATAACCAAACTTTCTGCAATTTTACTTTTTGGAATTTTGCTCAGGAACGTGGTAATAGGGGAAAAAGTCTCTTCCTCAGTGGCCTCACCAAACCCTTTGCGATAGAAAGCTGAAATTTTAACCATGTGTTCTTTCTGATATGTCCCAACTTTGGAAAATTTACTTTTTACAATTTTGATACGTAACGTGGTAAAAAGGGGGATAATAAGGGAAAAAGTCTCCCCTTTACCGGCCCGACCAAACCCTTTGCGATAGAAGGCTGAAATTTTTACCATGTATTCTTTCGGATATGTCCTAACATTCTAAAATTTCACTTTTCCCAATTTTGCTCAGTGAGGTGGTAAAAAGGGGGATAATAAGGGAAAAGTGTTCTTTCGGATATGTCCTAACTTTCTAAAATTTCACTTTTTAGGATTTTGCTCAGGGCGTGATCGGACCAGTGGGCGTGTCAGCTCCCATACAAATTAAATATTTAATATCATATATCTACAGTTCTATAATAGCCAGAGTCTTAGAAATTTGTGCACGTAGTTTATATTATGAATAGTCATGGGAAAATTGGGCGGGATCATACCAGTGGGCGTGGCAGCTCCCATACAAAGTGATTATTTAGCTCATATACAAAATTAATATTAATATTAAATATCTAAGGTTCTATATAAGCTATATAGCCTTCAAATTTTGTACGAGTCCATCAATTACAAATATTAGTAGTCGTACTGAAAATGGGCGGAATGGGATAAATGGGCGTGGTACCAAAAGCAAAAAACAAATAAGCATTAAAATAAATTATCACATTCAAGACTTTTTGCAAGCTTATTTAATAATGTTGTTCAAAAATTGTTTTAGCGTTCCTCATAGTCCTAGAATAAATAAAAAAGGTAAAGAAGTAAACAATAAATTTTATGATATGGTTTTAAGTAACAATTCATGTTTAACAGGTACACTTAACATAAAAAATATATTATTATTTGCGTAAAAGAAATTTCTTGATTTAAAGAATTAATTACAATTAAAATTTGAAGGCAAAACAAAGTTTGCCTGGTCAGCTAGTTATTTATAAAGTATTGAAAAACACTCAAAAAATAAGAAATCTTGTAAAAATTAATTTGACTTAAAAATTTATAAAAAAAACTGCAAAAACGAAAGAATGTTTTTCAAAGCAGGAGCTGTCAAAGCCCGATTTTCAGGTGTTGGTAAATCGTCCGAACTTAGTGCATTGCCAATGTTATTTTTCAAAAAACCGTAGAAATTTCTGAAAACCAAGTGCTGGAAAAACAAAAATTTCAAACGTTGGCAAAGCATTTGTGTTTTGTGCTTTGCCAGCACACTCAAAATATTTTGTAGTTAAAATCAAAGGAATATGTAATTTAAAACTACTAAACATATAGTTAAAAGCTGGTCTACTGACTTTTCTGTTAAATCAAATGTTTTTTCATTTAGTTTTAACTATTAAAATGTTACCTTAAAGTCCGTGAAAATAAAAGATTTTCTTTTATTTTTACTATCAAAAATAAAATACAAATTTTTTGAAAACTCCGTAAAAATAAAGGTTTTTATTTTACTTTAACTATCCAAAATTAACTCCCAAATTAGCAAAAACAACAGTTTTTCTTTTTTGTTTATTATGATTAACTTTTTGGTTTAAATAACGAATTAAACAACTCCAAACAATCCTTTGAAGTTGTCACACGATTACGTTTATGGTCAATTGAGAGCAAACGCGGCACTCATCTTGCAGACAGCTTTCTTAAACCCAACTGATCATATAAAATCGAAACCCCACTGCCATATGTAATGCCTATGGCATCAACATTCTCACGCACTTTTACTCTTCGATCGGCCAACACCATATCGTGGATTTTTTCGACGCGTAGATTAACGTTTATGAAAGCTTCGGAAACGCTGCTTGATATAAAAGATGGTGGGACAACATTAACTGAAAGATCACAGATTTTTTTTGTATGCCACTTTGTTTTGCTTGTATCGTTTGCGATGCATAGATTTTCTTGAAATGACTATGATATTGCTTTTTTCCCGAGTGCACCATGCGCTTATCAACAGCAGGAATCTAACCTTCTAGAGTCGAACTTACACAGAGAAAAATTTTGTTGTTTGCCAAGTGAAATTCGATTACTTTGACTCTAATTCGGTTATTACGTATTTAAGTCGGTTGGTACAACTCAACATTAGTTTCCACAACAAAGCTCGGTTAATTCAACTAAATTTTAGTTGCAACGCCCAAAATATTACGAAATCGAAAGTAAATATCGTTGTACCAACTGAATTTTGGAGTTGTTACCAAAAAAATACACTTTTAAATTCGGTTGGCACTTTATTTCCCTATGTGTGCCGATAAAAGGCTTAATTTGACAAATTTACCAATCAAAAATCGAATATCAGTCTTTAAAACTACAAAACTTTTGTCATCTTATAAGAACATTTAATTTTAATTAGTTACATCTAACACACATTAAAAAAATTAAGAACCGCCTATATGGAATATATCACTAAATCTGGCGCCAAAATGACCGTAATATTTATATGCAAAAATATAATTCTTACTCACTCCACTATCTATACAAGTCATATAATGAACAATATTTATCGCGCTGTGTTTACTGAAACGTAAAGATTGTATATCTTGAAGATACCATGGATATAAAAGACACGCAGTAAATACTACGCACTGTATTGCAGGCCGTCCTTCCGTCCGTCCGACAGACCGACGGAACGGGCAACAGTATCCGTATCATAGAAGTAGTGAAGTGAAGCAAATACACTATAAATTTTCAATGTTTATGCGTTTAGTTGGTAAGTGCCTGACAACACATGTTTAAATTTGAGCACACAAAATATTGAATTAGCCGCATGAATTTGAATTGGTTATAAATATTAGACTTCGCCAGAAAAGTATAAAATTTCCTTTTTTTTTGGGATATCATCACTTTTTTAAAAAAAACTTGCGTTATTCGTTTTTTTTTTTTTAATTCCAACTCCTTCCATATGATCTTGGCTGCCAAAAAACGCTGTTTTAGGGTATCTTTTTGTGCAAAGCAAAAAAATTCACCATTCAAAAGTTTTTCTCCCTATTCTAAAGAGCACCATTTAGGCCTACGGTTCACAAATGGGTGACCGCAGGAGTATTACAGGGGGTCCGCGAAGAGTACCTACAAAATGATTGTTTAAAACAATTAAAAAAAAAAACTTCACAAACATTTTTTGCAATTTAACTAATAATTCAAATTATTAAATTTCTAATGATTCTTTCTAAAATTCTCGTACAGTAAAACTCGTTTAAGACGAACTTGGTTTTGATTAATCATCAGTTATTGCGAAATAATTTGAACCCCCTCACGTTTTGGTATAATTTCAATGTAACATCTCCCAGTGTAGTAACGGTAATGCCAAGTCATAACTTTTCTCACTACCAGTAAAGACACCAGCTTACTCTTTGCATTACTTTAACACGAATAATAAGGACTTACTAATAAGTAGTTAATTTTTAAATTATTTTAATAAGAAAATAATGGGTTAAACATAAGAACTTATTTTTATCATTATTTCAAATATAAAGTAATGATCTACACATTTTTTGGCGATCTATTTTCAGACTCATTACTTTTTGACTTCTAGTAAGTACATATAAACTATTTATTTTTGATTTTTTATAAGCTGGAAAGTAATGAAATTTTTTACATGCACATTCCACTACATTAAAGCTGCTGTTTACCACAGCATTAATGCAGTGGAATTATTGAGGAGAAAGGCTTTTCTTTAATATTCCCGGAAGACGACCAACGAAGTTGTGACGAAATATCGGTAGTTAAAATAAAATAAATTAAAAAACGTAATAACACAAATTATTAATTTTGAATTGAAAACAATCGACCTTAAGTTTTATAAATTTTTATGAAATGTTTCATATTATATATAAAAACTTCTATATAAAATTAAGAATACATTAAATAATATTTAATTTATTTTTCAGAATTTTAAATAATTTCAAATAGTTTTTGAGTTTTAAAAAGTCTAAATGTTGCTTTCTAAATTCCAAATACAAAATAAAAATTTCAATAAAAACCTAAAGTTTATATTCATAAAGTTTATGAATTTTTTATGAAATGATGAAGGTCTATGAAACATTTGTCAGACATTTTAATGAAACTTTTCATAATATTTATGAAAACTTCATAAATATGATGAAATATTGATATTAAACGAATTATGATGAAACTTTTTTCCCTGAGTGTATAAGTGCTTGCCTAAGAAATAGAAGACTCACATTAAAATCAAAGGTCACATCAAAATCAAAGATTTGTTTACTGTCAAAAACTGATGAAACTGTGTCATCCTGGCTATGAAATATTTAATAACAATTATGCAGCATTTCATAGAAAGTTATGAAATTTCTTCATTTCATAAATATGAAGAAGACTGTCATCAATTTGCCCTTTAATAAAATAGCTTCATCATATTTATGAAGTAGTACATTGGACGAAAAAGTTTTTCATCACATTTATAAAGTTTTTCATAAATATGAAAAAGCCCTTTCCCTGAGTGTATGGTAATGCTTTTGTTCACTGGACTGTTAATACGAATTTGTTTAAGATAAACCCGCGGTAAAGATGAACTGTTTTAGACAGCCCCACCAACAAATTTTAATATAGTTTTCCATTTATAATCAGAAATTCCCAAAATGTTTAAAAAACTGCTTTGAACTTTATCAAATTTTACACCAAAAACATACATCAAGACTTTCTCAAATGTATCGAATCTATTTATGCACTCAGAGAAATAAAGTGCCAACCGAATTGAAAAGTGTATATTAATGGTAACAACTTATAAATTCAGTTAGTACAACGATATTTACATTAGCTTTATGAAAATTTCGGGTGTTGCAACTAAAATTCTGATGAATTAGCCGAACTTTGTTGTGAAAACTAATATAAAGTTGTGCCATCTATCTGAAATTCGTAATGACCGAATTCGAGTCGTACTAACCGAATTTCAGTTTGCAAATAGCTTAATTTTTTTCTGTGTGTGAAATAAAATAAACAAATTTCACAATTTAAGAAAAAAATTTATAAAGTTTTTAAGTATTTTGTGGCCAGTAAAAAAAATTGTAAAGAAATTTTACTACAGTAAATACGAAACTCGATTATAACGAATTAATTGTTCTAGCCCTTGGGAGTCCATCATAACCAGATTTTACTGCCTATGGTTTTTGTAATGTTTTTTATTTTTAAAATAAAAAAAATCGTTTTTTTTTTAACTTATATAGTTTTTTTTTATAACACTCAATCAAAAAGCATTCTAAGCTGAGAAAAATGGTAACCCAGTAAAAAGTTATTAAGTTTTCAAAATGTTGTTTGTAGAATTTTTCTTAGCTCAAAAAACTTTTTCATTTGGTTTTAAATTTTTTTTATATTTCCTGCGAAATCGATTGCTTTATCGAAAATTTATATAAGATTTTTCTCAGTCGTGAATACATTTTTATTGTGTGTAATTGGAAAAATTATTTTAAAAGTTGTTGCAAAATGAGAGTTTACCGAAATTTTTTTTTTATATAGTTTTTGACGTAGAATCGAAAGTCGAGTTCAAAATTTAAATAAATACATTTTTTTTTCTCTGTAGAAAAGGGCCCCTAAATAGTAGTTTTTTAGTTTCAAAAAAAAATATTACACCATTTTTTAATTGATGTAAAACCCTTAAGAAAATGCTGATATCCCAAAATCAAATTTTTGTGACGAACTCTAATAAATATGTACAATATTCTCGTACATATTCAAATATTCCATTTGTGGTTTGTTTAGCTAGTGACTGAGTATATTTTGTCTTAATCATTTTGGCAAAAGAAAAAACAAGAGCAAAAAAAAAATTGAAATGTTTATTTTATTGAAATACATACATGTCAATTTGATTGAGGGCAAGTGTGTCAATATAAATAAATATCTGTTAAAGATATTCGTATAAGACACAAGTGAGTTTATGTTACTAAAATAACTTAAAATAATTCATATACGATTTTAATCATTAACGTATATTTATTTATAAAGTATCCGAAATATGTGATCAATCAAATTTTATATCAACATTTTTATATGGCGCTTTCCAAGCCAACTGCCCCGCTACAGGAAAAATTATATCGTATCAAAACAAAAATAAAATTTTTATTTAAAAAAAAATCTTAGAAGTTTTTCTATCGATGCAGAAAGTTTCACCGTAGAACTAGGACTAGGCTATTTTTCAATATTGCTATGTTGAAACTACATAACGTGTTAGGAATTTTCTTATATGTATTATTTATTGGTTATTTGCCTTTTACATAGAAATGTTGAAATATTTATGAAGGACAATATTCAACGACTATTTTCTCCAAAACTAATCCGAGTTACACGATGAAACCTTCTTAAATTTTTAATATAAATTGAGTTTTGTTGTTTACAAAAAATTCGGAACTAGTTCGAATTATTTATTCTTTATTTTATTCTCCATAGGAAATTATTTTGATGAAATCAAATTTCAAAAATTTTCAAAATTCATTTAAATAATTATAAATAATCTACTAATTTAGTGAATAATTAAAAACGCCAACTTTTTATAAAATAATTTAAAAGTTTTTCCAATTTTTCGCCTCTTATATGAGAACAAATAGTATCAGTTTGACAGTGCGGTTATATATTTACTTTTAGCTGGACCATTGACTTAGAAAGACACATATATGAGACGACTCTCTGTGAACGGGAGACCACCAGCATGGTAAACTTTCAGAAATCGAGTCCACAGAAATAATTTTCTTGGATGAGTTTTAAGGAAATTTTCAAATAAACTAATTAAGTTTTCTTCGCAAAGCTACTTTATGAAACGGTTCATAATTTTTATGGAATTATTTTTATTGCATCTTCTAGGCGCATACAATTTTTAACAAATAAAATTAAATTTTTCAAATTCAAGTTGCCTTTTATAGATCTAATGCAAAAAAGAGACTATTAAAAACATGTTAAGAAATGACGGAAACGGCTTGAGAATCATTTTTTGGAGTCCGGTAAACTTGAAAAAAAAAATTAATTCAAAATTGCAGATCAAATATGGTTGTTTTTTTTCGGAAATTGTTTTAATATTGTCCGTGAATAGTGTTTGGATCGGTGTACATATGTCTTCTACTAGAATTTCTAAATTCAAAATGAAGGATCAAATAGGGCGAATCCAATTTGTTGCATGATTTTTTTTTTTAAAAAGGGGTAGGTTTTTTTTTAAAATTATTATTAAAGGTAAAGTCGGATGATTATTTAAAAAATCATCGGATTCGTGTCAAGCATTTCGCCGGAAAGTTTTAGCTATCGCGAAATATCAAATATTTTTTCGAATGTCTTTGAAGTCGCCGAATATGAATTTTAAATCAGATTATTATTCAATTTTCAAATTGGCGGATCCAACATGGTCAGAAAAGTGATCAGTTTTGTTGTAAATTATTTATGGAAATATTTTGAGGTTAGCTAAATATGATTCTGACATTTAAGCAATCCCAAAAACCTATAGAGTAATAAGTTTAAAAAGAATGCTCAAAAAATCATCTGACGTTAAATCCGTCATCTTCAATTTCAAATATCAGATATCAGGTTCGTATTTATCGGCACATAAAGCAATCCGCTAAATAAATTACAACGAAAGCGAACACTTTTCAAAAAAAAAAAAAAATTATCTGACATATTGACGATCCGTCATTTTTATTATTTTAAATCTCATTTCAAATTCGTTTTTAACTTTCCGAGAAAACATTTTATACAAAACCGATAACAAGTTTGTTATAATTTTTATTAAAAATAAAAATTATGTTTTTTTCGACCTTTAATTGTGCAATGAAAATGAAAATTATTCAAATTCGAGGACATACACTATATTTCTTCATTAGGATATTGTCCTAACAAATAATCTATAGAGTTTTTTGTTTTCAAATTTATTATTTGACCCTTTCAGGAATGTGTTGATAGATCTATTTCGGGAATTTTCTAGGTTCCCATCATCAGAACACGTTTTGAAAGCGGTAACAATCCCATGCCAAACATCAAACATTCATATGAACTAGTTTACTCACTACATGAGAACTAATATACATATGAGTTTGAAGTTAAAGATTATAACCATTGATCAAAAAATAAATTGAAAACTTGTTTGATGTGCAAGGTCCACCTCTGGTGGATATTCAATACACGTTTTTTGTTTTTCTCTCCTTTTTATATTTTTTGTTTAGTTTGAAAACAAACCAGAGAAAGTAAACTAGGCGGTACTTTGCCTTTTATACAAGTTTGTTATAATTTTTATTAAAAATAAAATTATATTTTTTCGACTTTTAATTGTGCAATGAAAATGAAAATTATTCAATTATTCAACCTAGAAAATTCCCGAAATAGATCAACACATTCCTGAAAGGATCAAATAATAAATTTGAAAACAAAAAACTCTATAGATTATTTGTTAGGACAATATCCTAATAAAGAAATATAGAGTATGGCCTCGAACTTGAATAACTTTCATTTTCATTGCATAACCGATAACTTTTGAAAAGTATTATCAGCTGTTTCAAACTTAAAAAATCTGACTTTAGGTTCGTATTCAGCGTCCTCCAAAATATTCCGAAGAAATATTTTATACGAATCCGATCACTTTTTAAACAATGGTTCCGCCATATTGAATTTTAAAAATGCAATATAAAATTCATATTCGGCCTCCACCAAAACTTTATTTTTAATAATATAAAATAAAACCGATTACTTTTCAATAACATAATTCTCCATAATGGATCCCAAATTTTTGATTGTGTAAACCTAATGTCAGATTTGTATTACACGATCCGAAAAACTATTAAGTGACAATTTTAAAGAAAATTCCGGAACTTTTTGAAATCATGTGATGTCAAAATCGAATTGAGCGACACCAAAAACGCTGGAACGACAGCGACACTAAAAACCTTGGAATTTGGGTCTTTAACATGTTTTTAGCGGTTCTGAAAGTAGTATCTCAACACACGTCTATATATTGAATAAAACAAAACTACCTTCATATTTCGGTTCTCGATTTCTAAAGCAGAGATATTCAACAAAATTTTAATCCATGATACAACTCCGTATGTCAAGCAGGTTGTCTCATGTTTTAAAACTACCCATATGTATAAAATTTTTTTTTGTCAAAGAGATCGAAAAAGATAAACTCAAATTTCTTTAAAAGATATTACTAACTAGTGTTCGACCGAGTAGACCGGAAAGGAAATGAATTTGGGATATATTCGGTATTTTAAAGCATTGTGGACAAATTTGGCGAATGGAAAAATGTTTATTGGGCAAATTAGATGCGATTTTGAGTGTAAAATTTAAAGAAAAGTTCGTAGGTAAGCAATGAATTCACTGTTCAGCCTCCGAAAGTTTGTTAAATTTAAAATAGTTCGGCAGCCGAACTTTTAACATTATAGCTAAAGTTCGGCTTTTTCCTTAAATTTTATACACAAATCCAAATTAAAATGGCTTAACAGACAAATGTTTCCAATCATTGCCTCTAAATACCAAAAAAACCGTCCAAATATGTTTTTTGTTTGAACTGTTCGGTCAGACGCTAGATACAACCTGAACCCTAACATAAAACAAACTTCAATCTCGAAAAGCGAAATCAAAACTGTTGTCTTAAATCTATTCTAAATAAATTAAATGAAAAATTTCAAAAGTTTAAGAATTCATTTTGTTTGAAGCACTTAACAAATTTTAATTTATTTTTCCAAACAAAGTTGAATGACCCTTTAAAATTGTTTTAAACAAAAAGTAAACTTCCGCAATACTTTAATAAAAATTCGATTATAAAATACACAAAACCCCAATAAGTCATTATTTGAGTTTGTATGACAAGAAAAAAAAAAATATTAAATTAAAACAAATATTGCAAATAAAATTTTTCAATTTAACGGAGCATTTAATTGAACATATGCAGTAGTTGATCCAATACAGTGGAAAACAAATAAAGACAAAGGCTTTGAAAACAATCCTTTGACAAACCTCAAAGCCTCTGGATGTAAAAAAAAGACGCAAATTCATAATGAAAATAAATGCATTTTTACATACGAGTATTAAACCATTCATTGAATAATAATAAATTGCAAAAAGTAAAATAACGATGAAAAATCATTTAAAAAAAAAAAAAAAATAATGCTAAACAAATTGACGAAAGTTGTCATGTAAAACAATTTATTCGACCATAACGTGATTCTCATATTCACTATTGCAAAAATTTGTTGAGATTGAAAGTGAATTGTGATCGTATTATTGGTTTGTTTTAACTTTACAATAAACCTATCAATAAAAGACTTATGAAGTGTCATTAAATGACTTCAAGTCTTTACGAAAATATTGTATTTATTTTAAAATATGTAAATTTGTACATACCGCTCATTTACTAAAAGACTGACATAACTCAAAAACACGATTTTTCAGAAAACGCGTTTAAAGTTTTCAATCCATTCGGACCTTTTTCTTCTTATTTGTTCAAGTTTTTTATCAATATGTTTTTTAATGCATTTTTCTGTTAGTGAGACTTGGGGATGAATTTTCTAATAATCCAGAGATCTGTGAGTAGATCAGTTTCTCTATAAAGTATATACTCTTTGCACCCACTTTATAGAAAAAAATAAAATATATTCTCCACTAACTCGAAAAGTATACATAATATTAATATGAAATCTTTTTACACAACATGAAGCATGATATAACTAATAAATCTGTATCATTAACTCAAACATCGCGTTTTTTGACTTATGACAGTCTTTTAGTAAATGAGCGATATGTGAGAGGCATACATAGTAAAAAATGTTATAAGACTGCTTAAAAAGAAAATGTATAAAAATTAAACCCTTTTAATCAATTTTCATTAAAAAAAATTTCTCGATATTTTAGAGTTGTATTTTGGTCGGACAAAATGTGACTATATCTAGTAAAGTCTTTAATAGTACGTTTTATTTAACCGTTTTTTGCATGAAGTTTTCTGGCCTATTTTCACATATGACGCTTTATTTCTAAACTGTCCCACTTCAAAAAAAAATTTTCTTGAAACGCCCTATAGAATATATGAACTTCATTTAGCAACTTTTTTAATTTTTCAAATAAGTGGGCGAAGTAGGCGGGGTCAAACTTCTAAAAAGTCCCCATTTTGCAGGAAAAGTATGTTAATATTTGAATTTACTGTGTTGAACTGGAACATTGAAAAATGTTGAAATAAATCATTATCGATAGACTTTTCTTTGGGCTATCGACTGGTGACATCTGTTTTTTTTCTGAAATTTTCTAGGAAAAAAGCAAAAAATCGTTATATACCAAAACGAAAACGAAGAGTGTTTTTCTTTGTTTTCAAAATATTTAATTCTAAATTTTTGTCGCACAGTATCGCCAATCATATAACGGAGTGACCAAAAACAGAAGGAGTTGTCGTACGTAAGTGAAATTTGGTACACGAGTATATATTGTTTAAGCATGTGAAAATACAAAGTATTGTCAAAATCGCAGCCAGGACGCGCCTACCTGTCATATATCCTGAAACCTAAATATGCAATAAAAACTACAGATATAATTGGAATCTGACGGAAATTGGTATATTTCTTATGTATGCAGCTAGAATTGTATATTTACAATTTTTTTATATTCCGAGCAAGTTCCAAAATATCCTTGAACTAAAAAGTTACATAAAATATAAAAAAAAAATGTTAATGTGACGAAAATAGGTTTATGCAATAATCAAAATAAGTGTGCTGATTTTTATTAAATTCAAAGTAAGGACACGCTCCTTAATATATCCTGGAAACTAATTTTAAGTTTTTTTTCTATATAAAAGCTTTAAAATATTTATGTCTTATTTTTTATACGTCTTATTTAAGTGTTACATTTATATTTATTATTCTTATTAATACAAACAGTACACAATTTTCATAGCTACACTCAAAAAAATAAGTTAGTACAAAAGTTAGTAAAACGTCTTGTAAATTAGGTATACTATTTTTTAGCAAATTTTTTTGCTAAAATCCTGTTTTCAGCTAAAATTTTTCTTATACTTATTCAGCACTTAACTGTTTTATACTAATGCTTTACTAATATACTAATGTTTTTCTAATTAATTTTGCTAAAAAAAATTGTGCTGATAAGCGCATTAATAGTGTGGACGACAACCAGATTGAAAGATATACGCAGAATGAAGCAGATGTCGCAGCATTATCACCGGCTTGTGAAAATAATTGTCTATTAATAAAATAACAGACAAAAGAAAATATTTAAATTTAATATGTATTTCTATAATAAATGTTAATATCTTTTGCTGAATCTACTAATTTTGTTGCTAAAAATCAGCTCGCTGATTTTCAGCGAAAGATTTTGCTGACATTAGCAATTTTTTTGCTAGCACCCTCCTGACTAAAATTTTGCTGACTCAGCAAAATTTTTTGCTGACTTTACAAACTTTTTTTTTTGAGTGTAATCCTTTTATATATTTGTGCACTTCTACTTTCAGTGTCGAAAAAGTAATAGTAGATTTTCATAAAAATTAAATTTTTTTTGAATTTATAACGAGCTTTTAAGCTCCGTATATTTACAAAAATAAAGCAAATCAAGCATATTAGCTAGGTTGATAATATTATTTCGATCTGGCTAAAGATCTCATCAGATATCAAAGTTTTAGAAAAACTAGATCCTCCAGAATAGGCAGAGCTTTAACACAAAACCTATTAATCATCAATTTTGCTAAATTCTTGTCTTGTTATATACAGAATGTAAGATGTCTTAATTTCCAAGACATATAAAATACTTTTTATTTCCCAAAAGGGTATATAGAAGGTTAGCGTGTTCTTGCATCGAATTGAATGAAATTTTTCTCTCATATTCGCTGCTACATAACAAATATATATACATATTTTCAATTGTTTTGAATAAGTTTTAGGGCTCTTATAAAAAAAAAAACTTTAAAATTAGGTTCCAGGATATCGAGGGTGGGCGTGTCCTTGCTTGGAATTTATTAACAATCACCACACCTATTTTGAAAGAGATGTTGATTATAGAGCAATTCCATATGAAAGCGATCACCTTTTGGACGACCCCTCTCCGATTTTAAAATAAATAGTCTCAATCGATTGCCCAGCAAAAAATAATGTACCTACATATTTTTTTTTTTTATAGTGACTGGTTTAGTGGTGGTGTGCACCACTGTCATGTGACAAAATTGAAGAATTCTTCATAAGGGACCTCATTGTTTAAAAAAAAAAACTACTAAAGCGATCGCAACGAGTGATAGCTCGTTGGAAAGGTATTGAATCAGACTTTAATTGAAAAATACAATTTTCCTAATTTTTCTCAGAAATTTACCTTTTTTCCCATGAAAATTAAATTTTCCCATGAAAATTAAATTTTCCGATTTTCCACAGAATCTCCTAAATTTTCCGGCTAATTTTATTTTTTTTGGATTCCTCATAATTTTTGCTTTAAGAATCAGCAATAAAAAAATGGGCCCCGACTCCTTGTTTGGACAGGAGAAGAGCATTTAAGAGACCACCTTGTTCTCATTGTTTATAATTGAATTATTTTTAATTATTTAACAAGAAAAATTAGGAAAATTTTATTTTTCAATTAAAGCCTGATTCAATACCTTTCCAACGAGCTATCACTCGTTGCGATCGCTTTAGTAGTTTTTTTAAAACAACTTTCAATAAAGTCCCTTATGAAGAATTCTTCAATTTTGTCACATGTCATATGGAATTGCTCTATAGTGACTGGTTTAGTGGTGGTGTGCACCACTGTTGAAGAATTGAAGAATTCTTCATAAGGGACCTCATTGAAACTACTAGAGCGATCGCAACGAGTGATAGCTCGTTGGAAAGGTATTGAATCAGGCTTTAATTGAAAAATAAAATTTTCCTAATTTTTCTTGTTAAATAATTAAAAATAATTCAATTATAAAAAATATAAAAACAATGAGAACAAGGTGGTCTCTTAAATGCTCTTCTCCTGTTGTAGTTTTTTTTTTAAACAACTTTCAATGAGGTCCCTTATGAAGAATTCTTCAATTTTGTCACATGACAGTGGTGCACACCACCACTAAACCAGTCACTATAAAAAAAAAAAAATATGTAGGTACATTATTTTTTGCTGGGCAATCGATTGAGACTATTTATTTTAAAATCGGAGAGGGGTCGTCCAAAAGTTTGCCAATTTTGATCGTTTTCATATGGAATTGCTCTATATATACTTATTTTCGTAACATTAACAACCTTTTTTAGATTTTATGTAATATTTTGTTTCAAGGATATTTTGGAACATGCCGTATCCTTGCTCGAAAATATATAATTTTACGTATAAAATTTTAGCTGCATATATACGAATTATACCAATGTTTGTCACATTCCAAGAATTTCTGTAGCTTTTATTAAATTTTTAGCTTTCAGGATATATGACAGGTAGGCGGATCCTTGCTGCAATTTGGACAAAATTTTATGTTTTTACATGATTAACAATATATATTTGTGTACCAAATTTTACTTACGTACGGTAATTTCTTCTATTTTTGGTCACTCATTATATGATTGACGACACTGTGCGACAAAATTCAAAACTAAATATTTCGAAAACAAAGAGAAACAACACTCTGAAAATTTGCATATCGATTAAAAAATGTACGATCGATCTTTCGTTTGAAAATATATAAAAAATAAACAGGGACATGTTTTGAGATATAAAGTTTTTTTTGTTTTTATTAGAAAATAGTGAATTTTCATTGTTGATCTATAAATTGTGTGTGAGATGTTGGTTAGTTCGGTTAAAGATCATGACTATTTTTTCCATACTAACAGAAAAATTATAATTTTATTTGTGATAATTTACTTTAATTAACAGAAAAAACACTTAGAAAAAAAGAATTTCGGACAAAGTTCTGAAATTAAAAAAAAAAAAAATGATGCCATCAGTCCACAGAAAAGTCTATCGATAAAGATATATTTCACAATTGTTCAACGTTCCAGTTAAGCACAGTAAATTAAAATATTAACATACTTTTCCTCAAAAATGGTCACTTTTTAGAAGTTTGACCCCGGCTACTTGGCCCACATATTCAAAAAATTAAAATAATTGTTACATGAAGTTTTTATATTTTACAGTACAAAACTTATTGTAAGTTTCAAATAAATCCGGTAAACTTTTTTCTGAAATGGGAGAGTTCAGAAATAAACATTACTATATTTAAAATTTAACATCTTTTTTTAAAGTTTTGGAAAAAAAAATTGGTTTTTTTACTTTAAAGTAATTGTTGCTCCGCGTTTAGAGTTTTAATCACATAATTTTGTGTTTTAACTAAAAATTTAGAAAAAATTGTATATATTAGATGGATTGTTTTTTAGGCAGAAAGCTCATATTTTCAAAACCGCATTTAAGCGATCAATTTCGTATATTTTTTAAACTAATTTAAATTAGCCTAAGGAAATTATTTAAGCGGTGAAGGCATTTAAGCGGGACGCAATTAAACGGGATTATTTCCATACCTTTTGATTAAAATATATTTTTGCAAGCACTTTTTGCCCATTAACCGGGGAACGCACTAAAATAGGGCGCATTGAAGCTAAAACTACTGTAATTTAAAAAATGTGTAAAAAAAGCCAACCTGTGATACAAGAGGGTTAAATTTGAATGCATTTTCTTACATCCTTCTTCCATATGTGTAATATGTATGCGATTACCGTATTTAGCTGTTCTTAATTGCTATAATTTCTTATTTTGTAAATTCTGTATGCATATTTTGTATAAATTTTAAATTAAATTTACTGCATTTTTCAATAGTAATTACTCAATATCAAGTGTCACGTAAAAATGTTTTTAATATAAATTATTTTTTGTCTTAATCGCTCGTTTTTTTATTTAATTAACTACAGGCTTAAAAGTATTTATGTGGTAACTTATAATAATGTCGATATATGTTAACTTCTTGTTTTAGACACCCTACACATTAGTTGTTGGCTTTGTAAGTTGTTTATGATGTTTGTTACAACAGTCGATATACGCTTTGGTAATAATTACATTATAAATCATAAATCTGGCTATTTATAATTCAATTCACGGCTACTTACATTTTCTTACTTGTTTAGATAACTTTGCATTTCAAGTCGGTTTGGATCTACCGTAATGCTCCGTCTGTTAATCAATATCTTGTCGAAATCAAGTCATGTTAATTAATTTTAGCATTAATATTGTACTAAGCTAAGTACGCTTATATTTGCATATTAATGTATTAACCCTTTCACTACCTCTGTACACTACAGTGTATACATAAAAAAAAAAATCATTATTCACTGCGTTGCAAAACTATAACCATACATTAATTTCACTAAATTTCGTAGGTTAAAAAAAAGTAGTAGAATTTAACAGACATAAATGTAAAACCAATGGACAATTAATAATAATATTTAACAAAAAATCAACTCATTCATTTTTTATTTTACTATTTATAAAGGAATACCATAATCAATTAGTATTTCATAACTATAAATACACTTAACTTAATATATTAAAATTTACAAAAATTTAAAAAAATATATTTTAAAGTAGCAGTTTTAACAACGCGTGAGGCCTCCTGTTTTTGAATCAACTCGAAAATTTGATAAGACATACTGTCTACCAGTTTCATTCGAAATTCATCCGTTAAAGGCCAATCAGCAATAACTGCTGCTTTTAGATGAAATACACTTTCATATTGGTTTTCTGCGTAAACTCGATAGGTTAATACTCGCCAAATATTCTCAATGAAGTTTTGATATGGAGAACATGTGGGCCATTCCAATACTCTTATATTTTTTTATGAAAGCCATTCCATCGTCTGACAACGTACATGTCCTGCGGCTATTTTCAATATTTCTCTTCGAATACTATAATATGCTCAGAGGAATTCATTCTGCTGCTTGGAAATGTCAAATCAACCATATCGTCGAAACAAAAAGATCCCCAAAACATTAAGGATCCACCTCCAAAATTTATTTTTGAGAAATATCTTGGTTCGTTATGCATGTCTCTTCAATAGCAGTTCAAATTATCCGGACCATCAAGATTAAACTTTTTCTCTTCAGAAAAAAAGCAACTTTAAAATAAATTTTTGTTTAAACAGTCCTACCAATAACAGCGATTAGTGACTTAACATTCTCCAGTAGGTTTGCAAATTACTTTTAGTGATTTCAAGTCGAGTAGTTTTGTAGCGGGGTAATAACCTTGGAGCAGACATTTGCTTTTGGCTAGTAGTTCCCTGGGAATCCTTTAATTTGGATACATATACATTACATTCATCGATTATCTGATTGAGACTCTTCATTGTGTTGCAGGCACAGCTGATTATTTTACGCCGGTCCCGATCAGAAAGTTTTTTTTGGGGCCGTCTGTGTTATTTTTACCATAAGCACTCGGATTATTTGCAAAATTTGTGACAACAACATAGGAACTGTTTATTTTCTAGCAATTTCCCGAAAACTTAAGCCACTTTTTAAATAGGCTGAAATTTTCCTTTATCAAAATCACTTAGATGTTAAACACGAGGTATTTTATTGCAAATTCATTGAAATTGCATAATAAACAAAAAAATTCATTAATTTTTCTATAGTTGCTATTCTTCTTTGTTTACCGTTATATGTAATTATAGTTACACAAACAAAATAATATTACACAATTTTTCTCTTAAATCAATTAAGTGATCTCTTACTCTTCAATAATAAGAGATCAGTAATCACACTCTTAAAAAAGTTAAAAGTTTTAAAAAAATGTTTTTAATATTAGAAAAAAAAGAAAAAATCATTCGTAAATTTAGTTATGCAACGCAGTGTAAGCATAACATGTTTATCAGTGAAATATAGTCGCGATATTAGTTAACAAAGGCGAATTTGTTTAATCGGTCTATATCTCCGAAAAAGGGGCGTTTGGTACATCTCCTAGCTACTGAAAATTGGCAAGTAGCTTCATCTAATAACCAGAACAAAATCACACAAAGCATTTTTGTATACTCGAATTTTTCAATGGTAAAAATTGGCGGAGAAGTTTCAAAAATGCAATTTACGGACCTATTTTTTGGTGGGTACGAGGTGGAGGGGGCATACTTGTAAACCGTTTTCCTTCTAATTTAAGGACCATTAACAAGAATCTGAAGTCCAAATAACAATATATCCACAAACAAAAAGTCGGTAGTGAAAGGGTTAATAATAAATCATGATACGATATTAATTAAAATTTATTATCTTTATTAAACGCATGGGTAAATTAAAGTAGCCAGATTGAAATCAATCTATTATGAGATAATTTTAAAAGATATAAAAAGTTAAATAAAATATACCAACAATGGGAATTATAGTTGTTTTACAACTAAAAAAAAAAAATTTTAAAAAAACATTTCAATAGTTAACCCAGGAAAATTCTTAGAACTTCTTCTAAAATTACTAGTTCCAGAACTACTTCTAGCGTAGTTATATCAGGTTCTTTAATAGCATTCTTAGAACTAGTTCTAGAACTCATGCAAGAGAATTTTATTGAGCAGTTTAACAACACCTTTGGCTCCGTTTTGAGAACTACACCATTTTCACTTTAAATTAAGAAAATCCAAATTTAATTGAGAAAATACAAATTGGAATTGAGAAAGCAAAATAAATTTTGAGAAAATACAAACTGATATTGGGAAAAACAAATTGTTATTAAGAAAGAACAAATTGATGTTGAGAAACGAAACTTAATATTGAGAAATACAAATTCATTTTGAGAAATATAAATTAATGTTAACAAAAACAAATAAAATTGAGAAAAAAGAAATTCATATTTAGAATTAAAAATTTAAATTGAGAAAATACAAATTCATAATTAATATAACAAATTAATATTGAGAAAAAAGAAATTCATATTTAGAATTAAAAATATAAATAGAGAAAATACAAATTGATATTGTGAAAATTAAAATTGATATTTAGAAAAAAAAAAAATTAAAAATAAGAAGTAAAAAAAAAACTTTGACATAAGAAATAAAATTACTCTCCCACAGGCACTCCATTTCTATAGCTCTTTGGTAACGCGTTGTAGAATGTTGGACTGCTCTCACGCAGTCGCCACCTGTTATAATATTTTTGGTTTCAATGAAAATGAAAACAATTCAATGTTGGTTTGGTTTCATCTATAATGCATTCTAAATATACCAAACGGTGCTAGCAAACTCCTGAGGAAACGACGTTTGGTACGTTGAGGTGATCGTTTCCACTTTTTCTGGTCATTAACACCACTCCAGAGGATGAAATTTCACCAATGGGGTGAACATTAGGTCCACGATGCTAATCAGTTTAAATGTTATCTTTCTTACTTTGTTTTAAATTGTAACTGACCAAATAGAAATATATTAAGAAATCCCAATTGATATTGGGAAAATACATAATTTTGGTACCTCAATATTAATTTGAAATTCTCAATATGCTTTCTGCTTTTCTTAATTTAAATTAAGCTTTTCTTGATTTAAATTTTCTCTTCTGAATACTAATTTATATTTTCCCATTTCTAATTTTCAACTCTCAATATCATTTTGTATTTTACCCAAATTTCTATTTATTTCTTAATATCAATTATCATTTTCTCAATGCTAGTTTTTGTTTCTCAAAACTAACTTTGTTTTCTCAATATCAGTTTTCATTATTAAATATCAAATTGTTTATTCTCAATATTAATCTTGATTTCTCAATATCAATTTGCATTTTCTCGATATAATTTAAAATTTCTTATTATTAAATAGTATATTCGAAATATCAATTTGAATTTCTCATTGTATTTATTTATTTTCTCAACTTAAAGTGGAAATGGTGTATTGCTTAAGAACTGGTTGAACATTACTTCTGGAATGATTCAACTAGCCTTAAACTAGTTCCAGAACAACTGCAAAAAAGTTTGAAAAAATGTTAATTTTTTGCAAAATTTTTGAATCTTGTATTAAAAATATCTTACAAGGAAACTACCCAGTGCTGAATCCTCAGATTTAAATGTGGTTGAGTACAAACAACTATTAGATACGTTGTTCATTGAAGGTAAGCAATCGCAAGTTAAGGGTATTAAAAGGGGGTCAAAAATTACAATATTTTTGTATGAAAACATGTTTAAGATTTTATGAATTTGCCATGTTTTGTACCCAGTATTAAAGTACTCGAGAAAGCAAAATTGTTTATACCCATATTGCATATTCTGTCGGCCCAAGGTTGCCACTTATTTAAAATATTTAAAATATGGGTTGTAAAAGCTGTTAGAAAAAAGTAGTGTTAAAGCCGAACGATTACGAACATATACAAAGCCCAGACACCCCTCGATTAAATTAAGTAAGCGCTATTATTTTGCTCCTTTACTGCAAGACTGACATAACTAAAAAACCAATCCATATCTGCCTCGCTCGACCCTTTCACTATTTATTTGATCACGTTTTTTATAAATAGGGATTTTTAATGTATTTTTCTCTTAGTAGGAGTTGTGTGCGAATTCGCTAATTATCGAGAGATCCGTGAGTATCACAGTTTCTCTATGAAGTATATTCAGTTTGCACCCACTTTAAATAAAAAAAAATATTATCCTCCAAATAAAAAAATATATTATCCTCCATCTCGAAAAGTATACATGATATTAATATGAAATTTTTACAAAATATAAAGCATGAATGTGCATCATTAAACAAATTAAATTGACTTATGACAGTCTTGAAGTAAATGAGCGATATGTTAATTATAGCTCAAACCACCAACAACTTCCCATACAAATGGGAACGAATTCGGTTGTCACAACGATTCTGTTCTCTGTATTTAGACTCCATTGTAGCAGAACACGGACTTTCACAACGCAAATCCCAAGAATTGGCTAGATTTTTAAATTCAAACTATCTCTTGGAGCCTGGGAACAAAATTTCTTCATATAGACATCACCAATCAACTCTTCAAAAATGGACACTCATTACAATGCGGATGAGTGGAGACCCTTCATTGCCTGCATTGTAGAACTACACTTAGAATACTATACAGGTAAATACCACTGCAAATGTAGTCAAAAACAAATGAAATTTCACTTAAAGAAAGGACAACTTACATTTCAGTAAATTCATAAACTCATTAATATCATTTGCTTTTCAATGTTCAAAAAATGAATCACATATGTTAGTAAAAAATTAATGTAAAATCACACCACAGCCATTTGATGTGATTTGTTTTTTTAAATGAACTACAAGGCTAGTAAAATATTTAATTTGTTCTACAAATGACTGACATTTATATTAAAAATATAGAAACTGTATTAAAACCCAAACAACTACAAACTTTTAAAGCTGAAGTTCCCTAAGTGTAGAGATGCTCACGCAAGTTTACGAAATAAAATCTTTCCGGAAACAAATAAAATGTTAAAATTAAGATAAATTCTGAATGTTTAAATAAAAATTGTTCTGAATATGAAATTTTGCGACTTATTTTGTATTTTATAAATCCAAAAATATAAAATCTTCAAAAAAAAATTTTGGGAAATCTTTACTAAAAGCAATTGTTAGGAAAAGACCCAAACCACGTGTTTGATTACTAAGAAGACAATAATGTAGCAAAATTGATGATTAATAGGTTTTTTGTTAAAGCTCTGCCTATTATGGAGGCTCTAGCTTTTCTAAAACGTTGAGTTCTGATAAGATCTTTAGCCAGATCGAAATACTAGTATCAACCTAGCTAAAATGTTTTGATTTGCTTTATTTTTGTAAATATACGGAGGTTGAAAGCTCGTTATAAATTCAAAATAACATAAAAATAATCTCAATGTATATAAAAACAAAATACTAATAAAACTACAATAAATAAATGTACACAAAGAGAATTTTGTTAGACGAAATATAATCTTTTCTGATTAAAAAACAATACATTTTGTATGCCGTGATTGACAAAACTCCAATTAGCCACACTAATTGCTGTGTCAACCGTGGCTCAACTCGCTAAGAAGTGATGCTACAAGTCATAGCCTGATGCAAGGTTGTGGGTTTGAAACTCACTACAACACAAAGTAAAAAGTTGTTCATATATAGCAAATTAACAATATAAAATACTTTGTTCAATTCACACATAAAATAACCACTAACGAGTCCTTGGATGGGACGATACTGCGGTAGTCTGTCATATCCTCGTGTCCATTAAAAATTTTCAATAATAATGTTTTCTTCTTCTTATTCCTGTTAAATAAACTCTAAAAAATTCCCCAGTAATTCATAAGAAAAAAAAATGTATTACGATTGTCATTATATGGCGGTTACAAACACTTTACCAAAAGTATTATGAAATTTTTCAGTAAATCAATTAAACTTTATTCCCAAAATAAGCAAAAACCTTATTAAAATTAATGAAATCGTCATAGTTTCTATGAAAACTGATTTTTAATGTAACTTCTTCAGTGAGTGTATGAATTTTTTTATTAGTGATATGATATGTTTCATAAAATTTTAAGAAAATATTAATTTACTTTATGAATATTTTCAACGGACGAATGCAAAAATTCATTAATAGATTCTCTCAGTGTAGCAATTCTTCGTGGGTTGCAATTTGGATACATTAAATTTTTGTGTTTTTCTATGATTGGGGGAAGGCAGATATATAGCGTCGTTATCTCTGATTCCCCACAACATTCGGCCGATAGAAGACTTAGAACTATATTGAGTAGTTTTTTTATGTGAAATATTTAAACAAAATTCAGACCTAATTGTGAATTTTTTTTAAATAAATTTACTACTCAATATACTAGAAAAAGCCATTCAGACGTACATATATCAAAAATATTTTTAAAATTTTCTGTAAAAATGTTGTTTTCTTTGATCATCTTTTGTTTTATTCTTCTTAGTTTAAACGAGCATAAGATCGTTTATTTAATAATTATTTATTTCCAATATTTCGTCTCCACATTGGGTGACTTCTTCAGGAAACTCGTTTAAACTAAGAAGAATTTTCTGTAAAAGTTAGAAAAAACCCCAATCCAAAATTACTCATTTTAAATTTTGACCCCATCTATCTGGCTCACTTTAACAAAAAAAAAAGTTTTTTTTTGTTTTAATATAAAATTTGGTAGAACAATCCAACAACATAACTTTTGTACACATAAATTAAGTTGTCTCTTAACATATTAATTTCACACTAATAAAAAAATTGTCAAAAATCAGCCAACTTCAAGAGGCTATAAAAAATCAATAAGAGCTAACTTTGGAAAACCCTTTGGAGGCTTTGATATACTAATGGTCTACTTTCATTTTACGTTGGACTCATTGGGGAAATGTTTTCTTGTTGCACAGTGTATTATTCAAGCGCAGCATAATATTTTAGAAAACTTTTATCATTAAAAAGCATGTTTATATAATTTTTCGATATTTTTCACATGACATAATTAAATATTTTCGTGAATATTTTTATATAAACATACTCATTATGCGTGTTTAAAATAAGAACCGAAACAATAAAAACTATTTCTATTTGAAAATAAAAATTGTTGTTTCACATGTCAATGTATTATATCATAGTTGAATATCATTGAAATATTTACCAGTATGTTCTGTCACTGTCACAAATAATAAACACCAAAAATTTTGACAAATATATTAATTAAATGGTCTAAGAATGAGACACATGCACAAAATATTATACAAAAATTTAAATATTCCAATGATCATATGTTGAGTTCTCGTAACTTCAAAATGTTTACAATATAAATCAGGTGCGGCTCTAGGAAAATATTTTGGGGAGGGAAATAAGAGTAGTTTTTATTAAACTATTTTAATTTCTGTTACACTTTTCTATTAAAAAATTAATTTGGGGGGGGGGCAGTGCAAATCCCCCTGTAGCCGCACCTGATATAAATTAAGCACATCAAATGATATCTCCATTAGAAGAAGTAGACTTAACTTAAACTGAAATAAAAATGTCATATACGGGCTGTCCCCTTATGACCTTGAATATGTCAAATAGAAGTATTTTCCCTATGGAGACAATATAATAAATAGGCGTAAAAATTACAAAAAAAAAAAAAACATAATTTTAACCTAATTACTCATCATTTTTGGTATAAAAAATATACTTTCTTGCATTACTGAAACTCGTACAATATTAAAAAATAGAGAAACATCAAAATAATGATGACGAAAGTAAATCATACATATGTTTTAATTATTATAGTTTTTTTTTTTTGTTTTTAATTTATAATAAAATTTGAAATAAAGTACATATGATCGCAAGCAGTTTAATGGTTGTAATTAATAATTTATTTATAATGATTTCTTTGAAATTTAAGAGAAATTAACAAAATTTATTTCATGTCTATCTTTTCTTTAAAACAGACAAAATGCGCATGTTGGGTTGGGGCAAAATGGAAAATAATTTCTATTTTTTTTTTTTTAATTTATAAAGAGCTTTTAACCTCTGTATATTTACAGAAATAAAGGAACTCAAACATATTAGCTAGGTTGATACTAGTATTTCGATCTGGCTAAGCCCTCATCAGAAACCGAAATTTTAGAAAATCAAGAGCTTCCAGAATAGGCAGAGCTTTAACAAAAAAAATATATTAATCATCAATTTTGCTCCATTCTTGTGTTTTTAGTAATCAAACACGTGGCTAGGGTCTTTTCCTAACAAGCATCATAACGTTACTAAACTTGGAAGACCAAAACTGTTCTATTTATATAACAAAATTTTAGTTTTTACTCTGGATCTAGCTTGGCCCTAATTTCCAAAAGGGTATATGGAAGGTCGAATGGAATGAAATTTGGCTCACATATTGGCTGCTATATACCAAATATATATTCATTATTTCAATTGTTTTGAATTTGTTGTAGGGCTTTTATAAAAAAAAAACTTTAAAATTAGGTTCCAGGATATATCGAGGGTGGGCGTGTCCTTGCTTTTATTTCCCTGCGGGATATGAAGGATCGATTGTTCCAAAGTGGTAATTCTGTGATATATGAATGGGGAGCACGTCACGAAACTGGTGAAACCAAAATTGTGGTGCACCAAAAAGTGTTACTTTGGGTAAAATGTCCAATCACGTGACTATAGTTATGGTGACAAAACATATACTGGTTGGTACCAGATATATCACGTAACTGGAGAAAAAGTAACATAACATGAAAGTGTACTGAAGCAACTAGGGTCGTTGCAGTTGAAGTTGCTACTGACCATTGAACTGGTTGAAAACAGTTAGCATTGGATAAAAACATGGCAATTAGTACCGAAGAATACAGTTTCTTGACTGCTGCAAAGTAGACACAACACTGAAGTAATTTGTTATGTACCGACTTTGTGACAGTAGAAATGAAGACGTAACACTCCACTGGTTTAAAATAACTGAATACAGAACTGTTTACACAGTGACCAAGTTTGCCAGATATGACGATTTATCGCCAAACGATTGTCGATTTTTCGAGTGAATGGCGATTTTACACATAAAATATCGCTACCAAACTTATTCAAAAACTTGAAACTCTTTACAAGAATATAAATTAAAATTTAAAAATTTCTGCATATTGGTTTCGAAATATTTGGTTTAGATATTTTACAAAAATTTTGGGAACGATTTTTCTTTCTTTGGGAACAACATTAAAACTGAGTCTATATTTTGTTACTCTGCTTTCTAAGTTATACATTTAATTTGTGCTGAATTGTTGCAGCTCATTCTTTTTATAAAGATATTATTGCGAACTGGAATTATAATGTAGAATACAAAATGAAAATGTTCATGTAGTGCTTTTTGGAAGTGTTGGAACATAAAAATTTGTAGAAATTTTTTGATAATACCAATGTTAGCAAATAAAGAAGAAACTTGCAAAAAATCTATATTTTGAACATCCGGACTTCTTGACTAGTTTATGTACTTTTTCAAATTTAAATTGTTATAACGCATTTAATGTTGCAGTTTTTTGTTTGGGTTTAGACAAAGCAAAATCATTTTTGTTGTGCCGTTTTGAAGCTTTTTTGAACAGGTGGTATGACACGCTGTTTTGGATAAGTGACAGTGACTGGTTCCGGACTGGCTATTTATCAACCCGTACATAATATGACACACTCTGAATGAAAAGTGGAATTACTTTTCGCTTGCCCGGCGATATGTACCAATTGGACCATTCATCCAGTTCTTCGATACGTCCACCTACACCAGTCACGTGATAATTTTTCAACCACTGGCTCTGTTGCATATCACATAAATCCTTAAATGGTCATACTTTGACACTATCTACTTCTAAGTTGTCCCGTAGTATATTCATTTCAGTCTGTATGGTGATAGGTTACCTTGGGCAAGTTATTCGATACGCCACACGGTGCTCCACAGGTAGCAAATTGTCACCTCCTATGAAAAGCCCTTGTTAAAAGTACCGGTCACTTTCATATAATAGAACCGAAACTTGGACTGGTTCATACACACAAAGCTCTAGTCACGTGAATATGCCAATGACTGGTCCATTTCCCGTAGGGTTATTAAAAACCACCCCACCTGTATTGAAAGAGATGTTGATTATATATACCTATTTTCGTAACATTAACCACCTTTTTTTTAGATTTCATGTAACATTTTGTTTCAAGGACATTTTGGAGCATGCAAATATATATAATTTTACGTATACAATTTTAGCTGCATATATAAGAAACATACCAATGTTTGTCACATTCCAAGAATTTCTGTAGCTTTTATTAAATTTTTGGATTTCAGGATATATGACATGTAGGCAGGTCCTTGCTGCAATTTGGACAGCATTTTATGTTTTTACATGTTAAAACAATATATATTTGTGTACCAAATTTTACTTACGTACGACAATTTCTTTTATTTTTGGTCACTTGTTATATGATTGACGACACTGTGCGACAAAAATTCAAAACTACATATTTCGAAAACAAAGAAAAAAACCTCTGAAAATTTGCATATCGATTAAAAAATGTACGATCTTTCGTTTAAAAATAACTAAAAAAAAAACAACAGGGACATGTTTTGAGATATAACGATTTTTTTTCTTCAATTTGTAACGAGCTTTCAACCTCCGTATATGTAGAAAAATAAAGAAAATCAAATATATTAGCTACGTTGAAACTAGTATTTCGATCTGGCTAAAGATCTTATCAGAACCCAAAGTTTTACAAAAGCTCGAGCCTCCAAAATAGGCAGAGTTTTACCAAAAAATTTTAAAATCATTAATTTTGCTCCACTCTTGTCTTCTTAGCAATCAAACACGTGGCTAAGGTATTTTCCTAACAAGCATCATGATGTCACTAAAATTGTTATTGTGTTAATTGTTTAACTCTTTTTTGACCAAGTGTTTCAGTTTCCACATGTACTTTTAAACGGCTATGTTTGAAAAAGATAATTAAGTGATTTAAAAACGTTCAAATAATTCAACATATGTACTACAATCGTGAATAGAAAATTTTGAAATAATAAAAAATAATAAGATTTGCCAAATAATTACACAGTTAAACACTAAAAATACATCGGACATGCGACTTATCAGTTTTGATTGATTCTAGGACTTAGATCACGAATGTGAATACCAAATTTTAATATTAGCTCTGGTTTTTGAAATATTCGGGAATTTAACTTTCACCAAAAATCAAGTTTTTCTTTACAATTTCTTATTAATTTATAAGCTTGAACAAACTACGATTAACCTTTAACATGGTTTTAAATTATAGACTTTAAGCATTTTAAAGCATATCAAATAATTTCGATTGGGTGAAGGATATACCAAATTCTTGCAATTAAAGGGAAAACTTGACTTATTTTTATTTTTTTTTTGAATATTATGAAATTCCTTAGCCGAATTTGTAAAATTTTAGCACATGATGTTAATTTATATTCGGCATATTTTATTTGACCATAAAACCATAAATAAATATATCAAAATTATCAGAAAATTTAATCTGAAATGTGATTTTTATAACTTTTTATTAAAATTAATTTTGTATGAATTTATTATGGAGAAAATTTAAAAAAGTACATTTTTGATATGTATAATTCAAAATCGTTATTTAAAACAAAAAAAAAACGCACTTCAATTAGCTAGAATTTGGATGGTGGTATTGATTTAAAAACATGTGTTTAACATACTTTAAGGTTTTTATCTGAATTTTATTAGTTAGAATTTGTCACAGACTCCATATTTTTCAGGCATGAAAGTATATCCAATTTTTTTAGCTAAAGCTTTTTTATATTAAATTATTTAACCCGTGATGTTCACTAAAGGTACATATTACGATTTTGGATCTTCTTTTTCTTGAAGAGTATATTTTGTCTGTTGTATGTAATTTCTCGGTTTGAGTTAAGGCTAATATTTTTTCTATTGCAGACAACTGAAGATTTGGGTGATGCCAATGAAACAATTGTATAGTCTATCATGAAAATGATAGAAGCAATAAATAAAATCTATTATGACAATATCATATTAGAATTTTGAACTTGTGGTAGAACAAGATTCTAACTTTAAAATTTTTGTTTTGTTTAAATATGGTCGTTGAAAAAAAATCATCACATGTATAAACTGTTAATCAGGGCTATATAGTCGCGACATTTGTCCTACTTTTTAATCAGTCTTTATCTCTGAAAAAAAAGCAGTTTTGGTGTATCTCCTAAACTAACAAAGCTAGCCCTTGAAATTCGGCACGCATATTCATTTAATGGCCAGAACAAAATCAAACAAAGCATTTTTGGTTATTCGAATTTTATAGTGGTAAAAATTAGATGAGAAGTTTAAAAAATTCGATTTTTTTGTGGGTAGGATGTGGAGGGTGTATATATGTAAACTTTTTTGTTTCTAATATAAGAAGAACCTGAAGTCAAAATAGAAATATATCCACAAACAAAAAGTCGGTAGTGAAAGTCGACTACTACACTTAAAGGTAATGAAAACCACGACAAATATACTCCAGTAAATCCAAAAAAAACGAATTTTGCTCTACCTCTGTAAATAATTTAGCCAATTTTATATCAAATATAGAAAAAATTACATGAGCAAGATTATTCGAGTTCAAAATTGTTCAAATTGTACAACTAGTTTCATAACATTTTACGAAAAGTTTTATGATATTTATGTGAAATAAATAAATATGACATTTCTCCAAATTCAATAAGTAGATTCACTAATATTTGAAAAATATGTCAACATTTTTGGATGAGTGTGTAATCCAAAAGTTTAATTTATGTAAATTATTTAAGATATGTAAAAAATCTGTCATTTTCGATAGACTTTTAATTACACTTTTTTTAGTAGAAATCAAAAATTTTCACTAAAACTAAATTGATTCAAAATTTGTACCTGTTGCTTGCAAGTTTTCTCCGATGTTTATTTATTGATGTATCTAGTATGAATAAATATTTTATGTGTCAACATTTTTAAGAAATTTAAGTTTTAAAAGGCAAATCCAAAAAAATACCAATTTTAAGATCCTAACGGAATATTTTTAATACGCCTGATCGTTTTCCGATATGGTAGAGTTACATGTAGAATTTATATCCAAAAAAATATAAAAGATGTTGATGTTGACTTCTTCAAAAAAATTGGTCCATAAACCTTTTCTGACTTTAAATTTGGGTTTTAGAGAACAAAATTCTTTATGAAAAATGTTCTTCGTTTTCAGTGCTGATTTTTGATGATTAGTTTAATGTAGAGCGGCCCCCTAGTATAGAACTTTTAAAAAATCTGACAGATCGGACCATGAATTTTTTATATACATAAAGTCTAAAAAAAGACTGTCAAAACTATGACAAGAGTGTCACTAGGGAGTGGTAAGAGAGCGGATTTTCGGTTTCACGCGACATTTTATTGAATTGTTTTAATATTTATTTTCGCTACTAAAATATGTGCTTTAATCCGAAAATGGTAACATTTTTCATAAAGGTTGTAAATCCCATTTCAAAATTATTAAAAAAAAAAGTTTAAAAAGTCTTAAATGCCTTTTTACAGAATTTTGGTAAAAAATCTGAAATTCGCTTTTCAAGATTCAAAGTTTCACAAGCTGTTCAGAACATATATAGTATCATTTTTTAAAAAAAATTTTATCATAAAAAAATATATTGAAAATCTTGTTTAAAATGTGCAAAAAAAAAATTTAATAAAGGGTCCGCCATCTAACGTTTTTTTTTTTCAACTAGTGCTCATTTCGTGAATGGTAACACTTAGCTCATGTCTGATTTGACAGATAATTAGTTTTATCCTTCCGCTGAACGAATATGGTCCGTATGTTAGTTATCTTGTGAAAAAAGTGAAAGAAACTGGCATCCTCATCGATAAACCAAAGCGTGAAAAGCCAAAAACAGTGCGTACACCCAAGAATATTGCTGCTGTGGCAGAAAGTGTGCGTGAAGCGCCATCAACATCAATTCACCGTCGTTCTCAACAATTGAACATTTCGGAGACATCATTGAGACGAATTTTGCATAAAGACCTTGGTATGACACCATACAAAGTCCAATTGGTTCAGGAGTTCAAAAAAAAAAGTTATTTGGCGGACCCTTTATATGACATTTTTTCTAAAATTAAGATTTTTAGAAATTTAAAAACTTCGGTGTGATAAAGCCACGTAATCGGAGAAACCAAATAAGTGCCAGAAAATTTATAAAAAATTTCAAATTCTACAATAAAATTGTATTTAAAAAGACTAGAAAAAAAACAAAAAGTCATAAAAATATACTTTTTAAGATAAATAATTTTAATAAAAACTTACACGAGCGCTCAAAAATTAAAGATCTAAAAGAGTTTTAAAAATAGCAAAAAAATAAAAATTATTCTTCTATGGTTTTTAAGGAAAACATTTTTTCGAATTTTAAAAGACTGCACTAGAAAATGCCCAGTCCGAAAAACGGACTACCACTGGCTAGTGGTACAAGTGCTGGCAACATGTGCTTTCAAAATCCCAAAATGATAATATCGTTAGACAAAAGCTACATCTGTTCAAAAAGTGTCGGAAAAGCACTGGATAAACATAATTCCAACTTTGGCAATAAGTTGGTAAAATCATAAAATTGGTAGTGTAAAAAACTATATTTTCCAAAATAAAATTCGAAAAAAAGGACATTTATAATTGTTTTGGTCCTGCCGGGATTCGAAATCTGCCCGTTAGATTGGCAGCCGACAGCTCTACCCACTGAACTATCAAGACATATAAAACTTGACAGCTTAAAACGTAAGTGAATGATAACTGCTGGGTAACTGATGGATGTACAAATATGTTAGCACTGGCATAAGGTTTTCCGGAAACAACTTGCCAAGGTTGGGAAAACAAAAAAAGTTGGCCTAAAAAAAGCTTTTCCAGACACAAAAAAATCTATTTTGTGTATAATTAATATTAAACAGTATAAAAAAATGACAAATCATAATGTTTATAAACTAAATTCTCTACCAGTGGTTATACTTTTGTACCGTTGGTAATTTCTGTCTGGATAGCACTGGGAAAACACTTTTTGCCAACGTTGGCATAGTGGTCTCAGCCAATTCTTTGCCCGTGCTTTTTTTTTTTTTGTAAACCACTCAAGTTATTGTAAAACAAATACTGGGAAAACTCTTTTTGGAAACACTGGCAAAGCGTCTTAAACAAGTATTCTGCAAGTAATTTAATTACAATTCCTTAGTGGTATGTCAGTGCTTGATTTTTAGTACCACTGGCACTTTATGAGTGGGTGACTTTTTAGAAAATGTAATTAAGGTTACACTTTCTACAACAAAATATGTCTGTTTTGGGCAGGCGATGAAAAAAGTCTTGCCATCCCTGGTCTAAAATATTCGAAAATTTATTCCGTTTTCATTTAAAACATAACTAATGGCTGGTTTTTTACTACATTTATAAAAATTCTAATGTCAAGATTGCCATAGAACAATTTTCAAAATTTGTCAAAAACCACAATATTTCAACAAAAAAAAAAAAAATTTAAATCAGGTAAACTAAACAAATTTGCTTACAAACTTAGTTTTTTGTTTTTATATACATCGACATTATTTTTATGTTAGTTTCAATTTATAATGAGCTTTCAACCTCCGTATATTTACAAAAATAAAGCAAATCAAACATATTAGCTAGGTTGATACTAGTATTTCGATCTGGCTAAAGTTCTAATTTTTCATAAATTTTTAAAAAAGATTTTTTTTATAAAATCTTTAGACGTCTAGGATTTATATTCGGTCAACGTATCAACTTTGGTTGCTAATATTTCCTGTAGAGGCTGCTTTAGCGAAAAAAAAGACAAAAATTTCTTAAAAAATGTCCAGCAGATCTATGGCGTTTCTTAAATGAGCTAATACACAAAAAAAAAGTTTAGTATATTTTAAAAAACAAGAATATACTTTTCCTAAAAACAATTAATAACAAACCTACCGGGAAAGAGACCAGACCCAGGTGACAGGCAGGACAGGTCACAAGATGAAAGTGATCGGTTACTTTAACATGGCGATGTCATATGAGGGGGTCAACTAACACATTTAAGACACCTTGTGACACGTTAGGCCAGCGGTTCCCACCAACTTTTGCGTCACGGAAATTTTTTATATTTTTTAAATAACTTCAAAAAAAAACGTTTAATATTTGAGCCATAAAATAGTAGTTATTGAATTCAAACAAAAAAAATTTTTTAAAGAACTATTTTCATGCAAAAATTTAAATTTTTAGAAATACGATTTTAGCCTTAACTGGCTGTGACTGTCCTAAGACTGTTTTAAAGACTCAATGTTACAACTTTTTGTACAAAACACCAATAAATTAAAATTTGATTTGTCATATCAATTTCAAATCAATAAAAGTTTCTGTGATTCTTGCAAATTCTCCCAACTAGAGTCACAGACTTTTTCGTATAAATAGGTCTTTAAAATTTATAGAATCATAGAATCAACTAAAAAACCAATCATTGGTAATTTCAAATTTGGTGCACAATTATTAAAATGACCTATTGTAAGAAACATGCAATTTTAGGTGAGAATGAATTTATCTAACTAATGGAGTCCAAACAAATTTTCAATTATTTAATTTAATTTTTTTTAATAATTTGAATAAAATAGTGAATTTTTATTGTTGATCTATATAAATTGTATGTGAGTTGTTGGTTAGTTCGGTTCAAGATCATGAAAAATTTTTTTCATATTAACAGAAAAATTATAATTTTATTTGTGATAATTTACTTTAATTAACAGAAAAAACAATTAGAAAAAAGTTATTTGACACCTGCATGAATGGAGTTAACTTTCTAGCCCGCAACGGCCTTCATCAACATTCTTCGTGCCTTAAAGTGTTAAATTGTAAACATCATCTATTTAACTCAACTAGTTAGGTTAAAAATGTGCCGTAACTTAGTTTCTGAGTATGACGAAATTTACTGCGAACTTATTTTCTATAAAGCTATGTTTAGTTGTTAATTATTACCACAGTTGCCAGTTCAACTAATTAAGTTGAAATTTGACTGGCAGTTATTTTCAAATGTCATCATATTCTATCCTTTACATTGTAAGTGAAGGAATATCAAACATTGAAGATTTTATTCGTTTTTCAACATATGTCTAGCATATATATTAAGCGAATTTTTGCACTGTACCTTGTGAGTGGTTAATAGTGAATTTTTATTGTTGATCTATATAAATTGTATGTGAGTTGTTGGTTAGTTCGGTTCAAGATCATGAAAAAATTCAACTTAATTAGTTGAATTGGCAACTGTGGTAATAATTAACAACTAAACATAGCTTTATAGAAAATAAGTTCGCAGTAAATTTCGTCATACTCAGAAACTAAGTTACGGCACATTTTTAACCTAACTAGTTGAGTTAAATAGATGATGTTTACAATTTAACACTTTAAGGCACGAAGAATGTTGATAAAGGCCGTTGCGGGCTAGAAAGTTAACTCCATTCATGCAGGTGTCAAATAACTTTTTTCTAATTGTTTTTTTTTCTGTTAATTAAAGTAAATTATCACAAATAAAATTATAATTTTTCTGTTAATATGAAAAAAATTTTTCATGATCTTGAACCGAACTAACCAACAACTCACATACAATTTATATAGATCAACAATAAAAATTCACTATTAACCACTCACAAGGTACAGTGCAAAAATTCGCTTAATATATATGCTAGGCATATGTTGAAAAACGAATAAAATCTTCAATGTTTGATATTCCTTCACTTACAATGTAAAGGATAGAATATGATGACATTTGAAAATAACTGCCAGTCAAATTTCAACTTAATTAGTTGAACTGGCAACTAATTAAGTTGAAACAACTAAACATAGCTTTATAGAAAATAAGTTCGCAGTAAATTTCGTCATACTCAGAAACTAAGTTACGGCACATTTTTAACCTAACTAGTTGAGTTAAATAGATGATGTTTACAATTTAACACTTTAAGGCACGAAGAATGTTGATGAAGGCCGTTGCGGGCTAGAAAGTTAACTCCATTCATGCAGGTGTCAAATAACTTTTTTCTAATTGTTTTTTCTGTTAATTAAAGTAAATTATCACAAATAAAATTATAATTTTTCTGTTAATATGAAAAAAATTTTTCATGATCTTGAACCGAACTAACCAACAACTCGCATATTTGAATAAAATTTTAAAAAATAATGTGAAATTATTTAAAAATTGGACCACCTGGACCACCTGGAATACCCCTCATTTGGAAACCGCTGTGTAAGGTGGAGTGTCTCAAAATAGATTTTCAAATAAATTAAAAAACTATCCAAAAAAATGGGGGGAATATTATCCAAGTGCTTAGTAATTATACAACTACATAAGTTTCAAGTTAGTTTTACATTATTCTTGTAAAATATATAAATTCTTTTAAAAATTTTTTTAATATGCTTGTCTTTATTTTACAAATTTTTTTAAAAATTTACTAGAACTTTGTAAAACTAACTGGAAACTTATGTAGTTGTATAATTACTAAGCACTTCGATAATATTTCGATAGATTTTTTTTAGTGTATGAATTTAAAGAATCTATTTGGAGCACCGTACATTTATTTTAGTGCTGAGTGATCAAAAATAAGGAAAAACGTTAAATATGATATTAGATTTTCAAAAATATTTGTACACACAGAAAACAGTTTTGTAGTTCCAACCAAATTTTTTGCCAACCGAATTTTTGTGGTTCCTTGTACGTGATAGTTATTAAATTTTAATACTATTGTAAGAACCGACATTTATTTACAAATTTCAAATTTTTATTGTAACAATTGAATATTTTATGTTTATGGACTACAATATTCTATAAATAGATTCACATGCGTTCAACAAAATTTATTTTATTAATAAAAAAATTATATGCCTCAAACTGGGCACAAAGCGGCGATTTTCTGTTTGTCAGGCAAGTACTTTACCTCTAGCCTAAACCCAATTTAAATATGTTTTTTTTTTTTTTAATTTCAACCTTGAATATTTTCTAGTTTCAAATTTAAATATTTGTCTATAAATAGATTTGTATGTACAATAGAAATTCGGTTGCTTATCTGAATATTTTATTAGAGTTACCAAAACTATAAAAAAAAATTATTTTATTTTAAAATTATTTTATTAATAAAAAATGCTTCTCCGCCTTCTGCTTGTCAGGCAATTATATTACCTCCAGCCTAAACTCAATTTGAATTTTTATTTTCAAATTTCTACCTTGAATATTTTTTTTCCTTTCAAGATTAAATATTAATGAAATTGGGTTGCTAATCGTAATATTTTATTAGAGTTACCAAAACTATTAAAAAACTTTATATAATTTTAAAATTGGTAACGAAAACATATATTTTAGATAGAATGATTGTTTTTTTTTTGCAGGCGAAACTTATATTCGATTTTAACTGTAAATATTTTATTTAAGGTAAAAAATCTCCGAAAAGTGGTGGGTTGTTGGTATTAAAGGCAATGTAGAAGATAATATTTTTTAATATTGATAAGGAAAACCAATAGTTTGAATGATGTGACTGTGTTTTGGTTAATTTTATATATTTTCGGTTTGCAATATAGTTTAATTATTCTGATGATGAATTTTAAGTACTTACAATTAAAATTATTGATTAATAATTAAATTGTGTTGGTTACAATGGAATTCCAACCAATTTAATCTCTGTGTGTATAGATTCAGCTTCATGAATATCCAAATTTTTCAAAACTGGCTTTAATTCTGTTCTACTTGCATAGATTTAAGAGAAAATTTAAATCAATTACGGGTAAATTTTCATATATGGGGCTTAATAAGTCTACTGCCCCCCTACATGAAAAATATAGCACAGCAATGTTAAACTAATAGTATTTGTCCTCATACATGAGAAGAAAATAAAATAAACATCTTTTCAAATTGTTCCAAAAAGTTGGAGAGGTAATTTTTATTGTTCCTGTAACAGAAAACTTAATTTATCTAAAAATCGGCCATATTTTTTCTTATAAAAAAATATTAGAAGTTTTTCTATTGATCCAGAAATTTTCATCGTGTGACTCAAATTAGTTTTGGAGCAAATATTCGCTGAATAGTGTCCTTCATAAAAACTTCAATATTTTTATATTAACACATGTTGAAATGTTGTTATATCTCTTATATGTTTCTCATACGCCATGCAGTTTTAACATACATATCGCTCATTTGCTAAAAGACTACCATAACTCAAACAACACGATTTTGCAGAAAACGCGTTTAAAGTTTTCAATCCATATCTGTAGCGCTCGAGAATTTCTCTATTTATTTGGTCACCTTTTTTATAAATAGGTTTTTTAATGCATTTTTCTCTTCTTGAGGTTTGGGTGCGAATTCACAAATTACCGAGAGGCCCGTGAGTAGCACAGTTTCACTATTAATTTATCTTCTAAAATCAGCAAAAAAAAATATCTAAATATTAGTAGACAAACGATCAAGTTTTTTTTAGATGTTTCTGCTGATTTTAGCAGAGCAATTTGCTTTTTTCCAATTAACTAAAACTCAACTTGAATATAACTAAAATTTTGTAATTTTAACATTTCTATTTTAACTTTTCTTATCTTCCTAATATTTACAAAAACAAATCTACTAATATTAGCTGGTTTTCTTTGACTTAATGTTTCACAAATTTTTCGTAACTTTTTGCTATTTTTACAAATTTATTTCTATAAGTGCATAAAATGTGACCATGTGATTTTAACAGTCTGAAGTCAGGCAGTTCAATTAATTTTTTAAACAAAAACAAAATTACTTTTAAATTATATTGAAAAAAAAAATCAGCCATAGACGAAACTACTTTCACCCTCAATCAATAATGTCAATTGTAGCATAACAAATTCTTAAATTATCCGTTACTTTAATTTGATTTTCTTTAGAAAATTTGTTATAATTCGTTATGGATTTGAATAACATTTTTATGCATATCATATTCATAATTACAAATTGTTTTATGTTATTTATTTCCCTTAAATTTAAATTTAAAGTGTTTCCACTTAAAGTGTAAAAATGTGTTGTTTAAAATGACATTCAAATTATACAGTGCGTTGCATGATTGTAGTCATACTAATAATTTTTACTATTTTTTCTAATATGACAAACATTTTGTTTTGAAACTAATAACTGTTTTTAAGAGTGTGATAACTGATCTCTTATTGTGTAAAATTTGTGAGATTACTTAATTGATTTAAGAGAACCTGTTTTATTTTGTATGGGCCATTTCGAAGGATTAAGGGTTGAAAAGTGGGGTCAAATATGACCCCATTTTAAGTTTTTTTGATAGTAATGGTTTGGGAGCATGATAACTTTGTATGCGAGCATGCTTTAAATCTACAAAACAAAATCTAAAATGTATATAAATTTAATGTGCTTTAAAAAATATGAAGTTTGTATGCATATTGCCTATGTTTTGCACATACAGATCTCAAATAAGGGCCAATAATGACCTTTCTGGAAATACCCGACCAAAGTCGAAATAGGCCGAATATCTAAAAAAAATAAAAGGCAAGTTAAATTTAATAAGAACTAATATATATGAATTTGGACGTCGTACCGATATAAAGTACCCAAAAATTACTAAATTTTTTGGAACAACAACAACAGTAATCAAAATGTTTGCAAAAAAGTGCACCGAAGAATGCTTCTCTGAAATGCTTTTTCCAGTGATAGCACATTTGTCTATGGTTTCTTTGGAAGACATGCCATAACTACCCAGCAAAATCACACATTACCAAATCATGGGTAAAGTAATGTATAGCCATAGGGCTTCATGCATTACTTTACACGTTACTCAAAGTAACTCATTACCTTGTAGGGGCTAAAGTAACTGGTTATTTATATGGTTACATGGTGGGAAAAAGTAATGTGTCTATAAATAGATTTTCATAAAAAAAATGTATAACATTTTTTTTCACAGATATATTTTTTTAATTAAATAAATAACTTTTTTTTACTACATAAATATCTTGGTCATGCTGGGCTTCGAACCTGGGGTCTCTGGTATTTAACAAATAGTTAGGCGAGAACTCTACCAACTGAGCTATCGATACATACAATATTTTGTTGCTTAAAATGTAGATGAGTTGTTGGGCTTCGTGTTTTGGTTCGTGATATCAAAAATATACACCTTACCATTATGCTTACAAAAAATCACAAAGTAATGTGTCTATACATAGATTTTCAAAAATATATATTAATAATTACTTTATGTTTATAATTCATGCATTATTTAATTGATGATCGGTAAGTCATTATTTGATGTTTTGAAGTAATGTAAAATGTAATGAGGTCTCATTACAAGGTAATCCATGAGTGTTCAATTATCGGTAACTCATTACTTCTTGTTGGAAAATAATACTACAGGTAAGGAGTACACATTACAAGGTAATGCATTATTTTAACGCACCCATTACCAAAGTTTTGCTGGATATCAAAACAACTGAAAATGGGATCATATTTGACACATAAAAAACAGGTTAACCTTAGATGTATGTCCTTTAAAACATATATAAGATTCGTTCAATTCGGCGTGTACCCTTCGGGGTAGTTCCCTTGTAAGTAATTTTAAAAAGGGTCAAATCGGCCCATTTAAATTGTGGCTTAAGTTTTCAGGAAATTGCTAGAAAAATAAACCGTTCACATGTGGTTGTTACAAATTTTGCAAACAATCCGAGTGCTTATTGTAAAAATTAACTGGCGGTCCGAAAAAATTGTTTTCTGATCGGGTCCGGCGTAAAATAATCAACTGTGCCAGCAACTCAATCAAATAATCGATGGTTAATGCGTCCAAATCAACCATAACTAAGCTCTTAAAGGATTCCCAGAGAATTACTCGCCAAAAGCTGATGTCTGCACTCTGCCACAAAACTACTCGACTTGAATTCGCTAAAATGAATTTGCAAACCTACTGGAGAAAGTTAACCCATTAATGCCTGACCCCCGATTCCATTGTCCAATATCGATGAAATTTCACACATTCTTTACTTAAGGTTTTGGAAGTTATTTGATATAATTTTCTTTTTGATTTCCCATACTTGGGACTTGTAAATTAACCACTAATATAAAATAATTCCTCTGTGGTTTTTTAATTAAATTATTTTGTTATGCTCTTTCATGTAAAACTCTTCATTTTTACTTGAAAATAATCGATATTTCAAGCAAGGGTACTTCATAAAACTGTAAAATACGTATTTTAATGGTCATGTCATGAAATCATACTTGTAGCCCAAGTGAGTGGTCCTACTCAGCCACAAATTTTTTGCACTTTAAAGAATACCTAACACTATTAGCCAACAATAAAGTTTCCCGATGTGTCGCTTCTCCAATTTTTCAGAGGCAATTTCAATTATTTTTTTCAATTTTTCAGAATATGTAAATTTGCAGTCAATTGAACAGATAATTACCAACCCCCAATTTTTACACCAATATTTTTCTAAAGTATTTTAATCCTTTCTCTACCTACCTGTAAAAATCAATTTGATGCAACTCTTACCTGGCTTTAGCTATAATTTTTTTAAGATGACTCCTTTTGGGTATTTAAATACCCAATAGGCAGGAATGGGTTAAGTCAATAATCGCTGTTTAAACATAAATTTATTTTAAAGGTGATTTTTTCTGATGAGAAAAAGTTCAATCTTGATGGTCCAGATAGTTTGAACCGCTATTGAAGAGACATCCTTAAGAAACCACGATGTTTCTCAAAAAGAAATTTCGAAGGCAGATCCTTAATGCTTTGTGGTGCTTTATGTTTCGAAGGTATGGTTGATTTGGAATTTCCAAGCAGCAAAATTAATTCTTCTGAGTAAATTACAGTATCAGAAGAGACATTTGTGTAATTTATTGAAAATAGTAACGAAAAAGAATTAATTTTCCAAAAGAATTAATTTTTCAATACATGTAAGTCGTCAGACGATGAAATGGCTATCATCAAAAAGTATAACAGTATTGGAATGGGCCGCATGTTCTCCGGATCAAAACCCCATTGAGAATATTTAGGGAGTATTAATCCTTCGAGTTTACGCAGAAAACCGTTAATATGAAAGCGCTTTTCATCTAAAAGGAGCAGTTATTGATGCGTGGAGAGCTATGACAGATGAACTTCAGTATATCTGATCGAATTCTCGAGTTGATTCTAAAAAAGGAGGCCTCATTCATTATTAAAATTGCTGCTTTAAAATAATATTCTAAAATTTTTTGTAAATTTTGATATATTCAGTTAAGTGTATTTATAAGTTTGTTCGCTTACGCAAAAATTTTTACAAATTTGTAAAAGTTTTTACTGGAAGGTGTTCGTTTACACAAATACTCAGTAAAAAATAGTAAGAAGAGAGAGTAAAATGACATGTTGTTGACAAAAAATTTACAAGTTTTTACTGGATAAATTTTTGCCAGTAAGAATTTGTAAGAAGAAAAAAACATATGATTGAAAAAATATGCTTGTATTTTTAGTAAACAAAAAAAATATTAAATTAAATTTTAATTGTCTATAGATTTAAAGTGCAAAGTATTAAAGAACTAACTATGGAAGACATTAAAAAACATTCTAAATCATTTCTGGTCGACTATTTCAATTAACTTTAATATTTTCCATAACGACCAGTTGATTTTTTTTAATATTTGGTACTTAAAATCAGCTGTTTTTTATATTTTACCAATTCATACAAATTTTCGGTTCGTTTACTTTTTTGTAAATTTGTCTTACTCTCTGTAATTTTGTTACTGAGTAATTTTTACTGGACTTTACTGGGAAAGTAATCGAACACACTTTATAAAACACAAATTGATTTTGATATTCCATTTCAAATATTAAAATAAATTGTTTTTTTTTAATATTATTTATTTTCTATTATTTTAACATTTATGTCGGTTAAACTCTTGTATTTTTTTTAATTTACGATATTTAGTGAAATTAATGTGTAATTATAGTTTTGCAACGCAGTGTACAAATGATCGTAGTGTCGTTATGGTATTTTGTTTAATGATTTTATTTGAAGAAAAAAAAACAAGATAAGCTACTTATTGTAATAAACAAGTTATTTCATTAAGAGTTTTATTATTAACTCTTTTTATATAAAATATTTAGCCCTTTTTTAAGTATTAATGCGATCATTTTAATAATATGTTATACGAGTATTACACTCAAATAAAAAAGTCTGTAAAAGTTACAGAAAAATCCATAATTGTTAGAGATTGTTTTGCTAATTATAGCAAAATGTGACTTGTAGCAAATAAAAAGTAGTAAAAAAAGTAAAAGTTACTACAATTTAGTAAGATTTTAGTAAACTCTTAATGGAAATCGATTACTACTGTACTAAATTACTAGTGATATATCCCAGCAAAAGTTTACTTGTATCTATCATATCTTATTATGTATAGCATATATGCTTAATATCTTATTTTATAAAGGTTAATATTTAACAAAATATCGTTATATACAATATGTTACCACATAAGAAATATATAATAATATATGGATATGCATGACACCATATATAATCACATATTATAATATATTTTAATATGAAAAAACGCAAGAACATATATAATTTTTTTTACTCGGTGTAAAATTAAATACCACCCTGTAGTAAAAAATATGTTTAAAAAAATGTTGTACGTTATAATTTGTTCGTGTTGTGTACATTTATTTTTCTTTTAAAAATACCAAAATGGAATTTCATGTATTTTTTTTAGAGATTAATATAAAAAATATATCACATTATTAATATTTAAATTGCGATGTTCAGATTGCAATTTATAAATTAAGGAATTCATATATTATTTTTGAATAAAAGAGAACAATTTTAAGGGTTTTAAAGAAGAAAGTGTAAATGGGTTTTAAACATATCTCGATTCTGATTATATTTCATTTTATCTGTTATCATGTATTTACATATATAGGATACTTCAAAAAGGATTTGTTTGTTACTTTTTATCAATTAAACTTAAAAAATAACAAAAATTTAAGAAATTAAAAATTTCATTTTAAAGAACCTAAACAAATCTATACAGTTGCACCGGAATGAACGAGCCAATGAAACCTTTCATTATATTAATGTTTAGCTAAAAAAAGATAATTTAAAAAAAACTGTTTTAATTATATCGAATGAAAAATAAGATAAAATCTCATAATTTTGATGCGGTTTAGTTGTGAATTAAAGGTATTTTGGAAGCCATTCTAAATCAATTTTTGGAAGTTGAAAAACAGCATATACTGCTTCCTTTATATACGCTTAAAAATGCTTTCTTGAAGAATGCATTTGTTTTATTTTTACTGAGATATAAATATAAAAATAATTAATAAAAGTAATTTACCATTCCATTGAAAATGATCATATATTATCATATATAAAGTGTCATATATGTTCGGATTCGAAAATTGAGGGTATATGACAATATATGGCTCATACACAACTCCTTTTTTTTAAAGGGTCCGCAAAATAACTTTTTTTTTTGAAAATGCTATAAAAAAAAACTACTGAATATTTTCTCAAATTTCTTTTTTATTTGAAAGTACAATCCTTCCGGTTAATAATGGAAAATAATTTCATTCAAATGGCTGCCTTGGCTGGCCATGCAGTATGAGCTTCATCTGAAAAGATGATTTTTTTTTTGGCAAAATCGGCATCGAAAAAAAAAAAAACGTTAGATGGTGGACCCTATATTTATTTTTTATTTTTGTTGTTTGTCTGTTAGGTCCGTTAATCGGACCTCAGAGCGAAACAACAAAAATCAGAAAACCGTTCCTTACAAAAACTTATGGCTGTTACTCCGGCATTTAGTGGATTACTTTAGTTGATTGTAACATTTCGGAACTTGGTGTTTCAATTTAGTTTTCAAGAAATATCGTATAAAAAGAAGCAATTCAATCCTATTTAAATTGAAAAAATAACTTGTTTTATTTTTTTTTTATTTTTGTTTGACATAAATTTCAAACATTTTTCTTTCATTTTGAAAAAAAAAAAAAAAAACAACAAACAGAAACTATTTAAGAAAATTTTAAAACCCCAAATGATAAATTTTTTTTATTGAGATTTTTAAATACACCATTTCTTGTATACCGTAAAAACTTAGTAGTGTAGAAACAATCGTAACCGTGTACATCAGATATAATCATGAAACAAATTTGCAACAATTTTTTACAAAAAAAAACAAACTGAATATTTTATTATCTCTATTTAAAAAATTAAAAAAAAAAAAAAACATAATTTGAAACAAAACTTCAATGTTTTTGTTAGCGAGTCTATTTAGACTTTTTAAAAATAAAATCAGTTTTAGATTCTGCAACTCAAATATCTAGCTTTCAACAACTTTACGAAACAGTGTATTGTTTATTTCGAAATCAATGATACATGAACAATAATGGCATTTTTTCTAAGTCAACGATATATAAATTAATATATAATCACATATAAAGTCACATAATGAAATTAATATCATATATGGAACAATATTTATATTTCAATACATGATAATATACATTACCATATATGACCTTTTTGTTTGCATGTATGAAGCCATATATGCTTCATACATGCTGATATATGTTCATACAAGGACTCATGCATGTTCATACATTGTCATATATTATTGTTTCGACAATTCATTGGCCCTGAACCCTTCTGTGGCGTACACAATGGGTATGTCAAAGAGAGGCTCAGAAGATGGAGGGACTCGGAGTTTGGGGACTATTGGGCCAGATCGCCTGGGCAGCGACAGGCGAGGCTGTTTATATCTCCCTCTGAAACTCGGAAACTCTTGTCTATGACGGGGAGCGAACTAAGGTCCGTGACGGGTTACCTCAAGGGACACTGTGGCCTTAGGTGTCAATTGTACAAGATGGGACGATCCTCTACGGATACGTGCAGGTTTTGTGAATTGGAACCCGAGACCTCAGAGCATGTTCTCTGGAAATGTCCGAGGCTCTCCGACAGGAGGTTGAGTTATTTTGGTGATCGAATAGTGACGCCATCGGACGTTTGGAATTGTTTACCTTATAGGATAGTTGGCTTCGTAGGGAGGCTGAACCTATAGGGTGTATTCGTTGGCAGCACAAAATACCAACTTCTAGTCGTGGTGCATAGTGCCACTCTAGTCTAATCTAATCTAATCGTTTTTACCTGGGATGATTAAAATTATTTTCACAAAGTTTATGAAATTTTTTTATGAAATGATGAATATCTATGAAACATTTGACTTCAATTTTTATAAACTCTTCGTTCGTCATACAAATTTCGTAAATATAATGAAAAATTTAAATTTATTTTCATCGGGATAAACATTAATTGCATTTATAGTAATTAAATGTGCTAAAGTCCCAAACTTATTTAACAAATTGTGAAAAGCAATCTGATGTAGGCGTGTCCCTATCCGGATTTCATTCCTGCCTAAGGAAATCTTCAGGGGACTTTGTTATTAGACTTTCTAGAGATATTTGTTATGTTAAATCACAAACTCAATGAGAATTTCTTGTCCTCGTCTAGGAGCGAGATTCAAAATTTAAAATATCAAAGAAAAAACAAAAACAACAACAAAAAATTGTCACAATTGGCTTTGTCATCTTTCAAATACTACTCTGTTTTTTTGACAGACCTAGCAATGTAGTGACGTTTATTCAAGTAAATCAACAATAGAAAATTATATGTTTTCTATTAGTGTCAGTTACATTTAAACTTGCACAAGCACCTGCATATTTGTTATTTAAATTTATTTTCATCGGGATAAACATTAATTGCATTTATAGTAATTAAATGTGCTAAAGTCCCAAACTTATTTAACAAATTGTGAAAAGCAATCTGATGTAGGCGTGTCCCTATCCGGATTTCATTCCTGCCTAAGGAAATCTTCAGGGGACTTTGTTATTAGACTTTCTAGAGATATTTGTTATGTTAAATCACAAACTCAATGAGAATTTCTTGTCCTCGTCTAGGAGCGAGATTCAAAATTTAAAATATCAAAGAAAAAACAAAAACAACAACAAAAAATTGTCACAATTGGCTTTGTCATCTTTCAAATACTACTCTGTTTTTTTGACAGACCTAGCAATGTAGTGACGTTTATTCAAGTAAATCAACAATAGAAAATTATATGTTTTCTATTAGTGTCAGTTACATTTAAACTTGCACAAGCACCTGCATATTTGTTATTTAAATTTATTTTCATCGGGATAAACATTAATTGCATTTATAGTAATTAAATGTGCTAAAGTCCCAAACTTATTTAACAAATTGTGAAAAGCAATCTGATGTAGGCGTGTCCCTATCCGGATTTCATTCCTGCCTAAGGAAATCTTCAGGGGACTTTGTTATTAGACTTTCTAGAGATATTTGTTATGTTAAATCACAAACTCAATGAGAATTTCTTGTCCTCGTCTAGGAGCGAGATTCAAAATTTAAAATATCAAAGAAAAAACAAAAACAACAACAAAAAATTGTCACAATTGGCTTTGTCATCTTTCAAATACTACTCTGTTTTTTTGACAGACCTAGCAATGTAGTGACGTTTATTCAAGTAAATCAACAATAGAAAATTATATGTTTTCTATTAGTGTCAGTTACATTTAAACTTGCACAAGCACCTGCATATTTGTTATTTAAATTTATTTTCATCGGGATAAACATTAATTGCATTTATAGTAATTAAATGTGCTAAAGTCCCAAACTTATTTAACAAATTGTGAAAAGCAATCTGATGTAGGCGTGTCCCTATCCGGATTTCATTCCTGCCTAAGGAAATCTTCAGGGGACTTTGTTATTAGACTTTCTAGAGATATTTGTTATGTTAAATCACAAACTCAATGAGAATTTCTTGTCCTCGTCTAGGAGCGAGATTCAAAATTTAAAATATCAAAGAAAAAACAAAAACAACAACAAAAAATTGTCACAATTGGCTTTGTCATCTTTCAAATACTACTCTGTTTTTTTGACAGACCTAGCAATGTAGTGACGTTTATTCAAGTAAATCAACAATAGAAAATTATATGTTTTCTATTAGTGTCAGTTACATTTAAACTTGCACAAGCACCTGCATATTTGTTATTTAAATTTATTTTCATCGGGATAAACATTAATTGCATTTATAGTAATTAAATGTGCTAAAGTCCCAAACTTATTTAACAAATTGTGAAAAGCAATCTGATGTAGGCGTGTCCCTATCCGGATTTCATTCCTGCCTAAGGAAATCTTCAGGGGACTTTGTTATTAGACTTTCTAGAGATATTTGTTATGTTAAATCACAAACTCAATGAGAATTTCTTGTCCTCGTCTAGGAGCGAGATTCAAAATTTAAAATATCAAAGAAAAAACAAAAACAACAACAAAAAATTGTCACAATTGGCTTTGTCATCTTTCAAATACTACTCTGTTTTTTTGACAGACCTAGCAATGTAGTGACGTTTATTCAAGTAAATCAACAATAGAAAATTATATGTTTTCTATTAGTGTCAGTTACATTTAAACTTGCACAAGCACCTGCATATTTGTTATTTAAATTTATTTTCATCGGGATAAACATTAATTGCATTTATAGTAATTAAATGTGCTAAAGTCCCAAACTTATTTAACAAATTGTGAAAAGCAATCTGATGTAGGCGTGTCCCTATCCGGATTTCATTCCTGCCTAAGGAAATCTTCAGGGGACTTTGTTATTAGACTTTCTAGAGATATTTGTTATGTTAAATCACAAACTCAATGAGAATTTCTTGTCCTCGTCTAGGAGCGAGATTCAAAATTTAAAATATCAAAGAAAAAACAAAAACAACAACAAAAAATTGTCACAATTGGCTTTGTCATCTTTCAAATACTACTCTGTTTTTTTGACAGACCTAGCAATGTAGTGACGTTTATTCAAGTAAATCAACAATAGAAAATTATATGTTTTCTATTAGTGTCAGTTACATTTAAACTTGCACAAGCACCTGCATATTTGTTATTTAAATTTATTTTCATCGGGATAAACATTAATTGCATTTATAGTAATTAAATGTGCTAAAGTCCCAAACTTATTTAACAAATTGTGAAAAGCAATCTGATGTAGGCGTGTCCCTATCCGGATTTCATTCCTGCCTAAGGAAATCTTCAGGGGACTTTGTTATTAGACTTTCTAGAGATATTTGTTATGTTAAATCACAAACTCAATGAGAATTTCTTGTCCTCGTCTAGGAGCGAGATTCAAAATTTAAAATATCAAAGAAAAAACAAAAACAACAACAAAAAATTGTCACAATTGGCTTTGTCATCTTTCAAATACTACTCTGTTTTTTTGACAGACCTAGCAATGTAGTGACGTTTATTCAAGTAAATCAACAATAGAAAATTATATGTTTTCTATTAGTGTCAGTTACATTTAAACTTGCACAAGCACCTGCATATTTGTTATTTAAATTTATTTTCATCGGGATAAACATTAATTGCATTTATAGTAATTAAATGTGCTAAAGTCCCAAACTTATTTAACAAATTGTGAAAAGCAATCTGATGTAGGCGTGTCCCTATCCGGATTTCATTCCTGCCTAAGGAAATCTTCAGGGGACTTTGTTATTAGACTTTCTAGAGATATTTGTTATGTTAAATCACAAACTCAATGAGAATTTCTTGTCCTCGTCTAGGAGCGAGATTCAAAATTTAAAATATCAAAGAAAAAACAAAAACAACAACAAAAAATTGTCACAATTGGCTTTGTCATCTTTCAAATACTACTCTGTTTTTTTGACAGACCTAGCAATGTAGTGACGTTTATTCAAGTAAATCAACAATAGAAAATTATATGTTTTCTATTAGTGTCAGTTACATTTAAACTTGCACAAGCACCTGCATATTTGTTATTTAAATTTATTTTCATCGGGATAAACATTAATTGCATTTATAGTAATTAAATGTGCTAAAGTCCCAAACTTATTTAACAAATTGTGAAAAGCAATCTGATGTAGGCGTGTCCCTATCCGGATTTCATTCCTGCCTAAGGAAATCTTCAGGGGACTTTGTTATTAGACTTTCTAGAGATATTTGTTATGTTAAATCACAAACTCAATGAGAATTTCTTGTCCTCGTCTAGGAGCGAGATTCAAAATTTAAAATATCAAAGAAAAAACAAAAACAACAACAAAAAATTGTCACAATTGGCTTTGTCATCTTTCAAATACTACTCTGTTTTTTTGACAGACCTAGCAATGTAGTGACGTTTATTCAAGTAAATCAACAATAGAAAATTATATGTTTTCTATTAGTGTCAGTTACATTTAAACTTGCACAAGCACCTGCATATTTGTTATTTAAATTTATTTTCATCGGGATAAACATTAATTGCATTTATAGTAATTAAATGTGCTAAAGTCCCAAACTTATTTAACAAATTGTGAAAAGCAATCTGATGTAGGCGTGTCCCTATCCGGATTTCATTCCTGCCTAAGGAAATCTTCAGGGGACTTTGTTATTAGACTTTCTAGAGATATTTGTTATGTTAAATCACAAACTCAATGAGAATTTCTTGTCCTCGTCTAGGAGCGAGATTCAAAATTTAAAATATCAAAGAAAAAACAAAAAGAACAACAAAAAATTGTCACAATTGGCTTTGTCATCTTTCAAATACTACTCTGTTTTTTTGACAGACCTAGCAATGTAGTGACGTTTATTCAAGTAAATCAACAATAGAAAATTATATGTTTTCTATTAGTGTCAGTTACATTTAAACTTGCACAAGCACCTGCATATTTGTTATTTAAATTTATTTTCATCGGGATAAACATTAATTGCATTTATAGTAATTAAATGTGCTAAAGTCCCAAACTTATTTAACAAATTGTGAAAAGCAATCTGATGTAGGCGTGTCCCTATCCGGATTTCATTCCTGCCTAAGGAAATCTTCAGGGGACTTTGTTATTAGACTTTCTAGAGATATTTGTTATGTTAAATCACAAACTCAATGAGAATTTCTTGTCCTCGTCTAGGAGCGAGATTCAAAATTTAAAATATCAAAGAAAAAACAAAAACAACAACAAAAAATTGTCACAATTGGCTTTGTCATCTTTCAAATACTACTCTGTTTTTTTGACAGACCTAGCAATGTAGTGACGTTTATTCAAGTAAATCAACAATAGAAAATTATATGTTTTCTATTAGTGTCAGTTACATTTAAACTTGCACAAGCACCTGCATATTTGTTATTTAAATTTATTTTCATCGGGATAAACATTAATTGCATTTATAGTAATTAAATGTGCTAAAGTCCCAAACTTATTTAACAAATTGTGAAAAGCAATCTGATGTAGGCGTGTCCCTATCCGGATTTCATTCCTGCCTAAGGAAATCTTCAGGGGACTTTGTTATTAGACTTTCTAGAGATATTTGTTATGTTAAATCACAAACTCAATGAGAATTTCTTGTCCTCGTCTAGGAGCGAGATTCAAAATTTAAAATATCAAAGAAAAAACAAAAACAACAACAAAAAATTGTCACAATTGGCTTTGTCATCTTTCAAATACTACTCTGTTTTTTTGACAGACCTAGCAATGTAGTGACGTTTATTCAAGTAAATCAACAATAGAAAATTATATGTTTTCTATTAGTGTCAGTTACATTTAAACTTGCACAAGCACCTGCATATTTGTTATTTAAATTTATTTTCATCGGGATAAACATTAATTGCATTTATAGTAATTAAATGTGCTAAAGTCCCAAACTTATTTAACAAATTGTGAAAAGCAATCTGATGTAGGCGTGTCCCTATCCGGATTTCATTCCTGCCTAAGGAAATCTTCAGGGGACTTTGTTATTAGACTTTCTAGAGATATTTGTTATGTTAAATCACAAACTCAATGAGAATTTCTTGTCCTCGTCTAGGAGCGAGATTCAAAATTTAAAATATCAAAGAAAAAACAAAAACAACAACAAAAAATTGTCACAATTGGCTTTGTCATCTTTCAAATACTACTCTGTTTTTTTGACAGACCTAGCAATGTAGTGACGTTTATTCAAGTAAATCAACAATAGAAAATTATATGTTTTCTATTAGTGTCAGTTACATTTAAACTTGCACAAGCACCTGCATATTTGTTATTTAAATTTATTTTCATCGGGATAAACATTAATTGCATTTATAGTAATTAAATGTGCTAAAGTCCCAAACTTATTTAACAAATTGTGAAAAGCAATCTGATGTAGGCGTGTCCCTATCCGGATTTCATTCCTGCCTAAGGAAATCTTCAGGGGACTTTGTTATTAGACTTTCTAGAGATATTTGTTATGTTAAATCACAAACTCAATGAGAATTTCTTGTCCTCGTCTAGGAGCGAGATTCAAAATTTAAAATATCAAAGAAAAAACAAAAACAACAACAAAAAATTGTCACAATTGGCTTTGTCATCTTTCAAATACTACTCTGTTTTTTTGACAGACCTAGCAATGTAGTGACGTTTATTCAAGTAAATCAACAATAGAAAATTATATGTTTTCTATTAGTGTCAGTTACATTTAAACTTGCACAAGCACCTGCATATTTGTTATTTAAATTTATTTTCATCGGGATAAACATTAATTGCATTTATAGTAATTAAATGTGCTAAAGTCCCAAACTTATTTAACAAATTGTGAAAAGCAATCTGATGTAGGCGTGTCCCTATCCGGATTTCATTCCTGCCTAAGGAAATCTTCAGGGGACTTTGTTATTAGACTTTCTAGAGATATTGTTATGTTAAATCACAAACTCAATGAGAATTTCTTGTCCTCGTCTAGGAGCGAGATTCAAAATTTAAAATATCAAAGAAAAAACAAAAACAACAACAAAAAATTGTCACAATTGGCTTTGTCATCTTTCAAATACTACTCTGTTTTTTTGACAGACCTAGCAATGTAGTGACGTTTATTCAAGTAAATCAACAATAGAAAATTATATGTTTTCTATTAGTGTCAGTTACATTTAAACTTGCACAAGCACCTGCATATTTGTTATTTAAATTTATTTTCATCGGGATAAACATTAATTGCATTTATAGTAATTAAATGTGCTAAAGTCCCAAACTTATTTAACAAATTGTGAAAAGCAATCTGATGTAGGCGTGTCCCTATCCGGATTTCATTCCTGCCTAAGGAAATCTTCAGGGGACTTTGTTATTAGACTTTCTAGAGATATTTGTTATGTTAAATCACAAACTCAATGAGAATTTCTTGTCCTCGTCTAGGAGCGAGATTCAAAATTTAAAATATCAAAGAAAAAACAAAAACAACAACAAAAAATTGTCACAATTGGCTTTGTCATCTTTCAAATACTACTCTGTTTTTTTGACAGACCTAGCAATGTAGTGACGTTTATTCAAGTAAATCAACAATAGAAAATTATATGTTTTCTATTAGTGTCAGTTACATTTAAACTTGCACAAGCACCTGCATATTTGTTATTTAAATTTATTTTCATCGGGATAAACATTAATTGCATTTATAGTAATTAAATGTGCTAAAGTCCCAAACTTATTTAACAAATTGTGAAAAGCAATCTGATGTAGGCGTGTCCCTATCCGGATTTCATTCCTGCCTAAGGAAATCTTCAGGGGACTTTGTTATTAGACTTTCTAGAGATATTTGTTATGTTAAATCACAAACTCAATGAGAATTTCTTGTCCTCGTCTAGGAGCGAGATTCAAAATTTAAAATATCAAAGAAAAAACAAAAACAACAACAAAAAATTGTCACAATTGGCTTTGTCATCTTTCAAATACTACTCTGTTTTTTGACAGACCTAGCAATGTAGTGACGTTTATTCAAGTAAATCAACAATAGAAAATTATATGTTTTCTATTAGTGTCAGTTACATTTAAACTTGCACAAGCACCTGCATATTTGTTATTTAAATTTATTTTCATCGGGATAAACATTAATTGCATTTATAGTAATTAAATGTGCTAAAGTCCCAAACTTATTTAACAAATTTGATTGACAAACTATTTATGAAACATTATCATAAATATGATGAAACTTTTACCCTGAGTGTAGTTAATATTTAAGTGCAGAATTAAAGTTCAAGATTTGTCCCTATATTGTGTCTAGATCAAAGAATTTTTAGCTTTTAAAAATATATTATTAGGATTTTTTCTTTTTTTTTTTGTAATTTTAGCAAATCGGGTTTCAAAAGTTAGTAAAAATTAAATTAGTTAAACCAAAAATTAGTAAAAAATTCTGTAATTTGTAAAATAAGAATAGCAAAAAATTGTACTAAAAAATACAGGGTGTCTGGTGGCAAATTTATATTTTTAAATACGATTTCAAAAAGTAATAAACGGTGCGGAGGGAGGGTGGCGCCGTTTTAATTATCGATTGTGCGGATTTGTCAGTCACGATGTCGCAGTGGTCGAGTGAGCATCGCGCGTTCGCTGTGGAAACATTTTTTAAGAATAATGATTCTTACGTAATTGCTCGTCGACAATTTTGTTCAAAGTTCTTTATTCGGCGAATACGTGATGGACCGAGTGGATCCCATGGATTTTTTTTATGAGGCTACCTCAAGGAGAGGGTTTATAATGACAATCCCCAATCTCTTGTGGCTTTAAAGGAAAATATTCGTCGAGAAATCAGCTCAGCAGCGTGTGGCGCAGAACACAAGGCTCCGTTTTGAACAGTGTGTTCAACTCGACGGAAAACATCTGGATGACATACTCTTTAAAAAATAAAATCTGCATTTCCATTCTATCGTTCAATGCTCTTAATAAAACTTTGTGTCAATTATTACGTTTTTTATTTAAGTTTGAAAATATAAATCTGCTACCAGACACCCTGTAGTATAATAATTATTATAATTTTTAGTGTAAAAAAGTAAACGAAAACTAAACAGTTTCCAATGAGTAAAATTCTGACCAATTGGCTTTTTCTTGTCAATAAGTATACAAGTATAAGTTAAGTGGTATGTCCTCCTTTTTCCAATCAAATGATTTGTCATTTTATTACACTGGGCACAGCTTAACCAACCTCAATAGTAAAGTATACCAGTCCTGTGATAATTCCTTCCAGTCACAGGATATGATCTTTTAGGTCAATTGACTCCTGATTAGCCACTTTAAAATAACACTGCTTAGTTTTAATATTCCGCTCACAGGTTGTATGTTTTAATTACAAATGTCATAGAACAACTTGAAGGTCAATACGTCTATGTACATAAAAAAATGTGTCTAACATAAACAAAAAAATGTAATCCATAATTCGGGAATTCCATAAACTAAAAGAAGTTTAACAATAAAACAAAAAAATCCCCCAAAAAATTGTTCGCGTTTTAGAGTTTTCTTACTATATTTGGTTTTTCACATTTACAAAATCAGCGTTTTACACGTATACAATCCGAACGTCAGCAAAGAGACTAGAAAGCAAAAAATTTCATTAAGTTTCATGTAAACATTAAACGAAGCCTGTTGATCGCATTGTTGAATAAAATAGCTACACTGAGCATACGCAAATTTTATTCTTATTAGGCTATTTCACGAAATGTGGAATATAAAGTGGGAAAGCGAACTTGAGAATTATTTTGTTTAAATGTTTTTAATGAATTGAAAGATAAATAAACGGTAAAGGGTAAATAAAAATAATATAAATTTTAATCGATTCACATTTGTAGCTATTATACTTTGTGTAATTCCATTGTTTTTTATTTTCGTAAATTTTCGTGAATTTTTTTGAGTGATTTTTTTTTTTTTGTATGGGACTCCCATGAAGGGTTGGAGATAGAGGGTTAGTTTGTTCTAAAGAAATATTGGGGATACAAAAATAATGGGGGTTGCTCATATTTTTTACCTTCATAGGTGTGACTCCTGAGTAGTTACGAGTGTTTTTCTATCCATTTTGCCCCAATTTCGTTCTCGCGAACTTTAACCCTCGTGCGGCACGCCAATTTTTAACCGATCGAGCTTAAATTATTTACAGATTTTTTTTTATCCTAACCTCACACAAAACTGCCCGTCGTTTTTGGAACAGATTCGTTTTAAATGTTTCCATACATTGAGGGACAACTTTAATTTTTATACAAACGTTTTTTTTTTTTAGTGTAGATTTAGATTTATTATGCATTACGTATAAAGAAAATATGTAAAAAAAACAATGCCATCGATTACACTACTCAACGACCAAAAAACCTGGCTTTGAAACACTAATTTTTTAATAGACCTATGTATGTACTCTAAATCCAAACTTAGCAAAAAAAAAAAAAACATTTCTGATTTGAAGTTTTGAAAATATCACGGTTTTTATGTTTACATTCACCCTATTTTTTAGTATATTATGATGCTTCATTTAACGAAAATTTATCACAAAATCATTAACTTTTTTAAAAACATAAATATACACAAAATTATGTTTAGTTTGAGTATAATCATGTCGCTGTTTTCATGACTCTGAAGTTAAATTTCGAAAAATGAATCAAAATATACGAAAAAGTGGGGCGAATGATGCAAATATAAAAATTGCTATATTTCAAAAACTGTAAATGAGAATTTGTATTTTCTCATTTGCAGTTTTTGACATATGTATTGAAATATGTATTTGAATTCGGCGCACCTAAGTCTCTTAAAAAATATGCATTTCTGTAAAAAGTTGAAATCTGTTGACTAGTGTTATGACAACCTTCATATGAAATCAAAAATATATGTTTTTAGTTAAAATTTATAGGAATTTTAATAATTGATGACCTTATTAAAAAGATATTTTAAAATTTTTAAAACAGTACCAGCGATTTTAGACAAAAAAAAAAAAAACGTCACAAATGAGTTAACGTGACTTTTCAGATGCGTTTTAATTTAAGCTTCCTCTAACTATAAATTCAATACAGTTAGTACATGATATTATTTGGAAATTATACTTCCTGCAAAATAAATTTTTGATTGTATATTATTTTCCATAACTTAAACATGACTTCCTTGAATTCAAAATAAATTCAATAAAATATTTGATTCTCAGAATTGAAATTCAAAAAATATAAAAATGTCAACATTAATAAATATAAAATGAGACAAAATATATACAAAATGACCTTGTGGAAATTGGAATCAGACAGCGGAAAGATAAAAAAAAACTCCAAAAATTAAAAAAAACAAACTATATGATTAGAAAAGCATTAAATCATACTTTAGAAAAAAAACCCCAAAATGCAACATCGATTTCATATTAAATTTATAAGTAACACACAAAAAATTTTACTAAAAACTTTAGGATTTGTAGCTGATTCGGAGTAGGGATGTGAATTTTGATTTGCTATAAATCATTATGGATTTTTTTTTTTTGTTAAATTGTCATTGTGTGTGGTATGTGGTGGTTAACTGACCCATTCAATTAATATGCTACTTTCCAAGCCAACTGTCCAGCAAAAAAGTAACCAGGAATACTTTGGTAATGGGTGCGATAAAGTAATGCATGCACCTTGTAATGTATACTTTTTTAAATGTATCATTATTTTCGAACAAAATGTATTGAGTTACCGATAATGGGTTACATGATGCATTACTTTGTAATGAATAATCCTTACCTTCAGCATTATTTCCAAACATAAAGTAATGAGTTACCAAAACTTAGTTACGCATGGGTTACCTTGTAATGACACCTTTTACATTATTTCAAAACATAAAATAATGACTTACCGATCATCAATAACATAATGCATGTAATATAAACGTAAAGTAATATTTAAAATAGTTGTTTGAAAATCTATATTTAGACACATTACTTTTTGATTTTTTATAGGCATTAAATGAAGGTATATATTTTTAACATCACAAAAGATATCTCGAAACACATCAATTCATTTGCATTTTAAACTACCCATTATTATATGTGACTATAGCTCAGTTGTTAGAGTTCTCGCAAAACAACCAGAGACCCCAGGTTCGTATCTGAGAGCGACCACGTTATTTGGTTAATTATTTTTTTTTATGAAAATCTATTTATAGATACATTACTTTTCCCAACCCGGTACAAATATAAGTAACCAGTTATTTTACCCCTACTAGGTAATGAATCGTCCCAGTACTTTTAGGTTCATCGCCTGTAAAATGCATCAGTGATGTAAGGTGTATTGTAATGCTTGGAGCCCAAAGGCGATACATTATTTTACCCATTGGTAATGTGTGGTTTTGCTGGGTATGTCGCAGCCATGCCAAACTAACAGTATTTGTTCTCCTATAAAAGATTGAGAAAAAATTAAACAACTTTTTAAATTTTTCCAAAAAGTTGACGATGTAGGAGTGGTTAAATATTGTTAAAATTTTGCGATAATTTTAAGTATAAAATTTATTATTATTTAACTAACTTTGGCAAATGCTAGAAATATTACTATTTCAAAATACTGGGGGTATGCATAATACGCTCGTATATGGTGTACAATAGGGCGGGTCGATTTAAAAATGGCTCAACATACAAGGAAAATCGTATTCTAGGGATCAAAATAAGAAACTTTGCCGAAGGAACCATACCTCTAAAACGAATTCTGATTGCCCGACTCTTGACCCGTAGGGTCAAATATTGAAAAATCCCACTTTGACCCATTTAGAGTGCCCCAATCGAATCCAACCCAATCGAATATAATTTATACATTCTTGGAAAGTCTCCTCCTACTTTCTGAAATATCTCTATCCCGAGATTTGTACATTTTGCTATAAAAACACGGCTAAAAAGGCCCTCTTTCAACTACAATTTTAACCCCTTAACGGTATCCTAGAATGATGATTTATGCATTCATCTGCTAGCTCGTCTTCCGGAGAAGAAGTAATCTTGCAGAGATTCCTCCTACTTTCTGAAATATTAAAGTGGGCTTTTTCAAAATTTGACCACACGGGTCAAAAGTCGGGGCATCAGAATTCGTTTTAGAGGTATGGTTCCTTCGGGAAAGTTTCTTAATTTGATCCCTAGAATACGATTTTCCTTGTACGTTGAGCGATTTTTTTGCCTCCCTGACGACCCGCCCTAGTGTACAAGTACACAATATGTATTTACAGGTACGTACCTTAACAATTATTAACGTACTTTGAATATATAAAGTATTCCTACGTATTTAAAAAAGAATATTTTATCAATACAAAACAAATTGTATAAAACACTTTCCAGGGTTGGTAAAACATTTTTGAAGCTAATATGCTGAAATTACAATTTTTAATTGAGAATTTAAAATATATATATTTTTTTAAGTTAGAACTAGTTGCGAATATATAGAGCTAGGTAAAGCTCAATTTATATAAAAATCGGCCAAAATTATTTTGAATTTCTTTTATTTATAAAAAATTACTAGATGTTTTTCATCGACCTGGAAAGTTTCAATAATACACAAAATAAAATTTTACACAGAAATATTGAAATATATAAGAAGGACAATATTCAACTAATGTTTTCTCTAAAAGTAATACGAGTTACTGAAACTAATACGAACTAGTTATGATTTCTTTAAAAAATATTAGATTTTTTTCAAATTCTCCATTAAACAATATATTGATATATTAAAATTTCTAGTAATAATAATAAAGGATATACTAAAAATTATCGCAAAATTTCGAAATCTTCAACCACTCCTACTTCGCCCATTTTTCGGAAAAGTTGAAAAAGTTGTTCCATGTTTTCTTAGACTCTTAGAGGAGAGCAAATGCTGTTAGTTTAGCACTGCGAGATATACTTTTTGCTGTAGCGAGGCAGTTAGCTTGTAAAGCCACATATTTGAATTGCCGGTTGGTCATTTCATTTAAGAAAAAATGGAATTAAAAAAGATACAGGAGTTTATGATGAATGCATAATTTTTTTTTATTAAATAATATACATTCATAAATGTAAGACAAACATAAATCAATTTTATGCTCAACAAAACAAGTTGAGAATTTTGTTAGTGGATATGTACGACGGAATGGTACACTACAAAATAAATGTTTAAAATGAAATTATTAATTACAAATTTACCGCCTATTTTTAGGCGGTATTTTCAATTTTTAATTAAAGAAGTTAACTTATTTTTATTGAAAAATTATTAGTGTCCGACCGAATAGTTCGGCCAGAAAATGCATTTGGTCTGTATTCGGTATTTTAAAGCACAAATTTGGCGGATGGACAAATTTGGCGGATGGAAAAATGTTTATTGGGCTGATTAGATGCTATTTTAAGTGTCAAATTTGAAGAAAAGTCTGTAGTTAAGCAATAAATTCACTGTTCGGCCTCAGTAAGTGCGGCCAAATTGAAAATAGTTCGGCGGCCGAACTTTTAAATTTATAGCTAAACTTCAGCTTTTGTCTTAAATTTTATATACAAAATCGAATTAAATCGGCTCAACAAACATGTTTCCAATACCAAAATTTGTCATCATTGCCTCTAGATATCAAAAACCAACAAAATATAGTTTTTTGGCCGAACTGTTCGTTTATTTGACATTTTCAGTGCAATAGATACATAGATATCAAACTCGTCTTCTTGTTTCAACAACAAACACATTCGAATATTGTTTGTGTTGGATATACGCCGTATGTATATCCAACACATTCTCATGAGTTACGTGCACTGACAGCTAACGGCAAAGAGTATGAGATCTATGTAATCTATACTATTATCAATCTTTAGATATTTGAATACACTCCCAAAATCTGAAGTTATTCTTAAAACATTTATTTTCAATTTCCAAACGGACTTAGAAAGATAAATAGTTAAGGTTTCCAAATATAGATTTTTAATCGGTTATTTTTGTATTTTAACAAACAACTACTAAAACACAATTTTGCAGTAAACTGTTCATTTTTGTTACAAAATGTTCGTTAAGTGTTTAAAAATTCTTGTCTGCAAACAAAAATCCGAAGTATCTGAGCATTTCCATTTTATTTTAAAGACAAATTTTTCGAAGGTCTCTGATTTTGACAAAATTGTGTGAATATTTTTGGCAGGGAACATCGATTTTTTTTATTTTAAAAACTATGGAAACCATGAACCTTTGAAATATGTCTTAAAAAGTATTATAGATCCACTCTGAAATGTTCATGGTGTTTAGAACACGTATTTAGCTACTTGCATAAAAAATATCAAAAAATTAAAAGCGGATTTTTTAATTTAAATTTTTTTATAAAAAAAAATATTTCAAAAAATTATTTAAGATTTTTAGTTATAAAATATCTGTAGTTATGCAAAAAGAAACTTTTCAAGATCTTTCACATAACAAAAGTTATGGCCTTTTGAATAATGTCCCAACCCCTAATTTTGCGATATTTCAAAACTTCAGGGTTGCCACAGTTTTCAAAACAAAAAAAAAATCGTTTTGGAAATATGCGTTCATTGCCAAACATATTCACTAAATTTTACTAAAATCGGAGGCTATCAAAATATAGTCTTTGAAAAAAAATTGTTATGCTCATGTCCAATGCATAAAAAGGTGCTGTTTGAAATTTTAACTTCCGGATTAAAAAAAAATGTATGTGAAACTTTATGTATTCATATCAATAACTAAGTGACGCTAATTAAATTTCATCCGAAATATGGGTCCATATCTTTTTGTATGTCCTTAGATCTAATATGATGCAATAAGATAAATGTCCAAAACAATTTTATCCAAATTGTGGCCCCCAAGAATTGTATTATATTTGATCAGTTTTGTATCTAATTGTATCAGTTTATATCTAAGCTGATACAAATAGATATACTTATAATATATATTATTTTGTCCAGATTTTGACCTGTTATAAAGGTTTAAGATTGTATGTGAACTGTATGTGAACATTTAAATACAACTAAATCCGAGTTTTAGTCTGGTAAAATTGTACTAAATGTTACATTTTTGTATATGATCGGATAAAAATATACTACATTTCATACAAATATATGACCATCCAATCATATACTTTTTCAAAAAATGTATGACATAAATGTTTTTTAAGATTTATTGCACATTAGGGTGTCTCGAAAGTGTAACATTTTTCGTAATAGTACTCAAACGATGAGTATAATCTAGTTGATTATGGGAAAGAAAAAATAAATAAAATCTCGAGAATACTTACAGTTCGCTACTCGTATTTTTTTTTTAAATTTTGTACAAAATAGTGCTCAAGTTTGGTAATGCTGTTCATATTTCCGGAAATATATTTTTAAAATTTCCGTAGAATAATTTTTTACTTGTATCAAACTAAATGATTCTGTGGTGGACCAAAATTAATCTACGGAAATTTTATAAATGAATGTACCATAAAATTCTCAGCATTGCCAAATTTGTAAACTCTTCTTTGTCCAACTCTTTTAAAAATATACTATGCAGGTCGGAGGTAGCAACTATAAGTATGTACCCAAAACAAATTTTTGATTTTTATCCCTAAAAAGCTTAATAATACCTATCGTTTGGATACGTGACGAAATTCGCAAATTTTTTTTAATTTGGGACATGTAATATATAGTTTTATCCAAAAGAAAATCTACTTTTTTCTGTTGTGGAACGATATTTAACTATGAAAAGGTCAAAATATCGTTTTATCCAAAATGAAATATTTTTTTACTATTACACTAACAAAAGGGTCCGCCAAATAACCTTTTTTTTTTTTGAAAATGGTATAAAAAAAAACTACTGAATATTTTCTCAAATTTCTTTTTTTATTTGAAAGTACAATCCTTCCGGTTAATAATGGAAAATAATTTCATTCAAATGGCTGCCTCGGCTGGCCATGCAGTAGCCTACACGATCGGTCCAATTTTTAAGCACAATATCGGTGAATTGATGTTGATGGCGCTTCACGGCCACTTTCTGCCACAACAGCAATATTCTCGGGTGTACGCACTGTTTTTGGCTTTTCACGCTTTGGTTTATCGATGAGGATGCCAATTTCTTTCACTTTTTTCACAAGATAACGAACATACGGGGGACGGTGCTTCGCTTCTTCCATCCGTATGCAATTTTCGCACACATTCTGCAACATTACCATGATTTTCAAAGTAATGTCGCAATATTTTCCAGCGTTGTTCAAGCGTATACACAACCATATTCGTTCAGCGGAAGGATAAAACTAATTATCTGTCAAATCAGACATGAGCTAAGTATTACCATTCACGAAATAAGCACTAGTTGAGAAAAAAAAACGTTAGATGGCGGACCATTTATACGTAATTATATATAATTCTGATGTATGTTATATCTAATTATACATGTATTCTTACATAACTACATTAACCATATATAATTGTATATGTCATATGAGATTATATATTGGCATCGTATTAAAAACTTTCGAGGAAACATTATTTTTATATAAACATACATAAACATATGTATTCACATATAATAGCATGCAATAACACATATATTTATATAAAAAAATGCATGATTATATGTAAACGTTTTTACTCGGGTTTAGATATTCAATACAAATATAAAAAATTTTTATTATAATCGAAAGAAAAAAATATTTTTTAATTAAAATACATTTTAAAATAGCGGAAAAAGAACTTGCGTTATAATGTTTCCAGCCAATTTAATATATTAATCAAGCCGAATAACCGGTTAATAAAAATAAGCGATTTTTCGATTAATACTTTAATTTTAATCGACTACGTCGCATTATTGAAAACACTACTATAAAACCCTCTTTAAAACAATGCTTGTATAGGGTACATTAGAAAAGTTATTAGCAAAACAGACAAAATGATCAATTTTGCTACCTAAAAATTGTTGACTTGATTTATTTCTTGAGGACAAATATAGTGAATCATACATTAAATTTCAAACCAAAGACAAAAATGTTAATCCAATTGATTATATTTTCTGAACTAAAAATTTTAAATAAAAATAATCATTTCTTATAATTTCAGAGTTATTTAATAAAATATTATCCAAGCATAAGTTTCATATTGCTAAAGATTTTCTAAATAAAGTTTTTCAAAATACCTGCCACATAAAAATATTAAAAATGAATATCTCAAAATATATTTGTCACCTAACAATTATTGTTTTATGTTGCCTATTAACGATATTAGCAGAACCAGTAGATACTAGACAGGCAACACAACATTTGAATCATCATCAGCAACATCAACACACACAACAGACACATCACAATCATCATCGACAACATTTAACAAAACTTAGACATCATATACCCAACTCTAGTAGTAGTAGCGGCAGCAGTTCCACAAATTCTAGACAATCTAAAACATTAGAATTAAAATCTCAATCCTCATCTTTACCACTGCCACAAACCCACCAAACTCTACGAGATCACACAAATCTTAATAGTCAAGTTGAACTTATAGATGAGATTAAAAATATACCAAAGAATGGGACGGCTTCAACTAAACTTAGACGTTTAAGTGCTAGAGATTATTACAATAAAGCGGTCCAGAGACGTTTAAATGCCCGACGTAATGTTCAAGATGAATGGGCCTATAATACGTATAATATTCATACAAATACTTTTGGTTCACCACAAACTGCACACTCGGGCAAAGGTGATGATAATAGTGATGATGTGGAATTTTTTAGTAGTACCGGCTCTAGATCACTTCCTGATTGGTCAAGACGTGGTTATGGCGGTTATATACCACCCATGATACCAACAGCAGCATCTCCAACACGTAGAACGACCACAACATTGCCACCACCACCAGCGTTAATACCGGCCAGACGTGGTTATCCTTCAGCATCAACTACAGCACCAACAACTGGAGAATTTCCAACAACCGAGGATCCTTTTGAAACAAATACCATAAGTAGGAATCCGGGTAGTATGGAGCCAAAGGATATGGAAAAGTAAGTACATAAAGATTTATATTTTATATTTTTGAAGAATAATTTTAAATCTCTATTTGTAATAAAATTCAAACCAAATATAAGGCTTCCTCCAAGTCAACTGTGCCGCTACAGGAAAAAGTATATCGCATCAATGTCAGAACTAGTTCTGAATTTTTAGTGCAATAGAAAACTTAATATATCTATGGGAGCGTTGTATCTTCCTCTTTTTATTTATTTTTTTATTATAATTTTGTTTAATTTTTATAAAATATATATTTATTATTGTAATTTAAAGAAATTCTTAAATCAAACTGAAATTTATTGACAGAACACAAACAGAAGAATTTTTAAAATTTATGATAAATTAAAGGCAATTGTGGAAGTCTCCACATTACCCCCCTTTCTAAGAAATTTTGAAAATTAAATGTTGGACCTTCAATATTCGATCTTAAATATTATGATGAGAATGTGATGAAAATTCTAAATTATAAGGCCGACTTTTTAAATGTTCCGATTATGATGGTTTCCTTGATTTAATGTTGACTTTTAGTTTAATAAAAAATCGAGAAAAATTCTTTCGAAAATTATTAAACTAAATTTATTAATGATCCATGAACCAAATGCGCGCCGTAGAGTCCATTGTGTTTATTTGAAGTCAAAACTACTTTAGATTATATAATCTTGTGGTAGCCCAAATTTTATTGTTAGATTTATTGTTGAAATCTAGTAAAAGTTCTTTTGGAGACTTTTGAAAATAAAGCAAGGAAGAAGGCCAGTACTTGGTTTGGATTTTTGGTTATTTTGAGATCGGTAGTGACATCTTCTACCGATCTCACAGGAAGTTCTGTATACAAGTTTGGTTTTCTTGAAGAGCTTCTATTGTATTGTATTGAAGAGCTTCTTTTGTATTACATTAAACATTTTTCTATCGATCAAGAAATTTTCATTTCGTAACTCGCATTAGTTTTGGAGAAAATATTTGCTGAAAATTTGTCCTTCATATATATTTCAATATTTTTATGTTAAAGCAACATTACGTGTAAGGAATTTTTTTATATGTAGTATATATTGCTTATATGTTTACCAAAAATGTTGTTTATTTTTAAATAGAATTCCGCATTACTTTTTGTTTATAGTCGACGTCTTTCTTCCGCATTTTTGGTAATTTTTTGAAAAATTCGAATTCGACTTTTTTCGCTCCTAATCTCTACGATGTACTTATAAAATTCATGCACTGAAATGTGGTATAATACGTTTTCTTTTCAAATAAATTTAACACTTTTATTTAAAATATATATGAGTAATTTCAAAAATTTGTCAACACCTGTGGAAGCTGACTTAATTTACCTCTTATTTTGCACGGATTTTGAAATTGAGAGAAATTGTGGGCATGGTTAGGTAGACTATAATCAAAACTATGACATGCAAGGTTTCACGTTGAAAAGTCTTCACCTAAAGACTTGATGGCCCTTTTAAAGTCGAAAAATTTTAAAAATTACTTGGGACTAAGAGTTTTTTCATTCGTTTAATTTTTTTTTGTCATAATTTTCAACATTCCAAACCAGGCGATACATTATCACTGCTTGGTGGTCTACAAGTGAAACCAAAATTTTCCGATTTTTAAACTTTCGCAGTTTTTAGGGCCTAAACCCAATAAAATAATATAAAACCGGCCAATTTATTTTTAAGCTCTAATATTTGACAAACATATTTTTTTTTGTGTATTTAAAAATTATTATGCCTTAAGACAATAGACTTGTCGGAGAAGTCGTTTTTTTAACACTTTAAAAAATAATTTTTCAATCATGCACAATAAAATTGTATTTCCTACTCAGAATAATGGTACAAAATGTTTCGATATATCGCAAACCACTAAAAAGTTATTAAGGTACAAATTTTAGAAAAAATATCACAAATATTTTTTTTTACACACACAATGAACAAGTATTTTGAGCTACGAAAAATGCTACAAAAATGTTCGATGTATCGCGGACCGTCAAAAAGTTGTTATTCCATAAAATATTGGATTTTAGAAATACAATGGATTTTTACAATGGATTTTTTTCATAAAAAAGTCTCCAAAAAAATGTTTCATTGCATCAATAAAACATGTTTGATTAAATCAATTTTAATGAATGGTTTCATTGACCCAATGAAAATTACATAAAGTATATGAAATTTTGTTCATTAATTCTACAATAAACGTTGTGAAAGTTGAAGAAAATAAAACAAACTAAATTTGATGAATTTTTACAAATGGCCTTATGTCCACTTAAGAAAATTTTTTAAGAATTTTGTTGTCATTTCACAGCAATATTTTATACACTAAGCCAAATTTTCGTGGTGTCCCGTCAGCTACTAACTGGGATTTTAACTGACACATTTGTTGTTGTTTCGCATATACATTTTTAATTTAACTATTTTTCTATTTGAATTATTATATTCCATATACCTACATTTTAATTTTGTTATTTAATTTTAAATATTTAATTTTTATTAATTGTTTTTTTTTTTTTTAATTAACTTTTTTTTTATATGCTTGTAAGCAAATTATTTTTTACCAACTCGCCTCAATAATGTCCAAAGGACGCTGAGGCACAAACTATTGTAAAAGATATTTTTTGAATAAAGAAAGTTTCCCCCCCCCCCCTCCCCCCCCCCCCCCCCCCAAAAAAAAAGGACAAAACTCAAATAAATTATATTAAACAAATTTTTGTTTGCATATTAAAAGTTAAAATTTTTATTGGAAAAAATTTTAAAAATGTCATTGATTTAATGAATTTTTTAATGAAAATAACATATACAAATTTAATTAAAAAATTGACAATATTAATGAATTTTTATTCAATTAATGAAACTATTCTTTACATCAATGAATATATTCTTACGGAATCGATTCATTAATAGTATGAAGGAAACAGTGTAGTGAAGACAACATTTTGAAAACTTTTTACTGGGTTACCATAAAGTGAACATTTTTGCACCACTTTTCTCAGCTAAAAATGTTTTTTGATTGTGTCATAAAAAACACTAAGTTTTTTGAAAAAATTTGCTTTTTTCCGCGACCACTCTATTTCCTAAATGGTGCACTTTAATAACAGGAAAATTTTTCTTTTTTTTTTAATTTTTGGTGTAGAATCGAAAGGTGAATTCAAATGTTATATAAATGCAGCTCTTTTGGCTCTGTAGGAAAAGGAGCCCTAAATCAGCATTTTTGACCGCTGCTCGCCTTTCGAAGAAATTGGTAATTTAAAATAATAATAAAGCCATTTTTTTTTATTGATGCAAAAACAAGTTAAAAAGTGATGACATCCGAAAAACAACTTTGCTGATGAACTCTAATAAGTATATAATATAAATTTCTATACCCATAAAGCAGACTCGGTAGTGCCAACCGTATTTGTAGCAAATCGAATGGTTCGGTTGTAGCTACCGAATTATTATCTTTTGAGGAAATCGAATATCAATTGTCGTAGCAGAATTTCTGTTATTTCAAATGAGTGATTGTTATCGCAACCGAAAAACTCTGTCGCACCAATCGAAACATTCTATTGGCAACAAATACGGTTGCTACTACCCAGTTTGTTTTCTTTTTGTATGAAATGGCAGAATAACCTAATAAAAATTAGTTAAAAATGACATTGCAGTAAAAACTGTGTAAAATTATCAAATTTTTTTTTGCTAAATATTAAAAAAATAGGAACAGCAAAAATAAATCTATTAACTTTACAAAATTTAAGTTATATTAGAGTTGAATTTAAGTTATTTGAAAATAGCAATTTATTCTGCCTAAATTCGTAGAAACCTTTACTAAATATTTGTAGACTAAAACAGCAAACAAAAACTGTAATATCAACAAAAATAATTCTATAATTACTTTAAATTTTGTAGAAGTAAAATAACAGTATATTTTGCTAAAATGAACAGGACTTTTTGCTAAATATTTGTAAATTGCTGATTTCAGAAGTCGTGGGTTCGATTCCCACCAGAGGCACTGGTCTGTTTTCGCTACAACGCGCCGAAGGCAATAGTAGCTAGTGCTCGGCTAGGGTAATAGTATATAATTTTTAATTATATGCACTCATAATAATCCATGCATAAAAATACGAAATTATTGTTTAAAACTACAAAAACTTTCGTAAAATGTACAAATTTTCGTTTATTTTACCAAAAATTTGGTTATTTTGACATTTTTCGTAATTTTACGCATGGATTATTATCAGTGTGATTATTAATTAATAAAAAAAAAATATTCGTATTAAAAAAATATCTTAAGAAGATCCATGAAATTTTCACATTATTTATGATTTATTTTTTTTTGTCTACTAATATTTAGCAAAATTTGCTATTTTCAATTCATTAAAATTTAGCTCAAATATAACTAAATATTTGTAGGTTCAACAGATTTATTTTTGCTATTCTTATCTTACTAATAATTAGTAAAAATAACTTCTAGATTTAGAAGTTTTTTCTGCAACATCATTTTCAACTAATTTTCAGTAGTTATAGCCAAAAATTTTACTACATTTTTTCTATCAGTGTATATAAATTTTCACTCCTAACTTTTCAACCCGTCATCCGATTTTGCTTATTTTCAATAGGAAACTGCTTATGATATTAAAAAACAATTTGGTCATTTTGAGGATATATAAAAGTTCAGATAGAATTCGTCATATGCATTTCTTGTTAAGAGAAAAAATGTCATAAATATTGTGAAAAATGACAGTCAATAGTTTGTCTACAATATGTTTTCAATCTATTGAAAATACACGATTATATAAAATTTATTACTGTTATTATTATGAAAGAAAGACATTCAATTGATTAAAATAAATTGTTGTTCGACATTTTGCATATGACAGATTTAAATATATAAACAATTGTCTGATATTAAGCACAAAAGAAAAGATCTTGACAAAGAACCTGAGAAAAATAAATGAAACAATTAAAAATGTAAATGAAATAAACAGGCGCCAATGAAAATAAATTTTAAAAATAATACAAGATATTCGTAATTAAACATTAATTTAATATCATGTTAGAAATTTGCATAAGCGTTTAATTTGAATGTAAATAAATAATTTTATTGCTGAAGTTTTAATTACAGCAAACACGAATAAGAAATTTTTCTGCGTGAATTAAAATACAGTGTGTCACAAAAGTAAGTATGCACTGCATGCATTGCCCGCAAAGTCAAATTTTTCTTACTTTATGTATCAGATCAGTATCAGATGTCAATTTTTAAAATTTTTTTTTGCACTTGTTACTAAAGGGTGTTTTTTATAGAGGTATAGAACTTTGAAATTGAATAAAACAAAAACGAATTTTTTAAATTAACATGCAATTTACTTTATTCGAAAGATAATCTTCTGGCATTATAATTTAAAAATGACTTCTGGCTAGGACGTAGTTTAATCAGTGGATATACAACATACACTCCAAATATGGCAGTTTTGTTTATTGACGTATCCATTTAATCAAAAATGACCTTTATCGCTAAATTCGCTAATGAAATTCGGGAACAGAACCATGATTTTCAAAATAAATTTTCACAATTTAGAAGCTTTGTTCAGGCATCATTCTATTCATGTTGAAATTCCAAACAAAACTAAACAGAAATCACTTTACACCTGACAAAATGGCCGGCAATTAAAAAAGGTACCGTGAAATAACTCCCAAATGAAATAACTACCAAAATAAAAATGAAATAACTCCCAAAAATTTTCCATCTAAATTGGGATTTATTTCACTATAAAATAACTCCCAATGCGTTAGGACTTATTTCACAATTTTCAGTTTGGAATTATTTCGTTATGAAATAACTCCCAAATGAAATAATTCCCAACCAGATTTTGTTGGGAGTTATTTCACATTTGTTGGGACTTATTTCATTTTAATTTTTAAATGTGATTTTATCGTTTGGAGTTATTTCATTTTTGTTGGGAGTTATTTCATTTCTATTAAAATTACATTTTGGTAAATTTTATGCATTTGTAACGGTTCTTAAAATTGTCGTAAAGTAAATAATAGCAATACAATGAGTTATTTTACCAAAAGGAACGCAGTTCTTGCTAGAACTTTGGTAATTTTGGTGGCATGTCATAACGTCCAATGACATAATGTCCATGGACGTTATGTCACTCGAAAAGTTGTGGGCGTTGTGGTGCAATGGTTAGCGCGTTGGACTTTTACACAGAAGGTCCCGGGTTCGATTCCCGGTGCCGGCAACATCAAAATAATATGTATGAGTTTTTTCTATCCCTCATACGTATCGCAATGTCCACCTTCGGTGTTCCCATAGCAATTAACCCCACCGAAGTAAAATAATGAATCAGGGCTATGAACCAAAAAGCTTCAATAAGTTCGCCAACTCTCCATCAGGTGGCGAGCAACAACTGTTCTAAGACTTATCATCTCGCGCAATTACAGTGTTGCCATTACAGTGTCCCACCTTTCATCTCTATACTATCCCTTTCCAAAGAAAGCAACACGCTAAAAATATAGGAAGTATTTCCTGAGTGTTGCCTCTCTTTTTAAAAAAAAAAAAAAAAAAAAATGTCCATGGACTTTATGACACTCTGCAATGTGACATTATGTCCTCAAACCATGGACATTATGCCACTTTTTGGGTGACATAAGGTCCATGGACATTATACTCCAGTGTGGAAACAGATCAGTAATTTTAAAGTTTCTTTTGTGTCGCACGCAGAAAAAACTTTATTTAGCGAAGCCGCCTGCCGCGTTCTACGAAAAAAAAACCCTTAAGAGATGTCGAATCCGTTGAAATCTTATATTTTTAAGACATCAAGTAATTTGTAAAAACAAGTATTTCTGTGTGGCGGCCTTCGGCCGCTCTTAGGGGTTTTTTCCTCCGTAGAACGCGGCAGGCGGCTTCGCGAAATAAATTTTTTTCTGCGTGCGATTATACTATTCATAAGTTTAGTTTTATTTTGCGAATCGCAGAATTCGATTTTTTTGAATTATGAATTATTTCATTTTTTTGGGACTTTTTTCATTCGGAGTTGTTTCATTCTTCATTCATAGTAATAAAATAACTTCCAAATGTTGGGGCTTATTTCATTTTTTCTTTGGAGGTTATTTTATTAATTGAAATTGGGACTAATTTCATTTTTTTGGGACTTAATTCATTGGGAGTTATTTCATGGTACCGTTAAAAAAGTGTTGCCAACTTAACGTTCTATACCTATATAAAAAACACCCTTTACAACTTCCAGTATTTACTTTTTAGTTAAAAAAAAAAACAGATCATTTTGAGAAATTTTGGAAATATATTAAAATTTAAAAAAAATTTACTCAGAAAATTATTTTGGAATTTTCAGAAGCCAACTGAGACAAATGAAATTAAATTTTCTACAAGTTTAACTTTAACCAGCGATATCTCCGCCGTGTTTTATCGCATCAGAACGATCGAGACTGCATTTTATTTGTAACTGTGTCTATTTTTTGAAAAAAATTTTATACTATAATGTCAAAACTATTTTTAAGGCAATTGCATTTTTTGAAATGCATTTTGAAGCTATAGTAATATTAAGTTGCAATGTTAAATAGATTGAAATCTTTAGTATAAATCCCAGGGAATATTGGAACAAACTTTTAACTTTGCGATTCATTTTATCAAACTTTTTTCAAAGGGAGTTGGCTCAATTGGCTTCTGAGCTTATTTAATACATAAATACTATAGTTATTATTATTGAACTGAAATAAAACAATTTAATTTTAAAAAAACTTAAAGCCTCGTTTTTTACAAAAATATATATATACTTATACTTAGTTACAGTATATTTTATACTTTATATTTTTATACTTAGTTTACACAGCTGTATACTTATTTTTGTGATACACTGTATGTAAGACACATTAATATTTTTACGATTTAACATTATTAGCCTGTTGTAAAATATGTTTAAATAACTATATTGATGTTAATAAACATTATTTTAAAATATCTTTAAGTATTTGGCCAGACATTTTGTTGTTATTAATAACAACTACAGTTGTAGTAATATAAAAATAAATATATTACAATTTCTTTAAAATATCCCAGCAAAGATTCTGATAACAGTACTCAAAAATTTTAAATTTTTTGCAGAACCTCTATTGGAAATACATATTTTTTCAAGACTTACACAGTACACAGAAAAAATTATTTTCAAAAAATGTCAACTAAACTTTTGCTTGATTTCAAACTCGCTTCCTCACAAACTGAATTTAGTGCACACAAAATTTCTAGTTTTTATAATACATAATGATAACGAACAAAAAAATATGGCAAAAGTAAAAAAAAATCGCCAAATTTGGAAAAACCCAGCAAAACCACACATTACCAAATCATGGGTAAAGTAATGTATCGCCATAGGGCTCTTCACGCATTACATTACACCTTACTTCACTGATGAATTTTACAGGCGATGAGACTAAAAGTAATGGGTGGACTCATTACACTGTAGGGGGTAAAGTAATGTGTCTATTTGTCTATGTCTGGTGGGAAAAAGTAATGTGTCTATAATAGATTTTCACAAAAAAAAAAAATGCATACAGAATTTTTTTTCAGATATTTTCTTTTAATTAAACAAATCACTTTAGTTTTATTAAATAAATTACGTGGTCATGCTGGGACTCGACCCTGGGGTCTCTGGTATTTCACGATTAATTAGGCGAAAAATCTACCAACTGAGCTATCGAAACATATAATATTTTATTGCTTAAAATGTAAATGAGTTGTTGTGTTTCGTGTTTTCGTTCGTGATATCAAAAATATACACCTTACCCTCATGGTTACAAAAAATCACAAAGTAATGTGACTATAAATAGATTTACAAAAATATACATTAATAATTACTTTACGTTTATAAATCATGCATTATGTAATTGATGATCGGTAAGTCATTATTTTATGTTTTGAAGTAATGTAAAATGTAATGAGGTATCATTACAAGGTAATCCATGCGGGTTCAATTATCGGTAACTCAGTACTTCTTGTTGGAAAATAATGATACAGGTAAGGAGTACACACTACAAGGTAATGCATTATTTTATCGCACCCATTACCAAAGTTTTGCTGAGATATGAAGAGATAAAAATATCAACACAAGGTATAATGGTATATGATGATATATAGCACTATATTATAAATGTTTGTAAAATAGTATAAGTATATCGTTACATATGGCCAGATATATAATTATACATAATCATATCAAGCTATATATGCCTATATATACACTCTTTTCTTTGGGTATGCACAACAATGCGTTGATTCTGGGATCAGATAAAAAATTGTGCAAAAATACTACAATCTGAGAAAAAATACTACAATGCTGCATATTTATTAAGAAAATTTGATACCCAAATGTTACAGAAGGTCTTATCAGTATTAACCCTTAAAAAATTAAGAGAAAACATCTTATTTTTAATTTTGTTTTGTATAAAAAACTTCGTTAAAACATGCACAAATTTGAATACAATTTTGCGAAAAATCTGGCCTATAATTGAAAAAAACTGGGTACGCCATTGAAATCAGCGTGCCCAAAATATTAAGATCAACTGTCGGTACTAGTGTTTTTTATTTTAGGGGTAAATTTTGTAACGCCATGTTAATGAATTCTAAATTAAAACAAAATTGTACATTACTTGATTACCCGCTTCATAAACAAAAATTTTTAAAAAATTGTCAACAAGAAAACCAAATTATTTATTAGAAAGTGTAATTAAAATATACATATCTTAGCAAATTTTATGTACTACAAGTGTAATTGTAATAATTTAAAATGAGTTTTTATAATAATTTAAAAATATTCATCTGGTTAATTAAAATTTATGTTATGCGATCATTAAAATTTTAATCTTCCATACAATATTAAAATTATATGGTTTAATAAAATAAATAATAAAATTTTATTACGAATGAACTTTTTGTGGTACGCAACAATCTCAATCCAATCAATATGGGAATGGGAATCTTCTTTAAGACTTAAATAAATTTATGACCATGGTTAATTCTTTTATTTCATCTTTATTGCAATGGAAAAAACATGAAAATAATTACTTAACTTTCAATTAATATTGAACAAAAAAAAAAAACTCCTCTGCTAAAACTACTAAGAATAACCTTGAAGTTTTGATTTTGTTAAACAAAAAGAAGAAAAAACTGATTAATACACTTTAAAGAAAATGTTAGTAAAAACTACTCTTCTTTTGGCTGCTTGATGAAACTGTTAAAGCGAGGGACTTGAACTTTTGTATATGGGTTCCTTATACCGCGTAGTCATTCAGTGTGTATTTTGGGTTAATTTGTTGTACTTAAACATACATGTAAAAAATATAACTTTGTTGTTAGCCAGCTAATATGAATAAGTTACATTAGCACAGATGGCAAAGCGTTTGCCATCTGTGTGAGCAGATGGTTCTGTGATAGAGCCATACTGACGACAAGTCGAGTTTCTTAACTACTAATTTGTTTAAAAGCTGATTTTTAGATTGAACACCTAATACGTCACAAGGTGTCTAAAATGTGTCAATTGACCCCATTCATTGACAAAGTAATATTAAATCGACCTGTTGATTTTATATAAAAAATCAAACCAAGAAAAGTTCAATGCCATCTTGGTATCTCTCCTGCGTGTCACTTGTGACGGGTCTACTTCCTCGTAAGCTATTGAATTGCCATCTCAAGGGTCGATTGGCTCGTCTAAAAAATAAATGTTCTTAGTTTACAAAATCACTGCCAGAAATGTGTAAAATAAATTGAACAAATTTACCCACACCTTTCGCAAATATGGTATCAAAAAATCTCAAAAATGGGTAAAAAATAGGATTTTAGTAAGTAATGTTTATGGATCCAACACATTCAATGGTCTAAAATTGGGCGAATATACTTTTATACACGACAACAACTCTAAAATAATGGGTTTGAAAACAATTTTTAATTGACTTGGCCTATCTTTGGCCTATCTTTAACACATTTTTCATATTTTTGAAAAAGGACATCACTTACGATTTCACTGAAATGGGATTTTAGAATTTTGAAGAGTCATCTAACAAATCTCAGTCGAATATAACGACCCTTGAGGATACCTGTTTACAAACAGAAAACATTATTACCCAAAAATATAAAAACAATTTTGATTTCACTCACACGAACTCGCAGATTTTAATAAACTTTGGATATGTTGTAGAAAAGCAAACAAAAATACACATATTTTTTTAACTGCCCAATCTCACGTTTAAGGACTATAAAGTCGGATTAAAACTTCGTTTGTTTTTGTATGAAGACTTGTCCTTAATTTAAGAAAATTAGATATATTTATACACAGGGCTAAAGTACTCAAGAAAACATAATTTAGATACCCATATTGCCTATATACTGGACCGAGAGTGGCCATATTTTAGGATTAGGAATAAAATTGATATTTTTATTGTTTATTTCGTCAAATAATTTGGTAGTACAAATGTGCTACAGTGGGATATATCAAAAATTTTTTGGAAATAATTCGTCCACTTCGTAAGACGAAATTTGGCACAGGCATAAGTGACATAATATCGAGCTAAATTTTTGATTTTGAACCTTCACACACCCCAGGCGGCAATATTACTAGGGAACATTTTGCATATAACATTTTGAGTGTTCGTCAATTTTTTGTTTCTAAACCGATTTCAACATATTTTAGAGATAGTTCCATTTGAAAATCCGAAATTCCAAGTTTGGTCTGACTCATGTCAAGTTTTTTGCGAATAGCAGGACGAAATGGAGGTCAATTTCTGTATTTGTTTACGGGCTACTTATGGTCAGGTTGTATTTTTGATGTAAATAAAACAATCTATTTCATCTTTTTTCTCAACGTTTCGTCGGGTTTGTTTCCGACTTCCTCAGGAGAATATTTATTAAATAAATTCTGACAAATAGAAATAAATTACAAAATAAATTAGTGTTTTATTCTTAATCCTAGTATCACAGTTAACTCACGTTTATTTTCCTTTCACATCGTTTTGAAAATTTGAAAAATATATAAAAAACTGGACTTCACGACACAAATAATTTAATAATTTTAAAAAATAATCAAAAAAAAATGTAAATATCACAGAAAAAAAACTTAAATTAATCTTAACACTAGTATTGCAGAACTTAACACGTCAATTTATTGCAACGGAATAATGAAGCTTGGTGCTATCTATATCATCTTTGGTGTTTAATGTATTAATTCTCTGTTGTATTCTTAAGCTCTCAATCGTATACCGTTTATTTTCTCTTTTTTCTCTATCTAATATTTTTACATTATTAAAATCTACTGCATGTTTAGTCTCTTTTATATGTTGTGCTAAAGCTGTTGATTCCTTTCCCCTCTTAATGTCTGCTTCATGTTCCGATAGTCTTTTTTCAAGAGTTCTCTTCGTTGTCCCTACGTATACGCGATTGCATTGTTCATTTTCGTTGCCTTTACATGTCAGCTCATACACTACATTATGATTTTTTAATTTGTCTAGCTTTGATGTGTTTTTCGTAAACAAATGTTTAAGCGTTGAGTTAGATGTGTGTGCTATAGTTGTATTTTCTCCGTTGATCATAGTTTTTAAAGTTTTGCTTTCTGTTAATTTGGGTATATATGGTACACTGTAAAAATTTTCCGTTTTTTGTTTATCGTTTTGTCTTTGGTTGTCACTTAAAATTTTATTTATCAAATTGTTTGTGATGTAAATGGGATAGCTATTCATTTGTAATATTTTTCTTATTTTGTTGATATTTTCGCTCCTAAATCTTTCATCGCTAATTGTGACTACTTTTCTAATTAAATTTGTCGCTGTATTTGTTTTCATTTTCGTGGGCTGCGTTGAATTAAAGTTTATTATTCTTCCCGATGCTGTTTTTTTCGTGTACCAGTTTGTTATAATTTTGCAGTTGTCTCTTATAATTTTCATGTCTAAATAAGCTAGTTCGCCATTTTCCTCTTCCTCTATTGTAAAACCTAATTTGTTGTGATATGCGTTTAATGTTTTCATAATAATATCCTTGTTATCCTTGTTTATAATTGCAAAAAGATCGTCCACGTACTTGGATATAAATTTAATTTTCACATTCTTCGATTTCAATTCCTCGATTACGTCGTCTAAAAGTGCGTCAAGTACGATATCCGCTATTGTTGGGGATAGGGGATTCCCCATAGGCATACCATAAGTCTGATGGTAAGTTGTCTGATTAAATTTAAAATAATTGTTTTCTATCAGGCAAAATTGTAAAATTTGTAGAAACATTTTTCTAGTAATCGTCGTGTATTTCGATATAATTTGCCACTTGTCCATTATATTTTTAATTGCCAGATGTGTGGGTATGTTTGTAAACAATGAAACAACGTCAAAAGAAACTAGTATATCGTTATCATCCAAAATTATGTCGTCAATTTTTTCTTTAAATTGAAATGAGTTTTTTACGTTGTATTGTGTAGAAATCAAGTTTTTTAATATTGCACCAATAAATTTAGATAGATTGTAGCAAGGGACATTTTGTGACGAGGAAATAGGCCTAAGCGGAATGTTGTCCTTATGAATTTTTGGTAATCCATACAGTTCCGGAGCAGTGGCTGCATGTGAAATCATCTTTAATTTTTCAAAACGTGTTATATGTTTTTCTTTAAAAAGTTCCGCTACTATATTGTTGTTTGCTCTTTGTAGTTTCTGAGTGGGGTCTTCTCTTGCTGTTCTATACGTTCCTTTATCTCCTAATAATGTGTTCATCTTCCTCTCGTAATCCTCTTTGTATATTATTACAGTTTTGTTGCCCTTGTCTGCTGTAGTTATTCTAATAATGTCTTTATAATTTCTTATAGTTTTTCTTGTTTCCTCATAAATGCCTAAGATATATTTTTCCTTTTCATTGTTCCTTAAGTTCCTTTTGTAATAAGCAATCCGATTTGCAATTTTTGACCTGGTTTTTTCCTTTTCCGTGTCGTCCTGAATTGTTTGAACCCACTGTTCAATGTCTGCTATCAAAGGTACCGGTGAAAAATTGTGTTTGTCCACTGGTAAAGCAAATTTGTTCCCCAGAGAGAGTAGCCATTTACTTTCCATTTCAAATTCTATATTGGTGTAATTAATAAACCAATCCTTATTAAAAACTAAATTAAATTTTCTAAATTTTTCATCTTTCAGTTTCCTTATTTTTGATAAATGTGTTTGTTGTGATTTTAATTTTATATTTTCATATCTATTCCATTGACTGTTTTTAAATTTTGTTAGTTCTGTTTCGTTCAGTGTATTTTTGATTTTTTCTTCCAATCTTTTGATTTCTCTTTCTATAGCCGTTTTGTTTATGTGAGTCTCTCTTATTTCAACATTTAATATTTTCGTGTGTAGGTTTGCCTCTAGTTTGTTTACTTCTTCTTGTGCTTTACTTGTTTTGAATAATAGTTTTAGTTTATTTGTGGTGTTTTTCAAATGTGTAGGAACAATTCCTAATCGTCTGCATTGTTGTAAAAATTTTGTTCGTTCTGTTGTTTTTGCTAATTTTTCTATATCTCTACAATATTGTTTTAATAACTTACTGGTTTCTGTGTTATATTTTTGTTTTATGTGTTGTAAAAAATTCTTCATCTTGTAATTTATTGTGTCAGAATAGATGTTAAATTCTTAATGTTCTTCTTAAATTTGTTCGGCGGGCCCTCCGATTATTAATTTATAATATTTGTATTTATGACCAAGTTTGAATTAATTTATGTATTTGTTTACGGGCTACTTATGGTCAGGTTGTATTTTTGATGTAAATAAAACAATCTATTTCATCTTTTTTCTCAACGTTTCGTCGGGTTTGTTTCCGACTTCCTCAGGAGAATATTTATTAAATAAATTCTGACAAATAGAAATAAATTACAAAATAAATTAGTGTTTTATTCTTAATCCTAGTATCACAGTTAACTCACGTTTATTTTCCTTTCACATCGTTTTGAAAATTTGAAAAATATATAAAAAACTGGACTTCACGACACAAATAATTTAATAATTTTAAAAATAATCAAAAAAAATGTAAATATCACAGAAAAAAACTTAAATTAATCTTAACACTAGTATTGCAGAACTTAACACGTCAATTTATTGCAACGGAATAATGAAGCTTGGTGCTATCTATATCATCTTTGGTGTTTAATGTATTAATTCTCTGTTGTATTCTTAAGCTCTCAATCGTATACCGTTTATTTTCTCTTTTTTCTCTATCTAATATTTTTACATTATTAAAATCTACTGCATGTTTAGTCTCTTTTATATGTTGTGCTAAAGCTGTTGATTCCTTTCCCCTCTTAATGTCTGCTTCATGTTCCGATAGTCTTTTTTCAAGAGTTCTCTTCGTTGTCCCTACGTATACGCGATTGCATTGTTCATTTTCGTTGCCTTTACATGTCAGCTCATACACTACATTATGATTTTTTAATTTGTCTAGCTTTGATGTGTTTTTCGTAAACAAATGTTTAAGCGTTGAGTTAGATGTGTGTGCTATAGTTGTATTTTCTCCGTTGATCATAGTTTTTAAAGTTTTGCTTTCTGTTAATTTGGGTATATATGGTACACTGTAAAAATTTTCCGTTTTTTGTTTATCGTTTTGTCTTTGGTTGTCACTTAAAATTTTATTTATCAAATTGTTTGTGATGTAAATGGGATAGCTATTCATTTGTAATATTTTTCTTATTTTGTTGATATTTTCGCTCCTAAATCTTTCATCGCTAATTGTGACTACTTTTCTAATTAAATTTGTCGCTGTATTTGTTTTCATTTTCGTGGGCTGCGTTGAATTAAAGTTTATTATTCTTCCCGATGCTGTTTTTTTCGTGTACCAGTTTGTTATAATTTTGCAGTTGTCTCTTATAATTTTCATGTCTAAATAAGCTAGTTCGCCATTTTCCTCTTCCTCTATTGTAAAACCTAATTTGTTGTGATATGCGTTTAATGTTTTCATAATAATATCCTTGTTATCCTTGTTTATAATTGCAAAAAGATCGTCCACGTACTTGGATATAAATTTAATTTTCACATTCTTCGATTTCAATTCCTCGATTACGTCGTCTAAAAGTGCGTCAAGTACGATATCCGCTATTGTTGGGGATAGGGGATTCCCCATAGGCATACCATAAGTCTGATGGTAAGTTGTCTGATTAAATTTAAAATAATTGTTTTCTATCAGGCAAAATTGTAAAATTTGTAGAAACATTTTTCTAGTAATCGTCGTGTATTTCGATATAATTTGCCACTTGTCCATTATATTTTTAATTGCCAGATGTGTGGGTATGTTTGTAAACAATGAAACAACGTCAAAAGAAACTAGTATATCGTTATCATCCAAAATTATGTCGTCAATTTTTTCTTTAAATTGAAATGAGTTTTTTACGTTGTATTGTGTAGAAATCAAGTTTTTTAATATTGCACCAATAAATTTAGATAGATTGTAGCAAGGGACATTTTGTGACGAGGAAATAGGCCTAAGCGGAATGTTGTCCTTATGAATTTTTGGTAATCCATACAGTTCCGGAGCAGTGGCTGCATGTGAAATCATCTTTAATTTTTCAAAACGTGTTATATGTTTTTCTTTAAAAAGTTCCGCTACTATATTGTTGTTTGCTCTTTGTAGTTTCTGAGTGGGGTCTTCTCTTGCTGTTCTATACGTTCCTTTATCTCCTAATAATGTGTTCATCTTCCTCTCGTAATCCTCTTTGTATATTATTACAGTTTTGTTGCCCTTGTCTGCTGTAGTTATTCTAATAATGTCTTTATAATTTCTTATAGTTTTTCTTGTTTCCTCATAAATGCCTAAGATATATTTTTCCTTTTCATTGTTCCTTAAGTTCCTTTTGTAATAAGCAATCCGATTTGCAATTTTTGACCTGGTTTTTTCCTTTTCCGTGTCGTCCTGAATTGTTTGAACCCACTGTTCAATGTCTGCTATCAAAGGTACCGGTGAAAAATTGTGTTTGTCCACTGGTAAAGCAAATTTGTTCCCCAGAGAGAGTAGCCATTTACTTTCCATTTCAAATTCTATATTGGTGTAATTAATAAACCAATCCTTATTAAAAACTAAATTAAATTTTCTAAATTTTTCATCTTTCAGTTTCCTTATTTCTTTTCTAAAATATTGGTTATTTAACTTAATAAATTCTTGATTAAATAAAAAAAATTAAAGCATTATCGTCTTCCACTAAATTCGTTTAAAATAGAAACAAAAAGCACCAACAGTCTTTTAGCTTCAGCTAAGTATTTTCTTTCTGGACATATAAAGTTTACATACAATTCTGAAAGGTATTTCTTGATTTGTTTGATTTGTATATACTTTTCCCGCTAGCTGCTGTTACAAATTTTGCACGCCACCAATTAGGTAGCGGAAACGGTTATATATAATTCAACATATACCTAATTTATTGAGTAAGTCTCTTCCAATCCCCGCTTTAAATGTAGACATGGCAGCAAAAAATGAAAAAAATCCTATTTTTGGATTTTTTTTTTTTGGGGAATTGTGGGATTGCTTACAGCAAATCATAAATTCAGACATAAATTTCACATTGTTGACTTGAAAGTCTATTTAAGTTCAAAAAATCATTGAATTACAATTTTACATTTTAACAAAAACTGAAATTTGTAACTTCCTATTAGGAGTACCCAAGTTTTTGTTCTACGAAGAGTGCCAATTGAGACTCTTTTTAAAAATGTCGTAATCAACATTTAATTTAATTTCCAACGATACCAAACACTTGTATGATGTGTTAATAACTCCTCCTAGTCTCTACTACCGGATTTCAAATATGATGAATTTCATATCAAAACCGATATGCATTGAACCCGACCCTCTCAGATTTTGCTGAAATTTTGCATACAGCCACATTTTACCTATACAAACACAACCTCATTTTTAGAAATTGCATTTTTGAAAATATGTGGGCGTGGCAAGGTATCGAAGTTTTTGAAAAATGACGATAATATGTACTTTCAAGCTGTGATTACTACGGAATGGCTCAACCGATTTCAAAGATATTGGTGCCATTAGAAAGGTATATAAGTCAGCTTTCGAAAGCATATACTGTAAAAATTTTCTATTACACTGAAATTTTTTGGCAAAAATAAAATTTTAAACTGGGAAAACACTTCAAAGGCCAAGTGGTTTTTTCCAAAAAAAATTTTGTTTAGAAAGGTCGAAAAACTAAAATGGCGTTTTATTTAATTTTTGTAAGTAAATGCATCTCTTGTTAACTTCCTTACATTTTGATATCATTGTGTGACAAAAAAGAATAAAGTAGCTATACTTTAAAAGTTATACAGATTTTTTTATAATTCTAATAGATTAGAACAAGAATCGTATTATCAAATTTTTCAGACACCCCCAAAATATGGACTTACATTTGGTAAATTTGGCACCAAGATCTTTGAAATCGGTTGAGCCATTCCGTAGTAATCGCTGATTAAAAGTACCTATTACCGTCATTTTTCAAATATTTCGATACCTTACCAGGCCCATAATTTTTCGAAAATGCAATTTTTAAAAATGAGGTTGTGTTTATATATTTAAAATGTGGCTGCATGCAAAATTTCATCAAAATCTGAGAGGGTCGGGTTCAAAATGTGCCTTTTTATAGGTGTTGATATGAAATTCATCATATGTTAATTTTTAAAAATCAAATTAGAAACAAAAAATGAAGAGCACTCAAAATTTTTTTTGTGCAAAAACTTTCCTATTTTGGGTAGTCATATTGTCGACCCCGGTGTGTCTGGAAGGTTTAATATCAAAACTTAAGCTCGATATTACGCCTCTTATACCTGTTCCAAATTTCATTGCAATCGGACTACCAAGTAAGAAATGACCGAATTATTTTCTAACATTAATTCCTACATATAATGAATTTGTTCATAAATTGTGTGAATTTGACATGACTTTTTTCCCAAAACTTTTTACAATTTTGTATGAATTTGTTCGTACATAATATGAAAACATTCATGATGTGTTTTTTAAATTTTACAAAACTGTTCTGAATAAATCAATAAAATCCAATATTAACAACAATTTCATGAAGATTTCAATTCAAATCTATTTTTTACCTGCAAAAAAGATATAAATTTATTAATATTTAGCGCAAGAAAACGGACAATAAATAGATATAACAAGACACAGACAGATACAGATACAAAAAGACACTATTTGAATGTTCTTTAGTTACACTAATTTCGTAAATTCACGTGATTATTCGTTCTCTAACAAGGTTTGAATTTGGATTAGATATTCCCGAAAAAGGGTTGGTATGTTTTGTAATCCAAAAAGAAGATGATTACTTGAAATGCAATCAGAAATTACATTAAAAAGAATGTTGGTTTAAAAAAGACTTAGCTTTTAATCTTCAAAATTTTCTAAATAACGGCCAAATTGTCAAATTTTTTTTTTTTTTTACAAATGCAAATTATTATGTTTGTTGACAATTTATTTCTTTTTGGAACTAACTTGATAATTTTGAAATTTGTAATATTAAGAAAACATTTATAAATTGAATGAATTTATTCGTAAATATTATGAATCAAAATTGAGGAAATCAATTCATACTATTTATGAACAAAATTAATTTTTTTTTTTTCAAAATTTTTGATATTTTCAGTAAATTATTTGAATTGATCTGATTAAAATTTTAATTGAAATTTTGCCAAAATTTTTAATTAAATTTTTCATTGATATAATTAAAACTTTAGTTCGTATGTAAATTTAATTTTTAATTGGAATTACGAAAATTTTAATTAAAACTTTATTTTAGTTTTTCTTCTGTGACAACAGAAAATTTGAAAAAATATAGTGTTAAAATTTTAATACATATCCGAAATCTACACACTTTTGTTTATTTCTTTGGTATGTTGTATTTGTACTACCTTTATTTAATAAGTGTAATACATTGCGTATATAATATTTTTGTTGTATACACAGAGAGAATTTTCTTGAACAAGTTTTAATGAACTAATGAAATTTTTTTCACAAAGTAAATGTAAAATTCCTCAGACTTTATAAAAAGTTTTATAATTTTTATAAAACTATTTTTAATGAAACTTTGTCATTAGGCGTAGGATAATTTAAATAAATAAAATTAAATTTTTAATAAAATTTTATGAAAACTTTCATTAGTTTTAGTTCCTGAGACATTTCATAGATCTAATGCAAAAACGTCTTGCTACCATTTTGATAATTCTCTGAGTGTATTGTTGTGTAAGGAAGTGGGTGTTTATAAATGTAATTAATATCGAGAGGTTCTTGTCTTATTTTTTGCTTTGTTTAGTTTTCTGATTTTGCAACACCTTTGCAGGGACACACCTCTTGATCAAACCATACACAATAACATAATAAATTGAAGTCCAACAAACTTATAAAAGATAAATGGACTAAGATTTGTTTTTTTTTTTGTGCTTTTGATAAAAAGAATTTCAAACAAGTTTAACCAGAAAAAATAAATTCAGTGTAAATAGGAAAAAGATTCAATACTAAATTTAATTGAATTTGGATCTAAACAATAAAATTTCAAATAAAATAACTCTAGTTTTCAAAATAATAGAAAAAGTTTTTTTGTGTGTATTTGGGCTTACTAACTTAATAAATTTAGCAATACATTCACACCAAAGATATACACTCAAAATAGTTTATAGTTTAAATTAATTGAAAATGGAATTTAACATAAATGAAAAAATCACTTAATATCCGGTCTACTAAATTTTCCTTTAAATCAAATGTTTCTTGTTATTTATTTTGAAATATTTTTTAAATAGCTAACAAATCCATAAAACCAAATGTTTAGTAAGTTAAAAATAAATGTTTAAATTTTAACTACAAATCAGTAAAAATAAATGTTCGAGAGTCAGTTATTAGAAATTATTTAATTTTTTTTTTTTTTTTTTTTTTTTTTCTACAAAATGTGGACATACAATACAACATACACATTTTGTTTGCATGTATGTAGTATTTGTGGAAACTTTTTCAATTTCTTGTAATTTGAATTGAAATAATTTTGTATTTAAACAAACAATTTTAATAAAAACAACCGACACGAATTTTTGAATATTTTTTTTTTGTAAAAAAAATAATTTAAGTTTATAATATATGTAACGGAAACAAATAAATAACAATATTCTCTTTTTTGGTTAAATTTTTATGAAACTATGTATAAATAAATGAAACTAAAAAATTTTGAACAAATGTATAGAACAGTTGAAAAAAATATTTATTTGAAAAATAAATGCATGTTCCTTTATTTTTAACTCAACTAAAAACTTTTTTATTAAACTACAAACAGTAAACTGCATAATATTCTGAGTGTATATAAAGGGTTCGCCATTTAACGTTTTTTTTTTCAACTAGTGCTTATTTCGTGAATGGTAACACTTAGCTTATGGCTGATTTGACAGATAATTAGTTTTATCCTTCCGCTGAGCGAATATGGTTGTGTATACGCTGAACAACGCTGGGAAATATTGCGACATTACTTTGAAAATCATGGTAATGTTGCAAGATGTGTGCCGATACACCCAAAACGAGTCACTGTTTGATGCGGATTTTGGTCCAGAGGCATAATTGGGCCATTTTTTTTCGAAAATGAGCAAGGAGTGGCTGTTACAGTCAATGGCGATCGTTATCGGGCCATGTTGAACGAATTTTTGTTCACAAAAATTGAAGAGGAGGCAATACAGCTGCACACAATCGATAATGTGCTTAAAAATTGGACCGATGGTGTAGGCTACTGCATGGCCAGCCGAGGCAGCCATTTGAATGAAATTATTTTCCATTATTAACCGGAAGTATTGTACTTTCAAATAAAAAAAGAAATTTGAGAAAATATTCAGTAGCTTTTTTTTATAGCATTTTCAAAAAAAAAAGTTATTTAGCGAACCCTTTATCTCTGGTGTGAATAATGTACGATTGTTTTTACAATTTTTATAATAATTAATAATTTTTACTATTTACAAATTTGATAATTTTAAAATAATATTCGATATAAAAATTAAAGATTTAAATAAAAAGTTGTGTACCTGTTACCGAGGTAAGTACTTAACTCGATAGTTATAAGGGTGTCGCGAATAAAAAAAAATAGGAATACCATTCAATCGATGCTAAATATGGGAAACATAAGAAAAAATAAGTTGGAGTGCATTTTTACCAAAAATTGTTTTGAAGTTTTTTTCAAAATAGTTTTTAGATTAAAAATTTAAAAATATTTTTCCAGTAATAAACCAAAAATTATGAAAATTTTGAGCCCGAAATCGAATTTTTTTTGGTCAAAATGCTCAAAAACTTCAAAAAACCACTTATTCAATGTATATTAAAGAGCGGAATATGGGGAAAAAGGTAAACATTTATTCCCATATTCAGCTCTTTAATATGCATCGAATAAGTGGTATTTCTTCAGCCGATTCGGAAAAGTGACATAAAAGTTTACATGCTTTTGTTAAAATAATAGGGTTTGTATTACAAAAAACTTAAACAAATTTCATTTATAAAATTTTTATTTTAATTTAATACCCAGTATAAAAACAAATCGAATTAACAAAAAAAAAAAACATTACTTTTATACTGAAGGTAATGTGTGTTCTGTAAGGTGGACATGCTCTTGTTAAAATAATAGAGTTTGCAATAGAAAAGTAACCAGTTACCCACGTTTATATCTTATTCCCAATCTTATTACTGGGTAATGGAAAGTTTTGCTGTGCCGTTTAACAGGCTTTTGAACTTAATTTGGTTTTTTGAGTGTACTTTAAGATGAACTCATAAGTCGTCCTTTTGCGCCATGCAGTCATATATATTTTTGGTAAATTTCGCACTTTGCTTTTTTTTTTCTTTTTTATACGAAATAATGGTCAAATTTGTCTTTTGCTTATGCACAAAAATGCTTTGATCAATTGCATCATGGAATGATAAATTGTGCAAAAAAAGTAAAATATAGTAAAAACTAAGGAAAAACGTAAATTTAGTTGATAATGCTGCACAATTATTAATCAAATTTGCTATCCGAATGCTATCTTTCATGTATTTAAATATTTAATTTTTAAAGTTTTTGTATAAAAAACTGCGTTAAAACATGCAAAACTTTAATGCAAATTTTGTGAAATATCTGGCCCATAAGTGCGAAAACTGGGTATGCCTTTAAAATCAGAGTGGCCGGAATATTTAGGATCAATGTTCTTGTTTTCGATTTTAGGAGTAAAAAAGATAAAAAATGTGATTTTACAAGAGTTTCCCAAGTGATTTTCTTATTCGAGCGAGGCATTCAAATAACTCAGCAAAAACACGGTAATGATAGGTATTTACCGTATAGATGACCAAGTATTGATAGGACATTACCTATTGTATTACTTTAAAATACAAAATAATGACTTACTGATAATGAGTTGTAGAAGTGCAAAATAATGAGATACTGGCTGACATTTGCTGGAAAGTAACCGAGTCTTTAAAAAATAAAGTTCTTTAAAAAAGAAGTTACTCTTAAAATCTTCTATCAGTGGCTTGATCATATTATCGAAAATTTGAGTTCATCATATAAAAAATTACAATCATTAACAATCTCTTTTTAAATTGATTAAAGTATGTTTTATTAAAATTTAATTATATATTATATACTCGTAATTTATGAAATAACAATTAAATTCCACTTAATGCAACACCTCAAGACATTTATCACCAATTGAAAATGGGGGGATAAAAAAAGAACTTGTTTACAGGGATGGCGGGCAACACCGCTAAAATACCGTTATTGAATCAAACCCCTTTCAACAGACGATCGTTATCCCTAAAATACCGTTACCGAAATAATTGAAATAGCGTTATCCTTTAAATACCGTTACCGAAATAATCTGACAAGATCAGAAGAAAAAATTATAACAGTAAATAGATATGAAGAGGGGACGCAAATAAGGTTATACAGACCATAAAGTAAATTGTTTAGGAGAGGAGAAAAACTTAGGAAATGGTCAAAACTTAATATTTTTAAAAATATCTGCAGATTTAGAATATCCCAGCAAAAACATGGTAATGACGACTTATTATTATATACAATACTTTGTAATGAGTACTTATTACCTTCTGCATTACTTCAAATCATAAAATAATTGGTGATCAATAAGACCCTATAATGTATTACTTTCATACAAAAAATAATTAGCGAGCAATACTAAGTTCTTCATCTTATTATTTCCAGGCAAGATATAATGATACAACATTATTCTGGATTCTATTTTTAGACTTATTATAATTCGTCTTTTTGTAAGCTTAAGGGTAAGGTTTCAGTTTTGGTATATCCTGAACGAATTTACGTAGATGAAAACTTTATTTATGTTTTAAACTATCAAATGTTATATGCCTCGGGGGCTTAGGTAGGCTTAGAGCAGTCGCTTCTTAATCTGACGATCAGGGATCGATTCTCGGCACAAAAATGTTTTAAAAAAATTTATAATATTGAAAAATATATGAATTTGTGTATTAATTTTAGTGTCCGACCGAACAGTTCGGCCAAAAAACTATATTTTGTCGGTTTTTTGATATCTAGAAGCAATGATGACAAATTTTGGTATTGGAAACATGTTTGTTGAGCCGATTTAATTCGATTTTGTGTATAAAATTTAAGAGAAAAGCCGAAGTTTAGCTATAAAGCTAAAAGTTCGGCCGCCTAACTATTTTCGATTTGGCCGAACTTTCTGAGGCCGAACAGTGAATTCATTGCTTAACTACAGACTTTTCTTCAAATTTGACACTCAAAATAGCATCTAATCAGTCGAATAAACATTTTTCCATCCGCCAAATTTGTCCATAATGCTTTAAAATACCGAATACAGACCAAATGCATTTTCTGGCCGAACTGTTCGGTCGGACACTAATTAATTTATACTAAAATAAAAATTTATATTATTCAAAAATGTTTTAATTTTTGTATTAAAAATACAAAATTTTTTTTTTCGGACTTTCTATATTTTCATATATTTAGTTAGAATAGTGTTATACCTCAAGTCCAAAAATCTACTATCATATTGTCATATTAGACAAATAAAATCTAATATGACAATATCATAATAGGTTTTTGGACTTTAGGTAGAACAATATTATAACTAATTAATAATAAAAATTAAAATTATTCAAGTTCAAGGCCACACTCTATATTTCTTTATTAGGATATTGTCCTAACAAAAAATCTATAGAGTTTTTGTTTTCAAATTTATTAATTGACCACTTTCAGGAATGTGTTGATATATATATTTCGGGAATTTTCTTGGCTCCCATCATCAGAACACGTTTTGAAAGAAGTGACAATCACATGCAAGTTTTCAATTTATTTGTTGATCAATGGTGATAATCTTTAACTTCGAGCTCATATATTAGTTCTCATTTAGTGAGAAAATTAGTTTATAGGAATGCTTGATGTTTTAACTTTGAAAGTATTTTTATTTAGATAAAAACGCAGAAAAATTACCAAATTTTTACGCAAGTATGTGTTAATGTAATAGTTCTATTATATTATGCAAAAAGGACGCGATTCCTTAAATATGGTCTGTATACCCTTATTCACCTCCATTCTTCATATGTTTTAGAAGTTTAATCACACCTTATCCAGTCATTGAAATTCGGGCATGATGATGAGGCTAAAAATATACATAGGTGTCAGATGCACACTTAAAATACTATTACCGAAATAAATGTTATCCTTAAAATACCGCTACCGAAGTAAAAGAAAAAAAAAAAACAATTACCCCAACCGATAACCGCATCGAATTGGTTACCATCCATGCTTGTTTAAATTAAAACTGTAATATGCGTTTGCAATTGCCTAATGGGGCGTCTCCATATGCTGTTCATACAACAAATTGTTTATAGACATGCAACATACAATATGCTAAATTAACGCTATCTACGTAATGTTGCTGCTACTACCGACTAACGACAACTGGCTACCCATATTAGAGGCACGGCTAGGCAACGCGAGTCATATCAAATATGGAAGTGTGAGTGTGTGCAATCCGAAACTGCCTTCATCAGTATGCAAATCAATAGAAGCATCTAAAAACTCATGCAGATACAGGGTAACATATTGCGACGAAGATGTCTGTCTACGACACACGGCAATGTTGCATAGTTGTCAGTATTTTTGTGGAATTGTGTTGAAATGAAAGCATTAGCATTGAAAATTAATTGATTTATCGGTGTTTATCTATGTTTATATATTTTTCTCGAAGCCAACTGGCAATTGTATAGACATCAATCAAAACAACCAGCAGCAATAAATTTAAACAACAACAACAGCAGCAACACAGAGGCATCGTCATCAGCAGCAACATTGTAAAACAACATTAATTTTACTGTTGATTGTTGTTTTCATTATAAGTATTGCAAAAGTATGTTGTTTTATTTGTAAAAATAAAAAATAAAAATAAAACCTATAAAGATTCAACACTTTTAAAAAGTTGGAGTTGGTATTATTTTAACAGTTACATCCCCTACGATCGATTTGGGAGTAATTACAAGAAATTCTTTCTTGCCGGAAAGCGATCAATCATTTCGGGCATTCACAAGAGTATCATATACTATATATGCCCAACAAGGGAGATATCCCGAACCGAACCCTCAGATTTAAATGAACCTTGGATATGTTGTAAAGGAACAAAAAAGATACGAAGCCAGTAAAATTTGCAAACTTTTGTTTAAGGGTTTCTATTCTATGAATCAAATAAAACACATCTTTTTGAAAATTTCAAAATTTTATTATCAAAAATTACTAATTTTTTGGACGAAAATTTCAGCCTTCCAAAAAAAAATCATAAAAGGCACAAACATTTCAAGAAAATTACACTGCGCTTCAAAATTGAGACCTATAATCGAAAACAAGAGTTTAGTAACGTCATGATGCTTGTTAGGAAAAGACCCTAGCCACGTGTTTGATTACTAAGAAGCCAAGAAAGGAGCAAAATTGATAATTAATAGGTTTTTTGTTAAAGCTCTGCCTATTCTGGAGGCTCTAACTTTTCTAAAACTTCGGGCTCTGATGAGATCTTTAGCCAGATCAAATATTTTATATTAGTTTTTTATGGTAAATACATAAGCGACCTTCATTAACATTCGGGTATTAAATTTGGTTAAAAAATGTGCAGCATTAACAACTAAATCCGCATTTTCTGCTCAGTGTTTACTTTATTTGACAATTTTTGCACAATTTATCATCCCGTTCCGCTATAGATCAAAGCATTTTTTTATATAAGCCAAAAGACAAATTCATAGAAAAAAGTGAAATGTGTCTAAAATTTATATGTCAGCTTAGCGAAAAAATTCGACCTCTGATTTCAGCCAAAAAAATTTATATTTGCGAAAATTATTTTAATTTCATAGTGTCATGAAAAAAATCATTAAATTTCATAAATTATCTATCTATTCTCTCAGTGTACGCAAAAATATGCATTTATAACAAATAAGCAAAAATACTCAAAAATATGCATTTACAACAAAGTATGAAAAAATACGCAACAAAAAATCGATGAAATTTTGTTCCGAATTCTTTGATTAGGAAAATTATTTGGTCACAATCGATTTTGGGAGGGATACTGACTACAAACATGCATTTGCATGAAATTCTTTGCCCTCGTAATAAGTGTTTTTTTTTTGAAAATTTTATTTATTTTAGAATTTAATAATTTTTAACTAAAAATTTTATATATGAAAATGAAATTTTTTATAAGTTTAGACTGGAAAAATATACTTTTTATAATAAAAAAGTAACATGTTAATTTTCTATTACAAACCCTATTACTATTTTAATAAGGGCATGTCCATCGAGGTACGAGAGCGGTCCCAAAATTAGCCGACCTGGATGGCGGCAGTAGCTTTGGTGAAAAGTGGCAACATCATAAAACATATGTTTTAAGTTTTAGGGCGCCACGTTGTTTAGTATTTTTTTTTTTTTGTTGAGCCATCCAAAATAAACGATCTCAGTGAATTTGCAAACATGGCAAAATTGATCACCGTTATGTAATTCAATACTTTCATTTGAAACGTTGGTTGGACTAACCAATATTAAAGCCGAGCTAGATTCTACTCTGTGGAGTCTGATCCTTCGTTTACAACTATAAAATATGAGCTTAAACGAGGCTGTAAGAGCTGCCAAGACGAACAACGTAGTGATCGACCAATTGAGGTGTCCGCGCCAGAAACGGTTAAGAAAATCTACAAAATGGTATTGGATGATCGTCAGCCGAAGGTGCGTGAGCTGTCTGAAATTATAGGCATTTCAAAAATATTGATATTGACAGAAAATTTGGTGATGAGAAAGCTGTGCGCAATAAAACAAAAACAGCGTCATGGAGATCTTTCAATACAGTGTTTGGCGATGTTTCCCTCAATAAAGCCGAGTTTTTGCTTCGATTCGTATCTAATGCATGTGTCCACAACTTTACACCTCAGACAAAGGAACAGTCAAAGCAGTGGACTGGAATAAGATAATAGTGTCCAAAGAAGGCGAAGCCAGTTCCATCTGCAAGGTATAATTTTTATTGATTATCTGCAAAAAGGAAAAGCAATCAACGGCGAGTATTATGCTAACTTATTGCTGCGTTTAAGGGTTGAAATTAAGGAAAAATGCATTTGGCTCCCTCGAATTATTTTCTATTTCAAACTTGAAAAATGGCTCAGTGGTAAAATATTTGCCAAAAATTAAGAGGTGGAGTCGGCGGTTGATGGCAATTTTATGTTGAGAATAAAAGAATATTTTTCCCAAATTTGTTTTGTTTTCTTTTTTAGGTCGTCTAATTTTGGCTCATAACTACTTACTTCTCACTTACAGGTAAAGAGTTATCGACAACTTTATAATTAGATGTGTAATTTTTGATCGAATATTATTTTAAAATTGTCAAATTTTGTATTAAAAATTTTATTTTACTAAATTCGACGTAGAAACGAACTAATTATTTGATAAAAGCAGTTAAACATGTGAATTTGGTATAACTAATGGGCAGTGAGTAATACAAAAAGTTTCGAAGTAATACAAGGGTAAAGAGTTTAACTTATGACCAGATAACATGCTCCGTAAAAACCAATATATTGCCGAGGTTTTGCTGGGTTATTTACAAATTTTGAATTTTTATTGTAACAATTGAATATATTATGTTTATGGATTGTAATATTCTATAAATAGACTCACATGCGTACCACAACATTTATTTTATGAAAACAAAATTTTTATGTTGCGAACAGCGCTAGCACCAGCGACCTCCTGTTTGTCAGCCAATTACTTTACCTCTAGCCTAAACACAATTTTATTTTTCAAATTTAAATTATTTGTCTAAAAATAGAGTTGTATGTACAGCAGAAATTCGGTTGCTACTATGAATAGTTTATTAGAGTTACCAAAACTTTAGAACAATTTTATATTATTTAAAAGATAATCAGGAAAACTATTATTTTAGGTAGAGTGATTATTTTTTGGAGGCGAAACTTATATTCGATTTTAACTGCAAATATTTTATTTAAGTGACAACGCAGGTAGAAAAATATAATCGGCACAGTGTTGGCAAAGCGTCAGTGTTGGCAAAGCGTCAGTGTTGGCAGAACATGGGACTACTAATATTGACAGTATTGTACTGTTACGCGATTGATAACAGTGGCCAACCGTTGGTTTTAGAACTTGCAACCGTTGGCAAAACGTTGCTATTTAAAAGAAATTGGTGCTCTTAAAATAGCTATGCAGTCCGGTTTTAATTTTATACATCAAATTTAAATGTGTGAAATATAATAAAATATTAAATATTGGCAAAGAATTTTACGGGTGATACTGGCAAAACACATGCTTTGCAAACAAAATAGTGTTTTCCTAGTACAATATTAATTCTACATTTAGTAATTTTTAACACAGTGGGATTTACAAAAAAAAAAAAAAAATGGTTTGCCATTACTATTTTTTTTGGTACGGTTGGCAATTTCTACCTGGGATGATCTCCTATTAGTTGTTGGTTGCTGATAATAAAAGTAAGAAGAAAATGTCTTTTCAATATTAATTAGAAAGGTCAATATTTTGGATGATGTGACAGTATTTTGGTTAATTTTATATATTTTCTGCTCATAATAGAATTAAAATTATTGAATAATGATTACATTTTGTTGGTTGCAATGGAATTTCAAACAATTTATTTTCTGTGTGTATCCTTTCTAAAATATTGTAGGCCTGTTCTGTCATAACTTTTAAATTTGTCCTTTGATTTTAATATTTTTTTTTGTCAGTCTATATTTCTGGAAACCAAATCGCTTCTTAAAAATCAATGGAATGGCTTTCGTAGCATTCGTTCTACAGGGGATCTAGTATTTCTTTGTTTCAAATAAAAATAATTGTTAAGCTCGAGGCTTAACAATTATTTTTATTTGGTATAAAGAAAAGGTCAAAAAAACATTTACATACATATTTTTATGTTTCTTTGTTTCTTTTAGTTCAGGTTAAGTTTTTGCTTGTACCCTATTTATAAACTTTCAACTCTACACAGAGAAAACAAACTCGTGCTGACAACCGAATTAATTGCCAAAAAAATCAAATTTTCGAATTTTATCGAAAACTATTCGAAGTACGAAAACAAGACTTAATAACCAAAAATAAAATAATTGGTATGACGTACTTTAAAACTTGCATTGCATAATTATTGCTGTAAAAAACTAGAGTCGCTAATACGAGTCGTATCGAATATATTGTATATTTGGCATAAAGAAAGTTAACCGAAATGACTCCAAAATTGTGCATCCAAGAAAATGTCTGCGATGGGTTGAATAGTGCAACTATTTGTTTGCGGTCATGCCCCTTTAGAAAAAATTTGGTCTTTAGTGTGTTTTTGTATCTCAAGAGTTTAAAATTTTAAAATTTAAAGTCAGACTTTTGTAATTAAACTCCAATTTAAAATCAATTTGTTAAAATCAACAATATATTTTACTAAATATTAGTACATTCAATGCACACAGAGAAATATATGATTGAACATGACTGGGGACAATACATTATCATAATATGATTTTCACAATCATAAACATGATTTTGACTGATCATATACTGAGGACGAATTTATCATGATCTACAATATGATTATGAAGATAATATTATGATTGTTACGTGTATCAACCATAATATGATGCTCTTAAACTATCATAACATGATGCTCTTTTTTCTGCGTGTGGAAAAGCTTTGTAGATATGATAAAAAACTTTAAAGTCTACCGCTTGATAAATTTACTATATTTCAGCAGACATTTGTTGCTAAGACTAGCAGAATATACCACGAGGCACAAAGTAGTTGAATTTCTCGTAATAACAGCAACACGTTTAGTAACTACTAAGATTTGTTTCTTAGTGCAGTTTATTTTCTAAGCCTTTTAAATTTAGCTTAACATGCAAAAATAGCTAACAAACGCGTCACTTGACCTCAAATGACCTATCCCGTGACAGGTCAACCGAGTGAATATTACAGCTTTTTAACTATATTTTGTTGTTACAGAGTTAGTGTTTTTTTTTGTCTTTTATTTTCCTGTGGTGTTTGTTAAATTTTTTTAATTAAACACACACGCAAAATATATAACGCTTCTGTTAGATAGCGAATTTGTAAGTAAAATGTTCTGTGATCGAGCCCTACAGACGCCTAGAAGATTTTTTTAAATTCATAGATTTTTGTTTGAATTTATACGAATATCTATTTTTAGACACACCACCTAATATGTCACACCTTGGTAGGTATCCTGCATTTCACCTGGTACGGTCCCTTTTCCTGTAGTTATATTACTTTATAAATATAAACATGTGAAGTGCTCTGCTGAGAAAAGTATATTTATTTATTTATTTATTAATTAATAATCATATAATTACAAATTATATACTATTACCCTAACCGAGCACTAGCTACTATGGCCTTCGGAGCGTTGTAGTGAAAACAGACCAGTGCCAGTGGTGGGAATCAAACCCATGACCCCCGCACAGATAAGCCAGCACGCTACCAACAAGCCTACCGTTGCGCTCGAAAGTATATTTGATACTTTGACATAGAGCGCATTTAAAATTCGTTTTAGCCGTTTTGTTCACTCATACTTTTTGTGTTTCTTGTTGATGATGACTTTTTGGTGTTTATATAGACAACTTGCAGCAGCCACAACAGATGCCAGTTTTTTTTTCTAAACATTTTCGATTATTGATTGCGTGTGAACTTTTTTTGAAGTTGATTTTTTTCTGTTTTTTTTTAGAGTGTGAAATATTGTTATTTCTATTATATTCAGCTACTTGTTGAAAATTGCCTGCAGCTTTCAAAGAAGGCAAAAATACACAATTTCGATTTTTAATTCACAACATCATCTTGCCACCAAAACCAACAATATCTCTCTAAAAAAAACTTCAAACACTTTTAGTACACTTGAACATTTCATCAACTCTATAGGTGATTTCAAATATGCTCATTCATACATTCGCACAAAATAATTTGAATGTTCAAAATAAAGATTTTAAAAAAAGTTTATAAATCTTTATGGAGTAAAACATATTTTCCACAATACAGTCTGCGAAATAACTAAAGCATACAAAATTAATAAAAATGATTTTTCTCCTTTCTCGTTATTAATAGAATTTTGCAAATATTTTATGATTATACTGAGATGATGTCAGATTCAATGGCAATATAAATAAATTTTATATGATAAATGGCAAAATTGTTATCCGTGGAATTTTCAAAAAAATTTCTCTGTAAAACGAAAAACCCACTGCCTGCAGGCCACAGAACAATGCTTTATGTGTCAAACATAAAAATGAACCAAAATAGAGTCTGTGGGAATTATACACCTTAATAAAAAGTGGTCTGTATAAATTTTTGAAAAGCGTTAGTACAAAATTTAATATTAATGCAAAAATGCACTTTGCATACTTTTTGAGTCCTAAGGTTAAAATAAACATTTTAGCAAGCAGTCCGACATTCAAAGAAATATACAAGAATAACAAAACGATACATTGTTTATAATAAAAATCCTAAAGGATATAGAAAGGATGATAGATTTCGATGATTTTAAAATCAAACTGAGAAAAGAAATCAAAGTAAGAAATGTATGCAACTAAATCAAATGTTTTAATGTAGTATATAAATATTTTAGACCTGCAAAAAAGTATAACTTTAAAATTGGTTAAAGTTGTAATTTTTTGCATCAATAGGCTTAATTTGGAGTATCATAAAAGTTTCATGAGCAATAAATCGAAAATTGATAAGTATCGCAAAAAAGTCTCTAACCACTTTTTTTTAAATTTTCTCTTTTTGTAATATATACTGAAATTAAGTGCAAGAATTAGTGACCAATTTATAACATGAACTTAAAAGTTAAGTCAGAGATACTTTACTGAGACTAGTTCAATTTTTTAATATAAATTGTATACTTATATGGACATTTTCACTGGATAACACCGAGGGTCTCAATGATATTTTTAAACAATTTATTTTTAAATGGAAACCTAGCTAATAATTTTGATTTGCTATATTTTTGTAAATATATGGAGGTCGAAAGTTCGTTATTAATTAACAAGATGCATTTTTGTTTTAAAATATAAACAGCAGCATTCCAGTGCCAAACAACGTTGGAAAATATAGTAGGAATCAGTTTCTAAAAGCTTTATGAAAGCCATATGAAGGTTGAACACGCGAAGTTCTCACGAAATAAAACTGTACTAAAATACATTATAAAATTTGAACTCTGGCGACGTCTCAACTTAAAAAGGCAAAGTTGTCAACACTGAGCGTAAAAACGTTGTGAAATAGAGACGTCTGGTAACGTTGTGAAATAGAGACGGAAGAGATTAGAAAAATAAACAAAAATCTAACAACAACACTCTTGTTAGTGTCGTCACTTCTGTGTATAATATACAATAACAGAAAAAGCTAATAGGAAAGAAAACTGCAATTTAGCTGCATTAGATTCGAGGCCATGACTTGGTATTGTTACGTTTGTAATGTAAGATGAGCGCAGGTTTGATTCTTACAGCCGCAGGTTGTTGAAAAATGTATCATATAGAGGCAATCTGACAATTATAAGACACAAATAATAATACAATTTAAATGGAAAATTACATTTATTAAATTTACTGTAATGTAAGTCGTTCTTTCTTTAAGTGAAATTTCATTTGTTTTTAACTACATTTGCAATGGTCTTGACCTACATAGTATTCTAAGTGTACTACTAACAAGGAAACAAAATGTATATTCAGTTGGTATGCTTTGATTCTTTCGCAGACTGTATAAGTAAATTGCCAAAGTAACAACCAACAATTCTTGCTACAGAGTTGGGCACTTTTTTATGTATGGCGCTTATTTGCATAATTTCATCATAAGTCGTTACTTTTGGTAAAAAAAATTATTTAAAAGTGTTTTTACTTTTTTTAATTTTCAGATTTTTACTTCTTTTTTGCGCTTAGTAATAATTTAAAAATCAATTTTTAGTTTTACAACAGAAAAAAAAACTTTGAATTGCACGTGCTATGCTGCTGCATTTTGTTGCAAAATTCGTGATTGATGTATACAAATGTTCAGTGCAAAATTTAAACTTCGCACAATATGCAAATGAATATGAAGTGGTGAATAGAATATTTAATAATCATCCATATGTCATGATATCAATCATGTAAATGTCAACTTGAGTTCTACCATTCAAAATGTTTTAAAATGCGATAAATTCATTTATTTAAACAAATTATATGAATAAATTCAGTTATAAACAATTTAAGAACGACGATAGCAAATAGTTTACAAATTTGAAACATTTTCGATGAAACGAAATTTGGAATGCTTTTTAAATTGAGGCTATTATTCTCCGCTTTTAAAATGAATTGTGGTAAGATATAGGTAGATAGAGATGACTTAAGTTATAAACTTTATTTAATAAGTAGGCGACGAAATCTCATATTGAATGGATACGAATAGGTTTCAAATTTGTTTTGGATCGAAATTATTCAGACCTTCTAATTGATACCCAATTAGTTTATTGATGCATAGTTTCATTAAAACAAACTTAAAAGAAATCGAAAACTGGTTTAATTTTTCACCCCTTTCTTAAACGTGAGATTGGTCAATCACACTAGGCCAAAAAATGTCTGAATACAAATTTAAAAAAATTATAAGATTGCAAATACAATATGGGGAATGGGACCGGTTCTGCGTGTGCCACAGGATCGGTCAATTCGCGTTAGAGACTAGTCCTCTGCTAAATCCTACCCTATGTAAACAACTGGCAACTTTAACATTGCCTTGTCATAGTGGCATGCCACAGGACTAACCAAAGATGGGCATACTACAAGACTGTCGCAAAAGGCCCATGTCGTATAAAATAAACGAAAACTAAACAGCTTCCAATGGGTAAAATTCTGGTCAACTGGCTTTTACTTGTTAATAAGCATTCCCTTTTCTAGTCCCAGGATTGGTAAGTTTAGGACAATTGACACTGCTTAACCCACTTCAGTATTAAATTATACCTTCTTTAACCAGTCACTTTTAGGACAATTGACTCCTCATTCCCCATAGGGTAATTTTAGTCGCTCTTCTTTAAAGACATCATATGAATTAAAAAATAAAATTCAGTATTTTTGGTACAATATTTTTGGTGAAAGCAACTAATTTTGCATTCTGAAATGTTTAAATGAATCAAAATTACTTAGTTCCAAAATATTTAATATTTGACTATAACGACTATAACGTTTCGAATGGAACTTTAACAGGGCTTAAAACCATATTGTTAATCACTAAGTTGTAAATTGGTCTAAACTGTTTTTTTAGATTCGAGATAACTAACAAAATCGGCTATCCTTAGCAACCGGATCAGTGAATGTGTGATAATTAGATGACTCTTAAATAACGATTGTTGATTTTCATTCACTGTTCTCTTCACTTTTGTTCTAATTGGTTCAAATTGCAAGAATCCGATCATTTTATTTTTCTGCATGCAAAGTGGACTTGTTTCCAGGACATTTTCTAAAAATTTTTTTTTTTCAAAATTTGCACAGAAATTTGCATTATTTTTCCAAAAACTTTGAATCTTTATTGCCCTGGGGACAAAAACAAACCTTGAAGCTAATTTTAAACAAATTGTTCACTTTATGTAGATTACTATTTTATGTAATCTGATACATATAGGGTTAATGTTTTGATTTATGGCCAACAAAACCCCAAACAGTTTTTATGAAAGTTATAGGAGTACTTCTTTTATGCGAAATTTAAGATTTTAAGTAAAGTTAAGTATATGATAGAGGCAACTAAACTACTAAACATGCTCATTTCTATATCTGCTCTATCTCATTTTTATGGGATAAAGATGTTGGGTCAAAAATGGCACCAGTTTTGTCTAAAGAGTCTATCCAAAAATGGGTATCAAATAAAAGGTTTGTTAAAGACCTATTCTTTGGTAAGGGAGTTCCCCTGCCGACACAATTCAGTGCAGTCAGTTATAATGACCCTACACTTAAAGAAAAGGCTTCATCATATTTATGAATTTTTTCAAATTTCATTGACAAATATGATAAAGCTGTTTCATAAAAATTCAAATTAATGACAAAATTCTTAATATTTATGAAATGTTTCATAAATATGAAAAAGATTCATAGCATTTCCTAAAATGCTTCATAAATGTTATGGACGCTTTATAAATATGATTAAGCAAACTCATAAATTTTTCTGAAATAAAGAATATTCTTCGGTAGCGTACAAACACAATAAACGCTACAGCCAATGACGAAAATTTATTTTTAATGCATTACTTTTCAAACCCAATATTTTTGCAACTTTAATTCAGAGTATATCAAATAAGACCCGGAATTTCAAATTGAAATTCAGAAAAATTTGTTTTAAGTTAAGAATTTTGATTTTTATTTAAAAAACATTTCTACCGAAATTTAAAAGAATTAAATTTATATTTACAAAATTCCATTTAAAATTTAGAACACATCATTTGATTATCATATCTGATGTTCACTTGATGTTTCTAAATTTTAAATAGAAACCCTAAATTACATTTTTTTTATTTTTCAACTAAAAAATCTACGTTTCTATGGTTGTTTTTTAAATTTCAAATGGAAATTCTGAATTTTAATTGATAGGAAAACAAACAAAATATATATACACATTTTATGAAACTTTTTTATGAAATGATGAAGATTTATGTCATAAATTTTCATAAAACTCTTCATCATATCTATGAAAACTTCATAAATATGATGAATAATTGATGCCAAACGATTTATGAAACAATTTCATGATGAAGCTGAGGAAGCCTAGAATTCGTTGTTATCAATGATTTCTTTATTAGCCTTTGGATGAAAATTCAATTAGATTGAAAGGTTCATGAATGTCTTATAAAATGAGAATTTTGTGGATGACCAAAAAAACTCAAAGTAATACAAGCATACAGAATCGGTAAAGTAATTCCAGCGAACGTTGCAAGTGAACTTACGGCGTGTTGTTAATATGCGATGTGAGAAAAAGGTCGCGAGAATAATTACAATTAAAAACTATTTCTTTAAGTTATTGTACCGTAGACAAGAAAGAGTCTGTTCATACATACATAAATTCTATCACGTTAAAAGGTTAAAATCCGTTGAACATTTTTTTTAACTATCCGCAAACATTTCCTTTAGATAAAAAGAAGGTATTAAAACGCCTACAAATAAAAAACAAAAATATACATTTTCATTGACACTAACTTACAACAATACAAGCATTTTTAAATACCAGATTAGCTAGACAAGAAGACAAGTTTGGAAAACTTTGGCCAGCAGAAATACATCATTAATAACACAGTTCAACAAAATTAGAAAACTTTTATGCATCGGGGTTGCGACCTATCATTTCCAAAAGACTTTTGGACACAGATGACGAATATGACGTTGGATTTTTAAATTTAGCTGTAGTGAAAGAAATATTTGCAAAACACTTTTTTTTAGGATATTTTAAATTAAATTTTTATAAAATTGAATTTTTTTTTTTTTTATTAATTAATTATCATATAATTACAAATTATATACTATTACCCTAACTGAGCACTAGCTACTATGTCCTTCGGCGCGTTGTAGCAAAAACAGACCAGTGCCTCTGGTGGGAATCGAACCCACGACCCCCGCACAGATAGGTCAGCACGCTACCAACTAGCCTACCGGGACGCACAAAATTGAAAATAATAACGCAACTTTTATGCAACATTCAAAAACTATTAAATATGCTCTTTAATTTAATATAGTTAACGACTGGAAGGTGCGATAATATTCTCTATGGATCTATTTAAAGTTGAAATTTCTCATTTTTTAACGATTTCGTTAATAATATATTTAAAACGAAAAGAAGATCCAAGACTTAAATACATACATTTAGTAAAAAACTCGTGTACATTTAGTAAATTTGTATAATTATACTATAATATAATTAGTACTATTATATAATTTAACTCGTGTACATTTAGTAAAAAACTCGTGAAAAAACTCGTATAATTTCTCTTTTAGCTTAAGAACAAAAGTGCCTTAAAAATATGGAGTCTGTGACAAATCTTAATTAATAAAATTAAGATAAAATCATTCAAATATGTTTAACACATATTTACTAATCAACACCAACCAGTGGCGGATCCAGCCCTCCATTTTGGGGGATAATAATTTTTGAACATTTTTGTAAATTTTAAAGAAGTTTTTCGGATTTTTGAAGGGCTACTGGAACTCTGAAATGGATTTTTATCCGAAAAATTAGGATATGGAAGATACAAATTTTTATTTTTTCTTGTGTCATATAATCGCAAAACCGTATTATTCACTGCTCAAGAGTTCCAGGCTACTAAAAAAAATTATTCGTGGATCAAATTATTACAAATTATTTACTTTTGATGACATTAAATGTTAAAATTCAGAATTTTCCAAATTAAGACATATTTTACTTTAGTATGGGTGTGAAATTCGGAATTTTTCAAAGTGACAAAGTGACCGTTAAACAAACAATTTTTATATCGAATAAAATCTGAAAAAAATTTGTCAAACACTTATATAAAATTAAAAAAAAAATAAAATTCTGGAAATTTGTTCTTTAAAAACAGAGAAAAGTAATTTGTCGTTTTTGCCTATTTAACAATTTTTTGGATTTTTAATTTTCGAGCGCTCGTGTAAATTTTTATTAAGATTTTCTGGCTTTAAAAAATATTTATTTTTTTGTTTTTTAAGTGTTTTTTTTCAACCTTTTACACTTTTGGTTTTCTCTTGTCTTTTTAATTACAATTTTATTGCAGAATTTCTCATTTTTTAGAGATATTAATATTTTTTAGAACAATGGACGAATTCTGGCATTGATTTCTTAAAGCATATTTTTTCATATTTTGCTCTTATTTTTGCATTTTTCAATAAAGAAATCTAATCATTAAAAATTCGTATTTTTGATAAACAAAAAAATTTTATTTTTGAGCGTATTTTAGTACTTTTTAGAACAAATGCATATTTTCATAGCATATTTTAACGTTTTTTTTTTAGTTTTTAGTTTTTTATTTTTGAATAAAAAATATTTTTTTTGGGGTTTCAACACTGATTTTGGAAGTTTAAGCCATTTTTGTAAATTTAAATTTCTTGTTTTAAGACTGTACCGATTTAGCTATATTCAATCTTTTATCTTTTTTGTTGGCAATTAAAATAAGTTTCTCAAAGTTATTCCAATTATACTGCAAAATAAATTTTAAAATACGAATTCTTAAAGAAAATGTGTGTTTTAAGGGCAAATTTTACATCTGTAAACATCTGTATACATCACCTCATCCCCCCTGGATCCGCGCCTGATACCAACCAAGTTCCAGTTAATTAAAGTCCGGTTTCTTAAAAAATAACGATTTTAAATGATGCATGTTCAAAAATGTATTTTTTTTTGTTTTCCCCATAGTAAATACTTATCAAATTATTTAAAAAAAAGTCAAAAACTCAGATTGAATTTTCGGAAAATATTTATATAATAGCGATGGTTCTTTCGCTAAAATTTATTAAATGGAATATAAAATAAATCATGTGCTTAAACTTTACAAATTTGATTAAGGGATTTTTTATTATATTATTCACAAAAAAGGAAATTAAGTGAAGTCTTCACTTTAATTAAAAGGATATCCTACATCCTTTACCGAATCGAAATTAACTGATATGGTTTTTAATGCTCAGTCCATACTTTAAAACAATATTAAAAGTTTATTGTAGTTTATTTTTCAGTTATATGAATTAATAAGAAATGTTAATGAAAAAACTAGATTTTTGGTAAAAGTTAAATTCGTGAATATTTCAAAAAGTGGAGCTAACATTAAAATTTGGTGTTCACATTGGTGAACTACTTCCTAAAATCCATCACAATTGGAAAGTCGTATTTCCGATGCATTTTTAGTGTTTAACAGTGTAATTGCACTGGATGATGCTAACAAACTCTTAAAATAAAACAACTTTAACAAAATGCCAATTTGCTAGAAGAAATCTGGAAAGACCTTTTAACAGCTTTTTTTTCAATTAACCCTTTAACGACGAATGGTTGATATGTGTCCCATTTTTATTTTTTGTTGTATTAGCCATAATTTTTAACCGTTATGTGTATCGACAAAAGATGGATGTAGCTTTCAGATCATATTAACTACTTGGACCAAATACGAACCGAATAGGATGAAGGATGGCCCCAGAGTTTAAAAATATGCATATTTTTTTATTATTTTTGGTACATACTAGGGTATTCAAATTACTCGGGTTTAGTTTTGTTCGAGTAAAGGCCTAACACGATTTTGACGCCTTCAATTTATTCGATTAATCGAGCATCTCGTAAAATTTCAATAGTTCTATTTCACTAATTTTTTCTTAAAAATATATAAAAAAAACACACAATAAGCAAAAATAAACGTTAGTTAATATTATTAATTTCAAATTAAAAAGAATTTCTAAAATAGTAATAGAGTTTTTTCTTTAGTTTTCATAAATTTCGACTTTGAGAAAACATGAGGGATATAACTGTCATATTTTTTTTTTTATAAATATCGAAAACAATAGGCTTTAACGATCGTTAAAAAAGATTTCGCATCAAATCTGTTAAAGTTTTGAAGACGATTAATTTTGTTCGACTTTTTTTTAGCAAAATATATTATATTTAAATTATGTGATTAATTTGGATATAGATCAGAATAGAAGAAAAAGGAGAACGGTACAATCCGAGTTGTAACAACAAAAGCTGATAATTTAAGTTCAATTGGAATCTTGCTAAAAGTTTTAACACTTTCTAATAGTTTTGCTATTTTTACATATTTTAAAATTTCGGACCTTTTGGTCTTAATTTTTTTTTTGTGGTTTCGATGTCTACATAAACTATCAATTGAGCATAATAATGTATGTAATTGTTCAAAGAAATTGTTAAAAATAATTTTAGAAATGGCAAAAAATCTAATATTTTTGGCTTTGGTCTAAGTGCGGAAGGTTTTTGCTCTAAATCGTCTCTCCCATTTCGTGATGATATATAAAAAGTTATACCCCTACTTAACAAATTTGATATGTAAATTATAATAGTTACTTGCATATTGCTTTATATTTTAGTAAAAAAATACTGTTTAAAAAATACTTAACAATTTAATTTTTTTATAAAAAATATACTAAAATATTACACATTTTGATTTACTCGATTATCTCGATTAATCGACCAAAATTGTTCGAGTTATGCTACACTCGAAATTTACCATTTTAATTTACTAGTACAGATGTTTGATTAAAATTCATCGATTAACCCGAGTCACGGATAACCGATTGTATACAATAGTACATAGCTTGAGGTCAATACACTATTCAGTGGTATAGTCACGTGACTAGAACTTTGTGTGTACGAACCTGTCCTAGTTTCGGTTATGTTATATGAAAGTTACCAGTACTTTTAACATGGGCTAGTTATAGGAGGTGCCCAGTAAAATAGTAAAATCCAAATAACTGGTTGCAGAACAGCTTATACTGTATTAAAACAGGTTCTAATTTCGGTTCTGCAACTGGTTCTTTTTATATGGAGTTTGTCGTATTTACAATAAGTTCTTTACCTCCAAACAAGAACAGGTTGCTTTAGAACCGGTTCTAGAACCAGTTATAGAACTGGTTCTGGGACAGTGGCACCTTAGATTTTGACTCCCTGGAACATGTTCTAGAACCGGTTCCATGTAACTGGTGGTAAAAGAAGTTGTTCTAGAACAGGTTCAGAGGTAATCTGTTCTAAAAAATTTAGCTGGGTGGCAATTGCTACCTTTGGAGCAATTTTTAACGTGGCGAATAACTTGACGAAGGTAACCTATCACCGTACCGACTGAAATGAATATGCTACGGGACAAGTTAGAAGTAGGTAGTGTTGAAGTAGGATCATTTTAGGATTTATGTGACATGCAACAGGTCACGTGAGTGGTGTAGGTGTACGTATCTTAGAACTGGAGAAAAATTGTTGATGGGAAACTAGTCACATATTAAGCGCTTACAGTATTACTTTGAATGGAATAGTTTTGTGATGTATCATTGCACTGGTGTAAGGAGTACATGTCACCGGGCATCCGAAAAGTAATTAGCAAGTAACCTTTAATTTTTTATTCGCCGAGTGTCATACTATGTACGGGTTGCTAAATAACACGTCCGGAACCAGTCAGTGAACTTTCACAAAAAAGTGTGTCGTAGCACCTGTTCCAAAAACCTTCAAAAAGGAACAACAAAAAACTATATTAAACTTTAAATTTATTTTCATCGGGATAAACATTAATTGCATTTATAGTAATTAAATGTGCTAAAGTCCCAAAACTTATTTAACAAATTGTGAAAAACAATCTGATGTAGGCGTGTCCCTATCCGGTTTATTTTTTTTATACAAAGTCGGTACAGATAAAATTCCTTCAGTGCTATGTCCGCTTTGTAGCAGTAAAAGAACTGACTCCTTTGGCACTAATTGTCACTTGTTCATCCACTGCTAACGGGTTTGAACCTATTCAATGGCCAGTAACAACTTTAACTGCACTTCAGTACACTGTTGCTTCAGTACAGGTTGAAGTTATGTGACTTTTTCTTCATTTACAGGATATATCTGGTATCTACACAAGCTGAAAATAATTCTCTGCTGGAAACAGAAATGCTGGTAATATACTTTCGTTTGGAAACATTTCCGTTTCCCATGTTTCTAATATAACATGTTTGTTTCCAAATATAATTATTTTTGCTACATTATGTTTCTATATATATATATATATATAAATATATATATGTTGGTGGCAAACATATATATGTTTATCATATTGTATGTATAATTGCATGTCATTAACATAATATCTAAAAAAATTTAAATAGCAAATATATCTTTGTTTAGGTTTGAAAATTTGAACCATTGTAAACGTTTACATATATAATTGCCTGCAAACATATTCAAAAGTGTCTTTTTTCTGGGTCACTTCACTCAAATTAACAATTTCTGGTACAACACAATTTCGGTTTCACTAGCTTCGTGGCGCGCCCCCAATCATGTATCACAGAATTGTCACTTGGGATCAATCGACCCTTCATTTCCCGCAGGGTATTTTCTCAGACGCTATTGGACTTAGGGGATCGAAATTTTGGTGGGACATGTTCCAATCCTCCAAGTTTCAAGAAACATTGAGATATTTGAAATTGATTCGTTTAATTTCCTACAGGACACTGATCCAATATGGGACACATATATTAGGGTATTCTAATTACTCGGGTTTGCTTTTGTTTGAGTAAACGAGTAACTTGATTTTGATGTTTTGCACTTACTCGAATAATCGAGTAAGGTTTTAAAAATACTCGAGTAACTCGAATAATTTCAATAAATGTATTTTATTAATTTTTCCTTAAAAGTGCACAAAATAAACACAAAAATCAGCAGTTTCGAAATGTTTTTTAATCCAAATTAAAAAAATACGTTAGTTAATTTTATCGAACTAAAATTAAAAATATATTCTACAATCTACAATAGTATATAATTGTGGCGTTTTACTTTTTATAGTTTTTTTTTTTTTTTTTTGGCTTTCAGAAAAATAGTGATAAACCTTTCAGCATTTTTAGCTAATATTAAAACAATATGGCACATCAGTCTGCCTTGGGAAAATATAAAAAACTTTTTAACGAATGTGTGTTCGATTTAAATTTTTTTTTTTTGTGAAATAAATAATTTTTAAATTATTTATTTAAGTATATATCCAATTCCAAGAAAATCTTTAAGGGGCCATTATAGGCTGTAACACCAGAAGTTGACTTAAGATGAACTAAGTTGAATACGAATTTTGCAACAAATTTTAACGCAACCTTATCGTTTTGCGATTGTTTTTTTTTTTGTTGAGTAATTCAATTTTTTAAAAATTTTGCTTAATTTCTGGAAAATGGACCTGTTTTTTTTACAGTTTTGATGTCAATACAATGTACAATAATGTATGTAATTATTTAAAGAAATTTAAAAATATCTTAAGCAATTGCTAAAAATAAGGAATTCGACTCGGTTTTTGTAAATTTGTTTTTCCAAAACGACCCAAGAAAAAAGTTTTGTGTTATTAGTACAGTATGGCCCATATCGTGGCTCCATGTATAAAAAGTTCTACCCCTAAATTAAAACGATAACGGATACATTACTTTTATTATATTTTATAAAAAATAAATATAAAAAAAATTACGAAACAAATTATAAAACATAAAAGTGTGAACTGAAATTAAAATTTTTTTCCATTTACTCGGTTACTCGAAATTGATCATTTTCAATTAGTCGAGCAATTGTTTGATCACAGTTCATCGAGTAACGGTTAATCGATTAAATACCCTAATATATATCCCGTTGGTCGTCAAAGGTAAGAAGAGAGGACGTTTTTGTTCAATTTTCTTTTTATTTTTTGTTCGTATAGAAATTTGAGCAATTTCTGATTCCAAATCTGGTCTTCAAATATTTCTTACCCTTTACAGTTTCGAAATATCTTAAAAAGGATATTTTAGGACTACAGTTAAATTTACAACACCAAGCTATTTTAAAAATGTTGACATATTTGTACTTAGCATAGCAAAACAATTAAAAAACATGTGTGATATGACGTAAATATGATAATAGAAATAAACTCGAAAAGTCTTTCGCTATTACTAGGATAAGGTATTTATTTGTTCGCTAATTTTGACCGTTGATGACCAATAAGATATATATGTCCCATGCATTTTTTTACAGAAGGAGTTGCAAAAACACATTTTTGACAATACTTTTCTTTAGAAATGTTGTGTCGTTAAACCTACATCCGCAAAAAAGAAGTTCCAAATTTCCCAGCAGTTTTAGTTCGCTAGTGAAAGGGTTAAACACAAAAAATGCTTAAAGGAAAATCTTAAAAAATCGAAGAAGAAAAAAATTCTGAGTGATCGCATGACGTTGATAAACTCCGTTACAAGTTTAAATTATAAAAAAAAAAATGTAAAAATGTAAAAATGTACAACGTTGTAAAACATTGTTAACCAAAACTAAATGTGGGTGAAAACCTTTTGGTACGACAGAAACAAGGGACAAGCAGCATCCCAATACATTTGGCGCATGTCAATGTTGTGGCTTAAACATTTTAAACATCAATTTGTTAATATCATATGAATAAGAGTGGCACTTATTATAAAGGATTTATTTATTTTTTTTTTTAATTTTTATAAAGAACTTTTTGTTTTATAACTGAAATTATGCATATTATAAATAGGATTGAGTAATTAATACGGTATGGTCCTAATGATCATAATATGATTAATAATATCAACTGCAATGATCATAATATGATAAGTTTGGATCATATTTATTTTTATAAAGATCTTAATATGAAAAAAAATAGAAATTCCAATCATTACATGATGCTCTTAAAATATATTTTTTCTTCCTGCGAGTGGAGAGAGATCTGGGGATCAATTTCTAGCCCTGACGATCAAATTTGTATCACGACCGGAGACTGCCTATTACTATTATTTTTAATATGTCATCCTAATATTCGTACTTCGAGTGCATTACAATATGGTTACTTGTATATATAAATGTATAAGTGTAGTAAGGTTAGATGTTAGATATTCAAAAAATACCCTTTTTAACAGTAACTTTGTACAATACTTAGCTATACAGAAAACTTTTTAAAACCTTTCTAATGTCTTACCAATTTTAAATTTATTAAAAAACTCATTTGAGTAAAAACCAACCAAAGCTAACTAACGAGGAAGGTATCCGCGGTGACAATCAATAGCTTCTACAAACTTTGGTTATGTGCTAGCGGAGGAAACTAAAGCAGAAGTTTTTTAAGCGGCTCTCAAGGAGAGTTTTCCGATCTTAATATTCGGGCATGTGATAGAAAAGGAACAAATAAGGGACATGTATTTTTTTTAGCGGCACAATCTCACTGTTAGGGGTTAAAAAGTGGGGTCAAAAATTAACCCACTTTTCGTTTTTTGATTTATTTCGAATTGTTTCAGAGAAATTAAAGACAAATGAAATATCACCCAGGTGAACATGGGGTCGTATATGGACATATATGTTCATATATGGGCTTCTATATGATCATATATGGATACATATGTCTATATATGTTTCAATATATGACCATATATGATCTCATCAATTACCATATATGTTCGGATCCGAAATTTTAGGATTTATGTTTGTATATGATCATATATGCTCATATATGATCCATATATGAATTATTAATGAATTCTACAAAACAAGTTCCCAATAATGTTACTATTTTTAGGAAATTGTCTGCTCTAGGTTTTGCAAATAATCGAATTTTTCCTTAATCGCGATTATCGATTAATCGCAGTATTTTTAATTTAACACAATTCTTTCCAATTATTTTCAAAAAAAAACCTATTTGTATTAATATTGGATTTTTAAGATTCCGTGCAATACATATGAATTATTAACTCATTGGGGGCACTCTAGAAAATTTTCAACAAAACTGCAGATATATGGAAAAGTGATTCATTAGAAATTTTTGTAATTTTTTTAAGCTTAAAGGGAAACATTAAGACTAAACGGTGCGATTAATCGCGATTTCGATTACGATTATAATCGATTTGCAATTTCTAGTTTACTCCTATCAATTAGGGCACTAGAGATGCAAAAAAAAACTTGGTTACTCACTTTTTGATCAGAAGCTATTTGTGAGCAAAATATAGAGTCAATCGCTTTAATATTTTGCACGCACAATCGCACAATCACACAATCTTCTTATAGGTAAATTGACAAGAAAAAAAAAGTTTTTTTATATAAATAGAACATTTTTGGTCTTCAAAGTTTAGTAACGGCATGATGCCTGTTAGGAAAAACCCCTAGCCACGCGTTTGATTGCTAAGAAGACAAGAATTGAGCAAAATTGATGATTAATAGGTTTTTTGTTAAAGTTCTGTCTATTATGGAGGCTCTACCTTTTCTAAAACTTCGGGCTCTGATGAGATCTTTAGTCAGATCGAAATACTAGTAACAACCTAGCTAATATGCTTGACTTGCTTTATTTTTGTAAATATGCGGAGGTTGAAAGCTCGTTATAAATTAAAAATAACATAAAAATAATCTCAGGGAACTTCTGCTTTAAAAATATGTAGTTGTTTCGGTTGTAATACAGTTTCATTATTTTTAATGTAAATGTAAGTCATTTGTAGAACAAATAACATTTTTAACTAACCTTGTCGTTCATTTAAAAAAACAACTCACATCAAATGACTGTTCTATGATTTTACTTTCATTTTTTACAGTTGTTTTTTGTTATTTAAAAAAATAAAAATAAATAAATGTTTGTTTGTTTTTTACTACCATGTGGTTCATTTTTACTACAATTGTTAGTCATTTTTTGAACAATAAAAAACAAATGACAATGTTAGTTGAATTTAATGAAATGTAAGTCGTCCTTTTTTAAATGAAATTGCATTTGTTTTTGACTACAATTGCTGTCTTCTTTACCAACATAATTTCCTAAGTGTAGTAAAACAAAAAACTTATAAAACTGTAAAACAAAAAGTTTAGTGTTGTACATAAAAGCAGTTGTGTGGGTCGGGTTTATATAGGTCTAATATTGGTCATTAAGGAGGATTTTTTCTCAATGACCAATATCCGAATGAACCAATTAAACTCATTTATGACACACACTGAACCAAAAGTCGTAAGTGAAACCAACATACAATTTTTGTTAACTTTTAACAAATTTTATTGTTAAAACAACAATTATGTTATTCAAATTGATGTGAATTTTTGTAAAACAGCTGCAGAAAATAATTTGGCGAACTTTTAGTCTTGTGGCGTCATTACTCGTGTAAGCGTGTGAGAGAAATTTGCAAAAGTTGAAAAAGTTAATAATATTATTTTAAATGGGTATTTACAAAAGAATTGTGAATTATTAATTAAACTCAGTGAATTATAGTGAATAGTTAAGTGTGTGTTTTTTAATTATTTTTAAATAAATTTATGTAATTTCATACTATTTTATGTAAATTGTAAACATTTATTACTGTCATTACTTTATGTTTTTTGCATAAGTGATCATTTGTAATAGTGAAGAAAACTATTTATAAAAATATAAAAAATGTATTCAATTATTAATTTAAATATTAAATAAATTAATGTGTTTTGGAAATGTAATGTTTCATGTGTGTTTGAAAATGGGGATTTGGGTACGTACTACGTTATAATTTTTAATTTTATTATTTTTTATATTTTTATCAAATTGTTATTTTTTAATATACTACTAGTATCTAAAGCCGTATATTATTAATAATTTAACTTTATGAGATATAAAAGATAAAGAAATATGAAATTAAAAATAAATAATAAATCGACAAAATACGAACAGATTAAATAAAGCGCATTGTTACAGCAACAAAATAATTATTCAATTTGATTAAATCCATTTGTTAACATAACTTATTTCTTTTAATACATTTGACGATATTTTGTCAAAATAACCATCAATAAATAGTTAAAAGTCAAATATTACATTTACTAAACAATTTGTTAAAATGACGGACAGGTTTTGTTGGTTGTATAGTGATCACCCCCATTCATCAATTTAACATGGTATTTAGTTGATTTCACCACTGTTTTTGGTTCAGTGCAGTATTCCTTTTACGACCCAGTACTTTTAAACGGCTATATTTTTTTAAGTGGAAAAAGTGATTTAAAATCCATAAAATTATTCAACATCTTGGCTTTCAAAAACTGTGAAAATTCTTTATCCAGAGTTTCCAAAAAATTATATGAAAAAATCAATTTTTGACTTTTTTATGGAACTTTTTTCAAAAATTATTTAAAAATATAAATGTGCCTAATTTTTTACATTTTTGATTTTAATACTGATGAAAAAATACGAAAATGTATTTCTTTGCTAGAAATTAGTTTATCGACTGTGTACATAATTTTTGAAAATCTTACCGATCGAACGCTGAAATTTTCTAAAATGTTCCAAAACATATTCCGTTTTCACTCAAAACATATATAAATAATGTGTTTTATTAACATACTACTAATTTTCAATTCTCAAAAATGTTCAAAAACCACGATATTTTTCTAAACAAATTTAAAAATCGGTTAACTTAAAAAAATAATTTTTCATATATTTTTGAATAAAGATTTGTTCACAAAATCATACAAAATTTACATTATTGAAATATCTTCTAACGTGTAGGATTTATATGCTGTCAAAGTTTTAACTTTGGTTGCCAATATTTAAACGTAGTCTAGCTTTAAGGCAGAAATAATTAAAAAAAATTGTTAATGAAGCATTTCTTAATGAATGATCTAAAAATTTATTTCATTATTAAATCTGTGTACAGTGATACAGTAGAGAAAAGGAAAAGAGGTATATGAAAAATCTTCTAAACTAACATGAAAACCCTTCCTGCCCCAACTACAATTGTTCTTCTTAAATATTAGATTGTGTCGATAAAAAAACACATGTCTGTTAGTTTTCTCTCCTCAATCACAATCGGCTAGTAATTGGTGGATGATTTTGGGGATACCTTCCTTCTTTGCCAGCCATTTAGCCATATTCATTGTACTCGTACAAACAACTAAGGTCCACTAGAAATAATCAAAACATTCAATCGTTGTCACTTATGTTTAGTAATTATCGACAAACATCGATGACAAGCAATTTGTGAACGTTTTTCTTAGTTTTTAACAGAAAATGTACATGAAAATTTAACAGCAACTACAACTGCAACAACAACGAGTGTAGTATATTGGATAGAAAAACACAATCACTACATCATACCTGATAGATAGAGATGGGCAAGTGAAACGAAATTATCTTTAGACACACGTGATCATATGACATATACACTTAGAATACTATGTAGGTAAAGACCACTGCAAATGTAGTTAAAAACAAATGTAATTTCTCTTAAAGAAAATACGACTTAACATTTCAGTAAATTCAACTAACATTGTCATTTGTTTTTTAATGTTCAAAAAATGACTAACAATTGTAGGAAAAATGAACAACATGTTAGTAAAAAATAAATAAACATTTATTTTTTTAAATAACAAAAAACAACTGTAAAAAATGAATGTAAAATCATAAACCAGTAATTTGATGTGGTTTGTTTTTTAAATGAACTACAAGGTTAGTAAAAAATTTAATTTGTTCTACAAATTACTTACATTTACATTAAAAATAAAACAACTACATATTTTTACAGCAGAAGTTCCCTGAGTGTATATATGTTTAAGATTTTGAGAGTTTTTTTTATTAAAATCAATCAACCGAGACGAGTTAGTAGAAAAGTCTGTTAAACGGTTACAGTTGATGTAATTCTTTTCTGTTGTTTTCGCTGAAATCAGTCATTTAGCTAAAGTTATAAATTATCTCATTTTATCACACACTCACATAACAAATTCGGTTGTCTCAAGAGAATTTCATCCAACCGAATTGATTCGGTTGCTGCAACCTCGCAAATTCGATTGACATAACCGAATTGATGGTTGTGTCAACCGAAATCGGTTGTGGCAACAGAATTCTGCTGTGAATTAAAAATAAAATTATTTCGACACATTTTTGTTCAAAGTTTTTTTTTTTCAAATAAATTGAGTTTCGGTAAAAGTTAAGCAATTTTACGACATCACAAAAAAGTACTTTCTGGACCTGACCGGAGACAAGTCTATATTTATTACCAGGAGTATAGGTGGTTAATTAATACAAAGGAGTAACGAATGTTGGTCCATTTTGCTCTATCTCGGCTTTAGTTTCCAAAATACAGCCTATTATGTGATTATAAAAAGAAAATTATAAGAAAAGAACGCCATCTACAAGTGAAGACACAAACATTTGTTTTTAAACAATGGTGGTTTAAATTAACTGGCAGATTTGAGAATCACAAAATACTATATATTTGATTTTAAAATGAAATTTGTTCTTGCACTTTCATAAAAATTATAAAATTTCTTCCAAGCGAATTGATCCGGTTACTGCAATCTCGTAAATTCGGTTGTCTCAACCGAATTCAGTTTTAAGCCCTGATGGTCTGAAAAATCAAGAACTGACTGAGCACTGTTTGCCAATGGTCCAACAAGGTGCTGGCAAAGCACTGATAAAAAAGAAACGGCCAAGCCCTGTTCTACCATTGTGTTGCCAACGTTTTAAAATTATGACTTTGGTACTGGCGAAGCACTCATTGAAAGTGCTTTGTCAACGTTTTAAAAAAGCCCTGCCCTGTGCTATCATTTTGGGGTTGGCAAAGCACTTAAATCTTCAGAAATCCAACGCTCGGCCAGCGCTCATACCACAGTTAAAAGCACCGTGCCAACGCTTTGCCGTTCGTATTTTTCTGGCTGGTAGCCGTCTAGTTCAAAATTCAGTAAAAGTTCATCTACACCAAAAATACTCGGTGTAAATCTCAAGCAAACCAGTAATGAAACCAGCTTACTCTATGCATTACTTTATCACAAATAATAAGGAAATACAAATAATTAGGGCAAGGAATTTTATGCAACTACATGTTTTTACTCGATAATCTAAAACTGATGTAGACTAAATATTTATTCGAACCATCAAATTTAGAACAAAATGGCATCGAAGAACTGAAGAAAAGCATAATAATGTGTCCATATTGAAAAGATACAAAAAACAAAGATGCCAAATAATATTTTTTTAAATTTTCATGTCTTAAAGTTTTGATTTTTTGAAAAAAATTTATTTTATGTGCATATTTATCATGTTTTTAGTGCATATTTGTAATTTTTAGCTGCATTTTATAAGCGCTTGTTTTAGTTTTTTAGTTTTATGAAATTCAGTGACCTACTAATAAGTACTTAATTTTACCATTATGTCAATACAAAAAACAATGCGTTACCCTTAAGAATTTATTTTCATCATTATTTTTAATATCTCAAAAATTTTTGAAAATCTATTTTTAGACTCATTATTTTTTCACTTCTAGTATGTACATATATAACTCCATATTTTTGATTTTTTGTAAGCTGGAAAGTAATGACGTTTTGTGCCAGCAAGTCATTTATATTTTTATCTAAAAAGTATAACATGTCGTGATAGCTCAGATGGTAGAGCGATTGACTGACAACCTGGAGTCCCGGGTTCGACTCCCATTACCAAATATGTACTTATATAACAACTTATATGGTAATGCTTTTCTATACTGAGAAGTTTCACAAATAAGAATTTTGTATGTGATCGTATGGCCATCACTAATATATAATATACTGTGTGTAGGTGTTTGCTAAAGTATTTAAGCTTAAATAAATTTTAAATCAGTTTAGAAAACATAGTCGCAATCAATACACTCAAAAAATTATTTAAATCTCATAAAGACTGGAAGCAAACTTTAAATATATATCAGGAAAATGTAGATATCACCGTATCGGACATTCGTTCTCATTTAGGTTTTAACCTACATTTGTTTCATAAATGATTTCAAAAAATATTTGAAAATGGTGGCAACTCTGGACAAATTAAAGGTTATATGATATTTACATAAAATTAAGAAAATATTCACAGCAAAACTGTGAATCTAAAATATTTAATAAAATACTTTATTAAAATGAAAATAGTTTTTTTTTTACAAATTTTTAATCAATATTTTAATTGTTTTAACTAATCGAGTACAATTTATAGTAATTAAAACCATTATTTATGTGGTAGTTGCAAAATTAAATAAAATATTAATTGATTTCGTAGTTAGTTTAGTTTTTAATTTTTTCCGAGTTGCTGGTACGGTATCTTAATATCTTGTGAGAACATTGTGTGTTTTTGTTTCTGAGTGTTCAATTCATATGATTTGTATACTCATGTTTTAAGTAAAAAGAATATGAGAATTATATCATGAAAACTATTGAAGTACACAGAACAAGCCTAAATTTTTAAAGTCACTGTCGTGCTTTGAATATGGTGAAATTTGAAGATAAAATATGTGTTTTTAAAAATCCGCGATTTAAAACGCTGTATTTCAAAAAACTGTATTTTTTAATTTTCAAAACAAATATATGTTAATTATAATTTATATCACTATGCCGTTGCCATATTAATACGTTGGACTCTTATGGCATTCAAAGTTATGGCTAAAAATCTAAAAAAAATTTACACTCATATAAATAAACCTGTAAAAATAGCAAAACAAAACTACTAAAAATTAGTTAAAAATGACCTTGCAGAAAAAACTCTTAAATTTAGCACATTTTTGTTGCTAAATATTAATAAAAGAAGAACAGCAAAAAAAACTCTGTTAACTTTACAAAACTTTATTTATATTTTATGTGCATTTTAGTTAATTGAAAAATGCATTTTACTTTGTAAAACTAGCAGAAACTTTTGCTAAATATTTGTAGACTCAAAATAGTAAAAATAAAATAAGCTGTTATTTGTATTCTAAAATACAAATAACAGTTTATTATAGAATATAAATAACAGTTTATTTTGCTAAAATCAACAGAAATTTTTGCTAAAAAATTGTAGATTGCTGATTTTATAAGGACAGACTTTTATTCGCATTAAAAAAGAACAAAAAAAAACTAAAAATTTCACATTTTTTTAGTGATTTTTTTTTGTCTACTTAATTAAGTAAATGTTATTTTTTTTATTTTAACTAAAATTTAGCTCAAATATAATAAATAATTGTAAATTGAACAAATTTATTTTTGTTATTCTAATATTACTAATATTTAGTAAAAAAAATCTGCCAATTTTAGCAGTTTTTTCTGCAAGGTAAATTTTGACTAATTTGAATTAGCCTTTTTTTTGCTATTTTTACGGGCTTATTTCTATGAGTGTACAAAATATAGTAGAACAGAGATTTACATAAAGAAATAGAATTTATTGAAAAAAATAAAAATAAAAGTTTTGCAAAAGTAGTTGCACTTTATTGCCCATATCTTTTAAGCGGTTTAAGCTACAAGAATCATTGACACCTCATTTTGAAGGTACTTACACCGTGATTTTACTGGTTCACAAAAATAATTCACTTTCAAAAAACTGGTTTTCTAAAATTTTAAAAAAAAAAATATATGTAAATTATAAATTATTTTTCTATACCGTTACCAAATCCCTATTTACATTTTTATTCATATCTCAGGATACCGTAAAAGCTCGAGACACGGCATACACTTACATAACAAATTCGGTTGTCTCAAAAGAATTTCGTCCAACCGAATTGATTTGGTCGCTGCAACCTCGTAAATTCGGTTGTCACAACTGAATTCAGTTGAATTTACGAGGTTGAAGCAACCGAATTGATTCGGTTGGATGAATTGAGGGTTGTCACAACTGAATTCAGTTGTCACAACTGAGTTCGAATTTACGAGGTTGAAGCAACCGAATCGATTCGGTTGGATACAATTTTAGTATTGTTATGGGAATGTATGGAAGCAATTCATAATTAACCAACATATACATTTTTTTTTTTTTAATTAAACAAAACATTTTTTTTTGAAATGCAGCTTCTTGCAGTTTTTGAAAACAGTGCATTTTTTCATGGAGAAGTGAATAATTTGTGTGTACACCAATACCCCGATTTGCGTCGGTAATTGGGACCGATAAAATGAGACGCAAATCAAACCGACGCAAACCGAAAAACGATTTCCAATACATTTGTTATGATTTTTATTTGATTAGTTACATGACCCATTTTTTTAGGTAAAACAATTTATTTTTTTTGTTATTTTTAGAAAAAAAGATTTTATTTAAATAAAAATATTAATATTCATGGGAAAAACATAACAACAGCAGTTTTAAAGGAATTAATAAAATTAATTCCGACAAAAAAACTTGCGAAATGTCTGTATATGTTTGTTAAATAATGGGGTATTGTAGCATATAACGTATTATGAATAAAATTTAGTTTATAAGGCTTGGTCAAGTTTTGGCATGCATATACTCCGGCTCCGGCTCGTCGGCTATTGGGTGAGGTTTCGAATACAACTTGGCCCTATTACTAGTACTACACAGAATAAAACTTTAAACATGCATGCTGACTAGAATCGAAAGGAATAATAAAATAGTTAAAACGGAAACTACAACAAAAATTAGAAAGGATAACAAAAGAGTATTGCCGTTTGAAGGAAATAAAAATAAATATTACTGGTAAGAGTGTTCACGTTAGCCATGTTTGTTGCAAGCCGCTGTTGATGCTGCAACATTTAGCCCCCCCAACCGTGATCATTAAATCGTGTCCGTCTAAACCCCATATTCAATGATCCCTATTATCACTACTTCACACCATCATCCACTAGAAATCAAAATTATTCAAATTAGCAATTCATCTCAAGTATTGATTTTTATTCCACAAAAATATAAATTTTTAATTCTAAAGCTAATCAGCTTGGAGAAAATTTTAATTGGTTTAATTGTAAATTCATATATAGGTACATATATATTATATTTCCTAAAATTTAATTAAAGTATAAGAAAAAAAAAAAAAATGTTTTGAAAATATATGAAAATCCTATGCTAATTTACAAAAACCACTAATTTAAATCTTACAAAAATAATTAATCCTAGACTCAACTAAATGATTGTAAACATTACAGCTGATTTGTTTCTAAGAATTGCATTACTAGAAACAAAAAAAAAAACAAGTACATTGAACTTTGCAAGACAAAAAAAGTAGTGGGTTGTCCACTGAAAAATAATGTATTTAAAACAAGGGAACTATTGGGAATTCAATTGCTCATTACAATAGTTAATTCATTAAGAGGTTGTAACATTTTAAATTTTCCCTTATATTAGTTTCTGTTAGCCAAATTCTAAATTAAAGATATGCTTGTTGCCAAATGTTAATATGCAAAGTCTATGAAAAAAAAAGGAAAAGATTGGAAAAAAAACCTGTGTAAGTACCTGAATTGATATTTTTTTCCAAAAACAAATCAAGGATTCTTACCCAGATTTATGTAATTTATGTAATTTGGATTAAAATAAATGTTAATAAAAAGAGATTGAGAGGATTATTTTTACAATTTAAGTCTTATTATTTATGTTTCAATTTTAATTTATACAGTTTATAAAAAAAATAGTTTTTTTTTTGTTGTTTGCTTGTTACAAATAACTCTTCTAGTTATGTGTCTTAAAAATCTCTTCGTGACGTATTTGCTCCTCTTTCTTTTTAATCACTAATTTCACTTGTTTCATTTCATTGAAAATTCGCAAAAAAAACTGACTTTAATTTATATTTTTTTCTCTATGCTTTACTGTTTGTTGATGTTCACAGGTTGAATTTTATTAGCACTTGATATTGTCAATTTACTTTACCTTTGATCACCGCTCCCACGATGAATGTACATTCAGCAAGGGTATAGATGAGTAAGAGTGGAGTAGCCAAATTGTAGATTTGTTAAATTCTTATTAGTAGCTTTCGTTAACAATAACCCCTAACCCTACCACATGATGTCTATTTTCCTATGTTTTTTTTTTTTATTTCTTTAATTGTACGTAGCAACATTCATATAGCAACTTTAATTCGATTTTTTTTTTTGCTCAACATTTTTTTTTTTTTTTTTTTAAAAAAACTTTAATGATATTAACCTTTACTACATATTTTTTTTTTTGCTTGCAAAATTCAATTTTTCTTTTGCAATATTTATACCGTCTTCCGACACTTAAAATTTTGTTAATTCTATGTTTATAGTGTTAACATTTTTCATTATTTCTCGATGAATCGAAATTACGTTTTTTTTTTCCTTTTCTTAATATATATATATATATAAATATCAAATCTTCTCACTTAATATAAAATAACTGAGACCGTTATAAACTCTCACGAACATACATAATTTTTTCTTCTTAAACACTTTTTTTTGTAATTTTTGCAAAATTAATTAAATTTCATTAATGTAGAAAAAATTTAGTATGTTATTTTTCTTTCTTTTGTATTTAATTAAATGATTCCTATTCACTTTTAATTTTTATGGACTTGTCACTTTTGTCACTCTGAATTGAATTAATCAAAACCACTGTATGTAATCTTCTAACGTCCTTTTTCCGATTACTACTGATTTAAAAATTATCCCTGTAGGATTTTCACAATTTTAAGGATTTCTAGGATAATTTGGGAATACGTTGAGAAGAGGTTGTAGAAATTCCGTATCACTACTAGAAATAACTTCGCCAAACCGATCAATTTATACCACTGATATGAATACAATGTTTTACTGTTTTCTAGCCTCGTTGAGAGAATTGGTTTCAATACAGTTTTGTATATGGAATTTGGTGCCGAATCTATGAGAGAATTTCTTTGTAAGTATATAGTACGCAAAAAAACTAAATCATATCTTACCCGTTATGGACAAGGCACCAAGTGAGACAAAAATAATATGTGAAGCCAGAAGAAAACCAAATTGTAGAAAAGCCAGCCAACATGGCATAAGCCAGTATAGAAAATATTGTTTTTCTGCGACTTTTTAATAATTTTAAATTTTACAAGTCTTTAGAAATTTTGGATTTTAAGTTGTAGACTTTTCTAAAATATAATTTAATTATTTTTTCTTCAAAGAAGATAATTTTTAAATTTTGATAAATATATTATCATTAAATACACTTTTCCAAATTTTTGAAATCTCTTTAAAATAATTATACAACTTTTCTTTCTATAACACTTGATATTAACTTTCAGCTCCAGATCAAAATTAAAATAGAATGACGTTTAGAGGTGATCGCGTTTTTATGTAAAACTAAACTATGAAAGTCAATTGCTGAATTTTCAAATGGCGTGATTTACAATTACATACGCACTTCAGTATAAGAAAAGATGCAATTTTGTAGCAAGTGGTAGATTTCATACTGTAATTTGGCAAGGGATTAAACTTGTACCATTAGTATCAAGAGTAAAAAAGTTGTACTATTTTAGTATCATGAGTAAATAAATACGTTAAAATTTGAAATAACATTGTTCTCAAAGGAGCTCTTTAGTAACCATTAATAAAATAAATTATATGGCTGCTAGCGCCATTACAGTATCCATAAAAAATTTCCTTTTAACGAAGTCACAAAAAAATTTTGAACGACGCAAATCGAAGCGGCGCAAACCGGGGTTGTAATTTAAGTAGCTTTAAAATGAGGTAAAAATGACTCTAGTAGCTTAAGCCGTTCAAGATATGCAATATTATGTACGACAACTGTTTTAAAGTTTTACAATATTTATCATATTTTGAAAAGCGATATTTCAAGATCCGCTTTTATTAGCAGCCCTACGTTACAGTTATATGATGTACGACGAGGTTACAGTTATATGATGTACATCTTCTATACCAAGTGTGGTTAAAATCAGAAGAGATGGCGGAAAGAGAGTTGTTGATTTTATATGTTTTCAGTCATGTGTAAATTGAAAATTTTACAATTTTTATATAAAATTAATTTTCGATTTTTTTTGCATTTGCATTAAAAATGCAATTTTTTTAATAAAATCATTTCCAAGTGCTTCGGCATAAAAAGGTATATCATAGGCCGGCGCGTATCCAGGACTATGTTTTACGGGACCAACAAAAACAAAAATATGTTGTTGTTTTTTGAAGAAATTTAGAAGGAAATTTAAGGACATTCCTATTTGAAATCTCATTGATTTTACTATATATTACCAACATTATTTGAGTGTAATAAAATGCAACGTGCAACATTAAATTAAGAAAAAACATGAGTTGCTAGTTCTTATTTCTACCATAATTTTGGGTAGGGTTGACAAAACCAAAAAATAAAAAAATATTAACTCTTTTATGTTAGAATTTTTTTTAACAAAAAGTATTTAACATTTTTTTTTTGTTAATTTAATTAATGCAGTTGTTAATGTTTCGTTTTTTTTTTGTTAAGTTGCATATAATGAATCAAGGTTCTCGTAATTGATTTTTTTTTTTTGTGTGCATTGATCATTTTAACCTAGAATTTGAATGTTTTTTTTTATCTATTTTGTTGGTTTTTGTACTCGAGTATAATTTGAATAGAAACTCATTTGGTGTCATATGATGACAATGATTTTACATTTTTAAAATGTTAAAAGTTAAACAAATTTTGTGCAGCTGTGGGCAATTTTTTAAGAAAAACGTTTATTTTGTGATTTCTAAGTACGTTATTTTTTTTTTTTTTGTAAAGTTGAAGTTCAAACAATGGTAATGAATGTTTAGATGTTTGGAAAATATTGTAGTAATTAATATAAATGCGAGAGGCTTGAGAACCAAATTATGCTAATTCGAGATATTGAAGAAAATTTTAAATAAATTTAGTTGTCCATAGGAATTGCAATCTATGTTGCAGTTTTTTGTGAACGAAAGCTGCTTTGAATCTAGTTTAACAAAATGTTGTTGCAAGTGTGAATGGGGCATGACAATTTAATTTTTATTGTGTGGTTAGGAATAGACCCATAATGCAATATGAATTTAAGCATTTGACACTTGTTATTTCTTCTCGACTATGAAATTTAAACTAAAAATTACCAACTAACATCAACAACTTTTTAAAATTGACATAAAAGTCACGCATCATGTAAAAAGCATAAAACGTAAAATAAAAAAAAATACCTTAAATGAACATTATTTTTTATAAAAGAAAAGAAAATAAATACCTGAGTCAGAAACAAAAAGAAAAAAAAACAGAAAACTTATAAAATGCAATATGTAGATTAGTGTGTCCCAAGAATTTGATCTTTTTCGATTTTCATGGTTGCTCAAGCTTAATTTGAATGCTTGTGGGGTAAAGTATTTTTGAGGTTTTTTTCAGATTTTTCGAAAGAGGTTTGGAGGTAGCTTAAATCGATTCTTGCCCATATATAGGGGTTTTTTTTTATATTTTTATAGAAAATTATCCAAATTTTATTTCTATGTGCACAAACCATAAGTTTCGGCAATGTTTTTGTACATTTGCGTACCATCAACTTAATTTTTTCGTATTTTTTAAATAATTTTTTAAATCACGCTTTATAACTTTTAAAACTTCTACTAAATAAAAAAAAAAAAATAATGATGCAGTTTAAAAAGAGATAAATTCTAAATAATGTTGTAAAAAAAAATTTTATTTGCTGCTTCTCTTCCAGAGTTATACGCATTTAAAACTTTATACCCATTGTGTAAAACTAAGAATATTATAAACTGTTTGCCAGTTTCGCATCGGAGTTGCTTTAAACTTTGAATTAGGGATGGGCACGTGAGCAGAATTTTGCGTGATTCACGTGAATTAGGCGTGAGGGCGAGCGAACCCCAATTTTACTGACGTGAAGGTAAAGCAGTTTTAGTAGCAAACAATTTGCTTGTGAGTGAGTGTGCGTGATTCAAATTTAGAGTGAGTGTGCGTAAGTAGAATTCTAGCAAAAAATACTGAATTTACTCATTTGAGCGTGATTGAGTGAGAATAGAAAAAATTCTCGTGAGTTAGCGTGAGTAAGTGTGACTCAAAATTCACTCACGTACCCATTCCTTCTTTAAATTATCGGGATTTGTTGACGATATACAAGAATAATTTGTAATTAACATATATTTTTTTAAAAATGTTAGAAAACCAGCTTTTTTAAATACTGCGGTTTGAACCACGGATTTTAAAAAAAGATGCATTTTACCGTCAAGAAATTAATTTTTTGTGATTTAAGTACCTTTAAAATGGGGTATCAATGGCTATTGTAGCTTAAACCGTTAAAGAGATATGGGAAATTATATGCAACTACTTTTGCAAAACTTTTAATTTTTTTTTAATAAATAATTTTTGTTATGTAAATATTTTTATCTACTACGTTTAGTATAATTTATTAGATTTTATCCATTAATTTGAATTCCATAAGACCTGCACATATTTATTTTACAACGGTGAGACCCGGTAGGCTAGTTGGTAGCGTGCTGGCTTATCAGTGCGGGGGTAGTGGGTTCGATTCCCACCAGAGCACTGTTTTCGCTACAACGCTCCGAAAGTCATAGTAGCTAGAGCTCAGTTAGGGTGATACTATATAATTTGTAATTATATGATTATTAATTAATAAAAAAAAAAATATTTTAAAACGGCATAGTGGAATAAATTATAATTAACATATTTTTGAAAATTTTAATACAGTTTTAAAGCGCGGATTTTGAAAACAACGCTTTTTTTCGCTTATTTTATGTGAAGCACGACACACGACAATGGCTTTAAAATGAGGTATCAGTGAATCATGTAGCTTTAACCGTTAAAAAAAAATGGATGATTTAGTACGACTACTTTTCTTAAATTTTGAATTTGTTTTTTCGTATTTTAAAACGCTATATTTCCACAACCATTAGAGCTAACAACCCAAAACTTCTACGATGACATATTTATATGACACTTACCTTCCACATACCAAGTTTGGTTAAAATTAAAAGCGGTAGTGAACGAAAATTGGATATTTGTTGATGGTTTTATATGGAATGAGTCTATACAAGAATTGGTATCAAATTAAATTTATTAATTGTGGGCGTTGTGGTGTAATGGTTAGCGCGTTGGACTTTTACACAGAAGGTCCCGGGTTCGATCCCCGGTGCCGGCAACATCAAATTAATATGTATGAGTTTTTTCTATCCCTCATACGTATCGCAACGTCCACCTTCGGTGTTCCCATAGCAATTAACCCCACCGAAGTAAAATAATGAATCAGGGCTATTAACCAAAAAAAGCTTCAATAAGTTCGCCAACTCTACATCAGGTGGCGAGCAACAACTGTTCTAAGATTTATCATCTCGCGCAATTACAGTGTTGCCATGTCTGAAGCCCTTCATCTTTCCCCACCTTTCATCTCTATACTATCCCTTTCCAAAGAAAGCAACACACTAAAAATATAGGAAGTATTTCCTGAGTGTTGCCTCTCTTTTTAAAAAAAAAAAAAATTTATTAATTTATCTAACGATATACCAAATGGTGATATTAAATATAAGTCCCAAGAAAAAAATTTTAACTTTTAGTAGACCAAAATTTCTAGAACGTTGCGATAACAGAAGTTAAAATTTTCTTATTCAACAATTAGAAAACAACTATAAATATTTGTGATGATATAAAAATATTTATATGAATGTGTACGGGCATATACGGTTTAACTATATTATAAAATTGGAAATTAAATGGAAACTATTTCAGAGCCTTTATTCAGATTTTTTTGAAATTTGAAAACGTTGAGCTGAGGAAGAACCAATAATCATATACACCTTTAAATATATTTAGTAAATCTTAAGATAGTTCTTTAAAATACCTTTACATTGATACCCATTTTTGTTTCTATGGAAGAAATGTGAAAAACCTTAAAAAAAAGAAAACTGGGGCCATTTTTGACCCCACATTTTTAACCCTTAAAAGTAAGATTGGGACGATGAAGAATTGCGCTTGCTCGTTAGTTTATTACCCTAAATCACATATCAAAATTTAATCAAAATCTGTAACAAGCTGTTTTGTAAATATCCTAGCGGATCTAATCCTATATGTATCAAATTACTTAAAATACCACTTTTTATCAAGTGGACATTGTTTTTCGATTAATTGAAAATCTTTACAATCTTGTAGTCATAATTTAATTTAGGTTTATGGGTAATTTTTGTTCCCAGGCCACTAAGGGTTATATATTTTTTAAATAAAAGTTTACCGAAAAAATTTAATTTAGAACTAAATTTTTATCTGTTCCGTTTTCAAAAAAAATTTTTTTTTTTATTTTCCAACTGATGTCGATTTCAATCCAATTTTACAAGCAAAGTTTAGAAATTTTGTTTTGTTAATATTTTTTTTTTCATGTGTATTTTGAACTTTAATTTGTTTAATTTATTTTTGACATTTTTTTTAATTTTTTTAGTTATTAGGAAATCAACTACAAAAAAATATTATTTTCAACTGAAGCAAAAGGTGATAATGATTATTTCAGTTATTTTGAAGATATATTTATTTTAACTGAAGTTTTTTCTAACTGAGATAATTATAGTCTTACACACAGAGAAATAAAGCACCTACGAATTGAAAAGTGTATTTTAACGGTAACAACCTATAAATTCAGTTAGTACAACGATATTTACATTAGATTTCTGAGTATTTTGTGTATTGCAACTAAAATTTAGACGAATTAACCGAACTTTGTGGTGAAAACTAATGTTGAGTTTTACCAACTGACTGAAATTCGTAGTAACCGAATTTGAGTCATAGTAACTGAATTTCTCTTGGCAAATAGCTAAATTTTTTTCTGTCTGTATAAAATTTAAGTATTATTTTACCGAATATTATGCAAATTTTGATGAAAACATTCAAATATTGGTCAACATTTGACAAAATAGTCAACATTCAATAAATGTCCTGCAAAGGAGTCGCTCCGCATACAATTTAATAATTTTTTCAATTTATTTTTTCTTTTTGTCCAAGTTAGGTATTTTAAAAAATCTTTAAAATTAATTTTGAAAAAAATTAAATTTTAATAAAAATTATATCAAACTTGTAAAAAAGACAAAGTACGGTCTTAGTTTTTTTTTTTTTTTTTTTACAAGTGTAAAAATAAAAAGGAGAATAAAAACAAAAAGTGTGTATTGTATTTTTTAATAAAAATAACCTATTTTTAAAAAATTAACTATTTTTGGTCGAAATTACAAAAAAAATTGGCATCTTCCATATGCCATAAAACTGGCGATTGTAATGAACGAAAATCGAAAAATCGGTTTTTAAGAGACATCCTAATGTAGACTGTCGGGTAAAAGTTACGGCATTTTTTATTTTTATAACTTTTTTTTATATATTTAAGCCCAGTTCTCATCATCAAGCGATCCAATTTTAAAAAAGAGATCACATTACAGCATAATTGTTATAGCTTTATAGCAGCAACAACAGCAGTCAGCAATATGATGATGATGTTGCTGTTGTCGTCACTGCTGCTGCTAAAGCTTTTGTTGGTATCATTGTTGTTGTTGCTGTTGTGGTTATTATGGCTTAAATGTTTATCTTAATTTTGTTGTTTTTGTTAAGATTGCCAACAACTAAACTAAAGTTGTCAGGCCAGAAAGTAGCATAAGCTTCTTATTGATATAATGACAACAACAACAACAACAACATCAACAGCAAAACAATTCAATGTGTGTGTGGTAAATGTATTTAGTTTTTTTTTTTTTTTAATTTTATGTTGGTTTTTACACTTTATATTAAATAAAATATAAACTAAGGCAACAAAAACATAAACATTATTAACAGAGCAGCGACTTTCATGCAAATGCATGATTGTAGTTAGTAGCCCCACATCGATTTTTTTGACTAAAGCATTGCACAATTCAACATTTTCAGTAAAAATGTCATTTTCCAAAATTTCATGTCATGTCAACTCAAACATCGGTTTTTGTTATGCCATGCTATGTCAACTTAAACATACTGCCTTAGCATGTCATTGCTAAGCTTTTGTCCGCTGTTGTGTTCAATAACATGTTTTTTAAAATCTATTTTCTGTACCCAAGTAAAAAAAATTTATATGGGGCATCATCAAATTATATATAAATTAGACATGCGATGATATCAAATTTGATCCGAACATATAATTGCATATAAAATACATTAAATTGTATTGAATTCGATGCAATTAGATAAAAATTTGTACAATTTGAAGTATATTAGATAAGATTTCCTCCGAATTGTGTCCATATACAAACTTTTAGGTTTTTTATATTATTTGCAGTTATATTGTATATAATAAGCTATAAAAATTATTAGAATGCATCACTTACGCTGCATATGTCGCATGTGTTGATATGTTCATTTTCTGTATTGATTTCGACAGTGTCTTCTTATGTCATTCGACAGTGTCTTCTTATGTCATTGTCAAAAATTTATGCGCGGCAATAGCATGAGTTGACAATTGCATTATGTGGCACATGTTGCTATGTCATATAGTTCAACATTAGCAGGACTTCAATTTTGAGCAAATAAAGAGTGTCCCAAGAAGAGCGCAATTTTTAAATTTTAAATAAAACACAGATATTTAAAAAAAAATCGTGAAACTTTATTATATCGTAAAGTAGACAGAATGAGGTTATGTATGGAACAATATATCGTGCAGATGGCCGCCGCGGCTTTGCTGGCATGCACGCGATCTTTTAATGAAATTTTCAATGACCGTTTTGCATGAATGCTGCGGTATTTCATTAATGCAGCGTCCAATTTCCTCTTTTAAGGCTTGAGTCGTCGTCGGCTTATTCGCGTAAACCATCGACTTCAAAAAACCCCAAAGAAAAAAATCTAATGGTGTTAAATCGCACGATCTAGGCGGCCAATTCTGATCTCCAAAACGCGAAATAACACGACCGGGAAATGACTGATGCAGCAATTGAATTGTTTCTCTGGCTGTATGACATGTGGCGCCATCTTGTTGGAACCACATGCCCTCCACATTCATTTCTTCAATTCTAGGCAAGAAAAAACTGGTTATCATTTCACGATACCGAACACTATTGACTGTTTGCGCTTGACCTGCCTCATTTTCATAAAAAAAAGGTCCAATGATTCCTCCAGCCCAAAAACCACACCACACAGTGACACGTTGAGGATGCATTTGCTTCTCGTGAATCACTCGAGGATTTTCCTCACCCCAAATGCGACAATTCTGCCTATTGACGAAGCCAACAAGATGAAAATGGGCCTCGTCACTGAAGATGATTTTTGCGAACTGTAGCCGCAAAACTTTCACCATTTTGGTAAAACAATTTCACAATGAGAATGCGTTGTTCATTCGTGTAGCGCTCCATTTTTACTAACCTCGTAAATTCTACTAGCAAACAATAACAATTGTTCAAATGTCAAACAATGACACTTCGAATGTTGCCAGATTTAAAAATTGCGTTCTTCTTGGGACACCCTTTAATTAACCGGATCAAAGAATTTGCAACAACACATCATCGATTTGTTGTTGCATATTTTGTTAAAAAATTAAATTTTTTTATATTTTGCCTTAAATGCATATGTCTTGCATTTTTTATAATTTTTATTGTATATTATTGCATATATTGCATATTTTTTAGAATTAAATTTAAGATTTGATTTAAAATAAATCAAAAGAAGTATATTAAAACCTTACACAGAAAAAACTAAAAACGGGTTTCAATTAAAAAATTTATTGAATCAATTAATATTTTAATTGATTTTGTACCTATCACGGCAATGATACTATCAATTAAACCTTTTATTAAAATTATGAAGGAAAAAAAAGTTATAAATAACTTCTACAAAAAAAAAAAAATATTATACTCACAAAAAAAGTGTGTGATCTATACGTTGGTATGTGTGTTTTTTGCAATGCTGAGTCTGTTTGTGTGTGTGCTTGTTTTGTTTGCAAACTTCAAATGTATTTGGTATTTTATACTGAAAATTTTCTATTTATGCATACAGTGCATGTAAAAATAATATGAGTCAAAGTCAATAAAAATATTTATTGATTCAATTAAATATTTGTTTAGAAACAAATTAAATTCAAATCAAATCTTTAATTAGATATTTTAGGTTGATAATTTTTTCTGTGTAAGAAACCTAAATTAATATAAGGAACATCATATTGCCATCTACTTACAAGGAAGGTATGCTGATCCGGACCCGGCAGATCTTAATGAACTTCGGATATATTGTAGAGAAAAAATTTAAGGGATCCGTGTTTTGTTTTTTTTTAGCTGGCCAGTCTCATGTTAAGGCGTTACTAAGTGGGGTCAAAAATTACCCGATTTAATTTTTTTTCGTATTATTTCGTTCTTTTAGAAGTAACTATAGACACATTTGGTATCAAATGAAAGGTTTTTTGAAAACAAATTCACTGGTGTACAGTGAATATAGCTAAAGACTTTATAGTATTTTTCTTATTAAAAAATGTGTTTTGAGTAACATTAAATCTGACGTTTTATTGAGGAATTTTAGTTGTATTAAGCTAAAATAAATGCATAGCAATGCCTATTTAATTTAATCGAGGGAGTGTCTGAGCATTTTCCGATATTCGAAAGCGTTCTTTTCCCGAAGAGCCTTTTTCCATTATATTGCAAATAATACAAAAATGTGGCAACTATGGGTCCACTATATAGGCAATATGGGTATTAAAATGTTTGTTTTCTTAAGTATTTTAACCCTGAGAACAAATAAATCTAGTTTTCATAAATTAAAGACAAGTTTTCATACAAAAACAAATTTATTTATAAAACTAAAAAAAAATACGTGCCTCTTTTTTGTTGCTTCTTTACAACCAAAGTTCATTCAAATCTGAAATCCAAAGATCATTAGAATTTACAAGTTCGGGTCGGGATACCTCCCTTGTTAGACATTAGACATTTATGCTTCCAGTTATATATATGATTTTTAAAAATTATCAAAAATATGCACTTATCTTTTGGATTTAGTTTGTATTTTTAGTGAATATTTTAAGCGTATATTTTTGATTTTTTTTAATGCATAAAAGTCGCAGCTCTGATTATCCTCAACGTTACCATATAATACATAAATGTTATGCATTTCAGTTTGTAAAGAAGATAAACAAAAACAACACGATATACAACATGATCATAGGCATACTAAATATTAACGTACTACATGCATCGTATCTCGGTGCATATGTATGATATCGTATACAATTTATGTATTTACAATATAACACCCAGTAAGTTTATAGATCGTGCATTAACCTAATTAGAGTAACGTGAGTTTTAGTTTTCTTTGGCTATCATTTAAATAAACTTTTGCGACCTTATTTTAAATTTAAACAATGAAACAATTATAATAAAACATAAGTACAGACAACATATTTTCAATATATTTCATTTCACTTTTTATAACAAGATGTTTTTTTGGTATTTGTTCATATTTTGGATAAATTTAGCTAATCGGAGTAAAAAATATATGATCTGATCAAATCTATTTAGATATGATTGAATGTAATAAGATCTAGTGCTAAATTTTATCAAGTAGGATGTGTTGATATCTGTTCATATTTACGTTAATATCTGAAACTATCTTAAAAATTGTGTAATTTCAATGACCAGATATGAGCAGATCTGGTCATACAAGATATGATCATATCTGAAAAGTTATGCTAAATTTAAATTTACTTGCGCAAACTGGTACATCTTAGTCATTTGTTCCATTTTTAAAGGCAGATCATATTTGATGTGATTGTATATGGTTCACTAGATCTAGCCGTGTAAAAAGGATCTGATCTTTCCAGTTCCAGTTAGATATGTTTCACCAGTTCTAAATAGATATTATAACATATATTAGATCTCAAAAATGGGGACAAATTTGTGATCTAATTAGATGTGATAAAATCTGGGCAGATCAGATCAAATCTGGGCAGATCTGATGTTTTAGATTTGGAGAGGTTCAATAATTTCTAAAATTTTCTAGTTAAATGATTAAACATCGTTTATTTTAATACGTTTATTCCAAAGCTTGGGGCAAATAAAAGGATAACAAAAAATAAGGTGAAACAAATGCGCATTTTTAAATGCGTATCGGCTAGGGCTGCCGGGTTCATCTCAAAATTGTACTTAGTCATTTGTTAAAGTGTTTATAAACCATAATTAATTCTTGAATTTGAATATGTACAAAATATTGGTTGATGGACCAGCAAAAAACCGTTATTGTTAAATAAACTTTCTTATTTTTCCTGCTTTCTATTTTGTAAAAGACGGGATATTTTTGCATCTAAATTTTCCCGGTATTTTCTTTTTCAAATTCCGTTTTTTTCGGAAATTTTTGGAACTTTTCGGGATTTGTTTTTTTTTTACTAAAATTTAAGATAAATTAGGTTCTTTTTAATTTCCTCATATTTTTGTTTTGATGTTTACGATTCTGAACAACACCCAATCCCAATGTGTTCCTTGTAACACTTTAAAAATTTGTGCTTTTTAAATAAAATTTTTAATATACGATAAATTTGATATCATTAGCGATACCATTTTCGATATCGATACCAGACTGGGCTAGGGCGAATTAACTATCGTTATTCCAGGGAATTGCGATAGCGAAAACGTTATCATAACTTTATGCAAAAACAATATCGTTGGGAAAGTTACATTTAAGGACAAAACAAAAAAACGTTTTCGTATAACAAGTAATTTTCGGTCGAGACAAGCTGATGATTCCTTAGACCGGGTAGGCAAATCTATGTAGCGCCAGCGGATTTTCGGTGTCACTCGACGTTTTAAAAAAAAAAGAAAATCATTAAATTAAACGACTTGCGAAAAATTGAATCAGAAGTTCAAAAATGTGTACTTTAAACACCAGACTTGGGCGACGTCAATCACATTTCACAATCGTTCAATTGTGAAATTTTTCCATACCGTTAATAATATCAGACCTACGCTCACACTTGTGAGGTTAATGCCTTCCATATACCCTCAAATTTCGGATCCAAACATATATGGACTGATATACGAACTCATATATGAGGCGCTCAGCGCCAAAACGGCCTAACCCACATTGTAAAAAAAATCAAACTGGCTGTGCTGGTCTGGCCGGAACCTTTTGAAATAAATACTAAAAAAACTCCCTATTGCATAATATAACACTAGGTTATACTACCTGCTGAAAACTGTTTTTTGAGTTTTTTTGATATTTGTTTCAGGGGGTTCCGGTTGGATCGGCATCGTCGGTTTAATTTTTTTGACAATGTGGGTTAGGCCGTTTTGGCGCTGAGCGCCTCATATGTGGCCATATATGACAATATATAAACATTTTCAGAAGTTAATTTTATATATACACTAAAAAAAAATCAGTAATGTCATTTTTGCTGGGAGGATCCTTGCATAAAAATTGCTAATATCAGCAAAAAAAATTTGCTAAATTCTGCAAAAATGTTGCTGACTTCACTGATGTTTTTATAGTGTATATTTAAAATAAACTTCAACAATTTTTATGCAAGTATCCTCCCAGCAAAAATGTTGCTGACTTTTATTTAGAGTGTTTGACGGTTAGTAGTTTTTATTCAGCTGCCCTTTTTAATTAGCATCTATACAATTCCATTTTCGAATACCTCAATGCCATTATGTTCAACTTGAAAAATAATTTGTCTACTCAAAACCACAAATTGAAAATAGCACAAATTGCCTTAAAAAATTATCACAAATCATGATCTTTCTAATATTTTCTGCATCTTTGAATATTTATTTTTGTAACAAATAAACTGAAAATATTTTTTGTAGTAATTTATTTAACATTTTCACAGTTTCAACTTTGCAATATCTTCATTTACAGCAAATTGCCAAGAGTTCATTTTATTCATACATAAATATTTACATTTGTTGTACTATTTTCTGTGTGAAATGTAGCATAAAGTATTGCTAGTGCTACTGCATTTTTCTAAAATAAAAATCTTATAAAGAAAATATACTTTATTTCTACTACACTGAGAGAAAAAATGTGATAAAAACTTGTAATGTGATGGTTTTAACAAAAACTTAATTACTGCAATTGATTGATTGTTGCGAAAACAACAAAAGAGTTGTTGAAATGTTGAAATTAGAAATTGTGTTTTTTTCAATAGTCAAAGTAAATTATCATATAAAAATTATAATTTTTCTGTTAATTTAGAGAAAAATTTGTCATGATCTCAACCCGAACAAATAAAAGCTCACACATGAACTTATAGATCAACGATAAAATTCACTATTAAACCACTCACCAGGTACAGTGTAGAAATTGTTTAATGTATATGCTCGACATATGTATTAACAAAAAATCTTTAATGTTTGTTGATATGCTTTGCTTATGTAGAAGGATAGTATATGATGACATTAGAGAAAAGAATTGCCATTTAAAGGTTTTAACTGAAAGTTAAACTGGCAATTATGATAATGACTAGAGAAAAACAAACACACTATAAATAGAAATCGTTCGTGGTAAATTTCATTCTAACTCAACACACAGAGTAATATGGGATTTAAAGTCACCCAATTCCTTTAACGTGTGAGTTAAATAGAAGATATTTACGATTAACACTAAATGGCACGAAGAATGTTGATGAAGACCGTAGTGGGTCAGAAAACGCATTCCATTCATGCTAGTGTCTAATAACTTTTTCTGTGTTTTTTTCTAATAGTCAAAGTAAATTATCATATAAAAATTATAATTTTTCTGTTAATTTAGAGAAAAATTTGTCATGATCTCAAACCGAACAAATAAAATCTCACACATAAACTTATAGATCAACGATAAAATTCACTATTGACATAAATTACAAAACGGTTAACCCTGTTTTTTTGCTACGTGCATTAGAAAATTGTTAAAAATAAATTTGAACATATGTTGGTGTTGCAAATAAATTTTTCTTCTACACAGACACACAATTTGTGCAACATTTAGATATTGTTGTTGTTGCTGTTGTTGTTGTTGTTGTTGTTGTTGTTGTTGATATTATTGTTGCTGCTGTAGTGCTGAAGTTTAAATCTTTATTTATTGCATAATAATATGTTTATGCCTTTGGGGTTATAAATAATTCTTACTGTACAATATTTTTTAGTTGCAGTCCAATAATTTGTGTTCCTTCGTATTTCTACATATTCTCTATGAAAGAAATATTTCAAATTTATTGTTTTAATATATTTTTGATAAGTTGTTTGAAGAACACAATATTTTTTTATTACACTACTCAACAGATTCCCACTTTTTACAGAACCTGTCTTTGTCGTAATAGGCTTTAGATACATACGCTGAATCCAAATCAGTCAAAAAATTGTTTTTCTCACTTGCAGTTTTTAAATATCGTGGTTTTTATATTTACATCATTTTCCCCATTTGTTCGTATATTTTGTTTGATTTTTCGAAATTTAACTGCAAAATTGTGAAATTTGTTTAATTATGTTTCATTCGAGTATAATGTCGGTGTTTCTTTCCGGATATCTTACTGGTAGTGCAAGGAGGTTGACATGTTTGCATGTTTAGTTTTAACATTATAATTTTTTTCTAAATACTCAAGTAAAAAAATTTGATATATAATGATATATTGCAAAATATCTATTCATATAAAATTTTATCTCAAATATATAGTTACATATTTCTTTATATTACATATATAGTGCAATATGTAAAAATATATAATTATATATCGATCTATATATTATTACTAAAGCAAGTTTTTCATCGCACGAAGTACGCTTCTGTTGTTGTTTTGTTGATTTTTTGGCATTTCATCCAAATGAGCAAATGTCGTATTGATAAAACGACAGTTTTAAGGACGATTCACTGATACCTTTTAAAATTTTCAAACACCTTGACAACCCTGTGTAAATTTAATGACAATGTTTTTAGACACGTTTACCAAGGAGTCGTAAAATATTTAAAGACACCAGTGAATGGTAATCTAACATCTCTTTCCATAAATACCACATTTTAATATATTCCATTTGGATGAAATGCCGAAACAAATCAACAAAACGAAAAAAGCACCGTGTTTCGTGCCATTAAAAACTTGCCCTAATGATTACATATGTCACATGTAATTGCATACATTTGTATACAATTGTATATAATTGGATGTAAATGTATCACATTATATATAATTTCATACATTTGGATAAGTACAAAATTCGAATACAATTGTATCGAATTATATCTAATTTTATCACATTAGATCTACCCTATGGGGAATGGGACCGGTCCTGCGTGTGCCACAGGATCGGCCCCTTAGTGATAGACCCCGGTCCTCTGCTAAACCCTACCATATGTAAACAACTGGCAACTTTAACATGGGCTTGTCATAGGAGGGGGTCATTTGTCCTGCTTTAAACCACATAGTGGCATGCCACAGGACTAACCAAAGATGGGCATAGAAATAAATAAACTAAACAGTTTCCAATGGCTAAAATTCTGGCCAACTGGCTTTTTCTTGTTAATAAGCATTCTGGTTAAGTGGTATGTCCTCCCTTTACCTGTCACAGGATTGGTAATTTTAGGACAACTTTAGTATTAAATTATACCAGTCCTGTGCTAAGTCCTTCTTTAACCAGTCACTTTTAGGTCAATTGACTCCTCATTCCCCATAGGGTAATTGTATAAAATAATATTTAATTGTATCAGATTAGATATAATATGATACAATTAGATGTTCTAATTTTTCTTACATAATTATATATATTACGAAATTTCACAAAATATATTTTTTTCATGGGTATACGTTAGGGCTGTCATTTAACAGTGTTTTTATTTTGTTCGAATAAAAAATCTAACAATTTTTGATCTAACGATCAATTGATTAATTTTTAAAAGTTGTTCGATTAATCGAAAAAATAAGGAATAAAAAAATTTTATACATACATAAATAATTAAAATATGTTACAATATTATCTCAAATTTGTATGCATTTTGCAATAAATTTAAATACTACAACACTAGCAATTCACAAATGCAATAATTTTGGACTGTAGTAACACAAACGAATTCTCAATCATACGCCATTTTGGCATTAACTCGTGATAAAAAAAAACTACAGTTTTGAAAATCGTTAAAAATTTGAATAAATATCGGCGATAATTTTAGTATATCAAGGTGGTAAGATCTTATTTTAGTAACCGTAGAAATTACAAAAATGGAATTCAAAGTTTAAGTGCTAATGTGCTATCGTTGTAATATAGAAATATATTTGATAGATTTCTATAGTTTTGTATAGTTAAATCTAAAAAAATCATGCTATATTTGAACGATATCCCTTTATCTGTGTATTCCTTCATAGTGTTTGCTTGAAAATCAAATCATATATCTTTAGCCCTTATAAAAGAGGCCATGTCTTGGAAAACGATTAATAAAAGTTTTCAAATTTCAGTTATTTCTTCAATAGTTTTAATTTTATTTTGTCTATTATCTTTTTTTTTATAAATATTTTCCCAAAATTGGTAAATTTTCGAAAAACTTTTATTAAAAGAAGTATTTTTTTAAATTTTTTGTTTTATTCGATTAATCGTTAGAAGTTATTCGAACTAGTCGTTATTCCAAAATCATGTTTTTTAAATTGTTCGTTCTAATTTTGTTTTTGTTCATTCGATTAATCGAATAATTTTTTATTTTTATTAGATTGACTGTAGTATACGTTAACTAAACCTTCCACTGAACTCGTTTTTGTATTAAAATTGCAAATTTATTGAAAATGTCCTGAAATATTTCGAAAATATGCAAATTTTTATATTAGCAAATGGAGTATGTTACGTAAATATAAAAACCGCGATATTTCAAAACAACACATGAGAAGAATAAAATTGACAGATTTAGACTCAGCGTACCTAAATCTATGAGAATATATGTATTTCAGAGACAGGTCTTGCAAAAAGCTGCAAACTCTTCTGTAGTAATGTTACACTTACTATGTAGGTAAATCCCATTTCAAATGTAGTTGAAACAAGTGAAATTTTACTTGATAAAAGAACGACTTATATTTCAGTAAATTCAACTAACATTATCATTTGTTTTTTACTGTTCAAAAAATGAACGACAATTGTAGTAAAAATGTACCACATATGTGTAATAAAAATTAAACAAACATTTATTTGTTTTATTTTTTTAAATAAAAAATCTTCTGTATAAAATGAGTGTAAAATCATAATACAGTAATTGGATGTGTTTTTTTTTTTTTTTAAATGAACTACAATTGTAGTCAAAAATTAAATTTCTTCTACAAACGACTGTTTTTTTACTTAAAAATAAAGATACTGTATTACAACTCAAACAACTACAAAGAAGTTCCCTGAGTGTAATACTAATATATTTTATATGAGGAAATTTTGTATTTGAAACATGTGGAAAATACATGTAGATAGGACATTTTCAATGGATTTGCAGTTTTAATACAACAGTTTTTTTTTATTGGAATGTATAATTTATGTACAATGATAAAATTTTTAAATTTTTCATATGCATAAAATTTATAAATATAAAACTAAAAAAGTAAAATTTTCAATTTCTTTGCAATACCACAGCGATATCCTGATACAAACACAGACATGGTTATACCCAAGTTAAAGATAATTTTGTGTAGATTTATATTCTTAAATTTCATGATTTGCAATAAAATTTCGAAAAATTAATCAAAATATAACAAAAAAATGTGTTAATTGATGTAAATATAAAAAACGCGATATTTCGAATACTGCAAATGAGAAATAAAATGTTTTGCCAAATTTGAATTCAGCGTACATAGGTTTATTAAAAAAGCTGTGTTTTAAAGCCAGTTTATTTTTGCTGTTGTGTAGTGTTATTATTAATTTTAATAATTGTTGTAAAAGTTGTTAAACAACTTGTAGGAGAGTTCATAAACAATTTTATGTTCAATATAGATTGACAATTGCTTGTCAATTATGATTGATAAACTTAGAAAGTAGTTTAAAAAAAATACATTTCTTGTTACTTATATAGAGGATTAGAGATTAATGATCAATTGTGTCCAATTGAGCAGCTACTGCTTGAGTTTAAAATCGAGTAAAAAGAAAAACAATTACAATATTCTAAAACACTTTGAGTATAATTACAATTAGATCGGCAAACTACAATGGGTTTTTTATATAAACATTTTGTATAAGAATCTCATTTTCAAAATTTCGCCAATTAAGTTTTCAACAGATTCAATTAATTTTATGGGATTTATATATTAATGTAAAAGTCCCATCTTTGACTATTAAATTGGTTTGATAGCAGCTCATTTTGTTCTATAAATAGAAAAGTTGAACAAAAATTTATTATAATTTCTAAATTCAACTATATCTAGTTATCTAATTGGCGCCCAACATGGAACACAGTAACAGACATAGAAAAAACTAAAATCGAGTTTCAATTAAAATATTTGTTAACTAAAATAAAAGTTTAAAAAGTTTCATTGAATTCGGTCCTATTAAGGAATTGTACAGACAGAGAAATAAAGTTCCGAATCAAAAAGTATAGTTTTGTGGTCACAACCAACAAATTAAATTTGTACAATCATATCCTAGGTAGATTTCTAAACATTTTGGTTGGTGCAACTAAAATTCAGTTGTATTAACCGAATTTCGTTGTAAAAACCAATATTCAGTTCTACCAAACAGAATTCAGTCATAGTAACGGAATTTCAGTTGGCAAATTTCTAATTTTTTTTTCTAACCTGTTAAAAGTTGTCTACCCTGTTAAAAAAGGACATAATACAAGAGCACACATGCTTCATACATGTCCAGAAGCATTCATACATGGTTCATATGTTGTCATAAATGATACATACATGTTCATATGTTGGACCTTAAATGTTCATGTATGTGCATTAACGAAAATTGAGGTAATATTTACATGTATGATTGCATATGAACACATATGGGCATAAATGAATTACATATGGAGGTATATGGACATTTATGAACTTGAATGTCTTCATATGTAAACATGAATGAGTTCATACATGTCCATAAATGGATACATATGTATATGTTGATTGTTAATAGGGTACATAGTAATAAATTTTGGTGTTTTTAGAAGTAGCAGTAAATAAATGCGCTTAGGTCAAAAAATGTGTTTTTTTTTTATTTCAAATTTAAGAACCAAGCCTTTAAGGCCAAATATGGTTCAAATACTGGGGTAAATTAATCAATTAAAGAGCATCAAAATGTTGTTTAAGTTTACGCTTAAAGGTGGTATCTGTGAATGCAAATAATTTTAAATCTATGGGAAGGATATTCCACACCCTAGTTATACGTACATGAAAAGATCTTTCATATACAGATGAGGATATACGGTGACATATTATCTGAGAGTTTCTACTTGATCTAAAATCTAAAATCATTTCTAATGTACTCGAAACAATAAAAATTGGGTAAAAAATTTGTATTTATGCCTATTAAATTTAATCGATGTCAAAGCTTTTTCCTACATTCGCAACTGTTCGGTTTTTATGCGTCTTTTCGCAAAGAGCTTTTGCGCCTATATTTAGAATATTTCAAATAATATTGGTAGACATCGATTGAAGAGGGTAGTATCGAACTTGCTGAACGAGGATATGCGTTAAACTTGTGTGACTATTCCTTAACTTTTGCTGATGATTAAAACTTTGATACCACCTGTTAACCATTAAACATGAGGTTGGGCCGCTAAAAAAGAATACTGTCCCTTATATTTGTATCCTCTATCACGTATTCGAATTTTATTCAGATCGGAGATAACACATCGGGAGACTCTCTTTCTTAGACTCGATTTTTTAATTTTCACTCGCTTTAAAAAAATTGCCAAAATTTAATAAAAATTGTCCAAATTGCCAAAATTTAAAAAAAAACGCCAAAATTTAAAAAATCACTAATATACGAAAAAAACGGCAAAATTTAAAAAAAATATCACATTAATAAAACTTAAACGTCCATAACTCGAAAATATTTTTAATTTTTTTCAATTTGTTTTAATTTTGGTGACTTTTTTTTATTTTTGCGATGTTTTTAATTTCTGGTTAATTTTTTTAAATTTAACTGATGGATTTAAATTTTGTCGACTTTTTATAAGTTTTGACGTTTTTTTTTTTTAAATTTAACGTTTTTTTTTTTTAATATTGGAGAGTTTTTTCAATCATGGCTAATTCAAAAATAAGCGATTTGTTTAAATTTAATTTTTAATTTTTTTTTTAAATTTTAATGATTTTTTATATTTAGACATTTTTACTAGTTATGTTGGTATTATGGGTTATAAAAACTGGAAATTTTGTGTGCCCCAAATTTAATTTTAATTATATATGGAGTAGACATTATTTACTATACTTTTAATTGAAATTGAGTTTTAAATCAGAAAAATTAATTACAAAATTTTTAAAATTTGTTTTGAAAATCGAAATATTTGTAAAATAGAGACGGAGGAGATTAGAAAAATAAACAAATATCTATCACTTCTGAGTATAATACACAATAACAGAAAAAGCTAATAGGAAAAGAAAAATTGCAATTTACCTGCATTAGATTCGAGGCCATACTTGGGTGTGATCGCTAAACGGTCATGAATTGGTATTGTTACGTTTGTAATGTAAGATGAGCGCAGGTTTGATTCTTACAGCCGCAAGTTGTTGAACAAATTTATCATATAGAGACAATCTGACAATTATAGGACACATATAATAATACAATTTAAATGGAAAATCACTGACCAGCCTGTCCATAAAAAGGCAGAAACTAGTCTAGTCTGATTTAAAAATTAATAGTGTTTATAATTTTTAGAGAAAAATGTTTATTCTTCTTCTTAACCTCAACATTTCTAAAATAATTTATAACCATTGAACAAAAATTTGTGGTTGTTGCTACAGTTCCAATTTATCTCTTGTATTTTTTTTTTTTTAAACCCTCAAATTACAAATTTTAAGCTTTTTAATTTTTTTTGTCTTCAAATCTCCTATTCAACATCTAATCCCTGTTTTTATGATGTCTAAAAACAAATGCTAAGCCATCATAAATATAAAATTAATTTAAAGTATATTTTTTATCTCTATCTTTTTATTAAAAATCCATTAAATAACTCTACAATAATTTTTTTCATTGGTTTCTCCTGTATGTTTTGGTCAATTTTATAAAATTTTATAAAAAAAACTGTTGAAAAAGCTAAACACTTTAATAAAATACTCGTATAACTATAAAATTTAAACATTAAATTTTAAAACTACTGATAAGAAATAAAATGTTTTTAATAATTCAAAAGACTATAGAAAAATTTATTTGAATATTTATAAAGAAATACTTTAGATTTTGATCTTACCCGGGTAAAAATTTGAATCTAATAAAATTATATCTCATTAGATAAATTCCCATATATAAACACATACAAATTGGTTCGACAAATGGGTTATCTACATGTATCTAATTATATAAAATTAGATATAATTTGATAAAATTTTATCAGAGATTTGTCCATATCCGGAACATTAAAGTATATCTAATTAGATATAGATAATATATATTTGATTTTATAAAAATTTTGTAACATACATTTATGTTTAAAAGTATTTAAGTTAGTAATTAAAATATCTAGAAATCAAAATTTTTTAACACTCAAATTTTTTTAAATGAAACAACGAAATTCACAAAAATTATCCAGAATAAGTTTAGTGTTTCAAAAATGTACCCACCCTGTTAAAATTCAACATATATGCATCCATTTATGAACTCATTCATGCTTATATATAAAGTGATTCAAGGTCATACATATCCATATATCACTGTATAGGATTCATATATGTTCAAAGGAGTTCATATGAGATCATATATAGATTTGATTAGATTAGACTAGAGTGGCACTATGCACCGCGACCAGAAGTTTGTATTTTGTGCTGCCAACGAATACACCCTCTAGGTTCAGGCTCCTTACGAAGCCAACTATCCTACCAGGTAAACAATTCCAAACGTCCGAGGGCGTCACTATTCGACCACCAAAAAAACGCACCCTCGTGTCGGAGAGCCTCGGACATTTGCAGAGAACATGCTCTGAGGTCTCGGGTTCCAATTCACAAAACCTGCACGTATCCGTAGAGGATCGTCCCCATTTTGTTCTGGCAAACGGTTTTTTATATAAAACCAAGCCACTTTTCTTTATATAAGATGTAAACTAGTAATACAAACTAAAAACTATTGTAAACAAATTTTATGAAAAAATAAAGAAAACTATCTAAAATCTAAAAAAAAAAAATCGTCCCATTTTGTACAATTGATACCTAAGGCCACAATGTCCCGTGAGGTAACCCGTCACGGTCCTAAGTTCGCCCCTCGTCATAGGCAAGAGTTTCCTCGACCTCTCCCCAGAGGGAGATATAAACAGCCTCGCCTGTCGCTGCCCAGGCGATCTGGCAAAATAGGCCCCAAACTCCGACTCCCTCCATCTTCTGAGCCTCTATCTGACATACCCATTGGGTACGCCACAGAAGGGTTCAGGGCCAATGAATTGTCGACGAGCGCCGCAGTTGGCCAAACAGTCAGCACGTTCGTTGCCCTCATGTCCCTCATGGCCAGGAACCCAGTGTCAAGGAGTTGTTAGGTCCGAGACGATTTAGAGAGTCGATACATTCCTTAACCCGACCCGACGACACATCTTGAGCCCTCAAGGCACCAAGTGCCGCCTGGCTGTCATATATATAAATATTACCTAAATTTTTGCTAATGCACACATATGACCATGTATGGAAATGTATAGACATGTATGATTATATATGTAAATATTACCTCAATTTTCGTTAATGCATACAGATGAACATTTATGATTCTTCATATGAACATATAAGAACGGTTTATGAACACATAAGAATCATGTATGGATGCATGAGCACATGTATGGAGAATGTGTGTTCATGTTCGGATCCCTATGTCGATTTTTAACAGAGCCATTTTTTATTTGAAATTATATAAGAATAATCACTGGAAAATTATTTCGTTATAAAATTAATGTGGTTATATGTGAAGCCATATGTAATAAAGTCTTAACTTGCAGATAACTTTATGTATGGGATTATATATAAAGCTATATAAAATTATAAGGAACATATTTCCAGTATGACGTCACATATAGTATATAATATAGCATGGGATCATATATAATCATATCGACACCACATATATTTGGATTATTATTATATGGCTTATATGGTTTATGTATATGGAGTAAGATTTGTAGACATATAATTATATCAAGTACCATATAAAGAATTCTCTTAATAAAAATGATCAGATCTATTTGCATATAATGATATAAGCCGTAATGTAACTCCATTCAAAGTCAGATATGACTTAATCATATTCTATATGACTAGATATGACTATTTTTACCCGGGTAATTATGCAAAAAATACACTAAATTAATAAAAAAATTTGGTTAGACAAATTTTTTAATCACACGATTTTTACACCTTTTATTTACGGTTCATATGGATATTTCATATACAAAGTGTTGTAAATAAAATAATAAAATAAAATATGTTTTTCCCAGAGATAAAGATCTTCGAATGCCTATTTAATATCATATAGAGTTAGTAAAGGTTTAAAAACTTGTTTTACAAAATGATATAAATTCATGTAAAACAAAGTCATAAATTGAACGGGAATTCTTTTACTAAACCATTTTCATTATTAATCTATAAATACACTCAAAGAAAAATTTCGTTAAAAGAAAATTTTAAAAATTTATACATTTACAGCATGATCTTTCAAATGACTTTTTACATATATATGTATCTCAGTCAGAAACTGCCAGTGGTACAAAAAAAATCAAGCACTGGCTAACCGAGGAATTGTAAATGAACTACTGGTAGAACACTTATTTAAGACACTTTACCAGCGGTTGTTTACCAGCGTGGCAGTATTTGTTTTACAGTAATTTTAAAAATTTCAGAAAAAATCATTGGCAAAGAATTGGTTGAGACCACTATGCCAACGTTGGGATAAAGTGTTTTCCCAGTGCTATCCAGTCAGAAATTACCAACGGCTTAAAACTCTACTACCATTGGTAAAGCATTTATTTTAATAAAATTATGATGACTTGTTTGTAGTCGGAAGCTTCCGTGTCCGAACCCGGTTCATAAAAGATAGATTTTTTTTGTTTCTGGAAGAGCTCTTTTAATGCCAACTTTCTTTTTGTTTTCCCAACGTTGGCAATTTGTTTTCATCAGATCTTAGAGCCGTCGGCCTCTAATATGGCGGACAGGGTGCGAATCCCGGCGGGACAACAAAAAATATACATGCCCATTTTTTCATATTATTTTGGAAAACAAATTTTTAGACCACCTTTTTCATGGTTTTAACAACATGTTGAACGCTCTAATGACAAAGTTTCTCGATTTATAACTGTCATTGTCGTTAGTAACGTCATAACGTCAGTAACGTCATTAATTGGGCATTATAATTTTTATGTTCATATTATTATTATGGGTAATTCGTAAAAACATCCTTAGCCAGGACTGTATGTATGTAGCATTAATACCAATTCGTATAAAATGTTTCGCGGTGACTTCACAGTTTCTTTAATAAATGTTCAACCCGTGAACTGATTATGCTCATTTTCAATACCAAACTGTTTATGATATCAACAAACAATTTGGACGAAACCTACCAATCGCACATCTTTATTGACTGAGTTTTTCGCATTTCAACAGACATATGGACATTGCGAAATCGGCTTTGTTATTCATGCTGATCAAGAATATATACAAAGTTTTAAGGGTCCAAGAATTTTATCGATGTATTAAAAAAGGTTCATTTTGATCTGCGGACCCAACAAAGTTTTTTTTTAGTGTAATTTTTTTTCAAAGTAATGAAGTGCAACGCCATTAAAAATGCAATCAAATAAAATATAATCAAGATCTGAAGTAAAAAACACCATGTCTAAGTTTATTATGTTTGTCATTTGTTTAAATTTTTTTTTCTATTTAAAATGTAAATGTTGATGAAAAAATAGTCAACTATATTTTATTTTTTGTTATGGTAAATGTTTAAAAATTAAATCAAATCAGTCAGTCTTTGTGTTGTTGTATCATTAACGAAATGAGAAAAAGTGTATTGAAATGAAATAATTAAATATCGTAATTTGCATAATAACACATAAATTGTATTGACATGAACAAAGACATTATTTACGGATTTATTATTTTATAATGAACTTAAATGTCATATTCAAATACACACAAAAAAATAGTTGCCAAGTTATTAGGAACATTTCAACTAATAAAGTTTATTCACAAAATTTATGCGCAAACCAGTAACATTTTACCAAGTTTTTACTTGTTTTTACTTAGCTATTGAATAATTTATGTGAAAAAAATTTATTAGTAGTTACTTGGCAATGATTTTTTTATGTGTACGCATATTTTTTTTTTATAAATATCATTAAACTGAATTTTTTCAGATCTTAATGGAATAATATTAAGTATTCTCAATCTACATAGTCTTATTGATAACATTTTACCATATTTGAAATATTTTTAATAAATAACAAGAAATTCGAATAATTTAAATAAATATAAATTTGTTTGTATAATTTATGCTAAAGCTTACAAAAAATTACCAAGCTTGTAGCTAAAAAGTAAAAAAAAATATGGTAAACTTTGACATGTTTTTAGAGAATTTATACAAATAAATAGCTTTTATTTTTAATTTATAACGAGCTTTCAACCTGCGTAAATTTACAAAACTAAAGGAAATTAAATATATTAGCTAGGTTGTTACATGTATTTCGATCTGGCTAAATTTCACATCAGAACCCGACGTTTTAGAAAAGCTAGAGCTACCAGAATAGGCAAAGATTTAAGAAAAAACCTATTCCCACCAAAAACATGGTAATGACAGGTCATTATCGTATAGCTTACCATGTAATGATAGGTCATTACCTATTACATTACTTTAAAATACAAAATACTGACTTACTGATAATTGGTTATATACGTACTTATATGTAATTGAAAAATAATGAGTTAATGGTAATTGGGTACATAAGTTGTTACTCCTTGGTAACCACACATTCTATCATTGTGAGTAACCACTTATTAATAATATAAAAGTAATTACTTATTCTTTCACTATGAGTTATCAAACAGGTAACTCATTGTTCTAACCTTTTTTGTAAGCGGGAGGGTAATAGACACCCATGAATTTTTGGTCATCGCGAACAAAAGTAATCAATAGCCTGGTAACTAGTGAATCCCTTTGTGTGCTACATACAAGCGTAATTACTTGGCAATGTCTGTTTTTGCTGGAATTAATCAAAAAAAAATTTTCCATTTTTGTCTTCTTAGCAATCAAACACGTAGCTAGAGTCTTTTCCCAACAAGCAACATGGCGTTACTAAATTTTAAAGACCAAAATTGTTCTATTTATATAAAAAATTCAATAATTTTTATATTTTTTCGACCTTGTCTTTTAAAATTCAATTATATAAATAATCAAGCTATATGTTGACTATTTATTTAATTGGATATACAAAAAAAGTTTAGTTTTACTTTTACATTTTACGAATCTTTTAACAAACATTTTTTTCCTAGTGTAAAAAAAGTATTTCGCAAATTATGTTTATTTTCGATTTGTCAAAATACTAAAGTTTCCATCATCTAAAATTTTCAAGCATAAACTAAAAACTTCATAAATTCGATAAAATTTTTAGAAACATTTTAGATGCTGGATATTTTTTCATAATTAACGTTTTTATAAACATTTTTCAACAGTGAAAATTTCATTTAAAAAAAAAATATTAAAAAAATACAAAAAAATGTTAGCAAAAATCAGATTCAGATTCCTATTAATTAAGAAATCTTTTTCAGTAAAAAAGCTCAAGTTTTGAAAATTTTGATACACTTCTTTTAATTTGTTTTACTCTAAATTCTAATCCTTATTTTTCGCTAAACATTTTTTTAAATGACAAGACTGCTTCCAGCCATAAAACATAAATTACATCTAAAGAACTAAACAAAATTTTACTAATTTTGTCAATTTTTCTTTCGAAGACAAGAAATAACATTGACCAGCTTTATAAAAGACTTACAATGATGCGTGAAAATTCTAACAAAGAAAATAAATTACAAAACAAAAAGTTTTAACATTTTGCTAAAATGTTGTTAGTCGAACTAAATAAATAAAAAAGAACAAGGTAAAAAAGATAAAGACGGTCAATAGCGACTAAAAGATCCCCGTTAGTATAAGATTAAGTTTTAAATATATATATGCTCGTATATCTACGAGGTAAACCTAATGTGGTGTCTCCTAAAAACGCAACTTTAAGACGACCCTGTAACTAAAGGTTGTTTTTTTATACATGTATAGAACTTTAAGTTGGCAATACTTTTTTAACTGACGGCCATTTTGTCAGCTGTCAAGTGATTTATGTTTAGTTTGCCTTGGCATTTCAACATGAATAGACTGACGCCTGAACAACGCTTCTAAATTGTGCAAATTTATTTTGAAAATCATGGTTCTGTCGAAATACGTATCGCGCACTACATCGATTTAAGGGTCAGCAGAATCGTCCATCAGTGCAATTAATTCGATTAACTATGGTACGTTTTCGCACTACGTTTACTCTAAATGAGGATATACGTCCAGAAATGTTGAAAAAAGTCCACAGAGACGTCGTACAGTGCGTAAAGAAGAAGTCATTGCTGCTGTAGAGCGTAGCGTAGAGGAAGACCCCAATCAGTCTTTCCGCCATTGTGCACAGGAATTGGATATGTGTCCATTAGGGTGGGTCAATTTGTTCGGGACCGAAAAACATGACAAAGCGTATAGCAAGGTCGTAATCTACGGAAAATTCTAAGAACTTTCCCCAAAGAAACCATGGTTCTAAAATCAAAATCGAGCTTCCGGTTTTTTAAGAGAAAATTTGGTGCTCAGGAAATCCGAAAATAATGCTATTTTTTTTGGAAATATTCATTGTAATTCATTGCAATTGGTGAATAGTTGACCTGTAACGCTGGAAGAGGGCTTATTTTAAAAGGAAATTTTCTCAGCTTTCTATATCTGTCCTCTTTTATAGAAAATTATTTACCCAAATAATATTTTTGGAGGTTTATGTTAAAATAACAATAGTCAAACTGTTAAAAACCTAAAACTGTTACGATTTTTCTACCTAAAACTTAAAAAAAAATTATTTAACTAAATTGGTATTCAAAATTGATTAAAAAAAGTAATTGAACTTAAAATGGGTTAAAAGAAAATTTATTTAACAAAACCTAAGTCAAAACTGAAAACGAAAAAATTAAACTCACTTTTTTATTTAAAAAGCTTTTTATTTAAAAAACTTAAAAAAAACATAAATCAAAAAATAATAATGAAAAATGTATTAAAAAAAAATTTATACATCGGCCAAACCGGGAATCGAACCCTGGGATCCTGTGTCACAAATCACGACATAACCACTACACAACAGCACTTGTTAACTAATGCGTGCCTAGTCAAAGAGCCACATATAGTCATTGTTCAGGAGCCAGAAACAAAATTGTTAGGTCACATAAAAGTTAATGCTGAAAACGCTGAGACCAAGCAGAAGCAAATTTACGACTTCTTTGTGGAAAGAAACTCATCCCTTTCTAAATTGATCGGGATTTGCTGCGATGATGAAGTCACTAATACTGGAAGTCAAAATGGAATACTTCGAAGGTTCGAGACGATGTTAAATAGACCATTACATTGGTTTGTCTGTTTGCTACATTTTAATGAGTTACCATTTCGACATTTGTTCTCCACTTCCAGTGGTATTTTGACTAAGCTGATAGAAACTTGCAAGCAGATTTTGCTATACGCTTAGTAGGCAAAAAAATTGACCCACCCTAGTGTCCATTCACGCCGAGAAGCCAGGAAAGATTGACCACATGGAGGACAATATTCGCAGCGTTATTGCCAATATACGTCCAGAAATGTTGAAAAAAGTCCTCGAAAATTGGACCTTCAGATTAGTCTACGTCCAAGCCAGCCGTGGCGGTCATATACCAGAAGTCATATTTAAATTATAATGCCAGAAAATTATCTTTCGAATAAAGAAATTTTCATATTAATTTAAAAAATTCATCTTTATTTTATTCCATTTTAAAGTTCTATACCTCTATAAAAACCACCCTTTATGTTAAGATAAAAATGATCACCTTATATATGACATGAGATATAACGATATATGATGAGATAGAGCTGTATTAAAATTTTTCGTAAAAATAAATGTGAGATGTAAATATATATCGTTACATATGGCCGCATATATCACTAGATATAAACATTTTCCATCGAGTAGTGTATTTTTTGCAGCAAATTTAACTTACAAAAAGCGTACTTCTAACAATTTTACAATAATTTGTATCTGTTGTTTTAACCACATTTGTAGTTCATTTTACTACATTTGTCAACTGTTTTTTTCGCAGTTAAATACAACTGCATATTGAGTTACTTTATTAAATAAAAAAATTTAATTTTGGCATATGCATAAAAAAATAATTAAAATCATCGAAATTTTTTTTCAAAATTAAAACTCGGTCTAAATTTTTTCAATTTAAATAAAAAACCAGATTAATTAACAAAATGTCATAACATTTTTAGTTCTTTTTCTCAACACAAATTTTTTTTGGTAATTAAACTTTATTAGAGTCTTAAGTTAACATACAAAAAAAATTATTTATATGTACATTCAAGTCAAAATAAAGTGCTTAAAAATTTTAAAATTTTTCGCCTTGTTACTTGGACTATCTCAAAATGTAACTTATGTAATGATAAATCTAAAATGCAATCTTCTGACTTATAGGACATCCAAAAATACATTAAACAAAATAGAATTTTTCCTGTAAGTTAGAATTGTAAAAAAGTCTAAATGGCAAAAAGGAAGTCTAGAATACCAAATTTAAAATGTATAGAAAAATGCAACAACTAACCTTTTATAGAAAATGACTACATGATGTTATTCAAATGCTTTATATGGTTAGATTTAAACAAAAAAAAAATTACAAATGCTACTTTTAGATGCACAAACATTTTTTTGTAGAAGAATCTAAAACATCTATCTTAGGAAATTACTAAATGCAGCAAAGACTCGTTATACGGTCGTTAACACTTGTTTGTGCTGAAACAAGTCAACGAATGCAATTTGAGAAAATATTAAAGAAGTTAAATTTGTTCCATCGATATCGCGCAAGGACATATATTTCTTTATATAACGCATTATAATGAAGAAAACAAGTTTTATTTTAAGAAAATCAAAGGATAAAGGATACATTTTTTTAGTAAAAGCAAATTATGCACCAAAATATGCTGGAATCTTCAGAAGGAACAAAATTGTATGCTACTCATACGTAGTGTAGTGTGCATAATATACGTGAAAATAACGTACTTTTGGCGTTTATTAACTAATTGATAAATTCATATATTTCGATGCATTTAAATGGTCATCACTTCGAAATTTATCTATGGATTTTATTGAAACAAGTAAACATTGATTTATTTTTTGTTAAAGATTTTCAGTCCTTTACGAGGGCGGTCGCAAAATTAATGGCCTAACAAAAAACACAACAAATTTGGGAAAGATTTTCGTTATTTCTCAACATAATCTTATTTCAGCTCAATACACTTTTCCCAGCGATATTCAATAACTTCGATGTCCTTTTTATATAGGGTCCGCCAAATAACTGTTTTTTTTTTGAAAATGCTATAAAAAAAACTACTGAATAATTTCTCAAATTTATTTTTTTATTTGAAAGTACAATCCTTCCGGTTAATAATGGAAAATAATTTCATTCAAATGGCTGCCTCGGCTGACCATGCAGTAGCCTACACGATCGGTCCAATTTTTAAGCACATTGTCGATTGTGTGCAGCTGTATTTCACCAATGGCTTCACGAATATTGTCCTTTAAAGCGTCAATTGTCTCTGGCATGTTGGCGTAACACTTATCTTTGACGGCACCCCACAAATAATAGTCCAACGTTGTCAAATCACAGCTCCGAGGTGGCCAAACGACATCAGCTCTGCGGCTGATAATGCGATCTTCAAAAACAAGGCGCAAAACATCGAATGTAGCTTCGGCTGTGTGGCACGTAGCGCCGTCCTGTTGAAACCAAATGTTGCCAATATCCTCCTCTTCAATTTTTGTGAACAAAAATTCGTTCAACATGGCCCGATAACGATCGCTATTGACTGTAACGGCCACTCCTTGCTCATTCTGCAACATTACCATGATTTTCAAAATAATGTCGCAATATTTCCCAGCGTTGTTCAAGCGTATACACAACCATATTCGTTCAGTGGAAGGATAAAGCTAATTATCTGTCAAATCAGACATGAGCTAAGTGTTACCATTCACGAAATAAGCACTAGTTGAAAAAAAAAACGTTAGATGGCGGACCCTTTAGTAAGATCTGTCTAGCTCCTTAAAATAGCCAGCAACCGCGGACTCCACATCTTCATTGTTAGAAATGTGTTACCACCGAGCCATTTTTTCAAGTTTGGAAATAGAAAATAATGCGAGGAAGGTAAATCTGGCGAATAAGGTGCGAGATGAAACAAATCGAACTTTAATTCATTGATTTTGGCCAACACAATAGTAGATGTGTATATTGGTGCATTGTCTTGATGAAAGAACTCTGCAATATGTTAGCATAATACTCGCCATTGATGGTTTTTACTTTTTGAAGATAATCAATAAAAATTATCCCACGAGCATCCCAAAAACTAGATGTCATGAACTGTCATGGAAATGTCTTCGCCTTTTTTGGACACGATTATCCCATCCATTCCAGTCCACTGCTATGACGGCTCCATTATTATTGAAACATTGCCAAACACTGTATTGTAGCATCTTCAAGATGCTCTTTTTGTTCTATTGTGAGCAGACGCGGCACCCATCTTGAGCACAGCTTTCTCATCTCCAAATTGTCTGTCAATAAGCGACGTATCATTCATATCATTACATCTAGCTCACGCACCTTTAGCCGACGATCATCCAATACTATTTTGTGAATTTTCTTAACCGTTTCTTTCGTGGACACCTCAATCGGTCGACCACTATAGTGTTCGTCTTGGCAGCTCATACGTCCTCTTTTAAACTCTGCCACCCAATATTTTATAGTCGTAAACAAAGGAGCGGACTCTCCCAGACTATAATACAGCTCGGCTTTAATATTGGTTGGACTGAGACTTTTCAAATGGAAGTATTGAATAACATAAAGGTACCAATATTTTCCATGTTTACAACTTTACTGAGCTCGTTTATTTTCGATAGTGCAAACAAAAAAAAAAAAATACTGAACAACGTGGCGCCTTGAAACTTAAAACATATGTTTTGTAAGGTTGCCACTTCTCAACAGAGTAATCTTTTTCCAGCTACTACTGCCGCCATCTATACGTCAGGCCGCGTGTGCATAAAGAGTATCCGGTGTAGAGTCCGGAGTGCATTTCTCGTTTGTTCTCTACTTGCAACAGATACATTGCATTTACAACATTTGAGATATTCTATTCATTCTATTGGAAGCCAATTTAATTTTTATAAATGGTATTCAACAAATCAGATTAGAATTGAAATTACAATTGGTTTAGTTTTTTGGTTTCTGATTAAATTATGGCAAAGTACATGTATAGGATTTCAGTATTGTACATTTGTTGAATGTTTCTGATATCAGTATCTAAGAAGTTATTGTTTAAAAAACAAATTGTTATGTTTAAAGTTACCTTGTGGTTATTGCATTGTTATTCTTGATGTGGTAGTTATTTTTATAGCAAAGTACAAATTTAAAAAACAAAAAAAAAAAAATTTTAGAAAAGCAACATGAAAAATTTAATTTTTATTAAAACTAGAGAACTCTCGTTATATCTAAGATATTTTTATCCGATATTTTAAAATTCTTCAATTCCCCAGTAAAATTTTTTTTTTTTGAAATTTCGTTTTATTTATAATTCTATCCGAAAAATGAGAACATCTAATTGTATCCTATTAGATCTAATCTGATACAATTAGAAAACATGATACAATTAGAATACATGTTTCGCCGAGAAGTAATGGGTGGAATCATTATCTTGTAGGGGGTTAAGTAACTGGTTACTTCTTTGGTTAGATGAAGGGAAAAAGTAATGTGTCTATAAATAAATTTTCATAAAAAAAAATTTGATAAAAAAATTATTACAAGCATTTTTTTAATTCAACAAGTAACGTGGTCACGCTGGGATTCGAACCTGTGGTCTCTGGTTCTTAACAATTAGTTACGCGAGAACTCTTCTAACTGAGCTAACGATACATATAATATTTGATTGCTTAAAATGTAAATGAATGGTTGTGCTTCGTGTTTTCATTTGTGATATCAAAAATATACATCTTACCCTCATGCCTGCAAAGAATCAGAAAGTAATGTGCCTATAAATAGATTTTCTAAAGGATATTTCAATAATTACTTAACGTTTATAATTCATACACTATGTAATTAATGATCGGTAAGTCATAATTTAATGTTTTGAAGTAATGTACAAGGTAATGAGGTATCATTACAAGGTAATCCATGAGTGTTCAATTATCTGTAGCTTATTACTTTATGTTTTAAAATGATGTTGAATGTAAAAAGTATACATTACAATGTAATGAATTATGTTACCCATTATCGGTAACTCATTACTTTTTGTTGGAAAATAATGGTACATGTAAGGAGTACACATTAAAAGGTAAAGCATTACTTAATCACATCCATTACCAAAGTTTTCCTGGGTACTCAAGCCATTTTTAAGATTTATTAACCCTATGACGACCGAGTTGAGCCACGGTCGACACAGCGCTGAGTGAGGATAAGTGGAGTTTTGTCCATCACAGCATTCGCAATGTATTGTTTTAATCAGAAGAGACAGTGTTAACTAATACATATGAACAATTTATTTTTCAACTATAATGCCTCCTCTTTTGAATCCTATTGTTATCTCTTTTTCACAAGTAATTATCACATTATGATGCGCCTTATTCACATTCATTAGTTGGATACCAAGTGTATGTTAGAGATAGAGTTGCCGCTGGGCAAATTTTTTTTTTGATTCTTACTGCGCAACTAAGAAATGTGAAAAATATTTTATAGTGTGTATTTTTATATTTTTCCACAACAGAACAAAAGAGTGGTGCCATATTTATTGCAAAAGTATTGTAAATCTCATTGCACTGTGTAGGGCAAAATAACATAATACTTGCAATAACATTGCAAAGTGTATGGGTACCTTAATATCCTGCTTTGGTATCGAAAACAGTTGGCCAGGTTAGTCGATTAAAGTTGGTAAAACAACAACTACAATTGAAATGTTAAATACAAACGAGACATTTGTTATCTATCGTGTTGGGTTGATATAACGCAACATGATAAAATAGTTGTTGGTTAATGTAATTTAATATGGCCACCTAGAGTAAAACACACAGGGATTCTATATGGATTGAAAATCATATCTACACTCAAAGAAAAAGCCTCATCATATATATGAAAACCTTCATAAATATTATAAAAACTTAATCACTCCTATCGTGAATATTTTTTCCCTTTTCACTCAATTCCCCTCGTGAATAAAAGTTCCCTCGAAATTTGTTCCCTTTGTCTAATCATTCACTCGGGAATAGCATAATACAATTTCAGGGAAAATTCACGATACCAATTTTCACTTAAGGGGAATGAAAATTACGTGGGAACAAACAATTCCAGAATTTCGTTAGCCTCAATAAAAATTCGATTACCATGCTTGAACCACTTGATGGTAATGAAATCGGTTGTGAGCTTTATTAATTTTGGGTAATATTGTGATGAAAAATTGTTCCCTGAGTGTATGGGTATATAAAAACAAACAAGGATCAGTGTTGCCAACTGCTGGTAAGAAAAAAGCGCAACAAAACTTGTAAAAAGCGTTATTTTTTGCTTGAAAAGGCCAAAAATGGCACCAGAAATATTTTTGTTTCTAAATTGTTTACAAAGTTAAAGAAATGAACTCAAGTTTACCAAAAACAGTTTAATAATTGTATTTTGTGCTAAAACAAAGTAATCACTAGGGACAGGAACTAAAAAACTGTATTTTAGGCGCCTATAATATGGTAGAAAATCTTAAAATATGCAATAAAAGTTAAAAAATGTTCACTTAGTTTTTTTTAATTAATTACGATATTTTCATGTTTTTTGATTAATTTTAATTAAATTTTGAAGGTTATTCATATAGTTTAATATATTATCTGCATACGTTACATACAATTTTAATTATTTATATTGAAAAATACGCATTTAAAAAACCCCTAAAACCTTGTTCTCTTAATTCCAGTTTGCATATAAAATTTAAGAGAACACTTAAAGTGCTTGAGCAGCATGGATCCTCTTTAGTCTATATGCTCGTTGGTCAAATATAAAATAATATTGAAAGTCATTTAAAAAAAAAAAATGCAATATAAATATGCATCTACAGTAAAATAAGTAAACATGTCCAATAAAAATATGCATTTCAAGCGAAATATGCACAAATATGCACATATAGCAAAATACAAAAAAAAGAATCGGCACTAACAAATCAATGCCATTTTAATTCAAACTCTTTGATTCGCAAAGATATTTCGTTTATCCTGTTCTCAGACTTAAGGGAAAGACATGAATGTGCATGAACTTCCGGTCCTTGGTTATTACAATTTCTCACTGACAATAGCGGTGTTTAGACCAGAATTTTGTTCGTACTTTTACGAAAATATTTACACCCAGAGAAAACTAAGAATAAGTTTCATTAATTCATGTAAAATGTAACAACTTCATTAATATGTATGAAATATTTCATAAACCACATATCATTGTCCTTTTTTTCCTACACAAATAAAATGAAATCCTTACTAATACAAAATAGCGAAACATTTCATAAATATGTTGAAATTGTTTGTTTTTTATGAAATGTTTCATAAATATTATGAAACATTTCAATGGACGAAAATTGATAAAACATGTCATAAATATGACGAAGCTTTTTCTTTGAGTGTACAAAACTTCATACAAAAAAAAAAGGTTTTAGTATCAATTTTACAGACAAGACCATTTAGGCTAAGGCTGTCAAATATTGGAGTTTTCACATTTCTTCACTTTTTCACATTTCTTTTGTGTGTCTAGTCTAGTATTTTGTTCGTACTTTTGCAAAAATAACTGTCAAACTTCATATATAAAAATAAGTTTTTCGTATCAATTTAACAGACAACGCCGTTTAAAATGTAGCGAAAAAGTTACATTTGATTGTTATATATTTAAGACTAAAGAAAATTTAAGTTTTCGATAGTTTTAATGCAGTTTTAGTCATTTTTGACCAAAATACACTACAGAAAAGTTCACAAAATTTTAAGTATTTTGAACTAAATTTTAAGAAATTCGAGAATAATTTGGCTCCAAATAAAATTTAACTCAAATCAAGTATACAGTTTTCTTAAAACCAAGTCAAAGCAATATACTTCAATTAGGTAACTTTTTATTAAAATTTAGTCAATTTTTTAGTAAATTTTATGAAACTACTAAAATTTTGTATATTTTTGACTCAAATTAAGTATTAATTTTTCTTAAATCTAGTAAAAATATCCTAATTTTAAAATGCTAAAATGTTTAAACTTTATTTGAGTAAGGTGCGCAGCTTTAAGCTTTTTCATACATTTTTAAATTTCTTAACTTTTAGATTAATAACTTCTTAAAATTTAAGAGTTTTACTAAAAAAAAATAATTTTTTTAATATTTTTTTAAGAATATTAAACTAATTCAAGTACGGAAAATTAAAGAAAATTGCTTATTATTTTTGAGTTCATGGAATATAAATATTAAAATCTAATAAATTTGCAATTTTGTTTATTTTAAGGAAAATTTTTGAAACTAAATTTTAGTAAACTGTAAACTTAATTTTAGTTCATCCTTTTTTTTTTTTTGAGTGTACTGGTATTTAAGACGAAATTGGTTAAAATGCAATGAATATAAATTACAAAAGCACTAATTTAGTGCTGTTTTATAATTTGCCACCATGAGTAACATTTTTGCGTTTTGTGACATTGAAAAGCACCATAAATAGTGCCAAAAGCACTAAGTTGGCCTAACTGACAAGGACTATGAAATGTTCACACATACATACATATGAACTTATAGTAAAACTAAAAAAAAAGGATAGAAGAGGTATGGAAGAGGAAAGATTATCAGACATATTGATTAAAATGAACACCTGAAGATATGTTTTATTTAAAGGTACTTTGTTTTTCAGTGTAGAACGGATGGTATATAAAGTTTATCATGTCGTCTGTAATAACTTTAACCCTTTTCACTACCGACTTTTTGTGAATATATTTATTTTTTGACTTCAAATTAGAAAAAAAAATGTGTACATTCCCCCTCCTCCTCTTACCATCAAAAAAATGGATCCGGAAATCAAATTTTTGAAAATTCTCAGCCCTCTTTTGCCACTAAAACATAACTGCTTCAGTGGGCTTTGTTCTGGTTATTAAATACCAAATTTTGAGATTCTAGCAGGGTTAGTTTAGGAGATATATCGTACGCCCATTTTTCGGAGATAAAGGCTGATTAAAAAAATAGGATTTCGTTAACAAATATAGCGACTATATTTCCCTGATGAACAGTTTATGTATATGATGATTTTTTTTTTTTCAATAACCAAGATCCTAGGGAACATATTTTAACAAAAATATAAAGTTTTACGGCATTATCATATTTTTTATATTTTTTTTTAAATGTCTACACTGAACGCTAAAAAAACGCTTTGCTGAAAATAATAATGTAAATAGTGAATACCGTCTACCGGCAACCATATTTGGCTGCAAATATATATATGTTTATTATAAGTATGTTTACTTAAAATAAACATAGTTATTTTTATTATAAGTACACTGACAAGAACTTTTCCATAAAAGTTCAACAATTATTTAAGAAGTTAATCGGTAAAATTGTTTCAATGGAATATACAGTTAAATAGCCAAAGAAATATATTTTTAACTTTCTGTCTGTTATTCAATAAACAAAATAAACTAAATAAACAAAAAAACGGACTTTCGGTAATAGTTAAAATATTCAGTTAAAATTTTCTATTTAAAACAAAAACTTTTTATATTATATTGAGTATTGCAATAAACGAAAACAATATATTGTTTTTAACGATTTTGTAAATTAATTTTTTAACAGTTGAACATAAACTACAAAATACAAATGTTTTAAACGAAAAGTAAGTAGTCCTTTTCAATTAGTTTAATGTGTATAGAAGAAGTGTTTTTCTTCTGCGTGTTTATTATACAATGGTAGTGAAAGGGTTAATATAAATTTTAAATAAAATTTCATCTTTGTGTGCAAAATAATCATCCATATGTATAATAAATTTACATTTCAAAACTATACGAATCGAAAATCAATTAACTTATCTGAATTAATATCGGGGCTAGATGTAAACTGGTTAAAATAAATCTGAACTCAGCAAATGTATGTGAAGCTAAAAATTAATATACAATTTGTTTACGCAGTTCACATTGACACTAAATTTTATTTGAAATTTTTATTTTATTTTATTTTTTTATTTGATTTCCAATACAACAAGATACTAATCTTATAATTATAGTATTGGATTTTTATATTGTAATTACATTATTGAATATATAGTTTTGTATAAAAAATATTACTATGAAAAAAAAAAAACAAATATATTTTAACTAAGTTAAAAAACATCATAATAAAAAGAATAATATTATTAATTTGAACTAAAAAATTTATATAACTCTCTCTCAAAATGCAAAGCGTTGCTAATAGATTTATTAGGCGGTAGTAGCGAGTTCCAAAGGCGGATTGAATTTATATAAAAATGACGTTCAGAAACCTGACTTCTATATCTAGTATGTATTATATCATTTGATCTTGTTGAACGCGTAAAGCATATTCTAGCAAAAAGATACACTGGTTCATGTTTGAATATTATTTTGTGTAATAGCATTAGGGTTCTGATTTTTAACAGATTTCTTAGGGAAACGCCAAAAAGTTTATTTATAAATAGGGAAATATGATCATACTTTCTTAGATTAAAAACATATCTCAATACCGCATTGAAAGTTTTTTCAAGTTTTCCTAGGCTTGTTGAATCGCAACTTGCGAACAGTTCACATCCATATAATAAAATTGGCATGATATACGTTTTTGCAAGTAACATTCGAATATTAAGCGGTGTGTGATGTGTTGAGTGTTCCATAGCGTTCGCAGCATAGAATATGTTTTCCCAGCAGCAGCGGTTACATGATCAGACCAAGTGAGTGTGTTATTAAAAATAATGCCAAGATTTTTAGCTTTTTGTACAATTTCGATTCGTTTGTTGTTCAGAGATATCATAGGTTCAAGCGACAGTTTTAGTGTTTTTTTTCGTTATTATCAAGCACTTGGACTTCGTGGGGTTTATACACAAACCATTTGCATTTGCCCATGTGTGAACACGTTTTAAATCAAGGTTTATTTTTTCAACACAATCATTTATATTTATTAAAGGACTACTAATATATAGTTGTACGTCATCAGCATATAGGTGAACATTACAGTGTAATAATTGTTTATCTAGATCATTTATATAAATTGAAAATAGTAGTAAAAATGTAGAAAAAAATTTATGTAGAGTATCTTTGAATCGCAATAACCTTGCCCACTTTGGTTGTTTGTAAAACTGTATTTTATAAATGAGGGATTCCAAACCAATTGACCACCAACATTCCAGTGTAGAAACGGGAATGACATAGCATTATTTTTGGACTATTAGTATGACATCAGCTTACGCTCTGCATTACTTAAACACACATAATAAGGGCTTTCTAATAACTAGTTAATTTTCCATCTTTTTAATACAAAAAATAATGCGTTACCCATAAGTACTTATTTTTATCAATATTTTAAATATAAAGTAAGAATTTACAAAAGCTTTTAAAATCTATTTTTAGACTCATTATGTTTTCAACTCTAGTAAGTACATATATAACTACTTTTTAGAGTTTTTGTAAGCTGGAAAGTAATGTTATTTTGTGCCAGCAAGTCATTTATGCTTTTATCTACCCATCAAGGTAATATCAATCGATGTATATTTAGACCATATCAAAAATTTTCGAAAATCCAAATCCAAGATAAAATTAAAATTATAAAGCTATATGTCTTTATATAATATTATATTAAGTAAGATCTGATTGTATATTACTCAGGTGGAAACGTGTCTGAAATTTTCAAAAATGAAATTTATTTGTACCTACATTAAAGCAAAGTATGTAGAGTAGTTACCACAAGGTAATGGGTAACCGGTCCGTAAGGACCTATCTCTTGACTGTGCAACACAAGGCTGATTTGAAAATAAAGCAATCACCGGACGTCTAATTTTTTATCGGCCCAGTCTCAAATTTTGAGCATAAAAAAGTGCAGAGGATGGAGAGCCAACATATTTTTTGAAGATTATTCATAATTTTCTAAAAGTAATGAGGTATTGAAAGATCTATATTATGGTGTTCCTTGACTTGCACCGTCAAGTACAAGTGCACCTAAATTAAGTTTTCTTAATGTAAAAACTATTTTTGTTTTCAATTTTATTTCGCAATTTTTACATACCCTACGTAAAATCATGGGCGTTGTGATGTAATGGTTAGCGTATTGGATTGTTGCACAGATATTCCTGGGTTCGATCCCCGGCGACGACAACATCAATTTAGAAAAAAAATATGTATAAGGTTTCTATCCCTTATACGTATCGCAGTGTCCACCTTCGCTGTTCCCATAGAAGCTAGCCCCACCGAAATAAAGTGAATCAGCTTCAATAAAGTTCCCAAGGTGGCGAGCAACAACTTTCTAAGACAGTTGCGCAATTACAGTGCTGCCATGATTGAAGCCCTTCGTCTTTCGGCACCATAAATTTCTCCCCTTTCCAAAGAAAGCAACACATTATCAAATAGCAAGAATTTCCTGAGTGGTGCTTCTCTTAAAAAAAAAAAAAAACTGTACAGTTAGACTGCAGTACTTCATATGTATTTGTAGTAGATACTACGTGTACAGAAGAGATCCAATTATTTTGTCTCTAGTTAATTACAAGCAAGATATGACACAACCAGAGCTACCAATTTTGACGATTTTTGAAGTGAAATATGATAAAATGACGATTTAACAAAATTAATTGTATGGAAAGTTACGATTTTTAAAACATTTGCAATTTTAACAGAATTTTCAAGTTTTTACCGAATTTTTCAATTCTTTTCTCTAAAATTTACTGACAAAATATTATCAAGTTCCTCTTTTTCTAAACATGTGATAAAATGATCTTAACCAAAAATTAGCCTTTTACACATTTAATGATCAACTAAATATAAACTTCATCATTTTGAATGATTTGTTTTCGTGTATGCTCTGAAATAAAATGGAAAAATCCGGGTTCTTGAATTCGTATGTTTTGGTGTTTTCAAAGTTTATGCTAAAAAATATATTTTAGCTGTCCAAAACCTCTAGCTATTACGAACATACAAAATTTGATTTAAAATTCAAAAATAAATTTGATTTATATTATAAAAAATTTGTTATTTGGTACAATTATTTTTTTTTTTAAATAAAACAAAGCTAAATAAATGCAACTAATATGTATTAAGAAAAATTAACAAAAATGCAAAATATTAAAACTTCAAATATTTTTGATTATTGCTTAATAAATGTTTTTCTTTAATTCCCTATTTTTTTTTTTTTTTTTGTATGCCCAAATTTTGTGAAACCAAATATTTTAACAAATTTAAAAATTAACATTTAGTCAAGGAATTTTGCTGATTTTAAAATAGGTTGGTGATTTTAAAATTCTATTCCTCGAAATTAGTATTGGGAGTTATGTTTTTGAGACTCTGAGTAGTTTGTAAACGAACTAATAAGATAAAGAAGTTTAAATTGTGAAATAAATACAAATAATGTGATTAAAACGAAGTTGTGAGTAAAATTTGTATTTTTTTAATGAAATATAAGGAGTTTTCGGAATGACGATTTTTTGACGATTTCTTATTCTCAAAATGGCGATTTTGACGATTTTTTCCACCAAAATTGACGATTTTTGAACAAATTCAGTTGGCAGCACCTAAAGCCGGCAACAACAAATTTAATAATAATTAAAATGTTAAAAAACACATACAAATGACACAACCTGCTGTTAAATTAAAAAAAGGACATTCCTATTATTTGTTGTAGTATTAAATCTAAAATTTGAAATCAAATAATTACGAAACACGCAATAGTAGTATCAGTTACGTAAATTCGATTAATTCGAATTGTATTTTATTCTCAAGAAATTTTAAATCTATTTTGTGTTCAGCCAACGAGTATAGAATCAAAAGGGATTGCATTATATGTATGTAGCCTGTCCTAACTGTCTTTGGCAGAGATTTCAAGGAGTTTTAACAGAAGTTTATTTGTACCCCTTGATATGGGATTGAGCAGTTCATATTGACTAGTTTTGTTTCCAAAAAAATTTTTCAAAGGAGGACTTTAAAGGTTACAAGTTATTACAAACTCGTGACATTCTAAAATACCAAACTATTTTATATCGTGTTTTCTTTCAAATGGTGTCTTCTCAATGGACTTCTTTGAAATTAAGTATTTCTGAACGTAATGAATTTAAAAGTAATTAATTGCTTCCAAACCGTGGCTTTTTAAAAGTACCAAATTCTTCAAAGTCTTGATATTTCAAGGTATTCAATTCTTTCAAATGGTGGATTTTAAGGCACTAAATTCTATAAAATCAACCACTAGATTTCTCCACCCTTTCTGATTTCAACAAAACTTGGTATTAAATATGTGCATCCTATAACTATAGCATCGTCCAAATGTAATACAGCTAATTCGTAATATGAAAAATATTCGAAAATTTACAAAAATAGTACCCAATCATAAACTGCCAGTTGTACAGAAAATCAAGCACTGGTATAACCGATGAATTGTAAATAAACTTTTGCCAGAACACTTGTTTAAGAAGCTTTCCCAGCGCTTCCCAAAAGCGTTGTGCCAGTCGAAATTTATGAAAACGAAAGAAAAAACACTTTAAAAAGCCAAACACCTCCATAGTACGAGGCCGGATCAATAAGTCCGTTACTGGAACGTGAACTTCCGTCGTATTTATATGAAATGCAACACTGACCCCATCAAGTACCACCTGTTAATAGACTACTGTCAAACTTTAAGCAAGTTCCGTCATTTACTTTGCGTTTAACAGCTGTTCAAAACATACAACCTCGTGGATTTTTTTAAAAATAGAAAAAAGTAAATTTCGAGTGCTCATTAAAAATTATTTTTTGCGAAAAAAAAACCTTCAATCAAACCAAGGAAAAACTTGATAAATACTATGCACCATCGATTTCAATGGTAAAAAAGTGGTTTACTGACTTTCGTTGTGGTCGCACAAGTACAAATGTAGGTGAACGTTCTGGACGGCCAATTGAGGCCAATACACCCGAAAATGTCGAAAAAATCCACGATATGGTGTTGGCCGATCGAAGAGTAAAAGTGCGTGCGATTGTTGATGCCATAGGCATTTCATATGGCAGTGTGGTTTCGATTTTAAGTGATCAGTTGGGTTTAAAAAAAGCTGTCTGCAAGATGGGTGCCGCGTTTGCTCTCAATTGACCATAAACGTAATCGTGTGACAACTTCAAAGGATGGTTTGGAGTTCTTTAACGGCAATTCAAATAAGTTTTTGCGACGTTTTGTAACTGGATGAATCATGGATCCATTACAACACTCCATAGACCAAGAAGCAGTCTAAAATATGGGTTTCTCCGGGTGAACCGGCTCCGCAGAATTCCAAGGTAAGTTTGTCGGTCCATAAGGTGAAGCTACAGTTTTTTGGCATGTACGCGGGATAATCCACATCGATTACCTTCAAAAGGGAAACAGTAAACAGCGAATATTATGCTAACTTATTGGACCGATTTACCGAGGATTTAAAAAAAAACGACCCCATATGGCAAAGAAAAAAGTTCTTTTGCATCAAGATAATGAACGGATACACGCGTGTGCAGTCTCAATGGCAAAATTCCATGAATTGTGCTACGAATTGGTACCTCATCGGCCATATTATCCGGATTTAGCCCCCAGGGAATATTTCTTAATTCCAAACCTAAAGAAATGGCTCGGTAGAAAAAGATTTAGCTCCAACGATGAAATTATTGATTAAACAAGTGCCTATTTTATGGACCTCGAAAAATCCTATTTTTTGAAAGGGATACAAAAATTGGAGAAACGTTGGACTAAGTGTATTGAGCTAAAACGAGATTATGTTGAAAAATAATTTTTTTTTTCAAAAAAAAAAAAACTGCTTCATTCAAAAAGTCATTCAAAAAGTCACGGACTTTATTGATCCGCCCTCGTATACTATTTTAGAAATTCTTTTTAATTTTAAATTAGTCATATTAACAAGAGTTTATTTTAAGTTTTGATACAAAAAATTTCGAAACTCCTGATTTTTTAATTATCAGACTTGGGCGATTTCAATTACATTTCAATTGCGTTTCAATTACAATTAAATTTACAAGTAATTGTAATTGAATTGAAGGACTAAAAAAAATTACAATTGTCATATAAAAAATTTAATTACATGTAATTGTAATTGGAGGAAATGCAATTACTAATCACATGTCATTGTAATTAAAATTTTTTAATAGCAATTACAAGTAATTTGTAATTAAAGTAAAATAATTGAGCAAATATATAATTAATTACATTTTTGAACCATTAAGTTCATTAAAGCTATTGATGTGTTTAGAGAAGAGTTAAATTTAGGTAGAGATCGAAAAAAAATTAAATATATACACTAGGGCGGGTCGATTTAAAAATCGCTCAACGTTCAAGGAAAATCGTATTCTAGGGATCAAAATAAGAAACTTTGCCGAAGGAACCATACCTCTAAAACGAATTCTTCTCCGGGAGACGCGCTAGCAGATTAATGCATAAATCATCATTCTAGGTGACCGTTAAGGGGTTAAAATTTAAGTTGAAAGAGAGCCTTTTTAACCGTGTTTCTATAGCAAAATGTACAAATCTCGGGATAGAGATATTTCAGAAAGTAGGAGCAGTCTTTCCAAGATTAGGGTCTCTATTTCTTCTCCGGAAGACGCTCTAGCAGATGCATGTATAAATTATATTCCATTGGGGTTGGATTCGATTGGGGCACTCTAAATGGGTCAAAGTGGAATTTTTCAAAATTTGACCCTACGGGTCGGGACATCAGAATTCGTTTTAGAGGTATGGTTCCTTCGGCAAAATTTCTTATTTTGATCCCTACAATACGATTTTCCTTGAACGTTGAGCGATTTTTTGCCTCCATACAAATCGACCCGGCCTAATATAAACCCAAAGGCATTTTTAATGGTTAGTAACAACTCATAATTAAAAGAAATAAAATTTTCACTTTTATTACTTTGCTGAATTTACAATTTTGTATTTTTTTGCTGAAACTAGCATTTTTTCGGCAAGGATCCGCCCAGAAAAAATGTAACTGATATTTTTTTTTTTTTTTTGAGTTTACCAAAGCATTTTTAAATCTTTTTGGTTTCCAAACGACAATTTTCGAAATATTTTCAGTTTTTTTTTAATTCGAATATCTCTTGATATAACACGGTTCATACACTCATAGAAATTAACTGCTACAAATAGCAAATTTTTTTTTTGCTAAATATTAATAAAGTTTTAATTATATTCGAGCAGAATTTTGTTAATTGAAAATAGCAATTTACTCTGCTAAAATTAGCAAAAACTTTTACTAAATATTTGTAAACTAAAAACTGCAAACAAAAACTGTAATATGAACTAAATGTTTTCTATATTTAACTTACATTTAGTAGAATTATATATTTTCTAAAATCAACAGAAATTTTGATAAAAAAAATTGTGGATTGCTGATTTAAGAAGGTCGGATTTTTATTCGCAATAAAAAAAATCTTAAAATAAAACTTTTAAAATGTCAGATTTTTATGAGTTTTTTGTTTACAATTAGCTATTTCTGATTTTAGCAGATAAATTTGGTACTTACAAATACCTAAAATTTAGCTCAAATATAACTGAATATATGTAGACTCAAATGGCTAAGCCGTTTGATGTATTCGATCATAATAACATTTTTTGATGAATTAAAGAAATAATAAATTATTACAATTTCAGCTTTACAGATATTTTGTTTTTTATAAAAAAAAAAAACTCATATGAACTGCTACTATTTGTTGAGCCAATTATGGTAATATGCTCTTTTTTAAATATTTGAATGAAGAATTCTTAAAAAATTATTCGAAAAAAATAATAATACTATGTTCATACGACTTTCGACTTTCAAATTCCATACAAAACCCCATATTTTGGGGCTCAGAAAGTTTAGTTTAGCTGGTATAAAAAAATGCCAGTAATTATCATTGTAGGTAGCTATTCAAATTCTCACTTTTATCATTCACCTCAATTTTCGAATCTGATCATTTCCCATGTGTTGATAATATGCCCCTGGTTTGTTTCTCATTTATGAATGTTTGTTGGTTGAAGGGACGCTTAGACAATAAAAAATTTAAACACTTGAAGTATTTGGAAAAAAAATGAGCTTCAAAATCTGAAGTGAATGGTGAAAGTAGGAAAAGGAATCGCATTATTTAAATGTATTAAATGAAACACATTTAAAGCAATAAAAACAATAAAAACAAGTACAATTAGTGGTTGTTTGCAGAGAAACGTCAAAATTGTGCTAATTGCACTGTAGTGGAAAAGACTTGATTTTAAATTGCTCTTTTTGCATTTTGGGACTAAATATCTGTTAAATCTTGTATTACTTAAATGCGCTATCGAAAATGCTGTGTTTTCTGCGCATTAAAGCGGGGAATCATTTATCCGAAAACTCGAATAAATGCGCAGAAAAACTCGAATAAATGCGTATGAAATTATACCATAAATGCTTAAAAAACGCATTTAATTAAATTTTTTTCTTCAAAAAAAGTTTTGTTGACACTTTTTGCTTAAAAAAATAATTTCTTTCTTTTAAAGGAAAATTTTCTTTATTTTTTGAGTTTTAAATAAAATAAGTTCAGTTTTGAACATAATTTTGTGTTTAACGAAAAAAAAAAGTTGATGTATTTTATGGATTCTTTTTTGGCAAAAAGCTCATATTATCAAAAACGCATTTAAGCGATCAATTTCGTTTTTACTTTACGAATTTAACACACCCGAAAGATAACTCATTTAAGCGAGACGTATTTATATGAATTATATTGTTGCCAGCACTTTTTGCGCATTTAAGCGGAAACTTACTATATTTAACGCAAATAACTCAATAATTCATTTATTTTTCAAGTTTCTGAGATGTTTTTTCTAAAATTTAGCTAGTTTTTTATGACAGCTTTTGATGACAGCTTTGGACAGATTTAGATACTTTTCTTAAAAAAAGTTGACAACAGTATATGTATGCACCCCAAAAATAAATTCAGTTTGTGCTATTTGTATGTGTTTTGCCTTCTCAAAGAAATTTTGATTTTATACCTGCTGTAACATTAAATTCGGCTAAAGGTTAAATTTCTTATGAAATTTAACCTTTAGCCGACTATTAGCCGCCGGCTATACTTTTTCCCCTCAAGCATGTATTATATTTATATGTATTATATGTATATTAGGGTGGGGCGATTAGTATGGAAGGAAAAAAATCTTAATGGGACCTTCGCTTCTGATTCTTGGGATTGTACTGAACAGAAAAGTCCACTAGACAATACGTCTACGGGCAAAATCGAGCTTCCAGATTTTGACTTTACGGCGAAAAAAAGCCCTATTTTTAAATTAATCTGATAGAGAATCTTCCAAAGAAGAGATTGATACCATAATCTTGGATAAGCTCCTCCTACTTCCTGAGATATGTCCATCCCACACATTGTTACTTTCACCAAATACGGCAAAAAAGCCCTAGTTTGAAATTAAAAATTAACCCCTTAAACCCCACCCACAAATATGATTGATTCATTAATCTGCTAGAGAATCTTCCAAAGAAGAGATTAATACCATAATTGGATAAGCTCCTCCTACTTCCTGAGATATGTCAATCCCACACATTGCTACTTTCACAAAATATGGCTAAAAAGTCAAAATCTGGAAGCTCGATTTTCACCGTAGACATATGGTCTAGTGGACATTTTTGCTCAGTACAATCCCAAGAACTAGAAACGCGAATTGCCCATTAAGATGTTCAAATCGCCCCACCCTATTATACATACATTATTTTTTTTTTTTGTTTATACCCGATTGAAAAAAATTATATAAGCCATATCTAATTATACATAATTACACACAGAAATTGGTGGATATATTAATATATAATTATAAATTCTAAAAAATCTGATATAATTAGATATATTGTAACTACATATAATTATATCCAAAAAATGGTATATATATTTTTATACAGCACCATATAAACAAATTTTTGAATAATCAGCAGCATATATAATCATTTCTAATCATATATGGTGCTATATATGATTATATATAAGTATATATAATTATTATATATAATTATATATAATTATATATAATTATATATAATTATATATAATTATATATACATTGTGTATTTATATGTATGTATATTATATGTATATTTATATGTACACAGAAAAAATTATCCACCTAAAATATCTAATTAAAGATTTGTTTTGAATTTAATTTGTTTTTTAACAAATATTTAATTGAATCAGTTAATATTTTAATTGACTTTTAAATATATAAATACATATTTTATTTTAGACGCAATTATCATATTAGTTTTTCATGCACTGTATGCATAAATTTTCAGTATAAAATACCAAATACATTTGAAGTTAACAAACAAAACAAGCACACACACAAACAGACTCAGCATTGCAAAAAACACATATACCAACGTATATCACACACTTTTTGTGAGTATCTTATTTTTTTTTTTTTTGTAGAAGTTATTTCCTTCTTAATTTTAATAAAAGGTTTAATTGATAGTATCATTGCCATGATAGGTGCAAAATCAATTAAAATATTAATTGATTCAATAATTTTTTTAATTGAAACCCGTTTTTAGTTTTTTTGTGTATTGTATGTATTATTATTATTATATGTATTATATGTGGGCGTTGTGGTGTAATGGAATGGAGCGCGTTGGACTGTTACACAGATGGTCCCAGGTCCGATTCCCGGTGACGACAACATCAATTTAGAAAAATAATATGTATAAGTTTTCTATCACTTGTATGTATCGCAGCGCTCAGCTTCGGTGTTCCCATTGTACTTAACCCCACCGAATGAATGAATCAGGGCTATGAAACAAAAAGCTTCAATAAATTCGCCAACTCTCCATCAGGTGGCGAGCAACAACTGTTCTAAGACTTATTATCTAGCGCAATTAGAGTGTTGCCATGGTTGAAGCCTTTCTTCTTTCACCACGTTTCATCTCTCCACTATCCCTTTCCAAAGAAAGCAACACATTAATTAATAGGAAGAATTTCCTGAGTGTAGCTTCTCTTTAAAAAAAAAAAAAAAATAATTGATAATAATTGTAATTGAATGCTTTTGTGAAATTAATTTATTTTTAATGTAATGATTACATTTTTCTTATTATTACTTCTTAAAACCAATTCTTTTCTTCAATCACATTTTCCAATTACAATTACATGTAATTAGTAATTGATTTCATTTCAATTATAATTAGATGTAATTTTTAATTGATATTTTCTCAATAGCAATTACATTTCTTTGTGATTGAAATTTTGCTTCAGCTTAATTACAATTACATGTAATACATTTTTTCAATTAACATTTCATGTAGTTTGTAATTGAATGTGTAATTAATTACAAAATGTGATGATTAACGCCCATGTCTGGTATTTATTGTGTGTTTTTTTATGTATTTTTAAGGAAAAATTAATGATATAGAACTATTGAAATGGTTCGAGTTACTCGAGTAACTTTAAAATATTACTCAATTAATCGAGTAAGTTGAAAGTGTCAAAATCAAGTTACTCATTTACTCGAACAAATTAAACCCCGAATAATTTGAATGCCCTAATACTTACCCTCTAGGCCAAGTTTGTTTAAAATTAAAGGGATATTTTTTGACGGTTTTATATGGAAGGAGTCAAAATCTTTACATTTTGAAAGTACCATTTATTTTAAATTGTACTTTGATAAATGTCCAAAAAATCGGTACTTATTAAAGTATTATCATCAAACCACGCACTTGAATTAAAAACTGTGTATTCAAAGTTTGTTGACCAAAAAATAATTTCTTTTGTATAATAGACCGGACAAAAAAGTAAACTCAATGAATTTAAATCTATATCTATCTCTTGATAATAACAATGTCGCTTATATGAATATTTCACTGTAAATGTAGAGCAGGTTCAAATTTTGTACCTGTCATATTTGCTTAAATTTAAAACAAATTAAAAAATTTACCAACCAAGTGCTGCATTTTTTATAGCCCTTGAATTTAAATTATATAAACTTTGATTAAAACATCAATCAACCATTTTTTTGGTGCTGCAAACTCAGTTTTCAATCAAGTCTCTTTTTTTTATTATAAAACCAAAATGATATTTTTTTTTATAAAATTTAAAAAAAAAAGATTAATTAAACTTACCTTAAAGTTAAAGTTTATCCATAAATATGTTTTATATTTGGTGGCCTTTTGCATTAACGTACGACGAAGATGATGGTGATCAAGTTCATTTGTCTTTTTGGCAGTCAGGCAAATTTATAACTCTAGCGTTTTTGAATATTTTCGGTGTATAAAATATGCGCTTCTCATTTTAGTCACAATATTAGTGTATTTGTATTTTGTGGTGTTGTTTTAATGAATTGCTTTAGTAAATATGATGTGACCTAAAATAAATTGAAGAAGAAGTTTAAACAGATAGTAACAATGTTCAATGATCACGTTTTACATAATTAATGGTATACAATATGATTTTTGATCAGCTTTTACTTTTAGGAGGTTTTTTTTAAGTTTTTGTTAAAAAATATTCTTCTTAATTTTTTAAACAAAACGCAGTGGGATTATATTAATGATTAAACAAATTAGCATTCAAATCAAACAACATTTACATGAGAGGGATGAATGCCAAGTTGAAATTGTGGGTATTTTTTTCGAAATAAAGTTAGTACACTCAGAACAGCTATGCAGTTACTACACTGACAGTTATTTGAGTTGTAATGTGATTGCAGTTATTTTAACTGGAATTTAAATTGTTTTAAATAAAAAAAAATCTTTTCAATATTTATAACAGTTATTTTTTAAACAGCTTACCAAAACTACTGCATTTTGGTAACATTTAAGTTTTACAGTTATTTCGAATTTTCTATTATAGTTTGAGTAAATGTGTCTATCAATGAAATAATTCGCATACAAGGTGTTTCTAACAAAAACAATATGGCGCGTGTTTAAAAATTACTAAAGAATGAATATGAGCAGAACATTTTTCTTACTTATATGTCTTTTGTCAAAAACAGTACACAGAAACAAATATTTCCCTACTTTTTTTCATTTAACTAGATTTGTTGAAAATTTTAAAAGCTGTCAATTAAAAATTAATTGAATTAATTAAATATTTGCTCAAATTCGGCACTTGCTTAACATTTGTTGTTGTTTTTTTTTGTAATATTTAGGTATGTAGTTGTTTTTTGTAAATGTTTATGTATTAGTAATAAATATTTGAAATTCATTTTAATTAGTTTTTATTAATTCTCAGTTAAATTATTTTATTTCAGTGATTTAAATATAAATATTAATTTATTCTAAAACATTATAATAAAATTGATAATGTAATTTTTGAAGTTAAATTTAAATGTTACCATTTTTTTAAACAAAAAAATGCTAAAAATAAATAAACAATTATTATAAGAAAAAATACACTGGTTTAACAAAAATGCTAATTTCTGCAAAAAAAAAATCAAAAAAATCCCATACTCCCTACGTTTCAATACAAAGAAAAATACAAATTTCTGTGTGAATTTGTTCACATAAGTATAAATAAATCTGCCAACTAAATGAGAATTACATGTCGGTTTAAATGCAATGTTATAAAATTCAAGCTATAAAAAACATTTGAACATTATCCAATTGTTTTTTGGTTTTTGAGAAGGTATACAATATTGATCACTTTTCAAACAAATTAGTTATTATTTAATTGTAATATAATTCAACTAAAGAGCTATTAATTGAATTAGCAATTTTTGTTGTTTCAGAATTTCAGCAACTAAAGTTATTGAATCGGTGGTTTTCGTGATTGAAATGGGTTTTTATTTTTCTGTGTGTACGCTTAAACGGTAGGTTTTATCAAAAAACAGTGCCGACAAAAATTGTATATCATGAAATTATCTACAAAAATTGTCCTTATACGTACTTTTTTTTCTAAGAGCCAACATTTCTAAGATATCGCGATTCTATAAGTTGAAGGAGTTGTATTCTATACGCACACATTTCCACACCACCAGTGAGTTAGTGTACTTGGCGCATTTTTTTTAACATGGTTTCCCCGGTAGTCCAGGCCTACTCCACGACCAGTTCTGACAGAGTTTCATGGGATAATATTCTATTTACTGGTAATTTACTATATTCTATTTGTTCGTGATATTGATTATAGATTTTTATATTGATTATTGATCTTGGCCAAACAGCAGTCATAATTAGTGTCCGACCGAACAGTTCGGCCAGAAAATGCATTTGGTCTGTATTCGGTATTTTAAAGCATTATGGACAAATTTGGCGGATGGAAAAATGTTTATTAGGCTGATTAGATGCTATTTTGAGTGTCAAATTTTAAGAAAAGTCTGTAGTTAAGCAATGACTTCACTGTTCGGCCTCAGAAAGTTCGGCCAAATTGAAAATAGTTCGGCCGCCGAACTTTTAACTTTATAGCTAAACTTCGGCTTTTCTCTTAAATTTTATACACAAAATCGAATTAAATCGGCTCAACAAACATGTTTCCAATACCAAAATTTGTCATCATTGCCTCTAGATATCAAAAAACCGACAACATATAGGTTTTTGGCCGAACTGTTCGGTCGGACACTAGTCATAATACGATGGCTACTGAAATTCGATTACTTCTACTCAAATTCGTTTATTACGAATTTCAGTCGGTTGGTGCAACTCAACATTAGTTTTCAAAACAAAGTTCTGTTAATTCAACTGAATTTTAGTAGCAACACCCAAAATATTCAGAAATCGAATGTAAATATCGTTGTACGAAAAACGCGAAATATGCCTAAAATTTATATGACAGCATATCGAAAAGAACAACCTAATATGTAAACAGTTTAAAAAATTACGTGAACTGAATTTCAGCCAAAAAAGTAAATATTTGCGAAAGTTGCTTTAACAAAAACTTTTATTACAGTGAAAGTCTACAACATATTTACAAATTTTATTTTAGAATTCATAAAAATATGTAAGCATTTTTAAAATAAAATTTTAAAATATTTTATAGAAATTCACCGTAGTGAAAGTTTTTGTTAAGCTAATATTTACAAATATTAACTTTTTTGTCTAAATTTTGGTACACTTCATTTTTTACAAGTTTACATATTATAGTAAAAGATAAACTCATAGGTCATACTTTTTCGCTTTGATCCTTTGCGAAATGGGATGATAAGTTGTGCTAAAATAGTAATATATAGTAAAATCTGAGAAAAACCGCGGATATACTTTTTAATAATGCATATTTATTAAACAAATTTGATAATTTTATGTATAAAAAATTTCATTAAAACATACAAAACTTGAATGCACTTTTGCAAAAAATCTGGCCCATAAGTCAAAAAAAAAAAAACTGGGTACGTAATTAAAATCAGCGTGAGTACTTAATATTAAGATCCGAATTTTCATTGGCTACACACACAAACAAATTTTGCCAATTGCCAACTAAAGTTCTGTGACTACAACTAAAATAGCTTGAAGCTACTGAATATTGGCTTTCACAAAGAAATTCGGTTATTGCAACTGAATTTCAGTTGCAACAACCAAAATATTCGGAAATCTCATTTGAATATGGTTGTACTAACAGAATTTAGTAATACTTTTCAATTCGGTTGGCATTTATTTTTTCTGCTTGCATTATAATTATGGAAAATAAAGATTTTTAAAATAAATTTATATCTATCTTTTAATTTTGTTAATTTTGTAATTGAATGTTGTTGTTATGTTTTATGGCAATGTTGTTGATGTTTATGTTACCATAATTTTATTTTATGTCTTCTATAAATATATTGACTCTGATCATAAGGAGTTAAAGAGACACAAACGCCAACACTATATATCGTCAGATCTTAAAAGGAAGACTTGCATTACAAAATTTTTACGAAAATATGACTTTCTTAAAACATAAATTCTGGGAAAAAAACTCGTGGTTTCTAAAGCTACAAAATCAGGGCAATCTAATGTTAACGGCTTTCTAAAAGTACAAAATCTCATCAATTCTTGGTTTTCTGAAGTTGGTACATTTCGTATTTCGTATCTCGCCGTAGGTTTTTAGGATAATAATTTCTCTTAATTCTTGGCTTTCTAATGGTATGAATGTGACAAAATCTAATTCCGTCTAGGCTTTCTAAAAGTTTTAACATTAAACGAAATGTGTTTTTGAAAAGGAATCATACTCTCTGTCTAAGGGTACTAAACTCTCATCAAATTGTGGCTTTCAAAAGGTACTAAACTCTCATCAAATGATTTCTTTAAGGTATCAAACTTTCGGAAATGTATCCAAATCTCAACAAATCGTAGATTTCTAAAGATGTAATATAATCATCAAATCATGACTTTCAAATCATTGGTTTCTAAAGGCACAAACTAAAAAATAAAGTGCCAACCGAATCGAAAAGTGTATATTGGTGGCTACAATTAGTAAATTCAGTGAGTACAACCATATTCAAATTTGTGTCCTGAATATTTTTGGTGTTTCAACTTTAAATTAAGTTGTATTATGGCCATTATTACAACTTGCCAATAGCTAATGTTCGGATGTTATCTGACAGATTATTAGTTTTTCGTTATTATAAGTATACGTTAAGCTAAAAGTGACCCATAAGCTAAAGGGAAGACATTGTTGCCTTTAACTTTAAACGTAAGGTTTATGTGTTTAAAGTTACCACATTTTCTGCTCTATAAAGAAAAAGTAGAAAATACCGAATTTCACAACCGAATTTCACAAATTATTGTTTGTTTGTAAACAAATAAATAAAAGTACGTTGCCACTACGTATTTTTATAAACCAATTCATAAACCAATAATCGGTTTTTAGTTTGTTGCTGCCACATTATCAAAAATATTAATTTTATATTATTGGGAAGTTGTAATAACGAAAAACATTATAGCTCACTTTTTTCCTCACTTTAGCTAAAGTTACCTTTTACTAACAATTACTTTAAAGACAAGTTGTAATAATGGCCCTTAGTCGAATTTCGTTGTGAAAACTAATATCCAGTTTTACCAATCGATTTCAGTCGTAGTAACGTAATTTAAGTTAGAAAAAATTTAAATTAAGCCAAATTTTTTCGTTTTCTGTATCAAACTTTCTATTGGTAACAATGGTTTGGCAACTCCTCGATGAAATATATTCTCCTTGATGGTATCAAGTCTTATCAAATGATGTCCTTCTAAGAGAAACAAAATTTTACTAAATCCTGGTTTACTAAAGCTACAAAACTCATATCAAATTATGTCAAATCATACTTATCGAAGCACATTTTAACCTGATCAAAACTCATTTATAATCGCGTCTATTTATGTGAATGTAAATAAATAAAATATTTATATGTAGATAAATCTCATAGAAAAAAAAAAGTTTAATCCTCGCTTAAGTATTATAAAAACCATATCCAACTTGTGGCATGACAAAACAAAAACAAATCTTTCCAGTTCTTAATGAAATTTTCATAAAAATTCCTCCTAAATTCCACAAAAGTTCTTTCCAAATCGGGGCTTTCTGAAGCTCCTTAATTCTCACTGGTTGAAAGTCAGCAAATCCTCTTCCAAATCGTAGCTTTTATAAACAACTAAAATTTTATCTAAATTTTTTCTAAACCGTGAACTTTATAAAATTAGATATTAAAAGTATATGAAGCACATAATAAGATATGGTATATCTATTGTCGTATATAATAATACATTCTCATATATAACATAATTTGTAATGATATATGGTGCAACATAAGCTATATAATTTAAGATATAATAATATACAGTACTTTTCGTTTACAGTCACATCGCTTATAGTCCATTTAGCGATATAGTCCATTTTTACACTTTTACTGTCATCTAAAATCAAATTGCATACAAAATATTTAGGATATAGTCCATTCACGATATAATTACATTTGGCTTATATGCCACTAAACTCTGGCTACTAAAAGTAAATTTATATGCAAATAATTTAAGTTATAGTCACAATACAGAAAATTTCTAATATAATTGTGAAATCTTGAATTTTTTTCGGTTTAAAATTATTTAAAAATTTAAGAGGCTAAAACGAAAATTGGAACAAGGAAACTGAGCTGAATCGTTTCAAACATCGTTTTTATATTCCAAATTTTCCACCTGTTATATTAATAAATAAATTGTATATAGTCACATTTTATGATGACTATATCACAATTTATTTATAGGCAACAAAATGGCATATAAAAAAACTAGCGATATAGTCACATTAGCGATATAGTCCACAACTTGTGTGCAACTAAGAGATGTGACTATAAGCGAAAAGTACTGTATACTGTTTTATGAAATATATTTTTGTGTCTGATATAAGATATGCTTATATATGGAGCCATATGAATAATATACCTTAAGATATTTAGTTTATGATAAAAGTATATGTGGTCCAACATCATTAATATTTTCTATGCGTATAATATATAATTGTATATTGTTATATACAACCCCATTTACAGTTATATATGCAATAGATGTTTAAATTATTTTTAAAATTTTTTTTTTAATTTTTTTCTAAAACTTATATATGTCACGGCATTTAGGTAAAGTCAATTTAATCTCAAAATATTCGATCCGCAAAAAATTATTATTTACTAATATTTTTGGATCTTATGAGATCCAATTATATATTAATCCATGGAATATGTTGGTATGTATCAGGGTCTTAAATGAGATATTATTGGATCCCCAATTTTGATCTAATTTAATCCAGTACTATATTTAATGGATTTTATCGGATATTACTGGATACCCCAATTTTGAGAATAAATATCGATCTATATCAAATGAGATCTGATTTTATGTATGAGATATAACTTTTTTTTGATCGGGAAGTCAGTTTCAAGCAAAACATAATATCCCTTTCGCGGACACACGAAAATTAGTAAATGCTAGCAGAATGACACATGCATTTATTTTTCTTATAAAACAGATAATTGAGTTCGGATTTTCACTCACGAAAATTTCCGTTATATGTAGTTAAACAAAAAAAAATCGAATTGCGGCACTAACTTAAATCTGATTGCTTCTGCAGTGGCACACAATATGCTACTACATATAAAACCAATGCAGTTGACGTCGCCTTTGTCCGACGTGTTTATATACGATTTTTTTTCTATGTCGGCATATACCGACGTGTCCAATTTAAGCCATTCGTAGTGTCGGCTTATGCCGACGTGTCCGCAAAAGTTATATTCAAGAAATCATCTCCTTAAAGTCCTGACTTTCCATAGAATGGTTCAAATATACTAGATACAGTTATAACAAAAACCGGTTGGAATATAACATAATGGACATAAATGCAAAAAAACACTTTTCCCTTTATGATGATACTTCTAGTTAAATGCAACGTGCTTCTCACGTTATTTTGCAATGCGTATCTTCTCCTGCACAATTACCGTTGGTTGTGTGGTTGGATGTATGATTTTAAATTCTCCTTCTACAACTTTTTTCACTGTTGAGTCGTCAGCAGCATCATCATAATTTTCATCACTTCAACACAACGTCTAGGTCAAAGTTGCGAACACTATAGCGATCAAACTTAATGTTGGGCGATTTATATACACGGATAGAAAAACCTTTTTAAAGCTTTATCATAATTACGAAAACCTTTATAAATATGATGAAAACTTCATAGTCTTTCATCTAATGAAATGGGTCATAAAAATATAGTTAAGGTGATGAGGTTTCCGAATTTCATACGGACCTCGCGCAATTTTCTTATCGAAGTGTGATAGTACTCCACTACACCTTTTGCAATTGTAATTCAGAAAATATTAATTGAAATTTTGAATTTCCATTTGAAATTCATAAAATATTAATTGAAAATCAGATTTTCCATTTGAAATTCAGTAAGTATCAATTGAAAATCAGGCTTTGCATTTGATATTCAGAAACTATTAATTGAAATTCAGAACATGTATTTGAAATTCAGAAAACATCTTCTGAATTTCAGAAAACATAATTTGAAATTCCGAAAATATCAATTGAAATTCAGAAAATATCAATTGAAATTCAGAATACAGTAATTGAAATTCAGACAACATTTCATATCAGTTTCATTTAATATTTTCTGAATTTCAATTGACATTTTCCAAATTTCAATTGATATTATCCAAATATCAATTGATGTATTTTGAATTTCAATTGATAGGTTTCCGAATTTCAATTGATAATTTCTGAATTTCAAATGATACTATCTGATTTTCAATTGATGTTTCTGAATTTAAAATGGAAAATCTGAATTTCATTTCATGTTTTCTACATTTCCAATAGAAGTTCTGAAATTTAATTGATGTTTTCTGAATTTCATATTGAATTTCTGAATTTCAATTGATTTTTCCTAAATTCCAATTGATATTTTCTGAATTACAGTTGTAAAATATCTTCCGGCTTTAAAAATATTTTTTTCGTTTTTTTGAGATATGGGCTTTTTTCATAAAATAATTAATTATGACATTGTTCTATGTATGTTTCTTAAATATTCATGAATAGTTTTATCATATTTATGTAAACTTCATAAATATGAAAATTCTTCATCGATTTCCGTCCAATGAAACAGTTTTGTAAAACTGATGAAGCTTTTTTCCCAAATTAAAAAAACTCTTTAATGAAATTTTATTTTTATTTTAATGCATTTTATCATAGTTATGAAAACTTTAATTATATTTGATCCAATTTATGAAACGGTTTCGTAAAGTAATGAACATTTAATTGGATAAATTTTAATAAAGCTTTTCATAAATATGATAAAGCTAAAACAAAAGCTTTTTTATCGGCGCATTAGTTAAAACACTTATAACGTTAGTCCTCGCAGCTTTGTGGCAGATTGGCTATATCCCCATCATTATTTCCTACCAACAAACTCACTCACTCGTGCTCTACTAAACGTGTGTCTGTCCGTCCTTACGTCCGTCTCTCTGGTTTTATGGATGGACCAATGGCTATAATTCAACATCAAGTTAAATGGCTTAAAAACCAAAACAAAAAAAAAACTACAATACGGAAGTTTTAGTAGTTATTTCTTGTTAAACAAAAAAAAAAAAAAAACGTAGAACAAACTTAACAAACCATAATGTGGACGACGTCATCGCCAACTCCATCTTCAACACCATCATCATCAGGCTTGCAGCCAGGCACCTCAACAACATCATTCCGCTGTTGTAACAAACACAACAATTTACAGTAACAAATGCTAATTTGGTGCCATGCAAACATTTTTGGAGTGTTTTGTGGTGTTTTTTGGTCGGATTTTAAAGTTAAATAATTACCTTTAGTTGGGAATATTTTTTTTGCACTCTGCTTAAGGATCGTTTGCCAAGAAGTAGAAGTTTTATGTTCGTAAATTTACGCGTTTCTTTCATTTCTTTTTTGGGTGTTGCATTTGTAAAGCCATTTGTTGCATATTTATGCATATTGTTGCCACATATAAAACCTTTTTTTTTTTTTGTATTTGGGTACCATAATTATATGGTACAAGAATTGGTGATTAAGGTATTTTCTTTTTAATTGGAAATTGGGACATTTCTCACGCTTCGTCGGAACAAGCTCAAACCCAAAAAGGCGAACACCGAAATTTTTTCCTGATTATCTATTTTGGTTTTCTCAGAACAATTTTGCAATAAAAATTAAATCATTTATCCAGATCAATAATTTTATCCGATTACGAGAACTTCTTCAAGACTCGCCTACTTTAAAAGGGGCGTGAACACTAGCAAAAAAATTACACCATTTAACTCACAGTGGACTTTTTGGTGGATGCAGAATTTTGGTGTCATTTCGGCTAATTTTATTTATGCAAAAAATTCACTCTGTGAAGAAAATATTATTGCGTCGTAGATAGAACATTTTATGGGTGGGGGGAGAGTAGCAAACTCCCCAAAAATAAAATTGGGGTTTTGAAGTAGTGGACTATGGTAATAAAAACAAATTGTTTTGTGGTAAACTAAATAGTTTTTAATTATTTTTAGGATGCTAATTTCGAATATGTCTAAATTTTTTAAATAAACATAATTTTCACAAAAAATCTGGATTTTTCCCCTCATTTAAACATTTTCTACAATACAGTGGCCTAAAATTATATTTTTTAGGGTCATAACTCTAAGCTTAAAAAAAAGTTTACTCAGAAGATATTGACAGATTCGAAAAAACTTACAATTGCAAACTTAAGCTTAAAGACTATTTTAAAAAGCAATATCGAAGCGCTCATGAATAAGATTTTGAATGAGTTAATATTAATGTTAATACAGGTATAGAACATTAAGTTGGCAACACTGTTTTAACTGGCGGCCATTTTGTCAGCTGTCAAGTGATTTATGTTTAGTTTGGTTTGGCATTTCAACATGAATAAACTGACGCCTGAACAACGCTTCCAAATTGTGCAAATTTATTTTGAAAATCATGGTTCTGTTCGAAATACGTATCGCGCACTACGTCCATTTTACGGTCAACATAATCGTCCATCAGAGAAATTAATTCGATTTACTATGTAACGTTTTTGCAAAACGTTTACTCTAAATGATAACATGCATCCACAGAGACGTCGTACAGTGCGTACAGAAGAAGTCATTGCTGCTGTAGAGCATAGCGTAGAGAATAAGTCTAATATAGAGCCATGATTACTGACTTTTTCGTTCATCAATTGAACAACCATGATGTGAAGGATCTGTGGTTTCAACAAGACGGCGCAGCATGTAACACAGCTCGTGCTACAATTGATTTAATGAAGGAAACGTTTGGTAACAGCATAGTTGCACGTTTCGGACCCGCGAATTGGCCTCCAAGATCGTGCGATTTAACGCCGTTGGACTATTTTCTGTGGGGATATGTGAATTCACTAGTCTACGCCGATAAGCCCGAAACGATTGACCACTTGAAGGACAACATTCGCCGCGTTATTGCCAATGTACGGCCACAAATACTGGGAAAAGTCATCGAAAATTGGACCTCCAGATTAGACTACGTCCGAGCCAGCCGTGTCGGTCATATGCCAGAAGTCATATTTAAATTATAATGAAAGAAGATTATCTTTCGAATAAAGTAAATTTCATGTCAATTTAAAAATTCATCTTCGTTTTATTCCATTTCAAAGTAATATGCCTCTATCAAAAACACCCTTTATGAGCATAAGTTTCCTTTTTTTCTGAGTACAAAGTATGCTTTCTAGACGATCCACTTTTATAGGAAAAATTAAAAAATATTAACATTTTCTGTACACTCAAAAACGTCTTAGAGTTACTACATGACAGTTGTTTGTGTAGTAATCAGTAGTGATTGTTTTTAACTGTAGAAACAGTTGTTTTTCAATGAAATAATACAAAACAACTATTATGAAAGTTATTAAAAAAAAATGAAGAAAATTACTGTATTTTATAACAGTTGTTTGAAACAGTTATTTTGCTATATTAATAAACAACTACCAAAACAGTAATTATGAAGTAAACTGTTCATTTTTGTAATTCTATTATTTGCTATTATTTAATAAAAAAGATTATTAAAAAAAACTGCTAATTAACTGGCTAAATTGCACCAAAACTAAGTAATGTTGAGTATTTTGCTTAACTTTTATTCACCCAGGAACCCATGATCCTTTGATATTTGGTTCGATAGCTGCTAAAGTGTAACTTATCTTAACAATATCTTCTTCATCAACAAGTTTAAGAAGTCGTATTATAAGGCATCTTTCTAACGAACATTTTGCTCAAGGAATTGTGACCATTAGCACTCATCAGAGACCAGACTACGTAGTGATTAAGTTGAAAATGTATTAAACATTAATATTTTCATAATTCTTCTGTTTTTTTTTTTCATAAATTAAACTTTATAATCATAATATTTTGCACGTATGTGGGATGAAAACCACTTAATGAAATCAAATAAATTTTAATGTGAGCTCTACGTATATTAAGCTGCCTCACGCACGAAGCCAACAAACTTTCGTAGTTTTCTCCTTGTATATTTTTAGGGTAGCGAGACATTTTAAGCTTTCGACGACCATAAAGAATAGATTTTTGCTCACTGCAGGTATAAAATAATATTATTTTAATGAAATTTTGTAAAATGGCTCCTATTGACCCAAGGACGATGCCTATTGAGCTTAGTCGAAGCTATTTTGAGTGTTAAATTTAAAGAAAAGTCTGTAGTTAAGCAATAAATTCCTATAATTTCACTTTACAGCTAAACTTCAGCTTATTCCGCTAGTCCCAGCGGATCTTGAAATATCGCTTTTCAAAATATGAAAAATATTCGAAAATTTACAAAAAAAAAGTAGTCGTACATAATATTCCATATATTTTTAATGGCTTAAGCTATGAGAGTCGTTGATACCTGATTTTAAAGCTATTTAAAATATGGTTTTACTAAAGTACAAAAATCATTCACTTCTCCTACACAAAATGCATTGTTTTCAAAAACCGCGGTTCAAATAGCTGTATATCAAAAAACTGTTTTTAATATAAATTACTTCCCAATGTTGTGTCTAAATTCCTATGTGGAGCTCTTACGGTATCCTGAGTTATGAATGAAAATGTGAAAAAATTTAACTAAAAAGCCGATAACTCAGAAACATGCAGGAGTACTACACATGTATTTGGTAACGGTATAAAATAATAATTTATAATTAACATATCGCACACCTAGTACAAAAGTGACTCAACTCAAAATTTTTCATTTTTCAGAAATCGAAAAAACTTTTGCAACTTTATACCAATTTGAAACATAATGAAAGACATAACTGTTTTTTTTAGCAACAGTTAACAACAACAAAATACACTGATATTTTTTTTATAGATAAACAAGTATATTGTGCATAGTTTAAGCATATAAAATCAAAAAATTAAAATTTTAAGTTTAGTCACTTTTGAACTGGGTGTGCGTTATATTTTTTAACACTTTTAGAAAATCAGTTTTTTTGAAATACAGCGGCTTGAACCACTGATTTTGAAAAAAATGCATTTTACAGTCATGAAGAGAATTGTTTTTGTGAACCTGTAAAACCCAGGGACCGTAAAAATAATTCCTTTTTTCATAAAAGTCAGATGATAAAAGTTATTTTTTGATTTTTATTTTTTCGAGCAAAAATAAAAGTTATTTTTTGATTTATATTTTTTCGAGCAAAAATAAAAGTTATTTTTTGATTTTTATTTTTTCGAGCAAAAATAAAAGTTATTATTTGATTTTTATTTTTTCGAGCAAAAGTTAAAATTATTTTTTGATTTTTATTTTTTCGAGCAAAAATAAAAGTTATTTTTTGATTTTATTTTTTCGAGCAAAAATAAAAGTTATTTTTTGATTTTTATTTTTTCGAGCAAAAATAAAAGTTATTTTTTGGTTTTTATTTTTTCGAGCAAAAATAAAAGTTGTTATTTGATTTTTATTTTTTCGAGCAAAAGTTTAAATTATTTTTTGATTTTTATTTTTTCGAGCAAAAATAAAAGTTATTTTTTGGTTTTTATTTTTTCGAGCAAAAATAAAAGTTATTTTTTGATTGTTAATTTTTCGAGCAAAAATAAAAGGTTTTTTTTTGATTTTTATTTTTTCGAGCAAGTATAAAAGTCATTTTTTGGTTTTAATTTTTTTTTTTACCAAAAATAAAAGTTATTAGCTTTGTAATTATGATTTTTCAGTGATGATAGCTATACAGCAAATATTTTGCAATGTTATTTTTTGTGATAACTGTATTAATATATATTATTATACATTTTTAAGTATCTAACTACAAGACAAACATCTCTATTTGTACGAGCAGTGCGCCAATTTTTGGAAACTAAAATCGTCATTTTTAAAACAAGAATTCTTCAAAAAAATCGTCATATCAAAAATAAGTTTTACTGATTATAAAACTCGAAAATATTACAAAAGGCAACCATAAAATTTATATATTATATGTATATATTTATATATTATATATATATAATATAACTACGTTATTTGTTATTTATTCGTTATAAAAATAAAAATTTATAACTTATGGAATTTCAACTCAAGAAATTGAAATAAATATCAAAAATAACTTTTATTTTTGCTCGAAAACATAAAAATCAAAAAATAACTTTTATTTTTGCCCGAAAAAATAAAAATCAAAAAATAACTTTTACTTTTGCCCGAAAAAATAAAAACCAAAAAATAACTTTTAGTTTTGCTCGAAAAAATAAAATTCAAAAAATAACTTTTATTTTTGCCCGAAAAAATAAAAATCAAAAAATTACTTTTATTTTTGCTCGAAAAAATAAAAATCAAAAAATAACTTTTATTTTTGCTCGAAAAAAAATCAAAATTTTACTTTTATTTTTGCCCGAAAAAATAAAAATCAAAAAATAACTTTTATTTTTGCTCGAAAAAATAAAAAGCAAAAAATATTTTTTATTTTTGCTCAAAAAAATAAAAATCAAAAAAAAACTTTTATTTTTGCTAAAAAAAACTAAAAATCAAAATTTTAAAAAGCAATGCAATCAAAATGGTATACTTGAAACAGTTTTCCGACATTTACTTCTAATTGCTTTTTTTGTTTAAAAATTTGAAAATAACTGTTATTTTCGGTCCCTGGTAAAACCACGATTTAATTACCTTTAAAATGAGGTATCACAATGACTCTTGTAGCTTAAACCGTTAAAAAGAGATGGGCAATTATTAGCAACTACTTCTGCAAAACTTTTATTTTTTAAAATAAATTATTTTTTTTTATGTAAATCTTTTTTTTTACTATATTTAATAACTTTTTTTAGATTTTTCTCCATAACTTTGAATCTTATAAGAGTTCCACATATTAATTTGGCAACGCCATAGTGGAATAAAGTATTGGTCAATTTTTAATTAAAATTTAATTTTGCTTTGGACATGTTAAATATTACAAACTGAATTATGGTTTGCCATTAAAAATTTTTGAAGATTTCAAATGTAGTTGATGTTTTAGTTTATTCTAAAAATTATATTTTCAGTTGTAATTTTAAAATTACAAAACTCAGCTCATCGTATAATATATTGTTCAGAAATTTTTATAATTACAGACATAATTGAAAGTATGCATTAGAACTTACAAAAAAAACCACAAATTAAATTGAAAATTTCTATTTTAAGTTGAGAAAATTTTAAGTTAAATGTTAAATAACGAACAAATATTAATTTCAATTTATGTACGCCCCGGTAGGCTAGTTGGTAGCGTTCTGGCTTATCAGTGCGGGGGTCGTGGGTTCGATTCCCACCATAGGCACTGGTCTGTTTTCACTACAACGCACCGAAGGCCATAGTAGCTAGTTCTCGGTTAGGGTAATAGTATATAATTTGTAATTATATAATTATTAATTAATAAAAAAAAAAAATAATTTCAATTTCAATATCAATATTTGTCCTATCTTTTTACAATTTAATTAAAGCCATAGGCGTTCTTATATAAACTCGTTTGTAGCTTGAAAACTATAACAAAGTTTAAGCTTAACACTAAATTAAATTATATATAAGCATATCGTATAATTTGATATAATTGGATGAGGACAAAATTCGGATAAAACTGTATTAAATCACTTCTAATGTATCTAAATTATCCCATATGATACAATTAGATCTAATTTGATACAATTTGATCAAAGTATTTTTCGTAGGAAATTGTATATAATATTGTTTATAGTCATATTAAATGAGATAAAACTACACTGAGAGAATTATCTTCAATTTATTAATTTCTTAATAGTTTTAATGAAAATTGTCACTGGAACTCGTTCATTGAAACTTTTCATAGAATCTATGAAACTGTTTTCATTAAAGTTAATGTTTATGAAATGCTTTGTATAATTAATGAAAATACTCACAAAACTAATGAATCATTCTGACAATGAAGCGTTCATAGAACTTATGAAACAGTTTCATAAAATTCAAAAATATTAAAAAGTTTAATTTAATTAATGAAACTCTTCATGAATGTTTTAAAAAAATGCATTGGAATTAAGCCAATGAAACGAAGTTTGCATTAAACCTTAAAAGTGTAGTTGTAAATGTATGAAAATAAATTAAATTATGAAATTTTATTAAAAAATTAAAAAGATTAGTTTTTAAAAGAATTTCATAGCTCGAAAGAAAATTTTCATTAAATTTCTGAAGAAATATTTTATGAAATCGAATGTTTTTTTTTAAAAAAACTATGAAAGTTTATGGAAGATTTCAAAATATTAATTGAATTTCATATATATAATGAAATTCTTCTTTAAATCTACGAAAAAAATTCTATGAAATTCTTTCATTAATATCATGAAGAATAATTCTTTCAGTGTATATGCAGCTCCATATAAGTTTTTTTTTTTTTAATCGGGAATAGTTAATTCTCTATAACTTCAAAATTAAACCATGGATTTCCTTGAGTAGCCGTAACGTTCGTTGGTTTTGCTTAATCGGGGAGAAGAAATCCTCTATAAGTTCAAAATTAGTCCATGGATTTTCTTGAGGATCCGTAACGTTCATTGGCTTTTCTTGATTTTTTTTTTAAAGAAAACTTAAACCAAGCCTATGAAAAAGCATACACACCTTTTGTAGACGAAATCAAATTTACTTTAAAATAAACACTCAACCTCAGACAGTATGACGCTGAAATGACGTTTTTTTTTTCTTTCTCCTCAATCAAATAAATGTGTGGATGGATCAAAAGAAAATTTTTAATGAATGTAGGATTCGTGAAAAAAGATTGTCAACTGGATTTTTTTGCCTTAATGATTTGTTGCATTTAATCAGAGGAGTGAAAAAATGAGCACAAAAAATTTTATTTAAAAATAAAATTGATTGCATTGCAATTTTTATGTTGCTGGCTGACTTAAGGTTGACAAAATTGTCGTTAACATAAAAAAATGTTGCAACTTGCAATCAAATTGCAAAGGCAGGGATACTGGTTTATGAATTGTTGGTGGTACAATGTAATTTAAAGTCATGATCATGTTCATGTTTAACTAGTAAATGACAGACAGAAATCACTTTATATTTATTTATTCCTTAGTTTTTTATTTTTATTTTTTCGTTAGTATGAATGAAAGTAAAAACTAGTTACAAATTTATGGGTTACTAGTGGATAGTTGGTTGGTTAATGGTCAAAATTTAAGGAGATATAAAAAGTTTTATAAAATCAAAAGAAACTAATGGAATTAAAAGACTGCAATTTTTAATAGAGTTAATTACATATAATTTAATCTGTTGAAGAAAAGTACTAAAAAGCCAATGTGAACCAATTTAACACTAGAATGACCGGATTTTTTTTATACCTACTCTACCCAAAACCAGTCAAAAATCTTGTGTTTTTAAAGAATTCATCAAAAATACATTTTTCATCCGATCAATGTAATCTATATTTAGAAATTAATATATACTTTATACTTAGAAATTAATATATTCCGATAGAAAACTGAATTTTCTAAATATTTTGCGACGAAATTTTCGTGTGACGTCCACGGTTTGAAAGCGAGAAAGCTTCAAAATCAAAATTTCAAAAATTATTTATTTAAAAAAAAAATAGTTTTATAAAATCTAAAAAACCAATTTAAGTTGACTAAAAACTCTTTATAATACATAAAATATAAGTAAGATTGCAGCTTTATCTTTAATAATAAGTCCCTACTTTAGTCCAAGGACTCACAGAATTTTATTAGGATTCCTCTGAAGGACATCGTCTTAACTTATAAACTAATATACGGTTTTTTATGAAATTTTGTAGAAAGAAAACATTAAGTATATATAGCAAAGCGTTGAAGTTTGAACAATATAAATTGAAGTTTAGATACTTTTTCGCCTAATTTCGCTTTTTCCAAAATGCGAAAATCCCGATATCTTCTTAAATAGAAGCAGAAAAAAATAGTTTTTCGAGTGTGGTTATATCTTGGTAAAAGAAATAATTTTTGTCCAAAAATTCTCTTTTATATGCTTTAGTTTCCAAAATACACCCTTAAATATTTTGGCTCATATCGCCTAAATTAGGCAACGATAAACAATTTTTTTGAAGAACTTATTATTTGTTTTTCGAGTAGAGCTCATGGTATGGATTTCGATGCAAAACATCGTTTGCCAGTTAGAGGGTTAAAGCATATCGAAATGTTGTGTTGTTTAAGCGACATTTGGAACAGAAAATAGATATGATAAATTTCACAAATTTTCGACACTTTGAGGTAAAATATTGTCAAAACTTTATTTTGAGTGATGTTTAAGCATGTTAAATCCATTCGCGTTAATTATCTGTCTTTATCGGCGCAAAAATTATGGCGGTTTTAAGTTTAAAGCAAATTAAAAATCCAACAAAAGTCATATAATAATATCTGGAAAACAAAAGTAGTTTTAATCAAATATGTCAAACCAGTCTAAACTACTAGTCCGGTCATTCTAGTGTTAAACTTGTCTACTACAAAGGCAACAAATCCCTAATTGCTTTGTTATCCGCCAAAACTAAAAAAAAAAACAAAATTGTAGCAAAACTCTTTAACAAGTTAACAACATCGTTTTCCATGTAACTTATTATTTTGTTGTCTTGTCCTTTCTTTTCAGACGTCACATTTGCGTGCAACAACGTACGGTAAAGATGCCTGTAAAAACAACTGAAGTTTATACACGTCCAATTTGGAAACATGTCAGTACACCATGTCAACCACAAACGCATGTGAATCAAATGTGTACACGCGTCCAGTTGGTGCACGAACAGGCATTCCGCGATGTTATACGTCACAAATCAGCTCAACAGGTCACCTATGATTGTTGTACGGGTTGGATGCGTGAATCACCACATACCGATGGATGCATGAAACGTAAGTATAACATACACACACTCACTGTCAGGAAATCTTATTTAACGATATTATTTCCTCAGAAAGTGAAAGGAGTGCAAAAAAAACAGTGACAAATTTATATAAGAGAAGGATTCAATGTACACTGATACAAATTTGTGTGTAGTATTAATGAATTTCTTCATTAATACAATGAATTTTTTCATAAAGAAGTCCTCAAAGAAATGTTTCATTGAATCAATGAAACATGTTTCATTAAAACAATTTTAATGAAGGATTTCATTAGCCAAATGAAAATATCATAAAGTATATGGCATTTTTTTCATTAATGCTGGCATAAACATTATACAAGTTTTATGAGTTTACTGAATAAAATTCATAGTTTTTATGAAATATTTTTATTTCTTTTGATTACAAAAAAAAAAATTAATTTCTCCATAAAACACTTTTTAAAGAGGTTGAGTTATTAGCTAAAAATAATTTGTTCTTTAATTAAAAAAAACTAAAATCTGTTGACTTTTTACAAAAGCACTTATGTCGACTTAAGAAAATCTTTTAAGAAATTTGTAGTCATTTTACATCAACCCTGTATACACTAAATTTTATGAGATCGCCTCAAATCATGTTTTTTCCAAAGTTTAAGTTAGTTCTGTTTGTAATGTATGTTCTTTGTAATAGTTATTATGCGATTATTTTTTTAGAAGAAAAATAAAAAAACTACATTAAACTATATTTTTTTTTTGCATATTACAACATTGTGAATGAAAAAAGTTCGAAAATTTTTCATTGATTTAATGAATTGTTTTTAATGAAATTATGAAAAAATTATAAAAAAATTATTAATGAATTTTTTTAATTCAGTTAATGAAAATATTCATTAATTCAATGAATCTATTTTAACGTAATCGAATACTATGAAGGAAAATTCTATCAGTATACTTTCAGACGAACCAGACGATATAATAAACTCTACATGTCAGTTTTTTGTGTAATTTAAACTGTAATTGTGGGTAGTTTCCCATCCACATGTAGTCTCAAACAATGAATTGCACCTCCAAAAGTATAGGGTTCTAAAGCACTTTCTTCTTTCAACAAAATATTTTAATATCATCCAACCCACTGTGCAGGTTAGTATTTATCCGTTGTCAACAGACAACAGTTGGACATCGCTAAATCAGCATTAAATTTCATAACGATGAATATATGAGTAATTTCAAAAATATTCGCCACCTGTGGAAACTGATTTTTGATGCACCTTATTTCTCAAGGTTTTTTGAATACATAGACTATACTTAAAAACTAGAATATGTAAAGTTTCACGTTGAAATGTCTTAGCCTAAGAAATTTATGGCCGATTTAAAGTCGAAAAATAAAAAAAAAATAACGGGAAACTTAAAAGAGTTTTTTTTCATTCATTTTATTTTTTTGCTCATAGTTTTTTACTTTAAGAACCAAACCATTTCAAAATTTAGTCCCTAGACTTGGGTGATACACCTGCGGTCATAAAAATATTAGTGCCCATAATGAATTTAGAAAAGCTGAAAAATCTACCCGAATTATTTCAGAATCAAAGAAAATTTTATATCCGCGAATAGAGTAATTTGACAGTTATTTCCCTGCAAATTAATTTTTTAATCGGCCCACTTCTTTTCTTTAAATTGCAAATATTTGAAAAATAGTAACATAATTATTCGGTCATAAAAATAGTAATACTTCTTATAGTCTTATAAAAAAGTATATATATAAAGTCGAATAAACCAAAAGACTGAAAAAATATAAATCAACCATTCGATTTTCTCCACCCATTTCTGATTTCAACCAAACTTAGTATAGAAAATGTTCATTATATTACCTAGTCTAAACGTAGAACAGCTAATCCCAGCGGATCTTCAAATATCGCGTTTCAAGCTATGAAAAACATTCATTTTAAAAAAGCACAGAAAAAAAAATCATTCACAGAATGAATTTTTTCATAAACTGTATGAATCGAATATGATTTTTTTTTTCCCAAAACTTTTTCATTTATAGTATGAACTTGTTCATACATAATATGAAACCGAACCTGAAAAAGTTTCCAAAAAACTATTCATTCGAGTTATGAATGTGTTCATACATATTACGAATCATGTTTATAATATGTATGAACCAAATTTATCTATATTATGTAATTTTCATAATAAAAAATATTTTTTATCTATTTTCCCATTAAAGTATAAGGTTTTTTTAGATTTTATATGCATAATAACTGCATTTTTATTATTATTGTTTTTAAATACAAAAAATTGAAAATAAATAAATTAGATAATGTACATACATAAATTAAAAATTTGTTAAATAGAACAATACCACTATATCCCAGGAGAAAATACTCATGATTTCGGATCATAATTAGATGAGTTTTTTGAAATGCTTTACTGAAATGCTGCCTCGAGGATGAGATATCGTAATGACGATTTAATATATTTTTTTTTTGATTTAGAAGCACTAAAGAGAGGTTCTAAGTAGGACATCGTGAACAAAAATCATGGATTATATCAGCAATAATTCCACAAAATTTCCATTTTCCATGAGTACAATAAAATTCACCATTGATTTTCGATTTATGCACAATTTTTGGCAAATTTCTTTGCACATAAAACACTTCATTTTTTTATCTTTTTAAGTTCTAATTGTTAACAGCTTCTTATTTTTTTTCACAAATCACTTCTTTAAAAAAAATAAATGAAAATTAAAACAATTTTCTTCCGGCTTTCTAAGTTTTTAAAATTAAAAAATAAAAAATAAAAAAGTTCATACGTAGCATGAACTTGTTCATACATATTAAGAATTGAAATCAATGAAAGCAATTCATTCTATTTATGAACAAAATTTTTCTGTGAGGGGTCGTACATAATATTGCATATCTTTTTAACGGCTTAAGCAACGAAATTAATTGATGCCTTATTTTAGAGCTACTTAAATTTTGGTTTTACTAGTATACACAAATTATTCACTCCTCCACGGCAAAATGCATTGTTTACAAAAAACCAAGGTTCACAAAGCTGGATTTTAAAAAAAAACTGGATTTTTAAAATTTTTGAAAAAATATTTGTTAATTATAAATTACTTCCTTATGCCGTGGCCAAATCCCTATGTGAAGCTCTTAAGGTATCCTGAGTAATGAAAAAAAATGTGGAAAAATTGCTAATTTCCCTACATATCAAAACTTTATCCAAACAAGTGTCCGAAATCGTAACCGAAAACCGGTAATTGGTTTTTTTATTTTCAAGAACCAAAACTTTTTCGAATATTTTGCATTTTCGAATATTTGAGAAGCTCGTTTTATTGGGTCGGTTAACCGAGCCGTATAAGTCAATGGCGCCTGGTTTTGGCAGTTGCTGAAAATGGAAAATTTTTATAATGTAGACACTTTGAAAAGTATAAGTTGTCTTTCCAATTTCTTCTGCTAAAGACGTACTAGCTGATTGATGTATAAATCATATTTATTGCAGCCGTATAAGGTGTTTTGTTCTTAAGTCAATAGAGGCTGTTTTTTGGCTAACATATTTTATTTGAAAAACTAGCAAAACCTTTGAGAAACTTAAAAAAAGTTTTTTTTTCCTATTTTTTCACGATCATTACAGAAAATTTCACTCAATTATTAAATTTTACACAAATTTTGCGTGAATAATTATTTTCCATATACACAAATCCATTTAGTATGAAGTCGAAAATTGTATTCGTATGTTTGACAACCTTAATCACATCGATAATTGCTATTTCAGTATAGCGATTGGCGTTATATACCAGATCATAGCTGAAATACGAAAATATATCCGCGTTTCCACGAAACATCGACCAAAAAACGATATTTTTAACTTTGGGTCTTTCGATTTGAACTATATTTTACAAGCAGAAACTCTATGGAGCCATTTTAAGATTGACGGTTTTATTTTCTCGAAACTATTTTTTTGACTTACTTGACATATTTAGCCCAATAGCGATACCTCCCTCGTTAGCCCTATATTAGGTTTTTTAAACGCTAAAAGGTGCAAACTACCATGCATAAACAAAAAAACCGAAGATGGTTTTAACCGGTTTTTTTAATAAAAACCATATTCGAAACCGGTTTTATAAAAATAAAATTTTTCGAAAAAAAAAACAAAAACCGTGTTTTACAGTTCGTCGGTATTTTGGAAACTCTCTTAACTTGTTTGTTTCGAGATAACTTAGCAAGTTTTAGAAATATGTATTGTTCAATTTTAAACAAAACCCAAAATGTATTTATTATCCCGATCATTCTTATCTCTTTCAGCTGTTTGTGCTGCCCGCTGTCAAAATGGCGGTTCATGTTCTGGACCTGATTCATGTTCATGTCCAGCTGGTTTTACGGGACGTTATTGTGAACAAGATATTAATGAATGTAAAGAGGAGAAACCCTGTGATCAAACCTGTATCAATACGGTAGGCTCATATTATTGCAAATGTCGTGAAGGCTTCACATTACAAGAGGATCAACAAAGTTGTAAAAAAATTGGTAAATAATTTCAAACAATGCAGAAAATCTTCTCCTTCAAATGTTTGTAATTAAATTTCAAAATATTTATCTAGATTTACACCATGATGATGCATTCGAAGCACGCGATTTAGAAAACGAAATAGAGACACAAGAGGATATAACTGCCAGATTACAGAAAATTGAAAAAACAATTGGTCAATGAAAAAGTGCAGTCGAATGAATTGCAAAAAACTTTACAATCCACCTACACGATGGTGGATTCATTAAAGAGTCGTTTAGTTAATTTGGTAAGTATTGAATTTAATTCAAATAAATTTTAAGGGCGAGTAACTTTTCTAAAAATAATCAGAATTTAACTTTAACCACAGATACTTCCATATAAATTTAACATTCATAACTACACTGATAAAAATAAAAATTAGTAAACAGTTTTGCTGAAACTACTAAAAATTAGTTCAAAATGACGTTTCAGGAGAAGCTGCTAAAACTTGCAGATTTTTGTTGCCAAATATTAGTAAGATAAGAATAGCAAAAATTTAATCTGTGGAATCTAATAAAATTCTGTTATAACGTATGCAGAATGAAATATGGACTGATTTCCAACCGTCATTGCTGATACAAAACAAAGAACAATAACAAAACAAAATATGAGAAAAGTAACGGTACTATTCCTTTAATAATTACACAAGAAATCATTTCAATAGACTAAAAGAACGCCGCAAATTAATTTGGAAATTTTGTGAAAATAATTTACACAAAACTAAACATGAAATTTTTCGACATTTTACTGAAATGTAATTCAAAAAATCTTTTATTTATAAAACAATAAATGCTTTCGAAAGTGGAAAATCATTTGAACGAAAACGCGGCTCCGGTAAAAAATGTGCTTTGCAGAACATCCAGACTCGGGCTAAAGTGAAGGCTAAAATTGTAGGACACATGGCAAAATCGTATCGTTCTTTGGCGAAAAAACAATGTCAACGACAAAACTATGGGAGTAATAAAACGTTCCAAAAAAAAAACCATTCCAGCAGTCTCAGGAAAACAGTCACTCGTTATTAAAAAAAGACTACGTGTTCTGTCACAACCATTTTTTGCTGCAAACTCATCATATACTTGTATTATGGATGATGAGAGCTACTTTACAGTGGAAGGTCATGAATGGACACCAAAATATAATTTTAAGCTTCCGAATACCGCACCACCTGATAATGTTACAAATATTACTAAAACAAAGTTCCCCAAAAAGGTATTATTGTGGCTGGCAATAAGTGAGCTTGGCATCATCGAGCCGGTGTTCATAAAATCGGGCTTAGCTGTTAACGCTGAAGTATATATTGATTAATGTCTTCCTGTACTTAAAAATTTTATCGATAAGTTTCATAAGAATGACGAAACCATATTTTGGCCTGACTTGGCATCGTCTCATTATGCCAGAGCCACACAGTCTGCTTTGGCAAATTTAAATATAGAATTTGTATCTAATGAGCAAAACCCCCCTCAGACCAATTGAAACTTTTTGGGCGAATTTGAAAAGAAATGTGTATGGAAAGGGTTACAAACCAAAAAACGTGGACTTCCTTATAAACATAATTAAAAGAGAGCTGGCAAAAATAAATACAGAAGGAATCCAGGAGGCAATGCGAAATGTGCCTCAAAATATAAGAGATGCCATTATCTTCACTTGTTGACAATGCCCGTGACCGTTTCTAAGCTGGTACTAAATCGCTATCATCGCTGCTGTAGCTAGTCAACAATTCGGGTGATGATACTAATTCTCCCTCATTAGACCCAGTGCTAATTTCAACGACTGGTGGTTTTGCTTCTTTGACAACAAAATCTGTTATTAAACTTTGCGAAGATTTGTGAAATTGTTTAAGAAGTTCCTGATAGCCAGAAATGCAACTCTTCAGGTCTCGCTGGAATTTAAATGCCCATTCAGAATTCGGGTCATTATTAATAAAATGATGAAATGAAATGATTCGATAATATCATCATTAGGCCTCGTCCGCAAGCAATTCATCAAGATCATTTTCGTTAAATGTTTCAAAAACTTCGCCACCAATTTCATGTGCTAAAGCAATAATTTCAGTAGAAACCGTCGATCTTTGATTAATTGCGTTTCTGTTTATAATGCATCCAGGCATTGTGGTCTTATTTCACCAATAGCAGAAGTTGCATGATTGATACAGTCTAAAATCGAAAACTTTTTCCAAACATCTGTAAGTGTAACTGGCTCATTATCGAGTTGATTCAAAATAAATTGGAAGATTCGTTTTACATAATATTTTTTAAAAGTAGCAATAATGCCTTGATCCAATGGCTGAATAAGACTCGTTGTATTAGGTGGAAGAAACACCATTTTCACATTTGGATGTTCTAAATTCGGATGCGACGGAGCATTATCAACAATCAGCAGAACTTTTGCTTCAAATAAACTTCTAATTTTTTGTCAACTTGGATGATAATGCATGGTCGACAATTAAACTAGCAATTTTAACAAAAAATTAAATTTTTAAATTGAAATCGTATAAAAAATTCTTATGAAAAGATGTACTAAAAAACTGCATAAGTTTAAAATCGCATAAAAAAAGAGTGTATATCAATTCAAAGTCTGTAATCTCTGAATAAAAGTTTTTATTGCTGTTAATATGTCAGCCCATATTTCATTCTGCATACGTTATTTCAGCTAAATTTTAGTTAATTTAAAGTAGAAAATTAATCTGCTAAAATCAGCAAAAAAAAAAAATTCTATATAATATAGTAGACAAAAAAATCACAAAAAAAATTTTTTTTTTTTTTAATTATTTTTATTTTGCGAATACAAATTTGCTTTTCTAAAAACAGCAGGTTAAAAGTTTTTAGCAAACACTTCTGTTCAATTTAGCATAATATACTGCAATTCAACTAAATTTAAGGTACACAGAGAGAATTTCTTGGACGAGTTTTAATGAAGTTTCTTCACAATGTTCACAATGTAAATGAAAAATTTGTTAAACTTTATGAAAAAGCTTCATAGATTTAATGAAACGATTGTTAATGAAACTTTTTCATTAGTCGTGTGAAATTTTAAATAAATAAAATTAAAATTTTCATTAAATTTTATGAAAAAAAAGCATTAATTCAATGAAAAGTTTCAATGGGCGAGTTCCGGTAACACTTCATAGAATTAATGCAGAAATTCATTGATGTCATGCAGAGAATTCTCGCAGTGTAAATATATCAAAAATTCTATTAATGTTACAGTTTTTATTTACTGTTTTTTTTTGTCTACAACTATTTAGCAAAACTTTTTGCTAATTTTAGCAGAGTATAAATTTCAACTCAAAATTAACTAACATTTTTTAAATTTAACAGATTTATTTTTGCTATTCTTATTTTACTAAATTAAGCAAAGAAATCTTTGCTTTGCAACGCACGGTGGGGAATTTCAAAAAAATAATGGTAATAAATATAGACCTTCTAAACTACTGATGCGATCAGTTCGAATCAAATTGTAACTTATAAAAGAGGTGTTAATATGTTTGTTAATAAGAGGTGTTAATCTGTTTTAGCACAGGGTGGACTTACAGGTTGTCAAAGTTGACTAACTACCTCGTGTATAAAAAATCTTTTTGGACGCGTAGTTTATGATTTCTAAAATATGGAGTAATATACGTTATAAGATAACTATGTTTTATCGGCCCAACAACAAAAACAATACATAAAAAAAAATAACTTTTTCTCTTGTTGTTGTAATTGTTGTTGTTGTTGGGCCGGTAAAACATAGTTCTGGTTACGTGCCTGCTTATAGTGATAGCTTATCTCCTCTACTTTGAGAGTTATTTAAAATTTAAAAATATATTTTTTTTTTGGTTTATGAATTTAATTCTAAGAATTAATGTGTTAATTTCATGTCGCAAGAGGTTAGCATTATCCGATTTGTATTAAATGTGCACCACGTAAACTTTGGACCTAGTTGTACAAGAACGTAACTAGCATCTAATGAAAGTCGGAGTTATTTAAAAAAAAAATTATAAAAATTGAAAAAAAAACACATTTTGGGAAAAATTCAAGTCGCAATATCTCGAAAACCATTAGTTTGGCTAAAAAATTTCAAAAATATCGTGTTCAGCGTGAAAAAACTAGTTAAAGATGATGTCTCACACAACACATTTTTGCTATCAAAATTCGAAAACTTGGGTCACAGGTCGCAAATTGTTACGTTTTTCGATTTTTCTCCAATTCGTGACACATAATTTTGTTACCTAGTGGTGCAATAATCCGAGCAATATTTAATGAAAATCGAAATTTTAAATAAAATTTTCATATAAAGGGTGATTTTTTAAGAGCTTTCGGATTTGATTTTAAAAAAAATACATAAAATTTAGAGAAATGTATGAAATCTTTATTTGAGTCGATCTATTTGAACGATCTATATAATTCAATGTTTAAATATGATTTCATGTAAATGTAGACCGCGACTACGTCTCAAATGGTTCATATGCTGGGTCCAATTTTGGCATACTCTCTCAAACATATCGGCCGGTATCTCACGAATAAATTCTTCAGTATTGGTTTCCAGTTCGTTAACCATTGCGGGCTTGTCCCTATAGACATGAGCCTTAACATAGCCCCACAAAAAATAGTCAAAATGAGTTAAATCGCACGATCTAGGCGGCCAATTGACTGGCTCCAAACGTGAAGTAAACTAATCACCGAACTCGCCTCTCAATTGGGCCATTGTTTCGCGTGCTGTGTGGCATGTGGCATTGTTGAAACCAATCAAGTCCAGCTCTTCCATTTTTGGCTAAAAAAAAAAAAATATTGTAATCAACGCACGGTAGCGGTCGCCATTCACAGTAACGTTCCTGTCTTCGTCGTCTTTGAAAAAATACGGTCCAATGATGCCACCGGCCCATAATCCACACCAAACAGTGTATTTTTTTGCAATGCTTCTGCTTGCTCTTAACAGCAAATACTGCAATTTTGCTTGTTCGTATGTGTGAACCAGAAATGAGCTTCGTTGCTGAACACAATTGTCCGTAAACAAAGTGGATCTTCATCCAACTTTGCCAGCGCCCATTCACCAAAAGTAAGCCGTTGTGGTGAGGCTTTAATTCTTGCACCAGCTGTATTTTAAAAGGTTTTACACCCAAATCTTTCCTCAAAATTTTCCACGTAGTGGAGTAAGAGCGCCCCAATTGCTGCAAACGGCGCCGAATCGATAATTCACGGTCATCAACAACACTGGCGGATGCAGCTGCGATATTTTCCTCTGTCCGAACTCTAAGTATGCGTGTTGGTGGTTTAATGTCCAATAATGTAAATTTGGTGTGAAATTTAGTCACAAGATTGGAAGAAGTGCACGATGTATGAATTTTGATAATAAAATTCAATAATCTGCAAGCGTTGTTCGTTTATAAGTCGATTCATGGTTAAATTAAAGACCAAACTTAACATGTTTAACAGTAACATGTTACACGAAAACAGCTGATATGCCAAAAACAGTGTTGCTAAAAAATAACCCTTTATATAACTTTGTTACCGAAGTATCGGGCTTTAAAGCTCGTTTCTCATACATTTTTAAAATCTTGACCTTTAAGTATTTTTAACGACTAAACTATTAAAGCCAACTAATTTTAAAAAGTTTCTTATCACTTTTATAGTGAAGTATTATTAACACGGATAACGTTTGGTTTTTGAATCTATTAAATAATCATTTTTTTTTTTAGTTGATAAACCAGAAAAAGTCATGGCAAATAATAATTATTTTTAAATTTAAATAACTTTTAAAGTCGAGGAGATAGCCTATCATGATTTGTCTGTATCTTTCAACGTACATTACTTCAGGCTAAAAATTTCGCTGCACATTTACAAAAGTTACACGCCCCAAAAGATTTTTATACACGAGGTACTCAACTTTGACAACCTGTAAGCACACCCTGTACTAAAACAGGGTGACGTAATCACAATATTACAAAAGATAAACACCTATTTTACAATGTCCAATTTCATTCGTACCGATCGGCTTAGTAGTTTAGTTTTGAGAAAAACAAATTATTGCTATTATTTGTTTTTCTCAAAATTTCCAATGTGCAACGTAATTTTTATTTAGTAGATTTTTCTACAGATTTATTTTTATTTGAGTGTATGCTTATTTTGAGATAAGTTAGCAGGTATTATTATAAGTTTTTAATAATTTTGATTTTCTCTTCTTTTTTTAAGGAAAAACAACAATTGGATTATAATCGTTTGCAAACGAATCTCTACAATACAGAATCTCGTACTATGAAATTGGAAGGCATGGTTAATCTACTGATGAAATGTCGAAATGGTCCAAATGCTCATTGCCCTTAGAACTTAAGACTCTTTGGCATTAACATTTAATATTAGTTTTATTATATTTAAACAAAACAACAAAAACAGAACTGCATTTTTTATCTTTGTTAGAAATTTACTTAATATTATTTCGATATTTTAAGCTTTAGTTTTAAAAAATGATAATGATCCTTTTCGTTTTTAATTTTTTCCCATAATCCTTGAGCTTTTTTTAGAGTATTTTTTTCGTGTGTTACTTATATACATTGCCTTCTTTAATTATGTGTCATTCCCTAACATTATATAAATAATCCTTGAAAATTTTTTAAACCTTTAAGTTTAAACATAAATTTTAAATTAATCGTTATTTTGCATGATTTTATTTTTTGTATAGTTAAGGTTTTAAAAAAAAAAGAACATGTTAATGAAAAGCTTTTATACGCATAGTTTGTTTTTTTTAAGAGAACTTTTATTGTAACGCATTTAAGTGTAAATATTTCAATAAAGTTATTTTATGTAAAAAAAAAAGAAAATGTAGTTTAAATTGTGTCGGCAGATTTATCGCAACTAAAAAAACAAGTTTAATATTCGGCCATGTCGAATCATTTATATCCACTAGGCTGCTTCTTAAAAAAAAAAAATATATGAATTTTGCACGAGACAACCCTAACCCTGGGTTAGATTAAGATTCATAAAAAAAATCTATACTTTTTTCAAAAATTTTCGAAAAAAATTTAGGGGCTTTGAAAATTTTTACGAAGACATGTTTTCATAAAAATATAAATTTTTTTAAACAGCAAAAAAAAATTATATTCATTTTTTTTTTTGTATTTTATTTAACCTTAAATGCCCAGAAAAAATATTCAGTTTTTATAACCACACTAGGCCAAAGAAATGTCTAAAATTTTCTATTATTTTCAAAGCTCCAATTATGAATAAAAAATTTTAAAAAAATTTAAAGATTGCAAATACTAAAATAAATGTTGGGCGCTTTTATTGAAATACATCATGAGAATTAAATAAAAAAATAATATTAAAATGAGCCCTCAATCCACTTAGTGTATGGACCGATTTAATTTTGGCGGAAAGTCAATATTTTTGATAAAAGTCAATATTTTTGATAAAAAAAAAAAATTTTAAAAATATTTTTAGTGAAAGAAACTAAACTGTGTGTCGTATTCCATATCCATTTCCGAACAATTGGCGAATTCCGGCATAGATTTATTAGGGCATGTTTTCTCATATTTTGCTCTTAAGATCATGTTTTTGATAAAAAAAATTATTTTGGAACATATTTTAGAACAAAACCATATTTTTCCGTTTTTCTTTTAACCTTTAGTTGTACCAGTTCTTTTTTATTAAAGAATTTTTAACATTTTTTTTACTACTTTTATTTATTTATAACGAGCTTTCAACCTCCGTATATTTACCAAACAAAAATCATATTATTTTAGCTAGGTTGATACATGTATTTTAATCTGGAAAATTATTGTAAGAAATTAAATTTGAAAGCTGATATGTAATCTTTAACACTCAAACCGGCATATACTTTTTGCAATGAAATTTATGTCACTTGTTCGGCACACAATATGTTCTTCTACCGAGTGAAAAATTAAATAAATTGTTTTATATTTTAATTTAATTATAAGACAATTGAACAAATTAGCCCAAAGGAAATACCTTACAAACAAAAAATTTTTCGTTGACTATTTTAGGCGATATGTGCCAAAATAGGTTTAGAGCGAATCTCAAAAACTAATTCATAAAAATTAATAAGTTTATTTTCAATTTATAACGAGCTTTCAACCTCCGTATATTTACAAAAATAAAGCAAATCAACAATATTAGCTAGGTTGATACTAGTATTTCAATCTGGCTAAAGATCTCATCAGAACCCGAAGTTTTAGAAAAGCTAGAGCCTCCATAATAGGCAGAACTTTACCAAAAAACCTATTAATAATCAATTTTGCTTTAATCTTGTCTTCTTAGTAATCAAGCACGTGGTTAGGTCTTTTTCTAACAAGCATCATGACGTTACTAAACTTTGTTTAGGAATAAATTATTCCTCTTACAAAAATATAACTACAGTCCAAAAATTATAATTTTTATGCTTTTACTTATTGCCATATCTTCTGGCGATTTTCGTTTTTCGAAAAACGCGAAATTGAGGGACAACTTCAACATATATTGATTAAGCTTAAAGGCTTTGCTTATACTATTTAATAATATCCCAAATTTCATAAAAAAAAACCCTCCATACGTTTTCAAGTTAACGCTATGTGTTTTACATGTGTCCTTTTGGAATCCTATATGCCTTTGGACAAAAGTAAGATCTTTTTGAAGTTTAAGCTTCAATTTTACTTTGTGTTTGGTATCAACGGTTTTTAGTCAAGATTAATATATTTTTAAGATTAATATATTTTTAAAATTCTGTTCATTTTAAAATATTTATTTTTCGAAATTTTACGATATTATAACTTTTAACGCTTTCTCGCTTCCAAATCGTACCATGTATACAAAATATTACTTTACAAAATATTTTATATTTTTTAAATTAAGTTTTCGAAATTTCTTAAAATCTCTTATGGCCAATTTAAAATACGCCGCCTGAAGGCGGGCTTGCCGGCCAGAGAGTTAATGAAATTTTAACACATTTGGCAAGATTAAGTGAATCAAATTGTGTACTGAATATTAAGGTCGACCATGTCGGAATTTCTCTCTTTTGAAATGTTATTGTTCTGAGTAACGTTACAAATAACAGTCCTTGGTAATAGGTCTAAGGACATATGTAGCTGTAACAAAAAACCTATTTATAATCAATTTTTCTAAATTATTTTGTCTTCTTATTTCTTCTGAAGTTTCCGACGCCGATTTTGGAAATTCAAGCCAATTTTTCTAATTTGAATTTCCTGATTTCGGCATAATTAATATTTTATTTTCCTTTCTGTAAGCAGTTTAAAAAATTTCTAAAAACTTACTCCAACTGTACTAAAAAATAAGTTATTGACGTACCGTTATTTGACGCATCGTTAGACCTTGTTAACCGGAGGCCAAAAAAAATTTATGGTTTTAACTGAATTTTGTTTAAATTAACGAACTGAAAATAAATTTCATTCTTAATAAAGCATAATTTTGAGTGTAATAAATCATTAGTATTAGAAAATATTAACCCTTGTTGACCGATAAAATTCGAATTCGACCGACAGAATTCGAAAGCAATCAAAAATCGTGATGTTAAAAATCATTCGGTTTGACATGGAATGACTCTTATTTTAAAAACATGAACTCGTATGATATACATATTAGAGTTCGTCACGAAAATTTGATTTTGGGATATCATCACATTTTAAAATGTTATTGCAACAATTAAAAAAAAAAATGGCGTTATTATTTTAAGTTTCAACTCCTGACCAGTGCCTACGATAAAAACCAGGGATGGTAGGCAATACCGCTAAAATACCGTTATCGATTCAAATCCCTCACATCCCTTTACCGAAATAATTCAAATACCGTTATCTGTCAAATTCCGTTACCGATATAACTTAAATACCAATATCATTAAAATACCGTTACCGAAATAACTAAAATGCCGTTATCGCTAAAATACCGTTACCAAATTATATAAATAGCGTTATCCTTAAAATACCCGTACCGAAATAATCTGACAAAATCAGAAAAAATAATCGCTCTAAATAGATATATATTTTCCCAAAGCTTGATCATAAACTCGCTTGTCATTAGAATTCGGGCATAATGGGAAATAATTAAAATAGCGTTACCGCTAAAATACCGATACCGAAATAAGTAAAATATCGTTAATGTTAAAAAACTGTTACCGAAATAAGTGAAATGTCGTTACACTTACCGATACCCGCATCGAATCGGTTACCATCCATGATAAAAATTCGAGTAGCTCGAGTAGTGAAAGTGCCCTTTTTGTTCTTTTGAAAAGGTAAATATTAAAGTATAACAAATGTATATAGAATATTCCTAGCAAAGTTCACCTAAATCTAATGAACATTGCGTCCTGGGACAACTACTACTCGAAAAAAAACTCGATATGATCACAAAAAGATTTCCATTCTTTTTATTTTAGCACTTTTATTAATTGACTATAATCATAGATAGGACATTTTAAATTTCAAAGTGAAATTACCCCCCTCCCCCCTCCCCCTCCATCAATTTTTACTACAATTGTGGTTAATTTTTCTACCAGTAAAAAACAAATGACAATGTTAGTTGAATTTACTGCAATGTAAGTCGTCCTTTCTTCAAGTGATATATCATTTGTTTTTACAACATTTGCAGTGGTCTTTACCTACATAGTATTCTAAGTGTAGGCTTGTCAATTATTCGGGTTTTTATTTCAATTAATTTTTAAAAATTATTCGATTAATCGAACGAATAAAAATAATTTTAAAAATACCTAATTATTTAAAGTATTTTACAGTATCGTCGCAAAATTTTATGAATTTAAGCATCAATTTGAATACAACAGAAGTACGAATTCTCAAATACAAAAAATTTTTGACTCTACACTCAACAAAATAAATTAGTAGAAATGTTAGTAAAACGTCTTATAAATCAGGTATTCTCTTTTTCAGCAAATTATGTTGTCAGCTAAAATTTTAGTTATACTTATTCAGCACTTAACTGCTTTGAACTAATGTTTTACTAATGTTTTACTGATTTATTTTGCTAAAAAAATTGTGCTGATAAGCACATTAATAGTGTGAACTACAACCAAAATGAAAGGTATACACTGAATGAAGTAGATGTCGCGGCATGTCAAGGGAAAATTATACTAAAAAGTGCAACTCTTGTAATATATGTCTTACAAGAGTTGCACTTTTTATCAACCATGGAAGATTGTTGTATCTGTTTCTTATAAATAAAACAAAATTGTGGATTGTAATAACTTAAATTTTGTGTTGTTTAGGTCAATAAGAGACAAATTAAAATACTTATATTAAATAAAGAATAAATGTGTATTTGTAAACTAAAATGTTTATAGAGATTCATAATGCAGTGTTGTCAAACTGCAAAGAAATATACGTTCAGGTAGACAGCATAAAGCGAAAGACAAAGACAAAGACACACATCTTAGGTAGATTTTTATGTTTTCTTTTTCTTATTGCTAAAAAATATGTCATATATTGTTATTTTTTCGTTTCGTTTCTAAAATCATCTTCGGCATTTGCCTACCTTTAAAAGATGACATCTTTTAGACAACTATTGATGTAAGTGGTAGAAAGATAATTTTGTATATGTTATTTATAATTATGTATATCTTTTTTTGTAGATATTACATTAATTCATGTCGTCAATGTGGGAGTATGAACATTTGTATATTTTACAACGTATTGCAGATTATTATTTTTGAAAAATCACAAACATATGTTTTTCATTTTCAGCAAATAAATTAACTAAAGTATAATCATTCTACAAATTTTTTGAGTTTTTTTCAGTCTACTAATATTTTTTCTTTAATCCATTAAGTGTTAGCAAAACTTTTGCTGAATCTACTAATTTTGTTGCTAAAATCAAAAAAAAAAAGATTTTGCTAACATTAGGAATTTTTTTGCAAGCACCCTCCTGACTTAAATTTTGCTGACTCAGCAAAAGTTTTTGCTAACTTTACTAACTTTATTTTTGAGTGTTGTAACGCCAAAAGATTTCTCAATCATACGCCATTTGGAATTGTTATTACAGTTTTGTTAAAAAGTTAAATAAATATCGGCGATAGTTTTAATATATCGAACTTTTAGGATCTTATTTTAGTTACATAAACAGTTTAGTTAAAATACAAAAGCACTAAATTGGTGCTTTTGTATATCGTTAGTGCTTGTGGTGTTTTTAACCAATTTCGTTTTAAACACCATTTCTTGATCAAACAGCCCTAAAACTTCACTAAAACTTATCGAATACACCAATTGTTTACAGTCTTTAGGAAATTACTATCAAATTTTACCTTTTTCAAACATTTTCATGGTCTTGCCTGTTAAATTGATTCGAAAAACTTATTTTTTATGTGGAGTTTGACAGACATTTTCGCAAAAGTACGAACAAAAAAAAAACTGTGTGGGCAAATTAAAAAAACTGTATAGAGCTTTTTACGCCTTTTTAATCAAAAAATTTACGTTTTTTAAATTTTTTCGCCGCTTTTTGGTCTCAAAAAGTTGGCAACAGTGGTACATGTAAGTGTTAAGAGGCATCTTTTCAAATGACAATAAATTAGTCGGACTATTAAATTTTTTTTTGTTTGTTGCCCTACTTATAATTAACGCCATGCAGTAAGTTAAAATACAATTTAACGGGTTTAAATAACGTTACATCTGGCAGCACTTTATTAACGGCAAGTATTCAATCTGGCAAGACTATTATAACGGCCAGTCACGCTGGCACAGCTGTTCATTCAACTGCAGCCAACTTCAGTTTTATTTTGATATAAAATTATGAAGAAAAACAAAGCGTAATAAACGAGACGAATAATAAGATAAAGCAAAACTGTTGATAAACTAGAAAGAAAAACAAAACACAGAAAACCTAATGAAAGCAATGTAATTGAAAAACAAAAGAATTTTTGTTCAATAAAAAAATGTACCATTAAAATTGCACAAAACAATTAAAAGAAACCAACAACACCCTCTGAAGTTAAAACAAAAAAAAAAACAACAAATAGAATAAAACCTAAAGTGAAATCAAAACCAAAAATTAAGTGGAAATTTACAAAAAGTAAGATTACAATTTAAGAAGAAAAAAAATCAATATTTATGCAGACATTAATTCCCTTTCACTAAATAAAGTTGACGGAATTTTTGATATCAAATTTTCAACATGTCGTTGACATTGCCCCCCACAAATAAAATACCCTTAAAACAGGCTGAAATAGCCGTCCGACGTTTTAATGACATGGCCATACCACATCATTTGGGTTTGTTGAAGAATCATCGCAGTAACATTGAAAAAAGTCTGGCCTTGGGTGATTGGAATAAAATCAAAAAAGAAGAAATTAATGCGATGCGTGTGATAAAACAGGTCAAGAATTTATTACTGGAAATGGATGCATTACGGGATAAGGTCAAAGATGATGATTTAGAAAGATTTGATGCAATGATGGAAATTGGCAAACAAAAAGCTTTCGAAGGAATGAAAGAATATTTAGGTGAGTGATAAGAAATTTGTAAAGTTCTGATTAAAAAACAACACGAGGGTCAATGAAACATTTTTTAAGAAAAAAAAAAACTGGCATGAAATAAAAAAAAAATTGTTTGTATAAGGTGGCGCAAAAGTAATCCTCCTATCAGAAAATGCTATACATAATAAAAAAAAAAAAACATCGGAAGGTTATTTTTGCGCCACCTTATATAAAAAACAGCTTTGAAGAATTTATTCATTACCTAATTACCATTTTTTGAAATGGGTTTAAATTTTAGGAATAAATTCCCTTATCAACTTTAAGGAATTGAATGAATTTTTTTTTTTCATTCAATTTGTCTTAAAGGAATTCATTCGCATATTTTAAATTCCTTAATGAACATTATGGAATTCATTCAGTAGGAAATTCATTCAAATCAAGTTAATTAAATTTTTGGCTAGGAATTCATTCCATTTTCATTAAATTGCCTTAAAAATGAAACTTGGATTAGAATGTTAAGTTAATCTCTAGGCAAAATTGCACTGAATCTGGGTCTACTGTTTTTTAGTTGTACACGGCGGGCAGGAAGCAACTTATTATTCCATAAAAATGGCGACAAAAACCAAAAGCGGGGATTTGTTTGTGATGAAAAATGTATTCAAAAGCCGTTTGAATTGAAATCCTAGCTGCTCCTTTTCTTGAGATATTCACTTTTTTCGATTTTTGCGCAGGAAGAATTTTCTAAAAGAACATTAAGTAAGATTTTAGCCGATTTTACACGTTTCCAAGGAGCACCGCGTGGAGGTTTCTTACATTGCACCTCTTTTTTAAAGTTTTTTATTTTTTCTGTTTTTTTTTTATTTTTTTAATTTTTTTTTTTTTTAACTTTTTTCTGTTTTTTTTTTTACTTTTTTTTTATATTTTTTTGTTAATTTAACTTTTATATATGAAGGGATGAAAAAGAAACTACTGCTTTTTTTAATCGGTTCTGGTAAGATGGATCTTCTATACTATTTATTTTGAATTTATCCCAAAACTTAACAAATTCTCTATGAATCGATTCCCCAGCTTGCTCAGACCAGACTCCTAAGCCATCGTTATTTATGAGCATTATAGCTTGTTTTAAATGATCTAAAGTCACATGGATTTTAATGGTTTGAGTGGCATCTGTACTCTTTAAAGCATTACGGAGCTCTCTGATATTATTATCAAAATCACTTAAATCTACTTTTTTTGTAGAGATGCAAGATTCTACAATTTTATTCATTGCTTTTAATGAAGCGATATAAGGCAGCAATCGATATGGTCCAACATTCTCATAAATAATAGGATCTTGTAGGGCATCCGCTTCTTTTAAAAGTTTACGACATTGATTTCCTTCAAAGGCATCGCCTTGGTAATTCTTATGAATTATACTTAGCTTTTTGGGCCACAATAAAGCTTTATCACGACCTACTACTTTAACAATCCCGTTCCAAAAAAGATGGTTCACAAATCCTAGAAGAAGATGGAGCTCTGGAAGAACACTTTTACATATGTATTGTCGAAATCATCATTATTCTCTTCCGCGAATAATGGAAAATTAACTGTACTGTGACTTTCTTTGCTTCTTTTTTATCACAACCTAAACGTTGAAAGTGCAAATAATCTTCTTTCAAATTTTTGTACGTTTTTAAATTAAAATATTGCTCACCGTCGGTTTTTGAATCATTTTCTTCATATATTTGATTAAAGCCTACTAATTCACCCAAAGTTATAAAGCAATAAGGGCACGGGTATGTGGCACTCGCTGTCTGCTGTCCATTAAACATTAAAATAAGTTTGAAATCAGACGCAAACTTAAAAGGTATTTCATTTAATTTTGTTAAATGAACTAAAGTTTTAAGATTGTCATAAGTCTCTTTAATTTGTGGTACTATGCATAGTATAATTAACCGATTGACACTATTTAATTTGCGTTTATTTCCAATATTTCCCCCAGAAGAATAAAAGGATACGTTTTTACTTTCACAATCGTTTGAATCATTTTCTTCTTCTTCAGATAAAATAGATAACGAAATTTTAAAAAAATGTTGACCTCCATCTGCCAATAATTTTATTTTAGTTTCCTGTATTTGCTCCACGTTCCGTTGTTCAAAAACAAAGTGAAGAAGTTCACTAGCGTTAGCATAAGCAACCGGTCTTTGTGAATTTCCTTCTTTAGTCTCGAAATTAGAAAAAGCTGTTTGGTAAATAGTTTCCATTAACTTTTGTTTTTCTTGCATAGGGTGGTTATAATTCGAAGGAACAGATTTCCTTCCAACTTTGCTACGAATGAAGTTGACTAATTTTTTCATATAATTTGAAGATGATGCAGTATTAGCTTGAAAATTCTTCCTGCGCAAAAATCGAAAAAAGTGAATATCTCAAGAAAAGGAGCAACTAGGATTTCAATTTTTCTTTTGTAAATAAGTTACAATGTGGCATCACCTAAACAAATTATTGTGGAACAGCTGGTTTTTTTTTTTTGTTGACAAATGTAAACTTTAGTTTAAACTGGCCAACCAGGCTGGGTTAAACCTAAATTAAAAATATTGTAAACCATATGACTCATTCCATATAAAACCATAAAAAAATGGACACTTTTCAACCTGTACCACCTTTAATTTTAACTAAACTTGGTACGGAAGGTGAGTGTCATATAAATATGTATCATCGTACAAGTTTTGGGTTTGCTAACTCTAACGGTTGTGGAAATATCGCGTTTTAAAATATGAAAAAAAAACTAGAAAATTTAACAAAAGTAGTCGGACTTAGAGCCAGTTTTTGGGAGGACGATCAAACTTAGTTTTACTGTTGTTTAGTTAAACTTTAGTAAGATATAAACTACTTTTAAACCTCCATGTTTTCAGTGATGGTTTAAAAAATCTCAAATTAATAAGATTACCATATTTTACACCAAAAAAAGTAATGCCATTTTTAAAATAAATATGATAGCACCTGCGAATGTCAAAAATGAAAAGCAAACAAAACAACACGCGTAGAAAAAAATTTTTGTTTATTTTGTGCCCAACAATTAAATAAATTTCAAAAATTTCTTATATATTGTTTTTTTTTGGACTTTTACTTAACAGCTGTTTTATTTATGTATAATTTTCATTCACAGCTGTTATGTTTTGACAACTCAGAACTTAGTTTAAACGGCCAATGTTGGACGGTTAAACTGCAATTAAAATAAAATAAACTTGATCTCAAAAACAGCATTTTAAGTTTAAACTTCGTTTAAACTATAAACAAGGTTGAACTACTTCCCAAAAACTAGCTCTTAATCGTCCATATCTTTTTAACGGTTAAAGCTGCGTGATTCTCTGATACCACATTTTAAAGCCAATGTTATCGTGCTTTAAATAAAATAAAAGAAAAGATTACTTTATGAAGGTAAACTACATATATTTCAAAATCCGCGGTTTAAACCGCAGTATTTCAAAAACACTGGGCCGAATTACTGCATTCGTGATTGAGTGAAATCGTTCCAAAACTGTTTTTTTTAATGAGTAACTACGATAATACTAATAATAAAAATACAAAGTTTAACATTTATTTCTAATGAAGGACCGAACAAGAACATCCCTGATAAAGACAATTCGTTAAAATTTCTTATTTTCGGAAATAAAAAATTAATTTCGATGGAAAAATTATATATCGCACACATAGTACAAAAGTAACTCAACTCAAAATTTTTCATTTTTCAAAAATCGAAAAAAAACATTTGCAACTTTATACCAATTGAAACATAAAGAAAGACATAACTGTTTTTTAGCAACAACAAAATACACTCTTTAAAAAATACAAATCTTTAAAAAGATACTAAATATATTAGAAAAAAAGTTATATATGGTCTTATGTTTTCTCATATTAAAATATATTATAATAAGTGATATGGTGTCATGCATGGCCATATCTGATTATTTGTTTCTTATATAACGATATATAATTATATATTGGCATTTATAAAATTAGATATTAAGCATATATCCTATACATAAAAATATATGACAGATTGTGTCATATATAATAATACATTCTCATATATAACACAATATGTAATAATATATGGTGACACATAAGCAATATAATTTTAGATATAATCATATATACTGTATTATAAAAAATATTTTTGTGTGTTATATAAGATATGCTTATATGGTACCATATGAATAATGCAATTAAAGATATAATTATATATGACATTAAGATTAACAATTTAGTTTGAGATATAATTATATATGGTTCAACATAATTAATATGTTCTATGCGTATAAGACATAATTATATATTGTTATATATAACCCCATACATAATTATATATGCACAGATGTGCAAATTATTGTTCTTTAAATTTTGTTTTTATTTATATAAGGATATAAGTAAATCCTTTTTACTCTCAAAATGTTTTATTCTATTAACCAAAAATTACAAATATTTTTGGATCCAAGAAGATCTAAATTAATCACACGGGATATCAAGATATTAAATTAGATATTTTTCGAAGCCCCAATTTTGAGATCAATTTTGATCTAACTTAATCCAGTAATATATTTGAGGGATATATTCGGATATTACTGGATACACCAATTTTGATATAAACTTGGATAAGAATAAATATCGATCCATATCAAATTAGATCTGATTTTGTATTTGAGATGTAACTTTTTTTTATTGGGTTTTCAATGTGTTTTTAATGCAAAATTCACGATTTGTCGAAAATTTTACTTAGCACCATAGCTTTCCAGGATGGCCCCAAGGTCCAACTTTTAGTATGACATGTAAATATATTTCAAAAGTATAATTTATAAATTTTCAGCTGAAAATGTTTATATTTGCAAAAATTTTACTAACAAAACCTCAGTTTAGGTACACCTTTGTCACAAACGTAGGGTTTTTGTTAGAAAAACTTTTTCAAATATAAACTTTTTTGGATGATTTATTGCACAAACATTTTTCAAAGGTATTCACATACCATACTAAAAGTTGGAATCTGGGCTCATCTCGGAAAGCTATGATGCCATATAAAATTGTTCACTAATCGCGCGTTTTGCATATGAGGCACCACATTGTAATAATTGATTTTTTGCTGAAACATCTCTTCCTAATATTCTCTTTCTACTGCATGAGCATTTGTTAAGGTCAATTTGTAGTTTAGCGATTAAATTCGCATAAACCGTAAAAATCATGAAAACTAAGAATAACCCGCTAAATATCAGGTTTAATTTACAGTTTTGTGTATCAAATATGTGCCTAAAATAATATTACAGGGGTTGTCTTCGCGTTTCAACAGAAAGGAGTCATATTGGTTGCATTTTAAAAAACGATACTCTAATTTTTTTATAGATAAACAAGTGTATTGTGTATAGTTTAAGCATATAAAACCAAAAAATTAAAATTTTGAGTTGAGTCACTTTTGATCTGGGTGTGCGATATGTAAAAAACTGCACTTACATGCGCCAAACTTTAAGGACATTTTGTTAAAAAATCATGGATGGTAACCGATTGTAGGAATATCGATATTTCAGTTATTGTAGGGATATCGATATTTCAGTTATTTCGATAACGGTTTTTTAGCGTTAACGGTATTTTACTTATTTCGGTATTTTAGCAGCAACGGTATTTTTTAGTTATTTCGGTAACGGTATTTTAGGGCTATTGATATTTCGGTACCGGTATTTTACGGACAACGGTATTTCAATTATATTGGTAACGGTATTTTAGGGATAACGATAGTCAGCCGAAAAAAAAGAAAAAATCATTGGCAGAGACCACTATGCCAACGTTGGGAAAATGTGTTTTCCCAGGGCTATCCAGTCAGAAATTACCAACGGCTCAAATGTCTAACCACTGGTAAAGCATTAAATTTATAAAAATAATTATTAGTGTCCGACCGAAGTCACTTTTTTTGGCCGAAGCCGAAGCCGTAGCCGAACTTCGGCCAAATTTTTAATATTCGGCCGAAGCCGTAGCCGAAGCCGAACTTTTTAATTTTTTTTTAGTTTGAATAAAATTTAAATTTTCGTTGATTTTGACTACAAAAAGCATCATTAAAGTATATTAAAAAATATTCAAACATCAATAAATTTGTAAAAAAGCAAATTTAGAATATTTTTTCAAAAATATTATAAAGTCAGTTCAATTGTTTTATTGAAGTTTTCAACAAAAATATGGAAATACCTGAACTTTATTATTTTAACTAAAGTATATGACGAATTTAATTGAAAATTTTGTTTTTTGCGTGAAATAAATTTGAAACTTTTGTTTTTTACGTGAAATAAATCAAAAATGAACTGTTCTTCTTCAAATATACGGTATTCGGCCAAGTTCGGCCAAAATTTGGCCGAACACCGAACTTGGCCGAACATCACTTTTTGGCCGAACTCCGAAGCCGAACGTTCGGTCGGACACTAATAATTATCCCTTTTTTTTAAGTTAGTCGTCGTTAGGGTCCCGAGTGCGAGCCCGGTTTCAGGCAAAATTTTTTTTTAGGATTCTTTTATACTTTTTACTATAAAATAGATTGTTTTTTTCCGGAAAAGCTTTTTTTAAGACCAACTTTTTTTTTTTTTGTTTTCCCATCGTTGGAAAGTTGTCAAACTGACATATTTGAGCAGCCAACTGTTTGTTACCCAGCAGTTATCACTTACTTACGTTTTAAGCTATCAAGTAGTGTCCGACCGAACAGTTCGGCCAAAAAACTATATTTTGTCGGTTTTTTGATATCTAGAGGCAATGATGACAAATTTTGGTATTGGAAACATGTTTGTTGAGCCGATTTAATTCGATTTTGTGTATAAAATTTAAGAGAAAAGCCAAAGTTTAGCTATAAAGTTAAAAGTTGGGCCGCCGAACTATTTTCAATTTGGCCGAACTTTCTAAAGCCGAACAGTGAACTCATTGCCTAACTACAGACTTTTCTTCAAATTTGACACTCAAAATAGCATCTAATCAGCCCAATAAACATTTTTCCATCCGCCAAATTTGTCCATAATGCTTTAAAATACCGAATACAGACGAAATGCATTTTCTGGCCGAACTATTCGGTCGGACACTACTATCAAGTATTATATGTCTCGTTAGCTCAGTAATTTGAGCTGCCAGGGTTCGAATCCCGTCGGCAGCAAAAAATTATACATGAGTTTTTTTTTAATTTTTTTTTTTCGAAAACAAATTTTTAAACCATCATTTACCAACATTTTCCCAACGTTGGAAATTTTGTATCCCCAGTGCTCGTCCGACACTTTTTGAACAGACGGACCTTGTGTCTAATGATGTTATCATTTTGGGTTTGGAAAAGCACTTGTACCACTTGCTAAAGTAAATTTTTTTCAGTAAAAATAACGTTTCCAAAAGAAAAATTCTACGATGCTTGGGCATGATAGGAAAAAGTCTTTTTAACTATGGGAAATTTTTAATATAGAAAAACAAATTTTTATAACAATTCTTATAAAAATGTGCAGTTTTTTAAGATATTTTTCAAATTACATGGCTTTAATTAAAATTTGTTTTTCGCTTTTCTCCAGAATTACAATTGAAATCACCTACAAATACTCTACGCTCTCAAGGACCATGTGAAGATGATGACATACAAGAAGATCTAAATTCTCCCGTAGAAATTAGTACACAAGCCTATCAAGAAGTTATACCCCAAATTAAATCAGATTTTCAACCCCAAGAACATTTAGTAGCTCAACGAGAAGCTTGTCTAGAGGAATTGGAAAATTTACAACATGAAATACGTGATTTGAATGGCATGTTTCATAATATGCGTGAATTGACACATGAACAAGCCGAAAGTGTCCAAGCCATAGCCGATAATGCTGAAGAAGCATTGGAAAATGTTCAAGCTGGCGAAAGTAATTTACGTAAAGCTTTAAGTTACAAAAAAGCCATGTATCCTATAATGGGGGCACTGCTGGGAACGTGTGTTGGTGGACCCATAGGTTTAGTGGCGGGAATTAAAGCTGGTGGTCTGGCAGCAGTGGGTTGTGGTATATTAGGCTTTACTGGTGGTTCAGTGCTAAAAAGTAATCCTGCCATAATGCAAGGTAATATTATCGAGGAACAGATTAACAATTGCGATGGTGATTCTCAAGAAGAAATTGAATTAAATAATAAAAAAGATGACTGACAATTAGCCAATCAAGAGCAATCGTTAACAGTTTGGGCAGAATCGACAAGGCAATTGTTAAGTATGCCCGCCTCTGCTGTTGCTAGACTTGATCCTGTGGCCCAGGCCACTACGGGTGTATTGTGCCGTGTGAAATCCTATTGTTCACTACAATAAAGTTTTTTATATATATTTATACTTTTAAAGACCTTAATCAAGTTTTGTAGAGTTACTAATGTTTTGTAAGTTTTAAGATTATGACATTCTTTTTTTAAAAAAATACTTGATATCTATTCATTATCAAATTAGTATCGTGTATGTTCTGGAATTAGTGCGGAATTGAAAACGTAAAATTATTCAAATTCGTAAAATTGCAAAATCGGTGTTCTTGTATTCGCACGTTTTTGGTGTTTTCAAAGTTTTTGTTAAAAAAAAAAATATTTTAGGCCAAAAACTCTAAATTTTTTGCAAATTCAAAATTTAAGTCGTCAAATTGCCAAAATAGATGTGAATTTAAGGAAAATTTGTGATTTGTTAGAAATATTTCTATTAAGATAGAATTAAAGCAAAATAATTGCAACTAATGTAAAGAAAAATGTTCCTTAGTCAAATTAAAGTGTATTTTTTAACCACCAGAAAGGTTATTATTTGAAAAAGGGACATTTGAAATAACTGTCAGAAATTCATGTGTAATTGCCAAAAAAAAATTATATATTTAAGTTGTTTTCTAAAACATATATTGTTGAAATATTTGCATAAAATCAATAAAATTAAGTCTAAAGTGAATTCAAGAACACCAAGACATTTGAATTAGTTTAATTTTTTTCGGAATGGTATTCCAAAACAGAGACGTATATAGATATATTGTTACATAAAATTCAATTTCCAATTAGTTAAAATAGATTAGCTTAACAAAAAAAACCATTGTCATTGTAGAGCTCAAATTTAAAATGAGTAATAGTAATACAATTTACAGTAGGAAGCAAAATTACGAACAATATTTTTGGATTTTTTTTTTATATAAAAATCTAATTAGTTTAACTTTAACTTAAGAGTACGTATTAGGGCGTCCCTTAAAAATAGAATTGGCATTACACCGCCAGTTTTATTGCAAATGGAAGAAATCTATATTTTTTTGGAAACCGTTAACCAAAAATGGCCCATTTGGGAAAAAATGTATTTTTTATTAAATACTCAAAATTCAAAATTTTTAAAAATTTAATTTTTTATTTCATTTATTCATTAAATATACTCAAAATTATTCAGATATGGAAATCTGACATCATCGGTTATCATTAACCCACTTTCGCCCCGAATAAAAAAAAATAACCCACGTATTGATAAAAATGCAAAAACGTGTTTTTCAAAATAAATTTTAAAGATTTTTAAAATGCCTAATTTGAAGACGTCGCACAGTGGCGCCTTTTGACCTTTTTCGTTGCAAAAATCATAACTTTTAAAGTAATAAAGATATTTTAAAAATTTAAAAAGCATTTGAAAGAAGACTCCCCTAGCTTCAAAATACATGACCCGCAAGGTGATAGGCCATCCGCGGCACTGTGCACAGTGTTGTCTTTTGACGTTTTTCGTTGTAATCATTATAACTTCTAAAGTAATAAAGATATTATTAAAATTTATAAAGTATTTGAAAGATAATCCCTTTAGCTTAAGAATAATTAACCGGCATGGCCGGCACAGTGCATCGTTTTGACTTTTTTCGTTGCAAAAATCATAACTGTTGAAATTATCAGGACATATTTAATGTTTAAAACGCACTTGAATTTTAACTCGTTTAGCTTCAAGAAAACCGCACCCGCATTGTAAAAGGCCCACTGCGGCACCGTTGTACGGCTGGAGGATTTCCATTTTGCTTTAAGAAACATATAAGTGCTGTGAAGTTTGGATTTAATACCATCGCTTTCTTCATATTCTGATAAAACTTTTAATTCTTTTATAACAGCCAAATTAAATGCACTTTCATCTTCCGAGCTTCTAAATAACTCAAACAATTTTAAATTTTGTAAAGACATTGTGCTTATTTATGGATAAATAATTTAGAATTTATATATTAATAATGTTAAACTTTTCACAATATTTTATTGTTTTTGCTTTGTTCTCTTTATTAAATGTATTTTATTTTAATTTATTTCCTTTTACATGAATTTTTTTATTTGATTTTAATTTTATCACTAGTTTTTTGTTTAAAATTTTTTAATGTTTTTTTCCACACACTTTTTTCACTTTGATTGTCACTGGCTAGATATTAAGACTAGATAACATTATTAGCACAGAATATTTGGAAATAAAGCTTTAAAAAAATGTGTGTGCTTGCCGATGCCTACTACAATGTTTTTTATTTTTGTTTTTTTTTTTGCAATGTTCAGTTAAGTGCAAGATGAAATACTCATTGCTTTAATTTCATTTCTTTATAATTAGCTGTAGGTTCAATTTTAACAGCTCATTCACTATGGTTCAAAAAGTTAATACTTTTTAAATTAAAAATTTACTAAAAATAAATTTAGATAATTTTTTTTTTTGTACAAAAACCTAAATAAATTTCGATAATTTTTTTTTGTACAAAAACCTTTGTCCGTTTAAAAAATTCATAAAAATCCCAACATGACACATATACTTGTACTTAAGTATTTTTTTAGCAATTCATGTGTTTTACATTTTTTTTATTTAAAATCCCAAATGTAAACTTCTAAAATATCTTAATTCGTTCAGAAGATAGAGCTCATCAAAGTGGTAACTTTTCCGAAATTTTTTTCCGCTAGGGGGCGTTGTAAGCGAATGAAAAAGCATAAAAAACTAAATAATAAATTAAAGACCAATACATCTACTAAGTTTGGTATACAATTAGAGTGGATCTTAGTGCTGCCCAAATTTTCATGTACACGGGCAAGTACGGGCACCCAATTTCAAGAAAATAAGTTAGAGTATTAAATACTTAACAACCTCTGTTTAATAGTTCCCGTCACAAACCGTCACTTTTTTTTGTTCTATTCTATTAAGTGTGAAAAAAGACCCAAATATCATGTGTTTGGGTCTTTTTGCGCCTGAAAAAAAAGTATTGGACCGAATAACCCTTTTTTTACATCGTCTCATTGGAATTAACATACCTTTCATCCGACACCAAAAAATTAATGATCGGTTGCATAGTTTGCCTGAAATTCAATTGAAAAGATGATATTTTTTTTTTTTTTATTTAAACATTTTTTGTAAGTCCGAAAAATTGTCAACTTTGATTGACTCTAGAATTCATAATTTTTATCCGATTTCAAAAATGTTTTTGGATTTTTAATCAGTGAGAAGTTCTCTATCAGATGTAATTATTCATTTTATCAAATTCTTCTGTCAAATTTTTGATTTTTGCAACGCTTTTAGGGAAAAGGCGCCACAGTGCGTCGATAGCTTTTTGAATACTATAATAGTTATAATTAAAGAAAAACATCATAATTCGTGTTTGTGTGTGTGTACCGAGTCCTTTCTAGAACATTTTATGAAAATTGATTATTTTGTCAAAAATTTAAAAAAATTTAATTGTTTTCATCAAAGTTTAAATAATTTTAGGAAAAATATCACTTGACTAATATCCTAATAAACATATTTAAACAAAAATATAAAGTTTTATGGCATTAGCAAAATGTTTATATTTATTTAAAAATTTGTACACCGTAGTGTACAAGGGTAGGGAATGGGTTAAAACTGATTAACAGTTGTCGAATTTTCAATCAAGATTTTCGAAAATTTTATTAAAAAAAAGGAATTATGAGATTATCATAGTTCAAAAGTTTTGTTTTAACTGATTTTTTTTTTCAATGTATTTTCGAATTTGAGTACAAACCCCGTAATAAGATCGATTGTAAACTTCTGAAAATATTTTTCGAATTTTGCTCTCTACTAATAAATACTAAATTGTTTTACAAAAACAAAAAAACTACAACAAAAATATATTCCCTTATAAATAAATTAATATGTGTGTATTTATCTATAAATCATTAAATAAATGCCTTTGTTTTCTTATAAAGAATTTCATTTAGTTTTTGTTTATTATTTGTTTCTATTATTTATTGAGCGCAAAAAACTTAATTGCGATTCAGGTCATCTACAACGCATATGATAGTGACTAGTAGTAGACTATTATGAATGATTGAGTTATTATCATTAGAAAAACTTACCATTGCTTTAAGATGATCTTGAAATTTTTTAAATAAATCTGAAATAAAAGAATAAAATACTTACATTACATGTTATAAGACAGATTAAAGACAAATTAGCAAATTATGTTAGATACAGAGAACCCAATGGATATTGTAAAAGATTATGAATTTTATTCCGAAAAAACTTTTGAGATTTTTTTGTGGATAAAATACTGTTATTATTCCTGTTCCAAAAAAAGTTTAATAGTGTTCAATTTTGAAATAACACGAAATTAGAATTTGGATTTTCCTAATTCACAAATTTTATTTTTCTATATTCAGGTCACAGGGGTTTTTTTGGATTGATTTGATTTCGTAATTTCACTTTCGTAAACATTTTCTAAAAATGTAAATGTTTGAAGTTTAGGTTTCTGAAGATCATTTTATGTTGAAAACAAAAAGTTTACATAAGTATCGATAGTGCTATGGGATTTAAAGTGGGTCGTGCTAAAAAGGTTTGAATGTTCTCCAGTGATTTCCACATATACAGTGCCGGTCAAAAAAATAGCACCAATGACAAAGTCTTTATTCATGCAAGTGAACAAAAAAAATTATGCGTATTATTCTAAAGCAGAGATGCCCAGTGGTGGCTGATATCAGCAAATTAAACTCACACGTATACTTACGCTCTTTTGTTTGATCGTCAATCAACCAATAGGAAATCAGCATGTTGAGTGGGAGAGACAAACTACATTTGCAGAAAGAATATTTAAAAGATTATCAATTTATTTTACACATGGCGTTTTTAACAGACATTTGTAACATTTTGAATGAGTTGAATTTGAAGCTGCAGGGAAAAGATAATAATATTTCGGATATGTTTAAAATTCTTTCAGATTTTAAAACTCAGCTATTTTTAATTGCAGCTCAAATTGATTCTGAAGACTTTTCGGACTTTCCGAAAACTTCTGTTATTTACGACAAGGAGAAAATCTTGAAAAAGTTGAAACTTTTGGAAGTATTAGAAATCTTTTTAATAACTTTAATGACAGGTTTAAGGATTTTGAAAATATTCAGCATTTACTGGATATTTTTCAAAACCCTTTTAAATGCGATATATTAAAGTACGAATTTCTAATCCAAACAGAACTTATTATACTTCGCAGTGGTACAATATATCCTGAAATAAAGAAGATTTTATTGAAGTGTTTATCTTTATTTCCCTCAACGTATCATTGCGAACAAATATTTTCAGATTTGAATTATATTTGCTCAAAAAAACGCAATAAGCAGAATTCTTCTAGTTTGAGAAATATACTTTTATTACGTAACTGCAATAAGAGTATCAACATAGAAGATTTCATTACTTTTTAATTGAACAATGATTAATTGAGGGAACATTTATAAACACTTCGAAGAATCTTTTTATTTCGAAATATATCACACCCGCCACACATGTACTTTCGTCGCCATCTCGTTGACGACTAAATAAAATGAATAGCAAATTGTTTTCTTCCAGTGTTATTTCGTCACTCTCACCAATACTACTACCTTGGGCATCTCTGTTCTAAAGTAAATATGCGATACTGTTATACTATGTATATTCTCTCTGAGCATACTTGTTTTTTCCCAAAAATTGTTAACGGTCCTTTTCCAATGATCGATATTATAAAAAAAAACTCTGCCTCAATGCAGTCATTAAAATAGCACCGAATAACAAATAATTCTTTAAAACAAATTAATAGTCATTAAATAGTTGAAATAAAAGTATCAAAAACTCAAGGTAAGATATTTTTTATTAAAAATTATATAATTCCTTACATATTTTATAATTTATTTTCATAGAAATGTGACGTGGAAAGCATTGCACACCTGAAAAACGTGCTATTATAAAAAATTTGGTTTCTAATCATAAACCATATTCTGAAATAAGAAAATTGGTTGGATGCTCTAATAAAATGATTATAAATGCAATAAAATTTACTCAAAAATCTGAAAAACGTTCCGAACCACACGAACCAGTTTTGTCACCATTAATGGTTTAGCGTTTGGTCAGACAATGGAAGAAGACCCCATTTATGCCAGCTACAGAGCTTAAAAAGAACTTAATGTGACAGCAAGTGTCGAAACGATTCGTCGGAGATTGCGAGACATCAACTTTAAAGCCTGCAGTTCCCGAAAAGTGCCCCTGCTCTCACGTAAGCATGTTGCAAAGCGTTTGGAGTTTGCTAAAATTTATGTGGAATGGCCAGCTGAAAAGTGGAGAAATGTTCTTTGGACAGATGAATCCAAAATTGTTTTATTTAGAGGCAAAGGATCGCGTTCTTACGTCAGAAGACCCCCTAACGCTGAATTCAATCCAAAATTCACAACAAAAGCCATTAAACATGGTGGTTCTAGCATTATGGTATGGGGTGCTTTTCCTACTATGACGTAGCACCCATATATTGGATTAGAACAATCATGGATAAGACGGTATTCGTTAATATCCTCCGCTGATTTGGGTCTAATATCCGCCGCTGATTTGGGTCTTTCAACAAGACAACGACCCAAATCATACCAGCAAACTTCCAAAAATTGGTTGCAGGACACCAGATCTATTTTCAATCGAGAATTTATAGACAGATATAAAAAAGGGAGTGTCACAAATGCAACCAACCAGTAATGAAGCCCTTTGGATGACTATTCAGCAAATGCGGAACTCAATTTCGAAGGAGAGATGCCAAAATCTGGGGAATTCGTTGCAAAAACGTTGTGCAGAGGTTATTGCCAATAATGGACACGCTACAAAATATTAATTTTAATATGTGAAGACACCATAAAAATCCTATTTTCAAAATTTTTAATTTATTTTTATTTATTCTTAGTTTAAGTATTTAATTTAAATACGAAAAAAAAACTGTAGTGCTATTTTTTGACTGAGTGTTTTTTAAGTTGTTTTAAAAAAGTTGAAAGTTTATAGTAAAATAAAAAACCAAATCAATATTTTTTATTTAATATTGTTTTACAGTCTTATGACACGTTTTTAGTGAAATCAATTTAACCTTTTTAAAAATATGTAACGAAGAAATTTTTTTTTATCCTAATGCCAGTAAAGTTCATGTTAAAAATCCGACACATGGCCAGTACATGTACATACTACCATATCCAACACAGGGCCGTTTGTATTTTTCTACCTGGGCAATGTTGCCTTAATAAAATTTTGAAAAATTGTCTAAAAACACCACAATTTTAAAAATACATATTGCCAAAAATCCTGCAAATCCGATAGATCAAATTGTGTATTACACAGTTTGATAAAATAATATTAAAATTAAAAAAATATTAATACATATTAAAATTAAAAATAAAAAATTTAACCCGTTAAGTAAATACATAGCGTCTAAATTTGAAATTAAATTGCGAATTTCCCACCACTAGAGGGCAAAATAAATTGCAATAGGTGTACAAAAACTATAGAAAAATCTTATTGAGACACCATTGCATATCAACGTACAAGGAAAATCGTATTCTAGGGATCAAAATAAGAAACTTTGCCGAAGGAACCATACCTCTAAAACGAATTCTGATGTCCCGACTTTTGACCCGTAGGGTCAAATTTTAAAAAAGGCCACTTTGATATTTCAGAAAGTAGGAGGAATCTCTCCAAGATTATGGGAGCTACTTCTTCTCCGGGAGACGCGCTAGCAGATTAATGCATAAATCATCATTCTAGGTGACCGTTAGGGGTTAAAATTTAAGTTGAAAGAGGGAATTTTTAGCCGTGTTGTTATAGCAAAATGTACAAATCTCGGGATAGAGATATTTCAGAAAGTAGGAGGAGTCTTTCCAAGATTAGGGTCTCTATTTCTTCTCCGGAAGACGCTCTAGCAGATGAATGTATAAATTATATACGATTTGGTTGGATTCGATTGCGGCACTCTAAATGGGTCAAAGTGGGATTTTTGAAAATTTGACCCTACGGGTCAATAGTCGGGACATCAGAATTCATTTTAGAGTTATGGTTACTTCGGCAAAGTTTCTTATTTTGATCCCTAGAATACGATTTTCTTTGTATGTTGAGCGATTTGTAAATCGACCCGCCCTAATATACAGTGAACTATCAAGAGATGTAAGCGTTTCTGATTTTGTTCACGTTTGTGATTGTAATTTTTGTAACTATTTTACTACAGAATTGATCCACTTAGAAAAAAATCTATTCCAAGTACCTCAGAACCAATCATTGTTAATTATTTAACAAACAAAAATATAATATGAAAATATTTTGAATATTTTTCTCCTGAAAAATTCTTAAATTCAAACATGCATTTTTAGACAAAATTTTTAAATATTCAGACACTTGCCTATAGAAAAATATTAACATTTTAAGAAATTTTTCCTATTAGAAAACTTTTTGATTCTGGGAATTTTTTAAATAGACCAAATTCAGAATTTAAGGCAATTTTTGCATACCCAAATAGTTGATTTTAATACGTTTTTGATATTTATTTAACAGTTCTTAACTATAAAAATAACTGCTAATTCTATTTAAATTTTATTCTATATGTTTTAAAACAATTTTGATATAACAAATTCCTAAATTCGGAGATACAGGAAAAGAGTTAAAGAGTTTTTCTGTTCAAGTAAGAAAAGGTGTTTGCTATAAGAACGTGGTGAAATTACTATTCGGGGATTCCCCAAATTACTAAAATAGTGCAGAAAAAGAAACATTTCTTATAAAAAATGTATTCACGTTTTAGAGCTATTGAACTTTGTTCACGTTTTGAAATAGTCAATGTAACAAAAAAGTGTTCATGTTACTGGAAGTTCGTGTTTCTGCGAGTCCACTATATTTTACAAAAATTTGTAAATATTTTACTAGAATTTTGTCAAACTAACTTGAAACTTATGTAGTTGCATAATTACTAAGCAATTCAATAGTATTCCGCCAGTTTTTATCTGCGTGCACCAAATTTCGTTAAAAAATTCCCACAGAATCGATGTTTGGTATAAAATATGTTCGTAACGTGCGTAAACGTTTGAACATTTTACAAAATAATATGTTTATTGGGATTTATAAAAAAATAAATTGTAATCCTCTGAATTTTTTTTGTAATATTCACATACAAAATGTTTTGTATTTATTTCAAAGATTAACTACATCTAAAGAATATATATTGTAGATTCCAAAAATTTGTATAAAAATTATATTTAAAATTTTTAAACAAATTTCCAACCCCCAAAATATTTAAGTAGTGAAAATGAAGATAAAAACTACCTGTATTCACAGCTTACTAGTATTACAACAAATGTACTATCGCCAAATGGAACAACCATTTCTACAATGGCACATTGATAACAGTCCATGCTTGCTTGAATTTAAGTTTGCGGGCATGATTCTTCTTGCGGATACGTTTGGCCGTCTTTTTAGGTTTATACCATGCAGGATATGAACCGTGCTGATCTTTAAGGGTTTTGGAATTGTATGTGTGTGTTTTACCAGTTTTCTCATTAACAATGGTAATATTTTCACCCTGATCACGTTCTTCTTCGACTTCTAAGGCCAGTTCCTGTTCTTCTTTTGTTTTCTTATCCTGAAGACAGAAATTACAACAAGAATTTAATAAACAACTTTAAAATAAGAATTTAATAAACAACTTTAAATAAGTTTTTAAATAAAACTAACATGTTTTATTTCCTTTGCTGTTTTGATTGTGGCCACCTCCGCAATTTCATTCATTGTCTCTTCAGTATCCATTATACCAAGCATTTTTTTAAGTCTTTCCTTTTCTCTTACATCGTAACGTGCTTTCTTGGCTTTACTATTTTCTTCACGACGCTTACGTGAACGATTTGTGCGACCCATTATAAAAATTTATTGCTTTTTTTTAATAAATGTTAACAAAAAATATGACAAGTTTTTCCACTTTTTAAACACGTGCTGTTTTTCTGGTTAAAATAAAAACAAGCCAGATGTAAATTCTGTCAAACAATGACATTTAGTTTTAGTATTGCCATATTTTTTTGTAAGGTGTTTTTTAATGCTACCATACTAAGAAGTTTTATAACGTATTTTCCAAAGCTATTTACATTGCACTATGGTTAAGCATACATTGTATTTAGCCACAATTGTGCAAAATGATATGTATGTGCGTTTGCTTACTGCAATATACCACTTTTACTGCAACTTTACAATTTCAAAACAAAAGTAGACTTTCCAATTGTAGTAAAAGTTTCAATCAAAAACAAAATTATGTCTCAAATGCAAAATCAGATCTCATTTGATATAGATCGATATTCATTCTTATCCCAGTTTATCTCAAAATCGGGTTAACCAGCAATATCCTATTACATCCCTCAATTATATTACTGGATAAAGTTAGATCAAATTTGATCTAAAAATGGGGAATCCAAAAATATATAATTCAAGCTTCTTTTAGATCCCAAAATATGCAAAGGGATTAGTTTAGATCTAACTAGATCCAAAAAGATAAGTACATTTTGGTGGATCGAATAAAATATTTTGAGATTAAATAGGATTTACTTAAGGGGGGACATTCGCGGCAGAGAATTTTTTTATTATTGTAGAGAATTGAACAAATTACAAGAAACAAAATCAAAAAAATATATTTTTCACTTCAACATAGTTTTATAGAGCTCCAAACTGGCGGCAGAGAAAAAAAGGGGCCTCGTGGTTGCAGCGCTGGGAGTCGCAAAAATTGTCCGATCTGAAAAAAAATGACTTTTTTAAATCTTAACAAAATTAGTTATCGTATGACACGAGGTTTTTTTTTTAATTTCTATTCAATTTTTGGTGATGTTCCAAATTTAAAAGTGTGTTTTTTCGCAAAAAATATTGACTTTAAAAATTCATAAAAAATCGAAAAAAAATTTAAAAAAAAGCTCGTGTCATACGATAGCGAATCAAGTGTAAAAAAATAAAAAATAAAAAAATGTCATCAAAAAATGAACCCGCTAGTGCCGCAACCAGTACGAAAAACATGGTTTCGAGATAAACGCGTTCAAAGTTTTTGAACGAAGAAAAAAAGGTTACCTTCAATCGGCCATGCCTGCTTCGTACTGTATGCCTTCGTTATCTTGTCTTGTGCTGTTTCTTACAGTTTTTTGCAATTCGGTGTTCTTTTAAAGCTCCATCTGCCAAAAGTCCACCAAAAGTCAGGTAGAAGTAAAACAAGTATATACCAGCTGCCGTACGTAGGTAGCGCGAAAACTAAAAATGCGCTCTCACTAATCCGGCTGCAACTTTTGAACCCGTATGAATTTTTCCATGAAATTTTTTTTCTTAGAATCTTAAGAATATTTACTAAAATACAAAATTATAAAAAAGTCAATTTCAAAAAAAACGGCCAATGTCATGCCCCCTTAAATCCCATAATATATATATTTTTTGAAATATTTAAAAAAATAATTTAAAGAAAAATAATTTAAATCTGCCGCATATATAATTATGTATGGAGTAATAAATAACAATATATAATAATATAGAAAATAATAATGATATACGACCATATATAACCATATCTCAAACTAAATGTTCAATCTTGTGTCATATAGAGAATCTTGCATAATTATATGTTACGTCATTTAATGTCATATATAATTAATTATTAAGTTGTATTATAGACATTATAATAAGCACATCTTAGATAACACATAAAAATTATTTTTATAAGACAGTACCCGGGTAAAAATAGTAGTGTCCGACCGAACAGTTCGGCCAGAAAATGCATTTGGTCTGCATTCGGTATTTTAAAGCATTATGGACAAATTTGGCGGATGGAAAAATGTTTATTGGACTGATTAGATGCTATTTTGAGTGTCAAATTTGAAGAAAAGTCTGTAGTTAAGCACTGTTCTGCCTCAGAAAGTTCGGCCAAATTGAAAATATTTCGGCGGCCGAGCTTTTATCTTTATAGCTAAACTTCGGCTTAACAAACATGTTTCCAATTCCAAAATTTGTCATCATTGCCTCTAGATATCAAAAAACCCACAAAATATAGTTTTTTGGCCGAACTGTTCGGTCGGACACTAAAAAATAGTTATATCTAGTCACATATAGTATGACTGAGTCATATCTGACTTTAAATAAAGTCACATTGCGGCTTATATCATTATATACAAATAAATCTAATAATTTTTATTGGGAGAAATTTTTATATGGCTCTTGATATAATTATATGTGTCCAAATCTCACTTCATATGTAACTACATAAGCCATATAATAATAATCCAAATATATGTAATGATCGATATGATAATATATGGTCCCAAGTATATGTGACGCCATTTTATATAGCATTATATATAATCCCATATATATTTTGGTAAAGATCAATATCAAATTAAGTTGTCTGCAAGTTAAAACTTTAATAGCTTCACATATAACTATATTAGTTTGATAATAAAATCATTTTCAAGTAATTTCTTTTATATAATTTCCGATATTGTAAAAAAATGGTACATTTTATAGGACAAAACCTCTGAATTATATATTTTTGAAATAAAGGGTCCGCCAAATAACTTTTTTTTTTGAACTCCTGAACCAATTGGACTTTGTATGGCGTCATACCAAGGTCTTTATGCAAAATTCGTCTCAATGATGTCTCCGAAATGTTCAATTGTTGAGAACGACGGTGAATTGATGTTGATGGCGCTTCACGCACACTTTCTGCCACAGCAGCAATATTCTCGGGTGTACGCACTGTTTTTGGCTTTTCACGCTTTGGTTTATCGATGAGGATGCCAGTTTCTTTCACTTTTTTCACAAGATAACGAACATACGGACCATATTCGTTCAGCGGAAGGATAAAACTAATTATCTGTCAAATCAGACATGAGCTAAGTGTTACCATTCACGAAATAGGCACTAGTTGAAAAAAAACGTGTGATGGCGGACCCTTTCCTAAATTTTTTTTTCTTAAGTTTTAAACATTTCGTTATGTTTTATTTTTGATTTCTCAAAATTTAAACTTTCAACTTAAATACTTTTAAGCATAACTTCATGTCTCAAAAATTATATATGCAATCGTCTAAAATTATATAAAATCAGATCTACTTATATAAAATTAGATATAATTTAATGTCCCGAATTTGAACAAATCTCGGATAAAATTTTATCAAATTATATCTAATTTGACATAATTAGATACGAGTAGATGACACATTTTTCGGATCAATTTGTATGTGTTTATATATGGGAACTTATTAAATAAGATATAATTATATTTGACTCCATATTAAAATTTTTACCCTTGTGGGTATATATTAATATATTTCAAATTATATAGCTTATATGTCACCGTATAACATTAAATATTATGCTATATTTGAAGATGTATTATTATATATGACAATATATCTACCATATCTCATTATATATAGCATATATGTTTGATATCTAATTTTATAAAGGTCAATATAAAAAATATATCGCTTTATGTGTTTACATATAAGAAACATACAATAATATATGGCTATGCATGACATCATATATAATCATCGAAATAAAAAACATAAGACCATATATAATTTTTTTAATCGTAATAAGATTTTCGAGTAACCGAACACACTAAATATTGTTTGTATCTTTGAACTATTTTATTTTAAAATAAAGAAAATTTATAAATAATTGGGTATAAAAAAAATTATGACCCCCTCTTGAATTAAAATGCCAATTTCTTCTTACTGTTTTGGTAGTTGTTTATTAAAATACTAAAATAACTGCTTGAATCAACTTTTGCAAAAATACAACTTTCTTTAGTTGGCTTTTTTTTAATAACTGTCATAATATTTGTTTTCTTTTATTTCATGAAAAACCACTTAGTTTCAGTTAACAACAGATACTACTGATTACTGCCCAAACAACTGTCATATAGCAACTGTAGAATTGTTTTAATTTTGTTGTTTTTAATACACTCAGTGTATTATTACAGTAACTACATATGGGCCACTCGCGTATTAAACAGTAGTAATTGTTTTAACTGTTATTGTAGTAATTTTTCTATGCAAAAATCGAAAACGACTATTTTAGACAGTCATTTTAAAAAATAACTAATAAAAATTTGAGTAGTTATTTTAGTATTTTAATAAACTACTACCAAAACAGTAATTTTTGCAGTAAACAGATATTTTTTTTTAGTTCTTTTAAAATAGATGATTATGTTTTAAAAATTATCGTTTAGTAAATATTTGTTATTATTGATATGTTCATAGTTGCAAATAATAATTAGAATATTTCATTGTATCTCCAATGCATAAAAAAGTCATAACTCTAATACCGTTTGGAAACTTGACCTTTCATTTTAAGTAGTATATAGAAAATACAAATTTTTAGATCTATGCTATATATTTTTAAAAAATCGAAAAAATAACTGTAAAAAAATAGCAGTTTTTTTTAGTGTTTAATGATCATTGTTTTTTTGTTTTTATCATTTATGCATTAATTTAAAATTAATTGCCTTCAACGTTCCGTTAGTCGTTTTTACTATTATTGTAGTTATTTTGTTAATACTTAAAAATTCCTACATGGTTAGTAATTTTGATGACAAGTACAGTCATCGTCTTTTTGACTACATTTGTAGTTATTTCAACTGTAATTTTTAGTCATTTCAACCTTCTTAATTTCCTGAGTGCAAGAAAATAAATTATTTTTTCCTGTGAATTTTTGCCTATACGTGTGTACTAGGGTGGTCCTTATTTATCAACTTGCGATTTTTGTTTGGATACAAAAATTCACCATGCAAAAAATTAGAGTGCTAGTATAACGGGAATGTGTCCCGCATCGCCCTTGAATATCAGGCCTCCTTGGAAAAATTAACCAAATATAAAAAAAAAAAAAATTTTTTTTGTCTAAATTTAAAAATGTAATATAATTTTTGTGTTGGGTTCAATAATAACTACTCAGATATTACCTTCCCAGAAAATCGCTAACTTATTCTAACTTGGAATAAAAAAAATGCACATATATTTGGGGTGTACCTAAAAGTTACTTTTTTACATTTTTGAAAATTTTATTCAACAAAAACCAAAAAACTAGTTCTTCCTGTCAAATGTTTTATTAAACACATCCCAAATATTAAATAACATAAGAATTATGGATCATTTTATTTCTAGCGGATCATTTTGATTCTAGCGGATTTAGATCATTTTGATTCTAGCGGATTTCAATGTTTTTTTTTAAATTTGTATAGACTTTTTTTTTTAAAAGATTTTTGTAATATTTCATCAATGTTATTGTGTATGCTATTTTATATAGTTGTAATAACTTTATTATAAAGTATAATTTTTCGTGTTCATAGTTCCCCTGTGTTTTCATGGGGTCACAATTGACCCTCGTATTTCAAAGAGTCAAAAATCACAAAGATGACAAAATAAATTTTTGTTTATGTTTCTAATTGTAATTTATTTACATTTTAAAATTAATTAAAATTAATTATTTAGTATAAATTCAGATATTTGTATTCATATTAAAATTGATTTTTTTGTACATACTCAGGAGTATTTTCGAAAAACGTATTTTTAATTTAATAGTGTAAATTTTTTTTCCCTCAAAATTTTTATTACGGAAAAGTTTTAAATTCTAATTTTTACTAAATTGACCTACTCGAAGACTAAACGGTTAATAAAAATTGTTTAGAATAACTATAAATTGAATTATTCCTTTTTTATTTTATTTATTCATTTTATTTTTCCATAAAGCTGCATTTTTCTTACGTGGGTCATATTTGAACCCAGGTTAAAATGGGTTAACTATCAACAGAAAAAATAGTATTTTATAATAAAGTTATTACAATTATATAAAAGAACATATACAATAATATTGATGAAATATTATTAAAACCTTGTTTTAAAGTGTATAAAAATAAAATGTATAAAAATAAAAAAAAACCTTGAAATCCGCTAGAATCAAAATGCTCTAACAAAAATTTTTGCCATCGGATATCCGTAATACTTGGCTTATTTAATACTTGAGATGTATTTAATAAAATACTTGACAGTAAACACTAGGTTTTTGATTTTTGTTGAATAAAATTTTCAAAAATGCAAAAAAGTCACTTTGAGATACCCCCAAAATATTTATTAATTTTTTTGACACAAAGTTAGGGTAAGTTAGCGATTTTCTATCTGAGTAGTTATGATTAAACCTAACACAAAAACTATTTTATATTTTTTAATTTTGAAGAAAAAAAAAATTATTTTTTTTTAAATTATGACCATTTTTCCAAGGGGTCCGATTTTCAAGGGCGATGCGGGACATCTTCCTGTTATGCTAGAAATCTAATTTTTTGCGTGGCGTATTTTGACACCCTAACAAATATTTTAAAGCTGGGAACAGTCAAAATCTCATTTTTATTTTTCGCCCATACAACGAAAGATCACCCTAGTGTGTACATTAAAAATATAAAATGACTCAACTTCGAAAAAATTAGACTTCAGCCATTTACAAGATGAATTCTTAAAGCTTAAACATAATTGGCTTAAGTGACTTAAGTCAGGTGTTAGTATGAAACGAAAATTTGGAAATACAATTATATAAATTAAAAAATAACTTTAATTTCCGTTTCATACCAATAGCTGATTTAAGTCACTTAATCTAATTATGTTTCAGCCTTTATTTACATTAAATTATCAAACATTAAACCAAACTCACTATATCCCTTAAAATGTGTAGTGCAAAACGAATCCTCCTCAAAACACAAAATGCAATAATGAACTCAACAGCAGAAATGAACTCATGCAGTATGATTTTTGTATACAAACAAAAGACAGCTGAGAGATACAATGTATACAAGGATTATATAAAAGAAAAAGAAGGAAAATTAACAAATCCATACCCCTCTTAAAACTTATACATGAGAAAACAAGTTCTAGCTAATAACAACTGAAAATAATATGCAAACAGTGATGGGACTGATGATTTTTTACCGAATCCGTGGGTTTCCATACTACTCAGTATCGCTCAATGTGCTCTCTTTTTACTTGTTTGTAAACTCGCACCTAGCAAATGAAAACATGTTGCAGAAATTTAAAAGTTTAAATTTATTATGTTTTTAAATAATAATTTAACAAAATTTTTAATTACTTCAAATATTAATTATAAAATCAGAAAAATATAATTAAAATATATTAATTTTTAATAGAAAATAACAATATATATAAGCAAAATAAAAGTGAGTGTTTTAATCAACATTTTTTTTATCAACATTTTGCAAAGATTTTTTGGTGTAAAAAAATGTTTTCTTTTGCTTGTCCGAGTTCGGTATTTTGTTGCTGAGAGGCGTGGAAAGTGTAGTCTCTCTATTTATATATACTCTTTGCCCGAACACGTTGTTAAACATCTTCTGTTCACATATTTGGAATCAGAGTATAAAAATTCAAAATGACGGATCCAATATGGCGGCCATAATTTTTAAAATTTGAATATATTTAATATTAATAAATCGTTTTTAAAGGATTTGGGGTCGCTGGTGCCGAATCTGAAACCGAAAATTTAAAATGGCGGATTCGATATGGAGATTTAATTACTTTCAACAATTTCTTTGAGTTGTGTGATTTGATTGAAATACACAGAAAGAATTTCTTGTACGAGTTTTAATGAAATTTTTTCACTAAACTTCTTTCACAGTGTGAATGGAAAAGTTCTGAAACTTTAAGAAAAAGCTTTATATATTTTATGAAACTTTTTCATTAGTCGTATGAAATTTTTAATAGGTAACATGAAATGTTTTTCCAAATTCTATGAAAAACTGCATTAATTGAATGAAAAGTTTCAATGGACGAGTTCTAGCGACATTTCATAGATCTAATGCAAACATTCATTGATATCATGCAGAGAATTCTCTCAGTGTGGAGTATTTCACGGTTCGTTTTCACAAATCGCATATCAAAGATTTAGCTGATCCAAAATGTCGGTCATAAATTTATAATAAAGGGTGGTTAAATTGTAAGGGCCGATATTGAATGTGAACCACACCTAAACGCCAAGTTTTTTTCCGAATTTTATTTGACATTTCTCTATTTCAGACTTACTCAATTTGAACCATGGAGAGATACACAATCCAACAACGTGTTAAAGTTATCCAAACTTATTATGAAAATGGGCGTTCAAATCAAAATGCATATCGTGCACTTCGTGATTTTTTTGGTCAATTTGATCGTCCAAATGTGCGTACAATCGCAAAAATCGTGGAAAAATTCGAGCAAACCGGGTCTGTAGAAGATGTGAGAACACCAGTGCATGCTCGTACAGCTCGTACTACAGAAAATATTGCTGCTGTTCGCGATAGTGTGGCTGAAGAGCCGTCCACCTCAACTCGTCGTCGTGCCCAACAATTGCACCTCTCACGCTCGTCGTTGATGAACATTGTGCATAAAGACTTGCATTTACACGCTTACAAGGTGCAATTGGCTCAAGAACTAAAGCCTCTTGACCATTCCAAACGTCGTGAATGGGCAGAATGGTGGCAAGAAATGGCAACAGTGGATGATCAATTTTCGAAGAAAATCATCTTCAGTGATGAGGCACATTTTCACCTCAGTGGATTCGTCAATAAACAGAATTGCCGCATTTGGGCGAATGAGAATCCAAGAGTGATTGTCGAAAAACCAATGCACCCACAAAGAGTGACTGTTTGGTGCGGTTTATGGGCTGGCGGCATCATCGGGCCGTATTTTTTCCAAATTGAGGCCGGTCAGGCAGTTACTGTGAATGGTGTTCGCTATCGTGAGATGATAACGAACTTTTTATGGCTCGAATTGGAAGATATGGATGTGGACGATATGTGGTTTCAGCAGGACGGTGCCACTTGCCACACAGCTAACGAAACAATGGCTCTTTTGCGCAACAAATTCAATGGCCGTGTTATCTCACGTAATGGCGATGTCAATTGGCAGCCAAGATCATGTGATTTGACACCGTTGGACTTTTTTCTTTGGGGTTATTTGAAAGAAAAGGTGTACGTCGATAAGCCAGCAACAATTCAAGAGCTAAAGGATGAGATAATTCGGCACATTAACGGCATAGAACCTCCATTATGCCTCAGCGTCATCGAAAATTTGGACCATCGGATGGAGGTGTGCCGCCGTGGTCTCGGCGCCCATTTGGCCGATATTTTGTTCCATACATAATTGAGTAATACCAATATATCATAATAAAATAAAATTACAATAATTTCCTAAATAGTTTGTGTTTTATTCAAAATCAACATCGGCCCTTGAAATTTAACCACCCTTTATTAATATTTTGAACTTTATTTGTTTTTTTATAAAGGATAAAGAGTGGCTAATTAGGAATAAGTTATCAAAATTTTAAAATTCCAAATGATGGATAAAATAAGGCGAAAATTCGTATCGTCTAATTCAATAAAAATTGTTACTATAGAGATTATTATGGTTGCAAATCACAAATCTTAAACCAAATGTGGGATTAAAAAATAAACCTTTCTCGAGCTCTTAAAATGTGTGTATCGATTAAAATTTAATACTATGTGTCCACTTACGTGTTTTGAGCAAAACATGTGTTTTGGTGAAAAAAATATATGGGAAAACATGTTTTATTTCAAAACTCGTCCAAAACACCTTCAGTGGAAACATAGTATCATTTTTATCTAATATATTTTAAAGTTTTTTTTTTTTTATAATTTTATTTTTTATATTGTTTATGTTCTATATTATTAATATTATTATATTGTAATATTTATCTTTTATATAATTTGAATTCAACGAACCGATTATGTCATTATAAGATCACATGCTGTAATTTAAAAGTTTTTAATCTTAGATATCAAAATACACAGTGCAACAGAAAAATTCCAAATAAAAAAACACTTATCCCAGCCGAAAGTACTCGATGAGAGGAGAAAAGTAATTTCTGGATTTTGCTAGATTGGTTGCCGTTCGTTTTTTATGAGCCTCTATAGTTTTTTTTCGCCAAATTCGATTTTGAGCACTTTTTTGCAATTTTCTTCTATTTTTCGCATGGCCATAGCTCGAAAAATGCTGTGAATTTTTTTTTTGTAGTCTTCAGCAAAGTTTTAGCTCTTGACTCGGCCAACAAAAATGATGAATATATTAAGTCGGAAAAATTTCATCTTCATGCTCAAAACCCCAAAATTGTCGAAAAAATTACCACTTTTTTCACCGATTTTTTCCGTTTTTCGACTACAGCTCTTGAAGTATTGAAAATTTTACCAAACAATCAAGGGAAGAAATGTAGCCTATAAAATTATGAACAACTTTCCAGTACATACTAACTTCATACGACCACTCCTTGATACGGATTTTGCCATACAAATGTGATTAATTTTCTTTTTTTTTTTGATTTTATTGTTTTTATTGAGCAAAAGTTTAAAAAAGGCACATGTATTTTTTTTTTGCAATTTAGTATTGAATTTTCTGATTAAAGTGAAAAACATGAAAATATGTGAAAGAGTATGAAAAAAAGTATAAAAAAAGGCATCAAACGGGTATTAATTTGTATTTTTTTTTGTTAATCAGTATCGTCGATGTCCATTTGGGCTGTCTGGCGCGAAGTTGATGATTTGACAGTTGACGTTCCAGAAGTGGAAGGCCGAGATTTCTTTGCATCTGGTTCGCTTGATTCGTTTGATTCGTCGTCTGATTCTGAGCTTGGAGTGAATAACGGTACATCTTCTTCTGTATGTCCTTCTTTATCATCCTCCGTCAACTCGTGCTCGAATCGTGATATCTTTTGAGACCACCAGCATACTTCAGCAAATCTTTGCGTCGATTTTCTTACCTTTGAAACGTCTTTTTTTCGACATTTTTGGGGTTTTGAGCATGAAGATGAAATTTTTCCGACTTAATATATTCAGCATTTTTGTTGGTCGATTCAAGAGCTACAACTGAAGACTGCAAAAAAAAATTCACAGCATTTTTCGAGCTATGGCCATGCGAAAAATAGAAGAAAATTGCATAAAAGTGCTCAAAATCGAATTTGGCGAAAAAACTATAGAGGCTCATAAAAAACGAACGGCAACCAATCTAGCAAAATCCAGAAATTACTTTTCTCCTCTCATCGAGTACTTTCGGCTGGGATAAGTGTTTTTTTGTTTGGAGTCAAAAAGTTGAATATTGCGTCACTGTGATATTATATATCATTCTTTTAAATATAATATACAAGACAGAAAAGAGTGGGGTTATTTTAAATCGAATATATAAAGTTTAAAGTCGCCTTATTAAAAGCGCCATTTTAAATTAAAAATTCTTCATTTAAAAGCGATAATCAGCCAAAATATAATAGTTTTTTATTCTAATAAAAGTTTTACAGTAGAATCTACTGAATGTGCCAGTTAACATAACTGTAATTTCAGCTAAAAAGGCGACAAAGGAAATTATCTTTAGAATAACTTGAAATGTAGTTGTTTTGAACTATTTAAAAACAACTAACAAATGCAGTAAAAACAACTAACAATGTCATAATAACTGCTGACAATTTTTTAATACAACAATTTTGAAAAACTGTAAAAATTGGGAAAACCTACTACGAAAATAACTGGTAAAGTTATTTTCGATATTTTAAAAATATTTTTTATTAAAAAAAATCTTTTTTTCTTTCAATTACAATAAAAAATCTTGTATTTCCGACATCCTACCTAAAATGCAAAGTCAAAATTCTAAACTGTACTGCAATTATAATGTTTTTATGAATAAGGAGATACAATGAAATTTTCTATGTATTTATTATTTGCAAACTACTAACATATCAATAATAACACATAAACTAAACGAGAATTTTTAAAAACTCTATATAACCTTCTATTTTTAAACAACTAACAAAAATTAACTGTTTACTGCAAAATACTAAAGTAACTGCATCAAACAACTGTTAAAAAATACTGTAGTTTTTTAAAATAATTGTCAAAATAGTTGTTTGTAATTTCTGTCTCGAAAAACAACTGTGATTACAGTTAAAAACAACTACTACTGATTACTACACAAACAACTGTCATGTAGTAACTGTAAACCTTTTTTGAGTGCTCTAAAGATTATATAAATAGTTGAGAGCCGCCACATATTAAATTGTTCACTACAGAGAAATGATCAGTCCAAATATTATGGGCTTGATACTAATAAAGATAAATTAAAAGACTACTTACAGTAAGGTGAACATTAAAAAAAAAAAACGGTACAAAATTTTAAAAATCATGAATTTTGTGATGAATTCTACACTCAGGAAATAAAGAAGGTAGAAGTAACTAAAAAATACAGTTAAAATGACCACAGCTGTAGTTAAAAAGGCAATGACTGTCTTTGTCATAAAAATGACTAAAAATGTAGTAATTGTTAACTACTTAAAACCAACTACCAATGTAGTAAAAACAGCCGTTAAAAACAATCGAATAAATTACTAACTGAAATCAACTACATATGCAGTTAAACTAACTAACAATACTATTGAATTAACTAATAAGTTGTTTGTTAATATTTTATTAAAATTCACTATACAAATATTAAAATCCAGAAAAAAATTAAATCAACATCGGTGGGTTGTACGTTTTATTAAATGCTGAAAAATAAATTAACATCACTGCAAATGCAGTAAAAACAACACTACATACCAGCTTAAAAAAAAATATTAATAAGAAAACAAATTTTTGTAAATATTGTTAGCTTGATTTTATTTTCACAATCTACACCGTTGGGAAACTACTTTTTACAAAAAATATTACTTTAATTATTAACGTTTTATTATATTTTTTCAAATCATTCTTGTCACATGTCTGTCTGCGTGATGTAATATTGCTTCTTTGATTTATTTTCATCAGAATACATAAAAATACAATTATTAAAGAGCTGAAATAAAAGAAATACAGTAATAAAAAGTAATTCGTATTAAGCTTAAGATTATTTATTTATTAATAATAATTATTTATTTCCAATATTTCATCTCCACATTGGGTAACTTCTCCAGGGAACAATTATTACAATTTGATTGAAGAATTTGTTTTAAAAATTAATAGTTTTTCAATTAAAAAAAAAATTTCGTTATATGTATCTAAGTTTTTAATTATAAAAACAAGTTTTTCAATCAAATTATAATAAGGGTTCCCTGAAGAAGTCACCCAATGTGGAGACGAAATATTGGAAATAAATAATTATAATTAATAAATAAATGATCTTAAGCTCGTTTAAAATAAGAAGAATTAAATAAAAGAAGATCAAAGAAAACCTAACATTTTTAATATAACATCATATTAAAGTAAATTAATTTAATTAATTTAATTTTCTATAACAAAACTAAAAATTATACGAATGTTATTTATTTAATAAAATTTACAAAAGCGAAGTTTTCACCTAAGACGCGTCTTCTTCCGTTTTCTCTTCTTGACTAACAATAAGAAACAGATATTCCATCTCCCATTCCTTTACTAGAAAATCGTTGCATGCACATTTTTGTTTTTATCAAAAAATTGTGATTTGTTAAAAAGCCGAAGCAACTACCCAAAATAACTGTTACAGTATTTTTGGTTAGTTATTTTTTAAAATGACTGTCGGAATGAGTAATTTTACATTTAATCATAGACAACTGCAGTTACAGTTAAAAATTACTATTACCGTTTATCTCCCGAATGGCATACATGTAGTTACTGTAAGAATATTCTGAGTGTAAAAACTTACATATTCCAGACTTCTTTTACCTTTCAGTGTATATAGAGTAATAGGTCAAACCTACATCCTTTTTTAGAATTCATAGGCTTACAGTAGACGGACTACAAATGAACAAAAACCTGAAGAATAAAAAAAGACTTTTGAAATAGATAAACATTCGTTTGTTGGCAGTTGTAAAGTTATCAACAAAACTTACGATTACAGTACAAAGCTATTGCTCTACGGTACCCACCAAAACTTTGGTAATGGGTGCGATAAGGTAATGCATCACCTTGTAATGTATACTCTTTACCTTTATCATTGTTTTCCAACAATAAGTAATGAGTTACCGATAATTTTTACCCATTATCGGTAACTCATTACTTCTTGCATTACTTTGTAATGTATACTCCTTACCTACATTATTTTAAACATCACAAACGAAAACTCGAGGTACAACAATTCATTTACATTTCAAGCATCTTATTATTATATGTGACGATAGCTCAGTGGGTAGTGTTATCACCTAACAACTAGAGATCCCAGGTTCAAATCCCGGCGTGAACACATTATTTATTTAATTAACAGAAATTATTTGTAATATTTTTTTTTTATAAATTAGTTTTTATGAAAATCTATTTATAGACACATTACTTTTCCGAACCCCGTAACAATAAGAGTAACCAGTTACTTTACCCCCTACTATGTAAGGTAGGGGGTAAGGCTCATCGCCTGTAAAATTCATCATTGAAATTTTACCCATTATTTGGTAATGTGTGTTTTTACTGGTTAAAGTTAAAAAAATTTGATAAAACTAAAAAAAACGAAAGAAAAAAAAAAAATAATAAGCTTAACAAAATCTTTATTAACACTAGAAGGACCGAATTTTTTTTTATACCTACCAGCCAAAATTAATTTTTTAAAATTCATTTATAGTGATTTAAATACCAAAACAGGTAGAAATTACCAACCGTACCAAAAAAAAAAAATAGTACTGGCAAACCTCTGTTATTTTTGTAAAACGTACCGTGTTACAACTAATATTGTACCAGGGCGGATCAATAAGTCCGTGACTTTTTCAATGAAACACAGTTTTTTTTTGCAAAAAAAAAAAATTATTTTTCAACATAATCTCCTTTTAGCTTAATACATTTAGTCCAACGTTTCTCCAATTTTTGTATCCCTTCCAAAAAATAGGATTTTTAGAGGTCCATAAAAGCGGCATTTTTTTGATCAATAATTTCATCGTTGGAGCTAAATCCTTTCCATCGAGCCATTTCTTTAGGTTTGGAAATAGGAAATAGTCACTGCGGGCTAAATCCGGAGAATATGGCGGATGAGGTACCAATTCGTGTGCACCCGTGCATTATCTTGATGAAAAAAGAACTTTTTTCTTGGCCATATGGGGTCGTTTTTTTTTTTATCCTAGTTAAATTGGTTTAATAAGTTGGCATAATATTCACCGTTTATTGTTTTTCCCTTTTGTAGGTAATCGATGTGGATTATCCCGCGTGCATCCCAAAAAACTGTTGCCATCACCTTATTGGCCGACAAACTTACCTTGGCCTTCTTCGGAGCAGGTTCACCCAGAGAACCCCATTGTGTAGACTGCTGCTTGGTTTCCGGAGTGTTATAATGGATACATGTTTCATCCACAGTTACAAAACGCCGCAAAAACTCATTCGAATTGCGGTTAAACTCCAAACAATCCTTTGAAATTGTCACACGATTACGTTTATGGTCAATTGAGAGCAAACGCTGCACCCCCATCTTGCAGACAGAATTCTTAAACCCAACTGATTATTTAAAATCGAAAACACACTGCCATATGAAATGCCTATGACATCAACAATCTCAGACACTTTTACTCTTCGATCGGCCAACACCATATCGTGGATTTTTTCGACATTTTCGGGTGTATTGACCTCAATTGGCCGTCCAGAACGTTCAGCATAATTTGTACTTGTGCGACCACAACGAAAGTCAGTAAACCACTTTTTTACCATTGAAATCGATGGTGCAGAGTCCCCATAGTATTTATCAAGCTTTTCCTTGGTTTAATTTACGGTTTTTTTTGCAAAAATAATGTTTAATGAGCACTTGAAATTCACTTTTTCCATTTTTAAAAAAATCCACGAGGTTGTATGTTTTGAACAGCTGTTAAACGCAAAGTAAATGACGGAACTTGCTCAAAATTTGACAGTAGCCTTTCAACAGGTGGTACTTGATGGGAGCAGTGTTGCATTTCATATAACTACGAGGGAAGTTCGAAAAGTCACGGACTTATTGATCCGCCTCGTACTAGGAAAACACTATTTTGTTTGCAAAGCATGTGCTTTGCCAGTACCATCAACAAAATTCTTTGCCAACATTGTTTTTACTGACTGTTTATAATAAAATATTCTATTTTCTAAATACGGACATAGTTTTCGAAAGAAATAAATGTTCAACTTTAGAAGAAACGAAGGAACAATTGTTAATTTCTGTACTTGCAAATATGCTATGTGTACTTATACAACAAATACGAAGCGTATTATGAATATTGGTTTGCTCGTGGTACTGGTAAAACACATGCTTTGCAAACAAAAAAGTGTTCTACAAAAATTCCAGTGGTTTGCCAGTACTATTTTTTTTTGTGCGGTTGGCAATTTCTGCCTGTACACCTTTTACCCATTAAACATGAGATTGGGCCGCTAAAAATAATATGTGTCCCTTATTTTTGTCTTCTACATCACATATACAAACTTAATAAGATCAGAGAGAACCCATTTGGAGACTTTCCTTGTAAGAGAAATTCAAAAAAAATGTATGTAGAATTGTCACGCTACTTAAGTTAATCAAATGACTGGTCCGGTAATTCTAGTGTTAAAAATCTTGTTAATTTAATAAATTTTAAATTTTATTAACGGAAGTGTATGTAAAACAATTTTCTTTATCTGCAATTGGAAAAGGTAAGTTTTTTATATTTATAGAAAATTGCAATGTTTTTTTCTTTTTTTTAATAATTTTGTGCAACCAACCATTATTTTGTTTATTTTAGTTGTTGTCAATGTTTCGCTATTTTCCCCCTGAACTGTTTTTATTTCTGCTTCACAGTTTTATGATTCTAAAATTTAGTTTTCTATTTAACCTTCATACCATCCTAAAAAAAAGTTACACTTTCCTCCCTCGGGGTCAATATTGAGCCATAGAGAAAACATTTATAGCGCATAAAAAAACGCACATTTTTGTTAATGATCAAAACTAGTGGTGTCAATTATTCGGGTTTTTATTTTGTTCGAATAAACAATTAAACAATTTTTGATCGAACGGTCAAACGGTAAATTTTTAAAAATTGTTCGATCAATCGAACGAATCGGTCGAATAACGAATACATTTTTTTAAAATACTTAAATATTTAAAGTAAAGGGTCCGCAAATAACTTTTTTTTTTTTGAACTCCTGAACCAATTGGACTTTGTATGGCATCATACCAAGGTCTTTATCCAAAATTCGTCTCAATGATGTCTCCGAAATGTTCAATTGTTGAGAACGACGGTGAATTGATGCTAATGGCGCTTCACGCACACTTTCTGCCACAGCAGCAATATTCTCGGGTGTACGCACTGTTTTTGGCTTTTCACGCTTTGGTTTATCGATGAGGATGCCAGTTTCTTTCACTTTTTTCACAAGATAACGAACATACGGACCATATTCGTTCAGCGGAAGGATACAACTAATTATCTGTCAAATCAGACATGAGCTAAGTGTTACCATTCACGAAATAAGCACTAGTTAAAAAAAAAAAAACGTTAGATGGCGGACCCTTTATTTTACCCTATCATCTAAAAATTTTAAGAATTTTGTCATCAATTTGAATACTACAACAATACCAATTCTCAAATGCAATCATTTTAGACTGTAGTAACGTCAAATATTTTTCAATCATACGCCCTTTAACAGTATCTCGTGATGAAAAAATTAGAGTTACGTTAAAAAGTTAAATGTATGTTATGTATATCGGCTGATAAGATATCGGGCTGGTAAGATCTTACTTTAGTCACTGTAGAAATTATTGTACATAATTGGAATTCACAGTTTAATGCTAACGTGCTATCGTTATAATAAAGTTAGCAATAATTTTGAAAGTTTTGTATAGTTTAAACTTTAAAAATTACTCAATATTTCAACGACATCTCTTTATCTGTGAATTCCTCCATACTGCTTGCTTGTAAGTCAAATCATCTTTACCCATTATTAACGAGTCCATATCTTGAAAAGCAGTAAGAAAAGTTTTAAAATTTCTGTTATTTCTTCAATAGAGTTTTGATTTTATTTTGTCCATTATCATTTTAATACAAATTTTCCCAAAATTGGTTAATTTTCGAAAAAGCTTTTTTAAATTATTCGTTTTATTCGATTAAATGTCAAAGTTTATTCGATTTATTCGTTATTCGAAAATCATGTTTTTTTTTAAATGTTCGTTCGAATTTTCTTTTTGTTCGTTCTATTAATCGAATAATTTTTATTCGAATTTTTATTTTGAAAAAATGTGTAAATTAATATAAAGGCACCGTAGTTTGAAACTATAGAACGTTATAGTTAATACGGAATGTAATGTAACCGTATGAGTAATTACTAGAGATGTAAGGAATATTCCTTCACTATTCGTTAATCGGCATGTTTTAGCTATTCGGCCGAATACCGAATATTAGTAATATTCGGCCGAATTATTAAGTTTATGCAAATTTGCTAAAATCGGCGATTTTTTTAATAAAAAAACTTTTCGGGTTATATGGGCGAGGGGGCGATGGGGCGATGGGAGTGGTCAATTTTGATGAAACTTAAAATTTTTCTTAATTGAGTTAATGAAAGGCTTACATTTTCTAAAATTTTTTGTTATTTAAAAAAAAATATTTTTTCGAATACCACATTTGTATGCGGAGTTGTTGTTGGTTTGAGTCCAAATTAACATTAATTTAATTAATAATAAATAATTAATAATAATGCATTAATGATGTTTTTAAATTTTATCGAGAGAGTTGCTAGGCTTTCATAAATTTTCACAATCGTTCGGTTTTAACAGGACTTTTTCCGAAGTGCTTTTATAGCCGACTTTATTTTAAATATTTCAAATAAGTGGAAACCCTAGGCCCACAGCATAGGCAATATGGGTATCAGTATTTTACATTTTTGAGTACTTTAATACTGCATTCTAAAAATTAGAATTTCTTAAATTTTAAACATGTTTTCATACAAGAATGTTTTAATTTTTGACCCCCCTTTTTAACCGCTAAACGTGCACCTATATAATATTTATTGCCTTCAACAATATATCCAAATTTTATTAAAATCTGCGAATTCACCACTGTGTGTATACTAGGCGGGTCGGTTTAAAAATCGCTCAACGTTCAAGGAAAATCGTATTCTAGGGATCAAAATAAGAAACTTTGCCGAAGGAACCATACCTCTGAAACTAATTCTGATATCCCGACTTTTGACCCGTAGGGTCAAATTTTGAAAAAGCCCACTTTGATATTTCAGAAAGTAGGAGGAATCTCTCCAAGATTATGGGAGCTACTTCTTCTCCGGGAGACGCGCTAGCAGATTAATGCATACTTCATCATTCTAGGTGACCGTTAAGGGGTTAAAATTTAAGTTGAAAGAGAGCCTTTTTAACCGTGTTTTTATAGCAAAATGTACAAATCTCGGGATAGAGATATTTCCGAAAGTAGGAGGAGCCTTTCCAAGATTAGGGTCTCTATTTCTTCTCCGGAAGACGATCTAGCAGATGCATGTATAAATTATATTCGCTTGTGGTTGGATTCGATTGGGGCACTCTAAATGGGTCAAAGTGGAATTTATCAAAATTTGACCCTACGGGTCAAAAGTCGGGACATCAGAATTCGTTTTAGAGGTATGGTTCCTTCGCAAAGTTTCTTATTTCGATCCCTAGAATACGATTTTCCTTGAACGTTGTGCGATTTTTTTTGCCTCCATACAAATCCCTTGTATGGAGGCCTTTTGTACTATTTTGTACTGTTACTGTTTATTTTTTTTTTTTTTTTTTAGACAATTTTTTATATGGTACTTGATATTATTATATGTCTTCAAATCTTACTCCATATATAACTACATAAGCCATATAATAATAGTGATTAATATGATTATATATGATCCCATGTTTTTTTTTCATACACACATATTTTTTCAAATAAAAAAATGCGCACATTTTATAAGACAAAACAACATAAATATATATATATTTGAAACACTCAATATTTTCTCGATAATTTTTAACCATTTCGTTATGTTTTATTTAAAAAGGTTTAGGTCTTTAAAATTATTGTATTCTAGAGTTTTTAGTTTTCAACTTAAATACTTTTAAGCAAAACTTTAAGTCACCAAAAGCATACCTTCTATCGGCTAAAACTATATGAAATCAGATATATTTTAATCCAATTAGATATAATTTAATGTCCCGGATATTGACAAATCGCTGATAAAATGGTATCAAATTATATCTTATTTGATATAAACATATACATGCACATGACCCATTTTTCGGATCAATCTGTATGTGTTTGTATATGGGAACTTATCAAATTCTATTATACTCCATAAAACAATTTTTCCCCGAGTTAAAACAGTATACGAAAAAAAATAAGTAAACTCAGCAACATGTTTGCTGGGAGGATCCTTTCAGAAAAATTGCTAATATCTTGCTAAATTTAGCTAATTTTTTTGCTGAATTTACAAATTTTTTTTTTTTGGTGATTTTAGTAAATTTTCTGCAAGCATTCTTAAAGCAAAAATTTAGCTGATTGTACTGACTTTTTTTATTGAGTGTAGCTGATGGGGATTAAGTGAAAGTATACGAGTGAGTGCGTGAGTTAAATTTTTGCGTGAGTAGAATTTTAACAAACAATTTTTTTTTGCTTTAGTTTGTCTCTTTACAGGATGAAGAAGAAGAAAACATTTTTATTGAAAAATTTTACGGACACAAGGGATACACCAGACTGCCGCAGTTTCATCCCTGGGACTCGTCAGTGGTTAATTTGTGTGTCAATTGAACAAAGTATTTTATATTGTTAATTTGCTCTATATGAAAAACTTTTTATTTTTGGTGCTTTTAATAAAAATTTTCTAAAATTTTTTCTCCAATTTCATATTTTTGGGCTTTTAATATACAAAAAAATTCACAGCAATTATGAGTAAAATATTCACAATTTACCTTAATTTTTTACATTTAAATTATTCGCAGTTCGTTTTTAAGTAAATTTTGCGTGATTCAATATGAATATGAATCAAATATGAGTTTACTTACGTGAGCGAGAGTGAGTTTTAGTAGGACTATACTGCTAGTAAGTGATTGTGCGTGAGTGGAATTTTTCTCTCGTGAGCGTGAGTAAGTCAAAATTCATTCACTTGCCCATCTCTACTCAGTACTTAAAACTTTTCACACTCGGAGTTTTGGGGTTGGGTTATTATAGAATCTGAAGTCTGTTATTAAAATTCAAACTGACGGATTCAATATGGCAATCGCTTGCTCATTAAAAATGGCGTTCATTGTGTGTATAAGGCAGTTACATGATTCGCTTTTGTTCTGTTTCGTTACTTAATAAAAAAAAAAAAAATTCTACGATAAAGTTGGAAATGTGCCAATTTATTTTATTATTTGCTAAATTTTGTTTTATTATAATTATTTTTTTAATTATTTTTTTTAAACAACAAAAACAATTCTTTTCATCATGAATGAATTATGATGACACACCTTTAGCTGAACAAGAAAATAAACATTAGACATTTTGTTAAACAAAATAATTATTTTTAATTACAAATATTAGAAATTTAAAGAAAAATTCCTTCTACCAAAAACTATCTATCGGCCATTCCAACGAAGACCGGCCAAAACAGAAATTTTTTTGACTTTGGGTCTTTCGATTTCAAATAAATTTTGCATTCATAAACTCCATAGAGAATATATTCATGTATAGTTGCCATTCCACGATAGATCGGCCAAAATCTGACCTTATGTCTTCATATTTCAATTAATACTTCTATTCAGAAACTTTATGGAGCAACTTAAGTAGTGGCGTTTTTAGTTTTCAAAATTTCGCAAAATTCACGGTATTTCTCATGCGCGATTTAGTTTTTATTTTAAATGAGAAATATGGCAAAAGTGTGTAAATTTCAATCTTCATATTTTCTTTAATATTCATCGGTTCATCACTATTTTAATTGCATTAGAATGGTACACCTACATTTTTATTCAGCGCCAAAAATAAGTGCATTTTTTGTGCAATTTGTTTTTTAAATGCACTTTTCTCAAATTTGGCCACTCTCGATTTCAAAAAAGATACATACTAGCAAAATATGGTATTGTTACTAAAAAATAGCATTTTCGTTTTTTGGGTCCCGGGTTGATCTATTACTAATAAAAAACTAGCATCAAGTTTTAATAGAAAAACAACAATTTCTTATTTTTTTTTGAGATTGATTTTTAACGTCTTTTTTAGACAATTGCAATTAATACTATAATTAATATGCAATTTTATTTAATTTAATTGTGAAAGGCGTGGTAGAGAAGAATGCGTGTATTTTCTAAAAATCATAACTACATTGCAAATTTTCAATTTTTTCTGAATCAGACTGCGCAGTTTCTGGTATTGAACCTTTGTAAGTGACCCTGTTTTTTTGAATTTTTGAATAATGTAATATTTGTTATGTTTTTATTTGTTCGATTGCGTCTATATGAAATTTTTCTGTGCAATCACTGACCGTGGTATAGATAAACTGATTTCTAATGCCACATGCACTCGCACTACACGTTAGACAGTGCGCTCTGAGCTAACGTCAGGTCGAGTTTTGTTGTGATTAAAACTAGTTTTATTCAATACATGGTGTTTTAGTTCTTGCATACAATAGAAAACGTGGTCTTGAAATGGTTTAAAATTACATTTTTAAAACAAAATATTTTACATTTTTAAATTAAATCTTAATTAATCTGAAAAATAACAAATAGTTTTTTTTATGTAAAAGTTCTACACTGATAGAAAAAAGTTAATAGAAAAATTAGTAAAGCCGTTAGTAATCTCAGAAGTGCAACTCCAACAACACAATAGTTCTATTTTTAGAAACTTACCTCACTCTAATGTCCACTGTTTTCCCATATGTTGTAAGTGATGCCATATCTATGATATGATATTCTTAATTAAAAAGATTAAATTTAAAAATGTTGAGCTATGGCGCCGTTAAAAAGTTTTTCTTTTAAAAACTATATCTTTAATTTTTGAGATTTTTTCTGTACTTGAAAGATAAACAAACCTACTAAAATATTATCTTCTAAAAATTTAATTTTTGACCCTTCCAATCCCATGTTTATTTCGATAAAAAATCTGATATTCAATAGAAAACGTGGTCTTGAAATGGTTTAAAATTAAATTTTTAAAACAAAATATTTTACATTTTTAAATTAAATCTTAATTAATCTGATTTATAAAAAAAAAATAATAACAAATAGTTTTTTTTTTTATGTAAAAGTTCTACACTGATAGAAAAAAGTTAATAGAAAAATTAGTAAAGCCGTTAGTAATCCAACTTTGAAAGTTTTAAACTAATTTTTAGTTCTAATTGAGATTTTAGTTAAACATTTTTCTATTATGACGTGATGAAATACTAAATTTTAATTTTTTCGTTGAATTTACTAAAGTCTAAAAATATTATTTTGATAATCAAAACCAGCAGAGGTCACTGTAATGCAATGTTGTTGAGTATTTTTTTATACTTTGTCTGTATAAAATACACAAGTGAAGTGAACACGTCGTATTAAAAAAATATTTATAAACATTTATGCAAATGATTTTATTAAAAACCAATAAAAAATAAAGCTATAAAAAATATTCAAGAGTTTAAAAAAAAAGTAAAATAGGAAGAAATTTTTTTTTTGAATTGAAGGACTTGAAATAATTTATAATGCTTAAAACACTAAATAAAATAATTTAAAATATATTTTTCTTTTAACAATGAATAGCTATCAAAAGCTTTAGAAAAATCAGTGATTATTTAATTAAACTTTTACTTATTTTTCTATTATTTTCACTTTGTTAAGATTACGCTTTAATCAGTCTCTGACATATGGCATTCCGATGTACATACAAAATAGAAATAATAAAAGACAAATACAAGATGGATTTAACTCTGTATTTTATTTATCTTATAAAACCAGCGCTATATTTTGGTTGTCTTATTATTTATAATAAAAATTTTCACCAATAGATGGCGCCTAGTTTTCATGAAATCAACTAAAAATTGAATTAAAATTTAGTAGACTTTACAGTTTTTTTTGCTGTTTTTATTTTACTAATATTTAACAAAAACATTCTGCTAATTTTACTGCTTTTTTCTGCAACGTCATTTTTAACTAAATTTTAGTAACTTTTTCTGCAATTTTTACAGACTTATTTATATGAGTGTACAAGCTTTTTACAAAAATTCATTTAAAATATTTAAACTCCGAACCCCAAAAAGTAAATGTGCAACTTTTTGGTGAAAATTCCATAATTTGCAAATATGCATTCTTTTTTTTTAAATCGAGAATGGTTAAATTTTAGAAAAATGCATTTTAAAAATAAATTGTGGAAAAATTGCAATTATTTTTGACATTGGAAGAACATTTAAATCCACAGTATAAAAGTATGTATAAAAAGCGTGTAAAATATTCTAATGCTATTTAAATGGTGATAATCCGATGGATATTAAAGAAAATACGAATATTCAAATTTACACACTTTTTGCATATTTCTAAATTTTCAAAAAAACTAAATCGAGCATAAAACCGCTGATTTTTCGAAATTTGAAAAACTAAAAACGCCAATCTTTAAGTGGCTCCATCTGAATGCTAAATTTAATTGAAATCGGATGACAAAGGTCAGATTTTGGCCAAACTATCGTGGAATGGCCGCTATATATGAATATATTCTTTTTTTGGTGGGAATATATTCGATAATATATTATATTTCTTTTTCGGTTTGTATACTAAAAAGTAAGAGGGAAATGACTTTCACTTGAGGTCATGAAACACTATTAAGCTTTAACGAACACAAAGGAAAGAAATGTACAATTTTGTTGGCTTTATCAAGGCAACATTTGAACAAATTGTAGAAAGATGCTAAAGAAGAGTGACCCTGACATTGAATTTCTAAAACAAATAGAATTGTGTTTGAAAAGTGTTTATACTCGTATGTGGGTAGTTCATGGTAATATATTTTTATATTTTATATTTTATTAAGTAAATTATTTATGATTAAGATTTAAATAAAAATGCTATGAAAATGAAAATTCTTAAGATTGAAATAAATTCCTTAAAATCTACAATCTAGCTGGGTTTAAGCGGCATGCTATTAACTTTTTCTTATGTCCCCGGTTAAAAATTTTAATATGGATTTTAATATAATTATATCTCATTTGATAAGTTCCCATATATAGCAACATAAAAATTGGTCCGAAAAATGTGTCGTCTACTTGTATCTAATTCTATCAAATTAGATATAATTTGATACAATTTTATCCGAAATTTGTTCATATTCGGGATATTAAATTATATCTAATTAGATATAAATATGTATATCTGATTTCATATAATTTTAGCCGATAGTAGATATGCTTTTGGTGACTCGAAGTTATGCTTAAAAGTATTTAAGTTGAAAATAGAAATTTACAATAATCAACAATTTTAAAGACCCAATTTTTTTAAAGGAAACATAACGAAATGTTTAAAAATTATCAAGAACAAATTTAGTGTTTCAAAAATATATAACTAAGTGGTATTTGTCTTATAAAATGTACACATTTTTTTATTTGATATTATATTAAATAAATCACTTGAAAATGATTTCGTTATAAAATTAATAAGGGTGCATGTGAAGCCATGTGGAATAAAGTCTTGCAGATAACATAATTTGATATTGAACTTTATCAAAATATGTATGGGATTATATTTGATGCTATACACAGAAAAAATTATGGGCCAAAAATATCTAATCAATCGATTGTTTGAATATCAATGGCCATTTAAACAATTTTTTTAATTGATTCAATTAAAAAATTTATTGAATTTTCTAATATATCCATACAGTGTTGACAACATGTAAACAACATTTTTAAAAATTTGGCAAACTATTTTTTTTTATTTTATTTAGATTAAATAATCAAACAAAGGTTTAATTATAAAATATATTATATAATTTGTAAGTAAAAAGAAAAAAAATCGCAAATGATTAAATTTTAAAAAGTTGAATAGTTTACCGATTTCAAATACACGCAAAATCGTAGTTATTTCACTAGAGTTTGCAACACTCTTTTTGTTAAGATATTCGTGTACGCACGAAAACTTAATTTAGTTTCATGTTTTATCTGTGGTAATAAAAGTGCACATTTGGATTTAAATAAACCTTATCGAAAGTGTCATTAAACTATCATTTTAAAGTTGTGTGTGATTTTTTTAAGAAAGCAATTCATTTACAAGAAAAAGTTCAAGACAAGACAAGCAAAACAAAAATTGTGTCTTTACTTTTATTTGTTTTCTTATAATACATTTTTATATTAAAAAGCTTTAATTTTATTATAAATAAAATGTCAATTTAATTTACAAACCTACATTTCTTTTTTTATCTCAAGTTTCAATTAAAGTTTTAATCAATTTAACTAAACTTTTTAATGGAGGTTGTAAAGAAAAACAATAACTCTTTTAATTGATATTATTATTATTTTAATTGAAAGAGTTTTAATAAACTGTCTGCAATTTTTTTTAGTTAATACTGTCATTTCAGTGGTAGGTGCAAAATCAATTAAAATATTAATTGATTCAATAAAATTTTTAATTGAAACCCGTTTTTAGTTTTTTCTGTGTATAAAATAATAACGAAAATAAGTTCTGTATGGCGTCACATATAATTTATTAAGACTTAACATGTTACCATATATAATCATATCGATCACTACATATATTTGGATTATTATTATATGGCTTATGTAGTTATATATGGACTAAGATTTGGAGACATATAGCCATATAAAACCAACATATACAACCATACCAAATAAAAAATTCTCTCAATAAAAATGATGTACTTGTATATAATAATATAAGCAGTAATGTGACACCATACAAAGTCAGATACAACTTAATCATATTATATATGACTAGATATATAACTATTTTTAACCGGGTCATACAAATTTGACAAATTGCACTTGTTCAACAAAAAGATCATACATTTTTAAAGTTCCAAAATCAAAACAACATGCAGTAGCCATCTCTACCCTACCCGGATAAAAAAGTTTATATATAATCATTAGGGTGGGGCGATTAGTATGGAAGGAAAAAAATCTTAATGGGCGCTTTGCGTTTCTGATTCTTGGGATTGTACTGAGCAAAAAAGTCCACTAGACCATACGTCTACGGTGAAAATCGAGCTTCCACATTTTGACTTTACGGCAAAAAAGCCCTATTATGAAAAATTAACCCCTTAAACCCCACCCACAAATATGATTGATGCATTAATCTGATAGAGAATCTTCCAAAGAAGAGATTGATACCATAATCTTGGATAAGCTCCTCCTACTTCCTGAGGTATGTCCATCCCACACGTTGTTACTTTCACAAAATACGTCTAAAAAGTCAAAATGTGAAAGCTCGATTTTCACCGTAGACGTATGGTCTAGTGGACTTTTTTGCTCAGTACAATCCCAAGAATCAGAAACTCGAAGCGCCCATTAAGATGTAATATATATCTTATTGCATGATATTATATGGGAATACATATGTTTATGTATGTTTATGTATAAAAAATTGTTACTCTAAATTTTTTAATACGATGCCACTAGTGCACTGTGGTTTCAAATATAACTTTTCTTGGCCAAAATGAAATTTTTATCATATTCACTTTTCTTTGTTGTTGCAATCTAATAATACGAGTAAACACTTCAAAACAACAGAAAACAGATTTTTTTTGTAAATACTCATTTACCGTTATAATACAATAAACCGAATTTGGAGTTTATAAGTAAATCTACTAAAACCAAAAAAAACATGTTTTTTTTTACTTTTTACTTTTTATTTTATTTTTTGTTTTTAAATGTAAAAAGTTTCTAATAATATTTAATATTTTAAAAATCTAAATGTTAGTATAATAATAATTTTATATTAAAAAAGTTGAAAGTACAAAAAAAAGTTTGATAAAAATGTGTAACTTTAAATAGGCCTACAAAAAATTTGATAGTCAGTGATAGTTATAAGAGCATTCAGAAAAGATGAATTGATATCTGGTAATCATTTTCACTTTGTCAGGCTTTGCAACTTTTTAAAAAAATTTATTATTTTAAGAAAAACTTTTCCATTAAAAATTCCGATTTATTTCGAATTAATAGCGAAATGCTGTTAAAGAACAGGCATTAAATTATTTTAAAAAATTGCAACCCAATAATGAATCATTATGAACCAAAAAAAAAAAAAAAAAAATAATACGTAGGTGCATTAAAGGGTTAATGTGATAAAAAATGCTTAAATGATTACAATTTCCAAACAAATCCTTTTTTAAACCAAAAAATAATTTTGTTTTCATTTTCATAATTTTGGCCAGGAAAAGTTGTGTTTGAAACCATAGTGTATTATTCGTTAGGGCATTATTCGAAAAAAAAAACTCTAAAATGGATAAACTGGTTATTCGGGTCGGTTAATCGACAAAATTGGCGATTAATTGTTTAATGTTTTTTTATTTATTTTTTAATAATAAAAACACACACAAAGCTTTATAAAAATATCAGGGCTGGACCTTTAAAACTAGTGCATGCGTTGTTTTTTAAGTATTAGTTAAATAAAAGTACATCTTTCTACCAAATTTCGTTAAAAAATTTTCTCGGAAGCGATGAGTGGCAAAAAATGGGTTAATTGGAAATAGAAATTTACTGTGCATAAATTCGTAAAAACTGTTACTAAATATTTGTAGACTTAAAACAGCACACAAAAACTGTAATATCAACAAAATGTAGCAGTGTATTTTGCTAAAATTAACAGAAATTTTTGCTAAAAATTGTAGATTGCTGATTTCAGAAGGGAAGAAGGAAGATTTTTCTTTGCATTAAAAAAAAAATAAAAAAAAAATTAAAAACTTAAAATTTATTATAACGATTTTTTATACATTAGCAATTAGCAAATATTTTCTGATTTTAACAGATTAATTACTTTCAATTAACTAAAAATTATTTTAATTATAACTAATATTATTCAAGTTCGAGGACACACTATATATTTCTTTATTGTGATATTGTCCTAACAAATAATCTATAGAGTTTTTGTTTTAAAATTTATTAATTGACCACTTTCAGGAATGTGTTTATAGATCTATTTCGGGAGTTTTCTAGGTTCCCATCATCAGAACACGTTTTGAAAGAAGTGACAAACCCATGCAAAACATCAAGCATTCATATAAACTAGTTTTCTCACTGAATGAGAAGTAAATATGAGCTCGAAATTAAAGATTATCACCATTGATCAAAAAATAAATTGAAAACTTATTTGTTGTGTGTATAGAAATATATCTATCAACATTCCTGAATGGGTCAAATAATAAATTTAAAAATAAAAACCCTATAGATTATTTGTTAGGACAATCTATACTAATATTATAAAGAGGTAATGTTTGTATGTTTGTTTGTTTGTTTGTAGAAAGTAATCTCCGTAACTAATCATACGATTTCTAATTTTTTTTTACCAATATTTAATTTGGTCCTCCAGGATGGACAAAGGCTATATATCGTTCCGAATTTTTTTTTTTAAAGTTATGAGCGGAAACATAAAAATAATCTATATATATAAAATACAATGTTTGTATGTTTGTCCTCTATAGACTCTAAAACTATCCAACCGATTTGGCCCAAACCGGTTTCATTTGAAAGGTTATAGTACAAATTAGGTTTTTGGCTATATATATTTCAAGTGGGCGTGGCCCTCCCACATAAATTGAATAACATCATATATCTTGACTATTGTGATAGCAAGAGTTTTGAAACATTGCAGTATCCCATATGTTACTGATTTGAATAATCAGGAAAAAAATGGGTGGGATCGGACCAGTGGGAGTGGCAGCTCCCATACAAAGTAAATATTTAATATCATATATCTACAGTTCTATAATAGCCAGAGTCTTAGAAATTTGTGCACGTTGATTATATTATGAATAGTCATGGGAAAATTGGTCGGGATCATCCCAGTAGGCGTGGCATACAAAGTGATTATTTAGCTCATATACAAAATTAATATTAATATTAAATATCTAGGGTTCTATATAAGCTATATAGCCTTTAAATTTTATACGAGTCCATCAATTACAAATATTAGTAGTCGAACTGAAAATGGGCTGAATGGGATAAATGGGCGTGGTACCAAAAGCAAAAAACAAATAAGCATTAAAATAAATTATCACATTCAAGACTTTTTGCAAGCTTATTTAATAATGTTGTTCAAAAATTGTTTTAGCGTTCCTCATAGTCCTAGAATAAATAAAAAAGGTAAAGAAGTGAACAATAAATTTTATGATATGGTTTTAAGTAACAATTCGTGTTTAACAGGTACACTTAACATAAAAAATATATTATTATTATATTATTATTTGCGTAAAAGAAATTTCTTGATTTAAAGAATTAATTACAATTAAAATTTGAAGGCAAAACAACGTTTGCCTGGTCAGCTAGTATCCTAATAAAGAAATATAGAGTATGGCCTCGAACTTGAATAATTTTCATTTTCATTGCACAATTAAAGGTCGAAAAATAACATAATTTTTATTTCTAATAAAAATTATATCAAACATATAACTAATATTTGTAGATCCTACGCAATTTTTGCTATTCTTATCTTACTAGTATTTAGCAAAACATTTTGCTAATTTTAGCAATTTTTCCTGCAACGTTATTTTTAACTAATTTTAAGTAGTTTTAGCAATAATTTTTATTACATTTTTTCTATTAGTATAGGCATGAATGATGTCCGGATAGGGACCAGCCTACAACAAACTATTTTTCATAATTTGTTAAATAAGTTTTAAAATTTTCTCACATTTAATTAACATTAATGCTATTAATGTTTATCCTGATGAAAATAAATTTGAAACATTTTTTAGATTCGATTTTTTATTTTTTTTATAATTTATTCTTAAAATTTAGGATAAACTAATTACTCAGTTAAGCACTTAACATCCAACGGCCATGCGACTTACCAATTCTAATAGATTTTATGACATAAGTAGATATGAACACCAAATTTTAAATTACTTAATTTTTTACAGATTCTATTCTGTTAATTGCTTAATAGTTAAAAAAAATGAAAAATACATTTGATTTAAAAGAAAAGTAAGTAAAACGGTATTTAACTATATGTGTAGTAGTTCTAAAGTACATATTTCTTTGTTTTTAACGACAAATAAATGTGAGTGTGTACTTCATTTCTTTAAATTATGTTTTTTTAATTTGTTAAGAAATAAATAAAATATGGATTAATTTTTAATTTTAACTTAAGCAAACTCATTTTTACATTTTATAATCTTGCTAAATTGCAGTTTTACAGGAGTACAGTTTGGAATTTTGACTTTACTTTTAAGATAGGATGTAGGAAATAAAATTTGTTGTTGTAATCTAAAGAAAAAACATATTTTTATAAAATATAATCTTAAAATATCGAAAAAATAACTGTTAAAAAAACTATAGTTTTTACTAATTCTTACAGTTGTTTTAAAATGTTGGTAGATAAAAATTGTCGGTTAATTTTACGACATTGTTAGATATTTTACTGTATTTGTTAGTTGTTTTTAAATTCTTTGAAATAACTAAATTTGTAGTTATTTATTTTTAAATTTGTAGTTATTTACAGTAATTCCCAGGGCAGTGACTTTGATGCACTAACAATAAAAAATGGGCGTCTTAAATATGAAGTGAAGTTCCAAAATTTGCACCAAAACCAAAAAATCGCAATATATCCACTAAAATTCAAAAAATGTGCACTTAAAATAACTAAATTTTTAAAAATTGAGTTATTACTCAAAAGCGTTGGTTTAAAAATTAAATCCAATATAAATCACTAACAAATGACAACTTGATGCTGCACTTATAAAAAAGCTAGTTAAAATAGTTGAAAATACAGTTACGACAACAGAATAAATAGGTCTTTCCAGATCTGACCAGAGGCATATCCATATTTATTGCCGGGATTCTAAGTAGTTAATAATAGATACGTGGTAATGATTTTTGGTCCATTTTGTTCTATCTCGCTTAGTTTCTAAGATATATTAAATAACGCCATCTACAAGTGAGACTGATAACGGATACACAAAAAAGTAATGGGTTGAAAAATTGTGATTTAAATTAACTGGAAAAATTTGTAAATTTAAGAACAACGAATTGCTAAATTTTGTGTTGAAAAATTTATTCAAATTCGGATGCAATTTGTTATTGTGGTGAAATGAGATAACTATGAGTGTATGTTACTATTTATGAGTGTATGTTAAGGGTTACATTGCTCTCTTTTGTTTATTTCTAATTAAATCTTATTTTAAATGTTCCAAAATTAATTTGAAAATGTGCAACATAAAACACGAAAATATGCATTAAAATTTGCATTTATAGCAAAATGTTTAAAACATGCATTAATAACAAAATATACAACAACAAATCGATGCCACTTTGTTGCAAATTCTTTGGTTCGGAAAAGTTCTTTGTCAAAATTGATTTAGGGCAACTGAGTACAAACATCTCAGTGTTGAAACAGTAATGACATGTTATTACTTCTCTCACTGCCAGTAATGACACCAGCTTACTATCTACATTACTTTAACACAAATAATGAGGACTTACTAATAACTAGTAAATTTTCCCATTACTTCGAAAAATAATGCGTTACCAATACAAGCTTATTTTTATCATTAATTTAAATATAAAGTAATGATCTAAACATTTTTTGAAAATCTATTTTTAGACTCATTCTTTTTTCACTTCTAGCATGTACATATATAACTACTTATTTCTGATTTTTGGTAAGCTGAGAACTTATGATATTTTGTGTAAGCAAATCATTTTTGTTTTTATCTATAAAGTATACCATATGGAGATGATACAGCGGTTGACTGACAACCTGGACGTCCAGGTTTGAATCATTAAAAAAAAAAATTTCAATAAAAAAAAATTATTTTCTTATTTAATTTAGTATTTTTGAAAATTTATTTCTAGACTCATTATTTTTGTTCGTACTGGTAAGCATAGAGGTAACCACATATTTTTCTATTTTTTGTAAGGTGTTTTGTAATCATATGTCATTATATTGCGCAACATCACTATATAAAAGTAATGGGATTTGTAATGGCAGTTCTAAGTACTTGCCATTACCAAATATGTACTTATATAACTACTTATATGGTAATGGTTTTCTACGATGGGATGCATGTGCATGAAAGTGGCTGCACTGGTAATTACCCTCATCACCTTTTTAACAGAATTTACAGTTTTTTTAACTGTGATTTCAGTAGTTTCTACTGTCAAACTTTTTGGAGTGTAATTTTAATTTCACAACTATTTCATGTATATTATTCTTGAAATGCAATAAAAAACGAGTATACATATTTCATTTACACAATCTTTTGCTGTCTTTATCTGTGATGATTTCATATGAAATCCATTTAAAATTTCAACAATAATTGCAATTCCCTTTTAGTCATTAAGTTAACTTGAGTATTTCTTTAGTATTTTGCTTTCTATTTATACACCCAGTGTAGAAAAGCATTACCATATAATTGGTTATTCAAGTACATATTTGCTAATGGCAAGTACTTACAATTGTCATTAAAAATCTCATTATTTTTTTATGGGGATGTCGCGGAAAATAACGACATATCATTACTAAGCACCTTACAAAAAATAGAAAAACATGTGGCTACCTATATGTTTAATAGTATGGACAAAAATAATGAGTGTAAAAATAAATTTAAAAAAAAACTTAATTTTATAAAAATATATTTTTTTTGTTGAACATTTTTTTTTTAATAAAATGTTACCACACGAGATTTGAACCCAGAGCTCCAGGTTGTCATTCAACCACTCTACCATCTGGGTTATCTCGATATGTTATACTTGATAGATACTACATAACTGCTGAAAATGCCATTAATTTAAAGCTCACAAAAAATCAAAAAAAAAAGTAGTTACTAAAAGTGAAAAAATAATGAGTCTAAAATTTTTTTTAGATCATTACTTTATATTTTAAATAATGATAAAAATAAGTGCTCATACGTAACGCATTATTTTTGGTATTGAAAAAAATGGGAAAATTAACATGTCATTAGTAAGTCATTATTATTTGTGTTAAATTAATGAAGAGAGTAAAGTGGTGTCAATACTTGTAGTGAGAAAAGTAATGACATGTCATTACCGTTTATACACTGGGCAGTTTTAGTAGCCTATGTCATTTCCCATAGTTAATATTTGTAAATGCCATTAATTTTCGTCGGCGTTTATTATGGCTAAAGTGGTTCTTGGTAAGAAAGTAGGTACCAACCTGATAATATTAACTATAGACCTGCTAAAAAAAATATTTAAATATTTCACAATATTGCATCAGTTGTTGGTAATATAAATTTATACATATACGGCGGAGTTCGGTTATAACAAACACCGATTATAACGAACTTTTTTTATAACGAACGATTTTAATAGTCCCAATGTTTTAACTAACACATTTCTTAAAAAATAATACGGTTATAACGAATATCGTTTATAGCGAACTTTTTATTTATCGAGCTAATTTTGTTAACCCTTAACTTAAAAACACTTAAAATAATGAAGACGAAAAATGTGCTACAAATTTTAAAAATTTGAGCTTTTTATTTTAAACTTCAATTAAAAGAATTGAAAAATGTATGAAACGTAATTTAATGAAAAATTGGTTTCAATATTATAAACACAAATTTAGAAATTAGGAGAATTTAAGAAAAATACTGTAATTTTTTTAATTTTTTAAAAAATGTTTGTCACGCTTATTAACGAACTAAATTGTCCGGTCTCTATTAGTTCGTTATAACCATGTTACACAAAATTTCGATAAAAAATAATATTTTTCCGAAAGAAATTTTTATAATTACGTTAATTTTATCAGATGAAAAATTTTAATTAAATTTAGGGCTAGTAACTTTTCTAAAACTTACCACAGTTTGACTTTAACCACAGATATTTCCATATAAATTTGACATTCAAAACTATGGTTAAGCCCTAAACTTTGGTTAATTTGAGATAAGTGTAAATGGTAAATTTTCAAGAAAAAAAAAATAACTTCCAAAATTTTTTTGCAGGTTTAATCTAAAATTCTTCGATATATTTCTAGTTTTTAACTACAAATTTTTTTATTTATTTTACAATATTTTACAATATTTTGAAGTTTTTGTTACACTCAGGGAAGTTCTGTTGCAAATATTTTTAGAAGTTTGAGTTGTATTTAATACAATATCCCAGGAAAACTTTTTATTATCCGGTAATAGGTTTAGGAATAAGAAATTAAGGTCGGTAACTAGTTACTTTTCTATTACAAACCCCATTATTTTGCTAAAGGGATGTACATTCTGGTAACACAATACAGAACACATATTACCTCCAGTATAAATGTAACAAGTTTTTTTTATAAATTTTATTTTTTCAAGAAAAAAAAATTTGAACATGAAATTTTTTATAGGTTTTGGGTGGAAAAATAATTTTTTTGTAATACGGAGGTAACGTGTTACTTTTTTTTACAAATCCTATTATTTTAACCAGAGTGTGTCCATCGATGTAAGTACTTACTTCGGTAAGATGTTACTCCTCACTTATAGGTAAAGAGTTGTCAAAGTGTTTCTATTTCAATTAAAGGTCGAAAAAAACATAATTTTTATTTTTAATAAAAATTATAACAAACTTGTATAAAAGGCAAAGTACCGCCTAGTTTACTTCCCCTGGTTTGTTTACAAACTAAACAAAATATAAAAAGGAGAGAAAAACAAAAAACGTGTATTGAATATCCACCAGAGGTGGATCTTGCACATCAAACAAGTTTTCAATTTATTTTTTGATCAATGGTTATAATCTTTAACTTCAAACTCATATGTATATTAGTTCTCATATAGTGAGTACACTAGTTCATATGAATGTTTGGCATGGGATTGTTACCGCTTTCAAAACGGGTTCTGATGATGGGAACCTAGAAAATTCCCGAAATAGATCTAACAACACATTCCTGAAAGGGTCAAATAATAAATTTGAAAACAAAAAACTAAATAGATTATTTGTTAGGACAATATCCTAATGAAGAAATATAGAGTATGGCCTCGAACTTGAATAATTTTTATTTTCATTGCACAATTAAAGGTCGAAAAAAACATGATTTTTATTTTAATAAAAATTATAACAAACTTTAACAAACAAATCTTTATTTTTAAAATGGTCAAATTTGTAGTCAAAATTTAATTTTAATTAATTTTGTATAGAAACGAACTAATTATACCATAAAAATATTTAAACATGTGAAGTTGGTATTACTAATGGGCTGTCAGTTATACCAAAAGTTGCGAAGTAATGCAAGGATGAGGAGTTAAACTTATTATCAGGTAACATGTTCCGTAATACCAACATATTACCGAGATTTAGCTGGGATCTTTATTTTTAAGTGAAAATCCAGTCATTTGTAGAAGAAATTAAAGTTTATACTATAATTGTAGTCCATTTAAAAAAAAAACAAACCACAACAAATTACTGTATTATGATTTTACATTAATTTTATACAGTAGTTTTTTTATTTAAAAAAATAATACAAATAACTGTTTGTTTATTTTTTACTACAAATTTTTTTGAACAGTAAAAAACAAATGTCAATATCAGTTGAATTTACTGAAATGTAAGTCGTCTTTTTTTTCAAGCGAAATTTCATTTGTTGTTAAGTACATTTACAGTGGGGTTTACCTACATAGTTAGTATTCTAAGTGTAGTTTTTTTTTTTTTTTAATTTTAAATTTTATATAATTTTTTTTGCAACGTTTCACTCTTTTTAAATAATCAAAATTACAATCAAAGTAATTTGATTTTTATTTTAAATTAAAATTTGTCTAAATTCTGCCATTTTAACATTATCCAACTGCCTAGCGAAACATGTTAATGGGTAATTTGTAAAATGTCGTTAATTTTTCAACTCTACTGTATTTTAAACAATCATTTATTATATATTTTACACTCTATATTCTTTATATAGGTATACAATAATTGTTTTTTTTTCTTCTATTTTTAAAATTAAATAAAAAACCAGTGGTTTTTAGCGTCAGACATCAGCTGTTCGTTATAAAGAGATATGAATTTTGAACAAATATAGCAGGAGAGGGGCAATATCATACGATCTAAAAAAATATATGATGATTGCTTTAAGCCATGATGAACATTTAAAACTTGCTTTGGTTGTAAATAAATTTGTGCCAGTTTCTTATTTTGAATTTAATGTTTATCTACATGTTAGTTTTTGCAAAGGGCAAACAAATTTTTAATATATTTAACTCTTTATGGACCCATTGTTTCGATTTCAGATCAGTACTTTTAAACGACTATATTTTTGTTGCTACCCGAGTAATAATAATATTATATAATCTTATACAATCTGATCCAGATTTGTAAGTATGTTAAGTATGACATCAAGAATAGGGAGGTAGAATTTTACTTACAATTAAAAAAAAAAAAAAAAAAACAGTATAGTCAGCAAAATATTTTGCTGAGTCAGCAAAATATTAGCCAGAAGGGTGCTTGCAAAAAAAATTCTAATGTCAGCAAAATCAGTTGGTAAAAATTAGCGAGCTGATTTTTAGCAACAAAATTAGCTAATAATATTATTGCTAAATACTAGTAGACTGGAAAAAACTCAAAAATTTGTAGTAAAATGATACTTTAGTTAATCTATTTGCTAAAAATCTTAATAATTTTTTTGTTTTTCTTTTAAAACTAATTTAAAATACGTTAGAAAATATTAAAATGTTCATAATCCCACATTGAAGACACGAATTAATTTTATATCTGACAATATATAGAAATAATTATATACATATAACATAAACAAATTATCTCTCAACTACTTACATTAATGGTTGTCTAAATAATGGCATCTTTCTAGAAATGAAACAAATAGAATTAACAAAATATGAAATATACAATCCATTTTTTGTAATAAGAAAAAGAAAACATACAAAATTATGTAAGATGTGTATTCTTGTCTTTCGCTTTAGTCTGTCTACCTGAACTTATATTTGTTTGCAATTTGACCACACTACATTAATAGTCACTATAATCATTTAGTTTACAAATACACATTTAATCTTTATTAAATACAAATATTTTATTTTGTCTTTACTTTAATTAATATACAATTATTTTGACAAGCCGGCGACAACACAAAATTTAAGTTTGTATACGATACACATTGTATGCATCCTTTTGTTTTATTATGTATGACAAAGAGGTAGAAAAATCATAAATGGTTGATGTTTTATATGTCTAACAAGTTTCAATTTCCTTGTCTCTAGTACATCTTGATATGCAGCGACACCTGCTTCATTCTGCGTATATCTTTCAATATGTCGTCCACACTTTTAATATGCTTATCAACACAATTTTTTTTTAGCTAAATAAATTAGTAAAACATCTGATAACACAATTTCAGCAAAAAATTTGCTGAAAAATAGTATACTTTATTTACAAGATGTTTTACTAACTTTGCTACTAACATATTTTTTTGAGTGTACCATTGTATTTTTTCATAAAATGGCATATTTAATGGCATCTTACAATATGTTATACCATACGTTATTAGACGGGCAATATATAATTGGATTAGCAGAATTAAATTAATAAATACACTCAGGGAACTAAGAAGGTAGAAATGAGTAAAAATTACTCCAAATGAAGTCAAAAAGGCGATGACTGTATTTGTCTTAAAAATGATTAACTAGAGTTTGCTGTTCGGTTTTAACCGAACCCGAAACTACGGTTTGTCAAGCCTCAAAACCGAAACCTAAAACCGCCAAAAATAAGTCTGTTTTCAATAAATACTTTAACCAATTAGAAAAATAAACTGTTTACGAAGTTTTGTAGAATAATTTTGGCCCGAGCCTTATATATTTGTCGAATTTGTAGTCGAATTTTTCGACTACATACAAAATAGTTTTTCTTAAATTGAAGATGATACAGAAATTAAACCATGATTAAACATTTTCCAGAATCGAATTGTGATATATAAGAAATTCAGTTGAACAATTGTTATAAAGTTGTATGAATTTTCAGCAAATTCGGTTTACTCTTGAATTCGACTACGACAACCGTAATAAGGCCGATTATGTTCAAATTTGTTATAACGGAAACCTCAAATATACACATGAAATTCCATATTATTTAATGATGAATGTGAACCATTTCCTGTATAGTTATGGTGAACATTTGTACTGATTTGATCAGAACATGTACTGAGTTTTGGTCAGGTGTACTAATGAAATAATCATGTACAGATTTGTACAGCTTTTTTAAAATTTGTGCTGATTATATACTTTTCCATGGTAAACTCAAGCTTTAATCCGTTTAAAATAAAGTTTTGAGAACTTTGCAGTTTTTCTAACGGATAGCAATCTGAGCCAAATATTTTTTTACATTAAAAAATTTTGAATCTGATGGAAGCTGTAAATAAATTTCTTGGAATCTGAAAATATTTATGCGAATAGAAGCGCTTACTTAGACTCTGAGAGCTTAAACATTTTAAAATCTTGGACAAAAAAGGAAATAACTCGTCACTCTGCATGTTTTCTAAAAGATAACATATTCTTTGAAATGAAGCGGTTGATTAAATTAATATCTGGATATTTTTGTACGTATATTTCCCTTAAACTCGCTGTGTTTTTTTAAATTCGTCACAAAATATAAAATTTTAAAAAATTTCTAGTGATTTCATGTCAAGAAAAGGAAATGGGCACCGTGAGTATAATATATTATTTTTTGTCAACTAATTTATCTAAAAGTAAGCTTAATTTTACACTAAAGGGTCCGCCATCTAACTTTTTTTTTCAACTAGTGCTTATTTATTTCGTGAAGCTCATGTCTGATTTGACAAATAATTAGTTTTATCCTTCCGCTGAACGAATATGGTCCGTATGTTCGTTATCTTGTGAAAAAAGTGAAAGAAACTGGCATCCTCTTCGATAAACCAAAGCGTGAAAAGCCAAAAACAGTGCGTACACCCGAGAATATTGCTGCTGTGGCAGAAAGTGTGCGTGAAGCGCCATCAACATCAATTCGCCGTCGTTCTCAACAATTGAACATTTCGGAGACAGCGTTGAGACGAATTTTGCATAAAGACCTTGGTATGACGCCATACAAAGTCCAATTGGTTCAGGAGTTCAAAAAAAAAAAGTTATTTGGCGGGCCCTTTATTTAAAGTTATTTTATTATGCAATAAAATGTATTTAATGCCATCAATTGAATTTCAAAAATATCTTTTAAAAACAAGTTAATTTTTATTATATTTAATTATTAAAAGATTTAAATATAACAGGAAACCGAAAAATAGTCGCAACCGCGGATTTCCTAATTTTTACAAACCAAAACCGCGGTTTTAAGCAAACTCTACACTAATAGAATTTTCCTTCATAGTATTAATGAAACGATTTCATTAAAATCGATTCATTGGTTTAATGAAAAATTTCATTGACTGAATGCAAATTCATTAATATTGGTATTTTTTGGATTTTTTCATAACTTCATAAAAAAAAAATCATTAAATCAATGAAAAATTTTCTAATTTTTTTCAATAAAAATTTAGACTTGTAATAAGAAAAAAAAAAATTTTTTTTTGTACTATCATTTTCAAATAAAAAAAAACTCAAAACTTTCTTTTAAACAGAATTAAACAAGACTTTGATATAAATAAATTTTTTTTATTAAATTTGCTTAAAGCTAACAGTTTTTGACGAATTTGAATAGTTGGTCACTAAATTCCAGGGAACAGATTTTCTAAGAAAAACGACATAGTTTTGTTCAAAACGAGACCTAAATTGTTATCGTTTTGACGATGTAACACAAAAACGTTATGCTAACTCATAATAAATTTTTGTTTTTAACAACATTGTTAACAATATTTAACATTTTTATCTAATATGGTCGTAATTTAACTACAAAAAGTGGACTATAATCGTCGATCGTTCTACAGAATTCCAAGCTAGATCGATAAAAAATTACATATTTTGTACAGACATATAAGAAAATAAGTCATCTTTTAACACAAATTATAAAAAATGTAAAGAAAGATTAACCAATTTTGTAAAAATAAAACAATAAAAACAGAAATATATTAAAATTGGACCAGACCAACCAGACCTTATAAATAATATAAACTAATGACAATTTCTCAATAACCACCAAATTAATGCTATGCTAAAATAATCATAAAAAGAGCAAATTATTAAATATCAACGAAACAATTTCATAGAAACTATGAATTTTATTCATTAAACACATGAAACTTTCATAACGATTAGGCTAGGATTAATGAAAAAAATTTCATATGCTTCATTAAAATTATTTAATGAAACACCTTTCATTGACTCAATGAAACGTTTCTTTGGGGACTTTTTGTGAAAAAAATCATTGGATTAATGAAGGAATTCATTAATACTACGCACAAATTTCTATAAGTGTATGATTACCCATGTGGTTATTTTTGACTTTTTATAAAACAACTACAATGGTAGTAAAAACGCCTATCAAAACGGTAAAAAAAACAACTAACCTTAAATGAATAAACCATAAAAACGAGCAACAAAACCATAAAAACAACGAATATTAAACGACTGCATAATAAAAATTTGTATTTCTTACATTCCATTTAAAATGCTAAGGCAAAATTCTAAACGATATTCCCGTTTTGACGTTATTATGCAATGAAATTTTCTAGTTAATATTTGCAAACTATAAACATATCAATAAAACCAAATATAAACTAAACAAGAATTTAAAAAAACTCGACATTATTTTCCATTTTTAAATAACTAATAAAAATACAGCAAAATTACTGTTTATTAAATACTTAAATAACTACTCAGAACAACTGTTACTAAATTACAGCAAGGGTATATATCCTTTCGATCTTTCTTTATGTCTATCTTTCAATCTATCTTGCTATCTATTTCTATTCTTTCTTACCGTTTTTTCACTGAAGGGATTCACACATGGACCGTATTGGTCTCCGAGTGGAGATGTGCCCTTGGGCACATAACCCTTCCTAACCTAACCTAACCTAACCTAACCTAACCTAACCTAACCTAACCTAACCTAACCTAACCTAACCTAACCTAACCTAACCTAACCTAACCTAACCTAACCTAACCTAACCTAACCTAACCTAACCTAACCTAACAACCTAACCTAACCTAACCTAACCTAACCTAACCTAACCTAACCTAACCTAACCTAACCTAACCTAACCTAACCTAACCTAACCTAACCTAACCTAACCTAACCTAACCTACCTAACCTAACCTAACCTAACCTAACCTAACCTAACCTAACCTAACCTAACCTAACCTAACCTAACCTAACCTAACCTAACCTAACCTAACCTAACCTAACCTAACCTAACCTAACCTAAACCTAACCTAACCTAACCTAACCTACCTAACCTAAACCTAACCTAACCGAACCTAACCTAACCTAACCTAACCTAACCTAACCTAACCTAACCTAACCTAACCTAACACCTAACCTAACCTAACCTACCTAACCTAACCTAACCTAACCTAACCTAACCTAACCTAACCTAACCTAACCTAACCTACCTAACCTAACCTAACCTAACCTAACCTAACCTAACCTAACCTAACCTAACCTAACCTAACCTAACCTAACCTACCTAACCTAACCTAACCTACCTAACCTAACCTAACCTAAACCTAACCTAAACCTAAATTACAGTATTTTTGATTAGTTATTTTTTGAATGACGGTCCAAATTAAGTCATTTTAATTTCTCATATAAACATTACTACAATAGTAGTTAAAATAACTACTACAGTTACTGTAAAAATATTCTGACGGGATTAAAAAGAAGCAATGTATTGCTCCATGTAAAAAGAAATTAATTAATTTAAGTTGTCAAAAAGTGACGTTTCTGTTTTGAAATCCATAACACCCTTCTTAAAATTTAAATACCAACTCGAAAATTTTCATTACAAATAACTATTGAAATTATGTATCTTAAGTCCAAACATTTTAGTTTGACATAAAAATTTTGATTGTTGAGCATATAAAATTTAAATTTAACTTTACGATAAATTCAAATTGGACTCTTAACGCTTTGACGACGAATGGTTGATATATGTCCTATTTTTAATTTTTATCGTACTACACTCAGGAAATTAAGAACGTAGAAATGACTAAAAATGACACTTAAAAACAACTACACTCAGGGAACTTCTGCTTTAAAAAATATGTAGTTGTTTGGGTTGTAATACAGTTTCTTTATTTTAAGTCATTTGTGGAACAAATAAAATTTTTAACTAACCTTGTAGTTCATTTAAAAAAACAACTCACATAAAATGACTGTTTTATGATTTTACATTCATTTTTTACAGTTGTTTTTTGTTATTTAAAAAAAAAAAAAAAAATAAATATTTGTTTATTTTTTACTACCATGTGGTTCATTTTTACTACAATTGTTAGTCATTTTTTTAACATTAAAAAACAAATGACAATGTTAGTTGAATTTAATGAAATGTAAGTCGTCCTTTCTTTAAATGAAATTCATTTGTTTTTGACTACAATTGCTGTCGTCTTTACCAACATAATATCCTAAGTGTACAAATGTAATTAAAAAGGCGATGACTACATTTATTATAAAAATTACTAACAATTGTAGTTATTATTAACTATCAAAATTGTATAATTGTTGTATTAGACGGGTTTAAATCGATTCCGAGAAACTAATAAGTATTTAATATACTATATGGAAAATTATACTCTCTGCGTTGTCGCTTAAACATTCTTCATAAAATATCTGACCAGTTATTTAATATTATTAATATTTTGATGTTTTCTATTTTTTTTTTTTATTTTCTGGAATTAAAAAAATGAAAAATAACAATAAAAATATTTAAAACTTAGTTATACAAGTACTTCATTATTTTGCGCAGCTTTTTGCGAAGTTGCTGAAACAACTACGCAAAACAACTGTTGTTAAATTACGATAGGTTTGGTTAGTTATTTTTATAATGATTGTTAAAAATAGTTATTTTACATTCCCCTATAGCAAAATGAGTACAATTATTATAAAAATGACTGTTACTGTTTACTACACGAATGACTGACATATAGTTACGGGAAGAATTTTCTGAGTGTAGCTTTACTATCCAACCGCTTTTGTGAGTGCGCATCCGATCAGCCACAGCCAACATCTTGGACCAATATGGTCTCACACCCGATTAGGATGACCCCAAAGTTTAAGACATTAATATTTTACATAGGGGATCAAACTTTCGGCTGGGCATGGTCCAATCCTTCAAGTTTCAAGTAACACTGAGATATGTGTTTGGAATTGATTCATTCCATTTTCTGCATTACACAGATTTAATATATGGCATATATATTCCATTGGTCGTCAAAGATAAGAACGAGAGTTCAGTTTTTTTTTTCCTATATAAATTTAAGAAATTTTTGTTAGATTTGATTTATAACAAGCGATATTTAAGTAGTTTTTTCTTCTCAATCCAAATATGGTCTTCAATGCCTTCACAGTTTTGAAATATCGTATATCTTAGGAACTAAAGTCAAAACTCGATTTACGGCGCAAGCTTTTTTTTTTAAAAATTTTAACATATTTGTGTTTAGCATACTAACTAATTAAAAAAACATGTGTCATATGACTTTAATGAGATAATAGAAATAAAGCCGAGACGTCTTTCGCTATTACTTGGGTAAGGTATTTATTTGTTCCCTAATTTTGACATTGACGACCAATGGGATATTAAGGATGTTTTTTATACAGGTATAGAACTTTAAGTTGGCAACACGTTTTTAACTGGCGCCATTTTGTCAGCTGTTAAGTGATTTATGTTTAGTTTGGTCTGGCATTTACACATGAATATACTGACGCCTGAACAACGCTTCCAAATTCCGCAAATTTATTTTGAAAACAGAAAAAGTCATTGCTGCTGTAGAGCGTAGCGTAGAGGAAGACCACAATCAGTCTATCCTTCAATTACAGTCAATGGTGACCGCTGTAGTGCCATGATTACTGACTTTTTCGTTCATCAATTGAACAAGCATGATGTGCTATTTTTCGCTGGACTATTTTCTGTGGGGATATGTGAAGTCGCTAGTCTACGCCGATAAGCTCGAAACGATTGACCACTTGGAGGACAACATTCGCAGCGTTAATGACAACAACATGAAGCGAAATCAAACTACTTGCCAGAGACAGAATTAGATGGAGAGAATTTTTTAACGCCGTATGTTACTCGTGATCTTTTTATTTAAATATTTTAAATCACAACATTGTAATTATATTATATTTAAATAAATAAAGGACATATATAATGATTATTAATATGTTTTTATTAAAGTACTAAAAAACAACGTTATAATTACTAGGTTTTAAACCAACGTATTGACTAAAGAAGAACCAAGGTACTCAATATCTGTTAAATTTTATATGCCAACTGGTTTTAAGAGAAACAGTTTATTAGAGATTTTTTAATGCAAATTTTTTTAGGAAATAAATTTTGTGTTAATTCCACAAAACTTATGCAGAGAATACATTAAACAACACAAATTAACTTAAAAATTTAATTAAAGTTTAATTAAACTGTTAACACATTTTCTTCGAAACTCTCTTAAGTCATTAATGGCAATCCTCCTTTTAACTCCTCTTCTCCAGAATTTTTACGACACATTAAAAGATTTTCCCTGTTCCAGGTGAACCATTTACCAACAATCACCAGCTTATCGCCTCTTACACTGATACGCTTGATTTTAATAACTGCCAGTATATCTTTACGTAAGGCAATCATCATCTTCTTTTTTACTGACTTTCAGCACTCAGATCTCTATCAATAAATATAGACGTTCCCGCTAATTCTTTGCTTTGTTTCAACACCTCCGTCACCATTTCAGATGTCCGCATTTCAACCATTACCGTCATTTTTCGATCGTATTCATACATTTTTTTAACATGATCAATCCGCAGCTTTACTTCTTTTGAGTTTTTCTTTGTAAATCTTTTTGACAGCATCAATTACTGATCCTCTGATTATAAGTCTTTTCTTTCGGGTTTCATCTTCAAGTTGACTTAGTCGTCTTTGATCCGATTCCCAGCTTGTTTTTAAACTTTTTACTCCTACTTTAGTTCTGTATTTTCTATAGATAGTTTGAGAACATCTGATTTTACTTCATCTATATGGTGCTTTACGTTTTCTAAATCACTTTTTGTTGGCAAGTGTAGACATTAAGCTCACAAGATCACCAATAGCCATGTTTCCAACTGAATTGTTAGTAGCCTCTGAATGCGATAAAACTTCAAAATGTTTTCGTTTGGAATTTTGCATCATTGATCCCTCTGTATTTTCTAATGCTTGTTTTTCTGCCATATTTTGTTGATATTCAACGGTAAAGCGGCTTTAGTAAATGGTGTTGATAAAACGGATCTTAAATTGTGTGGATCTGGTAGCCATGTTTTTGTAAAACACTATTATGACAGAAAGAGTCAGCTGACTTATTGTATTGTCTCATTTGTTTATTTATTTCCTTTGGTTTCTTGAGTCAATATTAAATATTTGTGAGATTCCAGTAAAAATTTATTAAAATTAGCAAATTTTAATAACAAATAATAGACAAACTAACACAATTCGCCACACAAAAACATTTACACAGGATACGATCGAAGTTCTCCAACCTTGTATGGAGCAAAAAAAACATTTCTGTTATTGACTGCCCCTCCCCCCCCCCCCCCCTTAAAAATATGAATTTGGGTGTAAAACAACGTATCCTAAAAAATTAAGACAATCGGATAAGAGGAACACTTGCCTCAACGGGCCTGAAGTTTGAAAAACGGTATATATGGGAAAAATATGACTTTTTTTAAATTTCTTAAAATTATTAATATTTTAAGTTGATCTTGCATTTAAATTATTAAAAAATCATAATAAACAGTAAATTCTCTTTCTAATAAGGCAACATCCAAGTTATTACAATTGTCCCCGGCAACTAATGTGTCACAGAACGCTTAATCGAGAAGTTCGAGCCCAAATTTTGAATTTCGTAGAAATAATGTAAATCAAAAACATTTATTTTATTGGGGATTTTTGAATTTTATTCATCGTCTTTTGAGACAGTGTGCAATTAATACTATAATTAATATGCACATATTTTTTCAATTGTTTGAGATAGGCGTGGTAGAGAAGATTAAGCATACTTTTCTAAAAATCATAACTACATTGTAAATTTTTATTGAATTAGACTGCGCAGTTTCTGGTAACACAACCTTCATCAGTAATCCTTTTTGACAATACTGTAATTATTTGTTATGGTTTTTATTTTTTTGTATTTTATTAGCTCCAAGGTACTCAATTAAAAAGTATTTTTCGTCATGTGCTTTACAAACTCGTTTTAAACTAAAGCCAAAAAAGTCTGAATTATTAAACACAGTTTTCAAATCTCCAATTTTAAAGTTTCAAATTTTTTTTAAAGAAATTTCAAAAAATCAACGATTGGACTTCTAGTTTTAATTAAGCACATATTAAGGACTAAAACTTGAAAAAATTGAAGGTATTCCTCTTTTCATTTGGCCAGTGCAGCGATTTAACTTCAGCGGATTTCGGGAAAACAGCGATTTTTGTCACGGGGGCAATTGTAATAACTTGGATGTTTTTTAACGTATTTTAGTTTTTATTGCCTTATTAGAAAGATAATTTACTGTTTATTATGATTTTTTAATCCTTTAAATGGACGATCAACTTAAAGTATTAAAAATTTGAAGAAATTTAAAAAAAATATTTTTTTTCCCATATATACCGTTTTTCAAACTTCAGGACCGTAGAGGCACTTGTTCCTCTTATCCGATTGTCCTAATTTTTTAGGATACGTTGTTTTAAACCCAAATTCATATTTTTAAGGGGGGGGGGGGCCCAGTCAATAACTCACAACTCTTTTTTTTGGAGCACTCTAGTGTACACCTTGTAAGTATCTGTTTGTAAAAAAAGTTTAAAAATTTTATATTAAAATAACTTTAGACAAATTTGGTATCAAATAAAAGGTTTTTTGAAGATACATTTAATGGTGGAAAAATTATGTCCAAAGACTTTCAAGTATTGTTGTTATTCAAAAAAATGTGACCAACAGCAAAGGTCAAACATAACAGAATATTAAATGTGATTTCTTAAAGCTAAATAAGTACAATAATGCAACAAAAATAATATATTTGTCACCGCTTCATCCATAGCAATGATAAATTTTACTAGTCCTGGAATAAGTCACGTTTTAACCAGTCACAGGATGTGTCCTTTAAGGGAAATTGAACGCTCATTGTCCGTAGGGCGGCTACACTTTTCCTAAATGTTGCTTTTATTTTTGTTTGTTTTTTTTTCTCTATTATTTTCTTTACTTAAATCATTTCTAATTATACATGGATGGTAACCGATTCCATGGGGGTATCGTTAAGGGTAATGCTATTTTCGTTTATTTCGTTAACGCTATTGTAGGGGTACCGATATTTAAGATATTTCGTTAACTGTTTTTAGCGTTAACGGTATTTTACCTCTTTTGGTAACGGTATTTTAGCGGAAACTGTATTTTAGTTATTTCGATAACGTTATTTTAAGGATAATGGTTTTATAGCTATTTCGGTAAAGGTATTTTAAGGGTAACTTTATTTTACTTTTTTAGATAGTGTTAATGAACACTGATATTTTTAAGCCCCATTATGCTCGAATTCCAATGATCAAACTTTGGGAAGATATATCTATTAACAGCGATTTTTTTTTTTATCTTGTCAAATTATTTCGATAACCTTATTTTAAGGATAACGCTATTTCGACTATTTCGGTAACGGTATTTTAGCGCTAACGATATTTTAGTTATTTCGGTAACGGTATTTTAAGGATATTGGTATTTTGGTTATATCGGTAACGCTATTTTAGGAAAACCCATAGTCAGTTGAAAATGTTTTAATCGATAACGGTATTTTAGTGGTATTACCTGCCATCCCTGTAATTATATGAGGTTTGCATGTTACAAGTTCTTAACATTTATAGAACTGACTTTGAAACAAAACGCAACCATTATTCTTGGTAAACATTTTAGTCATTGTTTATTTAAAACAATCGTATGCAGACAAATGGCTTAATGTGGGCCATAATTTAGAAGGAGGAGTTATGTGAACTTTAAATGAAATTTATTTGTTTTATTTTTTTAAACAAATATATTGCATTAATAATAAACTAAAATTTGTAGGGACATTGTTAACAATTACGAACATGATAATTACTTCGGATAATTACTTGCAATCTAGTAACTACACTCAAAAAACTTTGTCGGTTGAATCTACTGAAAAAGACATGCAAGACAAAAGCATATGGATTTAAAAAGGCTACTAACGTATTTACCTTTGAAATTACAAGAAAAGTAGTTTTTTTTAACTGCCATAAAACCACTAGCAAATGCAATTAAAATAACTTCTAATGCCGTAATTAAAATAACTTCTAACTGACACAATTTTATTACAGCACTTTTTGCTTATAATCACATCTCTTAGTTGCACACAAATTGTGGACTTATTATAGCGCTAATGTGATTCGGATATACTCATCAGTTAATGTGACTACATCGTGCGCCTCGGTCGGTTAGTTGGTAGCGTGCTGACTTATCAGTGCGGGGGTCGTGGGTTCGATTCCCACCAGAGGTTTTTGCTACAACGCGCCGAAGGCCATACTAGCTAGTGCTCGGTTAGGGTAATGGTATATAATTTGTAATTATATGATTATTAATTAATAAAAAAAAAAAAAAAAAAAAAAATGTGACTATATACAATTTTGTTGGTATTGTAACGGGTAGAAAATTTGGAATATAGAAAAAAAAATTGGAAAAGCTTTTGCTCAATCCTCTGATTCCGATTTTCGTTTAAGCATCTGAAATTTTTGAATAATTTTGAACTTAAAAATTTTTAGATTTCAGAATTAGTTTGGAATTTTTTATTGTGACTATAACTTAAATTATTTGCATACAATTTTATTTTTAGTAACGTACCTTTAGTACGTGACATTTATGTCAAATGTGATTATATCGTTAATGGACTATATCGTACTCATTTTGTATGAAATTTAATTTTAGATATTAGCAATAATAATAATAATATTAGGGTAAAAAGTGGACTATATCGCTAAATGAACTATAAACGGTGTGACTATAACCGAAATCCACTGTACAAATATTTTGAAACAACTAAAAAATGGGTAATAACTTGGACTGAGAGAATTATACTCGCTTTAGTAATGAGTTTATTCATAGTTTAATGAATATTAACTCGTCCATTGAAATTTTTCATTAAATCTAAGGTTCTATTAAAGTCAATGTTTATAAAATTTTTGTAGAATTAATAAAGATCTTCATAAAACTAATGAAACACTCCGACTATGTAGCATTTATATAATTTATGAAACAGTTTCATAATTTTTTTTAATATAAAGAAGTTCTTTGAATTAATAAAGCTCTTTATGAATGTCTTGAAAAATGCATTGGAACTAAGCCAATGAACCGCTTCAAATGATTTTTAAACGATTTCATTGAAGGCCAAAATTAATGAAAGACTGCATGAAAATAATATAGCACTTTATGAAATATGTTGAACACTTGAGAATTAAATTTTGAAAATTTGAAATGTATGAAAATTAATGAAATTATGAAGCTTTATGAAAAAATAAAATAATTAAGTCTTTGAGATAATTTATGAAATCAAAAAATAAAATTTTGTTTTATGAAACTATAAAATTCTATGAAAAAAAATTTCTTAGCATTAATAAAATTTCTTTGATATAATAAAATTCTTCATTGAATCTACGAAAAAAGTTCTCAATGTGGGCAGCGAATTTCAAGCACTAACAAATCGAAAATATGCAGTAAAAAAATGGTAAATATGAGCATACAATATGCACTTAAATAGAAATATGCACTAAAAAACTACAAAAAAATATGCAACAAAAATCCAAAAATGTGTCATAAAAAGCAAAAAAAAATATGCACATCAAATTTTTCGATTGTTGAGTAAAAAATTAAATGAGAACAAAAAAACTACATTTTCAACTTTACCTCTTCTGGTTTTAGTAAAACTTGTTATAAACAATCTCCTAGTTAATATGGAGTTTACATGTTTATTATTTTTCCGAAATTCGCTATAGTTCGCGTTTAGTCGCTGCTCAAAGGTGTGGGTTTTAAACAAATGTGCAAGAAATATGCAATGTTTGAATTATCATAACTTTTTAACGCGCTAACAAAAAACTAAAAACTTGGTGTCATTTTAAATATTGAAACTTCTTCTGTGTTGCACAAAAATGAATTATGTTTGCAAAAAAAAATAACGAAATTGAAAAAAATGTCTTTGATTCGCGAATATCTCCAAAAACATATATATAATTTTTCTGAAATTTGTTTTGAAATTAACTTAAAGTATCACTTACAACTAGAGATGGGCACGTGAGTGAATTAAGGCTAACTCACGTGTGTAAATTCAGGTTTCATTCACAATCACACGTGATCACGCGTGATTCACGAAATAAAATCTTACCGGATAAAAAATGAAATGTTAAAATTAAGATAAATTGTGAATATATCCTCAAAATTGCTCGAAATATGAAATTTTGCCATATATTTTGTATTTTAAAAATTCAAAAATATAAAATCTGCAAAATAAAATTAAGGAAATATTTATTTAAACAAAAAACAAATTTTTTGGTAAAATTCTACTCACGCACACTCCCTCACGCAAAAATTTGACTCACGCACACTCACGAAGACTTTTTTGCTACTCACACTAACTCATATTCACGTGAGTAAAATTAGGTTTTACTCACGCTCATGCGTGATTTACTTGAATCACGCAAAAATCCGCTAACGTGCCCATCTCTACTTACAAACATATAAAAATTTCAAGTTGGGAATCGGAGGGCTTCAAAAATAAACGCAATTTTTCCCAAATTATCTTTAGTATTTATTATAAAATTTAGTATATTCACATAGAAACCTACGAAAAATTTCTATATTTTTTTTTCCTTACATGGGGAAATCGATATGCATATTAAATAGGAGACCACATATAGTTAATCGCTGTCACATAATATGTCCTAGCAAAAGTACATTTAATGTTAAAACAGTTCACAGAAACTGTTGATTGACCGAAATGTTCTGGAAAAGCGCTATTTGGAGAATATTTGGTAATTAAAAGTGTTTTGCGAAAATTTTTAGGAGCGATCAAGGGAGACCATAAATTCTTAATGTAAGGTCGAAGTCTAAGATAAACGGTAAAGTTCACTGCTGCGGTAATGTTTTTTTTTTTTTTTTAGGAGAAGCAACAAATTCTTCCTATCAATTAATGTATTGATTTCTTTAGAAAGGGGATAGTGGAGAAATGAAAGGTGGTGATAGATGAAGGGCTTCACACATTGCAACACTGCAATTGCGCGAGATGGTGGGCGCAGCGATACATATAAGTGATAGAAAACTGATACGTATTATTTTTCTAAATTGACATTGTCGTCACCAGGAATCGAACCCGGGACCAGCTGTGTAACAGTCCAACGCGCTAACCATTACACCAAAACGCCCAGCAAAAGTTGTTAAGTTGTTAAGTTGTTTTAAAAAATTGTTTAAAATGTTAGTTGTATTAAAAATGTTGAGTTACATTTTTGTTTGAAATTGTATTCTTAAAAAACACGGCATTCCCGAAGAAAATTCCCAGGATTGCGGGAACAGAAAAATGCTTTGTTTCCCAGAAAATCCCAGAATGCATTCCCTAACTGTAATATATACTCAAATTTCAGACTTCTACCCTAATTAGTTTAACATTAATAAATATTTAAATTAGTCCTGTAAAAACAAATATCAAAGGTAAATAATTTAATATAATATAAAGGGTCCGCCATCTAACTTTTTTTCAACTAGTGCTTATTTCGTGAATGGTAACACTTAGCTCATGTCTGATTTGACAGATAATTAGTTTTATCCTTCCGCTGAACGAATATGGTTGTGTATAATCGTTATCTTGTGAAAAAAGTGAAAGAAACTGGCATCCTCATCGATAAACCAAAGCGTGAAAAGCCAAAAACATTGCGTACACCCGAGAATATTGCTGCTGTGGCAGAAAGTGAGCGTGAAGCGCCATCAACATCAATTCACCGTCGTTCTCAACAATTGAACATTTCGGAGACATCATTGAGACGAATTTTGCATAAAGACCTTGGTATGACGCCATACAAAGTCCAATTGGTTCAGGAGTTTTTTTTTTTTTTTTTTTTTATAATTTAACCAATACTCAGGGGATGCCCCCTACTCATGCAGTGCATTGTATTGATCAGGAAAATAAGGTATGGGAAGGAGGAAAGAGGGAGTAGTGTTTGTGGATATTTGATTTAAATTTTTCTAAATTGTAAGTAACAGGGAAGACTTCTGCGGGAAGTTTGTTCCACATACGAATCGTTCGACTAAAAAACGAATTTTCTCTGTAATGCGTTGTGCGAAACACAGGACAATCAACTACAAACGGATGTGCTCTACTAGATAAGCGAGTATTACGAATAAAAACTCGGGCTCGTGGAATAAGTTCACTTATCTCAGATGAGCATCTCCCATGGTAATATCGATAGAAAAGTGACACACAACCCACATTCCGACGATGCTCCAATGAATCAATAGAGTTGGATACACTACTGTCATTGATAAGCTTCACCGCCCTCCCCTGAACACGGTCCAGAAGCTTCAGAATAGACAGTGGAGCCCCTGCCCATATATGAGAGTTGAGTATGTATTACAGTACAGTAAAACCTGTAGCATAGATTTTTGTTTATGACAAATTTATTTAAAATAATCGATGAATTGAAGCATCAAATGTTAAAAAGGACACTTTTAAAGTTTTTGGTCCTGAAATGTTCTGACTAATAATTTTGTGGAATAGCAGAGATTATTATCTATCATCTGATGTCCATATTGGCATCATTTAATGAGTAAAAATATTTAAATAATTTGTTAAATATCCTTTTGTAATGTGATAACGAAAATATCAGTACGCAGTTTAATAATATGTGGTTTCCTGCTTAACATTCACATCGACCATCCCACCATGGGTGACAAAAAATATTGAAAGTTGTCATAGTGTACGATGAATACACAAAATTTTATATTAAATAACAAAGATACTTTTGGAAAAATTCCGTTTATTTTTGAAACCCTCTGATTGCCAACTTGAAATTTTTATATGTTGTTAGAGATACTTTGAGTGTACGATGAATACACAAAATTTTATAACGATGAATACACAAAATTTCTGAGATATTCGCGAATTAAAATTTTTTTTTTCAATTTCGCTAGCCTTTTCGCGAAAAAAGTTTATTGTTGAGCAACACTGTTTAAAACGGCTTTGGTTTTTAAACTGACCACCAAATTTTTAATTTTCTGTTGGCGCGTTCGAAAGTTAGGATAATTCAAATAATGTACGGTAACCGATTCGATGCGGGTTTCAGTGAGGGTAACGATATTTTCGTTTATTTCGGCAACTATATTTTAGTAGTAAAGATATTTCAGGTATTTCGGTATCGGTTTTTAGCGTTAACGGTATTTTATTTATTTCGGTAACGCTATTTTAGCGGTAACGGTATTTTAGTTATTTCAGTAACATTATTTTTAGGATAACAGTTTTACAGTTATTTCGGTAAAGTTATTTTAAGGGTCAATAAACACCGGCTTACAAATTCTCATTCTGTCCGAATTCCAATGACTAGCTAATTTACGATCAAACTTTGGCAAGATAACAGCGATAACATTTTTTTTTATTTTGGAAAATTATTTCGTTAACATTATTTTACTGATAACGCTATTTAAATTATTATTAAATTAAGGATATTGATATTTAAGTTGGCGATATTTCAATTAAAATGGTAACGGTATAACGTTGGTCAGTTGAAAGGTTTTGAATCGATAACGGTATTTTAGCGGTGTTGCCTGCCGTCCCTGTTTCTTACAAATTTATTAAAAAAAACCTACTTTGAGCAGCGACTAGAAGCGAACTATATCGAATTTTGGAAAAAGAAAATAATCGTAAACACCATATTAACTAGGATAGGGCTGGCGAAACTATAACTCACTAACTAGAACCGGCACGCGAGTGAATTTTCGGTGGCAAGCGAAGTTTTCTCAATTGTTTACAAAAAAAAAAATCAATTTTATTAGAAAACCGGCAGCAATTATGTTAGTTCAGAATTGTGATTAATAACAAAAATAAAACGTTTTTCAGAAAGCAAAGTACCACAAGTCTTAAGCTACCCATAGACTACCTATGCAACTCCTGCTATTGTGCAAAATATTACCAGTCTGTATATCATATTGGAAGGTTGTACAATATATTGAAAAAAAAATGCAAAAGGGTTTTAATTCTTATTGCGCAAACAAGAAATGTGAAAAATAATGTGTTGGCCACATTGTGCAATTTTTATATCCCTCTTCAGCAGAACAAAACAGTGGGACCATATTTTGTGCAAAAGTAATGTGCACCTTATTGGCAACAATTATGGGTACCTTTAAATGATACGAGTACACGAAATTATTTTGAAAGATAACAAGTACCGTGTTGAGTACATTTTTGCCATTAAAGATTTTGCACAAACTTCTTCACATTTGAAATTAATAAAAGTTCAAATACTTCGATGTAAAAAACCTCAGATCGAAAAAGTGAAAAAGTGACAGAAAATTGGACAAAAGTGGAAAAGAGATAAAAAAATAAAGCTACGTAAATCTCAAAAACTGATAGCTTTAATGGCAAAAAAATATCAAATATGAAGTTTTTCATACAAAGAGTGCTTTAAAAAGAAAACTAATCTAAAGATGTCACTCGATCCATTTTTATAAAATAAATTTTCTTTAGTGGTACGCAACGAAAAATGTCTTGCACCCCTGAACTAGGAGAATGTTTACACATTTAGTTAATATAAAAAGACATATTCTTTTTATAAATTTTTTCAAAAATTATAAAACTATTTTCATGACCGATCACATTCAACGAAGTGAAATTAAAATTGAAGTTATGTATATCATCGCAGGGTGTATTTATTAAAGTACACTCTTAAAATGGAAAATGGTTTATTTTTGGCAAAATAAAAATCAAATGACCTAAAACGGAGATAAAATGTATATATGGTACAACATCAACGAACAATGTTTAAAACACTACTATTTTAATGACTGCAGCTGTATTAGGAAATTGTTGCTGATTTTAACAGATTTATTTCAATTAACTAAAATTTAGCCAAAATATAGTGTAAATTTAAGTTTTGTTGATTTACCAGGTTAATTTTTTGTTTTCTTATTAATATTTTTCAAAAATATTTGCAACCCTGCAAAAAATAGTTATAACTGAGAAGTAGTTCTGGAAGGCATTATTTAATTACCGAGCGCTTCCAAAGCAAATCCAGAAGGCATGATATTTGCTCGCCATGTCCCACCCGTTTTGAGTGGACGTTTTAATACAAGCGAAAAACATAACAAATAATACATCAACACAAAAAATGGCTATGTCCTTCAAGGAGATATCCCAGAATATACCCGGGATATATATAAGTCACGTACTTTAACTAAAAACTAATAGCCTTGAAATCGTTTGTTTGAAAATTATTTTAAAACCGTTTCTAAAAACATTCCGAATATAAAAAAGGCTGTCAGTGCTTGTTAAGTTGTATATCTCCAGTTCATTAAATATAATTGAAATCATTTAACCCACATCAATGACAAATTATACTCGTTCCATAGTATGTCCTACTTTAACTAGTCCCGGGATATGTTCTTCAAGGGCAATTGACTCCTCACTGCCTTTAAGGTGCTTAACAAATCGAGGTTATTTTTTGCTGCGTAATCTCACAAAGAAACTACACAGTGGTGAATACTCAGGTTGAAACTAAGATATATTGTAAAGTAGAAAAAAATATTAGACATATATTTTTTTTTATATGCGCCATCTCAAGTTTAGGGGTTAAAAAGTGGGATCAAAAATTAGCCAATTTGACGCTTTTTATAAATATATTTCCTATATAAGTTATGAAACTATACGCAAATTGGGTATTAAATGAAAGGTATTTAGAAGATGCAGCCACAGGTATTTAAAACATGTCCGAGCAGGTCTAAACATTATTGTAATTTAAAAAAACAATTTTTGAAACCCACATTTGTATGGGAAGTTGTTGTTGGTTTGAGCTCAAATTAACAACTAATAATACTTATTTAATTTAATCGGGGCATGTCTGGCCTTTTTTAAATTTTCGTAAACGTTCGACTTTAACACGGCTTTTTCTGTATATCTTTGAAGATTTTGAAAAAGCGAAAACCCTAGTGCCATATCATAGGCAATATTGGTATCAAAATTTTTGTTTTCTCGAGTAGTTTACTGCGTATAAAACAATTTACATTTCTTGAATTTTTAAGATGTTTTCATATAAAAATGTTGTAATTTTTGATACCCCTATTTAACCCATAAACGTAAGATGGCGCATCTAAAAGAATAAATACGCATCTAATATTTTTTTTTTTGACCTCAACAACATAACCAAGATTCATCAAAATCGGCGAGTTCATCACTGCATAGTTTAATTTTTAGTAGTTGTAGCAAACATTTAAAAAAAAAAAATTCTCTAAGTGTAAAATTAGTTAACTTTTCTGTAACAAATACAGATATTTCTATAACTTTTACAGACTTTTTTATTTGAGTGAATAGCAGAAATAAAATGTTTTAAAAAATTTTTGATAATAATAAATTTAATTTTCGCTACAATTTTCTTAAACTAATATTAAAGTACTAAAAAATGTCTTTACTCTATTGTCTGCTTTTCCAAAAAAAAATAGTACAATTTCATGTTATTGACCTTATTACCCTGTCCTTTAACATGTTGTTAAAAAATTTGATCAATTTTCCCCCAAAATGAACCAGGAAATAATAAAAATAAAAGGTTACACAACTTAACGTTACTTACCCACATAAAGTAAACGACTCTCTTGCTGCGACTAGTAATTGTGGGGAAATCCAATAATCACAAATGTCTTCTTGGAGTCAGAGAACTCAAACTGCGCAGGATTTTGTTTTTATAAATTTCAAAACAAAATATTCAAATGATAACTGAGCGACTGGAAAGTGGAATAAGAATAAGGATATGAAAGAATAGTTGGAGGACAAATAAGGGTAAATCAAAATACCAAATAATCGACTGGGGGTTGTTAATGCAAAGAGGGAGAGGTTTAGGGAGGTTAAAGCAAAAAAAGCATTTAATACAAATTTTAACCAAAACTGTATAATATGCGGGTAGCAAATTTTATATTAATCTTTTTAAAAATAGTTAAAGGAATTTACATTTTGAAAATTGTTTTAACGACTTTTATATACAAAAGTAGTTTAAAATTCTCTCATACTATAAAGTTTTTAAATATTAATTATTAAATGCCTTTACAGTAACACCTTTTGAAGTGTACATTAGGGTAGTTCATAAGAAACATTCGATTTAGTTATGGGCCAACCGGAATATATATTACCAACAGTGAACAAATAACGCATGATTTTTTTTTAAGATTTTTATCAAGATTTAGGGGTCCCAAACTATTTTACATCATTTACATAATTTTTCCATGTATGTATTAGGGTGTTCTTTGGGGGTTTATTTGGTGGTCGTTTTAACTCCAAGAGCATCTAAGGGTTAATTTAGTTCATAATATTTTTTTTAGTGGATTAAAGGAATGACCTTAGTCAATATGTAAAATAAAGACGAGTTTATATATTTTTTGTTAAATATACATACAATTCCGCAGCATTTTCTTTAATCTCAATGCGGTACTGCACGGGTTAACGTTGTTCAATTTGGCCACCATTTGTAGCACAGCCTCTTTTCACATTGGATCACTATATTTAAAATTACGTTTCTCGAAATTCAATTGTAGAAGGCAAAGCTTTGATGCTTTTTTTTGGTAAAATTAAATAAATATGTCTGGGGTCATTTTAAGCCGCAGGTCGGCAAGGGTTAATAACGTCCAAATTTTTACAAAAATGGTACAAAAGTATTTAATTTTCGATTATAAATATTTTATGACATAACTTATTGCATTGTGTTTTACCACAAAACACAATTTAATCAAAATCCGCAAAAATCAAATCACTGCCCTACCCAAGAGTAAGGGAGGATATTTTTAATTTTTTTTTATCTTTATTCTCTCAAATGTATGTAACAAGTTCATTGAGTTCAAGTCTCAATTTTTTTGATTTTGTTGAAGAACATTTTTTAAAATTTGAGATTTGAAAAATATTCCAAAAATTTTGTCCGATTTTGACGTCACTTAAGGAGAGGTTAAAGGCATCCTAAAAAAAATATATGTAATTTTTCACAATCTACGAGTCTTTTAAATAAAAAAATTATGTTGCAGTAATCAAGTTAAAAACATTTACGATGGGTGCTGGAATTTCTTGGTCCAGTGGTATTTGGCACATTAATGGCCTGGGGCATTTTATGTTACTGGGCTAGTTCGTAACCAATGTGGGTCTAATACACACCCACATCGAAAAATATACAAAGGAAGCGATTTTTTTCAAAAGCATCAAATTTAAGTGGCCGGTAGCGACTCCTAAACCCAAATGAAAAAAAAAATACAAAATTTATGTGTTTTTTTTTTTTTACGTTGAACTCATTGATGCATTGTGTTGATATCAGGAAAATATGTTAAGGGGAGGAGGAAAGAGGGAGTTTGTGGACACTTGACTTGAATTTTTTAAATTGTGGAAGACTTCCACAGGAAGACAATTCGACATACGGCTAGTGCGACTGAAAAACGAATTTTCTCTGTAATGCGTTGTGCGATTTGCCGGGCTATCTACTTGACAAGCGGGTAATACGAACAGAGACCCGGTCCCTCGGGATGAGTCGGCTTATCTCAGCAGAACACTTCCCATGGTAATATCTATAAAACAAAGTCACACAACCCACATTCCGACGATGCTCCAACTAGTCAATAGAGTTCGAAACCCTACTGTCGTTGATAAGCATCAACGCTCTCCGTTGCACACGATCCAGAAGCCCCAAAACAGACTTTGAAGCACCTGCCCATATATGGGAGTTATATTCCATCTTCGGCCGGATGTAGGTGGTATATATAGTAAGGAGATCAGATGGGGTGAAGTATTTCTTACACCGGTTTAGAAAACCAAGACACTTGAAAGCTTCTTTCAATACTTGAATAATGTGATCTGTCCAACGGACATCACACTGTATTCTCTGAATCCTCAATAACGATCCCATCCATATACACAGATTTTTTCACGGTGTTTAATATATATTCCTGTTGGCCCACATAAAAATCACAAAAAAAAGTTCGATATATGAACGACCCCATATAAATACCCTCTTATAAATAACGCCTGACCATTTACGACCCCACTCCTTATATGAACTTTTATATGAACCCCTTATAATGATAAAAATACTTTTTGTGCAAACACCATCAAGTAAGTTTTTAAAAGTACATTATGACATGCAATGTCACCCAGGATAATATTTTTAATTATCCTTGTTTATTAAAAGCATAAATGCATTTTATTGATTTTCTTTTCATTTACAAGAACAAAAAAACAAGAACCGTTCAAACCAAACCAAAGTGAAGTCTTATGCAAAGGTTCTAAGATTAGTGTGTCCCAAACTTGTCTACAGTTACTTTAAATATAACGAAATAAACCGAAAAAACGTAAAATGGGGTAATTTTTTACCCCACTTAGTAACGCTTTAACATGAGATTGGCCATCTTAAAAAAGAAAAAATAAAAAATAAGTGTCCAACATATCTAAGGTTCATTAAGATCTGCCGGTCCGGGTCTGCATACCTCCCTTGTATGTGGAATATTCCCAATCCATATACATCAGCTTACAGGCCAACTGCAGGGGCATTTTTCGGCTAAAGATCATTTTCTAATGACAACTAATTAAAAAAAGTTATATGACAATTTTCAAAACCACTAAAACTGTCCAAATTAGGCAAAAACCGTATAAAATTGTTAGAAAATTAAGTAAAATCAACAAAAATTTGAATTTGAATTTAAAATTTATTTTAGTTTATTAAAACTTTTTATGTGTCGATTAAAGCTGCTTCAAGGATTACTAATTGAAATGCAAACTTTTTTAATTGCGCTAAATAACGATTTTGTTATGTCGCACAACATGTTGAAAAAAATGGCAAAAGAAAAGTACTTTTAGCCTTTTTTTTCAATGGTTTACGCATAGTTTGTTTTATTTACTATATTTGTTTTATTTACTATATTGGTTTATGGAATCAATTAGTTTGATTAAAATTGTGAATAAAACTCTTACCGTTTACAAAAATCGGACTTAAAAATTCTTAAAAACCAGTTTAAACAGCACAATAAAATCAATAAAAACATCTGCATTGCAGACAAAATGTTTTTAAAATAGTAAAAGCGGAAATATAACTCGATGACAGTTAACAGTTTTGACCCATTCATGCAACAACACGAACAAAAACCGAAAAGAGCACTTTAGGGAACAGGCCACAATAGGGAGCATTTCATTACTTCTATTATAAAATAACTGGTTTTTAATATATTTATTAAGTACTCGTATTAAACATTTGCTAGATTAGATCAAATGGCATTGATCATTATATGACCATTATAGGTCGTTTTTGCGACCTAAATTTTCTTAAGTCGACTTAAGTTGCTTTATCAAAAGTCCGCATTTATAATTATTCACAAAATGAGATAGGACATTGTTCAAGTGTTTTGATGTAAGATATAATTATACTCAAGAGAAGATTGCCAAATTTTCTAGTTAGAATCTGTATGGGGTAATATACAATTTAATACAAAATTAAATTGTGTTTGTTTAATTATTATATAATATCTAAATGTATAATATTTTTATTTTGCAATGCCTAAGCTTATATGACAGCATACAGTATACTCGCGGTAACGTGAACTATTAAAACCTGAGCGTGTTCACGTTTGCTAACTTGTTCATGTTTAAGAAGGTGTCATTTTTTATATCTTAAAAATAAAATAGACATATATTTAACTCAAATTCATATATTCACGCTTGATCCTCTTTTTATTTTTTCTATTACATCCATTTTTTCCTTTAAAGATAAAAAATTTTGAAGTTTTTGCGACATTTTTCACGACACACTTTATATTAAACTAAAAACAAAATAAGCAAATCAACAGCGCGCGTTACACAAAATGCCAGAATATATTCATAAGCAATCATTTATGGGGATTCAAAGTTTTTAAAAAAGTACACTTAGGAAATTATGTTGGTAAAGACGACAGCAATTGTAGTCAAAAACAAATGAAATTTCATTTAAAAAAAGGACGACTTACATTTCATTAAATTCAACTAACATTGTCATTTGTTTTTTAATGTTCAAAAAATGACTAACAATTGTAGTAAAAATGAACCACATGGTAGTAAAAAATAAACCAAAAAATTTTTTTTTTATTTTTTTAAATAACAAAAAACAACTGTAAAAAATGAATGTAAAATCATAAAACAGTCATTTGATGTGAGTTGTTTTTTAAATGAACTACAAGGTTAGTTGAAAATTTTATTTGTTCTACAAATGACTTACATTTACATTAAAAATAATGAAACTGTATTACAACCCAAACAACTACATATTTTTAAAGCAGAAGTTTCCTGAGTGTAGTGATTGCTTAAAAATTTTCAAAAGAAAACCACGTTTTCTATGTTTAATTAATTTTACATTTGTTCACGTTATAGGGCTTTCTTACTGTGTTCACGCTACAGAGTAGTCAGTGTAAAAAAAATTATGTTCATGCTAGCCGGTGTTCACATAAGGCGGTGTTTTTGTTATCGCGAGTCTACTGTATTTAATTAGATTAACTTTATCAAAATGCAATATGCAATTATATATTGATCGAGATGCGATAAGACGCAAATATATATGACATATAATTATGTCCGGTTAAATGCACTGGCAGAAAACAACATATAAGTGTATATAAAATAATATATTATTATATACAAATTCTTTTCTTCGGGATTTTCCAAAGAGCACATTTCAACTAAAAGCACCCATTTTCAAAACAGTGAATTTTATCAAAAAAAGTTTATTTAAAAGAAAAACCTTTTTCTAAAAAAGTATGTTTTAAAAATAAGTACTCTTTTTTAAAAATACAGCTTTTTATCAAAAAAAGTATTTTTTTTTCAAAAAAGTACATTTTTGAAAAAAGTGCCTTTTCAAAATAAGTATATTCCCGACGAAAAAAGTTTATATATAGTCATATAAAGCTTGATATAATTGTATATAATTATATATGTGGCCACATGTAACGATATGAAAATTTACGTACGAAAATTTCTAATATAGCACTATATATCATCATATATCAATATATCTTACGTTATTCGAGTAAAAAAAATTATATATAACGATATATTCTTAAATATAAAAATATATGATCATATAAAATAGCATATGTATCAATATGTATTTATATATAAAAATATTTTCAAAATGTTTTGCAAAAAAAAATTCATGTATAAGCACACCCAATCATGTATAAAAATATACTATTCTGAATTTTATATATGATAATACATAGTTGATAAATTTGATTAAATTTTAATAAAATTTGATATAACCCAATACATAATTATATATAATACAAACATCAAAAACGCCTTCTGTCATTTTAGACATACTAAAATTCAAAACTGAAAAAATTGCATAAGTCGGTTTATATTTAACTATATAAATTAAAAAAATCGTAAAATATTTTACGAAAATAGTTTACAATTTTGTCAAATTGTAAGATTTCACTGTCCCAGAACCAGTTCTATAACTGGTTCTAGAACCGGTTCTAATGCAACTTCTTCTGTTGTTTGGAGGTAAAGAACCTATTGCAAATAGGACAAACTCCATACAAAAAGAATCGGTTGAAAAACAGAAATTATAAGCTATTATAATACAGAATAAATTGTTCTGCCACATGTTTTTTGGAGTTTACTGGGCCATAGTAATATTGACAAACATTTTTTTAAATTAAATTAAAATTAACAATTTAGTTTAAAATGAAAATTTGATGTCCTAAAAAATATAAATAAAATTTAAGTTAACTACAAATTTCAATCATACATTTTGTGCTTTGAATCCGTTTTATGGAGCTCAAATATATGTAACTTAATATCTTTTAATTTAAATATATTTTGATTATTATGTATCTAATTGTATCTAATTGTATCAAATATAATATAATTGGATGCAATTGCATGGGGACAAAACTCGGATAGAATTGGATAGTTTTGTATTAAATTGTGTCTGTTTAAATGTAATTAGATCCAAAGTGATACAATTTAATAGAACCATTTTTCGGATCAAATTTTATATAAAGTGTTTTACTCGGGTACATATACGTTGATATTTTTATCTCTTCATATATACTTGATATAGCATATTAAATTAAATGATATGATATCATATATAATTTAATGTGCAACTTTTTAATGTGTAATTATACATAGCCACATATGATACCATAAAATCAAACAAATTCTATGACTCATATATATAATTATCACAAAATGCAAAGAAACGAAAATTCCATGTATTTAAAGCAACAAAATATTGCAAAAAAAGCAAAAGTAAAAGCTTAGCAAAGATGCACTTAAAACTAAGTTCAAAGTTAATAGATTAAATAATATGTATGAATAAAAAAATCATTTCAAGCCAGAAAATCGTAAAAAGGCAATTATAATCCCAACATCTTAAGAAAACGCATTTTGAAGCTCAAAATCGGAAAATCCAAAAATCCAAAAAAAGTGAGAAAAAACATACAAAAGATTTTTTACAGTTATATTAGTTTTCTAAAACTTCGGGTTCTGATGAGATCTTTAGCCAGATCGAAATACTAGTATCAACCTAGCTAATATGTTTGATTTGCTTTATTTTTGTAAATATACGGAGGTTGAAAGCTCGTTATAAATTGAAAATAACATAAAAATAATCTCGATGTATATAAAAACAAAAAAATAATATAACTGTAAAAAATAAGTTAATTTGCCTTATTTGATAATTATATATAAACATATATGGTAGAAACAAGAAAAATATTGGATTAATTTTACATATAATTGTATATGACATCACATATTATACAAATTAAAATCACATCTAATTTTAAAGTTCATAGATTTAAATGTATCATTTTTATTGTTAATAAAAATTATGATTTTTTCGACCTTTATTGTGCAATGAAAATGAAGTTATTCAAGTTCGAGGTCGTATTCTACATTTATTTACCAGAATATTGTCCTAGTAAATAAATTATAGAATTTTTAGTTTTTCAATTTATTCTTTGACCACACCTTCAAGAATTTGTTGATAGATCTATTTCGGGGAGTTTCTAGTTCCCCATCATCAGAACAATTTAGAAAGAGTGGTAACATCATCATGCTCAAACTCGAAAATACATACAACTCATTTTTCTAACAAAATGAGAAGTATTTGAAGTTACCAATAATAATTAAAAAAAAAAAAAATTTAAATACTTTATGTTTTTGTGTAGTACCCACCTTTGGTAGATTAAATTTTTGTTATTACATTTAAATTTTTGTTATTACTGGCAATGTGAAACAAAATATTAGTGCAAATTTCCAAAAATTTTAAAGGATTTTATGAAGTTATTTCAAATTGTATCAAATTATATATAACTTGATTAAATTATATAGACCCATTTTTCGGATAAAATTATATCAGATGAGATCCCATGGAATCACTTGAGATAAGGTTATGTATGCCATTTTTCGGATCAACTAAGATATGGTGTGGTATGAAATTATATATATGACTATATATTTTTATATACAGTAGTGGTCAAAATATTTGGAACTGAGATCGCATTTGTTGTTTTCATTGATTTTTTTTTCTTCAAATCACACTTAGTTACTAAAATTAATTTTTTACATATTCTTCATACATTGTTTTATGTTAAACAAATAAAAAAAATGAATTCCGTTAAATTAAAACAACAAAAAAATTAATAATAATAGATGCATTCAAAATGCAGGTGTTCAAAACATTTGCAACTCTCATTATTCTTACTCTTAACGAAACAATTTATACTAACAAATGCTAGGATATAACGATAATCGCATTCCTTTTTAATGTGAGATTCAGGCCGTTACATTTTTTAAACAAATTTATTATAATTATTGTTTTTTAATAGTTGTAATAAGATGTTGGAAGCATAAACATCGTAAGAATAGTTTTTGTAAAAAATGGCAGGAAATAAATACAATTCTGATTTTAAATCAAAAGTTTTAAATGATTTTCAAAATGAACTTTCCCAAATAGAAATTTCTATAAAGTATTCCCTTCCAAAATCAACGATTTGCCGCATTGTTAATAGTGGTAACATCCACACAACTAATAAAGGTGGAAGACCCCGTATTACAACTGTAGGAGAAGATCGGCAAATCAATAATTTTTTTACAAAATATCCCAAAGCAGTTCCCAGAGAAGCTAAAACTGAACTTTTAAAAGATGCCAGTCTTCCCACCATTAAAAGAATTATTGTGGTCAGATGAGTCTAAATTCAACATCCGGGGATCAGATGGAAGAGCCAATGTTCGAAGACCACGAGGCGAAAAGTTTAATCCCAGATACACAACCGCCACAGTGAAGCACAGAGTGAAAACATTATGGTGTGGGGGTGTTTTTCAGGACATAGGATTTGCCCAATTCACCGCATTACTAGCACAATGACGGCCACAATCTATAGAGATCTTTTGAGTTCAGTTATTCTTCCGTATGCTGAATGGGAAATGCCACGCTCATGGACCTTCCAGCACGACAACGACCCAAAAAACAAAATGGGGGTTTTGTAAAAGTTTGGCTGCAGGAAAATGAAATTAATATCATGTCGTGGCCGGCTCAATCTCCCGATCTCAACCCGATTGAGAACATGAGGATGATTGTAAAAGGGAATATCGGCAATAAAGTATTCCGAAATGGTGATGAACTTTTCTTCGAGTTGGAGGCAGTGGAATGAAATTTCTGACGATTATATTAAAAAGTTCATTGCCTCAATGCCTAAGAGGTGTTCAGAAGTTATAAAAAATAATGGCTACGCTACAAAATACTGAGCGTTAAAACCACTGTTTGTATTTCCTGTTAATTACTTTAAGAGTTGTAAATGTTTTGAACACTGCACTATTTATTTTGTTAGAATTACTTGTTTTTATTTTTGAGAAGTTATGAATAATTTTTTTGTATTTGTAAAACAATATGCTATAACTAAATTTAATAAAAAAAAATACAAAATCTTATACCACAAATCTTTTTGATCAAAAAAATTATAAATACCTAAACCATGATTTCAGTTGCAAATGTTTTGAACACCACTGTATACCCTTATCACAACTTTTGTCATCGGTTTTTTTACAAAAAACCTTTATCAAAAAATTTACATTTTCCAAAAAAAAAAGAAATTTTTTGTCTCAGTGTATTTAAATTATTTCGCTGATTGTTTGCGTTAATTTCAAACTTGTTTTTGTTTTTTTTTATTATTATAGCTCACAAATTTAAGTATTCTAGAAAATTTCTCAACAAAAGTATAATTCATACATTCGAATGTGTGAATTTAAAAATGCAATTGAAATTCTAATAAAAACATTTATACACGAATGGAATTTAAATAATGTACAGAGCAAAATTATAAACAATTTGAAAATAAAATTTTTTATAAACAATTCATAAATAGTTTTTAAAAATATAATACATTTCAATTTGTTAGGTAGGAAGAAAAATTAAAATACTGTTTGTATGTAAGAGTTATACAACTGATTTCTTCTTGGGATTGTATGCTACAGCGAACATGTTGTTTTATAAGAACTAATAAGTTCTAAGTATGAACTAATTATGTCACAATTAGGGTTGCCGACCGGGACTGATTTTCTTAAATCCCGGGATACGGAATTTTAAAAACTGCGGTATCCCGGGACTTCGGCATCGCTGAATTTTTCGGGATTTCGGAACTAATTTGAAACATGAAAAACAAACAAAAACTATTAACTCATTGTGCGCCCCGGTAGGCTGTTTGGTAGCGTGCTGGCTTAGAAGTGCGGGGGTCGTGGGTTCGATTCCCACCAGATGCACTGGTCTGTGTTCGCTACAATGCGCCGAAGGCCATAGTAGCTAGGGCTCGGTTAGATTAATAGTATATAATTTGTAATTATATGATTATTAATAAATAAAAAAAAAAACTATTAACTCATTATTGAACAAGTGTTCCGTTTTCAACCTAGTATTTTTGAACGTTTATATTATCTAATTGATAAAATAATTAAGCGGTTTAAAACCCGTGGATAAAACACGTGTGGAAAATAACGTGGAAAAAATTAATTTCTTAAATTATATAAAAATATAGAAAAGCCAAATCTTATATTTTTTGATTATTATGTGGATGAGACAATATTCTAAAAATTACCCAGTAAAATAGTAAAATAGTAAAATCCAAGTAACTGGTTGCAGAACAGCTTATACTGTATTATAACAGGTTCTAATTTCTGTTCTGCAACTGGTTCTTTTTATATGGAGTTTGTCCTATATGCAATAGGTTCTTTACCTCCAAACAAGAACAGGTTGCTGTAGAACTGGTTCTAGAACCGGTTATAGAACTGGTTCTAGAACCGGTTATAGAACTGGTTCTGGGACAGTGACACCTTACATTTCGGCTCCCAGAAACCTGTTCTAGAACCGGTTCCATGTAACCGGTGGTAAAAAAGTTGTTCTAGAACAGGTTCAAAGGTAATCTGTTCTAAAAAATTTTGCTGTTTAGTTTATCAACTGTGCATAGTTTTTGAAAAACTGACCAATTCCAAAATTTATTCCGTTTTTACTTTAAACATACATAAAAATCACTTGTCAAATGACCTAGTGTAGGTTGTAAGCCTAGCTGAATGTATTACAAAACCGCACTCAGAGAACTTCTGCTTTAAAAATATGTAGTTTTTTGGGTTGTAATACAGTTTCTTTATTTTTAATGTAAATGTCAGTAATTTGTAGAACAAATTAAAATATTTCCTAACCTTGTAGTTCATTTAAAAAAACAACCCACATCAAATGACTGTTTTATAATTTTACATTAATTTTTTACAGTTGTTTTTTGTTATTTAAAAAAATAAAAAAATAAATGTTTGTTTATTTTTTACTACCATGTGGTTCATTTTTACTACAATTGTTAGTCATTTTTTGAACATTAAAAAACAAATGACAATATATGTTGAATTTAATGAAATGTAAATCGTCCTTTCTTTAAGTGAAATTGCATTTGTTTTCAACTACAATTGTAGTTGTCTTTACCTACATACATAGTATTCTAAGTGCGGTTTGAGAAATTGCAATATACCCTCAAATTTTCCAGAGAACTGTAAAAGATTTGTAACTCAGTACGAAATTTTTTAACCGATTTTGACGCATAGACCTTCTTTACATTATAAATACAATATTTATATAATAATAGCAATTAAAATTAAATTTTTTTTTTAAACTTTTTCAACTTCTATGACGTTTTTTTTTTTTTTGAATCTTCTATAAAATCAGCTATATTCTCACAGTTACTGTTTTCCTGAGTAAAATGTTAAAATCGGTCAAAAATTGCCAATGTTATGGTACTTTTTCAATATATACAGAGTGGATTTTGTTTATATCTAATGCAAGCTAATGCATTCCGTAGATATAGAAAAAGTGCAATAACTTTGTCTATTTTCCACCCATTTTAACAAATGACAACGCTAACTTTAAGAATATTGTTGTTTTAAAAAAAGATTCGAAAGAAACCCTCCTAACCAGAAGTTGAAAAGTTAAAAAAAAATTGTAATTTTAATGGTTATTAAAAAACCAATACATATTTATATTAATTACACTGCGCAACTCGAAAAATAAAACAAGAGTACCGACCTTAATATCCTTAATATCTCGTCCACGATAATTTTAATGGAGTACCAGTTTTTTTTTTCTATTGGTCCAGATTTTTTTTGCAATTTTGCATTAAAATTGTGCATGTTTCAATGCAGTTTTTAGTACACATAATTTTGTAAACCAAATATTTTATCTTACAATGGATGTATCCCGAACCGAACTCTCAGATTTTAATGAACTTTGCATATGTTGTAAAGGAGAAAAAATAAAGATTCTTAATTTTTTAGCTGCCCAATCTCCCGTTTAAGGGTTAAAAAGTAGGATTACAAATTCATTTGCTTTTGTCTGAAAAGTTATCTTTAGTTTATGAAAACTAGATATATTTGCATGCAGGGTTAAAGAATTCAAGAACACAAACATTTTGATACCCATGTTGCCTGTATAGTGGACCCAGAGTTGCCACATTTTTGAATTATTTGAAATATAGTGCAAAAAGACTCTTCGGAAAAACTCGCATAAAAACCAAAAGGTTTCGAATATCGGAAAAAAGCTCAGACACCCCCCGATTGAATTAAATAGACATTGCTATGCATTATTTTTAGCTTTACAACAAAATTTCCTTAATAAAACGCCAGATTTATTGTTACTGAATACACATTTTTTTTAATAACAAAAATATTTGAAAATGTGAATGTGTCTTCAAAACACCTTTCATTCGATACCAAATTTGTCTATAGTTACTAGGCAGGGTCGATTTGTAGGGAGGCAAAAAAAAATCGTATTCTAGGGATCAAAATAAGAAACTTTGCCGAAGGGACCATACCTCTAAAACGAATTCTGATGTCCCGACTTTTGACCCGTAGGGTCAAATTTTGAAAAATTCCACTTTGACCCATTCAGAGTGCAGCAATCGAATCCAACCCAATCGAATATAATTTATACATTCATCTGCTAGAGCGTCTTCCGGAGAAGAAATAGAGACCCTATTCTTGGAAAGACTCCTCCTACTCTCTGAAATATCTCTATCTTGAGATTTGTACATTTTGCTATAAAAACACGGCTAAAAGGGCCTCTTTCAACTTAAATTTTAACCCCTTAACCGTCACCTAGAATGATGATTTATGCATTAATCTGCTAGCGCGTCTCCCGGAGAAGAAGCAGCTGCCATAATCTTGGAGATATTCCTCCTACTTTCTGAAATATCAAAGTAGGCTTTTTCAAAATTTTACCCTACGGGTCAAAAGTCGGAACATCAGAATTCGTTTTAGAGATATTTTCTTATTTTGATCCCTAGAATTCAATTTTTCTTGAACGTTGAGCGATTTTTAAAACGACCCGCCCTAATAGTTACTGTTAATAGAACAAAAAAACCAAAAAAAAAAAACGTAAAATTGGGTAATTTTTGACCCACTTAGTAACGCCTAATCATGAGATTGAGCAGCTAAAAAAACCTGGGTCCCTTAAATTTGTATTCTCTACAACATATCCGAAGTTTATTAAGATCTGCCAGGCTGAGTCGGGATACCTTGTTAGTTTTTTTGTGGTAAATACATAAAAGACCGTCATTAACATTCGGGTACCAATAAATCCGCGCCTTTTCTCAGTTTTTACTATATTTCACCATTTTTTCACAATTTATCATTCCATTTCGCAATCGATCAAAGCATTTTAGTGTATAAGCAAAAAGAAAAATCTGAACAAATATTTCGTGTAAAAATAAAAAAAAAAATTGCGGTTAATGGGGGAAAACCCGAAATATGTTAAAAATTTATACGACAGCATAGAAAAAAAGGACGAGTTACCTTTTTGGTATAATATGCAAATATATTAAAGAATAATATGTACCAAAATTCAGTCAAAAAAGTTTATATTTGCGAAAGTTGTTTTAACAACCACTCTCATTATAGTAACAACAAACATTTCGAAGATATACCAAAATCAATGTAGTATTTTGAACATATCTTCTCTCTAACAGGTTGAAGATATATCGGCGATATCGAAAGAATAATGTGTCAAAAAATATTTTTATGTTTTCCCATGCAAAAAAAAATACTTTGTAGATTTTTGTATTAGTATATAACTATATCCGACAAATGAGAATCATATCATATTAGATCTAATCTGATACAATTAGACATTATTTGATACAATTAGATCTAATTTGATGACATTTTATATAGTTTGATACAATTGTATCCGAGTTTTGTCCTCATCCAAAAGTATCAAATTACACACTGCTACAAAAAAAAAACTTTTTGTCAGAACTTGAAAACCGACCTAGTGGGGGTTGTAGGCCTAGGTGAGGACATACAAAAACCGTTTTCAAAAATTTTGAAACACCCTCAAAATTTTGAGTTATTTTCAAAAAACTGTTTTAGGGTAGGTCGTAGCACTTTAGTACCTCTAACTCACACATTTTTTGACCGATTTCAAAATTTTAAACAGTTTTGGAAAGACAAAGAATTAGGCTTTCATGAAATGTATTCATTAAATATATATTCCAAGACATTAGGTAAGTGTTTAGCAAAAGTTTCTCTTTTTTTTATTTTTTTTTCCAAATTTTTCAAATTCAACAAGAGTTATTTTATTTTTTTTTTATGAAAACCTATCTTTTTTTGCACTGTATTTTAAAGACAATTTTATATAGAAAAAAACGAGATATTATTTGTTAAAATCGGTTTCTATTTGCAAAAGTTACTAAACTTTTTCTAAAGTAAAATGTTAAGATTGCAGACTTTTCTTCTGGTAAACCACTTGACTTACAAAAACGCTTGTTTATTTTTTTTTTTTTTTATTCATATGGTTTGCGCTGGGGGAGAAAATGCTAAAAACAGGTGTTAATGAAAAGTTGAATAACTTTTACAATTTTCATCCGATTTGAAAAATTAAAACCATGTTTTGTTAAGAACTAAATTTTCTTTATACGTTGGTATAAATTTTTATAAGCTTTCATATTAAAATAAGCAATGAAAAGCTACTAAAATCAAAAAAGTTTATAATTTTCGTTTTTTTTTGTAGATATTCTTAACAAAAACAATACTTATAACTTACAAATGTATAAGAAATGCACGTCATTTTAAAGCCTAATCAGTTTTCTTTCCAAACCCGTTAAAAAAATGTAAATCGGACAAAAACTGACTGAGTAACAGGTCGATAAGTTGACGAACATCACTTGAAACGGTTTTTTAGAATAACTTCTGAATTTGAGGGTGTTTCTGAAATTTTTTGACACAATTTGTAATGTACTCAACAAGACCTATAACCCACGCTAGGTCGTTTTCCAAGTTTTTTTTCATTGTAGCACCGTGTTATATATGTGATACATTTACATCCAATTAGATATAATTGTATGCAATTATATGTGACATAATTATATTGTACTATATGAAGTGTAATATATAGGAAGACAAAATAATATATTTGGGATATAATTTTATATGAATATATATTATACAATATATCATTATAAATAATTGTATAAAGTAATATAAAAAACTGTAAGTAAAATTTGAGCTTTTGAAATGACACACAAACTTAATTTAGGGTCGTAAAATCCAGTGGTGTACTCCGTTTTAAAAGGTTAGGTCAAAATAAAAATATTTTAAATTTCAAGTTTGCATTGACTCAAGCAATTTTTGCTGTGCATTTTAAGTAAAAGACATCGAAATCTCTTTTGAAATCACTTTATTAATTGTTGATAAGTCGGAACTCAAAGCTAACAAAGATGGTTGTCCATTTTAAGATGATATTTCTTTATAAATGAATAGTATCCTCCTAAAAATGGACGGCAATCATTGACTAAGTTCTAAACTTAAGCTTAGACAAACAAATAACAAATACAATCATTTAAAAAAATATTTTTTAAATGATTTTGAGTCGATGCGAACTTAAAATTGAAATATATTTTTATTTCGAATTAACCTATTAAAACGGGTTATCCCACTGGATTTTACGCCCCAAAATTAAGATTAGGTGTCACTGGGTTATTTTGGGGGGAAAATAAAAGAATCAAAACAAACATATATTTGAAATACTTTATATAATCTGGTTTTTAGCAAAAAATTTGTTTGATTTGGTAATAAGAAACATTTTTGTTTATATTAAAATTATGTTATTTTTTGTTTATTTTCTACGAAAAAATAAAATGTTTTTTAAAAAAGTGGTTTCTTAATACAGAATATATATTTAACAAAACATACAAACAAAATTATTTAATATTGCACGGTGCTACAAAAAGTTTTTTTGCAATCACTTCTTAAGAGGCACGTAGCAGTTATAACTTTTATTACAAAAATTGTTTGTTTACCGAATTTTTTTTTTATTTTTTTTGCTTGCCCTGTATGATTTATATTTTAAAATCAAACAAAAATATTTCAAAAACACGACATTTATATTTTTCAATTGTAATAAAGTTATTTTGATTTTGTTTTTGCAATATAACTAAATAACGATTATAAATAAAGAAAGGTAGGCTAGTTGGTAATGTGCTGGCTTATCTGTGCGGTGGTCGTGGGTTCGATTCCCACCAGAGACACTGGTCTGTTTTCGCTACAACGCGCCGAAGGCCAAAGTAGCTAGTGCTCGGTTAGGGTAATAGTATATAATTTGTAATGATATGATTATTAATTAATAAAATAAAAAAAAAATCAGAAGCTCGGGAACAACTAATTTCAGCAGATCAGGTAACCCGCATATTTCATCAACGCATGGAGCGCAACTAGGGTTGCCAGATCCAAATTCGCAAAAAGCTATACATTCGTATTTAAAAAGCTGGATATTCAAAAAAAAAAAAAAGCTCGACATTTTCAAAACATAATTTAACCACAAAAAACGTTCCCAAGTTTTGTTTTGTATTAAGAATTTTTATTAAAAACATTGTTTTGTACACTGTTTGGATTCCTAGTTTAGGAACATAAAATACTAAAATTCAATAAAACTAACAAACTGAAAAATTAAATAAAACTTAAAATTTTTCAACTCAGTCTCTCAAATCTATGAAATGTTAAATGTACTAATAGGAATACCCAATAAATATTTTTACGGACTCTCCGACACGTACGAAATCATGAATCCGGACTCTAAGTCCCGTTAACGGCCCGTAAAACACGTATTCGTCAAAGCTTGTACACACAGAGAAAAATTTAGCTATTTGCCAACTTTAAATCGGTCACCACTAATCGAATTCTGTTATTATGAATTTCAGTCGGTATGTACAACTGAACATTAGTTTTTAAAACAAAGTTCAGTTTATTCAACTGAATTTTAGTTGCAACACCCAAAATTTTCGGAAATCAAATGTTAATATCGTTGTACTAACTGAATTTACAAGTTGTTACCATTCCCAGAAAAAAATAGTGCTTCAAAGAAGCGCTTCCGAAAGGTATTATTCAATTACGAAGCGCTTCCGGAAAGCATTCCAGAAGGCATGATTTTTGTTCGCGATGTCCCACTTGGTATATCTTTTTTAAAGCGCTTCTTTCATGTGCTCTTAGAAGCAATAAATTCATGCCTTCTTAGGCACTAAGAAGCTCTTTTTTGTATTTTAACAACATTAGTGCTTCATGGTATGCATACTTTATTGCTTCATTGTATGCATACTTTATTGCTTCAAAGAAGGCATTTTGGGAAGCACTACAGAATGCCTTAAATAATTGCTTTATAGTATGCATGGCGGTGAAGCGCTATTTTGGAAGCATATAAATATAGGCAGCAACTGCTAACCAAATCGAGTTTTTTTTTGCTGGGTTTAAATAAAACTTCAATTCGGTTGGCATTTTATTTCTCTGTATGTACGTAAACGGAACATGAACGGTCCTTATTATCAGATTTCCGAAAACTCTGCTTTACGGCATCCGTTTACGTATAGTAAATCGTATTGTTTTTGTTCTTTTGCTCACTGAAACATTGTCAATACAAAATTATTTTAAAAAACTCTTAACAATCAAAATCTGGGTAGCAAATATTCCTACCACTTTGTTTCGATTCATCAAATCATTTAATTATATTAGATAAGCCAATGGTACACCCAGAGAAAAAAGTTTCATCATAATGTTGATATTGGTTTATAAATCGTTTGATATCAATTATTCATCATATTTATGAAGTTTTCATAAAGTCATTTCATACCAACACTCGAAATAAGCCACTTAATGCAATTATGTTTCAGCCTTTAATAAAAATTCAAAACCTTAATGAATTATTTGAAATTCTGAAACACCAATTAAATATTATTTTATGTGTTCTTAATTTTAAATGGAATTTTTTGAAAATAATATGAATATTTTATGAAACATTTTATAATATTATAGAGCAATTCCATATGAAAACGATCAAAATTGGCAAATTTTTGGACGACCCCTCTCCGATTTTAAAATAAATAGTCTCAATCGATTGCCCAGCAAAAAATAATGTACCTACATATTTTTTTTTTTTTTTATAGTGACTGGTTTAGTGGTGGTGTGCACCACTGTCATGTGACAAAATTGAAGAATTCTTCATAAGGGACCTCATTGAAAGTTGTTTTAAACTACTAAAGCGATCGCAACGAGTGATAGCTCGTTGGAAAGGTATTGAATCAGGCTTTAATTGAAAAATAAAAATAATTTTTCTCAGAAATTTACCTTTTTTCCCATGAAAATTAAATTTTCCCATGAAAATTAAATTTTCCGATTTTCCACAGAAGCTCCTAAATTTTCCGGCTAATTTTATTTTTTTTGGATTCCTCATAATTTTTGCTTTAAGAATCAGCAATAAAAAAATGGGCCCGACTCCTTGTTTGGACAGGAGAAGAGCATTTAAGAGACCACCTTGTTCTCATTGTTTTTATATTTTTAATAATTGAATTATTTTTAATTATTTAACAAGAAAAATTAGGAAAATTTTATTTTTCAATTAAAGCCTGATTCAATACCTTTCCAACGAGCTATCACTCGTTGCGATCGCTTTAGTAGTTTTTTTTTAAACAACTTTCAATGAGGTCCCTTATGAAGAATTCTTCAATTTTGTCACATGACAGTGGTGCACACCACCACTAAACCAGTCACTATAAAAAAAAAGATGTAGGTACATTATTTTTTGCTGGGCAATCGATTGAGACTATTTATTTTAAAATCGGAGAGGGGTCGTCCAAAAGGTGATCGCTTTCATATGGAATTGCTCTATATATAGAGTATTTTTTACGATGGCGTATTTAAACATTTGTAACTCAATAGTTCATGAACCGATTTTTGATTTTTAAACGGTATTTAAATTTTCTTTTAAAACAATAATATTCATAACGTTGGTGCTTTCAAGAGTAAAATGAGGCATTGTGTTTTAATATCCGTTTAAAATTGACAAAGTTATGGTACTTTTTCTATATATCATTCATTCTTTGATAGATAATGAAAAAAAATAGCATTTTTAACCTCATGTTTCCGATTTTCGGTTTTACGATATGCGATTTTTTCACGGGCTTAATTAAAAAAAAAAACCCAAAATAATGTTATTTTGAAGAACCGTATACCTAAAAGTTGTTATCGGATTTCGCTGATTTGAAAAGCGCTCGATTTTCAACACTCAAATTTTTTAAAAAGTAGTCATTCCTAATATTCCATATCTTTTTTACGGCTTAAGTTACGATAGTCATTGATAACTCATTTTAGAGCTACTTAAATTGTGGTTCTACTAGAGTGCACAAATTATTCACTTCTCCACGGCAAAATGAAATGTTTTTAAAAACCGCGTTTCAAAATGCTGTATTTCAAATAAAAACTGATTATTTAAAATTTTTTAAAAAAAATTATGTTAAATATAAGTTACTTCCCTATGCCGTGTCCATATCCGTATGTGGGTCTCTTACGGTATCCTGAGTTATGAATAAAAATGTAAACAAATTTTACTAAAAAACTGATAACTCAGAAACATGCAGGAGTAACACATTTTGATTTGGTGACGGTATAGAAAAATAATTTCTAATTAACATATATTTTTTTTAAAATTTTAGAAAATCAGTTTTTTGGAATATAGTGGTTTGAACCACGGATTTTACAGAAATGCATTTGACCGCCAAGAAGTGAACCAGAGAAACGAAGATTAAAGTACCTTTAAATTGAGGTATCAATAACTCCTGTAGCTTTAGCAACTGCTTTTGCAAAACTTTTATTTATATTTTTTTCAATAAATAATTTTTTTATGAAAATCTTTTTTTCTGTGAGTTGTTGGTTAGTTCGGTTAAAGATCATGAATATTTTTCCATATTAACAGAAAAATTATAATTTTATTTGTGATAATTTACTTTAATTAACAGAAAAAACACTTAGAAAAAAGTTATTTGACACCTGCATGAATGGAGTTAACTTTCTAGCCCGCAACGGCCTTCATCAACATTCTTCGTGCCTTAAAGTGTTAAATTGTAAACATCATCTATTTAACTCAACTAGTTAAGTTAAAAACATACCGTGACTTAGTTTGAGTATGACGAAATTTACTGCGAACTTATTTTCTATAAAGCTATGTTTTTTTCTGCAATATTTTTAGATTTTTATCCATAACTTTGAGTCCCGTCAGAGCTACACATATTAATTTGGCAACGACATAGTGGAATAAATTATAATTAACATATATATTTTTGAAAATTAAAAAAAAAAACAGTTTTTTTAAATACCGCGTCTTAAACCACGAATTTAAAAAAAAAAAGGCATTTTGCATTCAAAAAATATTTTTTTGCTTATTTTATTTAAAGCACAATAGTGGCTTTCAAGTGAGATATCAATGAATTACGTGGCTTTAACCGTTAAAGGATATGGACGATAAATTACGACTACTTTTGTACGACTACTTTGGTATCAAACACAGTAAAACATTTTTCAACGCATGATTTTGGGACTCAGTTCTGGGAATTGCACGTGAAATTAGCCCTAAAAATAAGAACTTATGCATCATTCGTTTTGTCACGTTGTCTACAGTAATAATTTAATGGTTATACGAATTTTTTTGATCAAGATGGATTTTTAGCACTTTTTCTATATTTTAACACGGTTATATCTCGGTATACCGTAAGGAATATCTCTTTTGTTTCTGAAGCAAAGTTGTTGATATTGAATAGGAGAAAAAAAAAAAAAATGCGGAACAATCCTACACAAAAAAAAGTGCATCCTTTTTTGCTCAATAACTGCATTACAAATCCACATATATGATGATTTTTTTTTTATTAACTTTAAAAATAGAGCTATTCTTACACAGAAAATATGAGATTTTTATACGTTATCTATGCATGGAAACAAAATTTAGAACATTTTCAATTATAATTGAAAATGTTCTAAATTTTGTTTTCATATTCGAAACGGTTCCGATATTCGAAACCATTCAGTTTTAATGCGACTTTTCTCGAAGAAGCTTTTTCACTATATTTCAAATAATTAAAAAATGCGGAAACTCTGGGTTCACTATATATGCAATATTTTTATGTTCTTGAATACTTAAAAACTGAATGAAAATAGATCTAGTTTTCATAAACTAGAGCTAAGTTTTCATACAAAAACAAATGCATTTTTAGCCCTAATTCTTAACCCTTAAACGTGAGAAAGGGCAGCTAAAAATAATACGTGTCTCTTTTTTTTCTCTCCTTTACAACATATCCAAAGCTGATTAAAATCTGCGAGTTCGGGTCGTCATTCTCTATTGTAAGTTCGTCGCATCGTCGCATAGTGAACAATTTGTTACAATATTTGCTCAAAAATACTATTAAATATTAAAAACCAAAAATGGCTAAAAAATTGCAAACAATTTTCTAAAAATTGATGGAAAATGGCTAATGGCTAAATGCCATTTTCCGGCTAAACGTGTTTAAAAATGGTTAACTTTAGCCGGAAAAAGACTGAATTGGCAACACTGCCTACTACCTATACTAGGTCAGTTGGCGAGAGAAATGGCTGTGTAGCACAGTGTTATTTTTGTACTCATCCTTGTCGATAACTTCAAGCATATCTAAAATATGTAAGAATTTTTCTTTAGATTTTTTTATGTTTGGAAATCACAAAGTTTCAAAAATTATATTTTAAGTTTATTGCGCAGTAAATTTAAATAAATTCATACTTATACAAAATTTTTAAAAATATGTTTTTTTTTAGAAAAGAGTACAAAACAGCACCATTGACGTTATTTTTTTCAGCTTCTAAACAAGAATTGTTATTACTAAAGAATTATTTTTTTTTTATTAAACTTGAAAACAATTTTTTTTAAATTTATTATTTTTTTTTTTTAATTATGAATTTTGTTGAATTTTATTTTTATAATAAATTAAAAATGGTAACAAAGAGAAGGTGTTTTTACGTGTTTGTTTTACTTTTTTTAATTTTTAAATATTTCTTTTTATTTTATGGCCTTGTATACCCAGTGTAGAAAAGCATTACCTTATAAATGGTTATATAAGTACATATTTTCTAACTACAAGTACTTACAATTGTCATTACAAATCTCATTACTTTTAGATGGGGATGTCCGGCAAAATAATGACATATCATTATTAAACACATTACGAACACTCAAATGAAAAGCTTCATCATATTTATGACATGTTTCATAGATTTTCGTCCAACGTAACGTGTCATAGTATTTTTGGAACATTTTCTAGAAACAAAACCAATTTCATGACATTTATGAATTGTTTCGCTACATATGTATTAGGCCGGGTCGATTTGTATGGAGGCAAAAAAATCGCTCAACGTTCAAGGAAAATCGTATTCTAGGGATCAAAATAAGAAACTTTGCCGAAGGAACCATACCTTTAAAATGAATTCTGTTGTCCCGACTTTTGACCCGTAGGGTCAAATTTTGAAAAATTCCACTTTGACCCATTTAGAGTGCCCCAATCGACGCTAGAGCGTCTTCCGGAGAAGAAATAGAGACCCTAAACTCGGTCCCCTAGAATTATGATTTTTGCATTAATCTGCTAGCGCGTCTCCCCGAGAAGAAGTAGTTCCAATAATCTTGGAGAGATTCCTCCTACTTTCTGAAATATTAAAGTAGGCTTTTTCAAAATTTGACCCTACCGGTCAAAAGTCGGGACATCAGAATTCGTTTTAGAGGTATGGTTCCTTCGGCAAAGTTTCTTATTTTGATCCCTAGAATACGATTTTCCTCGAACGTTGAGCGATTTTTAAATCGACCCGCCCTAATATGTATATATATATATATATATGGATTTTATTATATTTGTTTAGAAAAAAAAATCATGGAAACCATGATATTATCATTATAATTCTTGTTGTTTATAAAATGTTACATAAATAAAGGGTCCGCCAAATAACTTTTTTTTTTTGAACTCCTGAACCAATTGGACTTTGTATGGGGTCATTCCAAGGTCTTTATGCAAAATTCGTCTCAATGATGTCTCCGAAATGTTCAATTGTTGAGAACGACGGTGAATTGATGTTGATGGCGCTTCACGCACACTTTCTGCCACAGCAGCAATATTCTCGGGTGTACGCACTGTTTTTGGCTTTTCTTTTCACGCTTTGGTTTATAGATGAGGATGCCAGTTTCTTTCACTTTTTTCACAAGCTAACGAATATACGGACCATATTCGTTCAGCGGAAGGATAAAACTAATTATCTGTCAAATCAGACATGAGCTAAGTGTTACCATTCACGAAATAAGCACTAGTTGAAAAAAAAAACGTTATATGGCGGACCCTTTATTATTGAAATTGTTACATTGGACGAAAATTGATAAAAACTTATTTTTGGTTTTCTCTGGGTAGAAAACAGAAAAATATGTGGTTAACTATGTGCTTACCAGTATTGACAAAAATAATTAAAAAAATTTTTTTTTTTTTTTTATTGAAATATTTTTTTAAACAATATGTGTTCACACAGGATTCGAACCGTGCCTCCCAGCTTGTCAGTCAACCGCTCTACCATCTGAGCTGTCCCGAAATGCTGTTAAATGATGGATTAAAATAACAATGACTTGGTTGCATAAAATGTCATTACAAAAAATTAAAAATAAATAGTTATAAATGCACTTACTAGAAGTGAAAAAATAATGAGTCTAAAAATATATTTAAAACTAAATTTTAAATCACTACTTTATATGGAAAATAATGACAAAAACAAGTACTTTTTTTTTTTTTTTCATTTTGTTTATTTATTTTTATAAAATATATTTACACTATAATAAACACTAGTCTCAATATTGTTTTATATACAATGACTCTGAAATGAGTGCTCAAGTACAAATAATATAATACTTAATAGTTAGATTTTACAAAATTATGAGGAGAAAAATTGAACATTAACAATGGTATAATATACATATGCTTTAAAGTTAGTATGCAATGAAAAAATTTTCAAAACCATTGCTTAAATATTTAAGAAGTTTTGCGAAAGGTTGTGTCAAGGGGTAAAAAATATTAAGATAAAATAATTATTTATTTGGCCATCCACCAAAATTTTTTGGAATTAGACTTTTGAGCTAATCTAACATCTTTGTTTGATATACTTGTGCTGTATCTCATGTTCAGATTCTCTAAATCACAACTTATTGCTTTTATATTGGCACGTCTATAGTTGTGATAAAAAATTGGGATGCCATTTTCATTCTGAATAATGTTCTTATTATCAAGGTACACAAAAGCTTCTGGTGGGACGAAACCCCTTTCCAAGGAATCAATTATGTATTCTTGGTTTGTATAATAAGGGGCCATTATAATGTTATTTTCTGTGCATTGAGTGCACCTTAATATATTGTTTCTAATTATGTTAATTATAAAATTATCTATCCGTATCATATTGGATATATTGTACAATTTTCTGTTTGATATGTAATTTTTGTAATTGCTTTGTGGGGACCTGTATAACGAAGTGCATGCTCTTAGGCATTTCCTTTCAAAAACTCTAATCTTTTCCATGTTTGAGGGGGAAATGTTGAACCAGACTGGGCAGCCATATGTAAGTATCGGTCTGATTAGCGATTGGTACATTATTATCTTAACCTTGGGTTTTATGTATTTAGAATGGAATAATGGCCTGTACATAAAGTATGCCTTTCTGGCTTTTGTAAGAATTTCCTTTACATGCTGATTAAAGTATAAGAACTTGTCAAGGTGTATACCTATATATTTTACCACATCCTTTTTGAGAATGCTATAATTAAGTAAATTCGATTTGATTCCAAACTGTTTCCAGTTTTTCCTCACGTTGTTATGACACTTATCTACTGGTGGTCTAAAAAGAATTATTTCACATTTTTGAACATTAATTTTCATGTTCCAATTTATTGTATATTGCTCAACAGTATTATACATTTCTTGAAGATTGAGATTAATTTGCTCTATTTTGTTATCCGAGTGATATACGATTATATCATCTGCGAATGAAATGATATTGTCCATTTGGCTAATCAGATCTAAAATGTATAAATTAAATAAAATGGGCGAATTAACTGTACCCTGTTGTAGGCCGTTGATTATACTAAATGTTTTGCTACTTTGTATATTCTGATGATATACCATGAAACTTTTATTAGTAATCATATTATATATTAATATAATTTGATTTAATGGAAATTTAAATTGAATCATCTTATAAATAAGGCCTCTTATCCATACACTATCAAACGCTTTTTCCATATCAATCAGGCATGCGCCGGTACAGTTTCTTTTATGCCAGTTCCAATTAATATCAGAAGTAAGCTTGTGTATAGCGTTAACTGTGGAATGTTTGAACTTGAAACCAAATTGTTTTTCGTTTTTTATATTTTGTTTATTGCAAAATTTATTCAAACTATTATTTATGCATACCTCAAATATTTTGCTTATATTATTTAACAAACTTATAGGTCGTAGATTCCTGAGTTCAGTCGGATCCTTATCCTTTTTCGGTAACACTACAATCTTTGAAGTTTTCCAACTGTTTGGGAAATATGAATTATTTAACAAATTATTAAATAATTTACAGTAGTCGTAAATCATTTTTTGAGGAATTTTCTTTAGAACTATACAAAAACAAGTACTTATGGGTTTATTTTATTTTTTTTATGGCATTATTTTATGTATTGAAATAATGGGAAAATGAACTAGTTATTAGTAAGCCCTTATTATTTGTGTTAAAGTAATGGTGAAAGTAAGATGTTGTCATTACAGGTAGTGAGAAAATTAATGACATATCATTACCGTTTTAACACTGGGTAGATATTAGATTTTTTTTTGGGTAGAAAGTAATTAGTTCAATGAACTTTTGTTTATCAGTAGAAAGTAGCTACATGGAAACAACAATTTTTATTGTTTTTGTTTTAATTATAGAAATGCAACAAAGTTAAATTGGTTTTATTAAATAAATTTTCATTACAATATAAGTGGTTATATAAGTACATATTTGGCAATGGCAAGTACTTACAACTGTTGTTACAAATCTCATTACTTTTATATGGGGATGTTAATGACATATCATTACTAAACACCTTATGAAAAATAAAAAGATATGTGGTTACCTATATGCTTACCAGTGTGGACAAAAATAATGGATCTAAAAATAAATTAAAAAAAGAATTAATAAATGTTTTTTCTTTTTATTGAACTCTTTTTGTTTAATAAATGTGCCCACCGCAGCAAAATCTTTCATTACCACATAAGTGGTTATAAATATAATGAAAATAATTATCTGAACACATTATAATTTGGAGTGATCTCTAGGTATTTGTGTTTTTTGTGCGGTAGGCTAGTTGGTAGCGTGCTGGCTTATCAGTGCGGGGGTCGTGGGTTCGATTCCCACCAGAGGCACTGGTCTGTTTTCACTACAACGCGCCGAAGGCCAAGTAGCTAGTGCTCGGTTAGGGTAATAGTATATAATTTGTAATTATATGATTATTAATAAATAAAAAAAAAAAAAAAATAAAAAATTATTTGTGTTTAACGAAGTCGTTTTAATTAGCAGTCAAGCTTACGCGCGACTAAATATTTTATAAGAAATATAATGTGTTTGTGGCAACTACTTATTTTTTAATTACTGATAAGTATAAGGGTAAGTCTTATTATTTAACAACTTATAACAACATATTTTTCTAGTTGCTTATAAGCATACGAATAAACAATTATGAGAAACATTTTTCTCGATTTTTATTTTTTTTGCAGAATTTAGCACTTTTGTTAAAATCAGTGCATTTTTTTGTTAAAATAATTTTTAATTTATTTTTAACATTTTTTTGTTAAAAAATTTCTAAATTTTTATTAAACAAAATTTAAATTCAAAAATTACATTATCAATTTTATGATAATGTTTTAGAATAAAATAATATTTAGATTTAATCCACTGAAATAAAATTATTTAACTTAATGAAGTATTAATCCAAAAGTAAATTACTAAAATCTAATTAAAATAAATTTAAAATATTTATTACAAATACATAAACATTTATAAGAAACAACTACATGCGTAAATATTACAAAAAACCACAACAATATATTTTGAGCGATAGTATCGGGAGTTTTTTTTTATAGAGTGACAAAAGTTTAAATCATAATAAAACAAGGAAATATATTTTTAATATCCATGAAACGGTCTTTATTGGAAAGAAAATTTTATGAAATTAATGTTTAAATATGATTTCTTCCATGTGGCCGTCACGGCTGGAGCGTAGAAGGCGCAATCTGGAACAATAATTTCCAACAACTTCTCGCAGAATTTGCGGCCGTATTTTGTCGATAACTCTTCGAATGTTGATTTCCAGGTGTTCAATTGTGTGTGGTTTATCGACGTAGACAAGTGACTTAGCATAACCCCAAAGAAAATATTCCAATGGGGTTAAATCACACGATCTTGGTGACCAATTAATCTGAGCTCTGAAGGACGATTATGTACGCCATAAAATGGATGAGTTTGACGAATAGAACAACTATTTTCAACAATTTTCACGCGTTGATCTGGTGTAAGTCGATTCATAATGAAATTTCAAAGCAAACTAAACAAAAAGCAACTATTAGCTATTAAATGGGTGGTCAAATAAAGCAGTGATGCCAACTCAAAGTTGTGACACTCTAAAAAAAAAACACGCTTTATAAAAAAAAGTCAAGCAAGTTCCGAATTTGAGCAATTATTTAATTGATTCAATTAAGTTTTAATTGACAGCTTTTAAAATTTTCAACATATCGAAATTTTTTCTGCGTAAAACAATTTATAATGTAAAGTTAGTTACTTTCATCAAAAAATTTATTTATTTTTTTCTTTATTTTAAAAACTGGCTTTCTTCCATATCCACCAAAATTAAATTGGTGCTCACGCTAAGTGGATAGAGGGATTCCTGCAGTATTCATTTTTTTAAATCACCATAATGTGTGTTAAGAAAAGTAACCAAAATTATTTTAATATTTATAATCTTTAAATTTTTTAATATTATTTATTAGTAATTGGAGCTGTGAAAATAATGCAAAATTTTAGCCATTTTTTTTTTGGCATAGTGTAGTCAAGGCTTGACAATCTTATAAAAACTAAATATTTTTTTTTTTAGTTGTGGTGGTGTAAAATACAAATCTAACCCAGCGTGTTTTGTCAAAAATTCGAAGTTTGTTAAAAACAAGAAGCAGCCTAATGTATAAGAATTAAAAATAAATTTTAAGGAAATAACTTGAAGTTTTGTAAAAGTCCACTATACGTCTACGGTAAAAATCGAGCTTCCAGATTTTGACTTTACAGCAAAAAAGCCCTATTTTGAAATTAAAAATTAACCCCTTAAACCCCACCCACAAATATGATTGATGCATTAATATGCTAGAGAATATTCCAAAGAAGAGATTGGTACCATAATCTTGGATAAGCTCCTCCTAGTTCCTGAGATATGTCCATCCCACACATTGTTACTTTCACAAAATACGGCTAAAAAGTCAAAATATGGAAGCTCGATTTTCACCGTAGACGTATGGTCTAGTGGACTTTTTTGCTCAGTACAATCCCAAGAATTAGAAACGCGAAGCGCTCATTAAGATGTTCAAATCGCCCCACCCTAATAAACGTATATAAAGAAACAAATGCATGCTTGTGGAGATAGAATCAGAATATACTCTTAGTTTTCCATACAAGGGTGGGCCAGGCTAATGTTTATGTATGAAAGTCGTAACTCTACATTTTGCAAATGAAGATAATTTTAAAATAGAAGAAGGAAATACACAAAATATGGCTTTACATCATAAAAATTGTTTGCTTTAATCAAAATGGAATATACAAATAGTGCCTACCTGGGATACAAACATTTATTAGACTCACCAAAGCGTATTTTCTTTTTGTTAGTTGTTTTCACAAAAATTCTTTAATTTCCAATGTATTGTTCATTTTAACATAATCATTAATTTAGTATTTTTTTAAATAAGTTTATTTAATTTATTGTTTCAATTATATTTTTTAATATTCACAATTTTATTGTCACACATTTTTTTTGGAGCGCCTTTGTTAGATGTGTAGTATCCCAGCAAAAACACACCTTATGAATAATGAGATAATGAGTCTAGTAATCTAACCTGGAAGGTTTGTACATATTACATTTTATATTATAATTCGAACTTTTCTTATATGAAATGTCCCAAACGTATTGAGTTATGCATTACTGGCAGCCTTACGTAGATATGAATTATAATGGATTACCTGTATGTATACAAGGGTATGAATAATAAACCATTACCAGAAGAAAAATAATAATGGGTCTAAAAATATATTTTGGAAAAACTAAAGAATTTAAAAAATTATTTTATTTTTTTTTTTTTTAAAACATGATCGTGCCGGGAGTTGATCACGGGTCGTCTGATTAACTGGTGACTGCTCTATACCCTGATACACCGACGCATAATATATATTATAGTTTAAAACATAAATGCATTTTTTATGTAAATTTGTTCAAGATATAGCAAAATTAACACTTTACCATATAGCTTACAAAAATACGAATTATAAGGAGTCTAAAAATAGAATTATAATGATTCTAAAAATATATTTTGCCTGGAAGTAATAAGATAAGTAAACGATAGTACACCAATAATTTTTTGTATGAGAGTAATGCGGTATAAGTTTCTTGCCCCATTATTTTATTATTTAAAGTAATTGAGACTGTAATGAGTACTCATTACAAAGTATTGTATAAAGTTATAAGTAGTCCTTACCATGTTTTTGCTGGGATACAAAAGAAAAAATGTAATGACTGAAGTCAACATAGGTTACATTTTTTTTTGTAAGTCTCATAATGGTTGTGTTTATTTGCTGTGACATCTACATCTCGTCTCTTTTTTTATACTCTTTGCTATGAATGTGCTATTAGCACAATTTTGCTAGCAACAAAAGTTAGTTAAACATTAGTTAAAAATTAGTTTGTAGCTTTAAGCGGAAGTTAGTTATATATTTGAAATAGACGTTTAACAAACTTTCCAATTCATTTTTTTTTTGAGTGTATACAATATTGATTTCTTTTTAATTCAATCAATTGATTTTTAATAAAATTCATATAAATTTATAAATGAAATAAAAATCATAATCAAATATTTTAAAATTTTTATTGAAAAATAATTCAAGAAAAGGGCTATCAATTTCTAATTGAATGAGTCACATTTCGTAGTTGGTGCAATTTTAGCAATTAAAATAATTAAGTCGGCTGTTTTCGTGATTGAAATCAGTTTTTATTTTTATGTGTGTACAAAATCTATATATAGTACAACTATTTCTTCAAATACCCCACTGCCTGACGAAAAAAGTTATATATAGTCATATATAGCTAGATATAATCAAGTATTGTTATATATTATGTTATATGTAAGTTGATGTTTTTTTATAACATCGTATTAACTTCATGTAGCCATATATGGTAATATATATACTTCCATGTATAGTTATATATAAATATATAAAATACAATAAAACCAAACAAATTCTATCACATTTATGTATGAAAATAACAAAAACTTTTACTTTTCCATGTAATTATAAGTGAATTCAAAAAAAGCTAAACTCAATGTATTTAAGGCAAAAAAAAATATTGTAAAAAATGCAAAAGTAAAATGACAGAAAAACTACACTTTAAAAAAATAGTTCAAAGTTAGTGGAATTAAATAATATTTTATTAGTAAACACAGTATTTTAAGAAAGAAACTCCAATAAAAGACAACTAAAAGCCTAGAAATCTGACGAAAAATGTATTTTATAGCTTAAAATCCTTATAGCTCGAAAATTCGATACGGATTTGACCGAAAATTTTATTTTTGGCAAAAAAAATTTTCAGTGTAATATAAAATTTTTACAGTGTATGTTTTCGAAAGCTAATTGAAATACCTTTCTAATGGTACCAAAATCTTTGAAATCGTTTCAGCCATTCCGTAGTAATCTCAGCTTGAAAGTACATGTTATCGGGATTTTTCAAAAACTTCGATACCTTGCCACGCCCACATATTTTCAAAAATGCAATTTCTAAATATGAGGTTGTATTTGTTTAGGTAAAATGTAGCTGTTTACAAAATTTCATCAAATTCTAAGGGGGTCGGGTTCAACAAATATCGGTTTTGATATGAAATTCATCATATATAGATTTATTTTTACCCAACATTACGTTATAATTATGAACCACTAATAAACAATATACACTTCAAAAAATGCAACAACATACAACAACAACTTTCTATGTTGCACCAATCGAAAGCTAAAACAGAGATGAGTTAATCTTACCAAGACTCCTAAGCGATCGGTTCAGTAGTTTAAGAATAAATTGAGAAACAAAATTGAGATTATATCTATGAAACAATGTGTATAAGTAAAACTAAAATAACTTATAATTTTCAAATCCATTGATTTATATATTAATTTTTAATAATATTTGGAATATGAAACAAAAAAGTAGTGCAAATTTTCAAAGAATTTTTTGAAGCTATATCAAATTGTATCAAATTATATATAACTTGATCAAATTAGATAAACCCATTTTTGGGAACAAATTATATCAGAGCAGATCCTAAGGAATCACAAGAGATAAAGTTTTTCGGATCTGCTGAGATATGATGTGATGTAGAATTATATATACGATTATATATGATTGTATATACCTATATAGGAACTTTTTTCATTGGTTGTGTGCACTTACTGGGCTGTTTGTATCGATTGTGCGATTTAATTATTTCGTTGACTGTTAATTATGAATACACTGCAAACAGACATATGAACTTACAAATATTTTATTTACAAAATTCCTTTAAAAATCTTTGTAACAAAGTGGACTTTGTATAGCAAAAAACTAGTGTAGGAAAGGTGCAGACGAGCTAATATTTTTTTTTATTTATTAAAGAATAGAAAAATATTAGATTTGATAGAGTCAACATTATTGTCTACGATGAATGTAGAGTAAACAAAATTAGTCACAGCTAAAAAAAAAAAAAAAACAAAGACGTTACTATTATTTATGCGTTTTGAAATTTTTACCTTGTTTTTTTAACGAATAAAACACAAATAAAAAAAAACCCAACACGCAATTAGAGTTCATTAAAAACAGCTGTTTTATCTAGTACATATGAGCTGTAGTATCGTAGTATTGTCTATTAGTTTAAATTTATTCATTTGGTTAACTCTTACGTATTATATACAGTCTTGCCAGATTTGATGATTTATCGTCGTTTTGACGATTTTTAGTAAAAAAACATAATTAAATGACGATCGGACTATTTTTGCTTTCAAATAAACGATTTTTTGACAATAGATTAATATATGCAAAAAATATTTATTTGTCATTCTTATAAAAATAGATTTACATTATTTCGGTAAAAAAAAACCTTTATTTTTTATCAAAATCTAACATGAAACTAAAATTTTTAAAACTGCAAGTAATATTATATTTATTTATTTTATAAATTCAATTTCTGTGTTTACATTGCTGTAACATTTTATTTCATACATTTTTATATACTTTCATTGAGTGTAAAATTTTAATAAAAATAAAATATATTTCCGTTAAATAAAACAGCATGAAATTGTTTGCGACACAAAACGACACACATGTCCAGACACATTTGTCCACATTTAAGGAGTGGACAAAATTAAAAATTGGCATGGTTTTTAGTTCTGTTAAAATTAGACAAAAACATTATTTTTAAGAAAATCGGCACAAAGATACACCTAGAAAACAGTCCCAGTTGTGGGCACCAAATTTGTCAGTCGTACAAGCTAATATTCAGTTGCCTAACAATACTCCAAATAAATAATACTACGTTCCACAAAACTTTATAGGAATAAAAAAATAAGTTTGATATAATTTTTATTAAAAAACAAAAAAATTATGTTTTTTAGACCTTAAATTGTGCAATGAAAATGAAAATTATTCAAGTTTGTGTTTGCCTTTTTCGAGTTTTGAACTCGGCAGTTCTGAGTACAAGGCAAACTCTCTACCCACAACGCCACAAGAACTTACAAATGTTGAGTGTTAAATTTGAATTCAAATATTTTGTATGGAAACCAATCATTGTCTCAAATTCGTTTCCATTACCAATCATTATTTGCTTATATTTATAAACAATGCAAGCCACAATTTGGTTGGTACTACTGAAACCTTAATTTAGTGGCAACTTTAATTGGGAAAACGGTATTTGCTGAAACCACTTTTGATTATCGACAATTTTTTTAAAAATTTTATAGATGTTACCAATTTGCTGGTATTATTGCTAAATAAATGGTTGCTTCTACCGTTCACAATTACTAACCAAATATTATTTTTAAAATTAATTTGAAATACCAATAATTTAATAATACGATTGTTGTTTTAGTTCCTTTTCCCGCTTTTTAATTTCCAGTACAGTACTTTTGCTTTATTAATCGATTATTGGTAGTTTCAAATAAAATAACGTCCTATCAAATAAATTTTACTTTTTTCTACCAAATTCCAGCCAATCACTTTTCTGGGTGTACGCATATCTCCCATACATCCTTAATTTTGAATTTTGTATAAAAGCTACAATTCTCCTTAAAATTTAAAATGCCGTAAAAATGGTATGTTGTTCTAGGAATAAAGTTGGTATAATCCTATATCCTTTTTCTAAAAACGCTATAGATCCTCTGAAAACCATCCGCTAATTAGAATTTTTTTTTTTAATTTTGTTAAAAACATACAAAATAATTACAAGGATATACACCATTTCTATATATACAGAATTTGGTTAATTCTGAATAAAACCTATAATTCTCCTTACAAAGTTTCGAAAATTGGTAGTTATTCTTGGAATGGAATCAATAATATTTGTGCCAATTTTTATATCAATCGCAGCAAGGACTCGTATAACTGCCATATATCCTTTATCATAAAAACGCTAAAAATCCTTTAAAAAAATCCGATTGTTACAATTTTTTTTTTTATAAAATAGTTGCAAGGATATGCATTCTTTCCATATATCCTGAATTTTATTAATTCTGAATAAAATCAATAATTCTGCTTACTAGGTTTCGAAAATTGGTCATTATTCCAAATTTCCAAAATTCCATAAATTCTGAATTTTGTAAATTTTGAATAAAAGCTATAACTCTCCTTACAATTTTTCAAAAATTGGTTATTATGTTTGAAATGGAATTAGAAATATTTGTGCAAATGTTCATTTTAATCGCAGCAAGGACTCCTACAGCTGCCCTATATCCTTTTTTTTTTTAAAGGCTATATGTAATTATTTTAAAAATGATCGGATTGATACAACGTTTTAAAAACAAGAGAATGTGTGCGATACTTTCAACTATTTATTAAAAATGTTTGTCAAATCGGTTCTGTAATAGAACATTTACCAGAATATACTTTTTTATAAAACGTTTAAACCACAAAAATGAAATTTATAAATAAATGCATAAATAATTAAAAGAACAATTATATATACCACGGTCAGTGATTGCACAGAAAATTTTATATAGACGCAATCGAACAAATAAAAACATAACAAATATTACATTATTCCAATTCAAAAAACAGGGTCACTGACGAAGGTTCAATACCAGAAACTGCGCAGTCTGATTCAGAAAATTGAAAATTTGCAATGTAGTTATGATTTTTAGAAAATATACTCATTCTTCTCTACCACGCCTTTCACAACGAAAAATTATATGGTTGCGATATATTTCAAAAATTTGTATTTCGTTAACCAAAAAATATGATTTCATTAAAATTAATTTCATAATACATAATTGATTATTAAAAATTACAAAAGTGTTTGCTTAGTTTGAGTTGTCTAAACAAACAATATATCGCATTTTTTCAGACAAAAAATATTTCAAAAATAGAGAGATTTAAAACTACTCGTAGATACATATACATTTTTTTGGTGTCCATAAATTTTTTATAATATTTTAGATCTGAATTCTGAATATTAAGAGGACAATATTTTTGAGATTATAACAAGTTCATTTTTTTTTTGTTTAAAGTTTTGCAATTTTACTATAAAACCGAAGTTGCAGCCAATATTGCAATCTACAAAATTTTAATTTCAAAAATGAGATATTAAAAAAGAAACATCAGTACTAAACGTTTTTGTATTATTATATTATACCTTTAAAAAAAAATAAAAATCGGTTATATTTTTTTTTCAAGACTTTATCTAATAAGGTATGCTTCAAGAATTATTAATAAAAAAAAACATAACACTTTTCTGATCAAGTTTCTTTTTTTCCCGAAAACATAGATAATTCTAAACACTGATGAAAAAATCAGACCATTATAATGAAAGCTAAGAAAGTTAGAGATGTTTTCGTTAGTCACATAAGCAGAGGTTATAAAAATATGACAGCAACGAGACATTGAGAAAGAGATTTCTTAAAACAAAAGTGTTTACAAATTTCAGGTGGAAAATCGGTAACAAACCTGTTTTTGAATTATAAAGAGGAGTCCATTCTTCACCAAAAAAATAAAAATGTGAAGTCTGTTAACATATTTTTCTTAAATATTTGATCAAACTTTGGTAATTATTAATAATAATTTCCTTCAAAAGTTTCGTTTTTGTCTAAAAACATAGCTAATTCTAAACACTTTGATGAAAAAAATCAGACCATTCCGATAAAAACTATGAAAGTTACACAAATTTTCGTTAGTCATAAAAGCAGAGATTACAAAAATATGACTTTCGACACTTCCAAGAACAAAATGTTTTTAAAGTTTAAGTAAAAGAATTGGTTATTTTTTTTTTAGATTTCCTATAGAATGTACACAGAGAGAATTCCTGGGACACGTTTTAATGAAATTGTTTTCACTAAACAAATGAAGTTTTCTTCGCAATGTGAAAGAAAAATTTCTTAAACTTTACCAAAAATGTAATGTAACTATTTTTAATGAACATTTTCCATTAAGCGTATCAAATTTTTAATAAATAATATGAAATTTTTCATTAAATTTTATGAAAATTTGCATTAATTTAATGAAAAGTTATAATGACGAGTCCTAATGACAATTTATAGATATAATGCAAAAATTCATTGCAGTAATTCTCTCTGTGTATGAAAAAATTAACATACTTTTTTTTATTATTCCATTAAACTTATGGGAGCATTCCACTGTCACGTACGGAAAAATTCAACTATTTCTAGTACTTATATTACATATATTTCCTAATTGGTAAAGCAATTATCTAATCTTTTTTCTTTTATTTAATAGACTGCATAATAGTATTTAATCCTACATAGAAACTTTTTAAATAATTCTTGAAATACTGAAGAAAAAAAGTAAACAAACTCCATCACGTGTGGGACAGTTCGAGTCAACCAACATTTGAAATTGTTATTGTTGAATGAAAATTTCAGCGAAATTATTAAACATGGGGAAAAAGTGCTTAAGAAGAAAATTATTAGTAAGAATCAAGCTTGCTGCAGGCAAAAAGAAAAATTAAATAAAACACATATTTATCATTAAAAATAGGTTTTTATATTTTGTCACGTGCAGACAATTCGCGTCATGTACGGGACATAGTTGAAATTATATCTATAAAATAAGCAAGAATCAATAGTTGAATACATTCTTGTCAACGGATAAGCTATGTTTTCTGCGCTCCACAGCTTTTTCTTTAGTTTTAATATAATGGAAGTTTGAAATTCCAGTTATCGCTTGGGTATTGTCCCATGGTGATGCAGACACAATTTTTTGGAAAATTTCCGAGGATGGCACATATATTATACATGGTTAAATAATGCTTCTGACATGTTTTCTTAATGCCATTTTCCCAAACAATAACAAAATCGTTTGCGCTTGGACAGGTATATACAATATCCGGACGGTAGTAAAAGGCTTTCACATCCTCGTAACGTGTATCGTATATGCCTGATATGCTTGTCTTTGGATCATTGTTCATTTTACGCGCTATTTCCGTTACTACTGCTCTTTTCTTTCTTGGTGATTGAGGGAGGGCTTTTAGAGCCTTTTGCACAGCTATAGATAAGGTTTGTTTTGATTTGTATGGAAATTCGGTACTTACAGAAGGTTCAGCAATATTTTGATCTTGAACCCGTTTTTTGGCTCTTTGCAGTCTCTTCTTATCCCTTTCCTTAAGTCTCATAGCTTTTAACTCACTTTCCGAAAGATTTTCTTTTTTCGCTTACGAAGTTCACATATCCTTTTGGTTTCATTAGCGGTGAAGTTCGGATCTTCCTCTTTACGTTTTGCACGAAATTTCCGCATACGACTAGCACTGGTTGATAGTTGTTGATCAGTCATATTTGTGTTATTAAAAATAGTAAAGCAGCAATAAGGTTAGTTTAGAGACACCATCAAAATTGGAAGATTCAGATTTCTTTTTCCTCAGTGTCACGTGCAGACACTTTTCTATCACCAATTATTAACTATTAGTAAAGCGTTTACATTCAAATTTTTTTAGTTAGTTTTTAGACCACTAAAAGTTAGCTGTAAACAACAAAAATCAATTTGTATAGTTAACTTGTTTTAGAATTATTATTATAATAAGGAATTAAGCGTCACGTGTGGGACGTATAAACTTACCTTTGCGTTATAAATGATTTCTCGTCAGCAAAACACTTTACAAACAAATTATTATTCAGTTTAATACTGCTAACCACACACTTGAACTGAGAAAAGAAATTTAGTTTCTATCTGATAAACAATAGTGACAGCGACCTCGCAAAAAATTGTGTAAAGTGAAATAAAAAAAGCATAATTACAACAACTCTCAAAAAATTAACTGTAATTAAAAAAAATGTGATCTACTCGTCATAATTTATAAATATTTTTTTAGATGGCATAATCTCACTATGTAGGTGGAAAAGTAAATAAAAAATTAATGTTTGTAACATTGCTCAGATTTCCACTTTTTCATGGAATGCTCCTATGATATTTTAAAGCAGCCAACGAAAAAAGGTACACTCACAATATTTAACCACTAACTGATTGTAGTTTATTTAAAATGATTGTAGTTTATTTAAAAAGTTATCAGTAAACTTTGTTTTTTAAGGAACATACGGCTGAATTTCAGTTTATGGGGGACACCCCTAGAGAAAAAATCTGAATATGCCATCCCCTTCAGAATGTTCCCAGGAGTACGAAAATCATAATGAATAAGGGGGCTCACGCCCCCTATGGGCGTGGCAGTCGAAAAACGACCCGGCCCACCTACGTAGACAATATGGGTATCAAATGAAAGCTAATGTCTTCACGATTCCAAAAATAGCCATAGTTGCCAGATCGGGCGGTTTTTGCAGCCGATACGGCGATTTTTGTTAAATAGGGGCGGGGGTGAAAAACGACCCATGCCACCTACTTAGGCAATATTGGTATCAAATGAAAGGAAATGTCTTCACGATTCCAAAAATACCCGTAGTTGCCAGATCGTCCAGAATTTGAGGAAGATATGTTAATTTTTATAAAATGGGGGAAGGACTTTTTTTTGTTTATTTCTTTTTAGCTCGGCCAGAGGCCGAGCACTCGAGATCCCCGCCGTCTAGAATTAAGACATACTGGAGTTAAAAACCCCTAAGCCCGGCCGTAGGCCGGTCACGCAGAAAAACTTTACTAAGCGAAGCCAGTATAACAAAGGGGATTGATTTACTATGACCTCCACGCGGTAATCCCTGGGTAACGCTAACAATAGTAATCTTTTCGCACAAAATGCTCATTTTTGTTTGATTTTAACAAAATATAAGCAAAAAAAAAAGGAAAAAAAAATTTCCCCCACCCCAAATTTTGCCAAAATGGCCATATCGGCTACAAAAATCGCCCGATCTGGCAACTACGGCTATTTTTGGAATCGTGAAGACATTAGCTTTCATTTGATACCCATATTGTCTACGTATGTGGGCCGGGTCGTTTTTCGACTGCCACGCCCATAAGGGGCGTGAGCCCCCTTATTCATTATGATTTTCGCACTCCTGGGGTCATTTAAGGGGGCGTGGCATTTTTTTTTTTTCCAGGGGTATCCCCCATAAACTGAAATTTTGCCGAACATACAGTAAAACTGCAAATAAACTAATTTTAACTAATTTTACCATTTATTAAAAAAGCAAAAAAAACTTCACAATGTGTATTTCGATAGGAATAGTATGTTTATTTGTATTATCACGTAAATAAGTAAAAATAAATAAATAAATCACCTATTGTATAAAAACTAATCATGATCAATCGGGATCTCTACCGGACCTAGTCCATTTATATTATAAGGGGAGGCGCAAAATTTGGAGCAAATTTTTTGTTCGTTTTGCCCTATCACACTTAGTTTCTGAGATACTGGGCATTTTAAAAAATCGCCATTTTATAAAATGGCTAGTATCTCGAAAACTAAGCGAAATATCGCAAAACGAACCAAATTTTTGCACAACTTAATCACGAGAATACGTTCCGATAATTCAAATGTGTTAAGTGTTCCGATTTCACTCGTTCCTCGGTTCATTCTATATCGTTCCAGTTTAGACCAATGTTCCATTTCATTATCAGAGTGATTAAATTGGTATTGTCACGTGAGTATTTGGGTAACCAAATAATTTGGACACCCTTTGGCTGTTTCACAAAAAATTAATCTCTCGTGATCTTTTCCGGGCAGAGCCTATTTGCATTATAAGCCTTACTTAAATGCTTCTGTGAATACCAGATTTCATCGATATTCACCATTAGTTTTCCGAAAATCTTATCTGTCAATTGTAATTTGTTTCCTTTAATTGATGCATTACTAATGGTAATGAAATTTTAAAGTATTGCCATTAATCAATGAAATCAAATTAATGAAATTCATTACCATTAATTAAATAAATGCTAAAGAAAATAATTTAATTACAATTGATATCAATGAAATTGTAACGAAATCATCAATTAATTATATATATATATATATATATATATATATATAAATTCCTGGGATTCCTAGTTGGAACATAGGGCCAGCACAAAAGCTTTCCATTGACTTCTATCTTCGGCTAGTCTTTTTGCTTCTCCCCATGAAGTTCTGGCTGAAAGCAGTTCATTTTTTATTTGGCGCCTCCATGTATTTGCGGGTCTTCCTCTACGTCGGCTGCCCTGGGGATGATAATCAAGTGCTCTTCTTGTGACGCCGTCATGGCTTTTTCTAAAGGTATGGCCCAGCCAGTTAAACTTTTTCAAGCGGATATCTAACATGATTTGATTTTGTTGGGTTTTTCGCCATAGATCATTATTTGAAATTGTTGTAGGCCAAAAAACACGTAAAACTCTTCGCAAACAACGGTTAACAAAAACCTGGAGTGCATTTGAGTCTTCACTTGTTATGTTCCATGTTTCACATCCATATAGTAAAACTGATTTTACATTCGAATTAAAAAGTTTTATTTTCGTGCGAAGAGTTATACGATTGGACTTCCACACTTTAATTAGTGAGCCAAATGATTGATTTGCTTTGACAATGCGGTAAGCTATATCTTCTTTGCTACCACCGGATGTAGTTATTATACTACCGAGATAGCAAAACTTGTCTACATCTAGTAGTGGGTGATCTAGAATTTTTAGAGGCTCGGTGTTGTTGGTGTTAATACGCAATGGTTTTGTCGTAGATATGTTTACCTTAAGACCAGCTCTGGATGCATTTTCAACAAGTATATTTAGTTTGGTTTGCATGTTATTGAAGTTATGTGACAGAAGACATACGTCGTCGGCATAATCTAAATCATCTAATCTGTCCTGCAGCCCAAAAGCTATACCACGATCACCTTTCATCGATTGTTCCATTACAATATCAAGAACGATGTAAAGAAGAAGTGGTAGTCAATTGAAATTGTTCAAGATGTAATCTATAATTATATCCAAAGTTCCAAAATTAATATTGACAAACTTTCTAGTGTGACTCTGTATGGGGTAATATACAATTTTATCCAAAATTAAATTGTGTTTTTTTAAATATGCTATAACATCTAAATATATATTATTTTGTTTTCTGCAATATCCAGGTATATATAACGTCATGTTTAATTGGATTAATTTTATATTTTTATAAATGCAATATATATTATATATTGATCGAGATGCGATAAGACGCAACTATATATGACATCATATTAAAATTTTCCACAAAAATTATTTTTTATATGAATTTACATAATTATGTCGGGTTAAATACAATGGCAAACAAGAACATACGCTGGCGGGCCAATGACTCCGTGACTTTTTGAATGAAACACATTTTTTTTTTGCAAAAAAAAAAAAAAAAATATTTTTCAACATAATCTCCTCTTAGCTCAATACATATTAGTCCACCGTTTCTCCAATTTTTGTATCCCTTTCAAAAAATAAGATTTTTCGAGATCCATAAAATAGGCATTTGTTTGATCAATAATTTCATCGCTGGAGCTAAATCTCTTTCCACCGAGTCATTTCTTTAGGTTTGTTAATAGGAAATAGACTCTGGGGGCTAAGTCCGAAGAATATTGCGGATGAGATTCCAATCCGTAGCCCAATTCATGGAATTTTCGTATTGAGACTGCACACGTGTTTTTTTTAATCCTCGTTAAATCGGTCCAATAAGTTGGCATAATATTCGCCGTTTATTGTTTTTTTCCTTTTGAAGGTAATCGATGTGGATTATCCCGCGTGCCCAAAAAACTGTTGCCATCACCTTATTGACCGACAAACTTACCTTGGCCTTCTTCGGAGCCAGTTCACCCGGAGAAACCCATTGTTTAGACTGCTGCTTGGTCTTCGGAGTGTTGTAATGGATCCATGTTTTATGCAATGTTACAAAAGGCCGCAAAAAATCATTCGAATTGCGATTAAACAACTCCAAACAATACTTTGGAGTTGTTTACAATTGAAAGCAAACGCGGCACCCGTTTTGCAGACTGCTTTCTTAAACCCTACTGATAATTTAAAATCGAAACCACACTGCCATATGAAATGCCTATGGCATCAACCATATCGTCTATATTTTTCGACATTTTCGGGCGTATTGACCTCAATTTACCATCCAGAACGTTCAGCGTCATTTGTACTTGTGCGACCACAACGAAAGTCAGTAAACCACTTTTTTACCATTGAAATCGATGGTGCAGAGTCCCCATATTATTTATCAAGCTTTGCCTTGGTTTCATTGACGGTTTTTTTTTTCACAAAAAATAATGTTTAATGAGCACTCGAAATTCACTTTTTCCATTTTTTTAAAAATCCGCGAGGTTGTACGTTTTGAACAGATGTTAAACGCAAAGTAAATCACGGAACTTGCTGAAAATTTGACAGTAGTCTATTAACAGGTGGTACTTAATGGGAGCAGTGTTTCATTTCATATAACTACGAGGGAAGTTCGAAAAGTCACGGACTTATTGATCCGCCCTGGTAGTTAAAATAAAATAGTTTACAGTTTTGTTCGTTTTTTGTTTTTATATACATCGAGATTATTTTTATGTTATTTTTAATTTCTAACGAGCTGCCAACCTCCTTATATTTACAAAAATAAAGCAAATCGAACATATTAGCTAGGTTGATACTAGTGTTTTGGCTAAAAATCTCATCAGAACCCGAAGTTTTAGAAAAGTTAGAGCCTCCATAATAGGCAGAACTTTAACAAAAAACCTATTAATCATTAATTTTGTTCAATTCTTGTCTTCTTAGTAATTAAGCACGTTATTTATGTTTACGGCTTCGGGAATTTTTTAAAATGTGTAATTTTATTTTTGCTAGTAAATCTTAAAGAAATTTTTTTATTTTTACGGATTTTGGGGTAATTTTTTAATAGGTAAAAATAAATGAAAGAAACAATTGTTTTAAAAGAAAATTGAGCAGGCCGGTTTTTAACTATATGTTTAGTAGTTATTAATAGTAGGATTTAATCAATAAACATAACAAATCTATCGTATGTGTAAAAGTATTATAAAAATAGTCATGTGACGAACGACATTTTGCCAAAGGCTACAATAATAGTTTATGATTTATACATATATTACCAAATTGAAAATAATAAAGAATAATAAAGGGTGTCACAAGAAGAGCGCAATTTTTAAATTTTAAATAAAACACAGATATTTAAAAAAAAATCGTGAAACTTTATTATATCGTAAAGTAGACAGAATGAGGTTATGCATGGAACAATATATCGTGCAGATGGCCGCCGCGGCTCCACATTCATTTCTTCAATTCTAGGCAAGAAAAAACTGGTTATCATTTCACGATACCGAACACCATTGACAGTTTGCGCTTGACCTGCCTCATTTTCATAAAAAAAGGTCCAATGATTCCAGCCCAAAAACCACACCACACAGTGACACGTTGAGGATGCATTTGCTTCTCGTGAATCACTCGAGGATTTTCCTCACCCCAAATGCGACAATTCTGCCTATTGACGAAGCCATCAAGATGAAAATGGGCCTCGTCACTGAAGATGATGTTATCGGCAAAATCAGCATTTTCATGTTGTCTCTCCAATACCCAATTAACGAACTCCCTTCGCTGTCCATGGTCAGCTGGCTCCATTTTTACTAACCTCGTACCTTCTACTAGCAAACAATAACAATTGTTCAAATGTCAAACAATGACACTTCGAATGTTGCCAGATTTAAAAATTGCGTTCTTCTTGGGACACCCTTTATAATACAAAATAATAAAATAGTAGTTTAAAAGCATATATTCGTTTCATTTTAACGACAACATATTGTGAGTGTAGTATTTCAAAGCTTCACTGGATATACACTGAAAAAAAATCTGTTAAGTTAGCAACAAGTCAGTTGAGTCAGCAAAATTTTTTCTCGGAGGATCCTTCATATAAATTGCTAATATCAGCAGCAATGTTTTGCAGAAAAGCAGTGAGCTGCTTTATTAGCAAAAAATTTGTAAATTCAGTAAAATGTTCTGCTGAAACTTTGTTCAATGCAAATGAAAATCGACTTGCTGAAATCAAAAAAAGTTTTTGCTGAAGCTTAGTAGATTGAAAAAAAAAAAACTTAGTATAAAATTAGTACTTCAGTTAATGTATTTTGCTGAAATTTTAATCAAATTGTTTTTGTGATTGTGTTTCAAATATATATCCACATTGTTGACATTAAATAAAAAATCAGGAAATAAACAAAATATTTTTTATAATTAAATAACAAAACATAATTCTCTTGTAGAACATAATTATATTTCTTTTACGAATGATAATTTTAAAGTATAAAAAAAACTACGCGTCTTTAAAAAGAAAAAAGGGAATATGGACATAGTTAGCATTTCTTGTTACCTGTTGCGTACCGACTACCACCGCATATTTTATTTGTACAGTACTTTTCGCTTATAGTCACATCTCTTAGTTGCACACAAGTTGTGGACTATATCGCTAATGTGACTATATCGCTAGTTTTTTTATATGCCATTTTGTTGCCTATAAATAAATTGTGATATAGTCATCATAAAATGTGACTATATGCAATTTATTTATTATTATAACAGGTGGAAAATTTGGAATATAAAAACGATGTTTGAAACGATTCAGCTCAGTTTCCTTGTTCCAATTTTCGGTTTAGCCTCTTAAATTTTTAAATAATTTTAAACCGAAAAAAATTCAAGATTTCACAATTATATTAGAAATTTTCTGTATTGTTACTATAACTTAAATTATTTGCATATTAATTTACTTTTAGTAGCCAGAGTTTAGTGGCATATAAGCCAAATGTGACTATATCGTGAATGGACTATATCCTAAATATTTTGTATGCAATTTGATTTTAGATGACAGTAAAAATGTAAAAATGGACTATATCGCTAAATGGACTATAAGCGATGTGACTGTAAACGAAAAGTACTGTATTTCCTTTCTGACTTCACAAGGATTCCTTAATTTTTGAATTTACCAAAGTATTGTTTATTGTGATACGATCATTCATTTAATACATTTTTTAAAATTGGTTTATTTAATTTATTATTTTATTTATATGTATTTGTTATATTCACAATTTTTATACACACATTTTTTTTGTGCCGCGTCCCTTTTGATTTTTTATTTATGTATACAAAAGAAAAAATGAAATGAAATCAACTGCGTTTTCATTTTTTGTTAAGTCGTATAATGGGGGTACCAATTTGAATCTTTTCTTTTCTCTCTACTTCGTCTAGACAAGCAGCGATATCTATGTCTTGTGCTTTTATTTGTTGTCCGTGCTATGCATATGTTTATCAGCACAATTTTTTTTTGTAGCAACAAAAACTAGTTAAATATTAGTTTAAAATTAGGTTTTTAGTAAAACCATTTAACTTAAATTTTAGCTGAAAACTCAATTTCAGCAAAAAAAAAAAAAAAAAAAAAAATGCTGTAAGTTAGTTAAATATCTTAAACAGACATTTAAAAATATTTTGAGCTAATATTTTCTTTTGAGTGGATATATGACGCAATTTTACATTTTTCAATTGAAGACAATTCTAAAATAAAAAAATAAATAAAAATTAAATGAACGAAATCAATCTCGCTTTCATTTTGTATAAGTCCTATAATGTTTGTGTTTGTTTGTACCTTTTCTTTTTACTCTACATCGCGACATCAAGTCCGTGACTTTTCGAATTTCCCTCGTAGTTATAGGAAATGCAACACTGCTCCCATCAAGTACCACCCGTTAATAGACTACTGTCAAATTTTGAACAAGTTCCGTCATTTACTTTGCGTTTAACAGCTGTTCTAAACATACAACCTCGTGGTTTGTTTTTTAAAATTGCAAAAATTAAATTTCGAGTGCTCATTAAATATTATCTTTTGCGAAAAAAAGCCGTCGATCAAAGCAAGGAAAAGCTTGATAAATACTATGGGGACTCTGCACTATCGATTTCAATGGTAAAAAAGTGGTTTACTGACTTTCGTTGTGAAAAAGTCGAAAAAATCCACGATATGGTGTTGGCTGATCGAAGAGTAAAAGTGCGTGAGATTGTTGATGCCATTGGCATTTCATATATCAGTGTGGTTTCGATTTTAAATGATCAGTTGGGCTTAAGAAAGCTGTCTGCAAGATGGGTGCCGCGTTTGCTCTCAATTTTTTTTTTTTTTTTTTAAAGAGAGGCAACACTCAGGAAATACATCCTATATTTAGTGTGTTGCTTTCTTTGGAAAGGGATAGTATAGAGATGAAAGGTGGGGAAAGATGAAGGGCTTCAGACATGGCAACACTGTAATTGCGCGAGATGATAAGTCTTAGAACAGTTGTTGCTCGCCACCTGATGGAGAGTTGGCGAACTTATTGAAGCTTTTTGGTTCATAGCCCTGATTCATTATTTTACTTCGGTGGGGTTAATTGCCATGGAAACACCGAAGGTGGACATTGCGATACGTATGAGGGATAGAAAAAACTCATACATATTAATTTGATGTTGCCGGCACCGGGGATCGAACCCGGGAGCTTCTGTGTAAAAGTCCAACGCGCTAACCATTACACCACAACGCCCACATTGACAATAAACGTAATCGTGTGACAACTTTAAAGTATTGTTTGGAGTTGTTTAACCGCAATTCGAATGAGCTTTTGCGGCGTTTTTTAAATGTGGATAAAACATGGATCCATTACAACACTCCGGAGACCAAGCAGCAGTCTAAACAATGGGGTTTTCCTGGTGAACCGGCTCCGAAGAAGGCCAAGGTAAGTTTGTAAGGTGATGGCAACAGTTTTTTGGATGCACGCGGGATAATCAAAAGGGAAAAACAATAAACGGCGAATATTATGCCTACTTATTGGACCCATTTAACGAGGATTTTAAAAAGACAACCCCATATGTCCAAGAAATGCCTAGTTAATGGACCTCGAAAAATCCTATTTTTTTGGAAGGGATACAAAAATTGGAGAAACGTTGGTTAGTGTATTGAGCTAAAAGTAGATTATGTTTAAAAATTATTTTTTTTTTTCAAAAAAAAACTGTTTCATTCAAAAAGTCACTAACTTATTGAACCGCCCTCGTATTAATGTGTTTTCAGCACAATTTTGGTAGCAACGTAAATTACCCAGCAAATACTGTTCTGCCAAGGAATGATTCTAATCGAGCATTTTCATCGATGAATTTAATATTGGCTTGTCATTCTTTAAATACGGCAAAACAAATTACTAGTAATATTATATGCCTAAATAACTTCCAAGAAGTTTTCTAGGCAACAAAACTTCCAAAGAATCATATTTGGAATGATTTCCTCCTATGACAAGCCAATGTTAAATTCACCGATGATAATGACAAACATTTTTGGTATGTAGTTAAACATTAGTTCAAAATTTATTTTTTTTTCCTAAAATCGTTTAACTAAAATTTTAGCTGAAAAGGCGATGTCAGCAAAAAAAATTTGCTGAAAGTTAGTTAAATATTTTAAATTGACGTTTAACAAATTTTTCAAGTAACTTCTTTTTTGAGTGTTTGTACTACACATTTTTTCAAAATCAATATTTTCTTTTTGTTATTAAAAATTTATTCAAATATGTTAAAAAATGTATTCAATTTCTTTTTAAGGAAAATTTTAAAGATTTACTGTTTATTATTACAAATTACGTTTAAAATTTGGAGACTTAAGGGAACCTTGTGACTACAGAATGATCTATATCACTAAGGATACTTTTTATAGGATTAAGTTTTTTTAGTACATATAATTTTTTTTTTTTTTTGATTTTTGTCTATGGTACAAAGCACTGAGAGATATCGAGCTTGAAAATTTTAATTTATAAAATATTAAAAGGTCGAATTAATACAAACTTTAAGTAAAATAAAATAAATCTAAAAATAAAACGGGTACTTAAAGTTCATTCCTAATAATATAAATACAGTGTTCCAAAGTGAAACTTCTAAAACTCTATATTATTATTTATAAGGCAATATCCTAATAAAAATACCTAGCAAAACATTGGTAATGGGTGCGATAATGCATTACCTTGTAATGTATACTTCTTACCTGTATCATTATTTTCCAATAAAAAGTAATGATTTACCGATAATGGGATACATACTGCATTACTTTGTAATGGACACTCCTTATTTCGAAACATGAAGTAATGAGTTACCAATAATTGTGTACTCATGGATTACCTTGTAATGATATATCATTATCTTTTACATTATTTCGAAACATAAAATAATGACTTACCGATCAACAATTACATAATGCATAAAATATAAATGTAAAGTAATATTTAAATTTTTTTTTTGGAAAATCTATATTTAGACACATTTCTTTGTGATTTTTTGTAAGCAGGGTAAGGTATATATTTTTAACATCACAAACGGAAACTCGAAGCACAACAATTCATTTACATTATAAGCAACTTATTATTATGTGTGGCGATAGCTCCGTAAGTTGAGTTCTCGCCTCGCAACCAAAAGACGCCAAGTTCGAATCCCAGCGAGACCACGTTATTTAATTAATTAAAAAAAATGTTTGTAATAATATTTTTTAATGTTTTTTTATGAATATTTATTTATAAACCCATTACTTTTTGGAGCCCGGTAACCATATAAGTAACCAGTTACTTAACCCCCTATTAGGTAATAAGTCCATACATTACTTTTAGGCTCATCGCCTGTAAAATTCATCAGTGAAGTAAGGTGAATTGTAATGAGTGAAGCCATATGGCGAAACATTACTTTACCCATTATTTGGTAATGTGGGGTTTTGCTGGATATTGAATAATTTTCATTGGTATCAAATATATGTATTATATATTTTTTACGACACACGGTAATGAAATGACATCACACCTCTTCCTAATAGGCTCTTCCTGCTGCAGGACCATTTGCTAAGGTCAAGAGCGTAGATTAAACTACACTTTTGTGAATTAAATATGTACCACAAATAAAATTACAGCAATTACCTTTACATTTCAACAGAAACCAGTCAGGTTAATTGCATTTTAAAAACGTTAAATTTAAAAAACTGCATTTATATGCTTCAAACTTTAAAGTCATTTTGTGGAAAAACTGTAGATCGAAAAATAAAGTACGCCATTACAATCAGCGTGCCCGAAATACATATAAAATTGATGGTCATAACCTTATTAATATTTAAAATTTATGATTTTGTCCTCCTGTGTAATTGAAGAAAATAGCATTGTTAAAGATTTTCTAAGTTTTGTAAATGAATTTAAGATCTAAAAAATTGTGCTACTGAAATGTTGTTCACAGAATCGTCTAGAAGAAATTAACAATTTAAGTGGTAAAATGCTATCGTTGCATAATTTTATAATTTTCGTACTATTAATGAATTGGTTTCATTAAGTTGGATTGATTGCTTTTATGAATAATTTTCATTATACTAATGAAAAATTAATTAAGTAAATGAAATTTTCATAAAATGTTTTTGGCTGATTTTTATGCAATCATTTTTATATAATATTATTTGTACAGCAAACATTTAGTTTCATCAGATTTCAACAGGAGGCGCTTCAACTATTGGAAAAGACTATTTGAATACAAAACTCTAAACAAGCACGTCGTTTTGTTTTGGCTATTTAGGTCAATCGGTAACGTGGTACTGTTTACATGTTGGTGGTTGCGGGTTCAAGTCGTGTTCAGGGAGAAGTAAAAAAAAAAAAAACAAAAATTAAAATAAATAAATATAAAAATCTAAATAAATATGAAGCAGGAAAACAATAATTTGTTGCATTACAATTCCTTTAGTGAGAATATTTCATTAATCCAATGAAAATATTTCATTAATCCAATGAAAATTTCTTTGGGGACTTTTTAATGAAAAAATTCAACGCACAAAATTCTATCAGTGTAGAAAAGTGTCGAAAATCATGATATATTACAACGATAGCACGTTAGCACTTGAAGTGTGAAAGTTCAGTGTTGTGTTTAATTTTTTTTTTTATTTATACATTATCCCACAAATAACACAAATTTTTAATTTTGAAGATTTTTTGGAAAATTGGACGATTTTATGCTCAAAAAAACTGGCAACACTCAATATATACCAAATGTATGTCATGAGCGTCATCAGTCATCTTGTTTTTGGCTGATTATAATTTTTTCAAAAGCTAACAAAACAAACGATTTCAAACCAACAACCCCCACTTTTTACTTTTGGAGTCTTCAAAAACACTTTGATTGTTTACAAACAAAAAGTCCGAATAAAAAAATTGAGAACAAATATAAACATTAATAAATAATAAATAATAAATATCACGAATACACTGACTGATCATTTGATAAAGAAAAGAGAATTTGTGAGCGAAAGTGAAGTCAATTTCGTTTTAGATACAAAAAGCGCTAATCTACTGAATTTATTGGCAAAGAAAATGTCGCGAATTAAATCTTATACTCAAAAGAAGTTAGTAAAGTCAGCAACAAATTTTGCTGAACAAGCATAATTTTAGTCAGGACGTGCTTACAAAAAAATTGCTAATGTCAGCAAAATATTTTGAGGAAAATCAGCGAGCAGATTTTTAGCAACAAAATTAGTAGATTCTGCCTAAGTTTTGCTAACAATTAGTGGATTAAAAATTAAAAAACCCTAGCTAAAAGTTAATAAAATTTGTTCTGAATATTGGTAGTTTAACAAAAAACTCAAATAGTATATAGAAAAATTATATTTGCTGAAAATCATACAAACATTTGTGTGATCATTTTAAAAATAATTCGTGACAAAATACAAAAATGTACCGCATCGGCTTACTGTAATAACCATCGAAAGAAAAAATTTAAATAATTATATATACCTAGCCAAAGAGTATATACAAATAGAGATACTACACTTCCCACGCCTCTCTGCAACAGAATACCGAACTCGGCCAAGCAAATAAAAGCATTTTTTTACACTAAACAATGATTGCAACATGTTGATAAAAAATTATTGCTTAAAACACTCACTTTTATTTTGCATATATTTTGTTATTTACTATAAAATTTATATTGGAAATAATTAAAAATGTTATTAAATTATTATTATTTAAAAACAAGATTAAAATAAATTTAAACTTTTAAATTTCTGCAACATGTTTTCATTTTCTCGCTGAGAGTTTACGAACAAATAAAAAGAGAGCAGATTGAGCGACACTGAGTAGTATGGAAACCCACTGACCTAACATAAACATAATTTTCTTTCAACTACTTACATCAATGGTTGTCTAAATTTCTGCAACATGTTTTCATTTTCTCGCTGCGAGTTTACGAACAAATAAAAAGAGAGCAGATTGAGCGACACTGAGTAGTATGGAAACCCACTGACCTAACATAAACAGAATTTTCTTTCAACTACTTACATCAATGGTTGTCTAAATGATGGCATCTTTTAAAGGAAAGCAAATGACGTAGACAATTATAGCAACCAAACGATAAAATAACAAATATGACATATATAGGGTTGCCAGATCCAGATCCGCAAAAAGCTGTACATTCGCATTAAAAAAGCTGGATTTTGCAAAAAAATAATATGGTAATTTCAAAACATGTTTTAACGAAAAAAAAAAAACGTTGTCGAGTTTTGGTTTATATCAAATATTTTTATTTAAAAAATAGTGTTTGTTCACTGAATCACTTAATAGGGTACGCGCGAGACAAAATACACAACGATACAATTTGATGTTCGTATTAGAACTCAACTTTGTTTACAAAATTCAACTTACTACTTATATACTATAACTAAAATATCCTTATCTGACTTAAAATCCAGGTAGCACAGCTTATGCATGTGCGTTTGCATTGTAATAAAAATAATTATTAACATAAAAAGACTATTCTTAAGACTATTCTTAAATATCCTTATCTGACTTAAAATCCAGGTAGCACAGCTTATGCATGTGCGTTTGCATTGTAATAAAAATAATTATTAACATAAAAAGACTATTCTAAAGGCTTTTCTTAACAGATAAGAAAAACCCATGGTCATTAATTTAGTGATTTACCAAGGATAGATCACTATATGATGTATTTAATAACACATCATAAGAAAACCAATTGATGTGTGTTCTTAGAACTAAAAACTAATTACCTTTAAATTGAATAATATATTATTTAAAATGTGTTAAAGATTGAACAGTTTTGCATATTGTTGTATTAAAATAAAATATTGAAATTGCTTTAAATTACTTCACACAGAGGGGTGTTTCAAAAAAATATAATGGTAATAAATATATAGTATACAGTTTTTTTTTGCAAAAAAAAATTATTTTTCAACATAATCTCCTTTTAGATCAATACACTTAGTCCAACGTTTCTCCAATTTTTGTATCCCTTCCAAAAAATACGATTTTCAAGGTCCATAAAATAGGCATTTCTTGGCCATATGGGGTCGTTTTTTTTTTTTAAATCCGCGTAAAATCGGTCCAATAAGTTGGCATAATATTCGCCGTTAATTGTTTTTCCCTTTTGAAGGTAATTGATGTGGATTATCCCGCAAACGCGGCACCCATATTGCAGACAGCTTTCTTAAACCCAACTGATCATTTAAAATCGAAATCACACTGTCATATGAAATGCCTATGGCATCAACAATCTCACGCACTTTTACTCTTCGATCGGCCAACACCATATCGTTTATTTTTTTCGACATTTTCGGGTGTATTGACATCAATTGGCCGTCCAGAACGTTCAACGTAATTTGTACTTGTGCGACCACAACGAAAGTCAGTCAACCACTATTTTTACCATTGAACTCGATGATGCAGAGTCCCCATAGTATTTATCAAGCTTGTCCTTGGTTTGATTAACGGTTTTTTTTTCTCAAAAATTCTGTTTAATGAGCACACGAAATTCACTTTTTTCCATTTTTAAAAAAATCCACGAGGTTGTTTGTTTTGAACAGCTGTTAAACGCAAAGTAAATGACGGAAGTTGCTCAAAGTTTGACAGTAGTCTATTAACAGGTCGTACTTAATGGGAGCAGCGTTGCATTTCATATAACTACGAGGGAAGATCGAAAAGTCACGGAATTATTGATCCATCCTCGTAGGACCTGAAATTAAAAAAAATTATATTTGACCTTGGCGCTTAAAGGGGTAAAGTTGTCCGATATTTATTCAGTTGTTAGAATATAATTCTTATGGTCTAGGTAATACTGTTCTGAAATGTTTTTATATAATATTAGAAAAATTTTAAAAATTATAGGTTTTAAACAAATTATGCATTTCGGCGAAAACACCGAAATCCGGAAAATTTAAATCGCTGACACGGCTAAATTACGAAAGTACCTTATGTAATTGTTTTTCACATTTATTTTTATAGGTATCCTTTACAAAACATTTATAGATCTCCTTAAAATTTTAATACTTGTATAACAAAATTTTCAGAAATTTATAAATGGAGTTCTGAAAATAGTTAAAAAAATTTACCTTATATGACCATACCCAGTCAGGGGTTAATATTATCCTTGCTTGCATAAAATTTCATTACTTTCTAGCTTACACAAATTCAAAAATAAGTAGTTAAATATGTACTTACTAGAAGTGAAAAAATAATGAGTAGAAATATAGTTTTTGAACAAATTTTTAGATTCTGAAATTTTTCTAACATTAGCCTATAATATCACAATTATCTAAAATTTTTAACAACACTGTATATACAGTTTTCATAAACAATTTTTAGAAATACTTTCATAAAGGAATAGACACATAGAAGTTTTAAAAAAGTGCTGCAAACATAAAATTGTACGATTTTTATTGCTAAATTTACCTTAAAATTAGTTGAATACAACTAACAGTATATACCGCTAAAATCAAAACTGTAAATTTTTATTCGCTTAAAAAAATCTAAAAACAACTGATTTTTTTTGTGTGCCAAATTTTTTGCTGATTTAAAAACAAAAATGTCTCCTTTTCGCATCTTAAAAAATCACTAGTTGGTGCGGTTTACATGCCGAAGACGTCATCGGTCCATTTGTCTTTAAATCCGAAACCGGTGCCAACATTATCGTGATTTTTTTTGTTTCTAATGTCAATGCCAATCATTTGGAGGAGAAATGGTTCAAACAAGACGGCGCCAAGTGCCATACAACTCGTGAAACCACCACTTTGTTAAGTCAAACATTTGGTGACCGAATTGTCTCAAGAAATGGTGAATTGACCACCTCGTTCGTGAGGTTTGACACTTTTAGACCACTTTTTGTAGGGTACGTCAAATCTCAGGTGTACGATGATAAAACAGCAACGATTACTCATTTAGACGCAAACATTCGACGCACTATTGACGAAATAAGACGAACTTGAATAATTTTGAATTTTATTTTTAACTCGCTAAATAGAAATTTAGACTAAAAACCAGGGCTGTCAGATATGGCCATTTCTCGCCAAACATGGCGATTTTGAAACGTTTTTGGCGTCGAGATTTTCCATATGGCGACATGGCGATATTTTGGCGATTTATGATGTAACTGGCGATTTTCTTGGCTATTTTCACCATTTAGATTATTTCCAACACATTTACTTGATTTTTGGCCAAAAGTGTTTGAATATCATGATGCAGCATGTAAGTACCAGTAATGCCTGCGTTGAAAGGGTATTTTGCATAATGAATTATACCAAAACTCGATTTAAAATTCTTTTAACAGTAAAAAAGACAAAATGTGCATATATACATATATATATGTAAATGCGTATATATTTTGCTAAATTAGAATAAGTATGCAAAGTTCCCAATATTTATTAATTAAATAAAAAAAATTAACAAAAACTAAACTAAATTTACTTTAGTTAGTCTCTTTACAGGAAGAAGAAGAAGTAAACATTTTTATTGAAAAATTTTACGGACACAAGGGATACACCAGACTGCCGCAGTTTCGTCCCCCTCCTGGGACTCGTCAGTGGTTAATTTATGTGTCAATTTAACAAAGTATTTACTTTTGGCGATTTTTTAGTTTTTTTTTTATCAGTTTTTGGCGATTTTTGACTTAAATATTATACTAGCTTTTTTTTGTGTAAACAAAATTTTATTTTTTTAAATAAAAAATTAACAAAAACTGAACAAATTTGACTTTTGGCGATTTTTGGCGATATTTCGGTTTGGCGATGGAGCTCAAAAAAATCTGACAACCGTGCTAAAAACCGCTAAATTGTTATCGCTATTTATGAGAGTGTTTTTTCAATAGGTTAAAAGAGTGTCAGTGAGGGGAAGGGATGGATGAAGTTGGTTCATTCTCCGTATGTATTTTCTATTTATTTACGTTGTTTTTGCTATTCTGTTTTGATTTTCAAATTTCTGTTTGTTTTACGTTGTACATAGTGTACAACATATTGTAGATACAAAATATTGTAGCTTAGAGATACTTTGGAAACCATTCCCCTTGACATTCATAAACAAAACTTACAAAAGAACACAACTCTCGCATACACAAGGAAGCAAGGAATAGAGGCCAGCAAAAAAAAAAATTATATTAAAGGAAATAATTACAGAAATTATTATTTTTTTTTAAAAGAACAAGTGAAAAAATAAAAGAAATAAAGAAAAAGTAAGCATTAATTAGAAAACGTATCTAAGAGATTGAAACTAAAAAAAAAAAAATATATCTATAAAAATATATGAGATACAATAAAAGTATCTAAAGTGTTACAAAAAGAAAGATAAAACTGAATAATTGCTATAAACAATTAAAAAGAAAGTTTACTTAAAAAAAGTGATGATGAAATAAGAATAAAAGATATACAAAAGTATCTGGGAAATATAAAAGTATCTATAATAAAAAAAAGTATCTAAAAGAGACACAGATATATTAAATAACAGTTTAAATACCTTTAAAAAAATTAAAAAAAAATTAAATAACAACAAATGATTAAATTTGAAATAACTTAAATATTTTCGAATTTTTAAAAATTAAAAAAATATTTTTTTTTTTTAATTTATCCTTAACATTTTAAACAAATAGAAGACGTATCTAAGAGGTTTCTCAGATTTTTTTTTTTTATTTTTTAAAAACAAATTTAAAATCTGTTTAACAATAAAAAAAAGAATTTAAAATTTTTTTCTTTTGTTTAAAATCTAAACAAAAGATTTTTTTTTTTTTCATTTTTTTTTATTATTTTTTCTGTATTTGTTTTGGTCTTTTATTTTAACTCTCATCTGCTAAAACAATCCACCACCATCAACAATAACATGACTGTATACATACATACCACTTTAAAAATTATAATTATTTCTATACAATATATCTACACTTTTTTCACTTTGTTACCCAAAACAAATTGTAAAAAAAAAATTGTTTGTATGCAATAATATACATATATTTTTTTTTTTTGGGACTTTAACATTTTCGATGTGCTTCTGTTGTATTTAGTTGGCAATATAGTGTCGACTTTGCAATATCGTTTGTGATATTTCTATCCGTGTGATACTCCATATCGAAAAAAAAAAATCTAACGATTTTTTCTATTCAAATATATATATATATATTTTCTAATATATACTACCTAGTTTATTGTGCGTTTTGTTTGTAAATTTAAACAAAAAAAGTGTAAAAAAAACATATTTTTTTAAGAAAAAGGTTAGTTAAAAAAAAAATAAAATTTAAAAAAAAAAATAATATACAAGTTTTCGCAACAAAAAAAAAAAAAAAATTTTAAAAAAACATAAAAATAATTAAAACAGCTGAAATAAATTATTGTTAAATAAATATTATATGTATTCGAAAATTCATAAAAAATAATTTTAAGTACATAATGAAACGGAAGATAAAATCGTATGAAATCATTTATATCTTCATAACAATTGAAGATACGCGATTCTTATTTCAAAGCTACTCTGTTGTCGTGCTAAAAATGAAATTAGAGAAAAAAAAAAAAAAATTGCTTGAAGAAAAATGATTTTTTTTTTAAATCCGCAGTTCAAACCGACGTATTTAAAAAAACTGCCTTTTTAAAAATTCTTTAAAAATTCTTAATTAATTATAAATTATTCTACTATGCCATAGCCAAATCGCTTTTGGGAACTCCTACGGAATCTAAAGTTATGCATACAAATGTAAAAAAATATTATATTTATTTTAAATGTCTCATTTACATAAAGCCAATTTAGATTTATTGCAATATGAAAAAAAAACTTACACCTTTGACATTTCACAAGGATTTTACATTCATTTACCATAAAATTTGGTCCGCAAATATTTGAAAAATAATAAAAATTTATTAAAAACAAAAATCTATTCATTAAATAAAGCCTAATCTCTTTTTGTAATATTGCACTTTTCTAAAACTTTTTAGTTCGGGACTAAAACAATATTAATAAATCTTTGTGACTTTTTGAAGCGATTGAGTAATGGATTAGTGGTATTGATTTTTACAAATCCCGGGTTTCGGGATTTTGCAAATTGCAATTCCGTGATCCCAGGACTTTTCGGTATTCTGGAATTTCTCGATATCTCGATATTTTTAGGTGTCAGTCATACGTGATCACGAGTGTTTCATGTGAATACCGCAAAAATTCTGCTCACATGCCGATCTCTACACACAGAAAAAAATTTTGCTATTTGCCAACTGAAATCCGGTTACTACGATTCAAATTCGGTTATTACGAATTTCAAATAGTTGGCACAACTTTATATTAGTTTTCACAACAAAGTTCGGTTAATTCAACAGAATTTTAGTTGCAACACCCAAACTTTTCTGAAATCGAATGTAAATATCGTTGTAGTAACTGAATTTATAAGTTGTTACCCTTAATATACACTTTTCAATTCGGTTGGCACTTTATTTTTCTGTGTGTAGTTAATAACTTTTGCTTTGTTTAGTTTATTGTAATGAACCAACCAATCGTTTTACTCCACCCTTTCCGATTTCAACCAATCTCGGTATATGATAGCTACACTCAAAAAAAAAAGTTTGTAAAGTTAGCAAAAATTTTTGCTTAGTCAGCAAAATTTTAGTCAGGAGGGTGCTAGCAAAAAAATTGCTAATGTCAGCAAAATCTTTTGCTGAAAATCAGCGAGCTGATTTTTAGCAACAAAATAAGTAGATTCAGCAAAAGTTTTGCTAACACTTAGTAGATTAGAAATTTAAAAGCCTTGCTAAAAATATTAGTAGACTGAAAAAAAACGCAAAAAATTGTAAAAAAAATTGTAATTTAGTTAATATATTTGCTGAAAATCATAAAACATATTTTTGTGATTCTTTTAAAAATAATTTACAATAATTACGAAATATAAAAATTTTCATTTTCCCACATTGACGACATGAATTAATTTAATATCTGAAAATATATAGAAATGAATATATATACCATAACAAACATTTTCTTTCAACTACTTAAATCAATGGTTGTCTAAATGATGCTTTCTTTTAAAGGACGCAACTGCCGAAGATAATTATAGAAACGAAACGAAAAAATAAACAAAAACAAACGAAACAAAAACGCTTTACTCTGTCTACAGCCACACTAGATTATAAATCTATAAACATTTAGTTTAGAAATACATATTAAATTTAAATATTTTATTTTGACTTTTATTTAATTAAAAGACAATTATTTTCACAAGCCGGTGACTACGCAAAATTTAAGTTGTGTTAATCCTCAATTTTGTTTTATGTATGAAAAACAGAAACAAAAGTCTTCCATGGTTGATTTTTTTATATGTCTTATTAGAGTTGTACTTTTTAGTATCATTTTCCACTTCTCTACTACATCTTGACATGCCGCGACATCTGCTTCATTCTGCGTATATCTTTCAATCTGGTTGTCGTCCACACTATTAATGTGCTTATCAGCACAATTTTTTTTAGCAAAATTAATTAGTAAAACATTAGTATATTAGTAAAGCATTAGTATAAAACAGTTAAGTGCTGAATAAGTATAACAAAAATTTTAGCTGAAAACACGATTTTAGCAAAAAAATTTGCTAAAAAATAGTATACCTGATTTACAAGACGTTTTACTAACTTTTCTACTAACTTATTTTTTTGAGTGTAGTTTAGAAAAGCTAGTCCCAGACGATCGAAAGTAAATATGAAAAATATTTAAAAATTTCAAAAAAGTAGTTGTACATAAACCACCGAAAATATCGCAGATTTAATAAAAGTAGTTTGTATGAAATCATTTATATCTTCATAACAATTGAAGCTACGCAATTCTTATCAAAGCAACTGTTGTCGTGCTTTAAATGAAATTAAAGAAAAAAAATAATTGCTTGAAGAAAAATGAGTTTTTTTTAAATCCGCAGTTGAAACCAATGTATTTAAAAACTGGCTCTTAAAATTCTTTAAAAAAAATATTTAATTATAAATTATTCTACTATCCCATAGCCAAATCGCTTTTGGGAACTCCTACGGAATCCAAAGTTATGCATACAAATGTAAAAAAATATAATTAAAAAACCGATAACTTTGGAGAAAGCAGGAGTACCGTACAGGAATTTTGCAATGGTATAGAAGAATAATTTATAATTAACATATATATTTTTTTTAAATTTCGCAAGTCCAGATTTTTGAAATACAACGGTTTGAAACACGGATTTTGACAAAAGCATTTCAATGACTCTCTTAGCTTAACAAGATATGGGCAATTATGTGCAACTTCTTCTGTAAAACTTTGATTTTTATTTTTTCAATAATAAATTTTTTCATCACTTTGGATTCCGTAAGTGTTCCATATAAGGATTTGGCAACGACATATAGGAGAATAATTTGTAATAAATATATAATTTTTTAAGAATTAAAAAAAAAAAACTGTTATTTGAAACAGTTTGATCCGCGGACTTTAAAAAAAATGCATTTTACCCTCAAAAAATTATTTTTTTCTAATTTCCTTTAAAGCAACAGTAGCTTTAAAATCAGTGAATAGCGTGGTTTTAACCACTAAAAAAATATAAACGATTTTACATGACTACTTTTGTTTTAAAATGCGATATTTCCACAACCGTAAGAGCTACAAACATATAGTTTGGACTATGTCATATTTATAAGGCACTTACCATCCATACCAAGTTTGGTTAAAATTTAAGAGGATCGAGGTAAAAAATTCGATTTTGTTGGTGGTTTTATATGAAATAAGTCCATAGCTCTTAAGCCCAAAAAGTGAGACAAAATAGTTAAAACTTCACATGAAAAATATATTTGAAGTTTTAACAAAGAAGTTTGAAAAAATCTGATTTTTTTTTACTAATTCAAAACTTTTTTCAAGTTTAAAGTTACAATTCTAAATAATGCATTTATTTAACAAATGTTATATTTCTAAACATCTATGGAGGATTACGATTTCATATATGCTATGATTTGAAGTTTATTTAATTAAATTTATTTTTAAATCTCTAAATATTTACAATTTTTTTTTACCAAAGATAAGATTGTTACTACTTTTCTGTTTATTTATTCATTTGCACTTTTTATCATTTCCAACTATCAGGTGTCGAAATCAAACAACTGTTCAAAATGTAATAAGCAGGGCAACCAGAAATATGATGTATAATGTTTTTTCCTGGGCGTCCTATTGAAAAACGGATGAGGTATATTTCCGTTTCACAACAATTGACGAATTCTGGCACCAATTTATTAGAGCAGATTTTTGCATATTTGATCATAGGATAATATTTTTGGGAAAAATACAGTTTTTAGCCTATTTTTGTACTTTTTGGAGCACCCTTTTTTATCATATTTTTTAGTTTTTTTTTTTATAAAAACCAAGTTTTTTTTTCAGATCTTCTGGAGGTTGTAACATTAATTTTGAAATTTCTATGCCCTTTTTAAAATAATAAGGTTTGTAACGAAAAAGTAACTAGTTACCGACCTCAATTTCTTATTCCCCAACCTATTACCGGATAATAGATAGTTTTTCTGGAAAATAGGACTTTTCCTCCACCAAAATTAAAACTTTCAATACAAAAGTGTTAAAGAAATTAGGAAATTTTATAAAAGCTACTCTAATTTTCTTCCCCAAAATCTTTTTCTGGATCCGCGCCTGAACCCCATACATGTCTAATCAATTTTCTTTAAATTTTTTTTTTATATTTTTTATTAAATATAATATATTTTATATTTGATATTAAACATAATACATATATTTCATATAAGAAAATCTAATTTAATCTCAAAATATCTCCTTATTGGATCTAATTAGATCCAAGTATATCTAAATTAAGCCCACGGAATATTTTGGGATCTATTAGGATCTTAAATTAGTTATTTTTGGATTCACCAATTTTGAGATCAATTTCGATCTAACTTAATCCGGCAATATATTTGAGCGATCTAATCGGATATTACTCGATACCCCAATTTTGAAATAAACTTGGATAAATATCGATCTATATAAAATGAGATCTGATTTTGTGTTCGAAATGTAACTTCTATTGATCGGGTAGCGACATTTAAAAAAAATCTCATTTAGCACTCTTGATAGAAAAAAAAAACTTTGGTAATCCTATTAGGAAGGTAAACATTCAATCGGTTAACCGTTACACGATTAATCGATGAATTTTACTCAAACAACTGTTCGAGTAAATTAAAATGGCCAATTTCGAGTAACGAATAACTCGAACAATTTGGTCGATTAATCGAGTTAATCGAGTAAATCAAAAATGTAATATTTCAGTTTATATTTCATTAAAAAACTTAAATTGTTTCATATTTTTTAAAATTAATTTTTTTCTACTTTCAAATTCCAGACAAATTTTAAATCGAAAACGTATTTTGGGGTTCAATATGAACGTAGTATATAATACAGAGCAATGTGTCAGTTACCGTGCCAATTTACATATTATATATGTGAAGTAGGGCTACAACTTTTTTTTACGTGGCACTACAATATAGACAATACTGTACTGATAAAAAATATTTGTCTTTGGTAATTTTAGAGAAAAGACTTTCGCACCGATACCAGTGCCTAGAAAATCACATTTTTAGCAATTTCTTAATATAATTTCAAAATACCTTTGAACAATTACAGACATTATTAATTAAAAAAAATTTCTCGAAAATATAAAAAAAGTAATACCAAAAGGTCCAATTTTCATAAATTAAGCGAAATGTTTAAGTATCTAAATATTCAATAAAAAATCGCAACAATTGCAAAACCATTAATATGTGTTACATATTTTTGCAAGATTCGAATTGTACTTAACAATTCGGATCTATATTCAAATTAATCAAATAAATTTATAGTTAATGTAATTTATATAATTTTTACTCTGATGTAAATTTTCATAAATTATTTTTTATTTTGCTTGAGGGGAACAATCCCAATAATGTTATTTGTTATTTAAATTATGTTTTTGTAGCTTTTGCGTGAAACATTATATTGTATAATTTTTTTTATTTACTAAAGACTTTATTTATTTGAATAACTAAGATTTAAAATGAAAAATTTGCTTCAATTTCGTTCCGATATTGCTTCAATTTCGTTCCGATATTATTTTCACATTTTCATAAGAGAATATCTCGGGAACTATGAAAGATAACCCACACAAACATGCATGTTTTTTATTAGTCTTTACTAGCGATTACAATATGTTAATTTTTTGTAAATCGGATTAGAAGCGAAAAAAATGGCGCGTACTCAAAATTTTGTATGCCCTATTTGTATTGTAATTGTATTTCATCTTCGTTGCATCATATTCATTTTTTTAATCGGTTGTCCTTTAATGCTGATAGATATCGTAATAATCGAATTACTTTTAGCGAAATATTTACTTCTAGTTTAATTTAACAAAAAAAAAAAAAACTGTATCAAACTTCAGAAACGTTTATGCTTTAAGTTTGTGCAAAACCGAAAAAATAAAATAAATTTGCGCTTGTTTGCAAGGTATTTCCTTTGTACTAAGTTGATCTAATAATTGAATTAATATAAAATAAAAAACAATTTATTTCATTTTACACTCGACGTTTCATTGGCTTATTTCCAATTTCTTCAGGAGTTGTTTATTATTAAATTCTGGCAAAACAAAATACAAAATTCTTTATAATTTTATGGACATTACGACTGGGGTAGCTAAATTTGATAATTGCAATAAAAAAAACAAAAATAAAAGTTCTAACCCTACTATATCCACAATTTTTTTCAGTAAATTTTTATTTCGATATAAGTAAAATGTTTTTTATTTGAATCAAAATTTAGTTTAAAATTTATTTTATAGTTGTTAAGTAAATGCTTTCAAAACAAACCGTTTGGGACATGGCTCAAAGCAATTGTATGTTAACCATTAAAATTAAAACATGAATAAAATTCAATTATTTGTTTTGAGATTTTTGTATTAGAAATTCAAATGTACATCTTCTATATCAGCGGTTCCCACTAACTTATGTTTCACGGACCCCCAACAAACACTTTTTTTCATAAAATAAAGAAACAAACAAAAATTAGAAATTTTTAAATGAAAATCAAAAAAAAAAAAAAATTACAAAAACCAAATCCAATTTCTTCAGGAGTTGTTTATTATTAAATTCTGGCAAAACAAAATACAAAATTCTTTATAATTTTATGGACATTACGACTGGGGTAGCTAAATTTGATAATTGCAATAAAAAAAACAAAAATAAAAGTTCTAACCCTACTATATCCACAATTTTTTTCAGTAAATTTTTATTTCGATATAAGTAAAATGTTTTTTATTTGAATCAAAATTTAGTTTAAAATTTATTTTATAGTTGTTAAGTAAATGCTTTCAAAACAAACCGTTTGGGACATGGCTCAAAGCAATTGTATGTTAACCATTAAAATTAAAACATGAATAAAATTCAATTATTTGTTTGAGATTTTTGTATTAGAAATTCAAATGTACATCTTCTATATCAGCGGTTCCCACTAACTTATGTTTCACGGACCCCCAACAAACACTTTTTTTCATAAAATAAAGAAACAAACAAAAATTAGAAATTTTTAAATGAAAATCAAAAAAAAAAAAAATTACAAAAACCAAATGCAGTAAAATCCAATTAAGATGAACTTCGAGTGACCAAACAAATTGATTAGTTATAAGCGAGGCTCGTACTTACTGGAGTATAATTTATTTTATATATGTTTTATTGTCCACAAGATATTTAAAATTTTTAAAAATATTGTCTCTCATTTGATTTCATAAATGGATAGTTTTTAATACAATTGCAAATAATATCTCGTTGTTCGGATTAAAATATGTTTAAATTCAAAGAAATTATAAGCAAATCTTAAGAAAATTTGCAAAATTTTGTAAATTTTATATTAAAAATGAAAAATGAAATTTGTTTGGGGGCTGTCAAAAAAAAAATCCGTCTTAACCGACAGACGTATTGACATACCAGCAAAAAATAGTGCATACACAGAAGCAGTTCCGGAAGGCATTATTTAATTTACCGAGCGCTTCGAAAGCAAAACCAGAAGGCATGATTTTTTTCGCAATAAAAAGCACTTTTTTGTGGGATGACAACATTACATTACATTACATGACATTAATGCTTCATTTTATACATTATTTACTGCTTCATTGTATATATTATTCACTGCTTCAAAGAAGGCCTTTAGGGAAGCACAACAGAATGCCTTCCCCAATTGCTTCATTGCATGCATGGCGGTTAAGCTCTATTATGGAAGCAAACAAATTTAGTTACTGCTTACCAACTTGAGGTTATTTTTTGCTGGGATATGTTACTCGAAAGTTGTTACCAAAACTTCAGGACTTTCAAATTAATTCGTCATAACCGAGGTTTTATCTTAACCGAGTTCGTCTTAAACGAATTTTGATGCCCGAGACTTTTAAAAACATTCATCAAAAACACACAAATGCTAGGTAAATTTTTGTATGTATTGACCACCCGGAGAAAAAAGTTTATATATAGCCATATTCATATATATCTATATATCTTATATATATATTTTTTTACGAAAATGAATACTACAGCGCCATATATCCTCATATATCGTTATATATCATGTTATATTTTTTATCTCATCATATATACTTGATATAGCTAAATATGAGATCATATATACTTCCATGTATAAATATACTTAAATTCAATCACTTTTATATATAATAATATATGGCATCACATAAAATTATATAGAAATATGTGTGTTAAAATTGAAATTAAAAATGCTTTCGCTTTTATATATGTTTGTTTGTTTGTTTGATGTTTGGCATGGGATTGTTACCGCTTTCAAAACGTGTTCTGATGATGGGAACCTAGAAAATTCCCGAAATAGATCTATCAGCACATTCCTGAAAGGGTCAAATAATAAATTTGAAAACAAAAAACTCTATAGATTATTTGTTAGGACAATATCCTAATAAAGAAATATAGAGTATGGCCTCGAACTTTAATAATTTTCATTTTCAAAATCTATTACTTTTATATATAATTATCAGAAAAAAGCAAAATGCAACGTATTTAAAGAAAAAAAAAATATAAAAAAGTATAAGTACAATATTTAGTTAAGCTACACTTAAAAACAAAAGTTCAAAGTTAATAGAATAAATAATATTTTATGAGTATAAAAAGAACTTTTAGTCAGAAAATCTTAAAAAATCCATGAAAAGCCCAAAAATCTTAAGAAAAAGCTATTTTAATGCTCAAACTCGGAAAATCCAAATAAAGCAACAAAAAAAAATAAAAAAGCATATTAAACATATATGCTAGAAACAAAAAACAAATTCTATTACCCCGATGAAAAAAGTTCCGATATGGGTATATATAAGCATATATACTCCACATCACATAATATCTTAGTTGATTTGAAAAATAGCATAACCTTATCTCATGTGACCCCATTTCATCTCAACTGATATAATTTGATACGAAAAATAATTTGATACAATTTGATATATCTTCATAAAATCTTAAAAATTGTTTGGAAATCTGCACAAATAATATCTTTCACATTTCAAATAATAATGAAAATTTAAATGTAAATCCATGGATTTCAAAATTAGTCAAATTAAAGTCACATCTAATTTTAAAATCCATTGACTTATATTAACATTTTCATAATTATTAGAAATGTGCAACAAAATAGTAATTAATATATTTTAATTTTATCTTTTTGATGTCATCATTAATATTTGAAATAATTAAAAATTTTATTAAATTATTATTTAAAAATAAAATAAAAATTAATTAAAAATCATTTTGCACGGTGCGAGTTTACGAACAAATAAAAAAAGAGAGCAAATTGAGCGACACTGAGTAGCATGGAAACCCACTGGTTACAGACTGTTTCGTAGGAATAGGCTTTAAAAATTAGAAATAAAATCAATTATAAAAACAATCAATGAGAGGTACTTTTCAAATATGGTGCACAATTATTATAAGGACCTATTGTAAGTGATAGGCAATTTTAGGCGACAATGAATTTATCTAACTAATGGAGTACAAAAAATTTTGTTAAATAATTTTAAATATTAATAAAATTGTAAACCAATTTGTGAAATTAGTTTTAAACATTCATTTTGTTGTAACTCTTCGCGGACCCCTGGAATACCCCTAAGGACCCCCATTTGGGAACCTTTGTTCTATATACTGCATAAAAATATTTAGTTAAAAGAGATGCTTTTTCTATTCTATATGGGGTTTTATTATTCAAGGTTAATATTGACGTAAGCACCATATACTACCATACAAAACGACAATAATATTGTACATTCTTTTATGGTATAAAACAAAAAATGTATCATTTTGTTTTATTAACAAGAAATTACATAATATTAAAATGCTTGTTGGCGGGTTGAGAATAATGTTGAAAAAAAAAAAAAAATTAAATTATAATGTCACTAATTCTGAAATGAAATAAACAATATATTGTGCATTATATAGATGGTCATATGTTGATAACACTTAATTGACAGTAGCTGTCAGTGTATTTCACTAAGAGGGAAATGTCATTGACATATCAGTATTGGAGTTTTTGGCTTCAATTTATGATCATCGTTAAAATGTGAAATATGGGCTATTTTCAAAAATATTTAAAATTGTGTTTATTTTTTTTTAACATCAATAGGATTTTGCACAATACCAGAGCTGGAAATGAATCATTCTTTTTTGATTTCAATTCACTACGAATTTGAATTGAATTTTGGCGCTACGAAATAACCCCCAATGAAATAACACCCAAACGACAAAATGAAATAACCCCCAATGAAATAAATCCCAAAAAAAATGAAATAAGTCCCAACAAAAAAAAAAATGAAATAATACAAGGTGAAAATGAAATAACACCCAAAATTTGGGGGTTGTTTCGTAATGAAATAACTCCCAAAGGAAGAAATGAAATAACCCCCAATGAAATAAGCTCCAAAGAAATGAAATATGTCCCAAATTTTTTTTATTTTTTGTTTTCATATTTTTGATTCTTTTGTTACACTGTTCAGTTTTTCTGCGTGGCGGCCTGCGGCCGATCTTAGCGCGCAGGGAAACTTTATTCAGCGAAGCCACCTGCCGCGTCCCATTTAGGAGAAAACCCCTAAGAGCAGGGCGCAGCCCGCCACGCAGAAAAACTAACAAATATTAAAAAAATTTCACTTTTAGCAAAATGAAATATCCCCCAAAAAATATGAAATAACCCCCAAAATAATTGCATATGAAATAATCTCCAAAGAATTTAAATTTTGGGCTTTATTTCATTGGGGGTGGCTTCATAATGAAATAATCTCCAAACCGTAAGATGAAATAATCCCCAAAAAAAATGAAGAAACCCCCAAACAATTTTACACATTTTTTTTGGGGGTTATTTCATTTTTGGCCGTTCATTTGAATTAATTCAAATGAATTTGGCAAAAATAAATTGAAATTCATTTCCAATTCAAAAGTATTCGGGAAAATGAATTGCAATTCATTTTCAATTCAAATGAGTTTGGCAAAATGAATTGAAATTAATTTCCAATTCATTTGACTTGAATTGATTTTGAATTAATTCAAATGAATTAGAAAAATGAATTGCAATTCATTTTCAATTCAATTCATTTGAATTGAATTGATTTTGAATTAATTCAAATGAATTAGAAAAAAAAAATTGCAATTCATATTAATGACGAAATTCGATCCGTTGTCCGTTGTTGTTGCTACCAAGTTGCTAACATTAAGACCTATTCGGTATGAATGTCGTTTATAATTCGACCAATCGCTTCAAACGAATGTGTACCAAAAAATCGTTTGCACGTTAGCGAAATTGACTTTTTCTCAAACTCTTCTTTCAGCTAATGACATGTATAACCAAAAAAGATCCTATGCTTTGTCGACCAAACATCAGCCGTGGTACAAAAGAAACTTCAACTTTTTATTACGTCCTTGATTTTAGCTATAAAGGTAACTCAAGGGCAGAGAAACAATAAAAAATCGCCATAATTAAAAAAAATCGTTACATTAATAATTTTGAACCGATTTTAAAAAACAAGGTGTCACTTTACGAATTATTAAATGTCATTTAAAATAAAAATAAGAAAAAAATAGGTTTTCAAAGAATGTTTAGGAAAAAGGCGTTAAAGAGGAAAAAATTAAAAAAAAATTGAAAGTTCGAAATATTTTGGATAATATTTTCACATTTGTTTATTAAAAGTATAAACAGATATATATAATATATATATATTTGTAAAGCTTAACTATTCATCTTTCTAAAACCGTTCAAATATTTAAAATCGGCTTAGAAGTAACTAAGTTTTTGGGGTCAATTTAGGATACCGAAGTGAAGTTAGCCCACTTTAACTGGCCCACTTTTTAAAAAAATCAAATATATACCAAAACCTATAAAATAATAAAAAAAAAAGAAAAACACAGTGAAATCTGTCAAATATATTTAATAAAATGTAATTTAAATGTCATTTAAAGCTACCATGGCTCTGTATACTTAGGAATAATCTAAAACCCGCTTTCTTAATATTTGGTGGCGAAATAGTTGGTGATTTAGCATATGGTTTTAAAACCTAAACGAACTTCTTCGACCAAGTTTTTACAGCTTTGAAATAAAACTGCATTAAAAACTGTGAAAAAAATACAAGGACGAAATTAGAGTCCAAGGACATCAAACTGAACCATGGGGGGTATCCTTCAAAAGAGGTAAATTTCAAAAAAAAGTTAAAAATCTTACGAAAATATTCTCACTCCAGTTTTTATATATGTTATCAGAAAATACATCCCAGATTTGTTAAAAAAATTTCAAGGACGAAATCAGGATGCAAGGATATCAAACTGAACCATGGGGGGTATACTTCAAAAGAGCTAAATTTCAAAAAAAAGTTAAAAATCTTACGAAAATATCCTCACTCCAGTTTTCATAAAATACATATGGGCTATTTTCAAAAATATTTAAAATTGTGTTCAGTTTTTTTTTGTTTAAATTTATATAACATCAATAGGATTTTGCACAATAATAAGCCACCCAGGCAGAAAAATACAATCGGTACAGTGTTGGCAAAGCGTAGGTGACGGTCGTTTATGCGTTTTCAGAATGCGGCCTTGCGCAATATTTTACCTTGTTCCGCTTTTTATAGTCGGAGACTTTTATTTTTAGTTATCACATTTTTTTTTAGTTCATAAACAATTCGTTTCTTATCAATTTAGTTAATTAAATATTTTAACACACTTATTGACCAAGTGTACAAACAAGTTCTTAGCGTATAAACTATATAGTAAATGAAATTATATTTGAAGATTAAATATTGGACAAAGCAAATAAACAATTTTGTCTAGACCAAATGTCTGTTAGTTTTGTTATCAGTTAAATTAAATTAAATTAACAATAATATTTAATAATAAACTTTTTTTTTTATTAAATCCTTTTTATTTTTTTTTCTCTCTTTTTCTAGGTAAGTCATTGAGTTGAAAGAAAAAACTGTATAGAATATTTTATTAATTGTATTTCAAGTAAGTTTTTAATTAATTAATCATGTTAACAATCAATTAAATCTATACTACATACAATTTTATACCGATTTATATGAAAACCAGTCAAGATTTTAATTGTTAATAATTAAGAATATGCAAAGTCGTACGAGTATAATTAATTAATAACAATTAATATCAACAAGTTTCTAAATATGGCAAAACTAAGCTAAAGATTGTTTGGCAATGTTTTATAAGGCATTAAAAATGTTATTCAAGCAAAAAAAATAACACCAGTCGACAGAAAAAAATTGGTTTTCTTGCACTGAAAGAATTTTCTGCATGATATCAATGAATTGTTGCATTAGATCTATGAATTGTTACTGGAACTTGTTCATTGAAAATTTTCATTTAACTAATGCTGGTTTTCATAAAATTTTATGAAAACTTTCTTATTATTTATTAAAAATTTCATACGAGTAATGAAAAAGTTTCATTAAATACGTATTCATTAAAACTATGAATCATTTTCATGCAGTTTAAGAAGTTTTTCATTCACATAGTGAAGAAAACTTCAGTAGTTTAGTGAACAAATTTCATTATAACTCGTCCAAGAAATTCTCTTTGTGTGGGTTTCTGTTTTAACGCATTAATGCCCGGACGTATTTCTTTAATTTTGAGACAAAATTTTTGAACACTCACACTTTTTTTCAGAGCATGCTAAATTGTAACAACTCTGCTGGCAACTTAAGTGGCCAATGGGCATTAATGGGTTAAGGAGGTCTTCTTCTTCTTCTTGTTTGGACGGTTAAATTTTAGCTGGTTTTTTTAAAACTTGTGGAAAGAAAACGGGAAAAGAGTTTAAAATTCTGTTTTTTTTTGTAATTGGTTGTACAATTCATGAAAAAAATATAAAATTAACAATGTGTCAATAAATGGGCTGTTTGAAAAGTTATCGTCCTAAAAAGTAGGGTTTACCAAAAAAAGGTGTATTGTTGATACGCAGCTTTCCGGGACTCCGGTTATGTGTAAGCAAAACGGAAAACGGGGAATTGGTTAGTATGAATGCCTTTATCGTCCCATGCTCCATCATAAAAAAATATTTATGTATCAGAATGGCGGCCGTTTGTAAATGAAAAATCGATATTTGATCATTTTTTTTTGTAGTCGAGTTTAAAAACAAATAGTAAACAATTAGTTTTCAGATGATTGAGTATGGGACGATAGCCACGTTAATTCTACGTCAATTAAGCCTTGAGAAACCCAGCCTATAAATTTGAAAAACGTGGTTTCGAAAAAAACGCGTTTAAGTTTTAAGTTCAATTTACTGGTAAACAATGAATGCCTCCTCATTTAGGCGAAAACATTGCTTCACAAAAATGGGTGAATCTGCCAAACTATTTCGACTCTCAAAAAATTCCTTTCTTTTCGACTCTCAAAAAATTCTTTTGAATATCTAAGCTAAAAAAATATGTAAAAGAAAAATGGAAAAATGTTTCCAAACCACAAGACCCCTTTAATGCACAAATTCTGATTCTAGACACCAAAATATCTATTCCTACATTGGCATAACAAATTCGGTTGTCTCAACAGAATTTCATACAACCGAATTGATTCGGTTGCTGCAACATCGTAAATTCGGTTGTCACAAATGAATTCGGTTGTAGTAAACCAATTGGGGGTTGTGGCAACCGAATTCGGTTGTGACAACCGAATTGATTAGGTTGCTACAACATCGTAAAGTCGGTTGTCACAAATGAATTCGGTTGTAGAAACCCAATTGGGGGTTTTGGCAATTTAATTCGGTTGTGACAACTTAATTAGGTTGAGCTAACCGAATCTACGAGATTACAGCAATCTAATCAATTCGGTTGGAGGAAATTTTAGAATTTTTATGATAGTGTAGCTTTTACAGTTTGCTTTTGCTGTTTTAGGTCCAAATGTAATTTTTGGAGATTTTACGATCAGCAGTAGAAAATATTTTGCCTGTATAAGCCTATACTAATGTAGTAAATGGACAATTTAAAAATGCTTTTGAAATTAAAATTTAATTATTTTTTTTGGAAAAGTGTTTTCATTTATAACAGAGTATAGACTATAAATTATTAATTTATTTTTGGTAAAGAGTCAGCGGACCGCAATCTTCTATTTAGCGTATTCTATGCTTGGTACCTACAATCATGCTTTGGACAACATTCATGTCAAGTTTTTAAACCTCCTTTAATTTTTTTTCAATTTTTCATTGTATTTGGCTTTTAAACCATTTCCATACACTTTTTGTCATAAAAGACCCCAAAAGTCCTTAAGTGGGAGTGTTTTTGGGACGTTTTGGAGAATTTGCGTTTTTCGGTATAAAATGTGTGTTTTTTGCATTAAGCCATTCTAACGTCTTTTGGGCATAATGACAGCTTGCTAATAAATCTAGCCAAAATAATATTTCTTCTTAAGTGTGTCTAACGCTTATAAATTTTTCCAGTTTTAAATATTTAAAATTTATTAATGTTAACATTCACGTTTATAGCCATAGCTTTCGAATCCTGGATGTAAAGTTTTGATATACCTTTTGCCGAAATGGCCTTCCGCCCACACTAGTACTTTTGGTTCAAACTTCGCTTTGGCCGAATACCGTACCTTGTCGGGAGTTCTTTTCAAGTCATCATAATAAAATCCAGAATTAATACTACCGTTGTTCCAAGAAAAATAAAAGTATTTTTTTATCATCCAATATTATTCCAAATTTTTTTTTCATGAAGTTTTTTCCCAGTTTACTGTATTCTGTTGATATTTCTGCCAATTGCTTTTTTTTACTATATTTGGTCACTGTCTTTATCTGGTAGTGTTTCACGTTCATTTGGAGTAAGTTTTTGCGAATTCATGCCCCAATTTAATTAACGGCCGATTTGTTCAATTTAACAAGCTCAGCTCCGGTCAATTTTTTCGACGTTCTTTCATTTTTATCCCGATTGATGCCACTCCATTTTCAAACCGTTTGAATATGGAATATATTGTGCTACGTGGTAATTGCTCCTTAAGGAGATGACTACTACTTTCATTTTGAATTTTTTCACTTTCGAATATTTACAATAATGCTTATAATAAAAGAAAAACATGCCTCCTTAGCAGTAATTTATATTTGAATTTTGTTCATTTACTAGCTTGACTTTTAGAAGTCAGACCCAAAAATCTTGTCGACCGGTGTAATTAATAAACAAAATTATACAATTTATAATAAAACTTCAAAAGAAATGTAGCGAACATAAAGCACTGCTCAAAATTATAGCTCACTTACACTGAGAGAATTATCTGCATGATATGAGTTTTTGCATTAGATCTATGAAATATCACTGGAATTCGTCCATTGAAATTAAATTAATGCAGTTTTTCATGGAATTTTATGAAAAATTTCATATTATTTATATAAAATTTCATAACACTAATGAAAAAGATTCATTAAAAGTAGTTTTATTAAAACTATAAAGATTTTTCATGAAGTTTATGAAATTTTTCAATCTCATTGTAAAGAAAACTTCATAAGTTAAGTTAAAAAATTTAATTAAAACTCGCCCATAACTTGAAACTTATGTAGTTGTATAATTACTAAGCACTTCGATAATATTCCCCCAGTTTTTTTTTTGCGTGTGGTGTTTTCTCAAATAACGTAAAATGCTTTGTTTGGTTTTGACCATTAAATGAGGCTACGTGGCAAATTTCGTGATTGTAACTTTGTTAGTTTAGGAGATACACCAAATTGATAATTGATAATTTTTAACAAATAAGCGGCAATCATAAGGAAATTCCATGTGTAAGTTTAAAAAAAAACTCGGAATTTTTTATGTTTTTTTTTGGACTACAAAAGTCATTTGCTTGGTATTTTAAAGAGCTATAAAATTTGTATTACAAAAATTTATAATATTTTTTATTAATTGTTGACAAATCTTTAAATTTGACAATCAATCCAAATCCATGCCGGGGGGCAATCTCTAAACTAAGTATTTATTTATTTATATATATATATATATATATATATATATATATATTTATTTATTTATTTATATATTAAAAACGATAATCTATATTTAATTTATACACTGCGTTGCATAACTATAATTACAAATGGTTTTTAATAATTTTTTATTTAAAAATTGGCTTAAGTTTTCGGGAAACTCGAAATTCGAGCAGACATACTGTCTACCAGATATAATCCTTCCATTATAGATCTCCACGCAATAATAACTGTTTGTTTAAGATGAAAAACGCTTTCATATTGACGGTTTGGGGTTTGAGGCGGAGAACATTCGTGCCATTCCAATATTCGTATACTTTCCAATACTCTTATACTTTTTACTTCATCTGATGACTTACATACATGTACTGAGGAATTGTCTTGTTGGAAAATTAATTCTTCTTCGTTGCTATTTTCAATAAATGGCACCAATTTCTCTTCCAATACTGTAGTAATATACTCAGAAGAATTCATTCCGGCGCTTGGAAATGCCAAATCAACCATACCGTCGAAACAAAAATTAACCCAAACCATTAACGATTCGAATCCGAAATTTATTTTTCAGAAATATTGTGGTTATTAACGTAGGTCTGTCCAATATCTGTTAAAACCATCTAGGTTATCAAGATTAAACTTTTTCTCATCAGAAAAAAATCAGCTTTAAGTCATACCACCAACAGCGATTATTGACTTACCTTTCTCCGGTAGGTTTGTCAATTCCTTTTAGCGAATTCAAGTCGAGCAATTTTTTGGCGGGGTACTAACCTTGGCACAGACATCAGGTCCTACTTATGGTTGATTTGGACACACTGACCTTACATTCATCGATTATCTGATCGAGACTCTTCATTGAGTTGTTTGTGATTATTTCACGCCGGTCAAGATCAGAAAGTTTTTTTGTCGGGTCGCCTGTTTTACTTTTACAAAATTTGTGTCAACCACATGTGTACGGTTTATTTTTCTATCAATTTCCCGAAAACTGAAGCTACTTTTTAAACAGGCTGAAATTTTCCCCTTTTGAACATCACTTTGGTGTGAACCACGCTGCAAATTGATTAAAATTGCTTAAAAAACAAAAGTAATTCTTTAATTTTTCTTTATTATGTATTTAATTTTCTTTTCCGTTATGTGTAATTATAACAAAATATTAGTACACAATTTTTGTTTAATTTAAAAAAATATTAGTACACAATTTTTCTCTTAAATCAATTAATTAATCTCTTAAATTTTACACAATATGAGATCATCACACTGATAAAGATAGTTATAAATTTCATAAAAATGTTTGTAGTACTAACAAAATATCAAAAATTATTTGTAATTATAGTTATGCAACGCAGTGTATAACTATAATTTATTGTTACGTTTTATTAACCGCGATGTTTTTATATTGTATAGGGAATGGCATATTTTAAAATCTCAATAAAAAAACTTATCATTTTGAGTTTTTAGATTTTCTTCAATTTTCTTCAATTTTCTTCAATGTTTTAGGTAAAACAAAATAAAAATGTTTGAAATTTCTGTCAAACCAAAAATAAAAAAAGTTAAGAGTAATTTTTTTTCCATATGTAATAAGAAATTAATAGCTTTTTTAATATTTATTGAAAATCAAATTGGCACGCCAAGTTCCGGAATGTTACAACCTAACCAATCCAATATAGGATTTAGTAAAAGCCATAATTTTTTGTAGGAAATAGTTTTCAATTTTTGTTGTTTGGCTCTGAGGTTTGATTAAATAAAAATTTTATGATTTCTGGGGTAAAGCGTTTGTAACTGTCATATAATGACAATGTAATTAGATTTAGATAAGACGGATAGATTTTTAGAGGCAGAAGAAGAAGAAGAAGAAAACATTTTTGATTGAAAAATTTAACGGACACAATGGATATGCTAGACGGTCGCACTTTCGTCGTATCCTAGGACCCGTCAGTGCTTAATTTATGTGTCGATTGAGTATTTTATATTGTTAAATTGCTCTATATGAAAAACTTTCAACTTTGTGTTGTAGTGAGTTTCAAACACACAGCCATTCATCAGGCTATGAACTCGTAGCATCACTTTTTATCGAGTTGAGCCACGGTCGACACAGCGATGAGTGTGGCTAAGTGGAGTTTTGTCAATCACAGCATTCACAATGTATTGTTTTACTCTGAAGATACATAGTTATCTAATACCTATATACAATTTATTTTTCAACTAGAATGCTTCCTCCTTTGAATCGTATTGTTACGAGGGCGGATCAGTAAGTCCGTGACTTTTTGAATAAAACACAGTTTTTTTTTGAAAAAAAAAATTATTTTTCAACATAATCTCCTTTTAGCTCAATACACTTAGTCCAAAGTTTCTCCAATTTTTGTATCCCTTCCAAAAAATGGGATTTTTCAAGGTCCATAAAATAGGCATTTCTTGGCCATATGGGGTCGTTGTTTTTTTTAATCCTCGTTAAATCGATCCAATAAGTTGGCATAATATTCGCCGTTTATTGTTTTTCCCTTTTGAAGGTAATCGATGTGGATTATCCCGCGTGCATCCCAAAAAACTGTTGCCATCACCTTATTGGCCACGATTACGTTTATGGTCAATGAAGAGCAAACGCGGCACCCATTTTGCAGACAGCATTCTTAAACCCAACTGATCATTTAAAATCGAAACCACATATAAAATGCCTATGGCATCAACAATCTCACGCACTTTTACTCTTCGATCGGCCAACACAATATCGTGGATTTTTCTACATTTTCGGGTGTATTGACCTCAATTGGCCGTCCAGAACGTTCAGCGTCATTTGTACTTGTGAGACCACAACGAAAGTCAATAAACCACTTTTTTGCCATTGAAATCGATGGTGCAGAGTCCCAATATTATTTATCAAGCTTTTCCTTGGTTTGATTGACGTTTTTTTTTTCGCAAAAAATAATGTTTAATGAGGTTGTTTGTTTTGAACAGCTGTTAAACGCAAAGTAAATGACGGAACTTGCTCAAAATTTGACAGTAGTCTACTAACAGGTGGTACTTGATGGGAGCTGGATTGCATTACATATTACTATGAGGGAAGTTCGAAAAGTCACGGACTTATTGATTCGCCCTCGTATAATGATTTTTGTTAAGCAATAAAATAAAAATCATTTAACAGTTTTCAATTTAATCGGATCTCAGAAACAAACAACAAAAGTGAAATAAATATTTAAAAAATATTCGAAATATCAATATATGAACATATGGTCATGTATGAGCAATAGGTCTTATAATCTAAATTTTCGGATTCGAACACATATGGCACTTCATACTTGGTAATTATGATCATTTTCACATGGGTAGTAAAATAAAAATAAATTAATTGTTTTTTTTTTTGTTTAATATTATAAACTTTTTATTGGCATAAAGGGGTTACACTTTTCTACTTTTTTTAACTTACAAAATTTAGTGAAATTAATGTATATTTATAGTTTTACAACGCAGTGTATCAGATGTTTATCAGAGGCTTTTGCTTTAAAAGAACTCTTCTCTGAATTATGCATTTAATACACAGTCTTTGTGCATTCGATAACCTGATGATCAAGACAGTTGAACGAAACGTGTTGAAACCAGTATATATATTTTTAATGACAGTATAAAAAATAGCGTTAAGAAAGCCTTATCATCCATTATATTCCAGATTTATTTAATCTTTTTGTTATGTTCTTTAAATAACTAATAGATAAGAATTGCATTAGATCAGTTGTATAGATTGTATTGAATTGATAAAGTAATGATAAGTTTTGGTATTTCCACGGTATTTCCAGTCAGAAATGTTCAAAAATAGTTATCAAAAATTAACATCATGCTGTAAAATTTGTTTTTTTTTTTTTACTTTAAACATAACAACTGAATTTTTACAAAGAAAACAAGAAAATCAACGGATAAGATATAAAGTTATTGAACATTTTGTGAAATAAAATTTATGAAAATATTTATAAAAGCGTTTTTTTTCTCAATTAAGTGTCATTAATTTGATCACAACTTTGGAGTTTATCCACGGATTCTTTTAAATATAGCTGGCTTTCATTGTAATAACAAATTACGTTAAATCAAATAATTTTTATATTTGACAATAGACTGGAAACATATCAACTCAACAACTCGATTTCCTTCACCACTTCTGATTTTAACCAAACTTAAGTAAGTAAGATTAAGTTCGGTGGTCAAAGGGTTAAAATATCAATAGTTTTGTGTAGATTTATATTCTTAAAAAAATTTAATGATGTTGTTATAAAATTTAAAAAAAAATAAGCAAAATATACAATAAAAGAGGGGTGAATGATGTAAATATAAAAACCACGATTTTTAAAAACTAGAAATGAGATTTTGTTTTTGGCCAGATTTGGACTTAGCGTACATATTCGATTAAAAGAGCTGTATTTCAAAGCCATGTTTTTTTGGTCAATTCATATCTTAAAATATTTTTTATCTTTCCATATAATGAATTAATGTATGATATGTTCTTTTTTAAATTATCTTCTCAATTAAATACTAAAAGAGTATGAAATCATTAACCTTTAATGCATTTCATTTGCAATTTATTTGTATAAATCTAATGTGAATTATTTGCCTTCAAATTAAGTAACGCCTGACTTATTAAAATTGATGATAGAGCTTGAGATAATAAACATAAATAAAAAAAAATAAATTTTTTGCTACACAAACAATATACAGGGTGATTTTTTAAGTGATTGTTTTATAAATTTCGATAAAAAAGACACCATAAATTTTAAAAGGTGTAAAAAATGTTTATTGGAGTTGATAAATCAATATATGCCATTTATGTTTTTAAAGATAATTTCATGTAATTTCATGACCACGACTATATCGTAAGTAATCCATGTCCTATTTTGAACCACTTTTTCGAGCATATAGTTTGGTAGCGCTAATAATGCGCGTTATATTAAAGAGTATATACAAATAGAGAGACTATACTTGCCACGACTCTCGGCCAAACAAATGAAATTATTTTTTTTTTCACTAAAAAATGATTGCAACATGTTGATAAAAAAATTGTTGCTTTAAACACTCACATTTATTTTGCTTATATTTTGTTATTTCTTAGTAAAAATTATTATGAGTTTGATATAATTTTTATTAAAAATAAAAATTATGTTATTTTCGACCTTTTTTCATTTTCATTTTCATTTTCATTGAAAAATTATTATATTTTAATTTTATCTTTCTGTTGTTATCATTAATATTTGGAATAATTAAAAGTTTAATTAAATTATTATTTAAAAATATGATAAAAATTGATTTAAACTTTTAAATTTCTGCAACATGTCTTCATTTGCTAGGTGAGAGTTTACGAACAAATAAAAAGAGAGCACTTTGAGCGACACTGAGTAGTATGGAAACCCACTGGTTATATTGTTTTCAAAATATGTAAATCGCACGATCTAGTGGTTTCAAATAGGACCTCACGAAAATATCACTTATGGCGTGTCATGGTCAACATTTACATCAAATTATCTTTAAAAAGTAATTCGCAAGCATTGATCAACTCAAAAAAAAAAATAAATTAATACCATTTTAAAAATTTTCTGCGTTTTTTCGGAATTGATAAAGAAATCACCTAAAAAATCACCCTTTCTTACAAAAATTTATTTATATGAAAATGTCAATTTAAAAAAGATAGAAAAAAGCTTTTTTCAAAAAAAAAAAGCTTTAACACAACTAAATATATTGCAGATTGTTTGTTCTTCTTTTTAAAACTAATAATAAGTTGCAATTATTTTAATGATTTCGTTCTACATATTTTATTTGTAGTTCACTGTGATCATCCGTAAATCACGTGAAACAACATTTATTTATTATTGAGAAAATTAACAAAAAAAAAAAAAATTTAACATTTAATCGAATATAAACAATTAATTGCAGATAAACAATATAAATTATGTCTGTCTGTCTAATTTTAATGGTTATTTAATGCCTAAGTAAATTAATCACCTACACTTAGAGAAAATTGTTTTATTTAATTGATAAAAAAGTTTTATTGAACTAAAATCTCTTAAGAATTGTAATTTCAATTATCAAATGGCCCATATCTGTAAATCTTAAGAAGTAAATACAAAATTAGCGAACTTTACTATATTCTCATGACTTATTTTGGTAATTGGTTTACTTACTTTTCATTTAAAATATAGTTTGAACAATTGAAATAAATATTCAATATAAATAAATATTAAAAACTCGGTAAAATGAAATGTTTTATTCAGTTGTCAAAAATTATATCAGTTTTTTGTAAATGTTAGTTTTGTTATTTCTAAAATGTAGACACATACACTACAAACACATATTCTTTGAATAGCTTTGTGTGTGTGCTTCAGTTATTTCAAAATCTTGTAGATTGAATTGAAATAATTTTGTATAAAAACTAAAAATTGTCAAAAAAAAACAAAGTTGCGAGTTTTTTGAATATATTTTTAAAACAGACAGCAAATAAAAAATTAAATTTATAATACGAGAGCGGTCCAAAAATTAGCCGACCTGAAGTAGTTTTAAAAAACATATGTTTTACAATTGTATTTTGAGCCAACAGAAATAAACGATTTCCGTTAATTTGTAAACATGGAAACAATTGTTCAGCGTAATTTAGCAGTTTCTTCTGCAACATAATTTTTAACTAATTTTTAGTAACATTTTCTTTGATATTTGTACTGGTTTATATTTTATGAGTGTAATAAAAATAAATTTTAATTAAAAAATTGTTTTTATTAATTTTTAACTTAAAAAATGGTCTGATTATAGTAAATCGATTTCCATTAAGTGTTTACTAAAATTTTACAAATTTTAATAATGTTTACCAATTTTTACTACTACTTTCACTTTACTAAAAAAGCAAGCACGTTTTGCTAAAATTAAATAAACGGTCTGCTGGCTTAAAATAGTTAAATTTTCTCTGAAATTAAAACTGTTTCTACTTTTGCATACTTTTTTATTCGAGTGTATGTCTGATATTTTCAGAGGAACGGGCTCGATGTCCATGAAATTGGTTTTAGTGACCCATTTTTTCTAACTTTTACATACTTTTTTATTCGAGTGCATGTCTGACATTTTCTGAGGAACGGGCTCGCTGTCCATGAAATTGGTTTTAGTGACAAATGTTTTAAAATTGTAGTGTTTGGGATTTTTTTTTTTTGCAGATGAAAGAAGTAGAATTCCTACAAAATTAGTATGTAAATTGGCACTGTGTGACATCGATTTAAACAAGCTTAACCATGTCTAGAAATACACTAATTTTAATTTTTAATAAAATTAAAATAGAAATTAAAAATTTGGTATCTAATTTCCCAGGCACGGATTGAGGCAAAGGTTTTGGGAAGGGAAGTTAGAGTATTTTTGATTAACTTTTCTTATCTCCTTTATGTTTTTGTATTGAAAATTTTTATTTTGGAGGCGGAAATGTCCCATTTTCCTTTCCCTTTCTTTTTCTGAGCCTTTTTTTTATCATTTTTACTCAAAATTAAGAACATTACCAAGTTTTGCGAAAATATAAAGGAATAAAAACCATATTCAAAATTTAACCGCTTAATCGACCTATTTTAACTGATTATTCGGGTCGATTAATTATTAGAGTTTTAAATTATTTGTTTCGTCATTAACCGAAATAGAGGCGATTAATCAAGGAATTGGTTAATCGATTAACCAAGTTAGAATCACTAAGGGAATGTTCCCTATTGTGGCCTGTTCATTAAAGTGGACATTTCGTTTTTTTCGTGTTCTTTCATGAATATGTCAAAACTGTCAACTCCCATCGAGTTTAATTACCGCTATAACTATTTAAAAAAATAGTTATAGCGGTATGAAAAAAAACGCAATATAAAGTGAAATTTAAAAGTGAATAACAAAAAACCAGTTTTAAAGAATTTTCCTTTTCGGATTTTTGTAAACGGTAAGAATTTTGTTCACAATTTAAATGCAACTCATATAGTAAATAAAACAAAAATATGAAAAAAAATAAGTTTTCATAATGTCATAATGACATTTGATATATTTTCTTATTTATTTGATTTTTGTTTTCCAAGTTTTCCTCTTTTTGAAGGATTTGCGTACCAATTTAACTGTTCTTGTCTATTTTGGAAATTTTTTCAACATGTTTCACAAAAAAAATAATTAAAAAAATTGTCAAAATAGCTTTAAACGATATATGAAACTTAAACACAAAACAAAATTAAAATAGATTTTAATTTCAATTAATATTTTTGTAGCATTTACTTCATTTTCTAACAATTCTATATGCTTTTAGAGTGTTTTTTTGAGTTGTATTGAAATTTGTCATATAACTTCTTTTAAATTAGTTGTCACAGGAAAATGATCTATAGTCGAAATATGCCCAAGAAGGCCTATAAGTTGATGTATTTGGATTTGAATTATTCCACTTAGTTTATTTTTTATAATACCATTCTTAGGGCCACATAAGGGAACATTGCCCTACTAATGTCTAATAATTTTTGGACTGTTTAATACGAATATGGTACATCGTTTTTATTGTTAAAATGGTTTTTTGCGTTTTTAACCTGAAAAAATGATAAAATTAATCTTAATTTGGGAAAAAGATGGATTTTTGTAAAAAATACGTATGTATGGCAAAGAATGCACAAAACATGTTTTTATCAAAAAACATGTGTAAGCCTTGTTCATGGGAAATGTAGCCTTAAATTATTTTTTGTTAATTTTTCTATATATACTTCGGATGTTCTCCTTCAACTCTTTTATTTATTATTTTAAACTAAAAGATTTGGTATCTTTTAAACAGTAGCATTTTAAAATCATAACAAATGATCTTTAAACGATCTAGTGTAAACACAATTGTAGTAAATTTTGTATAGATATCTTTAAGTATCGATCACAATTTATGATTATTGCCAAGACGTGACATGCACCTAAACAATTGACACACATCTGTAAATGTTTACAAAGACATCTTACTAAAGTTTAACAAAGAACACTAAGTTAACCCGTTAAAGCTTTAAAGAAGTTCATAATTGTAAAAATGGGTCATAATATGACTAATTAAAAGGTTTTTGCTACAACAGTTTCAAAGTTTTCGTATAAAAAAGTTATTTCAAAATCCGAAAATTTCCCAAAGTTTCATAAGTTTAACGAAATTTTCATTAGCACTGAAATGCTCTCTGTGCAAGTAAAATTTACAAAACTAATTTTAAATTTTCACTACAAAAAAAAAATCAAACATATTGGTTAAATAGTAGTTTTGGACAAATTTGTTTGTTAAAATTTTAGCCTCTAAGGATGAAAGCCGCTTCCCAAAAAAGGCCGTTGTAAAAATGGGTAACAATTTCACGGAAATATAATGAGAGTTATAAAGATTCAAAATTTTTGTCACCCTTTTTATTAATATCGATTAGTTTTCAAGAACATTGTTCAATAAAAAAACATAAAAAAAATTACACGGTATGACATAAAAAAATGAATGAGGATCTGACCATCAATTCTAAATATTTCGGAAAACACTGATTTCAATTTTTTCGATTTGTAGTGCAGTTTTTTTGAAAAATGACTTTAAAGTTTGGAGCCTTTTCATGCAGTTTTTTATGTATAAAAATTTTCAAATGTAGTTAATCTGATTTATTTTTCTTGAAATGTAAGAACAAGACCAGTACATTACACGGTATGACATAAAAAAATTAATGAGGATCTGACCATCAATTCTAAATATTTCGGAAAACACTGATTTAAATTTTTTTTCGATCTGTAGTGCAGTTTTTTTGAAAAATGACTTTAAAGTTTGGAGCCTTTTCATGCAGTTTTTTTATGTATAAAAATTTTCAAATGTAGTTAATCTGATTTATTTTTCTTGAAATGTAAGAACAAGACCAGTACAGTCCCTAGGAATAGGACCGGTTCTGCGTGTGTCACAGGATCGGTTCCTTCGTGCCAGAGACCGGTCCTCTACTAAACCCTACCCTATGTAAACAACTGGCAACTTTAACATTGGCTTGTCATAGGAGGGGGTCATTTGTCATGCTTTAAACCACATAGTGGCATGCCACAGGACTAACAAAAGATGGGCATACTACAAGACTATAGCAAAAGGGACATTTCGTATAAAATAAACGAAAACTAAACAGTTACCAATGGGTAAAATTCTGGCCAACTGGCTTTTTCTTGTTAATAAGCATTCTGTTAAGTGGTATGTTCTCCCTTTACCAGTCACAGGATTGGTAATTTTAGGACAATTGACACTGCTTAGCCCACTTCAGTATCAAATTATACCAGTCCTGTGATAAGTCCTTCTTTAACCAGTCACTTTTAGGATAATTGACTCCTCATTCCCCATAGGGGTACTTTTAGGTTACAGTCCCATCGCTTATAGTCCATTTAGCGATATAGTCCACATTTTACACTTTTAATGTCATCTAAAATCTAATTTTATACATTAACGATATAATTACATTTGACATATTTGCCATGTAACTTTGGTTACCAAAATGAAAATTATATGCAAATAATTCTAGTTATAAAATAAAATTACAAAATAATTGTGACAACTTAAAATTTTTAAGTTCTAAATTATTTAAAAATTTCAGATGCATAAACGAAAATCAGAATCAGAGGATTGAGCTGAAGCTTTTCAAACATCGTTTTTATATTCCAACTTTCCCACCCAATTAAAATTATATATAGTCACATTAATTGATGACTATATCGGAAATCGTTTACATGCAACGAAATGGCATATATAAAAATTAGGCATAAAGTCACAGTAGCGATATAGTCCACAACTTGTGTGTAACTAAGAGATATAAGCGAAGCGAAACTATACTACTATTTATAGAACACAGTATATTGTCAGAACTGAAAATTAAACCCGATTTCTTGTAATTTATTCGGTTTTCGCGAATTCGATCGCTAAATAATCAATCGACCCAACTAAATGTACATGCAGTGGAAAGGGTCATTAAGAAATAGGTATATCAGTATAAAAATGTTATTTTCTTAAAGCATTTTTAATGCAAAATTGTTGATTTGTAAAAAAAAAAAAAATTGCATGGCAGCAAGGTTCAACTTTTAATATGATATGTAAATACTTTTCAATAGCATATGTCGCAATTTGCAGGCAAAAACATATATATTTGCAAAAGTTTTCATAACGTTGTGGTGTAATGGTTAGCGCTTTGTACTGTTACACAGATGGTCCCGGGTTCGGTTCCCGGTGACGACAACAGCAAATTTAGAAAAATAATATATATGAGTTTTCTATCCCTCATATGTATCGCAGTGCCCGATTTCGGTGCTGCCATAGCACTTTAACCTCACCGAAGTAAAATAATAAATCAGGGCTATCAATTAAAAAGCTTCTAAGACTTATCATCTCGCGCAATTACAGTGTTTGAATCCCTTCATATTGCCTCACCTTTCATCTCTCACCTTTCCAAAGAAAGCAACATATTAATTAATAGGAAACATTTCCTGAGTGTTGCTTCTCTTTTAAAAAAAATAAATAAAAAAAGGTATTCATATATCACGCACAAATTTGGACTCAGATTTCATCTATGCTGCCATATAAAAAAACTGCATACAAAGGCGGCAGACTTTAAAGTCATTCTCAGGAAGAACTGTAATATAGATCAAGAAATAAAGTACACCATAGAAATCACCGTGCGTGAAATATATAGAATTAGTGGCATAACCTTATTAATTTTTAATAGTTCAGATTTTGTCCTCCTCCTGTGTTATCTATCTCTGGCTCTTAACGGGTTAATCTTAATTTTGTTCACATTTGTTTGCATTTTCCCGCCAATTTTCGTTCGTTTGGTTTTTGTGTAAAATTTTCCATTGTTGCTGTAAAGTTATAGTGCAATAGGAACAACAAAAAGCATTTGTTTTTCCAGATTTAAATTTAATGTTTACAGCGGAAATATTTAGTTTTTTTATTGCTTGAATTTGTATTTGAATTTCGCTTCAGTTGCAGTTTTTCTTGCTGTTGTTTTTAGTTTATAATTGCCTTTGTTCAATCACGTTTTTGACTTGCATTCTCATATATTATGGTTATTGCTATGCCATTCATTGCATTTGTATTTATATCTATGCAGTTTTTAGCGTTTTGGTTTTCCTTTGTGGTAAATCGTTAATTTTAGTTAGTATTATTATTTCAACTACAATGACCCATATTATAAATAAAACAGAAAACTAACATTTTCATTGTTGTATAAAAAATATAAACTTACTTAGGGGTATTCACTTCAATGGTACAACCACAGACAATGTAAGATATGAAAAGTTATTTCAATGTCACGCCATAGTTGTCTTACAATTAAGTCTGCTATTGATGTTTGCCATTTAAATAAATTTCAATGAAATTAATATCATGAATACCCTTAATACATATATTTTTTAATTTTAATAGTGATTGATTTGTTTCACTTTTTTTTACAATTGTGGTGTTTAGCTATTAAATAAATTTCACTTTGAAATTATATTTAAGGCTGAAGGTGAAATCATTATTACTACAAATCGTCAACTAAAATGCAAAAGGGCGTACCTAATAAAGTTTCCAAAACCGGTTTAATTGATGATTATGATTCATTTGGCTAAACTACATGCCTACTCAAAAAACTAGCGTTTTTATAAATAATGTTCAAATTTTACATATTTACAAAAATAAAGCAAATCAAACATATTACCTAGGTTGATACTAGTATTCCGAACTGGCTAAAGATCTCATCAGAACCCGAAGTTTTAGAAAAACTAGAGCCTCCATAATAGGCAGAACTTTAACAAAAAACCTATTAATCATCAATTTAGCTCCATTCTTGTTTTTGTTTTGTCGCAATTTTTTGGTTGTCCTGTAAAATATTGAGGTAGGGTTGAGTGATTTTGAAGCACTGCATCGAACTATGTTTCTTCACAAAATTGTTTGGTTGTATGAATAAAACTATCAGTTTTATTAACGATATTGTTAAAATATCTGGGAACGTTTTCTGCTTCTCCTATAAAAAAGTAAATATGTTAATTACGTCCTTTTGCATTTTAGGTTACGAAATGTAGCGTGTGTTTAATGAAAGACTCAAATGAGATATTTGTTTTTGATAAGGATAAACGCTTTTTTATAGTATTAACTTTTGACCACAAATGTTCATATTTTTATCCATATTATATACAACGAAATTATTTTTATGTTATTTTTAATTTAAAATGAGCTTTCAACATACGTATCTTTACAAAAATAAAGCAAATCAAACATTTTAGCTAGGTTGATACTAGTATTTCGATCTGGCTAAAAATATCATCAGAACCCGACGTTTTAGAAAAGCTAGAGCATTCAGAATATGCAAAGCTTTAACTAAAAACCTATTAATCGTAAATTTTGCTTAATTCTTGTCTTTTTAGTAATCAAACACATGGCTAGGGTATTTTCCTAACAAGCATCATGACTTTACTAAACTTTGAAGACCAAAAATGTTCTATTTATATAAAAAAAAATTAGATTTTACTCTGGCTCATGTAATATTTTTTTCCGTTTTATTAGTTTTTCGTTTTTATATACATCGAGATTATCTTTATGTTATTTTTAATTTACAACGAGCTTTCAACATACGTATCTTTACAAAAACAAAGCAAATCAAACATATAAGCTAGGCTGACACTAGTAATCCGATCTGGCTAAAGATCTCACCAGAAAAGCTAGAGCCTACAGAATAGGCTCTAGCTTTTTTATGGTGTAAAAAATTAATTATTAAACTCATCGGTGGATTACATCCTGTATATAAATATAGAAAACAATAACTCATTTTTTTATTTGCTAATTTTTTTTTCATTTATAAGTTTTTGAATTAATATTACCGATGTCAAAACCGCTAGTAATATTTTTAATTCAAATTTTATTCCAAATTTCGCAATTTGTCAAATATTTTATATGGTAGGTATTTACACATTATACTGAAAATTGCATTATGGGCTCATCTTGGAAATTTATGATGCCATAACAAATATTTAGCAAATCGCGATTTTTTTATAAAGTTTGCAAAATCCGCAAAATATAACGCGCGAATTAGCGGCAAAATTTTAAGGTTTTTGAACCCAATTTGTAGTAAACTATTACTACAGGTATTTTTCTGTGTAATTTTAATTCGCAAAAAATGTATAAAAAATTAGCATTTAAAAAAAATTTGCAAATAATAAATAGTTCCATAAATTTGTTTATTTACGAGATATCAACCGCGGATACAATAGAACGGGCACTAGATGCAAAGAATATTGCCCTTTGTGCCTTTATTGATATACATGGCGCCTTTGACAACACGTCCTACGAGGCAATTAGGGTGTCCATGGTTAGAAAGGACATCTCTCCAATTATCATCAATTGGACTTTGGAGATGCTACGCTCTAGAATAATCACGTTCGGCATAGGGACTACTAGTAGGACCGTAAATGCGACTATGGGCTGTCCACAGGGGGGTGTTTTGTCGCCGGTACTCTGGACGCTGGTCATTGATGAACTACTCGAAGGTTTGAACGACCTGGGTTTCAGGACTTATGGATACGCGGATGATCTTGTCATTTCTGTAGTGGGATTTGATGATAGGACCATATCCGAACGTATGCAGCAGGCTCTGAACTATACTGTTTCTTGGTGCCGGGAAAAGGGCTTGTCTGTCAACCCGTCGAAGACAATCCTGGTACCATTTACGAATAGGAGGAAACTTAACCTGACAATGCCTGTCCTTGATGGGGCCACGGTGGGCTTTTCCAGTAGTGTTAAGTACCTCGGCGTGACTCTTGACAGATCCCTTACCTGGAATGAACATCTTGACTATGTCTCCAAAAAGGCCACAAGGGCATATTATGCCTGCCAAAGGCTTTTTGGAAAGACATGGGGTCTAAGGCCGCAGATGGTCTAGTGGTCGTTTAACACCATTGTTAAACCTATGATCACCTATGCTGCCCTGGCATGGTGGCCAAAGGTTGAACAGGTAGGGGCAAGGGATGCTCTCAAGAGGATCTACCGTCTTATGTGTATTGGCATAACGGCGGCAGGCGGAACCTGCCCGACGGATGCCATGGGGGTTATGCTGGGGATACCACCATTGCATATTTCTGTAATGGAGGCTGCCTGCATAGGATCCTCCAGACTTAGAGAATTCGGTGACATGAGGGGAGGTGATCTAAGGGGTCACATAAGGATCGCTAGAATCCTAATTGATGACCCGATTACAAAGGTTACGGATAGGAGGTCACCGGAGTACATCTTTGATAGGAACTTTAAAGTGATGCTGTTCGACAGGGCCATGTGGACCAACAGATCCTGGGAGCCAGAGCGGGGTTGTCAGATATGGTTCACAGATGGCTCAAAGCATGCGAATGGTGACACTGGTGCGGGTGTCTATGGACCAGGTTTCCAACGAGCCTTACCCATGGGTAGATACCCCTCCATTTTTCAGGCAGAGATTTTTGCTATCTGTGTCTGCGCGGAGGAGTGTCTACGAAGGGGCACTATTAGATCTCGCATATACATTCTTTCTGACAGTCAGGCGGCATTAAGGGCTTTAATGTCCTATGAGGTGTCATCTGGTCTGGTCAAGGAATGCATTCTGGCTCTTAACCGACTTGGCGGGCGCAACTCGCTTACCTTAGGGTAGGTTCCTGGTCACGAGGGGCATGAGGGCAACGAGAGGGCAGATTGTCTTGCTAATTGCAGGGCCCGAAGGCCCTTTATTGGCCCTGAACCATTCTGTGGTATACCTTTGGGGTATGTTAGGGAGAAGCTCGGGTCGTGGAGGGAATCAGAATTCTCTCTCTATTGGGAAAACTCTCTTGGCCAACGACAGGCTAAGAGATTAATCTCCATCGGGAGGGGTGACTTGAGTACCCTGGTGTCTTACCTGACTGGACACTGCAATCTCAGATACCACCTGCGCAAAAGGGGTCTTTCGGACACGGATGAGTGTAGGTTTTGCGAACTGGTAGCTGAGACATCGGAGCATGTTCTTTGCGAATGTCCGAGGCTTTGTAAAAGGCGTGCCAAGTTTCTTGGCGATCGCTTTGTCTCCCCTTCGGACATTATGAAGATTTTGCCTAATAGGATTATTGGCTTTATAGGTAGCTTGAATCTTTAGGGTAACTTTAGGCAGCACAAAAGACCTAAGTTAGTCGCGGTGCATAGTGCCATATAATCACATTTTTCATTACATTCTGACACATTTCACGCGGTATTTCATTAATTTCATCACGAATATTTTGAGTTGCTCAAGCGTTTCTGGTTTGTTTGCATAAACCTTGCTTTTCAGATATCCCCACAAAAAGAAGTCCGGAGCAGACAAATCAGGCGACCGTGGAGGCCAATCAACATCACCATTTCTTGAAATAACTTGAAATAACACGTAACTTTCTCATCGTCACAGTTATCGATGATTGATTTTGATAAATGTTTTAACTATTAAAACACGTTGGTTTATCGAATATTTTTCCATAATACGACGGCCAAATATGAACTTGCAAGACTAATGTTTACCAAAATGGCGGCAAAACAAAGTAGTATGCCTTCCCGGCGGACACTCTGTACTATTTTCAACTTTGTTAAACTTTTTATTTTCAACTTTGTTAAAATATAAATAACTTTCTAAAACAAAAAAAAAATATTTGAACAATAATGTTTGTTTTTTTGAGGAAACAAACAATAACGTTCGTTTTAATATTTTTCAAATCGGGTGTCTGATTGCAATAGTTTTTGTTAAATAAAACTTTGTTTCAGATTTAATAAAAAAAAAATTCCAAAACTCTAATTTGTTTCTTAAATATTTCAGGAAATATTCAACGGTTTCGCATGTTTAAGATGCGATATATTTTTCGTTGAAGTCTCTAGTTTATACGTTATGTAGGAAAACGCAAATCTATAAGTTGCGGAAAAACGTGAATTTTCTAGTTCCTTAGATAATCCTGAAAATATCCTTTAACATCAAGAAACATTATTCTATTGCAATTATTAGCGAATGTTAACACTTTTCTAATATGTATTCAAAATGAAGAAAAGATGAAAAATAAGAGATTTTTTAAATTTTTTATAAAAATTGCATTAAAAAACATGAAAGAAATTACATCTTTGCATTTTATTATCTCGAGTCAAAAAATAGTTTTTAATAATTTTTGAATGTAGAATTTTGAAATGTTTTTAATATGTGACCAAATTTTTGATAAAAGGTGCCGTTAATAATTTTTAATTCACAGAATATAGTGACTTTGGTGAAATTTTGTGGAAAAAGTCGCATAAAAACCGAACGATTTCAAATATCGGTAAAAGCTCAAACTCATACTCGATTAAAATAAATAGAATTTACAACGCATTAATTTTAGCTTAATACAACTATAATTCCTTAATAAAACGCCAGAGTTAATGTTAGAGTTAGTCAAAACACAGATTTTTGAATCACAAAAATACCCACGAAAACTTTGGTAATGGGTGCGATAAAGTAATGCGTTACCTTGTAATGTATACTTTTACATATATGATTATTTTCCAACAAAAAGAAATGAGTTACCAATAATGGGTTACATAACGCATTACTATGTAATAATGATGAAGGCATTATTTCAAAACATAAAGTAATTAGATACCAATAATTGGTCACTTTGACTGTACAGGAGGTGATTTTGATAATGAGCAGTTTTTTATTTTGGCAAGTTTTAGGATTCATACAGAGAAAAGAGTAGATAATATTATAAAACTTTGCGTTTGTACTGGGTTTAAGTATTTTTATTTGAAAATATTCAGTTATATAATTTGTACGTAACATTTTTGTCCTTCAGAAAACATGGGTTAACAATGCGCAAAATAAAAGTTTAAACTTATATTTCCACTAGAGGACGCTTTAAAGCAAACCAATTAAAAACATTTTTAATCGAAATATCTTGCAAAATGCATGCAAAAATTGCATCTGCATCAAAAATGAACTTTTTAGACAGATAAAACTAAAATAAACTACGTTATCGTATTATCAACAGTTACAAACTATAAAAAAGCTACATTTTTGTATGGAAATGACAGAGCAGGGTCTAAAAAAAAAAAATCGAGACATTCGCGTCACTCAAAAAGCTAAATTTAAAAAATTAAAGGGGGGAGATGCATCTAAAATCTAAAATTTAAGATGCATCAAACCTGCATTTATTTAAAATATGAATGTATATTTTTTATTGCATGGGTGTGAAAGAAATCAAATGCTTTTCAATCAGAGAAATCCAATAACGAATATATGGCTCTTTACAATTATATACTTTGAGATTTTTTTAACTAATAAGAAGTACTGATAGACGTGTTATATGTTATTAAAAAACAATAAATTTCAATGACATGAGGCGGTTGATTTCGATACTACTCAGTGTCGCTCAATCTGCTCTATTTTTATTTGTTCGTAAACTCGCACCGAGAAATTTAAGAGTTTAAATTAATTTGAATCATGTTTTTAAATAATAACTTAATAAAATTTTTAATAATTTAAAAATTTAATGATAAAATCCGCAAGGTAAAATTAAAATATATTAACTTTTAATAGAAAATAACTAATAGCTGAGAGGCGTGGGAAGTGTAGTCTCTCTATTGGCATATACTCTTTGCATGAGGTCAGAAATAAATGCTTTTTGTGTTCTTTCACGGAAATCATGAAAGGCAAGTTTTCAGTTTCTAATACATATTATCTTTTTGCACAATTTTGACAATTAAAAATTTGTTAAATAAAAAATTGAAATTTTATAAAACTCTTTATATTTTTGTGCATTTGAAAACACTGTGCAAAAGTATTATAAAACATGTTATTGTTAGACAGCTTGGCGCGGGGTCTTAATATATATTTAGTATTAAAGCAAAAACAAAAAAAAAGCTTTTGTAAACTTGAAAATGTCAACAAAACATTATGAATACTATATTGGTTGAAAAATTTTTTAAATAATTATTCGTCATGCGATTCAACAGTATTCAAATATAATATGCCATATGACAAGTAGATTTAACAAAAACATGTGATGGAAAATATACAAAGTGAAATATTTGAATGTCATAATGTGGAATAGGACGTTCCAACAAAAATGCTTATTTTTTGCTCAATTTTAATTTAAATGCTTATGGGGTCAAGTATTTCTGAAATTTTTTTTAAATTTTTTGGAATAGGTTTATAGGTCGTCCAAATCGATTTTCCAGAAAAATTGGAGTTTGTGCACGTTTTCTGAATTATACTTATAATTTCGTCAATAACCAAAATGTTCTTAGCTTCTAAATCAACACATTTAAACAAAAATGTGAAAACTTTATTTTTATGTGCATAGAAAATAAGTTTCGGCAATGTTTTTGTATATTTACTTACCATACAGGCGGGGATCCTGTACTAAAAAGAATACAAAATTTATCAAAAATACTCTAATCAAAATCTTTTCCTGGATCCGCTCCTGGTACTACATATATTACATTTTTTCGAAATTTTTGCATAAATTTTGAAAATAACGGATTATAACTTTTAAAAATGCTACAAAGATTAAATACACTAATGATCTAGTTTAAAAGACTAATAAATTCTAATTAATTTTGTATTTGGTCTTACTTTCCCAGAGTTATACGCTTTTAAAGCGTTGTATCCCTTGTATGCAACTAATAATATCATAAGCTCTTTGCCATCGGATTTGCTTTAAACTTTGAATTATGTGGTTTTTCGTGTTTCACGGACTAATCATTTTTATATTTGTTATCTTGAATGAAAAAATTAGAAATTTCGCGTTTCGAGGAGTCGCTATTTCTGAAATTTGATATATTGAGCAAAAAAACAAGTAGGGTAGAAGGGAGAGCATTCTTCACTTTTTTTTAAAGTGCTGTCGTTACTCAATCAAACAAAATTTAACACATCTTCACCCGTATTCATAAAAAATTATAATTCAGATTTCAAATACATTTTAGTTAAAATGAGTTTTAAGCCCTAAAACTGTATTAATAAACGAATATTAGCATAAAATAAATATTTTAAACCTTGTGTAAAAGTTAATATTTGTCTATGAATACAGTTTTAAGGCTAAAATTTTTGTTTTATCAAAAATATATTTTAATGCTATTTAATATTTTTATGAATACGAGGGCTTGTCTTTAATTTGTATGTTTATTACAATTGCTTTTTTTTAAGATTTCTAAAGTAAGTAAGTAAGTTGCACATATGTCAGATATTAATATATAGCCGTTCTAGTGGAAAATTTATTTTTTATGTTTAATAATCATAGGAATGGATATCAATAGCTATAAATTTATCAAAACAATTTAAAAAAAGTTTATTTGCTTCGAATTTGTTGAACGAAAACTACGTCTGATCCGTGCTATACACACGCAAAGAAAAAAAAAAATGGTTGAGGGAACCATATTCGAAGAGCATCATACATAACATTAATGATTGTGACAACCATGTTACTATGGTTGTGGCAAACATACTCTTATCTACTTCTGTAGCATAATATGATAATTAGATTAACATATTATGCTTCCAAATAGATCCCAATATTATCATATTATGGTTCTGTAAATTTTTATGAATTGTAATAATATGAGCCCTACAGTTTTCTCCCAGTATTCTCTAGAAACAGGATTTAAAAGTTATACATGTTTTTTTTTTTTTTAATAGTATATTTATTTAATAATTTACACATTTAAATAAACTTAGGTTTAAAATAATTTAAGTAATCAAATTGTCTTTGCGCTGAAGAAAAAACTTTCTGAAATAGTATGTCAGCAATACAAGCTTTACATGTGATTACAGCGCAAAGCACTTATAAAAATATTGTTAAGAATACAATTTCACAGTACATTTATAATTATCAAGCCATGTTTGCAGCAATCATAACAATTGCATTAGAACCATAGTATATTCCTAGTTATTATAGTATGATAATGGACAATAATTTCTCATTATTTATTACCATATTATGATTATTGCAAACATATTATGATTAATTCATACTACAGACTTAAAAGCACTTGCATTTTGCTAAAAATTTTTCTTTCATACTTATTTCGTTAACAATATTTTTTTTTTCGTATTTACAAACAATTTAAAAATAAAGCACTTGTTTTTTATAAATTTGAACTTAATTTGTAACATTTTTATGTCCATATAATAAAAATAACTTTATTTAAGGGGTGCGCGACAATTAAAATTTTGCCTATACTTCCAGGGTATACCAGGTTGAGATTACAAACTTATTCCTTCTTTCGCAAAACAAATCAGCATTACAATTACCACCACTACGTGTTTATCTATTTTTAATGTCTTTTTGTATATTATTCTTTAATTTATTGTGGCTGACTGTTTCTCACAACTTCTTTCAACAAAATTTCAAACAAGAATAAAACTAAAAGAGCAAAGACGCTCATAAAAAACCGATTGATCATCTTATAGTTGGCGCAACTATAATATGGCTGTAGTTACATAGAGGAATATGATAATAAATGCTATATAATGATTGTAAATATAAATTTTTACTAGAACACGATGAAAGCAACCATATTATTGGTGGAATATGATTAATACAACAATAATTTAATTTAAACAACCATTTATGGCTGTAGGAAACATAGTTGTGTGGCCGCAATCATATTGCAACCATATTTTTTCTCTGCGTGCATATACCATGTAATTAATTAATATAACGTATTTTCGCTGACGAAACTACACCACCTGGTGATCAGGCGTATGTGCCCCATGATCAGCCGCTTATATAATTTTTTTACACTTTTTAGAAATTAAATCAAAATAAATTCGTCTTAATATTATAAATTAATATCAATGCCCAGTGGGATTTCAACGCACAGTGGAATATATCACAACATTTTTTGAAACAGGCATAAGTGATGTAATATCGAGCTTAAATTTTGACCCTTACATTGTTGTTGCCATACCAAATATTTTTTATAGCTTAAATTTAATAACATTGAATTTCAGTCGGCATGAAATTCTCATTTAGCTAGCAGATTTATTTATACTTTTGTGAGCAAGTTCACACAGAAATTACTTTTTTTCTTTCTATTGAAACGTTGGGAGTATGGCAAATTTTTTTTTGGATCCTTTTTTGTGCAAAAAAAGCCTTCTTTTTTAAACCATACTTTTTTTAAAAATAATTTTTAATTTTTTTTTTAGCATTTTTTGTTTAAAAAAATGGTGACATTTTTATTAAACAAAATTTAACTTCAAAAATTAAACCGAATGAGGATTAATTTAAATATATTTAAAATATTTATTACAAATACATAAACATTTACAAAAAAAAAAACAACTACATAAGTATGTATATAAATATTACAAAAACAACAACAATATATTTTGAGCGATAGTATAAAAAAATGTCAAGCAAGCTCCGAATTTGAGCAAATATTTAATTGATTCACTTAATTTTTAATTGATAAATAGCTTTTAAAATTTTCAACAAATCGATTTAATTGAAAAAAGTGAGAAAATATTGTTTTTGTGTAGAGATTAAAAACAATAATAAAATGTTTGCGTGTTTTTCCCCAAAAAGCACAAACAGTCTTTAACCTCCAGATGAATATTTTCTTTCTGAACATATAAAGTGTGTTTACTATTCTAAAATGTATTTTTTTTATAAAAAGCGAGTTCTGTTAAAAAAAATTTTTTGTTTGTATATACTTTTCCCACCATCCGCTTAGTATCACATTTTGGGACACACTAATGTGGAGTGATATAATATCCATTTCACGCTAAATATTTTATAGGGGGTTTCTAGAAAAGTTCTTCGTTAAGGGCAGCGTATGTTTTATTATGGTATTTGCGTTCCTCTAATGCAAAATAAGATCTGGAAAAACCACCAAAATTAAGTATTATACTACACTTATAAAAAAGTTAGTCCAGAAGTTATATTCTTAGTTAATTTATCTTTGACTGTCAACTCCAATTTAGTTCTTCTAAAATTTAGGTTACCTTAATTTAGCAGACTGTGATTCTCAACTTCAGTGAAAATTCTGCTTTCGCAAATTCAGTCACTGTTTTCTGTTGCTGAATTTTGAACTATTTGTGCTGGTTTTTTATGAGTGTAATATTTATAAAAACTTTAAAAAAATTATTTATGTTTATTTTATCTCTTTCTTTTTACTTACAGTTAAATTTATAAAACAAATCAGAAAAAGCTTATAAAAGTTAAAAAAGACTGAAAAGAGCAAGAACCCCCCCCCAAATACATTTTCTACAATTAAAAAAAGAAAGTAATTCCTGTTTTAAAGGATTTTTTTTAATAAAAATCATTGATCTCAACCTTAAACAAAGCAATAATTATTAAATATATAACTTTAAAAGCTCTAAACGTGATAATAAGAGATATAATATTAAGAAACTAATATAAAGCTACGCCACAAAAGCTCTACAAATAATCCACAGGCAACAAATCATTTTAAAGCTCCTAACAGCTTTTACAGCTCTCGTATAATGTTTAATAGTCTTGCATCGTTTCTCTTTGGATCGAATACGTCTGCAATTGCGAATAGTGAAACAACTGCTGAGACCCTATTAACTGGTGAAACTTGTAACAATCGAGAAGACGCTGCTAATTTAGTTGATGCTGATAATCTTATAGAAGTAACATCTCTGACACCATCTGTAACGGGTGCTAGTGGTAGAGGACAACAACAACAACATACTGAAATAAAACGTGGTGGAAAGAACAAACGCAACAATACTAGACAACAAAATAAACGCAAGGGAATTTTAAAGAACGGTGGCAACGCCAAAGTATCGACAACATCTTTAACGAAATTACTAACACCCAGCGATAGCTGTGACGAAGATATTGACGAAGACGGTTGGTATATTGTTGATAAACAAGGTGAGTTTTGAAAATTTCCAATTCCTATTGATTTGAAAATCAAATGTGAGCACTTAAGGGTTAAAATACATTGACCTAATTTAAATGCTTTTGAAAAGCTAAAAAAAAGCTTTTTGTTTAAAATTAATGATAAATTTAATTAATTTGCGTGTAGTGCAGGAAAAGCTTTTATAAGTTGTTTCAAAAGTTTATGCATTGAAAAGCTTTTATTAAGCTTTCACTATAAAAGAACCGTTATATTGTTAAAATTTCTCTTTCTTAAAATATTTTTACTTTTCAGACAAAGAAGAAGACGATTCCCCATCTCGTAGTGATTCCGAGAGGGAAAACACTCCTGTTAACGAGCTCATTAAAGCTAAACCTGTAACCGCTGTGCCCAGTTCTTTGGCCCAACAACGACGATTGCAACATATCAATTCGCATTCCCTCTACAGTGGACCACGTCCACAAAAACAACGCAATTATTTGCAAAAAACCCGCGCTAATACCAATTCACGTAGTAACGGTTTAGGTGTTTCAACATTAAGTCCTTCACGCACAGTAAGCGTTGGCCGCACTGCCGACGGTCACGCGGCAGCAGCTGATGGCGGCATTACACGTTCGTTGTATGTGGCCTCACCAGCCAATCAGCAACCTGAACCCATTATTAAGGCCAGCGTCGCTGCAGCGATCGAAGGAATTGTTAATGCCAACAATAAAATGGAAGAATCATGGTGTCTAACTCCACCATCATGTTTCACATCCATTGGACCCATCAATATGGTAACTTCACCATATGAGAACCTATTGATTGAGCATCCAAGGTAGGTGAAATGACATGGTTTAGTTGTCGAGACGATTTAAATTTCAGTTAGAGGCGAATTTTTATTAATTTATTTTTATATTTTTGTTACCATTTTAGCATGTCTGTTTATCATAGTATTAGATCGGCTCAAGAGGCCACTGAAAGTTTCATTAAACTGGATATCAGTGTAAATGAGAAAGCAACTGAGAAAAGACCAGTTAAGGAGACAGCAGCTCAGCGTCGGGTAAGAATGGAGGATACGTGTTGACAACCGAATTTGTTGGCAATCAAATAGATCGGTTGTGTTAAACGAATATTTCGCCTGGCAAACAAGTTAATTGATTGCCTCAACAATAATTTCCTAGTCACAATTGAAAAATTCGGTTATTACAATCGGTCCGATGGCTTAAGCTTTTCCTAAGCTTTTTTCTTTTTAATTTATACCACGTGTTCGGCAAAAAAAATATGGTCTTCTACCAAATGTTTTTCCTTCTTTAGACAACATGGGCCAAAATATATCTAGAGCGAAAAAAAAAATTAATAAGTTTAGAAATAAATTATTCCTGTTACCAAGATATAACAAGTAGAGTTCGCTTATGGCTTACCATAAAGTGAAAATTTTTGCACCATTTCTTCTCAGCTAAAAATGCTTTTTGACTGTTTGTCATAAACAAATACTTTATACGTTTTTTTGGAAAAATTTGAGTTTTTCCGAATACTCTTTTTCCTAAATGGTGCTCTTAAAAAAACGTGAAAAAATTATTTTTAGTTAATTTTTGGTATAGAATCGAAAGGGGAATTAATATTTAATATAAATACAGCACTTTTTGCTCAGTAGGAAAGGGACCCTAAATCAGCATTAAGGGCCCCCGTACAGCCAAATATTAAATTATTTTGGAAAAACTACATTTACAAGGGCGGTACCAAAATCAGCCGAATTGATGTCTAGACGGCGTCAGTAGTTTAAAAAAAAGAAAAGTAGCAACCTTATTAAACATATGTTTTAAGTTTAAAGGAGCCACGTTGTTAAGTATTTTTTTGTGAAGCCATCAAAAATAAACGATTTCAGTGAATTTGTAGACATGGAAAATATTGATGCACTTATGTAATTCAATACTTACACTTAAAAGTTCTCAGTATAGCCAATAGTAAAGTCGAACTAGATTCTGCTCTGGGCGAGTCTGCTTCTTCGTTTACGACTATAAAATATTGGGTGGCAGAGTTTTGGTGGTCGACCAATTGATGTGTCCACGCCATTAACGGTTAAGAAAATCCACAAAATGGTAATGGATGATTGTCGGCTCAAGGTGCGTGAGCTGGCTGAAATTATACACTTAGAATACTATCTAGGTAAAGACCACTGCTAATTCAGTTAAAAACAAATGAAATTTCACTTAAAGAAAGGACGACTTACATTTCAGTAAATTCAACAAAAAATTAACCATAATTGTAGTAAAAATTATCCACATATATTAGTAAAAAATAAACAAACATTTATTTCTTTTATGTTTTTAAATAACAAAAAACGACTGTAAAAAATGAATGTAAATTCATATAACAGTCATTTTATGTGGTTGGTTTTTTTTTTTAAATGAACTATAAGGTTAGAAAAAATTTAATTTGTTCTACAAATGACTGACATTTCCATTGAAAATAAAGAAACTGTATTACAACTTAAACAACTACATATTTTTAAAGCAGAAGTTCCCTGAGTGTAGGCATTTCAAAAAGTGCTATTCATCAGCGCCTTGAAGATGTTTCAATAAAGTGTTTGGCGATGTTTCCCCGCAATAAAGCCGAGTTTTTGCTTCGATTCGTAACCATGGATGAGACATAGGTACACCACTTCACACCTGAGATAAAGGAACAGTTATCACAGTGGACTGAAATGGGAGAATCGTGTCCAAAGAAGGCAAAGGCAGTTCCATCTGCAGGAAATGTCACGGGGTCTGCTTTTGGGATGCGCGTGGGATAATTTCTATTGATTATCTTCAAAAATTAAAAACAATTAGTGGCGAGTATTATGCTAACTAATTGCAACATTTAAGTGATCAAATTAAAGAAAAAAAGTCCGCATTTGGAAAAAAAGACGTCATAGATTTAGAAATACTTACAATATAATGGAAAATAGTGGAAATTGGAATAACATATGATTTCTAAAAAAAGAACTGTTATTTTGTTTGTATTGTACTTTCACTATTATATATGCAAAAACACCGTGTATTGAAAACTAGTTTCAAGTCACAGCAAAAATCGACCTATCTTTAGGTCAGAGTACTAAACGCTCTGTCTAAGGTATAGAGCGAAGTACGTAAATGTGGTATTAAAAAGCAGTTTATCTATGCCACGATCAGTAACTGCACGAACATTTCATATTTCAGACGCAATCAAACGATAACAACATAACATATATTACAGTATTATCAGAATCACTGATGAAGTTTAGTTACCAGAAACTGCAGTCTGATACAAGTGTAAATTTACAATGAAGTTATAATTTTTAGAAATATGCTTATTAGGGTGGGGCGATTTGAACATCTTAATGGGCGCTTCGCGTTTCTGATTCTTGGGAGTGTACTGAACAAAAAAGTCAACTAGGCCATACGTCTATGGTAAAAATCGAGCTTGCAGATTTTGACTTTTTAGCTGTATTTTGTGAAAGTAACAATGTGTGGGATGGACATATCTCAGGAAGTAGGAGGAGCTTATCCAAGATTATGGTATCAATATCTTCTTTGGAAGATATTCTAGCAGATTAATGCATCAATGATATTTGTGGGTGGGCTAAAATGGGTTAATTTTTAATTTCCAAATAGGGCTTTTTTTGCCGTATTTTCTGAATGTAACAATGTGTGGGATGGACATATCTCAGGAAGTACGAGGAGCTTCTCCAAGATTATGGTATAAATCTCTTCTTTGGAAGATTCTCTAGCAGATTAATGCATCAATCATATTTGTGGGTGCGATTTAAGGTGTTAATTTTTAATTTCAAAATGGGGCTTTTTTGCCGTAAAGTCAAAATCTGGAAGCTCGATATTCACCGTAGACGTATGGTCTAGTGGACTTTTTTGCTCAGTACAATTCAAAGAATCAGAAACGCAAAGCGACCATTAAGATTTTTTCCTACCATACTAATCGCCCTAATGCTTATTCTTCTCTACCACGCCTCTCACAAAAAGAAAGTTTTGTGTCATCAAAACAATGAACCAGTTCACACATCCACTATTGCGAATGGCAAGAATCAATGAATTGCTTCATCACGCATATTATTCGCCAAATTTAGCTTCCTCGCATAGTTTTATATTTCCAAACTTGAAAAAATGGCTTTGTGGTGAAAGATTTGTGAACAATGAAGATGTGAAGTCTGCGGTTGTTGGCTATTTTAAGAACCTAGACAGCTTTTACTATCGAATCTATTGAATATCGCTGCGAAAATTCTACCAAGCTAAAAGAATATTATATTGGAAAATAACGAAAATTAACTCCGAATTTGTTGTGTTTTCTTTGTTAGGTCGGCTAATTTTGGAACCGCCCTCGTATTACCCTTAATGCAAAACAAAAACAAAAACATTTAAATTTGTTATTTTTTAGTTTTTAAAATTTATAAAACTGTACATTTTCAGTTGTTAATTTAACTCATAAACAGCTAATTAATGTTCACACAATTTACTGCCAAAAAAAACCGATTTTTCTGCAAATAGGGGGAAAGCACTGTTCTGTATTTTATATTTTTGCACAAATAGTTAGATTTTGATGAAATCAAAACTAAATTTTGTATGGGAAATCTGTTTGAAACCCCAACTTTTTTTAGTGGAATTCAAACGAAATCCAATTTTATGTGAAGAATGGACCCTAATGCAAATTCTATATTCGACAAGTTTTACTAATATAAATATTTTTTTTTTATATTAATTTCAGAATTCCCAAGTTGTTCAACGGCGATCCGCGTCAGGTTATCGTTTGGATAAACAGAGTGTTGCTCAATTGAAACAGGAATTAATGGCTGGCGCTGCGCAAAAGGTAAGAGTAAATCCCTGAGAGTAAAGAGGCACTAATTTCATTGTTCTTTCTTCTATATTAACAGACTCAATCCAAAAAGGATCGTATAGATATATGTCGCTCAGCAATTAAACGCGCCAATAAAGCATATGAGATCCAATCTAAAAATCATATTCAACGTCGCTCCGATAGACAATATAGCAAGATTGTAAGCAATGCCAATAATAACCGTAAATCAGCTACGTGCTATTAAATTGGAATTAGAAAGATACAAAAATGAATTATTTCCGGGGTGGGTAGTCGCCTGCCCTCTCTTTTAAAAAAACACTATTATAAAACAAATATAAAAACAATCATTTAATAAAACACGAAATATAAAAAAGAAATTCAACAAATAACTCTAAGATTTTAATGGACACAAGAAAAAATTAAAAAAAAACATTAATAACCTAAAAATTAGTATAATTAACTAAAAAATAAAAAATTCAAAAAATCATAAAAAAATTATAATAAAAAAAAATAACAAATTTACTTGCATTAGAAGTGTATTTTTAAATAAAATTTAAACAAAAAAATCGCAAAACAAAAAATTTAAAGTATGTAGGTTTTAAATGTTCACACCATAATAAATAATTTTCGAGTTTAATCAATCTTTTTAATCTTAGAATTATAAAAAAAAAATTAACAAAAAATGTAATAAAAAAAATTCAAAATAAACCAAAAAACAAATAAAAAATCGTGTATTTGAATAATTTTTTTTTAATTTAAATCTTTTTTGTTTATGACAATTTTTAAAATAATTTATATTTTCAAATTTTAATTTATAGTTTTAAGCAATTCTTGACTATTAATTATTGTTAAAGTTGTTTTTTTTATTATTATTTCAAATAATTTATTTGTTTTTAATTTTTTTCTTCTGATTTTTATTATTAAATAGCACCTTAATAAAAATAAGACCCAGTCTCAAAAGGATTTAAAAAAAAAAAATTATATATCAATATGTATGATATGATATGACCAAAAGAAAACAGACAAAAATATAATGAAAAAAATATTAAAAAAATAAAATATAAAATAAAGAGATATTTTAATGTTTAATGCAAACCAAAAAAAGTGTTTAAATTTTATTAATAAATTTTCTTATAGGAAATAATTTATACATTTTTTTTTTTTCAATGCATTAAATATTCGAGCAGGGGTCTGTGTTTAAACCTTTACTGCATGATGTAACTAGTAATTTGAACCTATATGTCACAACCGAAGTGAAATTAGCCGACTTTAGCTGGCCCACTTTTTGCAAAAATCGAATATGTACCAAAACGTAGTATGAACAAAAAAAAAAAAAAAAAAAATAAAAAACTGTGACATATCTCAAATATATTTAATAAAATTAAATTAAAATGACATTTAAAGCGGCCATGGTTCTGTATACTTAGGAATAAGCTAAAACCCGCTTTCTTAATATTTTCGAAATAGTTGGTGGATTAGCATATATTTTTAAAACCTAAACGAACATCATCTATCAAGTTTTTACATCTTTCAAATGAAATTACATAAAAAACTTCAAACAAAATTACAAGAACGAAATCAGAGTGCAAAGACATCACCAAGAAGGCATCATTAAAAAGAGGTAAATTTAAAAAAAATTTAAGAAAGACATCAGAATGCAAGCACTTCAAACTGAGCCAGGAATGTATCCTTTAAAAGAGGGAAATTAAAAAAAAGCAAAAGTTTTTATGGCAATTTCCTCACTCCAGGTTTTCTATATGTTATTAAAAAATATATCGCATATTTGTAAAAAAAATTTCAAGGACGAAATCAGGATACAAGCACTTCAAACTGAACCACGAATGTATCCTTCAAAGGAGAGAAATTGAAAAGAAAAAAAAATATTAAAAATCTTACGAAAACTTCATCACACCAGTTTTTATATATGTTATTAAAAGAGATATCAGAAAGTATAAAAAAAATTCAAGCACGAAATAAGAACGTAAGGACATCAACGTGAACCATAAATGAATCCTTCAAAAGAGGGACATTTTAAAAAATATTAAAAATCTTGGGGAAACTTCATCAATCCAGTTTTATAAATGTTATTAAAAAATGTATCAGAAAGTTATAAAAATAATTTCAAGGACGAAATCACAACAGAAGGACATCAACCTTAATTCGAAGGGTTTCCTGCAAAAGAGTAAAACTTAAAAAAAATATGAAAATCTTTCGAAAATTTCATCACACCAATTTTTATATATGTTATCAAAAAAAAAAATATATCGCAGATTTGTGAAAAATATTGCTAGGACAAAATCAGCATACAACTGCATCAAACTGAACCATGGGTGTATCCTTCAAAAGAGAAAAATTTAAAAAAAGAACGTTAAAATTCTTTTGAAAATTTCCTCACTCAGATTTGTGAAAAAAAAAATTTAAGGACGAAATCACAATACAAGCACTTCAAACTGAACCATGAATGTATCCTTCAAAAGAGAGAAATTGTAAACAAATATTAAAAATCTTAATTTATAACTTCAGTTTTGATATATATTATTAAAAATGATAACAGAAAGTTTTTTAAAAAAATTCAAGGACGAAACGAGAACAGAAGGACATCAAACTGATCCATGAATGTATCCTTCAAAAGAGGGAAATTGTTAAAAAGTATTAAAAATCTTAGGAAAAGTTCATCAATCCAGTTTTCATAAATGTTATTAAAAAAGAAAGTTGTAAAAAAATGTCAAGGACGAAATCAGAACAGAAGGACATTAACGCGAATTAAGGGTGTTTCCTGCAAAAGAGGGAAATTTCACAAAAAAAAAAAAAAAAATTCATCACTCCAGTTTTTATGTATGTTGTCAAAAAAATTATAGCAGATTTGCGAAAAAAAAATCAAAAACGAAACTAGGATACAAGGATATCAAACTGAACCATGGGAGTATCTTACAGAAGAGGGAAATTTCATAAAAAAATTTAAAATCGAAGGAATGTTTCCTCACTTTAGTTTTTATTTATGTTATAAAAAATCATATCGAAAAGATGTGAAAAAAATTCAAGGACGAAATCAAGACTCATGGACATCAAAATTTACGATGCACTAAACGAAATGATTATGAAGTTTTCTTATATCTATTTATACATAAATATAAAATAAGAATCTGAAAAGAATTTAAAAAATTTAAGTTCTAAAGACAAAAATCTTTAATAGTTCCTATCAAATTAAACTGAAATTAAATTTTTTCTATTTTTCACCATTGTGATAAGCGTATATATAGTAAAAAAAAATAGTTTACAAAATCAATTTTTGTGTTCACGTGACAACATTCTTTGATATACTAAATAACCATGATGCCGGAAAAATGATTGCCAAAAAAAGTAATCAAATTCATGTTTTAAGTTAATATTTTCTTAAGTATCAAAATTCGATAAAAAAACAGGAAAAATATAAGCAAAATAAAAGTGAGTATTTTACAACAATTTTGTATCAACGAGATGCAATAATTTTTTAGTGTAACAAAAATATTTTCATTTGCTTGGTATTTCGGTATTTTGTTGCTGAGAGGCGTGGGAAGTGTAGTCTCTCTATTTGTATATACTCTTTGGTTGTATGTTCAATAATGTTTTACGGTAGTCATACAACCTCATCGAACGAATGCTCAAGCGGAGTCCATGTTTTTGAACGCTTGCCAGATACTTTGTTTCGTTATCCCCAAACATATCAAAAAATATCCCCAATTGAAAAAGTTTTGTACAAAATACTGCAGTTGTAATTCTCTATTTAATTTGCCAAAATTAACCAGGTTTACCAGATTTTTTAACGATATTGCCAAAACAAATAGAGAACTACCGCAGAAAAGTCCCCAAATTAAAAAAGTTCGTTTTTATTTAAGTCAGAACACAAATTCTTTATTAAATAACTCCAAATTTAATTTACAAGTAAAAATTTACAAACATTTAATTAAAAAAAAAATACTGCAAACTAATTTCGAAAAATAGTAGAATTCTTAATTATTTGTCGTAAAAACTTTTCTAATTTATGGACTTTTATAACTTTTACAAGAAACTCCTTAGTCTTTCATTACTTCAATCAAAATGGCCATTAAATTTAAATGACTTTTCAATAAAAATATCCAGATTATAAAACATTTTCAATTAAAAAAAAATTTAAGATTCAGAGATATTTCTGTTTTCTGTATTCAAATCTGCTGATTATAAATATTTTTCTTTACAATTAATATGATAGATATTTAGTCTAATTTTTATTTAAAACATACATACAAACACTAACTAAATTGAAGAAATATATTAAAGGAGCAAAAGTTTGAGAGATGTTATTAAACCCAGAAAATTGTACATAAGAAGCTAAAAAAGGTAAATGGGTTTGAAAATTTGCATAAAAAAGTATGAAGATGCGTAAAAATCTTTTTTTTTTAATTTGAGGTCACATTTAACTTTGAATTTTATTTAAAGCTTATTCTTAATTCTTATTCTTAATTTCATGGAATTTTTTTCTTTAATTTTTTTTTTTTTTTAAATTTGCCTCTTTTGAAGGATACCCCCATGGTTAAGTTTGACATCCTTGTATTCTGATTTCATCACTAAATTTTTTTTACAATTTTCTAATATCTTTTTTTATAATATATATAAAAACTGGAGTTACGAAATTTTTGAAAGGTTTTTATAATTACCGTCTCTTGAAGGATACATTCATGGTTCAGTTTGAAGTGCTTGTATCCTGATTTTGTCCCTGACATTTTTTTTTTTAAATCTGCGATATATTTTTTAATAGCATAGATAAAAACTGGAGTGAGAAAGTTTTCCTAAGAATTTGAACATTTTTTTTTTGAAATTTCCCTCGTTTGAGGGATATTTCATGGTGCAGTTTGATGTCCTTGTATGCTGATTTTGTGCTTGAATTTTTTTTTCAAAAATCTGCAATTGTTTAAATAACACGTTTAAAAACTGGAGTTAGGAATAATAAGATATTTATTATTTTTTAAAAAATTTCATATTTCAAAGGATAAATTCATGGTTCCGTTTGAAGTGCTTGTATCCTGATATAGTCCTAGAAATATTTTTTAACAAATCTGCGATATATTTTTTAATAACATGTATAAAAACTGGAGTGAGAAAGTTTTCCTAAGAATTTTAACTATTTTTTAAAATTTCCTTCTTTTGAAGGATAACCCATGGTTCAGTTGGATGTCCTTGTATTCTGATTTCATCGTTGAATTTTTTTCACAACTTCCTGATATAACATATATAAAAACTGGAATGAGGAAGTTTTCCTAAGGTTTTTAATATTTTTTTTTTAAATTTACCTCTTTTGAAGGACCCCCATGGTTCAGTTTGATGTCCTTGTATTCTGATTTAGCCCTTGAAATTTGTTTTACAACTTTCTGATATCTTTTTGAATAACATATATAAAAACTGGAGCGAAGAAATATTCATAAGATTTTAATATTTTTTTTTTCAACCAGCCCCCTTTTGGTTTAAAAAGGCTCCACATGTTCCGCTCGTGACTATATTTTAATTATTATTTAGTTTTTTGTTATTGTTCGTTTGTTCTTTTTTTGGATTTTGGATTTTTGCTTTTAAATTTAGTTTGCAATTTAATTAAAAAAGTGGACCAACAACTTCACTCTTCGGTGAAGTTTTTCTAAAAAAGTGGGATTTAAAAATGGGCTAAATTCTCTCTAGCGGTGTCACATTGTGTATGAATCAAATTCGAATTGTTTTTTTTTTCAATTATTTTTAGACAAGAAAATTTTAATATTTAACAGCAAACATTTCCGAGGTAACTGTTAATTTTGAAATAAATTACTTTTTATGGCAAAAAACTGCAATTTTTCATTTGTCCGTAAACTCAAAAAGATAAACGATTTTTGTGTTGTTAAAAGGAATACAAGTGGAAAAAAACTGAATAATCATAAAGTTTAGAATCTGTTCTTAAGTCGAAAAATATATACTTCGATTTGTTTTAAAATTCGCAAAATATTTATTTGCTTTTTTTAATTTCGATTCGTTACAGAAATGTAACCAAATAGTAAAGAGGAAAAAATTATGTTTATTAAATATTAATTAGCAATTAATTAAACGAACTGCTCTAGAAAATCAGAAAGACCTTATATGAATAAACCGTTTGATGGTGTCTCTTTAAACACCGACAAATTTCAACTTTTGTTCCAACCCATTAAAAGATCCAATATATTCAGAAAGAAGAGCAAACAAATAAAAAAATATTTTATTTTAAATTTGTAATGAGGTTTACAAACATAAAGCAAATCAAACATTTTATATAGGATAGTATTTCGATCCGTCTAAAGATCTCATCAAAACCCGAAGTTTTAGAAAAGCTAGAGCCTAAATAATAGAGCTTTAACAAAAAAAAAAAAACCTATTAATAATCAATTTTGCTCCATTCTTGCCTTCTTAGTAATCAAACACGTGGCTAGGGTCTTTTCCAAATATTTACTCTTACTTTTATTCAAAATATTTAAAAAAATTATCTAAAAATTCGATAAACGATTTGAAAAACTCCAACTATATTTAAATAGGATCTCTGTAAAAAGTCCAATTTTTTTTTCTAAAAATATCCAAATTCTTAGATATTTCTTTGATAACTATCAAAATTTATTTAGTGTTGGAAAAGTTTAAATAAAACCTTATTTACTTTTTTTCTAACAAGGAAAGTACACAGTGGTGAACGACAAAATTTAAATGAATCTTGGATATGTAATAGAGGGAAACAAATATTAGACACGTATTTTTTTTGGCGCGCAATTACTCTTTTAGAGATTAAAAAGCATGTTCAAAAAGTACAACTTTTTTTTTTTTTTTTGGCAACATATCTTAAATTTACTAAATTTTGATTTATTAGTGAATTTTTATTGTTGATCTATATAAATTGTGTGTGAGTTGTTGGTTAGTTCGGTTAAAGATCATGAATATTTTTCCATATTAACAGAAAAATTATAATTTTATTTGTGATAATTTACTTTAATTAACAGAAAAAACAATTAGAAAAAAGTTATTTGACACCTGCATGAATGGAGTTAACTTTCTAGCCCGCAACAGCCTTCATCAACATTCTTCGTGCCTTAAAGTGTTAAATTGTAAACATCATCTATTTAACTCAACTAGTTAGGTTAAAAATGTGCCGTAACTTAGTTTTGAGTATGACGAAATTTACTGCGAACTTATTTTCTATAAAGCTATGTTTAGTTGTTAATTATTACCACAGTTGCCAGTTCAACTAATTAAGTTGAAATTTGACTGGCAGTTATTTTCAAATGTCATCATATTTTATCCTTTACATTGTAAGTGAAGGAACTAACCAACAACTCACATTTTGATTTATTTTTACATATTACACAAACAGAAACAAACATTTTTATGCCTATACACGGATAATGCGTTTAGAAAATACCTTTTATTTGATACCCACGTTGCCTATACCCAGGCAACACATTTCTGAGATCTCAGAAATTATGATTCATAAAAGACTCTTAAATATGATAATTTTTAGAGCCCTCAAATATATATTTAGAATTGGCGCTTATTTATGAGCCTAATAAATGAATCAAAATGTAATCAGAAACTACTCATAAATGCTACAGAAAATTTTAAAATTTCTTATAATGCTCATTCTTAGGAACCTTTTATGGGTCATAAAAGATCGCTCACCGGCAAATAAAGCACGCTCATATAGGTATGACCTCAAAAGGTTTGAAGTCTCTTTAACAAATCCAATTGTACACTGGATATATTTTATTTTTATAAGAAATATATTGGGTAATTTTTTACTCCCCTCTTTTAAAATTCCTAAACTTGAGATTCCACATCAAAAATAAATAATTCGTGTCCAATAACTTTTTCTGCTCTAAAATACATACAAGTTTATTTTTAAAAGTTTATTAATAATTCACATACAAGAATTAATAATACTTCATCACCCTATTTACACATTTTATGACCTATCCGATTTTTTTTTTATTTTTTGACCAACATTGACATTATAATTTTTATATGTATAAGTGGGACTTATGTGGGACCTTCGATCTTAAATACTCGTACTCATTAAGTGATGTCAATAAAGGTATCAGATGAAAGAGCATAATTTCAGCTTTCTACAAAATTATTTATCGTAATATTTCAATATCCTTGATTGTTTTAAGTTTTTTTTTAGCTTTTCGCCATCACGTCATAATTACTTTAATACTTCTTATTGTTATTGAATGCCAAAATTGGTATCAAATTAAAGGTGGAAATCATAACTTTTTTTTAAATTATTGCTCAGAATTTTTCACGATAGAAAAGCCCTTTTAAAAATTAAATCTTTCAAAATCCTTGGTGATTTTAAATTCAACCCTTATATGAGTCATTCCACGTTAGACCGAACACCTTTTTTACAACACCTCTTCCGATTTACTTTAAATTTGCCAGACGTATAAACATTACAAAATATTTTAAACGTGTTTCCAGAAAAAAATTAAAAATTTTTTTGAAAAGGTCATGGGCATTTGAAAATCGTCGAAATCGTGAAAGGTCATCCGACATGACAACTTTTAAACTAATGTTTTTCTAAAACTAGCGAACGGATTTTAAAGTTTAATACCTTATTTTAAAAATTATTATTTTTTTATTTTTATTTTTTAAAATTTGTTTTTTAAAATTTGTTGTTTTTACTTAATTTCTGATTTCCACCGTCTTCGAACAAGTCGAAAAATCTGAAAAAAATATTTTCTTAAAGCTTTCCGATTTTTTCCATTGTAGTACCACGAAACAATTGAATTTACTTTAAAAGTGCCAATTTTTAGTCAGGTTTTGGACATAATTACATTATAATTATGAGCCGACATTAGGTTAGTAAAGCCAGCGGAAATGAGATGCCATTTTAATCCCATTTTGATTTGATGATTCCCTTGCACCAGGAGAGAGGGTGATATATCCCCCCAACCAGTTGAAATAATATAATATAATAATAATAAACGAGTTTCAGCTAAATTCAGGGGTACCGCAAGGTTCTGTTCTTTCTCCTACCCTTTTTCTTATTTTTATTAATGACCTTCTTGGTCAGACCTTTAATCCTATCTACTCTTTTGCAGATGACAGCAACATTTGTCATTCATTTTCATTCGATCACAGGCCAAGCTCTTTGGAGTTAGAGAGCATACGGCAGAACATGAATGACACACTCAATCAAGACCTATCCACAATCTCTGAGTGGGGTCGCGCGAATAAGGTCGATTTTAATGCACGCAAGACCCAATGTTGTATGTTGTGTGTAATTAACATTGTCATCTGTAGCTATGGATGGTATATGTATCGAGGAATCGGATACTCTTGATGTTCTGGGCATGAAAATACAGTGTGATGTCCGTTGGAATAAGCACGTATTTCAAGTGTCGAAAGAAGCATTCAAGTGCCTTGGTTTTCTGAAACGGTGCAAGACTTACTTCACTCCATCCGATCTCCTTACTATTTATACCAGCTATATCCGGCCGAAAATGGAATACAACTCCCATATATGGGCAGGGGCTTCAGTGTCTATTCTGAAGCTTCTGGACCGTGTTAAGGGGAGGGCGGTGAAGCTTATCAATGACAGTAGTGTATCCAACTCTATTGATTCATTGGAGCATCGTCGGAATGTGGGTTGTGTAACACTTTTCTATCGATATTACCATGGGAGGTGCTCATCTGAGATAAGTGAACTAATTCCTCGAGCCCGAGTTTTTATTCGTAATACTCGCTTATCTAGTAGAGCACATCCGTTTGTAGTGGATTGTCCTGTGTTTCGCACAACGCATTACAGAGAAAATTCGTTTTTTAGTCGAACAATTCGTATGTGGAACAAACTTCCCGCAGAAGTCTTCCCTATAACTTACAATTTAGAAAAATTTAAATCAAATATCCACAAGCACTACTCCCTCTTTCCTCCTTCCCATACCCTATTTTCCTGATCAATACAATGTACTGCATGAGTAGGGGGCATCCCCTGAGTATTGGTTAAATTATAAAAAAAAAAAAAAAAAAAAAAATTCTTTTTACTCAATTTCTTTACCAATTTTTGTTACCGATTTTATATATTTGCTAAATAATAATAATTGCTGAAAATAACTACGAAATATTTTCTAGGAATAGTTGCTAAATTACCGAAAATTAACTAATTTTTTCCGTAATTGAGATCAAATTTTTTTTTAAGTTGAACATTTTTATAATCCCAGATATAAAGACACATTTTAAGAATAATCAAAATATAAACATGGTTCAGTAAAGCAATTGGTTGATTTTAGCAAATTGATTGCCATTAAGAGTTTACTGCAACTTTACTAAGTTTACTATTTTTACTATTTTTTTTTTATAACTTACAAGTTTTTCTAAAAATAATCTAATGAGTAAAATTACAAACTTTTCTGTCATTTTAACACACTTTTTAATTTTATTGAATGCCATGTCCCTTTCTAGTAATATTTCCAACTGGGTTGGAATATTTCAACTCTTACAAAATTAGTTTGAAAAACAAATAGTTTTCTTCTATATATTTAAAAATAATTTCATCTTTCAGAAGGCATCAATTTAAAAAAAAAAAAAATGAATGGTTATGTCATAGATTTATAATTTAGAAACTAAAACAAAATAAATGGCTCGCTGAGCATGATGTGTTTCAAATATGCAGCGTGCGATGCATTTAATTGTTCGTTTATAAAATGTCCTAATAAATAACAAAGTTGTAAATTAAATAATTAAATATGTAATTATTTATTAGTTTGTTTGTTTGGTTTTCATTTAACTGAATAGATAATTATTATTAAATAGGTATGTAGATGATGGATGGCTTACAGTTCTTTCTTTTTTTTTGTAATTATATATTTCAATACTAAAAAATAAAAATTAGATTGCCAATGAAATGAGCGATGATTTTTAAGGTTAATTTAAAATATTAGCAAAAGATATAGTTTTAAATATTATTAATAGCACTGCGAAACTAGAAAAATAAAACAGGCGTTACCGACCATTGATCATAAATATTTCGGCCGCGCTGATTTTAATGGCGTACCCAATTTTTTCACTATTGGGCCTAATTTTTCTCAAATTTACAATTGCATTAAAGTTTTATTTTTGCACAATTTATCATTTCATTTCACAATCGATCAAAGCATTTTTATGCATAAGCAAACAGACAAATCTGAAAAATTCTTTCGTGTAAAAAATAAAACACAAGAAATTGCGGTTCATGGGAAAAACGCGAAATGTGCCTAAAAATTATATGAGAGCATAGCGAAAAAGGACTACCTATGAGTTCATCTTTTAGTATAATATGTAAATAGCTTAAAAAATAATGTGAACACTCAAAAAATAAGTTAACAGAAAAGTTAGTAAAACGTCTTGTAAATCAAGTATACTATTTTACAGAAAATTTTTTGCTAAACTAATGTTTTCAGTTAAAATTCAAGTTATACTTTTTCAGCACTTAACTGTTTCATTTCATTTATTTTTTATTTAATAATATTACTAAATAATACAGTTGCAAAGTTATAAGTTTTAAGAGTTTAGGGTATAATCCCTTTTCTTCTTAGAAATACTATATACAAAAATAATATATACATGTTTTATTATTATAATTGTGAAGTTAAGGAAAATTTACAAAAAACCTTATTAAGGCAAAAAAAAAAAAAGTTTTTTATAAAAATAGATTAAAAACAAAAAAACTTAAAACTTTCATTGAACCAACTCGGTGATATAATTAAAGTCTGAATTTAGGCATCTGGAATTGAAGTTCTCAACAATTCGATTTAGTTTTTGTTCAATCATTTCCATGTTAACTAAATAGTGTAGTCTTCTCGTTGGAAAGTGCCAAGGTAATTTTAAAATAAGTTTCAGCAATTTGTTTTGAGATATTTGTAGTTTTCCAAGATGACATTTGGCAGATTTAGCCCACACTTGGACTTCATAGAACATGATGGATTGAAAAATTACTTTAAAAATTATAAGTTTGTTTTCCAATGAGAGAATTGAGATCCTATTTATGAGTGCATATAGTAATTTGATGTGTATATTAATTTTGTTTATTGTATAAGGAATGTGATCTTTAAAGTTTAATTTAGGGTCCAATATAACGCCTAGATATTTCACTTTATTTTCCCAATTTATTTCATCATTGTTGAATTTCAAGCGTGTTGAAGGAATAAAACATGGTTTGCGTTTACGTTTGCATTTGAACTGATATTTTACTAATATTTTACTAATATTTTACTAATTTATTTTGCTAAAAAAAATTGTGCTGATAAGCACATTAAGAGTGTGGACGATAACCAGATTGAAAAATATACGCAGGATGAAGTAGATATCGCGGCATGTCGAGATCTAGTAGAGAAGAAGAAAATTATACTAAAAAGTACAACTCTTGTAAGACACATAAAAAAGACACATAAAATGTTTGCATCAGATTTTCTTATATAAAACCAAAATGTGGATTAAAAGAACCGCTTTTTTAAGTTAAAGACAAAAAGTACTCAAATTTAATAAATATTAAATATGTATTTGTAAACTAAATGTTTATAATGTATCTTAGTATAGTGTGGTCAAATTAGCAATTTGAAATTGCAACGAAATATACGTGCAGGTAGAGGACTAAAGCGAAAGTCTAGGACACACATCTTAGGTAATTTTTATGTTTCTTTTTTCTTATTGCAAAAAAAGGGTTATAGTATATGCCATATTTTGTTATTTTTTAGTTTCATTTCTAGAATTGTCAAATTTAGAAGATGCCATCAGTTAGACAATCATTGATGTTAGTAGTTGAGAGATAAGTTTGTTAATTTTATGTATAATTATTTCCATATATTAACAGGTGTTACAGAAATCCATGTCGTCAATGTGGGATCAGAAACATTTTTATATTTTGTAACTTATTGTTAATTATTTTTAAAAGAATCACGAAACAATGTTTAGGATTTTCAGCAAATATATTAAGTAAAGTATAATTTTTTTACTACTTTTTTCAGTTTTTTTTTAGTCTACTAATATTCAGAAAAAATTTTGTTAACTTTTAGCATCGATTTTTAAATTTTTGATCAATTAAGTGTTAGCAAAACTTTTTCTGAATCTATTAATTTTGTTTCTAAAAATCAGCTCGATGATTTTGAGCTAGATATTTGACTGACATTAGCAATTATTTTGCAAGCACTCTCGTGACTAAAATTTTGCTGACTCAGCAATATTTTTTGCTGACTTTACGAAGCGAAAAAAGTTTATATTTGCGAAAGTTATTTTAACAAACACACTCATTGCAGTGAATATCTACAAAATATTTTCACTTCACACAATTCATACAAATATGTGAATTTTGTGAAATTGGAAAATATTTTGTAGTCATTCACTCCCAGCAAACATGGCAATGCGAATATGATTCCGCAATCGTATTGCCTGGAAGATACATTTTATTGCAGCAACAATCGTATTCGTATTGCGGAATATTTTCCATTTGGTAGGAAATGTGTCCCGAATGCAATATATCTCACCAATACAAACACGATTCTTCTGGAAGATAAATTGGCAATATTGTTTAATTATCATCTACTAGATATAAAAAAGTATCGCAAATATCTCCGATATATCTTCTGGAACATAAAAAGAAGATATATCTCAAAAAACCCCTGATGATATAAATATGCTTTTATATATTTTATGCTTTTTTTTATTATATACCTTGAATTTACAATAGCTCATCCTACAATTGTTTAACACACATTTTTAATTAATGATTCCATCGTAATTTTCTAATAAAACAGACAGAAATTGTTTTTTTTTAAATATTGTTTAATAAATGAAATATAATTTAGCTTACCTTTTTGCGATTTAATAGCAACAATTTTCCCAAAATAGGTTTGTTTTGAATTTTTTATATTTTTTCCCCATAATTCTAAAACGTTTGTTTTTAAATAACCCAAGGAGAAAAGTTTTGAAATAATTACTCAGTTAGTATGTGAAAATGACACACCAAAACCCCGGGACACATTAACTTAATTTTGGGGCGTAGAATCCAGTGGTATAATCCATTTTAATAGGTTAGGTCGAAATAAAAAGATATTTAAATTTTAAGTTCGCATAGACTCAAGCGATTTTTTGAGTAATTTTTTTAAAAAAAGACATTAAAATATATTTTTTGAAATTACTTTATTTATTGTTTATTTGTCGAAACTTAAGTCTAGCAATGATGGCCGTCCATTTTTAGGAGGATACAATTCATTTATAAAGAAAACTTCATCTCAAAATGGGCAGCTTTGGCCGTTACTTATAAAGACTTATAAAGTTTTGACAAATAAACAAAAAATAAATTAATTTGGAAAAATATATCGATCTGTTTACTTCAAATACCCACAAAAAATTGAAATATCTCTTTATTTTGACATAACCTATTGAAACGGAGTATATCGCTGGATTTTACGACCCATGATTAAGTTTACGTGTCCAGCGGTTTTGGTGTGTATTATATATTACTTTATACACCCGAGAAAAAAAGTTTATATAAAATTATATATGATGAGATATTTTTCGCAAATATAAGAGGAAAAATGTTTCTATTAAATTGTATCACTTTGGATCTAATTATATTTAAATAGATACAGTTTAATAAAAAACGATTCAATTCTATCCGAGTTTAGTCCAGATATAAATACATCTAGTTATATTATAGTTGATACAATTAGATACAATTAGATACATAATAATCCAAATATATTTAAATTAAAATATATTAAGTTTGATATTTGAAGTTTGACCTTCATAAAACGGTTTCAAAACACAAAAACTGAAATTTGTAAATAACTTAAGTTTTATTAATATTTTTTTAGGACATCAAACTTTCGTTTTAAGCGAAATTGTTAATTTTTATTTAATTTAAAAAAATGTTTGTCAATATTATAATTAACCAGTAAAATCCAAATAACAAGTTGCAGAACCACTTCTACTGTATTTTAATAGGTTATAATTTCTGTTCTACAACCGATTCTTTTTATATGGAGTTTTTCCTATTTGCAGAACAAACTAGAACAAGTTGCATTAGAACCGGTTCTATAACCAGTTATAGAACTGGTTCTAGGACAGTAAAACCTTAAAAATTGTCTCCCAGATACCTGTTTCAGAAAAGGTTCCATGTAATCCGTGGTAAAAGAAGCTGTTATAGAACAGGTGGGTAGGTAATCTGTTCTAAAAAATTTTGCTATAGTTTTTGTTATTTGTAATGAAAATCGATTTCGCAAAACTGGTAACTATTTTCGTAAAATATTTGGGTTTTTTGAATTATATATATGTAGTTACATAGAAACTGACTTATGACATTTTTTCAATTTTGGATTATATATAATTATGTGCAAAATGACAGAAGTCGTTTTTGATGTTTGTATTATATATAATTATGTATTGGGTTATATATAATTTTATAAAAACTCAATCAAATTTATCAACCATGTATTATCATATATAAAATTCAGAATAGTATTTTTTTAAACATGATTATACATGAATTTTTTTTAAAACATTTTGAAATATTATTATATATAAATATATATTCATATATATGCTATTTTATATGAACGTATATTTTTATATTACAGACTATATCGCTATATATATATTTGTTTTTACCCGGGAAGTTATTTATAATGATATATTATATCCAAAATATATAATTTTGTCTTCTTCTTATATATATTTTACATTTCATATAGTAAAATATGTAAAAATATATAATTTGATATCGGTTTTTATATGATTACATATAATTGCATATATTTGTATACAATTATATCTAATGTTAATTATAAATAATTTTGTACATTTGGCTGAAGACAAAATTCGAAAACAATTGTATGAAACTATATATATTTTCATCAAATTAGATCTAATTGTATTAAATAATGTCTAATTGTATTAGATTGGATCTAATATGATACAATTAGATGTTCTCATTACAATTAGAAATTCACAAAATAATTATTTTACGTGGGAAAACAAAAATATATTTTTTGATATATAATTTTGTTGATATCGCCGATATATCTTTAACCTGTTAGAGAGCAGATATGTCGAAAATACTACATTCATTATCTTCCAAATAATAAATGAATGATATTGCCGTAATATCTTCTGGCTGGTATATCTTCGAAATTTTTATTGGGACTGTAATGAGAGTACTTGTTAAAATAACTTCCGCAAATATAATCTTTTTTTCTGAACTTCGTTACACATAATTTTTTAAGCTATTTACATATTATACTAAAAGATGAACTCATAGGTTGTTCTTTTTCGCTATGCTGTTATATCAACTTTGGCACATTTCGCGTTTCTCCCATAAACCGCACTTTTTTTCTTTGCATTTTTACTCGAAAGAATTTTTCAGATTCGTCGTTTTGCTTATTCACAAAAATCGATCAATGGATTGCGAAATGCGACGATAAACTGTCCAAAAATGGTAAAATATAATAAGAATTGGATTAAAATATAATAAGAATTTATTACCCAAATTTGATAACCGAATGTTTGTGAAGTTCTTGTGAGTATTTATCATAAAAAACTTAGATAACAAATTTGATTTTTAAAATTTTATGTATAAAAAACTGGGTTAAACATGCAAATCTTCAATGCAAATTTGCGAAAAATATGACCCATATGTGAAAAAAAAACTAGGTATGCCATTAAAATAAGCGCGCCCAAAATATTTAGGATCAATTGCCGCTACTTTTGTTTTCGATTTAAGGGGTCAATTTTGTAGCGCAGTGTAATTAAACTCCAACTCAGTGATTTTTATTGTTCTACTACATAAATTAATTTGAATATGTTGAATTTTTTATGTTGTCTCATAACTTTACTTTGGCCTATTGTTATTTATAATCCATTGCTTTAATACGGGTATTCATGTCAGATTGTCTTGGAAAAATACAAAAGTGCAAACTTTTTCAAAAACACAACAACAAACATTAAGAAACACATTTTCCACAAATTATTATCTTTGTGTTTCAAGACCAAAAATATGTGACATGAATGCCCTTAATGTTCTTATAAACTTTTTTTATTAAAAATATAAATCAATTTGTTTTTTTAATGCTCTTCCGCATGTGTTTTGTATGCAACATTGTTTTATATGCATCTCTTACCACGTTTAGATTATACATTTTAATCTTGTTTAAATAAATTTTAAAAATGTTTGACTCGGTCTTCGAAAACCGAGAAACCAGAGAAAAGTTTTGCTATTGCAAACTGAAAATTGATTATTACAATTCAAATTCGTTTATTACGAATTTCAGTCGGTTGGTAGAACTGGACATTAGTTTTACAACAGAGTTCGGTTACCCAAAATGTGGGTAATTTTTGACCTCACCTTTAATGTCTTAAATCCCTACTATTGCCGATAATCTTAGACACCCCAACTCTAGATTTTTTTTTTTTTTTTTACAAAATATTCAAATTTCATCAAAATCAGAGATTATCTCATGAAGAACCTTCCTTGTTAGGAGGTTTTCCACTGCATGCTAATATAGTGATATCTAAAGACAGTAGAGCGCATGTCAAAGATTTTGTTTTATACCTCTATAGAATCCATATGAACATCTTAAACATTTTTCGGCTGTCTAACTGCCGTATAATTACAAAGTATCTTTACACACAATAGAGTTAGAACATTAAGGTGATGAATATGTCGTTATAAGTCAATTAATTAACCTTCACTAATAAAACAAAAATGTAAAATAGACCAGGAAGTATTAACTGACTTAATGGCTTTTTATGGATTCACTTTTATATTTTATTTGTTTTTTTTTGCAGTTTAGCTGCGGAAGTTTTAAATTAATCTATAATGGAGTATTCAAAATTATCTGTAATCAAGGGAATTACAAACTAATAGAGAAAAAAATTGATAAAAATTCGCTGCAATTTTTTTTTTTAGTAAAATATTAATACACTCATAATAATCCATGTACAAAAATACGAAATTATTGTCAAAACTACAAAAACTTTCGTAAAATGCACAAATTTTCGTTTGTTTTACGTAAGTTTGGGATATTTTGACAATTTTATTAAATTGAAAATTACAAATTAATCTTCTTAAATCGGCAAAAATTTGGCTTGATATTAATAGAAAAATATTGAAAAATTAAAAAACAAAACTAACAAGGAAACTACACAGTGGTGTATCCGCAGATTTGAATGAAACTTGGATATGTTGTAGCAAATAAAAGAATATTAGACACGGTTTTATTTAAGGGTTAATTAGGGTTATTTAGGGGTTAAAAATTGGATTCAAAAATCACCCAATTTGACACTTTTTTAATATATTTCTTATATAGGAATATTGAGTATTAAATGAAAGATATACCAGTGGGCATATAAAATATGTCAGTGCATGTCCATGTTTTTTTTCAAATATCACATTTGTATGGGAAGTTGCTGTTGGTTTGAGTTTAGAGTTGTCTAATCTTCGACATATTTCAAAAACTGGGTTTCAAACACTGTAAAGAACCGCATTTTTCGGTTTTTTAAATTAAAAACCGGTTATAATAACCTGTTTTCGTGTTTTTTTGTAATATCTCTTTGAATTGCTTATATCAGACAAATTGTATCAGGACAAATGTTAAATAATTATCCAACAATTTAAATGTTGATATTTAAAACAAAACAGACCCAGTAAAAATTTTCATTGACAAATAAGTTGCTATATAAACGAAATTCATGGCTTTGCTCAACATTTTTTTTGGCGTCTAAGCTCATTATTTTTGTTTAGCGAGGTCATGTTCGTAAGTAGTCTGGCTTACCAACCCACTTACAAGAAAATGAAAAATACGTACTTATTATATTCTAACTACTACACACAGAGAAATAAAGTGCCAACCGAATTAAAAAGCGTATTTTAATGGTAACAACTTATAACTTCAGTTAGTACAAAGGTATTTACATGAGATTTCGGAATATTTTAGGTGTTGCAACTAAAATTCAGTTGAATTAACCGAACTTTGTTGTGAATACTGATATTCAATTGTATCAAACGACTGAAATTCGTAATAACCGAGTTTGAGTCGTAGTAACCGATTTTCAGTTGGCAAATAGCTAAAGTTTTCTCTCTGTGTAAGTTTTTACACATTTTGTTACAAAAAGTTGAAAAATAAGTACAAAAAAAAAAAAAAAATAGTACTGGCAAACCGCTATTAGTTTTTAAACCCCCACCCTTTTAGAATTTACCAAAGTTACAACTAATATTGTTCTAGAAAAACACTATTTTGTTTGCAACGAAAGTGCTTTGCCAAAATAATCCTCAAAATTCCTTGCCTTTATTGTCTTTACCAATATTACAGCAATTCAATGCAATGCATTATCTTTTTAAATATTTGAATATATTTTACACCTTCAGTCATCAATTATTTATGTAAAAGACTAATACCAAATTGGGTCGGTGTTTTTAAAAGCTGCGTTTTTTTTTTGAAAATATTTCACAAAATTTATTGAATATATTTGGAAAGCACCATTTTTTTTTATATCCAACATTGTCCCAACGGTGGCAAGTTCGATCCAACTAACGGTTGGCCACTGTTATCAATCGGGTAACAGGACAATACTGCCAATATTGTGAATCCCACATTCTGCCAACGCATAATCGACCATCACCAACTATGCCGATTGTATTTTTGTTCCTGGGTGGTTTCAAAAGTGACCACAAAAAGTTAAAAAATCATACTCAATCTTAAGAAAACAGATTTACGAATTTACGACCTTATCGAAACCAGCAAATCACGTTTATTACGCCGATCTTATTTATATTTTTAAAGATTTTTTGAAAAAAGTACAAAAAAAAAAAATTGAAAAAGAGTGTTTATTAAATCAATGTATGGTAGCCCTGGAATTATACATTTTAAAATTATTTAAACCACGTTTGTAGCCAATACTTAAAACTTTTGCATGTCTTTTATTGCATCAATATGTCGCCTTCGTATCAGAAGTCATCGGCTCTTAAATAAAACCGTTTCTTTAAAGATACGTTGGTTAAAATCGGGTTAAACACTATTCAGCAATTCCATTATATTTCAATGACTAATTTTTCGATGGTATCCGATTTGGATAAAATTTGGTGAATAAATTATGATGCGAGATTCATACTATGTTTGACAGTGAACGCATATTTTCAAAACGTAGTTTTATTATGAAAAATGTGGCAACACTAGAGCTTCGAAATATCGCAAAATTAGGAGTGGGCGTTGTGGTTAGCGCTATGGACTGTTACACAGATGGTGCCGGGTTCGATTCCCGGTGACGACAACATCAATTTAGAAAAATAATATGTATGAGTTTTCAATCACTTATATGTACCGCTGCGCACACCTTCGGTGTTCCCATAGCACTTAACCCCACCGAAGTAAAATAATGAATCAGGGCTTTGAAACAAAAAGCTTCAATAAAGTCGCCAACTCTACATCAGGTGGCGAGCAACAACTGTTCTAAGACTTATCATCTCGCTCAATGCTTGAAGCCCTTCATCTTTCACCACCTTTCATATCTACACTTTTTTTCCTGAGTGTTGCTACTCTTTATAGAAAAAAAAATAAAATTACGAGTTGGGACATCATTCAAATTTTTGCATAGAAATATTGAACATTTTGTGGTTCAACAATTTTATAAAAACAATTCTAAGATTTTTTTAAAATATTTTTTATAGAAGAACAATTCTCCATTATTTTTTGAAGGAAATCCTCTTTGGAACACTGCAAAATTAGGGATTGGGATATCATTCAAAAGACCATAACTTTTGGCATAGGAATAGTAAAAATTTCGTACTAAACGCATGTTCTAAACAGCATGAACATTTCTGAGTGGAATATCCCATAAAGAACATGTTAAAGACCACTTATTATTGTATACATTACTTTGTAATGAATACTTATTACCTTCTGTATTACTTTAAATAATAAAATATTGGGTTAATAATAATAAAATTATAATGGATTACTTTTATACAAAAAAAAATTTTGGTGACAAATAATAGCTTATTCATCTTATTATTTCCAGGCAAAATATAATGATACAACATTTTTTGGAAATCTGTTTTTAGACTTATTATAATTCATCTTTGTGTAAGCTAAAGGGTAAGGTATTAGTTTTGGTATATGTTGAACGAATTTTCCGAGCAAATACTTGGTAATGACTACTTATTATTTTATACATTACCTTGTAATGAGTACTTTAAGTAATAAATTAATGGGTTACCTATAAGAAACTTATAATGCATTACTCTCATACAAAAATAATTGGTGAAAAATAATAGGTTATCCATCTTGTTACTTCCACGCAAACTATAATGATACACAATTTTTCGGGGAACCTATGCTTAGACTCGTTATAATTCGTCTTTTTTTTTAAGCTAAAGTTGTTAGTTTTGGTATATCTTGAACAAATTTTAAAGTATCAAATGTTACGAGGGTGGATTAATAAGTCCGTGACTTTTCGTACTTCCTTCGTAGTTATATCAAAGGCAACACTGCTCCCATCAAGTACCACCTGTTAATAGACTACTGTCTAATTTTGAGCAAATTCCGTCATTTACTTTGCGTTTAACAGCTGTTCAAAACATACAACCTTGTGGTTTTTTTTAAAAATGGAAGAAAGTGAATTTCTAGTGCTCATTAAACATTATTTTTTGCGAAAACAAAAACCGTCAATCAAACCAAGGAAAACCTTGACAATTACTATGGATACTCTGCACAATCGATTTCAATGGTAACAAAGTGGTTTACTGACTTTCTTTGTGGTCGCACAAGTACAAATGACGCTAAACATTCTGGACGGCCAATTGAGGTCAATACACAAGAAAATGTCGAAAAACGATATGGTGTTGCCCGATCGAAGAGTAAAGTTGCGTGAGATTGTTGATGCCATAGGCATTTCATATGGCAGTGTGGTTTCTGCAAGATGGGTGCCGCGTTTGCCCTCGATTGACCATAAACGTAATCGTGGCCAATAAGGAGATGGCAACAGTTTCTTGGGATGCACGCGGTATAATACACATCGATTACCTTCAAAAGGGAAAAAACAATAAACGGCGAATATTATGCCAACTTATTCGACCGATTTAACGAGGATTTAAAAAAAAACGACCTCATATGGCCAAGAAGTGCCTATTTTATGGACCTCGAAAAATCCTATTTGTTGGAAGGGATACAAAAATTGGAGAAACGTTGGACTAAGTGTATAAAAGGAGATTATGTTGAAAAATATTTTTTTTTTTTTTTGCAAAAAAAACTGTGTTTCATTCTAAAAGTCACAGACTTATTGATCCGACCTCGTATATGCCTCGTTGGCTTAGGGTATAGAGCAGTCACCTGTTAATCTGTAAACCCGGGATCGATTCCCGGCTTGACCATGGCCTAGTAAAAAATTGTACATAGAAAATTATATATAATATAACATAGACAAATATGGTTATATCTAGCCATGTGTGTTAATATCTATGTGTTAATATAATTATGTATAACTTTAAATTTTTCAACAATTTCAAATATGACGTCATATATAAAGAAATATGAAGAAGTATGTTCCTATAGAGTAAGTAAATTAAATTATAATTAAAAAGGCTTTCATAGAAAATCATCCCAGCAAAAAATTTCCAAAAAGGTAAGCGGGTTTGTAATCAAGCATTTTGGGCAGAACGCATTCCTTACTAGATTACCTACTCGATTCTTTTAACAGGGCGTGAGACTAAAATAATTGATTCTTTAGAATTGATTATTTTTTTTACCGAAGAACCATTTACTTTATATTTTTAAGAACTACATACATTTTTTAATAAAGAAATAGTTCCATTGTAAAACTACAAAGCACTTACACAAAAAATAAATAAATAAATAGTTCCCTAGAAAAAATAAGAAGTACTTACATTTAAAAAAAAGAAGTAGTTCCATAAGTAAATTCAACTTTTACTCACACGTGATTCTCCTAGGTCACTCAAATATAACGATCAAAACTCATACGGAAATAAAATCCTAAAAAGTAAAACATCGAATTGTTATGATAACATGGGATTGTCATAATTTTGGAGCTATAAACCACGAAAATATAAATTTTTTAAAAAAAAAGAACAATTCAAAATTGAAAAACAAAAATATGACTCACGCACAATCACCCTCGAAAATTTTTTTTACACTCACTCACGATAATGTCAGTAATTTCAACTTCCACTCACAATTTTCTGCTCACGTGCGCTTCCCTAATTTATACCTAACCACAGTTTAACAAAATTGAGGCAACATGCTATTTCTGTTTTTAGTATTATTTTCCTGCAAATAAAAATTTGTTTTAAAAAATATATGAGATAAATTCTTTAAAATTGTACAACTTCTTTTTTCAAAATTAGGAACTACTTCCAATAACGTCCTTTTATTAAGAAAAAGTATATGATTAATTCTTGAGTACAAAAAGTTATACATATAAGTTAATAACATTGTTATTTTCTTCTAAGTAAATAATAACTTTGTTATTGAGTTCATGCTTTCTGGTTTAAATTTATAGAATTGATTACAATACTACTTGATTTTTTGACTCTATCGTTGGAATGAGTTTGGTATTGCAGTTACTAAATTTGGCAATGAGATATGTAAGCAATGAGATATGTATGGGCATCACCTTCTTTTTGGAATGCGTAATTTTTTCCTGGGATATAAAAATATCACCATGCTAAAAATATTTTCTAAGTTCATTTATATATAATTAAGTATAGCCCCATGCATAAGGAAAAATTTTAAGTTCATTTATATATAATTTAGTTCAGCCCCATGTAAAGAAAAAGTTTTTTTATATATATTTCCGTATAATTACAAGGACTTATTTAACTATATAGAATTTATACGGAGACAAATTTCGCAACGTATAGGCGAATTAAAGCGAAATGAGGATGACACATTTTTTTATTGCTTTTTCGTTTAATTGCTTATTTTAAGTATTCCGTTTTAAAAAATTATGTTTTACAATTTAAAGAGTCGTGTTCTTTTACCTTAGGGTGGAGTTCGTTATGACAATAAACATTTTATTTATTTAATTAATAAATTGTTTTGTTTAATGTTAGTTTTTTTATAGACTTAATTATTTTTTTGTTATTGTTTTTTTTTATTCCATATTTTTAATCAATGCTAAATTTAAGTTTATGTATGTGATATAAAATGAAGTCCTAATGAATTAAAATTAATACATATCTGTATGAAGCATAAGCTTTTATATGAAAAATTGTGTATATAACTAAAAACTTATGTATTTTTTCATCAAATTAGATATGATTATATCGGGTCAAAATCAGGATACAATTATATATAATTTAATATAAATAAAGCATATCTGATATAATTTTACCCACCATTTTTCGGATCATAATATATATCCCGTTATATGAACTAAGATATCATTATACATGACATCATATTATCTTTTTTACTCTGGTGTTTCAAAAAAAAATATTTTTTTAAAATTCGTTTTTTTAAAATCTATGTTTAGACCCATTATTTTTTCCTTCTGGTAATGACTTATTATTCATGCTCTGAGTTAACCCATTATAATTCATATCTACGTAAGGCTACTTGTAAAGCATAACTCATTACTTTTGGGACCTTTCATATAAAAAGTTAGAATTATAATATAATATATAATATAACCTTCTAGTTTAGATTACTAGACTCATTATTTGGTAAGGTGTGTATTAGCTGGGATATTGAAAAAGGTATTTTTCAAAAATAAACTTGAGTTGTTTTTTTAATACAGAAAATATTTAACAACATTTTTTAAATCTTTTTTTTATAAAATTTCTGAACCACAAAATTTTCATATTTTACAAAAAATAAAAAAATTAATGATTTTTTGAAAATTATCTAATCAAAATAGGACAACAATTTATTTGTTTTAAATTTGGCAACTCTAGTTAAAATTTTCCTGAATTTTTTTTGTTTTGTTATTGTAGTCAAGATGTTGATTTTTTTTTAAACCACTTAATTTTCATTATCCTGTAAAAACATAAATGGGACTAATGAATTGGATGATATCGATTGTACTGAAATTATTTTCTTTATGAATGTAAATTCATGTATTAATGATAATGTTTTTAAATTTCATTATCATTAGTAATGCATCAATTAAACACAATTATTAATAACTCGTTTATACAAAAATTCATAACTTGTTTACATAAAAACGTTAAAATTACTGAAATTAGGGATGGAAAGTGCTCACTCAGACTCAAACGTATTTTAAATCATTAATTTTAAAAATTTATAAGGTTACGACCACCAAATCTATATATTTAAGGTACGCTGATTTAAAGGGCGAACTTTATTTTTCGATGTATGACATAGTTTTGCCATAAAATGACGTTAAAATTTGGCTCAAGTTATGCAGTTTTTTGCATGTGACGTTTTTTAAAATATGATCAACTTGACTCCTTTCTGTTGAAAGTAAGGACAACTCTTGTATTCTTATTTGAGGTACATATTTCACTCACAAAATTGTAGATTAATGCCCGTAATTTCAAGCAATATTTACCTACCGGTGCTTAGATACCTACCCAATTTTGTTCGTGTATACGGGTAGATATCTAAGCACCGGTAGGTATCTATTGCTTGAAATTACGGGCATAAATCTGCTATTTGTCGGGGTTTCAAATTTATTGTAATTTTTCGGTTTAACGAATTTTCTCGCTAAACTAGCAATTGGTCATGCAGCAGAAAACGTCTATTAGGAAATGGTGTTTCAGCAAATAAACATTTATTTTAATATGGTGCCCAATTGAATGCAGAGTCAAAATTTTAGTATACTATGTGAATACCTTTGAAAAGTACATGTGAAAAAATTAGCAATACAATTTTATATTTCAAAAAGTTTTTCTAACAAAAACCAATTTTTGTGACAAATATGTACCAAAACTGAGGTTTTTTGTTAAGAAAAATTTTGCAAATATATATATTTTTTGCTGAAAATTTGAAAACATACTTTAGAAATGTATTTACGTATTATAGTAAAAGCTGGCCCTTGGAGTCATCCTGGAAAGCTATCTTGAATTTTGCACGAAAAATGCTTTTCTTACTAACATAACTCCTATTAAATGGATCTTTACACTGCGTAAACATTTGATTACCTGAATTAATTATTTTGCAATAGAATTCGCAAAAACCGAAAAAATTAGAAAACAGGCTTAAAAATGTTTGAAATCAGTAAAAGAAGCTGTTAAAATTAACATATTAGCCATTCAATTTTAAACTTAAACCGTTAAATTTACAACTACAACTAAAATATGCATATAATTTCTTTCTTAAAACTCCATCAGTTGAACAAAAAAGGAAAAGAGGAATAGTTTTTCTCAAGATTTAAAGCTCAGATTGGTTTATAAAAATATTTTTTGATAAGCCAACAATGTGTTAGATTAAGTTTTCAACCGTTTGGTAAAAAAAACATCTGAAAAAAGTAAAATAAGCTTGTCTTCAATCTAGCTGTATCCTTTCAAATAAAAACAATATTTAGCTTATTCTTAGTTGCCCTAGTAATTAAGTACACTGCGTTACATTACTACAATTTTGCTATTTTTTCTAATATTACAAACATTTTTTTAAAACTTATAATTGTTATGTAAAACTTAAGAGATTACTTTATTGATTTAAGAGAACAATTTTGCAATAATATTTTGTTGGTGTTTCATAACTATAATTACATATAACGGTATACAAAGAAGCATAGCAAATAAATAAAAATTAACGAATTATTTTTGTTTATTATGCGATTTTAATCAATTTGCAATAAAATGCCACGTGGTTCATATCTAAGCGATGTTAAAAAACGGATTCAATTTTCTGGAAATTGCTGGAAAAATGAACCGCTCACATATGGTTGTCAAAAATTTTGCAAATAAACCCAGTGCTTATGGGAAAAATACAATAAAAGGCCCAAATATAGAGCTTTCTGATCGGGACTGGCGCAAAATAATCAACCAGCAACTCAATGAAAAGTCTTAATCAGTTTATCGATGAATGTAAGATAAATATGTCCAAATCAATCATAAGTATGCTCTTAAAGGAATCCCAGAGAATAACTCGCCTAAGCTGCTGTCTGCTGTTTGACAAAAAGAAATTTCGTAATCAGATCCGTAATGGTTTTGGTCGCTTTTTGTTTCGACGGTATGGTTTATTTAACATTTCCCACAAGACCATGCTTGAGTACATGCAAGTCGTCAGACGATGGAATGGCTATCATCAAAAAATATAAGAGTATTGGAATGGCCCGCATGTTCTCCGGATCAAAACCCAATTGATAATATTTGGGGAGTATTAACCCGTCGAGTTTACCTAGAAAACCGTCAATATGATAGCGTTTCTCATATAAAAGAAGCAGATCGTGATGCGTGAAGATCTATAACCGAACTTCAAATAAATCTGGTAGACAGTATGACTGATCGAATTTTCGTGTTGATTAAAAAAAGAGCCCTCAAGCATTATTAAAAAGGCTGCTTTAAAATATTTTTCTTAAATTTTTGTAAATTTGTATATATTAAGTTAAGTGTATATATAATTATGAATTCTAATTGCTTTTGTTATTCCTTTTTAAATAATAAAATAAAATAAAACATAAATTAAGTTTTTTTCTTTTTGTTAAATATTATTAATTTTTAAATTGGTCTTACATTTATGTCGGTTAAACTCTTCAATTTTTTTTTTTTTAACTTACAAAATTTAGTGAAATTAATTTGTAATTATAATTTTGCAAGGCAGTGTAGTAGTATTATATATATTGAATAAGTCACCCTGTCACAATTTTATAAAAATTAATCCCTCCTAAACCTACCTCGGTTATTGTATTATGAAGTTTTTTCAAAAATGTTGTCCGTTTTGAGCCATCTCGCTTAGTTTTCTAGAAACTGACTGTTTTGTAAATTTTTTTAAAATTTGTAATTTTTTCCGAAACTAGACGAGATGGGAAAAAACGGACACAATTTTTGTTGCTTTGTAGTGTTATAATTAGGGTAATGATACAAATAGGCTAGGTCCGGGAAAGGTCCCGAGGGATACATATTTTATAAAAAGAAACTTTTTTTTACTTACTTTCGTGATAATACAAATTAAGATACTCCTGTAGTACAAAGTTAGATCACGTTCCATTAAATTTCGTTCCATGTATACAAATTTCCAATTACACTCGCTCCCCATTTCATTCCATATGGCTTCCCATATTTAGTGTTTCTAAACCTACTCATTCTCCATTCTATTTAATTTCATTCCCAATCTACCCAATCCACTCATTTCCCATTTTATTACATACCCTTTTGATAAAAAAATCCAAAAAATTGCACAATTTCTTTAAATCTTAAACACTATATGTATTTTTACTTTCCTGGCCAAACCTTTTGTTCCATTTCGGTTTACCATTAAATGGTAATAAAATTGGTTTAATTTGAATTAGTATCGACTAACGGTAATGAAAAATTCCCATGTTTGAAAGAGACAATAAAAGCGTCCATATTGGCACAGAATATATATTTTTTTCATATATTCTTAATTGTATATACAACAATCGTATATTGGCACTGCACTTGAAATATTTTAATCGTTTGCAATTTGTTGTTGATCCTTTTATTCCACTTAAATAAGTTACACAACACAAAGATGATGGTTGTTTTTTTTTGGGGGGGTTTTGTTTTTTTTTTTTTTTATTTTTACATTTAAATATATTTTTTTAATTTATTTAATTTAATGATTTTTAAAAAATCCATCCTATTATTGGTCATAACAAATATAAATTGAACACTAGTATTATCGGTATATTAATTATATACGATGTGATTTTTTTTGTTCCTTGAACGGCAGCTGGATGTTCACCCTGGAGAATGTGTACGGTGACCGATTTGGGATTAGCATTCGATGGTAAGCAGGTATACATGCCGGAATCTGCAATCGTTGCACGTTGTATTAATAAATAAGATGTTGTTATATCGCCCTTTTCCGTTATCACCGAAACACCCCCACGAGGTGAATCGTAATTAATCTCTTCGTTATTATGCGTCCAGTGTACCGATGTCGGAGGATCCGGCAGATGTTTAACAATACATGTTAAATTCACTGTTGATCCCATATCGATATAAAGTTCAGGTCCACCAGGTATTGTGGTTATAGGTTCGACAACGGAAAATACCATTGTATAGCCAACGGGTGGTGTGGTGGAAACTTGGCATTCGTATGTACCGGAATCTTTTATTTGAGGATATTTAATTTGTAACGACCAATCCTCGGATAGTTTATTGTATATGCTTGTAAAACGTTGGTCCGATGTGTAAGTGGTTTCACCCACTGTTAACAAGTGCAGATCTCTGTGTCGTATCCATGACACAGTTTTATTGCCCAAATTTTTTATGCGACAATTCAAATGAGCCGTTCTACCTACCAGTGAGGTAACATTTTTTGTAGCCGATGTATCAAAATATGGTCCCCTGTCGAGAGGTTTATTCATTTTGAAAATGTCTTGATTTTGATTTTGCTTAATCACTTCGTCTTGATTCATTGCGAAATCACTTTCATGCGTTTTATATTGACACTCAATTCCTCTATAAAATAATATTGCCAATAGAATACGAATGAACATCATTTTATGGTGTAGTTGGGATAGAGTTTTAATTTAATCTGTTAACATTTCAATTAATTTTTTTAGTTTTTTTTAATAATAATCAACAGCGATTGAAATAAATATACAATAATAAACTTGAACAACAAAATTTTGCTTTTATACTTTTCACGATTCTGCGCACGTTTCAAATAAATTTGGGTATACGAATACATATTTGGCTATGGGGTTTAAAAAAAATCAATATTTGTTTGCAACAGGGATTGTGGTAGTTAATGAAACGATATTGAGATATTTTATGTATCGTTTGTATTTGCTAACGGTATTGGATTTCAGTTTTCCGGCAAAAATTAGCTTCACAATTTATCAATCAATTGGTCATAAGTGAGTATATGTTTGGATGAAAATTCATTTAGTTTGACATCTGATATTTTAATGGGTCGAAAATTAACTTGATTGTTAGTTTGGGCAATTATCGATTCTCATCTGAAAATAATAGGATACGCTCCTGCGGTGTAAGCGAATATGTTTACATGTACAGAAATCGAATGTGATTCTAAATCGGTCGGTAAATAGGTATTTTTGTATTTAAAAATTTCATGATAAGAACTTAATCTAAAAATTATGTGAGTTTTCCATAAAAACAAATTTAGAATTTGAGTCGTGCAAGAGAATATATATGGAAATAAAAAATTACTAGGGCAACCAAAAAACCAATCGAAAAAGATGGTTTTAAGCTTTAAACAAAAGCTCAAATATATATAAGCCGTAAAAATTCAAAAATAAACCGTCGAATTTAAAAACTAACCGTTAAACTTCATAATTGTTTTTTTTTTTAATAAAGCCATTATGAAAAGTCAAATTTTCAAATAATTTGTTTATACGAAAATGTTCCTTATAGTCGAAGGTAAAATAGAGACACTGCACTCAGGGAACTTCTAATTTAAAAATATGTAGTTGCTTGGATTGTATTACAGTTTCTTTATTTTTAATGTAAATTTCAGTCATTTGTAGAACAAAATAACCTTGTTTGTAGAACACACTAACCTTGTGGTTCATTTAAAAACCAAACCACATCAAATGACTGTTTTATGATTTTATATTCACTTTCTACAGTAGTTTTTTGTTATTTAATTTTTATTACAATTGTTAGTCATTTTTTTGAACATTAAAAAACAAATGATAATGTTAGTTGAATTTACTGAAATGTAAGTCGTGCTTTCTTTAAGTGAAATTTTATTTGTTTTTAACTACATTTGTGGCGTTGTGGTGTAATGGTTAGCGCGTTGGACTTTTACACAGAAGGTCCCGGGTTTGATCCCCGGTGCCGGCAACATCAAATTAATATGTATGAGTTTTTTTTATCCCTCATACGTATCGCAATGTCCACCTTCGGTGTTCCCATAGCAATTAACCCCACCGAAGTAAAATAATGAATCAGGGCTATGAACCAAAAAGCTTTAATAAGTTCGTCAACTCTCCATCAGGTAGCGAGCAACAACTGTTCTAAGACTTATCATCTCGCACAATTACAGTGTTGCTATGTCTGAATCCCTTCATCTTTCCCCACCTTTCATCTCTATACTATCCCTTTCCAAAGAAAGCAACACACTAAATATAGGAAGTATTTCCTGAGTGTTGCCTCTCTTAAAAAAAAAAAAACTTTAAAATTTAAATTTTTTTATCAAAAATGGTTTATATGTGACAATAAATATTCAACTTTTGATTTTAAAAAAAAAGCTTAGACAAGTTTAATTTTTAAAGATAAAATAAGCTTATATTAATAATATAAGCTAATATTAAAATCAACTGATATTTTTGCTAAAAAATTGTAGATTCTTGATTTCATAAGGGCAGACTTTTATTTGCATTAAAAGAAACACAAAAAAAAACTTTAAAAATGACACATTTTTTAATGATGTTTTTTGCCTACTAATAAAGGGTCCGCCATCTAACGTTTTTTTTTCAACTAGTGCTTATTTCGTGAATGGTAACACTTAGCTCATGTCTGATTTGACAGATAATTAGTTTTATCCTTCCGCTGAACGAATATGGTTGTGTATACGCTTGAACAACGCTGGGAAATATTGCGACATTACTTTGAAAATCATGGTAATGTTGCAGAATGTGTGCAAGGAGTGGCCGTTACAGTCAATGGCGATCGTTATCGGGCCATGTTGAACGAATTTTTGTTCACAAAAATTGAAGAGGAGGATATTGGCATTTGGTTTCAACAGGACGGCGCTACGTGCCACACAGCCGAAGCTACACTCGATGTTTTGCGACCTGTTTTTGAAGATCGCATTATCAGCCGCAAAGCTGATGTCGTTTGGCCACCTCGGAGCTGCGATTTGACACCGTTGGACTATTATTTGTGGGGTGCCGTCAAAGATAAGTGTTACGCCAACAAGCCAGAGACAATTGACGCTTTATAGGACAATATTCGTGAAGCCATTGGTGAAATACAGCTGCATACAATCGATAATGTGCTTAAAAATTGGACCGCTCGTGTAGGCTACTGCATGGCCAGCCGAGGCAGTCATTTGAATGAAATTATTTTCCATTATTAACCGGAAGGATTGTACTTTCAAATATAAAAAGAAATTTGAGAAAGTATTCAGTATTTTTTTTTTATAGCATTTTCAAAAAAAAAAAGTTATTTGGCGGACCCTTTATTTAGTAAACGTTTCTGCTGATTTTAGCAGATTATTTTATTACCTTAAATTAACCAAAATTTAGCTCAAATATAACTACATATTTGTAAATTCAGCAGATGTATTTTTGCTATTCTTATATTACTAATATTTAGTAAAGAAATAATATGCTAATTTCAGCATTTTTTCTGCAAGGTCATTTTGAACTAATTTTTAGTAGCTTTATTTTTTGCTATTTTTACAGGTTTATTTCTCTGAATGTATGGAATCGCGATAGTGGAATAGAATGCGGTACGAATGGAATTGGAGCTATATGGGAAAAAGTTTAACATTTTCATCATTTTAGTGATATTCATCGATTTGACCATTGTTTCAGTTTTAACATTCGTTTTCGTTATTTCCCCAATTTTAGTGTTTTTCTTATTTATTTTCAATTGACTAACATTTCAATGAAAACAGGTCCCGACAATTATTATTAGGGCAGCATTTGCAAACATGCAAGTGCATGTTTGTAGTCAGTAGTCTAAAATTCATTTTGACCCAATATTTTTCCAAATCGGAGAATTATCAACAAGATCACATTTTAAAATCAGTATTCGATTTAAAAACATCATTAATCTAAGTTTAAAGATAATCTTCTTCTAAAAATGCCTTTAAAACATATAGAGAAATATCTTAGGATATGAATAACCGTTTTTATTTAATAAGCTTTCAACGGTTTATGTTTTTCCGTACCCTGATTTTACAACTCTGATAAAATCTGTACTACAGTCGCAGAAAGTGGCAATAATTACATTATGTACCAATGTATATAAATATAAAAACTTTATACCTGCATAAATATGATGATTTTTAAATCTTAAAATTGCAGATATATAAAGGAATGATTTCATTTAATTTTGACTGTCAATCAAAAATTTTGGAGATGAACTTTAAAAACATGTTCGATATCATTTTTTGGTACACTCAAAAAAAAGTCCTTAAAATTAGCAAAAACATTAGTTGAGTCAGCAAAATTTTTGCAGGAAGATCCCTGCAGAGAAATGTATTACACATTAAGGTATTTTCAAAAAAAAAAAAAAATAAGTATGTCATGTTCTTATTTAAAATACAAAAATCAAGATTTTTTTATAATTTGTTTAATGAAGGGCATTTGTGCAGCTGAATATTAATTTTTAATTAAAGAAAAGTTCAACGATTTCGGTAAAATAGTAAAGATACTGTAGTGAAAGCAAAACGTGAGTATTTGAAATTTTATTTGATTATTATCAAAAAAGTAAAACTGTGACCCGCGGTCACAAAAGTATCAATAGAGAATATAATTATCTTTAATTTGAGATACATTTCGTGTGCATCACACAACTTTAAAAGTTTTATACACTCAAAAAAAAAAAGTTAGTAAAGTCAGCATATAATTTTGCTGAGTCAGCAACATTTTAGTCAGGTGGGTGCTTGCAAAAAAGTTGCTAATGTCAGCAAAATCGTTTCCTGAAAATCAGCTAGTTGACTTTTGGCAACAAAAATAGTAGATTCAGCAAAAGTTTAGCTACCACTTACTGGATTAGATATTAAAAAACCTTGCTAAAAATTAATAAAATTTTTGCTGAATACTAGTAGACTGAAAAAACTCAAAAAATTTGAAGAAAAATTATACTTTAGTTAATTTATTTGCTGAAAATCATAAACATATTTTTGAGTAAAATATAAAAATGACGACATGAATTAATGTTATATTTTAAAAAAATAGAAATAATTATATATAACATAAACAAAATTATCTTTCGACTACTTACATCAGTGGTTGTCTAAATAATGCTATAGCAAATTCAGCAGATAATTATATAAACGAAACGAAAAAATATCAAAATATGACATATACAACCCTTTTTTACAACAAGAAAATGGAACCATAAAAATCTACCTAAGATGTGTGAATTTGTCTTTCGCTTTAGTTGGTCTACCTGTCTGTGGTCTACCTGTCATGTGTTTGCAATTTTACCACACTGGATTATTAATCACTATAAACATTTAGTTTAGAAATACACATTTAATTTTTATTAAATTTAAATATTTTATTTTGTCTTTTATTGAATTAAGAGACAATTACTTTCAAAAGCCGGTGACCAGCCACGCCCAACAACAAAAACAATAAACATTTTTTTCTCTTGTTTTTGTAATTATTGTTGTTGCGCCGGAAAAACATAGTTCTGGCTACGTGAATGCCGGTGACAACACAAAATTTAAGTTATTTTAATCCCTAATTTTGTTTAATGTATGAAAAACAGATACAAAAATCTTACATGGTTGATTTGTTTATAGATCTTATAAGAAGTACTTTTTAGTATCATGCAGCGAAATCTAATTCATTCTTTGTATATCTTTCAATCTGGTTGTCGTCCACACTATTAATGTGCTTATCAGCACAATTTTTTTAGCAAAATAAATTTGCAAAACATTAGTAAAATATTAGTAAAACATTAGTTCAAAACAGTTAAGTGTTGAATAAGTATAACTAAAATTTTAGCTGAAAACATAATTTTAGCAAAACTTTTGCTGAAAAATAGTGTACCTGATTTACAAGGAGTTTTACTAACTTATTTTTTTAAGTATAGCAAAATTATAAAAAATGCAAATTTGGATGATTTTGACGATTTATTAAGTATATTGAATAAATAAACTTTTAAAAACTGGCCATAAGGAACCGATCTGGAATTAAGTAAATTATTTTTAAAATTTTTCAAATTCGTTTGAAACTTTGGGCTGTAGGAACACTTGCTCAAAAAAGGTCAAATTTTCTTTACAGGTGCAACCCAGGTGCAACCACTCCCAAATACCGAGCAAAAAATACTGCTTCCGTGGAAGCTGGTTCGTACGGGAGATTTAAACCTAAAGTGCTTTGTATAGCAGTAAAAAATGTCATGATTTTTTTTTTGAGATGTCTCGCCTGGCAGCAGGGATTTCGAGCACCTAAACATCATGAATCCTCGCTTTTGCGTACTGCTTCTCGGCGTCAGGAAAAATATTGACAAATCATGCCATATCAGAAGAGCCTTTTATAGCGCATTAAAAATATTTAAATGTATGCACTTTTTCTTTTCTGACTGGGTAGTCTTAATGTTGGCCCTACTGGTGAAAGCTCCCCCTTCTACCCTACTATAAAAAATGTTTAAATTCTTTTTTATTGTGACTACAGATTTTGAAAATTTTAAATACAATCCTTTGTAAATACAATCTAACTAAAACACTCTCTCTAACACAAGTTTAAATAAGATCTCATGTTAACTACTTCTTGCAAAAGTGCGAAAATAGTTTAGTACACAGTTAGTACTAAATAAAAATTCTCAATTTTTTTTATGCAATAAATGCTTGTATTATTTTACACCTAAACCATTTGAATAAGTACTATAAATTAATTCTCCTCTGCAGACTTCTTTGGTTTTTAGCACCGATAAAATAATACGGCTTGGAAAAACCTCTCATTTGCAGAAGAAAATCTTTATAAATGTAGATAACTACCGCGCTTCGTTTCACACTTAAACGGTACGTGTTGAGGAACGTTGTGAATTTCAAAAATAATATTAAATTACAGATTGAATAGTGTTAACAACAGAAGGAATAAAAATAACATAATTGAAAGAAACAAATCTAAAGCAACGGTTAAAAAAAAAAGTTGCGTTGCATTAAAATTACATAATCTTGGCTAAAACAAATGAAAAAGAAATAAACAAACCAACAAAAATAGTGGTAAAGATAACTGTTAACAAGTGGTCGGTCGGTCAATTCTAACTTACTTTTTTTTCTTTTTTGTTTTGAAAATTTGCACTTGAGTGATTTTTCCAAAAATATTAAGAAAACAAATTGTAAAAATTACACCAAAAAAACAAAAAAACTAGAAGATAAACCATTAAAAATAATATTTTTTAAAATAAAATTATAAAAGAAATAAATGTAACATTTTCTCATATTTTTATAATAAATGATAAAAGGTGATACTAACTAATTGATCAATTAAAAATTTCTTGTATTTTTTTTAAAACACTTTTGGATGTGTCAATTGCTTAAAAAGGTTTGCCCGCAATTTCGTGAATGATAATTTCGTTCTTTTTTTGTTAAATTGGAACAGTAATTTAAATTCATAATTTCCAGTTACTACAAAATTTCGCAATCATATTTTCATGATTATGATGATAGTGACAGTTAACAAACTAAATTCGGTAAAATAAACATTAATCTAATTATACGATGTTTCAATATTTTATTTAATAAAACTCAAATAATTATAAGGTAAGTTTATTTTTAATGCCTCCATTTGGTATACATTCTATAAGCTTTTCAGATGATAGTTCGGTTAACTCCAAAAATAAAATTTTTGAGAAAATCAGTGGCCAAATTACGGCTTTCGTGATCGTAATTTTTCGATAGAAATTAATTTTCATTTTCGAAAAATAAACATTTTAACGAAAGTTTTTTGATCAGTGATGTTAATTGTTGTAATTTTTGATTTTTCTAAATTTGTTTCAGCTAAATCCGACTAGTGGTTCTCGAGTTATGTCAAACAAAAGAGCCTAAAACGTGACAAATTCCCCTATACGATACTTACTAACTTCCAAAAATTATTAAAATTTTATATTATGTAACTTGACCAAACGAATGGTGTAGAAGTTCTTATTTTTGAAGCTAATTTCACAAAAAATTATCAGAATTGAGTCCCGAAATTATGTGTTGTACTGTACTATTATTATAATAGAAAAGAAGACGTATATAGTGAAGGGTAGCAAGAATATATTGCAAGACATCGAAGGATGTTGTTTTTTTTTTTATAATAACACAAAATTAAAGTATCTAATGAAAAAAATTAAAACTGTTTTAAGTAAATTAGTCTGTTTTTTGATATTTTAAGTATAAAAATCGTCAAAACACGCATCACAGCACAAAAGAGAATATTTTTCAAAACATTCATTCAACCCTTTAGTACACTCAAAAAAAAAAAAAATTAGTAAAGTCAGCAACAAATTTTACTGAGTCAGCAAGTCCGGAGGATGCTTTTTGTTGAAAATCAGCAAGCTGATTTTTAGCAACAAAATTAGTAGATGCAGCAAAAGTTTTGCTAACACTTAGTGGATTAGAGATTAAAAAACCCTTGCGAAAAATTAATAAAACTTTTGCTGAATATTAGTAGACTGAAAAAAAAACTAAAAAAAAGATGGACTATTTCAAGGCTTTAAAAAACATATGAAAAGCTTTCGAAAATGCATTCTTAATGCAAACGCAATTTTTGATTGCTTGTAACTTCGCTGGTAACTTTTAGAAGTTGTTTTTCTCTTTTAGAAATAACTTTTTCGGCATAAAAGGGAATAGCCTACAACATTTGCTTTATGATAATCCTGACGTTACAAAATCTCCTACATGTTAATAAAAATATGTGCTCTCAGGTAGGAATAAATGGTAGCTCTCCAAACTATGTCACTCTGATTTTTAATTTTTGCGCTTTCAGCGTCAACGTAATTGCAAATTTTGTTTCCAATTCAATTCAATTTTAATATATATGAATAAAACTATAATTGAAAATGATATCAATGAAAAAGTTACAAATAATTTTAATTGCTATTACACTCAAAAAAATAAGTTAGTAGAAAAGTTAGTAAAACGGCTTGTAAATCAGGTACACTATTTTCAGCAAATTTTTTGCTAAAATTATGTTTTAAACTAAAATTTTAATTATACTTATTCAGCACTTAACTGTTTTGAACTAATGTCTTACTAATATTATACTAATGTTTTACTAATTTATTTTGCTAAAAAAATTGTGTTGATTAGCACATGAATAGTGTGAACGACAACCAGACTGAAAGATATACTCAGAATGAATTAGATGTCGCGGCATGTCACGATGTAGTAGTGACGAGAAAAATTATACTAAAAACTACAACTCTAGTAAGACATAATATAAAAAAATCAACGATGGAAAATTTTTGTATCTGTTTTTCATACATAACACAAAATTGTGGATTAAAACAACTTAAATTTTGCGTTGCCACCGGCTGGTGAAATTATTTGCCTATTAATTAAATAAAAGACAAAATAAAATATTTAAATTTAATAAAGATTAAATGTGTATATGTAAAATAAATGTTTATATATATTAATAATCTTGTGTGATCAAATTGCAAACAAATATGTAATAGGTAGACAGACTAAAGCGAAAGACAAAGACATACATCTTAGGTAGATTTTTCTGTTTCCTTTTTCTTATTGCAAAAAGGGTTGTATATGTTATATTTTGTTATTTTTTCGTTTCGTTTCTATTATTCTCTGCGGCATTTGCGTTCCTTTAAAAGATAGCATCATTTAGACAATAATTGATGTAAGTAGTTCAAAGATAATTTCGTTTATGTTTTATATAATTATTTCTATTGTTTTTAGATATTACATTAATTCATATCGTCAATTTGGGAGTATGAACATTTTTATATTTTGTAACGTATTGGAAATTATTTTAAAAAGAATCACAAAAATATGCTTTATGATTTTCAGCAAATAAATTAACTAGAGTATAATTTTTCTACAAATTTTTTGAGTTTTTTTCAGTCTACTAATATTCAGCAAAATTTTATTAATTTTAAGCAAGGGTTTTTTAAGCAAAACTTTTGCTGAGTCTACTAATTTTGTTGCTAAAAATCAGTCGCTGATTTGCAGCAGAAGATTTTGCTGATATTAGCAATTTTTTTTGCAAGCACCCTCCTGACTAAAATTTTGCTGACTTTACTAACTTTTTTATTTGAGTGTACAATTTCCTCAATAAAGTATTAACTGAGTCAACAAATGTTTTACTTTTAAATAAAAAAAAAAATTAAAACCAAAAGTTTATTTTTCGACCTTTTATCATAAATTATGATGTGAGCTAGCTAATAAAATGATATAAAAGCGATGAAGATCATAAAGTTTTAAATTTGTTGAAGGACACATCCGTAGTTTGAGAAATAATTAGTTGTAGTCCTGCGTGATCGGTAAATATCAGTAGTATTATTATTGTGTGTAAGTGGTACATGGTATAAGGTGGCGCAAAAATAACCTTCCGATGTTTTTTTTTTTATTATGTATTTATTATGTATATCATTTTCTGATAGGAGGATTACTTTTGCGCCACCTTATAGTAATATTTTGGAATCCAGAGCCATTAAAGGTTGAATTTTGTAACTTTTCATTGATTTTAGGATTTTTTAGCGTACTGTGGAAATTAAAGCATCTCTTTAGCACTTTCACATAATTACTGTTATAATAAAATGTACAATGCAATATATATTGGACTCCATAATTCTTTAAACCGCGGATGTGCCACTTAATTTTCTACAGCATTTCTTTAACTTTTTATCTGTTTTGAAGAACAAATTGATATAGAGACAAAAAATACTATCCGCCCGATTTAATATTTACATATAATAAGAGTTATGCTAATGTCTGTCATTAAAATAAGATTTGACCCCTTAATTTTTTAAACTTTGACCTCAATTTCTGCAAAAACCCGATGTGTTAAAAAAATTTTTAAACCAAATTCAGACTTACCACGGAAAGTTTACTCGAAAACATGTGGTCCCCAAAAAGTCCAAGAAATTCATAAACGAAAATGTTTGTGATTTTTTGTTTCTAACTGTTTCAGCATCAAAAAAATTGATTCACGCGAACGCATTATTGCTTTTTAATGTAATTTAAATAAGCTAATCCAGAAGATTTTCCCATATATTCGTTTCTAAATAAAATTAAGCATAAATTAAACAAATATTATACAATTAAAGTGGGAGAATAAAAAATGCATAACGCTTCCGATTGAGGACTTAAAATCTAAGTTATTTAAATTATTTTCAAGATAGCGATTGTATTAAATCACAAAAAAAAAAAAATAAACCTTTTTACCCTTCACAGTCATTATCAGAGAAGACACAAAAATGCAATGTATTTAAAGTTAGGAAATATTGTCAAAAACAAAAGTTAAAAACTTGGAAATAATTCCCTTTCTTTTAAAAGTTACCAAAATCTTTACAGAAGCTACTAAAAGCTAAACAGTCTGAAAAAGAAAAAAATTTTAAGCTCAAAATCAAAAAAGGGTAAAAAGCGAAAAAACGGAACAAAATAAATTTGTCCTCACATAATTTTGTACTTGCTAGCATTCAAAATTGAGAGAGCCCATGCAAATTATTCCAAAAAATTCATATTTCGCAGAAATTTTCAGATTGAAAAATATTCGAAAATACCGAATAATTCGAGACGAAAAACTGGTTTCTCGAATAGCTCGGAATAATTCGGAAACCGGTTTTGACAACTCTAATTGAAATTGATTAACAATTTGAGATGTTTTGTAAAAAAACTAATTTTAGGGAAAACGGTGTGCCGGTATTTTAAAATTCAGGTCTTTCGGTATTGGTATTGTATCGGTTATCAATTTGAAACGGGTTTGAAACGTATAACGGTATTTAAAAGGTATCGATGGCCAACTTTGATAATTACATAAGCTAATGATGAGAAAAAAACACGATAATTTGCTAAGTTTATGTACAACAATTTTTGAAAAGTTTTTATTTTGAAAGTGCTATGACCTAATTCAATACTGCAAAACATGGATTTGCGCAATAAATATGTATTTGTTTTTAAGAATAAATAAATTTGAATCCTCTGCTGTGATGTGTATAAAAATGTTGTACCGTTTATAGTTTCAAAAATATTGATATGCAAACCCTTTTCAAAAAACTTATTTTGTTTCAACCGATTAAATATCGGTGTCTTAGCGGTATTAGGGAAAACGGTGTGCCGGTGTTTTAAAATTCAGGTGTTTCGGTATTGGTATTGTATTGGTTATCAATTTGAAACGGATTTGAAACATATAACGGTATTTAAAAGGTATCGATGGCCAACTTTGATAAATACATAAGCTAATGATAAGAAAAAACACGCTAATTTGCTAAGTTTATGTACAACAATTTTTGATAAGTTTTTTTTTTGAAAGTGGTCTGACCTAATTCAATACTACAAAAACATGGATTTGCGCAATAAATATGTATTTGTTTTTAAGAATAAATAAATTAGAATCCTCTGCTGTGATGTGTATAAAAATGTTGTACAAAAGTTGCCGTTTATAGTTTCAAAAATATTGATATGCAAACCCTTATATTTTTCATATTAAAAACAAAGGAACTGATACCACTTTCAAAATAAATAGTTCATATGCAAAGTATAAAAATAGAGAAAATCTTAAATTTGTATAATTTTACATAAATGGTCACAACTTTTGTATTTAACCATAGATTTGCTTTAGAAAAGGTTTTTTTTTTGAGGAACTAACTAGGGAGGTAACCCGATTTGAAAGAAATTTCGATATGTTGTAAAGGAGAAAAAAAAACACAGACACACGTATTTTTTTAGCAGCCCAATCTAAACCAACTATTTCAAAAATGCCGTAATTCTGGGTCCACTATATAGACAACATGGGTATCAAAATTTTTCTTTTCTGGAGGCTAACCCGTAAAGCGTTGACGGGTTAATACTCCCCAAATATTCACAATTTGGTTTTGATCCGGAGAACATGCGGGCCATTCCAATATTATTATATTTTTTGATGTTAGCCATTCCATCGTGTGACAACTTACATATTATAAGGCATTGTCTTGTTGGAAAATGGATTTTTCTTTGTTGCTATTTTCAAAAACTGACACCAATTTTTCTTCTAATACTATAATTCTGGTGCTTGGAAATCACAAGTCAACTATACCGTCGAAACAAAAAGCGACGAAAACCATTAAGGATTGTAATTTTAGAAAAAATAGCAAAAACCATTTGTAATTATACACTCATAGAAATAAACCTGTAGAAATAGAAAAAAACCTACTAAAAATTAGTTAAAAATTACCTTCCAGAAAAAACTGCTAAATTTAGAAAATTTTTTTGCTAAATATTAATAAAATAATAATAGCAAAAATAAATCTGCTAACTTTACAAAAGTTTAGTAATATTCGATGTGGATTTTAGTTAACTGAATAGAGAATTTTACTCTGTAAAATTAGCAACAACTTTTACTAAATATTTGTAGACTCAAAATTGCAAACAGAAATTGTAATTTTAACAAAATTTTTGCAATATTTACCTCAAATTTAGAAGAATGCTAACAGTTGAGTTTGCTAATATCAACAGAGATTTCATATAAGGGTAGACTTTAATTCGCATTAAAAAAAACTTAAAAAATTTTAAATTTTTTAATGATTGTTTTGTCTACTAATATGTAGTAAATGTTTTGCTGATTTTAGCAAATTATTTTGTTACTTCCAATTAACTAAAATTCAGCTGAAATATAACTAAATATTTGTAAATTCAACGTATTTATTTTTGCTATTCTTATATTACTAATATTTAGTATTTTTTATATATTTAGTCAATGTCATTGTTAACTAATTTTCAGTAGCTTTTTTTTTGCTATGAGTGTAGTTATGCAACGCCTACTTCAACTACAATTCCTTTATAAAACGCTAGATTTAATATAACTCCAAACACTTTTTTTATTTCAATAACATAAATACTTGAAAGTCTTTAGATATAATTTGTATACCAGTAAATGTGTCTGCAGAACAGCTTTCATTTCATACCAAATTTGTCCATAGTTACTTTAAATAGAGCGAAATAAATTTAAAAGAAGAAATATGGGGTAATTTTTGACCCCACTTAGTAGAGCCAAAGCATAAGATTGGACATCTAAAATAAAGCACTGTTCCCTTAAATTTGTATTCTCCACAATTTATATTTCATTAGCATCTGCCTGTCCATTTTGGGCTACGCCCCTTGTTAGTTTTAATAACTTATTTACTAACATTTTCGATGAGTGTATAACTCTAAATAGTGTTTTCGTCTGTCTCTTTATAGTAAACTCATTAATCTTATAAATTATATTTTACCATACTGATATATTTGTAAACCTATTTACTTATGTGCGTATGATTAATATTTTGTATCACATAACTCATACGTACAAGAAGTACATATTAAGTTTTTGCATATTAATATACATTATTAATCTTTGAAATACAAAAAAAAAAATGAAGCATATAATACCATCAATCATTTAAGATTTTCAATATTACCTTGATTGTTCTTGTCTTTACGCATCTTCTAACCTTCAACATGACCACAAACAACAACAGCAAATAATGGCACTGAAAAGACAAATAAAAAATGAAATAAAAGATTAAAATCGACGATAAAAACAGCAAAAGTCATATATTGTTTAAGAGAACATATGTTACACTTATGACACATAAGTGGCAATCGAATGTTTAAGATATAGAATCATAAACAACAAAAAAAAAAAAACATAAACGCTACCAATACATCATGGACACACCATGAAAAGCTGGTGGTGGGAAAATAACGGAAACGGAAGTTTGTTAACATAAAATACAAAATCATATATATTTTGTATTAGTAAAGTTGTATGCGTAGGCAAGAAGAATAAAATACATCTACTACACTGTCCGCACTTGTATATAATGTAGAAAATATTGAAATAAAATTTAAATAAATCATTAATGCTTGAAAGCCAAGGTTAATTCCAATATGAGGCATTCCATGTCAAACAGTGCGATATTTGACATCTTGATTTTTGTTTGCTTTGAAATTTGGCAGACGTATTCTTAATTCAAAAATATTTGACACGTATTTTTAGAAAAATTAAAAAAAAATTTTTAACAGAAGTTAAAAAAATTAAAAAAAAAAAACATGGAAAATGTTCCAACATGTCGATGTTAAAATTGACGTATTTTAAAAACTAGTATACCGCTTTTACCAGGGACCGTAATCATTAAAAGTTTTATAATAAAAATTACACAATAATGATTATATTATGAGTTTTAAGGATTTTCTTCAATGGTAATGATTATTTTTGAGTAATATTAATAAAAATCAGCCATAATCATTATTTTTGAGCAAAAAAAAATACAACTCACAAATAATCATTATTTATGATTATTATTTTTTCGCTCAAAATAAAACTCACTTTCATGGAATTTTTAAGGTGCATTTCACAAAAATCCTCGAACTTTTGGAGTGTGTTCAACATATGATATGTTGAATTCCAACGAGTTGCAACATCAAGCAAGTGAGTTTTATTTTGAGCGAAAAAAAAAATAAAAATCATAAATAATGATTATTTTTGAGTTTTATTTTCTTTGCTCAAAAATAATGATTATGGCTGATTTTTTTTTATTATTACTCAAAACTAATCATTACCATTGAAGAAAACTTTAAAAATCAGAAATTTAAAAATCATGACGGATATGCAAAGATTGTCAAAAAATAATAATAAAAGTGCAATACATTTTTTTTATGTCTCTTCTAAGTGATTGATTTTTTGATTTAAAAAAAACGAACAATAATCATTATTTACGGTCTCTGGATTTTACTGGTTGAGGACTTATTATCATGGGGTTGTACTGTACTTATTCCAAATGTATTTAAATATCTATGTTGATATTTTTTAATGTTTTTTATTTTAGTTTTTAGCTTTGGTTTGCGTTTTTTTTTATCACTTTCGACCCCACCTAAAAATATAAATAATATTATCAGCGCCTACACACACTTCTACTAAATAAATACTGAAATTTTCAGAGTGGAATATGTTTTATTTTTTAAAGAAGTTTAAAAAAAAATACCACAACAAATTGTAATTGGCATGTAAAATATTTTTATTTAAATTTATTTTCTTCGTCTTCTTTTATTTAACTCTTCTTATTTTAAACGAGCTTAAATCATTTATTTATTAATTATAATTATTTATTTCCAACATTTCGTCTCCACATTGGGTGACTTCTTCAGCTAACAATTATTACAATTTGATTGAAAACTTGTTTAAATAAGCTTGTTTTAATACTTTAAATATTAAAATTCTTTATATATTTTTAAATTTTATTGACAAGCAAAGTAAAAAATACAAATTTTTGTGGTATTTTTTGAAAAAAAAATCTTTAAAAAGTAGAACCCATCGTGTTTTACAGATCTTTGTCCCATAGGCAAAACTCAAAAATAAAACGTTGGGTCAAATTATGATTAAAGGCTAATTTGGTCAGATTGCTGTCGCCGCCAGAAGAGGGCTTCAAAGTTTGATTATTCATATAATTAAAATTAAGCAAAAACTGAACAACAAAATTAGATTTAGTTGTTTCAAAAAATTAATTTTCAAAAATAGATTCTTTTAAATGCTGGTTCAAAGTTTTATTTTTTGATTAATTCGATACATTTGTAGTTAAATTTAAATACTTACTTTAATGTGTGTTTCAAAAAAATAAATTTTTTATAGTTCCGAAAATCACGTTTTTTTTTTTGGCTAAAAATCCTAAAATTGTTTAAGTTTAATAAACAAAATTATATAAAATTAAATATTTTATTTTTGTGTAAGACTATAATATTATATAATAAATCATAAAAAAAAGTACCGGGTAAAAACATTTGTAAAAATGCCTAATTTCGGATAAAAACTTTGGATATCCACCGTATAACGCATTTGTGAAAATGCCTGTTTGGCATTTTTACAAATGCATATATGTAAAGGGTGTTTTTTATAGAGAGACACAAGTTAAAATCATAATATAACATGGAAATATATTTTTAATATCAATGAAACGGGCTTTATTGGAAAGAAATTTTTATGATATTAATGTTTAAATATGATTTCTGCCATGTGAAATTGTTTTTTCATCAAAAGTTTCGTTGAGTAAATCAATTATAGCGCCCGTTGTTGACAGTAACATTCTGGCCATCATCGTTTTTGAAGACATATGGGCCAATGACTCCGCCAGCCCATAAAGCGCACCAAACTGTAATTTTCTGTGGATGTCATGCTGTTTCGACAAAAGCTTGTGGATTCTCCTCACTCCAAATGCGACAATTCTGCTTATTTACGTACCCATTCAACCAAAACAATAAAACCAACTAACGCCATAAAATGAAAGAAGTGCACGATGAGTTTGACGAATAGAACAATTATTTTGATTAAAAATTTCAACAATTTGCACGCGTTGCTCTGGTGTTAGTCGATTCATAATGAAATTTCAAAGCAAATTAAACAAAAAGCAACTATCAGCTGCTAAAAAAAACACGCTTTATATGTAAATATATTTCAATAAGAATTAGTAAAGGTGAATTTAAAACTTAATATATCAAGACTTGTCTATGGCAACTTAATGATTTCCACATTCGGAATAATGTTAAATAAATACAAACAATTTTGATCAAAAATATAAAATTTTTGTACATTTATTTTTTAAATAGTAAATGTTCTATCCTAAATATTTACAAAAATCAGCATTGCTGAGAGTATTTATTGGGCGAATATCAGAATTTTTAAAGCAAATAACTAAGAATATATAAGTCAATCATTATAACTAAAAAAAAAAGTATAAAAATCTGCAATACATTTTTTGACACAATCGCAACCCCCAAACTTTTTGCAAAAATCACTTTCGAACAATGCTAGCTGTAGGGTTAATTTCCAAAAATTATAAAACTGCCATCATAACGAGTCCTAAAGCCTGTTCCTTTCAATAAAAACTAAAATAATGTTAAAGTTTTTTAACAAAATTTTGAAAAAAAGATGAACGACTAAAAGTAACACTTGCAAAATTTTTAAATTTTGGACATTTTTTTTTTCAAGTATTGATTTTTAGAGTCTCTTACTCCAAAACGGTCTAAGATAATGAAATGACAATAAAAGTAATATTATTTCCTTTTTATTGGTAAACTTAAATATTTTTTAAAAAAGATTGTCCCATAATAAAATGTAATCGGTCAAAAACAAAAAAAGGTGGGGTCAAAAAAATTTTAATTTTAAAAAGGAACTGACTCTATAACTGCAATAGATAGAAATAAATGTTTTCACAATTTTCATTTGTCTTACCGAATGCATTATTTTATTGCAAAATTTTTTTAAATTGCTACATAATGGTAGAAGTTACAGTCCTGGAAAGGATATTTTCACAGTTTTTTCAATTTCGGGATATACGGTAGGTATATCTTGCACCAATTTTCTCAAAGTTTTGTCCAAGTAAAATAGTGTAAAAAGTTTCGTGTATCTACAAATCACAGTCTAATAATACATATTTTACACATACATTTTGTTCAAATGCAAAATCCTCTATATTCCACACATTTGCCACTAACGCAAAATTTTAAAAATAAATTATACGTAAGATTCAGTAAGTCGCTTTAAAAAAGTATCGGAGAACATAGAATTTTAAAAACACTTTTAGTAAGCAAATAAACTGTTTTTAGGCTCTCCTGTAAAGTACCTTTTTTTTATAATAGAGGATATTGAATATACGCCCTCAATATGTTCAAGTGTGAACAATGTACACTGTACATTAACGAAAATTGAGGTAATATTTACATATATAATTCTATGTATCCATTCATTTCCATACATGATCGTATGAGTACATTAACGAACATTAAGGTAATACTTTCATATATGCTTACATATGATCTTCTATAAGCATATATGAATCTTATATGGTGGTATATGGACACCCGAATAAAAAAAATTAAGTGGCCATCCATTCTTTAGGTGAAGATTTTTTAACCTGAAACTTTGCATGTCATAGCTTTAAAGTATAGTCTACCTAACACTGTCCATCATTACGCTCAATTCAAATAACCTCGAGAAATAAAACGCATTTAAAGTCAGTTTCAGCTGGTGTCGAAAACTTTTGAAATAGCTTATATGTTGAAGACTTATTTTAAGAGTAAATACTTCTTTTGAAAATAAATTAATAAAACTTAAAAATGTATTATATGAATTATTTCATTTTTAAGGTTAACAATTTAACACAAAAAAAAATTAAAAAAAAAAATGTGGAAAAATTGTTTAAACATTTAGTTTTATTTTCGTTGTTAAGAAAATGCTTCAGTGCTTTAAAACCGTTGTTTTTTATTGTTTTCTTCTTCTTTTTTTTGTATATAGCTTTGTTGTTGTTAAGTTTTTTTAAACCGTTGTTTAGTTTTTTTTTTTTGTTTAATTATTGTTATAATTAGTTTTGTCTATAGCAATTATGTAAGACATACGAAGACATTAACGTGTACGAGTATGTAGACGCTTTTATAATAACTATATAATCTGAGCTGTCACACTTTTGTATCACACATACATAGGGTAACAACCCAGGAAAACTTGCTATTACCATAGAATGGGAAATGGAAGAAGAAAACAAGAATCAGAAGTACTTATAGTTGAGGCCAAAAACACCTGATTTTAACATGGGGGTGTCATAGGAGGCAAGGCCTTGCCTTGTGCTTACATATAGGGACAAAAATAAGACGTTACAAAATATGTAGTGAAATCACCAGTTACACATAAGTACTTATTTCATTTCTTATTTGTAGCATCAAAAGTAATGCTTGAAGCCATTATATGACGTATTACTTGTAAGGATGTTAATAAGTAGTTATTTATAGGTGCAAAAATAAGTACGTATTAACATATACCTAAATAAGAAGGTATTAATAGGCAATAAAATAACTAGTTATTAATAAGGACAATTATAACTAGTTATTAATACTTCCTAAAATAACTACTGATTTTAGTCATTACAAGGAAGGACTATAATAACTGCTTACCAGGAAGAAGTGTAATAAGTGGTGAACAGCGATTAATATTTTCTCAAGAAAAAAATTAAAAGACTTTGTTTATTATTTTCTAATAACATTTATTAAACATAAAAAGAACAAAAAAAATTCACTATAAAAAACTAAAAATCTTATATACTAGTATACCCAAAAAAAAGTTTGTAATATTAGCAACTCGTTTGCTGGGAGGATCCTAGCAGACAAAGTTGCTAACATCAGCAAAAACGTTGCTAAACTCAGCAAAAAAACTTGCGAGTACGAGTTGCTAACATTACAAACTTTTTTTTACTCGGTTATTCTTCGAAAATAAGAAAATTATTGCCAAAAACTCTTAATGTATTAATAAATAAAATTTAATAATTTCTACTTAATATCAATTATCTTAATTTTGTTATTTACTAAATAAGCTTTTGTTTTGTGAGAGTCGTTTATGTATAACTATATATTTGTTTGCTTAAATAAATTGCATTTAAATTATTAATTGTGATATATTATGAATCTTTATAAATATACCTTACAAAAAAGTAGTTACATACTTATTACCTTACAAGTACCTTATTTCTTTGGTCCTTCCTAATGAGCAGGTATATAACACAATATTAGTAAGACATAATTGTTTAGCTTCCAAAATAAGTAGTGATGTATGTTCATATCAGTAAGGTATTATTTCAGACCTTCAAAATAACAACAAATGTAATGGATAGTCATTACTACGAAAGGTCTGAAATAAGTAATAATAAGTAACTTATTATTTTTGCTATTCCAAATAAGCAGATATTTAACACAATATTAGTAAGGCGTTGTTTTTTATCTTACAAATAAGCAGTTACATATATTCATATTAGTAAGGTATTATTTCGGACCTTCAAAATAACAAAAAACTGGAATGGATAGTCATTACTTTGGAAGGTCTGAAATAAGTCCTACCCATTACCAAAGTTTTGCTGGGAAATTTGAAATTCTATGTTTTCGGGTCATTTTGCTGAACCAATTTTAATTTACTGTAGCATTTTTGAAAACTATACTATATCTTAAACTAATATATATTAGGGGGAAAGATGGAAATTTTCTAATCGTAAGCCATTTCAAAACTTTTTTAGAACATATAACTGGTGAGAAAAGTATGGCTGTCAGGACCAGCTATGGGATACTCTACATCTGCTAAATAAAAACTTAACTGGCTCGACATATTTATAACTAGTGACCGAACAGTTCGGCCAGAAAATGCATTTGGTCTGTATTCGGTATTTTAAAGCATTATGGACAAATTTGGCGGAAGGAAAAATGTTTATTGGGCTGATTAGATGCTATTTTGAGTGTCAAATTTAAAGAAAAGTCTGTAGTTAAGCAATGAATTCACTGTTCGGCCTCAAAAAGTTCGGCCAAATTGAAAATAGTTCGGCGGCCGAACTTTTAACTTTATAGCTAAACTTCGACTTTTCTCTTAAATTTTATACACAAAATCGAATTAAATTGGCTCAACAAACATGTTTCCAATTCCAAAATTTTTCATCATTGCCTCTAGATATCAAAAAACCGACAAAATATAGTTTTTTGGCCGAACTGTTCGGTCGGACACTATTTATAAGTCGAAATGGGTTTAGTTTTAAAGCCATTTAAATTATTTTTTATTTTTGACTCAGAACGCATTCTAATGAAATTACACTAGTTTATAACAAAAATATTACAAACATGATACTAATTTTCAATTATGTAGTTAGGCTTTCTAAAACGAAAATCACATTAAAAAAAATTTGTATGTAGCAGTTTTCAACTTATAAAGAGTGTTTTTTATAGAGGTATATAACTTTGAAATTGAATGAAACAAAGATGATTTTTTTAAATTAACATGAAATTTACTTTATTCGAAAGATAATCTTCTGGAATTATAATTTAAATATGACTTCTGGTATATGACAGCCACGGCTGGCTCGGACGTAGTCTAATCTGAAGGTCCAATTTTCGATCACTTTTCCAACATCTATGGTCGTAGATTGTCAATAACGCCGCGAATGTTATCCTCCAAGTGGTCAATCGTTTCGGGCTTATCGGCGTAGACTAGCGACTTCACATATCCCCACAGAAAATAGTCCAGAGGCGTTAAATCGCACGATCTTGAAGGCCAATTCAAGGGTCTGAAACGTGAAACTCTGCGGTTACCAAACGTATCCTTCAATAAATCAATTGTGACACGAGCTGTGTGACATGTTGTGGCGTCTTGTTGAAACCACAGCTCCTACACATCATGGTTGTTCAATTCTGACCAGGACCGTTTTTAAAGAAGTACGGACCAATAATTCCAACAGCTCAAAAAGCCCGCCAAACAGTCAGTTTTTATGGATGTAACGGTGTTTTAACATACACTTGAGGAATAGAGTACACGTGGTGCGATAACGTTCCATAGTTAATCGAAATAATTCCTCTGGTGGACGATTATGTTGACCGTAAGATGGACTTAGTGCGCGATACGTATTTCGAACAGAACCATGATTTTCAAAATAAATTTGCACAATTTTGAAGCGTTGTTCGGGCGTCAGTCTATTCATGTTGAAATGCCAAACCAAACAGAACATAAATCACTTGACAGATGACAAAATGGCGCCATTTAAAAAACTTAAAGTTCTATACCTGTATAGAAAGTTCTCTTTATCAAACAAATCTATATCTAAAATTTAACTATTTATTATGAAAGTGGCATGAGTCTTATTGTTTTTAAAATGAGAAATAAAGGGATTTGCAATTAAACCCTTTTGAAAGTGTAAACGGCAACTTTTATACAATATATTTACACACATTTCATCAGGGGACTTTAAATTTATTTATTCTAAAAAAAAAATTACAAATTTATAGCGAAAATCCTTGGACTCATACCACTTTCATCATAATCGTATTAGTTTTCTTAGTTTTATTGTAAATTTTCTAAACATGATTAAGTTGTTAATTATAAAAATTCCTTAAAAAAACCCATTTTGAAAAAAATTTCGAAATTGCGATCATTGTTTATAATACACATGAGCATATCCGCGTTATACTAAATAACTTACAAAAATTCCATTACCCACTCAAACCGGCCTAACCTTTTTTTGCAATGAGATTTGTTCGGTACGAAAAATAAAAAATATGTTTTTCGTTTTTTTTTTCGTTGCTTTATTTGGTTAATACAGGCCAAAATAGGTTTAGAGCGAATCTCAAAAACTAATAAATTTACGCATTAATTATTCCTCTTTCCATTAAATAACTACAGTCCATAAGCTACACTTTTTGATTTTACTAAAGAAGATAGGGCGATTTTCGTTTTTTGAAAAACACGAAATTGAGCGAACACGTACGTACCTACACTTCAAAGTAAATTGATTACACTTAAAATCTTTCTAATACTACACTCATAAAAAAAAGTTTGTAAAGTCAGCAAAAAATTTTGCTGAGTCAGCAAAATTTTAGTCAGGAGGATGCTAGCAAAAAAGTTGCTAATGTCAGCAAAATCCTTTGCTGAAAATCAGCGAGCTGATTTTTAGCAACAAAATTTGTAGATTCAGCTAAAGTTTTGCTAACACTTAGTAGATTAGAAATAAAAAAGCGTTGGTAAAAATTAATAAATTTTTTGCTGAATTTTAGTAGACTGAAAAAAAACGCAAAAAATTTGAAGAAAAATTGTAATTTAGTTAATTTATTTGCTGAAAATCATAAAACATATTTTTGTGATTCTTTTAAAAATAATTTACTATAATAACGAAATATAACGATTTTAATTTTCCCACATTGACGACATGAATTAATTAAATATCTGAAAATATATAGAAATAAATATATATAACATAACAAAAATTTTCTTTCAACTACTTACATCAATGGTTGTCTTAATGATGCTATGACGAAACTGCCGAAGATAATTCTAGAAACGAAACGAAAAAATAAACAAAACAAACAAAACGAAAAAAACAACCCTTTTTTTGCAATAAGAAAAAGAAACCATACAAATCTACCTAAGATGTGTGTTTTTGTCTTTCTCTTTACTCTGTCTACATGTCTGTTTATGTTTTTTCATGGTTGATTTTTTTACTTGTCTTGTTAGAGTTGTACTTTTTAATATCATTTTCCTCTTCTCTACTACATCTTGACATGCCGCGACATCTGCTTATCAGCACAATTTTTTTTAGCAAAATTAATTAGTAAAACATTAGTATATTAGTAAAGCATTAGTATAAAACAGTTAAGTGCTGAATAAGTATAACAAAAATTTTAGCTGAAAACACGATTTTAGCAAAAATATTTGCTAAAAAATAGTATACCTGATTTACAAGACGTTTTACTAACTTTTCTACTAACTTATTTTTTTGAGTTTACTTAATATAATCTATCTGGCAAAATTTCATAAAAATCCGTCCATATGTTTTCAAGTTGAGGCGATGTGCTTTACAGGTATCCTTTTGAAATCCTGTCTGTCCTTGAGCCAAAGTAAGAGTTTAAGCTTCAATCTAACTTTGTGTTTAGTATCAAATATGTTTTGAAGATTTTTGAAAATTGTGTTCATTTCAAAATATTAATTTTTTGAAATTTTAACTTTAACGCTTTCTCGCTTCCAAACCGTGTCATGCATATACACATTACTTCACACAAAATTTTTTAATTTTAGTTTTCTATGAAAATACCTTAAATTTTATTATATAAGCCTCATTTGGCGCACTTATGGCCACTTTAAAATATTCCGCCAGGAGGCGGGCTGTCTGTCAGAGGGTTAAGATTCCAGCGATATTTTAAGTTTTGAAAAGAAAAAAAATGTGTATAGTGAATAGAACAGCCGGTAGGCTAGTTGATAGCGTGCTACCTTATCAATACGGGGATCGTGGGTTCGATTCCCACCAAAGGCACTGGTCTGTTTCGCTACAGCGAGCCGAAAGTCATAGTAACTAGTGCACGGTTAGAGTAATAGGATATAATTTGTAATTATATGATTATTAATAAACTCCGACCAGGCTCGGGCCCTAGTGTGTACGAGGTCTCCACGTTCTGGGGACGATCCCTATCGGTCGGTAAGTGTGGGTAAGTGAGTGGCGGGGTCGTTCGTATAAAAATAAATAAATTATAACATTTAGCATATTATGTAGGTAAACAAAATGCAAATGTAGTTAAAAACAGATGAAATTCCACTTAAAAAAAGAAAGACTTACATTTCTTTAAATTTTTTTTTTTCTTTTTATTTTTTATTTATTAGATAATCTAGCACAACAAGATTTAAATCTTATAAATTATAGTGCTAGTGTGTATAAAAAACATTACACATATTAAATAAAATTAAAAAAACAAAGTTAAAATTTAATATTTAAGATACAAAAATAAAAATACAAAATTAAAAGCAACAAGTGTTTAAAATAAGGAAGGCATCAAAGGTTAGACAAATAACTGGCAAATTGAATATTTAACCAATGTATATTTTAAGCTCATTTTAAATTTGTTTGCCTTGTTTATGACTTGAATTCGATTAGGAAGAAGGTTCCAAAGACTAGTGGTGTAAATGAAAAATTGGCGTTGTGATAATAGGCTTTTGAATTTTTTCTGGATAATATAATTCCCACGACTTGATCTAGCAAATTGTATTCTGCTGTATAGGTAGACAGGTTGCATTGACGTGATTATTTTATGGAATAAAATAAGACTCCTAAATTTAAGAAGGTTTTCAAAACTCATCTTATTAATTTGATATGAAAAACTAGATATAGATTCACGGCGCCCTTTGTTGAAGACATATCTTGCAATATTGTTGTAAGCAACTTTAAGTTTTCCAAAGTCCGCAGTGTCACAGTTTGCATAAATTTCACAGCCATATAACAGAACGGGGATAAGATACGTTTTTGCTAATACCATACGTATATTAAATGGTATTGAATACTTAACAATCCATAGATTACGAAGCATTCCGAAAATCCTTCCCACTATTGAGTTTATGTGGTTGGACCAAGTTAATTTAGAATTGAATATTACTCCTAGATTTTTCGATAAGTAATATTCAATTCAATTCAATTGACATTGTCATTTTTTCTTTTTCCAAAAAAATGAACCACAGATGTTGTAAAAATAAACCGCATAAATGTCTCGGAAAAATTAAAAAAAAATTATGTGTTTTATTATTTTCAATAAAAAAGAAATACTGTATAAAAATAATGTAAAATCACGATACAGTAGAGTAAGTTCGGGTAATGTGGTATACCTATTGCATTTTTGCAGTTTTCTGCCAACGTATTGACGATAAATTTACAAAGTCGATGTTAAAATATAACTTGTTGTTTTTGTCGAACTGTGTTTATAACAAAAATGTAGTATCTTTATTGTAAAGAAGTTATACACGAAAAAGCTTAGGCACCCAAAAAAGTATACATGCTAAAACATGGGGAGTAATGTGGAATACAATTCCACATTACCCGCAATAAAATCTAAATAGTTTTTTAGACGATTGAAATGTAAAATAATTACAGAATCGGTTTCAGTTTCGGTTTTTTGAAGAGAGAATTTTAGAGGACGAAAAATAATGAACATTTTCAGTAAACTAATGAAACTTTTCTTCACAAAGTAAAATTAAAATTTTTAAAAATTAATAAAAAGCTTTAAAATTTTTATGCAACTAGTTTTTTAATGAAGCTATTTTATTGAGTGAGTGCAAATTTTAATAAAAAACATTATATTTTCCATAAAATTTTATGAAAACTTGCGTAGGTTTATTGAAAACTTTCAATATGTTTCAAGGTTAAAGTGCAACTTCATTGCTGCTATGCAAAAATTCATTAATATTATGCAGAGAAGGGTTTCCGTATGTGAAAAAATATTGACATAAACTGTTTGTTTTTTCATTATATGAAACTTAGACTTACTCTCTATTGGATATGAACTTGCTTTGCTTTCAGAAACAATTGCGATGCGATTTATTAAAAAAATTACTTTTGAAAAAAAAAGCTAATTAGATTAAAAAATGATTTATTATGACTAGAATGCAAGGCCAATAGTATTTATCAATCTATTCAAAATCTAAAAAATATGAATATTTTTAAATATTTTGTTTGCAATGGTTGATTTTCAAAAAATTTAAAAAGCGCGCTTATCCCTCTTTAGAGGAGAATATAGCTTCATTAAAGCTGAAAATAGTTAAGAAGAGAAATCTACATAATTGTAAAATCTAATTACGTTTCCCAATTTAATAAAAATTAGCGTAAAATATATGTATGGAACGGTTAAAAACACACAGAAAAGACAAATATCACATTTAAGAATTCTGCAGAGGCCTACAATAGGTTGTATTAATGACAAGTAAATAAAAGTAGATAGTAATAGAAAATAAAATTTCAAATTGTTATAATATATTTTCAAGAAATACTGAGCTGGTAATGTGGAATATTATTCAACATAGCAAGCCTTAATGTATTACACATTCGCCGATCTGCACCTACATTTTTGAAAAAATTATTAAAATTTGTAAAACGTAATGTTAGCACAAATGAATGGCTTTAAAAATATCCTTAATTCAGATTCTTTCAGACACAACAGGAAAATATAAACATATGTAAAATTGTTTGTACCAAATAAATTTTTGAGTGCATATATTAAAAAAAAGTCGAGCATAGTAAGTTTTACTTTTTAAATAATTAAAAATTAACGGCTATGGTTAGTCTCTAAAATGTAAGCGTAGCATTAATTTATATTGGGTATGCAAGTTAATAATGTCGATTTTTTTTTTGCATGAAAAATTCATTTATTATGATAACAAAATGAATTGATACATCACTCAAAGTATTGCCCATCGTTAGCCACTACTTTTTCCCATCTTTCTGGTAGCATATGGATTCCGCGCCAAAAGAACTGCTCCGGTTTTGAGGTAAAGAATGAATCAATCCAATTTCTGATACCCTGTTCTGAAGTGAATCGTATTCCAGTAAGGGCGTTCTGCATCGATCGAAACAAATGGTAGTCAGAAGGGGCAAGGTCTGGGTTATAAGGTGGGTGAGGCAAAACTTCCCATCCACTGTTTCCCAAATAGTTTTTGACCGGTCTTGCAACATGTGGCCGAAAGTTGTCATGATGGAAGATTATGGCTTCGTGTCTGTTCGAATATTCTATCGTTTTTCGTTGATTATTCTCTTCAAACGAATCAATTGTGTTCGGTACAAGTCCCCTGTGATTGTCTGATCCGATTTCAACAGCTCATAATACAAAACACCCTTCTGATTCCAGAGCATTAGCTTGGCGCCATGGATAGTCGGCTTCGGCGTTGATTTGACTGGTTGGCCGGGCTTTACATATGACTTCTTGCGCTTGGGGTTATCGTAATGTATGCATTTTTCATCACAAGTAACAATAAGATGCAAAAATTACTTATTTTTGCAGCGTGCAAGCAGCATTTCCTTTCGCCTTTCAACGTCTCCCGGCTTCAATGCATATGGTACCCAATTTCCTTGCTTTGAATGAATCCCAATGCTTTTAAACATTGAGAAATGACTTGTTGTTTGACTCCCAATGATAATGCAAGTTTTTCTTGCGTTTGACAACAATCTTCGTGAAATAATGCTTCCAATTCCTCATCTTCAAACTTTTTCGGCTGACCAGGCCGTAAGTTGACCGTAAGCTTCTACCAACAATCGATAACTTTTAGCAGCCGTTTTTTCAAATGAAAGAAGTTTATCAGACTTCCCCGCAAAACATCTTTTTTAGACCCAAAATTCGACATTATTACATTATAGCGATTGAAAAAAATGTGTGTTTACACTTTGGCGTCTATCGAATACTGAATTATAATGACAGATATTTACCCTCCAAAATACCATATTTGTTATTATTAACACAAACCATATGTAATAGTTATGCCATATGTTGTTCAAATCGACATTATTAATTTCTAGTGTCCGACCGAGTATTCGGCTTCCGAGTTCGGCCAAAAAGTGAAGTTCGGCCAAGGTTGGTGTTCGGCCAAATTTTGGCCGAATTTGGCCGAACTACCGAACTTTTTATGATTATTTAATAAAAAGTACAAATAAATAACAAATACTAAATACTTTTCAGAATTTACAAAAAAAATACACAAAAAATACAACGTTGAAAATGATAGAATACCAAAAAAACAACTTTATTTAAATATCAATGTATGTGTGTGTAAAAAAATTTCAAAAAGCCAAAAGAGTTTAAAAAAAATTTCCAGAAATATACCTACAAGACTTATAAGCAAAAAATCAAATTTAATGCGATATAATTTAAATAAACTTATACTTTTATATTTTGCAATTAATTTCGAGTGGTAACTAATCGTAAAAAGAGAATAAAAGGTTCATTAATTTGGGCTAGACATGTTGCAGAACCAGACTTAGAAGTAGCAGAGCCAAATGAAAATTTTATAGAAAAAGAAATTAAAATGTTTATTACGGAGCCTTTAAGTCACAGAAATATAAATATATTTGAGTATTGAAATTCAAGTCCATTTACAAATTTAAAAGCTGTAGCAATAAAATATTTTTCAGCCCCACCAACTAGGGTAGCTAACGAACAGCTTTTTAGCGCTGCCGGACAGCTGTATTCTGATAGACGAAGAAATTTACATGGTGTGAATGCGGAAAAATTCCTTTTCTGTCATTACAATATCAAACTTTTTAATTTTAAACATTAAAGTTTAAGTTTTTTTTTCTATATCAACTTAAAAATCGATCAACTAGTTTTCTTTGACTATAAAATATAGTACAAATATTTTATTCATTTTTTTTTACTTAAAATAGTACAACTATTTTCCAAATGTGATTTTTTAAAAAAATATACCTATAAATTTTTATTTTTGTTTATGTTTAATAATTTTTGGTTTAAATTTATTGATCTAAAAAAACAATTTATATTTTTTTTTTTTATTAAAACAAAAAGTTCGGCTTCGGCAGAACATTGATATTATGGCCGAAGTTCCACTTCGGCTTCGACAGAAAAAAATGAGTTCGGTCGGACACTATTAATTTCTATACCCAATATGAATATGCAACGATTTTACCAACAAATATTTCTCTAATAGTCCTTAGTTTCCGAAATAAATTGGTGTTCCACATTACCCACCTACTCCACATTACTCGCACTTACTCTAATTTGATTTGGTTTGTTTTTTTAAATGAACTACAAATGTAGTCAAAAATTAAATTTCTTCAACAAATGACGTGTTTTTTCACTTAAAATAAAGATATTGTATTACAACTCAACGAACAGAAGTTCCCCGAGTGAAGGAATTAAATATTACGGAACCCAATCATTATCAATTTTTTTTTAAAAAGGACTCATACCACTTTCAAAAGAAGTGGTTACAATTTTTCCAATAACAATTACTAAAATTCTATTTAAAATAAAATAAAAATTCGCTAAAATCAGAGATAAAAATTCCTCGGTAAGACCCATGCTTAACTTAAATAATTAATGAGCCTGAAATTTCAGAAGTTATATGAATATTAATTTTCAGTTTGGTTTGTAACCATGTAAAGTCTAACGAAATGGAATAAAACGAGTGGAATTAGTACGCTAACCACAAAGAACGAAATGGAATAGAACGGGGAGGGAAAGTTCAATTTAGTGAGCAATATTAATAAGTCACCCTGTAACAATTTTCTAAGAAATAAATCATTCTAAACCAACCCCACATCTGTTGTTATCGAGGAGTGTTCCGTAAGTTAACTTTGGCAAAAATTTTGTCTATTTTGAGCTATATCGCGTAGTTTTCGATATACTGACCATTTTGTAAAATGTCCATTATTTTAAATTACCACTAAACGAGATAAGGGAAAATTGACAACATTTTATGCTCCATAGAAGTATTAATTAACACTGATAATACAAATAGGTCAGTTCCAAGAAAGAAACAGCCCCAGGGCGTCTTAATTATTTGTTTACCCATATGTATTTTCACGTACACTAGTTTAAGCACTCCGATAATAGAATCATACATTGATCCGAAATGTAACGATATGAAATGGAACGGGGAACGAGTATGATCGGAACACTTTACTTCTTTTCTGTCAAGTTTTGCAAAATTTTTGTCCCTTTTGCGATATCTCGCTTAGTTTTCGAGATACTAGTCGGTATCTCCGAAACTACACGGGATAGGGCAAATGGACAAAAGTGAAGTATTAATGCAACCTAATAATGCAAATAGGTCCGGGAAAGATACCGAGGGATTCATTTTTTATAAAGCGGCCATAGGGTGATTTATTATTTTTTTTTATTATAATATAAATTAAGATACTCCGCTAAAACAAAGTTCGTTCCCAGTTCTATTCAATTTCGTTACCTGATCAATTTCATATAGTTCGCCATGTTTTCTTTTTTATTTCCACTCATTCTCCTTTATATGAATTTCGCTCCCAATATTAAGCACTGCAATTCCTCTGATTCTCCGTTTTGTTCCACATTTCAAAAAATTTTGAATGACATGTTAAAAAATATGTATTTTTACTTCGCTGTTGTTTGGTTTCGTTAATCGGGATTTTTTTGTAATCAAATGCTGTTTTGTTTTCAATTGTAATTATTATTTTATACATTAATGTGATTTTATTATCATTAATAATGATTTTTTCATTTGCATTAGTATCAACTAATGGTAAATTCCCATGTAGGACATTTTCATAATTTTGCAATACCACTCTCAAGAATTCCTCTAGACAACGTTTGATATGACCCATATTAAAGACATGTTTAAATATAGCGATTGTTTTTTTTTTATTATTAAAAAAATAAAAACTTTCAAAAACTCCTCAAACCTGTAAAGGTAATAGAAATCACTTTCAAAGTAATGCCCAGACGATATCAAAGGTTGGCAAAGTCAACTATGCATAAACCACACTACTTTTTTGAGTAAAGTTCTTTAACATTGTTAAACTACAAAATAAAGTTTCCTGACCTTGATGGTTTTTTTTTTTGTTTAATATTTTCATATGAGGATTTTTAATGACTTTATTCGTGTAAACTTCATATACTAAAAAACATACAGTTGATGATAGTATTAGTAAATATTAAGTGTTAATGTAGTTGTATCAGTCTTCAAGTGTTAAATATGAATAAGTGTGTATAACTTTAACGGTTTATTTGCTATGGTTGTGTGCTCATTTTCACATGTACAATTTAACTTGGTATGAGTATTATATATTAAGTTTTTAATTAAAAATATTATGGGGTTTTAACAGGGGCGGGGGGGGGGGGGGGGCGGTGGGTTTATTAACATTTATTAAGTCATTTTAAAGCGTGTCTCAATGTTTTTAATATTCTTATTGTTTTGTTTATAATATTTTCCAAGAATACAATTTTGATGATTTCTAATTAATGGGTATTGAAATAAAACTGTTAATTGTTTAAGTCTTATTAACCTTTAAATTATTTGTGTTAATTACTTGTATATCCTGGATAATAAAAAAAATCTAAATTGTATATTGATTTAATTGAATTATTAATTAAAAATGTTGTTTTTTTGTGCTTATTTCAGATTAATTTATACACATATTCAAGTACAATGCTAAGGAAAGTTATATACAAAATGTTGGGTTGTCTGCGTTACTACTTTTTTAGTGGCAGAAAATTTAAGAATATTCTAAATATGATATTTTTAATATCACAGGTAAGATTTATATTTTTTTTTCATAAAATCTAAGTGTTAAATGAACTAATCATATATGACAGCAATTGAAAATAAAATTTATGTATTTAACACAAAAATTTAATCAGAGTTGCAATAACGATCTTGATATTATAAGTTTTTATTTAGTAATTGTGAAAAGTGTGACCAAAAAAAGTGTGAAAACTTCAATATGAACTCACATAACAAATTCGGATGTGTAAGCCGATTTTTTTTCGACCGAATTGATTTGGTTGCTGTACCCTCGTAAATTCGGTTGGGGGTTGAGGTAACCGAATTCGGATGTGCCAACTGAAATCGGTTGGAACAAACCGAATTAAAAATATATTTTTATTTTATAAATGAAGAATTTACCAAAATTGAATGGGTGTAAGTAGGGCTCGATCACATACATATATGCTGCTTACGTACATACAAATATGCTGTTGTTGCACCACTTGCACATATACCGATTTCAGATGACAGGCAGGACATGTCCCAAGGACGTTTTTTTTTTAAGAAAAGCAAAGCAACACCCAGGAAACTCATGAATGTGTTGCTTTCTTTGGAAACGGGATAGCGGTGAGTTAAAAAGTGGGGAAAGATGATGGGCTTCAAACATGGCAACACTGTAATTGCGCGAGATGTTAAGTCTTTCATTTCATTTATTCAGTCTATGGAAACAAAAATTCCTTACAGACTATGATTAAATCAAAAATTTAATATAAATAAATATAATATCTTCAATATAATACAGTCTTAGCACAGTTGTTGCTTGCCACCTGATAAAGAGTTGGCGCATGTACACTCAAAAAAAAAGTTTGTAAAGTCAGCAAAAAATTTTGGTGAGTCAGCAAAATTTTAGTCAGGAGGGTGCTTGCAAAAAAATGGCTAATGTCAGCAAAATCTTTTGCTGAAAATCTGCGAGGTGATTTTTAGCAACAAAATTAGTAAATTCAGCAAAAGTTTTGCTAACACTTAGTGGATTAGCAATACAAAAGCCTTGCTAAAAATTAATACATTTTTGCTGAATCTTAGTAGACTGAAAAAAAACGCAAAAAATTTGTAGAAAAATTGTAACTTAGTTAATTTATTTGCTGAAAATCATAAAACATATTTTTGTGATTCTTTTAAAAATAACTTACAATAATTACGAAATATAAAAATTTTCATTTTCCCACATTGACGACATGAATTAATTTAATATCTGAAAATATATAGAAATAAATATATATAACATAACAAAAATTTTCTTTCAACTACTTACATCAATGGTTGTATAAATGATGCTATCTTTTAAAGGACGCAACTGCCGTAGATAATTATAGAAACGAAACGAAAAAATAAACAAAAACAAACGAAACGAAAAAAACAACCCATTTTTGCAATACGAAAAAGGAACCATAAAAATCTACCTTTACTTCGCTTTCTCTGTCTACTTTCGCTTTATTCTGTCTACATGTCTGTATATGTTCGTTAGCAATTTGACCACACTAGATTATTAATCTATAAACATTTAGTTTAGAAATACATATTAAATTTAAATATTTTATTTTGTCTTTTATTTAATTAATAGACAATTATTTTCACAAGCCGGTGACAACGCAAAATTTTAGTTGTTTTAATCCTCAATTTTGTTTTATGTATAAAAAACAGATACAAAAATCTTCCATGGTTGATTTTTTTATATGTCTTATTAGAGTTGTACTTTTTAGTATTATTTTCCTCTTCTCTACTACATCTTGACATGCAGCGACATCTGCTTCATTCTGCGTATATCTTTCAGTGTGGTTGTTAATTAATGTGCTTATCAGCACAATTTTTTTTTAGCAAAATTAATTAGTAAAACATTAGTATAATATTAGTAAAGCAGTAGTATAAAACAGTTAAGTGCTGAATAAGTACAACAAAAATTTTAGCTGAAAACACGATTTTAGCAAAAAATGTGCTGAAAAATAGTATACCTGATTTACAAGACGTTTTACTAACGTTTCTACTAACTTATTTTTTTGAGTGTATTGAAGCTTTTTGATTAATAGCCCTGATGCATTATTTTACTTCGGTGGGGTTAAGTGCAATGGGAACACCGACGGCGCACAGTGGTCAATTTCGCGAGATAGCGGTCAAAACTCTATAACTTTTGACCGGATTGGTATTTTTTTACGCAATTTGTTTTGTTCAATAGGAGGGACTTTAAGCTTCAATTTGTGTGTTCAAACGTGAAAATCGACTGATAGGAACGTAAGTAATGTGGAGTTAAAAATGCATTTTAATTTTGTGTTGAGTTTCCATGTAAAAGTTGAATATTTTGACATTTTAAATAGGTATTTTTTTATAATTTCTTATTTTCTTCAATCGTATTTTACAACCAATACTTATTCATTATTCCTAAACTTAATTTTGGTCGGAAAATGCCAACATTTGGCCCCTGACATTTATTTAGTCTCAATATTCACAGGGGCCAAAGGTTGGTTTTTTTGGAAGAAAGCTAATTCTTGTGAGGATTAAACTGAAAAATAACACTGAAATTCCCAACAATATCAATACCATTTGGATATATTATATACAGAACACAACATCGATAAAATTTTAAGTAAACTTTTACTATTGATTTAAAGTGCACATATATTTTATTTAAATGTATTAATAAAAATTTATACTAAAATTAGAAACAAATTATAATCTTTAAACTAGTATTAACTAAACAATATTAGTAAAAATTTCTTCCAAATAGCTTGGATTTTCATTTTGCAGTAGTTGTTAAGCTTCTTCATCTAACTCTAATGAGGTTGATTTCCATTTTTGTCGAATACTGGACATATATGGGTCTGATGTGAACAACAAAATATTAATAAGATCTTCATTAGTACAATAACTGGAAATTTTTCTTGTATTGTGCTCGCGAAAGAATCTGTAGTCTTTGTTCCTTTTTTCTTGCGCTTCTTCTGAGAGATCTCCAATTGGAAGCATATTGTGCTGAATTATTTGTTCCCCATGGAACAAAATTTTGTGAACTGTGGTTGGCATATGTCTCCAAGAATATTTTTGGTTATAAAGGGTAGCATACTGACCAAATTTTTTTGCATCTATCTTTTTGCTACGTGCTATAACTTCTAATATGATTTGGAATCGTCGTATTAAATCATAATCTACTCCAGTTATAGAAGCTGCAGTTTCTGGATCGGAAAAAATCTCCTTGCTGTGTTTCCATCATTAGAATTTCCTTCTCCTTGCTTTGGCTGGTCAATTATAAGGCCTATATCACGGTATTTTTCTTGAATATCTTTTTTTTTTTGCTTTCTTTTTTCCAAATTTTCTTTGTTGTTTCTCACTGTTTCGCCTAACGGGCCAAATTCCAAATCGTATCCCAATTTAAGAATATGCTCCATAAAACGAATTCTAGCATGAAGAGGTGACATTCCAAATTCATATGCTTCATTAAAACTATCGTCTTGTGTTGGTGGTTGGCTCAATTGACTTGACGTTTTTTGGCATATGGTGCAGCTTGACGAAGACTTTGTTTCGGTTAAAGCTTGTGCAACTTTTCCAAAAGAATTGCCAGATACCACATAATTTGAGAGTTCTATTGTCATTTTTGTCAAAATTTTGATACACCCTTCTATGTGGACTAGGTCCAAATATGGGCCAACTTCTCCTAATTTCAACAGAATTATTTTTTGGGTCAATAAGAACTCTTGTACAAAATTTCATCAATATATATGCATAATAGCCACTTTCACATACAAATAACTTCTCAAAAAATATGACGTGCATTTGTACCGAATATCTTACCTTGGGTCAGAAAAATTACTGTAGCTCAAAAAGTGCAGTCCCGATGCATTTATATGTATATATAGGAATTTAGGGGAGAGTTAGGACTACAAAATAGTAAATTTGTGTTTTGACTCAGCTTGACTCACAGGAGTTGTGCTCTATGAAGTAGGAAATTTCCGAGAAATTTGACCTTTTTTAAAAAAAATATTTAAATTGTTCTGAAAGCAGTAGAGCTTCAATAAGTTAAGTTAGAGCTTCAATAAGTTAAATTACAACACAAAATTTATTTCGTCCAAAAATCTTGAAAAACAAAAAAGTTATGATCATTTAAACTTTAAAAATTAACTAAAAATATCATAAATTTACTAAATTCTGAAAAAGCCCATTTTGGACCACCCTGTTCTCAGTGAAATAGTTGAAATAGAGTTCTAATTTTTTGGCCCCCGAGGTTTACTACTGTCTACTTTCATATGAGTCTAATAACTTTAAAATCGGAGAACAAAAACCAAAAGGAGTTTTGGCCGCTATCTCAAAATATTGACCACAGTGCGGCGGGCGCTGCGATACATATGAGGGATATAAAATTCATAAATATTATTTTTCTAAATTGATGTTGTCGTCCCCGGAAATCGCATCCGGGACCATCTTTGTAACAGTCCAACGCGCTAACCATTACACCTGAACGCCCCACAAATTTGGAATTTGTATATTCTGCTTACAAGGCAAACACTCTGCCTAATGAGCTAATGTTTCTTGTTCATTTTGGCTGGCCAACAACAAAGTTATATTTTTTGTGTAAGTTTAAATGCAAAAGAAAGAAATACAACAAACAATTAAAAAAAAATAAAAGTGGGAAGTAAAGTGCAGTCATATGCCCTTGGTTTATCTGTCACGGGATAGATCTTTTGAGATAAACTAACTCATTAATTTACTGTTCTTGCATCTGAGCATAGATAAACATTCAGAAACTGACAGCGCCAGTGGGTGAGTTAAAAGGTGGCTACTCAGTGTAGCTCAATCTTTTAATTTTTTCGTAAACTCGCACCGATAAAATGAAAACATGTTGCAGAAATTTAACAAAGAGACAGAGGCAAAGAGACTTAGAGGAGGAAACTGCTATAATTCCATAATAAATCACGATGTGGTCATAATTAATTGCATGATCATGAATAGTACCATTATAACAATCCGCAGAATTCCTGAAAACCAGAATTCCACAAAAAAAAAAAATATCCGTTTTTAACAGGGTTGCTCATAGAAATAAACCTATAAAAATAGCAAAAAAAAGCTACTAAAAATAAGTTAAAAATGTTCTTTCAGAGAAAACTGCTTAATGAAAATGAAAATTATTCAAGTTCGAGGCCATATACTCTATATTTCTTCATTAGGATATTGTCCTAACAAATAATCTATAGAGTTTTTCTTTTCAAATTTATTATTTGACCCTTTCAGGAATGTGTTGATAGATCTATTTCGGGAATTTTCTAGGTTCCCATCATCAGAACACGTTTTGAAAGCGGTAACAATCCCATGCCAAACCTCAAGCATTCATATGAACTAGTTTACTCACTACATGAGAACTAATATACATATGAGTTTGAAATTAAAGATTATAACCATTGATCAAAAAATAAATTGAAAACTTGTTTGATGTGCAAGATCCACCTCTGGTGGATATTCAATACACGTTTTTTTTGTTTCTCTCTCATTTTTTATATTTTGTTAAGTTAGTTAACAAAACAGGGAAAGTAAACTAGGCGGTACTCTGCCTTTTTTCACAAGTTTGTTATAATTTTTATTAAAAATAAAAATTATGTTTTTTCGACCTTTAATTGTGCAATGAAAATGAAAATTATTCAAGTTCGAGGCCATATACTCTATATTTCTTCATTAGGATATTGTCCTAACAAATAATCTATAGAGTTTTTGTTTTCAAATTTATTATTAGTTCTCATGTAGTGAGTAAACTAGTTCATATGAATGCTTGAGGTTTGGCATGGGATTGTTACCGCTTTCAAAACGTGTTCTGATGATGGGAACCTAGAAAATTCCCGAAATAGATCTATCAACACATTCCTGAAAGGGTCAAATAATAAATTTGAAAACAAAAACTCTATAGATTATTTGTTAGGACAATATCCTAATGAAGAAATATAGAGTATATGGCCTCGAACTTGAATAATTTTCATTTTCATTGCACAATTAAAGGTCGAAAAAACATAATTTTTATTTTTAATAAAAATTATAACAAACTTGTGAAAAAAGGCAGAGTACCGCCTAGTTTACTTTCCCTGTTTTGTTAACTAACTTAACAAAATATAAAAAATGAGAGAGAAACAAAAAAAAACGTGTATTGAATATCCACCAGAGGTGGATCTTGCACATCAAACAAGTTTTCAATTTATTTTTTGATCAATGGTTATAATCTTTAATTTCAAACTCATATGTATATTAGTTCTCATGTAGTGAGTAAACTAGTTCATATGAATGCTTGAGGTTTGGCATGGGATTGTTACCGCTTTCAAAACGTGTTCTGATGATGGGAACCTAGAAAATTCCCGAAATAGATCTATCAACACATTCCTGAAAGGGTCAAATAATAAATTTGAAAACAAAAACTCTATAGATTATTTGTTAGGACAATATCCTAATGAAGAAATATAGAGTATATGGCCTCGAACTTGAATAATTTTCATTTTCATTGCACAATTAAAGGTCGAAAAAACATAATTTTTATTTTTAATAAAAATTATAACAAACTTGTGAAAAAAGGCAGAGTACCGCCTAGTTTACTTTCCCTGTTTTGTTAACTAACTTAACAAAATATAAAAAATGAGAGAGAAACAAAAAAAAAAACGTGTATTGAATATCCACCAGAGGTGGATCTTGCACATCAAACAAGTTTTCAATTTATTTTTTGATCAATGGTTATAATCTTTAATTTCAAACTCATATGTATATTAGTTCTCATGTAGTGAGTAAACTAGTTCATATGAATGCTTGAGGTTTGGCATGGGATTGTTACCGCTTTCAAAACGTGTTCTGATGATGGGAACCTAGAAAATTCCCGAAATAGATCTATCAACACATTCCTGAAAGGGTCAAATAATAAATTTGAAAACAAAAACTCTATAGATTATTTGTTAGGACAATATCCTAATGAAGAAATATAGAGTATATGGCCTCGAACTTGAATAATTTTCATTTTCATTGCACAATTAAAGGTCGAAAAAACATAATTTTTATTTTTAATAAAAATTATAACAAACTTGTGAAAACTGCTTAATTTACCAACTTTTTTTTTTCTAAATATTAGTAAAATAGGAATAGCAATGTACAATATTTTAGTCATATACGACGTGAATTTTTGTTAATTGAAAATAGCATTTTACTCTGTAAAATTAGCAAAAACTTTTACTCAATATAGCAATCAAAAGCTGTAATATTAACAAAATTTTTGATATATGTACCTCAAATTTAGTACAATGCAAATAACAGTTTATATAGCTGAAATCGACAGAAATTTTTGCTAAAAAATTGTAGAAGTTGATTATGTAAGGGGGGGGGGGGGGGGGTCGGGGTGAATTTTCCATTAAACCATCAGTCATTATGACTGATTTCGGTAATACTTTGGAAGATAAATGCATTAAATTTGATATAGAAAATACAAATTTGATATATGAAATACAATTTGAACTGAAAAATGGTGAATCGTATTGTATAAATGGCTTAAAAAATATTGGGGTTAATAAAATTTAATACGATTCAATTCAGTGAAAATAAATTTGTTAAATTGAATACAGGGCGCTAGATATTATGGTCCGTTTATTAATAGCCCAATTCAAATTTAACGTATACACTTAGGATATTATGTAGGTAAAGACGACTGTAATTGTAGCCAAAAACAAATTGAATTTCACTTGAAGAAAGGACGATTAACATTTCATTAAATGCAACTAACATTTGTCATTTGTTTTTACTGTTCAAAAAATAACTGACAATTGTAGTAAAAATGATTCACATATGTTAGCAAAAAATAAACAAACATTTTTTTTTTTATTTTTTTAAATAACAAAAAACGATTGTAAAAAACGAATATAAAATCAAAAAACTGTCATTTGATGTGGTTTGTTTTCTCAAATGAACTACAAGGATAGTAAAAAATTAATTTTGTTCCACAAATGACTGACATTTACATTAAAAATAAAGAAACTGTATTACAACCCAAACAACTACAAATTTTTAAAGCAGAAGTTCCCTGAGTGTAATTAAATTTAAATTTTTTATGCTTAACAATAAAAAATGCTTGTACGGAAAATACCCTAACCACGTGTTTAATTACTTAAAAGACAAAAATGGAGCAGGAGCAAAGTTGATAATTAAAGGTTTTTTGTTAAAGCTCTGAATATTGTGGAGGCTTTATCTTTTCTAAGACTTCGGGGTCTTTAGCCAGATCGAAATACTAGTATCAACCTAGCTCATATGTTTGATTTGCTTTATTCGTTATAATTTAACAATTACATACAAATAATCTCGATGTATATAAAAACAAAAAACTAATAAAACTGTAAAAAATATTACATCAGCCAGAGTAAAACCTAAATTTATTTTATATAAATAGAGCATTTTTGGTCTTTAAAGTTTAGTATCGTCATGATGCTTGTTAATAAAATACCCTAGCCACGTGGTTTATTACTTAGAAGACAAAAATGGAGCAAAATTGATTATTAATAGGTTTTTTGTTAAAGTTCTGCCTATTATGGAGGCTCTTACTTTTCTAAAACTTAGGGTTCTGATGAGATCTTTAGCCAGATCGAAATACTGGTATCAACCTAGCTAATATGTTTGATTAGCTTTATTTTTGTCAATATACGAAGGTTTAAAGCTCGTTATATATTATCAATAACACGAAAATTTTTATGTCAGACAAAAAACTTGGAGTTTGCTATTTTAAATTGTGACAATTTCAATAGACATATTTCAGATAATTTTAATAGATATTTTCAATGAAAATTTTCGAGTTGATAATAAAAATTTGAGTAGCATGTTATGGATTTGAAAACAAAAACGTCACCTTTCCACAGCTTAAAATTTTTTTAAATTTTTTTTATTTAACATGTATATTAGAGCGACTCACCAAAAAAAGTGCTCGATGTACCCTCCTAAAAATGAACCTTGGACTTTTCTAAGATGACATTTAAAATATTTCGGCTCCAGCTTTGACCTCTCGTGAGCTGGACCGTTTTGAAAATGGGTCCATTTTTGCATGTTTTGTTAATTTGAGAATCTGTTTCCTTACCAACATATACAATATGGATATCATAAGAAAGATTTTTTTTAAGGCGCGTCCAACTGTTTTATACAATTTGTCCAAGGACGATCATCCTTTTTTTAAGGATATTCTGTAAAAAAAAAAAACGGTTTTTGATTTTTTTGTTCGGGGTTGTTTGTAATAAAAAAGCCAAATTAACATATTTAAATAATCTTTTTTCAATTTAATTAAATACGGGTCTCAGCTTTTTTGAAATTCGTGCTAGTTCGCGTTTTGACAAAAATGCAATGGGGTGGTAACTCTTCGCTTTAAATAGGCCAATATGGGTATCAAATTTTTTCTTTTTCCAAGTACATCATCTTTGTATGTAAATACTTTAGATTTTTGCAAATTAGATGCATTTTACACGGTGCTCTGGAATATATATAAAAGCAATTTTGTGGTAACTCTAATATGATAGCGGATTTAGTTTCTAGATCATGTATGGATGAAAATAGGACTAAAGAAAGAAAAAAAAAATTATCCACGACTTTTTGGCGGCATATTTTTTTTCGCAAATTAAAAAAAAATATGCCGCCAAAAAGTCGTGGATCATTTATTTTTTTCTTTCTTTAGTCCTATTTTCATCCATACATGATCTAGGAACTAAATCCGCTATCATATTACCAAAATAGACATTTTTGGCAACTTTAACCTCGGTTGTCTCAAAATTTTGACGCGATTGCAAAAATTTGGATGCCGAATTCGGAATCAGGGAATTAATGGCGGGCATTCAAACCAAGGAACTCTTTAGTTATTACTATTGACGGTATTATAAAAAAAATAATATTTTTACAAAAAATTCATTGTTATATCAAAATCTGGTTTTATATAATCTAAGTTTGAAATGACCTTTAAAATTTTGTTTAAATTAAACCCTTTCTCATTAAAAACATTTGAATTATTTTTTTTTGAAAATAATTCATTTAAATTGAATTGTTAACTAAACCACATAAACAAAAACCAAACAAAAAAATTGGCTTACGAAATTATTTTCATTCGGTATAATAGTAAACATTTACAAACATACATAAAACTGAACTAAACATTGTTTGAAAATTTTTAAGCATCATCATTTTCATATTGTGTTAACTACATATCTAAATGAAAAACATAAGTTTTCCGCTGAATGCGTACATGTTTGGTTTTAGGTAAAAGAAGAAACAGCAACAAAAACAATAAAGAGCAGACTTTTAACAAGAAAAAAAAAAAAAACTTTTCAGATGTAGATGCTTAATATTATTCACAGAATTGAATGCTTGAAAGCAGAGGCTCTTAAATTAATGCAAACATCTTAAAATAATACTTTTGGAATTCATTCATTCTTTGAAAGAACACTTAAAAAAATTGCATTTTTTGACCTCATGTCTTTTGAATTTTTTTATATGAAAACATCTCGCACACCTAGTTCAAAAGTGACTCAACTCAAAATTTTGAATTTTTTAGAAATCGGCAAAAAATCGTCAACTTTATACCAATTGAAACATAAAGAAAGACATAACTGTTTTTTTTTAGCAACAATTAACAACAACAAAATACACTGATATTTTTTTTTATAGATAAACAAATGTATTGTGAATAGTTTAAGCATATAAGCCCGAAAAATTGAAATTTTGAGTTGAGTCACTTTTGAACTAGGTGTGCGATATATTCTCTATGAAGCCTATAACAAATCGCGATATTCAGTTTTAGAAATTTCAAAAATCGTAAAATTTCATGGTAATTCAAAAAATCGAAAAAGTATGTAACTTTATAGAGCCATATATTCGAAAGTTGTTTTCGGATTCCGACGGTTATCTTCTTTCACATTTATGCAATAAAAAATACTTACAGAAAAGAAATGCATTTTTGATACAAATGCTATTTTTAGAAGCGTTTTAGAAATTTTTGACCCCCTTTAAAATTTTTTAAGCATGCATCAATCGAAAACTTAATCTTTCTTTTATAAAATTTAATTCTGCCTTTTCTTTGGCGCGAATGCCATCTAATTTTCTCGATTATTGCAAAAAAAATTATCTATTATTTCCGTACAAATTTTATTTTATTTAAGTTTATCTGTTTAAAAAAATAATTTTTGATGCAGATGCGATTTTTAGATCCATTTTGCAAAATGTATAGTATCAAGTACCGAAAAGTAACCGAATTTACCAGCACTAATGTATTGTGAATTTTAAGCTGTTCTGAAAACCTGTGAAAAAAAAAATAAAAATTTCAAATTAAGGAGTAAAATCGAAAAAAACCCGGCACACACAACTGCTTTTGTAAACGGCTCTGAACTTTCTTTCTTATCAAGTTATCTTTAAGAAGGTTGTCAGATAATGTGTGTAAAATATGTAAGCGGTCGGCTCATTATTGCGCTCACAAACGGAATCTGAACAAAAAGTGACTAATAGAGTTTTTTTCTCATCTTTAGTATCCTAATTGCCATTAGAAGATTATTTCCAAAAAAGCATTCATCAATAAATTCAAAGGAATCTTAATATCATTTGATTGTTCTGAATTCTTGGCAATTAAGCAAATTTATTTTGTAAGAAATTCAACTTTTTTTTTTGGAAGAATTTTACTTTTGCCCTCACTTTTTGTGCAAAGTCCATTTGTGACAGGGAATTTACATAGACAAGTAAATTTATTAAAAATGGGATTAATCAAGCACTAAACAAGGCGATTAAACCATTTTTTAATATTTTTGATTTACATTTAATCCAAATTTTTATCTGACTACTATTTCTAAACGACTCTGTATTCATACTACTAATTGTTTGTAGCTATGTGTTTTTATATAATTTCGGTTGGCAACGCTAAAAAATCTCACATACAAAGTTAGGTAAAAGTTACCGTTAAGAGGCTGCCGCAAAAAACATTTTTAGTGCTGCACAGTGTTTCCAAAAGCACTGTTTTGGAGGAAATAACATATTCGACCACAATTCTTGACCAACTTAAAACATTTTTATTTTTAATAAATTATATCGACCTTTTCTATTGATTAATTTAATTTGTTTAGAATAATCTAAAACGGGATGAATTTTTATTTCAATCTGGCAACCATATAAATATAATTTTTTTTTGTGTTATAGTCTACAATTTTTTTTTGTGTTTTAATTTACAAAAATTATTTCTATATAATTTAATATCTAAATATAAAAATAATTAAATATAAATAACATAAACAAAATTATCTTTTAACTAGTTACATCAACGGTTATAAACATACAAAAAAAATGCTTGCAATAAGAAAAAGGAAACATACAAAATTACCTAAGATATGTGCCATTGTCGTTCGCTGTTGTCTATCTATCTGAGCGTATATTTGTTTGTAACTTGACCACACTACATTAATAACTACTTTAAAGAATTTGTTTACAAATATACAATTAATGTTTACTAAATTTCAATATTTTATTTTATCTTTAATTTAATAAATAGACAATTACTTTGACTAGCCGGTGACAACACAAAATTAAAGTTTTTTAATCCACATCTGTATTATCATTGTTAGCGTCTTTGTATGAAAAATAGATACAAAAATATTCAATATTTGATTTTTTATATGTTTTACAAGAGTTGGACTGCTTTAGTATAATTTTCTCGTCTCTACTTCATCTTGACACGCTGCGACATCTGTTACTTGATTCTGCGTATATCTTTCAATCTGTTTGCCGTCCACTCAATTAATTTGCTTATCAGCACACATTTTTTTTTAGCAAAATGAATTAGTTAAACGTTAGTAAAATATTAGTAAAACATTTCTTTTAAACAGTTAAATGCTGAATAAGTAGAACTAAAATTTTAGCTGAAAACACTATTTCACCAACCAATTTTCTAAAAAATAGTATACTTGATTTATAAGACATTCTACTAATTTTTCTACCAACTTATTTTTTTGAGTGTAGATGTGAGAACGAAAGGTTAAGTTCGAAACATAGTCTTTTAGTATGAGTGTAGCGTCCTTAGTCATAATATATATTTACCACATGTTTTTAAGGATCTTACTTATCATTCAGCGACTATTCTATAATCTCGAATAGGAAAATTATTTTATAGCTTAAGCCATTAACAAAATTGTTGGACAGATTAGTTGAACATAGATTTCTATAGAAATGTTTGGGTTATTTAAAAAAATCCTAATTGCATTTTTACTATATCTTTAGTAAATATGCCATGTTGTAAACACGTGGTTATCATTAGCACACTCACAATATTTTGTCATTAAAAATAAATCATTATTTACTTTAAAACTACTAACCATAAACACACAATATATTTTCTGTTACCGATTTAAGTTATTTGTAAATTGATATGCAAATATTGTTTTCAAATAAAGAATCAATTACATTTTTCAATTTTATCTATCGGTTGTTTAAAAAACAAACTATAGGAATATATATCGCTCATTTACTTCAATAACGTCATAACTAAAAAATTTTGATTTTGTAGAAAACGAGTTTAAAGTTTTCAATTTCCCACCTTTAAGAAAAAAGAAACGACCTTCTTGAAGTAAATGAGCGATATACTTTCGGTAGTAGTTAAATATTGGCAGCTAAACTCAATTTCTTTTTAGTTTTTTCCTTAAAAAAAAGTCAAATAATTCCAATAATATATTTGCATACAGAGTTTGTTTAAATGCAAATTTATTTCATTTGAATTGACAAGTAATTCAAACATACAGACATAATAAACATACAAACACTGACTTGTGTAAGTGTTTTCATTTGTTATCACAAAAAAAATATTTTAATATTAAAATCACATTAAAAAAATTGTTTTTGGTTTAAGTTTTGTCCGATAAATATTGAATGATGTTTTAAAAGACTTTCTGTTGTTTTTATTACTTGTATCGATTACTTAAACAATGTTTAAAAATAAGTATCAAAATTTAATGAAAAATCAGTAGTCCTTTTTTTTTAATCGTGTTTTCAATTAAATTAATAGGTAATTTCGGTAGTTATAAATGTATAATTAAAAATCAATCTACTCACTTTTCTTTAAAATCAAATATATTTTCAATTTATTTTTAACTATTCAAATATAAGCATAATAAAATCTGTAAAAACAAAGTAATTTGCTTTATTTTAACTATAACAAATTAACTCAAAATCCGTAATAATAAAAGATTTTATATTCACGCCTATCGTGAATATTTTTCCCTCGAATTGTTTTCTCTTTTCACTCAATTCCAATCGTGAATAAAAGTTTCCTCGAAATTTGTTCCCTTTGTCTAATCATTCACTCGTGAATAGCATAATACAATTTTAGGGGAAATTCACGATACCAATTTTCACTTGAGGGGGAATGAAAATTACATGGGAGCAAGCATTTCCATTTTGGTTCATGATAGGGGTGATTATTTTTACTATAAAAAAAAGTATAATTTAAAAAAATTCCAAAATCCGTAAAAATAAAGATTTTCTTTTATTTTTACTATCAAAAAAAAAATTTATTTAAAAAAAAAATAATCCAAAATCCCTTAAAGTAAACGATTTTCTTTTACCCCAACTTTATCAAAAATTAATTCCCAAATTATGAAAAACAACAATTTTTCATTTATTTTTACTAAAATTTAAATTTTAAATGATTTTTTATAATCTAAGAAAAATAAAGAATTTTATGTTAAAAGAAATTTTGAAGTTAATATAACAACTGGTACAAAAACACAGTAGTTATGTGTAGATTTTTTTTTTTTTTATAAAATGATAAAATAAGTTCAAAGAAAATTTTTCTTTGTAGTTCAAATGTATATTCCTAAAAAAACTAAGTTTACAGATAAATTGTTAAATAAACTACAACCAGTTACTGTTAAAATATTTGAGTGTAGTTGGAATGAATGTACATTATTTTATACTTAAGATCTTTTAACTACCTGCTGAACATATCCTAATTTGTAAGTAACAAAGTATAATTGAACGCTTGCAGTTTTTCACAAAATTTTATGAAACATTTAATTTAATTTATTAAAAATTTCATATGAATAATGAAAAAGTTTCATTAAAAATAGTTTCATAAAAATAATGAAGCTTTTTCACAAAGTCGAAGAAATTTTTCATTTACTTTGTGGAGAAACTTTCATTAGTTTAGTGAAAAATTTCATTAAAACTTGTCCAAGAAAATTCTCAGATGCAAATTTGAACAGACCCCCAGTATAGACAAATGTTTAGAACCCCTGACTTAGAGTATGCAGACAAAAAAATAAATTAATGCAAAAAAAAATACTTAACTGTTAACATAGAAGAATAATATGATTATAACAATATTAATATACCATATAGTCAAATCAATAACAATATTAAAATGATCCAGTCATCATTAACAGCGGATTTGAATGCATTGAAAGAATAAAAACAATATTTTTCAAAGGTACTTATACGCAATATCAACTTCCGTTATTAAAACTATGCATGTGTTGGAATGAAAAGATGGAAAAGAAACATCAGAATCATTTAAGATTGGCCAATATTGGTTACGGTTCATGTGCCCTAACCTGACCACTTCTTCTTGTATTTTGTTTGTTTTTATTCTTTCTCGTAGTTTAGACCAACATCCCATACAACATTTATTGCAGACAAAACAAAATAGTATAATATTGATAATAACACTATCCTACAAATTTCACTTTTTGCACAACATCAATTTGAAAAACATATTTTTTAATAAAATTACAAGTGATGTATCCCTACCCGGACCGGCATATCATAATGGACTTAGGATATGTTGGAAATAATACAAATTTAAGGGATCCGTGTTTTTTTTAGCTGCCCAATATCATGTTTAGGCTTTCACTTGTGAAGATTTCCTGTTAAGGGTTTATAAATATATCATATTTGTTTAATATCGTTGGAAAGGAAATTATTACGAAATTTTTAAGAATCCCATTTAGCACTCTTGGTAAAACATATATTGGGGTAAGCCTATTATTAAGTCAAAAATTGCAGTTTTTGTTAAAATGTAAATTTTTACCATTCAATAAAATATTTATGAATAGACATAATCCAATGATTTTTTTTAACTTAAATAGTCTTTAAAGCCTACAATATGAAATTTATGTCAGAATTTATGATTTGCTGTAAACAGTCCCCCAATTTCCAAAAATAAAAAATAAATTTCCAAAATCAAGATTTTTTACATATTCGTTGCCATGTCTGCATTTAAAGCGGCGATTGAAATAGAGTTACACTCTAATTTAGGTATCTGTTGCTCTTTTTATATTTCAGACTAGTATGCATACTTTATATGTTTTGAAAGAAAATATTTATCTGGAGGCAAAAAAATGTTAGGGGCTTTTTGGGAAAAAATTTAAAAAATTTCATTTTTTTTCAATTATTAATTTAAGGGAATGTAGTTTTTGAGTGGAAGATACAGCATTAAATATTCTTGTATTGCATTTATTTGATTAAATAATTAATATTTTAAACAGAAAATTGGTTCCAATGTCATCTCGCTATTCTCAAAAAAAATGGACTTGAGTCGGAACAAATTGGGAACATCACATTTTTAAACGGGAATTTATCGGGAACTATATGAGACACAAGTAAGCTAGCCTCTACACACTGAAAAAAAAAAACGCACTGCTGGAAATATAAATGCTGGTAATATACTTTTGTTTGGAAAATATTTCCGTTTCCCATGTTTCCAATATAACATGTCTACTATAATTATGTTTGGCTGAACAAACAAATTACATTACTATCGGCTAAAATTATTTAAAATCAGATCTATACAATTATATAAAATTTAATGTCCGGAATATGGACAAATCTTATCAACTTCTATGAATTTATATTAGACTTCATATTAAAATGCTTACCAGGGAACATACTTTTGTTTAAGTTTGAAAATTTGAATCATTGTAAACATATACATAATTACCTGCAAACATATTTAAAATTGTTTTTTTCTGCGTGTACTACCAAATTACAAATATGCTAATTTTTTGAAAACGGATAAGAAAAAAAAAAAAATGAGCACTTAAAATTTTGTATGCAAAAAGTGTTCTATTTTGGGGGTCATATTGACGTTCTGGGTGTTCTTTGAGACTTAACATCAAAACTCGATATTGGACTCATACAAATAAGCCTCTAAAAATAGCAGAAAACATTACTAAAAATATGTTTTTCAAAATTAAGTTGCAGGAGAAGGTAGAAAAATTAACAGAATCTTTATGCCAAATATTAGTGAAATAAAAACAGCAAAAAACTTTAAAATCTACTAAATTTTAGTTAAATTTTTAGTTGCTGGTATGACAACTCAGCGCCATCTATTAGTGAACATTTTTTTATCACAAACAATAAGACAAATAAAATACAGCTCTGTATTTAGAAGATAAATACAATACCTAGTTATAGATATCTTCTATTTGTCTTGATTATTTCCTTTGTTGCTTTATTATGCACATAGGAATGTCATATGTTAAAGACTGAAGCGTAATCTGAAAAACTTAAAATAAATAACAGAAAAATAACTAAAAACTTTATTCAATAAGAACTGATTTTTCCAATGCGTGCAATATTTATTTATTATTAAAAGAAATATATTTTTCATTATTTTTTATAGTTTTATTTTTTATTAGTTTATAATAAAACCATTTGCATACATTTTATTAACCCTCTAACGGGTAAGGGTGCCTCAGGGCAGTCATCATAAAATTTACCACAAGTGCATCAAATTACCGTTTTATACTTAGAAATTAATATATTCCGATAGAAAAAAAAAATTTGCTAAACATTTTGCGAAGTAATTTTTCGTGTGCCGTCTACGGTTTAGGAGCGGTCGTAAAATTTTAAAAACTAATTATTTTTAAAAAAATATAGTTTTCAAAAATCGGAAAAAAAATTTAAGTTTACTAAAAACTCTTTATAATAAAATATAAGTAAGATTGAAGCTTTATCTTTTATAATAAGTCCTTACTTTAGTCCAAGGACTCACAGGATTTTATCAGGATTCCTCTAAAATACATCGTCTTAACTTATAAACTAATAGACGGATTTTATGAAATTTTGCAAAAAAAGAAGACATTACATATTAATAGCAAAGCGTTGAAGTTTGAACAATATAAATTGAAGTTTAGATACTTTTTCGCCTAATTTCGCTTTTTCCAAAAAGCGAAAATCGCGATATCTTCTTAAATAGGAGCAGAAAAAAATTTTTTTTTTCGAGCGTGGTTATATCTTGGTAAGAGAAATATTTGTTTGTCCAAAACTTCTCTTTTATATGCTTTAGTTTTCAAAATGCACCCTAAAATATTTGGCTCATATCGCCTAAATTAGGCAACGATAAACAATTTTGTTGAAGAACTTATTATGTGTTTTTCGAGTGGAGCACATGGTAGGAATTTCGTTGCAAAACAGCGTTTGCCAGTTAGAGGGTTAAATATTACAACGACCTCTGCTGGTTTTGATAATCAAAATAATATTTTTAGACTTTAGTTAACTTAGCAAAAAAAAAAACAATAGTTTAAAAATTAGTATTTCATAAAGTCAAAATAACAAAATTTTTTACTAAAATATAAGTTAGAACTAAAAATTAGTTTAAAACAAGCGAATTTGTATTACGAACGGCTTTACTAATATTTATACTAACTGTTTCCTATGAGTGCCCCGTCACTAATGCCTGTTCTAAATTTCCATGCAAACGGACCCCTAAGTAAGAAATGGCAGAATTATTTCCAAAACTATTGTGCTATATCCCACTGTGCAGTGGAATCTTCCATAAAGTATGTGATTGTTATTTTGCTCTTTTGTTTAACTGCATAATAATAAAATTAACTGTTAGATAAATTAGTTTTTAACAATCATCATTTGAAAATTATTACATAAAAATGTTCATGAAAATGAAGAAAAAGCCAAAGAATATTAAAGAACACAAATTAATAAAACAAAAGACTTAAGAAACAAACTTTTATATAAAAAAAAAAAAACAAAGAAAAGATGAAACAAAATGCAATACTCAATTTTATTAATATTATTTTCCATTTCATCACAAATCTTAATATAAAAAAAATGTAATAATGAAACTGCGTATGAAATTGAAATTCTTTGTTGTTAGTGTTTTGTTGTTTTTTTTCATGCGTATGCATAAACATAAACTAATGAGCCATTGTTCTCTTCTCAAAGCCCATAAATGTTTGACTAAACAATATGTATCAAGCAACAAATGAAATTTCACATATGGAATACATACATACAACTTATACCGAACATTCAAATATTGAATGATGTTGCATTGCTCATGCGGAAATATTGCGCATTAAACGCGTGAAAAATACCGTTGAAAAAAAAAACAAAACAAAACTAAACTGTTCACAAGTCTAAACTATAACATGATAAACAATTTCATGATTAGCAACAACATTATGATCCGAGTAAAATATCTTTATAATAATGACATTTATTTTTTTTCTAGCTTCTCCTCTTGCTAAATATTCCAGTACAAATAACAGAAGCTGCTGCTGCAGCTGGTGCAACTTCTATAGATTTAACTACAACTTACACTCCTATAAGTAAAACAACGGCAGCAATTGTTGCACGAAATGGCAAAACAAAATTAATTAAACAATCTGCACTTCCCTCTTCTCCTAAACATTCACCAATTTCATCTGATTCACATCAAGCTTTAACTGCTTCCCATGATGATATTAATTTAGTGGTGGCTCCATCCAAATCATATGTATCTTCACCTACAACATCATCAGCAAAAATATTAAAACGTTCTGGACAGACTGCAGAATTAAAACAAAAGAAACCTTTAAAAGAGATACGCAATCGTACTCAAGAAATTGAAAGATCTTCCAAATTACAAGCACAAGAAGTGGCAAGTCCTAAAAAATAATTAATATTTTTAATCATAATTTATTCATTTGAAATTCCTCTGTTTTAGCCCGATCATATACCCGATTCATCGGGCCATGTACCCTATCGCATAGGTCGACCACACTTGCCACCCCCACCCACGGGTTCTGATTATGATACAACTGGTTCCAGTGCTGCCACATCGACGGGTAGTGCTGCTTATCAGGGGACTCCTCCATATGATGCGGAAAAATGGCACAGTGAATATTGGGATCATGATTATAAAAAACATTTCGCCCACAATAATACAAGGGTACAGCGTAAGTATTTAACAACAGACACATTTCTGTAATTTTGTATAATTGTCCTCTGTCATTTGTTTGGAACCATAGATAAAGTGGTCCAAAATTAAGTTTTTGTTTTACAGATTCGTTGAATTCGCAGACTGGTGGGTCAAAATTTGTATTTTATTCTAATTCAGGTTAAGTTTTGTGATAATTTTGAGGGTACTTCGAAATGGGGATCAAATTCGATTTCATAGTATTGGTATTCGCTTGCATACTCTTGCTTATTTTAATAAAATAAGCGAGTTTAACCCATTTTTTAACAACGCGTCTTTAAAGACACGTAAACTTTTAAGAGCCTGTAACTTCGGACATGTAAGCGACATAACGACGTCATAAAAGGCATGAACAAATTTGAAGTCTTGGCTAAAAACGTGGTTTAAAATATTTCTATTTCCAGGGTTGCCATTTAATGATTTGAAAAAAGTATTTTTGGCATTTTTTTAAAGCACTTTTTTCAAAAAATATTTAAAAACAAAAGTAAGACCGTCGTAACAAAAGTGATTTGCTATTTTCGATAGGGACATATGACCTACTTCAAACACTTTCCACACCTGTTGAAACTGACTTTATATGCCTCTTATTTCTCAAGGTTTTGTGAATTGAGAGAAACGATGTGCAAGGTTAGGTTGACTTAACATAAAGCAATGATGTGCAAAGTTTCACGTTGAAACGTCTTCACACAAAAAATGGAGGGCAATTTAAATTAGACATTTAAATTACCCAAACCAACACAAATGAACTCACTAGACTTAGGAAATAAATTCACTAAAAAAGTAATTTCCATATCGCTGCTAGGTGAAAAGTTGTATGGTGGTCTACAAGTGAAACCAAAATTTTCTGATTTTTCGCAGTTTTACTATTTGTCATTGAGTTTTGAGAACAGCATTTGAAAAATGGGCGTAATTTTATATATTTTGGATTATACCAATTTGTTGTCAGCTGACCAATAACGGGATACGAACATCGCAAACTGATAAGGTATTGGCGTAATTTTTCTGAAAATTCATGTTTTTTACGTCTGACATTCACAATTATATTTAAAATTTGAAAAAAGTAATTTACAAATTTAAATTATTTTGTTTAGCTTTTTTTAAAAAAGACATGGCTTGAGAAAATTTTTTTTTATTATTTTGTTTTGTTTTTTTTTTTTAATAAACAAAAACATGGCTTGCGATCCAAGTTAGGTATCTATAGTGATACCTTACGACGAACTAAATTTTTACTCGACGCCATACTTGGGTGTGATCGCTAAACGGTCATGACTTGGCATTGTTACGTTTCCAATGAAATAAGAGCGCAGGTTTGATTCTTACAGCCGCAGGTTGTTGAAAATTTTAACAATTACAAATACACAAATAATAATACAATTTAAAAATGGAAAATCACTGATGACTCCAGTCCATTAAAAAGCAGAAACTAACTAATTAATAGTGTTTATAATTATTAGAGAAAAACGTTTATTCTTCTTCTTAACCTCAACATTTCTAAATTAAATTTATAAAGTTTCATATAATTTTTATTAAAAATAAAAATTATGTTTTTTTCTACATTTAATAGTGCAATGAAAATGAAAATTATTCAAGTTCGAGGCCATACTCTATATTTCTTTATTATGATATTGTCCTAACAAAAAATCTATAGAGTTTTTGTTTTCAAATTTATAAATTGACCACTTTCAGGAATGTGTTGATAGATCTATCACGGGAATTTTTCAAGTTTCCATCATCAGAACACATTTTAAAAAAAGTGACAATCCCATGCAAACATCAAACATTCATATAACCTAGTTATCCCACTAAATGAGAACTAATATATGAGCTTAAAGTTAAAGATTACCAACACTGATCAAAAATAAATTGAAAACTTCTACAGTTTGTTCAAGCTCATCCTAATAGTGAAACATAGAGTATTGCTTCAAACTTGAATAATTTAAATTTTCATTAAATTTATATAATTCAAAAAGTAAAATTTATTTATTCAAAGCGGGTACAGCGGCAGTTTTTCCCAACACATTTCGCTTTGTGACAACTAAAGCGCTGTATCAATTCCGCCAACATGTAAATCATATTAAAGATTTTAGTGAGCTTAATATTAAAATCGAAAAGGCATCAAAAATTCCAAATACTTTAAATTTTATGGAGCAAACAAAATTTTAATAACCTCAAAATGCATCCTAAAATAAAATTTCTAATTTTGTTAAAAGTAAAGAAAATTATTTAATATGACTTCCTGCATATAAATAACATTAAATCCAACTAAGAGGCCTATTCTTACGAAAAAGTTTGTGACTCTAGTTAAGAGTGTATTCCCCATGTGTTTGCTGTTGCAAGACTCACAAAAAATTATTATCACCATATGGAAAATAAACGACCCCCTTATAACCATTTCGATTCAGCACATCTAATCTCAATAAATATTGATTTAAAAGTATCAAAATCCGTAGATTTTAATACTATCATGCCCTTTAAACTATTCGAAACATACATCCCAGCACCACCGGCTGAATTTTTTTTATGAATGTTAATCTGACTCATGGTTATCCCGTCCAAAATTCGCTTCGGGTATTTTGGTTTTTTTTTAAGAATCAGCAACAAAGTCAATCAGATCAATGTACCCTTGAAGACAGCTGTGAGATATTAAAATTTATTTTTTATATATTTTTTAGATATTGAAGCTGAATGTCAAGATGATTATATGAAAATACGTATCGGTTTTAATGGTTCCTTTAGTGGTTTAGTTTATTCCGCTGGCTATGCTTATGATCCAGATTGTATGTACATAAATGGTTCGGGAAGAGATTACTATGAATTTTATATACAACTAAATAGATGTGGTACTTTGGGTAAAATGCTCTACATGATGATAACCGTAAAAATCCTACGGTAAGTTAAAGAACTCTTATAAAAATAGTCAATATTTTGATTATATTTTAAAATTTCAGAATTTCATGTGGAATACAGTGACGGTGCAATATAATCCCTTAATTGAAGAAGAATATGATGAACACTTCAAAGTGACCTGTGAATATGGTTATGATTTTTGGAAAACTGTTACATTTCCTTTTTTAGACGTAGAGTGAGTATTTGAGACCTTTTTTCGCAATGTTCAAATGGGAAACAAAAAATTTATTAGAACTTTGAATGAATTTGATTCACAACGTAGGGTGGCGACCGGTAATCCAGTTGTTTTCACCTTAAGTCCTCCCGAATGTTATATGGAAATACAAAATGGCTATGGAATAGGAGGACCAAGAGTAACAGGTCCCGTAAGAGTTGGAGATCCATTAACATTAATCATTTATATGAGAAGCAAATATGGTGATAAATAATAAATAATTTTTATATGAAATTAAGAATTCATTAAATATTTTTTTTTTATCCTTTTTTAGATGGTTTTGATATTGTGGTCAATGATTGTTTTGCCCATAATGGTGCTAATAAACGTATACAATTAATTGATCAATATGGCTGTCCGGTAGATGATAAGCTCATATCACGTTTTCGTGGTTCATGGTCAGATTCGGGAGTATTTGAAACTCAAGTTTATGCCTATATGAAAACATTTCGTTTTACTGGATCTCCGGCATTATATATAGAATGTGATGTACGCATGTGTCATGGTCGTTGTCCGGTAAATTTAAATTTATTTTTGAAACATTTAACATGATAATCTCTTGACTTGTAAATATTTCAGAGTCAACCTTGTCATTGGCGTAATTTGAAAGCTGTTACTAAACGTGATGTTTCCAATGCGACGCTAGATTTATCTACTCCAGAAACGGCTGATGTTTTAACCGGCATTACCGAGAGACCAGAGACGTCCCTCTCAGAAAATGTTAATCTATTTCAATCGTTACGTGTTCTCCAAGAAGGAGAATCTGATGAAGATGGTTTATATGCCAATGCTAGACGTTTGGAACCGAATCCAAATCAAACATGCTTAAAAACTAGTACTTTTTCAGCAATGACAGCCACATTTTCAATAATGCTGTGTATTCTATCAGCCTCTCTGATGGTTGCTTGCTCTCGTTTGAAACAAAGGAAGAAGGAATCTTCTCTCTATGATTCATATGTTACTCATAAAGGACAAATTGATTGATCGATGGCTAGAACTAGTTCATTTTGAGATACTTCAAATATTTGTAATCAGCATTTGATATTCTTTTGTAAATATTTATTATCATATTATTTTTAAAGAGTTTTATTTTTATATGTTTAATATTATTTTAGAATTGATCTAGTATTAAAATAAATTTAATTCTATTTAAGGCATTTTTTTATATAAAGTATTATTCATGAACTAATATGAATAGAAAATAAAGGTTTTTTGTTCTACAAAAATTTGTTTTTGGAGATATCGTTGTTAAATATTATAAAATACTAGCTAAAAACTCCGATATTTTGTTACCGGTAATTTTAAGTACCGAAATATATTTATTTTCCTCTTTTAATATTCAGCCGGGGGTGGCAATATGACCCACAAAGCAGAGCTGTGAATGAATCATTCATTTTTGAATTAATTCGCGAATCATTCATGTAAAATTTTGAATTAATTCTTTTTGTCAAAAAACGAATTGAATGAAATTTGAATCGATTTATATGCATTTGGTTGGAATGAATTGCAATTCATTTTAAATCAAATGAATTCGGCAAAATGAATTGCAATTCATTTTCAATTCAAATGAGTTTGGCGAAATGAATTGCAATTCATTTCCAATTCATTTGACTTGAATTGATTTTGAATTAGAAAAATGAATTGCAATTCTTTTTCAATTCATTTGAATTAATGTAAGTAATACTTGACGAAACAAACTCCAAACACCATTTTTCATTTCATTAATATGAATTGCAATATTTTTTTTTTGCAATTCATTTCTCTAATTCATTTGAATTAATTCAAAATCAATTCAAGTCAAATGAATTGGAAATGAATTGCAATTCATTTCGCCAAACTCATTTGAATTGAAAATAAATTGCAATTCATTTTGCCGAATTCATTTGAATTGGAAATGAATTCCAATTTAATTTTACCAAATTCATTTGAATTAATTCAAATTTCATTCAATTCTTTTTTTATGTGAAAAGAATTATTCAAAATTCAATTCAAATTCGTAATGAATTAAAATCAAAAATGAATGATTCATTCACAGCTCTGCCACAAAGTAGGGCACTTTTTGCATAACAAATTTTAAGTGCTCGCCATTTTTTTTTTGGTTCTAATCAGATCTTCAAAAAATTAGCATACACACAAATTAATTAAGAGTATTTTAACATAAATTATTCAAATGCTAAAGTAAAGGGTGTTTTTATAGATGTATAGAAGTTTGAAATGGAATAAAACAAAAATGATTTTTTTTAAATTGACATGAAATTTATTTTATTCGAAAGATAATCTTCTGACATTATAATTTAAATATGACTTCTGGCATATGACCACCTAGGCTTGGACGTAGTCTAATCTGGGGGTCCAATTTTCGATGGCGTTTTCCAACATTTTGGCAATAACGCTGCGAAATATTGTCCTGCAAGTGGTCAATCGTTTCGGGCTTATCGGCGTAGACAAGCGACTTCACATATCCCCACAGAAAGTAGTCCAGCGGCTTTAAATCGCACGATCTTGGAGGCCAATTCACGGGTCCGAAACGTGAAACTATGCGGTTATCAATAAATCGCACGAGCTGTGTGACATGTTGCGCCGTCTTGTTGAAACCACAGCTCCTGCACATCACCATTGATGGATAGACTGGTTATTGTCTTCCTCTACGCTACGCTCTACAATAGCAATTACTTCTTCTGTACGCACTGTACTACGTCTCTGTGGATGCATATTATCAGTTAGAGTAAACGTGGTGCGAAAACGTTCCATAGTTAATCGAATTAATTGCTCTGATGGACGAATATGTTGACTGTAAAATGGAGGTAGTGCGCGTGTACGTAATTCGAACAGAACATGATTTTCAAAATAAATTTGCACAATTTGGAAGCGTTGTTCGGGCGTCAGTCTATTCATGTTGAAATGCCAAACCAAACTAACCATAAATCACTAGAAAAAGTGTTTGCCCAAGTTCTATACCTGTATTAAAAAACACCCTTTATAAACAAGGAAAAAACTTGGTATCAAAATTTTCGTTTTCTGAATAACTTTAGCCGTGCGTACAAACAAATCATATGTTCGTAAATTTCAGGCATGTTTTTATACAAAAACAATTTAATTTTTAACCCTTAAATGTGAGATTGGGCAACTAAAAGAAAATACGAGTTTATTTTTGCTTCTCTATAGCATATCCATAATTCAATAAAATCTGAGGGTTCTGGTCAAGATACCCCCTTGTCAGAATATTCGACCGAAATTCTTACGGTTAGGTGCTAAAAAGTAAAAAGTTTTCTTCTTTGTGGCCTGCCCTAACTCTTTTAGTTAGAAAGCTTAAATTTTTTATATGTTTTCCTTAAAATTAAAAATAACTCACTGATATGGTACTTTTTCGATTTTTGCCAGGAATATGGTAAAATAGGTGAAAAGTCTCCCTCTATGCTATGTATTTGAAATTTGGTATGTGGGTTCCTTAGCATATGTAGACATCCGGTTAGACGGGCTTTTTTGAAATTCCTACGTGAAAAGGCATGCAGCTGCAAATTATCTCACTTGGCGAACAGGATAAAAAACTTGAGTAAGAAACATGAAATTTGTTATGTAGACATCCGATTAGACTGCAATTTTGGTAGTTCCTACGGGGAGCGGCATGAAGGAGAAAAGGCTCCACGAAGAGGAAAAGTCACAACCATGGAGGCCATGTCAAACCCCAGAAAAAAGAACTTGAAATCTATTCACCCGCTTAGACGAGATTTTTGGGAATGTTACGGGGTGGGGCGAACAGGGGAAAACTCTTTTCCTTGATGGCTTGGCCAAATCGCTTAAGCAAGGATCTTGAAATTTGTAGACTAGATGTCGTAATTTCATTCGATGAGTAACATAAATTATGGTCTGCCTATACCCTTTATCTAGAAAAATGTGTATGAGTTAAATCACTAATAAAATACTTTCTAAAACTTTCGACAGAAACGTAGTAAAAATTAAGGTTTACATGTGAAATAGTCTCAATTTTAATGGAAATTGAAAAAATTTGATAAGTCTATTTTTGAAATTTCCTATAAAAATATTGTTTAAATGGTGGCTAAAAGGGAAAGAGTCTTCCTATAAGTCATCCAGCCAAGATAACTGAAGCTAAGAACTTTAAATTTCATATAATTCATATATTTCTTGTTTCTACAATATATGTTTATAAATAATTATCAAAGAATACAAATTAAATTTTTTCAGTTTTGATTTATTTGGATATTACGATTTTTAGTACTAGATATTTGGGATTTTCATGGTTTGTTTTTAAGATATTCTGACTAAAGTTCCTTTTTTACTCATGAAATATTATTTTTTATATTAACTTTGAACTGTTGTTTTTAAGAGTAGCTTTCCCAAGTTTGTTTAGTTTTACTTATTTTTCAATTTTTTTTTTGCTTTAAATACATTAAATTTTGATTTTTTTTTGTCTATTCTGATTATTTTTTTTTTTTTTTTTACATTGAACCAACACTCATAGGATGCCCCTACTAATGCATTGCATTGTGTTGATATCAGGAAAATAGGCTATAGACAACAAACGGATGAGATCTACTTGACAAGTGTCAAAGATTTTTTTGTTAATTCTTACCAAATATATTTATATATAATTATATATAAAAGTGATACAATTTTTCTTGCAATTTTAAAACATATATTTATTAATGACTAGAGCAACCAAAAAAAGGGTTCTGAGAACAGCCGTTAAATTTAAAAATAAACCGTTAGATTCCATAATTTTTTATTCAAATTCTTATTACAAATAAAATTTGTATAAAATTTTTTGCTTGGAACTTCGTTAAACAAATTTGTTATAGAAAAGTAGTTTTTCTTAAGCTTATTTTGATAAGCGAATTTGTTGTCGCCTCCATCACTTTTAACATTACTTTTTTAGCTTCCAATAAAAAAAAATTTTAAATACTGATTGACAGAAAAAGCAATAAGCCATATTTTAATATAAAAAAGCTAAAATATGCTTTAGTTTTTAAAGAAATAAGTCAAAATTAAGCTTATATTTACAAAATATGCTAAAATAAGGAAATATTAAAAAATGCTCTAAAAAAGTTCTAACAAATATAGCTCAAAATTTTCATATCCTTTTAAATAAAAAACAAGCTCTAGCTTATTTTTGGTTGCCCTAACGATATATATTATATATATACATAAAAATTATAGAATTCGTTTGGATTTATTGTATCATATATATGTATATATATTTATATACTTGATATAGCTAAATATGAGATCATATATACTTCCATATATGATCTCATATTTAGCTATATCAAGTATATATGATGAGATAAAGTATATCAACTTATATATAACATGAGAAATAACGATATAATCATCATATTATGATAATATATAGCCCTGTATTAAACATTTTCTTAAAAATAAATATAAGATATAAATATATGTCGTTACATATGGCCACATATGTAATTATATATATAATTATATCAAGTTATATATGACAATATATAAACTTTTTTCGTCGTATACTCTTTTTCCGGAAAATTTTAAGACTTTAACAAAAATTATATTTTTACGTATAATTTTTAAGAAAACCGCGAACAGCTTAAAAGTTATTTTTTATTTCACATACATTTTCTCCATGTTAATTTAGACTAGATTGCAAAATTTTGTTAATGTGGGTATATCGCGTGGGCTAAAAAATAATTAAATTTAAAGTCAATCTTAAATTTGTATGAATTTCTTCTAAAGAAAAATTACTTATTCTTATTCCCGATTACTAAATGTTCAGAAAATTGAACAAACTGTAAGATTAAAAATTTATATGGAAAACAACAACAAATGTGTCAGTTAAAGTCCCAGTTAGTAGCTAACGGGAGTGGAAATGAGCCTTAAAAGTAAACTTTTTCTGCGACCTCGAAATAAATATGAACGAATTTTAGCTGAAACTGGTCACATAAAGTTTTTAGACATTAAGGGAACTCGGCAATATTGTGGAGATTGCAAAATCCAAATTTTATAATTACTTGAGCCACTCTAATGATGATATAAAAATAAAATGTTCCTTTAAATTTCACTAAATAACTTAAAATTTATATTAATTTGCTCTTTTTCAATTTTGGTACAATACAATATCGGTAAAATTTTGTATTACTTAGCTTTATTTAGTAATGCTTACTAATTTTAACCCAAAAAAACTACAAATAACCCAATAATTTGTATATTTTTCAAGTTTTAGTAGGTTTTCTTTTTAGCTATTTCTAGCGATTTTTGAGTCAGAAATAGCTGCTTTTCTTGAGAAAAGTTGGTAACAATGAGTATTACCATCATGAAGTAAATCGCATATTAACGGTTTATTTCTATGCTAAAAATTATAGTATAGTTTAGGGGTGTATTTGAAAAATATGACAGCTAAACGGTAAAAAAAAATATGTTTCTATATACAATCATGCGCACTATGGAACAACTTACAACTAGATATAATTGGGGTGGAAAAACCAAAACAAATATCAGCTGTTAAAAAAATAGAATTGTAAACAAACCAATATGTTTACAATTTTTTTTATACGGAGTTGATAGAAATTCTCATAATTTCAAGCCTGCGCATTGACTTATGCCATAAACAGCATCTTTCACAAGAAGAGAAAAATTGATTTTCAATCCAGAATCCGGGGTACATTACCAAATACAGGACATACATTTTTTCATTCACACAGTGTGAAAATCCGCACCCAGCATTGAACACAGAAAAATTTATCAAAGAAGAAATAATTTGTTATATTCAATAAAGAAAATATTTAAAATTTATTTAAAACTAAGTAAAAGAGAAAAAAGGTAAAATCTTTAAGCAAGTGTTTGAAAAAAAGCAAGTGTTAATATTAATATATTACAACTTAAGTAAAATTTTTATATTTTATTTAAGTATCGAGAATAGGCGTAGCCTACATTTCATATACCACAAAAAGAAAAAAGCTGGAAAAATCAATTTTCATTAATGTGAAAATAAATTGGATGAAAATTTAAGCAAAAATTATGAATTTCCTTTAAAATATATAATTACCAGGAAGTAAGTAAAGGATTTCTAAGGAATTATGGATTACCTTAGATTCCCAAGTCTGGGCGTAACCCTGGCCATTTTGCTTTTAGCATTTTCTTTAACAAAAGGTATGTGATTATTTATGTATAAACTGTATAATTAGTTAATATAATATTTATGCCTTTTTAAACAGAATTTTTTAATTTTCTTTTTAGTTTAATTGAGTTATAATTTTTTTTTTTTTTTTCATTTTTAATTAAATAATTTCAAACTCCTTACCCAATTTAGCGAGTTATGTAACAGCTTCCCAAAAAAAACACTATAATATAAAGCAAAAAAAAAAATCTTCAAGGATTTTTTTTTTAAACTAACGCTACAAATGTAACAAAAAAACAATGATTTGATTTTTTTCTAAAGTTTATTGAGAAAAACAGAAAACTTTGACAATTTTTTAAAATTTCCACAAACAAAGCAGGCTCTAACCCATAAGTATAAAAGACGGAATTTTAAATTTTGCCAAAGTTTTCCAAAAAAACCGCATAAAACTCCCAAAATGAGAATGACCCCTTTTTTTCTAATAAAATAAGCTTCTATAAAAAATTTAAGCAAATTATTTAAATAAAATTTTTGCATTTTATAGTTTTGCTTGGAACATTTATATAATATACATAAAAAATTTTTCTATTTTTTTTATATAAAATCCCCTAAAATTTTTATAATACAAATATATAGAAAAATGTATTTAGCATCTATTCTAAATTTTTATAGCATCCCTTCTTTATTAAAAAAATATACTGCTCCCATTTTTTGAACAAATGAAAAAAGTAAAAAAAAAAAAAAAAAAATAAAACGCAAACCTTAAATATAATTTTCTTTGAAACCTCACAGAAATAAGGGTTGCGTTTCGTACAACTACCGACAACAAGTACAACGTTTAACGACGTCAATATTTATCAAACGAAAAAGATGTTTTATCATAAGTTAATTGTAGTAAAACATTAAAAAGTTAATACAAAAATGAGATTTCTGTATCAACAGCCGAATCTTAATTCATACTCCTTCTATTGAAATAAACAAAAAAACCGAGCATTTTAATTTTTCAACACAAAAAAAAAAGAATATTTAATAGAAAAACTTAATATTTATACTTTTCCAAAAAAAAAACAGCACATAATAATACTAATCCTTCTTCCTAAAAAAAAAATATATAATACAATAGACATACATATACTTGCACTTTTTTAAAAAAAAATTTCAGTAAATATCGCACATTTAATCAGGAAAATATTAGAACCCAACAAATTTTGATTTTCGTTTCAACTTGAAATTTCCTTATTAAACATCTTAATCACAAAATTTTTACCAGTGTAACAATCATCCCTAAAAGTATGCTTTGTTCAACTTATTATCATTCTTATCACTATAAAGATGCATTATAACTTTTCTATTACTACTTCTTTAGCATTTTTATCACTACTCTCGTTTACTACTATCTCTGTCTCTATCTCTCTGTTTAAATTTTGTTTCCACACACTTTCTGATAAACACGTTTTTTAAAGCTCGTTTCTTATATTTGTTTACATTTTTATGGTTCTCTTTAAGTTTACTCTCTTTCTTTTCGCGTTTTTTGTTTTGGATAATTTTACTCCAACTTCTATGCTATTCTCTATTGTTCTTTCTCTCTCTCTCTCTTTTCCTCTCCGTTATCCATTTGACAGTTGTTTACTGAAATATTCATTTATAGCCAAATTTAAAATTGTTAGCATCATATGTCTTTATATCTGTAGACATATTCAAACCCCATTATCACAGTGACATACTAACCTAGTGATAGTAGAAAATAAGTATTCAAGGGATATTAAATCATATTTTAATGATATATTCCAAATATATAATTTTTTGAAGAAAAATATTGAAACAGTTCATTAAACGTTTCATCAAATTTCGTCTAATGAAAAAGTTCATTATATTTCATAGGAATGATTAAATGTTTCACTACACGGCAAATATTATAATAAAATTGATAATTGATTTAAGACCGACTTTGAATTTGAAAATTAATTTAAATTTGAAAATTAATTCAAATCAATTGAAAATTCATTTGGTTAACACAAAATTTCCAGTTTTTATAACCCTAAAAATAAAAACAACATTAAAAAAATTCCTCAAAATTTAAAAAAAATCTATAAAATTGAAAAAAAAAATTGATTAAATTGAAAAAATTTGCCAAAATTAAAACAAACAAAAAAAAAACACTCAATCTGTAAAAAAAAAAATATTAATTAAAAAAAATTCAATTAATAAAATCTCAAAAATTTTAATAAATGAAAAACTTAAAAACTTCTAGCCTTTCTGAGAATTTTCTAGGTTTTCAATTTTTGCGATTTTGATTAAATTTTTAATGGCATCAACTAAAAAATTATTTGAAATTAAAACAATATTCAATTAGATATGATTTAAATCTTAATTAAAACTGAAATCTATTAAATTGCCAAAATTAAAATAAAAGCTAAAATAAGAAAAAAACTATAATTAAAAAAATTTAAATAAATAAAATCGGCAAAATTTTAATAAATAAAAAAATTTATAACCTTTTCGCAGTTTTAGCTTTTTATTTAAATTTTAATAATTTTCAAGTTCCGAAATTTCTTTTTATTTTGATTCTGACAATTATGACATTTTTTTGGAATTTTGTTGATTTTGACCCCAACAAAAAATTAGTTTGAAATTAAAACAATATTCAATTCGATATGATCAAAATCTTAATTGAAACTGAAATCTATTAAATCGCCATAACTAACATAGAAAAACTAATTAAAAAAAATTTAAAAAAACGCTTAAGGTTCAACAAAAATCACCAAAACTTAAACTTAAATAGCTATAATTGAAAAGGAAATCACCAAAAATGAAAAATCGCCAAAAATTTAAAAAATCAACAAAATTAAAAAAAGCCGCCATTAAAAAAAAATAACTTTTTCGAGATATATTTTTTTTTTTGAATTTTAGATTTTAGATTTTTTTTTTTGAATTTTTAAAATTTTTTTATTTTTTATGTTTTTTTAATTTCGGCGATATTTTTCATTTTAAAATTTTTTTAAAATTTGGATAAGTTTTTTTAATTTTAGATATTTTTTCAATTTCTTTCCCCAATTTTTTCAAATTTTCGCTAATTTTAATTAAGTTTTTAATAGCATCTGCTACAAATTTGTTTGAAATAAAAAATTTTTAATCGATATAATTAAAATCTTAACTGAAACTGAAATCTATTAATTAGGTACAAATTATTTAGTTGACACCACAATTTCCTTAATAGAACCGCAGTCTATTAAAGTTTTAATTGAACAAACAAATATTTTAATTGAAACTCGATTTTAGATTTTTCTGTGTAAAAAAATAAAGCTTTTAATCGCTAACAATTTCTGTGGGTGAAGGACTATACAATCTTAAGATATTGAACTTTTTATTTTGAGTAAAACTAAATTTTCCCCATCCGGTTAAAAATCAACATATATGCATCTTTTTATGAACATGTATGAACTCATTCATGGTCATATATGAAGTCATTCAAGGTCTTACATGTCCATATACCACCATATAGGATTCATATATGTTCATAAGAGTTCATATGTGATCATATATATAAATATTGCCTTAATTTTTGTTAATGTACCATGTATGGAAATGTATAGAAATATATGATATATGTAAATATATGATTATATATGTAAATATTACCTCAATTTTCGTTACTGCACACATATGATCCAATATGAGTCGTCATATGAACATATAAGAATGGACATGTGGACATATGTATAAAACATGTGTGTTCATGTATGTATACATATGTGTCGATTTTTAACAGGGTAACTAAAAAAAAATATAAATTAAAAAGTTGCAAATTCAAACTGAAACTAAGAGCTTTCCAAACGAAATAGCGATTCTAAATGAAATTAAGATTTTTTATTTAAAATTGAGAAAATTGCATAATATATTACGATTCTTCATTTGAAATTTAGAAAATTCCATTAGAAATTCAAATTTTCCATTTTAAAATTAAGAAATTTTCAAATAAAATTGAGGTTTTCTGTTTACAATTAAAAAAATTTCAAATATAGTTCAGATTTTTATCCCGATTTGAGAAAATTTCCATTGAAATTGGAAACTTGCGAAATTTTTAAGTGTAATTAATATTTTTCATTTACAATTTTTAAAATTCCAAATCAAATTGTGTTTTTCTATATAAAAATGGCAAAATAAATTTTGAAATTTAGATTTTTTTTCTTAAATTCAGAAAATTTGAAATGAAATTGAGAAAATTGAAAATGAATTTGGGATTATAATATTTGAAATTGAGATCATTGCAAATAAATTTGAGATAAATTAAACATAAAAGAATTTTCAATTGAAATTTCTAGAATTCATTTGAAATTATTCAAAATTCAATTATATTTTTTCCAATTTTCTTGATTGAATTTTCAATTTTCTAAATTTCAAACTAAAAATCACATTTCAATCACAATGTTCATAATTTCAAATAGAAAATTACAATTTTACTTGGAAATTTCATAATTTTAAATAAAAAGACCTAAATTGAATTGGATTTTCCTAATTAAAAATCAAAAATCCCAATATCAACAGAAATTTACTCGGTATCAAAAGGAAAAACTCAATTACATTTTAAATTTTCTTAATTTTAAATAGAAAATCTCAATTCCATTACATCTCACTCCCAATTTCTAAATGGAAAATCTTAATTTCTCAACTTGAAAAGGAAAATCATAATTTCATATGGATTTTTCTCTATTTTAAACGTAAAATCATAATTTCATTTAGAATTTTCTCAATTTCATTTATGAAATTTCAATTCAACTTGAAATGTTCAAAATTTCTGTTGTAAATGGTGATTTAATATTTTTTTTTTTCAAAATATGATTTTGTGAGGGAGTTTTAAAAAGGTTGTATTTTTATTTTTGTATAAAGAGTGAATATACAATTAAATATACCAGAGTAACAAGTACATATCTACATATTTACCGTAGTAGTGAAAACTAGACTATTTTCCTAATGTGGGCTTAGGATTCTTTAATGTTTGGACCTTTATTTGCAGACTCTACAAACATTTCAGACTCTACAAACATTTCTGTGCCGATTTTATTCTGAATTCTTTCTGAATTAAGTAAATATTTTAGCGATTTTGTATTTTTTTAGATTTCTGTTTTAGTATTTCTTTCCGACTTAAAAGCAAACAAAAGCAGGTTTTTAGGCGAAAACTCAAGTTTTTAGATTATTTGTAAATTACCAGATTCAATTTCGAGTATTTCGAATAACGAAAATAGCAATATCTTCTCTAATAAAAGCTTAAAAATGGTAATTTTGGGACTGTAGTTATATGCTGGTAGGCGGAATAATTTATGCATTAGTTTTTTTATTTATTTTGGCCCATATCGCCTAAAATAGGCAACAAAAAAAATTTGGTAGAAGAACTTATTGCGTATTTTTAGTGCCGAACAAGTTGTATAAATTTCATTGCATAGAAGCTTAGGCCGATTTCATGGTTAATCAAATTCAATAAAAATTGAAATTTTCAACAAAAAAATAGTAAAAAAATTAAATTGAATTTTACCGATAATAATATCGAGTATCTAAATTAAAAATATCAAGTAGTATTGAGTATTGAAAAGCAACAGAGTATTCACTAGCACTACAGAAAAAAGTTTCCCTTGTTTCGGGCTTGAGATTTGTTATGCAGGTTCCTCTTACCAAGAACACGGAATTTTTGAAATTCCTAGAGATTACGTCTCCCCCTTGAGAGGTTGCTGAAACCTATTTGGCTAGAAGCTTGAATGCAACCCCCTATTGAAGTTCATTTTGGATTTTTTACCGGGCTAAAAGGTGTAAAAGAGAGAGTTCAAAACACCGGAGGAAGCGGCATAAAAGGGAAGTTGTTTGCGCCGACACAATCCCTTTTGGCAGAAAGTAATAAGTTTAAAATAAATGTTTCTTGGAATAACGCCCCACTCACTGATAAATAACTTTTGGAATCTTTCCCTGCAAGTGGTCAAAATGTGTGTCAAAGGGGAAGAGTTTTCCCGTAACGGCCTGATCAAGCGAAAAAGTTAGGAACCTGTAATTTCGTGTGTATTATCCTCTTTCCGTGTAGATATTTCCTTAAACGGCATTTTTGGATAATAATAGCGGAGGAAAAGAGGTAAAGTCTCCCATTTGAGGGCTTGCCCATACTAATTTAGTTAAAAACCTTAACTAACTAATAAGGTATTTTTTGGAACTTTTTAATAGGAAAAAGTTTTTAAAAGCTTGCAATGTTGAAGTATTTTGCTTGGTGCTCTAAAGAAATTTTTTTTGGAAAATTTCAATAGGAACGAGGTTTATGTGGAGTAAAAAGGGGAAACGTTTCCTCTTAATCTACCACCTCAAACCGCCGAAAAGAGTTTTCTAAGACTAGTTTTTATAGGTTCAAAAATTGCTTGAAACTATTTTTAATGAAATTTCATTAGGCGTATGATATTTTTTAATAAATAAAATGAAATTTTTCATAAAATTTTATGAAAAACTGCATTTATTTAAGGGATAGTGACACTTCATAGTGACACTTCATAGATCTACTGCCAAAATTCATTGATGTCATCCAGATAATTCTCTAAGTGTAACACTTTGTTTTTAAGTATTTTTAAGTGGATAGGAAACAAGTGTAAGCTCTACCACCTAATGTCCTGTACAAAGTTAAATGGTCTAATAATTGTTGTTGTACAGCATTCTGTGAATCAAGCGTCTTCTCAATGATTTTTCGTAATGTGCCGATTGTCAAAACTAACGATTTTTGAGGTTTTCGGTAACAGACGACATGTAATTTATAAGCAATTTTCAGTCTAATGCTTCATAAGGTACCATTTTTATGACTGTTTTCTTTGAAACTTCTCTTTTTCTTCGTAAGCATGATCATTAAGAAGTCTTCGTTCCCTTTGGCATTAGGGCACCGATTCTATTAAAGTTCAAACTAGATGATTTTGTAATATAATACAAATTTTGTAGTCTCTTTTATTGAGCATAGTTCGGAAGGCTGAAATTGAAGAATGTAATATTAATTAGATTTATTGCAAAATTGTTCCCACATATTCATTGCAGTATAAATATCCATACTTCGTTGATGTTATTAGAACATCGTTACCTTACTTATAGCATTTTTTATCATTTGAATGATGATATCAGCTCTTATTTTGTCGAGCTCATCCAACAAAAGAATATGGACATCTTCCTTTTTTAATTGATTAACTGATTCTTAAATTTTTGCGAAGAACAAAGACCATAATTTCAAATAATAATCTTAATAAAAAACTTAAATTTTCTGATAATTCTTTGATTTTGCTATAGTTGCAAAAATTTAAGAACCGGCCAGTGAGTAGAGCTTAGTAATAGACTACTTTGTAAGAACGAATTACTGAATTTGTTATTTTTTACAGCAGAATCCAAAGCCCCGAGGAAAGCGGATTTGTTTCAAAAAAGTAATGAATGGATTATGCGATATGCTAATTATAACATGACGTTTACTTGGGCCTATCTAATCTCAGAAACAACACTCGACAATATATTATCCATAGAGTTTCACTTAACTATCCATAAAACTAACAACCTCTATCAAGAAAACATCTTTTATTTCTTTCAAAATTATTTATCCAAAAAAAATCGATTTTGTGTTTAAAAATTTGAATAATCATCAACTTGTGACCTTTTTACGATGTATTGTTTATTATTTTCATACAAAACTTAATATTTGATTCAAAAAAAAAAAAAAAAAAATAAAGGTATTATAGTAAACACTTAAATAAAATCTAACACCTTAGTGAACAAATTTTCCTAAATACTCATTCTTAGTCCAATTAGCTTAAAAAATGTATAAATGGTCACTTCCGGATTAACTACCCAGCAAAATCTGAGTACCTTGTATGGATACCGACTCACCTTGTATGGAGAACAAACAAGTGTGTTTTGTCCATCCCTCAAAATGTACCTTGGTTTGTTTTATGAGGACTCCCAAAATATTTCGTGTCTAGCATTAAGATCCCTTGAGCTGGAGCGTTTTTTTAAAAAAAAAATATTTTTTTTTAGTTTTACAAATAGTTTTGTACTTTAACTATCATATGTAAGGTTTTTGTACGACGCGTCCAACGGTATATGAAACATGCCAAAGCATGTCCAGACATATTCTATTTTTCAGTGATATTCTGAAAAAAAAAATGATTTTTAAATTTTTTTTTGTACGGAGATTTTTGTGATATAAATATCAAATTGACATCGTTAGTCGAATGAAGTAAATACGTATTTAAACTTTTTTCGAAACTCTCACTAGTTCTCGTTTTAGCAAAAATTCAGTAGGGTGGAAAAATTATGTTCTAATCACTTCCATGTAAAGGGTGGTCCAACCAAAGCGCACGATGTTAACTGTAAATGAAACAAAAAGTTTTCAGAGAATTATCTTAATATTTTTATTATGATAGAAGGACCTTTGACAATTATGTGTGAAACAAAATATTGGCCAAATGCTCGCCACGGCTTCGGTGGCATACCTCTAACCGATGGTCCATATTTGCAATGACTCTGAGACATAATTGAGGTTCAATGTCGTTAATGTGCCGAATTATCTCATCCTTCAGCTCTTGAATTGTTCTTGGATTATTGACGTACACTTTTTCTTTTTAATATCCCCAAGGAAAGAAGTCCAACGGTGTCAAATCACATGATCGTGGCGGCAAATTAACATCGTCACGACGTGAGCTAACACGGCAATTGGCACCATCCTGTTGGAACTACATATCGTCCTCAATTTCTGGCCACAATAAGTCAGTTATCATCTCACGATAGCGAACACCATTCACGGTAAGTGCTTGGCCGACGTCATTTTCGAAGAAGTACTGCCCGATGACGCCGACACCCCCATAAACCGCACCAAACAGTTGCTCTTTGTGGATGCATCTTCTTTTCAACAATTACTCGTGGATTCTCATTTGCCCAAATGTGGCAATTCTGCTTGTTAACGAATTCACTGAGGTGAAAGTGTGCCTTGTCGCTGAAGATGATTTATTTGTAAAGTCTCCATTCACTTCTGTCTGTTCAAACTACCATTCGGCGTATTGACGACGATTAAAATGGTCAGTATGCTTCAGCTTTTGAGTCAATTGAACCATGTAAGCGTTTAAATTCAAAGTTCGCATCAGTGATGTTCGTGAGATGTTAAATGGTTGGGCACGACGACGAGTCCAGGTTGACGGCTATTCTGTCACACTATTGCGAACAACAGCAATGTTTTCCGCATTTCCTACAAACCTCGATTATGCTGACCAAAAAAATCACGAAGTGCACGAAATGCATTTTGATTTGAATGCCCCTTGTCGTAAAAGGCTTTAACGATTTTAACGCGCTGCTCAATTGTGTACCTCTCAATGGTTGAATTTTTCAAACACTGAAACAAAGAAATGTTAAATTAAGTTGGGCAAAAAACTTGATGTTAAAGTGTAACTCATAATTAACATCGTGTATTGTACCACCCTTTATTACAATTTGTCTGCATTCAATTGACTGCATCATCTATATGTGGAAATAATTTAAAATTTTGAAAATTGAATACATTTTCTACGATTGTCGAAACTAAATTTTTAAAATAATCACAATTAATCCAGCCTGCATGCCAAGTGTTTTTGAGTTTCTAGTTGATGTAAAGATGAAAATTTAGCTTAGAGAAAAAAAACCAACATGAGTATTTTTTTTGTTTTTTGGCGGCATAATTTTTTTCGGAATTCAAAATTTACATTTTTTTAAATGCAAAAATTTAAGCTCTAGATATAACAAAATTAAAAACTACGTAAATTTTTTTAATTCGCGCCAAAAGTTATTACATGAAATAATCCTCATTGTATTTTTTCTCCAGAGCTGCATTTTCATCCTTATATGAGCTAGAACCCGAATACTTTTGCAGATTGCATTAAATGAAAATTGTTCTCAAAATTTGTTCCACAACAACGAGGAATATGTACTAATTTGCAAAAATCTTATTTGCATACATAGATGATGCACTTGCCTAAAGAAAAATTTTGATGCCGATATTGATATGAATAAAACAAATTTTTGCCACCATATAACATTTTTGGTAAAACGCGAACTTATGCGAATTTCAAAATAAAGCTGAAAGACGTCTTTACTTAAATCGACTAAAGATTATAATACAAAGTATTAAAAGTATTAAAAAAATCAATTTTTTTTAAAGAATATCCCTGAAAAAAGGCTATGTCTGGACATGCGTTGACATGTTTTTTATACCGTTGGACGCGCCTTAAAAAACATTTCAGGTGATACTAATATTGTATACGTTGCCTTAAGTTAAGCTAATAAATTCTTTGAAAAATTAAAAAAATATATCGTTCTTTAAAACGGTCAAGCTAACGTCATCTTAATGAAACAAACCAAAGTTTAGTAACGTCATGATGCTTGTTCGGAAAAGACCCTAACCACGTGCTTGATTACTAAGAAGACAAGAGAGAAGCAAAATTAATGATTAATAAGTTTTTTGTTAAAGTTCTGCCTATTATGGAAGCTCTAAATTTTCTAAAACTTCGGGTTCTGATGAGATCTTTAGCCAGATCGAAATACTCAACCTTGCTAATATGTTTGATTTGCTTTATTTTTATAAATATACGGAGGTTGGAAGCTCGTTATAAATTAAAAATAAAAAAAATAAATATAAAAAAACCAAAGTACAGTTTTGAGGGGTGGACAGAAGATACTTTTTTCATTTGATAAGCAGTATAATAAGGACTAACTGAATATAATTCGGCGTCAAACTCATTATTTTTTCGACGATGTCGGTTTTGTAATTACACTCAGGGAACTTCTGCTGTAAATAATTGTAGTTGTTTGAGTTGTAATACAGTATCTATATTTTTAAGAAGAAATTTCAGTTTTGACTACAATTGTAGTTTAATTTAAAAAACAAACCACATCAAATTACTGTATTATGATTTACATTTATTTGATAGCGTAGTGTTTTTTATTCAAAAAAATAAAACAAATAAATGTTTGTTTATTTTGTACTGCATATGTGGTTAATTTTTACTACAATTGTGGTTTATTTGTTGAACAGTAAAAAACAAGTGACAATGTTAGTTGAATTTACTCTAATATAAGTCGACCTTTCTTCAAGTGAAATTTCATTTGTTTTTAACTACTCGTACATATACAGCGGTATTTACGTACATAGTATTCTAAGTGTAGTTTAACACATTTACTTCATGAGAAAACGCACAAAAATTGTACTCTCTATTACCCACTGTATAACAACACTCAGGAACCTCTTCCTATTTATCAATGTGTTGCTTTCTTTGGAAACGGAATAGTGGAGATATGAAAGGTGGGTAAAGATAAAGGGCTTCAAACATAACAACACTGTAATTGTGCGAGATGTTAAGTTTTAGAACATTTGTTGCTGGCCACCTGATAGAGAGTTGGCGAACTTTTTGAAGCTTTTCTTTGGTGGGGTTAAGTATTATGGGAACATCGAAAGCGGGCGCTGCGATACATATGAAGGATAGAAAACTCATATATATTATTTTTCTAAATTGATGTTGTCGTCATCGGGAATCGAACCCGGGACCATCTGTGTAACAGTCCAATGTGCTAACCATTACACAACAACGCACTACAATAATTATTTTTCCAAATAATTAGTTATTCGTATGCTTATAAGTAACTAACAAATATGTGGTTACAAGTTTGTGAATAATAAGGCTTACCCTAATACTTATAAGTAATTAAAAAATAAGTAGTTGACAAAAAGACATGATATTTGTAGTCTTTAAACAAATATAACTAGTGCTGACGCCAAATTATAATGTCTTAAGATATTTATTTTCTTTGTATAACAACCCATGCAGAAAAATACAATCGGCACAGTGTTGGCAAAGCTTCGGCGGCGGTCGGATATGCGTTTGGCAGAATGTACGATTAACAATCTTGACAGTATTGTGCCGTTGCCAGATTGATAGCAGTGGCCATACGTCATAACGTTGGTAATTCAAAAAAATTTGTATTTTTGAAATACCTTAAATTAAATTAATTTTGAGAAATGTGTATATTAGAACACATTTAAAAAGCAGCAATACATTTAATCTTAAACATCATATTTAAATGTGTGAAATATAATAAAATATTAAAAATAAAATGCTTCTAATTGGTCGTAGTATTGGTAAAACCAATATTTGCAAAGAATTTTGCTTGTGGGTACTGGCAAAATACATGCTTTTCAAATAAAACAATGTTTTCCTAGTGCAATATTAGATGTACATTTGGTAATTTTTAACACAGTGGGTTTTACAAAAATTGCATTGGTTTGCCAATACTATTTTTTTTTTGGTACGGTTGGCAATTTCTATATGGGGCCTAACGCGGTAATGAGACATTTTGCTGGGTAGTTTCGAAGTAGAAGAAAAAAAGGATCGTAGCATTCTTGTAATGAATAAAAAGAACATAAAATTAGTTTTGTTATATTTTTCTTGTACATAGAGTTAAATGTCAAGTACAGAAGTAGAAATTTTCTATTTATTACAGAATTGTTAACGATTTAGTTGACAACAGTTTTAATGCATAGGAAAAAGATAAAACCATATTCCTTTACGTGTTAAACACATGTAAGGCTTCGTTGGTATGTTCGTATAGTAAAAAACCGTATCTAAATATAAACGTATTAAATGAGTTAAAAAAGTAAAGAAACATTTTTTGTTTCTTTTCTATGCATTGAAACTGTTGTTAAGTAACATCGTAAACAATTCTGTAGAACATATCACTCATTTACTTCAAGAACGTCACAACTCAAAAAACATTATTTTTGAGTTAATGACGCAGAATTATTCGTTATATCACGTATCATATTGTATAAAAAATTCGTATTGATATCTTGTATACTCACCTCTTGAGAGAAATTATGTCGTTATTTTTTTCTTCAAGGTGAGAGTAAATTGAAAGCTTTAAACTCGTTTTCTACGAAATCAAAGTTTTTGAGTTATGACTTTATTGAAGTAAATAAGCGATATAAATTTTTAAATCCTATACTCGACACTTTTTTCTATGTACAATAAAAATATAACAAAACTACTTGTATACTCTTTTTATTTATTAAAAGAATGCTACGATACTTGTTAACTTCTACTTTCAAACTAATTAACTAATTAGTTGTCAGAATAATGAATCCTTTAAATTTGAAAAAATTAATTTAAGTGTTTGCTATAAAATTAGTCCCAAAAGCTTTTATAAAATTCCGTAACAAAATATCAATTCAAAATATACCTTAAAATCATTTTTCAATTCAATAAACAACTCTCAAATGCATAATCTTTCATAAAAAAAAACTATACAATTATTTAATCCAAAATATTGGTGATCACAAATTTTGGTACTTTTTGCGATAACTAGTTTGTTTTTTTTTTACCTTGATACAGTCAGTCATTTTCAGTTTTTGTCAAAACATTTTCACACCAAAATCGATTTTTGGTTAAAAATATGAGTGGTCACAAATTTTGGTCCATTTTGCGATATTATTCTTATTATTTTCAAACAAAAGTCGATATTTGGTTCATAGTATGAGAAATATCATTTTGACCCTTTTTGCGATTTCTTAATTAACATTTCATTCATTTAAAATTTTTTCAAATATTTTAGTACAAAAGCTTTTAATATAATTAAAATTTTAGGCTCTGAAAAATACGTTTTTTTAAGACATTAGAAACACACACAAAATTTAAATGTCATTTAAAGTTCGCGAAAGTGCCTATATGACCTTTTCGATTAGAGTTATTTTTGTTCCCAAATTACTTTTCTTAATTTTGTTATTAAGACATTATTGGAAAAGCTCGACTCGACATCGAAGATGAAGATGTTTTCCATTAACTTACACCTGTCATAGTAATTAACAAAACTCCCTGAAATGACGATGTTATGTTAGTTACATTTTTTGACAAGTTTTAGATTACCTTAAGATAACCGTGGCCTGAATTTTATTTTAGGTATCATGACAGGCGAATCTTTTTTCAAAGAAAATAAGTGAGCTAAACAAATAATACGTTTTTAAAACTCTTTACGCTTAACCCGGTCTGGGCCATAGTAACCATAAGAATCGTTCAAAAATATTCGATATGATCTTCGGATAAATGTCGATGAATATCGTTGAAAATAGACACATTTTCAAAACCCTTTGTAGTTCGCTTTAAGTCTCGGCTTAAATTTGGAAATTTTTAGCAAAATTCTGAGAAATTCGTAATCTTTAAACTGCTCTAACTTTTAAAGTAAATATTAGCTGATTTGTAAGTCTGGATATCTACTTTTAGATACTTTTTACAAAAATACAGTCTCTTAATATAAATATTGCAAAAATGCGAATACATTACTTATTCGCGAAAATTTCAAAAACTGCATCTTCGAATTCTTGAACAATTCATGAAGATAGATCATATTGTCTTGTATAACATATCCAAAATTAAAGTTCGACTTAAATGGCATCGAAAAATATTCACATTTTATCACAATGTTTTCAGTTTATCAGTTCTTAGATGCCTAACATGTACACGAACAAAAACCGGTAGATATCTATTGTTTGAAATTACGGGCAATAACCCGAATGTAAATTCCATCTTATTAAATGTTTGAGATATGCAAATATAAAAATGCAGAAACGAGGTTTTTCGTCATATTCAGAGCTTTGTCAAGCTGCGAATATTTTTTTTAGAATTCGCCACGGATCCGCCAATTTGAATTTCAAATTCGTGATCAGTCAAATATTTATATTTATTTTTTTTTTTAATTTTTTTGAAAATCTTATACTTGAAAACAACTTTTGAAAAACAACTTGTCCATACATTGAAAAACGTATGTGCCTTCGTAATTAACATGTAACGGGTACAGTTTCAATTTGAGTCGGACTTTTAGCTGTTACGAGTTTTAAGCGGTTGACGTTCTATACAAGGATGCCAGCCTAACAGAATATCGTTTATGGTTTTTCTCAGGTTTTATATGTATGTGCCATTCAACAAATCTTAAATCGGTTACTTAAACAATTTTGTATGCAAAAAACTAAACTTTAAACAAGATTTGCCAGAAAACGAAAATACACATTGAAACACTTATTGCTCCATCATAATCAGCATATCTTATATATTTTGAAGCAGTAATTTTTAATGATGTTCTTTTAGGAGTGTGTATCTGATGTTAGATTTTCTGAATTCAAAATGGTGGATTCAATAAGGCGGATGAGTTTTTAAACTTATATGGATTTTTATTTATAGTATTTATGCGGAAGTTTTTGACAGTTTCTGAGATTAAATTTAAAAAACTTAAAATATTGAATGCAATGAATTGCTGAAATTCATAAAACTGATCAAGGATCTAAAATTTAATTTTATTTTATCTGAAGGTTAGAAAATCCACTTTTCCATCATAGAACTATCTTCATTGTTAGGCAGGTTTAGCTTATAATTGTTTTTTTTTTCAGAGTCATTCCAACCGTTTTCGATACGATATTCGGAAATGTGACTATGGATAACGTTGAAAATGAAAACATCGGCATTCTACGTTCCTATGATATATGTGCTGTATTAAGTTTTCCGAAATGCAGTGTAGTTCGCGTTCTATTGCATCTCAAAGTTCGACACTTTAAGCAGAACTAAAAAAAATACCTAATGTTAAGCTTAACTTTTTCAGTTTTTATCCTGTTTTCACAAATCTTATCTTATTTGAAAGATACTTTAAGATACTTATTAAAAAATCACACAGCCTCTTTAGAGACAGTTTGCAAAAACGCAAAAATGCTGTTTTTTCGCGAACATACCAGAAACTGCACCTTTGACTTTTCTTAAACAAATTGTGGTGATATTGTCTTGTACAATATAATCCAAACTTCAGAGTAAGTTCTCCATGGGTTCGAAAAATATCTGGATTTTTTAAGAAATTCTCATATCCTTTTCAATTTTGTTCAATACACATAAATTATAAATTTCGCAAAACTCACGACTCATATTCTAGAGTATAATTTTTAAATTGTATTAAGCGCTCGGAATATGTATTCAGAACTTCGCCAAGTCAAGTTTTTGAGACATTCTAACCTAAAAATGCAAAAAAACATATTTTTTCATTATATTTGCAACTTTACCACTCCGCGAATATTTTTACTTACATAAATCTTGTTACAGCTTCTGAAAATGCACTCGAAAAAAAAGTTAGTAAAGTCAACAAAAAATTTTGCTGAGTCAGCAAAATTTTAGTGCCTTCAAAAATTTAGCTAACAATCAGCTCACTGAGTTTTAATATATATATATTTATATATATCATATAAAGTGTCCGCCATCTAACGTTTTTTTTTTCTTCAACTAGTGCTTATTTCGTGAATGGTAACACTTACCTCATGTCTGATTTGACAGATAATTAGTTTAATCCTTCCGCTGAACGAATATGGTAAGTATGTTGTTTATCTTGTAAAAAAGTGAAAGAAACTGGCATCCTTATCGATAAACCAAAGCGTGAAAAGCCAAAAACAGTGCGTACACCCGAGAATATTGCTGCTGTGGCAGAAAAATGTTCGTGAAGCGCCATCAACATCAATTCACCGTCGTTCTCAACAATTGAACATTTCGGAGACATCATTGAGACGAATTTTGCATAAAGACCTTGGTATGACGCCGTACAAAGTCCAATTGGTTCAGGAGTTTAAAAAAAAAAAAAGTTATTTGGCGGACCCTTTATATATAATATCATACGAACATTGAATACCAATGTGCTCACTTTCAATTTAATCGAAGAATATCCATTCCAAAACTACTCAAATCGAATCGAAATTTTTTTTGGCATGATTCTTCAATAATTTTAAATGAATTTTAACAAAAATATTTTTTTTTTTTCAAAAATCAATTTCGTTTTTTTTAAAGAAAAACTTTCACTAAGCATCATAACTCCACATTCCTTCACCTTCACAATTGAAATCCTTTAAACATCCTGATTTTTTTTTTTTTTGGCATTAAAATTATACCTTTTTATAATTTATCCTATATTTTGCGTTCTTTTTTTAACAAAATTTTCTTTGGCTCATTAAAATTCATTTAAAAAAACAAAAAAAAAAACAAAAGAAACAAAAACTATATTTGCATCTCTATTCCAAAAAAAAAAAAAATGTTTGTGTGTTTTTTGTTTTTTTATATTTTTATGTTAAAACTAAACGAAATACCAAAAAATAAATGTAGTTAATGCATCAGAAGATGAAGAGCGTTTGGTACGTGACCTCTTTCGAGGCTATAATAAACTCATACGACCCGTACAAAATATGACACAAAAAGTTGGAGTAAGATTTGGTTTGGCGTTCGTACAGCTAATCAATGTCGTAAGTGTTTGTGAACTACTTCTAACCTACTAAATACTAACAAACTTAAAAATCAAAACTGATTTTTTTCAAACATTATAATTTCAAAAAAAATTTGAGTTTTATTTCCAAAAAAAAAAAAAAAAAAATCAGTTGTAGTATGCCCATAGTTAATTTTTTCATAAATATTTCTTTTTTTTTTCAATTAGTTTAGTTTAACAATTCTCAATTGTAAATAAGTCAAAATATCCTCGATATGAAACATTAGAGTCCTTGAAAATATTTTGCTTAAAGATTGAAAACAAAATTGCAAAATTTTTTTAAAAATCATAAAAAATTACAATGAAGTTTGCGAAATTTTTTTGGCATTTAAATAATTCCAAAATTGGACAATGCAGTATTTCACAAAAAACAAAAAGTGATAGAAGCTCCTATTTGGATTTAATTAGATAACAATTCCTTTCGAAAATTTTTTGAATTTTTTAAAATTTAAGCAAAAATTAAATTTTTTTTTTCAATAACGTTCAAAAATTTTAGTTTAGTATAATATATATTTTCTTTTAATAACTTGTAAATATTGTATTTTATACTAACACCCAATTAAATTTCAAAATTATTATATTTTTTTGTATAAAACTTTAAAAAATATTAATATATATATGTTGTTTTCCAAACTAATTGCCCCCGCTACTGAAAGAAGTATATCGCAGAAATGTCAAACTAGCAAATATTGCTCTCCTATAAGAGATTAAGAAAAAATGGAACTACTTTTTAAAGTTTTCCTTAAAATGGGTTATATGTGGATAATTCCTGGGCGACGGACGCGACATTCGCACACTTTTAGTTGAGCCAAAAACAATAAAGGAATATACACGCAAAGAAAAAATATGGTTGGGGCAACCATATTCGAAGAGCATTATGCATTGTTAGGTTCATGATTGCGGCAACCATAGTAGTAACCATAGTATAATAATCATGTTATGATTACGTAACTGCCATTATTTTTAATAATGTGATTCCTAATAAATCATATTATGGTTCGGAAATTGTCCTAATAACACCATATTATGGTTCTTCATAAACATGTTATGATCTTGGAATTATCATTAAAAATGTTTTCTAGTTGTACACTGTGACCATTTCTTTAAATATTTAAATATTTAAATTAAATATTTGAATACACCTGCAGTTGTTATTTAAAGAAATGGTCACAGTGTACAACTATAAATCATTTTAATGATAATTCCGAGATCATAACATGTTTATGAATCCAATTTGAAGAAAAAGTATATTCTTTTTTTTCAAAACCTTTTTAGTGAAAAATACAAATTTATATTTTAAAAACTGTAAAAAAAACAATTTTTTCCACTACAGCACTACTGATTGATTGTTGTAATCATTTCATACTAACAAGATTATCATAGTTAGGCCGTATCAACCATATTATCAACCATATTATAAGGTAGGAAGAGGGAATCATGATATAATAAAATATCAACCAAAAAATGGTATCAGCTACCATCTTATTGGTCAAAACTTATTTTCAAACCCATAATTTTTTTGTAGCAACCATGTCCGAATGCAGGGATCATAATTTTGTTGCGACAATCATGTTGCAACCATTTTCTCTGCAAGCAAGGCAGTGTACTAAATTTGACGATAAACATTAGGCAGAATCAATAATGTAGTAAAAAGATATAAGCAAATATCAGCGAGAAACGGACACGACAAATAACTTCTATATTTAAAATAAACATTGGATTGAATCAATAATGTAGTAAAAAGATATAAGCAAATATCAGCGAGAAACGGACGCGACAAATAACTTCTATATTTAAAATAAACATTGGGCAGAATCAATAATGTAGTAAAAAGATATAAGCAAATATCAGCGAGAAACGGACACGACAAATAACTTCTATATTTAAAATAAACATTGGATTGAATCAATAATGTAGTAAAAAGATATAAGCAAATATAAGCGAGAAACGTACGCGACAAATTACTTCTATATTTGTCGCGTCCGTTTCTCGCTGATATTTGCTTATATCTTTTTACTACATTATTGATTCTGCCCAATGTTTATCCTTAAATGCGAATGAATTTGAAAAAAATAAAATTTAAAAAAAAAATAATTTAGAACTAGTTCCGAATTTATAGAGTTCTGCAAAACTCAATTTATCTCAAAATCGGCCAACATTTTTTTAATTTTTTTTATTTATAAAAAATTGTTACATATTTTTTTTATCGATCACGAAAGTTTTATAGTGTCACTCGTATTAGTTTTGGAGAAAATATTCGTTGAATATTTCTGTATATAATTTTATTTTATGTATTATTTTTTGCTCATATATGAGCGTAGGCGTATACTACGTACCTTAAGTAGACTTAACGTAGATGTATTGAAATATATATGAAGGGGATTATTCAACGAATATTTTCTCCAAAACTAATACGATTTACACGAAGAAAACTTTCCAGATCGGTAAAAAAAACTCTAATTATTTTTTATAAATAAAAAAAAATAAAAAAATGTTTTGCCGATTTTGAGATAAATTGAGTTTAATCTAAACATGCGGAACTAGTTGTGAATTAAAAAAAAAAAAAATATTTCTTTCAAATTCTTTAAAGAAAAATATATTGATATAGTAAAATTTCTAGCATTCTCCAAATTCAGTTAAGTAATAATAAATAATATACTAAAAATGATCGCAAAATTTGTTAATATTAAGCCACGCCTACTTCGCCCATTTTTTTGAAAAGTTAAAAAGGTTGTTCAATCTTGTCTAAGTCTCTCTCTTATAGACAACAAATACTGTTAGTTTGGCATTGCTGCGATGCCCTTTTTTCTGTTGGACAGTTGGCTTGGAAATCAACATATATTAATATATATTTAAAAAAGAAAACTAACCCCTTATAATATTAAAAATTAATTTTTTTTAAAGTTTGTTTAAATTATAATCACTCAATTTTCCTTTTTTTATATAAAAAAGACCACTGATATAAATTTTTTTTATAAACTTCTTCTTATTTCCCAACCCTCACCCGATAATAATTCCTCGTATATTTTTGTCACTTATAAAATATATAACAAACAATTTTCCTTTAACTTTGTCACACTTAATAATATCAATATATGCAACGATTTATCGTTATTTAATAAACTCCGAACCCTGCTATAAAAAATAAATTTTTGAATCTCGCTACCCCCGCCCCCCCTTCAAATCAGAATGAGAAAAATCAAATTATGAAATCAAACGTATGGTTACGTTTGGTTTGGTACGATTATCAATTACAATGGGATGAAGCTGATTATGGCGGTATTGGTGTATTACGTTTGCCGCCCGATAAGGTTTGGAAACCGGATATTGTGTTATTCAATAAGTGAGTACATTTAAAAATTCATCAACATTTATCATTCGTACAATAGTGAGTAGAACTATTAGTCTCTAAGGATTTCAATATAAAAACTAATTAATATGACAACTTTTTTAAACCCTTTTTTCAAACTCGATTGTCCCTAAATCTCTTCCATTTTCAAATTGAAAGAAGAAAAAAAGAAATCTTGTACAAATTTTGAGATTTAAATTTTCAAAAAAAAAAAAATAAATAGACATTTCTGTAGGATAATTTGTAGTTTAAAAGTAACCGACCATAATACCTTCGAACATTAACCCCATTTCCCAATTGGAGATTATAAAAAACTATTTTAGACATATTATCTAACTGTTAATGACGATTTAGAAAAGGTCATAATTCTTATACCGAGCTGCAATAGAAAGTATAAACGAAATTTTTGATTTTTATCCGCATTTGCCAGCCGAACTTTCATACGCCAACTGTGGACGTACCATTATGCAATTTTTTGATTTGGTGATTATTTCCGAACATTTTTAGTTCAAACCCCTACACCAAAAGGTTGCAATGATCAACATAATTTCCCAACAAAAATTAACCTTGATTTGGTAAACGGTAACTACATATGTACACACAGAGAAATAAAGTAGATTGAAAAGTGTATTTTTGTGGTAATAACAAATAAATTCGGTTAGTACAAACATATTCAAATTTGATTTCTGAATATGTTGGGTATTGAAACTAAAATTCTGTTGTATTAACCGAATTTTGTTATGAAAACCAATATACATGTGAATCGAGCGATTTCTGTCGTAGTAACCAAATTTAAGTAGTAGTAAGTCAGTTGCACTCAGGGAAAAATCTTCATCATATTTATGAAAAAGTTCATAACTATGATGAAAAACTTCATTGATGTTCGTATAATATAACACTTCATAAATATGATGAAGCTGTTTTACAAGAGGGCAAATTGATGACAGGACTCTTCATATTTATGAAATATTTCATAAATGTGATAATGAAGTTTCATGAATTTTTATGAAATGATTCATAAATGTTATTAAATATTTAACAAATATGAATTCTTATGAAAGTTTTAAAAATGTTTATGAACATTTTCATAAACAATATGAAACTTTTGATAAATTATATTTAAAAAAATTCTACCTGAAATACAGAATACATCAATTAATATTTCATTGGTTTTAAAAAGTTTAAAAGCTGAAATATAATTGGATTAAGTGACTTATTTCAGGTGTTCGTATTTAATGAAAATTTATTTTTTTTTAAATTTAAATAATTGTATTTCAAAATTTTCGTTTTCTACCACAACACCTCACTTAAGTAAATGAGCCAATTATGTATTAGCATTTTATTGCAAATGATGATAAAAAGCTAAAATTTTCTTCACAAAGTTTATGAAAGTTTTTTATGAAGCGATGAAGATCTATGAAACATTTGTCATACATTTGTATGAAACTTTCCATCATATTTATGAAAACTTCACAAATATAATGAATAATTGATGACAAACGATTTATGAAACAATGCCATCAATATGATGACACTTTTTTCTATGAGTGTGAAAAATTGCAAAATTTTTCTCTGTGTGTATGATTCCAAAATCCTGCATACAATAAAGCAATTAATTAAAGCATTTTGTTGTGCTTGCCTTAATGTATTCTTTTGAAGCAATAAAGAATGCATAAAATAAAGCAGTAAATAATGCGAACAAAAAAAAACAATAAAGTGATTTAAGAGAAAATGCTACTATTTGTCTGAAAAATCATTAAATTGATGAAATTTGTTGATATTCTTTTACAAATAATTTGAAGTTATAATATGCAAAGAATATTCGTTTGACTCATTTAAGAAACGACATAGATCCGCTGGACATTTTTCAATAAAATTTTACTTTTTTTAATAGTGCATTATAAAAGCATATATTTTACGGCTTCTTTGGAGAAACCGTAAGTAAATTAAAGCGCTTCTCGAAGCATAAACAAATTTGCTCTTCGTTTCCTATGAAGGCATGAATTAATTGCTTCTTAGTTTCCCTGAATAAAGCGCTTTTGACCTGCTAAAAAAGACATACATACTAAGTGGGACATCGTGAACAAAAATCATGTGTTCTGAAATTAGTTCAGAAAGCGCTAGGTGATTAAATAATGCCTTCCAAAACTGCTTCTGCTTAAGCACTATTTTTTGTTAGATTTATAACGATTCAGCTGCCTATTAAGTAGTAGAAAGAGCTAGTAACAACCCATTTGGCTAGAAGTTTTAAGTTTAAAAGATATGATATTTAAAATTTGGCCGAACCTACTGATAAGTTACTTTTGAAATTCTCTTCAGGATAGTCGTAATGGGCACAAAATGGTTAAAACACTGCAGTGATTAACTTAATTTTTGGTATATAGGTTTCTCCTAAAGCGCAATCATAAATTTTTGAAAATTCCAACGGGTATGGCCGAGCACCTCCAAAATTCATTAAGCTCTGCGTTTTCTCCTGTAAGACCTGTCAGCTTCTCTCAAATTAAGTTCGGTTTCGGGTTAAGCCATATACATTAGGGTGGGTCGAAAACAAAAGTTAAGTCAGTCACCCCTTAGGATTAAAGATAAGTTAAAGACGATTCTAGAAATATATATATATATATATATATTTTTACCACGTCCCTACACGCCCTTTTTGTTTTTTGTGCACTGCGTCGCCATTTGAAGTCCGATCGTAACATAATGCATATCGTTGTTCATGGATTGACAAGAGCTACATTTCTCTCTTTTGTGATTTTTGACTCCGACGCCAACTTCTAGTTAAGATTTCTGATATCTTTTGTATTATTTTCATTGAATATTTCTGTTTTGCTTTCGATTCTAAATAGTTTATTAAAAACACCTTAAGTGTATAATATTTATATGTTATATGAATGTATTACTTTTTTAGATATATTTGACGAAACAATAAATAAAATTAAAATTAGTTATACAGGTATTTTCAAACAACAAGTTAAAAAAAATAATTAAAAAATATATATATATATATATATAATTAGATATTATTTATTCAGATATCGGAAAACTCAACTAGAAATTAACGTTAGAGTAAAAAATCACAACAGAGAGAAATGTAGCTATTATCAATCCATGAACACCGATATGCATTATGTTACGATCGGACTTCAAATGGCGACGCAGTGCATAAAAAACAAAAAAGGGCGGTATGTAGGGGCGTGGTAAAAAATATATATATATATAGAATCGTCTATAACTTATCTTTGATCCTAGGGGGTGACTGGCTCAAATTTTTTTTTCTTGTATGTGGCCCCGACCCACCTTAATATACAACTGTACAACAAGAAATTGTATCCTTAACGAAACCAACGGGAAATAAATTTTGACTCCCAGTAGACGAAAACCACTAAATGGTTTTGAAAACTTATCTAAAATTTAAGTTTTATAGTATTTTGGCCTGAAAAAGGCACAACTTCAAAAGATTATGAAAATTAAATTTGAGCTAAGTTTTCAAAATCCTTTAGGTGTTTTGATCTACTGATACTTGCTTTTCATATTCTGTTGGTTTCTTTAAAGATACAATCGGTGACTCCAAACTTGTTGCGCAGTGATATTAACGTTTATTTATTTATTTTGGGCAGATACAGGAGAATGTTTCCGTGACGGAAGTAAAATATTTTTCGCGCCTTTTCTTTCCTTTTTTGTTTTTGAGTTGAACAAATTTATTTTCGAAAAGGAAAAATTCCCATTTCCTTCCCCTTGATCGAATCGAAATATCTTGTAATATTTCAAGGCTTATCTTCTTCAAAAGTGGCCATAAGACCATAAATCCTGTCAATTCATTTAGTAATTATTCATGCCCATCAAAGCGCAAAATAACATTAAAATACCTTTATCATTTAACAATTTCAATGAAATTTTGAAAAAAAAAACATAAAAAATTGTAATAAAGATTTTAAATAGTTTCACTGTATTTTATAGCATTAAACTGATACATTTTCGTCTTTTAAATGCCACCCCCTTCTAGTGCTGATGGTAACTATGAAGTACGCTACAAGTCTAACGTTTTAATCTATCCTACCGGTGAAGTCTTATGGGTGCCTCCGGCCATTTATCAAAGTTCTTGCACAATAGATGTCACATATTTTCCATTCGATCAACAGACGTGTATTATGAAATTTGGTTCATGGACATTTAATGGAGATCAAGTATCTTTAGCATTGTATAACAATAAGAATTTTGTGGATTTATCGGATTACTGGAAGTCTGGAACATGGGATATTATTGAAGTGCCGGCCTATTTGAATGTCTATGAAGGGGATGGTAATCATCCCACGGAAACGGATATTACATTTTATATAATCATCAGAAGGAAGACACTATTTTACACGGTGAATTTGATATTGCCCACAGTGTTGATTTCATTTTTGTGTGTACTGGTTTTCTACTTACCAGCGGAAGCAGGAGAAAAGGTAGGAATTATTAAATATTTTAATAATTTAAAAATTTAATAATTTTATTTTAATACAGGTTACTTTGGGTATAAGTATTTTACTGTCACTGGTTGTGTTCCTGTTGTTGGTATCGAAAATTCTACCGCCCACTTCTTTAGTGCTGCCACTTATAGCCAAATATCTTCTATTTACTTTCATCATGAATACGGTATCAATTTTAGTTACTGTCGTCATTATTAATTGGAATTTTAGAGGACCTCGTACCCATCGTATGCCCAATTGGATTAGAAGAGCTTTCTTACAATATCTACCAGCGATTTTGCTTATGAAACGGCCACGCAAAACACGCCTGCGTTGGATGATGGAAATGCCTGGCAGTAGTGCTCAAACTTATCCCACTTCTTATGGTTCTCCTGCAGAAATGCCCAAGCAAATTAGTGCCATTGGTGGCAAACAATCAAAAATGGAAGTTATGGAGTTATCCGATTTACATCATCCAAATTGTAAAATAAATCGTAAAGTAAATAGTGGTGCGGAACTGGGTATTGGCGATCATGGCCGAAGAGAAAGTGAATCATCGGATTCAATTTTATTATCACCTGAGGCTAGTAAAGCCACTGAGGCGGTCGAGTTTATAGCAGAACATTTAAGAAATGAAGATCTTTATATACAAGTAAGTTAGAAATGCAATGAAGTCAATGCTTAGTATTTTAGCCTCGGTTACATTCTACTATTTCGTTAACGGTGGGTATGAATGACCTAATATTTATACCAAAATTAAATTCTTCCAAGCCAAATTCATAGGAATTGATAGAACAAACATATGTAGTGGGAAAAACTTAAGTGGTAAATATGCTCCCACGGACATTATTACAATTTCGGGTTTAGCAATTATGTCCGATAGTTAAATACTTTGTGGACATTATGCCCAAAGAAAATTCAACTTAACACCCACAATTGTGATCTTAACTAATCCTAAAAAATTTTATAAATGAGCTGCGTTTTTATGATTTTAAACACCACTTTGCGAAAAAAGGGTTTGGGCCAACCTATACACATCTTTAAGTATGCTGATCGACTAAGAAAAACTAGTTGAGTAAATTTTCGTCCTTGTTTAATAGTAATCAGGTTACAGTTTTACAGATAAAAGGACGAAATTTGGTATATAATTACTAATTCTTTTGGATATAATAGAACTCGGTCCTTATTTTGACATAGTTTCCATTAAAAATATACAGAGTTGAGTTTAAATGAGACTTTAAGCTACAAAAAACTCGGTGCCAACTTTGAAGTTTTAAAAATGGGAAAGTTCGAACAATTGTGAAAATTTTGTTGATATATCGTGTTTTTTTTTTTCATTCTTTTGGGACGCAGTTGTTAGGTAGCTCCTATCATTTCGGAAAGTACAACTTAAGATAGGACAAACATATCATGTTTTTTCTTTTCATTCTTTTGGGACGCAGTTGTTGGGTAGCTCCTATCGTTTCGGAAAGTACAACTTAAGATATGACGAACATACTCGGGTCTGGTAACTGACGAACTGCTAGAGTATGAAGTGTAAATTTTTAAATCCCCTCCGTTTGTTAGGCAAGTACTTTACCACTAGCCTAAGCCCAATTTAAATATATTTTTTTAAATTTCAACCTTGAATATTTTCTAGTTTCAAATTCAAACATTTGTCTCAAAATATATTTGTGTGAACAACAGAAATTAGGTTGTTGATCTCAATATTCTACTAGAGTTACCAAAACTATAAAAAAAAATAATATATTATTCTGCAATTATTTTATTAAAAAAAAATCTTATGTCGCGAACTTTAGTCGAACCGGTGACCTTCTGCTCGTCATACAATTATTTTACCTCTAGCCCACACCCAATTTGTATTTTAAAATTTTTACCTTGAATATTTTTTTTCTTTTAAGTTTAAATATGAATGTCTAAAAATAGAGTTGTATGTACAACTAATCTTAACATTTTATTGGAGTTACCAAAACATTAAAACTTTATTTTAAAATGTTTTACATATTAATTAAATAGTTTTAATTTGTCGACCTTTTTGTTGTAATTGAGTTTAAATAATGATCAAGCTCGAGGTCTATTTTATAATATTTTTATTTTTCTATATTTCTCTGCCCTTTGGACAGCATCATCGGGAAATCTAAAAATTAATACATTTAATGAAAACATAGTTTTAGACAACTGTATTACAAAATTATAAACAACAAATAATAACAAACAACTACATTAATGCTTACGCGAGTAACAATAATGACTTGTTAACATTTAATATTGTACTAATTTGAATTATTCCTTTTGTTTAAAATATGCCTGTAGCTTTGGGCGCAATTTTCAGTATCGCTTTTGTAATTTATTCTCCTCTCCTTTGGTATGTTTATTATGTGTAACATTTCCAACATTAGTCTCCTATTATATTTCTCCTCTCTTTGCAAGATCTCCACATTATCAAAGTCTGGTGCGTGACTTTTTTCTGCACAGTGGGCTGCTAGTGCTGTTTTTTGTATCACAACTTTTGTTCTGTTTTTTATATCTGATTTATGTCCTGCTATACGTGTTTTTAATTTGTTTTTTGTGGTTCCCACGTAAACTTCGTTACAATTATTGTTGCCGTCGCCTGTGCAACTGATTTTGTATATAATATTTGAGCTATCCATTTTATCTAATTTGCTTTTTGTGTTGGAAAAAAGTTGTTTCAACGTATTGTCAGTTCTTGATGCTATCTTAATTTTCTCCTTATTATATATTTCTGATTTTTCCATTCTCTCCGATATTCCAGGGACATATGTCATAGCTTTGTATATTTTCGGTGGTTCATCTATTCTAATATTCTTATTTTTCCTATTATATTTAAAAGGCCATTAATTATTTTATCGGGAAACGCATTTCTTTTCAAAATATCTTTAAGTTTACCAATATTTGTATTGTGATATTGTTCGTCACTGATTGTGATTGTGAAGAATTCTTCATAAGGGACCTCATTGAAAGTTGTTTTAAAAAAAAACTACTAAAGCGATCGCAACGAGTGATAGCTCGTTGGAAAGGTATTGAATCAGGCTTTAAAATTTTCCTAATTTTTCTCAGAAATTTACCTTTTTTCCCATGAAAATTAAATTTTCCCATGAAAATTAAATTTTCCGATTTTCCACAGAAGCTGCTAAATTTTCCGGCTAATTTTATTTTTTTTTGGATTCCTCATAACTTTTGCTTTAAGAATCAGCAATAAAAAAATGGGCCCGACTCCTTGTTTGGACAGGAGAAGAGCATTTAAGAGACCACCTTGTTCTCATTGTTTTTATATTTTTTATAATTGAATTATTTTTAATTATTTAACAAGAAAAATTAGGAAAATTTTATTTTTCAATTAAAGCCTGATTCAATACCTTTCCAACGAGCTAAACTTTTAATGAACAACTTTCATTAAAACAACTTTCAATGAGGTCCCTTATGAAGAATTCTTCAATTTTGTCACATGACAGTGGTGCACACCACCACTAAATCAGTCACTATAAAAAAAAAAAAAAAATATGTAGGTACATTATTTTTTGCTGGGCAATCGATTGAGACTATTTATTTTAAAATCGGAGAGGGGTCGTCCAAAAGGTGATCGCTTTCATATGGAATTGCTCTATATATATATTTTTTAATTAAATAAATAACATGATCACGCTGGGACTCGAACTTGGGGTCTCTGGTTGGTAACAATTAGTTACGCGAGAACTCTACCAACTGAGCTATCGATACATATAATATTTAATTACTCAAAAATGTAAATGAATTGTTGTACTTCGTGTTTTCGTTCGTGATATTAAAAATATACACCTTAACCTCAAGCTTACAAAAAATCACAAACAAATGTCACTATAAATAGATTTTCAAAAAGATATTTTGATCGTTAAGTCATTATTTTATGTTTTGAAGTAATGTAAGAGGTAATGAGGTATTATTACAATGTAATCCATGGGTGTTCAATTATCGGCAACTCATTACTGGAATAATTTTCCTTTTCATTGTTAACTCATTACTTTATGTTTTAAAATAATGATGAATGTAAGGAGTATACGTTACAATGTAATGCATTATGTAACCAACTATTGGTAACTGATAACTTTATGTATCGAAATATGGATGAAGGCAAGAAGTATTCTTTACAAAGTAATGCATTATGTAACCCAATAACGGTAACCCCTTATATTTGTTGGGAAAAAATTATACATGTGAGAAGTTCACATTACAAGGTAATGCATTACTTTATTGCACCCATTACCAAAGTTTTCCTGGGAAGCTGTAACTTGCTTTTGTTTTTATTATAACAGAAAAAAAATATAAAAGGCTAAAGGAAATCCCACAAAACAAAAAAACTGTATAAAAATTCAAAAATTCAATTTTTTGCATTTATTGCTGTCTTATCTACATTCCCAGTAAAAATTTTTCGTGGTTTTAGAAGCAGGATAACCAAATGCGCTGATGTAAGTGCTTACTATAACATAATACTGAGAAGCATCAAAAGAAACGAAGAATGTTCGTATAAATAAAAAAACAAAAAAATTTGTTGAGCTTACCGTTTTCCCTAACAATGATGCAGGTAGTAAGCAGCTTACCCTAATGCCTTATAAGGAAGCAGGTTGTAATGCAGAAAGTTTCATATCGTGTATTATAAACGATCTGTAAAATTTTCCCGAGAGATTTCCGATTGTGTTTGGTGTTTTTAAGTATGTAATAAAAAATAATTAGTCATTTAACTGTTTCTGAAGAGCTAGCAAGTGGAGCGATACAAAAATTATGTCAAAAATTTTAACAAGAAAAATAAAAATCTGTAGAATTTTATGTGAAATAAATTATATTCATTTAACTACTTTTATTTATCATAAAATTGCTTTTAATCGTAATAATGTACATAGACATGAAATATAATTTTAGTGCAAGGCATAAAATCACAGCTTTTTATAAGCGCTAAAATCCACGCTTATTTTGCCAAAAAGTAATGCTTCCAAGTGGGAATTCGCCATATAAAAATCATGGCATATGTAAGCAGGTTTGTAAGGGATTCTTTTTGGCTTACTCCCTTACAAACCTGCTTGCATGTAAGCAGCGTTTTTTACTGGGTTTGAGCCGATGTTAAACAATTATAATACTATCACATTTCGACCAAATTGGAGAACCTCCTGCCGTTTTCATTTTCCAATTTCTGTAATGCACTCAGAGAAAAATATTCTTAAAGTTGAAATTTGAATAAAAAAGTTGTCAAATTCGGAGGGGTCTGGGGGGAGAGTAATAACCAACTGGGAAATATAATTTCCATAAAACGAAACTATAGTAGTAGTCTTGTAGAAAAATATAAATATTATATGTATTACTGAAGAAACTTTTAATCAGGAGGCAAAAGAGTCTTGCTAGCTTTTTTTCCCAAAAAATACTACAATCATGTTTTTTTTTTAAATATTCAATTCATTTTATTTTAAGCGTGAACATGGTACTGCATTCAAATTTTTTTATTTAATTAAGTGGGAACGATAAAAATTTACCATTTTTAAATGCAGATTGTGCAAAAGTTACAGCGGCTACGAATGAAATTCAAGTTTTCTTGAATTCTGTAAAGTGTAGTATTGAATACAGTATGAACTTGTTAGGCCTTTAGAAATAACCTTTTTTTTTATTGAAATAGGATATTTTGAACTGATTTATGAAATTAAGAAGGTAAATCGATGAAATAAAAAATGTGTTATAACTTATATTTGGGATACATGGTAATCTTATAACAAATGGGAATTAAATTCAGAAGTAGTTTTTTGCGACGTAAATTGGCTAGTTGTGAGGGAAGTTTTTCATGCCAGAATTAAAGGTTTTAAATACAGTTGCAGCCATATATTTTAAGAAGAGTTTTCGGAATTGTAAAAAGTTACTTGTTTATTAAAACTGAGATCATAAAAGCGCTCGGAAGTGCGAATGAAAATTGTGTATTTCAATTAGTAATAATTTTGAGGTGTCCTTTAAATAGATTTGAAGTGTTATTTAAAGAAACTAAACGGATTCCTGAAGTGATATTTTTACATTGCTTACTTTGGAACTGTAGTGTAGAAAATATTTATATGCTAACATTTTTATTAATGTCGGCTGAAATCTGTTTTTGTCAACGACATTATGGCGATATGGTCGATATACAATATTTTTATAACAAGGGCGCTAGATTATTCATAAATTGTCTAAATTTTTTAAAAATTACCAAAAAAAAAATCTTAATTTTAAAAATTAAACTGATGCGAAAATTTTAAATTATAAGTCCGATTTTTTGGTATGCAGCTTATGTTTAAACTTAGTTTAACGAAGTTTGTAAATGAAATACTGCTTCTGAAATTTGGTTTATTTTATTTTGTTATAATATAGGCCGAAATTCTAAACAAAATTAAGTGGTTTCGAAATTTTTTTGTTAATAATGTTGGATATGGCAGATAAATTTCGTTGCCGATTTAACTAAACCGTGTTTAATGACATTCCAAAAACTCGGCTTAAGTGTCCAAAACGTAACATTGGGTTTTACAGCGAAAAAGCTAAAATTCGCCACAAAAGCTTTATAGTATTGTTCGGATTTGTTTCATTATTAAAATTTGAGAATGGTAAATTTTTTTCGTTTCCCCATTTTAACTTGTCGGTATCAACAGTAATCGTACTTGATTTGCCTTTTCCATTTTCAAAAAATCGGACCAGGTTATTGAAAAAAGGTTACAATTTGGTTTTCAATTGCGGATAACTTATGCACTTAAATAGATAACCTACATGAGTAAGTTCCCAGTCCGAAAATTCAAGCACTGGTATACCACTGGCCAACCGAGGATTTGTAAATATATTACTGGCAGAACACCTATTTAAAAAGCTTTACCAACGTTTCCGGAAAGCGTTTTAGCAGTATTTGTTTTACAATAAATTCATTAGTCCACACAAAAAAAAAATATAAAACATTGGCAACGAATATGGTTAGACCACTGGGCCAACGTTGGTCAAAAGTGTTTTTCCCAGTGCTATTCAGAAAAAAAATTGACATCGGCTCATTTAAGACTGTTTTTGTTTTCCCAATCTTGGCAAGTTGATTCAAATAAGACTTATGCCGGTGCTGACATATTTTAGCAGCCAACTGTTACCCAGCAGATATCATTCAGTTACGTTTTAAGCTATGTGTCGGTAGCTCTATGGGTAGAGCTGTCGGCTGCCAATCTGGCTGCCAGGGCTCGAATCCCAGCGGGAGCAAAACAATTTAAATTACCTTTTTTAAATTTTATGTTGTAAAATCTGTTTTTAAACGACCTATTTCATGGTTCTACCAATATTTTACCAACATTGGAAATTTTGTTTCTCCAGTGCTTGTCCGACGGCCCTTTTGTTTAATAGTGTTATCATTTTGGGTTTGGGAAAGCACTTGTTGCCACCACTTACACCAGCTGTTAAAGTGCTTTGTCAGCGGTGGTCAATTTGTCTGTTTTTTCTGAAAGGCTGTCGAAAGTTTAAAAAGCTCTCTATATACAAGTGTGATGATACGTTATTTTACTTTATGAAAATTATGCACTGGAATCCTTATTTGAGGACCTAGAAGTGTAAAATTTTCTAGAGACATGTAGTTTAATAAAATAAATCATAATCAATTAAAAAAACCGATTTCGGTTTTTTGACGATTCGTTATTTTGCGTTTTATAGTATGATTAATTTATTTTAAATTTATTTATTATTATGAAAATGAATTTATTCAAGTTCAAGGCCATACTCTATATTTCTTTATTAGGATATTGTCCTAACAAATAATCTATAGAGTTTTTTTTTTCAATTTATTAATTGACTACCTTCAAGAATTTGTTGATGGTTCCATTTCGGGGATTTTCTAGGTCCCCATCATCAGAACAAGTTTAGAAAGCAGTGGCTACCTCATTCACAAACTCAAACACTTATATATCCCATTTGTTAAAACAAATGAGAATTAAGTTGAGAATGAAAATAAAATTTCCACAAACAATTAAAAAATTGAAAACATTTGATTTTGTATACACACTGTCTTTGACAGAGATAATATATACATTTTTCGTTTATATTCCACCTTTGTTACTTTTATTTTAAAATAAAATACAATGATTGCGAGGGGATATAAACTAAGACTTTACTTTGTCTTTTTCAAAAGTTTGTTATAATTATTATTTTATTTTCATTCTCAACTTAATTCTCATTTGTTTTAACAAATGGGATATATAAGTGTTTGAGTTTGTGAATGAGGTAGCCACTGCTTTCTAAACTTGTTCTGATGATGGGGACCTAGAAAATCCCCGAAATGGAACCATAAACAAATTCTTGAAGGTAGTCAATTAATAAATTGAAAACAAAAAACTCTATAGATTATTTGTTAGGACAATATCCTAATAAAGAAATATAGAGTATGGCCTTGAACTTGAATAAATTCATTTTCATAACAGAATTATAGGTCAAAAAAACATAATTTTTATTTTTTTAAATAATAATTATAACAAAATTTTTAAAAAATTTTTTATTTATTATTTTCATTTCAGACTCGTGAAGATTGGAAATATGTTGCCATGGTTATAGATCGTCTACAGTTGTATCTTTTCTTTATTGTAACCACTGCCGGTACCATTGGTATATTAATGGATGCCCCACATATCTTTGAATATGTGGATCAAGATCGTATTATTGAAATTTATAGAGGAAAGTAGATACATTTTAATACCAGAACACAAATTGATATACAATTTTTTTATTCAAAAAAAGAACATACGAAAACACGCAAAAAATAAAGTTAAACATTGCAAATTGCAACAATAATAATTAAAAGATAAATAAATTAATATATAAATAAAAAAAAAAATTAAATACAAAATATATATAGAAAAAAATCTATATCGTGAATCACATACCACACTTCCCAACCAAAAAAATAAAAAAAAATGTTGTTATCCTTTAACAAAAACCAAAGTAGTTGAAATCTTAAAAATATTAAAACAAATGAATACAATAAATGATTTAGTGAGAAATCCCCTATTAAATTTAAAAATTGTTTTTTTTTTTTACTAGAACAAAGACATTTTTTATAAGATGAAAAAAATAACATGCAATCAATTTTTTCCATGATTTTATTTTTAATTTTTACTTCATTTGTTATCCTACCAATAAAATGAAACAAAATAGCTAACTAAGATTTGGCCCTTTAGATTGTAAGAGCTATAAGATAATTTATATATTAATTTTGCTTAACATTTTGGATATAATAAGAAAACAGAATCGAAATTGTAGCCAGTAAATAAAAAATAAAAAAAATTTTAACATTTGTAAGAGAATACAAAAATCACCAGAAAACGCAAACGAATTGATAACAAATAAAAATAAAGTTGAAATATAATTTGAAATTGGGTTTTATTTAAATTGAACTAATTACCATTACTTTTTATTTTCGACATAGAAAAAAATAGTTAAAATATGAGCTAAGCCAAACATTTTCGACACCTGTTGAAACTATCTATAGATATCTTTTCCTTTAGATACCTCTTATTTCTCTGAATTGAGAAGAACCATAGACAGGGTTAGGTTGACTATACACTCAGGGAACTTCTGTTTTAAAAATATATTGTTTTTTGGGTTGTATATACAGTTTCTTTATTTTTAATGTAAATATCAGTCATTTGTAGAAGAAATTAAATTTTTTACTAAACTTGTAGTTCATTTAAAAAACCAAACCACATCAAACGACTGTTTTTAAAAAAATAAATGTTTGTTTATTTTTACTAACATATGTGGTTCATTTTTATTACAATTGTGTTTCATTTTGTGAACATTTAAAAACAAATGACAATGTTAGTTGAATTTACTGAAATGTAAGTTTTCCTTTCTTTATGTGAAATTTCATTTGTTTTTAACTACATTTGCAGTGGTCTTCACCTACACAGTATTCTAAGTGCACTTAAAAGCTATGCTATGTAAAGTTTTATGTTGAAAAGTCTTCACCAAAAGAATTGATGGTCACACACAGAGAAAAAGTTAGCTGTTTGCCAACTGAAATTTGGTTACTTCGTCTCAAACAACTCAACATTAGTTTTCACAAAAAAGTTCTGTTAATTCAACTGAATTTAAGTTGCAACACCAAAACTATTCAGAAATCTAATGTAAATATTGTTGTAGTAACTGAATTTATAAGTTGTTAGGATTAAAATACACTTTTCAGTTCCGTTGGCACTTTATTTTTCCATGTGCATTTAAAAGTTTTTTATTCGTATTATCTTTGTGCTCATGATTTTTAACTTTTAGGTCCAAACAAATATAAAATAGACTTGCTAGACTTGCGAGATGTATTCACTGAAAAATCACTATACATATCGCTGATTGGTGAAAAGTTGTATATTTTGTTTACAAGTGAAACCTACCTTTTCCGATTTTCAAACTTTCGCAATTTTTTCCTTAGGGTTTTTGCCTATGAGAACAGTACTTAAAAATAGTGCAATTTTAAGCATATATGTAATTAACGATTTTCGTTTTTTTTTTTTTTTATTTAAAAAACATGACTTGAAAATATAGTAAGGTATCAAGAGTTCATCTGTACGGCGGACTAAATTGATAAAGTGCAAATAAGTTTATTTTTTTTCACTCCTAGCTTGTACAATGATACAATTTTCATTCGTACTATTAATGAATGTCTTTCATTAAGTTGGATTCAATTCAATTAATGAAAAACTCTTTAATTAAATGATACTTTCTTAAAATATGCTATACTTTGTGCACACATATTTTTGTACACCAAGTATTTAGTTCCATCAGAGTTATACAGGAGTCGCCTCAACTATTAGAAAAAAACTATTTGTCCATGTAAAAACGATAAGATCTGATCAGATCTAACTAGATATGAATGAATCTGTTCATATAGGAAAAGATATGGCATTTCTGATGCGCTTTATTACCAGATCTGATTAGATCTACTACCAGATCTGTTCATATTTGAAGGGATCTGGGAAATTATATAATTTCCGTGCTCAGATTTGGTCATATAGGACCATATCTGGTGCCAGATCTGTTCATATCTTAAACAATTTTATAATCCCTTTGTCCAGATCTGGTACCATATATATACGCTTTTTATTTTTATTTGTTTATTTTTGTTATCGTTCAAAAATTTTAATTAAATTTTTGTGTGTATCGTAAATTGTTCTTGGAAGATGCAGCTTTTTTAGATCTGCCCAAATTTGATAAGATCGAATTAGATCTCAAATTTGTCCCCATTTTAGAGATCTAATTAGATCTGATCTTATATATGCTATGAGATCTGTTTAGATCTTGTAGAACAGATCTACATACATCAGTTCAGATCAGATCTTTTTTAAACACATCATTTGGTTTTTGTTATTTATGTAAATCGGCAACGCGTACTGCTTACATATTGGTGGTTGCTGGTTCAAGTCACGTTCTGGCAGATGTAAAAAAAAGTACAATAAATAAATATAAATAAATATGAAACAGAAAAATAATGTTTTCCATTATAATTACTTTAATGAAAATATATCACTAATTCACTGAAACTTTCTTTGGAGAATTTTTAATGACAAAATCAGGGAACCTAACAGTTATGAATCTAAATTTTAAAAATCTCACATTTATTTTTGTTTTTTAAACAAAACACTTTTTAATAATTTTTTTTTTTTTATTTTTTATAATTACTGTTAAAAATAACAGTTATTTTTTTTTTTTAAATTCATGTATGAAAAATCTACATGTTAATTAGGGTGGGGCGATTTGTATGGAAGGAAAAAATCTTAATGGGCGCTTCGCGTTTCTAATTCTTGGGATTGTACTGAGCAAAAAAGTCCACTAGACCATACGTATACGTATGGTGAAAATCGAACTTCCAGATTTTGACTTTAAGGCAAAAAAGCCTTTTTTTGAAATTAAAAATAAACCCCTTAAACCCCACCCACAAATATGAGTGATGCATTAATCTGCTAGAGAATCTTCCAAAGAAGAGATTGATACCATAATCTTGGATAAGCTCCTCCTACTTCCTGAGATATGTCCATCCCACCCATTGTTACTTTCACAAAATACGCCAAAAAAAGTCCTATTTTGAAATTAAAAATTAACCCCTTAAACCCCACCCACAAATATGATTGATGCATTAATCTGCTAGAGAATCTTCCAAAGAAGAGATTGATATCATAATCTTGGCTAAGCTCATCCTACTTTCTGAGATATGTCCATCATTGTTACACATTGTTACTTTCACAAAATACGGCTAAAAAGTCAAAATCTGGAAGCTCGATTTTCACCGTAGACGTATGGTCTAGTGGACTTTTTTGCTCAGTACAATCCCAAGAATCAGAAACGCGAATCGCCCATTAAGATGTTCAAATCGCCCCACCCTAATGTTAATGCTTTTAAATAGTAAATTTATTTCAATATTATCCTATGGGGAAAGAGACCGGTCCTGCGTGTGCCACAGGATCAGTCCCTTTGTGCTAGAGACCGGTCCTTTGCTAAACCCTACCCTATGTAAACAACTGGCAACTTTAACATTGGCTTGTCATGGGAGGGGGTAATTTGTCCTGCTTTAAACTTTTGAAATATTTATTTAGGTGCAAAACTGCGTTCCCCAAGAAAATAAGAATAATCTGTTATCGGCAGGACGTACCGTAGCGGTTCTGAAGTTAAAGAAACCGATTACAAGGGAAAAATATGACTTTTTACATATTTTCTCAAACATTTTAATATTTAGAAACTAATTTAAAAACATTGAAAAATCGTTTTATCGATAAGGTCATAAGGTCAAATAAAGAAAAAAAAATATTTTTGTTAACATATTAATATAACAGATATTTCCGGGCTGATATTGATGACACTATTCTAAATTGCTTTCCGAGGTCTGAAAATAATATTCTTTATATAATTTCGAAACATTTACCCTTAGGTGCTGTTGGAGTATATGTGATCCCATGATGAAAAAATCGGTTTAATAAAAGGGTCATATAGACCCCAAAAGCACTCAAGTGTTAATGTTTTGGAAATAAATCACGAATACCTCTTCTTGTTAGGCCTAACGAAATAATATCAAGTAAATTTATCAACATCCGCCCAGAAATGTATGTATTATTGTTATGTTAAAAAAATAAAATATCTTCTAAAAATTTGACCTTTGACCTTAAGCAGGGTCCATTTAATGTATTTGCATTTTTCTCAGATTTAGATAATTAAAAACAAAAATTGCCTAAAAGCCAAATTAGTGACTAAAATCGCTGTTTTCTCGAAAACCGCTAAAATAAAATCGTTGCCCTAGCCAAAGTAAAATATTAATACCTCAAATTTTTGCATATTTTTATTCTTAATATGTTTCTAATGACGCTTTAAAGTCCAATATTTGATTTTCTGAAATTTCTTAAAAAAAAAATTTTAAAACTTTAAAATTGGAGATTTGAAAATAGTGTTAAAAAGTTTTGACTTATTTAGCAATAGTTTAAAACGAGTTAGCAAAACACAACATAAAAAATACTTCTGATCTGAATTTCCTGGAAATTATAGAATACAATAATTTTTTAATGTAGTAGATAATTTTAATAAATTTTGAATTTCGGGATTGAATTTCGTGAACACATCAGTCGCGGGGGGAAATTGTACTAACTCGGCTTTTTTTTCTAAGCCGATTTAAGCTTTTAATGCTTTATTGCAAATAAAATTTACTCACAATCACGATTCTTTAATGTTTATAATTAAATTTCGATTTAAAATATCAACATTTTTGAAAAAATATACAAAAAGTCATATTTTGCCTTTGTAATCCGTTTTTGTAACTTCAGGGACGATGCGGCGCGTTTTCCCGATATGCGATTATCCTGATTTTGTTCCAGATATAGTCTTACACTCAAAATGTAATGTTGCAGGTGATAGAGCGGTCAATAACGTTTTTTTGGAGGCCTTAATGTACACAAAAGTTAATTAATGTCATACAAAATAGATTTAACCTCAATGTGTGGAAAATTTTCGAAATTCGTCATACATATTTTGTATTACCTTAAAAATATGTAAATAAATCTAAGACCCCATAAAGTAATCGCTGGATATAAGTCCACTGTAATTTAATAGAAATACTTTAAAATGTACAAGTTTTATATTAAAAAACATGAAAATCTTAAACAACTTTTTATTGTTAAAATTATTGTAATTTAACTAAATTCTAACCGAAAATTTGTTAATTTTAAAAGATTTTATTTAAGTGCGGAGATTATAAACATTTCTATTAATTTACATTCGTTTTGTTTTGAGTGTTGAAGTATTATCTACCATCTTCTAAATATTGGACTGTGGTTAAAAGCCTGCTTAAATATTGTCATTGTTTAACTGCTTGTTTAGTGATTATATGATAGTTTTTCTAAGAACTGATAGCCGCATTAAAACCTGACGACAAAAATCTAAAATTTTACTCATATTTGAATATTAACGAATATTGTATAAACTTTAAAATAAAAATAATTATTTTTAATAAGTCTTTTAATATTACTCAGCAGAACGTGTTAAAATACCCTCAAAGAAAGACATTAGAAAAAAAATATATGGAGGATTGAAGTGTTATAAAATTGCGTGCCGAAATTGTTCGGCACACTGAGAGAATTATCTTTATGATATTAATAAATTTTTGCATTTAATGTAAGAAAAAATATATAGAGGATTGAAGTGTTATCAAAGTTCGGGCCGAAATTGTTCGATACACTGAGAAAATTATCTGTATAACATCAATGAATTTTTGCATTCGTTTTAAGGAGTTACACTGGAATTCCTTCACAGAAACTTTTCATTACGCTTTCGAACCCAAAACAAAATTATGAGATATGCAAAATTCGCACTAGTTGGACCTTAAATAGAAGGAAAAAGCCAACATTTGTTCCGAGCCAGAATTTCAGTTTTAGCACAAGAGGCGCTGGAATCGCTGGGTTGCTTAATTCCAATCGAGTGTTTTGATTTAAAATTTCATTGCCTTTTCATAACCTTTGAACCGAATAAAACTATTAGATATGAAAAATTTTCACTAGTTGGATCTTAAAGAGAAGGAAAAAGCAAATATTTGTAAAAAGCCAGCATTTTAGTTTTCGCCACTAGAGGCGCTGGGGTCGCTGGAATGCTTAATTGTAATCAGGGATTTTGATTTGAAATGTAAGATAGAACATTCTTTCTTTCATTACCTTTTCATTACACTTTCGAGCCGATAAAAACTATTGGATATGCATAATTCTGTACAGAGCCAGAATTTCAATTTTTGCCTCTAGCGGCGTTGGGGTCTCTGGGATGCTTCTGATTTGAAATTTAAGATATAATGTCCCATAAATTATTAAAAATTTTATTCGCTTAATTTGATTTAAAAATAGTTTCATATATTTTCTGAATTTTCAATAAATCTATGAAGTTTTTTTCACAAAGTTTAAGGAATACTTCGTTCACTTTGTGAAAAAAACTTCATAGCTTTATTGAAAAATTTTATTAAAACTCTTGCAAAAAAATTCTCTCTGTGTACTACAATGTTTGCTACAATATTTCAAAAAAAGAAAAATGTTTTTATATGGTTGTTATTATGGGTTATTTGATAAATTTCGAAATTATTAGTTTGTTTAATTGAGATCGGGTGCCAGTTTGTTGTGGTAACACTTCAATGCTGCGTACTGTTAACTAGAGTTGCTATGCGATATATGAGTAACTAGCTTACAAATCCCTTTATTTCATAACAGGCAGTTTTAAACACCGACATATATTTAAGAAAATTATATAATTTTTTTTTGGAATTTTTCTCTTGAAATAAATTATTTAGATTTAGATTTCTACCTTAAATGTTTTTAGCACAGCAAGGGGTTTCGCCTAAGGGGGTAACTTTCTCTTATTGGATCTCCCTGTACAATTTTCATAAATTCTCTGTCTTAGTGGATGCCTACATATGAAATTTAAAGTTTGAATTTCCAGCAGTTTGGGCTGGTCACTTATTAAGGTAACTTAAATCATGGTTTTATTAAAGTTTTCAAAAATTACCTCTTTAATGGACCATTACATATATATATCTTAATTTCAAAATTCTGGCTTCCGCTTTTTGGGCAGGCCATGAAGGGCAGCCTTTTCTTCTTTTTAACCTGCGGAGAAGAAAAAAAGGAAGATAAACAAGTCGCATCTCACTAAGCGGCTAGAAAGCTCAAAAGGCCCACGCTTTCTTAAAAAATATCCCATTTTGAAAAGAAGCTAATAAAATATTAATTTTTTATTTTTAAGATTGAAGAAAAATCTTTCGAAAACATTTTGAACAAAATTTTCTAACAACAATAGGTACTTAGTACTATGTATCCGTAAAAATTGCTGTTTGACGAAAATGTGAAAATTCAACACCCTCCAACTCGGAGAATCCTTGACCGAGTTGAAGCCCAATTGGACTCTACTTGGTGCTAGTTTCATCCCGATCCTAAGACATCGGTTTCAAAAGTTCGGTCACTTAAGATGAAATACCCCATATTTAAAACCACTCCAAATTGTAAAATTTCGATATTATTCGCAAATATTAAGTGAAATATTCAATGGTTTTGTAATATTAATACAAAAATATATTTCGTTCAAGTGTCTAATTTATGTGTCCATAAGCTGCTGTACGGAACTTAAAAATTCTCATTTTTCAGTTCCCAAAACATTACTGAACGTCAAGAACACATTATTATATTAGAATTAAAGCTTAACTACCGTACATTTTAAAACTATAAAAATATTCTAACGTTCTAAGTTTTATTCCACGGTATTAAGATAAAGCTCCTAAAAAACTGGGTGTTCAATGAAAATCAAAGAGTTGACATATCTCGAAAACTAAACGTACGATTTCGAAATATTTGTTGTGATCAGCGTACCAAGGTTAAGCGAAAGTGATGTACTGCGAAATTTATGCATATTTTGTATCTTTTAATTTACAAAGTTAATAAACAAAGAGAGTTTGTTACTTGTTAATATCTTAAAAATATTAATTATATTGTGTCATGTTCAAATAAAGACACACAAATGCATTACAGTATGTGCTTCTAACAAAAGCGTTAGAAAAACAAGTCATAAGGAAACTTCAACTCAAATATAACACATTTTATGTTAACAAAACATAATGGCCCTTTAAAGTATTTTTCGCTCGACTTTGTTTAGCTTTTATGACTTTGCCACATTGTTTACTTATTTGAAAAAAAAACTAAATTTAGGCCTATTTAGTTTTTCCACAAACTATTAAAAAGTTGTGTTTTATCAACACATATGACGTTTTTTATTTATTTTTTATTTTTTTGGTTTCAATAGTTTGACACCAATTTCAATAACTGCTAACACTCTGGTGTTAATAATGTATTAGTTTTCAGATAGTATTTCTTTGTGTTTTGTTGGTTGTGTATTTCTAAAGTGCACTAACCATTGTTAAATGGTCATTAACAAATTAGTTAAAGATGCTGGACAAAAGTGATGTAATTTTTGGTATGGTTGCTAAAAGTACTTGTCAATAGTTGGTTGTTATTGTTTATAGTAGTTAGAAAACTAGAAAAAAAAAATAATACAACAACAAAATCAGTATATTAATTAGCACATGCTCATATTCTGCTGTTAATGTCTTTGGTTCATAATTTGTTAATTTATGAAAATTAAAGTTTGTTGCTTAAGTCTTTTGTTTTGTATACATGTTTTTTTTTGGTTTTTTAAGATTTTTTTTTTTTTGCAAAATTTTGTAACGAAATTTTAAATTTAATTAGAATATATTTTGTTGTTTGTTAAGCTTTGTTAGTTTATAGTATTTTATGCATTAAAAAAAATATAAGAGTATTTTGCACTAAGTTTTTTTATTTTTTTAATAGTTGGGTGTTTTTAAGAGTTATTTTTGCAAATATATTAAATGTAAGAGAAATATGTTGTGTATAAAAAAACAAGTTCCATTGGTTTTGTTTCAAATTGTTTGTAAAACTAAAATATTTACTTCATCTGTTGTTTAAACCAATAGCACGTTTTTTTATGTCATCTTAAGTTTTTTTTTTTGAAACCCTAATTTTTTGTTTATTATCACCTTAACACTTGCGATACCTGTTGGAGGGATTTGTCAATAACGCAGATAATAAATTTACATAAATTTTACCTAAAATGGATTAATTGTACTGCAAATATGTTGATGTTTTAACAACATATTTGCATTGTTGTAAAGAAGTTTACAACAATATAGTCTTATATAGTAAAGCCCATATCGTTTCTGATTCTGGTTAAATTTCAAGGGCCGATGTTGATTTTGAATAAAACACAAACTATTTAGGAAATTATTGTAATTTTATTTTATTATGATATATTGGTATTACTCAATTATGTATGGAACAAAATATCGGCCAAATGGGCGACGCGACCACGGCGGCACACCTCCATCCGATGGTCCAAATTTTCGATGACGCTGAGGCATAATGGAGGTTCTATGCCGTTAATGTGCCGAATTATCTCATCCTTTAGCTCTTGAATTGTTGCTGGCTTATCGACGTACACCTTTTCTTTCAAATAACCCCAAAGAAAAAAGTCCAACGGTGTCAAATCACATGATCTTGGCGGCCAATTGACATCGCCATTACGTGAGATAACACGGCCATTGAATTTGTTGCGCAAAAGAGCCATTGTTTCGTTAGCTGTGTGGCAAGTGGCACCGTCCTGCTGAAACCACATATCGTCCACATCCATATCTTCCAATTCGGGCCATAAAAAGTTCGTTATCATCTTACGATATCGAACACCATTCACAGTAACTGCCTGACCGCCTCATTTTGGAAAAAATACGGCCCGATGATGCCGCCAGCCCATAAACCGCACCAAACAGTCACTCTTTGTGGGTGCATTGGTTTTTCGACAATCACTCTTGGATTCTCATTCGCCCAAATGCAGCAATTCTGTTTATTGACGAATCCACTGAGGTGAAAATGTGCCTCATCACTGAAGATGATTTTCTTCGAAAATTGATCATTCACTGTTGCTATTTCTTGCCACCATTCTGCCCATTCACGACGTTTGGAATGGTCAAGAGGCTTTAGTTCTTGAGCCAATTGCACCTTGTAAGCGTGTAAATGCAAGTCTTTATGCATAATGTTCATCAACGACGAGCGTGAGAGGTGCAATTGTTGGGCACGACGACGAGTTGAGGTGGACGGCTCTTCAGCCACACTATCGCGAACAGCAGCAATATTTTCTGCAGTACGAGCTGTACGAGCATGCACTGGTGTTCTCACATCTTCTACAGACCCGGTTTGCTCGAATTTTTCCACGATTTTTGCGATTGTACGCACATTTGGACGATCAAATTGACCTAAAAAATCACGAAGTGCACGATATGCATTTTGATTTGAACCCCCATTTTCATAATAAGTCTGGATAACTTTAACACGTTGTTGGATTGTGTATCTCTCCATGGTTCAAATTGAGTAAGTCTGAAATAGAGAAATGTCAAATAAAATTCGGAAAAAAACTTGGCGTTTAGGTGTGGTTCACATTCAACATCGGCCCTTACAATTTAACCACCCTTTATATTTCAAAAATGTAAAAAAAAATTAAAAGTTGATTGATAAGCAAAACATCGCCCTTTTTAGAAATTGTCCCAGTAGTTTTTACATGAGACTTTCATCCACTTTTCTTTCTGCCAAATTCCATTTAGATTTGAACTCTTCTATAGTTGACATTATCATTCCTGTTTTCTTTAAAGTTCCTTTTATAATTAAACAATATTCTTCTATTCTACGTAGTTTTGGACAATTTGGTGTATTTTTTCCTTTTTGTACAGTCGATTTTGTTGTTGTTATACCATTCAATTGTGACTCTTGCATAATGACAACTGGCCAGGTCAGGCCAAAATAACGGTTTTCTAGTGTGAAATATTAGTGTAAAATATGAGTGTAGAGTTTATCTGTCCATAAAAATCGTTTTTATAGTATTTCTCCACAATATTTAATGAGGCATTTGTTATTTAACTTTTGGTCATAAATCGAAGGGACGGAAATCCTGTGCAAAAACATTGTAGACTAGTGTTATTTCAAAAAGTTTCCAATAACGATAATCAAACTGTAAAAATTTCTAGTTATGATGTATTAACTACCCAGTAAAATAGTAACATCCAAATCACAAGTTGCAAAACAATTTATAGTGTATTATACAAATTTCTGTTCTGCGATTCTTTTTTATGGAGTTAGTCTTATTTGCACTAGGTTCTTTACCTCCAAACTAGAGTAGGTTGCTTTAGAACCGGTTCTAAAGCAACAGTGAAACATTACATTTTGACTCACAGGAACCTGTTCTAGAACCGGTTCCAAGTAACCGGTGGTAAAAGTAGCTGTTCTAGAACAGGTTCAAAGGTAATCTGTTCTAAAATATTTTGCTGGGTAATGACAATTGACAATTGATAATTTTTTTTTTTTTTTTTTTAAAGAGAAGCAACACTCAGGAAATTTTTCCTATTATTTAATGTGTTGCTTTCTTTGGAAAGGGGATAGTGGAGAGATGAAAGGTGGTGAAAGATGAATAGCTTCAAACATGGCAACACTGTAATTGCGCGAGTAGATAAGTCTTAGAACAGTTGTTACTCGCCACCTGATGTAGAGTTGGTGAATTTATTGAAGCTTTTTGTTTCATAACAGTGATTCATTATTTTAATTCGGTGGGGATAAGTGCTATGGGAACACCGAAGGTGGGCGCAGCGATACATATAAGTGATAGAAAACTCACACAAATTATTTTTCTAAACTGATGTTGTCGTCACCAGGAATCGAACCCGGGACCATCTGTGTAACAGTCCAACGCGCTAACCATTACATTTTGACCGAAAAACACTTGTTATAAGCAGGGATGGCAAACAATACCGCTAAAATACCGTTGTCGATTCAAACCCTTCAACTGGCTATCGTTATCCCTAAAATACCGTTACCGAAATTATTGAAATACTGTTGTCGCTAAAATACCGTTACAAATTTATTAAAATAACAATATCCCTAAAATACCGTTACCGAAATAACCTAAATACCGTTATCGCTAAAATACAGTTGCCGAAATAATTGAAATAGCGTTATCATTAAAATACCGTTACCGAAATGATCTGACAAAATCAAAAAAATAATCGCTATATATTCCGAAAGCTTGATCATAAAACAAACAAGTCATTAAAATTCAGACATAATGGGACCAAAATTATCGATGTACATTGACATTACCTAAATAACTTAAAAAACAATATCTTTAAATTACCGTTACCGAAATAATTGGAAAACCGTTACCCCTGAAATAACGTTACCAAAATAAACGAAAATAGCGTTATCGCTAAAATACCGATACCGAAATAAGTAAAAAACCCTTAACGCTAAAAAAAGTAACCGATTTAAATGAAATATCGTTTCCTCAAAAATGCCGTTAATGATATATAAGAAAATAGCGTTACCCTTATCGAATCGGTGACCATCCATGGTTATAAGTATATTTATCATTCCGCAATTATCCCAATAAAGTTTTCAGTAACCACACTTAAACCATAGTTTAACTGTATATTGTTAACAATTAAACAGTTATTACACCCAAAATGAAATACACCTTGACAAAGATATGTTAATATTTTATTATTTTAATCATATAAAATATCATCTATAAAAATAAATATATGGGACAAAACGCATAAAATTTAACATATTGTTTTTTTTATGGTTTAGGGTTATTTTTCATCTTTACTCTACAAATAACCTTTTAACTGCTCAATAATTTTTTCAAAATGCAAATCTCAATTAATGTTTAAATGAAATAACGTAAACTAACATTTACACTGATAATTTACCATATTCGATTTGTAGAGGAGCTCTTGCCTAGTGCGATAATTATGGTGAATTTCATTCAAATCAGAGATGTTAAATCCCTACGCGTTACTTTTTTGTGTTGAATTGTGATACAGACTCAGTTGTAGCAACCGTATTTGCAGACAATCAAATGGTTAAATTGTAGCTTTTTCTTTAGTTACCGCCGAATTTCTTGTTGAGGAATTCGAAATTCTATTATTGTGGCAGAATTTCTTTAGCAGCAACCAAACCCGGTGCGAAACATACGATGGGAAACAAATACGTTAGCCACGATAGACAGTTGTCACATAGACTAAAATAAAAAAAAAAAAAATTATGTATTCGTTTTAAACGAAATTAATTTATTTTTGGATATGTACTAAAATAACTTAATCTTATAAATCTTATCCTTTGTGATAAAGCTCATTCTGTCGTCACAATGTGTCGATAAAGCCGCAAAAATTTTTGTGTATTTTGTAATAAAAAAAATTTACTTGTTTAAGTTTTATTAAAATAATTGCCAAAAATACATTTTTAAAGTTAAGCATTAGGTTTTAATAATACAATTTAAATGGAAAATGACACCTGTCTATTAAAAAAGGCAGAAACTAGTTTAGTCTGATTTAAAAATTAATAGTGTTTATAATTTTAGAGAAACACGTTTATTTGTCTTCTTAACCTCAACATTAAACAACAAGAAAATAGAAATAAATATTTATTTTGAAAAAAAAACTTTGTAGTATATACATTCCAGCAAAACTACACATTACCAAATAATGGGTAAATTAATGTATCGCCATAGGGCTTCATGCTTTACAATATATCTTACGTCACTGATCAATTTTACAGGCGATGAATCTAAAAGTAATGGGTGCGTTAGTTAGGATAAAGTAACTGGTTACTTTTATTGTTAGCGGGTTCGGAAAAGTAATACGTCTATATGAGGCCGTCAGCGCAAAAGTGGCCTAAGCTTGAAATAGGCAATATGAAAATAATGGGGTTTGTATGTTCATGAATTTTAAATTAACTTGCAGAAATTATATCATTGTTTATTTTAGTCCCGATGCATGTTTTATTGAATTACTGTGATACATTCTGTGCGATGAAGTATTTTATTTTGTTTTAAACTTACGTTTTTGGTAATTTTTGTGGCATAGGCCACTTTTGCATTTAAATGACCATAAAAGTACCACTACCTAAAGGCAAGGTTAGGCCATTAATAAAACAAATAGTTACTGAAAATTACATTTTTTATTTGAAAAGTACAGAAAACTTATAATTATTATACATATTCGACAAAAGAAGTCAAATTGAAACTACTCATCAATTTGGTCATCATTGAAAATTAAATTTGTTTCTGCTGCTGATGACTTTAATTTCTAATAAAAACTGTGATGAACAGGAGGTATAAAATTTAACAACTCCAGTAAATCTTTCTTTTTGGTATCACTGATGACATGACAATCAGGATATAAAATATTTAGGTTTTCAATGATGATTGAATTGCGTTTGTTTAAATCAACCTCTTCAAAGAGTACATCAACGTTATTAGAGTACTTGAAAAAAATCTTAAATGGATGCATTTCATGAAACATTAACCACTGCATTTTTAGCCACTCAACTTTTCCCTTATTTACTGAAACTTTCCTGTTAGTAATGTCTCTTTCGAGTATCTGAGAGGAAAAAAATTGGTCTTTGGTCATAGAAATAATTTTGAATGGTTTGACTTTTTTGGTTCCAATCTTGAGGTACAAAAATATTTTTAAAAAATCGTTTTTGTTTTTCCACTAGGCCAAAATCTTGATCGCAAGTCATGTATGAATGCCCACTTAATAGAAACTTATGATCAATTTTCTTAGTAACGAAGTCAGGGTTGGAAACAATGTATTGGCAGATAAGAACCATCTTAATGTTTCGATTTTGGCCACCACACTGGTCAGAGTACATAATCAGGTGTTTACATTTTACAATGTTTTTAAGAAAATACATGATGCAGGAACCTATTTCCTGGGGGCCACGAGAAGCTATACGTTCATCCCATGTAAACATATAAACCTCATTTGTTTTCATGTTATGAATACCCAGACAGTATGTCCATAGTTGACGTTTATAATAACATATTCCCGTACTTATAACTGGAGTTGGTAGGGTTTTCATCAGATCAAATGAAATAACGGCTACATTGTCGTCATTCTTATACATTTCCACATCCTTTTTGATGCCCTCTCTTGCTGCATTTGCTTTAAGCAAATGTAAATTTTTCTCATTTAAGTTTGATGTCCAGTGAATCACAACGCTTACACGAGTCAGTGATGGGGGCATGAAAGCTCAAGTTGAACTCTTCATTAAAAACTTTACTAAAAATAAATTTTGACGTAGGGTTTGAAACTCTTTCTTTATAAAGTGAATATAAAATACTCATATTTAAATCCGGTGCCAAATATTTACGATTTTGTGACTTATTCAATGAGTAATGAGACTCATAAGAAGGAATAGAGTTAATGAAATCTTTAATTTCTTTGATCTTATTACTGGGTGTTTTATTGGCTGATACAGAACAGCCCCGGCGATCCAGAGGAGGAGTTGTTATGGAACGTTTGTTATTTAGTAGTCTAGTAATACGACCATCCGAAATACATAATGTGTTTTTGAAAAACTGTTTGCACACTAAAACTTCTATTCCTGTAGAGTTACATAAGTAGTAATGTCTCGTCTTTTGTCTCCTCGAGTTTTCATTAGTAGTGTAGGTACGAGACTTGGAAACTACTTTAATAAGTGAAAACAAATATGATGTTTGAAAGTCAAAACTTGCCAAAGCATAGAATTCTTTGAATAACTTGTTTTGTTGGTCAGACTTTATTTTCAAATTACATTTCTTTGGACATGGACACGGTCCTACTTTTGGTGTCTTAGCTGTTACAGTTGTCCCTTTGTAGTTGACATATTCCTCTCCTTTAGCACGTCTTGATTTCTTTACATTCCGGGTCCAACTCTCACTGTTTTTTAGTCTCTTCTTTGGTTTCCTTGCCGTTCTGTCTTCTTGTATTTCTGCATTTAAAGACACATCCAAACTTTCTTCTAAAATATCTTCCAAATCTGATGAAGGGTGCTGTTCTGACGGACTGAATTTTCGAAATCAGAACCAAAAAGAGCTGAAACATAACACATTTTTGAGTAAAACGTTTAACACAAAAACAAACACAATAATCCTTCATTTTCTATACTTACATCGCATGGTATCCTCTTTTCAATAGTTAAATCAACGAAAAAGAACAATTTTTCAAACAAATGAATATGTTTTGTAGAAAAACTCTGACGTTTAAATCAACGAAAAAGCTAAATTTTTCAAACAAATAATTATGCTCTGTAGAAAAACAGTGATGTTTAAATCAACGAATCATCAATTTTTCAAACAACAATGAATATATTTAAGTGGGTCTCACACGATCAATATTATTGATTGGTTGATTTTTGATAGTTTGATAAATAATATTGATCCTGTATGCTTGCCGTTACAGTTATGTAGAAAAGACGTGAGGTTTTTTTCATTGATAGCAGCTATCGACCTATCCCACCAATTCTATGTGTTACCAATATGTATGCAAAAATGGCCTAACCGGCTTAGGCCACTTTTGTTTTATTAGAAGTAAAAAATAAACAAATGCAAAAACAAACTTTGACACGTCATCTCTTGACTTTTGGTGAAATAACAGATACGTTGGGTTTTCACAAAACTTTGACACGTTTTAAATATTTTGTACTAGTTAATTCAGATTATGGAAAATTGAGGGTTAGGCCACTTTTGCGCTGACGGCCTCATATATAGATTTTCATAAAAACTAATTTATATAAAAAAAATATTACAAATTTTTTTTTTAATTAAATATATAACGTGTTCGCGCTGATGTAATACATTATGTAATTGATGATCGGCTAGTAATTATTTATTTCATTTTTATGTTTTGAAATAATGTAAAAGGTAATGATAGAGCATTACAAGGTAACTCATGAGTGTCCAATTATTGGTTAGATTAGATCAGAAGGCACTATGCACCGCGACCAATGTAGGTCTTTTGTGCTGATTATTTGGTTACTCGTTACTTTATGTTTCAAAACTTAAACTTTAAATGCATTGCTTCTTAGAAGTGCCGAAAGTCATATTATTGTAACTATCTAAAATGTATGTAACTTTCTTAGTTTTGATTAGCATCGTCTGATTGTTTCATTAAAGTGTTCAAAATCATATGTATATGTTTTCAGACACAAAACAAACTTTTGAAGAACTGTGTTATCCTTTTTGTTAATAAATCATGAAATACACCTTTTAATCGGATAAAATTATAAAAAATAACAAAGTTTGATAAAATATTAAAAAAAAAATATGTTAACAGATTTTAAATTTTTTATTTTTTAAATGGACTCTTATTTATAATATTTTATCTTCGAAGGCTCTTTTGAAAGCCTCATTTCAGTTTTATGTTTGTAATCAAAAAAAATCTGTAACTTCCGTAGTTTTTATCGGAATGGTCTGAATTTCAACAACGTATTTAGAATTATCAATTATTTCAGAAAATATGAAACTTGGACAGAAAGTTATTATGTTTTTTTTTTTTATTAATATGTGTGAAATTCACCTTATGTTCTGATAAAATTAAAAAATTTTCCAAAGTTTGATGATATATTTCAAAAAAATATGTTAACCGATTTTCACTTTTTTATTTTATTTTTGTAAAGAAAGTATTATTTATGTATAATACAAAAACAGATTTTAGTATCGAATTTCACTAAAACGTTTTTAAAAATTTTTTTCAGAAGGCTCTTTTTTAATGTATAATTTCTGTTATAGTGTTTTATACATCTCTACATTTGTGATTAATAAAAATATCTCTAAATTTCTTAATTTTTATTACAATGCTCTGATTTTTTCATCAAAGTGTTAGAAGCATCAATAAAAAAAGAAACTTGGACAGAAAAGTATTATGTTATTTATTAACAAGTCTTTATTTATTTTTGGATAACATTTTAAGAATTTACAACGTTTGATAAAATATTAAAACAATATGTAAGCCGACTATGATATATTTTTTTGTAAAGAATATAGATACTCTCACCTATAATCCAAAAAAAATAGTTAAGTAAAGATATTTTTTTAGAAATTTTAAAATATTTTTTTCGGAAAGCTCTTTTTCATTGTCTCATTTTTGTAATTTAAAATTTAAAATTTGCAGATTTATGTTTTTTTTTCTTTTAATAAAATCGCGAAATTTTAGAAAAACTGTAAAATTTGATAGCCCAATAAATTACCCAACAAATATGAAATGCAGATAAAAAATATTATAAATATTTTTTCTCTAAAATCGGACCACCGCTGGCAGTTTTAAATAAATTTTCTCTAAGAATATATATATACGGGTAACTAACCCAGTTAGAAACAAAGCACCATAATTTTTATAAAATAAATGCTTTTCCAGTGGTTAGACTTTTGAGCCGATGGCAAGTTTTGGGAAAAAAACTTTTTGCCAGCGTTGGCAAAGTGCTTGTTTGCCAATGTTTTTTTTTGTGTAGACATTTTGAAATTATTGTAAAGCAAATGCTGGCAAAACCGCTTTTTGGAAATGCTTGTAAAGCGCCTTACAAAAGAGTTCTGCCTGTAATTGATTTACAATACCTCGGTTAACCAGTGGTATGCCAGTGCTTGCTATTTTGTACCACTGACAGTTTCTGACTGAGTTGACTGAAATGAAAACAGGCACAATATAAATTCCATTTCACGAATAATAACAATTTTTGAAAACATTGCTAGGATAATTATTGCTTGCAAATTTTCAAAATTCATAATATATGGAATTTTAGAATGTCCTTACAATTATTTTATGAAAAAAAAATTATTTTTTAATACTGAAAAAATAAATAAAAAAATTGTGCCAATCGGATGATTTTCAAAGATTTATAGGCTTTTTAGAAAACAAGATAGATGACAGCAACATGAGTCCTTGCTGCGATGAAAATATAAATTGGTGCATAGAATGCCTACTTAATTCGTAAAACAATAACCAATTTTTACGACATAACTATTGATGAGAATTGTAGCTTTTATTCAGAATTCATAATTTAAGATGTATGAGAAGTGTGCGTATCCTTTGGTCCGATTTCTTGAAAATTATGATTTTTTCAAATTTTAATGCAAAAACGACAACTTCTTTTATTTTTGTACAGTCCTTATATGGCGACAAGCCACTGTGGGTCCGGTTCTGTTTTCTAGGTGTATTTTTTCACTAATTTCTTTAATTAACTTAATGATAAAGTTTTCGAGATTTAAATTTATTTGATGTATGTGTCATTTACAGTTGTAGGCTTAAACTAAAAATCAGCAATCTTAAAATGCTTCACTAAATTTTGTACGCTTTATCCCATATGCTTGTTTAGACAATAAAAAATAACCACATGCTGTTATTTTTTTCTCAAATCATACAACTGTAAGTTTACCTTGTACAGGGCTGGCAAAACTATGACACGAGTGCCACTAGTGGCACGCGACGTATTTTGTAGACATTTGCTGTAATGAAAGTGTTTGTTAAAATAACTTTCGCAAATATTAACGTTTTTTGCTGAATTTTGGTACTCATCATTTTATCAGCAGTACTGACATATTTGAGCAGCCAACAGTTACATAGCAGCAAATAATAATTACGTTTTAAGCGCTCATGTATTATATGTCTCGTTAGCTCATTGATTAGAGCTTTCGGCTGCCAATCTGGCGGCCAGGGTTCGAGTCCCGGCGGGACAACAAATTATACATGAACGTTTTTCAATTTTTTTTTGGAAAACTAAGTTTTTCACGACACTTCTTAAACAGACGTATCTTTTGTCTAATGATGTTAACATTTTGGGATTGGGAAAATACTTATTGCCAGCACTTGTACCACTTGCTAAGGTGCCTTGCCAAAGGTGGTCCGTTTGTCTTTTTCTGACTGGGTAGATCTACAAAACTATATATGAAGATGACATTAAAAGGATTATATACAAAAAGTGCTTTCAAAATATAATTTTAAGGCTTCACGCGACATATTTCCCCCAAAAAGTGTACTTTTGTGGGACGCAACGGTAAAAGTCTCGACGCCCCCGACCTAGTACATAGTACTTGTAAATCAGCTACACCGCCTTAACATCATCATCAATAGCATCATCTCAAACTTCTTATCTCAATCATATTCGTCGTCATCGACATCGACATTATGTGTACCATTAGGTTTTGGTTTTATGATTTGTTAGTTGGTACGGTTTAATCATTCCATATTAACCATCCATCTATCTATTTATTTGTGGTATCAGATTCAAAAATATTCATTCATTCAGACTTGCACTTGTACTAGTAACCATGCACAGTGGGGTATTTCACAATATTTGTGAAAATAATATTAAAAGTTACAAATGGTGGTATTTGTTAGGAAAAGAACTTAGCCACGTGTTTTATTCCCAAGAACACAAAAATTGAGGATCTAGCTTTTCTAAAACTTGGGGCTCTGATGAGATCTTTAGCCAGATAGAAATAATAGTACCAACCTAGCTAATATGATTGATTTGCTTTATTTTTTGTAAGTATACGGATGTTTAAAACTCCTTATAAATTAACAGTTTAGTTACATTATTCAATAATGTATTTCTTAATAGATTCAATGATTTTTTGAACTTAACTAGACTTCAAAGTCCCACATTTGAAAACTGGGCTTTTTTTTTACTTTTTTGCTGTCATGTCTACATTTAAAGCGGGGTTGGACGGGACTTATCCAATAAATTACCTACCAAATACTAACCTGGATTTGGTAAGCAGTAACTACAATTGTATGCTTCCAAAATATCACTTCACCGCCTTGCATACAATAAAGTAATTAGCGAAGGCATTCTGTTGTGTTTCCCAAAATGCCTTCTTTGAAGCAGTGAATAATGTTTACAATGAAGCAATAAAGAATGCATACTATGAAGCATTAATGTTGTCTACATACAAAAAAAGCGCGTCTTATTTCCTAAAGAGTCATGAATTTATTGCTTCTAAGAGCACATGAAAGAAGCGCTTTTCACCTGCTTAAAAGAGACACACCAAGTGCGACATCGCGAACAAAAATCATGACTTCTGCTTTGGAAGCGCTTCGTAATTAAATAATGTCTTTCGTAAGCACTATTTTTTTCTGGGTATGTACATGTTGGATTTTCTACAAGAGCTACCCAACATACACAACATTTTGGAACAGTGGCTTTAAGTTGATATTGAAATTTTTAATAAATAATATGAAATTTTTCATTAAATTTTATAAAAAATTTCACTAATTTAATGAAAATTTTCAATGGACATTTCGTAGATCTAATGTAAAAATTCATTGATATCAGCAGATAATTCTTAGTAAGAAATGGACAAATTATTTCCAAACATTTTGTGATATATCCCACCGTGGCATCGTGTAGTACTCAGTTACTACAAAAACTATTATACCAAACATTGACTTATTAAATATGCGACCTTAAAGCATATTTTTGCGTAATAAGTATTTTTTTTTTAAAGTTTTTTTTATTTATTTACAATTTATATTTTAATATTTAAGACTGACTCTTCGGAATTTGTAGGGTCTCTTTTTTTCTAATTTTGTGTTTAAGAAAAATCTTTTTACATTTATTTGTTTTATAAAGTTTTTTTTTCTTTATGGTTTTGTTACCATCATCTTCGTCGTCGTCGTCATAATCATTATGATTTTTCCATTGAATTTTTTGATTTTTCAAGTATAAAAGTTAATGGTAAATTATAATTATTTTTGAAATTAATTAAGCACAAGTTTTTCTTTTGCTTTTGGTATGAACAATGTTTGATTCATTCATTGAAGTTTATGTATTTATGTTAATTGTGGCATTAAATTATTTTTTATTTATACTTTTAATTTGTGTGTAGGATTTGTTTAATAAATAATTAGGAATAAATTAATATGACAATTACTAAAATTTTATATGTATTCCTATACAAAATGCAAAAATTAATTGGTAAATATTAAGAATGATGGATTTTAAACAATTTGATTACAATACCTTAGAGGCCCAGTGTAAAAACGGTAATGACATATCATTACTTTTATCACTACTATTAATCACACCCGCTTATTATGTGCATTACTTTAACTCAGAAAATCAGCACTTACTAATAACTAGTTAATTTTCCCATTATTTCAATACAAAAAATAACACGTTACCCATAAGTACTTATATTAAGCATTATTTGAAATTTAAAGTAATGATGCAAAAAATTTTGTAAAAACCGATTAAAAAAAATTATTGTGATCCAAACAATAAAGATATCAAATTTGATATAGCCATATATCTAATTGAAATAAAATCTGAAACGAAAAGTGTTGGATCGTATTGTATATAAATGGATTATATTACATTGCATTTGATAAAGTTTGATACGATTCACTCAAGTGAAAATAAATTTGTTAACTTAAATATAGGAGCCTAGATATTATGGCCCTATTATTAAGAGCCCAATTCAACGTCCAATTAAATTTTAATTTTATACGCTTATCTATCAAAAGTTTGTATGTCAAACTTAAATTTTTGAACTTTAATATTTTAATTAGTGATGTTCATTTCGGGTAATTTCAATAGATAATTTTAATGAAAATTTTCGACTTAATATAATTGGGCAATACATTGTTTTGTTTAATAACATATATTAATTAATTTTCTGCTAATCCAATTGTATATTGCCCGTCTAATATTGTAAGACTAAACAAAATATGGCGTTTTGCGAAAAATTACAGTGACAAGTAAAATTGTACATGCTGTCATACTTTACTTTATTAAATTTTACGAATTGAATAATAGTATTTTTACTCGGGAATCTTATTTTTTCACTTCTGGTAAGTATATATATAACTATATATAACCATACATAACTATATGTAACTATATATAACTATATATAGCTATATATAACTATATATAACTATATATAACTATATATAACTATATATAACTATATATAACTATATATAACTATATATAACTATATATAACTATATATAACTAAGCTGGTAAGTAATGACTTTTTTTGCAAGCAAGTCATTTATGTCGAGATAGCTCAGATGGTAAAGCGGTTGACTGACAACCTGTAGGCCCGAGATCGAATCACGGGTGGTCTAATTTTATTAAAAAATTTAATTTTCAATAAAAAAAAGTATTTTTTGATTAAGTAATTTTTTTTAAATTTATTTTTAGACTAAATTCTTTTGTCCAAACTGGTAAGCTTATAGGTAATATTATTATTATATATTTTTCTATTTTTCGTAAGGTGTTTAGTAATTAGTAATGATATGTCATTATTTTGCGCGACATACCCATATAAAAGTAATAAAGTTTGTAATGTCAATTGTAAGTACTTGCCACTACCAAATATGTACTTATAAAAGGCAACGCTGTTTTTGATAGCTCAGCTGTTTTCGTGTAACATGTAACAGTTAAACATGTTCAGTTTGGTCTATTCGGAATCTTGTGACTAAATTTCGCACAAAATTTAGGTTATTGGACATTAAACCACCAACACGCATACGTAGAGTGCGGACAGAGGAAAATATCGCAGTTGTATCCGCCAGTGTTGTTGATGACCGTGAATTATCGATTAGACGCTGTTGTCAGCAATTAGGCCTCTGTTACTCCACTACGTGGAAAATTTTGAGAAAGGATTTGGGTGTAAAACCTTTTAAAATGCAGCTGGTGCAAGAATTGTAGTCACACGACCTACTACAACGGCTACCTTTCAGCTGGCAAAGTTGGATGAAGATCTACTTTTTTATTGGAAAATTGTGTGCAGCGACGAGGCTCATTTCTGGTTGAATGGATACGTGAGCAAGCAAAATTGCGGTATTTGGTTGGAAGATCAGCCAGAGCATTGCAAGAACTGCCAATGCATCCCGAAAAATGCAGTGTTTGGTGTGGATTATGGTCCGGTGGCATCATTGGACCGTACTTTTTCAAAGATAACGAAGGCAGGAATGCTACTGTGAATTGCGAGGGCTACCGTGCTATAATTACAATTTGGTTTTGCCCACAATGGAAGAGCTGGACTTGGGTGACATATGGTTTCAACAAGATGGTGCTACATGCCACACAGCACGTAAAACAATGGCCCAATTAAGAGGCCGGTCAATTGGCCGCCTAGATCGTACGATTTAACGCCTTTAGACTATTTTTTGTGTGGCTGTGTTAAGGCTAATATCTATAGCGACAAACCCGCAACGGTTGACGCACTAGGAGCCAATATGGAAGAATTTATTCGTGAGATACCGGCCGATATGTTGGAGAGAGTATGCCAAAATTGGACCCAGCGTACGAACCATTTGAGGCGGTCAACATTTACATGAAATCATCTTTAAACATTGAATTATATAGATCGTTTTCTAAATTTTAAGTGTTTTTTTTAAATCAAATCCGAAAGCTTTTAAAAACATCACCCTTTAGTTATTTTTTTTTTGACGATGGCGTTTTTTTGTTAACTACACTCAGGGAACTTCTGCATTAAAAATGTGTAGTTGTTTGGGTTGTAATACAGTTTCTTTATTTTTAATGTAAATGTAAGTCATTTGTAGAACAAATAAAATTTTTAACTAACCTTGGAGTTCATTTTAAAAAACAACTAACATCAAATGACTGTTTTATGATTTTACATTCATTTTTTACAGTTGTTTTTTGTTATTTAAAAAATAAAAAAAAAAAATTTTGGTTTATTTTTTACTACCATGTGGTTCATTTTTATTACAATTGTTAGTCATTTTTTGAACATTAAAAAACAAATGACAATGTTAGTTGAATTTAATGAAATGTAAGTCGTCCTTTCTTTAAATGAAATTTCATTTGTTTTTGACTGCAATTGCTGTCGTCTTTACCAACATAATTTCCTAAGTGTACTTATTTTTTAATTAAATCTTGTAACCACATATTTTTCTAGTGGCTCATAAGTATACTAATAACAAATTCTTCTGGTAACCACTTATTTTTGTTTCTTTTAGTAAAGCAGCGGGTAAGCGTGTGTACAATTTATTTATTTTATTTTTTTTTTGTAAAGAGAAGCAAAACTCAGGATATTCTTCCTATTAATTAATGTGTTGCTTTCTTTGGAAAGGAGAGAGAGGTACAAGGTGGGGAAAGATGAAGGGGTTCAAACATGGCAACACTGTTATTGCGCGAGATGATAAGTCTTAGAACAGTAGTTGCTCGCCACCTGATGGAGAGTTGGCAAACTTATTGAAGCTTTTTGGTTCATAGCCCTGATTCATTGTTTTACTTCGGTGGGGTTAAGTGCTGTGGGAACACCGAAGGTGCATTACATATCAGTGATAGAAAACTCATACATATGATTTTTCTAACCTGATGTATTCGTCACCGGGAATCGAACCCGGTACAATCTGTGTAACAGTTCAATGCGCTAACCATTACACCACAACGGCCAACATTTTTTCATGATGAAACTACTACTTACGAAATCTGCCCCGTCGAACAAAAATAATGAGTTTTGACGCCGAATTATATGCAGTTTGCCCTAAAACAACTGCTTGTTTTTAGATTTTGTTTACTATTTAAGATCAAAGCTTGGCACTCTTCTTTTCGATTTTGCGGGTCAATTTTGTCTCGCTATGTAGCTTTTCTGTCTGAAAACGCCAAAAAAGTTGGTTTAAAAATTAGCATAAGTAAAACAAAACTTATGCGCATAGGTACAGATATCGTTACCCATTAATAATAAATGACCAACGTATTGAAGATGTGGATGCGTTTTGTTATCTTGGTAGCAAGATAACTAAGGATGGTGGTTCAAATGCTGACGTTACCGATCGCATTAATAAAGCTCGAGTAGCCTTCTTTTCCTTATCTAAAATTTGGCGAAGAAATAATATTTCTCGGAAAACCAAAATCCGCATTTTTAACTGCAGTGTGAAGTCAGTATTACTTTACGGCTGCACCACATGGAGCTTAACGCAAGCTACCACTAGAAAAACTCAAACTTTCATCAACAAATGTCTAAGACAGATCTTTAACATCCACTGGCCAGATCGTATTTCAAATGAAGCTCTGCTCCAAAGAGCAAACTTCTTGCCAGCACACATTGATATTCGTAAACGGAAGTGGACGTGGATAGGCCACATATTGCGAAGACCACAAACAGAAATTGCAAGAACAGCCCTCGACTGGAACCCCCAAGGACAACGCCGCCAAGGTAGGCCCCGTAACACCTGGGTTCGTTGCCTTAAACAAGAATGTTTACTTGCTCGAGTATCCTGGAATCAAACAAAAACAATTGCCAGAGATATAATCAGATGGAGAGAATTTGTTGACGCCCTATGTTCACACTGAACTTTATTTAAGTATTTATGGTGTACAGAAATGTAATTCTATTTATATTTAGATAAATAAAGGACATATATATATATGTAGCTTTGACATATAAATGAAACAACAGGAAAAAACTAAAGGTCCAGGTTTAAAGAAAATCCTACATTAGGTAACATTCCCCTAACAAAATAAAACATTTAAATCGTTATTGAAAACGGAAAAAGATTAAGGGTTTTCACAAGGTGTACTAAGTGTTGCATTTGTTGTATTATAAAAACAGAGATGGTAAAATTTTATTTTGAATTTCACGACATTTTTGGGTTTTTTGGGTTGCGTTTTCACTCTGTTGTATCGTACTATCATATATTGTTGTATATTAAAAAAAAAATACAACACATACAACATTTAGTACACCCCTTGTGAGCAACTTTAATATGAAATAAAATACTTATGTTTTGTTAAGTCGGTAAAAAAATCATATAAATTTAAAAATATACATGGTACAGTGAAATAACTCCCAAATGAAATAAGTCCCAATGGAAAAATGAAATAAGTCCCAAAAAATTTTCCATGTAAATTGGGACTTATTTCATTACGAAGTAAATCCCAATGCGTTGGGACTTATTTCATAATTTTTGTTGGGAGTTAATTCATTATGAAATAACTCCCAAATAAAATAAGCCCCAACAGTTTTTTTGTTGGGAGTTATTTCATTTAGGAGTTACCATTGGCACTTATTTCATCGCAGTTGGGACTTATTTCATTTTAATTGCAAACGCAATTTTACGATTGGGAGTTATTTAATTTTTTGTTGGGAGTTATTTCATTTCTCTTAAAATTGCATTTTAGTAAATTCTGATGGTTTTGTAACGGTTCTTAAAACTGCCTTAAAACTAGTAGTTTCAAAGCAATCAGGTATTTCACTTAATAAAACAGTGTAAGCATCAGTTCTTGTTAGAATTTTGTTTAGTGAAGATCGGTGTTAAAGTGATAAAAAAAAAAATGACAACTCTCGCGTTTGAAATAATAAGTGGCAAAAGAAGAAATAGTAAAGTACTATACATTATATATGAAAAACAACTTTATTTAAAAAAATCTGAAGCCAAAGGAAGGCAATATTATACGTGTTACGAACGAAATTGCAAGTCGCGAGTGATTTTAGAAAACGGGCAGTGTCGTAAGGCAACTGATTTCATTGAGCATAAGCAACTGTATGATGAGCTAAAAGCCCTCAACGAAATTAAGGATAAATGCTTGGATGTTTCAAGTACTTTGGGCGCAGCTAACGTTGTAAACGGAATACGGACGAATTTTGGGAACGTTTGCGTAAGGTAAGTGAATAGTGTAAACCATTTTTACTTGGTGGAGTGCAATAATGCCTTACGAAATAAGGCCTTTAAGGCTTTATTTCACTTTCAATTGAGAAATAAGGCCTTTATTTGCAAAAAGGCTTTATTGCACTTTGAAAGTGAAATAAGGCCTTTATTTAAATTTAGCCAATGGTGCAATAAAGCCTTTATTTTGTATTTTTTGATTCTTTTGTTACACTGTTCAGTTTTTCTGCGTGGCGGCCTGCGGCCGATCTTAGGGGTTTTCTCCTCCATAGGACGCGGCAGGTGGCTTCGCTGAATACAGTTTTCCTGCGCCCGTCTCATTATCTTCCCTAGTGTGACGCGCGCAGGGAAACTTTATTCAGCGAAGCCACCTGCCGCCACGCAGAAAAACTTTATAAAGCAAAGATTTTCAATATTGTTGCAGTTAAATTTTTTGTTGAATTATTAATGTTCTATTATGTATATGCTTACATATACATATGAAATAAAAAGTGTTCTCTAAAAGAAAAACAAAACAAACAAAAATTGGGAGTTAATTCATTTTTGTTGGGACTTATTTCATTGGGAGTTAATTCATTTTTTTTTGGGATTTATTTTTAAATTTTGAAATAACTCCCAAAAATTGGGACTTATTTCATTTCTCTCATTGGGAGATATTTCATTTTTTTACATTGGGTGTTATTTCATTTTTGATGGGACTTATTTCATTGGGAGTTATTTCATTGGGACTTATTTCATTTGGGAGTTATTTCACTGTACCAATATACATATCGTCGATTTGCCTGCTTATCACTATTTGTGTTTTTTGTGGGTTTTTGAGGAGAGCGAAAAAACTGATTTATATTATCCTTTTAAGATATTTTATTGACATTGTATGCCCTAATGTTTAACTATGTTATTTACTAACATACTACGTTAAAATAAATCCGGATTTAATCTCCGCTACAGAGCGGTGCGCCAAATGGTACAATAAAAATAAAAGCAAAATAACACATATCACTACTTCCAGGCTAACCGACGATGTGTTAATTGTAATTTCTGGTCATTATAAAACTATTTTTTAGATGTCTAAGTTGCTAAGAAAAATTCTTGCATTTAAATTTGTATATAATCACAACAATTAAAATCGTATATTCACCTTTTTAACACCTTCACTTAACATTTGTTGACATCATGTCAATAAAATCTTTTGTTTAAAAGAAAAATAAAAAAAAAAAATCCTTTTTTATAATTTAATAAACATTAAAATGTTAATACAAATTTGCATCAAAAACTATTAATAAATAAGAATTAAATATTGTTTTTAAAGTTTTTTTTTTTTAACAGAATCGATAATTAAAAATCATAAAATTCTCATCGATATTAACTAATTGTTAATGATAACCGACAAACGCACGTATAGTTTAATCAAGTGATTGTGGTTAACAGCAATAAAATGTATTTAATGTTGATTTATTAATCCCATGTGGATTAAAATTAAATTAAAATATTTTTATAATTTCGTAGGGGTCAGTGCACACTGAACAAATTTCGGGGCTGCACAGTGGGGAGTATCACAAATATTTTGGAAATAATTCAGCCATATCTTACTGACTGATCCGATTGTCATGAAACTTCACACAACCCTAATCAACGTAATTTAAAGCTCAAGTTTCCACTAGATCCATCAGCAGCTGATCAATGAGACTCCAAAATAGGATTCCTCGGGTAGTTAAAATTTTTAGGAGCTTTCCATATTTATATTTATCATCCCATTTTCAAAAATGAAACACTTTTGTAATCTGCTTATAACACAGTTACATAAGGGGGTTATATCCTGAAGTGCAGAAGTTATCCGCATTTGAAAATCAAAATTTAGCATTTTTGCAATAAGCCTGTCGGGTTTTTTGGCAATGGAAAATCCAGATCAAGTCCGATTGTTTTAAAAAGCACTGTCGATATTAACAACAAGTTATTTAACTAAACAAACAAACTTCAATGCAATATCTTGTTCATGGCTAAAATAAAATAAAAAAAAATTTAATTTTAGTAATTTTTTGGTCAAAAAGTTAGCAAGACTCTTTTGCCCCCAGATTAAAATTTTCTCCAGAAGCACATATATTGCTTATATTTTTCTGAAAGACTACTAAATGATGTTGCGTTTTATGGAAATTATATTCCCCAATTAGTTATTGTTCTCCCATCAGACACCTTCGAACTCGACCATTGTTTTTACTCAAATTCAACTAACTTTATCTCTGAGTGCACCACCGAAATTGGAAAATGAAAAACGGGGCCAGGTCTTTCAATTTAGTCCAAATATGATAGCATTTTCCTTTTTTAACATCCCTTCAAATGCAGACAAGACAGCAATAAATCTCAAAAATCCTATTTTAGAACATTTTTTAAAGATTTTGGGAATTGTGGGATTTCCTGTAGTCCAATATGCATTTTTTTCTGGTTTAATAAAAACGTCAGCTTAGTATTAAGTTTCTTTACAATACGTTCATTAACAAATATTTGATTGCAAATAAAAGTTTTACATTTTCACAAACATCCGCAAATTGTGTCCGATTCGGTTGAAGATCTTATTGAGATCTGATTCCATGAAGATATGCCAAATTTGTAGTAAATTGCTTATTATTTAGACATAGTTTTAATACAAAGTCTAAAGTTTACAAGTATATATTTGGTAATGGCAAGTACTTACAATTGTCATTACAAATCTCATTACTTTTATATGGGGATGTCGCGTAAAATAATGAAATACTCAACACCTTACAAAATATATAAAAATATGTGGTTACCAATATGCTTACCAGTATGGACAAAAGAAACGAGTCTAATGTGAATTTACATAAACTAAATTTAGTAAAAAAACTAATTTTTGTATTAAGGTTTTCCCAAGGGGACACTACACAGAAAAAACTAAAAACGGGTTTCAATTAAAAAATTTATTGAATCAATTAATATTTTAATTGATTTTGCACCTATCACGGCAATGATAGTATCAAATAAACCTTTTATTAAAATTAAGAAGGAAAAAAAAATTTATAAATAATTTCTACAAAAAAAAAATATGATACTCACAAAAAAAGTGTGTGATCTATACGTTGGTATGTGTGTTATTTGCAATGCTGAGTCTGTTTGTGTGTGTGCTTGTTTTGTTTGTTAACTTCAAATGTATTTGGTATTTTATATTGAAAATTTTCTATTTATGCATACAGTGTATGAAAAAATAATATGATAATTGCGTCTAAAATAAAATATGTATTTATATATTTAAAAGTCAATTAAAATATTAATTGATTCAATTAAATATTTGTTTAGAAACAAATTTAATTCAAATCAAATCTTTAATTAGATATTTTAGGTTGATAATTTTTTCTGTGTAAATGTTGTATAGTCGTATCCAAAATACAGATGTTAAAATTTAGTTTTAAAATATACAACAACAGATGATAGTACGATACAATATTTGCACCTATGTTTAGTGTAATATGTTCAAGTATGCTAACAGAGTGAAAAACCAACACCAAAAAACCCAAAATCTTCTTTAAAATGTCACCATTGTTAATTTTACAATACAACATACAACACTAAGTACACACTTTTTGAAACCACTTATTGAATTTTTTTTATTAAATGTTTCCACACGGTATTCCAAGTCGGCATCCAAATTGTCAGTCAATCGCTAGACCATCTGAGCTATATCGATATCTTATACTTTACAGATAAAAATAAAAATGACTTGCTTGCACAAAATATTATTACTTTCCAGCTTACGAAATTATTTTCCAGCTTACGAAATATAACAGTGGGTGTATAAAAGTAGGAATGGTTTGCCAGCACTATTTTTTTTTATTTTGGTAGGCATTTTTTACCTGGAAAGTTTTAAAAAATGCTGCTTAGAACTTTGGATATGTTGTAGAGAATAAAAGCTTAAGGGACCCGTGTTTTTTTAGCTATCCAAGCTCAGTTTTAGGCTTTACTAAGTGGGGTATAAATTACCCCATTTAGGGTTTTTTTCGATCTATTAAATAGCAGTAACTATCTAGGTTGAAATTACCAACCGTACAAAAATTAATACTGGCAAACCACTGCTATTTTTGTAAAAACCAACCGTGCTAAAAATTGCCAATGGTACAACTAATATTGTACCAGAAAAGCACTATTTTGTTTGCAAAGCATGTGTTTCAAAATTTTAACAATTAATTTTTGTTTTTGTAATATACATCTTACATTTAAATATGACGTAAATGACTAAGACGGAACTGTATTTCTGCTTTTTAAAAGTGTTTTTTATTATAAATATTTTTCACAACTAATCAAATTTGGGGCTTTTTAAAAGCACCAAATTTTTTTAACATTGTTAATCTAATCTTACGTCGTGCCTACACATAACCGAGCGTTGCCGACGCTGTGCCGACTGTGCCGATTGTATTTTGCAAATTTGAATTTTTGTCATGCAAAAAAGATGTGTTTTGAGTAACATTAAATCTGGTGTTTTATTAAGGTATTTCAGTAGTAATATGCTACAAATAATGCAGAGCAATGCCTATTTATTTCAATCGAGGGGGTGTTTGAGGTTTTTCCGATATTCTAAAATTCGGTTTATATACGACTCTCGAAGACCCTTTTCCCCCTATATTTCAAATAATTCAAAAATGTGGAAACTCTGGTTCCACTATATATGGATATAAAAAATTTTGTTTTCTTTAGTACTTTAACGCTGCATAAAAATAAATCTAGTTTTCGTAAATTAAAGACAAGTTTTCACAAAAAAGCAAATGAATTTTTAACCCTAATTTTTAACCATTAAATGTGAGATTGGGCAGTTAACAAAATACGTATCGCATATTTTTTGATCCTTTGCAACACATCCAAAGTTCGTTAAATTCTGTGAGTTCGCGTCGGGTTACCTGCCTTCCCAGGTGAAAATGATAATACATGGTAATATATGAACATGCATGATTCCATGTATGCACATATATTGTTACATAGCATGTATGAAGATATATGGACTCATACATGCTAACAAAAAGTTCATATATGATAATGTATGATATAATGTAATGAAATTTATGCTAAGTATTGTTTTATATGTGATATAAATTTTATTACGTGAATTCATATGTGATTATATATAAACTTCTATATCATCGACTTTGAAAAAGTGAAATTATTGTTGTATTAAATGCTCATGTAGTTATTGTTATTAAAAGTTAAATTTTTAAGTCGCAAAATCTAAAACTGATTTTATTTTTAAACAATTTTGACCTTACAACTCAAAATATACTCGCTTTTAAAAACATTAATTTTTTGTTTCAAATTATGTTTTATTTATTTCTAAAACAGTATTGTAATGTTCTAATAATTTACAGAGATAATTTCCAACTTGCATTACATTATAATAAAATATTATGTTTATTGTTGCAAATTTATTTGCATGATTACATCTGATTTACACCCGATTTTCTTTCCCCACTAAGTTTTTATGGTGTACAGGGGAATTGTGTATTTAAAAATCTCAAAAGAACATATCATTTTGAGTTTTTAAAATTTCTTCTTTTTTGTTTGTTGTTTTTTTTTCGAAACAATATCAAAATGTTTGAAATTTCTGTCAAACTAAATTAAAAAAAAAATATATTTTAATAAGAATTTTCAGTTTTTGTTGTTTGGCTCTGAGGTTCGATTAAATAAAAAACCTATTATTTGAAATGGAAAATGGAACAATAACCATTTAATAGCATTTAATTTAATTATACCTCAGAGAAATATAAGAAATTAAATATATGAACTAAAATATATCATGTATGAGCCATATATGACCATATACACACAATTTTCGAATGCGAACATATATGCCTCTTCATATATGACAATATATCGCTAATTTACTTCAAGACTGTCATAAGTAAAAAAATGTTATTTTTGAGTTAATGCTTCAGATCTATTAGTTATATCATGCCTTATATATTCTGTAAAAATTTCATATCAATATCATGTAAACTTTTCGAGATAGAGGATAATATATTTAATTTTTTCTTTAAAGTGGGTGCAAATAGTATATACTTCATAGAAAAACTGTGCTACTCATGGGTCTCTCGATAATTATCGAATTCGCACACAACTCTCACTTAGAAAAAAATACATTTAAACCCCCTATTTATAAAAAACGTGAACAAGTAAATAGAGAAAAGTTCGAGCGAGGCAGATATGGATTGAAAACTTTAAACTCGTTTTCTGCAAAATCGTCTTTTGTGAGTTATGTCACTCTTGAAGTAAATGAGCTATATGATAATTTTCACATGGTTTGTTAGAAATTGATTTTTCATATATTTTCTGTCACTTCAACAACATATTGCCCAGTGTGAGAAGACCACTAAATTTTTCCTTTGTTTCATTTTGTTTTAGAATTTTTTGTTAATTAATAATTAGTATTAAGTATTATTTAATAATTATTTTTATAAAGAACAAAGATTTTTGATAAAGAACTAATAATATATTGTGTCTGTAAGATACCATGAGATCATTTGGTTTTCACGATAAAAATATTATTTTTAATTTAGAAAATAGATAAACAAATTATAAACAAATACCAGAAAAGAGTAGACAAACATATATGCCGTTGATGACTTAATAATTTAGTATTTTGTTATAAAAAAATAAACATTTGGAAAATTATTTTCAAGTGATGCTGATTCTTTAGTTAATAACCCAGCAAAAAATAACCTGTATTTTGTAGGCAGTAACTACATTTGTATGCTTTTAAAATAGCGCTTCACCGCCTTGCATACTATAAAGCAATTAGGGAAGGCATTCTGTAGTGCTTCCCATAATGCCTTCTTTGAAGCAGTGAATAATGCTTACAATGAAGTAATAAAGAATGCATACCATGAAGCATTAATGTTGTCAACATACAAAAAAAGAGACATACCAAATGGGACATCGCGAACAAAATTATATTATCATAATTAATTATAATTAAATAATGCCTTCCGGAAGTGCTTCTGGGTAAGCACTATTTTTGCTGGGAAGTTTAATGGCATAATTGCTTTAATTTCACGATTTTTTGGTCGACGTGTAGAAACATTGTTAGTTAGATTTTTTACAGGAAGAAGAAGAAGAAAACATTTTTATTGAAAAAAAAATTAACGGACACAATGGATAAGCCAGACTGACGCAGTTTCTCCTTCTTTTTCTTCCAGTAAACATCTAACTAAAAAAAAACTTCAGTAATTAAATGTAATAAAATTAATTACGATTATCATTATATGACGATCACAAACACTTTACCCCAGAAACAATTAAAAAATTTGCCCAATGGCAACTCTATCTCTAACATACACTTGGTATGCAACTAATTAAAGTGAATAAAACGCCTCATAATGCGATAATTACTTGTGAAAAAGAGATAACAATAGGATTAAAAAGAGGAAGCATTCTAGTTGAAAAATAAATTGTTCATAGGCAGTGTTGCCAGGTGTGTTAAGCATAAAATCGTCAAATTTTCCAATAAAAATCGTCAAAATCGTCATTATATTTTCAAAAATCGTCAAAAAATCGTCAAAACAAAAAATATTTGTTACAAGTGGGATAAAGTTTTAATAAAAACAAAAGAATAATAATGTAATTCACATTTCAAGTGCTCATGTACTATCGGTGTAATATAATACGATTTTTTAAACTTTTCTGTAATTTAAACTTCGAAAATCATGATATTTTATAACGATAGCACTTTACCATTTTAACTGTTAATTCCTTTTACATAATTCTGTAAACACCACTTCAGTAGCACAAATTTTTAAATCTTAAAATCTTAAATCTTTTTTTTTTCATAGTTTAGAAATTCTTTAACAATGTTATTTTCTTTAATTATTAAATTTGGACTTCCATTAACGAATTAAAGTTCCAAATTGCATTACATGTGATGACATAGTTTAATACAATAAATTGTGAAATTTTTGATTATTTCATATTTTTCATTTTGGGTTGGTTTTTAATATTGCTAAAAATTATTTATTATTTTATTTATTATTTATTTCTATTTAAATATTGTTTATTACTGCATGTTTTTCCATTTTCAAATATAAATTGTAAATATCTGAAGTTTCACTTTGAAACACTTTATTTATATTATTATTAGGCCTGTTTTTTAAGCACCGGATTTATTTTTGGATTTATAAATGAGATTATTCGAACTCGATGTTTGTTTCGCAAACACGTTGATGTTTTTTTTTTTTTTTTTTAATTTAAAAAATATTTTATTTCTATCTCAATCTTACACTAATTAAACTTTATAATAATATAAATATTAAAAAAAGCAGGGTTGGTATTCAATAACTTTTCGTAATAACGATTGGCTATCACAGTAACACTAATAGCGGAATGGAAATTTAAAAAAAGGGATTCCATGTTTCTTCTTATGTAAACTGTTTTAGTTTTCTATTTAACCTGTTTGATTTTAAAATGTCTTGAACTAGTTAAAGCCAAAATTACGTTAAAATACCGAAACGACGATTTATAACGTTATTTTGTTGATGTAACAAAATTTAATGGGTAGAATTTAGAAAAAAAAACCTAGTGAAGACACATGCCACTATTGGAATAGCGTTAAAGTGCCACTATTGGATATCTTTAAAACGTTCATAACGGCATTGGTGTGGCCGTGGCAAGCAACTGGCATTGTAATGGATAGGTAGTATTTGCCAACCATGCAAAAAGTAAGCACATACTCAGGGAACTTCTGCTGTAAATATTTGTCGTTGTTTCAGTTGTAATACAGTATCTTTATTTTTAAGTGACAAAACAGTCATTTGTAGAAGAAATTTCATTTTTGACTACAATTGTAGTTCATTTAAAAAACAAACCACATTAAATTACAGTATTATGATTTTACATTTATTTTGTACAGTATTTTTTTTTTATTTAAAAAAATAAAATTGATGATTAATAGGTTTTTTGTTAAAGATCTGTCTATTATGGAGGCCCTAGCTTTTCTAAAACTTCGGGTTCTGGTGAGATCTTTAGCCAGATCGAAATAGTAGTATCAACCTAGCTAATATGTTTGATTTGCTTTATTTTTGTAAATATACAGAGGTTGAAAGCTCGTTATAAATTGAAAACAAATTAATGTTTGTTTATATTTTACTGCACTGACTGAACCACTCATTAATAATACAATTGTAGTTAATTGTTTGAACAGTAAAAAACAAATGTCTATGTTAGTTGAATTTACTAAAATGTACGTCGTTCTTTTTTCAGGTGAAATTTCCTTTGTTTTTAGCTGCATTTGCAGTGGTCTTTACCGTTATTAAGTGCAGAAAATAAAGTAAAATAAACCTAACATGAATCCACAAAATAACTTTTTTGCTAAACTTTCAATAAAAAATAGTTTTTAATTTTAACGAAATAATAAAAATCCAAAAATAGATCCGGTGATTTTTTAATAATAGCAAATAAACATGTTTTGCTGACATATTAAACGTTTGTCAAAAAATCGTCATTTTGGAAGCAAAAATCGTCATTTAGTAATTTAGGTACTAAAAATCGTCAAAATGACGATAAATCGTCAAACCTGGCAACAGTGTTCATTGGTATTACTTAGCTCCGGCTCTTCTGATTAAAACAATATATTGTGAATGCTATGATTGACAAAACTTCACTTAGACACACTCATCGCTGTGTCAACCGTGGCTCAATTCGCTAAGAGGTGATCCTACGTGTCGTAGCCAGATGTCTGGGTGTGGGTTTGAAACTCACTTCGACACAAAGTTAAAAAGTTTTTCATATAGAGCAATTTAACAATATAAAATGCTTTGTTCAATTGACACATAAATTAACCACTGGCGAGTCCCTTTGGAGGCGACGAAACATCCATTGATTGTGTCCGTTAAATTTTTCAATATAAATAATTTTTTTTGAATTTTAAAGAATTACCTTTTTATATTGCAAAAATCGTTGTTTTACACTATTTATGCAAATGTTAAACTTTATTTTTAATTATCTCTTCTAAGTGGAGCGAGAACACAGATCTATGTTTCCTCACAGTTTTTTTACAAGTTTGGGAAACTACACAGGTAGAAATTGCCAACCGTACCATAGAAAATGTACAACTAGTATTGCACTAGGAAAACACTATTTTGTTTGCAAAGCATGTGTTTTGCCAGTACTAACCACAAAATTCTTTGGCAGTATTGTTTTTACCAATATTGCAACCAATTGGAAGCATTTTTTTTTTTAAATATTTTATTATATTTCATACATTTAAATATGATGTATATGATTAAGATCAAACTGCATTGTTGCTTTTTAAATGTGGTTTATTAAACACATTTCTCAAAAATAATTTAACCTAAGCTATTTTAAAAGCACCCCATATTTTGAATTACCAACGTTATGCCAACGGTGGCAAGTTCGTTTAATCCAACGGTTGGTCACTGTTATCAATCGGGTGACAGGACAATTCTGTCAATATTGTTAATGCCACGTTCTGCCAACGCATATTCGACCGTCACCGATTCTTTGCCAACACTGTGTCGATTGGATTTCTCTGCCTGGGTATATATAAATTTTCCTATTATTTGTGTGTCTGTCTTTACATAACTTTCTGGAGTCACTTGCAGTATTAACCACCAGAAAGAACATAGCGTAGCCGGATTTTTGATATTCGGTTTGTTGGTGAGGGGACGTGGCAACAGTAGTTCTTTTTACATTTAACCATATATTTTCTATGTTTTGTTAGGGATTCTCATTCTTCTCTCTATAGCTCCCTGATGAACTAGAATGCTGAAAGTAGTGCGTGATAAAAATTTTTGATTTATGGGCGAAGGGGTGTGGCAAAAGCGTATTAAAAGTTGTATTTTATATAAAATTTAAATATTTTACTAATCATGGGAAACATTTATCTGTAGACAGATTTCTTAGTTTTGGTTTGTAGGCTGAATAACGTGAAACAAAAAGACTTTCATCATTAAACAAAGGAGTTTTTAATGATTATCTCGTATCTACTATATTCATTTGATGAATAAAAACGCTGAAAACTGTCATACTTGTTGTACTAACCACGAGACAGATTTATGTGCAAACTGATCTCTAAATTTCGGTTTCTTGGCTAAATGTCAAATAGATTTTCAATCCCAAGTAAAAAGTTTTGATATAGTTCTATATTACTTTATATAATTATTTACAATGATATATTGAAAAAAATATTTATTCATACAAAATCACATAAAATTACATTTGAAATATATAATAATATCTTTCTTTACATTGCAATTTATACAGTACAATATGTAAAAATATCCAATTACATATCGATCTATATATATATACATATGGTACATGTAATTGCATATATTTGTATACAATTGTATATTATTGGATATAATTGCATTTGGATGAGGAAAAAATTCGGATAGAATTGTATCAAACTGTATCTAGTTTTATCAAATTAGATCTAATTGTAGCTAATAATATGTAACTGTATCAGGTGATATCAAAAATTATAGAAATATATGCTTTCATTTTTCGGATATAATTATATATTACACTAAAATCCACAAAATATTTTTTTCTCCTTGGGATATTATAAAAATTTTTGATTTATAAAAAGGCAGTTAAAAGAATTTATCGGATCTACAACATCTATGTGATCCGTTAGAATATTGAAATTTGACATTCATGTTGTACTAACCACGGTGCAAATTTAGATGATATTGAAATCTTAAATACAGTTTATGAGCTAAACGGTGTATCAAAATAAATTATTAACATTATTTTAATTTTTCTTCCACACCTAAAGAACTTTTTTTTAGCATTATACTGGGTTTTGCTCTCTAACCGGCGGGGGTATTTGCAATTGACCACCAAATACGTTTCATTTACAACGAAATTATGCTTTTTTCGATAGAAAAACAAATTAACTTAATTTTTTTTTTGAAGAAATTTTTCGTGTGTATTGCACGGAAGGAAGCGAGATTACGTCAAAATTTAAATTTCATACGATTTACAAAAATAAACATTTTGATGAGACCACAATACTTAAGAACATATTTGAGTTCATTAAAAACCATTGTCAATGAACACAAAGTTATATTAAAACTTAAGCTTTTAAAAAAAAATGTTAGTTCGGTAAAATGATATGATTCTGATAGGATACCTCTGAAGGACATCGTCATAACTTGAAAGCGTATGGACGGATTTTTATGAAATTTTGCAGAAAGACTATATTTAATGGAAGTAGCAAAGCATTTATGTTTTATCAATATATATCAAGGTTGGGAACCGTTGCCTTTTCAATATTTTTATCAGATTCGATACCCTTATAAATGGATAACCGATACGAATACCGAATCTCTTGGTTTAAAATATACCGGTACATAGTTACCGTTTTACGCTTAATACTGGTACCGTACCGGTATTGAATAGGATTTTAAAAATATATCTTTCTACGTTTCGAAATAAAAATATTACTATATTTTTAATCGAAAATTGTAAATTAATTAATTTTTGGTAATAAACATTGTATTACCAGCTTAACGTACGGCTATGAATTTTATACGGCATTCACACCTGTTACACGGCGTGTTTTGGCAAACACGCGTTTTGCATTAAGGTGTGAACTTGAGTGTAAATTTGAGTGTAAAGCAGTTTTTCCAATAATACCGGTATTGGCATATCGGTATCGGGACCACCATACCGAAACCAATACCGAAACAAACAAAAAATAAAAATCGACATCAATTCCGATGTCAATGCCGTTATTCGTTTCGGTTGCCAACGTTGATATACATATATTGATGTTAAGGTGTGTTTTCGCTCATGTCGCGTTTTTTCGAGAAACGAAAATCGTCATACATTCTTAAGTAAAAGCACAAAAAGTGCTATTTTTGGAGTGTAGTTATATCTTGGTATAATGAATCGTTTATGCTTTAACTTATTTTTTTTTCAAGTATGATATAATTTTTATTAAAAATAAAAATCATGTTTTTCGACCTTTAATTGTGCAATGAAAATGATAATTATTCAAGTGCCAGGCCTCACTCTAAATTTCTTTATTAGGATATTGTCCTAACAAATAATCGATAGAGCATTTAGTTTGCTAATATTCCAGAAAGCTAAAATTTTGCCTAATCATAGCACTACGCATGGGCTAAAAACCCACAGGTTTTCATTCTTCCAGCGGAAGTAAAGCGGGTGTTGTGACTGTTATGAAAATTCATAACACAATTTTTGGTTGCTGGATGCAAAACGCTCCAAATTGTTGTTTTTATATTGGCCCTGTGGCTCTGTTGGCCCCCAATTAGAAAACAAGCTTATTGATTTTTAAAACTGGCTATTGCAGGTGCACTCAATATTGAAAGAGTGAACGACTAATTTCGTCAGAATGTATTTGCAAAGTGAAAATCAGGGGTAAACCATATTTTTTTTGTTTTTAGTCTCTGAATTTCTGCCTGGCATGGGTAGGCTTTTCAACTAGTAACATACTAAGGTCAGTAGCTGGCTATCTCTCTATTACAAACCCTATTATTTTAACAGGTCATGTCCATTCTGGTAACACCTTACAAAACACACATTCTAGTATAAAAGTTTTTAATTTTTTTATTGGATTTTTTTTACATTGGATATTAAATTAAAAATTTAACTTAAAATTTTATAAATGAGATTTTTTATAAGTTTTGGAGATAATTTGTTACTGTTCTACTTACTCCCCAAATTACATTTTTCCAAATTTTTAATTTTTATATCGAATACTATTTTAAATTTGTAGTAAAAATTGAATTATATTTAATTTTGTATAAAAACTAACTTTTTACACCATAAAACATTTAAATAAATTTTAAAAAAATTGCGAAGTAATAAAAGGGTAAGGAGTTTATAATATTACCAGGTAACATGTTCCGTATTACCAAACGAGGTATTGCTGAGTTGTTTAACCAGCTGTAGGGTACAATTGTCATATATTCTTTAAAAAATTAACTGATAAATCATTATTATATTTTTGTTTTTTTTTTATATAGTGTTCATATATATTTTTATGATTTTTTTTAATGACACTTATTAATAATTACAAGATTTTTGCTTAAGGGTTCCTAGTGCAAACATAATAGTGAGAAGTTTATTTGTAATTGGAAAACAAAATATGAAGTATTTTTTGTCATTTCTCCGACTTTTGTCACTTCTAAGTTTAACTAGCTGTACCTAACAAGGAAGCTTTCCTATAGTGTACACTCAGATCTTAACTCATTAATGGCATGTCATAGATCCGATAGACATTTTCAAACCAAACTTTGCAGATATATTACCCTGCTTCATTAAGAAATTTGTGTAATTTTTTTTGCCTTTGAGCTTAAAGCCCTAGTGGAAATATTGGCAACCAAAGTTGCAACTTTGACAGCATATAAATCCTAGACGGTTGAAGATATTTTAAAAAATTATTTATTTTAATATATATATTTAAAAATCTTCCACATTTCATCTTTAAAATCAGCCAATTACCCAGTAAAAAACGCTGCTTACATGCAAGCAGGTTTGTAAGGGAGTAAGCCAAAAAGAATCCCTTACAAGCCTGCTTATAAAAAGCAGTGATTTCATGGGTTTCAGTAAAATCACATTTCATGTGTACATTATTACGATTAAAAGTAATTTTATGATAAATAAAAGTAATTATATTAATTTTTTTTGTTAAAATTTTAGACATATAATGGAATCATTTTATTTTTTTACCGCTCTACGTGCTATCTCTTCAGAAACTGTTAAATGACTAATTATTTTTTATTACTTACTCGAAAACACCAAACACAATCGGAAATCACTCGTGAAAATCGGTACAGATCGTTTATAATTCACGATATGAAACTTTCTGCATTACAACCTGCATCCTTATAAGGGATTAGAGTAAGCTGCTGCCAACCTGCATTCTTGTTAGGGAAAACAGTAAGCTCAACATTTTTTATGTTTATTTTTATGCGAAAATTATTCATTTCTGTTGCTGCCTCTCAGTATTATGTGATAGTAAGCGCTTATATCAGCGCATTTGTTTTATCCTGCTTCTAAAAACATGAAAAACTTTTAACTGGGTAGTGGTAAATTTATAAACTAAAGCAGTTGTCAAAGTGGTTATTTGTTAAGTTAAAGGACCAAATTTTTGGCGGTTATTGAAGAAGTAGAAGAAACATTTCGAAGATATTATTAAAAAAAAATTTCTAAGGGAAACGTAAAAGTGGGTATTTTTTAAGAAAATTTGTTTGATAAGGGGAATTTTTAAGGAAAACGCTATATTGGAAAACGTGGAATGCACCTTTCAAAAATTTCAGTACTAATTTTTTTGTCCTTAAGTCTTAATTGTTGATGCATGTATAATTTATAATTATTCCGGTCGATTAGTTTTTAAATAACCAGGGCAAAATTGTTTGGCGATTTAATTTTTGAAATGGCGACAGGCGATTTTTCAACTGAATCATGATTTTCTAGGCGATTTTACATGAAAAATCTTTGCCAAAAAATCTTGAAATATATCAACAGAATGTTATTATTCGCATAAATTATTCAAAAACTTGAAACAGTTTACAAGAATATAAATTTAAATTGCTAAATTTTCTCGTAGTTGTTATTTTTCAAGCTTTTTGATAACGATTTTAAATTTATAAAGAATTTGGCGATTTTCGTGAATTTTTTCGGGATACAATATTAAAATTTACTATACATTTTGTTGCTATGCTTTTTCAAAATTGGTTAGGTATAGCTACAAAAAAATCCGCTCGCTGATTTTCAGCAGCAAAATTTGTATATTCAACAGAAGTTTTGCTAACACTTAGTTGATTAAAAATTAAAATATCCTTTTTCAAAGTTAATAAAGTTTTAGCTGATTACACTGCGTTGCAAAACTATAATTACACATCAATTTCACTAAATTTCGTAAGTTAAAAAAACGTTAAACAGTTTAACCGGCATTAATGTAAAACCAATGGCAACTTAATAATATTTAACAAAAACATAATTCCTTTATTTTTTATTTAACTATTTAAAAAGAAATAACAAAATCAATTTCATAACTATAAATACACTTAACTTAATATATCAAAATTTACAAAAATTAAAAAAAAAAATATTTTAAAGCAGCAGTTTTAATAATGCGCGTGGCTTCCTTTTTTTTGAATGAACTAGATAATTTGAGCAGACATACTATCTACCAGATCTATTCGAAGTTTTTCCATTATATATCTCCACTCATCAATAACTGCTTACTTTAGATGTAAAACGCTTTCACATTGACGGTTTTCAGCGTAAACTCGACGAGTTAATACACCACAAATATTTTCAATGGGGGTTTGATCCGGAGAACATACGGACCATTATAAAACTCAAAATTTTTTTGATGATAGCCATTCTATTGTCTGCGAATTGCATGTACTGAGACATTGCCTTGTTAGAAAATGCATTCTTCTTCGTTTCTATTTTCAATAAATGATAAAAATGTCTCACTTTAATACTGTAATGTACACAGCGGAATTCATTACAGTACTTTGAAATGGCAAATCAACCATGCCAAATCGAAGCAAAAAGATCCCCAAACCTTTAATGATCCGCCTCCAAAACTTTTTTTTTTATAAATATAATGGTCCCTTAAGCAAGTCCCTCCAATAGGAGCATCAAGATTGAAGTTTTTTCTCATAAAAAGACCACCTTAAAAATAAATTTGTGTTAAAACAGTCCTACCAACTACAGCGATTATTTACTTACCTGTCTCCAGTTGGTTTGTAAATTCCTTTTAGCGAATTCAATTCGAGCACTTTTGCGGCGGGGTAATTACCTAGGCAAAGCCAAAAGCTTTTGGCCAGTAATTCTCTGGTATTGCTTTCAGAGCCTACTTTTGGTTGCTTTGGACACATTACCTTACATTCATCGATTATTCAATTGAGACTCTTCATTGAGTTGCTGGCACAGTAGATTATTTTATGCTGGTCCAGTTCAGAAAGCTTTTTCGGGCCGCCCGTTTTATTTTTACCATAAACACTCGGTTTATTTTGCAAAATTTGTGACAATCACATGTGAACGGTTTATTTTTCGTATAATTTCCCAAAAACTTCAGCCACTTTTTAAATAGGAATGTGAAATTAGCTGTTTTTCAAAATCACTTAGATATGAACCACTCGGCACTTTATTACAAATTGATTAAAATTGCATAAAAAACAAAATAATTATTTAATTTGTATTCATTTGCTATTTTTTTTTTGCTTACCGTTACATGTAATTATAGTTATGGAACACTAACAAAATATTATTGCACGATTTTTTTCTCTTAAGTCAGTTAAGAAATCTCTTAAATTTTACATAATAAGAGATCAGTTATCACAAACTCTTAAAAACAGTTACAAGTATTAAAGAAAAGTTGTAATATTGGAAAATTATAGTTATGCAACGCAGTGTATTAGCTGACTGAAAATAACTCTAAAAATTTGTAGAAAAAGTATACTTTATTAAATTTATTTGCTGAAAATCTAAATATTTTTTATGTAATTCTTTTAAAAATAATTTACAATACGTTACAAAATACAAAAATGCTCCCACATTGACGATTTTAATTAATTTTATATCATCTTACATCAATGGTTGTCTAAATGGTGGCATATTTAAAAGAAAGACAAATGCAGTAATTCTAGCAGCAAAACAAAAAAATAACAAAGTATGGCATATACAACCCTTTTTTCATAAGAAAAAGGAAACATAAAAAATTACCTAAAATGTGACATGTTGCGGCATCTACGTTGCTAAAAAAATTGTGTTGATTATCACATTAATAGTGTGAACGACAACCAGACTGAAAGATATACTCAGAATGAATTAGATGTCCCGGCATGTCACGATGTAGTAGTGACGATTAAAATTGTAGTAAAAAGTACAACTCTAGTAAGACATAATATAAAAAATCAACCATGAAAGATTTTTGTATCTGTTTTTCATACATAAAACAAAATTGTGGATTAAAGCAACTTAACTTTTGCGTTGTCACCGGCTTGTGAAAGTAATTGTCTATTAATTAAATAAAAGACAAAATAAAATATTTAAATTTAATAAAGATCAAATGTGTATGTGTAAACTAAATGTTTATATATATTAATAATCTTGTCTGGTCAAATTGCAAACAAATATGCAATAGGTAGACAGACTAAAGCGAGAGACAAGGACATACATCTTAGGTAGATTTTTCTGTTATTTTTTCTTATTGCAAAAAAGGATTGTATATATTATATTTTGTTATTTTTTCGTTTATATAATTCTCTGCGGCATTTGCGTTCCTTTAAAATATAGCATCATTTAGACAATAATTGATGTAAGCAGTTTAAAGATAATTTCGTTTATGTTATATATAATTATTTCTATTGTTTTTAGATATTACATTAAGTCATATCGTCAATTTGGGAGTATGAACATTTTTATATTTTGTAACGTATTGTAAATTATTTTAAAAAGAATCACAAAAATATGTTTTATGATTTTCAGCAAATAAATTTTTTTGTTTTTATGCAAATAAATTAACTAAAGTATAATCTTTCTACAAGTTTTTTGAGTTTTTTCAGTCTTCTAATATTCAGCAAAAATTTATTAATTTTTAGCAAGGGTTTTTTAATTTCTAATCTACTAAGTGTTAGCAAAACTTTTGCTGAATCTACTATTTTTGTTGCTAAAAATCAGCTCGCTGATTTTCAGCAAAAGATTTTGCTGACATTAGCAATTTTTTTTCAAGCACCCTCCTGACTAAAATTTTGTTGACTCAGCAAAATTTTTTGCTGACTTAACTAACTTTTTTATTTGAGTGTAGTTGTTGAACAAAAAATACAATTACCTTGTTTTTGATTGTAGGTGTGTAGAAGTTTCAATAAAGAAGGTTCAAAATAAATTTACCACAGACAAAATTAAAAAACCGTTTAAAAATATTCATTACACTGATAATAATCCATGCGTAAAATTACGAAAAAATGTCAAAACAACCAAATTTTTTGTAAAATAAACGAAAATTTGTACATTGTACGAAATTTTTTGTAGTTTTGACAATAATTTCGTATTTTTATGCATGGATTATTATGAGTGTAGCATTAGAATCAATTGCAATGAAATTAATTTTTTTACTATTACACTCATAGAAATAAATCTGTAAAAATAGCAGAAAACGGTACTAAAAATTTGTAAAAACTCATATTGCTGAAAAAAACTATAAAGATTTTTTTTAGTTTCATTTATTATTTTCATATATTTAAATTTTCATACAAATTTAAACACAAAAATGGAATATAGTCGTTAATTTATTTTACTTAAAGTTACAATAAATTGAATTTGAATTTTTTTTTCAAAAAAAAACATTCAAAAAATTCGTTATTGTTGGTTTTTTTATTAAAATGGTTTGTTTGTATACAATATTATTTGAATTCAAATTAAAAAATATTGAAAAAGTTTTCACAATTGTTTGCTCTCTTTTGTAGAAAAAAGATCAAACAAAAAACAGAAATAATTTCAAATAACTAAAAATAACTTTTTTTTCACTGATCTGTAGTTAAAATTTGAACATTTATTTTTAACTTACTATTCATTTGTTCTTATGGATTTGTTAGTTATTTAAACAATATTTAAAAATAAATATCAAGAAACATTTGATTTTATTTGATAAAGTTTTGAACAGATCATATAGATTGTATCATATACGCACTAATGACTCCAATGTCGACCTTTTATTGATTAAGTAGTTTTGGAAGGTGTAAATAGTAATTAGGAAGTTTCTATGAATTTTCAAGTTTTGTTTAGAACAATTACTTTTCATCATTTACATTACAACCCAGTGTAGAAAAGCCTTAACATATAAGTGGTTATATAAGTACATATTTGTTAATAGCAAGTACTTACAATTGTCATTACAAATCTCATTAATTGTTATATGGTGATGTAGCGCAAAATAATGACATATCCTTACTAAACACCTTACAAAAATAGAAAAATATGTTTTTATCTATACACCGAAAATAATCCATGCAACATTTTACGAAAAATTCTTTCGTAGCTACTTCATTCGTAAAATACATGAAAATTTCGTTTATTTTACGAAAAAAAAAATTAGTGAGGACTTTTATTTTTTTACGAATCTTACGAAATCGTTCGTAGCTACTTTTTTCGTAATATATACGAAAATTTCTTTTATTTTACGAAATAAACATTTTAAGGGCTTTTGTAATTTTACGAAACTAACGAAATAAATTCGTAAATATATTTGTTCGTAAAATATAAGAATTCCTGCCTAGTTTTACGAAATAAAATGTAACATCTCTGTTAATCAAAATGACAAAGCATTATTTAGCAACTCTGTTTAAAGTTTTTCTTGAGAATTTTAAAACTTTAAATTTAAAAATTTAAATTTGTCTGCAACAGCGCGGTAAAAAGTAAAAAATTAATAAAAAGTGATTTTGTTAAAATAAAAAAGTAAAACAATAAAAACAAAAGAATTAATTAAATATTATATAGAAGCACATGCTTATTAAAATATATATAAATTTAAAGTTGTAAAAAGGGTAAACAATTGTGGAAGAATGGAGTGCTTTAAATGTGGTATGCATTTAAGTGATACAAAATATATTTCAAAGCATTTTTTGTGGGCACACGCCTCAGAAAACATTGTTAAGTACATTTGCAAATATGGATCCTGTGAAGTGGAATGTAGCAGTTTGCGTTCATTTACTAAACATTTTAAAACCATATGCGTATTTTTGATGATCAACCGTCAACAAGTGGTAAAAGACACAAAAGTGACACAGGTTTTACACAATTTCAGTTCAGAATTGCAGTTACGGGCATAATTGTTCCAAAAAATATATTTGAAAACGATAACATTGATGCAGAAGTAATTTCCAAAGCAACAGTTAAGTCTGGAATAGTTTTTTTCTCTTAAACTACACAGTAAAAACCATTTCACAAGAAAATATGTCATCGACGTCCAACATGAAGTTATGGACAACGTTGTAAATCCAATTTAAATAACAAATTATCAACCCTTTTGCAAACCTGGATGGTGGAGGACTTAAGCGATTTATTTATGGGTAAGTTAATTTTAAAAAATTAAAAACATGTTTAACAAAATATTCTAATTGTTTTTAGAGCAACAACTTTATGTTGATATCCTACAAAATCTTACTCCTAAAATGGCATTACGCATTTTTTCACACACCGACGCACTATGCTTTGTCCCATAGACAAAAATCAAAAAAAAATTTTTGTCTCAAATTGTTTTTAAATACAGATTTTTTGAAAGATAATAAGGTATCTCAAATAAATGTTAACAAAAAAAATTTTTCTGATTGCTTTTGCCACCACGAGAGGGCGTTAAAAGCAGATAATTTCTTGCAAAAATTACTTAACAGAAAAATGAGTTTTAGTTGTTTCACAAAAATAATTCTGAAAAATTCATTTTTTTAAAAACTCGCTCGAAATTTGGTTTTCAAGTACTTTGATATATTTGCAGTTAAATTAAAATTTATAATTTAGTATTTATTTACAAAATAACTTTTTTTATTGCTCTGAAAAACACATTTTTTTTGTTGAAAATCCAAAAATTACTTAAGTTTGATGGAGTATAAAAAAAATTATATAAAATTAGATATTTTTTTTTTTCTGTTTTGTAAGTTTATACTCTTAGCTAACAGGGTATTCAAAAATTAATGCCTATTTTTTACCACAACTTAAAAAAAAATGCGTTTTTTGAAATGCCTAATTTTATGATTTTTACTCAAATATCAGGCATTTAAGAGTGTTTAATATCATTGCGCAACACGATTTTATATTTTGAATGTTAAAAAAATAAAAAAATTTAATTATATCATTATTAGACCAAAACCACTGAAGTACTTTCAAAATTTAGCTCGAGTTCTTTTTTTATGGCCCACTGAAGTTTTTAATTTTTTTTAAAGGCGTTTTGAGTAAGTCAAAAAAAATGTATTAAATCTAATACAAGGTTAATAGATGATTTTAATAAAATTTGATGACGGTTCTTTTCATAGAACTAATTAACCCTCTATCTGCCCTTTTTAGGGGTCATTTAAGCCCCTCCTCATAGAACACCACTAACACGTTTAACATTTAAGATAAACTCGGAGACCCAAAATTTGTTGCACAGTGTATGCAACTATAGCTTTAAGTTATGTAAAATATCTCATTAATAATTAGTTAGATCCAATTAAGCTATAAATTAGATTCTGTTTCATATTTAAATTACTATTTTAAAGTGTAAGTTGCCATTGACTTCGATTTTGAAGCTTTTTTTGTTTCATATTTTGTTTTGCTTTATCATATTATTTGCCGTTATTTATATTTTTCAAATTAGAGATGATAGCGTGACACATTTGTTTTTAAGTTACAATACACGCGTGTGATAGTAACTATATTCCAGCAGCGCTAATACGACCATATATTAAATTTTCGGAAATGCGAGAGAAATTTTTATTTTCTATAAAAGTTTCAATTGTATAAAAACCGTAAGTGTTACAAATTTAATTGCCTTTAACATAAGTGATCGTGAGTGCTAGTGGATGAAAATACTAACGGGTCCATCTCTATTTGTAATGTAAACAAAGTTTTGGGAAGAATCAAGTAGTGATGATTCTTTTGTTATAAGTTTGTCTTTATATGTTTTTTTAACGTTTTTTATTTTAGCAGTGATAAAATATAATTATTAAGTTAAACTATTATAATTTTTGTTTAAAAATCCAAAATTTTAATTTTTTTATCAAAATATATCGCACTTAATCAACAGGAGGGTATTAACTCAAAATGTTCAGTAGAAGCAAAACAATTTTAAATTTAATATTAAAGGCACATGAAAAAGAATTTTTAAACCAACCATTTCATTATCAAAAAGTAGGCAAAATAGCACGATATTTTACAGCGGATATGAATACTACTCGTCGATTTTTTTCGAAAAGTGGAAAAATAAAAATTTTGATGGAAGTGCGATATGATTTTTTCATAATTTTTTAATGGCGTTTACATTGCTAGTTTTCCTCTTTAAATTTTTCATTTATGTTATCTTTCAAATATCCTTATAGTTTTATTTTTGCAAGAGCATTTTAACCGGTTTATCCTATTTTTCAATAAATGATGTTTTTGTATTTTCCACATTGATTATCCGATTCTACCCAAATTTGGCACAAATATATATCTTGCAAATATCAATTTACATACCAAAATTTATTACGATCAGACAATTTTTTTAGGAGTGGTAGCGTTTTTAAGAAAAAGGATATATAGCAGGACCTCGAGTCCTTAGTCCGATTTAAATAAAAATTTACACACACGTTGCTAGTTGCATGTGTATCAGCATGGCCACTCTTTGTAATTTTGTGGGCATTATTGAAGCTAAAATTATATTTTTCAATTTCAGGACACATGGGAGGTAGGCGTGTCCTAGGGCCGATTTTTCCAAAAATTCTTATTTTTCTTAACTAAGCTATTTTATGCTAGTGTACCAAATTTCAAAAATATCTGACTACTCCTTCTATTTTTGTCCCTTCTTTATATGGGAACGAAGCATAGTGCGACGTGTCTTTAGGAGTTCAAATCAATTTCTTTATAAAGTGGAGCGAATGGAAAAAAACACTGGATAAGACTGCAACTTCAAGCAAAGAATCTGAAGTATTGTCCGAAGTAATCAGTTTAGGCGCTATTTTAAATTCTAATCCATATGGAAAAAGTGTAAAGCATGTATTTGAAAAGGAACAACAACTAAATGAAAATACCCGAAAACTGCTTTGTGAAGCTATCTTACATATTTGCATTGACAACGAACACTCATTAACAGTAAAAGATTCAAAAAACCTAGCTAAACAAATTGTTGAAACATTTCCAAACGAAGAAATGGTAAGTAGTTGGCATAAAAATATAATCATTAAATTCCTATAATTTGTTTTCCCTTAGGATTATTATTATATCATAGACATAATGCTGCTCCCTTGATAAAAATGTACCAAAAATATAGAAACTGGAAGTGCAGCAAATGTACGAAAATCTTTTATTCAAAACACGAAGTACTTTCGTAAAGTACCGAAAATAATTTGTAATATGCAGTTAACAATTAACTAAAAACACGAAAACGTTTTGTAAAATATACACAAGTTCGTAAACATTTTACAAAATTCTATCGTAACATGTAAGAAAAGCTTTCGTAAATCAAAATAAATATTTCGTGAAATTTACAAAAGACTTTTGTACGCATTCGTATATTTTACACCAACCTTTCGTGGTGCGAAACCACGAAATATTTCGTACAATGTACGTCGGTTTTCGTATATATAACGCATGGATTATTTTCGGTGTATGCTTACCAGTATGGACAGAAATAATAAGTTTAAAAATAAATAAAAAAAAAACTAAATTCAATAAAAAAATATTTTTTTTAGTAAAAGAATCCAGGCCTCCAGGTTGTCAGTCAACCGCTCTACAATCTGAGCTATCTAGACATGTTATGCCTGATGGATAAAAACCAAGTGTAGAAACGGTAATGACATGTCATTACTTTTTTCTCTACCCTCTGCACTACTTTAGCACAAATAATAAGGACTTACAAATAACTAGTTATTTTTCCCATTATTTTAATACAAAAACAATGCGTTACCCATAAGTACCTATTTTTATCATTATTTTAAATATTTAAATATTAGATCGTAGGCTAACTTAGAAGCACTTAGATCATCGACTAACTTGGAAGCAACATATAAAAGCTAAACGTCAACATTTAAATATACAAAATAAAAAGCTGTACTGGTTGATTGGTCCAAAATCTCAACTTAATATTGAAAATAAATTAAGGCTTTATAAATCAATTTTAAAACCAGTGTAGACCTACGGAATTCAACTGTGGGGAACCGCAAGCCATATTAATATCGAAATAATTCAAAGATATCAGTCCAAGACACTTAGACTTATAGTCCCATTACCATGGTATATTACAAACGACGCTATCCATAATGATCTCAAAACTCAAACAGTTAAGGAATTTATCAGATATTATAGCGAAAAGTATTTGATTAGACTAAGCAATCATGTAAACCCCTTGGCTATCGCTTTATTAGACGAAACAGACGAAATTATGAGACTGAAGAGATATCATATCGTAGACCTTCCTTTCCGAAGCTAGTTATAAAAGTTTTAGAAAATGCATTTCCAAATTTATTTACAATTTAACCCTAAGTACGTATTATCTATCTGTATGTAGTGTATACATTTAAATTGTTAGCATTGCTAACATTTATTTGTGTTTTGTAAATAAAAAAATGTAATTGTAAAATATTTGTTATAAATGTAAATTATTCTTTAACCCTTTCGACCCCGAAGTTGCCTGTGGGCAACTTCACTGTTTGTGGCCATTTAGCACAAGCTGTGATTGATATATTTCTTTTGTTTAAGTAGTTGCTTACAAGTTAATGTTTTTAGAAGTGAAATCAAAACAAACCACTAAAATTTTACAGTTAAATTTTTAATTATGTTCAAAAATGTACAGTTGCATCGGCGATAATTAGTGATTTATTAATAGTTAAAAATATATACATAATTTAAAAAAAAAAACTCAAAAATCGTATGATGAACAAAATTAAAAAACTTTTTATATTTTATGTAGAGTTTAGTTTAAACAAAAATAAAAAATTTAGATTTTGGAAAAATTTTAACCCGTTCGTTACCGGCAGCTTGTTAAAGTTTTAACTTTAGGTACAAATATCTCCGCTAGTTGTGCTGCAAAAGCCATGAGATTAATACAAAATATAACTTTACCATAGATCAATGTTGTCACAAAGTTTGATCGAAAAATTCAAAGCCATTAAAAGTTGGGGTCGAAAGGGTTAAATTTACAGTAAAATTTAAATTTAATTATTATACTTTCCATTCAAAATGTATATTTTTGTGAAAATCAAAAAAAAAAAAGTTTTATTATTTTTTTTTTTTTTTTGGACTTATAGTTGTACTTCATATGAGTAGATAGTTGTACTTCATATGAGTATATTTTAGTCGGGAGGGTGCTTGCAAAAAAATTGCTAATGTCAGCAAAATCTTTTGCTGAAAATCAGCAAGCTGATTTTTAGCAACAAAATAGATTCAAAGTAGATTCAGCAAAAGTTTTGCTAACACTAAGTAGATTGGAAATTAAAAAACCCTTGCTAAACATTAATAAAATTTTTGCTGTATATTAGTAGACTGAAAAAACTCAAAAAATTTGTAGAAAATTTTTATTTAGTTAATTTATTTTGCTGAAAATCATAAAACATATTTTTGTGATTTTTTTTTAAATAATTTACAATACGTTACAAAATAAAAAAATTTTCATACTCCCACATTGACTACATGAATTAATGTAGTATCTGCAAATATATATAAATAATTATATATAACATAAACAAAATTATCTTTCAACTACTTACATCAATGGTTGTCTCAATGATGCTATCTTTTAAAGGAACACTAATGCTGCAGAGAATTATAGAAACGAAACGAAAAAATAACTAAATGTAACATATCCAACCCTTTTTTTTTGCAATAAGAAAAATTTACTAAAGATGTATGTCTTTGTCTTTCGCTTTAGGCTGTCTACCTGTTGTATATTTGTTATCAACTTGACCACTCAATTTGACTACAAATACACATTTAATCTTTTTTAAATTTTTATATTATATTTTGTCTTTTATTTAATTAATATACAAATACTTTCACAAGCCGGTAAAAATGCAAAATTTTAGTTGTTCCAATCCGCAATTTTGTTTTATGTATGAAAAATAGATACAAAAATCTTCCTTGGTTGATTTTTTTTATGTGTCTTACTAGAGTTGTACTTTTTAGTATAATTTTCCTCGTCACTACTACATCAGAACATCTAATTCATTCTGCGTATAACTTTTAATCTGGTTGTCGTTCACATTATTGATGTGCACAATTTTTTTAGCAAAATAAATTTGTAAAACATTAGTAAAATATTAGTAAAACATTAGTTCAAAACAGTTAAGTGTTGACTAAGTATAACTAAAATTTTAGTTTAAAACTCAATTTTAGAAAAAAGTTTTATGAAATATAGTATACCTGATTTACAAGATATTTTACTAACTTTTCTACTAACTTATTTTTTTTTTGAGTGTACAAATGTCATTTATAAATAGTCATCAAATTTACTTATTATCTTAATGTATAGAGATAGATTGCAATTAAAATAAAAAAAAAATTTAAAATATAAAGTAATATTCGAAACAATTTTTGTAAATCTATTTTGTATTTTTTATTTTTTTGAAAATCTAATTTTTCACTTCTAGTAAGTACATATTTAACTTCTTTTTTTATATTATATATATTGTAAGTTGGAAAGTACTGACATTTAGTGCAAGAACGTCGCACACTGTCACGAGCTTCGCCAAAAATGATTGAAGTCAATGTATGAATTTTTATTTTTTTTTTAATTAATTTTATAGAAACAATTTCTATTAGTTCATATATGAAATATATATTATCAAAAAGTTTAGCGTGATTTTTGAATTATTGTAAAGGGTGCGCCATTTAACGTTTTTTTAACTAGTGCTTATTTCGTGAATGGTAACACTTAGCTCATGTCTGATTTGACAGATAATTAGTTTTATCCTTCCGCTGAACGAATATGGTCCGTATGTTCGTTATCTTGTGAAAAAAGTGAAAGAAACTGGCATCCTCATCGATAAACCAAAGCGCGAAAAGCCAAAAACAGTGCGTACAGCCGAGAATATTGCTGCTGTGGCAGAAAGTGTGCGTGAAGCGCCATCAACATCAATTCACCGTTGTTCTCAACAATTGAACATTTCGGAGACATCATTGAGACGAATTTTGCATAAAGACCTTGGTATGACGCCATACAAAGTCCAATTGTTTCAGGAGTTCAAAAAAAAGTTCTTTGGCGGACCCTTTAGTTCAAACTTAAAGCTTTCATGCATCATGGTGGATTTAGGGGTAAAACCTAAAATTTTACAAGAGTTTGCTAAAGTTAAAATTCAAATCTGTTTTGGTAACGACTGATATATTTGTAATAGAATTGTAAGCCAGGAATGTATTTCTAATTGCAACACTGTTATTGTTTACAAATATTAATCATACGCGAAATACGGTTAGCCAAATGAGTTTGATACATAAGTTAACTTATATGCATAAGTTAACTTTTATAAAAAAAAAAAACATTCAATATCACTTTTAAAATTTTTATATGAAATCACGACACTGTGCGTTGTTTATGTTTTTATGTATCAAGTACAACATGTCGAGATAGCTCGGATGGTAGAGCTTAACAATCTAAAAAAAAAATTTGAATAAAAAAAAATTTTTTTTATTAAAGTTGTTTTTTTTTATATATTTTTAGACTAAGTTTTTCTTTTTTTTTGTAAGGTGTTTAGTATTTTATTATTTTGCGTGACATCGCCATACAAAAGTAATGAGATTTGTATTGACAATTGTAAGTACTTCCATTATCAATATGTACTTATATAATGCTTCTCTACACTGGGAACATAAGTGAATTGCTTGCACAAAATATCATTCCTGTTCAGCTTACAAAAAAAATCAAAAATAATGAGTCTCATTACTTTAAACTTAAAATAATGACGAAAATAAGTACTTATGCGTAACGCACTATTTTTGTATTGAAAATGGGAAAAAATTACTATTTTTGTTAAAGTAATGAAGAAAGTAATTTAGTGTCATAATCAGTAGTGAGAAAAGTAGTGATCATTACCGTTTCTACACTGGGAAATTACTAAAATTTGTACTTGATTAAGATTGTGTCAAATGTAAACTGTAATAACTATAAGTCTTTGATTACTTGCATAAATCACTTAAAAATCTTGAAATTTTATTCAAAATGACTCATCAATTCAAAAGCAAAAATCTCATAATTTTATAAATATAAGTTTTTAAATTATAACATCCCAGTGTAGAAAAGCATTTGCATATAAGTCGTTATATAGCCAGAGTATAAACAGTAATGCCATGTCATTACTTCTGTGACTAGCAGTAATGACACTATCTTACTCTCTGCATTACTTTAACACAAATAATAAGGACTTACTAAAAACCAGTTAATTCTACCCATAAGTACTTATTTTTATCATTATTTTAGATATAAAGTAATGATCTAAACATTGTTCTGAAATCTATTTTTAGACTTATAATTTTTTAAATTTTAGTAAGTACATATATAACTACTAATATTTAATTTTTTTCAGTTGGAAAGTAATGACATTTTGTGCAAGCAAGTCATTTATGTTTTTATCTGTCAATTATAACATGTCGAATAGCTCAGATGGTAGAGCGGTTGACTGACAACCTCGAGGCCCGAGTTCGTATCCCATGTCGGTACATTTTATTAAACAAAAAATATTAAAAAAAAATTTTTTGTTTTATTAAATTTATTTTTTTTTAAATTTATTTTTAAACTAAATATTTTTGTACTTACTGGTGAGCATACTTTGTAAGATGTTTAATAATGACAATTTTAAGTATATTCCATTACCAAATATGTACTCATATAAACACTTATATGTTTATGCTTTTCTACACTGGGTAAATACATATTTGGTAATGTCAAGTACATACAATTGTGATTACAAATCTCACTACTTTTATATGGGGATGTCGCGAAAAATAATGACATAACATTATAAAACAGCTAATAAAATGGTCCCACACGGGATTCGAACATTGGACTACAGGTTCTCAGTCATCCGCTCTACCATCTGAGCTATCTTGATAGTTAAAAATATAAATGACTCGCTTGCACAAAATATCATTACTTTCCAGCTTACAAAAAATCTAGTTGTAAGTATATGTACTTACTAGAATTAAAAACCTTAGACTCATAAAATTAAGTTTCTAAAAAATTTTTAGATCATTACATTTTATTTAAAATAATGATGAAAATAAGTACTTATGGGTAACGCATTTTTTTTTGCATTGAAATAATTGGAAAATTAACTAGTTATTAGTTAGCCCTTATTATTCCTATTAAAGTAATGTAGAGAGTACGATGGTGTCATTACTGGTAGTAGGAAAAATAATGACATGTCATAACCGTTTCTACACTGGGATACCGCAGATTTTACTTTATGTAATTTGCATGCACATTGCTGCACAAAATAATGAAACGTTTTGCATAATAAGTTAAACTTAAATATGTGGAAGTCTGGGAAACCTAAGGGTTTAAAGCAGAGCTTCTCATTATGATTTGTAGAAACCACTAAGGCAATTGCAACTTGATTATTGCTTAGAATTACGATTTTCGCCATCATTATTTGTATAATATATTCATATATTGGCAATAAAATTATAATTTTGCTATCATATTAAGGTGGTTACCCTGATTTGTTCATTTGAGAAACTTTTGTAATACACTACACGAAAAAATTGTAACACACAAACTGTTTTTATATATATTTGAACTCCAGGATGGTATTTATTTATATTGTTAATTTCTTATTAATAATGTTCATTGATAGAGCTAAATTAAATAAATTAAAAAAGGAAATTTTAAATAATTAATTATCAAAAAGTTGTAAAGAAATATTTATAACGTACAAAACCAAAAACTCCATATACAACTTACTTAAACGATTTGAAATCTGAGTGAGGGGTTGAAATAGTTTACTGGATCTCTTTCATTAATGTACATGCAATAAAAATTTCCTTAACCGATTTTCTTTTTTTTAGAAGAATATTTGGCAATTTTTTCGCTTTGATTGTTTTTGCAATTTAATTCATATGCAACAATTTACTTCTTTAAGCAACATATGCTCTTATTGTCGACTCCTTCGTGCCAAAACTGAAATGTTCTATAAACTTAAATACCATTATCTTTAATTGGTGCAAGCTAGGATTGTGTTCCTTTGAAGAAAATACTATGTTGCAAAATAAGTCATTGAGATTTGCTATTATGCTATTATGTCAGTCATACAATAACTTTCTATTATGTCAGTCATACAATAACTTTCTACAAAACGCTTTATGGTTTTTGCAGATCGCTATGCAAAAGAGATTTCAAAAAGAGAGTTAATCTTAAAACTGATAACACCACTTAAAAACGCTGTATTTTCTTTTGGTATATTTAAAAACGTTTTTTTTAAATTTTCGTTTGACAAAATTTTCTTTTTCTAGAATGTGCGTTTTGCACTTTTATTTATTTGTAGAAATAAAAATTTAAAATATATTTTTTTCAGACTGAAGTTTTAGCAAAATTCTAAGTTTCAAATTACGATGCTTTGGAATGTTAAAAGTCACTATGATTTTAGGTGGATAAAATCGCATGATAAAAACGCTTAAAATCACTTAAATCTACAATTTCCCCCTAACAAATCGGTATATATTCGATCATAGAAATACTTGTTTTCGTGATTTTTATATGGAACTGAGTAATTTTGGGGAACATTGAAACTATTTTTTTTATAGTAACCCACAAACAATGCTACAGATTTTCAGAATGTTTAATCCACATTTGCCACGTTTTTGAAGTTTTGATGCCTTAATTCGGTTTTGGTGGCATTTGCCTATAATGCGGTTGCTTATATAAATCATACATGAACTTATTTCTTATATGTGGAGGATATTTCAACATTACTCTACCGCATTATTTTGAAGTAATTTCTATATTAAAATTATCAAACTTAAAGGGAAGTAGTTTTACGATTAAAAAACATACAAATAAAAAAGGATTACTGATGAAGGTTGTGTTACCAGAAACTGCGCAGTCTAATTCAATTAAAAATTTACAATGTAGTTATGATTTTTAGAAAAGTATGCTTAATCTTCTCTACCACGCCTATCTCAAACAATTGAAAATATGTGCATATTAATTATAGTATTAATTTCACACTGTCTAAGAAGACGATGAATAAAATTCAAAAATCCCCAATAAAACATATCAAAATTTGCTCCCTGGCAACTCTTCCCTAACTACGTGAATAGCCAACTACCGAATGTACAAAAAATACATCATAGATGTCGCTAAAACTCACAAAAATTTGGGAAATAGTGGAAATTAGATTACATATGATTTTCTAACAATTGTGAATTGTTGTGGTGTTTGTATTAGCTATCTTCTGCAATTGCAATTAAATGTAAAATCGACCCCGTGTAATTGAAACTGGTTTTAAGCCACAGCAAAAATCGACCTGACTTTAGATCAAGCTGTTAAAGCGCCTGTCTAAAGTGTAGTGTGAAGTGCATGTGGCAAAGAAAGCAGGTTCAAGCCACGGTCAGGATTACATTTAATAAATAAACATTTCATATAGATGCAACCATAACAAATAATTACAGTATTGTCAAAAGGATTACTGATGAAGGTTGTGTTACCAGAAACTGCGCAGTCTAATTCAATTAAAAATTTACAATGTAGTTATGATTTTTAGAAAAGTATGCTTAATCTTCTCTACCACGCCTATCTCAAACAATTGAAAATATGTGCATATTAATTATAGTATTAATTGCACACTGTCGATGAATAAAATTCAAAAATCCCCAATAAAAGCCTTACACGTTTATGAAGGCAAACATTTATTATAAAGCAAAGTTTTCATGAGATATGCGTCTCTCACGAAACCTTTTACTCTGTATGTTATAATTTTTTCGTGTAGTGTACTTTGGTCTAGTCTGTAGTCTACATACTAAAGAATATAAACAAAAACACCGAAAAAAATCAGCATAAACGTGCGCCAAATTAATAATATTATTGTCTACAAGATATAATAACAAAACACAACAAAAATGTTAATAAAATATTTTACCATTTACACACAACAACACAGCAAAAAACATCTTAACCCATTTTCACCACTCGCTTTTTGCCAAAACTTGGTAGGAAGTTATTATGTTGGTGTCCCAGCAATCATTTCTACTAAATTGTATAGCCTAATAGCGCCCTCTAGTGTTGGTATAATTAAACAAAGTCCCCTGAAGATTTCCTTAGGCAGGAATGAAATCCGGATAGGGACACGCCTACATCAGATTGCTTTTCACAATTTGTTAAATAAGTTTTGGGACTTTAGCACATTTAATTACTATAAATGCAATTAATGTTTATCCCGATGAAAATAAATTTAAATAATAATTAATTTAAATTGAAACTTTAACGCTTTGCACCCACTTAAAGTGTTAATTGTTTTTTGAATCTAATTTTTATGTCAGATTTGTAAAAAAAGATTTTGATTGTTGTTTTCTCAATATTTTTAAAATTTTTTTTTGAAAATGTTGGTATTTTTAAACATTTTCTTTTTCAAATTGTTATTTGGCAACTCTAATTGCTCAAATTTATATGAGCCTTCGCTGGTTGATGGCAAATAGCTCATTTTTGATAATGAAAACGAATTAATTTTCTGCATACATACTTTCATTTCTAGAACAACGAAAAACTCTTGATTGAATTAATCAATTTCAAAAAGTTCATGTTAAACAAAAAATTTGTCCCTTTCTAATTATTTTCTTATATTTTTAAATATATTTTGAAAAAAGGTGCTTTAAACAAAAATCAAAAATTTTTTTTTTTTTAGATTAATAAGGGGTTGCCTTGGGCTGTTTTTGGTCAATAAGTTTTTTTATATAGATTTAAATAAAACACATTATTTTTATCTATTTTTCAACTCGACGTTTCGTTGGTTTTATTCCAACTTCTTCAGGAGTCTTTTATTTATTTTCGTAAAATTAGTTATTTTACATTGTCAAGATTATTGAAGATTAAAATTAAAAAACTGGACTGTCACGACACAAATTTAATAATTAAAATAAAAAATAATCACGGCACAAACAAAAATATTACAGTTTAAACTTTAATGTTGCAATCACAGAACTAATTATTATATGGCAACCGTGAAATTAAAATTTTTGTTTAGCCACATTTGCACTGTGGAATATATCACATAATTATTAAAAATAATTCGGCCATTTCTTACTTACAAGGAAAGTTCTATTAAAATCGCCAATTTCGCAACTGTGTAGTTTCTTTGTTAGTGGTCCAATTGCAATGAACAGGCATACGTGACATAACAACGAGTTTAAGTTTTGATGTTGAACCTCAGACACCCCGCAGGGGCTTCAATATTACACTCAAAGCACAGTGAGATATATCACATAATGTAAGGAAATACTTCAGCCATTTTTTACTTAGTAGACAAACTGCAATGAAATTCGGAATAGGCATAAGTGACATAACATCGAGCTAAAGTTTTGATTTTGAACATTCCAGACCCCCACTGGCTACAATATGGCCACCCAAAGTAAGGAACTTTTTACTTATAAAATTTTGAGTGCACGCCATTTTTTTGTTTCTAATCCGATTTTAAAAAAGTTAACATAGAGATTAACAAAAATATGCATTCATGTGTGGGTTATCTCGAAGAGTTCCAAATTTGGTCCGAGGTTAAATTTTTTGCAAATGGCGGGACGAAACCGGGGGCCAATTTTTTTTTTTTTTTAAATATTCTCTATTTAATTAAATCTATCTATTTGATTAAATAAAAAAAAAGTTAGTGCAATATCTTGTTCCACTCAAACTACATTCTTTTAAAAAGAAATTAATAAAAAAAAAAACACCAACAAACAGTCTTTTGCCTCTAGATAAATATTTTCTCTCTGCTCATAGAAAGTATGTTTACTATTCTGAAAGGTCTTTTTATATAAAAGCGAGTTCTGATAAAAAAATTTTCATTTGTATACATTTTCCACCTAGCCGCTGTTAAAGTTGCAGCATTTTTAAGGCAAATATCAATTTTAAACCATTGTTTAAAACTGTACATGCCCCCAATTAGGAAGCAGAAGCGGTTGTCTAATTTATTGGGTAAGTCTCTTCCCAGCGTTAAATTCGGTCATAAATTTCACATGGTTAACTTAACTCTTAAATGCTCACAGTATATTTAAAGATACAACCATTCAAAAATTTCCTACGACTTTATTTTAAGCTTAATCAAAATGAAAACTTCACTAGTGTGTTAAGAAATCTCAAGCGCTCTTTAATAAAATACATTTATAAATAAATATTTTGAATCGTACCTTTTATTAACCATCAAAAAACTTAAGAATTGCGCTTTTTATGATATCGAAAAAAAGGGCACATGTAATTTTAGAAAGTTTAAATAAAAGGCATTAGTGTTAAGAGGCAAATATTAGCTTTTGAATGATACATCTTTTTTGTTCCTAAGTCACTCCGTTTTTGTGTAACGGGCAATTTAAAATTTTGAAAATTTTGGATTTTTACTTATAAAAAGAGTAAAAAAAAATTATTTGAAAAATCTTGGTACGCAGTTTTTTTTTTATTTAGCATTTCATATCATAAAAACACAATTTTATTCAAATCGAAGCTGTTGAGCATTTAAGGGTTAAAAGTCTATTTAAGTCCAAAAAATAATTATATTATTTCTATTAATAATTATTTTATTGAATAGCGAAAATTTACATTTTAACAAAAACTTAAATTTGTACCTTCCAATTAGGATTACGTAAGTTTTTGTTTAACCAAGAGTACTAAATGGGACTCTTTTTAAAAATGTCGTAATCTATATTTAATTTTCTCCAACGAAACCAAACACTTATATATTATATGTTTATAACTCCTTAACAGAAAATCTTTAAAAGTAACTGCTTATGCAAATATTTCTTATTATGAGTCTTTGTTTTCATATCTTGCATCATTGAAGGCGGGTTTAAAATGAATACAAACACTCATAATAAGAAATATTTTCATAGGGGGTATATTTTGAAGATTTCCTGTTAAAAATTTATAAACAGTCTTTGGTATTGTTGGAAAGAAAACTAACCGTAGATTACAATATTTTTGAAAAGAATCGCATTTAACACTTTTGTTATTGGGTATACAAGTTAATAATGTCGATTTTTTGTTTGCTTAAAAAATGCATTTATTATAATAACAAAATTAATTGATACATTATTCAAAGTATTTTTCCCATATTTCTGGTAGCATATGGATTCCGCGCCAAAAGAACTGCTCCGGTTTTGAGGTAAAGAATGAATCAAGCCAATTACTGAGATCCTGTTCTGATGTGAAGCGCATTCCAGTAAGGTCGTTCTGCATCGACCGAAACAAATGGTAATCAGAAGGGGCAAAGTCTAGGCTATAAGGCGGGTGAGCCACTGTGCAACATGTGGCCGACCGTTGTTATAATGGAAGATTATGGCCTCGTGTCTGGTCGAATATTCTGTTCGTTTTTCGTTGATTGCTCTCTTCAAACGAATCAATTGTGCTCGGAACAGGTCTCCAGTGATTGTCTGACTCGATTTCAGCAGCTCATAATACAAAACACCATTCTGATCCCACCAAATACAGAGCATTACCTTGGCGCCATGTATATTCGGCTTTGGCGTTGATTTGGCTGGTTGGCCGGGATTTACATATGACTTTTTGCGCTTGGGGTTATCGTAATGTATCCATTTTTCATCACCAGTAACAATACGATGCAAAAATTTGTTCTTTTTGTAGCGTTCAAGCAGCATTTCCGACATGCAAAATCGCCTTGTAACGTCTCTCGGCTTCAATTCATATGGGACCCAATTTCTTTGCTTTTGAATGAATTGCAATGCTTTTAAACGTAGGGAAATTTAGTGTTGTGTGACTCCCAATGATAATGCTTCCAATTCCTCATCTTCAAACTTTTTCGGCTGACCAGGCCTCTTCTGGTCTTCTGTGTCAGAATCGCCCCTTTTAAATCGCGCAGACCATCATTTACAAGTTTTTGAATTGGTACATGTTGACCGTAAGCTTCTACAAACATGAAAGTAGGTTATCAGAATTCCCCGCAAAACATGTACAAAATTCCCCGCAAAACATGCACAAAATTCGACATTATTATAGCTATTGAAAAAAATGTGTGTTTACACTTTGGCGTCTATTGAATACTGAATTATAATGACAGATGTTTACCCTCCAAAATATAATATTTGTTATTATTGATACAAACCCTATGTGATAGTAATGCCATATGTTGTCCAAATCGACATTATTAACTTGTATACCAATAGAACAAAATCTTGGTTAATACTAACAGGAAGGTAAACATTTTAGTTTTTGTTAAAATGTAAATTTCACTATTCCATAAAATATTTATTAATAAACATAATCTAATGATTTTTTGAACTTAAATAGGCTTTAAAGTCAAAAAAAAACCCGACGCACATTTTCACATACAACTGAATTTGATATGACACTGAACTTTTTATTTATCAAGTTACATTTAAGAATTTTGTCAGATTATGTGTGCAAAATATTAAAGCGATCAGCTCGTTATTTCGCTTACAAATGAAATCTGAACAAAAAGTGAGTAATAGAGTTTTTTTTCATCTTAGTGCCCTAATTGACAGGAGCAGAAAATTTCCAAAAAAAGGGACAGTATTGGCAACTGGTGTTGTAGCCTTCATCAATAGTTTAAAAAGAATATTAATATCAGAAGCTAGTGTAGTCTGATTTAAAAATTAATAGTGTTTATAATTTTTAGAGAAAAACGTTTATTCTTCTTCTTAACCTCAACATTTCTAGAATCTTACTATCATTTGATTGTTCTGAGTTCTGGATAGTTAAGCAAAGACCATTAGTAAACAAACTAATAATCGGAATTCGCTAATATTTTGAACACATAATCTGACAGGTAACTTGACAAGAAAAGAGTTCAGTGTCAGAAAAAGAAAAAGAAAAAGTTCAGGAGAGGTCTTTACTTAATATTCGAAATATTTAAAATTACATATAATACTTTTTAAAATTTTATAAAATTATATGTAATGTGATACAATTGTTTAGAAAAACTAAGAACTGTTTTAATCAAATTTTACGTAATACTATCGAATTATATATAATTCGAAACAATTATATATAATATATAAACATTTTGTATGGGGACAAAATTCGGATGAACTTGTATCTAATATACATCATATTGTAAAAATTTGTATCTAATTGCATCGAATTCGATTTAATTCGATACAATTATAACGAAATCGATAAGATTTATACATAATTATATGTTCTCATTTTTCGGATCAAATATGATATAATCGCATATCTAATTTGTATATATAATTTAATATAGTTTTATGTTGCCCAATATATATTTTGTTATATTGGGTATCTTTGAAGACACGTCGAAAAACATGGGTTAAACTAAGTTATGTGCTACAATATTTTTTTCTTCACAGTTTTTTTTTCACTATTTTTAGTTTTGATTGTTTGTAGATTTCTTATTAAAACCAACTTTAGTGTGGCTGTGATAATTTGGGTACAATAAAATGCTTGTTTGTCTTTTGTTTAAGAATGGCAATTAATTTTAATAATGGTAATTATAATTTGTTAAAAACATTATAAAACAATTTAAATTAAATAAACAATATTCAGGTAGTAATAATTCAGAAAAAAGGCCATAAAATTCTTGTTTTTATTAATGCTGGGTGTATAGATTTTTTTATAACAAGGGGCTTTTATTAAGTTTTAATAACAATTATATTTTCATAATTTTTCTTAACCTTCAACTTTGGTTAAAAATAATATACCTATTTAAAGAATAACTTGATTTTGACCACTAAAACATATTTCGGTTCTCACAATTAATAATTGTATGAAAGGAAGTTATCATATATTGTGATTTTAAAATAACATATTTTTGTTATAAATATATATCAAAAATGGATAAATCTTTTTCTAAAGATTTTATTTGCAGAAAAATAGGAATTTTTTGAAAACCGCTTATTTGCATATACGACTTTCTTCATTGCTAAACAAAATCAATCAAAAGACTTAGAAAACAAACTTGATTTTTTTTATTGTTGTATCAGACAGATAAATATATAAGTTTTAGACTTTATATTCCTTTTTGATATTCAAATAAACAATTAAAGACAAAAGACAAAAACAAAAATTAAAGACAATAATTTTTTTCTGTGTTATTATTTAAATAAGCAAACATTATTAAAATAATTACCGAAATCGTAAAGTAATTACATAGAAGAGAGTTACCAGTATTTGAAATTGCAAAGAAACATAATTTTAATTAGAATTATTTATTGAAATTGTCAAAATATACTTCTGCCAATGTTATTTGTGGCATAAACATCCCCTGTTATATTAACAACTTTCTTCAGTACTGAACTAAAACAAAAGACTTAGGAAACAAACTTGAATTAATTATTGTTCAATCAAATATAGAAATTTATAAGCATTGGATTTTTAATTCCTTTTTATATATTTAAATAAACAAACATTATCAAAATTATTTCCTAAATCCTTAGAGTGGGAAAAGTAATTACAAGGAAGGGAATTACCTAAAATATATATTGCACAAAACACAATTTTAATTGGAAATATGTATTAATATTCTTAACATATTCTTCACCTAATGTAATTTATTGACAGAAATATACAAATTCTTAAAATTGCTTTTAATATTTACAACTTTCTTTGAAGCTAAAAAACCTTTGGCCTAGAATTAGTAATTGACAATAAAAACACTCGACAAAAAGTGAGTAAAGGGTATAAAAACACTATATTTCCGATTTCAGAAAAACCTAATTAAAAAAAATCTGAAGTCAAACTTTAAGGTTATGACTACACAGGCCTTCACTATTTTAGAGAGGTTTTCAAGAGAACTCAACATAAAATTTAGAAAAACATGTTTTTTTTGCCATATTCGGGACGCTAATGCATCGCGTCTTGTGACTTTTCAACAAAATAAGTTACGTTATCTGAAATTTATCCAATATCTTCTCACGTTTTAAAGTTATATTAACATAATATTAAGAAAAACCCGGTTGTTTTCTTTATTACGGACTTTATAACATCGCGGGTTATGACTTTTTCACAAAAGTTTATATGTAATCTGAAATTTCACCCTATTGTTTTCAACACTCAGGTTTAACCTTTCTAATATCGTATTCCATTCCGGAAAAATCGTCAGTTGGAATAATTATTTGCTATAAATAAAGGGTGTTTTTTTATAAAGGTACAATGGTGTTGAAAACATTTGCAACTGAAATCATGGTTTGGGTAATTTTAATTTTTTTGATCAAAAAGATTTGTGGTATAAGTTTTTGTTTTTTTTTATTAAATTCAGTTGTATCATATTTTACAAATACAAAAAAATTATTCATAACTTCTCAAAAAAAAAGTAATTTTAACAAAATAAGTCGATAGTGCAGTGTTCAAAGCATTTGCAACTCTTAAAGTAATTAACAGGAAATACAAACAATGGTTTTAACGCTCACTATTTTGTAGCGTAGCCATTATTTTTTTTAACTTCTGAACACCTCTTAGGCATTGAGGGAATGAGCTTTTTAATATAATCGTCAGAAATTTCATTCCACTGCTTCTCCAACTCGACGAAAAGTTCATCACCATTTCGGAATACTTTATTGTCGATATTCCGTTTTACAATCATCCACATATTCTTAATCGGGTTGAGATCGGGAGATTGAGCCGGCCACGACATGTTATAAATTTAATTTTCCTGCAGCCAAACTTTTACAACCCCCGCCGTGTGTTTTGGGTCGTTGTCGTGCTGTAAGGTCCATGAGAGTGACATTTCCCATTCAGCACACGGACCTTAACTGAACTCAAAAGATCTCTATAGATTGTTGCCGTCATTGTGCTAGTAATGCGGTGAATTGGGCCAATCCCATTTCCTGAAAAAGACCCCTACACCATAATGTTTTCACCCCCGTGCTACACTGTGGCGGTTGTGTATCTGGGATTTAACTTTTCGCCTAGTGGTTTTCGAATATTGGCTCTTCCATCAATACATTTTTCCATTGCTGTTGAGTCCAGTTCAAATGGGTGCGTACAAAGTCAAGCCGAGCAGTTCGTTTTTTCCGACACAAACGGTTTTTTTTGTACATCTATAACTTCTAAGACCATATTCTCCTGCTCTTCTTTTAATGGTGGGAAGACTGGCATCTACTAAAAGATCAGTTTTAGCTCTTCTGGGAACTGCTTTGGGATATTTCGTAAAAAAGTTCTTGATTTTCCGATCTTCTCTTACAGTTGTAATACGGGGTCTTCCACCTTTATGAGTTGTGTGGATGTTACCACTATTAAAAATGCGGCAAACTTTGAGTTAAAATCAGAATTGTATTTATTTCCTGCCATTTTTTAAAAAAAATATTCTTACAATGTTTATGCTTCCATCATCTTATTACAACTATTAAAGAACAATAATTATAATAAATTTGTTTAAAATGTAACGGCCTGAATCTCATATTAAAAGGAATGCGATTAACGTTATTCCTAGCATTTGTTAGTATAATTTGTTTCGTTAAGAGTAAGAATAATGAGAGTTGCAAATGTTTTGAACACCAGCATTTTGAATACATCTAAGACCACAATCAGTCTATCCGTCAATGATGACCGCTATAGAGCCATGATTACTGACTTTTTCGTTCATCAATTGAACAACCATTATATGCAGGAGCTGTGGTTTCAACAAGACATCGCATCATATAACACAGCTCGTGCCACAATTGATTTATTGAAATATACGTTTGGTAACCGCGTAGTATCACGTTTCGGACCTGTGAATTGGCTTCCAAGATCGTGCAATTTAACTCCGCTGGACTATTTTCTGTGGGGAAATGTGAAATTGCTATGCTACGCAGTTAAGCCGGAAACGATTAACCACTTGGAGGGCAACATTCGCCGTAATATTGCCAATATACGGCCACAAATGTTGGAAAAAGTCATTGAAAATTGGACCTTCAGAATAGACTACTTCCGAGCCAGCCTGTCTACAGAAATCGGAAATATATTGTTTTCAATCAATATACTCACTTTTTGTGTATTATTTTTGTTTGTCAATATCTAATTTTAGACCACATCAAAAGACTTAGGACACAAACTTAATTTATTTAGTTTGTTGTATCAACCACAAAAATATGTCAGTTTTAGATATCAGGTACACAAATATTCTAAAAATTGTATTTGACATTAAAATATTAAATATGAAAGGCTTGAAAGTTCTATATATGAGCAATTACAAAAAATTTCTACACCTGTTGAAACTGACTTTAGATGTTTGTGATTTCCTAAGGTTTTTTGAATTGAGAGAATCGATGAACAGGGTTAGGTAGGCTATACTTAGAAGCTATGACGTGCAAAGTTTCACATTCAAAAGAACTGATGGCCATTTAAAAGTTGAAAACTTGAAAAAATTACTTGATACTTACAACAGTTTTTTCATTAAATTTTTTTTTTTTTTTCATATTTTTAAACTTTATTATCCAAACCTATACAAAATGGAGTCACTACTCTTTCGAGATACATAACTGAAAAAATGTACTGCCATATCGCTGCTTTGTAAAAAGTTGTTTGGTGGTTAACAAGTAATACCAATAATTTCCGATGCTTAAACGCGCGCAGTTTTTTCCGTTTAATGGAATTGAGTTTTGAGAACAGTATTTAAACAAGGGTGTAATTTTATACAGTTTAAGATACACCAACTTGAAGTTAGCGTGCCTATAACGGGCTACTAACATCACAAACTTATAAAGAATTGGCAACATTTTTTGAAAATGTATGTTGTCTTGAGTTTGACATTCACAATTATATTTGAAATTGGCTAGTGTATTGCGTAAACTAAGTTTTAAAATTGATATTGCACAAAAAACATTAGAAATATGTTTTAAAAATGCTTAATTTTTCTTCTCTAAATTTTATTTGTGGCCAAAAGGGTCGATATTTTCAAAATTATATATTATTATATTATTTTTACAATTTTCTTCATTGTTGAACTAAAGCAAACGAAAGACTTAGGCAACAAACTTGATTTTTTTTTATTGTTGTATTAAACAAAAATATAATAAAGTTTTGGACTTTAGAGTCGCTTTTTTTTGTTTAAATACACAAAAAATCATAAATATTATTAAAATTATTAACGCCATCTTTAAAAAATGTTAAATTAAAACTAAAAAACTTAAGCTTCAATATATTTAAAACCTTTTATTAAAAGAATTACTATTTTTTTTTTTTATTATTAAGTATTATTATTATTTATATATATGTTTGTATTGTTTAGATTGTTGCTTTTATACATTTTCTTATATTTATTGCGTTATTAAGAAATAAAATATTTATGATGCTATTGCCAAACTTTTGTTAGAAACTAGAATTCTAATGTGTTTTTAAGGACCGATAAATAAAGTTGTTAATTTTATTTTGCAGCCATTTTTATTACAAATAAAAAAGTTATAATACGACTTTAAATCTTTATTAACAAACAAAAGCTTAACAAATGATTTACCTTAACACAACCTCAATTGAGGTTTGAAACGCAAGGAAAAAAACTAACAAGGAAACTTCACAGTGGGGTAGACCGCAGATCTTAAGAAAACTTTTGAAGGAAAGAATTTTTAGAAAATATGACACCGAGTTAAAAAATTTTCATAATTTATTCACATAACTAAAAAATATTTCTACTTTTTCATTTCAACACTACTGCTCTTGTAAAAATTATGATTTTAGAATTGCTATATGATAATTTTAAAAATGTTCAAAAACCACGATATACATCCAAAAGTTTTAAAATTGGCTTAAACTAAAAAAATAAATATTTTATATATATATATTAGGCCGGGTCGATTTGTGGGGAGGCAAAAAAATCGCCCAAAGCTCAGTGAAAATCGTATTCTAGGGATCAAAATAAGAAACTTTGCGGAATTAACCATACCTCTAAAACGAATTCTACTACCCCGAAACTGTTGACTTTTGTCCCGTAGGGTCAAGTTTTGAAAAATCCCACTTTGACCCATGTAGAGTGCCCCAATCGAGTCCAAATGTATGACCGACCCCCACTAACTTTGAAGGGCCGATCCACCCATGCTCGTGGCACACCCCCCTGGAACTCCCCTGGGGGGTTCCCCATACAAACATTTCAAAAAATCTCCATTTTTGGCACTTTATTTTATTATTTTTTATTTATTTTATTTATTTTTAATATTTTATTTATTTTTTCTCTTTAGAAATTTATTTAGTCAGAACATATGTAAATGAAAAAATTAATTTAACTTAGTAATAGAAAAGAAAAGATAAAAATTACTGTTTGAAGTCTTTTTTGCTTTCAAGTCTGGGCAATTTCGCACGGCTCTCTAACGTCGTCGCCATAACAGCCTCTACATTTTCCGGTATAACTCGTTTGGAAACGCTAGCTAGCAATTGAACGTGTCGTTCTGTTCCTTGTATGTGTGATGGAATTTTTGGATCATTAAACGGTGGATCATCTTGATTTAAATATTCTTTCAAAGTATCGTATGGAATGCTTCGAGTGAATGGTGGTTCAAATACGTCATTTATGTCATTCATATTGATCATTTCCGTGTAACTTGTGCAATAAAAGTTTATATCTGGTTTTTTATAAGCTCTAAGTCCCGTTGGGTCGTCAACATCGGTTCGATAGCGTAGAATTATCTTGATAGCACAGTCGCGCTTTTCTTTGCTATCATCAAACAACATTGATAACAAGATATTTTCCGAATGCGCATAATATGAATTATCTGTAATTACTTTATTGACAATTTTGCGTAAACGAGGTTCTAGAAATCTTGACCAACTAATGAATTTGAAAAATAATCTACTACCGTACACGACAGAGCTGTAATACTTAATATTGAAGTACATTGGCACATAACATGTAATTATAAATTCAACCAGCATTCTTAAATTTGCATCTGGATTTTCCGTTGTCACATATAATCGTAATAGTCTAGCGGCCTTGGTGAGCCACCGAGAATGTACAATTTTCCCTGGTTTGATGTTAGCCAGATCCACTGAAACCACGCCGCTAGAAATTGCATGGGCCATGTCGTATAAGTACTTGGAATCGGTGGAAAATTCAATTTTTTCTGGAGCAGGGGGCATATTTTTCAACTCAATTTTCTGAAAGCCGTCCACCACCTGAAAATATATAAAAATAAAGCAATTAAAAACGGTTGACAATTATAATAAATGAGTGATAGCAATAACTTACCGGAAGAGTTTCACAAGTTTCGATTTGACGGCTCAATTTTCCGGTTGCCGATCTTGGTCCAGTGCTGGTTGATTTATCCAAAGCTTCAAACAAATGCCGAAACGGAAGTTCGTTGAAGTGTAGAAGGCAAACGAACCAATGCAATGGTCTTTTTAACAGCAATTCGAATCGTCGTATAATTCCACCGTGTGGGCCAGTGTTTGTTGGCTCACCGTCAACGCATATGCCAATTAATTCATTCAGTGATATATTTTTATCGTTAAAAAAATCATTTAATTTGGTTGTTTTGTATTCAGCGGTTTCATGTTCCAGTCTTACGTAACCAATCAATTCAGAATTCGGTTCTCTCAAAATAACAAGATGAGGTTCTTTTACCATCCTAGTATGATACTTCTCATCAATTGCATCTCTCGTTAAAGTATCATCTTTTCTGCCATCGAATGAAAATGCTAACAAATTGGTATCATCTAACCGTTTGCGAAGCACTTCTTGTCTGCATTTCTCTTTTTCTCGGCGAACTTTCGATTTATCCATGATGAGAGGTTTGCCATGGGTATCTTTCATTTTAAAATCTTGGAAAAGAGCGGTTCCCATTGCTGATGCTACTCTATCAGGCACACCAAATCTGTCACATACCAAGGCAAAGTTAAAACAATCGTATCTCTGTGTGTATTGTGAACTTGTGCTTATATCCAAATCTTCTTGAACCGGTGGCGGTGCGTATGTTGAATCATCGGGATCTTGGTATGTTGGCATTGATGACATAGACGTTGCTCCTTGCTCTTCAATTTCCATCGCAAATCCATCCATTGTTAGTCTTCTCTGATTATGTTGATCGTGCATAAACTCTTTGAGGCGTTCGGGAACCAAACCGCATGCACATGGAGCTGCCTTCAAATCGCATTTACATGTTCCAATGAAAAAAATTGTTTCCAGAGATTTTACATACTCTGTAAATTCTTGGTGTTTGTTTCTATTCTTGATTTGCTCTTGATATTTGACAAGCAATCTATTCAATTTATTATATACACTTTTTTTCAGCATTATTTCCATACCAAGTTTTTTCCAAATTCCAATCAACTTATCTTGTACTTGAATAGTGAATGATTTATAGAGCAATTTTTTTTGTTCGCTCAAGTAAAAATAATATCTCAAAATATCCAGATGGGTTGGTAAATTAAGATCAGTCAAATCAGTAGACACACCAAAAACAGTAACATCATGCCTGGGTATATGACTCATTGGGTTTTCGATAGTTGTTGATGTTGTTATTGCTTCATCTTGCGGTGTAAAGGATGGTGGATTCATTGTAAACTTTTTGATTTGGAATGATTTTTTTTTTTAAATATTTTTTTATCTGAAATTAGAACTTCACACTTTGAGTTCTTCACAACGACTTAATGCATTCACAAAAACTGTTGCGTTATATATGGTCTACGAGGTAATAAAAATGAAATGGTAATTTTAATTCTACCTGTAACCGATTTTGTTGTTAAAACTGCCCATTAAATACTTACATGTAAATTAAAAGTTAATCTGACCACAAAATCTGTTAAGCAAGTGCGCCTTTTATTACTTCTGGAAAATCCTTTATGATAATTTTATGCTCAATTCTACCTGTAACCGATTTTGTTGTCAAAACTGCCCATAAAATACTTACATGTAAATTAAACGTTAATCTGACCACAAATACTGTTAAGCAAGTGCGCCTTTTATTACTTCTGGAAAATCCTTTATGATAATTTTATGCTTTCTGTTAAGCAAGTGCGCCTTTTATTACTTCTGGAAAATCCTTTATGATAATTTTATGCTCAATTCTACCTGTAACCGATTTTGCTTAAGTAAGTTTACGACACGCAGCTGTGTCTTGTGGTGGCTTAAAAAACCCACACAACCTATTTTACGACCTGCAACAGAACGACACGTTCAATTGCTAGCTAGCGTTTCCAAACGAGTTATACCGGAAAATGTAGAGGCTGTTATGGCGACGACATAAGAGAGCCGTGCGAAATTGCCCAGACTTGAAAGCAAAAAAGACTTCAAACAGTAATTTTTTTTATTTCTTTTCTATTACTAAGTTAAATTATTTTTTTCATTTACATATGTTCTGACTAAATAAATTTCTAAAGAGAAAAAATAAATAAAATATTAAAAATAAATAAAATAAATAAAAAATAATAAAATAAAGTGCCAAAAATGGAGATTTTTTGAAATGTTTGTATGGGGAACCCCCCAGGGGAGTTCCAGGGGGGTGTGCCACGAGCATGGGTGGATCGGCCCTTCAAAGTTAGTGGGGGTCGGTCATACATTTGGACTCGATTGGGGCACTCTACATGGGTCAAAGTGGGATTTTTCAAAACTTGACCCTACGGGACAAAAGTCAACAGTTTCGGGGTAGTAGAATTCGTTTTAGAGGTATGGTTAATTCCGCAAAGTTTCTTATTTTGATCCCTAGAATACGATTTTCACTGAGCTTTGGGCGATTATTAAATCGACCCGCCCTAATATATATATATATATATATATTTATATATATATATCTTCAATTGTCTTGGACGGCCCTTTAAGCAGCCAAAAATTTAAAAAAAAAAATTTATAAGTTTTATAAAAACCCAGCGGTATTATCCGTTTCAATAGTTTAGGTCAAATTAAAAAGATATTTCAATTTAAAGTTTGCCTTGACTCAAGCGAATTTTCGAGTGGATTTTAGATAAAACACATCGAAATCTCTTTTGAAACTACTTGACTTTTACTTTATACGTAGAAACTTAAAGCTAACAAAGATGGCCTTTCAATTTGAGACGATGTTTTCTAATGAAATTTGCAGATTTCAACCATATGACACCGAACTAACAGATGTCAGTATAAGTCAAAGAATTGTATAAAAATTAGTTGTAAGACTTAGGTTTAGACAAATAAACAATAAATAAAGTCATTTCAAAAAAGATGTTGATGTCTTTTACTTAAAATACACTAAAAAAATAGTTTGAGTCAATGCAAACTTTAAATTGTAATTACACTTAGAATACTACCCTATGGGAAATGGGACCGGTTCTGCGTGTGCCACAGGATCGTTCACTTCGTACCAGAGACCGGTCCTCTGTTAATCCCTACCCTATGTAAACAACTGGCAACTTTAACATTGTCTTGTCATAGGAGGGGTTCATTTGTCCTGATTTAAACCACATATTGGCATGCCACAGGACTAACCAAAGATGGGCATACCACAAGACTGTCGCAAAAGGAGCATGTCGTATAAAATAAACGAAAACTAAACAGCTTCCAATGGGTAAAATTCTGGCCAACTGCCTTTTTCTTGTTAATAAGGATTCTGGTTAAGTGGTATGTCCTCCCTTTACCAGTCACAGGATTAGTAATTTTAGTACAATTGTCACTGCTTAACCCACTTCTGTGATAAGTCCTTCTTCAACCAGTCACTTTTAGGTCAATTGACTCCTCATTCCCCATAGGGTAGGTAAAGACTACTACATATCCAAGCAAATGAAATTTCACTTGAAGAAAGAACGACTTACATTTCAGTAAATTCAACTAGCATTGCTATGTGATTTTTACTGTTGAAAAAATTAACTACACTTGCAGTAAAAATGAACCACATATGTAGTAAAAAATAAATACACATTTATTTGTTTTATTTTTTAAATAAAAAAAAAAAAAACTACTGTAAGGAATGTAAAATCATAATACAGTAATTTGATGTGGTTTGTTTTTTTAAATGAACTACAAAAACTTAAACTTCTTCTACAAATGACTGTTTTTTTAACTTAAAAATAAAGATACTGTATTTAAGCTTAAACAACTACAAAGATATACAGCAGAAGTTCCCTAAATGTACTTTTTATTTTAACCTAACCTATTAAAACGATGAATTTAATATTAAGTTTACGTGTCCCGGAGTTTTGGTGTGTCATTTTCATATACTTACTGTGTAATGAGCCTGCTCACAGTTAAATTACTCAAAATATTTGGGCTACGTAATATAATTAGTTTTGCTCTTTTAAAACACAAACGATACGAAATAGGATTATGTACAATTCTGGTATTCAAAACGGTATAAAAGTCTAGTAAATTACCCGGACATTATCTTCGGGAAATTTTGGTAGTTTTGGTGTTTTTTTTTTTACTTGTTTCTAAGATAAATAAGTGAACTTTGTTTAACCAAATTTACGGTTAATATTCCAAAATAGAAGAAATTTAAAAATGTTATGCAAATATTTTGATTTATTAACTGTTCTCAACTACACTCAAAGGAATATCTTCATCATACTTATGACATGTTTAATAGATTTTCGTCCAATGTAACGTTTCATAGTATTTATGAAACATTTCATAGAAAACAATATAAATTTCATCATATTTATGAAATATTTCACTATATATATGAAGTATAGGTTACATTAGTAAGGATTTTATTATTTTTTTGTAAAAATAATCACAAATATTGATAAAATTATTACATTGGACGAAAATTGATGAAACTTATTCCTGGTTTTCTCTGGGTATAAACAAAATTTTCAAAATTAAATAATGAATCTTAATATCCAGTGGTGTACTCAGCATTTAGTTCTGGGATATTGTTTTTATAAAAATTTCCAATAGTTTGAAATATCTAAACATAACATTTTCTTTTCGAAACTTGTTTGTAGGGCAAGTCATCTGGATTTCATGGGAAATCGGATATAAGACAAAAACGGATAAAAGTAATATAAAATTGGTAAGAAAGTTTTTTATTTTAAAGCTTTTCAATATTTATAGTACCTCAATGGAAAGGTTGGCATCAGTTTATATCTCATTTGATACTAAAATTTTTTATTTTTTCCCCATTTTAATCAGTAAACGTGAAATTGTGCGCAAAAAAGATACACCCCACTAAAAAATTTTCGTGTTTTTAGAAGCTGGATAAAACAAATGCGCTGATGTAAGTGCTTACTTGCTTGCATGCTTGCATAATATTGAGAAGCAGCAAAAGAAACGAATAATTTTCGCATAAAAATAAACAAACAAAAATATTGAGCTTACTGTTTTCCCTAACAAGGATGCAGGTTGTAAGCAGCTTACCCTAATCCCTTATAAGGATGCAGGTTGTAATGCAGAAAGTTTCATATCGTGTATTATACACGATCTGTACCAATTTTCCCGAGTGATTTCCGATTGTGTTTGCTGTTTTCGAGTATGTAATAAAAACTAATTAGTCATTTAACTGTTTCTGACGAGCTAGCACGTATATTATATGTCAAAACTTAACAACAAAAAATTAATGTTTGTAGAATTGTATGTAATAATATAAACATGAAATATGATTTTACTGCAAGCCATGAAATCACAGCTTTTTATAAGCGCTAAAATCAGCGCTTATTTTGCCCAAAGGTAATGCTTCCAAGTGGGAATTCGCCATATAAAAATCATAGCATATGTAAGCAGGTTTGTAAGGAATTCATTATGGCTTACTGCCTTACAAACCTGCTTGCATGTAAGCAGCGTTTTTTACTGGGACCTTCTTAATAATTTTGCCAGCTCTATTACTTCAATATTTGCCATTTTTAATCATATTTTAGTAATTTGCTTTAAATCAAAATTTTTTTAATTATCTTTGCTTGAAATGCCTTTCTCCTCAAAATGTTTACCTTTTTTCTTTTAAAAAGTCGAATAATAACTTTTCTTATAATTTTGCTAGTTTTTGGTTTTTCCCATAATTTTTTTTTTGCCATTCTATTTCGTATCCCATTACCTTGATACATTCATCTTTTAATTTTGGAGCTCAGTGCACTGAGTATCTGTTAAAAATGTTTAAAAACATTTTCCATATCTAAAATAATAAATTTTTTTCTCCGATTTTTGGTCAAAATGTTTGATACTATTTTTTGGTCATCTATGTTATGTAAGATTTTATATACTGGGTAGGTCAAAAGTCACGCATGCGTTTAAAAATTGAATAACTTTTTTGTTTATTGTTATTATTTTTAAAACATTATTGAATAGAATTGAATGCCCATTGTTTTTTTTTTTTTTTTAAGAGAAGCAACACTCAGGAAATTCTTCCTATTAATTAAAGTGTTGCTTTCTTTGGAAAGTGGATAGTGGAGAGATGAAAGGTGATGAAAGATGATGAAAGATGAAGGTCTTCAAACATACGCCTTGGTACATTACTTGTTGTTGTAATTTTGTAGGTTGGTGTAACAGCTTTTGGCCCACCATGTATAATCCTTTAAATTCCTAGGAGGAACATAGGGAAACCTTCTTGTTACGGTTTCAATAATGAGATTTTTTTTTTTTTTTGTGGCGCCAATTTTCGAAATGACACTTTAAGCTTCATTGGCACTCAGGCATTTAAAGATTTCATGGTCTCACTCGTGTATCACTGAGACTCTCTCCTCTAATCCGCTGAATTGTCCGCCTCTGCGTATTTAATTCGCAGTTTTTTTTTCTCTCCACTATTCGTAGTACTTTAGCTCCAGGAGATAAAATACACGATATTCTTATGTATTACAGATTTTATATATGGCATGTTAAAGTGATTCCTAATAATAAATTAGATATCTTATTAAATAATTAAAAAAATAATTAAATTTTAGTTCTGATTTAATTACCGGATTTATTTTTGGATTTGTTTCATTTCGTTAAAATTTCGTATTTTGATTTCTAGTGTGAAAATATTTATTTTTACCTAAATCTTACTCTTACCCGCTAATATAATGTTAACGAAACAAATCAAAATTTTGCAAAAATGCTAAATTTTAAATAAATTTAAGTAGATAACTCCATAATCTCTTCGTAATGAATAAGATTTCTTGCCGATAAAGTAATATAATAGTAAAATGTCCCATTTTAAGAGTGATAATTTCCTAAAATAAAAGGCTTTTGTTTTACTGCAATTTTACTGATCTTTAAATAAAAAAATATAAAACAATTCCTTAAAATCTGAATAAAGTTCTGCAGTATATTTTTATTTAATATTTCAATTGCCTTAATGTTGAGCTAAGACGGCGCAGAAATAAAATAGTTAAAGCTTGTTAAACAAAAATAGTTTTTCTTATTTGAATGAAGAAAATTTACTGAATATAACAAAAGACTTAAGAAGCAAACTTAAATTGTATCTTCCTTAGTATCAAATAAGAAATTTCTTTAATTTTGCAAATAGAATGAAAATGATGGTTACTGATAATGATGGATTAAATTATAATTAAAAAAAAATGTCAGAGTTTCCCATCCTAAACAGTTTACAGAAGTATTTATTAAAAAATATTTTTTAATATAGCAATGAGTTAAATTTTTCACTAGAAACAAACATTATTGAAGATGCAACAAAAAATTTTATTAATTTACTTACAAAGAAACCTGAGTATATTCAATATATTTTTGAGAAGATCAACAAAAAACAACAGAGAATGATGATATTAACATCAACTAAAGAGTTGTTATGAATATAAATCTCATGATTTAAGAGATGTTTGGATGTTACTGGTAGAGGTTGTTGCTATTGTTTTTGTTTTACTAGTTTTAAAGCTAAACAAATTGTTTATGCTTTTTTTTTGTTATTATTTTGGAAATTCCTTATGACGAATTTTATATAAAAGTGGCAAAGGGAGAACTTAAGTGCATCAGTTGCTTATTTAAACTTAACCAGACAACACATATTACGGTTATACGATTTAAAGGCGGTTTTAGTTGGAGTTTATAAAAACACTATTAATGGAATTTTAAAATATTACTTACAAAATATAAAAATTTTAAAATATAAAAAAAACTATAAAAAAAAATTAATTGAATAGAATTAAAAAAAAAAAAAAATGGTGAGTTTCAGCAACAAAAGTTACAAAAAAAAAAGATAAAAATCATGCAAGTGCTAAAAAAAAAAAAAAATAAAAAATTAATAAAAATTTAGTTCTCACATCAAATTAACCTCATCATAATAAAGTTTTTACTGTTGCAATTCTAAGATGACATTTATTTGTTTTTTTTTTTTATTTTCGGAAAAAAATTACAACAACTTAAAGACAGTAAAATAAACGCATTTAATAATCTATAAAGTTAATATTACAAAATCCTCATGAGATCCGACCAGCTAACAAAACCCAACGTCAGTCAGATGAGTCAAAATAAATAATGAGAATTTAGTTTCTGTTTTTTTTTTCTATTTGAACTATCAATGTAGTACTTACTACCTGGTCTACGGTAGTATTTATTATACCTTGCAACCAACCATCCAACATATTCGAAAATCGTGACAAACTAAAGTATAAATCTTTAACTGCAGGTTTTCTTTTGTTTATAACAGTGTTTTATTTTTTTTGTGGCAACTTTTTCGGGTTTTTTGTATTTTATCTTCATTTTGACTGCAATTGTGTAAAGAAGTGATTTAATGATAATTTCAACAATATTTTTTTTTTTTTATTTCTACAAAAAGGGTTTGTAATTCATACATACACTTGATGATGGTGCCGTTGCCGATGATGGCATCACTTTTGTAAATGAGCCATTAGATAATAAAGATTTTTATTATGTTTGAGTTAATTTTAAGATACAAATCTCTACTAATGTAATAATAAATTAAATAATATTTACGATTATTTAATAAAAGCAATATATTATATAATAAGATATTTATTGTGACATTTTGAAAAATATTATTCTTTGAAATATTAAAGAAAAATATGGAAATGTTTCATTTAGTAGAAATATCAGAAAAAATGCTACTTTAGCTTTAAATACAATTGATAGTCCGTCTGCCAAAAATTAAGGACATTTCTACGGGATTAAACCATTCATATCCGATAGTGTTATTTCCCGGTCCTGGAGGATATACATCATAGTTTCCAAGATGTCAGGTACCTGTCCTTGCTCGAACCTTTTGTATGAAAGGGACCAGTCACTTTAACATTGTCAAAGGACAAGATGAAATGCCGCAGTAAGGACACTTTATGGACGTTTGACCAAACTAACCAAAATTAATATAAATGTTAGAAAAATACTTCGGTTTTTCATTTATAAATAATGAACTACCTGACGAAAAAAATGTATATAGTCGTATATAGCTTGATATAGTGGTATTTTATTATATATGTGGCCATATGTAACAATATATATTTTCATCTCATACATTTATAATATGGCGCTATATATAATCATATATTCCTATATCTTATATTATATATACATTTTTATCTCATCATATACAATTGACACAGCTATATATCAGATCATATACACTTCCATGTATAATTCTATATAAGTACATATAAAACAGTAAAAACAAGCAAATTCTCTAATTTTTATATTATAATTATATATGGATGTTGTCACATATAATTCTATATCAATATATGTATTAAAATTAAAAATAAAAATCAGTTCACTTTTGCATGTGGTAGAAATTTGTATAATTAGAAAAAATCTATAATTTTTAAATATAATTATTAGAGAAATCAATAAAAAGACAAATTTCAATCTATTTAAGACAAAAATCTCTAAAAAAAAATGTTAAAAAGCTAAAGTAAAAACTTAGGAAAGCTACAGCTTTAAAAAAAGTTCTAAGTTAGTAGAATAATTAATATTTTAAAAGAAAAAAAAAAACATTTAAAGTCAGAAAATCTTAAAATAAGCAATTAAAAGCCCAAAAGTTAAAAGCTTTATAACAAAAAAGAACCGAATCGGATTTGGCCGAAAAGACAATAATATGCGATATTTAACTATAGTAGGTAGAATTGTCGAAAAAAAACAAGTCTCAACTTAAATTTGGTTGAATTTATGAAAAATTTTCGTATTTATTTTTTTAATATGACGCTATAATTAAGAACAATTAATGACTTGATAATGAAACCAAAAGTTACAACGTACAATAAACAACCTTCTATATTGCATCAATCGAAAGCTAAGTCAGAGATGAGTTCATCTTCTGAAGACACTTAATCGATTGGTTCAGTGCTCTAAGATTTAATTGGAAAACAAAATGACGTTATAGCTACGAAACTCAGTGTATAAGTCAAAATGAAATCACGGCTTATTTTCCAATTCATTGATTTATATTTATATTTTTTTTTTATTAATTGAAATATGAAAAAAAATTGAAGCCCGGTTTTCCAAAGAATTTAATGCAGATCAAATTGTATAAAATTATATACAACTAGATCAAATTAGATAGACCGATTTTTCGGACCAAATTATATCTAATGAGATCCCATGGGATGTATGACATTTTTCGGATCACCTGTTAAATTATGTGATATGAAATTATGTATATGACTATATACACCTATATCGGAACGTTTTCCATCGGGTATTTTCTCTTTAACAGCGTTTAAAAATTAAGCAACTTGGCAACATTAAAAACAATTTTATAAAAATATCTGGAATTCTAAACATAAAAAAACTTAAAAATAATGCAAAGTAGGTAATTCTATATTTTTGCACTTTTGCAAAAAAACATGCGTCTCATCAAACACTAAAAATACACTCACAATATATTTATTGAGAAAATTTTAAAAAAATTAAATTTTTAAAAATTCGGGTCTAGCTCCGAAATTTTAGAGTAATACATAACTCAATTCATCTCAAAATCAGCCATTTTTTTTTATTTATAGAAAAGGTAAGAAGCTTTTTTTATCGATTTAGAGTTTCCTGCTGTAACTCGTATTAGTTTTGTAGAAATATTTGAATATTGTGCTTCATATATTTTTAAATATTTCAGTGTAATATTATTGTATGTGGTATTTATTGCTCATACGCCACGTATAATTAGCTATTATTTTAACACAGAAATATCGAAATATGTATGAAGGGCAATATTTAATGAATATTATGTCCAAATAATACGAGTTAGCCCCATTATCACAATGTCTCTTGAGCTAGTAACTGGAACTATAACTGAAACATTTGTTGTTGTTTTAAATACACATTTTTCATTTAACTGTTTGTTAAATTTTGCCTGGACATTCCGTAATCAAGCCTTACGCTATGAAACTTTTGGAATGATAAAAAATATCTTAACTTTTTTTATCAATAACCGCAGGTTGTTGAAACATTTATCATATAGAGACAATCTGACAATTATAAGACACAAATAATAATACAATTTAAATGGAAAATCACTTGATAAAATTTAATGCCAACTCGCCTCAACAATGCCATATGACGCTGAGGCAAACTTAATTTTGTAATAAACTTTTTGTAAATCTATACTATAATATTAATATTATAAAGAGGTAATGTTTGTATGTTTGTTTGTTTGTTTGTTTGTTTGTTTGTAGAAAGTAATCTCCGTAACTAATCATACGATTTCTAAATTTTTTTTACCAATATTTAATTTGGTCCTCCAGGATGGACATAGGCTATATATAGTTCCGAAATTTTTTTTTTTTTTAAGTTATGAGCGGAGACATAAAAATAATCTATATATATATAAAATACAATGTTTGTATGTTTGTCCTCAATAGACTCTAAAACTATCCAACCGATTTGGCCCAAACCGGTCTCATTTGAAAGGCTATAGTCCAAATTAGGTTTTCGGCTATATATATTTCAAGTGGGCGTGGCACCTCCCACATAAATTGAATAACATTATATATCTTGACTATTGTGATAGCAAGAGTTTTGAACCATTGCAGTATCCCATATGTTACTGATTTGAATAATAAGGAATAAAATGGGCGGGATCGGGCCAGTGGGAGTGGCAGCTCCCATACAAAGTAAATATTTAATATCATATATCTACAGTACTATAATAGCCATAGTCCTAGAAATTTGTGCACGTTGATGATTTGTTAATGTGAATAGTCATGGGAAAAATGGGCGTGATCGGACGAGTGGGCGTGTCAGCTCCCATATAAAGTAAATATTTAATATCATATATCTACAGTTCTATAATAGCCAGAGTCTTAGAAATTTGTGCACGTTGATTATATTATGAATAGTCATGGGAAAATTGGGCGGGATCATACCAGTGGGCGTGGCAGCTCCCATATAAAGTGATTATTTAGCTCATATACAAATTTAATATTAATATTAAATATGTAGGGTTCTATATTAGCTATATAGCCTTCAAATTTTGTACGAGTCCATCAATTACAAATATTAGTAGTCGAACTGAAAATGGGCGGAATGGGATAAATGGGCGTGGTACCAAAAGCAAAAAACAAATAAGCATTAAAATAAATTATCACATTCAAGACTTTTTGCAAGCTTATTTAATAATGTTGTTCAAAAATTGTTTTAGCGTTCCTCATAGTCCTAGAATAAATAAAAAAGGTAAAGAAGTAAACAATACATTTTATGATATGGTTTTAAGTAACAATTCATGTTTAACAGGTACACTTAACATAAAAAATATATTATTATTATATTAATATTTGCGTAAAAGAAATTTCTTGATTTAAAGAATTAATTACAATTAAAATTTGAAGGCAAAACAACGTTTGCCTGGTCAGCTAGTAAATTAATAAACTAAAAAAAAAATCATAAATCATAGTATAGTCTGACTTAAAAATTAATAGTGTTTATAATTTTTAGAGAATAACGTTTTTTCTTCTTCTTAACCTCAACATTTCTAAAAAAAAAAATTGTTTGTAAGGTATTTCCTTTGGGCTAATTTGGTCAATTGTCTGATAAATAAATTAAAATAAAAAACAATTTATTTCGTTTTTCACTCGACGCTTCTTTGGCTTATTTCTCATTTCTTCAGGAATTTTTTATTGTTAAATTGTTTTTATTTTACATTGCCAGAAAATATCATTAAATTAAAAGTAAAAACGTGATGTCACGACAAAAAATTAATAATTATTAATAAATAATTAATAAATAAAAAATAAATAAATAAAAATTGGCATAGTTTCCGATAAATCAAATTTTGTATTATTTTAAAAATCCGGAAATGCTTCTGAATTTTTTTAAAACAATTTTAGATTTTGTAATTTTTCTATAAAAAATATCGTGATATAGTCAAATTTCGAGCATTTGCCGAACTCTGTTATATAATGATAAATAATAAGCTTAAAATAAGCGTAAAACTTTGTCAATATTTAACCACGACTACTTCGTCCATATTTTTTGGAAAAATTTAAAGTTTTTTCAGTATTTTGACTCTTAAAGGAGAGAAAATACTCTTAGTTTGGCATTGATGCAATGTAATGCCACAAACCAACTAATTTTTTTAATTAATTAAGGGTATTGAGTATTGCTAATAATTTCTTTTCTTAATTAACTAAAAGTATGATTTTTTTCAATTTTGAAGTTCTTTAAAAACAACACAATATAAAATGCTGAAAAACTAAGTATGCAGTTTTCTAACAAATGGTATTCACCTTCAAAGTGCACAAGAATATAGATTCGGGCAGACAACCGATTTTGCAACCTTCCGTTTTGTTTGTGGTAAAAAAGTTTTATGGTCTTGACTGAGATAATAAAATTTTGGTTGCCTCAACTGCAATTAGTTAGTCACAAGCAAAACATTTGATTGTTGCAACTGAATCATTTAATTGGTAACAAATTCGGTTGTCAGAACGTATTTCTTTGCAGAGTGTATAACTCATTTTAATTTGTAAGGAAAATACTTTATTATTTTTGAAATCTCTAATGATCTTCTTATACTATTTTTATTTACAGAAATTATTCATTTCACTGTTAGCTGTATTCGCTGCTGTCAGTGTCTATGGTGATGTTTCACATCTAGACACTGATTTGCAAGAAGATGGTTATCATTATAAACTGCCAACAGTGCCGTTTCCCCAACCACCATCGGGTAATGGTATAGAAGACAATGATTATCAACCAAACCAAGCACAACCCACAGCACCAGGTCCTAGCTATGGCCCACCAGCTAAACAGCCCTCAGGTCCTGCAACACATTATGGACCACCAGCTAAACAGCCATCAGGTCCTTCGAATAGTTATGGTCCACCAGCTAAACAGCCGTCAGGGCCTTCATCTAGCTATGGACCACCATCCGGATCTCAACCAGGTCCACAGCAGCCTTCAAGACCAAGTAGACCAACACAACAACAGCCTCAGGGACCTCAGGGACCTAGTGGCCCAGGATCCAGTTATATACCACCAGACTCTAACCAACCTTCAGGTCCTTCTCCCAGTTATGGACCACCACAAGCAGGTTCGAGACCACAGCCTGGTTCAAGACCACAACCTGGAAGACCAGCTCCTGGCTCATCTTATCAACCCGGCCCAGCTCAACCTGATTGTGCACCAGCCGGACCTCAGAGACCAGGTAGTCCCGCTCCACGTCCTCAACCAGGATGCCCAGCACCAGAACAACCAGCTCCTGGCTATCAACCAGGAATTCAACCTGGCCAGCCCGGACGACCCGCTCCAGGTCCCCAACCTGGCCAGCCAGGACGTCCCGCTCCAGGACCTCAACCTGGCCAGCCAGGACGTCCCGCTCCAGGACCTCAACCAGGCCAGCCAGGACGCCCAGCTCCAGGACCTCAACCTGGCCAGCCAGGACGCCCAGCTCCTGGACCCCAACCTGGCCAGCCAGGACGCCCGGCTCCTGGTCCCAAACCTGGTTTAGAATATTTGCCTCCAGATCAAAATTCGAAAAGACCTGGAGCTCAGCCAAGACCTCAACCACCAGCTGGTAGACCACAACCTCAGCCTCAACCTACCGTACCGATTCCAACACAGGCAACACCATCCACCGAATATGGACCGCCTAAACCCGGAAGCCCAGCTCCTGGACCTACCTTCCGACCAAGACCTCCAACAAAACCAGACTGCTCTCAACCTGGCACACCTGGCTGCCCTCCTCCAGATTGCTCAAGACCTGGACCTCCTCAACCAGGATGTCCAGCTCGTGAACCCGATTGCTCCCGACCCGGCACGCCTGGTTGCCCACAACCAGATTGCTCCAGACCCGGCACGCCCGGTTGCCCAGAACCTGATTGCTCTAGACCCGGTACGCCTGGCTGCCCTCAACCTGATTGTTCCAGACCCGGCACACCTGGCTGCCCTCAACCAGATTGTTCCAGACCCGGCACTCCTGGATGCCCTCAACCAGATTGTTCTAGACCAAATACTCCTGGATGTCCACCCCCAGATTGTTCTCAACCTGGTACACCCGGATGTCCCAAACAACCTGGACGTCCAGCTCCCGCACCAAGACCAATACCTAGACCACAACCACCGGCACCCAGACCACCACAAGGACCAGGACATACACCATCAGATAAACCAGGTTTGGAATACTTACCACCACAAGGTAATGAAGTTGAAGGCGGGTCAAGACCACGTCCAGGTACAAGACCACAAACAAAACCACAATCACCTTCATACCCAGGAGCACCAGCCGAACCCGATTCCTCCTATCCAGGACCACAACCGAACCAACCCGGGCCTTCTTACCCCGCTCCTGGACAAAAACCCCAAACAAAACCATCATACCAACCTCAACCACAACAACCGACTCAACCGCAAGCGCCATCATATCAACCTAAACCACAACAACCCACTCAACCCCAAGGGCCATCATACCAACCTAAACCACAACAACCCACACAACCCCAAGGGCCATCATACCAACCTAAACCGCAACAACCCACTCAACCCCAAGGGCCATCATACCAACCTAAACCACAACAACCAACACAACCCCAAGGGCCTTCATATCCAGAACCACAGCCCACACAAGAGCAGCCTTCATATCCCGGTGAAACTCCTGGAACTGGTGAAGATTCCGGTTCATTGGGTGCAGATGGCTACAATTACAATAAACCCAATAATCCTTTTACCTATTAAAACAACAAAAAGGCTTAACTAGATCTATATACTCATTCCAATGTAATCCTCGTATTACAAGACTTGGGCAACGTCAATTACATTTCATAATCCTTTATTTGTGATTTTTATTTTAATAATTTCAGACCTACGCTCACACTTGTAGGCTTAAACGCTTCCTTGGAAAATTTTCAATTATTTCGATCCCGGACTTGGGTCATAATACTAATATTTGTGTAATTACAGGCCAATTACTTCATTATATCTAATTACATAATTAGTGTAATTGTATAATTGCCCTGTAATTAAATATCCAGATGTTGGTACTAAACCCCATGTTTGGTATTAAAAAATTTACAAATTTTCCAGGGAAGCGTTTTAAGCTCACAAGTGTGAGCGTAGCTGTGATATTGTTAATGATATAGAAAAATTTCACAAGTGAATGATTGTGATATGTAATTGAGGTAGCCCAAGTCTGCGTATTACAACGATAAAAATTATAAAATATTCCAAAAAGAACAACGATTATAACTCAAGTACCTAGAAACTTCCATTAAAAAAAGCATCTTATTTAAAACAAAAATCTTATTTAAGTAATTTTTATATTTTGTAAAAAAAATATTGTAAAAAATTATATTTTGATAAAAATAATAAATAATTTTTTCGAAAAAAAAAATTAACCAAAAAAAAAACAGCCCACATTTTTTCATTTTAGTACACCCATCCCTCGATTTATACGATTTCACTTTTACACTCCTGTAAATTGAGGGATGTAGAAATTACCTTGATTTACACGATTATTTTTTTCAATATTAAATATTAAGTGTAGACAGCTCTGGAAAATGTTTTGAAATAATTTTTAAGGCAGGTGAAGAATATTTTTTTATTAAACCTTAAACTGAAATTATTTAATTGTGTCTGTAAAAATTGTGTTAAATAATATATTTTAAAAGTTTGTTATAAATTTTTTAGAAATAAAAATTATTTTTTTTTTATTATTATTTTTTTTGCAATGAAAATGAAAATTATTCAAGTTCGAGGCCATGCTCTATATTTCTTTATTAGGATATTGTCCTAACAAGTAATCTATAAAAATTTATTAATTGATCAAATTTATTAATTGACCACTTTCAGGAATGTGTTGATAGATCTATTTCGGGAATTTTCTAGGTTAACATCATCAGAACACGTTTTAAAAGAAGTGACAATCACATGCAAAACATCAAACATTCATAAAACCTAGTTTTCCCACTAAATGAGAACTAATATATGAGCTCGAAGTTAAAGATTATCACCATTGATCAAAAATATACTGAAAACTTCTTCGTTATGTGCAAGCTCTACCTTTGCTAGATATACAATACACGCTTTTTGTTCTTATTCTCCTTTTTATTTTCACACTTATTAATTTAATATTTTCTAATAAATTTAAATTCATATTTTAAGACCTTATCTTTACCAAAAGCAAATATAATCTAAGAAATTTTTCCCAAAGGAGAAGTTTAAGATTTAAATTTTTTTTTCTAAAAATAACCCCTTCATATCCTAATAACTTTTTCTAATGTGCATCTGTTCTACGATATTATTATCTTATACTTTTTCTAAGCTTGGCTTGATTTTTCTTTTTGAATGAGGAATTTTTCTATAAAGTATCACCTATTAGAAAGATAGATTAGTTGCACAAGAATGTTATGAGAAATGAATTGGAAGTAAGAATATTATGGATTTTTATGAGTAAAAAAAAAACGATATTTTAAGCCGTTCTTACTTAGTTTTACTCAATGTATGTTTAAATCATTAGCTTGTCCAAAAACTGTAGCTTGTTCTATACACATTAGACCCTTTTTTTGATTTACACTATTTGTCATAAAAAATTTCGAATTCGATTTACATGTTTTTTTCAGCAACGTATCTAGTGTGTAAATCGAGGTAGAGGTGTATTAAATTAACATTTGATGACACTGTTGCAACTATTCTTGACCTTTTAATCATTTCAAACAAGTATGACAGCTGTCAAGTTTTTTGTACGTGTTTTTTTTTTGTGATTTACAACTTGGGCAAGTTTTTTTTTTTTAGCCATAAACTGCATTTTTTTGTCATTTTTTCAATTATTTTCCAAGAATACCATTTTTGCTATAAAATGCCATTTTCTATATTTTTCTATAAAAATGCCCTTTTACCCTAAAATTGCCAGATTGTAGTTTAGAAAACTTTAAACGTTTAAATTTAGAAGATGTCAGTTCACTTATTGCAAATCGTAAAGCAGTATTTCCTAAGTTAAGTTTATCATTTAATTGTCGTGTTATGTAGTTTATAATTTTGATATCTTTTTAGACTACACATCTCCAAAATTTGTTATATCCGACTTTAAGTAAACCGCCAGCACCATGGGTAAACAGATTAGGAACTTGGATTAAAGCTGTAATATATATAGTGACAATTTCAATGAATTTTGTGATATATTAAATATGCTCAGTGACGCTGATGCAGAGTCTATCTATACGCAATGCAAAATTGATATTTAAAAAACTTGGAATAAAATCTTAGCTTATAAAAATAGTAATATCGAATGTCTTTGTTTAAGCATCACGAAATTGGGAACAAAAGAAGTCCCTATAAACGAAACAACAACCAACAACCAAGAAATTATTGAAAAATTTAATAAACTTTTTAATCGAAATAGTGGCATACAAACTTTGACTAAAATATAAAAAATATATTTTTGAATAATAATGAAAAGGATGCACACAATGAAAAGGATTCGTACAATGAAAACTTATACCCTACGGGGTTACGCACATAAAAAATAAATTGGTTGGAATTCCATTGTAGCCAACAAAATTTAATCATTATTCAATAATTTTAATTCTAGGTGATTAAAATTCATCATCAGAATAATTAAACTATATTGTAAACAGAAAATATATAAAATTAACCAAAACACAGTCACATCATTCAAACTATTGGTTTTCCTTATCAATATGGAGAAAATGTTATCTTCTACATTACCTTTAATACCAACAACCAACTACTTTTCGGAGATTTTATCCCTGGAATAAGATATTTACAGTTGAAATCAAATATTAGTTTCGCCTGCAAAAAAACAATCACTCTATCTAAAATATTAGTTTTCATTAAAAATTTTAAAATAATATAAAGGTTTTTTATAGTTTTGGTAACTCTAATAAAATATTAAGATTAGCAACCCATTTCTGTTGTACATACAAATCTATTTTTAGACAAATATTTAAATTTGAAACTAGAAAATATTCAAGGTTGAAATTTAAGAAACCATATTTAAAATTTGTTTAGGCTAAAGGTAAAGTACTAGCCTGACAAACAGAAGTTCGCCGGTTCAAGCCCAGTTAGAGGCATACAATTTATTTTTAATAAAATAAATTTTGTTGAATGCATGTGAGTCTATTTATAGAATATTATATTCCATAAAGATAAAATATTCAATTGTTACAATAAAAATTCGAAATTTGAAAATAAATGTCTCTTGTTACAATAGTATAAAAATTTAATAATAGTGATAGTACGTATAACCAAAAAATTCGGTTGGCAGAAAATTCGGTTGCAACTACAAAACAGTTTTCTATGTGCATGATTTCAAATATGCTCCAGTTACATCTTCTGATGTGGAAAGCGTATGTATAATAAACTCTTTTTTTGAAAAAGCACATGATTGTACTGTGCAATTAAAATTTAACAAAAGAAAATTGAATAAAACTTTAATAATTTAATATCTTTGAGATAGGTGTGGTAGAGAAGATTAAGCATACTTTTCTAAAAATCATAACTACATTGTAAATTTTTTATTGAATTAGACTGCGCAGTTTCTGGTAACACAACCTTCATCAGTAATCCTTTTTGACAATACTGTAATTATTTGTTATGGTTTTTATTATTTGATTGCATCTATATGAAATGTTTATTTTTTAAATGCAATCCTGACCATGGCTTGAACCTGCTTTCTTTGCCACATACACTTCGCACTACACTTTAGACAGAGGCTCTAACCACTTGATCTAAAGTCAGGTCGATTTTGCTGTGGCTTAAAACCAGTTTCAATTACACGGGGTCGATTTTACATTTAATTGTAATTGCAGAAGATAGCTAAGACAAACACCACAACAATTCACAATTGTTAGAAAATCATATGTAATCTAATTTCCACTATTTCCCACATTTTGTGAGTTGGCGACAACCATGATGTATTTTTTGTACATACGGTAGTTTGGCTATTCACGTAGTTAGGGAAGAGTTGCCATGGAGCAAATTTTTGATATATTTTATTGGGGATTTTTGAATTTTATTCATCGTCTTCTTAGACAGTGTGCAATTAATACTATAATTAATATGCACATATTTTTCAATTGTTTGAGATAGGCGTGGTAGAGAAGATTAAGCATACTTTTCTAAAAATCATAACTACATTGTAAATTTTTTATTGAATTAGACTGCGCAGTTTCTGGTAACATCTTTTTATTTTTTACACATTTTGTTTATCTATTTTGACATTTTTGCCATTTCTTGTGGCATTTTTAATAGTTTTTCATGCTATTTTGCCTGCCATTTTTTTTAGTTTTTTTCGTGCCAAAAAAACTTGCCCTGTTTGTAACAATGGTCATTACCGGCATCTATTAAGAGAAGTTAGTTTTGCCTGCCTTTTATGTGCAAAATAACTAAAAAAAATTCAGTAAGTTTCAAGTTTATGAGTTTCTAAAAAATATTTATACTTAACCTCAACTAAATGATGATACTGACTGTACGTATGACTATTACCATTGCTAACGTGTTAAATTTAGTTACTAACAATTTAAGAAACATATTTTTTGGGTCAGTTAGTAATAAAATTTTTCATAAAATGCATACAGGAAATAGTTATTAAAACTTTAACATCTTTAATGTAGTAGTTACTTAATAATCATAAAAAGAGGCATTCGATTTTAATTCTCTTATGGCTAAAAAGTGTACATACCCTGCGGGCAATGGACCAGTTACTGGCATGGTCACGTGACTAGAACTTTATGTGTATGAACCTGTTCTAGTTTCGGTTCTGTTATATGAAAGTGACCGGTATTTTTAACATGTGCTTGTCATAGGAAGTGACAATTGCTACCTGTGGATCACTGTGTGACGTTGCAAATAACTTGATCAAGTTAGAAGTAGGTAGTGTTAAAGTAGGACCATGTTAGGATTTATATGATATGCAACAGAACCAGAGGGAAACAAACGTACCACTGCACTGGTCTAAGGGGTACATGTCGCCGTGCTTTCGAAAAGTAATAAGCAAAAGTAACCTGTCACTTTTTATTCAGCGTGTGTTATATTATGTACAGGTTGCGGAATAGCCCGTCCGGAACTAGTCACTGCACTTATCCAAAACGGTGTGTCATGCCACCCGTTCAAAAAACCTTCAAAAAGGCACAACAGAAATCAATTTCAAAATAAGTTTATTTTGTCTATACCCAACAAAAAACTATAACATTAAGGGCTATTATTACAACTTGCCTTTAAAGTAAATGTTAGTAAAAAGTAACTTTAGCTAAACTGAGGAATAAAGTGAGCTATAATATTTTTCGTTATTACAACTTCCCAATAAAATAAAATTAATATTTTGATAATGTGGCAGCATCAAACTAAAATCCGATTATTGGTTTATGAATTGGTTTATAAAAATACGTAGTGGCAACGTACTTTTATTTATTTGTTTACAAACAAACAATAATTTGTGAAATTCGGTTGTGAAAATCGGTATTTTCTTCTTCTTCTTTATAGAGCAGAAAATGTGGCAACTTTAAACACATAAAAGTTACGTTTAAAGTTAAAGGTGACCTTTAGCTTATCGGTCACTTTTAGCTTAAAGTATACTTATACTAACGAAAAACTAATAATCTGTCAGATAACATCCGAACTTTAGCTATTGGCAAGTTGTAATAATTGCCCTAAATTCATTATAACAAAAGTATATAAACTAGACCGAAAGTTCAAATGTTCAAAATAATAGATTTTTTTTGCAAGTTTTTTTCTTTATTTGCTAACAATATCTACGAATTTTTATGTTCCAACACTTCTAAAAAGCACTTTATGAACATTTTAATTTTGTATTCTGCATTATAATTCTAGTTCACAATAATATCTTAACCCTCTAACTGGCAAACGATGTTTTGCAACGAAATTCATACCATTTGCTCAACCCGAAAAACAAATTCACCAACAAAATTGTTTATCGTTGCCTCATTTAGGCGATATGAGCCAAAACATTTTAGGATGCATTTTGAAAACTAAAGAAAGTTTTGGACAGAAAGTATTTTTCTTACCAAGATATAACCACGCACAAAAAACAATTTTTTTTTGCTCCTATTTATGAAGATATCGGGATTTTCTCTTTTTGGAAAAAGCGAAATTAGGCGAAAAGTATCTAAACTTCACTTTATATTGTTTAAACTTCAACGCTTTGCTATTAATACTTAATGACTTCTTTCTGCAAAATTTCATAAAAATCCGTCTGTTATAAACGTTAAGACGATGTCATTTAGAGGAATCCTGATAAAATCCTGTGATCTTGTGAGTCCTTGGACTAAAGTAAGGACTTATTATTAAAGATAAATTTTCAATCTTACTTACGTTTTATTATAAAGAGTTTTTAGTCAACTTAAATTGATTTTTTAGATTTTTGTAAACTATATTTTTTTTTTTTAAATAATTGGTTTGTGAAATTTTATGAAATTTGGATTTTGAAGCTTTCTTGCTTCCAAACCGTGGACGGTACGCGAAAATTTTCTTCGCACAAAATTTAGCAAATTTAGTTTTCTATCGGAATATATTAATTTCTAAGTATTAAACGCTCATTTGGCACATTTGTGGTAAATTTTATGAAGGCTACCCTGAGGCAGACTTACCTGTTAGAGGGTTAATAAAAAGAAGAAGCTGCAACATTTCTGCACAAATTTAATGCATAACTTATAAATCAGAGTAACAAAATATATACTCAGTTTCAATACTGTTCCCAAATTTTTACAAATCGCCAATTACTTATACATAAAAAATCGTTACCAAAAATCTTGTAAAATATCTTAACAGGATGTTTCGAAACCAATATGCAAACATTTTTCAATTTTAATTTATATTCTTGTAAAGTGTTTCAAGGTTTTTAATAAGTTGTGCAAAAAATCATATTCTCGTGATATATTTATAGTTTTTTTGGTAGCGATATTTTGTGTGTAAAGTCGCCATTCACTCGAAAAAGCGCCATAAAAATCGTAAGTCTGCACTTCAAAAATTAACTTGCCAAACGAATTTTAGGATCGCAACCTTTGGCGAGAAATCGCGATATCTGGCAACCCTGATCACTGTTTAAACAGTTCCGTATTCAGTTCTTTTAAACCAGTGAAGTGTAAAGTCTTCATTCCTACTGTCACAAAGTCGGTACATAAGAAATTCCTTCAGTGTTGTGTCCTTGTGTAGCTGTCAAGGAACTGCATCCTAATTGCCATGTTTTCCTCCACTGCTAGCGGTTTTGCACCAGTAGCAACTTCAACTACAACGACCCTAGTTGCTTCAGTAAACTTTGATGTTATATTACTTTCTCTTCAGTAACGTCATATATCTCGCACCAACCAGTGAATGTTTTGTGTCACGTGATTGGTCATTTCACCCAAATTAACACTTATTGGTGCACCACAATTTTGGTTTCACCAATTGTGTAACGGGCTCCCCAATCATACATCACAGAATTACCACTTTGGATCAATCGACCCTTCATTTCCCGCAGGGTAATTACATGCATTAAATGGAAGATTGCATGGGAAAAATCAATAAAATTATTTAAAGTCAAGTTCGGTCTGCAGATAATAACATAATTAGAACCTTCAAATGCGTTTTACTCAAGTAAGCTAAAAATTATAAAATCTAGCTTAGAGTAACTTAACCTATTTTTAAAAGTTACTTTTGACCCCACCTTTTTAACCCTTAAAATTAAGATTGAGACCATAAAGAATTGAGCATGTTCGTTAGTTTAGTACCCTCTACATATCAAAATTTAAGAAAAATTTTTGTTATAAACTTAAAACCGTCATAATTTTTGCGGTGTTAAAGATAATTTATTAGCTCGTCATAGACCCGCTCTACATTTTTCAACCAAACTTTTGCAGATGTGTAAAACCATGCTTCACGAACGAACATTTTTTAATATTGTTTGCCTTAAATATTATTTGCAACCAAAACTGAAATTTTGACTGTATATTAATCCTAAACGGTTAAAGATATTTTAAAATTTTGTGAGCAAAGCTTTATTAAAAAATATATGAATAAATATATTTTTTAAGTTAACCGGTTTTTTAAATTTTTTGGAAAAAGATAGTGACGATGAAATTTTTAAAAGTATTAAGGGTATTTTTTTTTGAAATATCGGATTTTTATATTATGCCGACCAGATTCTTATTCCTTTATATTGCAAAAGTAAATAAATCAAATTTGGAGAGAATCAGAAAGTTTAACCCTTTAAGACACAAGCTCACGATTTTGAGCTTTGATGTTTTCTCCTAAAACTTCAAATATTTCCAATAGTAATAGATTTATTGAGATGACAAAATTTCTTATTTACTTTTAACTAAATTATATTTCATAAAATATATATAATTATAGCGAAAGTGCAATACTTTTTAAATTATTTTGAGTTTAAACTCGAAAAATCAAGAACTTATTGCATGCAGATTGGGTTTCAAAGGCTTTAAAGTGGACTTCAAATGTTCATTGGGTAAATATTAAAAAAATGCTTTATTATATATTATTATATATATAACATTATTAAAAAAAACCGAAAGAAAATATTTATTTTAATTTTCTTCTCTTTACATTATTCAATATTATGTAGGATAGAGTGGGGCAAATTGGGACACGTGGTTGTCCCAAGTGTTATTTATAATAATTATCAAGTTTTGCGTATGTAATTATAATTATTTTGTGCTTTTATATTCCAGTTAACAAATATTATTAATTTTAGATTTCTAGTCATATTTGTATGGACATTCCGTTGAGAGGAACTTTTCGCTTTTGAATTTCCATTTATAGCTAATTCCTATTTTCAAACCGTGCACCAGGAGCCACATATTTCATGTTTTAGATTTCTGGCCACAAGGTTTTTTTTTTTTTATTTATTTATTAAATAATCATGAAGCCACTTAAGGCCAACCGATTACAGTAGATTTCCGACAGTTTTCATATTATTATCTTAACATTATTTAAAATTAATAGTATATCTATACTTTTACATTTATATTAAAAAAATGCATTTTCAAATTCCTAAATTTCCCTATCACGAATATGGTTCATCTGTTCCCCCCCCCCGGAAAGTGGCAACCAATGTTGTATGTACCGAAACGGCGTAATATAAGAAGCGCTATAAAAATCATTTACACGTATATAACTTCCTTAATGAATTATTGAGTATAACAAATTTTTAAATTGCGGTACAGAAAGCGAAAAATGCCTATTTTCGTACTCTAAAATTGAGTTCCACAGTCTGGTAACTCGAACTACAAAAGATTGTTGCATAAAGAGTGTATAAACACGCAGTCCGTCAAAGGAAAGTTTTTTCCTTTTTTTGCCCTCCCCATACATTTAGTGATCATAACTTCAACGGCTGGGGTATGCCGTTTAGGGGAGACTGTCCCCATTGTACCTTCTTTTTATAAAGTTCCAAAACTTCCTTAACAGTGAGTTAGTCCACCAACGCTCCAGGGAACAAATATTTAAACTCAAACACCATTTGTATTTATCACACTGAGAGAATAATGCGCATGATATTAATGAATTTTCGCATAGAAGCTGTGAAGTTGCACTGGAACTCGTCCCTTGAAAGTTTTTGATGAATTAAATCAAAATTTCATACAATTTCATGAAAAATAAAATTTCAAGTTTCTTTTACTTAATGGAGAAGTTTCATCAAAAAAACTAGCTTCATTAAAAGTATGAAGCTTTCCATTTTAAAAAATGTTTCGTTCTCTTTCTCAACAAAAGTTTGAATTCTCGCTATTCATCTCCGTTTTCAACAAAATTCACCCAACTGTCGTATTAATTAATAAGAAGAATTTCTTAAGTTCTCATTGTCTCAAAAAAATAAGCATTGTTACAAATTGGACCAAGAAAGTGCTCTTTAAAATGATATGATTCATCAATTCGGTGAAAGGGTCTAAGTTGATTTATTTGAGTCTTAAGTTCAAATCCCCACATCTCAAAATACGCACACGCAGAAAAATAAAGTGCCCACCGTATTGAAAAGTGTATTTTAACGGTAACAACTTATAAATTCAGTTATAACAACGATATTTACGTTAGATTTCTGAATATTCTGGGTGTTGCAACAAAAATTCAGTTCAATTAACCAAACTTTATTGTTAAAACTAATGTTCAGTTGTACCAAACGACTGAAAATCGTAATAACCGAATTTGAGTCGTAATAACCAAATTTGAGTTGCCAAATAGCAAAATTTTTTATTGTGTGCATTTCTAAAAATTCTAAGTATAATATTCCTTATTTTTGAACCCTCCTCTAAATTTGTGGAAAATTTGAAGGTTATATATCGATTTGTGTTTAATATGGAAACTACACAGTTGACCACTGTCCTCAGATTGTAGCGAAACTTGGATATGTTGTTGAGGACAACAAAATATTAGACATATACATATTTTTTGTTTTGGTACGCAATCGTACGCTTATGATAGTTTTGGAAAAAATATGGGATGCTGGCTCCATATTCAACATATACAGTAAAGCAGATTTTTTTTAATTATAAATGTTGAGATTAAGAAGAAGAATAAACGTTTTTCTCTAAAAATTATAAACTATATTTATTTTCAAGTCAGACCAGACTAGTTTCTGCCTTTTTTAATGGAGAAGCGTCATCGGTGATTTCCAATTTAAATTGTATTATTATTTGTATCTTGTAGTTGTCAGACTGTCTCTATATGAACAATTTTTTTTCAACAACCTGCGATCTGTAACAATAAAATCTGCGCTTCTTCTTACATTACAAACGTAACAATACTAAGTCATGACCGACCCAAGTATGGCCTCGAATCAAATGCAGCTAAATTGCAATATTTTCCTTCCTATTAGCTTTTCTATTATTGTATTACTCAGAAGTGACAAACACTAACAAACACAAATTATCAATTTTTAGATATCCTATTCTATTTTTAGATTTTTGTTTATTTTTTCTAATCTCCTACGTCTCTTACGTTCAAGTGTAGTCAACTTTGCGTTTATGTAATGTATTTTAGTGCAGCGTTCTTCTTTTCATTTACATTGCTTTCATCATTGTAATTTTGATTGATGCTACAACAATATTTACTCACGCATATCAATTAATGTTCAGTTATAAAATTTGAGATATACACTATCGGACAAAATAAAGTGCAAATCTATAAAATCGTACTAATGTTAACCAGTCTGGCATATACATTATGTCCGCTAAATTTTTTAACAAAAATGATTTCTCCTTCCTCTTCCTGTAAAAATCGAACTAAAATTATAATAAAATTAATTACGATTGTCATTAACTCTAACTCTAACTGATGAATGTGAAAAAAGCTCACGATAATGTGACAATAACTTGGTAAAAAGTTGAAAAATAAATTGTTCAGAGGTACTGGTTAACTCTGTCTCTTCTGATTAAAATAATACATTGTGAATGCTATGATTGACAAAACGCTACTTAGACACACTGCGAGGTGATACTATGAGTGATACTATGAATGATAATACAGCCAGATGTCTGGCTGTGGGTTTGAAACTCACTACAACACAAAGTTAAAAAGTTTTTCATATAGAGCAATTCACAATATACAATTGACAAATAAATTAACCAATGACGAGTCCTTGGAGGGGACGAAACTACTGCAATCTGGCGTATCTATTGCACCCGATACATTTTTCAATGCAAATGTTTTCTTTTTCTTCCTATAAAAATCTAAATAAAAAATTCTTTAGTAATTAATTATAATAAAATTTATTACGATTGTTATTATATGACGGTTACAAACACTTTACTCCTGAAAAAGTTTAAGTTTTGCTAAATGAATTTTCATACACACAAAAAAAAAAAAACTCTTTTCAATCACGAAAATAGCCGAATCAAAAAATTTCGTCGTTAATTTTCAATTAAATTTAAATACACATTTGATTATGATTTTGATTATATTTTTAAACACATTTGATTAAAAATCAATTGATTGGTTCAAAAAGTGCTCAATATCGTATACCTTATCATAAAGGCCTTGAAAGGGTATTGTTGTCATACCAAATGTATTTTTTATAGCATGAATTTTATAAAATTTATTTTTGTGTTTATAATTCTTATTTAGTTAATAGATTTTTTTTTTATTAATAATCATATAATTACAAATTATATGCTATTATCCTAACCGAGCACTAGCTACTATGGCTTTCGGCGCGTTGTAACGAAAACAGACCAGTGCCTCAGGTGGGAATCGAAACCACGACTTCCGCACTGATCAGCCAGCACGCTACCAACTAGCCTACCGGGGTGCACTTAGATTTATTTAGATGTAATGTGAACAAATTGCTCACAGAAATTAGTTTTTTTCTTTCTATTGAAACCATTTCTGACAAACACTTACTTTTTAAAATAACTGTACTTGTCTAACACGCCAACATCAATTCCGACCTGAACATTTTAAAGCTACGATTACAATACTGGCATGTGTCTGCTAATATCACTGGGCTTATTTCAAAATTTTACTGATTAAATTTTTTTATATTAACAAAATACCGTTATAAATCAGCGTTTCGACATCCAAGCGTTATTTTGATTTCAGTTTAAGTTATTTCGAAGTTAAACCGGGAAAATAGCTAAATAAAACCGATTATACAAGAAAACACATGAATATAACGGAAACCCGTTTTTAAATTATTATTTCGGTATCGATGTACCGTTATTATGAAAAATATTGAATTGCAAAACATTTTTTTTTTTTTTTTTTGATTTAATTTTTTTTTTTTTTGCATAAATTATACCTTTTGTTGAAATCAGAGTTTTTTTAGACTTCAACTACAGTTAAGGAAATATTGGGCTTTAAGTCTCGTCTTAAAGAGCGAGATCGAATAATTCCCTAAACATATCATAACATATAACTTTTTTTATGATTAAAAGTGAAATCTTTTTTGGACCAAGCTATCTTTTAAAAAGTCGTCATATTATGTATATAAAATATTAGCGAAATCGTCTTGTTAGTTTCCTCACTAATACACTTTTAACAAAAAATGAGGTCAAACAAAAGTTGCATTTTAACAAAAAAAACTTAAGTTTCTTGCAATAAAAAAAAAATTGCTTAACAATTTTCAGAACAATCAAATAATATTAAGATTTTTTTAAATTTTTGATGAAGGATACTAAACAAGTTCCCAAATACTGTTACTTATTTTTTGGAAATGGTCTGCTCCTATCGATTAGGAACTAGAGATCCCAAAAAAAAAGCTCCATTACACACTTTTTGTTCTGATTCCATTTGTAAGCAAAATAATGTGCCCATCGCTTAAATATTTTGCACACATAATCTGACAACTTTTTGAAAGGTAAATTGTCAGGAAAAAAAAAAAAGTTCAGTGTAGAACACAAACGCAGTTGTAAGTGAAAATGTGTGTCGTGTTTTTTTCGATCTCACTCTTTATTATATTTAGCTACATAATTTTGGCCCACCATGCAGCGCATTGGTGTATATGCGCAGCTTAATATTTTTGTTAACATTTAGCAGCTTAATAGCCGCCTTATTTTTATTACGATGTCTGGCCATTATACGATGTATGACCATTTTTACACTCATAAATAAATAGCAGAGAAGTGTTTGCAAAATGTAAACTACAAAATAAAACGAAACGCACTTTTAACACACAAAAACCCAAAAATGCTATGGTTGGGTGCGTTTTGTAATAGCAAAAAAAAAAAGCGTCTCTGGAGGCTAACAATATTTGTTATTTTGGGTGTAAAGATTTACTAACAAAACGTATTTTTTTTTTCAATAAAAAAGACCATGACATGTTGTTATAAATACATAAAAAAAAATTTAATTTATAATTTAAAATTTAAAATAATTTTAGAAATTGAACGACAAAAAAATAAAGTTAAAAAAGCAATTAAACTTATTAAACACAATTTTTTTAATAAAAAAATATTGTGTTTTTTTTTCTATGTTATTTTAAATTTTAATTATTAATTTGAACACAGACTAATTGATATAAGATGTATTTTGTCTTGACAAGTGATAACTTTGTTAAAAAAATCCGATAATTTATAACTATTTAAAACAAAAATTAAACATCTTTAATCGCCCAAATTTTTTTCTATTATTAATTATTTTTTAAACGTTTGATTTTTTTATATAAATTTTAAAAATAGTCATATGTTAAAAATAAACATTCATGCAAACATTTGAGTAATCAATGAAATTCCCATCCAAATCAAATAAATAAATAAAAAAATTTAAAATCTCCAAGAATATTTCAACTAACTATAAATACACGTCAGTAGCTGCAGGCGATTTTATCTAATCAATGAAGAAAGTTCAATTCATATTAATAATAATAATTTGCTTTTTTATAATAAAGATAATAAAAATATCAAATAAAAATATGCAAATTAGTTTTTTATACATTTTTGTTGAAAACAACTAATAATAATAATAATAAGAATATCATAATGATGATAATTTTAGTAGTAATTGGCGGGAAATTACAACCGGATTAAAGTTTTTGTTAATTTTAATTAATTGCTTGTTGTTCAGACAATGTTTTATTTTTTGAGAATCTTTATTTAATATTTTTTTCTTGCGTTTTATATTTATATCATAATTTAAATTTATCTTAAAATTTTTGTTATTATTTCCTTAGTTTGCAGTAGAGTTGCCATTTATTAATTTTTTTTAATATGATCGAAGACACGAGCGAAAAAAATGTTAATCGAAGGATCAAATGATTCATTTAAGAAAATTATTTGATTAATCGAGCGTATAAGGAATAAAAACATTTTAAAAATAGATAAAAAAAAACAAGTTTTTACTATCTCATCTCCAAATCAGGGACCGTAAATAATGATTATTGCTCGTTTTTTTGAATCAAAAAATCAATCACTTAGAATTGCACCATTATTATTATTTTTTGACAATCTTTGCATATCCGTTATGATTTTTAAATTTTTGATTTTTAAAGTTTTCTTCAATGGTAATGATTATTTCTGAGTAATAATAAAAAAAATCAGCCATAATCATTATTTTTGAGCAAAAAAAATAAAACTCAAAAATAATCATTATATACGATTTTTATTTTTTTCGCTCAAAATAAAAATCACTTTCAATGTGTGGGATGGACATATCTCAGGAAGTAGGGGGAGCTTATCGAAGATTTTGGTATCAATCTCTTCTTTGGAAGATTCTCTAGCAGATTAATGCATCAATCATATTTGTGGGTGAGGTTTAAGGGGTTAATTTTTAATTTCAAAATAGGGCTCTTTTTTGCCGTATTTTGTGAAAGTAACAATGTGTGGAATGGACATATCTCAGGAAGGAGGAGGAGCTTATCCAAGATTATGGTATCAATCTCTTCTTTGGAAGATTCTCTAGCAGATTAATGCATCAATCATATTTGTGGGTGGGGTTTAAGGGGTTAATTATTAATTTCAAAATAGGGCTTTTTTTCCGTAAAGTCAAAATCTGGAAGCTCGATTTTCACCGTAGACGTATACTCTAGTGGACTTTTTTGCTCAGTACAATCCCAAGAATCAGAAACGCGAAGCGCCCATTAAGATTTTTTTCCTTCCATACTAATAGCCCCACCCTAATATGTATATATATTTACAGCTACATGAAAGTGAGTTTTATTTTGAGCGAAAAAAATAAAAATCTTAAATAATGATTATTTTTGAGTTTTATTTTTTTTGCTCAAAAATAATGATTATTGCGGATTTTTTTTATTATTACTCAAAAATAATCATTACCATTGAAGAAAATCCTTAAAACTCATAACATAATCATTATTGTGTAATTTTTATTATAAAACTCATAATGATTACGGTCCCTGCTCCAAATCTTATGAATTTTTATCATTAATTTGAATGCTACAAAAATACCAATTCTCAAATTGCAATTATTTTTGCACTATAAAACCACCAAACGACTTCTCCTATCACATCATTTGGTTTAGTTAACTGAAGATGAAAAACTTACAGTTGTATTAAGACTTTTAAGATCGTTAAAAACTGTAATAATTATCGAGATGTAAAGCTCTACATTTTTATTTTGTATGAATAAAACTCAAAACAAATGCTATTTTACAGCATACTTGGGATTTTTTCATTAGCATTAGAATTTCATAACCATAAGTTAACTAATGGCAATGCCAAACAAATTTCATTACCATTTAGTTGCAATGAAATTTTTTAGCATATAATATGTCCTAGCAATGCTAAAGAAATCACACTAATACATAAAAACTAATTACAAGTGATCCAAAAAAGCATTTGTTTACCAAAAAAAATTGAGTGCAAATTGTAATACTGAATACGAGAAACGAAAGGGAACGAGAAACTAACTTTCTATATGTTTATGTTTGTATTATCACGCAAATAAGTAAAAAATATGAAATCACCTGTTGTTTTATAAAAATTTATCACTCGGGATCCTTTATCGCCTATTTATAATAAAAGGGCACCTTAATGCTCCTATGGAGCAAATATTTTTTCCGTTTTGCTCTAGCTTGCTTCGCTTCGGAGATACTGGCCAGTTTAAAATATCGTCATTTTGTAAAATGACTCGTATCTCGAAAACTAAGCTAGATATCGCATAAGGGACAACGTTTTTGTAAACCTTAACAGAAACCTTCACTTCCGACAACGCAAATGTGTTAAGTGTTCCGATTCCACACGTTCCCCGTTTCATTCCATATCGTTCCATTTTAGAGCAATGATCCATTCTATTATCGAAGTGATTAAATTGTTATTTTCACGTACGTATTTGGGTAAACAAATAATTAAGACACCCTGTGGTTTTTTCTTATAACAAATTAATCTATCGAAATCTTTCCCAGACCAAGCATATTTTTATTCTGTCAATTGTAATTTTCTTATTTTAATTAATTCAGTACTAATAGTAATGAAATTTAAAATCATGAGTTTGTAAGATAAATACCATATTGTTAAAAAATTTTCAAAAATCTGATAGATAAAATTGTGTATTTAGGTTTAATAGATATTTGCTTTAACAGCAAATATAAATTATAATTTGAAAAATATCTTAAGCCCCCGGTTAAAAATCAACATATATGCATCCACTTATGAACATGTACGAACAAATTCATGGCCTTAAATGTAGTGATACGAGGTCATACGTTTATTCAATCGATTTTGAAAAATTCAAAAACTTTAAGTGCATATTTTTGGATTTTTAGTGCATATTTTAGGATTTTAAGTGCATATTTTTGGGTTTTTGGTGCATATTTCGATTTAAGTGCATGTTTTAAGCGCATATTTTGAGCTATTTACTGCATATTTTAAGCGCATATTTTCGATTTTTTATTGCATGAAAGTCGCTGCGCTGTTAATTACTCATACACTATTTACAATGATTTTCATACAAAGGAATTTTCATATAAATAAAATTTTTGGTCGAGTTGACACATTTCAAAAAAGTTTTCAGACGTTTGTAAACGTATTCACCAGACATGTTATACATGGTTGAACAGGTGTAAACCTCAGCTTTAAAAAAAAAAATAATTTATTGTAAATTTTAAAAAATTTCTAGAACAAATAAGTAAAAAAACAAAAAAATATATATAATAGTGTTTTTTTGTATTATAACAACTTAACTTTGATAAATAATATCTAAATAGGTGTTTATGCTATGTAAACAATTTTAATATGAATTAAAGATTATATTGTCGTTAATTAATAAAAAATAAATGAAAGTAAAAAAAAAATTGGATCTAAATATAATTTTTTTAAAAGCGAAAAAAATCTAATTTCAAAATTTGACTTTTTTTACAAAAACTTCTCCCAGGACCCCACTTTTCATTTCCCTGCGGCAGACTTGATAAAGAATAAATAACATTTTATTACTCTATAATATTACGTTTTAAAAAGTAAAGAAATGGGCGTGCCATTTTTTCCCCACGTGTGTAAACTTGAAATTTTGCTGGAAAATTGGTAATTTTTGATCAATGCTGGGTGTAGGGTGCATGTCCAAAATTAATAATACTTTCATTTAAAACTTTTCTCAAAGCCCGTTATTTTCGAATATTTAAAAAAAATATTTACTTTTCCTCTACTAGATTATAAAATAAAACGCATGAGTGAAGCTACTTTTTCTAAAAATTTTACAATTTTTTTGACCTATTTCAAAAATTTGAATTTGCGGTTTTTTTGTTACTCAACGGTTACAGATAATTAAATGAAACTTTAAGCACAAAATTAATGATTAAAGTGGAAATACACAACATTTTTTTTAATGTCTTACCACTTATTATAAAGGAGTTATTAACTTAAAACCTAAAAAAAACTTGTCAAAAAATTTAAATTTTAATGTTCAACATTACACAACTTTTAATCTTTAAGAGGTAACATATTACCGTAAGCATATTTTTTATTAATCTCATCAAAAAGTCTAAAATCATCAAAATCGGTTCATAATTGTAGAAGTTACAGCATTTTAAAAGTTTTCTGTACTCGAGGTGGTCTACTTTGGCACCTTAGTGATCACCCTGTGTTAACACAGGGTGGCTTCAAAATTAATTTTCTGAAAGCTATACTCGTCCTTAACGATTACATATACATTTGGTCTTAATCGGTCCAGTAGTTAAACACTTCTATATTTATTACCACATTTTATTTGATTCACTCCACTGTGCGCTAGAGGGTACAATAAGTGTACAGAACTTCATATAAAGCTTATTGAGACACAACTATTTACATCTTTCTACAAAATTTCGTCAAATTGCATTTTTATTTTGACAAACTTATTTAAAGCAATCAAGGATATTGAAGAATCCAATTTTTGAAAGTATACGACGAATAATTTCGAAATAATTCGACCAATAATTTTAGGTAATACAAAAGGTTATTATCTTTCATCTGATACCCATATTGACATATTTTAATAATTTGTTTAAAAATTTAACTTTAAATGTCCTTTTTAAGGTAATAGGGTATGATAACAAAATCTGAGTACGCAGTTTAACTACATGTCATCTCTTGTATAACATGCACGGCAATTGTCCCATGTTAGACACAAAATGTTGAAATTTGACTTAGGGTGCAATGTCAATATACAAAATTTTATATTAAATATTAAACATACTTTCGGAAAAATTCCATTTAAATTTAAAAGCCTTTGATTCACAATTTAAAATTTTTATATGTTGTAAGTGATACTTTTAGTTAATTGCAAAAACAAGTTCAGAAAAATTAATTGTGGGTTTTTTGAGATATTCGCAAATTAAGGACATTTTTTAATTTCGTTATCCTTTTCGCATAAAAAATAAATTTTTATGCAACGCTCTTTAAAGAAGATTATTTGGTCCTTTAAATGTCACCAAGTTTTTAATTTTCTGTTGACGCGTTCAGAAGTTATGATAATTCAAACATTGTATATTTCTTACACATTTGCTAAAAATTCCCAAATTTAAGCAACGACTAAACGCAAACTATAACGAATTTTGAAAAACTAAAAAACGCACACACTTCCTATTAACTAGTTAGGAAAATGTTTATACCAAGTGTTACTAAAATCAGAAGAGGTAAAGTTGAAAATGTCGTGTTTTTGTACTCATTATTTTTAAAATGTCCTTTTGTAGGATTTATGATATTGATTCTATCAAAAAATTTTTTTTTTTAAAAAAAAATTTATTTTACACAATCAAATTTTTTTTTGAAAATTGGTAAATTTACCGAAACATTTTATTAAAAAAAGTATTTTTAGGTTTATTCGATTAATTGGCAAAATTTATTTGAATTGCTCGTCATTCGAAAATTATGATTTCAAAATTGTTGTTTAGAATTTTGTTCTTGTTTGTTCGATTAATCGAATGAAATGTGTCTACGTTACTTATATGAGGGGGTCACACTTAGGAATCCATGAGGTACATACAGAAATATATAAAAAATGGACCAAATTTGTTGATGTACATATTGCTTATATTTTTGGCTAGGGTGGTTGAATTTAGGTTTTTATGAGTCCAAGTATTATAAAAAAGTTTAACAATAAGTTTGTGCAGAAACTTTTTTCATTCATATAAAATTTGAATTCATGTTAAATTTCTGCCTAACTCTGAAAAATCGTTAAAATTTTGCAACCCCTAAATATTTACCGATTTAGCTAAACTTTTGACAGACCATTACTGAGCACTATTTGAACAGCGGCAGAATTGTAGTGCTCTAAAATTCGATAGTCAAATTATTCGATAAATATATGTAACACCATGCAGTAAAGTGTTAAATACTAATTATGACTAAATTATCATTTTAATTCAGAAAATCGCTAAAAATAATTATAATAAGAAAACGCTGTTTTTAAAGCTCAAAATTGGAAAATCCAAAATAGATAAAAAAACATACTAAAGAAATGAAGGTAATTTGCCTTCTCTGATAATTAAAAATAAACATATGTATATGGTAGAAACAAGAAAAAAAATCTATTACTTTTATAAAAAGGGTCCGCCATCTAACGTTTTTTTTAACTGGTGCTTATTTCGTGAATGGTAACACTTAGCTCATGTCTGATTTGACAGATAATTAGTTTTATCCTTCCGCTGAACGAATATGGTCCGTATGTTCGTTATCTTGTGAAAAAAGTGAAAGAAACTGACATCCTCATCGATAAACCAAAGAGTAAAAAGCCAAAAACAGTGCGTACACCCGAAAATATTGCTGCTGTTGCAAAAAGTGTGCGTGAAGCGCCATCAACGTCAATTCACCGTCGTTCTCAACAATTGAACATTTGGGAGACATCATTGAGACGAATTTAGCATAAAGACCTTGGTATGACGCCATACAAAGTTCAATTGGTTCAGGAGTTCAAAAAAAAAAAAAGTTATTTGGCGGACCCTTTATAATTGTATATGGCATTACATATTACACAAATTAAAATCACATCCATTGATTAATATTTAAATTTTCATTATTATTTGAAATATGAAACAAAATATTAATGGAATTGTCAAGCAATTTTAAAGGAAGTTTGATATAACTTTTATTAAAAATAAAAATTATGTTGTTTTCGAAGAAATGTGGCCTCGAACTTGAATAATTTTCATTTTCAATTTTAAAGTATTTTATGAAGTTATATCAAATTGTATCAAATTACATATCAACTTGATCAAATTAGATAGACTCATTTTTCGGCTCAAGTTATATCAGATGATATCCCATAGGATCACATGAGATAAGGTTATGTATGCCATTTTTCGAATCAGCACAGATATGATGTGATCAGAGTTCCTAGGCGGCTTGGAGCCGCCGCCGATTTTTTTTTAGGGGTTGCGCCGCCGCCGAAGCGATCGGCTGGTTTCGGCTTATATTCGTACGCCGACAATTTCGGCTCAGCCGACTTTTTCAGCTTAGCCGATTTTTTATAAAAAAAAAAATCTGGCAACACTGTAAGTGAAAATGCAACTGCATAGTTATTTGTATATTCTTTTGTTCCGTTATTCGTCTCCGTTACTTTTTCTTGTGAAAATTATAAATGTGGATATTGACAAAATTTTTTTTAAAATGGCACAACGAAATATAAAAACTTATTTTTCCCAAAAATCCCAAAGAGATGAAAATTTTAATAGTTCATCATCAGATTCTGATGAAGATATTAATATTTCTCAACCTTCCGAGGATATTAAATATTATAATTCGCTGTTTACACGCAAAGCTGAATTAAAAAAGATGGCAAATGTAATTGTTAATGAAGGATGTGTATCTCAATGCTGGCGGTATTTTGGAGATTAGTATTTAAAAGACAAGAAAATTCTCGACAAATATAAATTTTGCAAAATGTGTTTTGAAGAACAACAAATGGTGTTAAAAGGGTAAGTAATTTTTCAATCTTCAATTAAATAACACTAAATATTTCTTCCATATCAAGTTTTTTAAAGACAACATCAACAACAAATTATATAAACCATTTACGATCAGTGCATAATTTAGATGTAAAATCGCTGAATTTTAAAAAAAATTCTGCAATTACAAAAAACGCTTTAGATCCAAAATCAACAAAAAATTATAAGTTTCAGAATGCACGAAGACTGGCTGAAATGTGCTGTATCGACCTTCAACCGTTCAATGTAGTCGAGCATGATGGTTTCCAAAAGTACGCAAAATATTTGAACCCAAATACTACATTTCCAAGAGCTTACACATTATCATCATCAGCATTAAACGACGTATACGATTTGTATTTAGAACACGTAAAAAATATTTTACAGAATTCCTCCAATCACATTTGTTTAGTTTTAGACATGTGGTCAGACAAATACAAGCATTTGTCATACATTAATTTTAAAGTTCACTATTGTCAAAATTTTGAGCTTATGGTTATAGCCCTTAAAACTAAAATTTTTCCTCGACCTCACACTGGACTAGCTGTGTCAGAAAAGATTAAAGAAGCCATATCGGATTTTGATTTGAAAAATAAAGAAATTTGTTCAGTTACTGATGGCGGGACTAATATTGTGTCAGCGCTGAAAATAAATAACATCACTCGTTATGGATGCATTGCCCACGCTTTACATCGGTTTTTAAGCCACGATGTGCTTAATCATCAATCTTTCCAACATTTAAATGAAATCGTGAGAAAATTGAAAAAAATTTATCGCAGTCTCATGTATAGCACAGAAGAAATTTGGAGACTGCAAAAGTTAAAAGAACAAGACGATATAGTAGAAAGTATGGATTTAAATGAACAATTTCCAAGTGGTGATGATAATTTTTCTGAAGATTTTGAAGAAACGAGGCAAGCCAACCATCATAGATACGCGGCAACAAATGCTGGCATTTTTATCAAATAACTCGACAACCGAAATAAAAGATCCTCTAGAGCAAGAAATTAAAAAATATTTTGCAGTAGAAGTCTTTGAAATTGAAAGTATTGACTGGTGGCAGCAACATAAAGATGTACGTTTTCATTGCATTAATCTTATTTACGTGCTAACGTTTTATATATTCTTTTGTTTAGGTTTTCCCCAATATTGCAATACTTGCAAATTTTTGCTTTGGTATTCCAGCTACATCTGCCTCATCAGAACAGGCTTTTTCTGTAGCTGGGTCGTGTGTAAGCGAAAAGAGAAGTCGGCTAAATCCAACAACAGTTAAAAAGCAACTTTTTGTTCATGATAACATGAATGTCGTTCAACCATATTTAGCACTAGACTAAAAAATTTTTTAATTTTTCGTATTATATTTTTGTTTATGTTATAAAAGCATTGAAGTCTAAATAGAAATTGATTTTTTATTTTTAATAAACTCCTCTTTATTTAATATGGACTTATTGTTATTAAAACTATCAGCTTGAGCCGGCTTGAAGCCGCCGCCGGTCATTTTTTCCTCAGCCGCCGCCGCCGAAAATTTCGAGTCGGCTTGGAACTCTGGATGTGATATAGAATTATATATAATATCTTTTTCATCGGCGTATTGATATTTAAAGACTAAATTTTTAAATTATTATGTTAGCGGTATTTGAGTGATTACGCTTTTCTACTTATTTTGGTAACGATATTTTAAGGATATCGGAATTTCAGTTATACCGGTAACGGTATTTAATAGATAACGGCATTTTAATTGTATATGTAGCGGTATTTTAGGGATAACGATATTAAATTGAAAGAGTTTTGAATCTATAACGGTATTTTAGCGGTATTGCCTGCCATCCCTGGTTATTATTGATTCATTTAAATAATAATTTAAAAGCACAAAATTGAACAGTATGACCTTTTTGTATAGTTGTTAAACTGTCATAAAATTTAACAGATTTTTACATAAAAACTATGTTAAGTCTGTAAAGTAAAAAAAAACCCCTGCACATGTTCAATAATACATGAATGTTAGAGTGACCAAAATAGCAAAGTTGTTTTTTTTTCTCGCTCCCCATTCATTGGGTGTACAAAATAAGATCTGCAAAAAAGTTGGACTTCTAGCGCGCAGATCGGACATACCGTTTTTACATCTCACCTAAAAAATTTACTAAAAATGGTTCATAGTTTTGTTGTTCTCCAACTTTTTCATTAATGGGATTTCGTTAAAAAGTGTGGTTAATGTTATTATACAAAATAAAGCAGCAATAATTTTTCTCATAGATAATTTTGAACTAGATATGAAAAATCGTGATGTTTTTCGCAATCAAAATCAAAATTTTGGCAAAAAAAAAATTTCTGAACGGCACTTATTAATTTTTGAGAGGTTGTGCTCCCCGGTAGGCTAGTTGGTAGCGTGCTGGCTTATCAGTTTGAGGGGACGTGGGTTCGATTCCCACCAGAGGCACTGGTCTAATTTCGCTACAACGTGGCGAAAGCCATAGTAGCTAGTGCTCGGTTAGGGTAATAGTATATAATTTGTAATTATATGATTATTAATTAATAAAATATAATAAAAATAAAAAAATAATTTTTGAGAGGCGATAAATTTGTTTGCTATACATCAGCTAATAGATTATTAACTGCAGTTTTAGAAAAGGTGTGGTTTTTTAAAAATATATCGTCTATTCCATGACCAAATGCCAAAAACCTTTCAATAAGATATTTTCTTGTTTTTTTTTATGTTCTGTCTGGAATGCTATAAAGATATTTTTTTTACTGTTTTTAGACATTTTTAAGTCGCGATTTGATTCCCAATTTTATTTGTTTTTAACCAAACTGTTAATTTGTCAGCAATTAAACTTTGAAAACAATATCTCAAAAATAGTTATTGTAGGTCAAAATTTTATGTTAATTTGTATATTTTAAAATATATAAAAAAAAAAACAAATTTAAAGGTGACATTTTATAAATACAATTTCTTTGCCACTTGAAATAAGAATTTCATATAATTTATACCATAAATTGTAAAAAAAGTTGTCAATAAGTGTCCACTTATGACCATCGCTATTTAGAATCTGTGTTAAGTTTTTCGTATTTAAAACAAACTTTTGCTAAAAACTGTATTTGTAATGAGAAACACTTTAAATGAAAATAACCCAGCAAAATTTGGATTTAAGCTCATTGCCAGGCTATTTACTCGCAGCATTAATTTTGTTCACAATGTCACAAAGGTAATGAAAAACTAATATTTTGTGTATTTTTGTCAGCGAGAGGGTAATGGGGACTCATTATTTTACCCCATTTAGTCAGCGATAAGGTAATGGGTACCTTAGGGTTGTTCTATAAAACCAAAATGCGATTTTTGGATGGGTTGGGGTAGTTTCCTTTCTATATCAAAATGTATATATGAAATTTGGTGCCAATTGGGTAAAGAAAAGTCTTGCCGAAAATCGTGTTTATATAGATCAGGGGTGCCCACGGCCTGTGCGCTTGGTACTCAATTGTTTTTGTAAAAACACTTAGCTATAGGCTGTGTGTTTTAATACACATATAGAGCGCTCAGCACTAGCAATACCAAATACACAAACAACTTTGTCTTATTAGTTTTTTTGTCGTTCTTCACTGTATACACGCAAGCGCAAAGCAACAACACTTTCGTATGCTTTGCTGGTAAACATTGAAATATTTTTTTCTTTGTATGGATTGGTTTTTACAACAAAAAATATTGAATAAAAATTAGTTTTTCTTTAAATGTATTGGTGTTTGCTCGTCCATAAGGAACTTTTGGGCACTCCTGATATAGATAATGAAATAAATAAAACAACCAAAGTTATAAAAGTAGCTAATATTCGCTTTTAAATATTTTATGACAACAATTTATTACCAAAAAAAACACTATTTCCTCGAAATCCGTAAAAATCTAATAGGTTCCCTACACAAGTGTATGGGATATTTTAAAAATTTTTAGCTTCATTCTCTACCATTTTCTAAACAAGTCCCTGGAGTGCAAATCTCAAGTTTGTCAATTTTTTTGAAGAATTTTTTTTTAAAATTTGAAATTGGAGATTAGAAAAACACCCCAAAAATGTGGTTCGTTTTTGACATCACCTTAAGACAGGTTAACGTCATAAAAAAAAACTTCTTTCATTTCTCACAATTTTGAGTCTTTTGAATACAAAAAATTCTATTGTAGTAATCAATTTCAAAAATTTTTAAGACCTGTGCTCCAATTTTTCGGTCAAGTAATAATTGGTACATTAGTGGTCTGGGGCAGTATTTATTACTGGGCTAGTTTTAAAACGATTTTGGATTATTATACCCTTTTGAATACATAATTTTATCTTTATATCGATTCATTTATCACTAAGAATAGAGACTTTGATAATATTTAAACAACTTTACAAAAACTAAAGAAGTAATTTTTTCCACATATAAACGCAGTTTGAATTTTCAACCGATTTTTGGCACGACTTTTGTTTATCCAATTGGCACAAAATTTAATATATATTATTTTTATATAGAAAAGAAACAAACCCAACCTATCCTTGCCCAAAAATCGTATTTTGGTTTTATAGAACAACCCTAAGTTACTCATTGCCCTATCGCTTACTAAAAGGCGCAAAATAATGTTTACCCATTACACTCTCGCTGACAAAAATACACAAAATATTAGTTTACCATTACCTTTGTGACATTGTATACAAAATTAATGCTGCGAGTAAATAGCTTGATAATGAGCTTAATCCCTAGTTTTGCTGAGTTATTTGTATTTAAAGTGTTTCTTATTACAAAAGTTTGTTTTAAGTAACAAACACTTAACACAGATTTTGAATATCGATGGTCATAAGTGGGCACTTTGTTAATGACAACTTTCTTTTTACAATTTATGGTATAAATTATATGAAATTCTTATTTCAAGTAGCAAAAAAAAAAAAAAAATTATTAATGAGATTGTAGTGTATTTCTTCAGTAGTAATACCTGTTAATTTACATATAGTCTCTTTATTAATTGGTTCATCTTCAAGGTTTGTTCGAATACGACATAGTGATATGTCGGAACCTGTGTCGACAAGAAATGTTAATTGTTCATTTTTGTATTTATCGATTATGAAATTTGTATTATTGTTGCAAACTTTATATACTTTTAATTTTGGCTGTCCGGAATATCCATATATTCCGAGCCTACCTCGTTTCCCTCATTATTTATTGTACGTATGTATCTTCTATTTGTATTGGTTTGATTTCTTCTATCGTAGTTATTGTTATCGACGGATCTTTGCCGATCATTGTTGTTGTTTGTGTTGTTTCTATTGGGAAAATTATTAGATCTGTCACTGTTAAAATTGTTGTTGTTTGAAAACTTATTGGGTCTTTTATTGGTAATATGACTATTTCTATTTTGAAAGTTATTGGATCTGTTATTGTTAAAGTTACTGTTATTCCCATTTGAAAAACTATTGGATCTGTTATTGTGATGTTGTCTGTTAGGTTTTCGTGTTTGAATGTACATTACGGAATTGTTGTTTATCTTATGTTCGTTTTCTATTTCTAGCGCAAGTTCTACTGCGTCTTGCAAAGTCTTAGGACGAGCTGCAAATATGGATGTTTTTAAATGGTCATTGATACCTCTTTTGAAAGAATCTAACGCTAATTTAGCATTTAATCTAATGATAACATTTTTCTCTGGTTCTGATGCGTCTAAGTTTAATTCCTCAATTCCTAATCTATTTAGATTATCTATAATGGTAATGATTCTGTCCTTATATGCACTTACTGATTGTTTGCCTTGGTATATGTTGTTTAACTTTGACTGTAATTCTGGGATAGTTTTTGTATTCTTGTATCTTTGTTTTAAGAGTGTTTTTAATGTATTGAAATTGTCTGGTTTTAAGTAACTACCTATTGCTGTCCTTACACCTGAGGTCAATTTGGCGTGGTAGACATATTGCAAGAAATCTGTTTTTGCTGCGTCAGTCAGAGTCTTTTCGATGAGTTCTGCTGTTATTAGGAAACCTTCTAGTTCTTCATAATTTCCAGCAAAAATTGGGAGTGCCTTAGAAGTTAATTCTAAACTAAATGCTGCCATTTTAGTGTCTAAACTTTTAGTATTTGGTATTAAATATTCCTCGATTTTTCTATAAATGGTATTAAATTCTTACTTTAATGCTACTATCTCTTTTTCTTCTCTTCCTTCATTTTGAGCTGTCAGAAATTCTTTTCTTATATTGTCTATAGATTCTAACTTTACTTGTACAGTTTTTTCTGAGTATGTCCTTCCTGGACTTTTCTTTAAATTTGCTAGTATATCTTTTAATTCTGTTAGATATTCTTCCATTTATACTTCTGTTATTATAATTTTTGGTTTATTTAAATATATATTTTTTAAAAATTTATATACTAGGTATAAGATCAAAGTAATCAGTAATAAGGATATTATTTTTTTGGAAAGTATTTAAAATATATATTTTTATAAAATTGTTAGTTTTAAAAGATTTTTTATATATTTTTCTTAACAAAAATAATGTAATGTAATATGTTAATTTGGCAGGATCGCCATGTAATGTTAATGTAAAGTGTTTATTACTACTATTGTAGCAAGGTTCCCTATAGCCCAATTCTATATTTTAATAGCTGTGTGGGGGTCAGCTTATAAATAGGCGTTCAAAAGAACTGCCAAAATATTGAGACTCAAAAAAGTAAGAACACAGTTAATAGTGTTGTTAGAACTCTAAATAGAAGTCTGTTTTATTTAAAAATTTACATGTTCTTATATACTATTCTTACAATCTAACTTATTGTCTAGTATTGAGTGATTTTAGGAATCACTCAATTTATTTTTATTCTTAATTACTTTTATGCATTGTTCCCTTATCGTCAACATACGGTTACCAGATATCTGAGTGTAAGTGAAAGAATGCGGTCACAGTGTCGCTAGACTGTTACTTGATGCCACTTGTATGTTATTCACTCTACAGTATTTGAGACGGTATGTTGGGAAATCAATATTAGTGGTTGGTATGCAGTGTACGCTTAAGGAGTACACTACAAGATGACACTTTTCAATTTTTTTTATACATTTTAAAATAAGAAAGTTGTCATAAAATTTAATCTACATTACCTATTATTTGAGATATAGCTTTCAAAGTTTAATTATTGTTCAAAAGAAAAATAATATTGGAATAAAATCTGAAAACAGAAAAAAAAAATATTTATATTTACACGACAGAACATAAAACAACAAAAAAATATATCTCATTGTAAGGTTTTTGTCATTTCCTCATGGAATAGGCGATATATTTAAGAAAAACACATCTTTTCTAAAACTGCAGTTAATAATCTATTAGATGATGTGTAGCAAACTAATTTATCTCCTTACAAAAATTAATAAGAGCCGTTCAAAAAATGTTTTTTCCAAAAATTTCGTTTTGATCTCGAAAAAAAAAATCCGATTTTTGATATGTAGGTCAAAAGTATCTATAAAAAAATAATTGTTACTTTATTTTGTATAACAACACTTTTAACGAAACATAATTACTTATAAAGTTGTAGAACAACAAAGGTATGAACCATTTTTAGGCCATTTTTTTAGTCATGGCCGGTTTGAGCGGCAGATCGTATTTTTTACACCCAATCTATCATAAAAAGCGCGGAATCAAGAAAAAAAAAAACTTTGCAATTTTTATATATTTAATGGGTAGTCTAATAAATGTATATGAAGATGTAATGAAGATAAATTTATCACTTAAAATATACACACAAATTTGTTAACTTTTTTTGAAATAATAACTACAAAAAAAGTTTTAATATTTCATAAAAATCACATCCAATAACACATTTATGCCAGCAGAAAAAAAAACAATAGTACGTCAAAAATTTTAAAAAATATTACATGACAGTATTTCAATCTAATATATTTACCAAACTATATTGCACACACACACACAAATGCACTGACAGATCAACAAACAGACACCAAACAAATGTCATTTAATCATTCAATATGGCGACATCATCAATCTTTTGATGAACTTTAGTAAATCATCTAATATAATGTGACTAACATTCTAAAGGTTGCCGGGATGAATCGAATATTTAGCTTACGGTTTGCTTTTAATGGGAATTGTTTCAAATATAAAATTTAGATTAAACTACTGCATGACTGTTGCACTCCGGAAGTTCTGTAATTAAAATTAACTGCAAATGACAGTTAAAACAAATGATTTTTCTGTTTGAAAGTTCTACATTAGGTTTTCATTCAAATCAACTGCAACATGTAGTTATTTTTGAATTTTAAAAGTCAACTTCAAATGTAGTGAAAGCAACTGTGTAAATGCAGTTTGAAACAACAAATAAAAAAAGCGATTGTAATACTCTTTAAAAAAAAAATGTGGTTATTAAAACAACTGATATAAAAAGTGCTGTTAAAGCAACTACAAGTGCAGTTAATTTAATAGACATACAAATTATTGAAGTACTGCTAAAACTACTGTTTATGTAATTTAAACTTACTGCTGGAATGATTTAAATTTTACTAATAACACTGTTAAATACTAAAAATGCATCTGAGATGCGACTTATCAATTTCGATAGATTTTAGTACATATATCACGAATATGAACACCAAATTTTAATATTAGCTCCACTTTCCAAAATATTCGCGAATTAAACTTTTACCATAAATCTAGATTTTTTCTTTAGAATTTCTTTTGTAATTCATACACACAAAAAAATATTTCTTAAATTGCGCCAAGTAAACATTTTGTTGAATAAAAAAAACATAATCAATTACTTTTTTAATTGACTCAATTACTTTTTTAATTGACTCAATTAAAAAGTAATCAATATTTTAAATAATATTGATTACTTTAAATAAACAAAAATATTGACTACTTTTTAATTGATTCAATTAAAAAAGTAATTGATTATTTTTTTTTATTCAACAAAATGTGTACTTGGGGCAATTTTTTTTTTCTGTGATATGCATGAGTAAACTACGAATAACTTTTAATATTGGTTTAAAGTATGGACTTTGAGTGCTAAAAACTCTGTCCATTAATTGTGCTTAAAAAATTCACTTATTTTTATATTTTATTTCACTTTATTATTAATGTTAATTTTATTTCACTTTATTATTTTTTATCTCAATATTTTCCAGAAATTTAATTTAAAGTTGAAAAATTTTTAACATTTTTTTAAAATTAATGTTGTATGTATTTATTATGGGTAAGATAAAAAAAATATATTTTTGTAAATGCATAATTTAAAATCGCTATTTTTTAAGAAAATTTATTTTAGTTAATTAGAATTTGGTTGGTATTGATTATAACAAATATGTTAAACCTATTTAAATGTTTTTTATTTGAATTTTATTAATTAAGATTCGTCACATATTTTTAAGGCATATTTTTGTAGTTTAAAGAATTTTTTTTCGTAAACTGAAAGAGAAAGTACGCCAGTTTTTTCATAGATTAAGTAACCAGTGATGTTTTCTTAAGGTACATATTAAAATTTTGTTTCTTCTATTCGTTGTAGATTTACTAACTTACTTCTTAATCAGCTCTTATTTTGCGTTGTAGAGGGAAACTGTAGTACTTTTTTTATTTATTTTACGTTAAAACTTAAGAAAATCAAATCAAAATCAATAGAAATTTTACTAAAAATTGAAAAGGGTTGATTTTTATTTACATTAACAAGAAAATTTAAAAAAAATTGATTTGTTTATGCTGTTGAGTCTTCTAATATTTATCAAATTTGTTGCTGATTTTAGCAGATTATTTTGTTACTTTCAATTAACTAAAATTTAGCTCAGTAAGTGAGAGTATTGCAAACTCTTTATTTCCTAAACTCTTTGCTTGTATCATTGGAGTGTGTTTGTAAAAATATTGTCGGTTTTGCGCTAGCTCACTTAGTTTTCGCGATACTGATCCTTTGTTTTTAAATTTCAATTTTTTGAAATGCCCAGTAATTTACCTATTCCGCTCCTCCAGCAGCCACGCATTATACAATATATATAAATTAATTTTCACTCTGGCTTGTAAACAAGTAAAGTAGGACGAAATGGAATAGATCGAGTGGTTTAGAACTGTAAACAAAGAGAATGAAATTAAATAGCCTACTTCGTGATCTCTCGTCATCCTACATCAATTGTGTTATTGGAGTGTGTTTGTAAATCAACTTTTGCAAAAATTTTGTCGGTTTGTAAAATGGCCATTGGTTTTAAATGGTCAGTAACTAATTTTTTAAAATGGCACGTAAATAACATAACATCTTCAAAAGTTAACCTATTGCGGTTTAGCCAAATGCTCATATATATGAAATTTCAATATAATAGCAAAATTTTTTTATGTTCAAAATATATGATCAAATAAATACACACTTGTGGAAAGAGTTTTTTTGTCAATGGAAGAAATGTACGAGTTTTTTATATTAATTATATAATTTTAAATGGAATTCCCAATTTTTAAAAATGATCTGGTCACATTAATCTTACTATTTAACAAAACCTGCAACATTAAGTGCATAAAATTCAATAAAATAGAAATAAAAAAAACAACAAATAAATAACACAAAAATATTAATAAATAAAAAAAAAAAAAAATGAAAATTAAACAATAATGTTAAAATGACAATAAAAAAAAATAGGAATATTGTAAAATATTATATACGAGTAGGTACTTATTATGCAAGTATGTCTCACAAAGTACTCGTACTTGCACATATGTACAAAAAAGTCAGACCCAAGTTCGCTAAGACTCTCTTTAGTGGAAGTATTATCAAAATCATGTGGAGGTAATGTGGGATAGAGTAAGAAAGCGACCAGTTTTCAAAATTTTACAAAAAATTCATGCTTTTACATTTTTCTTAAGGAATTTTTCTATCGAGTTTAAGTCCCCTCGACATTAAAAAAGTAGAATTAAATTATCTTTTTTGGCACTTTTTTTTTTTTGACAAGCTTAAATTACCACATGATCCCCAACATTTTCTCTGTTAAAAAAAATATATATTTATTAGTTAAAACGAACAGCTTTTTAATTTAAAAGCGTATTTCTATAACTGGTATACATTTCTGTTATTGTACAGAAAAGACAACGTTAACATTGAAATTAAATGTTCTGTAACTTTTAGCAATGCTAACATTTCTATGAAATGTTAATTATACGAACAATACGTTTTGTCAATTTAATCAAATTTTAAAAATGCCAGATTTTTTACACACTAAATTTTAAATAACAAGATAAATGAGCTTTTAAGGGCTTTTAAGTTTTTCAGATCCGGTACTTTAATTTTAAAGTTTAAAACATCTGTTACTTTAAAAAATATTTCAAATTGACAATTTTTAATAAACAAACAAAAATTATTTAATAATTTTGGAAATATATTTGAAAATTTTTATTTGTGTTCATATAAATTAAAAAAAATATTATATGAACACATTCAGGTAGAAAAATATTCTAACTAAATATATGTAAATCTGTTAACTTTACAACATTTTAGTTATATTCAATGTAAATTTTAGTTAATTGAAAATAGCATTTTACTCAGTAAAATTAGCAAAAGCTTTTACTAAATATTTGTGGACTCGAAATAGCAAACAAAAACTGTAATAATAACGAAATGTTTGCTATATTTACCTCAAATTTAGCAGAATGCAAATAACAGTTTATTTTGCTAAAGTCAAGAGAAATTTTTGTTAAAAATTTGTAGTTTGCTGATTTCATAAGGGCAGACTTTTATTCGCATTGAGCGAAAAACTTTAAAAATCATTTTTAGATGATTTTGTTGTCCCCTAATGTTAAGTAAATGTTTTTGCTGATTTTAGCAGATTATTTTGTTAATTTTAATTAACTAAAATTTTGCTCAAATATAATAAAATATTTGCAAATTAAACAAATTTTTTGTTGCTATTCTTATATTTAGTAAAAAAAGCTGCTAATTTTATCAGTTTTTTCTGCAAGGCAATTTTTAACTAATTTTTAGTAACTTTTTTTGCTATTTTTATAGGTTTATTTCTATGAGTGTACGTTTTCAGGTTAAGACGATGTCCTTTACAGTTATTCTTTTGGAATATTGTATGTGATTGGACCAACATTTTAGGCTTTCTTTTTAAAGTTTAAGCTTTAATCTTACATTGTGTTAACCATCAGTGGTTCCCAGTCAACTCAAATATGTCTTCAAGATTTTTGAAAATTATACTCATTTAAAAATATTTATTTTTTGGAAGTTTAAAAAATTCTAAATTTAACACTTTCCCGCTTTCAAACAGTGGAATGAACACAAAAACTAAATTCACAAATTATTTTCTAAATTTATTTTTCTATTAAAGTAGCTTAATTTCTTATTACGAGTATAAAACACACATTTAGATAAGTTATGACCAATTAAAAACTCTCTGCCTGAAGGCGGTCTCGCCGGTTGGAGGGTTAAAGTTAACTATAGAATATGGTTCATTAATAATAAAAATTATTTTTTATTAAAACCGTTATAATTTTGAGAAAGTACACTTTGGATCAAAAATTAGAATCAAATTTTTAATGTATTACCCGACTAAAAAAATATTAATATAGGGCTTTATGTATTCATATCAATTGCTAGTGACGCTGTATGTAAGCTTATTAAATTTCATTCGAAATATGAGCCCATATAATTGTATCTGTTTGAATGGGTTTAGATCTAATCTGTTGCAGTTAAATAAATGTCCAGTACAATTTTTTCCGAACTATGGCCCTGTAGAATTGGTTTAGATTTGATCAGCTTTGTATGTAATTTCATCAGTATATATCTAAACTGATACAAATAGATATAATTATATAAAAACCAGATTATTGTATCCCCATTTTGACCGATATAATTTCATATCCGAAAAATGTCATATCCGTTAAGCGCATAAAAAAATATTAAGAAACATTTTAGATTTTGCGGCTTTCAAAAGGTTACTGCATAAATCATTTTAAGTTATAATACACTTAGGGTGTCCCGAAAACATACAATTTTACGTAATAATGCTTAACCAGTTGATTATGGAAAAATTAAAAAAAAAAATCGAGAATACTTAAAGTTCGCTACTCGTAATTTTTAGATTTTTGTATAAAATTGGGCTCAAGTTAGGTAATGCTGAGCATATTTTTGAAAATATATTTATAAAATTTCCATTGAGTAATTTTGGTCCACTACATCTTTCAATCTAAAACAAGTAATAAATAAAATTACTTGTTTCAAACTCAATGCGGTGGACCAAAATTAATATATGGCTATTTGTTTTATAAATTTTAAACTCTCGTTTGTCCAAAAATTTTAAAAATTCTCTACAAAGACCACGAGTAGCAACTATAATTATGTACACTCAAACAAATTTGTGGTTTTTATACATAAACAGATCAATAATACCTGACATTTGAGTGCATGACGAAATTCGGAAATTTTAAATTCGGAAGAGGCTTATATAGTTCATTTATAGGAATATCTACATTTTTCTGGTGTGCGACGATATGAATAGGGGACTGGGGATATTAATAGGTCAAGATATCGTGTTATCTAATGAAATAAATTTTTTTTTTTGATATTACACTATATGTTATTATATAAAATTTTGATTTGTGTTATATCTAATTATACATGCATTTATTTGTTCATAATTAGATGTATATGTCATATAGAAGTCTATATTGGTCGATATGTACTAAAGTGTAATTTTATGCAGCATCGTATTAAAAAATTTAGAGGAACAAATTGTTGTATATAAACATACATAAACATATGTATTCACATATAAGAGCATGCAATAACATATATAATTATATAAGATAATGCATGTTTATATATCAACGTTGTTACGCATGTATTCATTATTTATATAAAATTATAGACTTTTTAATTTAAATGTACGCACTTGATTTAGAAAAATAGTTTTAGTAGATTTGGGATAGATTGTGTAAATGATTAAACAAATACTTAATATGTAACATCATCATAATCATCATGCTCATTATCATCATTAACAACATCATACACATAAAATGTTTTTTTTATTTTGGAATTTTATTAATATTTATAATAAAGTAGCACGTAACTAATAATAGAAAATACAAAAATTAAAAATAAATGTTTAAATGAACTTTACATTAATGTTCACACGTTATAGAAAAATGTATAATGATAAATAAATTTGTATTGCATTCATACTAGGTTGTCCCGATAAATAGCTTATTGTCAATTGATTCAAGTAATAGAGTAAGTGCGGGTAATGTGGAGTAGGTGGGTAATGTGGAACGCCCCTTTATTTCGGAAACTAAGGACTATTTGAGCAAAGTTTGTTAGTGAAACCGGTGCATATTCATATAAATTAATGTCCCGCTTACATTTTTGAGATTAATCAAAGCCGTTAGATTTTAATTATTTGAAAAGTTAAATTTGGTATGATTGACTTTTTTTTTTACATGTGTTTAAAGATTTATTTGGTAGAATTCCCTGACCAAAAGTTGAATTAATTGAAGTTAAATGAATTCTTGTTGAATAAATTCCTTAATTTTAATTTTAATGCATAATGTTTTAGTCATGGAGTTCATTCGCCAAATTTTAATTCTTTGGATTGATTCACAGGAATTCATTCAAAGTATTTTCTTATTAAAGGATTCATTCCTTGAATTTAAAAATTTAATCCAATTGTAGGGCACTAACACCCAAATTGAATTAATTCTTAATAGCTCTACGCTATACTTGTATTCTGGGAAGACAGTATAGCAAAAATATTGTTAATATTACAATTTTTGTTCACTGTTATTAGTCTACATATATTAAATTAAGGTTTTCGCTAATTTTAGCGAACATAGTTAAATTATCTAAAATTCAACTCGAATATAACTGAAATTTTGTAAAGCTTACAGGTTTATATTTGCTGTTTTCAGTTTACTAATATTTAGAAGCACAAAATCTGCTCATTTTAGAAGTTTTTAACTAATTTTGAGTAGCTTTTTCTGTTGTTTATACAGGTTTATTTCTAAAGCAGACATTTCCTGAGTGTATAATTAAGTTAAAAATATAATAACTAGGATTTTTTCATTTAAATTAATCTATAACTATTGCAAATATTCGCAGTTTTAGCAGAAAATGTCAAAGCTTACAATTTTCATCGACATATAACTCTATCTGTATAACTGTATTTTTTACCATTTTCACTTTAAATTTCAAATCAAAATAATAATAACTATTTCACGAGCCCTTAAACGGTTAAGTAGTTTCTTACATTTTATATGCAAATTAAGATTAGAGAAAAACTGTTTTTTTAATAATAATTTTTTAATATATATTTCAATTAATTCTGCAAAATTTATGCAGAGAATATATTAAGCAATAGAGATTATTTTTAAAATTAAATTAAAATAGAAATATCTAATTTTAAGTGCATTTCTTTGCATGTGTCTTTTTTTTTTTTTTTTTGTTATTGGGCTTCGAAACTCCCAAATTTCCAGTTCAACTTCTCAAAAGCTGAGTACGTGGATAGTGCTTGGAAATATCTTTTTACGAAAAACTAACAAAAATGCAATAAAACGATTCATTTAAAACAAAATAATATAAATAAAATAAATAAAATATGCAATAAAATATGTTTTTAATGGCAAATAAGTAAAATTATGTAATAGAAATATGCATTGAAAGCAAAATATGCAAAAATATGCATTTTTAGTATAATATAAAAAAATATGCGCTACCAAACCGATGCCATTTTAACTCAAATTTCTATATAAACAGAACATTTTTGGTCTTCAAAGTTTAGTAACGTCATGATGCTTGTTAGGAAAAGACCTACCCACGTGCTTGATTACTAAGAAGACAAGAATGGAGCAAAATTGACGATTAATAGGTTTTTTGTTAAAGTTCTGCCTATTATGTAGGCTCTATCTTTTCTAAAACTTCGGGTTCTGATGAGATCTTTAGCGAGATCGAAATAAAGGGTCCGCCATCTAACGTTTTTATTTCAACTAGTGCTTATTTCGTGAATGGTAAAACTTAGCTCATGTCTGATTTGACAGATAATTAGTTTTATCCTTCCGCTGAACGAATATGGTTGTGTATACTAGGGTGTCCCATTCAAAAAAAAAATTTGGGAATCATTCTTAATTTGAATACTCATAAGGCTAAGAATTTTTGAGAATTTTTTCATATTTTTCGGAAGTGGTTTAGAGGTCGCACAAATCGATTTTTTACAAAAAATCGAGCTTTTTGGGCTTTTTTTTGAATTTTGCTTGAAAATTGGTAAAAAATCGACATTTCTTCAGCTTCTGAGTCAATATTTTTAAAGAAAATTTTCCGATCTTTAATTTTATGTGCATAAATAATAAGTTTCGGCAATGATTTTGCACATATTGAAAATTTAATAACGGTTTTTCGTAAATTTTCAACAAATATGGAAAAGAATGCTTTATAACTATTAAAATTTGTATAAAGACTAAAAACTAATGATGCAGTTTAATAGATTATTAAGTTTTAAATTAACTAGCAGAAAAAAAAATGAATTTTCTCTCACCGTTCTCGAGTTATACCCTTTTAAAGCTTTGTACACATTGTATGAAATGTATAATACTATAAGGTGTGAACTAGGTTTGCATTGGTTTAAAATTTAAATAATTGGATTTAGAAAATGTTTTTACAAATAAAATAATAGTTACTTACCACTCATACATAACAACTATATTAAAAACAAAGAAAAATAGATTTGTTATAAATCATTTATTAGAGTTCTTGCGATGCTGCTCTACCCCCTGCAGTAAACTCTGAAAGTCTGTTTCAGAAGTTGTGATACTGATATAACTATTAGCCAAGGCCACACCACGTTCTGCCACATCATTTAAAAAATCAGTAGAAATATTGCAGGCTTCAAAAAAAGTTAGGCTGGCTAATTGCTAATTACCGGAAGAGGGCTCTAGCATAAAAGCTTTTATCTCAAGCCATAAAATTTATCTCAATCTCAAGCAAGCGTCTTCCACTTATCAGTTTACAAAAATTTTAATTGTATTGTGACTTGATATCTCTAAACCTATAGACTATCTGCCAAAAATAGGGTTGTAGTTCCCCCAAATCCAATAAATCATGAATTTTAGTTCGAGCCATATCGGTGCCACCTAGTGATAACGGCTTTTTGGCTACTTTTTTTGCTGTCCACAACTTGGTAACACTTAAAACTAAGCTTTGACATACAATAAATAAATTTTCAAATCTCATAATCTACAAACAAATCGGATGCCCAAATCTTATAGTACTAAAAATTTCGTACAATGGGTGCAAAGCTTTAAAAGGGTATAACTCGAGAACGGTAACAGAAAATTATATTGTTTTTTCTGCTAATTTATTTAAAACTTCATAATCTTTTAAACTGCATCATTGGTTTTTTTAGTCTTCATACAAATTTTAAAAGTTATAAAGGATTCTTTTTCATATTTGTTGAAAATTTACAAAAACTGTTATATAATGTATCAAAATGAGCAAAATCTCTGACGAAACTTATGCACATAAAATTAAAGATCGGAAAATTTTCTTTAAGAATATTTACTCAGAAGCCGAAAAATTACCGATTTTTTAGCAATTTTCAAGAATAATTCAATAAAAGCCAAAAAAGCTCGATTTTTGGTACAAAATCGGTTTGCGCGACCTCTAAACCACTTCCGAAAAATCTGATAAAATTCTCAAAAATACTTTACCTTGTGAGTATCCAAATTAGGAAAGATCTTCGGAGAAAATCCAAATTTTTATTTTTTTTGGGACAACCTAGTGTATACGCTTGAACAACGCTGTGGCAGAAAGTGTGCGTGAAGCACCATCAACATCAACTCACAGTCGTTCTCAACAATTGAACATTTCGGAGGCATCATTGAGACGAATTTTGCATAAAGACCTTGGTATGACGCCATACAAAGTCCAATTGGTTCAGGAGTTGAAGCTAACTGACCATCCAACGCGTTTTCGCCTCGCTAAGTGGGCCTGCGATCCACTTACAGAAGATGCCGAAATACAGCTGCACACAATCGATAATGTGCTTAAAAATTGGACCAATCGTGTAGGCTACTGCATGGCCAGCCGAGGCAGCCATTTGAATGAAATTATTTTCCATTATTAACCAGAAGGATTGTACTTTCAAATAAAAAAAGAAATTTGAGAAAATATTCAGTAGTTTTTTTTTATAGCATTTTCAAAAAACAAAAAGTTATTTGGCGGACCCTTTACTAGTATCAACCTAGCTAATATATTTGATTTGCTCTATTTTTGTAAATATACGTAGGTTGAAAGCTCGAGAATAGCAATTGTTTTTTATTCGCAAAAGATATCTTGTTTACCCTGCTCTCAGACTTAAGGAAGAAAATATGCATTTGTATGAACTTCCGGGCACTGGTCATGAAAGTCATTTAATATATTGAACTATATTCAATCTATTTTAAAGAATTTGGCACTTGAGCAAAAATTTATTAGCTACTGCTATTTTATTGCACGCAACTTTAGATGTTACTAACAAATGCCAAATAAAGATATTTACTAAAAACTACAAGTTTTTAACATAATAAAGCTTAGAGTAAAATACATGCTCAGAGTACAGTAAATATTTTTCAAAAAAGTGGCAATATTTAAGTTTTTAACAATAAAAACTCATGTTTAAACGAAAGCATACCTTTGGGATTTAAATTTAAATAAAACAATACAGGGAATTAAGTATAAATGAGCAAAACAAAAGCCTTAAGATACAAACGTCGTTAACTGTATATTAAATTATAAGACGTTTTCAATATAATTTAGTACTTACTAGGTTTCTATGAGTACGAACTACTAAAAAAGAAAAACAAAATTATTAAAATATTCAAAAGTAAACGAACAAATGGTAAACATATTAAATAAACAGAAATATTACAAAAAAAACGGGCAAAAAAACCTTTCGCTGACTTCAAACTTTAAGGAAAATCACTAATAGTAATCAATTTAATAACGAATCACATACAATTGTGTTCAATATTATAAAAACATGTTACTAGGCACAAACTTTTCGACACTCAGGGAACTTCTGCTGTAAATATTTGTGGTTGTTTGTTATACAGTACTTTTATTTTATAGTGAAAAAACAGTCATTTGTAGAGGATATTTCAGTTTTGACTACAATTGTAGTTCATTTATAAAAACAAACCACATAATATTACTTTATTATAATTTTACATTTATTTGATAAAGTTGTTTTTTTTTATTTAAAAAAGTAAAACAAAATATGTGTGTGTATTTTTTACTGTGCGCCCCGGTAGGTCGTGGGTTTGATTCCCACCAGAGGCACTGGCCTGTTTTCGCTACAACGCGCCGAAGACCATAGTAGCTAGTGCTCGTGCTCGGTTAGGGTAAAAGTATATAATTTGTAATTATATGTTTATTAATTAATAAAAAAAAAAAAAAATATTTTTTACTGCATATGACAATGTTAGTTGAATTTACTGAAATATAAGTCGCCTTTTCTTCAAGTGAAATTCCATTTGTTATTAACTACATATGCAGTGGTCTTTACCTACATAGTATGTATTCTCAGTGGAGTGATCCCTAAAATATTTACTAGTTTATGCATTTTGTGTACTTGAACGGATTTTTGAGGAAAACTTGTAAAACTTGTAAAAATGGTAAAACTAGATAAAAAATCATGTTAACAAACACACTGAATATGTTTTGAAATGTCATAGTTAGTAAACAGGTGATATTAAATTGTATACACATTGTAAAGTTTAAACATTTTCCTAATGAATTTTGGTTACCACGATCAAACTCTCTTGGTACGACTAAAAAAAAAAAAAAAAACTTTATTGCCAATACAACTAAATTTTAGCTGCAGCAGCGAAAATATATAGAACCTACATTTAAGTGTAATTGTACTAACCAAATACACCACACGAACAAATTATAACACACAGAGAGAATTCCTTGCACGAGCTTTAATGAATTTTTTTCATCAAACTAATGAAGTTTTCTTCACCATGTGAATGAAAAATTTCTTAAACTTTATGAAAACGTCTAGTGATATTAACATCAAGATATTTAATTGAACAAAAAAGCTTCCGTGCAATATCTTGATGACGCTTAAAATAAAACGGCTCTAAATTTGTAAATTATACAAAAATGTGATTGTAATAATTTTTGATCAAAAAGGCAGCAGGACCCTTTTACCTCCATATTAAAAGTCTCTTCCAGTACATATATATATATATATATATATATATATATATATATATTCCCGTCGTTCCTATAAGGAACGACGAACATATGTAGGGTTTATATTTTTCTGAAAGTCTTTTAAATATAGTTGCGTTTTGTGAAAATTATATTCCCCAGTAGGCTATTGTTCTACTCCCAGACCCTTCAAATTCCACAATTTCCAAAAAACTTTTAAAAATTTCCTAAAATGTCTTGTCCACAATTAAAGCGATGTTAGAAAATATCATGTTATCATATTTGTAAAGGGTCCGCCATCTAACGTTTTTTTTTTTAAACTAGTGCTTATTTCGTGAATGGTAACACTTAGCTCATGTCTGATTTGACAGATAATTAGTTTTATCCTTCCGCTGAACGAATATGGTCCGTATGTTCGTTATCTTGTAAAAAAAGTGAAAGAAACTGGCATCCTCATCGATAAACCAAAGCGTGAAAAGCCAAAAACAGTGCGTACACCCGAGAATATTGCTGCTGTGGCAGAAAGTGTAAGTGAAGCTCCATCAACATTAATTCACCGTCGTTCTCAACAATTGAACATTTCGGAGACGTCATTGAGACGAATTTTGCATAAAGACCTTGGTATGACGACATACAAAGTCCAATTGGTTCAGGAGTTCAAAAAAAAAAAGTTATTTGGCGGACCCTTTACTTAATTGGATTACGTGACCCTGTTCTTAATTTTTCAATATCGGGGGCGCATTCAGAGAAAAAGTTGGTTAAATTTTAAATTTGAGTGAAAAAAGTTGTCGAATTCGGAGTGGTCTGCGTGGAGAACAATAACCAACTGTGCAATATAATATACACAAAAGTCGACTATATTTAGTAGTCTTTAAAAAAAATTAAACACTCTTTGTGTTCCCGAAGAAACTTTTAATCTGGAAAGAGTTTTGCTACCTTTTTGACTAAACAAGTAATAATCTAAACAATCTAAAACAAGTAATAAATAAAATTACTTGTTTCAAACTCAATGCGGTGGACCAAAATTAATATATGGCTATTTGTTTTATAAATTTTAAACTCTCGTTTGTCCAAAAATTTTAAAAATTCTCTACAAAGACCACGAGTAGCAACTATAATTATGTACACTCAAACAAATTTGTGGTTTTTATACATAAACAGATCAATAATACCTGACATTTGAGTGCATGACGAAATTCGGAAATTTTAAATTCGGAAGAGGCTTATATAGTTCATTTATAGGAATATCTACATTTTTCTGGTGTGCGACGATATGAATAGGGGACTGGGGATATTAATAGGTCAAGATATCGTGTTATCTAATGAAATAAATTTTTTTTTTTTGATATTACACTATATGTTATTATATAAAATTTTGATTTGTGTTATATCTAATTATACATGCATTTATTTGTTCATAATTAGATGTATATGTCATATAGAAGTCTATATTGGTCGATATGTACTAAAGTGTAATTTTATGCAGCATCGTATTAAAAAATTTAGAGGAACAAATTGTTGTATATAAACATACATAAACATATGTATTCACATATAAGAGCATGCAATAACATATATAATTATATAAGATAATGCATGTTTATATATCAACGTTGTTACGCATGTATTCATTATTTATATAAAATTATAGACTTTTTAATTTAAATGTACGCACTTGATTTAGAAAAATAGTTTTAGTAGATTTGGGATAGATTGTGTAAATGATTAAACAAATACTTAATATGTAACATCATCATAATCATCATGCTCATTATCATCATTAACAACATCATACACATAAAATGTTTTTTTTATTTTGGAATTTTATTAATATTTATAATAAAGTAGCACGTAACTAATAATAGAAAATACAAAAATTAAAAATAAATGTTTAAATGAACTTTACATTAATGTTCACACGTTATAGAAAAATGTATAATGATAAATAAATTTGTATTGCATTCATACTAGGTTGTCCCGATAAATAGCTTATTGTCAATTGATTCAAGTAATAGAGTAAGTGCGGGTAATGTGGAGTAGGTGGGTAATGTGGAACGCCCCTTTATTTCGGAAACTAAGGACTATTTGAGCAAAGTTTGTTAGTGAAACCGGTGCATATTCATATAAATTAATGTCCCGCTTACATTTTTGAGATTAATCAAAGCCGTTAGATTTTAATTATTTGAAAAGTTAAATTTGGTATGATTGACTTTTTTTTTACATGTGTTTAAAGATTTATTTGGTAGAATTCCCTGACCAAAAGTTGAATTAATTGAAGTTAAATGAATTCTTGTTGAATAAATTCCTTAATTTTAATTTTAATGCATAATGTTTTAGTCATGGAGTTCATTCGCCAAATTTTAATTCTTTGGATTGATTCACAGGAATTCATTCAAAGTATTTTCTTATTAAAGGATTCATTCCTTGAATTTAAAAATTTAATCCAATTGTAGGGCACTAACACCCAAATTGAATTAATTCTTAATAGCTCTACGCTATACTTGTATTCTGGGAAGACAGTATAGCAAAAATATTGTTAATATTACAATTTTTGTTCACTGTTATTAGTCTACATATATTAAATTAAGGTTTTCGCTAATTTTAGCGAACATAGTTAAATTATCTAAAATTCAACTCGAATATAACTGAAATTTTGTAAAGCTTACAGGTTTATATTTGCTGTTTTCAGTTTACTAATATTTAGAAGCACAAAATCTGCTCATTTTAGAAGTTTTTAACTAATTTTGAGTAGCTTTTTCTGTTGTTTATACAGGTTTATTTCTAAAGCAGACATTTCCTGAGTGTATAATTAAGTTAAAAATATAATAACTAGGATTTTTTCATTTAAATTAATCTATAACTATTGCAAATATTCGCAGTTTTAGCAGAAAATGTCAAAGCTTACAATTTTCATCGACATATAACTCTATCTGTATAACTGTATTTTTTACCATTTTCACTTTAAATTTCAAATCAAAATAATAATAACTATTTCACGAGCCCTTAAACGGTTAAGTAGTTTCTTACATTTTATATGCAAATTAAGATTAGAGAAAAACTGTTTTTTTAATAATAATTTTTTAATATATATTTCAATTAATTCTGCAAAATTTATGCAGAGAATATATTAAGCAATAGAGATTATTTTTAAAATTAAATTAAAATAGAAATATCTAATTTTAAGTGCATTTCTTTGCATGTGTCTTTTTTTTTTTTTTTTTTTTGTTATTGGGCTTCGAAACTCCCAAATTTCCAGTTCAACTTCTCAAAAGCTGAGTACGTGGATAGTGCTTGGAAATATCTTTTTACGAAAAACTAACAAAAATGCAATAAAACGATTCATTTAAAACAAAATAATATAAATAAAATAAATAAAATATGCAATAAAATATGTTTTTAATGGCAAATAAGTAAAATTATGTAATAGAAATATGCATTGAAAGCAAAATATGCAAAAATATGCATTTTTAGTATAATATAAAAAAATATGCGCTACCAAACCGATGCCATTTTAACTCAAATTTCTATATAAACAGAACATTTTTGGTCTTCAAAGTTTAGTAACGTCATGATGCTTGTTAGGAAAAGACCTACCCACGTGCTTGATTACTAAGAAGACAAGAATGGAGCAAAATTGACGATTAATAGGTTTTTTGTTAAAGTTCTGCCTATTATGTAGGCTCTATCTTTTCTAAAACTTCGGGTTCTGATGAGATCTTTAGCGAGATCGAAATAAAGGGTCCGCCATCTAACGTTTTTATTTCAACTAGTGCTTATTTCGTGAATGGTAAAACTTAGCTCATGTCTGATTTGACAGATAATTAGTTTTATCCTTCCGCTGAACGAATATGGTTGTGTATACTAGGGTGTCCCATTCAAAAAAAAAATTTGGGAATCATTCTTAATTTGAATACTCATAAGGCTAAGAATTTTTGAGAATTTTTTCATATTTTTCGGAAGTGGTTTAGAGGTCGCACAAATCGATTTTTTACAAAAAATCGAGCTTTTTGGGCTTTTTTTGAATTTTGCTTGAAAATTGGTAAAAAATCGACATTTCTTCAGCTTCTGAGTCAATATTTTTAAAGAAAATTTTCCGATCTTTAATTTTATGTGCATAAATAATAAGTTTCGGCAATGATTTTGCACATATTGAAAATTTAATAACGGTTTTTCGTAAATTTTCAACAAATATGGAAAAGAATGCTTTATAACTATTAAAATTTGTATAAAGACTAAAAACTAATGATGCAGTTTAATAGATTATTAAGTTTTAAATTAACTAGCAGAAAAAAAATGAATTTTCTCTCACCGTTCTCGAGTTATACCCTTTTAAAGCTTTGTACACATTGTATGAAATGTATAATACTATAAGGTGTGAACTAGGTTTGCATTGGTTTAAAATTTAAATAATTGGATTTAGAAAATGTTTTTACAAATAAAATAATAGTTACTTACCACTCATACATAACAACTATATTAAAAACAAAGAAAAATAGATTTGTTATAAATCATTTATTAGAGTTCTTGCGATGCTGCTCTACCCCCTGCAGTAAACTCTGAAAGTCTGTTTCAGAAGTTGTGATACTGATATAACTATTAGCCAAGGCCACACCACGTTCTGCCACATCATTTAAAAAATCAGTAGAAATATTGCAGGCTTCAAAAAAAGTTAGGCTGGCTAATTGCTAATTACCGGAAGAGGGCTCTAGCATAAAAGCTTTTATCTCAAGCCATAAAATTTATCTCAATCTCAAGCAAGCGTCTTCCACTTATCAGTTTACAAAAATTTTAATTGTATTGTGACTTGATATCTCTAAACCTATAGACTATCTGCCAAAAATAGGGTTGTAGTTCCCCCAAATCCAATAAATCATGAATTTTAGTTCGAGCCATATCGGTGCCACCTAGTGATAACGGCTTTTTGGCTACTTTTTTTGCTGTCCACAACTTGGTAACACTTAAAACTAAGCTTTGACATACAATAAATAAATTTTCAAATCTCATAATCTACAAACAAATCGGATGCCCAAATCTTATAGTACTAAAAATTTCGTACAATGGGTGCAAAGCTTTAAAAGGGTATAACTCGAGAACGGTAACAGAAAATTATATTGTTTTTTCTGCTAATTTATTTAAAACTTCATAATCTTTTAAACTGCATCATTGGTTTTTTTAGTCTTCATACAAATTTAAAAGTTATAAAGGATTCTTTTTCATATTTGTTGAAAATTTACAAAAACTGTTATATAATGTATCAAAATGAGCAAAATCTCTGACGAAACTTATGCACATAAAATTAAAGATCGGAAAATTTTCTTTAAGAATATTTACTCAGAAGCCGAAAAATTACCGATTTTTTTAGCAATTTTCAAGAATAATTCAATAAAAGCCAAAAAAGCTCGATTTTTGGTACAAAATCGGTTTGCGCGACCTCTAAACCACTTCCGAAAAATCTGATAAAATTCTCAAAAATACTTTACCTTGTGAGTATCCAAATTAGGAAAGATCTTCGGAGAAAATCCAAATTTTTATTTTTTTTGGGACAACCTAGTGTATACGCTTGAACAACGCTGTGGCAGAAAGTGTGCGTGAAGCACCATCAACATCAACTCACAGTCGTTCTCAACAATTGAACATTTCGGAGGCATCATTGAGACGAATTTTGCATAAAGACCTTGGTATGACGCCATACAAAGTCCAATTGGTTCAGGAGTTGAAGCTAACTGACCATCCAACGCGTTTTCGCCTCGCTAAGTGGGCCTGCGATCCACTTACAGAAGATGCCGAAATACAGCTGCACACAATCGATAATGTGCTTAAAAATTGGACCAATCGTGTAGGCTACTGCATGGCCAGCCGAGGCAGCCATTTGAATGAAATTATTTTCCATTATTAACCAGAAGGATTGTACTTTCAAATAAAAAAAGAAATTTGAGAAAATATTCAGTAGTTTTTTTTTATAGCATTTTCAAAAAACAAAAAGTTATTTGGCGGACCCTTTACTAGTATCAACCTAGCTAATATATTTGATTTGCTCTATTTTTGTAAATATACGTAGGTTGAAAGCTCGAGAATAGCAATTGTTTTTTATTCGCAAAAGATATCTTGTTTACCCTGCTCTCAGACTTAAGGAAGAAAATATGCATTTGTATGAACTTCCGGGCACTGGTCATGAAAGTCATTTAATATATTGAACTATATTCAATCTATTTTAAAGAATTTGGCACTTGAGCAAAAATTTATTAGCTACTGCTATTTTATTGCACGCAACTTTAGATGTTACTAACAAATGCCAAATAAAGATATTTACTAAAAACTACAAGTTTTTAACATAATAAAGCTTAGAGTAAAATACATGCTCAGAGTACAGTAAATATTTTTCAAAAAAGTGGCAATATTTAAGTTTTTAACAATAAAAACTCATGTTTAAACGAAAGCATACCTTTGGGATTTAAATTTAAATAAAACAATACAGGGAATTAAGTATAAATGAGCAAAACAAAAGCCTTAAGATACAAACGTCGTTAACTGTATATTAAATTATAAGACGTTTTCAATATAATTTAGTACTTACTAGGTTTCTATGAGTACGAACTACTAAAAAAGAAAAACAAAATTATTAAAATATTCAAAAGTAAACGAACAAATGGTAAACATATTAAATAAACAGAAATATTACAAAAAAAAACGGGCAAAAAAACCTTTCGCTGACTTCAAACTTTAAGGAAAATCACTAATAGTAATCAATTTAATAACGAATCACATACAATTGTGTTCAATATTATAAAAACATGTTACTAGGCACAAACTTTTCGACACTCAGGGAACTTCTGCTGTAAATATTTGTGGTTGTTTGTTATACAGTACTTTTATTTTATAGTGAAAAAACAGTCATTTGTAGAGGATATTTCAGTTTTGACTACAATTGTAGTTCATTTATAAAAACAAACCACATAATATTACTTTATTATAATTTTACATTTATTTGATAAAGTTGTTTTTTTTTATTTAAAAAAGTAAAACAAAATATGTGTGTGTATTTTTTACTGTGCGCCCCGGTAGGTCGTGGGTTTGATTCCCACCAGAGGCACTGGCCTGTTTTCGCTACAACGCGCCGAAGACCATAGTAGCTAGTGCTCGTGCTCGGTTAGGGTAAAAGTATATAATTTGTAATTATATGTTTATTAATTAATAAAAAAAAAAAAAAATATTTTTTACTGCATATGACAATGTTAGTTGAATTTACTGAAATATAAGTCGCCTTTTCTTCAAGTGAAATTCCATTTGTTATTAACTACATATGCAGTGGTCTTTACCTACATAGTATGTATTCTCAGTGGAGTGATCCCTAAAATATTTACTAGTTTATGCATTTTGTGTACTTGAACGGATTTTTGAGGAAAACTTGTAAAACTTGTAAAAATGGTAAAACTAGATAAAAAATCATGTTAACAAACACACTGAATATGTTTTGAAATGTCATAGTTAGTAAACAGGTGATATTAAATTGTATACACATTGTAAAGTTTAAACATTTTCCTAATGAATTTTGGTTACCACGATCAAACTCTCTTGGTACGACTAAAAAAAAAAAAAAAAACTTTATTGCCAATACAACTAAATTTTAGCTGCAGCAGCGAAAATATATAGAACCTACATTTAAGTGTAATTGTACTAACCAAATACACCACACGAACAAATTATAACACACAGAGAGAATTCCTTGCACGAGCTTTAATGAATTTTTTTCATCAAACTAATGAAGTTTTCTTCACCATGTGAATGAAAAATTTCTTAAACTTTATGAAAACGTCTAGTGATATTAACATCAAGATATTTAATTGAACAAAAAAGCTTCCGTGCAATATCTTGATGACGCTTAAAATAAAACGGCTCTAAATTTGTAAATTATACAAAAATGTGATTGTAATAATTTTTGATCAAAAAGGCAGCAGGACCCTTTTACCTCCATATTAAAAGTCTCTTCCAGTACATATATATATATATATATATATATATATATATATATATTCCCGTCGTTCCTATAAGGAACGACGAACATATGTAGGGTTTATATTTTTCTGAAAGTCTTTTAAATATAGTTGCGTTTTGTGAAAATTATATTCCCCAGTAGGCTATTGTTCTACTCCCAGACCCTTCAAATTCCACAATTTCCAAAAAACTTTTAAAAATTTCCTAAAATGTCTTGTCCACAATTAAAGCGATGTTAGAAAATATCATGTTATCATATTTGTAAAGGGTCCGCCATCTAACGTTTTTTTTTTAAACTAGTGCTTATTTCGTGAATGGTAACACTTAGCTCATGTCTGATTTGACAGATAATTAGTTTTATCCTTCCGCTGAACGAATATGGTCCGTATGTTCGTTATCTTGTAAAAAAAGTGAAAGAAACTGGCATCCTCATCGATAAACCAAAGCGTGAAAAGCCAAAAACAGTGCGTACACCCGAGAATATTGCTGCTGTGGCAGAAAGTGTAAGTGAAGCTCCATCAACATTAATTCACCGTCGTTCTCAACAATTGAACATTTCGGAGACGTCATTGAGACGAATTTTGCATAAAGACCTTGGTATGACGACATACAAAGTCCAATTGGTTCAGGAGTTCAAAAAAAAAAAGTTATTTGGCGGACCCTTTACTTAATTGGATTACGTGACCCTGTTCTTAATTTTTCAATATCGGGGGCGCATTCAGAGAAAAAGTTGGTTAAATTTTAAATTTGAGTGAAAAAAGTTGTCGAATTCGGAGTGGTCTGCGTGGAGAACAATAACCAACTGTGCAATATAATATACACAAAAGTCGACTATATTTAGTAGTCTTTAAAAAAAAATTAAACACTCTTTGTGTTCCCGAAGAAACTTTTAATCTGGAAAGAGTTTTGCTACCTTTTTGACCAAAAAATTCCTAAAATCACATTTTTATATAATTTACAAGTATAGAGGCATTTTATTTTAAGCGTGAACAAGATGTTGCATTGACGTTTTTGTTTATTTAAATAACTTATTCTTAATATCACCCATCATTTTCAAAGTAACTTAACATTGCCTTTTTCATTGCCAAAAAAAATCGAACCAGGTTATTTTTGAATACCCGAGGTGTCTTACTTTGGAGCCTAATTGATCAGCGCCTGATGGATAGAGTGGGCCCTTCTCTGAAATTTATAGCTGCGTGCAGTTTAATGGCAAACATAATCAGCCAATAAGTAATGGCTGAATTTTTTCCAAAATATTTGTCATACACCCCACTGTGTGTACAACATTTTTTAAAAATATATTTTAACTCCAGGGCCCCGTTGCTGAAACTAATGCGAGAAGTTTTCTTATAGAGAAATACATGTTCACCCTGTTTTTCACAGGATGAGTTAAGAGGCGATAAAGTTGACTACATATTTACAGCTAAATTTGTCAGATTTTTAACTTTTAAAACTTTGAACACCCGAGTAAAAAAAAAAATATATATAACGATATATTCTTTAATATAAAAATATATGATCATATAAAATAGCATATGCCTCAATATGCATTTATATATAACAATATTTGCAAACTGCTTTACCAAAATAATTCATGTATAAGCACATCCCATTGATAAATTTGATTAAATTTTTATAAAATTAGATATAACCCAATACTTAAAATTATACGTAATACAAACATCAAAAACGTCTTCTGATATTTTAGGCAGACTTATATATAATCCAAAACTGAAAAAGTTTCCTAACTCAGTTTCTATTTAACTAAAGGGTGTTTTTTTACAGAGGTATATAACTTTGAAATGGAATAAAACAGAGATGAATTTTATAAATTGATATGAAATTTATTTTATTCGAAAGATAATCTTCTGGCATTACAATTTAAATATAACTACTGGCATATGACCACCACGACTGGCTCAGACGTAGTCTTATCTGTAGGTCCAATTTTCGATGACTTTTTTAAATATTTGTGCCCGTATATTGGCAATAATGCGGCGAATGTTGTCCTTTAATCGGCGTAGAATAGCGACACAAAAATAGTCCAGTGGCGATAAATCACACGATCTTGGATGTCAATTCACAGGTCCGAAACTTGAAACTATGCGTTTACCAAACGTTTCCTTCAAGAAATCAATTCTGGCACGGGCTGTGTGACATGATGCGCCGTCTTGTTGAAACCACAGCTACTGCACATCATGGTTGTTCAATTGATGATCGAAAAAGTCACATTGACGAATAGACTGATTGGGGCCTTCCACTACGCTACGCTCTACAGCAGCAATGACTTCTTCTGTACGCACTGTACGACGTCTCTGTGGATGCATATTATCATTTAAAGTAAATGTGTTGCAAAAACGTTCCATAGTTAATCGAATTAATTGCTCTTATGGACGATTATGTTGACCGTAAAATTAATGTAGTGCGCGATACGTATTTCGAACATGACCATGATTTTCAAAATTAATTTGCAAAATTTGGAAGCGTTGTTCATGCGTCAGTCTATTGATGTTGAAATGCCAAACCAAACTAAACATAAATCACTTGACAGCTCACAAAATGGCCGCCGGGTAAAAAAGTGTTGCCAACTTAAAGTTATACACCTGTATAAAAAACACCCTTTATAAAATTTGTAATTTTGCGAATTTAAAAGTATTTCTTGTAAACGAACTATATTTATATCATTAAACCCGCAAAAAAGCGTGTTTTCCAAAATAATCGCGATTTTCTTTTTAAGGTCCTAATATATGACAAAAAATGAGAAATCAACAACTTTTTTATTATTTTTGGAAAACATACTTTTATTAAAAAAAAGAATTCATAAGAAAAACATAACATAAAAAAATTAAAATAAAAATTTAAAGGAATTCTTCGTATACACTTAATAGTCTGAATCGATGCGCCTTTTTTTTATTCTGATCTTGAGTCATCTAAATCGATTACCATCTCTATAGTTTCATTTGGCAATTTTGCTGATTTTTTTTATGAAATGATCTAAAGTTTGTTGGATTTGGATTGTTTTAAAATATATTTTCTTGTTACAATTAATAGCGTCAGCTACATTTTTTGACACTTTTAAACTGCGATCTTTGTCCGGATCATTATTTCGGAATGCTTGCGATATCAACTGCATTGCTTCAGATATTAGCCGTGGTAAGCTTTTTGTGTTCTGCTTCACATTGTTTGTGTTAAAAAAAACGGGTTTCGACAAACATTTTTATATTAACCATGCAAACTTCGACGCCATGCGACGCAAACTGAAACATAAATGACGCAACTCAAAATTTTAAACTTCGCAACTGCGAAACGACGCAAATCGAAGCGACGCAAACCGGGGTATTAGTGTACTTAATATACAATAATGAATGTTAATGAAACTACTTTCAAAAATAGTAAGTGCTATCATAATATTATTAATCAATTCCTTAGAACAACGGTTCCCAAATGGAGGACGCGGACCCACAGGGGTCCGTAGGGGTATTCCAGGGGGTTCGCGAAGAGTTTAGATAAAATGAATGCTTAAAACAAATTTTAAAGAATACAGTAATACTCTACTACAGTATTTTTATTTTTAAATGAGAAAACAGTCATTTGTAAAATAAATTTAATTTTTGACTATATACCGCACACCTAGTTCAAAAGTGACTCAACTCAAAATTTTTAATTTTTCAGAAATCGAAAAAAAATATTTGCAACTTTATACCAATTGCAACATAAAGAAAGCAACATAAGCAACAGTTAACAACAACAAAATACACTGAAATTTTTTTATAGATAAACAAGTGTATTGTGCATAGTTTAAGCACATAAACCCGAAAAATTAAAATTTTGAGTTGAGTCACTTTTAAACTAGATGTGCGATATGTATGTAGTTCATTTAAAAAGCAAACCACATGATGTGTGTTAAGTGAAGTACACGCGTTAAATATTATTGTTCAATTTTAGTTCGTTTACAAATTATTTGAAAGTATGTACACCTAATTCTGTTTTTACGCGATGGATACGTTCCTCGAAAACTCGCGTAAAAAAAAATCGCGTAAAAAAGGATAGTGTATCCATATAAAACGAGGGGATAGGTTCCACATGTTAAATTTCAGCTAAAATAAGACGAATAAAGTATGCATAATTCAAATTCACATATATTATTTTAACAAAAAATAATCAAAAATAATAGAAAAAAACAGTTCATTTAAAAAAAACACATTATAAAAATCATAAAACTTGAAAACTAGCATAAAAATAATTTTTTAATCAGTATCACTTTCTGATAGTAATCGCAATCGTTTACGATAGACTTCAACATCACTTGCATCACTAGAAATATGCATTCTCAATTGGTGATGGCTCAGTAGTTTTAGTCACAAATTCCGTTATCAATCGTTGACTTCCAGTTTTGATGAGACTGTTATGTAATTCACGATAATTAGACATTAATAATTTCACATCACATTGAAATTTCTCGGCTCTTTCCTCATTAGGATCATGCTTTTAGACAGTAGTTTTTTTTAATTAAAAAAAAAAAAAAAAAACTTTGTTTATAGTTGGTAAATGTGGTAATTTTTTACTCCAATTGTGGTTCTTTTTTAAATAGTGAAGAACAAATGACAATGTTAGTTGAATTTACTGAAGTGTAAGTTGCTTTTTCAAGCGAAATTTTATTTCTTTTTAACTACATTTGCAGTGGTATTTATCTACATAGTATTCTAAGTGTACGCTTGCACTTTTAAGCTTAAACGCTTCATTCGAAAATTTGTAAAATTTTTAATATCAAACATGGGGATTAGTAACACTATCTGAGTATTTAATTACAGGGCAATTACTTAATTACACCAAATTACATGTAATTAGACATAAAAAAGTAATTGGTCTGTAATTAACTACACAAATATTTGCTATTATGTCCCATGTCTGGTATTAAACAAATTTAAAGTTTTCCAAGGAAGCGTTTAAACTCACACCTGTGAGTGGGGGTCTAAAATTCTTAATGAAATATTAATCTTTTTTACATTTTTATATTGAAAGATATCGAAACCACGCCTGGTATAGAAGATATACATCTTATATATAGTTATGTGATGTCCAAATGTAGGATAGCTAATCCAGCCGATCTTGAAATATTGCGTTTCAAAATATAAAAAATATTCGAAAATTTTAAAGAAGTAGTCGTACATTATATTCCATAACGGCTTAAGCTACGATAGTAATTGCTACACTCAGAGAACTTCTGCTTTAAAAATATGTAGTTGTTTGGGTTGTAAAACAGTTTCATTATTTTTAATGTAAATGAAAGCCATTTGTAGAACAAATAAAATTTTTAACTAACCTTGTAGTTCATTTAAAAAAACAACTAACATCAAATGACTGTTTTATGATTTTACATTCATTTTTTACAGTTGTTTTTTGTTATTTAAAAAAATGAAAAAATAAATGTTTGTTTATTTTTTACTACCATGTGGTTCATTTTTACTACAATTTTTAGTCATTTTTTGAACATTAAAAATCAAATGACAATGTTAGTTGAATTTAATGAAATGTAAGTCGTCCTTTTTTAAGTGAAATTTCATTTGTTTTCAACTACAATTGCAGTGGTCTTTACCTACATAGTATTCTAAGTGTACCAAATTTTAAAGCTACTTAAATTTTGGTTTTGAGAGAAACACACAAATTATTCACTTTTCCACGACAAAATTCATTGTTTTCAAAAACCGCGGTTCAAAAAGCTATTTTGCAAAAAAAAAATTTTAAATTTTATTTTTTTTTTTTAAGAGAAGCAACTCTCAGAAAATTTTTCCTATTTATTTATGTGTTGCTTTCCTTGGAAAGGTGATAGTCGAGAGATGAAAGGTGGGGAAAGATGAAGGGCTCCAAACATTGCAACACATTAATTGCGCGAGATGATAAGTCTTAGAACAGTTGTTGCTCGCCAACTGATGGTGAAGTTATTGACGCATTTTGGTTCATAACCTTCATTATTTGACTTCGGTGGGGTTAAGTACTATGGGAACACGAAAGACGGGGGCTTCGAAATATATGAAGTATAGAAAACTCATACATATAATTTTTTTTTTCTAAATTGATATTGTCGACACCGGGAACATCTGAGTAACAGTCCAATGCTCTAACCACTACACCACTGCACCCACAAAGGGATTTGGTGACGGTATAGGCCAAAAATTTATAATTAACATATATTTTTTAAAAATTTGTTTTTTAAAAATTTCTAAAAAAAATACATTTTACAATCAAGAAGTGAATTACTTTTGTGAATCAGTAAAACCACGATTTAAGTAACTTTAAAATGAGAGTTAATGACTCTTGTATCTGAAACCGTTAAAAAAGATAAAGAAATTATGTGTCAATATATTATTTTTTTTACGTACATTTTTTTTTACTATATTTAGTATCTTTTTATATTTTTGCCCATAACTTTGAATGCCATTATAGCTCTACATATTAATTTGGCAACGGCTTAGTGGAAGAAATTTTAATTTATATGTATTTTTTGAAAATTAAAAAAAAACGGTTTTTTGAAATACAGCGTTTTTAAACTGCGGATTTTGAAAAAAATGCATTTTAACTTCCAAAAATGATTTGTTTGCTTATATCATTTAAAACAGTGCAACTGTGGTATCTACGAATGACGTATATTTAACCGGCAAAAAGATATAGACGATTACGAGTACGACTAGTTTTGTTAAATTTACGATTTTTTTTCGTATTTTAAACCGCGATATATCCACAACCGTTGGAGCTAATAATCTAAACCATGTGTGTGGAAGAAATATTCTTAGCATATATATATGATGTTTATATCAACAAAGTATATTTTTTTCTAAACCATGTACGATGACATATTTGTATGACACTTAACTTTCTTTCCAAATTTGGTTACAATTGCAAAGAGTAGAGGTAGAAAATTTGATATTTTAAATCAAAATTCCTAAAATTTTGAAATCTTCTTTGAATTTAAACATATTTTAATTCGACCACACCGCAATTCTTTCTCAAATGTATCAAACACGCTCCATTAATAAAATCAAATAAAAAAATGTTAACATTATGTGGACAATTAAAAATAAAACAAATTTTATTCCAGTAAATACAAACTTCGATTATAAAGAATTAATTTTTATTAGTCCCTCAGAGTTCATCTTAATTGGGTTTAACTGCATTTGGTTTTTGTAATGTTTTTTAATTTAAAGAACTATAATTTTTTAATTATACGAGGGTGGATCAATAAGTCCGTGACTTTTCGAACTTCCCTCGTAGTTACATAAATTGCAACACTGCTCCCATCCATTACCACCTGTTAGTAGACTACTGTCAATTTTTTTGCAAGTTCCGTAGTTTACTTTGCGTTTAACAGCTGTTCAAAACATACAACCTCGTGGATTTTTTTAAAAATAAAAAAAGTAAATTTCGAGAGCTCATTAAACATTATTTTTTGCGAAAAAAAAACTGTCAATCAAACCAAGGAAAAGCTTCATAAATTCTATGGAAACTCTGCAAAATCGATTTCAATGGTAAAAAAGTGGTTTACTGACTTTCGTTGTGATCACACAAATACAAATGACGCTGAACGTTCTGGACGGCCAATTGAGGTCAATCAATACAACCAAAAATGTCGAAAAAACCCATGATCGAAGAGTAAAAGTGTGTGATATTGTTGATGCCATAGGCATTTCATATGGCAATGTGGTTTCGATTTTAAATGATCAGTTGGTTAAGAAAGCTGTCTGCAAGATGGGTGCGGCGTTTGCCCTCAATGGACTATAAACGTTATCGTGTGACAACTTCAAAGGATTGTTTGAAGTTGTTTAACCGCAATTCGAATGAGTTTTTGTGGCGTTTTGTAACTGTGGATGAAACATGGATCCATTACAACAAAACAATGGGTTTCTCCGGGTGAACCGGCTCCGAAGAAGGCCAAGGTAAGTCTGTCGGCCAATAAGATGAAGGCAACAGTTTTTTTTTTAATGCACGCGGGATAATCCACATGGATTACCTACAAAAGGGAAAAACAATAAATGGCGAATATTATAATAACTTATTGGGCCGATTTAACGAGGATTTAAAAAAAAAAAAACGACCCCATATGGCCAAGAAAAAAGTTCTTTTTCATCAAGATAATGCACGGGTGCACACGTGTACAGTCTCAATGGCAAAATTCCATGAATTGGGCTACGAATTGGTACCCCATCCGCCATATTCTCCGGATTTAGCCCTCAGTTACTATTTCCTATTAACAAACCTAAAGAAATGGCTCGGTGGAAAGAGATTTAGCTCCAGCGATGAAATTATTGATCAAACAAATGCCTATTTTATGGACCTCGAAAAATCCTATTTTTTGGAAGGGATACAAAAATTTTAGAAACGTTGGACTAAGTATATTGAGCTAAAAGGAGATTGTGTTGAAAAATATTTTTTTATTTTTGCACAAAAAAACTATGTTTCATTCGAAAAGTCACGGACTTATTGATTCGCTCTCGTATATGAAAAAAAAATTTTTGAAATATACACAGAAAAAATTATCAACCTAAAATATCTAATTAAAGATTTGATTTGATTTGAATTAAATTTATTTCTAAAGAAACATTTAATTGAATTAATTAATATTTTAATTGACTTTTAAATATATAAATACATACTTTTTTATACGTAACTCTCAAATTATATTTTATTACACTGAATGCATAAATAGAAGATTTTCAGTATAAAATACCAAATGCATTTAAAGTTAACAAACAAAACAAGCACACACAAACAGACTCAGCATTGCAAAAAACACACATACCAACGTATAGATCACACACTTTTTTTGTGAGTATCACATTTTTTTTTTGTAGAAATTATTTATAACTTTTTTTTCTTTTTAATTTTCAATAAAAGTTTAATTGATATTATCATTGCCGTGATAGGTGCAAAATAAATTAAAATATTAATTGATTCAATAAATTTTTTTAATTGAAACCCGTTTTTAGTTTTTTCTGTGTATAAAAAAAATGTTTTTCTGTCAACCAGTAGAAATGTGTCAATAGCTCCGTGGAGCAAATGTTGGTGGGAACCACAGCCTTAGAAGATGAGAAAAATAATACAACAAATTCTTTTGTAGACATTATCAGCTTAAGAAGCTTTACTATTTGCTTTAGAATCTTTTTAAAGAATAATCAAGAAATTATAAACTTTTTAATAAATTTACATATTTAATAATTTAATGATGGCTTAAAAAAATACAAAAGTATGTATTGGTTTTAAATAATTTAAATTGCCGATGACAGTTCTTGATTGGATCTACAAAATGTTGGTTTTGAACAAAAAAAAAAAAAAAAAAAACTGGCTTAAACAACGGAAAGAAGATACAAAACTTTTAAAATTAAATTTTTAACTACAATAAACATGATATTTTAGTTCAACTTGATCGTGATCATCGATAAAAAGAATTATGCAAAAAATGTTAAATGATTGAGAACATATTGAAGAAATGAAATGATGCCAACTTGTCTGGTTTTTACCGATAATAAAACATTCGAGAATTTTAGTTTCATGTTCTTGAATTTAGATATTAATAATTTCAAAGAGAAACGCGTGTATGTTAATAACTTTTTTGTATTAGAATATTACTAATTTCTCTAAGAAACAGGTGTATAATTATAATAACTTCAAATCAGCTTGAGGATAATTAATGATTAGTTCAAAGAATTAGGGGCTTACAAGTTTGTCATAGTGTAAATGCCCTAAAAGTTGACTCGCTTTAGGCTAAATATGTGATATTTTGACAGCAAAATTAAAAAAATCTTTAATGCCCAGTGTAGAAAAGCATTAACATATAATTTATAATATATGTAAGTTAAAAGTGGGTTTCAAAGTCAATGAATTGTTTCTTTCTATAAGTTAGCAACGCTATGGTATCACCCCTACTATTTTGTGAATACCACTATTGCAAAGTGGTATTATGTTGCAAATTATACTTGTCGTATTGCGATTGGCCAATACAGCGTAAATTTTGATAAATGTAATTTTAATTGTTATCATATTACAGATTGTTTAATGCTTACCTTTTTATTACTCATTTTATGATTGGTAAATATAGCTTAAATTTTGAAAAATGTTTTTTGTTATAAAAAAGTGCAGACACAAACGTATGCACCTTTTTAAAGTAAGTTGAGGGTACTAGTAAGAATAAAAAATAATAAAAGAACATTCCATAGTGGATCATTAAAAGAAAAAGACGTGTCTCTTTTATTTAAAACGTAAAACAAGGGTACATAGTACCGAATGCGTTAAGGGTAGTGAAAGAGTTAACTGGCGCCCAACGTAAAAACTTAAAAAAAAAAAAAAAATCCTTATAGAGGATAAAGATAAAATAAGAGTAAAAACTTTTTTAAAAAAAATCCTTATAGAGGATAAACCAAAATAAAGAATTTATAAAAAAAAACATATAAAATATTGTTAAATAAAACAACAAATTCAAGCCTAAATTAAACAAAAAATTAAAATCCTTATAGAGGTTTAAGACGAACTTATAAAAAACAAATAAAATATTGTTAAATAAAACAACAAAATCAAGCCTAATTAAAACAAAAATTAAGATCCTTATAAGAGAACAAAATATAACGAACCTATAAAAACAAGTAAAAACATTGTTAAAATAAAATTGTTATAGAAAAAAAGTGAAAGCCGTGTCACCAGGTAACGATTTTGCCTGGGCAGCGACCATTGAAGAAAACCATCAGGAATAACTAGATGTCACAATATAACAGAAAAAAAGTGAAAATAGACAGTCGAGTGCAAATCAACAAAAGTGAAATTTTTGCCTGGGCAGCACCATTGAAGAAAACCATCAGGAATAACTAGATGACACAATATAACATCAACTATAAATTAAGTACCACCATGGAAAAACTGTAAGTACTCCTCTTGATATTATTTTTTTTTATAGTGCGTGTCCTTTTTATCTCGCGTGCGCGTGTTATTTTTTTTTATTCTATCAATTAAATTTATATAAAGTGCGTATTTTTTTCTCGTAACTTTTTGGTTTGCTACCTGAAAGGAAAGCAAAAGCGCGAAACCATTGGAAATAGATATTTTCTTTTTAACGGGATAAATTAGTTTTTTTTTTCTCTCTCTCTTCTTTTTCGGACCTTCTTCCTTTTCCGCTTAATTATGAGTCTGTCCAGGGAATAGATCATTGGTATAGTCGAAGCCTCCGTAGAGGTACTGACTGATAATCTGACACGTCAAGTTGCTTCGCTGACGCATCAGTTCGAACGACTTACCCCGAGGGTCGAAATATATGAACCGGTGGCGATCGCTGGTAGTAATAGGGGTAATTCACTGGATCTGGTGAAATCCTTACCGGAATTCAGGGGGGAAATTCAAACCTATCTTGCGTGGAGGAACGCGGCGCAATTCGCGATGAATTATTACCCGGAGAATACAGAAAATTACTACATAGCAATGGGGATATTTAGAAATAAAATTACAGGAGCGGCTAACGCCAAGCTCTCATCATTTAACACGGTAGTGAATTTTCAGGCGATTATCGCCAGGCTAGACCAGTGTTACGTGGATAAGAGGTCTTTACAGGCCCTGGAAAACGAACTGAGTATTCTCAGGCAAGGTGGAAGGTCAATTTCCGAGTTTTATGACTCGGTAGACGAACACCTAACACTTATAATAAATAAAAATAAAATGAGCTACTCCGGTAATTTGGAGGTGGCCGCTGCACTTAATGAACGTGCTAGGGACAATGCTTTACGCGTTTTTATCTCGGGTTTGCGTCGTCCATTGAGCGACATTTTTTTTCCGCCAGACCGACGGATTTACCAATAGCTTTGGCAACCGCCCAAGAGCTGGAGTCTGACCAACGGCGTCAGGAATTTGCAAAGATTTTTGCAGCTGGGGACTCTGCAAAAACCAATCATTTTCAACAAAAGAGAATGGGCAATCTTCCACCGGTACACCCCTCTTATAGGCCCATACGCGGACCAAATCCCAGAATGGAGTGTGTGAGTGGCGTAAAGCCCACACCAATGGATGTTGACCCAGGGTCGTCAATGTTCAGAAGACCAACAGCCTATTCGGCTGAACGCCAATTACCACAACAGCAACCACAGTCATTACCAATGTCCGACCCAGCTGGACGACAACATCCTCAGCAACCAGCACAGGGCCACTTTAGTAAACGTAGAATACGAAGACTCAGGGAGATCCGCCCCTGTTCCCAAGACCCAGAGGGTTAATTATATCGCGTCAGAGGACTCCCAGGAACAGGACGACGTAAGCTCCGTGTTCGACTATGACCAGGACGATGGGGACGACGAGATAGCCGAGAACAACTTAATTTTTTAGCATAAAACCTACCCTACCTTTCGTGAAGAAGACGATCAAGGGTAGGGAATTGAGACTTTTATTGGACACGGGGACGAAAAAGAACTTTATTCAGCCAATGGATTCCTTGGTGGGCATAGTTTCAGTGGAACAGCCTTTCAGGGTTAATTCTGTGAACGGGACGAACTTCATTGACAAAAAGTGTAAAATGGTCATCTTCGGTTATGTAACCACATTTTATATTTTACCACCACTAAAACACTTTGACGTTATAATAGGTTCAGATTCCCTCAGAGAAATCCGGGCTATCGTGGACATGGGAAATGAACGTTTTGAGATTTAGGAGTTATTCCTTCGTCATATGGGGGTAAAGGCGACATTAACTTTATGACAATAGATAAGGGGGATATACCGCCTCATATTCGGGCCAAATTCGACGAAATTTTGTCCTCAATCGCGAATGCATTTGCCGATCCGAATAGATCCCTGCCGTTTAATACTAATGTAAGAGCTAATATACGGACTACCACGGACGAACCAATTTATAGCAGATCGTATCCATATCCGGTTTCAGTGTCGGATTTCGTGAATAATGAAATCGAATCACTTCTGAGGGATGGCATTATTAGGAAATCATCGTCTCCTTATAATTCCCCAATACATATTGTTGGGAAACCCAAATCACAGACTGGTAATTGACTTTAGAAAACTGAACGAAAAGACAATAGATACCCTATGCCGGATATATCGGTGATTCTGGCAAATTTGGGTAAATCTCAGTATTTTTCAACGCTGGACCTTAAGTCGGGTTTTCACCAAATAATGCTCGATGAGAAGGATAGGCAAAAAACTGCCTTTGGGGTTAATAATGGCAAGTACTTCCTCGGTTTCGTGGTGACTAGGGACGGCATTAGGACATGCCCCGAGAAGGTTAGGACAATTTTGGAATTCAAGACCCCACATAATTTAAAAGCTCTTAGATCATTTCTGGGCCTATCGGGGTATTACAGGAAATTTGTTAGGGATTACGCAAGAATAGCTAAACCCCTGACAAAATACCTTAGGGCGATAATGGCCATGTGGCCGCTAAGAGCTCCAGAAATATTAAGATCGACCTTGGATGACGAGGCTTTGTCGGCCTTCAATAAGCTAAAGAGGATACTCGCTTCGGAGGATGTCTTGCTGACATACCCCGACTACAACAAGGTATTCGAGCTTACAACAGACGCATCGTCGTTTTATCACAAAACGGAAAGACCAATAACTATAATATCGAGGACACTCTCGGCAACCGAAGCAAACTACGCTACAAACGAAAGAGAGCTGCTCGCGATAGTCTGGTCCCTAAAGAACCTTAGACATTTTTTATATGGTATCTCAGGGATCCATATTTACACCGACCACCAACCACTTACTTTCGCAATATCTGAGAGAAACCCGAATTCAAAGATGAAGAGGTGGAAAGCATTTGTGGAGGAATTCGCTCCCAAATTTTTTTACAAACCTGGGAGAGACAACGTGGTAGCGGATGCTCTTTCACGGCAATACATTAATCAGATGTCGGGGGATGATGATGGAACCGTCCACAGCGAGATATCTTCAACTAAAGTGATAAAATCCATAAAATTTCCGCTGAACCAGTTTAAGAATCAATTTTTAATATCAAAGGGCAGTCACTGCTCTAGGGTTAGAAGGATAATCTTTCAACGTTTTAATAGACACATAATTGTCTACGACACTATTGACAGCCTCTTTAAGTGTCTGGAGGATACCATAGACACGACGGGCACAAATGCTATTTCGTGTGATCTTCCGACACTGGCGGAGTTTCAAGACCGCCTCATTTCACAATTTCCATTTCAGCTGATAATGGGAGAATACTATTTTCCAGGGGTAAAAAAGAGACTGAAATATGTTATAGCAAATTGTAAAATTTGCAAGGAGAACAAATATCAGCGGAAACCTGAAAATATTGGTATTGCGGCAACACCTATCCCCACTTACCCGGGGGAAATACTCCACGTGGATATTCTGATAACGAATAAACAGCATTTTCTAACCTGCGTGGACAAGTTTTCTAAATTTGCAACCGTAATACCCATAAACTCAAGATCCGTGGTGGATATCAAGACCGCCATGTTTCAGATCGTGGGTAGGTTTGAGAGGGTGAAACTAATTGTCACGGACAACGAAAAAGCGTTCAAGTCAAATGCAATTGGCACCTTCCTAAGGGACTACTTTGATACGGAACAACTTTTGTTCCTCCAATGCACAGTAAAAGCAATGGTCAAGTAGAGAGGTTTCACTCTACGCTTTTGGAAATTGCACGATGCATCAGGGCTCAACAGGGTGTTGATGACACCACCGAGCTAATTCTGCTTTCGACAGTGAAGTACAACGATACAATTCATTCGGTGACGGGAAAGAAACCTCTTAGTATTATGAATGGTTTCGAGGGCGGTTCACTGGTCGAAATTAAGAAGCCTCTCGAAGTCGCGCAACAGAGAACTTTAGAGGCAAGGAATGGGGATGCGATTAGTAAAATTTACCAGCCGGGGGAGATCGTGTTCATCAGAAGGAAAAAAATGTTGGGAAATAAATTTGATAAGGTTTTTACCCAGGGGGTAATCGAGCGGGATCTTGGGACAACTGTCATAATCGACGGGAAAAAGGTCCATAAGAATAACCTTAGGTAACTTACTTGCCCTCTTTCATTTTTTTTTTTTTCATTGTTTTAGAATATTTTTATTTTTCTTACCATGGGTTTCTGCAAGAATCATAGACTATTCGGACTCACACTTTATCACTGTAACGGATGGGGATGTAGCGACCTTCGTGGACTATGACTACCTGGTACATCGGACGAACATTACCGAATACGAGACTGTAATACAGGAAAACGAGGACCTACTCAAGAACCTGACGGACCATAGGGAAATCAATATGATACGGGAACAGATGAGGGAGATCGGTCGATTACTGGGGACCTTGCGTACTAACAGACGACATGCTAGATCACTTGATTTTCTGGGAACTGCTTTGAAATTCATCGCAGGCACCCCCGATCATAGCGACATGGAACTTTTGACTACAAGGGAAGGGGCATTGTCCCGCAACAATGATAGACAGACAATTATAAACTCAGCCTTACGGGACAGAATCAATGACCTGACGGACAGGATAAATGTGATACAGAACCTTACGGACAGTAACGTTATCGGCGGAAATGAACTGATCCTCTTCGAACTCATGGGTTCAAGGAACGGGGAAATTATATCATTTCTTAATGGTCTCGCGCTGTCAATAATCTTGGCTAAGGAGAATACCGTGAATCCGATAATTTTTGATGAAATCGAATTGGGACACGCACTCGAATCAAGAGGGGTTACCCATTAGCATAAGTAATATTTTAAGAGCTAGTAACGTAAGCGTTTTACAAAATGAGGACATAATTTATTACATTGTCAAATTTCCGGTATTGAATAATTTTTGTAAATTTTTAAAAATATACCCTGTGATTCATAATAATTCGATAATTAAATTAGAAGTGGACCAGGCCTCGAAATGTCGCGACTGCAGCCTCCCCTTAACCGATTGCATAAATGTCGGATCATCGAAAATTTGTCGTGAAGCCGAGCAATCCTGCCTTTTTCAACTGCTGAACAACAATACAGCTTCCTGCCAAACACAGTCAGCAGAACACATTCCACCAGTACAATGGGTATCCGAGGGATCGATACTCTTAAATAACGTCTACAATACGGACATAGCCGAGGGAGAGTCCATCAGAGTGAATGGCACACTACTAGTTGTATTTACTGGCAATATTACAGTCAATGGAACCGTTTACCGCAATAACAATAACAGACAACGAAGAATTGTGGAACCTCACCCACCAAAAATACTGAATGTTACACGAACCAAACACGAAGTGAAATTGACGCTACCGTACCTACACAAAATAAATCTGGAGGCTTATGAAGCGATCTCCGGTATTCAAGGGCATTTAATCGCTCATAGATCAACTATAATATCATTAATAATTATCATGCCGTTTATAACATGGTTAATCTATCATTTGTGTGGAAACAAAAAGGCCAATTTGGCAGATATGGAACATATTATCCAACAGATAAGGTCGAAACAGGGACGTTCCGACAATTAAGAGGGGGGAGTTAGCAACGCTATGGTATCACCCCTACTATTTTGTGAATACCACTATTGCAAAGTGGTATTATGTTGAAAATTATACTTGTCGTATTGTGATTGGCCAATACAGCGTAAATTTTGATAAATGTAATTTTAATTGTTATCATATTACAGATTGTTTAATGCTTACCTTTTTATTACTCATTTTATGATTGGTAAATATAGCTTAAATTTTGAAAAATGTTTTTTGTTATAAAAAAGTGCAGACACAAACGTCAGCACTTTTTTAAAGTAAGTTGAGGGTACTAGTAAGAATAAAAAATAATAAAAGAACATTCCATAGTGGATCATTAAAAGAAAAAGACGTGTCTCTTTTATTTAAAACGCAAAACAAAGGTACATAGTACCGAATGCGTTAAGGGTAGTGAAAGAGTTAACTTATATAAAAATATTTCATATAAATTTTGGAGCCGATTGGATAAAGAAAAGTCAAGGCTAAAATCTATTGAATTTTTAAATTAAAAAAAAAATTACCTTTTTTCATCCTTGGCAAAAAATAGTTTTTAGCCTTTATGACAATTTTATCGATATAAAGATATAACTATGTTTTCAGAAAAGTATAGAAATCCAAAATCGGTTAACAACTAGCCCAGTAATAAAAAATGTTCCAGACCACTAGTCTTCCCAATAACACATGTCCAATAAATTCGAGCACACATCCCAAATGGTTTTTGAATTGATTACTGCAAACATTTTTTTCTATTTAATAGACTCATAAATTGTGAGATATGAAATAGATTTTTTGTTAGGATGTCGCCAACCTGTTATAAGGTGACGTCAACATATGGAATCTCGAATTTCAAATTTTAAAAAATTTTCTTCAACAAAATCGAAAAAATTGAGATTTGTACATCAGTGAATTGTTACATACATTTTTGGGAAAGAAAAAAAAATTTTAAAATATCGCCCGATACGCTTGAGTACAGATTTCTAGAAACTTATATTTTTTTGGTAATAACAATTCTAATTTGTTGTCATAAAATATTTAAAATCTAAAATTTGTTACTTTTGCTCCTATTGTTTCATAATTACTTAAGGTCGAAAAATTTTTTTTTTTTACATCATTAACCCATCTGTACTGGAGCACTGTGGACCATATTTTGAGAAGACGGCCAAAAATATTTTTTTTATGGTTAACGATTTTAAAGTTATGTTATTCATTTGAAAGTAAATACTAGTGAACCTCGGGAGCCAAAAAATTGCGACTGTATTTCAACTATATCACAGCGAATAGGGTCTTCGAAAATGGACTTTATCAGTATTTTGCAAAAATTAAAAATTTCTTTGTTAATTTTAATTTTTAAATGACTGTAACTTTTTTATTTTAAAAGATTTTAAAGTAAAATAAATTTTGTAACTTCTAAGCTAAAGGTCCGCCAAATTACTTTTTTTTTTTGAACGCCTGAACCAATTGGACTTTGTATGGCGTCATACCAAGGTCTTTATGCAAAATTCGTCTCAATGATGTCTCCGAAATGTTCAATTGTTGAGAACGACGGTGAATTGATGTTGATGGCGCTTCACGCACACTTTTTGGCTTTTCACGCTTTGGTTTATCGATGAGGATGTCGGTTTCTGTCACTTGTTTCACAAGATAACGAACATACGGACCATATTCGTTCAGCGGAAGGATAAAACTAATTATCTGTCAAATCAGATATGAGCTAAGTGTTACCTTTCACGAAATAAGCACTAGTTGAAAAAAAAGTTAGATGGCGGACCCTTTATTATTGTTAGAAATACAAAGCCACTTAGCCGTTTAAAAATTGAAAAAAATTTATTTATAAAAAAGGTCCAAATTTCCCGAAAATTTCCTACTTAATAGAGCATAACTCCTGCCAATCAAAAGCCATAAAAAAAAATCTGGCACTCTTCTGTAGTCGGAACCCTCCTCTACGCTCCTATATCAACGCTGTAAATGAATCATTCTTTTTTGATTTCAATTCATTACGAATTGAATTAATTCAAATGAATTTGTCATAAATACATTGGAAATCATTTCCAATTTAAATGAATTCGGCAAAATGAATTGCAATTCATTTTAAATTCAAATGAGTTTGGCGAAATGAATTGCAATTCATTTCCAATTCATTTGACTTGAATTGATTTTGAATTAATTCAAATGAATGAGAAAAATGAATTTTCAATTCATTTGTATTGAATTGATTTTGAATTAATTCAAATGAATTAATTACCATATTAATGTAATGCAAAATGAATTGCAATTAATCAAACTAAAGCCGTTCAAAAATTTAAAATCGGCTTAGAAGTAATTAAGTTAAAAATATTTTTGTCCGTTAAGTCTTGAAAAAATATTTTTTGTCGCTAACTTCAGATTTTGAGGGTGTATTCAAAATTCTGAAAATTGAAAATTGATTTACTCAACAAGTCCTCCAACCTACACTTGGTCATTTTACAAGTTTTTTTTCACAGCAGCACCGTGTTATTAATCACATTTATAAAATTTTCTTATATGTGATGAAGAGTTTCATAAAATTAATTTGAATTAATTCAAAATCAATTCAAGTCAAATGAATTGGAAATGAATTGCAATTAATTTCGCCAAACTCATTTGAATTGAAAATGAATTGCATTTCATTCCAGCCAAATGCATACGAATCGATTCAAATTTCATTCAATTCGTTTTTTGGCGAAAAGAATTAATTCAAAATTTTACTAATTCAGTGCATGCATGATTCGCGAATTAATTAAAAAATTAATGATTCATTTACAGCTCTGTCCTATTTCCCATTGTATACCCGCCAGTTTCCGTCCGTGTCCACCAGAACAATTTTTCTGATCCAAGGTCAGATATTTTGTGCAAAATTTATGAATACAAAAGTTTTCCACTATGTGGTTAGGGTATAATGAGTTTGCCCTGATGTTTGTAACTACCAAAAATATTGGACCTATGCCCATCTTTTATTATACGGGTCGACTCAAAATCACTTTCTGCGTCGATTTAACGATGTATGTTCGTTCGTCTGTGTTTTATGAATAAAGAAGTTGGTCGTACCGGTGTATTTTTTGCGTGAGTTTATTTCTTTTTTATACTGACAGAAAATGGAAACGGTAGAGTTGACACGAGTTGTTATATACTTATAAAAAAAAGGTGTTGAGACATAATGCGCTCAATTGTAAATTGTAAAATCTTTTTTAGTTCGACAGGTACATTTACATAGGTATTTTTCAAAAACATTAATATTCGGAAATTGAGTTATATATTTAGTTGAAATACCTGACAAAATGGGGAAACAAATTAAGTAACAGGTAAATGGTAAAAAACTATTGTGACACACCCTTTTAAGACATGAGCAGGTGTGCTGCACCTTTTAAAAGGTAATAAAAGATAAAAAATAGTATTTTACATAAATGCAAGAAAGAGTATTTCTAATAATGTTTCCACAATCATTATTCATTACAGTTTGAACAATGGCTAAGTAGTGTCATATAGTTCTCGTTGATATTTATTTTCAACGCTGATATAATTTTGCACATAGTGAGAACGATTTCTTTAAGAAGTGTAATCTGCAAGAAATTGAAATACACAAAAACAATTACAACTTTTGCATCATATTTGAAAAAAAAAACGGTACATTGAATGCTCTCATAACAAGGCGAAGATGTACAATCATCACCAAGACTGGTTATTAAAGGAACTTATTTTTGAGAGTTCATCTACAACTGCCAACGAAAGTGGAAAACAGGATCGACCAGCAAAACCAATTGACGGATGTAGTGAAAGATCTCAAAGGCGCAAGCTGGAGAATATCAATGCAGAAATTTCTCAAAGAATTATTAAGGATTTATTTTTGCACAAATTCAACCCACACAAAATAAGAAAAATAAATTTGAAATAATTGAAAAAAAAAGTAGAAGCGAGCCCAAGGCGCACAAGAAGGATTTTGAAAAGCATTCCTACACCAATTGACGATAAGAAATTTACTCCAGAAGAAGCGTTCGCCCTATTTTTGTATTTGAAGTTGACCAAAAATCAATATAAGGAATTGCGGAAGCGAACCAATGAAAAGAATTGTGGAATTTTTCCAGAGTATCGACATTTAGTTTCTGTCAAAAAAGAATACTTACATTCACAATCTGCTATTAGTGTCACTTCAAGTTCAGCAGAAATAAAATTGCAAGATATCCTTGAACATACTGCAGAACGATTGCTAAATACACTTGATACTGATCATTAAAAAAAAATTGGAAATGGCAGCATTACTTTAATTTCTAAATAGAGATGTGATGGATCCTCTGGTCAGAAACAATACAAGCAATTTAATGCCGAAAATTCATCATCTGGTCATTTGTCTATGGTATCTTTCGTTCCATTGCGCTTAAAAAAAAATTATAGCTGCTTAGAGCCGTCAACTAGTAGAGCAACAGAAATTGATGTATGGAAAAATTAAATTCCGTCTTCAACAAAGTATTGCAGATCAATAAAATTTGCATTCAAAAATGAATCCAAAGATGTCATAACTGAAGAAGCTAAAAAATGAAAGATCAAATTAAAGAACTTCAACCAGCAATATTTAACTTTGATGACCAAGACACTGAAGTAAATTTTAAAATGTGTCTCACAATGATTGATGGAAGAGTTACACAAGTTTTAACCGAAACCAAGGCATGGTCAAGCTGCATTATATGCCAAAAGACATCAAGTCAATGAAGTCAACCCCCACCAAAAGACGATAGTTTTAAGGAAGCCTTGGAATGTCCCCTCTTCATGCTAGAATACGTTTTATGGAGCATATTCCTAAATTGGGTTATGATTTGGAATTTGGTCCGTTAGGCGAAACAGTGAGAAAAAGAGGTGTAGGGCATGAATTAATAAGACGATTCAAATTCATATTACAAGTTCTTGCATGCAGCAGAAACATAAATACAAAAAAATTTGGAGAGTACGCTAATAAAACGGAAGCGCAAGAAAAAAGGAACAAAGACTACATATTCTTTCACGAGCACAACACAAGAAAAACGTCCAGATATTGCACTAATGAAGAACTTATCACTATTTTGTTGTGCACTTCAGATCCATATATGTCCAACATTCGACAAAAATGGAAAACTACCTCTATTGAGTTAGACGAAGAAGCCAAACAACTTCTAGAAGATGAAAATCGAGGCTATTTAGAAGAAATATTTACTAAAACTGTTTGATTTAAAGAAGCTTTTCAGTACACTAACAATAAGTTATACTATTTTTTATATAGTTAACAATTTTTCTAGATTTAAAAATTTATGTATTTTAGAAATTTACAATAAAATTTGATATAGAAATATTTAAAAAACTGTTTTAACTAAAGTACCGCACACCCAGTTCAAAAGTGACTCAACTCAAAATTTTAATTTTTCGGTTTTATATGCTTAAACTATGCAGAATATACTTGTTTATCTATAAAAAAATATCAGTGTATTTTGTTGTTGTTAACTGTTGTTAAATGTCTTTCTTTATGTTTCAATTGGTATGAAGTTGCAAATATTTTTTTTTGATTTCTGAAAAATTTTAAATTTTGAGTTGAAACTTCTCTACCTTCTCTATCTTAAGCCAATATTAGGTAACTTTTACGTTCGCTGCTTAATAAATTATATTTTAACTCGAGCTCTTTAAAAAAAGGCAACCTTTGGCAATTGAGAACATTAGGACTAAAAAGTTTACGGGGGCCAAAGTAGGGCATTTTCTGACAAAATTTAACTTACAAAATTTTCAGAAAGTATTAGTTGTAAAATTAACTGAAAAAATAAGACATTATATAAAAAAAAAACTTTTTTAACCTCTTAACACTTCACTTTTGTACTAAAATTCAACTAAAAATAAAAATGTATTTTAAACCCTCCATAACTTTTTTTGTTATCGGTCGATATTTACGTTTTATAGCAAATATTAAAGGCTAAAGTCCCACACACCAAACAAAACGTATCAAAATTCCAATCCAATCAAAAGTTATGCATTTTTGACCGCCTTCTCGTGAAATGGTCCACTGTGTGACGGTCGGTTATGCGTTGGCAGAAGGAGAGATTAAAAATTGATAGTATGGTCCAGTTACCCGATTGATAATAGTGTCCAACCGTTGGTTTGAACGAACTTTTCACCGTTGGCATAACGTTGGTAATTAAATAAATTGTGCGCTTTTAAAATAGCTTAAATTAAATTAATTTTGAGAAATATGTATAATAATAAAACACATTTAAAAGGCAGCAACACAGTTTGGTCTTAAGCTGCATTTACATTAGCTCGAAATCCGGTTAAAACAAGATGTCGAAATCTAGTTCGCCTATCATATTATACACAATCATATGATCGAAATCTAGTTTAAACTGAATTTCAATGGTTAATGTGAATGCAGCTGTAGCATTATACATCTTATTTAAATGTGTGATGCTGGTACTGGCAAAACTCATGCTTTGCAAACCACATAGTGTTTTCCGAGTGCAATATTAATTGGTAATTGGTAATTTTTAACACGGTGTGTTTTACAAAAATATCAGTGGGTTGCCAGTACTATTTTTTTGGTGCGGTTGGCAATTTCGACTGTTCTAAAGTAAATGCGGAGAGTAAACGGGTGTCATTAATGGTAGTAGGGCAAATAATGATATTTTATTTTTTTAACTGTCACTTTAAATTTGTTCAATCAGTTATATCACAAGGGTGCGGTCAAAAATTACCTTATTGTTACGTTTTCTGTTTTATTTCGTATTATTTCAAAGAAAGTTGAGGTAAATAAGGTACCAAATGAAAGTGTTTTTGAAGACGCAGTAACCCAGCAAAATCTCATTATTGGGCTCTCAGTATAATAATAATAATAAGCCTTGCTTGAAAATACCTTTCAAGCTACTCCATGGTGGGTACAGGCTCTCAATAATAAGTCTCCATCTGGAGCGTCTATCTGAATCTATTTCAGTTCCATTAAGTTTTTAATATTTCTATTAGCGTAATTAGGAAAGTTCTTTATTTCATCTCAGTTGGAACGGCGCCAAGAGTTGTTTGGCCTTTCTCGTCTTCTAGAGCCGTTAGGGTTGTAAGTTAGGGCTCGTAGGCAAATATTGTCATCTTCCTGACGGTTGTTTATACTTGACTTATGTAATTTCTATAAACTTTATATAAAGAAAACATTTACAAAGTTCGCTTCGATATTCTTACACTAGTATATACTTTGCGTGTATGAATCAGTTTTTTTTTGTGTACTTTTTTAATTTTTATTTAATTTTTTTTTATTTTACATATTTCTTCCTCTTAACTAAGATTGTTATTGGTGATTTTTTACACAAAACTTGAAAACAAAAAACCGTATAACACCCTAGGCAATTATCGTCTACATATCAGTTTACCTTTTGGTGATAGGCTAAGGCCATGGTCAAAAAGATTAATTTAGGAAGTCTTCTATTTGTTTAAACAAAATTTCGTGTTTGTCGCCTTTTGTTTATTATTTAATACTAGAGCTGCTGAAGAAGACATTAACATGACAACATCATTTGTTGGCGATTATTTTTTTTTTTTGTTTTTCTGCTGTCGCCTATCAGCCGTAACATGTTTTACAGACACTATGTTCATGGCACGGGCTGTGAAGTCAAAAAAAAAAAAAATTACACAAAATAACGTATAAAAAATCGACCCACATTTTATGAGACAATGCATGAACGCATAAATATGTTTTTTAAAAAGCAAAAATAATTATTAATATAAGTCAATTTGCACTACACCTATTCCTTGATTTACGAATTTATTTGCAAAATTTAAATTATATATCACAAATGGAATTGCGAGAGGATTTTCAAATTTGATTAATTATTTGTAAACACATACTCCATGAAGTACATATTCAGTTTTTCAAATTTTCAAAACCTCACGATTTTTTTAAAAAGTATGCCATTTTGAAGAGCTCTAATTAATGAATTAATTAATTAATTCAATGCAGACTTTATCTACTGACAGATCCTATCGATGTAGAATGGGTAGAAAATTTATAATTTTAATATTTTGAACGTGTTTTTTTTTTAACAATTTAAAACAATACTTTCAAATCAAATAAAAAAGTGGGTTCTTAAGTTTCTCTGTCCAAAAAATCCATTATCTCAAAGATAGGCATTTTTGGACATTTGTAATCCAAAAAGCATTTTGCAAATTGAAAAATTTTCAAAATTGCATTTGCATAAAAAATATTTTTTTAAGACAGATTAATTTAATTGAATCACTTTTTGTTTTAATAGCGTATTCTGAATCTTAAACAGATTAAAAATAACAAAATTTTAAATTATACAAAAACATTAAACTTTTTGTATGGGAATAACAGATGAAGTTTAAAAAAAAGAACAGAAATTTTTTTCTTTTAGTTAGTCTCTTTACAGGAAGAAGAAGAAGATAATATTTTTTTGAAAAATTTTACGGATACAAGGGATACACCAGACTGCCGCAGTTTCGTCCCCCTCCTGTGACTCGTCAGTGGTTAATTTATGTGTCAATTGAACAAAGTATTTTATATTGTTAATTTTGCTCTATATGAAAAACTTTTTATTTTTTGGTGTCGTACTGGTATTCAAGCTCACTGCCTTAGCATCAAGCTATGCATCGTAATCTCACCTCTTAACGAGTTGAGCCACGGTCGACACAGCGATGACTGTGGCTAAAGTGGAGTTTTGTCACACTACGTACACACAAGTATTGTTTCGATCAGAAGAGACAGAATTAACTAATACCAATGCACAATTCATTTCTCAACTAGAATGCTCCTTCTTTTTAATCCTATCTCTCTTTTACAAGTAATTATCACGTTTTTTGATGCGCTATATTCACATACAATAATTGGATACCAAGTGTAGGTTAGAGATTGAGTCGCCGTTAATCAAGTTTCTTCAAATTTTATGTTAGAAAGTGTTTTGCAACCGTCAGATAATGACAATCGTAATTAATTTTTTTAATTAATTACTGTAGAATTTTATTTTAGTTAGTCTTTTCACAGGAAGAAGAAAAAATTTTTTTTTAAAAATTTTACGGACACAAGGGATAAACCAGACTGCCGATTTTCGATTTTCGATCAATTCATGATTTAAAAATTTTGAAGGTGGCGAACAATTTCGAAAATGCATCTAAAGATCGCATTTGCATTAAAAATGCATTTTAAGTGCATTAGTGTGTGTTCATAAAAATCGAATGCTCTTCGCATCAGTGGAATCCGATTAAAACTTTTCTGTATACGGCTCTTCAAATTTACCTACTTTTTAGGTTGTTTTTAAATTTTTTAAAAATTAAAACCGCTAAAAATCGCGAGCTATTGAAAAATTTCAAAATTGAACACGGAGTTGTGTTATAGGCTCCCTAGAGAATATAAAAGGTGTCTTTTTTATAGAGGTATAGAATTTTAAATTGGAATAAAACAAAGATGAGCTTTTTAAATTGACATGAAATTTACTTTATTCGAAAGATAATCTTCTGGTATTATAATTTAACTATGACTTCTGCCATATGTCCTCCACGGCTGGCTCGGACGTAGTCTAATCTGGAGGTCCAATTTTGGAAGACTTTTTCCAACATTTGTGGCCGTATATTGGCAATTACGCGGCGATTGCTGTTCACCAAGTGGTCAATCGTTTTTGGCTTATCGGCTTAGACTTGCGACTTCACATATCCCCACAGAAAATAGTCCAGCGGCGTTAAGTCGCACGATCTTAAAGGCCAATTCACGGGTCCGAAACGTGAAACTATGCAGTTTTGTTTATTAACTTATCCATTTTACCAAAAGTGAGTTTCATCGCTAAACAAAATTCCCAAAATTCGTGAGCGATACGTATTTCGAAGATAACCACGATTTTCAAAATAAATTTGCACAATTCGGAAGCGTTGTAGTATGTAATATGTAATATGTCTATTCATGTTGAAATGCCTTACCAAACTAAACATAAATCACTTGACGGCTGACAAAATGGCAGCCAATTAAGAAAATGTTGCCAACTTAAAATTTTATATCTATATAAAAAACACCCTTTATGTTTTTTTTAAGAAAATCGGAAGACATGATATAAATATATAACTTCTAAGCTACTGATCCGATCGGTATGAATCAAATTGTTCAAATCAAAATTGATCAAAATTATTAATCTTATGGAAAATTGTTATTGGGCCACCCTGTTTTAGTACAGGTAAGTTAAGGAGTTCTATGTTTATTAACAATATTTTTTTCAAATATCCCATTGTATGTTGTAAAACAAAGTTTCACAACCAATACATTTTTATTTGTTTGTGAAATGTATATTAAATGATATTATATTTAAATAATAAACTGCTGAGAATATAATATAAGAAATAATGTAGATGTAAATCAAAGTATTTTAATTTCCCTCGACAACAGCGATGTTTTAAAATTCGTGTAAGTGTGATATTATGTAAGTAGAGGGATGTGTGTATTAAACTCTTACCATGCCACAGGTAAGGGACAATTTTGCTAAATTTAGCAAATGTTTTTTGCTGATATTATTTTGCAAATTTGTCGCAATGATCCTCCTAGCAAACATGTTTCTGACTTTACTGACATTTTTTTTTAGTGTTGCAGACAAACTTTAGTAGATTTTTTTTAGCCTTTTGGTAAAAATAGTTTAAGACTCTGAAAATTGCCATATTGCTTTCGACTAAACGAATTCCAAATTTGCCTAAAACAAACAAAACTATTTGGGTGTACAATTCTGAAAAAAAAATAAATTCCTGACTACGGCCCTGCCATACTATATCATTCAATTTATTCATCCATATAACCATGGATTATGACTCGTTTTAATCATTCCATTCACTGCAAAATTTATTTGTTTTCAATATAGTTTTTTATATTTTTTCTTATTGTTATCCCTGGCTTTGTAAAACTTAATTTGACAAAGATTTGTGTATTGTGTTAAAGTGTTTTTTTTATTTTCATAATTCCTTTTAATGTGTTTTTAATTTTATTATTATTATTATATTAAAGACCAGTTATTTTCATGTAAATTTAATGAATTTATTATAAATTAATATTTTAAATATTTTTGTATATTAGTTTTTCTCTGAAACTGAAAAATATTTTGTTTTGTTAAATTTGATTATTGTTTTAATCAAACATTAAGATATTAAAATTTTTCATTTTTTTTTTAAATATTTATAACAAACCTTGACTTAGTCAAGAGTTTAATGAACTACATAATTAACAAAAATGTTTTATTTAGATCATATGAATTTAAATTGTTAATCGTTATTTTTATCAAGTTTGTGTCTTAAGTCTTTTGTATAGTGCTTTATAAAACGGTGCAATTTTGATTTTAATACCAAAAATGCATGATATCTTAAAATTAAAAAAAAAAAATTCTGCCAAAAATATTAGCTTATAATATTGAATCTTGAAATATTATTTCAATATTTTAAATTGAATTTATTTTAAATTAATTTAATCGTGAATTGTAAAAACTGTTCCTGCGGGGAATCAATTTTTTTCTATAACATTGGCTCATTTCATAAACTAAAAATTATATACATAGAGAACAATTTTGCCATTTGCAAACTAAAATTCTGTTATTAGAACTGCAATCCATTGGGGCAACACAACAAAATTCGGTGAACGCAATTGTATTTTAGTTGCAACAAACAAAATATTTAGAAATCACATTGAAATATGGTTGTATTAACCGAATTCATTGGTTGTAGATGCCACTTTTCAATTCGGTTGGCATTTTATTTTTTTGTGTGTAGTTTTTAAAAGTTGTGGTCATAAAATAACTGTATTATGAACTACATATTATGTTATCTTCTAAAACAGCAGCGTCTAAATTAACATTTAAATAAATACTCAAACTCTTATACACACCCGCGTAAAAATATGATATTGTGGCATATCTAATAAAAATACACTCATAGAAAAAAGTTGGTAGAAAAATTAGTAAAGCCGTTAGTAATTCAACTTTTGCAAATTTTAAATTAATTTTTAGTTCAAATTGAGATTTTAGGCAAAAAATTTACTATTTTGACTTGATGACATACACAATTTTTAACTATATTTTTTTTTGCTGAATTCACTAAAGTCTACAAATATTATTTTGATAATGAAATCATCAGAGATCGTTGTAATGCGATGTTTGCGTTTCAGTGTTTGTGTATTTTTAGTATAGAATCAACAAGGGGAGTGAACTCGTAGCATTAGCAAATTATTCAGAAACGTTTATGCAAATGGTTTTATTATAAACTACACTCAGCGAACTTCTGCTGTAAATATTTGTCAGTTTTTAAGTTGTAATACAGTTTTTTTATTTTTAAGTGAAAACCAGTCATTTGTAGAAAAAATTTATTTTCTGATGTCATGTGTAATTTATTTAAAAATCAAGCCACATCAAATTTCTGTATTATGATTTTACATTCATTTTATACAGAGTTTTTTTTATTTAAAAAAATAAAACAAATAAATGTTTATTTTTACTATGTATGTGCACGAGGAAAAAAGTTTATATATAGCTTTATATAGTGGTATATTAGTATATATGTTGTCATATGTAAACATATATACTTACATCTCATACTTATTTTTACGAACATTTCTAATAAGGCGGTATATATAATCATTAGGCCGGGTCGATTTGTATGGAGGCAAAAAAATCGGTCAACGTTCAAGGAAAATCGTATTCTAGGGATCAAAATAAGTAACTTTGCCGAAGGAACCATACCTCTAAAACGAATTCTGATGTCCCGACTTTTGACCCGTAGGGTCAAATTTTGAAAAATTCCACTTTGACCCATTTAGAGTGCCCCAATCGAATCCAACCCCAATCGATTATAATTTATACATGCATCTGCTAGAGCGTCTTCCGGAGAAGAAATAGAGACCCTAATCTTGGAAAGACTCCTACTATCTGAAATATCTCTATCCCGAGATTTGTACATTTTGCTATAAAAACACGGTTAAAAAGGCTCTCTTTCAACTTAAATTTTAAGACCTTAACGGTCACCTAGAATGATGATTTATTCATTAATCTGCTAGCGCGTCTCCCGGAGAAGAAGTTGCTCCCATAATCTTGGAGAGATTTCACCTACTTCCTGAAATATCAAAGTGGGCTTTTTCAAAATTTGACCCTACGGGTCAAAAGTCGGGACATCAGAATTCGTTTTAGAGGTATGGTTCCTTCGGCAAAGTTTCTTATTTTGATCCCTAGAATACGATTTTCCTTGAACGTTGAGCGATTTTTAAATCGACCCGCCCTAATAATCATATATCATTATATTGTTTGTTATATAAAAGTTGATCTCTTTTATCTCATCATATATAATTGATATAGCTATATAACAGATCATATCTACTTCCATGTATAATTATATATAAGTACATATAAAACAGTAAAACCAAACATATTCTATAATTTTTATATTATAATTATTTATGAATGGTATCATATATAATTCTATATCAATATATGTGTAAAAATTAAAATTAATTCTTACGCATCTTGAAATTTTGTATAGGAGATAACAGATTTTTTAAATATGATAATAGAATATATTTACAACGAAACGGTCTTCCAATGGGATCTCCAGCTTCTCCGATTGTGGCTGACATAGAAATGGAAGAATTATTAGATTCTTGTATTGAGGAATTAGATGTAAAACCAAAAATAATTACAAAATACGTTGATGATTTGTTCTGTATTATTCGCTTTAATTCAGTTAATAATATTTTGTCAACATTTAATTCTTTTCATGAAGATATAAAATTTACGATAGAAGAAGAATGTAACTCTAAAATTCCCTATTTAGATACATTGATAATGAGAAGGAATAACATCTTAAAAATAGATTGGTATCAAAAACCAACAGCTTCTAGTAGGAATTTAAACAACCATTCAAAACACCCCAAGAGAATAATAATTAATACTGCGAAAAATCTAATTGACAGAGTATTAAGAATAAGCGATGTAGAATTTCATGAAACTAATATAAGAAAAATTAAGGATATTTTGAAGAATAATAATTACCCAATACATTTAAGCTGCAAATTAATAAGACAATTTAAAAACCGGAATAATGTTAATACGATAAGGGTTGCGGGACCCAAAATTTATAAATCTTTAACTTATGTTCCTCTTATATCTGAAAGATTAGAAAAATCCAAAATTTTCGATGATAAGAAATACTTAGTAGCACATAGAACATATAACACATTAGGTTCACTATTTAGCAAGACAAAAGATAAAATAAGTAAATTTGATATGTCCAATTTAGTTTATAAGATACCATGTAGGGGTAATGACACAGAAAATTGCACTAAAGTATACGTAGGTACCACAAAGAATAAACTGAAAACTAGAATAGCAGGTCATAAATCCGATCAAAAATACAATAAAACCACTTCTACGCAAAAAACAGCATTATCATTACACTGCAGCAATTCCAATCATTATCCAGATTTTGATAACACATCAATTTTAAACACAGAAAGCAATTATAAACGAAGATATACATTAGAAATGTTACGGATCATAAAAGTACCATCAACACAAAGGATTAACTATAAAACAGACACATCCAATATTGCACAGAATTACAGACATTTAGTCAATAGGAAATAATAAAATTATTATAATTCTCATTTAGATTTTAAGAAACTATTAATTTAAAATTGTTTGCTATGTTATGGTATTTCAATTATTTATACTTTGTTTTCTGGGTTAATTTTTTAATTTGACATTAGAAAACATTTTATTTCCCGCCTTTTTTGTAATTATTATTTTTAAGTTTTTTAATTATAAAAAAATTTTCCCTGAAGAAGTCTTCCAAAGCGAAGACGAAATATTGGAAATAAATAATTATAATTATAAAATAAAGGATCTTTAGCTCAATAAAACAAAAGACAAAAATATTCAATATATATAATTAATTAATTCGAAATACTAGAATCAGCCTAGCTAATATGTTTGATTTGCTTTATTTTGGTAAATATACTGATTTTGAAAGCTCGTTATAAAGAAAAAAATAATATTCCATATATTTCCGAAGAAAGTTTTTTCACAAAATTATACAAAACTTAAATTCTGAAAACATCTTCAACCATCTAACTCTGATTTATATTCTGTTAAAGTTTCAAATTTGGTTGCTAATATTTCCCCTAGAGAGCGCTTTAAGGCAAAATAAAAAAAAAAAAATCAAATTGAAGCATTGTTTTATATGTCCGCAACATTTGGTTAAAATAAGTCCAGCTGATCTACGACGTGTCTTTAATGAGTTAAGCACGAAATTTATGATCTTCAGCCGATCGAATAGAATAGAGTTTAACATTTTATCAATAAAAAACTTAAACCCAAAAACCTAGAAAATGTTTTTCAAAAAATAATGAAAAATTTCAGTAAACTAATGAAAGAAAATAAACATTTTTTAAAATTAATTCATAACATTTTATGAAAACTTGCATTAGTGTGAGAATATTAGTTTTATATGGCATCAAAAAAGAAAAATTCGTAAAATTTTGAATTCAATAAGAATTTAAACATTTTGTAGATAATTAATGATTGGCCAAACATTTGCTAAATGTATTTAAATATTCATCGACAAATGGTTGCCCCACTGTGAATAATTTGTTTATAAACGTTTTTTAATTATAAATTAAAAAAAAAGCCTTAGGGTACAAGTTAACAAGTTAACACAATGAATTCTTGTTTTTGTTTAATAGGAATAGTGTTAGAATCAATTAAGTTCTGCACATGATAGATAATGTTAAAATAAGTTAAAGAAATATAACGAACAATAAATATGTATTTAAACAAGTAATTTGCATGGATAGTATTCCAATTGATACATTGCGACTTCTATAAAATACGTCTATTTATTAGAAATGCAAATTTAAGTCATGCTTGATTTTCTATAAGTGTCATATCGAAGTTTTATGAGATAAAAAGAGCATTAATATACTAACCTCTTACAAATCGACATATATGGCAACACATATGGGTACACATTAGGGCGGGTCGATTTAAAAATCGCTCAACGTTCAAGGAAAATCGTATTCTAGGAATCAAAATAAGAAACTTTGCCGAAGGAACCATACCTCTAAAACGAATTCTGATGTCCCGACTTTTGACCCATAGGGTCAAATTTTTAAAAAGCCCACATTGATATTTCAGAAAGTAGGTGAAATCTCTCCAAGATTATGGGAGCTACTTCTTCTCCGGGAGACGCGCTAGCAGATTAATGCATAAATCATCATTCTAGGTGACCGTTAAGGGGTTAAAATTTAAGTTGAAAGAGGGCCTTTTAGCAGTGTTTTTATAGCAAAATGTACAAATCTCGGGATAGAGATATTTCAGAAAGTAGTAGGAGTCTTTCCAAGATTAGGGTCTCTATTTCTTCTCCGGAAGACGCTCTAGCAGATGAATGTATAAATTATATTCGATTAGGTTGGATTCGATTATGGCACTCTAAATGGGTCAAAGTGAGATTTTTCAAAATTTGACCCTACGGGTCAAAAGTCGGGACATCAGAATTCGTTTTAGAGGTATGGTTCCTTCGGCAAAGTTTCTTATTTTGATCCCTAGAATACGATTTTCCTTGAACGTTGAGCGATTTTTTTTTGCCCCCATACAAATCGACCCGGCCTAGTACACATGCATCGTACATGACAACATGCATCCATACATGATTCATATGTATTCATAAATGATTCATATATGTTCATATGAATATATATATTTATGTGTGTCCATTAGGAGGGGGGGGGGGGGTAAAAAAAAGGCTGTCGATTTTTAGAGACAAACAAGCGTTCCCTTGTTCTAATAGAACTCAGTCCAAATTTCAGCCAAATCGGTCAATATTACGAGTTCGAGCGATTTTGTTATTACCAAACCAAAATTTCGACTGCGGGGCTTTTTCGAACCAGTTACTTAGGTATCGTAAGTCACAGAATTATAAATTTCAAAATCGATTAAAATTTGTTTCTAAATATTATAAATAGCATTTATAAAGGGTGTTTTTAATAGAGGAACATAACTTTGAAATGGAATAAAACAAAGATGAATTTTTTAAATTGACATGAAATTTACATTATTCAAAAGATGACCTTTTGGCATTATATTTTATATATGACTTCTGGCATATGACCGCCACGGCTGGCTAGGACGTAGTCTAATCTGGAGGTTCAATTTTCGATGACTTTTTCCAATATCGGCCACAAATATTGGAAAATGTCATGGAAAATTGGATCTCCAGATTATTGGCAATAACGCGGCGAAATGTTGTCCTCCAAGTGGCCAATCGTTTCGGCCTTATCGGCGTAGACTAGCGACTTCACATATCCCCAAAGAAAATAGTAAAGCGGCGTTAAATCCGAAACGTGAAACTATGTCCGAAACGTGAAACTATGCGGTTACCACACATTTCCTTCAATAAATCAATTGTGGCACGAGCTGTGTTACATGTTGCGCCCGTCTTGTTGAAACCATAGCTTCTGCACATCATGGTTGTTCAAATGATGAACGAAAAAGTCAGTAATCGTGGCTCTAAAGCGGTCACCATTAACGACTGTACTGATTGGGGCCTTCCTCTACGCTACGCTCTACAGCAGCAATGACTTTTTCTGTATGCACTGTTCGACGTCTCTGTGGATGCATATTATCATTTAGAGTAAACGTGGTGCGAAAACGTTACGTAGTTAATCGAATTAATTGCTCTTATGGACGATTATGTTGACCGTAAAATGGACGTAGTGCGCGATACATACTTCGGACAGAGCCATGATTTTCAAAATAAATTTTGCACAATTTTAAAGCGTTGTTCAGCCGTCAGTCTATTCATGTTGAAATGCCAAACCAAACAAATTATAAATCACTTGAAAGCTGACAAAATGGTCGCCAGTTAAAAAAGTGTTGGCAACTTAAAGTTTTATACCTGTATAAAAACACCATTTGTATATTGATAACACAATCCGAAAAGATTTTCTTACCAAGAATTTATATACTATACTTTCCCGGTAGGCTAGTTGGTAGCGTGCTGGCTTATCAGTGGGGAGGTCGTGGGTTCGATTCCCACCAGAGGTACTGGTCTATTTTCGCTACAACTCGCCGAAAGCCATAGTAGCTAGTGCTCGGTTAGGGTAATAGTATATAATTTGTAATTATATGATTATTAATTAATAAAATAAAAAAAAAAATAAAAAAATTCGAATCTGATCTCAGAATAGCGCTATAACTTCAAGTTTTCAAGATATTCTAGCCTTAAAGTGAAAAAACACGTTTGTTGGGTACACACAGAGACATAAAGTGCCAACCGAATTAAAAAGTGTATATTAATGGTAACAACTTATAAATTCAGTTAATAGAACGATATTTATATTCGATTTCTGAATATTTTGGGTATTGCAACTAAAACTCAGTTGACTTTACCGTCTGAAATTCGCAATAACCGAATTTTAGTCGTAGTAACCGCATTTCTGATGGCAAATAGCAAAAAAATTTCTGTGTGTACATTTGAGGTACTGTAACATCCCCATAAAGTGCTACTCCTCCACTACAATAACAATTTTGAATTTTTAAAAAATCTTCATTTGTCACTGAGAAGTCGTCTTTTGAGCTTACTGAGTTTAGCACCCTTAACCCATTACATGTGCAAGATGTGTACAGAGAACTGTATATTAATACTTCTCAGTGACAAATGAAAATTTTTCAAAAAATTAAAACGGATTTTTGTAGAGGAGGAGCAGCCCTTTTAGATCTTTTTGAAAAAAAAAATCCATAAAATTACGGGACCACAAATGTACCCAAAATGTACCCAAATGTACCTGTTGTTTGCACATTTATATTAGAATATTTAGAAAAACTGACGTTATAGTGGTATTCTGAGGTCAGTTCGGATTCATCACATCTAAAACCTTCCGGAAAGTATAGTCTGATTATTGGTAAGAAAATTTCATTAAATATTGTCGGCCTGTGTAATCAACAGTTTTTTTAACATACCTATTGGTACAACAGGAAATGCTCAATTGATTAACACGCGACTGCTGCCATTTTGGGAATTGGTTTCTTTTCTAAATTCACACATTTGTCTGACTCAAATACTTAGTGGGCAAAATCATTTCCGTCATTCCACGCTTTAAAAAATGGTATATACCTTTGCAGCGGGTAACACCAAAGTTTTCATGTTCTGACTCCATTTTAAATGCCGGAGTTAAACGTTGAAGTTTTTGAAAATGGACATAAAAAAGTAAAATTAAATAAAAACCTTTTTGGACTTATTAAATTTTTTTGGAAATTCCTTTTTGAGGCAGTTCGTTAGGAAACAAGTCCTAAACTTTGGATGTTATTTCATTATCTATTTTGAGGAATATTTAATTTCTTGCTGGTGGCTTATTTCACTTTTTTGGACTTTATTTCATTGGGAGTTATTTCATTAGTTCGTTTGGGTGTTATTCCATTGGGTGTTATTTCGCCTTTAGAGGTCGCTAGAAATTAACGATTTTTCAGGGGTAGGCCGAGATTAAACAGAAATTCAAAGATTATATGGATTTTGCACAGACTTATAATAAAACTTTTTTTCTAAGTACTTTGGCCATCTAAACACGAGTTTGAAGTCAAAACATCGAAACTAAAGTAGAATCCCGAAACATAGTCCTAGTTTACCTCAAAAAGGAATTGGCTTAAAAATTTGGTCTATTTTCCACATATTTCTGGATCTACTAAATGGATTTCCAATTTTGACCTCTAGTTTTATTTAGTGAAGTGAATATTATAAATAAGTTTTTAATATGGCCAATTTGTTTAAAAACTCTGAATGTTGTAGGTACACAACAAAAAATATATTTGTATTTTCATGAATTTAGAATTAGTTAAGATCACAGAAAAGAAAGAAAATAGTATATACAATGACCAAATACAAAATTCGCTGTAAAACGGAAATAGACAATCAGAAATATAGAAGCAAATACAATAATGCCGAAACTCTAGTACAATCAAAAACAGAAGTCCGTAAAGTTAGCAAATAAATTAGTTGAGTTAGCAAAATTTTATCTGTTAAGATCCTTGCAGAAAAATTGACAATGTCTGCAAAAGTCTTATCCAATTCAGCAAAAGGTTTTGCTGACACTTAGTTCAATGCAAATTACAATTGACTTGTTAAAATCAAGAAAAAATTTTGTTGGAGCTTAGTAGATTGAAAAAAGCTAAAAAAAACTTAGTATATAATTTTTACTTTAGTTAATTTATTTTGCTGAAATTGAAATCAATTTTTTTGTGATTGTTTTAAATATATGTAAAAATGTCTGGACTAATTAAAAAAAAATTTGGAAATAAACTAAATATTTTATTAACACTTTCACTGCCGACTTTTTGTTTTTGGATATATCTGTATTTTGACTTCATATCCCTTTTAGGTGTCCTATAATTAGAAAGAAAAAGGTTTGCATGTAGGCCACCTTCCCCACCACCCCACCAAAAATTGACCGGAAAATCAAATTTTTGAAACCTCTGAGCCCAGTTTTACCACTTAAACATTCGAATAACCAAAAATAGCCAATTTTCAGAAAATGATCACTAAAATTTAATTAGGTAATAATTATATTTACTTTTAGTTAAAAAAAATTTAACACTTAGCTGCCTGAGGACAACAAAGCCCATCAAAATAAATTTTAATTTCGATTACAAGAATGTAAAGCCTTTAAATTGATAAAACAAAAAATTCCATTTGATAATTTTTATACTTTTGACAAAAAAAAAAATACCGACTATGAAATTTATAGAATAGCACCTTTCATAGTTTTCCGAAAAATAGCATTTACATTTTATTAGACTTTTATTATTTTTGGTTTTACTCAAAAAGCCTTTAACCTTTAGTGGCGGCAGATAAAAAATTATGAACACAATGTATCAAAAAAATTTGTTCCCCTTGGTAAAAATTATTATTTAGTGTAACTTGAACGATGAAGGGTTAGTTTATGCCCTTTTCACCAAAAAAAGACTTACTAGGAAATTTACTTCCTTCAGATTTTTATTAAATGGGGAATATGCGATACAGGTATGGTCGCCAGATTCAAATTTGGAAATTGCTTGACCTACACAAAAAAGAAAAATTTTGATTCCCGGTTAAAAATTAACGTATGTATATGCATCCATTTACATCCATTTATGAACATTTATGAACTCATTCATGCTCATATATAAAGTGGTTCGAGGTTATACATGTCCATAAACCATATAGGATTCATATGTGTTCATAAGAGTTCATAAATATTATCTCAATTTTCGTTAATGTACACATATGACAATGTATGGAAATGTATAGACATGTATGATTATATATGTAAATATTACCGCAAGTTTCGTGAATGCACAGAGATGACGACATATGATTTTTCGTATTAACATATAAGAACGGTTTATGAATACATATTATTCATGTATGGATGCATGTGGACATGTATGAAGCATGTGTGTTCATGTATGGATCCATATATGATGAGTTTCATATCAAAACCGATATGCGTTGAAACCGACCCTCTCAGAATTTGATGAAATTTTGCATACAGCTACATTGTACCTATACAAACACAACCTCATATTTAGAAATTGCATTTTTGAAAATATGTGGGCGTGGCAAATTATCGACATTTTTGAAAAATTACTTTAATATGCACTTTTAAGCTGAGATTACTACGGAATGGCTGAACCGATTTCAAAGATTTTGATACCATTAGAAAGGTATTTAAATTGGATTTCGAAAACATATACTGTTTTTGCCAAAAATAAAACTTTAAACTGGGAAAACACTTCGAAGGCCAAGTGTTTTTTTCCAAAAAAAAAAATTTTTAGAAGGGTCTAAATATACGATTCTTGTTCTAATCTATTAGAATTACAAAAAAATCTGTATAACTTTCAAAGTATAGCTACTTTATTCTTTTTTGTCACAAGAGATGCATTTACTTAAAAAAATTTAAAAAAAAAGAAAAATAACGCCATTTTAGTTTTTAGATATGTTATATATATTAAAGAGACCTTTCAAAATATTTTTTTTTTGCAAAAAAAAAACCCTTGGCCTTTGAAGTGTTTTCCTAGTTTAAAGTTTTATTTCTGCCAAAAAAAAAGTTTAGTGTAATATAAATTTTTGCAGTGTATGTTTTCGAAAGCTGATTGAAATAATGGCACTAAGATCTTTGAAATCGGTTCAGCCATTCCGTAGTAATCACAGCTTGAAAGTACACATTATCGTAAAAAAATGTGCGTTTTTTATAGGTTTTGATAAGAAATTCATCTTATGTGGATTTCTAAAAGGGTTTGGAACAAAATCTTTACAATGAAAAACACCCATACGTAAGTAGTTGTATTACAATTTAAATTATTTTTTGTATAAAAATATATTTTTTTTATAAAAAGTATAAAAAATGGCATACAAAATTATCAGTTGCAATAATCCGATACATTATTCAACCTTTTCAAATAAACTGTAAATCTTGATTTTTTTTTTTTGTCCAACATCCTCGTTATTTACCACATATTTTTACGAATTAAATGTCTTAAAATATTCTTTTATAAAAATAACGCAATCGTTAAAAACAGTTAAAAGAAAAATATAAACAAATGAACTCACTATTTGTCAGCTGGTTTATGAGATCAGCTGGATATAAGACTAAACTATCGGTAGACCAAATACCCCAAGGGATTTTGAAAACTTGGCTCGTATATAATTTGTACCCAATGGAATTTGGCTATTTTCAACTTTTTTCATTGTGGATAAAAATTAAAAGGTATAAAAGATTATTTAATGCTGACAAAAATATGTCTTTTAATAAGTTTTTATATTCTAAAATATGTATAATTTTTTTACTAAAAAAAATTACTTGTTTTCTAAATATGAAATGTTAAAGAGAAAAAAATTCTAAAAAATGTTTCATACTTAAGGAACGCCTATAAAGAAATAAAACACACCCAGGCGAATGAGTGATATAAAAATATTTCTAATAATTTGTTTTGCCGTGAGGTTAAGTGTAGCAAACGAAATTTGTGGTTGCATACTTTCAAGAAACATATTATGAAAACAAAGGGGCACAGACGTATGAGTGATAATTAAGTGTTACGCTTGTATGTGTTGCATTTTTTAAACATGCTGTTGCATACTTTACGGGGCTATATCCGCATGAGTGATATTTATAATTTTTATAATTTATAAACAGAGAAGGGCAAAAAATAGCAAAATCTATTGTGTTTATGGCAAAAAAATATTGGAAAAATGCAATAAATATTAAAACTTCAGAAAGGTAAATTAATAACACTTTTTAAGAATTAGAAAAATTTAATAAAAAAAGCTTTTAATGCGAAGAATATATGAAAAATGCAATTTTAAAGCTCAAAAATCATAACAATATATGAGTAAAAATGGGGAAAAAAAAAATATTTCTCTTCTCTGTTTATAAATTGTAAGCATATTTTTAATTCTATTCTTTTTAATAAAGGATTTTCTTAAAATGTTCTGCATATAAAATAAGTTTCATAAAAAAATAATTCTCAAAAATAAAATCCTAATGTATTAATTTTCGGAAATTTTTTAAAGTTTTTCATAAATAAGCCCATATATGATCATATATGTAACAACGATACCATTTTCGTCTAGTTAGTTTATTTTATTCAAACTTATACAATAAATTGAAAAACACACCTCGGCAAGCTTCTGTGGTTTGAATGTCGATATGTAATTTATGGACTCTTTGATGCCCTGATTCCAAATCCGATAACAGCGGTTAATATTGCCAAAACTGATTATTTTGTCGCATTACACGACTAATGCTTTCTTACGATTTAAAATAACGGTAAATATTTCGAATTCACTTCACTCTCGAAGATATGAAATTTTCTATAACTGAATGTTCAAATAGCATAAAGATACATTTATCAAATGACTTCTACAAACAAAATATTTTTTTTTTATTTTATTAATTAATAATCATATATGTAATTACAAATTATATACTATTATCCTAACCAAGCACTAGCTACTATGCGTCTGGTGGGAATAGAACCCACGACCCCCTCACTGATAAGCCAGCACGCTACCAACTAGCCTACTGGGGCGCACTACAAACAAAGTATAAATATGTTTTTATATGAAATTTAGCAATTAATTCGATTAACTATGGAACGTTTTCTCACCACGTTTACTCTAAATGGTAATATGAATCCACAGAGACGTCGTACAGTGCGTACAGAAGAAGTCATTGCTGCTGTAGAGCGTAAAGTAGAGGAAACCCCCATTCAGTCTATCCGCCATCGTGCACTGGAATAGAATATGTGTCCATCCACTTTATGGAAGATTTTGCGGAAAGATCTTGGTTTGCGCGCTTACAAAATCCAACTCGTGCCACAATTTAAGCCGCACTTTCACCTAGCAAAGCGTAGATTCTGTGAATGGGCCTCCAACATCGAGCGATTTGACGCCGATTGACCATTTTCTTTTGGGATGTGAAGTCAATAGTCTACGACGTTAAGCCCGAAACGATTGACTTAGAGGACAACATTCGCCGCGTTATTGCTAATATACGGCCACAAATGTTGGAAAAATTCATCGAAAATTGGATCTCCAAATTAGACTAGGTCCGAGCCAGCCGTGGCGATCATATGCAAGAAGTCATATTTAAATTCTAACGCCAGAAGGACATATTTTGAATAAAGTAAATTTCATATCAATTTAAAAAATTCATCTTTGTTTTATTCCATTTCAAAGTTCCATAATTTCATTAATTTGTTTCGACCAAAAAATGTTGTTTCTTAAAATAAGCACTGAAAGTCTGTAAGGTAGTCTGTTTTCATTGTATCGAAAGAGGGTTTTAAAATCGTAGTTCATCTGAAGGTTTAGAGTATAAAATAGCTTAGTTCTGTATTTGTTTCTAAATTCAAACCATAATTTGGGGTAAAATCTGGTAACTTAAGTATTCTTTTTATAAAATAACGTTGCAACTTGTCCACTTCGTCAAATAACCAACATCCCCAAATTTGACCTGCGTATGTTTGTATAGAACGGCACACAGATTGAAATAGCTTCCACTTTGTTTCAAGTGTTATGTTTGCTTTTCCCATAAAACTGGCGTTTATACTGTTTATACTGTTCTTCGCGGATGTATTTCTTTTTTAAAGGTGCTTTGTAAAACTCATTTTGTGCGTCAAGATTACTCCAAGATAACAGTATTCGTTTACGATCTTTACATATTGACCCTTGTATATTATTTTTTCATGTGTTGCAAGTCTACCACCATTACGGAATACCATCATTTCCGATGTGCTCATATTTACTTCCATGTTCCACAGCTCACAATATCTTTCCAAATTATTAGCCATTCTTTGTAAAACGGATATATCGTCTGCCAATATTACAATATCGTCTGCTTAGAGTAACAAACGTACATTTATGTCCTGTACCATCAAGCCACCTCCTAGATATTCGTGCAGGTCATTAAGGTACAATGTAAACAGCAATGGTGATAAAAGACAGCCTTTTTTGACTCATGTGTACGTATCGAAAAATTCTGATAGTTCTTTTCCCGTCCATACTGCAGATTCTGTATGTTTATATACATTTTTTATAAAATTAATGACTTTGGTAGAAATGCCTAAGCCATGTAGCTTAAAAATTAAGGAACTTCTTGAGACTCTATTAAAGGGTGCTTTAAAGTCTTCGAAAAATGCGTATATATTCTTTTTTTCCATACCTTTCAAATGAACTAAAGCTGCCAAATTATATATATTGTCGATCGTTGAATAATGAGGTCAAAAACCAGCTTGAAATTCATTTAAAACATTATGTTTTTCTATCCAGCTTGTAAGTCTTGCATGAATAGCTCCCATTAGCACCTTAGCAGCACAATTCATAAATGAAAAATAAATAAAAAGTAATATGTTTCTTAGTATTTTTTTATGGACTTAGCGGATATGATAAGATGATCATATATTTGTATCAAATTGTGTATATTTTCATACAAACAAAAATGTAACATTTAGTGCAATTTTACCAGACTACTACTCAAATCTAATTATATTTAGATGTATCAGTTTACAGACAATCATTTACTATTATATCAGGTCAAAATCCGGATACAATAATATCTGGTTTTTAAGAGTTAAGATATAAACCGATAAAATTATATACAAAACTAATACAGTCTAATACAATTCTATTAGTCCATAATCCAGATAAAATTGTACTTCACATTTATCTAATTTCATCAGATTAGATCTAAACCCATACAAACAGATACAGTTACATATATGGACCCATATATCGGATGAAATTTAATAAGATTATATATGGCGTTACATATAAATTGATATAACTACATAATGCTGCATAAACATTTTTTTTTTAATCGGGTAGGTTACTTATGTCAAACGCTGCACTCATTCAAATTAATCGTTACATTTGTGTAACACAATGCAGTAAAGGGTTAATTGGCACACTTCCCTCATTTTATGCTTGATTTTAATAAATGAAAATTAATGATTTTTTAAATGAATTTAACATATACAATTTGTTAAACTTTTGAAATTGTAGCATAAAAGAAAACAATTAATATTGTTATTTGTATACGCTACTGATTGACCTTCCACAGCAACTTATTTGGGTTTGACGTGATTGTTATTTGAAAGTGATATGCAAAATTTAATTAAATTAAAATTTTCATTCATTAATAAATATTTGAGTGTGAGAAATTTAAGTCCAATAAATGGTAGTAAAACAAATTAAAAAAAAAAAAAACAATAAACACATAAATTTGCTTATGACTTTAATATGTTTTTGTAAATATGTAGTTAACATATTTGTTATAAAACTGTTTAAAAAATTCTCATTGTTTAAATAAAGTATTGTTTAATTTATGTACTCTTTCGATATTTCCGCCTTATAATTTGTTTGTTTGATTTATTTTGATTAGTTTTTTTTTGTGGTGTAACATCTGCCCTTCTATATCTAACGAAATAAATCAAAACTTATTATGCTTCCACGTTTTTTTGGTTTGTTCCAAATTTGTTTCTGTATACTCAGAACTCTTTTGTTGTTTCAATGATTATATAGAAGTTAAATAAACGTCACTTGGCCTACCGTTAAGCGAACAAATTTATTAAATAATTTAGAGCACTTTGAAAATATTACTCATGTGTGCTGAAGTTTCTTGTCGATAAGCAAAACTAGTTTTAAGTACTTTACAATTAGTTTAAGATATTTATTTAAAACTTATGATTACGGTATTAAACACTTGAGATGGACAGATTTCAAATATTAGTTTTTGAAATTATTTACGTAATTGTTTTTAAGTTTTAAAGAATTAAAGAATTAAACTGTGCAACAGGGAAAAAAAAACGCACGGACTCGGCAGTATAGGTTCGATTGTACTACCAAAGGTTAGTAAAACCCTGTACTAGGTTTGGCCAGTTTGACTACCAATTTTTTTTTATGAACCTCAAAAGATTTTAAAAATTAGTGCACCACTCAAAAAAGGTTGTCCTCAGTTTTTGGCCTACAGCTAATTCAGACTTGATGATATTGCTTAATATTTCGCAATAATGTAGTGAAGATTCTACTATCAATACAATCTGAATGTGTCTAGGCATCCGAAATAGCTTACAAAGACCACTTTTTAACTAGACTACATTTATATTGCATTTTTGTTTATCTTTTTTGTTATTGAAGAAAGTAAACATAAATGCAAAAAAATTGTAGTCTAGTCAAAAACGACTATTTATAAGCTACAAAGTGGTCTTTGTAAGCTAGTTCGGATGCATAGACACATTCAGATTGTATTGATATGTTTACAAAAGTTGTTCAGATTTACAATGTCTAGAATTATGTCTTATATTGTTAGTAAAAAATTATGAGTCCCTGTAAGTTATGCTGAAAAAAGCAAAAAAAAAAAATAATTTTCTCCTATATTTTTCCAAAAAAGTGCAGGAAAAAATGATTTTTTGCACATAAAAAGTTTGTAAAATTTGTTCAGTAGACTCTTCACTACATTATTACTTATAGTTAAGCAATAGCATCAAGTGTGAATTAGCTGTAGGCCAAAAACTGAGGACAAATTTTTTTGAGTGGTGCACTGATTTTCAAAATCTTTTGAGGTCCATAAAAGAAATTGGTAGTCAAACTGGCCAAACCGAGTACAGGGTTTTACTAACATTTTGTAGTACAATCGAACCTATACTGTCGAGTCCGTGCATTTTTCCAAAAGTCTTCATTTGTTGCACTGTGTTATGTGACTGAAAAAAAAACGAAAGACTTAAGACACAAACCTGAATTCAATATGTTAAGAAAAAATGTGAGTATAAAACAAAACTGTACCAGTTACTAATTCTAAATAACTAATATATGCTGATTGGGATTGGAAAATCCATTTTTTAAGTTTTTAGTTTTCTTGCTAAATTTGTTTAAAATTTCGCACATTTTTCCAAATTTTTTGTTTCAACCAATTTTTGTAAGTAACTGCACAGGCAGACAAATACAATCGGCACTGTACTAGCAAAACATTGGCGACGGTCGGTTATGTGATGGCAGAATGTAGGAATAACTATCTTGAGAGTATTTTCCAATAGATAACAGCAGTTAACCGTTAAAATAACCTTCGAAAGTAAAAAATTTTGTTGCTTTCCAAATGCTTAAAACTTAATTAATTTTGTGAAGTATTTATAAAACACGTACCCTTTAAAACCAGTCATCCAGTTCAGTCTTACAAGAAAGTACAGTAAAATTTGTAAGTAAGATTTGGATACGTGATAGAGGTAATACAATTTATAATAATTAGTACATTTTTTTAGGGGTAAAAAGTAACTCAATTTTCAATTATTTGAGTTCCGCTCAAGTTTCTTCAAAGGAACAATACACAAATTTGGTATCAAATGAAAGGTATTTAAATGACAGCAGAAACATACAAAAGTTGTTAAACAACTGATTTTCGAACAACTTTGAAAAATCAATGCGATTGGGAATTTAAGAACATCTAAATAAGTATAAACTGGGTTTTTACTAGTAAGTTTCCAAATATGTAAAAATTTAAAAATTTTATGATGAAGTTAGCGTCAAAAATCGTGTACCAAAAAAACCGCTATATCGGAAGTTTGTATTACCTTTAATTGGCATTAAATCAGACTTTAATAACAACTTACTTAGTAAAACTTTCTAGTACCCGGCTATAAGTTCGGTAATAAGAAATTAAGGTGGGTGACTGCTTACTTTTCTATTACAAACCCTATTATTGGAACAAGGGCATGTGCATTCTGGTAACACCTAACAAAACACATATTAACCAGAAAAATATTGCTAATGTCATCTGTTTGCATTACCCACAATGATATATCATTACCTTCTGCATAATTTTGAAATACAAAATATGGACTTATTTATAGCGGCTTGTTATAGTCATTGGTTTCATTAATAATCTTAATTTAGGTCAAAGCGACTGATTGGGTCACCTTGACTGATCCTAGTGTTGGGGCTGCCAACAACCTCTAGGCAGGTTAGCCAAAAGACGGCTAAAGAGATAGTTAAGTTTCTGTGTTTCACACCTACCAACCCGAGACGCATGTTGTTAGTATGCCATTCGGGCACTCAACTGCATGCCTTCTCACTTTAGCTGCCGCCAGACTGATGTCTGGACAACATATCCAGGGGATACTTGCTCTAACGCCCGTAATTTCATGCAAAGATACATACCGGTGTCAAGACATATCTTAACACTGGTAGCTATCCCTGCTTGAAACCACGGGTATAAGACTGGAAGTTGTGAGCTGCTTGGGAAATTCGATAGAGGAATTGCTGCTTGCCATCCCCAAGTAGATGGCAGACAGAAAGCTTTCCTCACAAGTGCACCTCTATGAAAGATCCCAACCCCTGTGGCTCTTTGTTCCCAATAGGAACCACAGGACATAATATATATTATAGTCATTATTTTTGAATACTAACTAATGGCTTACTAATAATGGGTTAAATAATCACTTTGTACACAATTACATATTATATGTTTTTTACTTATTTTAATATATGTGAATGTTTTGAGTTAAAATTTTTGTTGTGAGTCCTAAATCTAACAGTTGGACTTAAAAAATAGTAATTCTAAAAATAGTAAAAATAAAACAAAAAAGTGCGTAAGCCCAAAACTGAACCCTAATATTAAGGTCATACCTAAAATGACAGTTTAGAGTATTTGATATTCATTTAAGGACATCAAAATTATCCTTATATACACTATTGGACAAAATAAAGAAGAAAAAATTATTGAAAGTATTATTGAATATTAAAAATATGACTAAATTTATTTATTTGATACAAAATAGATACACAATAATACAAATCATATATATTTCACTTTAGATTTATCAACATGCCAACCAAAAATTAAGAATGCACAGAATTTTGTTGAGCAAAATAAAGCGCAAAATTTATAAATTGTATTTAAAAGCTTAAAATATGTTAAAAGTACACTCTAATAATGTTTTGTATAGATTTACCATATTTATAGTAGCTAACCTACTATAATGTATGTAAAATCACTCAATGTGTGTTATTTCAAATAAAACACACATTATGTGTAATATTCATAACACAAAGTGTGTATATGAAATGCCTAAAACTCTCAAATTTAATGCTTGAAATTGCAAAATAAAGTGCTTATAACAACATTTGAAGTGTTTACAAGTAAAACCTCTAGTTTTTCATATTTAATACCTTTTAAATAATAAGTGCTCTTAATAATTTTATTTTCAAGTACTAAAAGAAATTATAAGGCAATACCAATAATTTAAGTTTTATATAATTACATTTATTTAAAATGTAAATAGTATATAAGTTGGATGATGAGTAAATTTTGTTAAATCAATTCAGCTGCTTCCGATGTACAGCTATTTTCTTCAAATAATGTGCCATTTTCACAAGACCAATTTTCTGAAACGAAAATAATTTAAATTTTTCATAATTTTAGTTAATTACTTTGGTGCACATTATTAACCCTTTCACTACCATCTTTATGATCGCAAATATAATAATAATTTCTCTTAAGATTCTTGCTATTGGTCCTCAAATTAGAAAAAAAATAAAATATTTGAACACTTCATCTCCTACCATCCAAAAACCTGACCCTTTTTGTTACCTAAAACATTCTAATTGGCAGACATTTATTGTGTGGTTTTGTTCGGGTCATATTACATATACTTTCTGCAACATGCAAAGCTAAAGTACACTCAAAAAAAAAGTTTGTAAAGTCAGCAAAAAATTTTGCTGAGTCAGCAAAATTTTAGTCAGGAGGATGCTTGCAAAAAATTGCTAATGTCAGCAAAATCTTTTGATGAAAATCAGCGAGCTGATTTTTAGCAACAAAATTAGTAGATTCAGCAAAAGTTTTGCTAAAACTTAGTAGATAAGAAATAAAAAAGCGTTGGTAAAAATTAATAAATTTTTTGCTGAATTTTAGTAGACTGAAAAAAAAACGCAAAAGATTTGTAGAAAAATTGTAATTTAGTTAATTTATTTGCTGAAAATCATAAAACATCTTTTTGTGATTCTTTTAAAAATAATTTACAATTATTACGAAATACAAAAATTTTCATTTTCCCACATTAACGACATGAATTAATTTAATATCTGAAAATATATAGAAATAAATATATATAACATAACAAAAATTTTCTTTCAATTACTTACATCAATGGTTGTCTAAATGATGCTATCGTTTAAAGGACGCTTCTGCCGAAGATAATTATAGAAACGAAACGAAAAAATAAACAAAAACAAACGAAACGAAAAAAACAACCCTTTTTTGCAATAAGAAAAAGGAACCATAAAAATCTACCTAAGATGTGTGTCTTTGTCTTTCGCTTTACTCTATCTACATGTCTGTATATGTTTGTTTGCAATTTGACCACACTAGATTATTAATCTATTAACATTTATTATAGAAATACATATTAAATTTAAATATTTTCTTTTGTCTTTTATTTTATTAATAGACAATTATTTTCACAAGCCGGTGACAACGTAAAATTTAAGTTGTTTTAATCCTCAATTTTTTTTTATGTATGAAAAACAGATACAAAAGTCTTCCATGGTTCATTTTTTTATATGTCTTATTAGAGTTGTACTTTTTAGTATCATTTTCCTCTTCTCTACTACATCTTGACATGCCGCGACATCTGCTTATCAGCACAATTTTTTTTAGCAAAATTAATTAGTAAAACATTAGTATATTAGTAAAGCATTAGTATAAAACAGTTAAGTGCTGAATAAGTATAACAAAAATTTTAGCATTTATAGTAATTAAATGTGCTAAAGTCCCAAAACTTATTTAACAAATTGTGAAAAGCAATCTGATGTAGGCGTGTCCCTATCCGGATTTCATTCCTGCCCAAGGAAATCTTCAGGGCACTTTGTTATTAGAATTTCTAGCGATATTTGTTATGTTAAATCACAAACTCAATGAGAATTTCTTGTCCTCGTCTAGGAGCGAGATTCAAAATTTAAAATATCAAAGAAAAAACAAAAACAACAACAAAAAATTGTCACAATTGGCTTTGTCATCTTCCAAATACTACTCTGTTTTTTTGACAGACCTTGCAATGTAGTGACGTTTATTGAACACAATTTTAGCAAAAAATTTTGCTAGAAAATAGTATACCTGATTTACAAGACGTTTTACTAACTTTTCTACTAAATTATTTTTTTGAGTGTAGAGGAATGTTGTGTACCTTGAAACACGTGTAACTTGGAACTTTGGTTTTTTTTCTACTTATTGTCGCCTTTGTGTGAACTCTTGTTCTGTAAAGTTTTATATTTTATAGTTAGTAGTACAAATTAGGAAATAATTATGTTTTTTACAAAACTGAAAACGTAAATTTTTGAATATTTCTTCTTATGTTAGTTCAACTAATTTCAGTACATACACTCAGGGAACTTCTACTTTAAAAATATTTAGTTGTTTCGATCAGTTTCCTTATTTTTAATATAAATGTCAGTCATTGGTAGAACAAATTAAATTTTTTACTAACCTTGTAGTTCATTAAAAAATAACCCACATCAAATGACTGTTTTCTGATTTCCTTTTTTACAGTTGTTTTTTGTTATGTAAAAAAATTAAAATAAATAAATGTTTGTTTATTTTTTACTATCATGTGGTTCATTTTTATTACAATTGTTATTTATTTTTTGAACATTAAAAAACAAATGACAATGTTAGTTGAATTTACTGTAATTACTTACATTACCTTTCTTTAAATGAAATGTCATTTGTTTTCAACTACATATGCAGTGGGGTTCGCCTACATAGTATTCTAAGTGTAGTTGAGCTAAGCTGCGCAAGCTAATTGTGTGTTTTAAGCTTGATTGGATACAACATATTCTTTGAATTCATATTTTTGTCATTTTTTAGAAAACCTTTTTATGCAAATGTTATATTGCATTGCCTCATTTTAATCATATATCAATAATGCAATAAATTGTATATTTTTACCGAAATTCTATTAGTTCCTTAAGAGTTCGAAAACAGACTTTAGAATATACTTTTGAACTCACGTTTTTTTTTAAAAAATCGAGATTTCCCAAAATGTATACAAATTATTAATATTTTTAAAATGTGCAATCTATGACAATATCAAAACCTATCGTACTGCTCTCAAAGACTTTTTGCATATGTGTTATTCTCAGAGATATTGACATACATTTTCCGAAAGTTCAAATGTACACAACGTTCCCCTAAAACAAAAAATATGGAGAGAAAAAGAAACTAGAAAATGGATGAACATTTTTTTAAATCGGAACTCGAAAACCGAATACATTTGAATTGGGAAATATTTTCTAAATATAATTGTGTTGCTTTTAATATAAAGGATATTTTCTTGAAGGTTATACTTAAGAATCTTAAGCCCTAAGTTCATGGTGATACAGCCTAAAAATATTTCTAAACAATGACTTGTTTTGTTTCATCTCTAAGAGTTTTTGTTAGTGGCTTAGGAGTAGTAATGCCTTTTTTTTTGCTAAATTCTTGTTGTGAAATCTTGTTTTGAAAAATTCTTACGGATAAATGCCCCGATGTATGTGCTTAAGTTTTACATGTTCCCAGCTGGACAATTTCATTACTATTAACACCGCTGCCATACAAAATTCTCTGAAATCCAATAAAAAAATATATCTGAATGTTATACACTCATGTCGATAAAGACCACTGCAAATGTCGTCAACAACAAATGCAAATTCACTTGAAGAAAGGACGACTAACAGTTCATTAAATTAAACTAACATTGTCATTTGTTTTTACTGTTCAGAAAATGACTAACAATTGTAGTGAAAATAAAACACATATGTTAGTTAAAAATAAACAAACATGTACTTTTTATATTTTTAGATAACGACTGTAAAAATGAATGTAAATTCATAAAACAGTCATTTGATGTGGTTTGTTTTTTTAAATGAACTACAAGGTAAGTAAAAAATGAAATTTATTCTGCATATGACTGACATTTACATAAAAAATAAAGAAACTGTATTATAATCCAAACAACTAAATATGTTTAAAGCAGAATTTCCTAGAGTGTACAACAAAATAATTTTTTTTTTTATAAAATCGCAAAATGGAAAAACTTTACTCGCCGAAGCCACTAAACTGCCTAGCACATACGAAAAAATCGGTAAGCCTGTGTGAACCCTCTGCACACAGAGAAATTAAGTGCCAACCGAATTGAAAATTGCATTTTAATGGTAACCACTTATTAATTCAGTTAGTATAACGATATTTACATTAGAGTTCTAGATATTTTGGGTATTGTAACTAAAATTTAACTGAATTAACCGAACTTTATTGTGGAAACTAATATTCAGTTGTACCAACCCTTTCGTAATAACCAAATTTGAGTCCTAGTAACCGAATTTCAGTTTTCAAATAGCTGAATGTTTCTCTATGTGTAATTACCACCCATGAATTTTTGATCATATCGAGCAAAAGCAATTAAGCGAGTAAATAATTAGACTGGTAACCAGTGAAACCCTTAGTGCGCTGTTAACACGCTTAATTACATGGGAATATATCGCTCATTTACTTCAATAACATCATAACTCAAAAATTTTGAATTTGTAGAAAACGAGTTTAAAGTTTTCAATTTACTCCCATCTTGAAGAAAAAAATAACGACATAATTTCTCTCAAGAGGTGAGTATACAAGATGTAGTTGTTTTTAACTGTTGGAAAAAAAATAAAAAAACCACTACATTTCAACAGCTATTTTTTTGGTATTCTTAATATATTTTTTAATAACAAAAAATTTTAGTTTCCATCAATTATAATAAAAATGTATATTTCCAACATCCTAGTTAAAACACAAAGTCACAATTTCAAAGGTGTGCGCCCCGGTAGGCTAGTTGGTAGCGTGCTGGCTTATCAGTGCGGGGGTCGTGGGTTCGATTCCCACCAGAGGCACTGGTCTGTTTTCGCTACAGCGCCGAAGGCCATAGTAGCTAGTGCTCGGTTAGGGTAATAGTATATAATTTGTAATTATATGATTATTAATTAATAAAATAAAAAAAAAAAAAAACAAAAAAAAAATTTCAAAGGTGCTCCAGTTATGACGTTTTGATGTATTAGAGATACAATAAAATTGTCTAAATATTATTTGCAATTTTCAACAATCAAAGCAAATATAAACTAAACGAGAATTTTTCAAAACTTGATAAAATCTTTAATTTTTAAATTAACTACAAAATTTTACTGTTTGCTGTAAAATTACTGTTTTGGTTACAAAAATACTAAAGCAAATGCTTCAAACAACTGTTAAAAATTATCGTTGTCTTCTTCAGTTGTTTTTTTTTTATTTTAAATAACTGTCCAAACAGTTGTTTTGTATTATTTCACACAAAAACAACGGTAATTACAGTTAAAAACAACTACACTCAAAAAAAAAAGTTTGTAAAGTCAGCAAGTCAGGAGGGTGCTAGCAAAAAAATTGCTAATGTCAGCAAAATCTTTTGCTGAAAATCAGCGAGCTGATTTTTAGCAGCAAAATTAGTAGATTCAGCAAAAGTTTTGCTAACACTTAGTAGATTAGAAATAAAAAAGCGTTGGTAAAAATTAATAAATTTTTTGCTGAATTTTAGTAGACTGAAAAAAAAACGCAAAAAAATTGTAAAAAAATTATAATTTAGTTAATATTTTTGCTGAAAATCATAAAACATATTTTTGTGATTCTTTTAAAAATAATTTACATTAATTACGAAATATAAAAATTTTCATTTTCCCACATTGATGTCATGAAGTAATTTAATATCTGAAAATATATAGAAATAAATATATATAACATAACAAAAATTTTCTTTCAACTACTTACATCAATGGTTGTCTAAATGATGCTATCTTTTAAGGACGCAACTGCCGAAGATAATTATAGAAACGAAACGAAAAAATAAACAAAAACAAACGAAACGAAAAAACAACCCTTTTTTTGCAATAAGAAAGAGGAACCATACTAAGATGTGTGTCTTTGTCTTTCGCTTTACTCTGTCTACATGTCTGTATATGTTTGTTTGCAATTTGACCACACTAGATTATTAATCTATTAAAATTTATTATAGAAATACATATTAAATTTAAATATTTTCTTTTGTCTTTTATTTTATTAATAGACAATTATTTTCACAAGCCGGTGACAACGCAAAATTTAAGTTGTTTTAATCCTCAATTTTGTTTTATGTATGAAAAACAGATACAAAAGTCTTCCATGGTTGATTTTTTTATATGTCTTATTAGAGTTGTACTTTTTAGTATCATTTTCCTCTTCTCTACTACATCTTGACATGCCGCGACATCTGCTTCATTCTGCGTATATCTTTCAATCTGGTTGTCGTCCACACTATTAATGTGCTTATCAGCACAATTTTTTTTAGCAAAATTAATTAGTAAAACATTAGTATATTAGTAAAGCTTTAGTATAAAACAGTTAAGTGCTGAATAAGTATAACAAAAATTTTAGCTGAAAACACGATTTTAGCAAAAAAATTTGCTAAAAAATAGTATACCTGATTTACAAGACGTTTTACTAACTTTTGTACTAACTTATTTTTTTGAGTGTACTACTGATTACTACATAATCAACTGTCATGTAGCAACTGTAAAAAATTTTTGAGTGTAAGGTCTAGTTTAAATAATCGAATAAATTTTATTCGAAATAATTACAGTTTTGTCTGTTTTTATGTCAATGAACAAATGCTTATTTATTTTTTTTCCAAAAAAATAGTGTAAAGGTACAAATATTTGACAAAAAACATGAAATATTTCTTTGTCGTAATCTGAACACAAAATATTTTTGCGTGTCAAACAGCAAATCAGCTGATTTTGGTCAAACAAAATTATTTGCATTCAAATAAATATTTAACAAACTTAACCATAGTGTGAACACTGGCTATCAAATATTTTCTTCTGATTTGAGCAAATATTTATTTGATCTTACAAAAAAAAATGTAAGAACAAACAATGGCAAATAACAGGTGGTAAAATCGTCAATTATAAATTTGTTTTAATAAATTTATTAATAAAAGGCTTTATAAAAAAACTGAAATGTAAATAGATATTAAAAAGCGAAAGTTGATGATACAATATTTTGAGAAATTTTGTTTAATAAAATATTGTTAAATGCAAAAATATGGTAAGAAACGGGGAACGATTGGAATCGGAGCACTGTACACAATTGTGTTGTCGTACGTGAAAATAAAAATTTAATCACTCCGATAACAGAATGGAACATTGGTCCAAAATGGAACAATATGGAATGAAACGGGGAATGATTGGAATCGGAACACTGTACACATTTGTGTTGTCGGTACAGCGCCGTTTATTAAGGTTTGCAAAAATTTTGTCCGTTGTGCGATATCATGCTTAGTTTTCGAGATACAAGCCATTTTACAAAATGGTGATATTTTAAAGTGTCCAGTATCTCCAAAACTAAGCGAGATAGACCAAAACGGACAAAATTTTTGCTCAATAGGAGTATTAATATACCCTTATAACATAAATAGGCTAGGTCCGAGAGAGATCCCGAGTAATAAATTTTTTAAAAAACTGATAGTTTTTCTATTAAATAAATCTATGTTTTTTTACACTTTGATTAAATAACCCAGCAAAACTTTGGTAATGGGTAGGACTTATTTCAGACCTTCCAAAGTAATGACTATCCATTCCAGTTTTTGTTATTTTGAAGGTCCGAAATAATACCTTACTAATATGAATATATGTAACTGCTTATTTGTAAGATAAAAAACAACGCCTTACTAATATTGTGTTAAATATCTGCTTATTTGGAATAGCAAAAATAATAAGTTACTTATTATCACTTATTTCAGACCTTTCGTAGTAATGACTATCCATTACATTTGTTGTTATTTTGAAGGTCTGAAATAATACCTTAATGATATGAACATACATCACTACTTATTTTGGAAGCTAAACAATTATGTCTTACTAATATTGTGTTATATACCTGCTTATTAGGAAGGGCCAAAGAAATAAGGTACTTGTAAGGTAATAAGAACTACTTTTTTGTAAGGTATATTTATAAAGATTCATAATATATCATAATTAATAATTTAAATGCAATTTATTTAAGCAAACAAATATATAGTTATACATAAACGACTCTCACAAAACAAAAGCTTATTTAGTAAATAACAAAATTAAGAAATTAGGAAATAAAAATCCTCGTTGGTTCTCATTTCGCCGGCTGTTGTGGAAAAAGTTGTGACATAGTCAATTCTCTGACCGATTTGCTGACATTTCGGGCATCCATTTAGAGCCATATGCCCCATTATGCCACACACAAAGGACTTGGCAGGAGCGTCACAAATAAATGCACGTATTTTCAGTTGAATTAGTTTGGTTTTAACCAAAAATCCGTTATACTTCAAGTCAGAAAAGTCATTTACAAAATCATGTAAATAGCAATTTATGTCGATTGGTTTTTTTGGACCTACATAGCATCCAATTATAAAAACTGCACTATTTGGAATATTAACTATTTGTCCCAAAATCGGCCACAATCCAACACCAGAACTTTTAAATATTGGCAAGCCATCTATTCCAACATCAATAAAAAGTTCTTCCAACGATGAAGTGTTATTTTATTTTCCAGATGATGCTTTAATCCAATATGGACATATTTACCTGGGGAAACTGTGCGCTCTTGGCAACGAGGTTTTTTTCCCACAAGCCCATTAACTGATATAGGTACATCTAGCTTTTCATGTTTTAAAATCTTTAAAAGGCTGTTGGCACATTTTACCGTTGGTTGGTTTACGATAAACCATTCTTTAAGTTTATTCAATTGTAGTTATTTTAGGAACTATTAATAACTAGTTATAATTGTCCTTATTAATAACTAGTTACTTTATTGCCTATTAATACCTTCTTATTTAGGTACATGTTAATACGTACTTATTTTTGCACCTATAAATAACTACTTATTAACATCCTTACAAGTAATACGTCATATAATGGCTTTAAGCATTACTTTTGATGCTACAAATAAGAAATGAAATAAGTACTTATGTGTAACTGGTGATTTCACTACATATTTTGTAACGTCTTATTTTTGTCCCTATATGTAAGCACAAGGCAAGGCCTTGCCTCCTATGACACCCCCATGTTAAAATCAGGTGTTCTTGGCCTCAACTATAAGTACTTCTGATTCTTGTTTTCTTCTTCCATTTCCCATTCTATGGTAATAGCAAGTTTTCCTGGGAAATATTTAATACAAATATTTGTTTCAATCTGAACGCTCGACAAATATTTTTTCGTTTATTTTATTTCACACTATTTGAGAGCTGTTTGAACAAACAAAAACCATCAAATATTTGATCATAGTTTGAACATAAATTAAAATAATTTTTTATTTGACACAATTGAAAGCAAATATGTAAACAAATATTTTGTTCAAATATTTGATTAATGTGAACGTACCTTAAGACTTTTTTTATGAAATGTATGAACGATTTTCTTTATCTACCTTAGAAGTTTTATTTAAATATATTTTTTTCTAAATGCTTAAAAAAATCCTTGAAAGTAATAACAATTATAGTTAATAAGTTTTCTTATTATTTTATTTGCAGTTATATAGTACATAATAACTACGCCTTAGAAGATTGGACACACCAGACTTCGTACAATAAAAGTGTTACAAATGCTCCTGAACATATTTAGTCGCTGAGCCCTTGAAGTTTTGTCTGGCACTGGCTGGATTTAGTTTTAAGATTTGAATAATTATTGTTAGTTCACTAAAATTTTGTGAAGATCCAATAAATAGAAATAAGAATAAAAAAAAAAAAAATATATAGTACATAATAAGACTATAAATGGTTACAATGTATCATTAACAACAGATGCTGCATATGTCGCACTGTGTCGCGATTTCATACAACGGGTGGCCAAAAATAGAAGCAGCTAGAGTAGGGAGGTGAAATTTGGCATGAATGTTTTTCTTAGGAAAAGACACGCCCACCTCCCATACAACCTAAATTTAAAAATTGTTAAAACTTGGAAATTAGTAATCAGATAAGAGCGACAGTTTGCATGTGAATATATTTATTAATATTTTAACATATTTCCAATTTTCAAAAAAATCGGACAAGCGCACAGTGGGGCTAAATGCATGAAAAGTGGCGATTAATTCATAGAAGTCGTAATTTAAAAAAAAAAATATTTTTTATTAATGGATATTTATAAATACATAAAAAACCAACATTTAAAAAAAAAACAGAGTGAAAAAACACATTTTTTAACCCTTTATGGGCCATTTTGTGTTCTGTAAAAAATCCTTTTTTTTTCACATTTTTTGCTGTATTTTTGGAACGGTGCGCTATAAATTATTCAATTAAATTGCAAATTAAAGCATACTAAATGTACTTTAAGAAAAATAAGTAATATTTTTAAAAATAATAAGGAATAAATATTTTATATGTATTTTTATTAGAAAATTTTTAAATTAAAATCATACCTTTTTTCTCGAAATTTTAAAATTTTGCTCAAAAATGCAACATTTGAAAATCTAATTGTTTTTTTATTGATAAATAACCATAAACACACTATTTAAAAAAAATTTAATTAAATTCGGTTATTCTATTTTTTTTTTTTTTGAAAACAACAATTTTTTATTATAATCATTATTACCTTCAATGTTAGTATTTACTTCACATTCAATTTCATAATCATAAATTAATTCGTTACAATAATCTTAATCTTCATCTCCATCTTCATCTCCATCTTCATCTCCATCTTCATCTCCATCTTCATCTCCATCTTCATCTCCATCTTCATCTCCATCTTCATCATTGCTATTTTGATTGCTGGGAAGTACAAGCAACTCCAATGCAGATTTTGGCATTAGCTCTTTTTTCTTTTTAGAACTATTGTTCATGCTTGTTATAAACGGATCTGAACTTATGAGAAATCTATTAAAGATATCTTCCATTGTTTTTTCTCGACTGCATTTACGGGCAAAATTCTCCCTATAACTTTTAAAATCTTTATTTCTGGCTTCCTGAGACTCTTCGGTTAGCTGACCAATTGGCAATGGCGATAATGATATAATTTCAGGCCCATGAATAAAATATTTGTGAAGAGTAGGAGGCATATAGTACCATGGATATTTTTTCACAAATAGCCTGGCAGTGTTATTAGCGAAGTTTGTAAATTTTTCAATGTTGACCTCAATACCACTAGAAACTAACTAACGAATTTAAATCTGCATTTTTAACCGACAAAAGGCGTTCAGTGGTATGATCCAATATTCCTTGTAGGCTAACTTGCGCTGATGTTTCAGAAATTTTCATTTGTTCTCCCTTTGGGTAACATTTTTTCTTAGCTCTTTGGACCAATTTATATGATGGAAATTTCTCAGGTGCAACCTTTCTAATAACATTATATTGGTGGCGACTTAGCTTCGCTTCTACCAAAACGGACAGAGCTTCATCCGGAGTTAACTGCTGTGGTGGTACCTGTTCCATACTTTTTCGGTATTTTTTGGCTTTTGTTGGAGATGATATTATTTCCTTAACAATTTTCGACTCATCTATTTTTCCAGCAGCTCTCAAGCTCATTTGTGTGGCGTAAGCCAAAACAGGCAAAGAAATTTGATCTCTTATGTCTTTACATTTCTTAACTTTTGTTTTTTCTTTGCACTCTTCAAATGAGAGATCATTGCGACCTCTTTTTTGTTGTGGTTTTGGTGGTGGACTGAATGAGATTGAGGCATCCAGCCAATTCTTATTATTTTTTACAAAAATTTCATTCTTTCTATGACATTTTTGCCACCGAATCTCATAGCTAGAGCAAAAATTATGAAACCTTGTCATAAAATCTACCATATCCGAAGGGTCGACACGTTTTATTACTTCCCATCTCAAAAGTTTAAATTTATCCTGAAGTGATTTAGGTTCTGCACTCCTCATAAAATTATGCAACTCATGACGAGGAATGAAAATTGTTTTGGGACATGTTCCTAAAATTAATAAGATTTCTATTCGTTTAAAATTTGCAAAAAGTAATTCCTTTAAACCTGTACCGAATAATTTACACTTTCACAACACTTTAAATATGTAACATCACATCACAAAACATTGACAGCTAAAACAATAAATAAACGTGTCAGTACCGAATCAATAATACCCTACGGATGGATAGAAATTCTTAAAAATGTATTATCATTATATTAGTAGATTGATATCACCAGCTTAAAACAAAATTAAAACTTTACTCGTATGATGCATGTATATGACCAACAGTTATTATGTAGGACTCAAATAAATGACAATAATAAATAGGGATGGGAGCGTGACCTTCTTCAATTTTTCAAAATAGTGCACTTGTGCCATATACAATTTTCTAATAATTTAAAATTAACAAATGTTTAAGTAAAATTCATTGAAATATCATAAAGACATGTAAAATAATTTAATTAGTTTTATTCATAGTAAATAAACCCAACATACGCAATCACGTGAGCATGCGTGAATTAAAGTTACTCACGCCCCCATCTCTAATTAACAACACTTTTTTTAGCTACAATAACAACTACTATAACGAAAATAATGACAAAACAAAGTAAAAACAACTTGTGGATTTTTAGCATCTTGAGTTATTTCACAAAAACAACCATAACTCAAAAGTCGCCAAAAATCGCAAAAAAATATTTTGGGGTTTATTAGTTGAGATCTGATATTATAACACTATATAGACGATTTTACGCAAGCTCACGAACAAAGTTGTTGAAACTCCATATATAAATCAAAAATAGCCCATTTTTGGGCTAATTTTATTTTATTAACATTTAATATTTTTAAAACATTTATTTAAACAAAAAAACATGTACTATATAGTAAACTACCTGAAGTTGACGGTTCCATTATAAAAATTTAACTTTTAGAAGTATTAATAGAAAAAATTATCAATTGAAATATCAAAATTTTCACTTTTTTTCAATATGCACAAAAAAAATAACAATTATTCAACTTTAAGTGCTCACTTCAACTAAAGCAAACAACTTAAAAGTATAATTTTTGCAATTAGTGATGCAGAATTTTATCCACTTTCACCCGGTACCAAACACGATCATGAATTTTAAAGTTCATATTTTGAATTAATCGCCACTTTTCATTCATTTGGCCCCAATGTGAAGCGCCACGCCCACCTCCCATACAACCGAAATAAAAAAATTATTATAATTTGTAAATAAGTGATCAGATAAGAGCAAAATTTTACAAAAGTAAATTTAGTACGTAAGTCCTTGCCGCTCAGTAAAAACAAATTTAGAAACATAAATTTTATTTATTTAACATAACATATTTAACATAAATACATAAAATATATATAAGTATTACAGGCAATCAAAGTATATTAACAATTATCACTGTAATCACTTTCAGATTCTACCAATGATTCATTCGCTGTTTTTATGTCGTTAAATCTTTTCTTTTCAACTAAATACCCTTTCAGATCATTTAAATCACTTTTTCTTAAAAGTATTTTCTGACTATGCATCGAAATTGATGGCTCTGACTGCAAAATAAGATAATTTATGAGGTCTCTCATGGAGGCAATCCTACTTATTTTTCTCTTTTGTCTTAATCTTGCATTTCTTATAATTTTGTGACTTGATTCTATTGCTTCTTCTGATAACATTCCAATGGAATGGTAGAATATTTAATAAAATCTATACCATGAACTAAAATTTTGTGCACAGTTGAAGGCATATAGTACCAAGAATATAATTCGAAGTATAAAAGTGCAGTATCTTTTAAAAGCTTTTCAAAACTTGATATATTTATATAATGACCACTTGAAAGTGTTCTTAAAATAATGGAAAAATTTTTTATTAACCTTACATATACATTAGTAATCTGAGCTGAAAGTTCCACATTAGAAAAGAAGCGCCTTGCAGTATTGCCATCATTCGTTGTGCCATACCCCGTCTTAACCTTATCAACTATAAGACCCATTTCAGACTTAAATTTGGCTTGAATATTTCTCTTTTGCTCAGCAACCTGATCTTTATTTACTTTTCCTACCACTTTCCATTTCTTTATGTGCTGTTTGTAAGAAATATGCAAAATGCATTCAAAACATTTGATCCATGTATGTAATGTCGACAATCCATACTGATAGCACTGCTCATTCACAGGCCTTTCGAAAATCGATAAGCTGTTCATTTCAGATGGCTTAGCTCGACATAAAGCACAAGTTGAACTACTACTGTTTCCACTTAATACATTTAAAACTGCACCATCTATCATCGTCAACTGCATTTTATAATGAACGTTAAGATTTTTGTTTTTTGAAATGTATTTATATGTATCTAGACCTTCAATTTCTGAATTTATGCTATCCCTTACTGATTGTATTACATTTGGATTCTAATTTGTAAAAATAATTTTAAGTGGTCTACATAACCTCCAAGATGAGTGTTTATCATTTTCCCAAACTACTTGATCATCTGCCCAATCCAACAAGCGTAAAGGAACGAAAGAAGTAACAAACATAAATTCATCACTAGCTTCCTCATTTTCAAATTTTTGTTTGTATACACTATGACCACTACTGCCGTCAAATCCCCACTTGCATTCCAAAACTATATCATTTTCGGTATCAATATCATGAACATCTAAAATGCTTCTTACAGTTTTGTCTAAAATTTTTTGTAAGGGAACCTCTGCAGAAGTTTCTGTTACTTGAATGTCATCAGGCAAAATCTTTTTTTTAGCATCTGCAATCATATAGTATGACGGAAAGCAATCTTCGTGAAGAGCATTTACTACTTTTCTCATCATATTGTACTGCCTCATAGATAAATCCATATCAATGTATAATGCTAGAGCACTTTCAACAGAAATTTTCTTATTAGTATTTGAACCTGTTACCCTTTCTGCGGCTTTTTTAAGAGCTTCAGATGAAGTAGAAGCGACAAGTTCTTCCACTCGCCTCCTTTTTGTTCTCATTGAACCCTCCTCGTAGGAAACATTCGGTCGGCCTCTACCACTTGTACCACAATTTAGTTTTATTGTAAAACCAAAACTTTATACGGAAACTTACATTACAAATGAATTCACCAAATAATTCGCTATCTAGCCAGTCACTCAACTCAGTTTCAAATCTATCTCTCATGCGATGATATTTAGACCAATTGTTAGAAAATTTTAAAAGAGTAAGCCTTATTTTCTGTTGTTCCCTTTCTAATAATACTCGTTTAAAATGATTTTCTACAAAATCTTTAACATAACGCATAACATCGCAGGGTCTGTTTTGGTTTATCTCTAGCCACAGTTGAAAAATAGTACGAATCCGCAACGAGGTTGACACTAAAAAACAATCACAAAAAGAATTCGGGCAATATCGGGCAGCTGAACTTTAAATATATTAAAATACATACTTGCAGCTAAAAAATACAAAAAAACAGGAAAAGTGTTATTTCTACTTTCTTTTAAATTCTCTACGAAAGTTCACGGTTGCTGAAAAATCTTGACAATGCCTCACCACTATTTTTTTCTAACGGTATCTGACATATGATCAATATTTGTAAACAAACACAGTGTTGTAATTATAACTAGAAGCATCACTTACAACCCTGTTACAAATTTTGGTAGCCGTTATATTCAAATACTTATATTCTTAGTATTATAAATGAACATTAAATTTGGGATTTTTCCATAAATTGCGTATGCTGTAAACAAATCTTAACTTTGAACCACTATAACTTTACAATTTGTAAACATTTTAAGATGATATTTTAGATATCATCTAACCAGAGTGTTAAAAAAAAATAAATAAAAAAAAAACGTTCAAATTCTAACATTGACTTTAACCATTTTTGGCCACCCTCGTGACACAGTGTGTCGCAGCGTTTAAAACATGCCGCATATAGCTGTTAATGTCGACATTGTAATTTTTCCTGTTGAGGAGTGTTAAATCAATTAAATAACTATGCATAGATTTTTCTTCAATTAATTTAACAGTGTTCTCTTATGTTATTGTCAAACATGCATTAGCCGCATAACATAACATGACAATAACATTATGTGGTCATGTCGACATGATTTATATGTCAACAGTTGCAGCTCTTTAATATAAATACGAATTTTTTACACAATATGATCACTGTTGCCAGGTTTGACGATTTATCGTCATTTTGACGATTTTTAGTACCTAAATTATTAAATGACGATTTGACGATTTTTGCTTCCAAAATGACGATTTTTTGACAAACGTTTAATATGTCAGCAATACATGTTTATTTGCTATTATTAAAAATTCACCGGATCTATTTTTGGATTTTTATTATTTCATTAAAATCAAAAACTATTTTTTATTGAAAGTTTAACAAAAAAGTTATTTTGTGGATTCATGTTAGGTTTATTTAAATTTATTTTCTGCACTTAATAACGATAAAGACCACTGCAAATGCAGCTAAAAACAAATGAAATTTCACCTGAAAAAAGAACGACTTACATTTTAGTAAATTCAACTAACTTAGTCATTTGTTTTTTACTGTTCAAAAAATTAACTACAATTGTATTATTAATGAGTGGTTCATTCAGTGCAGTAAAATATAAACAAACATTAATTTGTTTTATTTTTTTAAATAAAAAAAAAAAAAAAAATACTGTATAAAATGAATGTAAAATCATAATACTGTAATTTAATGTGGTTTTTTTTTTTTAATGAACTACAATTGTTGTCAAAAATTAAAGTTCATCTACAAATGACTGTTTTTTCACTTAAAATATAGATACTGCATTACAACTGAAACAACGACAAATATTTACAGCAGAAGTTCCCTGAGTATGTGCTTACTTTCTTCATGGTTGGAAAACACTACCTTTTCATTACAATTTCAGTTGCCTGCCACGGCCACACCAATGCCGTTATGAACGTTTTAAAGCTACGATTCCAATAGTGACATGTGTCTTTACAGGGTTTATTTCAAAATTCTACCCATTAAATTTTGTTACATCAACAAAATAACATTATAAATCGTCGTTTCGGTATTTTAGCGTTATTTTGACTTTAACTAGTTCAAGATATTTCAAAATCAAACAGGTTAAATAGAAAACTAAAACCGTTTACATAAGAAAAAAAATGTCTTTAATGGAATCGCTTTTTTTAAATTTCCATTCCGCTATTAGTGTTACTGTGATAGCCAATCGTTATATTGAATGCTAACCCCGCTTTTTTTATTTTTATATTTTTATAAAGTTTAATTAGTGTAAGATTGAGATAAAAATAAAATATTTTTTAAATTAAAAAAAACATCCAAGTTTTTACGAAACAAACACCGAGTTCGAATATTATGATTTATAAATCCAAAAATAAATCCGGTGCTTAAAAAACATGCCTAATGTTCCAAAGTGAAACCTCAGATATTCAACATTTATATTTGAAAATTGAAAAACATGCAGTAATAAACAATATTTAAATAAAAATAAATAATAATATAAATAATAAATAAAATAATAAATAATTTTTAGCAATATTAAAAACCAACCCAAAATAAAAAATATGAAATAATCAAAAATTTCAAAACTTATTGTATTAAACTATGTCATCACATGTAATGCAATTTGAAACTTTAACTCGTTAATTGAAGTCCAAATTTAATAATTAAAGAAAATAACATAGTTAAAGAATTTCTAAACTATGTAAGAGAATTTAAGATTTAAAAATTGTGCTACTGAAGTGATGTTTACAGAATTATGTGGAAGGAATTAACAGTTAAAGTGGTAAAGTGCTATCGTTATAAAATATCATGATTTTCGAAGTATAAATTACAGAAAAGTGTAAAAAATCGTATTATATTACACCGATAGTACATGAGCACTTGAAATGTGAATTACATTATTATTTGTTTTTTTTATTAAAACTTTATCCCACTTGTAACAAATATTTTTTGTTTTGACGATTTTTTGACGATTTTTGAAAATAAAATGACGATTTTGACGATTTTTATTGGAAAATTTGACGATTTTATGCTCAACATACCTGTCAACACTGAATATGATACGTGATATAACGAATAATTCTGCGTCATTAACTCAAAAATCATGTTTTTTGAGTTGTGACGTTCTTGAAGTATGTTTTTACTGGCTAGTATCTTATTTATTATAATCGAAATATATTTATATTAATTTTATTGTTTTCACAAATAAATTATGAAAAACATTTTAAAAAAAGCAAGTTTTGGATTTTTAGTTTATTCATATTATAAATAAAGGAACATTTTTGACAGTTTTATTTGATAGATCATAATTTTAAATGTTTTTTTTTTGTGTTTTGAATTTAGCTAACATGGTTTAAAAGTTGAAATCGTTAAAAGAATATATTAAAACTGACAATAAAATGAAATAATAAGTTTATTTAAAAACACCACACACCAGAGTTCAAATACTATTATGCTAATTTATTAATAAATTTATAAAATTAAAAAACGAAATTTATTATGCAGCCAATGGTCAATTAAAATTATACCGTGTCTTAGACTTTATAAAAAAAAAATACAAAATTTATAGTCATTAAATAAAGAAATTAAATAAAATTTTATAGTTTAATGCAAAAATAGTTTTTTTTTTTTTTTATAAATTAATAGGACCTTAATTTAATTAAACCAAATAGTTTTTTTTAACTACTACCAGTAACATTGATTTAGATTTTAGATGGCAAAAGTGAATTTTTAATTATCATCATCTGGGTATAATAAAAAAATAAGAACTAAAATAAAAACAAGAAATATAAAACTAATTTTTTAAAAACACACAAAAACAATTTGAATCAATTAGAGATCGATAAATCACCTTCGACGTCGATGTTGAGTTGTGTTAATATGTGTGACTGCCCAGTCAGAAAAATATAATCGGCACAGTGTTGGCAGAGCGTCGGCAATGGTCGGTTATGCGTTGGCAGAACGTGTGATTAACAATCTGGAAAGTATTCGCCTGTTATACGATTGATAACAGTGGCCAACGGTTGGTTTGAGCGAACTTTCTACCGTTGGCATAACGTTGGTAATTAAAAAAATTTGGTGCTTTTAAAATAGATTAAATTAAATCAAATTTGAGAAATGTGTATAAAAATTAAAAATCAGCAATACAGTTTAGTCTTATGCCCAGTTTTTAACTTCGTACTTAAATATGCACTTAGTTGATTGTCATTTAAATGTAAGTTGTATTTAAAAACAGTTTCTCAGTCTTAAATGATAATTGTTATTTATTTGCGACATAAGTATGGTATCATCATGAAATGTCAAAAAATTAATGATCAACAGCTGTTTAAAGAATAGAAAAAAACGGAAAATAACAGAAAATATAAAATATAGAAATAAAATATGTATAATTAAATTATAATCTATCTATACCCAATGCGCACAAAAACGGATGCGGATCCGTTACGGACCCGTTCCGGATCCGTTAAAAAACGGAATCAGTGTAATCGCGATTTGACAGTGTAATCCTTTACAGTTCTGGTAGGTCATAAGTTTTTAAATAGTTTAAAATATAAAAAATATTTTTGTTTGATTCAGGTGCATTCCAAAGGAAGTTTGTGAACGAACCAATTTCGGTAGTGGAGGAAGTTGGAAAAAATTCTTCCGCTACGCACATGACCGAGTTCAAAAACAACAAAAATAAATGATCAGCCTTACCCACGATGTCGAATGAAGGACATAAGCGAATGAAACCCAGTCACTCACTTTGTAATTGATTTTGTAAATTGATAAATACAAAAACAAATACAAAGTGAGTGACAGGCTTTCGTGCGCTTATGTTTTCTTTCAAAATCGTGGGTTAGGCCATTAATTTATTTTTTTGTAAACAAACTTTTTTTAATATTCTATGAATTGTTTTTTATGTTTTTAATGTATTTTACTTTTATATGTTAATTTTAAATGAACTGACTGAATTGTTTTTACTTTACTATCAAATGACTGTGAATTTAATAATAATAATAAAAAAAAATTAAAACAAAAAATTCATCACAATATTAAATCTTTTTTATTAAAACCACGCAGTGGATTCCGTTTTATTAAAATACACGGGTCCGCAACGGATCCTAATATGATGTCCGTAACAAGTCCGTAACTGATCCAAAAAACGGACATAAAATCCGTTTTTGGATCCGTTTTTTTAAAGAATTTCTCCCGCTGGCGGATCCAAAACTGATCCGTAACGGATTTCGCTACGGATCCGTTTTATGAAAACAAACGGGTCCGTAACGGATCCTAATATGATGTCCGTAACGAGTCCGTAACATATCCAAAAAACGGACATAAAATCCTTTTTTGAATCCGTTTTTTCTAGAGGAATTTCTCCCGCTTGCGGATCCGTAACGGATCAATAACGGATTCCGTTACGGATAGAAAATACGAAGATGCGGATCCGTTACGGATCCGAAACGGATCCGTTTGGCACACTGGGTATATATAAAACAGGATGTGTGTATGTATGTAACGTATGGACTCCAAAACGGCTGGGCCGATTTTAATCAAATTTTCAGGGAATCTTCAGAATATTCAGGTGGGTGACACTGTGAAGTCTGATTTTAATTTTCGGTCTGTGGGCAGAGGGGCGTGTCAAAATCCAATTTTCATATTGTACCACCAATGACATATACATATATATTTTTTTCCCCCTTTTTTGTTTTATTTTATTTTTTTTGAAAGCCGTTGTCATGTTTTTTAAAACGAAATATCAAACTCTTAAATCGGTTATGTAGCTCCGAAGATATTTACAAAAAACCTATGTTAATAACGATCCAATATCAAAATTTTAAAATTTTCGAAATGTTGCATTCAAAAATCCGAGTTTTCGGTTTATTTACAAACTATTTACATCATTCGATAATACAAGATATTCCGCGCTTACTAAGGTGCAACATTGTACAATAAGTTAAAAATAATATTACATTATCAATCGACGATAAACAACTTTGTGTACTCTTGCATTTAAGATACCTGCGTTATACACTTCCACGGTAAAACCTTTAACAAAAATTCTTTGAATAACTCTCTGCATTCCACTTTCAATATAAAAAAAAGCGGTACATTCAAATAAAATTTGTTTTCAATTGCTCACTGACTGCATTTGATTTGTTTTGCGTTAATTGTTGTTTTGTGTTCATAAGTCAAAAACCTATAAGTGAAATAAATTTAGTAAATAACATGTGCTTTGCAATTTGCAATAATATAATAAGTTTACAAATTATTTTTAATGACAATTCATCAAACAGGTAATATGATTACTATGGTTCCAACAACCAATAAATAAAATAAAAAGTAAAAAACAAAACACATCATTGTTCCTTTTGCACGATTACAGTTTACTAAAATGCCACAAAAAAAAAACATCCATTGCTTAAAAAACCACCGCAACACGGCAGAAGAGGGAAAGAAGAGCCGCTAAATCAGCTGAGGAACGCGAATCACGTCTTCAGGAAAATCGCGAAAGGGCATCTACGTCTAGAGCAGCAGAAACGGAAAGAGAACGCGAATCACGGCTTCAGCAAATGCGTGACAGTGCATCTTCATTTAAAGCTGCTGAGACACCCCAACAGCATGTCGAAAGACTTGCTGCCAATCGCTCCCGAATGGCTCGATCAAGAGAAAGTATCGATTTAAAGTTGGCGGCAATTCACTACAATAGGGATGATGACTACCGGAATCACAAGGACGTAGTGATTGGCGCAATGTACAAAGTTTGCTTACGTTGTCGTGCTCTGAAGTTCGCTAAGGAATCCCCGGGAATGTGTTGTTCGAACGGTAAAGTTGTTTTGCCACCAATGATTGAGCCGCCTGAACCCCTACAAAGTTATATTTCTGGCGCCAATCCGATTTCCAAGCACTTCCTTCAAAACATCCGAATGTACAACTCATGCTTTCAAATGACGTCCTTCGGAGCAACTAATATCATCAACAACGCCGGTTACATGCCCACCTTCAAAGTGCAAGGCCAAATCTACCACAGAATTGGATCGTTGCTCCCACTTCCCACTGATAATGCCAAGTTCCTCCAAATTTATTGCACTGGCAATGAAGCTACAGAAGTTTAACAACGTACTGAAGTCAAACGGGAAATCGTTTCGAGTCTTCAAGCTATGTTACACGAACACAACAGCCTCATCCGTCTATTCAAAACAGCCGAAGACCAGATGCCGACAGATGATTATACGGTTGTGCTAAAAGCTGACAAGACACCGGCTGGTGAGCATGAACGGCGCTTCAATGCACCGGTAAGAGGGGACGTCGAAGTTGTTATGGCAATTGTTTTCAGCTATTCATTTTATATACTTCAGCAAATAAAGGCGATATAAGGACAAAGGGGCGTTGGGCTTCCCATGAAATTACAAATTTTAAAATGATTTACTAATGTGAATTTATTTTTTTTAATTATTTATTTGCGTAAAAAAAATTTCTTGATTTAAAGAATTACTTACAGATAAAATTTGAAGGCAAAACAACGTTCGCCGGGTCAGCTAGTATCTTCATATTACTCATATCTTCTTCATCGGAACTCATTTTAATTTATTGTTTGTTTTACCACGCGAAAAAAACAAACTGTCAAAATCATATGTTATATTTGTACAATTTAAATAGACTTTAAATGCCCAAGATTGGTCACTTAAATGTGATTTAAATTTAAAGTTAAAAACTCACGTTTGTATTTGAATAGAACTTAAAGTCCAAATGGCATTTAAATACGAAGTGAAAAACTGGGCATTAGTCTTATACATAATATTTAAATGTGTGAATTATAATAAAATATTATTTTCTTTTTTTTTTATTTATTAATAATCATACAATTACAAAGTATATCCTATTACCCTAACCGAGCACCAGTGCCTCTGGTGGGAATTGAACCCACGACCCCCGCAGTGATAATTCAGCACGCTACCAACTAGCCTACCGGGGCGCACAGTAAAATATTAAAAAAAATGCTTCTAATAATCTGCAATATTGGCAAAAAAAAAAATGTTGCGGTTGATACTGGCAGAACACATGCTTTGCGCACAAAGTAGTGTTTTCCTAGTACAATATTAGTTGTACCTTTTTTGTCATTTTTAACATGGTGGCTTTTACAAAAATAGTAGTACTTTTCCAGTACTATTTTTTTTTTACGGTTGGCAATTTCTACCTGGGTGCGTGTGTTTTTTATTTGTGGGAATTTGGAAAGGAAGTAAAACATAAAAAAAAATTGCGTTTAAATAACATTTTTATAGATTTGGCGGCAAAATTTTGTCACCACGAACACAATAGCGGAAGTTGTTTTAGAATATTTATATTTTGAAATCAATATATTTTTTATATTTTATAATAAATGTTTGTTACAATTAATAAAACAAATATTACACAGATTCTCTAAAATTAGAATTATAACTTTTGATTTTATCGCTTAATTTTAAAATATTTGAAATATTCAAATTTTTCCTTCGCTTATTTAAATGACCAAATAACGGGTTTATTGTCTTTCGTTTAGAATATTTTAAATTATCATAAATAATTAAATAAGTTCTTACGAACACTTGAGGTTGAAATGACAAAGAGTATTAAGTAATATTTGATTTAGATTATAATAAATATTTTAAACACTAAATAAACAAATTTGTGCTAATTTCAAATTGAAAATTATAAACTAATTAAGAACTATAAAGATATATTAATTAGTATAAAATTGTTTATTAGTGATATTTTTATAAAGTAAAATAATATTACGCATACGTAAAGTATGAAACCCTCTGGAATTAAAAAAGAAAATTTGTTTCTATAGAATAAAAGTGCTTGTGAGTGATATTTTTTTTAAATATACAAAATTAATTCGAAAAAAATTGTTTTCTATCTTGGGTCCCAAAATGGCACCGGTTCTGCGTGTGCCACAGGATCGGTCCCTCTGCTAAACCCTACCCTATGTAAACAACTGGCAACTTTAACATTGGCTTGTCATAGGATGGGGTCATTTGTCCTGCTTTAAACCACATAGTGGCATGCCACAGGACTCACCAAAGATGAGCATACCACAAGACTGTTGCAAAGGGGCCATGTCGTATAAAATAAATGAAAACTAAACAGCTTCCAATGGGTAAATTTCTGGCCGACTGGTTTTTTCTTGTTAATAAGCATTCTGGTTAAGTGGTATGCCCTACCCTTACCAGTCACAGGATTGGTAATTTTAGGACAATTGACACTGCTTAAACCACTTCAGTATTAAATTATACCAGGCCTGTGATAAGTCCTTCTATAACCAGTAACTTTAAGGTCAATTGACTCCTCAATCCCTATAGGGATAAATGTGACAGCTCAAATGATATTTCCTCAAGATTTCAAAAATGGTTTTATTTTTATGATCAGTGATACGTCGCGCCCTCAAGTGCTATTTTAATTATATATTAAGTACAAAAATGGGGAGGAATAATGTTTTTTGTTTGTTATTTTCGTAAAATTTACTGTTAAAATAATGTATTTTACATGAAAATATGACTATTTAGTTGCTATCGTTGGCATTACCCGGGGATAACCGCGTTTAGGGGATAGTACAAAATTTATTGGCTTAAGGGTTTTCTTCTCCAGTCCTTCCAAAGCCCGGCTTCGCTGAGGAAAGTTTTTCTGAGTGACCGGACATCGTCAGAGCTTAGAGGTTTTCTCCTATGTGATAGGCAATTTAGTTGCTTCGCTGAGTAAAGTTTTTTTTCTTGACCGGCCTTTGACCGGACTTAGGTGTTTTTGTTTCTATGTGATAGGCAGTTTAGTCGCTTCGCTGAGTAAAGTTTTTCCATTTTGCGAGTTTATCAAAAAAATATATTTTGTTGTAGTTTCGATGTATTTGTATAATCAGGGAATTTCTGCGGTAAATATTTGTAGTTGTTTGAGCTGTAATACAGTATTTTTATTTTTAAGTGAAAAACAGACATTTGTAGAAGAAATTTCAGTTTTGACTAAAATTTGTGATTCATTTAAAAAAACAAACCACATCAAATTACTGTATTATGATTTTACATTCATTTAATACAGTAGTTTTTTTTTATTTTAAAAAGTAAAATAAATAAAAGATCGTTTATTTGCTGCTGCATATCTGGTTCATATTTGCTACAATTGTGGTAATTTTTTTTAACAGTAAAAAACAAACGACTATGTTAGTTAAATTTACTTCAAGTGAAATTTCATTTGATTTTAACTACATTTGCAGTGGTCTTTCCCTACTTAGTGTTCTAAGTGTAAGTGTTTTCGAAAATAGCGCTGAAGAAAAAATTTTTAAACGGGTGTAGAGGGCCCTACGTACCATAGCTCCTAAAAATAATATAATTTTTGAAATCCTTGAGTAAACTTCCTTTCATTAGAGTCCCACACTTGTATGTTACAGCGCGCAACGGGTTTTAGGCCCTGGGAGGGGGCACACGGGCCCCTGCTCCCTTAACAGAAAATAGAAACAAAATTGTAATTCTGGAGGGGACCACCAACTTTTTTTCGAGAACACCACATAAAGTGCCGTTTAGCCGGAATTTTTTTCTTACACTCCCCATTTATACCAAGATTTTATAAAAACCCAAAAGATATATTCTATAAATTAAATTCTTTTAATAATTAATTTAAAGAAATATTTTAAATTTCAAAATATTTACCTAAAAAATATATTTTAAATTTCAGACTTTTGGCCTAAATCGTTTCAAGTTAAGGGGCAGACTTCTACTTTTTGTTCCTCCCTGTAAACATTTTTTAATACCCAGTTTTAGCGGATGCCTGCATCAAATTGGTAAGTTTCTAGATGCAAAAGTTTATGGTGTATGCATCTTTGAATTTGTAAATATTCTTTCTTAACATGTAGTACACTAAGGATATTATGTAGGCAAAGGCGACAGCCAATTTAGTCAAAAACAAATGAAATTTCACTTGAGGAAATTATGACTAATTGAAATTGAAATTAAGCAATTGAAATTAGGAAATTAGTAAATTTCAGTTAGCGTTTTCTTTTTTCAATTTTTGACATTTTTATAAATTTTGGTGATTCTTTCAATTTTAGTCTTTTTCTTAGATTTTGGATATTTTTTTCAATTTAAGTAATTTTTTTTTCAATTTGAGCAATTTTTTACATTTTTGGCGATTTTTTTAAATTATTGAATTTTTTTTCAATTTTGGCCTTTTTTTATTTTAGAGATTTTATTTAAATTTTAGGGTTTTTTTAAATTTTGTCGATTTTGGCTATTCCCAACCCAGCAAAATTTTTTACAGCAGATTACCTTTGAACCTGTTCTAGAACAACTTCTTCTACCACCGGTTACATGGAACCGGTTCTATAACCGGTTTTAAAGCAACCTGTTCCTGTTTGGAAGTAAAGAACCATTGCAAATAGGACAAACTCCATATAAAAAGAACCAGTTGCAGAACAGAAATTAGAACCTGCTATACTGCAGTATAAGCTGTTTTGCAACCAGTTATTTGGATTTTACTATTTGACTGGGAAGTTGTTCTGCAACCAATTATTTGGATCTTACTATTTTACTGGGAACTTGTAAATCGATTGAGTAAAAAATTGATAGAATTTCCAATGATTAAATTTCAATGATTGAATTTCAATGATTAATAAAATCGAATCAGTGCGTCTCTATCCACCTCAGTCTCTCTCAATCTGCCCCCTTTTTATTATTTGTTCGCAAACTCTCAACGAGCAAATGAAAACATTTAAAAGTTTAAATTCATTTGTATCATGTTTTTGAATAATACTTTAATAAAAATTTTTTATTTCAAATTTTTTAGCAAGATAAAATTGTAATATATTAAATTTTTATAGAAAAAACCTAAATATAAGCGAAATAAAAGTGAGTGTTTTAAGCAACATTGTTTTTTTTATCAACATGTTGCAAATTTTTTTTTTTGGTGCAACAAAAATTTTTTCATTACCTCGCCCGAGTATAGTTGTTCTCGATATGTATATACTCTTTGATCGAATGAGCTAAATTGATTAAAAAGCCCTACTTATGAATTCCAAATAATGAATTCTACGTGATTGATTAAACAAAAAATCATTCGATTTAAAAAAAGTCAGATTTGATTTTTAGTAAATTTAATTAAAATAGAATTCAATCTTCAAAGCTCTGTTTATGTAACAACCACTTATGTATTGATTGTTGAATTAATTATTTAAATTTATTATTATTAATAAAACTCATTCTAAACATAATTTTTTTTTTACATTAAACAAATTAATTAGAGTGTATTCTGGTTTTTTTTAAAAAACTATTTTGAATTAAAATTTTATTATTGTGCAGTCATTCCGATGACCAAGTAATAAAACTGTAAATCAGCAGAAAATGTCTTGATATATTTAGAAAAGAACTTGAAATTTTAACTTATTTTCCATATGCTTCAAATATCCCAATAAATGGAATTTTCTTCATATAAAACTATATTTTTGGCATAAATAATGGTGGTTTTCCCATTTTCTGCAGAATCTGTATTTAGAATACCTTTTTTCTAATAGATTTAAAAACTGTGAAATTAGTTTTTTCGGATTTGTAGTTTTTGAATTATCGCGGTTTTTATATTTACGTTTTATACTCCATTTTCTATATACAAAATTTCTTCTTTTCTAAATACTGCAGTATACTTTCAATAGATTTCCAATTTTAATCAAAAATGATTTCAGTGGCATGTTTACTTTATAGTCTAAGCTGTTAAATTTGGATTACGATTAGTAATCAATTAGATTATATTTTAAAAAGAATGGTATTGATTACATAATTCTCTTTTGAACCATTCCTGATTGTTAATTAATTATGATTAAAAATAATCCAAAAATAATCAATATTAATTTGGATTGCGAGACAATAATCAAAAATAATCAAAAGTAATCAAAAAAATAATTGACTACTTTCAAGGATTATTTTAGATTATTTTTTAAAAATTTTAAACTCACTTCATTTATTTTATTAATTTCATTTTATTTACACAATTTATTTTAAAAAATTTGCATTTACAACGTAAAAAAATTCTGAACAAATAAAACAAAATTAGATAGTTTTTGTATACAAAATATAGGTATATTCACTTCAATAACAAAACAACTCCAGCTAAAGACGTTAAGGGGCGTGTTAAAAAAATAAATGCATCCCTTACACAGTGCAACACATGATTTTGGGACTTAATTATGAAAATTGCACGTGAAATTAGCCCCAAAAATAAGAACTTCTGCATCTATGCAGGGAAACAAAATTTAGAGCATTTTCAATTATAATTGAAAATTTGAAAGGTGAAAAATGAGGAAAAATGTGCATTTTTGCTATTTTTAAGGCACCGGATGCACTTTTTTCGGGTAGGATATTGAATATCTACAACTTTCTTCAGACACAAAAGAGATATTCCGTACGGTATACATATATATAACCGTGTTAAAATACAGAAAAAGTGCTAAAAATCCGGCTTGTGCCAAAAAATTCGTATGGCCATTAAACAAAACTGTAGCCAACGTGCCAAAATGAATGATGCAGAAGTTCTTATTTTTGGGGCTACTTTCACGTGCAATTCCCAGAATTGAGTCCCAAAATCATGTGTTGAAAAATGTTGTACTGTGTTAGTAAATCATATTTTTGCAAACTGATGTTTTATTGCGGAATGTTGGTCAACTTTAATCTGTTCTCGTGGACAAGGACTTACTTCCATTTCATCATCTGCAAAGTCAAATTTGCAATATTTGTCTCAGGCTTCAACATGAAATATGGTTGGAACCTTTCTCTTAACCTCTGTTCCATTTGTAAAATAACAGACGATAATTGTTGCAGCTCCTGGAATCTGCTTAGTTTATGCAGCCTATTGCTCAGTGTTATAGGAGTTGGTATTAAAAATCCTGTAATAATATTAATATAAATTTATATTTTAAAGAAGCAAAATATAAAATTACCATAATTAATGCTGCTTTCTTCTTGAAGAAAGTCCAGGGCCTTTGCCATTGGTTCCATTACCAAATTGTACATTTCCAGGTACTGTATGTCTATTGCAGAAAAATGTGGCAAAAGTCAACCTATCGCACAGATTATTTAGCTTTTCTTTCAATTTTTGACGATTTTTTTTTTAATTTTGACGATTTTTTTGAATTTGGACGATTTTTTATACATGTGACGACTTTTTTATTTATTCTGAAGATTTTTTGAAATGTTGACGATTTTTTTGCAATTTTAACAATTATTTTTTAAAGCACAAGCAATTGCTTTCAAATGCATATAAAATAAATTAAGAAGAATGCAGAATTATGCAGAATGTAAACAGGTTATCAATTATCACACCGATAAACAACAATAATAATAACAAAAAATGAAAAAAACAACTAACATTAAATACTGGTAGAATTTTATGTAGGCCCCCATCCGCCCTCGTGATGATGACCCAGGATTTCCCACTGACTAAAGTTATCTAAAGTATTGCGATAATTTCGCAAAATAAAAACAATAATTAAAAACAATCAGAAGTAATCTCTGAAAGTAGTCGAATTATTTTTTGATTACTTTTTATTATTTTTGATTATTTTCTCTTAATTTTTATTAATCTTGATTATTTTTGGATTATCTGTAATCGTAATCAATTAGTAATCGTGCGAATCTGAAAATAATCTTAATATAATCATTACTTCACCTTTCAAAAAAAAAAATAATCTAATTACTAAATTATTACGATTAGTAATCATTTCTTAACAGCTATGGTTTAGACACAGTTATAAAATTTATAATTTTTTTATAATAAATATAATTTATATGGATAAAAGTAGAACAAAATTTTCAAATTCCTTGCAACACCGGTAGGATATCCTGAAACAAACACTGACCTGATTATACTCCAATGTAAGATAACAAAATTTAATGATTTTGCTGTAAAATTTCGAAAACTTAAGCAAAACATATAAAAAAATTAGGTTAAGCTGTTATGACACCGTATAGTTTTTGTATAGTTTCAAGATGTATTGGGAGAAAGAAACAACATTAATGTGCGAATGAAACATATATACAATTTGTAAACAAACAGTTTTGTTTTTTTTTTTTAAACTGACAGTTCCAAAAAGAAACTGACAACAAAATTATTTGCCTGTGAGAAATGTCAAGATAAAGTTCAAAATTTTCGTTTGCACTTTTGACAGATATCCCAATTTTTCGCTGATTTATCGATAACAAAAGTATTTGTTTAGACATTTACTACAATTTGGCACTATGTGTTCGTACTCTTTACACTAGTTAAAAAATTGAGTAACAATATATTTGTACTGCTTTAATTTAGATTGTCAATACAAAAAACTATACAGTGTCATACGGGCTTTAGTGATATGAATATGAATAAGAAAACAAATTTTTTGACAAATTTGTATTCAGAGTACCTAAGTCTATTAAAAAATACGTGTTCAAAAGACAAGTTCTGTTAAAAGTTTAAATTTTTGACTAGTATTTTAAATACACTCAAAAAATAAGTTTGTAGAAAAGTTAGTAAAAAATCTTGTAAATCAGGTATACTATTTCTCAGCAAATTTTATTGCTAAAATTACGTTTTAAACTAAAATTTTAGTTAAACTAATTCAGCACTTAACTGTTTTGAACTAATGTCTTACTAATATTTTACTAATGTTTTACTAATTTATTTTGCTAAAAAAATTGTGTTGATTAGCACATCAAAAAGGTAAACGATAACCAGGCTGAAAGATATACGCAGAATGAATTAGATGTCGTGGCATGTCTTAATGTAGTAGTGTCAAGGAAAATGATACTAAAAGTACAGGTAGACAGACTAAAGCGAAAGACAAAGACATACATCTTAGGTAGATTTTTCTGTTTCCTTTTTCTTATTTCAAAAAGGGTTGTATATGTTATATTTTGTTAGTTTTTCTTTCCGTTTCTATAATTCTCTGCGTCATTTGCGTTCCTTTAAAATATAGCATCATTTAGACAATAATTGATGTAAGTAGTTCAAAGATAATTTTGTTTATGTTATATATAATTATTTCTATTGTTTTTAGATATTACATTAATTCATATCGTCAATTTTGGAGTATGAACATTTTTATATTTTGTAACGTATTGTAAATTACTTTAAACAGAATCACAAAACATGTTTTATGATTTTCAGCGAATAAATTAACTAAAGTATAATTTTTCTACAAATTTTTTGAGTTTTTTTCATTCCACTAATATTCAGCAAAAATTTTATCAATTTTTAGCAAAGGTTTTTTAATTTCTAATCTACTAAGTGTTAGGGAAACTTTTGCTGAATCTGCTAATTTTGTTGCTAAAAATCAGCTCGCTGATTTTCAGCAAAAGATTTTGCTGACATTAGCAATTTTTTTGCAAACACCCTCCTGACTAAAATTTTGCTGACTCAGCAAAATTTTTTGCTGACTTTACTAACTTTTTTATTTGAGTGTAGCTTTGGACGATATTGTATTAATTTAAAACTAGAAAGATTTATCAATCAGTATACAAGTGCGTATGAGTAATATTTTAATATCAAAAATTAATATTAAGCATACGTAAACAAAATAAATAAATAATAATTCAATACATAAGCTTTTAAGTAAAAGTAGTATCTAAACTCATAAGATTATTGGAAACACAACGATACCAGTATCGATTCCTTATAAGAATATATAAAAAAAAAAAATATAATGCAAAAATTCTAGTTTTGATTGAATTTCAATTTTATATATGTTTTTCTAATCTTTATTTCACACTAAAATAATTAGTTATTTTCTGTTATTGTTTAAATCAATAGATTCTTCACGAAATGTTAAAAGCATTAATTTTAAATTAATCATTTTTAAACGGCGGCAGTCATCATAAACAAGTGCCATAATCCACTGATACCATATTGACGTTCTTTTATTTTTGTTTTTTTTTTTTTAACTTTTAACTTGTTTTCAATATCAAATAACAATATAAAACTATACACAGGTTTATGTTTTCTCAATAAATTCAATATCGAACAATATTTGACTATAAAATAACAATTTATCATTTGCGAACTTATTCTATAGTTTATGATATTAAAAAAAAAAATTATTATGCTGGATATTTTTCCGTTTATATTAAAGTGGAAGAAGTTCACATTTATAACTTGTTTCACATATGTTTAAAATATATTTCTACATGAATTTTTCAAATTAAAATTAAAATTGAAAATGAATTTTGTATAGAGAAGGTGTTGAATGTTTAGTCAAATAATAAACGAAATAGAAGATAAGTAAAAAAAAGAAGAAATATATTTTTGTTTTGCTTCCGGCTGTATTATTAATTTGTCATTAAAACAGATATTTATGTACGTTAGAGAATGGTTCTAATATAAAGATAAGATTTTAGTGGCAAAGTGGAAGTAATTACCATTTTGATAATAATGTTAAACCAAATGTTCCGATTTTTATGTGTGCTTTTATTATTTTTGTTATAGTTGTTTTGTATACAATTTTGTATTAATATGGCTCTTATTGAAGTTTCCCAGCAAAATCTTGGTATTACGGAACATGTTACCTGGTAATAAGTTAAACTCCTTACCTTTGCACTACTTAGCAACTTTTGGTTTTACTGAGTGCCCATTAGTAATACTAAATGCACATTTTTAAATATTTTTATGGTATAATCAGTTCGTTTCTATACAAAATTTAATATAATTAAATTTTTACTATACATTTGTCAATTTTAATAATCGATATAGGTTAGGTTGAAAAGAGCAATCGGAAGTAAAGATACAATTCACAATAACTCATTAAATATAAAATGGCACATACACTTAAGCTCGAAAGTATGTTTTTTGCGCTTTTATGTCCGGTGGTTACCATCCCTATCTATTCCCGAAACTCAGTCCCGTTGACAAAATTCATTAGTCTCCTACAGCCTAGGGTCACCCAAATTCGAAATGCTGTGAGCGGACAGGCTTTGAACCCCAATCCTGCCGAAAGTGGAACAATCACAAATATAGTGTTCTATGGTCTCATCACCCTCCCCACAGGCCTTATTGTGTTGAATGTCCGGCGGGAATACCTACTATCTTACCAAGCTCGCTTTTACTAAGTTTCAAAAGCTCCATAGTTTCCCCCTATCTGGGTCTCCCCATAGAATTCTAGTGATTTCACCTACTCCAGAGGTGTCCCTTATCGTCCTATGACCAATAACAGTACACTGATATAGTTCAGACCTAAAAGCCTAAAATGGTTTTCCGTTCTCCAAGTTTTGTCCAGAAAAGAACCTTCCTTGGCTTATTCGTCACCCATCTCGTTCCCTGCGACATTATAATGCCCCGCAATCCATATAATTTTAATACTGCCCCCGTTATTGAGTTATTGAGTTCGTTCTCGCCTGGCTATCGGTAAATATCCTTATATTTCCGGTAATTCCTTCAATATTAATAAATGTTTTGCATTTCATTATTGCCCTGATCTCCGCCTGAAACACGGAATTATGATCCGGGAGGCAAAGCATTTTTCAATAGAGAGATATATGTTATAGAAGCCCAACCCAGTTCTTCCATCCATTTCGAACCATCCGTTTAGAAGCGAGTACCTGGATTGTCTCTTAAAGAGGTACCCTCCAACCAGGATCCCCTGCTCGGGCTGCGTATACTGCACCTACCAGCTAGTAACCTTTGGGATACCTAAAATTTTTTGGTGGTTGGTTTTCCGATTGCCCCAAATCCACTCATCAATTGCACTCAGCAGCAGCATAAAAAAGGAACCTCATATTGTAGTCAAATCTCAATAGGTTCTATCGACAAGATTGTCTCCAATGCCCTAATTGAAGTGTATCTGATGTTTAAGCATCACCGGTGCCATCAGCGTCTAAAAATAGCTTTTCAGAAGACTTGTGTATCCTTATATTTTGCCTGGAAGTCCTAAGATGAATAACCTACTATTGCTCACTAAATATTTATTGTATGAGAGTAATGCGTTATACGTTTATTATTGGTAACCCATTATTTTATTAATTAAAGTAATGCAGAATAATTCAAAGTAATGTATAAAATAATAAGTAGTCATTCCCATGTTTTTGCTGGGTACTTCACAGCTTCGGAGACACTAACGTTTTTGCCCAGATAACAAGGTTCGTTATAACTAATGGCACTCGTCTTTCTAGTAAAAAGGAGTATCTCAGTTTTGTCCGGGTTGTGTGACAGTTCCAGTGCTTCAGAAGCCCTCCTACTCAGACGTCTAGGATTTGTCCCCGTAATAGTATTGCACAGTGTTTCCAAAAGCACTTTAAGAAAATAACGTTTCCGACCCCAATCCTTAACCGATTTAAAAATTTTTGTATTTTAAGCTACAAAATTTCTCACAATTTTTGACCTTTTAGTTTTAAATGTTTTTAATTTTTTTAAATAAACAAATAAATTATTAATTAAAATAAAAACTATATTTGTATTTACTTTTTAATATAAGACCCCAAGCCAGACACATGAAACAACAACAACATTATGGGTTAACAATACAAACTTTCAACGCTTTTGTAAATATCAAAAATTATTTTTTTTTTCCCACAAAACAATTAAAACAAAATTCTCAAAAGAAAAGTATAATGTCACTTTTTTAAAACTAAATTGATCATAAGAGACAGAAATAAATAGAAAATAAAAGTATTGTTTAAGGATCTAATAGAGAATTAAAATACCTTTAATTCAAGGTACATATCATTTAAATCCCCTGAAGTTTCAATTGTTTCCCGGAGAAAAAACTATACAAAATTTGTTCTTTTTTGACGTTTGCAAAATATTTAAAACTAGGAATTCAAAAAGCCGACCTGACAGGTTTGTGCGAAATTTTGTAACTTAAAACACACAAAAAGAACTTTTAAAATCGGTTAACAATTGTGGTCTGATATGTTATTTGCTCAAAAAAGTGCTTTTGGAAACACTGTGCTTCGCACAGTGGAGTGAATCAAATAAAAAGTGGTAATAAATATAGAACTTCTTAATTACTGGACCGATTAAGACCAAATGTATATGTAATCGTTAAGGAGGAGTACAGCTTTCAGAAATTTAATTTTGAAGTCACCCTGTGTTAACACAGGGTGAGCACTAAGGTGTTAAAGTAGACCATCTCGAGTACAAAAAACTTTTAAAATGCTGTAACTTCTACAATTATGAACCGATTTCGATGATTTTAGACTTTTTGAATCTGCTTGATGAAATTTATAAAAAACATTCTTACGGTAATGTATTACCTCTTAAAGTTTAAAAGTTGTGTGATGTTTAACATTAAAATTTTAATTTTTTGGCAAGTTTTTTTTTTACATTTTGTGCATCCTGCTGGACACTATTGTGTCCAACTTGTTATTCCACATAGGGTATAACATGTTCTTCAAAATTAGGTCCAACTGTTGTTCCACATTGGGTTCAACTAGATGTCCGGCATAGATTCCAGCGTATATTCGATAAAAAATAAAGATTTAAATAAAAAATTTTGGATAACTCTGTACATGTAAGTGAAGGGGTAACATGTTACCGAGGTCAGTAGTTACCTCCATGGATATGCCCTTGTTAAAATAATAGGCTTTGTAATAGAAAAGTAACAAGTTACCTCTTTATTACAAAAAGTTTATTTTTCCACCCACAACTTTTAAAAAATTTAATTTATAAAATTTTTATTTAAAATTTTTTAAATTTTAATTTTAAACCCAATATAAAAATTTTTTTTTTGCAAAAAAAAAACTTACTGCACTTATACTGGAGGCAATATGTGTACCAGAATGGACATGCCCTTGTTCAAATAACAGGGTTTGTAATAGAAAAGTACCGACATTAATTTCTTATTCCCAAACTTAATACCGGGTAATAGAAAGTTTTGATGGGTTGCTAAGTATTTTCTGTTCTTTATTATTTTGAACAATAAATGAAACCAAAAACTAAATTGTGTAATCAATGTCAAAACAATAAATGTAGAATTATTAGAAAAAGTTGTCATTCTGAAATCCCTGACAGAATTTTGGCAATAAATCACAATATTGATAAAAAAACTTAGCTAAATTAGTATATTATTAACATATTAACAACTAAAAAACATTTTCCTGAAAAACTATTTATTTTTGGATACATTTCCTTGTTTTTGGCCAAATAATGGTATATTGTTAAAATTTTAAATTTGTATAAACTTAAGTGTAACATTGATGGACGTCCATTTTTAGGAGGATACAATTCATTTCATTACAATCCAAAACGTGAGGTTAATAATCTTTGACTTATACTGACATCTGTTAGTTCAGTGTCATATGGTTCGAATCTTCAAATTTCATTAGAAAACGTCGTCTCAAAATGGACAGCAATCTATGTTAATTTTGACACATATACAATAAATAAAGTAATTTCAAGCAGGTTTGTAAGGGATTCTTTTGGGCTTACTCCCTTACTCCCAAATCTACTTGCATGTAAGCAGCGTTTTTTACTGGGAACTTATTGAAACGGGGTATATCACTAGGTGGATTCTAACACCAAAAATTAAGTTTACCTGTCTCGGGGTGTTGGTGTGACATTTCAAAAGTTGAAATTTTACTTGTAAGTTTTTTTGGTTTTGACCGAATTCTAACTAATATTTTTTCTGGGTATATGCATATTTAGACTATACCCTCATAAAATTAAATAATAATCTAAATTGATAAAAACTTTGTACTAACTATATCTTGAGAAAACTGTAGAAAGTAAAATTTTAATGTGAGTGTCGTAGGTAATGTAAAACAAAAGACTTAAGAAACAACCTTGATAAGTTCAACAGGAAGTTAGGCCATAGTTGCCAAACGATAAATTCATTTTAGAACAAATTAAGAAATCTACAAGAATTAAACAGTATTTTTTTTAATTAAAAGTATTTAAGGGAAATTTGGCAATATTAATAATATTTGGGCAAAACTGTTAAAAAATTGTTTTATTGGACTAAAAGTCGATATAAATAAAATGGTTTGTAAAATCTTCGCAGCGAGTTAATGAGTTGCCCAAATGCGATTAATAGTTGAATAGGTAACATAACCCATAGAAAATAACCTTCTTTTGTGCAATCTCAGACCTATTGACGGGTTTTGAAAAAAACAATCAATGAGAATATTTCAAGAAACATATGCGCTCTTAAACTGTTTAATTTTAATTAAAAGAATATCTAATAATAGCGGCATGCTAACCATTGTCAATGTCAGAATTATTGAAAACTAACTATCATGCTTTTTAGATAATTTTGTTAAAGCGTGTATAAAAATTAGCACTGTGTTTAATTATGAAGCTTGATCTACTAAAACAGTTACGTATTTTTTTTAGTAAGTCGCGTTTTAGTTAGTTTTGAGATAAAAATAATGTTGATATGACTGGAATATGAAATGATTTTAAGACTGCGGACTATTTAAATTTAAATCCCTTTAGTAAATATTTTTGTCCTAAAAAAGCAACTGCAAATACAATTTGTTCCTAAAAGGATATGCTAATCTTGCGTGGACAGTCAGTATTGTTGTTAGTTTACTTTTTTTTTTTTAATTTTTATTTCCTTTATAATTCATTACAGTGTGGTGCCTCATCGCCTTGTAGGCATTGTTGACACGAGTTATTAAAAAAATTTACAATTGATTTAAAATTAATTGTTTACATATTGATTTCTGCCGCGAATGTAATGTCCCCCCTTAAGAATAAATTTCATATGAAATTGATAATTCCTATTAGAAATAACGGAAATTCTAAATGAAATTCAGATTTTCTATTTAAAATTAGGAAATTCTCAAATGAATATGAGATGTTTTAATTGAAATTGAGAAAATTCAAACTGAAACTTACATTTAACACTGGTTATTGGGAAAATTACAATTTAAATTGACACATTCAAAGTGCAATTGAGGCTTTCTATTTGAAATTGATATTCCTCATTTTAAATTCAGAAAATTCCATGAAAAAATTTTTAAATTAAATTGAAAGATAAAAATAATATTTGCTTTAAAAATTAATTTCGAAAGCAGAAAGAAAACAAAATTGAGATTTTTAAATTTATTTTAAACAAAAAATTCAAAATATTTAAAGAATATAATTTAATTTTTACAAACTGTTCTTCCAAGGAATGATTCTAATCGAGAATTATATTAGATGAATTTAACATTGGCTTGTCATAGGAAGGAATCATTTGTTTACTGCTTCAATTCAAAGCAACTTCGTAGGAAAATTTTTCAAAAAATTCCCAAAGAATCATATTTGAAATGATTCCCTCCTATGACAAGCGAATGTTAAATTCAACGATGAAAATGCCGAATTAGAAGAGAAAAATTGTTTGGTCGGTTAGTTTTGCTAAATGATTTTTCATACACAGACAAAATTTAAATCCAGTTTCAATTAAAATATTTGTTAATGCAAATTAAAGTTTAAATGAATTCTATCCAATTAATGAAATTCTAGTATCAATTAAAATAAATTGTAACTACTTAATTGATAACTGTTTCAATTAAAATTTTATTCGTGTCTATTAAAAATTGAATTACATATTGTTTTTAATTTCAAACAATACTTTATTATATTCTATTAAAAACTTTAATAATTACAAAAAAATTGCCAAAAAATTTGACAAAAATCGCAAAGAATTAAAAAATTCCAAAATTTTAATAAAATCACCAAAATTTAAAAAACTCGCCAAAAAAAATCATTAAACTTGAAGAAAATCGCTAATTTTGAAAAAAAATCTCCCAAATTGAAAAAATCGCTATAATTTTACATTTTGACAATTTTTTTTTTTAATTTTGGCGATTTTTTTCAATTGTGGCAAATTTTTTTTTAAAGTTTAAGCATTTTTTTTAGTTCTAGAAATTTTTTCAACTTGTTTTTTAAATTTTGAAGAGTTTTTAAATTTTAGTGATTATTTTAAATTTTGAACCTCTTCACTTTGTTATGCGTTATAAAAACTGGAAATTTTTTGTGCACCAAAATTATTTGCAATTAAAAATTTAATAGACATTATTCAACTTTTAATTTAAAGTGAGATTTAACTCAAATAAAATTCAAATTCAAATTTTATTTTCAATAATGTTGTCTATGTAATTCCATTTTTTTTGTAAGTTTTCTAACTTTTTTTTAAATTTAAGTTCTCCATATTTTCTATTCTTATTTTATTTTTTTATCAAGATTTTTTTTTAAGAAAAAGTAGAAAACTCAAGTTAATTTTGATTTTTTCAATTTTTTTTTTAATTTACTGAGTTTTATTTAGAACTTTCTTAATTTTAAATAAAAAATCTTAATTTTATTTAGAATTTCCCAATTTTAAATAGAGACTCTATATTTCAAACGTTAATTTCAATTGTAATTTTCTCAATGTAAATTGGAAAATCACAATTTCAGTTAGAATTTTCATCCGCTAATTTAATGCCGTTTTTAATGTACTGTCAGGTTCATAAATGTTTCATTTCGCGTTACCGAAAATCCTCAGACGACCAATGTCGAAGGGACAGCAGATACGTCCAATTTTTATTTTGTTAAGGAAATAGATGAACGCTTTACCCACACTGTTTTATTTACTTGATTAAAAGTAAAAAACATAAATTGGAAGAATTAAACTAATTTAAATCAAAAATATAAATTTTTTAACTAACAACATTGTTGGTGTAAACGCTAGAATCTCTAGTCACAAGACACTGTGTTGTTAGTGTTTATTAATAAACAATAACACTTTCTGATTATAGCATTAAGCCTATAAGTCAGTTTGCCATACTCTGCCATTTGCAATCATATTACTTTTAAATTTAAAAAAATTAAAACCAAAATTTATTTTTCGATCTTTTATCATAAATTTTGATGTTAGCAAGATTACATACAGTCACAATATTAGAAAAGTTGATTTTGTTTGAACCGCGGTATATATTTTTTAACAGATTTTGTCTCACTGATTCGTAATCTTTTTTCCATCACGTCACAATTTAGGGAAAACAGCGATTAAAAATGCAAAAATTGCGTTTTTAACCGTTTTGGAAGTTGTCTACATAACACATCCGAACAGTTTAAGAATTTTTATTACAATAGATAGAAATATTGAACTTTATTCTCTATAATGAGTAAACATACGTTTCAAATTTATTTATTATTATACACTCTAATGAATTATCATGTAAATGTACTCTATTTGTAGTATACTACTATAATTAGGGTAAAAATACTTGATGTGCTTAAACTTTAATATATTTTAACATTGTACGAGGGCGGATCAATAAGCCTGTGACTTTTTGAATTAAACACAGTTTTTTTTTTTCAAAAAAAATTTATTTTCCAACATAATCTCCTTTTAGCTCAATACACTTAGTCCAACGTTTCTCCACTTTTTGTAGCCCTTCCAGAAAATAGGATTTTTCGAGGTCCATAAATAGGCATTTGTTTGATCAATAATTTCATCGTTGGAGCTAAATCTCTTTCCACCGAGCCATTTCTTTAGGTTTGGAAATAGCAAATAGTCACTGTGTGCTAAATCCGCAGAGAATGGCGGATGAGATACCAATTCGTAGCCCAATTCATGGAATTTTTTCATTGAGACTGCTCACGTGTGCACCCGTGCATTATCTTGATGAAAAACCATTTTTTATTGGCCATATGTGGTCGTTTTTTTTTTTTTTAAATCCTCGTTTAATCGGTCCAATAATTTGCATAATATTCGCCATTCATTCTTTTTCCCTTTTGAAGGTAATTGATGTGGATTATCCCGCGTGCATCCCAAAAAACTGTTGCCATCACCTTATCACAAACTTACCTTGGCCTTCTTCGGAGCCGGTTCACCCGGAGGAACCCATTGTTTAGACTGCTGCTTGGTTTCCGGAGTGTTGTAATGGATCCATGTTTCATCTACAGTTACAAAATGCCGCAAAATCTCATTCGAATTGCGGTTAAACAAACCCAAACAATCATTTTAAGTTGTCACACGATTACGTTTATGGTCAATTGAGAGCAAACCCATCTTGCAGACAGCTTTCTTAAACCCAACTGATCATTTAAAATCGAAAACACACTGCCATATGAAATGCTTATGGCATCAACAATCTCACGCACTTTTACTCTTCGATTGGTCAACACCATATCGTGGATTTTTTCGACATTTTCGGGTGTATTGACCTCAATTGGCCGTCCAGAACGTTCAGCTTTTTTACCATTGAAATCGATAGTGCAGAGTCCTCATAGTATTTATCAAGCTTTTCCTTTTTTTCACTTTTTTTCCATTTTTAAAAAAATCCACGAGGTTGTATGTTTTGAACAGCTGTTAAACGCAAAGTAAATGACGGAATTTGCAAAAAATTTGACAGTAGTCTATTAACAGGTGGTACCTGTTGGGAGCAGTGTTGCTTTTCATATAACTACGAGGCAAGTTCGAAAAGTCACGGACTTATTGATCCACCCTCGTATGTAAAATATTAAACACAAAGCCTGTAAATCCACATATGTATGTGCTTAAGAAATGTTTAGCAACATTCCAATTTACTGTAAATATACATAAAATGTGCTTAAAAGTTCATTTAAAAATGCGTGAAAGTATGATTAAAATGCTTAGTATTAAACGCTAAAAAGCTAGTATTTAAACGCTATTAAGGTTTATTTTAATATTTTTATTTTTGAAAATGAAAATTATTCTAGTTCGAGGCCATACTCTATATTTCTTAATTATTATATTGTCCTAACAAATAATATATAGAGTTCTTGTTTTCAAATTTATTAATTTACCACTTTCATGAATGTGTTGATAGATACATTTCGGGAATTTTCTAGGTTCCTATCACCAGAACACGTTTTGAAAGAAATGACAATCCCATGCATTTTATTTTTATTGAAAAATTCAAATAATATTACTACTGAGTTTTTTGAACAATCTACTAAATGGCTACAACTATAATTTCACATTATCTTACCTAATTAAATTTTCTGCATATAATGCATTGGTCTCCAAGTTTTATTGTTTTGTCAGTTGCAATACATTCAGAAGTCATTAAAAAGTTCTAAGGACTTTAAATTTTATGCACCAAAAAAATTTTTCATAACCTCAAAATGCACCCTTACATAAAATCTTCCATTTTACGAATTCAAAAGCATTTAATATGATTTCCTGCAAATGAACAACAATAAAACCAACTAAATATCATAAAACTTACAATTTGGTGTTTTCCAAAATAATCGTGGTTTTATTTTTAAGTTCCATTATATGAAAACGCATTTTTTTGAGTGTATTTTTATATATTTTAAAATGTGATAAAATGTGTTGACAAAATTTAAAATTTTGTAAAGAAGCGTTTAAGCCCACAAGTGCAACCATAGGTGTAAAAGCATTAATGATATAGAAATATTTCACAAGTGAATGATTTTGAAATGTAATTGACGTCGCCCAAGTCTGGTAGAATCAAGTAGATACAAAAAAAAATGACTATTGTAAAATATATAGAAAAATCAAACATGGAAGATTTCCTTGGGCAGGAATGAAATCCGGATAGGGACACGCCTACATCAGATTGTTTTTCACAATTTGTTAAATAAGTTTTGGGACTTTAGCACATTTAATTACTATAAATACAATTAATGTTTATCCCGATGAAAATAAATTTAAATAACAAATATGCAGGTGCTTGTGCAAATTTAAATGTAACTGACACTAATAGAAAACATATGATTTTCTATTGTTGATTTACTTGAATAAACGTCACTACATTGCTAGGTCTGTCAAAAAAAACAGAGTAGTATTTGGAAGATGACAAAGCCAATTGTGACAATATTTTGTTGTTGTTTTTGTTTTTTCTTTGATATTTTAAATTTTGAATCTCGCTCCTAGACGAGGACAAGAAAATTCTCATTGAGTTTGTGATTTAACATAACAAATATCTCTAGAAATTCTAATAACAAAGTCCCCTGAAGATTTCCTTGGGCAGGAATGAAATCCGGATAGGGACACGCCTACATCAGATTGCTTTTCACAATTTGTTAAATAAGTTTTGGGACTTTAGCACATTTAATTACTATAAAAAAAAAGATTTTTGTACCTGTTTCCTTGCAAAAGAACGTTGACAATGTGAGTACATATGTGGTTTAAAAAAACTTTTTTTTTGTATTGACACCGACTTGACAAAGTAATTGTCCATGAATTGAATTAAAGATAAAATAAAATATTCAAATTTAATAAACATTAAATGTGTATTTGCGAACTAAATCTTTGAAGTTATTGTGTATGTAGAGTGGTCAAATTGCAAACAAATATACATTCATGTAGACAGAGTATAAAGAAAGACAAGGAGACTCATCTTATTTAATTTTTTATGTTTTTTTTCGCATTGCAAAAAAGGGTTGGATATTTAGGCAATTATTGATGTTAGTAGTTGAAAGGTAATTTTGTTTATAGTATATATAATTATTTCTATATATTTTCTGATATTAATTTAATTCATGTCGTCAATGTGGGAGTGGAGACATTTTTATATTCTGTAACTTATTTTTAAAAGAATCACAAAAAAATGTTTTAGATTTTCAACAAATAAATTAACAAAAAAATAATTTTTCTACAATTTTTTTTTTTAAGTTTTTCCAGTCTACTAATATGCAGCAAAAATTGTATTAACTTTTAGCAAGTATTTGTTAATCAACAAAGTGAAAGCAAAACTTTTGCTGAATCTACTAATTTTGTTACTAAAAATCAGTTCGCTGATTTTCACCAAACGATTTTGCTTACATTAGCAATTTTTTTGCAAGCACCCTACTGACAAAAACTGACTCAGCAAAATTTTTTACAAAGTTTTTCATTTTGAGTATATGACTTCATTTTCAATTCGGTTGTTTAATGCATTTATATAAAAAAAAAATTGCAAAATTGGTCTAAAAAAAGCCCAAATACAAAATAGCTTAAAAATGAAATCCGAACCAAATTTCCAAAACCCTTTATGGATTTTGATCTACTGATAGTCTATTTTCATTTCCGGTTGGTCTCATTTAGCATACAATCGGTTTTTAGTATTTTGTTAACTAATGTTGCTAGGAATAGGAAACACAAATATGTATCATATATCTAAGCATTTTGTTACTTTATTGCGATAAGACTTGTTAGTATGAATGTTACGTCAATATATTGGATTTTAAGTTATTTCCATATTATAAATCATTTATATTATGGAGCACTTTTTTTCAATTTAACCTTGATATAAATCTAATTTTGAACATGGGATGTTATATTATGCTTGTTAATGTACTTCAAACAATATAAAAATTGCTCTTGATATAACCATATTTAAGAATTTGTTAATCACAAAACCAAAAGTGAATGCTTTTTCCGCTACGCATTGTTAGGAGTACAACGATATTTGCATATAAATTTGATGGCGTCGTTAAACAACACCCTCACAAAATTAAATGATAATCTAAAGTGTTATAAGCTCTTTAAGAATTTTATCTTCTCAAGTAAAAAAAATGTTGTGCGAGAACATCTAATTGTAATATCATACAATTATAACATTATTTGATACAATTATATCTAATTTGATAAAATAAGATGTAGTTCGATACAATTGTATCCAAATGTTGTCCTCATTCAAGTGTATAAAATTATATATAATGTGATACATTTAGATCCAATTGGATACAATTATATACAAATATATGCAATTACATGTGACATATGTAGTCATATATTGCACTATATGAAGTGTAGACTTACAATACTAGTACTATATAGGTAAACCCCACAGCAAAGGTAGGTAAAAACACATGAAATTTCGCTTAAAAAAAGGACCACTTACATTTTAGTAAATTCAACTAACATTGTCATTTTGACTGTTCAATAAAAAATGAACAGAATATGTAGCAAAAAATTATCAAACATTTATTTGTTTTATTTTTTTAAATAAAAAAAAAAACAACAGTATAAAACGAATGTAAAATCATAATAATATTTGATGTGGTTTGTTTTTTTAAATGAACTACATATATTGTGAAAAATTAAATTCATTCTACAAATGACTGTTTTTTCACTTAAAAATAAATATACTCTATTACAACTCAAGCAACTTTTTTTTTTTTTTTTTTAAAAAAAGAGAAGCAACACTCAGGAAATTCTTCCTATTTATTAATGTGTTGCTTTCTTTGGAAATTGGATAGTGGAGAGATGAAAGGTGGGGAAAGATGAAGGGCTTCAAACATGGCAACACTGTTATTGCGCGAGATGATAAGTCTTAGAACAGTTGTTGCTCGCCACCTGATGGAGAGTTGGCGAACTTATTGAAGCTTTTTGGTTCATAGCCCTGATTCCTTATTTTACTTCGGTGGGGTTAAGTGCTATGGGAACACCGAAGGTGGGAGCTGCGATACATATGAGGGATAGAAAACTCATACATATTATTTTTCTAAATTGATATTGCCGTCACCGGGAATCGAACCCGGGACCATCTGTGTAATAGTCCAACGCGCTAACCATTACACCACAGCGCCCACAAATATTTACAGCAAAAGTTTCCTGAGTGTAGTATAACAAAAAAAATTATATATTTGGGATATAATTTTATATGAATATAATATATAAAATATATATATAAATAACTTTATAATGTAATATATAACTATATCAAAACTTTTTTACTTGGGTTGGGAAAATTGTAGAAAGAAACATTTCAATTCAATTGCTTTACACTATAATTCAAAAGACTTAAGAAACAAACCAGATACGATCAGCAGGAAGTTAGGCCATAATTGCCGCTAGATAAATTAATTTTAGAACAAATCTACAAAAATTAAGCACAATTTAATGGAAATTTTGTGGAAAATTTTCTATCGTATCCATAAATAATTTTTTAGCTTTGATTGACTGTAAAGTTAACTTCGACATAAAACTAAATTAATTAATTTTCTTAATTTATTTTACAAACAAATTTAAATTTGTTTAAGTTAACAATTGATTTATAAAGCAAGATTCAATAAAAGTTTGACTGCTAACATTGTTGCTTGATCGATTTCATACCAGAAATTTAGATGTTGGATTTTTTTTGATGCATCTTTCAGGGACGTATTTTTTAATCATTATTAACATTTTGAAACATGCAAGGAAATTTTTCAACCAGCAGTTTCCCGGCAAATTGCCGCATGTTTCACCACACGCTGGAACTGTTAGGTGTTTTGAAATCTTTTGTTAAGTTTTTTTCAAAGTTTTTTTTTAGTAATCTAGATTGTTTATGGTAAGTTTAAAGGTAAATATGATAGCAAGTAATAGTTTAAGTTAAATACAGGTAAACCAAAATAAGAACATGTAAGTTAAAACCTTATTCTTTTTAATGTTGATTATTTATTTGAGAATAAAGCGGATAACATAAAATTATTGAATTCTTGGCTTTTTGTTTACACGTGTTTCGTGACGTTGTAAATAAAATTGTTTGTCTTCGTGAAACAGTTTGAAACAATTTTCGGAGTGTAGGTGGACGTTGCACTTCTCACACATGATAATGGTGGCTTTTGGTGTGCACACAATGCAACGTCGGCGATTTTCGGTTTTCTCGGAAGGTTTTGATGACTAAAATTAGTGTCTGCATCTTCAGTAGATGAATTTTCGATTCCTTCCATCGCATCATCCGACTAAAGAAGCAGAGACTTGGTCACCGTCAAGCTGTGCCATAGGCTTCTCCTTTTGCAAAGCTTGTTGCCAGGACAAAAAATATTAAGCGTGTGGTGAAGCACACGGGTACTTTTACTGCCCCCTAGCGTTAAGTATATTAACCTGTGAGGTAGCCAAAATTAATTTTATTCCTATTTAAACATTAGGCAAGACACACCACTACATAAAAATTGATTTTTTTGTTAAGTATACTAAATAATTAATTTAAAAATAGTCTCTTTTTGGACACTTTTTGAACACCCCCCTGGAGAAGGGGGGAGCTGAGGAAAAATTTCCACCAGAACATTTAGTTATTTATATTAATCTATGTTTTTATTAACACAAAGTCGAGAAATGTTAAGCGTGTGTTCAAACACACGCTGGTAAGAAATGCGTTAATGTTTGCCAAAGCAAAATTGGAGACTGAAAGTCTAGTCAAAACTTATAACCCAAAAATTAATTACATTAAAATTGTTTCTTTAAAAAAGAAAATAACTTATAAATCAGTTATATGGCCTTTAATGTATTTGTTTATCATAATTACAGATTAAGCTTAAAGTATCGATTAAATAAATCTATTATTATATGTCTGGTAATTTGTTTTGTGCTTAACTAATTATAGGCGCGATTTAAAAGTTGTACACTGTTTTTAATTTAATTTTTTTAAATTACGAATTATGTGTATTGCACTTAATTAAGAGGAATAATAATGTTAAGAAAACTTCCATTTTATGCATTTTATTTCCGAACTCTTAATAAGACATCCCATAAATTATAAATTTATATTAAAATCTTTAATAAATCATAAAATCGTTATCTTGTTTAATGTTAATATTTGTTTATGAGCTTAGTTTTGTTTATGAGGTTAACGTTTGTGTCTTAAGTCTTTTGTTTTGTTAACAGCAACTACAATATATTTTAGCAAGCAGCTTTTAACTTTTTTTTCTTTTGAAGAATAATGTATCACTTTAAGAATAATTATCACTTTAATATATAAATGATAAATTATATCTAATTAATTAAAAATTATTCAAATTAATTTGTTTTTAACAATCTAAAACATTCAAAATTTTAAAATATACAAATTAGTAAAAATTTTGTATTAAAAATCATCAATAAAATCAATCATAAACAGACTTTAAAGAAATTCTCATTGTTTTTTTCATTCATATCATTAAAAAGTATTTTTTAAGTTATAAACTTGTATAAGTTGAGCTTGAACTTGAAATTATGTTTGTTAATACCAGTCTGTTATACCTTTCTTTAACCAATATCATCGCAAAAACGGATTGTATTGCACAGAACTATGGGACAGAGTTACCAATAAATGTGAATGGGAAAAACATTTATGACATGAGTGGTCAAATAGATGATATTTAATGATAGATCTAACCCAAATAGTGCGAAGTGGTAATATAAAAAAAAAACTACAAGCATTAAAAAACTACTGAATTTTAGAGCAGATTATTTTGATTGGCAGAGTAATGCTAATAAAAGATATGACAACTAACATAAAATCGAAGAAAATAGCAAACGAAAAATCAATAAATCGAGAACATAAAAACATTAATAATTGTTCGAATGTTTTGAGTCACAATGAACACAGGTGAAAAAGCTGATAAGTATGTTTATGCGCATTTTGTTTAAACAACTTATTCACAAATCTCTTTCTTATGAAATTGAGGATAATGATGAAATCCTCTTTAGATGCCAATTTAGTGGCAAATTGTTTTTTAATAGCAAAAAGTTTCTTGGTGGATATTATAATTCCATATATTTTCCATTTTCTTATCCAACCAAATCTTATAAAATGCTTTGTAAAGCTTTGCTGTTTTTGGACTAATTTTCCCGGCTTATTGAAAAATTCACATTTGCAAAATATTCTTCAAACACAACATAAATACGAACTTAAATGGCTTCCCTTGCTACAAATACTTTCTCTCAAAATTCTATAAAAACCACATCCCAAAATGAACATATGTTCAATAATTAATAAAATTTAAATAATTTGCAATATTGTATGTGAGGGATGTGGGTTATTATTATTACCTGTGATTGAATATATCGTCCTTTTTATTATTTTGGCATCCTTGGCTGGCTTTATTGTTTTCGTGATGTATTTTCGCGGCATGTCTTTTAATTCAATTAAAAAATTCACATTTACAACATATTCTACTAACACAACATAATTACGCTCTCGCATTGTATAAATTTCTATTAATATTTACCTCCAAAAATCCCAAATTGAACACATTCACAAACATTCGAAAAATTAAACACTTAAAATGCATTTTGTATATTTACGAAATTAAAAATATTACAAATGTATTTATTTTAAAATTTTTTAAATTAATTTTTCCGACAGATATCAAAATATCATAATAAATCCTTAATAATTAAAGAAAGTAATGTTTTTTCAAACAACGGTTGGTACTCTTAACCCCTATAACCACACTACCCGAAACTCCTGTCTACTTAAAAACATTGCTGATTAAATGAAGTACATGATAAACACAAGTCTTAATTTTTAACAAGGTTAAAAGGAATAAAATATAATGGAACAATGGTATAAATCGAAACGATTTGTAACTTTATGAAAAAAAATTTAAATTGGAACTTGAAATATAGATTTATAAATAGAGGACACTTGACAAATGGAACAAAGTGGATTTAAACTGGAATTATATGGAATTGGAATACTTAAAGTAGCGAACAAAAACATACGGAAAAAACTAGGAACAAGCGGAATGGGAACCATATAGCATTGAACAATATAAACTGTCGCCTGGTCCATTCTGAACGAGCCCACTTATAATCCATGTCGTTACATGTGTTTAGTGTTTAAATTTGTTCGTATTATTGCGATTTGTAAAAAACAGAATGGAATAGAACAGGAAACGTATTCCACGTTTCTAGAATAGGTTCATATTTTATAGTAGGAATATAGCTCTCTCGTGTTTATAAATTTGTGTTCCCAAAATTGTTGGCAAGCTTCTACAATGGGTGTTAACCAAACACGAATACAGGGAGCAAATTGAAATGGAATGAGAGGAATGAACTTTCAATTCCGTTCAAATTTCACTTTTTCTTCAAATTCGTTTTGTTTGTCAAGTTTTTCAATTTCACTCGTTTTGCATTACGTTACACACCCTGTGCCTTATGTTTTAACACCGCTCATATCCTCTACAATTCCATATCGTATCGATTTATCAACTTCCACACCATTTTCTGCTAATTCACCTGGTAAAAAATAAGTTATGTGTCTATGATGTATTTCGGATTCAATCAAAAGTCTTTTTTATTATATGAGAGTTTGGGTAGAGTGGTAATATTGGTTAAGTAGAATGTTCCATATATTCTAATATATTTAAGATATATTTTTTTAAAAATTTAAAAAAAACAGTTTTTTGAAACACAAAAAATCGTGGTTTTTGAAAACAATGTAATTTTTTTTGGGGAGAAGAGAATAATTTGTACTCTAGTAAAACCACAATTTAAATAGCTTTAAAATGAGGCACCAACTACTCGTAGCTTAAGCGGTTAAAAAGATTAAAAAATGTTACGTATGACTACTTTTTAAAAATTTTGGATTATTTTTCATATTTTGAAACGCGATTTCAAGATCGGCTAGGATTAGCTTTCCACAGGGGCCGTAACGGTTATAAGTGATATCAAAAAATTTTATTTATAACAGTTATTTTGTGCTTAAAAAGAAAAAAAAACATCCAAAACAGTTATTTTTCAACGTAAATAAAAGATCGGATGAAACTCTTAAGAAGAGAGTTTTATTTTGCCTTCATTAAATAACAATCATCTGAGAAGTTTTTTTTTTTCGTCTAAAATAAAACTCATTTGAGGAGTTTTATTTTTCCGTCAGAGAATAAAACTCATTTTATGTAAATTGACACTCAAAGCTTGCCGCTTGCCAGATCATTACAATTTGTAAGGCAGTGTAATCTAATCACTTGCATTGCAATTAAAAAAATAGTCGTTAAAATGAAAACATGTGGGTTTTTAATTTGATATTTTTTTATTCCTATTATTAAATGGTTGTTGTTTTATTTCTTATATATGTAGATAGGGAACAAGAAAGCGAAGGAAGTGATAAATCGACAATTTTTCTCCAAGGTCCTTATCGATTGATAAACCACTTTTTGAGTTCTGGGAGGCTAAAAGAATACACTATCCGTACTTGTATACATTGGCAAAAACTATACAGTGTATACCTGCAACCCAGGTAAGCGTAGAAAGAGCATTCTGTGATCTTAAATTGGTATTGAGCGACCTGCGTTCAAATCTTTCCGCAAAAAATTTACAAAAAGTTATGTTCTTTAAATTACACAAATAAATTGCTACACACATTATAGCAAATAAAGTCAATAAAAAAAGAAGAAAATAAACAAAATGAGTTTTATTTTAGACGGAAAAAATAAAACTCCTTAAATGAGTTTCAAAATAAAACTCCTCAAATGAACTTTATTTTCTGACGGAAAAATAAAACTCCTCAAAAGAGTTTTATTTCAGACGAAAAAAAAACTCCTCAAAAGAGTTTTATTTAACGAAGGCAAAATAAAACTCTCTTCTTAAGAGTTTCATCCGATCTTTTATTTTTTCGTTGAAAAATAACTCTTAACTGTGGAGTTGAGATCGTTTTCTTAAGATCACCATAGATTTTGAAAGAGAACTTCAAAACGAATCGATTGGTGTACAATTGTATACGTCTCCGTTGACTCTAACATAGAGAGTTTTTGAGTTAAAGTTTTCGGGATAACTGTTATTTTCGGTCTCTGGCTTTCCAACATTTATACTTATATGATGTACAGCTTCTATACCAATTTTGGTTTCAATCAGAAGGGGTGGTGGAAATCGAGTGGTTGATTTTATATGTTTTCAGTCTAGATGTCCCCATTTGGGGACATCTAGATTTCTATAATTTTTTATATCTTTTTTTCTAAAATACAATATTTTGCAAAAAATGTGTAATTAGGTCATTTAGAGAACGCGTTCATAAAGAAAAATTCAAAATTAATCATTTGATTCGCAGTCTTTCATATTAATAAAAGTACTTTCGAAAAATACCGGCAAAACATTTTTCCATTAATCTATGAAAACTATTAAATATTTTCTTTTTACCAAATTTAGAAATTTTTGACGGCACAAAATGTAGGTATGCTTATATGGACAGTGGACGCTAATGGGTTAAATTGTTCGAATTTATGTGAATATGTTTAATTTGTGGTTAAGTTGGAATAGTATTATGAGTGGAAGTGTTAAGAGAAATTTAAGCAACTTAAGAAATTTGCGTCAATAATTTATTTAAGTATCATTTAATTTTAAGCAGCATTTTGAAAATTTATATTTGTTTCATTTAAATTCCCGGCTCATAGTGACCTGCAAGAATAGACATACAAAACATGACATTTTTTTGTTATGCTAAGATGACTCAAATTTTTATTTAAAAATATTATTTGGCATTTTTTTTATCAAAAAAGTGATTGTATTTTGAATAAATTTTTCTAGTCTCTAAGTCAACAAATTTTTAAGAGCATCTACTTCTAAGAGTGGTTCATGTTTGTTTCAATAATATTCCAAAATGTTGTTCAGCTGCTGTTGTTGATTTTGTTTTTCGCTCAATCGTATCATCATCCATGTTATACTATCGTTTTTGATGGTCATATTCATTTAATGATAGTTTGAGTTTAGAGATCCAAAAAGCAAATCTTCTTCTTTTTTCTATGTATATCATCTATTTGTGGTATCGTGGTATTTGTCAAGTGTATGCGTGCGTCCAGTTTCTAGCAGTGTGGGTTTTGGTCTTTATGGGTTTGCTGATCAAATAAAATATAAATTTCGCTGTTTCTAGTTGGCTCATCATCATTTGTGCTTTGAACTTCTTGAGAGTGTTTTCAATATTCGAAATATATTAAACAAATAGGAAACACTTCTAAAAGAATATTTAACAAATAATTAAAATAATTTCGTATAATTAAAGTGTTATAATTAAAAAACAAACCATAACAAAATGGTAGGTGAAATATTACAATTCTGAAAACTAACAAAAGATATAAACAGTGTGTTAAAAATTTTTAAAAAAATTAAAACAGAAATTAAATTTGAAAAAAAAATCTGGACTTAAAACAAACATTTATGGATTAAAGATATTTAAAAATGATGACTGAAATTAAAAAGAAATACAACTAAAAGTTTTAAAGTAATTACAAATTTTTGGGATTCTATCTGTTAAAATTAAAAATATTGTTTTATGTCAAAATAATAACGATCAACTTAAATGCTTGTGAAAATACTGAAAGAGTAAAAACTCAGTGTTTACTTGAACTTTCCGAAAAATTACCATTAAAATAACAAAAGCTGATATGTAAAAATATCCTTTATTAAGGGACATCGGAGTGTGTTGCATTGCATATTATTTAAAACGAAATAAATATTGCACACTGGAATAAAATTGTCTGTCTTCTCATTCACCTCCACAGAGAGAGAGAATTTCTTGGACAAGTTTTAATGAAGTTTTTTCACTAAACTAATGAAGTTTTCTTTACAATATGAATGAAAAATTTTTAAAACTTTATGAAAAAACTTCATAGTTTTAATGAAAATATTTTTAATGAAACTTTTTCTAGGCGTATGCATTTTTTGATAAATAACACTAAATTTTTCATTAAATATTATGAAAAACTGCATTCATTTGATAGAAGGTTTCAATTTACGAATTCCATCAACAATTCTTAGATCTAGTGCAAAAATTCATTAATATCGTGTAGCAACTATCGACACAGAAGGGATGCAATACAGCGTGTTTTAATAAAAATTAATATTTTGATATGGATACAAATTTATGACGAAAACAAATCTTAACAATTTACATTTCCAAGAAAAATTTTGCTATACATAAACATATATAATCAGTGTCGTTGTATAATTTCATAGTATAGCAGATTATTGTGGTCGTTGTGGTGTAATGGTTAGCGCGTTGGACTATTACACAGATGGTCCCGGGGTCGATTCTCGGCGATGACAACATCAATTAAGAATAATAATATATATGAGTTTTCTATCACTTATATGTATCGCTGCGCCCACATTTGGTGTTCCCAAAGCACCCACCAAAGTAAAATAATGAAAAAGGTAAAATTTAGCAAAAGGTAAATTGTCAGTTCAGACGATTGTAAGAAAACCTTTCAATTTCATTGTCAGACAATTGCCAAACAATAAATTTATCTGCCTACGAAAATTGTCAGTTCACACGGTTGTCAGATTCTTTTATGGCAACATTTGCCAGATCTGTTGTTAGACATTGCCATAACTAATTAATTCATGATTTCGTTACAATTTCATTGATATCAGTTGTAATGAAATTATTTTCATTACCATTTGTTTAATTAATGATAATGAATTTCATTGATTTGATTTCATTGACTAATGGTAATGATTTAAAATTTCGAGAAACAAGCCATTTTGCAAAATGGCGATATTTTAAAATGTCCAGTATCTCCAAAACTAAGCGAGATAGACCAAAACGGACAAAATTTTTGCTCCATAGGAATATTAACATACCCTTATAACATAAATAGAATATGTCCGAGAGAGAACCCGAGTGAAACATTTCTGTGACAATTCTGCCATTGTCAGATGCATTAATTTAAACACATCTGCCAATAAAAATTGTTTACAATGTCTTGCAATTATCTGACAATGGTAGGGTGTTCACACGAATGTCAGATGTCTGACAATATTATTGTCTTACAATGTACAGACAATGCTTTTTCGGACAATGTTGCAAGACAAAAGTTGTAAGTTCACACTGTTGTTAGACATTTTCTGAACATTTTTCTGACAATATTGTAAGATCATCTCGTGCAATTACAGTACTGCCATGTAATTGCGCGAGATGATAAGACTTAGAACAGTTGTTGCTCGCCACCTGATGGAGAGTTGGCGAACTTATTGAAGCTTTTTGGTTCATAGCCCTGATTCATTATTTTACTTCGGTGGGGTTAATTGCTATGGGAACACGTATAAGGGATACTGTTAATTTTAGCAGGTTAACTAATTTATAAAAAAAAAATTAAAACCTAACTTTTCACAATATTTTGTTTTTTTTTTTTTAATTTAATTAGATTAGATTTAGATTTTTTTTATAATCAAAATAGTGATCAAAATAAGTATTTGTAATTATCTGTAACACATAATTTTTTGTATTGAAATAATGGGAAAATTAGCTAGTTTTATTATTTTTCTCAAAGTAATGCAGATATTTAGCTGGAGTCATTACTGGTAGTCCAACATATAATGTTACCTCGTTACCGTTTTTTCTAGCATCTCTAATTTTTGAGAAACATCTCCTATGTGTATTACAGCGGCATTTTTTTATGAAGAAAAACCTTTTTTTCATACAATTTAAATTTACTTTTTCGATTATTGTAGTACTACACTCAGGGAACTTCTGCTCTAAATCTATGTAGTTGTTTGAGTTGTAATACAGTATTTTTATTTTTGAGTGAAAAGCCAGTCATTTGTAGAAGAAATTTAATTTTTGACTACTTATGTAGTTCATTAAAAAAAAAAACCAACCACATCAAATAACTGTATTGACATTCATTTTATACAGTAGTTTTTTAAACTAAAAAAAAGTGTTTCTTTATTTATTACTACATATGTAGTTCATTTTTACTGCAATTGTAGTTAACTTTTTGAACAGTAGAAAACTAAGGACGTTAAATGAATTTACTGAGATGTAAGTTGACAATTCTGCCATTGTCAGATGCATTAATTTAAACACATCTGCCAATAAAAAATTGTTTACAATGTCTTGCAATTATCTGACAATGGTAGGGTGTTCACACGAATGTCAGATGTCTGACAATATTATTGTATTACAATGTACAGACAATGCTTTTTCGGACAATGTTGCAAGACAAAAGTTGTAAGTTCACACTGTTGTTAGACATTTTCTGAACATTTTTCTGACAATATTGTAAGATCATCTCGTGCAATTACAGTACTGCCATGTTTGAAGCCCTTCATCTTTCATCACCTTCCATCTCTTCACTATCCCCTTTCCAAAGAAAGCAACACATTAATTACTGAGTGTTGATTCTCTTTTTAACAAAAAAAAAATAAAATATATGACCATATTTTGCAGAAAAATCACTAGAATATAAAATTTAAGGAAATATGGCTATTCTGAAAAAAATACTTTTTAAATTAGAACTATTTAATAATGGTTTAGGTGGACGAAAGTTTTTAGAATTCAAGGTGTTTTCTATTAAAAGAATCAGCAGATTAAAATAAATTTTTCACAATCTGAAATTTTTTACAGAAAGAAATCGTAAGAATTTAAGGAATTAGAATCTCTTAGAATCTGAGTGATATCTATAAAAATCTGAATCTTATATACTATGTTCTATACTAAAAAATTTCAAAGACTAAAACATTTTTTTTAAAAGGGATTTATAATACAGGAAATGGAACATATTAGCTTCAAGTGCCTAGATGTTTCTAAACATTTGGAGGATTTGACTATGTCTTTTCAAAATTTTGATTCGCAATATCCAAAAACATTCAAGAAAACATGTAGCAAAATTATGAAAATATAGAATTTTTTTACCTTTAGTGTTAGGTTAGGTTAAGAAATGAAGGGTGGTGCCCCTTCGTGATCATACATGGGATGATATACACCTATGCCAGAAGATCGGCATGTTGTCCGCTCTTGCATCCGAGTGCAAATATTCCACTATACTTGAAGCAGTTAAGCACTCTGCAAATAGTGCAGTGACGTTTAAACGCCCCATAGCCAATACCTCGCCCTGACAACCACGTAGACCGGACAGAGGCATAGGAAGTGTTCCAGGGTTTCATCGCCCTCCCCAAAGCCCTACTAAATCTGCAGTAACCCCTTCCCATTTTTGAAAGGTGCGACTTAACTGTCGAGTGGTCTGTCAGGACTCCTATCAGATTCGCCAGTTCCCCAGCCTTAAGATCACTTCCGTCTTGCCCCAATCCGGGCCTCCTCACATTTTCCCTGCGCCAGATCTCTGTGTGCATGTTGATGGTCCACTGTTGATGTTCTGCCTTCGTCGACTGAAAATTCCTTGGACTATGAGACTAGTTTGGAGACATATACAGCCAGATCGTAATATCTCGGATTCCCTTCCACACTAAGACGTATCCAGTAAGAGTAAAAGAGTGTCAAGTAAGAGAAAACGTTAATTTCCTTCTTGCTTGTTTAAACCCGCCTTTACCGCAGCCTGGCTGTCAGTGAAAATGACAACATTCCCAGAGTAGTCATTTTTATTCAGAAAGCGAATGCACACCTTAATAACAACCACCTCCTCATGAAAAACGGTGTTGTGGTCTGCAAGTCGGGAGCACACCCCTATGTCCAGTTCCCCGCTAGACAAACCTACTAGACCAGATCTCCGGTCCAACCTTGAGCCATCAGTGTAGAAATGGATACCCTTGGTCTCTACCAATATTTCTCCACTCTCCATATCTCCCTATCCGGAATAACAAATGGCAGTTCGACAGAATACGCTGTTTGGTTACACTGAAATCTGATAGTTTATCAGATTATTGATAACGCCTAGATGTTGGATACGGTGGGCTCCAAGAACCCACTCCCCAAGTGACATCAGTATGCAAGTGCCGTCTTGTACCTCACCCGAACTTCTATTGGGCTTATGTAGAGTATTGTCTCCATTGTCCTTGTATATGTTGATCTAATCGCACCGCTAATTCCCAAACAGCATAGCCGCTACTCCCTCTTCAGTTTCTCAATATAACATTTCTTCAGAACCAAAGGCCCCCTCACAAGGGCGGCATATCTCATAATCGGTTTAATCCTTCTATATCAAAGCATTTAGAAAAGTATAATTTAGTCATATGGTCTTGACCTCTTTAAAATTGTGTTGGCTTGTGTTGCACAAGTTTTCAATTTGGCTACAGTTTTGTTTTAAAAGAGGTTCTTCTGAAATCCGAAATATAGTGCTTTGTAACCCTATTCTCAGTTTTTGTGCAGTATTTTTTTTTTTTGGTAATATCTAGTTCTAGGCCACCCTTGATTTAGTTGAATCTTTTCCCCTTAGTATCGCCACATCATCTACATAGCAGAGGGGTTCGAATCTTTCAGTGGTGTGTATGGTGAAGACCCACAGAACAGGTGATAAAATACCTCCTTGTGGAGTTCCACAACGCACACTGTCCTTAATTTTCGTTCCACCGACAAGTAAATACAAATATTTTCCAGAATGTGACCGACTCAGTCAAAAAAAATTGTAGAAATTGGTTAAGGGTATAAGTCGAGACATTATTAAAAGCCCCCTCTACTTCAATAAAAAGAATTTGGCTCGTAATGAAAATTACAGCTAGATAGGTATCCAGTAACCCCAAACTCTTTAGCGAGACAACTAGAAATACCCTATCTGGATCTGCTGCCTTGTATGGGGCAACACTATATATCGGGCATCCTTCCAGCTTAGTTGTTATGGTCAGATCATTGCCTGACCCGTTTCCTACCCGCTCTGTTCATCACGGTACAATTGAGTAAGAAATGTGTTTCCATTAAATTCTTATCATCTCCTCTATAGAATTCGCTCTATTTCCCTGCCCATCAACTAGAGCTTCAATCTGAGTATGAGTCTTAGATGATAATTTTTTAATCCTAGACACCCTCCTAACACTTTCAACCTGTTCATGTATGCCCTTATTGTATAGTCATAATCTCAAATGATAATCGTCGCAGTAACCACTCTTTCGTTTCGCCCTATTGAAAAGTTTTCGAAGCTCCATCCTGAGATTTACGAATTCCCAGGTGAGCCACGTCTTCTCCCGGAGAGATCTTCTCTCTCGAAGAGGGCATGATTACTCAAAAGATTCAACAAGGTTAGTAGTAATTATATTTACCAGCTGTCTATGTGCTTGACCCCCTCAAAAACAGGTGGACCTGTAAATTCGATATAAAATAGGCCAATTAGTTTTGACCTTATTTTGAAACAAAATGGGCTTCGGTGGTAGATGGGAGATCCTTAAGGACATATACCTGTAATCCGGGAACGGCTGCGTATCTAGAACACACCATTCAGTATTTAGGGTTACCCTATTCGGATTTATGTCCAAGTTTATTTATACAAGTTTTTATAATCAGAAATCTTTAATTTTCCTCTTTGATATTATTTTGGGATATAATGAACATTGATTTAAATGCAAAGGGTATGGAATGAAATGGAGAACATAATATTGGGAACAAAATGTAATGAGCTTGGAAACAAGTTACATTGAAACACTAAACCTGTTTAGCGACATGAAGTAGAACAGTATACGTGTGGAATTGAAACATGAAAAATAAATACATGAAAATAAATACAAGGGATTGGGGAACATTATTTTTTTTTTTTTTTTTTTAAAAGAGAGGCAACACTCAGGAAATACTTCCTATATTTAGTGTGTTGCTTTCTTTGGAAAGGGATAGTATAGAGATGAAAGGTGGGGAAAGATGAAGGGCTTCAGACATGGCAACACTGTAATTGCGCGAGATGATAAGTCTTAGAACAGTTGTTGCTCGCCACCTGATGGAGAGTTGGCGAACTTATTGAAGCTTTTTGGTTCATAGCCCTGATTCATTATTTTACTTCGGTGGGGTTAATTGCTATGGGAACACGCATAAGGGATACTGTTAATTTTAGCAGGTTAACTAATTTATAAAAAAAAAATTAAAACCTAACTTTTCACAATATTTTGTTTTTTTTTTTTTTAATTTAATTAGATTAGATTTAGATTTTTTTTATAATCAAAATAGTGATCAAAATAAGTATTTGTAATTATCTGTAACACATAATTTTTTGTATTGAAATAATGGGAAAATTAGCTAGTTTTATTATTTTTCTCAAAGTAATGCAGATATTTAGCTGGAGTCATTACTGGTAGTCCAACATATAATGTTACCTCGTTACCGTTTTTTCTAGCATCTCTAATTTTTGAGAAACATCTCCTATGTGTATTACAGCGGCATTTTTTTATGAAGAAAAACCTTTTTTTCATACAATTTAAATTTACTTTTTCGATTATTGTAGTACTACACTCAGGGAACTTCTGCTCTAAATCTATGTAGTTGTTTGAGTTGTAATACAGTATTTTTATTTTTGAGTGAAAAGCCAGTCATTTGTAGAAGAAATTTAATTTTTGACTACTTATGTAGTTCATTAAAAAAAAAAACCAACCACATCAAATAACTGTATTGACATTCATTTTATACAGTAGTTTTTTAAACTAAAAAAAAGTGTTTCTTTATTTATTACTACATATGTAGTTCATTTTTACTGCAATTGTAGTTAATTTTTTGAACAGTAGAAAACAAAGGACGTTAAATGAATTTACTGAGATGTAAGTTGTCCTTTTTTCAAGTGAAATTTCGTTTGGTTTCAATTACATTTCCAATGATCATTACCTAAATAGTATTCTAAGTGTAGGTTTAAAAGTTTGATGGTGCGAATTTGAGAAAATCGGAAAGCTTTAGCAACCAAAGTCTTCGATTATTAAAATTTTTTTTCTTAAATTGCTGTAATAAAAATAATTCTTGCGACACATAAATTTTTTTTATTATTAATTTTAGCATGCTGAACACGAATATTATAAACACATTTTTGAAATCGGAAGAACGGGTTTTAAGATATTGCGATTTAGTTTTTTTTTTCTCTATTCTAGAAATTTTTTAAATATTACCTTAAATTTTTTTATTTTGTTGCACTACAATAGTACCCAAAACGCACTTTCAGTTGAGCATAATATCTCTGAAACTAGAAATTTTGTATCACAAAATATAGTTTTTAAAATAAACAATAATTTTTTTTCATATTTATATCCAAACTTTTTGAAAAAAACAATTATTGGTTATTTTTTTTTTCATATTTATATCAAAAACTTTGATGGCACTATGCGCCGACAATTTGGCGTAAAAGCATTTAATAATAATATCAAAAACTTTGTGCGCTGGTGCCATGCTTTAAGGTATCAAATTTTTCTGAAATTTTAACCACATAACTAGTGGACTTAGAGGTACTACAGCCAACACAATAATTAATGAAAATCGGAAGTTAAAGTAAACATGTCTTCAATAATCATGTGTATGAAATTGAAATGCGTCACATTGTACTATGTAAATTTTCTGTGTTTCCCAGATATTTGCAAGTAAATTTTCAAGATATCCTTTAATCAAAATTTACATAGTTATGCTCAACTGAAAAATCGTTTTGTCGACTTTACTAGTGCAAAAATAAAAAAAAAACAAAAAAATCAATACAATTCATGTTGTTTATGAAATGTTTTATAAATATTGATGAAATTATTGCATTAGACGAAAATTGATGAAACTTATTTCGGGTTTTCTCTTTGTGTAGACATCTCTTAGTTGATTACCATTATAACTATTACAATAGCTTTATCTGTTAAAGTGTTGTTCCTTAGAGGCCAACATTTTCGTTATATCTACTAAACTCGAGCTGATATCGCAAATTTTTCCCATATTCGGAATCAGCACCCACGAAGTTTGTATGAAGTTACTTTAAAAAGCCACTTACAACCTGGCTTACGGATTATAATGTCTCACATTGTAATGTCTCATACATATAAAGGGTCCGCCATCTAACGTTTTTTTTTCAACTAGTGTTTATTTCGTGAATGGTAACACTTAGCTCATGTCTGATTTGACAGATAATTAGTTTTATCCTTCCGCTGAACGAATATGGTTGTGTATACGCTTGAACAACGCTGGGAAATATTGCGACATTACTTTGAAAATCAGTTAATGTTGCATAATGTGTGCGAAAAGTCAAATCAGCCGCAGAGCTGATGTCGTTTGGCTACCTCGGAGCTGCGATTTGACACCGTTGGACTATTATTTGGGGTGCCGTCAAAGATAAGTGTTACGCCAACAAGCCAGAGACAATTGACGCTTTAAAGGACAATATTCGTGAAGCCATTGGTGAAATACAGCTGCACACAATCGATAATTCGATAATGTGCTTAAAAATTGGACCGATCGTGTAGGCTACTGCATGGCCAGCCGAGGCAGCCATTTCAATGAAATTATTTTCCATTATTAATCGGAAGGATTGTACTTTCAAATAAAAAAAGAAATTTGAGAAAATATTCAATAGTTTTTTTTATAGCATTTTCAAAAAAAAAAAAGTTATTTGGCGGACCCTTTACTTATAAAGCGGGTTACTTATAAAAAAAAAAAAATAAAAAAATAGTTAAACTCTAAAGCTTTATTTCTTTAAAAATATGTTGAAAAATTTCTGGAAAAATAATTAATTGTGCCATATGAGTCCTTTTAACAAATTCATTATTATAACATATATTTTTCTTTATACTCCTAGAAATTCTTATTAATTACCTTCGCTTTAATTGGCATTGCTGCAGCAGCTCTTCCCGATTCAGCTACACAAGGACCAAATCCACAAGATATTGCTACACCAGAACCTGAATATATTGATATTGATTTGCCAGAACCACCAAAATCAGCACCAGCACCTATTCAACAAAGAACATTCTCTGCACCAGCAGCCGCTCCACAAAGATTGTTCTCCGCTCCCAGACCAATTCAACGTCCACAAGCACAAGCTTCATTCTCTCTTCCAATCGTTCAACAGTTCCAACAACAAATTCCCCGACAAGTGTCAGGGCATTCTTACAGTAGCCAATCTGGTTATCAATATAGACGTCCTGTATATGTCAGACGTACATACCGTCGTCGTTATTAAGTGCTGACAGTGAAGGGACAATATCATGAAGAGAATTCATTAATTCATTATAAAAAATTAAAGGTTTCATTAACAATTTCAGGCTTATGAAATGTGCATAGAAATAATCATTGTATTAAAAGCGAATTTAGTTGTAATTTCTTTAAACTTTTTTTTTTTTTGGAAAATATTAATTTTTATATAAACTTTTTTAAATTTATTTAAACTATTGGTAATCACACATACACATGTCAAATCAATAGCAAAGTACAAAGAGACAATTGACCAACTGTTACAAATTTAAGAAGAAATAAAACGAAACAAAATATATAATAAATTTTTAATTATTTATAAAACAAAAAAAAAAATAAAAATAAAAAAAAAAACATAAAAATATATATTTTTTAAAATTTTTTCTCCACAGAACATAATAATGGCAAAATCAACACAGATGATATATATTTTTCCTTGAATAGTCCCGTCAAAATAGACATTTCAAATAAAAAATTTCGACAGGAGCTGAATTTTGGTACAGACTTTGATTATTGATTTCTTAATCTGATTCACACGGAATATTTGCGGGTTATGGGAATAAGAAAAATATGGCTTTTTATTTACTATCTTTTTGAGGGAATTAGGTTAATTTTAGTTTTATGGGTTTAAGATTTTTAATTCTTAAATTTTAGATTTAAACAATTTCAAATGTTCACAATTGCAACTTTAAATATTTAACTTTAGAGTTATTTTGTCCTAACCAACTTAGCATATTTGGTTTCAACGTTTAACCTTGTAGTTTGAATTTTAGGTTTAAGTTTATTTTTCTTTTAAACTTTTTATTTTAGAATTAGGGTGGGTTTAAAACTTTAGATGTAAGTTTAGAATTAAGTTTTTAATAAACAACTTTAGATTTTTGGTTGCCGGTTTATAGATGTTGTTCGCTTGATGGTTTTAAATTTATGACGATGTTTTTATGACAACTCAGTTGATTGCAGTTTTTATGACATGCTGGTTAAACGTCACTAGATGATAAGGGTTAGTGTTGGCACCTTTGTTACAATTGTTTGTTCACTAAGTGAGCATACACTCTTCAAATTAGACTTCAACAGCCATGTCCTTTTCAATTTCTTCTTTTCGCAAGTATGGGCTTGATGGGGCCTTCTGATATTTTCTTTTTAACTGTCTACCCAAAGTCTGTACCAAAATTCAGCTCTGCCGGAACTTCTGCTACTTGAACAAAACTTTTCTGGCTAAGTTGGCCAGACTTAAAGCTTTACATGTCAGCAGAAAAGTTGTAACTGAACCAAAGCTTCAAAATAACACGGGGCTACAAAAAAAATTTGCAAATCACTTTAAAATGACCTAGTGTTGGTTGAAAGTAGGGAATGCACTCCGGCATTTAACGGTGAACTTAGCATATTCCAGTTGCCGATATCATAGGAATTTCCTTCGGGAATACCGAAAATTTTAAGAATACCATTTAAAGAAATGTTTTAAATATTACACATTTTTTATGTAGCAATTATGAGTTTAAACAAAATTTTAATGCAAAAATTCACCGCACCAGTTAACTTCACTGTCAGAACTAGATTTTGATCTTAATTTAGACAAAAAAGTCACTCTAGATCGCATCTAAAAAATTTTAAAGTTATAAAAATTTGTTCCAAAGACTACTTTCGTTTAACAAATACATATTGTCCAAATTCCGTTTTAAGGCGGGGAACTCTTCGGTCAGACTTGATTGATTTTATTATTTTTCTAGTTTTAACATATTTTTTAAAACTTTTTTCAGTACTTAAGCTTTAAATTTTAATAATGAAATTTTCTTTTAACACACTCTAAGAATTATTGGAATGGAAAGTCAACTTCTCTCAGACTTAAGGCAAACTTAATATTCAGAGAAAACCCCCAGATTTATAATGGCGAGTTATTTATATGAAAAATCTCAGATCGTGTAAGACGTTTTGCATATAAAAAGTATGATTTAATATAAAGCAATTTTATAATATATTTTTTGAACGGTATCCCGGGAATATGGAAAAATGTCCCGCTATACCCCGGTGTTTCCAAATATATGTCCCATCTTCATATTACTACTATAAATATGTAACGATTTTTTTTTCGTGCGCCCCGGTAGGCTAGTTGGTAGCGTGCTGGCTTATCAGTGCGGGGGTCGTGGGTTCGATTCCCACCAGAGGCACTGGTCTGTTTCGCTACAACGCGCCGAAGGCCATAGTAGCCAGTGCTCGGTTAGGGTAATAGTATATAATTTGTAATTATATGATTATTAATTAATAAAAAAAAAAAAAAAAATGTAACGATTTTCTTAATAACAAATAAAATTTTCAATTTTTGTTAAACTTTTTCATCTTCTACTAGGGTGTTTTTTCGAATTTCCTTTTAAAACAGCAATGTTCAAAAGTTGTGGTACATTCTTTATATATATATATACACTCAGGGAACTTCTGCTTTAAAAATATGTAGTTGTTTGGGTTGTAATACAGTTTCATTATTTTTAATGTAAATGTAAGTCATTTGTAGAACAAATAAAATTTTTAACTAACCTTGTAGTTCATTTAAAAAAACAACTCACATCAAATGACTGTTTTATGATTTTACATTCATTTTTTACAGTTGTTTATTGTTATTTAAAAAAATAAAAAAAAAAAATTGGTTTATTTTTTTTAGTCATTTTTTGAACATTAAAAAACAAATGACAATGTTAGTTTGAATTTAATGAAATGTAAGTCGTCCTTTTTTTTAAATGAAATTTCATTTGTTTTTGACTACAATTGCTGTCGTCTTTACCAACATAATTTCCTAAGTGTATTAATTAAATTTCCAAATTTTTCTTAAACTTGTTCAACATCTAATTACTACGGGTTTTTCAAATCTTTTTTTAATGCAACAATATTCATAAATTTAGTTTTTCCTGAGTAAAATGAGAATTGATTTGTTAAAATCAGTTGAAAATTGGTAAAGTTATGGTACTTTTCTTTATATCGTTACCTGAAATTCAAAAGGGCGCAACTAACAAAGTTTTAAAAACCAGGTTTATTGGTGATTATGATTCATTTGTCAAACTTCACGCCTAAACAAAATGTTGGACCTATACGATAAAAAATAACGTTTTTCTTAATTAAGATGGAATCTTATATGTTCACCCTGTAAATATTTAAGTAGGGCTGAGTGATTTTCAAACACTTCATCGACCTTCATTTCCATCAGATTCATTAACAATATTTTTTTAAATATTATTTGGACGTTTTTTTGCTAATAAACAAAGTAAATATGTTAAAGTAAATATGTTAGTTCAGTCCTTTTGCATTTTAGGTGACGATATACAAAATTTTGTTTGTTCCTGCTTCGCACTAATGCCCTAGTTCGCATTATTAAAAACAAAATAAATTATGTATATCTAGGATGGCAGGCATACCGCTAAAATACCGTTATCGATTCCCTATCGATATCGAACCCCTATCAACTGACTATCGCTATCCCCTAAAATACCGTATACCGAAATAATTAAAATACCGTTTCCGAAATAACTACAATACCATTATCGCTAAAATATCGTTATCGAAATAATTAATATAGCATTATCCTTAAAATACCGTTACCGATATAATCTGAAAAGATTAGAAGTAAAAATAATAAATAATTGTAAATACATATATTTTAGAAGTTTGATCACCATACCCAGTCTTTAAAATTCAGGCATGATGAGGCCAAAAATATCGGTGTGCACGCATAACTAAAATAACGTTAACCTTTAATACCGTTACTGAAATAACTAAAAACCCGTTAGACCTTAAATAACGCTACCGAAATCACTAAAATACCGCTAACGTTAAAATTCCGCTACCGAAATAAGCAAAATACCATTACCTTTAAAGCCGTTAGCATTACCTAAAATACCGTTACCGAAATAAAAGAAAATAGCGTTAACGTTACCGATACAAACATCGAATCGGTTACCATCCATATGTATGTGGGGTCGAAGTAGCAAGTGTTGCAGGGGTCCTTGAAGCGTATATACAGCAAATCTATTGATAATGCCATAGCCTACCAGGATTCCAAAGACCGACCATGCTTGGTTCAGTACCACACCCGGCTAGAGGTGTCCCTGCTTTCGCAGAACATGGCGGATCTTGAGCGGGCACTCGATAAAAACCCGTAATCCCCGGTGTTACCTTACCGTGCCCATGGGATGAATAGCACTACGTTAGTGTGTTTTCGAACGGTGGCCTCCAGGACGAGGCGAACCCTGGTTGTATTAGCCCGCTGGTAGCACAGGGCTCTGCTATTATGCGTTCTTTTTAATCCCTTATTATTCTTTATTTATAGATGGATTTAAAAAACCGAAAACTTAATAATGAGCAAGAGAAGACCGACGCAGGTCTATCCTCAACCAGCCAAGAGGTGTTATGCCTAAAGAGCAGTGAGGGTGCAGTCGAAACGGTCGGACAAGCAAAGGACATCTTCTGTCCTAACCTTGCCGAGCCTATGGATGTTGGTAATGTGTCTGAGGACCACTCGGGTCCACCTATAGACGCAGATATTAACATCCCTACGGACGAGGAAGATGAAATTTTAAGCTCTCAACCTAAAGGTGCCGCAAAAGAGGTAAAAGAAGCTCCAGGCGATCAGTCAAAACCAGTGACTGAGAGAGCAAAGCTATGTGGCGCTGCTCGCAAACACCTAGACGAAGGCATTGACCTAGAGGTAGCGCGGCGACTGTGTGTCTTACCAATGCGCGAAGCCCGAATGGAGGTCAAAGCTCTTATGGGTAAAAGGAAGAGGGTACGATCTGATGGCTCAACGCCACCAGTATCGAAACAGCCTGCAAAACGGACCGCTGAAATAGCTGCGGATGGTACACCTCGCAAGGTTGAAGGTGGCTCATTGCCAAAGCTGACCCTGACGGCTCCAGCTAAGCAGCTAAAGCAAGCGGCACCGTCCTATAAGGAAGCAGTTGCCACAGTAAAGATTGGTGTTATTCCACCTGATTTTCCGGCGACAAGATGGACAGATGAACAGCTACATTCTATTAAAAAAGCTGTCTTGTACAACATCGCGGAGCTGAGAAAAGGGACCATTAAGCCCAGCTTCTCAAGTTGCTCCTATAAGCCAGGTTGGCTCAGTTTCGTCTGCCGCGATAAGGACACAGCGCAGTGGCTGGAGACTCATGTCCCCACTCTAAAGCCATGGAGTGACGCTGTGTTGAAGGTAGTGGCGGAAGATGAAGTGCCGAAGGCCCAGGTGTTCGTGGGATACTTTCCCGACAAAGAGGACACGTCCAATGAATTGATTCTTGGACTGGTGGAGGGCCAGAACTGCGAACTTTCGGTTGAGTACTGGAAAGTTTTGAACAGGATCATAAAGGGTGGTATCGCTGAGCTCACCCTATCCATTGATCCAATCTCAGCTGACATAATCAAGCGAAAGAATCACAGGGTGAACTTCGGGTATGGAACAGCGCTGGTAAGACCCACCCGCCAACAATATGGGGTCGAGCGTGCCATACCTGGTAAGGAAAAAACAAATACTTCGACAGCTGCGACTAATTCCGACAAAAGGGTCTCCACCGACCCAATAACGTCGGATGAAAAACCGGGCTGTTCGAAGAACTTTGTAACGCCTAGTTCTTCTGAGCCCAAAGCTAAAAAGACGGCCAAACAAAAGGCTCCCAACAGACCGAGAAAATGGGAGAGAAACTCGGCAGAAGAGGCTGTTCTGCTGAACTCCAATAGAGGCAGGAAGGTGGCAAAGCGTGCCGCAAAACACGCCTAAAATGATGGCTGCTCGAAAAGGTAAGACGCCAAGGCACCTAAGGTGCTTACAGGTGAACCTTCACCATGCCAAACCGGCATCGGACATCGCCCACAGAAGGTTCACCAGTGATGCCCTGGATGTTGTATTCATCCAGGAACCATGGGTGCACGACGGAGCCATCAAGGGGCTTAACGCCAATCAAGGTATCAGCATAGTCGGCCCAGAGCGGCCATCCTTGTTAGAAATAATATAACATTTCTTTCAATTTCATAATTCGCTTTGGGAGACTTGGTTGGGATTTGGGCAAAGGTGCCCTCCTTATCTGGGGAACATGAGGTAGTACTGGCCTCCGCGTATCTACCTGGCGACACCAACACGGTACCAACAGCTGAGGTCTCGGCCTTGGTGGAATATTGCCGAATGAGGAACCTAAGTTGGATCCACTGTTGTGATGCCAACGCACATCACACGATATGGGGAACTACCAATATAAATAAACGTGGTGAGTACCTACTTGAATTTATATGTAGTAACAATATAAACATAGTGAATAGGGGTGACGAGCCGACTTTCAGGAATTCTATTAGGACAGAGGTCTTGGATCTCACTCTTACTAGTTCTGATATGTCATTTGCCATCTCAAACTGGCATGTATCCAATGAACTGTCAATGTCGGACCATCAACATCTGGTATTTGATGTTGCTAGTTCATTGGACTCATGCCAGGTTTATCGTAATCCCAGACGCACGAACTGGGAGGATTCCCGATACAATTTGGAACGAGGTGCAGATGTAAAGGGCTCATTCTGAGCACTAAAGGGCTCATTCTGAGCACTAGAGAGATTGATCATGCGGCATCCGAAATGCAATCGAATCTAACTTCTGCTTTCTTTTTGAGCTGCCCCCAAAAGACCAGGAAGACGAAGAGGGACGTTCCATGGTGGAATGATGGTCTGGAGAAGCTTAAAAAAGAAGCCAGAAGACTGTTCAACAGGCCAAAGGAAACAGGTGACTGGATCACCTATAGGGCCGCACTCACTGAGTACAATAGAGAACTACGCAGATCCAAAAGGACCACGTGGCGCAACTACTGTGAGAAGATCTCTGATCTTCCAGAGGCGGTGCGACTACAAAAGGCCCTGTCACAGGATCATACAAATGGTCTCTGCACTCTTAGGAGGCCGGATGGCTCATACACGGAATCTCCCACTGAAACTTGTAAACTCTTGCTCGATACTCACTTCCCAGGATGCGTTGACAACTGCGGGTCCGCTGTGATTCAGAGAATCCCGAACCTGGCAGGTAGGTACGTACGCCTGGCGGGTGCAATCTTTCAGGAGAACCGGGTAAAGTGGGCGATAGATGAATTTTCTTCATTTAAATCTCCGGGTCCAGATGGGATCTATCATTGTCTCTTACAGAGAGGGATGGACTTAATTGTCCCACAACTGGTTAGGATATTTAGATCGAGTCTATTATTCGGACATGTACCGAGACCCTGGAGAGAGGTTAGAGTGGTCTTTATACCGAAGGCGGGGAAAAAGTCTGAGCAGCTACCTAAGTCCTTCAGACCAATTAGCCTGAGCTCGTTTCTCCTCAAGATAATGGAGAAAGTCTTGGATCAGTATATTAGGGACACGTACCTCAGACGAAAGCCGACACATGAGCTGCTATCCATCATGTTGTCACAACAATAGAACGGGCACTGGAGGCAAAGAACATTGCCCTTTGTGCATTTATTGATATACAGGGCGCTTTTGACAACACCTATTGATACGCCGATGATCTTGTCATTTCCGTTGTGGGCTGGGATGACAGGACCATCTCCGAGCGTATGCAACAGGCTCTGAACTTCACTCTTTCGTGGTGCCGGGAAAAGGGGTTGTCTGTCAATCCGTCGAAGACAATCCTGGTACCATTCACGAGAAGGAGAAAACTTAACCTGTCTATGCCGGTCGTTGAGGGCGTAACGGTTGGCTTCTCTAGCAGTGTTAAGTATCTTGCAGTGACTCTTGATAGCTCCCTCACCTAGAACGAACATCTTGACCACGTCTCCAAGAAGGCCACCAGGGCATATTATGCCTGCCAGAGGCTTTTCGGGAGAACATGGGGCCTAAGGCCACAAATGGTCTACTGGTCGTTCAATACTATTGTTAAACCGATGATCACCTATGCTGCCTTTGCATGGTGGCCAAAAGTTGAACAGAGTAAGGCAAGGGATGCTCTTAAGAGAATCTACCGTCTTGCGTGTGTTGGCATTACAGGGGCCGGCGGAACTTGCCCGACGGATGCCTTGGGGGTTATGCTGGGGATCCCGCCATTGCATATTTCTGTAATGGAGGCTGCCAGTATGGGTTCCTCTAGACTTAGTGAATTCGGTGGTATGAGGGGAGGCGACCTAAGGGGTCACATGATGATCGCGCGAATCCTAATAGATGACCCAACTTCTAAGGTTGCGGACAAAGTGTCACCGGAGTAGATCTTTGATAGATATTTTGATGTGTTATTGTTTGACAGAGACATGTGGACCAATCAATCCTGGGAACCGGAAGATGGTTCTCAGGTGTGGTTCACTGATGGCTCTAAGCAGTCGAATGGGAACACGGGTGCGGGCGTCTTCGGACGAGGCTTCCAGCGTGCCTTACCTATGGGTAAATATCCGTCCATTTTTCAGGCGGAGATTTGGGCCATTGTGTCTGTGCAGGGGAATGCCTGCGAAGGGGAACTCGCAGATCTCGCATCTACATTCTTTCTGACAGTCAGGCTGCACTGAGGGCCTTAATGGCCTATAAGGTGTCGTCCGGGTTGGTCATGGAATGCATTCAGACTCTCAATAGGCTCGGTAGAGGCAACTCGCTAACCTTGGGGTGGATTCCTGGTCATGAGGGGCATGAGGGCAACGAGAGGGCAGATTGTCTTGCCAATCGCGGGGCCCGAAAGCCCTTTATTGGTCCTGAACCATTCTGTGGAATACCTGCGGGGTATGTTAGGGAAAGGCTCAGGGCATGGAGAGAGTCTGAATTCTCTGGTTACTGGGACAACTCTCCTGGTCAGCGTCAGGCTAAAATATTGATCTCTTTTTCCAGTAGGGGGTCGAGGCGACTCTTGTCGCTTGAAAGGGGGGGTTTGAGGACCCTGGCGTCGTACTTAACTGGACACTGTATTCTCAGATACCATCTGCAGAAGAAGGGTCAATCGGACACGGATTTGTGTAGGTTTTGCGAGATGGTGTCTGAGACCTCGGAGCATGTTCTCTGCGAATGTCCCAGGCTTTGTGATAGGAGACTTAGGTTTCTAGGTGATCGCTTCATTTCGCCTTCCGACATCGCGAACATTTTGCCTAATAGGATAATTGGCTTTATAGGTAGCTTGAATCTGTAGGTAACCTTAGGCAGCACAAAAGACCAACATTGGTCGCGGTGCATAGTGCCTTCTGATCTAATCTAATCTAAGGTATGTATTGAAATAGTGCCATAACTTTGTCAATTTTCGGTTTTACAACATCAATTTAGAAAAATAATATGTATGAGTTTTCTATTACTTATATGTATCGCTGCGCCCACCTTCGGTGTTCCCATAGCACTTAACCCCACAGAAGTAAAATAAATATGAAACAAAAAGCTTCAATAAATTCGCCAACTCTACATCAGGTGGCGAGCAACAACTGCTCTAAGACTTATCATCTCGCGCAATTTCAGTGTTGCCATGTTTAAAGCCTTTCATCTTCCACCACCTTTCATTTCTCCACTATCACCTTTCCAAAGAAAGCAACACATTAATTAATAGGAAGAATTTCGTAAGTGTTGCTTCTCTTAAAAAAAAAAAACTTTGAGGTGTTTACTAGCTTTAGATTTTTTTTTTAATTATCCGGCTAGTACGTTAGGGACTAAAGAATTCATTCGTATGTTAAACAAAATAAATTTTTTTCTCAGATGAGCAACCAAGGCTCCACGATGGTCCCGATTTGCCTTTCAAAAAATGGGTCTATAATGAAAGAGTTACCAGGGTTGCCATGTTAGTCCGAATTCTAAATTATAATTAAATTTAATATTGTGGTTTTCTACCGGAGAAATAATTTTTTGAATAACACATTTATTTATTTTATTTATTTCTTAATAAATGCTTAAATATTGCAGTTTTTATTGATTTTTAATTTAGTTTACACAACTAATTGGTTTACTAGCCCTTAATTGTGTAAAATAACTTCTACTGGTTTTATTTAAAAATTAATAAAAATCGAAAAAAACCGACAATTATAAACTTTCTATCCCAGCAAAAGCTTTCATTTCCTTTTTATAAGCAGTTTTTAGTTGTAACTACATATTTTTCTAGTTGCTTATAAGCATACGAACAACTAATTATTTTGGTAGCCACTTATTTTTTTGTAATGCGTCGGGTAAGCGGGTATACAAATTTTGTGCGTTTTTTCATGAACCAAATATGTAAAATAACTTAAAAAAAGACCACGTCGAAGAAAAATAATGAATTTTGACGCCAACACAAAAGTAATGAATTTGGATGATAGGAAAATTGGCCTTAATACTGTTAAACGGGTTCTAATTCAGTTGAACTAATTTTTTCTGCTGGTGTCGTTTAAATCAGCTATTTACCTACAGTCTCTAGTTATAACATTTCACATCAAGAACAAATTTCATTCGCATTTTTACAAATTTTTCTACCTAAAATTTAGAAACTCGTGTGTCTCTGTAATTAACAAATTTTGGCAGTTAATTTAAACCACAATTGTTGTCAAAGCATTATTTGTTTGTGTTTCGGCTATCAGTGATTGCGTAATTTTATCAAATTTTTTATTTCATAATCATAAAATAAGCTTTAGCTCGTAAACTAAGCGAGATAAAGCAAAATTTATAAACAAATTTTACTCGGTACATATTAATTATGGTGTTGACCCGGGCTCACATGTGTTAAAGCTGAACTGTAAAAAGTATTTACTTGCTAAAATTTATAATCCAATTAAAATATTTGCAAAGCCAATCTCGCCAATTTTGTTTAAAACGCAGCTATAAGTTCAATATTAAATAAAATACAGTCAAAAATTCAATTTCCTTGAAATCCGCTAAATTCAAATCGCTATAAAAAAAAAACTAGCGAACGGATATTTATAATATTTCACATTTTTTATCTTTAAGATATATATAAAAAACTAGAGGAGAGCGATTTTAATTTTTAGAAATTGTCTGTAATAAAATTTTCAAATATGTAAAAATTTTGCTTTGGGCACCTCTACAAATAACTGCCCTTTTTTGTATTGTAAGTTGAAATAAGCTAACTTTGTCCTGGAAAGCTAACATTTTTTTTGTGAATAGTTGTCATCGAACTTAGTACAACATTTATTTTTATCCAATGTTCAAATTTGACATATTTCCCTATTTTCAAGGCGTTTGAGGCACCATTTCCCCTCGAGCGGTCACCATAATTTTTGCATAGTGTATTTTGATATAAAAACAAATATTTTTGGGTGGAGTACCGATCTCTAGCATAATTTTGTTTTAATCATACAACTTTGGCACGCCCTAATGGATATGCCTCTGATCAGATGCGGAAAGAGCTTTTTAACACAAAATTTCAGTTGATTCAGCTTTAAAATTCTGTTAAATTCTGTTCCGCTAAATTCTTAGTTAATGTAGCTGCAACTGTTAACTTAAATTTAGTTCTTGTAAAATTAAGATCACCTAAATTTAGCAGTCATCTGACTCTCCACCACATTAAAAATTCTGATGGCGTAAATTCAGGTACAATTTCTATTGTAGTAGCTGAATTTTTAATTATTTGTGCGGGCTGTCATAATGAGAGCCCATTACTGAGATTTTGCTGGGATGCAATTGAAAAATATCAATTAGAAATATTAAAATATTATGTTAGTTGAATTGAATGAAATGTTAGTGTTTACTTTTTCAAGTGAAATTTAATTTGTTTTTGAGTAATTTTTGAGTGGTTTAGTTGCATAATATTCTAAAGTGTAGTTAGATAGTTGTGGGCGCTATGGTGTAATGGTTAGCGCATTGGAATGTTCCACAGATGGTCCCGGGTTCGATTCCTGGTGACGGCAACATTAATTTAGAAAAATTATATGTGTAAGATTTCTATCCCTCATATGTATCGCAGCGCCCACCATCGGTGTTCCCATAGCACTTAACCCCACCGAAGTAAAATAATGAATCAGGGCTATGAAGCGGAAAGCTCCGATTTTCAATAGCTTTAGACATGTTTCCGTACAAAAATGTATTAACTTTATTTCTTAATCACATACCCAAATTTCATTAAGACCGAAGATAACACATCGAGAGACTTCCCATGTCAGTGTTTCTTGAAACTCGAAGGATTGGACCATGTCCAACCGATAGTTTGATGCCCTATGAACAATAGCGTTCAAAAAAATATATACCAAAAATTATGTGAAAAATATTCATTTTTTAACTTTGAGGTCACCCTATTCGGGTCTGAGACCATATTGATCTGAGATAATGATATGATCTGAAAGCTATATCTATTCTTTTTTGATACGCATCACACAGGGAAAAATCGGTTATAAAGTGTAGCTAATACGACAAAAAATAAAAATGGGAATTATCTCAAACATACATTGTCAAAGGGTTAAGAGCCCAATTTAAATTTAACATAAATTAAGTTAAATTTTATGTGCTTAACAATCAAAATTTTTATGTCAAACTAAAATTTTTGGACTTTAATATTTTAAATTGTGATGTCCGTTCAAGACAATCTCAATAATCTCTTTTGAGTTGATATTTAAATTTTGACAATTATGTTATTTATTTCAAAATAAAAATATCACTTTTTTTCGCAACTTAAAATAAATTTATATATTTTTACATGATTGCAATGGCAATACATTGTTTTGTTTTACATCATACATTAATTTAATTCTGACAATCCAATGACATATTGCCCGTCTAAAATGTATGGTATAACATATTGTACTATAACATTAAATATGCCATTTTACAAAAAATTACAGTGGTAAGAAAAATTGTATCTTACTATACATGATGTCATACTTAGCTATATTAACTTTTACAAAACTGGATCACTTTGTATAAGATTATATAATATTATGTTTACTCGCGTAGTTATAAGCAAGTTTCGATATTGAAATTTAATGAAGCTAACTGAAATATTTGTGCCAATTAGTGTTTCAACAAAAAATTTGTTTAAAAAATCAGTGTAATTAATTTGGCAGATTTTTTACTAACGTATTTTATGTGTTCGAGAGAATGGCAGTCAGAATAAAGTAGCAAACCGCTTAAGTTTGAGCAATATACCTATATTGAAGTTAAGGTACGTTTACGCTCTGTTTCGCACTTTCCAGAAACAATAATCGTCACTTTTTTTAAATAAAAGTATACAAAATTATTCTTTAGATTATGATATATTGGTAACTATATACTGTCCTATTTTGAACCATGTCCGCTAACTTATGCAATGAAACTAAATTTCAGAAATGCGCTTTTTAATTTTTCGTGTGAAACACACAAATTTAATTGCAAAACGGAATATACCGGTTTGCAAATTAAGTGGTATATGTACAACACTTAAGTTTAACAAAAAACTTAAATTAATTGCGACTGTCTATATGATGTTAAAATAACACTGTACTAAAATGCATTATAAAATTTGCCCTGTGGCGATGTCTCAACATAAACGCAAAGTTGTTTACACTGAACGTAAAAAACATACGTCAATCCGGTAACGTTGTGAAATAGAGACAGAGGAGATTAGAAAAATAAACAAAAATCTAAAAATAGTATATTTTTGTTGTTAGTGTTGTCACTTCTGAGTATAATATACAATAAGAGAAAAGCTAATAGGAAAGAAAACTGCAATTTAGCGACCATACTTGGGAGTGATCGCTAAACGGTCATGACTTGGTATTGTTACGTTTGTAATGTAAGAAGAGCGCAGGTTTGATTCTTACAGCTGTAGGTTGTTGAAAAATTTATCATATAGAGACAATCTGACAATTATAAGACACAAATAATAATACAATTTAAAATGGAAAATCACTGATGACGCCTGTCCATAAAAAGGCAGAAACTAGTCGAGTCTGATTTAAAAAGTAAGTAGTGCTTATAATTTTGAGAGAAACACGTTTATCCTTTTTCTTAAGCTCAATATTTCTAAAAAAAAAAATATAAAATATAACTTAAGTTTTAACAAACAACAACTGCCTCTTATATAAAAACACTTCGAGGTTTTGCTTAAATTTAAAACAATTTATAAAAAAATAAAAAAAACAGAACATTTTTGAAAAATGATCTCAATTTGACATGTGATTATATAAATTCATTAAGATGCTCTTAATATTATGTTTAAAGTTTCAAGAGCATTATTTTAGTCGTTCTGTTACCTTCTTAGTAGAAATAACGATCATTATGTTAATTAATATATTAATTACAGTCATTATTAAAAATACAAATAAAAAAAGTATAACCAATTTTAATGACATACATACAAATATAATTTTTTTGTTTAAAAACCAGGTGAAGTGTAAACAAAATAATCAATAAAATGTACATAAACAAAATAAAGTTATTAAAAAATATGTACTACTCGATATTATATAATTAAGACTTTATCAAATTATTACTCTTTCAGGTACTCTTTTATCTGCGTAGCATTCACCCAAATCTGTATATACCAGTAATGCCAAGTTGGTGCTTTCGTTACTATTTATAGTGCCAAAACATAAAAAACCCTAAAAGAATGGCATTTTGTTAACAACAGCAAAGAAATTTCGTGCTAGATGTAATTCGTACACGCAGAGAAATAAAATGCCAACCGAATTGAAAAGTGTATATTAAAATGTGTAAACAACTTATAAATTCAGTTAGTACAACGATATTTACATCAGATTTCTGAATATTTTTGGTGTTGGTGATTATTTTTGGTGTTGAATTAACCGAACTTTGTTGTGAAAACTAATGTTAAGTTGTGCCAACCGACTGAAATTCATAATAACCGAATTTGAGTAGTGGGTAACCAAATTTCAGTTGACAAATAGCTAAATTTTTCTCTGTCTGTATAATTGTAATTAAACCTATCGAATAATCCAATTTCCCAAATGTCTCTTTTGTGTCCCTTACTCAAGCGAAAAACTATTTTTTTATATGGAGTTTTACAAATAAATTTGCAAAAGTCCTAAAAAAAATATATATTAAGTGATACCTTGCCACCCACATATTTCCAGAACATACATTTGTTGGTCAAAGGTCTTGCCCATGGTAGCAGCTGCCTGAAATTGTGCACCGAGAAGTTCTGGAAGTATGTGATTTCAAAAATGGAAATGAAATACAAAATGGCGTATTCAATATAGCGGAAATAATATTAAATTTTCATTAGATTTCATTTCAGTTCTCATTGGAGTTACTGTAACTGATTGCGATTCTCCAACAAAATTTTAGAAATTCCAAATGACGAACGAAATAAAGCCACCGAAATTAATCACAAATTGCACTTTTTACTTAAAAATCTTTTCCTTTGTCTTAGCTTGCTGAAATTGTGCACAACAAGGTTTAGGGGAGTGGCCGATTTTAAAAATGAAATAAAAATTTCAAAATTGCGAATTCAATATGGTGGGAAAAAGTTAAATTTTTATCCTATCAAAAAGATACATTGTGTTGACTTAGGTTGACGGTAACTGATTCAGAAATTAGATTTTTAAAATTCAAAATAGCAGACGAAATAAAGCAGCCGAAGTAAGTCGCAACTTGCACTTTTTGTTCACAAATCTGTCTCTTTGTCTAAGCTTAAAGTGTGCACGACATGTTCTTGGGAGTGGGTGATATTAAAAACGAACTCAAAAATTAAATTTGGCGAATTCAATATGGCGGTAAAAAAGTCAATTTTCATCCGATCAAAAGGAAACTTTTTGTTGCCTGGGGTTTACGGTATCTATGTCTGATTATATAATAATGTAGCCACCGAAAATATTCACAACATATTGTTTTTGTCCAAAAGTCTTTCCCTTAGTCAAAGCTGACTGTGTAATAAATTATGAGGCGAGGTGGAAATCAATATAAGTGGTTGGTATGCAGTGTACGCTTAAGGAGTACACTACAACTGAAGATTTGCACCAAAATGTGGTTGTTTTAAAAATTTAACCAAAAACTTTGTATACATAGTGACTTACACGATCTGAGATTTTTTATATAAAAATAGTGTCCATTATAAAATTATGGGCTGAATTTCAGTTTATGGGGGACACCCCTAGAGAAAAAATCTGAATATTCCATCCCCTTCAGAATGTTCCCAGGAGTACGAAAATCATAATGAATAAGGGGGCTCACGCCCCCTATGGGCGTGGCAGTCGAAAAACGACCCGGCCCACCTACGTAGACAATATGGGTATCAAATGAAAGCTAATGTCTTCACGATTCCAAAAATAGCCATAGTTGCCAGATCGGCCGGTTTTTGCAGCCGATACGGCCATTTTTGTTAAATAGGGGCGGGGGTGAAAAACGACCCATGCCACCTACTTAGGCAATATTGGTATCAAATGAAAGAAAATGTCTTCACGATTCCAAAAATACCCGTAGTTGCCAGATCGTCCAGAATTTGAGGAAGATATGTTAATTTTTATAAAATGGGGGAAGGACTTTTTTTTGTTTATTTCTTTTTAGCTCGGCCAGAGGCCGAGCACTCGAGATCCCCGCCGTCTAGAATTAAGACATACTGGAGTTAAAAACCCCTAAGCCCGGCCGTAGGCCGGTCACGCAGAAAAACTTTACTAAGCGAAGCCAGTATAACAAATTTTCATTAACCAATCAGAAGCTTTCAAGAGTTTTCCTCGTTTCTTAATTTTGTACTTATCCTCATTTATGATTTGACTCTTGACACGAGAACATCACTAAATATGGATTGCGTTACTGCCTTTGACATTCACGACTGGGGTCGTGAATTGGACGATAAGCCGCCGATTTTATTGAAAAAACTTATGCAATTTGGTATGCTTCCTTCTGAAGGTACTATGCACTGCCCACAAGACCATAGCACGCCCATGCGTTTGGTTAATGATGGGGATCGCTGGAAGTGGCGATGCTATCACTTCACCACCATTAGCAAAAAAAAGGGGGGTGGGCGAAAAAGGTGCAACTACGGTGTTTCCCTCATTACAGGAACATTTTTTGCCAAAACCCACCTACCGTTGGTAACGGTATGTAAATTTCTATGGCTGGAGTTCTCATGCTTCTCCAAGGGGATTGATTTACCTGGGTAACGCTAACAATAGTAATCTTTTCGCACAAAATGCTCATTTCTGTTTGATTTTAACAAAATATAAGCAAAAAAAAAAGGAAAAAAAAAAATTTCCCCCACCCCAAATTTTGCCAAAATGGCCATATCGGCTACAAAAATCGCCCGATCTGGCAACTACGGCTATTTTTGGAATCGTGAAGACATTAGCTTTCATTTGATACCCATATTGTCTACGTAGGTGGGCCGGGTCGTTTTTCGACTGCCACGCCCATAAGGGGCGTGAGCCCCCTTATTCATTATGATTTTCGCACTCCTGGGGTCATTTAAGGGGGCGTGGCATTTTTTTTTTTTCCAGGGGTGTCCCCCATAAACTGAAATTTTGCCAAATTATGGGTTTTAGAATTTCAGTTTTTCTTGAGTTTGGGAAGAAGTAATTTTAATATAATAATTTCTTTAAAGAGTGTACAAAATTTTAACCTTAAAATAATGAAAATAAGTTCAATTGAAATTGGCAAAACTTTAAAAATTATAAAATCAATTGAGTCTGCTTGAAGTATTCGGCATATAAACGTTATTTAGACAATATGTTGTAGCTGAAAGGGTATTGGATACATTTTTATAACGACAACATTTTTTAGGAGCCATCTAGATTGACCTTGAATGTTAAAGTATTCTAACAATTGAAGTCTCCTGATGGGTCTTAATGGAATTTGGAAATGTGATAGCGGCCCAATCTCACGTTAAAGGTTAAGAGATGGGTCCAAAGTTAATATATTTTTTTTATGGAAACATGTGTGAAACTACTGAAATTTAGAACGCAAATTTGATGTGCTTGAGAAATCAAAAACTTCATTACCAATATTGCCTACACAGAGAGAATTTCTTTTTCATTGGTCGTATGAAATTTTTAATAAATAATATGAAAATACTCCAACTACTGAGCGTCCTCATCTCGATCAAGGTGAGAATCCGTCATGGAAAGAAAAGTTAGACACTATCATTTGTCTAAATTTTCCATTCATACACCCAAAAAAAAAAAAAAAATTAGTAAAAAAAAATTTTTGTTAAAATTGCGTTTTAAAATAATAAAACAATAAAAATATTGAGCAATTCCATATGAAAGCGATCACCTTTTGGACGACCCCTCTCCGATTTTAAAATAAATAGTCTCAATCGATTGCCCAGCAAAAAATAATGTATTTTTATTTTTTTTTTTTTTTTATAGTGACTGGTTTAGTGGTGGTGTGCACCACTGTCATGTGACAAAATTGAAGAATTCTTCATAAGGGACCTCATTGAAAGTTGTTTTAAACTACTAAAGCGATCGCAACGAGTGATAGCTCGTTGGAAAGGTATTGAATCAGGCTTTAATTGAAAAATAAAATTTTCCTAATTTGGTCGTCCAAAAATTTGTTTTTATATAACTAAAATACAGCAAAAAGTCTATCTGAATTCAGTTAGTTAAATATTCATATCTAGTCAACTAAGAGTTAGCAAAATATTTGTTAAATTTACCAATTTTTTTCCAACAATCAGCTCATTGATTGTCCACAAAACGCTTTTACTGATATTAGCAACTGTCCACCCCTCAAACTAAGAATTTTTTGACACTGCAAGCATTTGAACTGACTATTTTTTTTTAGTGTACACTATAGTGTCCCAATAAATATTAAACAAACGAGTTCAATTTATTTGTTTATTAAATTTTTTTTTTATAAAAAACAGTTGTTAAAATATTTAAAAGTAAAATTTTAAACCAGCATTATTCGTAAACCAGTTGAGATATTAACCTCAAATAAATTGCAACAACATTTGTATTGTAATGAATTTTTTTTTTTTTAATTTTTATGTACTTCGGTGTTTTCGAAAATTTATATAAAAAAAAATTTGGCCTCATATATCGACTTACAATTAAGCGATAAATCACAGATTTTTTGAAACTAATGATTGCAATGCATATGTGAAAAAACTTCTTAAATTTACAATCAATTGTAATTTTGACAATTTTTTTTATATTGAAATTTAAAACGTTATAACTTTCGCAGTCCGCGCTCAAATGGATTCGCGCGAACGGATTTATGATTATTATATCTATTATTTAAAGTCTGCAAAGCTTCATTGATGTGGCATAAAAAAATGTAACACCAAAAATTTAAAAAATCTTAAATCTTTTATACTACCGTACCAAATGTCACTTACTTACGACAATTTCTTCAATATGAATTACAACACATTATATGAATTACGACACTGTGCGACACAAATCATAAATAAAATATTTCGTAAACAAAGAAAAAGACAACTCTGAAAATTTGTATACGAATAAACAAAAGTACGATCTTTCGTTTAAATGTTGTTAAACAAATTTCAATTAAACTTTTGTTCGATTTCAAACTCACTTGCAATTAAATGTTTAATAACACGGCATGAGAAAAAAGTAATAGAGATCTGAAAAAATAATTATATTAAAATTTGCAAACCACATCTTATATCAAGAGCATGGCTGTGGGGTAAACTTGAAAATCTATGCTGCTCTATAAAATTTTTGAAATATCGCGAATATATAGTACAAGCTGCTATCTGGAAAAACATTTTTTTTTTTCAAAATATTTCTCATTAATTGCCTATTTTTAAAAAAACTAACACTTATTCAGGTCAATTGATCATAAGGCGTTCAATTCGTTAAAACTGTAAAAAACAGTAAAAACCATAAACCATAAAACGTAAAGCAGTGGTTTAAATACAAAGTTTTGTGCATTAAATATGGGCCATAAATATGAACACAGGTCTTGTTATTTAACTCTGTCAAATCAAAAGCAGATTGATTACTTGCAAAAAGTTTGAAATTCAAAAAACTAAATGCAAAACCTCCAAATTTTAAAGACATTTTTCTCAAAATCTGTAACATTGAGCAAAAAATTAAGTATACCATTAAAGTCAGCATGCCCGATATGTATATATAATTGATGGTCAGATCTTTATTGTTTTTAAAAAAGCTACATTTTGTCACCCTGTGTAATATGTATTAACTGGTAATTGAATAATTGAACAAAATTTCCAGTTTTTATAACAACATAGAAAAAAATGCAAAAATTTTAAAAAATCGCCAAAAATGAAAAAATTGATAAAAGAAACAAATTTGCGTTTATTTAATTTTTCCAAGTTTGTTTTAATTGTAGAGATTTCTTCGAATTAAGTAAATTTTTTTAAATTTCTACAATTTGGCGGTTTTTTCAAATGTTTTCGATTTTCAACATAAAGGCTTTTAATTTTGTAATTTTGGCGATTTATTTTTTAATTTAATCAATTTTTCCCCAATTTTTGGCGATTTTTTAATTTATTTTTTAGTAGTATCTAATGAAAACTTGTTTGAAAATAAAAAAACGATATTCAATTAAAATTTTAATAGATATGAATATAAGTAAAATTGAAAATAATATCAATTAAATAGTTGCAAATTATTGTAATTGTTACTACAATTTACTTAATAGGACCGAATTCAATTAAACTTTTAACTGAATCAATAAATATTTTAATTGATACTCAATTTTAGTATTTTCTGTGTAGACATATTTTATTTTTAGTTTGCATTCTCTCAAACAATTTTTTGATTATATTTTAAGGCAAATACATCGAAATATCTTATGAAATTATTTTATTTATTGCTTTTTTAAATTTATTAATAACATTGTTATTTCCTAACGAATTGTATTAAGTTTTTAAATTTATCAAATCATTTCGTGGGGGATGGAGCCCCATTTCCCCCCTAGCTACGTGACTGGTTTCAGTTAATTACAGTAAATTCAAATATTAACATACTTTTCATCCAAAATGGTATTTTGATTTTTAAACATTTGTGTGTGTTAAACAACACTTAAGCATCACAATTAATTTTTTAAATTTCTACATTTTATTAACATATTTTTGGGCAAAATTAGTACGTATATATGAAACTGTTATACATAAATTGAATACACAGCATAACTAGACCATTGTAAATATATATTTTTGCTAAAAATCGCTTTTACCTAAAAATATGCGTTACCACAAAATCTGTATAACACATGCTAAGTAAGTTTGTTGCTTAAGTCTTTTGTATTTATACATACAAATTTCTGGAAAGACAAAAATGCTTATTAAAATTGGTTTGTTAAATAGTTTAGCAAAGAAATGCTAATTAATTGATCTAAAAAAATAACAATACAAATAATTTTATGTTAGTTCAGTACGGTAAAATACATACGTAACAATATACAGTTTAATTAACACATTTTTATAACGAAATTATGGAATTTTGTAATGTATTTCATTCAACTTAAAGGCTTTTCATTTTATTTTTGGTGCATTTTACTCTTTAGGGTAAAAGTGTTAAAATTAATTCTAAAAACAACCTTCAAAATGTTAAAATCTACGTTTCATGATAATATAATTAATTTTTAAATCTCTAATTTAACATTAATTATCAGCTTAAATAATATGAAAAATCGTATTTGTTTGATTTCTAAGCAGCAAAAAAACTATTATAAGAAACAGCGAATAACATAAACAATGTTTAAACTTAACAAATTCATATACTCTAAAATACGTTTAAAAATAATTTGCACTGTATAAGAATTAATGTCATAATTCTTGACAGTTATATTAATATGATTTTACTCAAACAATATATAAATATATGATGGTTTCGGTAAATGTGACTATATAATGTGCTACTTTTAAGTTTCTGACAAATAGAAAGCAAAAGCAATAAATTGGCGGTTATAAATGAGTCTGACTACTGTCCACAGTGATGTCAATTTACGGTGTTTCGACATTTTTTTAAAAGTCCTTTAAAAACATTGTTTTTTTATTTATGGCAGCTAGACTGGCTCTTAAACAAGTATTTGCTAAATTTAAGGTTGCATCCTCTAGAAATATGATAATAGCAAAAAAAAACTATGAAACGCAAAGTTTTGAACTAATCAAAATTTGTTTGGAGGTTGCTCAAAGCAACTGGAATTACGAAATTACGATTTAACTTTAATTTAACTACGAATTAATTTTTTTCTGTTTTGTTCGATCCTGAATACACTTTCTCAGCCTGCCTTGCTCAATCCATATTTTTAAAAAGTTATATGATTTTCTATTTATTTATTATTATATTTTTATTCATTTAAAGGCTTTATAATCTTGAAGTCATAATTTAAAGTATCTTCCATGGGTTTTTTTTTGTCCCCCCGCCAAAACGGGTTTAGGATTTTTTTGAATAAAAATAAATATAATTATAGTTTTATTGTGTTATACTGTAAATTTAATAGTGGATTTATTTTCTGCCAAAAGTGTAAAAATTAACCCTATATGAATCAAGTTACATAAAATAATTCTTTTTATCAAGTTGAGATTTTTTTTTATCAATTTAAAAGCTTTACAATTTTGTAATCATAATTAAAATTAAGTATCATGGGTATTTTTTGTTCCCAGGCCACTAAGGGTTAAACATTTTGTAAATAACAATAAAGATAATTATAATCCTAATAAATTTAAGCGACTTTGATGAAAACATTAAATTTTTGACAACTTGCTATAGTTTTGCAATATACTTACCAAGGACTCTAATCACATATGATAATGTTTTTAATCTAAGAAAGGATATCAGATATCTATGCAGTTGAATTTAGAATTTGACGTTAATGGTTTCTCGCTATTATTATTTATTACGAATAATGTTTTCTCATATAAATAGTCAAATGAAAACTTTTGATAGAAGTTCAATTATTTTTGTAGGAAGTTTGTCTATTCCGCGAATTTCTGGAATCGGATTTTAATTTGGATTTCATATCCATAATGTACGACCAAAAATATATTAGATTTGATGTGTCGCGATAATAATAATAATTTTTAATTTTTTCTCATTGTTTCTTATTTAAAATTTAAATAAAATTATAGAACAAGTATAACTTTAAAACATCAATTTCGTTCTGGTACCTCTAAAAAAAATATTTTTGAGATTTTTTTTTGGCAGACCATATTTATTTTCATAATGGAATTATTTATTTTTTTGTCAATGTACAATATAAATATTTTTAAATTAAAGCAAATCTCTAAAGAAAAGTGAAAGTAAAATCGTCCTTGTTTAACCGTCACGCACACAATAGTAATACAAATGTGCTACCAGCTTATTGTTTTATCTCCTGTGACTTTAATTTTGGGTGTTTTGAGTTTTGATGAAAGTTAACCATATATTCTTCCCCGGGAAAACTTTGGTAATGGGTACGATAAAGTAACGCATTACTTTGTAATAAATACTCCTTACCTGAATAAGTGATAAATCATTACCTTTTACATTATTTAAAAACATAAAGTAATGCCTTACCGATCATCAATTATCAATCAACCATAAAATCAATTGACCATAAACGAAATCGTGTAACAACTTCAAAGGATTGTTTGGAGTTGTTTAACTTCAATTCGAATGAGTTTTTACGCCCTTTTGTAACTGTGGATGAAAAATGGATCCATTACAACACTCCGGAGAACAAGCAGCAGTCCGGAGACCAAGCAGCAGTCTAGGGGTCGAAGTAGCGAGTGTTGCAGGGGTCCTTGAAGCGTATATACAGCAAATCTATTGATAATGCCATAGCATATCAAGATTCCAAAGACCGACCATGCGTGGTTCAGTACCACACCCGGCTAGAGGTGTCCCTGCTTTCGCAGAACATGGAAGATCTAGATCGGACACTCGATAAAAACCCGAAATCCCCAGTGTTATCTTACCGTGCTCATGGGATGAATAGCACTACGTTAGTGTGTTTTCGAACGGTGGCCTCCAGGACTAGGCGAACCCTGGTTGTATTAGCCCGCTGGTAGCACGGGGCTCTGCTATTATGCGTTCTTTTGTAATCCCTTATTAACTCTTTATGGATTTGAACAACCAAAATTTTCATAATGAGTAAGAGAAGACCGACGCAGGTCTTGTAAGGAACTTCCGGTTGTGCCGGGTTTGAAGCTGGGATAGCTCAGCTAGTCCAGCGGTCCTCGCATTAAATTTGTAAATTGGGAACGATTAAAAAAAAACACACGTATTTAGCTTATTATTACACTTTCAGTTGATGCACTTTATTGTAAATTCTTATTATTCTCTTCTTTACACTTTGTTGTAATTTCTCTTTATAATTGCCTCTGTGGCAGTACACGTCCTCCTCTTTGCTGATGCCGCCTCGTGCTGGGGAAAACGTTGCTCCTGGGCCGGTTCGTGATCGCTGCCCTAACCCTCCTGATCCTTTTTCCCTCACTAGCAACGGATGTTATGCGCCGGTATTGGATGTTATCCAACTCCCTAGCCTCCTAGGTTTCTGGTTGTAGAACCAGACTATTACTTTAGCCCTGTGTCAGTGCCCTAGCTCCTTCCGAGTTGGATGTTATCCAGTCGGCACTCACGGATGTAATCCGGACTCTTTCTGGTTGTTAACCAGAACCCTAAGCTTATCTGATTGTAAAAATCAGAACTCTACACTGTTGTCTTGGTGTTACCAAACAACCTTAAAATACACACTATTCTATGCACTGCACTTTCTTTTATTTATTTTAAAATCTTACCACCACGTTGTTCCGGCCTGTTGCCACGTCTTGCTCGATCGCCTGCTCTGCACAAAATACCACGACTGCTGTTGGTCATCGCCTTTTATACCCCTCGCTAGCTACACACAAGTTGCTTTGTAGCCACAAAACACAAGCAAATGTTTGTCCCTTTAACCGGTTTGAGTTGAACTAAGTGTAGTTACCGTGGTGAGTTTTATTTCGTGCCGTTGTGGTGTGGCTGTTCTCCTCTCTTGACTATCCCTGTAGTTTTCTCCTTGTAGTTTTTGCATTTGTAGTTTTGTTTCTTTTGTCCTCTCTTCTCTTTGCAATCTCTCTTAGTTTATGTACATCTCTTTGTTACTCTTTGCTTAATTACGCCTTCCTGAAATGAAAGTACGAACCCTGTTGCAGGAGGATGTAATCCTACCTTTCCCCCCCCCCCCATGGGTTTAACCTATCTCCTTTAAAATATATATATATATATATATATATATGTATGCACAGCGCATAGTCTAGAGACATTTATTCATTCCCCCGCATAGTTTAGGGACATTTGCTTACTTTGGGGACTGTCCCCAAAGTTTTCGCGCCTTTTCATACATCTAGCGTTTAAGATGAGGACAATTTTGTCTATACACCGCATATTTCGGCGACAATTTTGGGCGTGTCCCTAAACTATGCGCTGTGCATACATATATATATATATATATATATATTTTTTTTAATTATGTGTGCAAAATTTGCCTCAAGATTTTGTTCCTCACAGTCTATCCTCAACTATTCAAGAGGTTTTATGCCTAAAGAGCAGTGGGGGTGCAATTGAAACGGTCGGACAAGCAAAGGACATCTTCTGTCCTAACCTTGCCGAGCCTATGGATGTTGGTAATGTGTCTGAGGACCACTCGGTTCCACCTATAGACGCAGATATAAAACACGCTTAAAATGATGGCTGCCCGAAAAGGTAAGACACCAAAGCATCTAAGGTGCTTACAGGTGAACCTTCACCATGCCAAAGCGGCAACGGACATCGCCAACAGAAGGTTCACCACTGATGCCCTGGATGTTCTATTCATCGAGGAACCATGGGTGCACGACGGAGCCATGAAGGAGCTTAACGCTAATCAAGGTATCAGCATAGTCGGCCCATAGCGGCCATCCTTGTTAGAAACAATGTAACATTTCTTCCAATTTCAGAATTCGTTTTGGGAGACTTGGTTGCGATTTGGGCAAAGGTGCCCTCCTTATCTATGGAACATGAGGTAGTACTGGCCTCCGCGTGTCTACCTGGCGACACCAACCCGGTACCAACAGCTGAGGTCTCGGCCTTGGTGGAATATTGCCGAATGATGAACCTTAGTTGGATCCTCTGTTGTGACGCCAACGCACATTACACGATATGGGGAAGTACCAACATAAATAAACGTGGTGAGTACCTACTTGAATTTATATGTAGTAACAATATGAACATAGTGAATAGGGGTGACGAGCCGACTTTCAGGAATTCTATTAGGACAGAGGTCTTGGATCTCACTCTTACTAGTTCTGATATGTCATTTTCCATCTCAAACTGGCAATGAACTCTTAATGTCGGACCATCAACATCTGGTATTTGATGTTGTTAGTGCATTGGACTCATGCCAGGCTTATCGTTATCCCAGACGCACGAACTGGGAGGATTTCCGATACAATTTGGAACGAGATGCAGATGTCTCTAAAGGGCTCATTCTGCGCACTAGAGAGATCGATCATGCGGCATCCGATATGCAATCGAATCTAACTTACGCTTTCTTTTTGAGCTGCCCAAAAAAGACCAGGAAGACGAAGAGGGACGTTCCATGGTGGAATGATGGTCTGGAGACGCTTAAAAAGGAAGCCAGAAGACTGTTCAACAGGCCAAAGGAAACAGGTGACTGGATCACCTATAGTGCCGCACTCACTGAGTATAATAGAGAACTACGCAGATCCAAAAGGACCACGTGCCGCAACTACTGTGAGAAAATCTCTGATCTTCCAGAGGCGGTGCGACTACAAAAGGCCCTGTCATACAAATGGTCTCTGCGCTCTTAGGAGGCCGGATGGCTCATACACGGAATCTACCACTGAAACTTGTAAACTCTTGCTCGATACTCACTTTCCAGGATGCGTTGACAACTGCGGGTCCGATGTGATTCGGAGAATCCGGAACCTGAAAGGTAGGTACGTACGCCTGGCGGGTGCCATCTTTCAGGAGAATCGGGTAAAGTGGGCGATAGATGAACTTTCTTCATTTAAATCTCCGGGTCCAGATGGGATCTATCCTTGTCTCTTACAGAGAGGGATGGACTTAATTGTCATTGGAGATGCTCCGCTCTAGGATAATCACGTTCGGAATAGGGACTACTTGTAGGAGAGTGAATGCGACCAGAGGGTGTCCTCAGGGTGGCGTTTTGTCGCCATTACTAAGGACAATGGTCATTGATGAATTTCTCGAGGGTCTGAATGACTTGTGTTTCAGGACCTATGGATACGCCGATGATCTTGTCATTTCCGTTGTGGGCTGGGATGACAGGACCATCTCCGAGCGTATGCAACAGGCTCTGAACTTCACTCTTTCGTGGTGCCGGGAAAAGGGGTTGTCTGTCAATTCGTCGAAGACAATCGTGGTACCATTCACGAGAAGGACAAAACTTAACCTGTCTATGCCGGTCGTTGGGGGTGTGACGGTTGGCTTCTCTAGCAGAAAAAATCAACGTCTCAGAAAAAATAAACGTTACAACCTAAGCAACAACAACAGCAACAACAACGTAAATAACAACACAAACAATCATGCAAGAAACAACAACAACAACGTTAACAATTATTTTAACAACAACAACATTACCAACAACAGCAGCATTAACAACAACGTTAACAACAACATTAACAACAACACAGTCAAAAGCTTAGCAACAGAGCAACACACATTAAATGTTAAAAGCATTTACTACACAACTTTAGCTGTCGAGTTTTACAATGATACAAAGTTCCTTAAGGCGATTGATCATCAGTATAACACAAGGCGACGAGCAGATGGTCGATTCAAAGTTGGAAGCTTCCAAAACAACTATGGAAAAAATACATTAGATGTTACCCTACCAAAAATCTTCAATATGTTACCACTGAATCTCTTACAGATTCAAAACAAACACAAAAGAAAAAGACTTTTAAAAATATAATTTTTAAAAAAATTAAGGTTTCTCCGGGTGAACCGGCTCCGAAGAAGGCCAATGAAAGTTTGTCTGCCACTAAAGTGATGGCAACAGTTTTTTGGGATGCACGCGGGATAATCCACATCGATTACCTTCAAAAGGGAAAAACAATAAACTGCGAATATTATGCCAACTTATTGGACCGATTTAACGAGGATTAAAAAAAACGACCTTATATGCCAAGAAAAAAGTTCTTTTCATCAAGATAATGCACGGGTGCACACGAGTGCAGTCTCAATGGAAAAATTCCACGAATTGGGCAAGGAATTGGTACCTCGTCCGCCATATTCTCCGGATTTAGCCCCAAGTGACTATTTCCTATTTCCAAACCTAAAGAAATGGCTCGGTGAAAAGGGATTTAGTTCCAACGATGAAATTATTGATCAAACAAATGCCTATTTTATGGACCTCAAAAAATCCTATTTTTTGGAAGGGATAGAAAAATTGGAGAAACGTTGGAGTGTATTGAGCTAAAAGGAGATTATGAAGAAAATTATTTTTTTTTTGCAAAAAAAACTGTTTATAATAAATAATTAGTTTATAATAAATAAAATGCTCCTTCTTTTGATATGTCATATTCTACACAACGGTGGTACAAATTAATTACAAAGTTGTTCCTTATTTTAAAAGAGATTATTATCAAAGTTTTTATTACTATTTGTACTTTAAATAATTTAAATATACAAAAAAACTATACATTTTAATACCTTTTTGTGTTTAAAAATCATTTATATTGTACCAGTTTTGAAGCTGAAAACTTCTTCTTTTATTCTTCACAACGCGATGCATCGGAGGTACAAATCTAAGAAAATTTTGTTTTAATTTTTTTAAGTTAATAATACACTTTTAAATGTGACTACTATATTAATTAGCTATTTAGATTTAAAAAAAAAATTATATAAATATAGTTCATAAAAACATTAACATTTTTTCATATATTTAATTAGAATATTGTTCTACCTCTAGTCCAAAACCTAATAAGACTATGATATTTTCATATTAAATTTCATTTGTTGTTTTTTAAAAACTTTGTTCACTTTCATGATAGACAACACAATTGTTTAATAGGCATCACCCTAATCATCAGTTGTCCGCAATTAGAAAACGATGATTGGCTTAGCTCCAACCGAGACATTACATACAACCGACAAAATAAACTTTACGACAATTCTGTCTGCTTTAACCTCATTTCACAATGTCCCGGTAGCTACTAGCTAGGACTCTAACTAACACATTTGTTGTTGTGTCCCATATAAATTATCAATTTAACGATTTATATATATATATTTCGACCTTTTTCAATAAAATTTAACTGTTAGTTAAATATTGGCTAGACATATAGTAATCGGGTCTTAGTGTACAAAAGGCGGATTTAGTAAAACTAATCATAAAATCAAATCTTTTTGAAAAGCAAACATTTTTACTTATCAATATACTTTGTATTAAATTATATGTACTTCGGGCCCACGCTGATATGGAAAAAAAACAAGTATATACCGAGGCTTTCTCCACAAGCTTGATTTTGAACCTTTTATCAAAATATACATATATTCCAAAAATTGGCTCAATCGGACGAAATTTAGAGGCCGCTATAAACTGCGGCTTTTGGGTTTCTTCTCTTATATTGTATTTGCTTATTCACAGTCTGAAATATGACTGTGTATTCTTGTTTTACAGTGTTTTTATATAATATGGTCATTGCTAATACTATTCCTTCTATTAGCTAGCTATAAATTCAGGAAAATTCAAATGGACCCATCCATCTCAACAATTATATAATGTTATCTGAAGGCAGAATTAAAAAAATAATAATATTAAGTTAAAATAAAGATAATTCAAGTGTACTTAAACTTTTTCTAAAGCAGATTAGCGTCCTCAATCCGAATCTGAAGTCAAAAACGTTCCCCCGGATCGCATTTCCGAGTTATGGACCAATCCCTTTTTAACCCTCTTACCCGGGCAAAAATGGTTGATTGCTCAATATTGTGGAGATGTCTTTAAAATCAGTTTCATTTTTGTGGATTTCATTAGAACAAAGTTTTAAAGAGCGAACCCTGAAGAATAGGTAATTTAGTTATAGCGACCTCTAAGTATTGACCGATAGGGTTGAAATTTTGACCTAGCATTACTGAAAAACAGCACATATCCCAACAAACAATGTTTGTATGAGGAGAGCCGTGGTCTGCTGATTGTTCAAAAATGTTTTAATTTTTGTACTAAAAATACAAAAATTGTTTTCTCCAACTTTCTATATTTTCATATATTTAGTTAGAATATCATTCTACCTCAAGTCTAAAATCAAACATGATATTGTCATATTTATTACATTTTATTTGTGGCTTTTTAAGAAGTTTAATATTTTTTCTTGATTATTTCGTCAAATAATTTGATAGTACAAGTGTACTACCTTCGTGTGCGTACATTATAATTTTTTGTTGTGTATCGGAGGGTTAATTTAAATATTTTCAATACATTCTTTGATATCCATCTTAAAGTTTTCTGCTTTAGTCGTTATTGAACTTCAAACTATCGACACTTATGTAGGTGAATTTTTAATCAGTTTGCAATCGGCAATTATGATCTCAATTGGCACATGATTTGTGGTGTTTTAATTAGAAGTGTAGCACATTTTTGGCATACACTTATAACAATCGCTATTTTAGTGTAGTTTTTAAATCTGGAGTATACAAATCATAATTGTGGGTGTATTAAATGAGTAATTATATTTTTATTCAATGGCAATTAAATTGTTTTCATACATTTGAAGAGTAAAATATTTTTAATAAATTGTGGGTTTTTTTCAGTTATTTATAGGGTATTAAAATTACTCGGGTTTGGGTTTTTCGAGTAAACTAGTATTTGATTTTGAGAGTTTTCACGTACTCGAATAATTTCATTAATTTTATTTCATTAGGTTTTCTTCAAAAATGCATAATAAAACACAAAATAAATGCAAAATCGATAGTTCCGAAATTTATTTTTTATAAAAATTAAAAAGATCTTCTTTCGTTTTTATAAAGTTTGGATTTAAGTAAGCATTAGGGATATAACTTTAAGCATTTTTTTTGCAAATATCAAAATTAATATGCCATAGCAGTCTAAGTCTTTGAAAAATATATGGCAAAATTTTATTACTTTTTCGCCGTCGTTACAAAAATGTCGCAAACAATTTTATTTTATTATTTTTGACTTTATTTAATAATTGTGCTCTAGGTCACGTTTTATAAATACAAACGTGACCTAGAGCTCAATTATTTAATAAAGTCATTAATTTTAATGGTCGAAAAACTTTTCATAATTTATTATTTTTATTTATTTTTTTTTTTTTTTTTGCAAACTAGTTCATTTTTAGTTTATTTGATTAAGTTGAATATATATCCGAGAGAAAGAAAAAAGAGCGAATCTACCTATCCGAGATGTAACACCAAAAAATTATGATGAATTAAGTTTAATTCGAATCTCGCATAAAACACATTCCTCACACTCACATGAAAGTTCAGCGGTTATTTAAAAAGTTATTCCGTAAAGTTATTTTAATTGAATATTTAGTTAAATTACCACAGAAATATATTTTCTAACTTTTCTTTCTGTTATTTGATATACAAAATAAATAAACAAACGGATTTTCGGTATTAGATAATATTTTTCAGTTAAAATTTTTTATTTAAAACATTTTTTCTATTTGTCAAGTAATTTTTTAACAGGTAAAAATAAACTAAAAAATACAATTGTTTTTAAAGAAAAGTAAGTAGTCCTTTTTTTAACTGCTTTTCAATTAATTTAATGTGTATTTTCAGTAGTAAGTACATAGTTTTGCGATTTTTAATATTTACCCAGCCAGAAATCGCCAATGGTCTGAAAAATCAAGCACTGGCAGAGCAGTGATTGCCAATAGTCCAACAAATAAAGTGCTGGTAAAGTACTGATTTACAACGCTCTGCCAACGTTAGTAAAAAGTGCTCTTCCAGTTCTTTATTAACAAAATTGACAACAGTAAAAATAATAGAAGCACTGGTACAGCCATGGCTTAGAACGCTCTGCCATCAATCATAAAAAGTGCTTTGCCAGTACTTGATTTACAAAATTTACAACCGTAAAAATAAAAAGCACTGACACAGCACTGGTTTAGAACGATTTCCCAACATTGGCAAAAAGTGTATTGCCAGTACTTTTTTTTACAAAATTTACAGCCGTTAACATAATAAAAACAGTGGCACAGCCCTTGTTCACAACGCTTTCCCAACGCTGGCAAAAAGTGCTTTGCCAGTGCTCGATTTACTACATTTACCACCGTTTATAAAAACAAAATTTAATGCATGCACTTATTTTTAAATAAGTTAGCATGTTTTAATAAAAATATCAAATAAATAGTACTTTTTTAATTTATTTCACATACTTCATTGCTATTATTTATGAAAAAGAGTTATGGCAGTTATTTCATAATTTACAGTAGTAAGAATACACTTAAATTCTACCATATTTATATTTATTTCAATATTATTTTTCAATCATATTTTTAACTGTGAATATACCACTTTCTTTTGATGATACTGGATAATTAAACGAATCGCTAACTTTATTAAAAATATTGCCTTTTAAATGAATATCATAAACTTTGCATTTGCAACGTTTGCATCCGGAATATAGTCATCAGATATAGATTCTTCTGTAGTATTAAATTCACTAGAACTATCCTCCTAGTTTCCTAGTATTATATACTTTATTAGTTGTTTTACCAATGTTTTGCCAACGTTTTAAAATTATGATTTTGGTACTAGTACTGGTGCCTTGCCATCGTTTTAAAAAAGAAACGGTCAAGCCCTGGCCGGTGATATCATTTTTGGGTTGGCAAAGCACTTTTTATCATTAAAAATCACTTTATTGATTTTTTTATCATTAAAAATCATTTCATTGATTGTTCTACCAATGCTTTGCCAACGTTTTAAAATAGTGATTTTGGTAATGGCAAAGCGCTAATTGCCAGTGCTTTACCAACGTTTTAAAAAAGGAACGGCCAAACCCTGCCCGGTGTTATCATTTTGTGGTTGGCAAAGCACTTAATTTTTCAGAAATCCAACGCTCTGCCAAAGCTCATACCACTATTGAAAGCACTGGGCCATTGCTTTGCCGTTCGTATTGTTTTGGCTGGGTAGATATTAAAAAAAGTCTGCTTAATTTCTTTATATCGGAACTTTTGGTAGTAAAGTTTTTTTTTTTTTTTGGAGTTTCGACCCCTCATTTGAATTTAACAATGTCTGTTATTTGTTCAAGGATATTGTAAAAACATTTTTATAAATGGATAAAAAAAAATGTGCTATTTAAGCATTGATCTCGGTGACAAACGTTTGTGCTTTATTGTAGTATTGTCCATATCGTAGTTCCATGTAAACGAGTTATAGCCCTACGATAAAATATAATATTTCGCACTTGTTCAACAAAAGGGTCATAACACAAAAATTTTTTTTCTCAATAAAACGACATAAAGTGGTCATCTCTACCCATTGTAAACATGTAGATCGGTCTCGGTACTTTTCTTTCAGCAAAACTTGATTTTGAGTTATGACCCTTTTGTTGAACAAGTGCGATATGTATGTTAGGTTATGTTATTAATACCCTGCGGGAAATGAAGGGTCGATTAATCCAAAGTGGTAATTCTGTGTTGTATGATTGGGGAACCCGTCACTCAACTGGTGAAACCAAAATTGTGGTGCACCAAAAAGTGTTAATTTGGGTGAAATGTCCAATCACGTGACTATAGTAATGGTAACAAAACATTCTCTAGTTGGTACCAGATACATCACGTAACTGGAGAAAAAGTAACATAACATCAAAGTGTACCGCAGCAACTAGGCTCGTTGCAGTTGCTACTGGCCATTGAACTGGTTCAAAACAGCTAGTAGTGGATGAAAACACGGCGATTAGTACCAAAGGATGCAGTTCCTTGGTTTAAAATAACTGAATACGGAACTGTTTAGACAGTGACCAAGTTTGTCAGATATGGCGATTTCTCGCCAAACGTCGCGATCTTAAAACTCGTTTGGCAAGTTAATTTTCGAAATGCTGACTGGCGATTTTTCGAGTGAATGGCAATTTTACACATAAAATATCGTTACCAAAAAACTATCACCAGAATATGATTTTTTGCACAACTTATTCAAAAACTTGAAACACTTTATAAGAATATAAATTAAAATATCAAAATTTCTGCATATTTTTCGAAATATCTTGTTTAAATATTTTACAAGATTTTTTGTAACCATTTTTTATGTGTAAGGAATTTGCGAATTTTATGAATTTCTTTGGGAACAAAATTTGAACTAAGTATATATTTTTTTACTCTGCTTTATAAGTGATACATTAAAGTTGTGCTGAATTGTTGCAGGTCCTTCTTTTTATAAAGATATTATTGTGAACTAGAATTATAATGCAACATACAAAATTATAATGTTCATGAAGTGCTTTTTAGAAGTGTAGGAACAAAAAAATTAGTAGAAATTGTTTGTTAATACCTGATTAAGGGTGAAGTCTTATCTATTGAAAAACATGGTTCAATTTAATTTCAAGAAAATTATAACGTTTATTTCACTTTTGTTTTTTATATTTAATTAAAAGGTCACTAATTTTTCTATTGTTTGTTCACTGCTTGTTACAACTAGAGTGAATTTAAAGAAAAAAAACGAACTTCAATAGCTTAGTTAACTAAGAAATAAAAATGAGAATAGGAGAATAAAATCTGACCTGTAGCGTTATAGTACAGGGTGATGAGGCAGTTCTGAACAATACCAATGTTAGCAAATAAAGAAAAAACTTTCGAAAAATATATATTTTGTCTAGTTTATCTATTTTCCAAATGTAAATTGTTATAAAGAATTTAATGTTATAGTTTTGTGTTGGGTATAGACAAAATAAACAAATTTTAAAATTGATTTTTGTTGTGCATTTTTGCATTTTTTTTTAACAGGTGGTAGAACATACTGTTTTGAATAAGTACAGTGACTGGTTTCGGACGGGCAATTTAGCAACCCTTACATTATATGAAACACGGTGAATAAGGTTATTTGCTAATTACTTTTCGCATGCCCGGCGACATGTACCCCTTATAAAAGTACAGTGGTACTTTACAAAACTATTCCACTCAAACTACCTCTATAACAGAATACATTGCGCTAAATATATGACCAGTTTTCCTTCAACAATTTTTCTCCAGTTCTACGACACGTACACTTACACCAGTCACGTGATAATTTTTGTACCACTGGTTATGTTGCATATCACATAAATCCTCAAATTTTCATACTTTGACACTACCTATTTCTAACTTGTCCCGTAGCATATTCATTTCAGTCGGTATGGTGATAGGTTACCTTGGTGAAGTTATTCGCTACGTCACACACAGTGCTCTACAGGTAGCAATTGTCACCACCTATGACAAGCCCATTTTAAAAGTACCGGTCACTTCCATATAACAGAACCAAAACTAGGACTGGTTCATACACACAAAGTTCTAGTCACGTGACCATGCCAGTGACTGGTCAATTTCCCGCAGGGTAATGACGCCATTCAAAAATAAAATAACGCCCATAGAGGCCGTGTGGCCCATTATGATTTCTGCTGATGATTTGATCCTTCACCAAGCAAAATCATTCTAGATTTCCCATTTAGACGCCTTTATAAAAGCCCATATTGTCCATGGATCTGCTTTCCTAATAACGTAAAGATTATGAAAAAAAAAAAATAAAGGCCAACCTTTTAAATCTTCTAAAGGATAGTGCAGGGCATTCACAAAGGAAGTTTAAACTGTCTTCGATAGATACTCTGCATCATCTACAGGTATAAATGTAAATTAAATGGTAACTGACGATATGTAAATTAGAACCGTTACTGACACGTTATAAAAAAAAAAATCTTTTTGAAAAAACCAATTTAATTTTTTTTATGAAATATAAACTGACATAAAACATATTTTGATTTATTTGATTACCTCCATTATTCGATCAAAATTGTTCGAGTTAAACGTTACTCGAAATTGGTAATTTTCATTTACTCGAACAATTGCTTGATTAAAATTCATCGATTAATCGAGTAACGGTTAACCGATTGAATACCCTACTTATTATAACGGAAGTAAGCGTGAATTACTCTGCTTTAAATTATATTTAAAAATTATTAAACTATTTTGTGTTTTAATTCTTATTTATTATTGTTTTTTTATTTAAATATTTGTATACCGATTGATTTCTCGATTATTAATTTTGTTTAAACACTCAATTAATTCATTTATTGTTTATTTATGCTTACAGGTGTTTTATTTATAATGAAAACATACGCATTTATAATAAAAAAAAATATTGAATACAAATTGAGATTTAAACTAAAAAAAATATAAATCAAAGATATTAAATATCAAACAAAAGGTGTTTCCGTGCTGAGTTATTAACGTTAAACAAACTGACAACAATTTGAAATGAACGTTTTTTGTATGATTTGTTAAATTTGATTTAAAAGCTAAAATTAACCCTTTCGCTACCGACTGTTTGTTGGTGGAACTATTTTGACATCAGATTCTGGTTAGGAGTCGTTAAATTGGAAAGAAACATGTTTACATATATGCCGCCTAACCCTCCCACCAACCAAAGATATTATCGAAAATCGAAATTTTGTTACCACTAAAACATTCGAGAAAAGTTTTGTCTGATTTTGTTCTGGTGAAGATTTATGCCAAATTTCGATATTCTAGCTTTGTTAGTTAGGGAGATACACCAAACACACCTTTTTCGGAGATAACAGCTAACTAAAAAAAAATCGGAATTTGTTAACAAATATCTCGACTATATTGTCCTGATGAACAGTTTAAACATGTCACCAGTTTCTTGCAATGACCAATATTCTAATGAAAATACTAAAAACAAAATTTAAAAATTTATTCAGGGTTGGCATTCAAAAACTTTTCATATTTCCGGTATTTGGCTGCCACACACAGAAAAAAATTTAGCTATTTGCCAACTGAAATTCTGTTACTACGACTCAAACTCGGTCAATACGAATTTCAGACAGTTGGCACAACTTTGTATTTGTTTTCACAACAAAGTTCGGTTAATTCAACAGAATTTTAGTTTGCAACACCAAAAATTTTCAGAAATCGAATGTAAATTGTAGTTGTACTAACTGAATTTATAAGTTGCTACCATTAATATACACTGTTCAATTCGGTTGGCACTTTATTTCTCTGTGTGCATGGTTACAATACATTAAGACCAAAATTACAATTTTTTTAAAAGCGATTTCATTAAATAAATGTTTTTTTTTTTATTTTACCGGCTTTAATTTGAAATATCTTGAATCTAATTCAAAATATCGCTTAAGTACCGAAACGGCGATTTTTAACCGTACACCCAGAAAACAGAATCGGTAGTAGCAGTAGTATATGTAGCCAATCGAATGGTTCGGTTGAAGCTATCGAATTTTTCGGTAGTTATTACAGAATTTCTTTTGAGGCAATTGTAATTCTCTTGTTGTGCAAGAACTTCTGTTGTTACAATCGAACGATTGTTGTCATAACCGAACAATTTGGTAGCAATAACCGAAGCATTCGATTGGCCACAAATACGGGTGATATAACCGACTTTGTTTTTTTGTGTGTAGATGTAACAAAATTTAATGGATGAAATTTAAAAAGAAATCCAGTGATATAAGAAGACACATGCCCCTATTGGAATAGTAGTTCTTAAATTTTCATATCTCCATTGATGAATGGGCGGTTGGCTGCTGCCGTTATAATGAAAAGATAGCGTTTGCCAACCATGGATTTTTTGCATGATGTGTGTATGTGTGTATGTAACGTATGGACTCCAAAACGGCTGGGCCGATTTTGATGAAATTTTCAGGGAATCTTCAGAATATTCAGGCGGGTGACACTGGGAAGTCTGATTTTTGATCTGTGGGCGGAGGGGCGGAGGGGCGTGGCAAAATCCAATTTTCATATTGTACCACCAATGACATATACATATACAGCTGTTGACAACTAATTAGAAACGCACTTATTTTTAAGACTCTGTTTAACATTTCAACAAATATATGTATGTTTACCGTTACTTTTCCTCAATTTTATTTTTGTTTATGATTACTACTCTATTATTGACTAAATTTAATCAATTTTTGCGGTGCAGTTCGTTATGTGTACCGTTATCTTTTTCAAAATTTGCGTGCCTTCTTACTTTTTATTTTTAGTATTTGCGACAACTAATTAGAAACGTACACATTTTTGGTGAGTGACGCTGATTAAAGCAAAAAGTTTTAAAAAGTCTTATTAAAAATTGTGAAAAATTAAGAAATATTTAAATTTTGGTAAGTATTATTGTGTTTTTTAGAGCATAAATATTGTTAATAATTTTTTTCAAGATTTGATATGGGAAAACGTAAAAGTTGTACTCCAGAGGAGAGAAGCGCTATATCAGCCTTCGTGATGATGGAAAATCATATAGCGAGATTGCTGGACAACTCCAAAAAAATGGTTTTTGATGCTTTGCAACACCTTAAGCATCATAAAACATTTGCAAACGTTCCCCGAAAAAATAGGCCAAGGAAAACATCTGCTGGCGTGGACGTAAAAATTGTCAATATATCGAGAGCCGAAACAAGGAAGACGTCCAGACAAATTCAGCGCGAAATAAGGGAGCTGAAAAATGTCCAAGTGTCGTCACACACCATATCCCGCCGTTTAGTGGATGCTGGTCTACATGGTAGAGCAGCAAGAAAAAAACCACTTTTAACAAAAATACAGCGGAAACGACGGTTTGAGTTTGCAACGTCACATTGGGCCTGGACTGAACGTGAGTGGAAGACAGTGGTCTGGAGTGCTGAGACCAAAAAAAATAGACTTGGTCCGGACGGAAACCGTTACGTCAGGCCGCCTATAAATGAAGAATTTAATACTCGCTATGTTTCACGTGTTGTGAAGCATGGTGGAGGATCGATTATGGTTATTGGTTGTTTTTCTTGGAATGGTGTCGGGCCAATTCATAAGATCGATGGAATTTTAACAAAGGAGCGGTACGTGGACATCCTTAAAACCAATTTGGTGCCATGGGCTGAGGAAAATTTGCCTGTTGTCTGGAAATTCCAACATACGGCCAAGACCTTAGCATACGGCCAAGGTTACGAAAAACTTCTTTGATGATAATTGCATCGATAATTTGGATTGGCCATCGTCAAGCCCAGATCTCAACCCCATAGAGCATTTGTGGGGTGACGTAAAACGGGCATTGAATGGAAAAAATATCACAAATATGGCAAATCTCTTCACTGAATTAAAGGCTGCGTGGAAGGCAATTCCAGTGGAGCGATGTCGCAAGCTTATTTGCTCCATGCGTAAGCTTGCGACGCTGTAATGAAGCAAAAGGGTTTTGCTACAAAATAATGAAAAAAGTAAGTATTTAACAACATTATTTCACCTTTTTTAACTGTCGTTTCTAATTAGTTGTAGCAACATTTTCTTTCTTTTTTTAGAGTTATTACAAGAAAGAAGGCGAAACTACGCAACACGCCCACATATTGTTAAGATTTAAAGTTTTTTTAAGTTAAATAATATAAGGAAAAATATGCATATTTTAGTTTTATAGTAGATGCAGAATATGAATTTTTATTAATAAAATGTTTAAAATTTTCGTTTAAAAAAATATCGTTTCTAATTAGTTGTCAACAGCTGTATTAATTATTTTTGCTTTTTTGATTTTTTTTTTTTTTTTTGAAAGCCGTTGTAATGTTTTTCAAAACGAGATATCAAACTCTTAAATCGGTTATGTAGTTCCGAAGATAGTTACAAAAACCTATGTTTTTTGTAAATATCTTCACAACAGCCTCATCTGTCTATTCAAAACAGCCCTAGACCAGATGCCGACAGATGATTATACGGTTGTGATAAGAGCTGACAAGACACCGGCTGGTGAGCATGAACGGCGCCGGTGATAGGTGATGTCGCAGTTGTTATAGCAGTTGTTTTCAGCTATTCATTTTATATACTTCAGCAAATAAAGGCGATAGAAGGACAAAGAGGCGTTGGGCTTCCCATGAAATTACAAATTTTAAAATGATTTACTAATGTGAATTTATTTTTTTAATTATTTATTTGCGTAAAAAAAAAATTCTTGATTTAAAGAATTAATTACAATTAAAATTTGAAAGCAAAACAACGTTTGCCGGGTGAGCTAGTTTTTTATATATCTTTAAAAATGTGTACACAGTAGTGTACAAAGATAGTCACACGAACGTCAATCATAGAGTCACGCAACATGTTTCACCACAAAAAAAAAAAAAAAACCGTCGTTTGTTTACCATCATATTCAAACTTTTGTATATGCTTGTTTAATTTATGTCCAATTTAGCGTACATATTCCCCAATGTGGAAATTTTGTTATATAACTTTTTTAATTAAGTTGCCACAAAAAAATTATCTATGTATAGTCGAAAAATACCCAAGGAGTTGTCCTAAAATCTGATGTTTTTGGATTGGAAATATTCTACTTGGATTTTATTTTTTATGCAGCCCAAATACTATTTGTAGGGCCATATTAGGGAACATTCCCTAATATGTTTTTTTTTTCAATTTCATATCAGTACCAGTAAGATATGTTACACACACCGACATGCTTATAGTTACTCAAAGTAACCCATTTTTTACCTAACAAATCTTGGTAAATTGTGAAAGGCGTGGTAGAGTAGAATGAGTGTATTTTCTAAAAATCTTAACTATATTTTAAATTTTCAATTTTCTGAATCAGACTGCGCAGTTTCTGGTATTAAACCTTCGTCAGTGACCCTGTTTTTTTTTTTTGAATAATGTAATATTTGTTGTGTTTTTATTTGTTAGATTGCGTCTATATGAAATTTTCTGTGCAATCACTGACCGTGGTATAGATAAACTGATTTCTAATGCCACATGCACTCGCACTACACGTTAGACAGAGCGTTTTAGCGCACTGATCTAGCGTCACGTCGAGTTTTGTTGTGATTAAAACTAGTTTTATTCAATACACGGTGTTTGTCTTGTTCTTGCATACATAATTTTAGAAGTACCACTCCAACAACACTACAGTTCTATTTTTAGAAACTTAAAGATTGGTTTATCAGTATGCATTTTCAATAAATTTTATAGCCTATTCCCACCCTCTCTTGGTGATATAATTAATTGAAATTTCAATTTTGAAGCTTTGTACGCACTTAAGAGGTTAATAGTTTGTAAAGAAAAATATTTTTTTATGTATTACCAAATCAAATATCTTTAAAAAACAATTGCACAAAATATTAATTGTTGTTTTCACACTATTTATTATGAATGTTTAAATGATTTTGGTAGCTTTAATCAGTTTTTGAAAATTTTTATTTGTCAGCTCTAATTGCTCAAACTTATATGTTCCATTTATTGTTGGTAGAAAATAACACATTTTTAATATTAAAAACAAAAATTAATTAATATTCCGCATACTTCCATTTTTACAAAGACGGAAAAATCTTTTTCTAAAAGTGCATGTTGAATGAAAATATTTCTATTTCTACAAGTTTTCTTGTATGTTTTTATCGATATCAATAAATCGCGCCGGTCTTTCTTATATTTTTAAATATTTTTTGAAAAATGCTTAAAAAAGCGAAAAAGTTTTTTTAAATCATTATTTTTTTTATTTTTATTAATTAATAATCATATAATTACAAATTATATACTATTACGCTAACCGAACACTAGCTAGTATGGCCTTCGGCGCGTTATATCGAAAACAGACCAGTGCCTCTGGTGGGAATCGAACCCACGACCCTCGCACTGATAAGCCTGCACGCTACCAACTAGCCTACCTGGGCGCACTTTAAATCATTATATGGCAACCTTGTAATTGAAAATTTAAAAATATTTTTGTAGACAAGACTTCATATTTTAATATGCTTTTTACTGAGTTCTTATAACACCTTCCTATCAAAAGTTATTGGCTCTTAAAAATGGGTTAAAGATAATTTTGTGTAGATTTACATTCTTTAAAAAAATGTTTTTATTTTGCAGTTAAATTTTGAAAAAATTCAGGACAATATACGAAACACTGAAATAATATAAAAACAGCGATATTTCAAAAACTACTAATGAGAAAAAAACTGTTTGGCAGATTTGAATTTAGCATACAGCAGTCTATTAACAAAGACATTTTTCAAAACCACATTGATTGCTTAAAATTTGAAAAATTTGTAGTCACCCATTTCTGAGTTGTTTTCTCAAGACTTTAAAAGTTATCTCTTTTCATTAATCGTCAATAGTTTGCGACAAAATGTCTCACAGTATAATTCATTTTTCTTTCATTAGTTTCTTGTTTATTTCTATGCATTAGTTCCGTAAAATTACCATATAAATAGAAATAACACAATGATAACGATAAGGAAAACCAATTAAACTGTATTAACAAATAAAAAATAATTTTTAATATATTCTTTTCATATACAGAATCTTTGTGTAAATAATAATGCGTTACATTTGTATGTAGGCCAAAAATGTTACAAATATTTTACAGAAATATTAAGACCGCAATTAAAAAAGTGATTTATAATATTTGTAATATTCTAAGCCCTAGTTTTTGAAGGTTTCTTTTTTAAGGTAATTTGATATTGAATTTGTAATAAATTTTATTGTGTTTATGTGCGCAACGTTCTTAAAATTATTATTACTAGTTCATATAATAAAATAATATTAATATTTTTTATTGATATTTTGATTGAATTTGTGAGGGTTATTAAAAAATGATTTTTCATCACTATTCGTTTTTGTCAATTAATTTAGAGGTCATTCAAATTATTTGAAGATGAAGGTAGATAAATGGTATCACTTATAATTAATATATGGAGTTGCTGTTAATATGTGAAGTCTTGTTAGATTTAATTAGTTAAGAATATTTAACAAAATGTTGTCATGTCTCATTGATGCAATTTTAAAATTTCGACATAGTTTTTATATTGTATAAATTTAATTAATTTCAATAAAACAACCACTAAAATGTATAAACTACTTACTTTTTTCTATATATAAAAAAAAATTATGATAAATGTTATTTAATTGATTGAAAAAAATTTAAAAAATGGTTATTTAATTTAAAAGTTCCTTTCTTAAGTCTTTCGTTTTATAAGAGCTTCTTTTCAATTGGGAAATAATATATAAAAACATCAGATTTTCTATATGTTTGAATATATTTAACACTCAATAGAGAAATCTCCTGGAGAGGAACACCAAATCCACTTACAAGGGAGGCATCCCGAAGCTGACCTCAGATAATGAGCTGTGGATATTTTGTAGAGCAGAGAAATCGAATGGGGTTACTAAGCGTGGCAACAATTTACCAATTTTTTATTATTTTGGATTATTTCAAACTTTTTTAAAGAAATTAAATTTGTTATCATATGAAGTTTTTTTTTTTTTTAGACACATTCACTGGTTTATGAAATAAGTTAACAAAAGTTACATTTTTATTGTTAAACAAACGTTTTAAAAATTATACATGTGTCTGCCATGAGAACAAAGGTCAAGCAATATTATTAACCAAAAAATATCTTAATTAGTGTTTTTTTGTTTACATTGACTAGAGTCAATACATAATAATAAAAACGTCTGCACTAAATTAACCTTTTTATGCTCTTATTGTCAAAACTAGTCTGAATGAAAAAAATGCGTTTTTAAAATAATTGCTCACTAAGGTTTATGTTGACAATAAGTTAATACAAGTTTTAATTTAGTACAAACTAATCTTTATAGTTTATAAGAATGACATTAGCCACGTTAAACAAAAAACATTAACTTAGATAGTTTTTGTTTAAATAAATGGTCGGATTTCATCCGAAGTGACAGAACTTTTGAAACCAATGTATTGGGATCGGGATGGAACTTGCATAAAGTTGAGTCGTATTGAGTAGTAGTTATGACACAAAAGTTTTAGCTCGATATTACGTCGTTTATGCCTGTTCCAAATTTCATTGCACGAGGACTACAAAGTAAAAAATGGCTGAGTTATTTCCAAAAATGTTCTGATATATCCATCTGTGGAACGGTGTATTTAAAAATCTTAATAAAAAATTTTTATCATTTTGAGTTTTTAAATTTTCTTCAATATTTCTTTGTTTGTTGTTTTTTCAAAACAAAATAAAAATGCTTGAAATTTCTGTAAAAAAAAAATAAATAAAAAAAGTTAAAAGAAATTATTGTTTCTGTTTGTAAATTAAATGGCCACACCAAGTTCCAAAATGTTACAACCTAAGCCTTCCAATAAAGGGCGGAGTAACAGCAACAATTTTTTTAAGGAATTGTCTTGAATTTTTGTTGTTCGGCTCTGAAGTCTGAGAAAATAAAACACTATTAAATGATTCTTATTAAGCAATAAAATAGAATAAAAATCTTTTAATAGTTTTTAACTTAACCGGATCTCAGAGACAAACAACAAAAATCATATAAATATTTGAAAGATATTGGAAATATCAATATATGAACGTATTTACATGACCTAAACTATATGGTCATATATGAACCATATGTGGCCAAATACCCTACATTTTCGGATACCTACAATATGACACTTCATACATGATTATATATAATAATTTTCACTTGGGGAGTCACGTCCTTGGCGGCCAAACCATTAAAGCGAGGGTACTTGGTTTTTTGGTATATGGGCTAATAATTTTGAGCAGACATCGTAAAATCCTATGAGGAGAGGTTCGAAGGGGAGGAGTTATTTCCTTGGCAGCCTGGTCAGATCGATGAACTTGAAATTTCATGTGTGAGTTCCCAATTCCGCGTAGGCATCCACTTACACTGGCTAAAGTGCATAAGTCACCCCCTTGGCAGACTTGCCAAACCGCTAAAGCGAGGAACTTGAAGTTCGGCACGTGGGTTCATAATCCCGCATAGACAACCACCAAGATGGATTTTTTTCTGTTCAAACTACTTATGCGATTATCTGGGAATTTGGCATGTGGATATGAGAAGGAAAATGGACGAAAAAATATCCAACTTGACGGCATGGCCAAGCGCTTTGAAATCAAGAGATCCGCTTCGACGAGAATGTAGGTAACTAGTCCGGACTAGACATCGGTTTAGGCGAAATTCTTTAAATTCATTCAGGTAGGGGGAGAAATCTAGCCATTAGCGGACCCACAGAACCGAACTGAGTTTTTTAAGACAATCAACACTCATTGATAATTAAAGTGTTGAATTGTCAGGCAAGATTTTGTTCATCTTCTCTTACATTTATTAACAATTAGTTAATGCAAAATTTTCATAAACTTTATAATTTAAAAGCTTCATTCACTACATGAAGAAGTTTCATCAAATCCCGGTTTCATAAAAAGGATGAAACTTTTTATTAATTTCAGGAACATTGTTGTTTATTTTGCAAAGAAAGGTTTCATTGATTTACTGAAAACTTTCATTATTTTCTGTCCAAAAAATTAAGGTATAAATGTCTGTTCACAAAACACGATTGTTGTTACTAAAATCGATTGGTACAAATGAATACTGGCTGTTACAATAAAATTCGGTTAATGAAACTCAATTTTAATTGCAGCACCAAAAATATTCAGCAATTGCATTAAAATATGGTTGTACTGAACTGAATTTATTGGTTTTAGATACCAAATTATACTTTTCAATTCCATTGGCACAATATTTTTCGGTATGTTACAACACACATTTACATTTAGGACATAAACTCAACGAATTAGTGGTAGACTGTGAATTCAAATCGAATTTTAGATAATTTTGACTGTCTCCGCAATGGATATGTATATTTTACAAAAACGGCATTAAGCCCATGTGGGCAATGTCGATTTTTATCTGGGTATCAAATTGGTCATATTCATTATTTTTGTGCGTGGGCTATGACCAAAAAATGTGTGCCTAAATCGGAAATAAGTTTAAAATCATTGAGAGTTATGACATGTTAATGAAAACGATTTTAAATTTTTAGAAAATTAATATTACTTAATTTTTTGAGCAAAACTTTGGTGATTCTATAATAAATTTGTTTTGTCTTTACTGCTACTTTACTTGTGAGAAGCATTCGAAATTACCACCGCCCAGTAGCTACATTTGTATGCTTCCCAAATAGCGCTTCACCGCCTTGCATATTATAAAGCAATTAGGAAAGGCCTTTGGTCGTGTTTCCCAGAATGCCTTCTTTGAAGCAGTGAATAATGCTTACAATGAAGCAATAAAGTATGCATACCATAATGTTATCAACATACATAATAGCGCTTCTTAGTGCCTAAGAAGGCAAATTAGCAAACAAATTTAAGAGCATGTTATATAGGGTAAAAGGGGGAGGTTTCGCCACTGGGGCACTTATGTTCCCACGATTTTCGCTGTATATAAAAGAGTTATTAAAGTTTTCATTTCTACAATTTGTGTCGTTTTTGATTATTTCTTATGTCAGCACATTTTACACTTGTACTTCACACGTGGTCGAAGATTGACATGTTTTTTGTGTTTTTGGGTTGCAAAAAAATAATGGAGAGTTATATTTTGGATAAATTTTTCATTTTGTGCATTAAATCAAAATACACTTTACAATATCGAGGTGTTAATATTAATTTATAATATTAACACGAATTCTTTTTGTATTCATTTCTAAAATGTATGAAAAAATATAAATTTTGGAAGCGGTTGAACATGGGGAAAATACAGCTGACCACAAGGTGGGATAGTTTCGTCAGAAAAAATTGGTAGCGCTTTAAAAGACGTATAGTCAATATTAATTCATTACATGATTATATGTGTTGCACGGGTCAGATGTAGTTTTCCTTTAACAATTTCGAGGAAAATAAACATTTTTAAAAAATTTTTTGTAGAAATTATAGCTATTATTATAAATTTTTATGATTATTTAATATAAATATAAATTTTCTATCAGAAGCGCTATATATATAGCTGACAAATGGGAAACATAAGATCAGCGAATTTACCCCATGGATGGGGCATTTAAGCCGATTTAAGATACTTTAGAAATCTTAAAAAAAGAAATATATGGAATTAAGGTAAATTTTGTTTTAAACAATAAAAAAAGGTTGGTTGATCACAAATATTTTGGAAATAATTCAGAAATCACTTACAATATGATCGGATTATCATAAAACTTCAAACAGCCATAATCAACGTAATTTCAAGCTTAAATAAAATCATGCTCTGACCAATTAGACTCCAAAGTATTTAGAGCTTGCCAATATTATACTTATCAACCGATTTTTAAAAATTATAGTAATTTTCTTGTAATTTAAATCACTAAATACGCTTACTTATGTATTTTATCTCTAAAAGTGCAAAAGTTATCCGCATTTGAATATCAAAATTTTGCATTTTTGCAATAACGTGGTCCGGTTTTCTGCCAAGGAATAAGGCAATAAAAGCCCGATTGGTTTGAAAAGTGGGCCGCTAAATATGTGTCTCATATATATTTTTTTTTTCTTTTCACATATCCAAATTTCATTGAGATCAGGGGTTACTCATCGGAAGACTCCCATTGTTAGTGGCCCGATTTCAATGAAATTTAGAACAGTTATAACAAGTGACGAGTGTAATATCGAGCTTAAGTTTTGATGTTAAACTATTTCGACGCAATCAATTCGTTGTAAGTAATTAGAATTCATCATCAAAATAATTGATCTATATTGTAAACAGGAAATATATAAATTTAACCAAAACACAGTCATATCATTCAAACTATTGGTTTTCCTTATCAATATTGAAAAAATATTATCTTCTACATTACCTTTAATAGCAACAACCAACCACTTTTCGGAGATTATATCCCTTGAATATGATATTTGCAACTGAAATTGAATATAAGTTTAGGCTGCAAAAAACAATCACTCTATCTAAAATATAAGTTTTGGTTACCAATTTTAAAAGAATATAAAGTTTTTTAATAGTTTTGTTAACTCTAATAAAATATTAAGATGGGCAACTCAATTTATATTGTACATACAAATCTATTTTTAGACATTAATATTTAAACTTGAAAGAAAGAAAAAAAAAATACTCAAGGTAGAAATTTGAAAATGCAAATTTAAATTGGGTGTTGGCTAGAGGTAAAGTAATCGCCTGACAAACAGAAGGTCGCCGGTTCCAGCCCAGTTCGCGGAGAAGATTTTTTTTAATAAAATAATTTTAAAATAATATAATTTTTTTTTATAGTTTTGGTAACTCTAATAGAATACAAATCTATTTTTAGACAAATATTTAAATTTGAAACCAGAAAATATTCAAGGTTGAAATTTAAAAAAAAACATATTTAAATTGGGTTTATGCTAGAGGTAAAGTACTAGTATGACAAACGGAAGATCGCCGGTTCGAGCCCAGTTCAAGGCATACATTTTTTTTATTGATAAAATAAATTTTGTACAATGCATGTGAATCTATTTATAGAATATTATAGTCCATAAACATAAAATATTCAATTGTTCCAATTAAAATTCGAAATTTTTAAAGAAATGTCGGTTGTTATAATGCAATAGTATTAAAATTTAATAATATTGATAGTACGTAGAACCACAAAAATTCGGTTGGCAAAAAATTCTGTTCCAACTACAAAACTGTGTTTTGTGTATGGGAGCAAAATTTTTAATTATTAATTTAAGCGAATGCAATTTTTGTGTCGAAGGAGATATTGCAGTAAGCTTTATTTTATTTAATTAAGAATAATTAATATTTTAGACAAAAAAAAAATTCCTCGATTTCGAGGGTCGTACCAAATTTGAAATTTCATATTTTCAAATGGGAATATCTCGGGATTTATAGATGATAACCGACAAAAATAAGCATGCTTTCTGTTAGTCTCTAACGGGCACGTAGCCAGAACTATGTTTTACTGGCCCAACAACAACAATTACAATAATAAGAGAAACAAAATTGTATATATATTGTAAAAGATAAATTTCATTAAAAAAAATAACAAAATTTTGTTGTATTTGTTGTTAGTGCTGGGGCGGTAAAACATAGTCGTGGCTAAGAGCCTAGTCTCCCCATTGATAACAAAAATCATACTTAAATCAATAATTATTTCATATTTAAATTAATATCTTATTTGTTTTACGAAAATTTTTAAATTAAGTATGAACTTTATTGAAATAAATATGATTTAAGTTAAAACAAACTTTTTCATATTTAAATTAATATTTCAACATTAAAGATGTCATTTCTGCATTTTAAAATTAAGTAGAAACATATTTAATGTAAATAGAAAGCAAAATTTGTTTGATTTCAAAGCTGTTTCTATTTAATTTAATGTTGTTTCTACTTGATTTTATAATAATTTTTTTTCTATGTGTACTGGCAGATTACAAATATGTTAATTTTTTGAAAATCGGATTAGAAACAACAAAATGGCGAGCACTCAAAATTGTTTATGCAGAAACTGCTACAATTAAGGAGGTGGCAATATGGCCCCTCCGGCGGTCTAGGAAATACAAAACTAAAGCTCGATATTGCATCACTTATGCCTGTTACAAATTTCATTGCAATCGGACAACTAAGTAAGAAATGGCCGAATTATTTCAAATTTTTGTTTGATATTTCTCACTGTGCACTGGCGTATCACTGGCATATATGATTGAAAATTTTAATGATTGACAATTTTTTTTATATATTTTATTATTTTTTTCAAACTTTTTTTTTAATGTTTCCCACTGTGCACTGGCTTATCACTGGCATAAATGATTGACAATTTTAAAATTTGTTTTTAAATATATTTTTTTATTTTTTATTTTTTTTTTTTAATTTTTCGTTTTGGTTTTTTTTTTAACAAAAATTAACGTAATACACAATTTTTGAAAGACAAAAAAAGGTTTGTTCTAATACTCAGTCTTCAAATCACACACATAACACTTGTCAACTTTTTAAAATAAGAACTGTTTTGAAGGGACATTATAATGATATCCATCATCCTGTAATACTTCAAATGGTTCATTTAAAGGAGCAGCATATGAGGGAATTGGTATGTGGTATATCGGCTTGGGAGCAGGTGGTAAATATTCCGATTTAGGAGCAGGAGGTAAATATTCATTTTTAGGAGCAACTGGAGGCAAGTAAGCAGGTTTTGGTGGTGCAGGTGGTAAGTAGGTTACTTGAGGCTTAGGACGTGGTGTAGTTGTGGTGGTAGTTGTAGTAGTTATAGGCTTAGGAGGCAAGTAAGTGGGTTTTGGGGGAGCAGGCGGCAAGTAAGTGGGTTTTGGGGGAGTAGGAGGTAAGTAAGTGGGTTTGGTGGTGCGGGAGGTAGGTAAGTTGGTTTTGGTGGTGCAGGAGGCAAGTAAGTGGGCTTTGGTGGAGCAGGCGGCAAGTAAGTAGGCTTTGGAGGAGCAGGTGGCAAATAAGTTGGTCTTGGTGGTGCTGGTGTAGTGGTGGTCGTTGTTGTAGTTGTTGTAGTAGTTGTTGGCTTTGGAGGCAAATATGTGGGCACCGGTTTAGGTGGCAAATAAGTTGGTTTTGGTGGAGCAGGTGGCAAATATGTTGGTTTTGGTGGAGTAGGTGGCAAATATGTTGGTTTTGGTGGTGTTGGTGGCAAATACGTAGGTTTTGGTAATTCAAATGTTTTTACTGGTTTTGGATAATCATAACCTTGATGTTGTTCTTCTTCATGATGATGTTCATGATGATCATGATGATCATAATGATCATGATGATCATGATGTTCATGATGATCATGATGATCATGATGATCATGATGTTCATGATGATCATGATGATCATTATTAAATAGATGTGAAACATCAGCGGCTACAATAGCCAGACTTACTGCTAATACCAGTAATATTTTCTAAAAAAAATAAAAAAAACAATAAAATTAAATCAATATTAAATATTCTTCTGTCCAAGTAAAATTCAATAGGTGTACGTACCATTATTTTCTTCTCGTGGATCTCCTCAATTCAATGTTTAAAACAACACCGTTTAGTGTCTTCGTGAACTGTTAAATTCGAAATGATATCTTTTGTTGAGTAGTTATTGTTATTTATAGTTCAAATACTGAACATATTTAAAATATGTTCTTTTTTGCTTGGTTTATTTTTTTATTCTCTATTTAATTTTTTTATATTTTGTATTAACAATTAAACAAGGCTGCTTATAGACCGGACCATACCATTTTTGTACCAAAATCTTAAATACATATTCATATTATGTATGAAATTATACATATTTACTACATTGTATTTAACTACATCATAGTAAACATGGTTTTATCTTGTGTAGTTTGTTACAATTTTAATTAATTTTTTATAAAGAACTCACCCATATTTTTTGGGTTTAAGTCTCTTATTCCGCTTCTTCTTTTCAACAAATTCCCTGCTTATTACTAAGTGAATGATCTTTAGTTTATATTTGATTTGATTTAAAGGTTTCAATTAAATAATGTTTAATATTTCAACTCTTTGGGGGTTCGGTATTTGAACGCTAAACGGTCATTGCACTAAATTGAAAAATATTTATATTATGGTGGCAATTATTTAGGTTTTAATTTTTTTTAAGGAACAAATATTTTTTCACCCTTTTTATTCGTTGAAAATCAAGTTATGTTTGGTTTAAATTTACACGCAGAAAAAAAAGCAAAATTTTTTAATAGTTAAAGAGCATCATGTTATGATTGAAACACGCAACAATCATAATATGATTCCCATAATCATATTATGATTTTAGATGATGATAAAAATCATTCCCAGTGATCATAACTAATATGTTTAACCAGAACCATGTTGTTGATTTTTAGGATCATAATATGATAATTTTTTTTTTGCGGCAATAATGTTCATTCATATTTCTTCTCTGCATATAATTACCAGTCTTGGGGGTAAATCTTAGATTTTTGAAATTTTATGATTCTAAGTATTTTTTTGGATCAAAATAAATCTTAAGATGAGTTTGTATATATTTTTAAATAACAAGATTTCATTTAAAACATACAAAATTACTTCACATTAAAACTATTATCTAACAACATTTTGTTCTGAGTGCAATTTTTGTTGTTTTTTTTTTGTAAATACCAGCTAAGAGCCCGCTTCTCCTTACCGGTATATGGCGTAATTGCAAAAAATTTCAAAGTTTGGATTAAAAAAAACTTTTTTAATTTTATGGCACATTAATAGGATTTTACAGCATAATAGATCATTGTTTAGTTACGACAAATCCGTTTACCCGAATCACTTTCTGTATGGGGCGCTAAAAATATGGCGGCTTAAAAATTTAAACTTCTAAAAATTATATTTTTGATTGATTTTAAATTAATACATTAATATTTTTGTCTTTCCATTGATATTTACTGCTTTTTTGTGCTTTCTAAGAATATTTGTCAAATTCTGTGGTGTTTCCAAAAATTTTAATTTTTGCCTTAAAATTGCAGTTTGTGGGATATTTAAAAATGTTAATAAGCGGAGGTTGAAAGCTCGTTATAAATTAAAAGTAATAAAAAAAAAACATAAAACTAATAAAACTTTTAAAAAATGTTACTTGAGCCATAGTAAAAACTAAATTTTTTTTTATGTAAATAGAACATTTTTGTCTTCAAGTTTAGTAACGTTTAGTGATTTAGTGAGTCAGGTAAATGGATTTGTCGTAGCTAAACAATGGTTAGTACATCGAGATTATTTTTATGTTATTCTTATTTTATAAATTTATAAAGTTTTAGAAAATCTGCTCTAGCTTTTCTAAAACTTTGGGTCCTGGTGACATCTTTAGCCAGATAGAATAACTAGTATCAACCTTGCTAATATATTTGATTTGTTTTATTTTTGTAAATATACGGAGGTTGAAAGCTCGTTATAAATTAAAAATAACATAAAAATAATCTCCAGGTTTATATATAACAAAAAACTAATAAAACTGTAATAAATTTCTTTTCATTCATAAAATCTTTATTTCGTAAAATTTTTTAAAGCCTTCCAGGTAAAAAAGTTCATATATGATCATATATTGTCATATATGGTTGCATGTATAAGGATATATGGTTCCATGTATGCGCATATATGAACATATATGTAATGTATGGAATCATATATTGGTAAATACATTCAAGGGATAAGTTCATATATGGATATGTATGACACCATATATGATAATATATTTCATATATTGGTTCATATATGCCATATATTTCCATATATGAATTCATATAATATTCCATATATGGGCAATATGTTTTAATTTTTTATCAGATATGACCATATTTGATGACGAAATTGTTTTTATTTTTAACCCTTTCTCTCTGCTGTATGAATTCCTTACAAAAATATATACAGTAGTTTTGACTTAGCTGCACAACCAACTTCTGCACGAATTTTTGTACAGGTAAGCCAAAAGCGCTGCTAACTCAAATTGGTTACCTGCCTTAAAGTGCAGGTAAACTAAATTGTTGAAAACTGCAAAGACCAGATATGATTTAATTTATTTTTATTAATTGTTTATTTCATACAATAGAATTTATATAAAAAACAACAAAACGAAAATAAAAAACATTCATAAAAAATTTCGTAAGGTTTTTACATACAAATTTATGTAGGTACAAGCGTTAACTAACCAAACTAACTAAGTAAGCAAAACATAAGAGGCAGCTAACGGCGATCTTTTGTATGAAAATAATGTACAACTGCCAAAAACATGAGGCACTTATTTTAAATGCGCAGGTATACACAGTGCACTTAATGAAGGCAATTGCATACGTAATTTTGTAAAATAACAACGAAACCAAAATTTTGTGCAGTTATGTGAAAAGTGCACGTAAGTAAAAGGCAGTTAAATCAAAACTACTGTAAAAGACAATAGATTTTAAAGTTTGTATAATTTATATAGACGATAAAAGGGAATGAGTTATGAGATATCTCACCTTAATCTGAAGAATATCAGTCTCATTTTATGTGCTTAATTCTAAATCGGTATTACCTTACCTGACCAGCTTTTCAATAAATTTTTTTTTAATTTTTATAAAAAATAAAATGATTTAAAATCGTTCAACATATTATAAATTTTGAAGCTTTTTAATAGCAATAAAGTTGCAGCGCCAGTGATATTATTTCAAAATTAGAATCGAAGTCTATGAAATGCTCCTAATTACCAGGCAACGATATTTTGTGGGTATCAAACACACGGATTTCAGTTGAAGTTTATTTTACAAAATTCATAAAATTCATAAGCTTGATTACTATTGTTATCGATGTCATCATCATTTTCTAAATCATCGAATTTTATTTTTTATTGAAACAAGTTGGTTTTCCATTATCCGTACTCTTATTAATGTTCATGAAATTCTTTCCCAAACAGTATTTTTTTAAAAAATTTCACTTTAAACTATTTATATTTATTAATGCACTTTGAATATGAAATGTATGAATTTATCAGTAACATGTTCATAAAAGTATTATAGAAACCTTTTCTTTTAATAAAAAGACAATATTTTTGATAAAAGTTTAAAAAATTGCATTTTTTATACGAGCATGTAGGAAAAGCAATAATATATGAACATTATAGACTGGTCGCATCTTGTATGGGATTTTTTTTTTTTTTGAAATTTGATTGCTTGCGCTGCTTAAAATATGAGGTTTGGTGAAAGAAATCATGTCCTAATTTTTCAGCTCAGTGCCTAGTCGTGCCTAGTGGGGCCCAAAGTTCCCCATATTATAAAAAAACATCTTTCAATCAGATCTTTATAGTTGTACTAGTTGAAAAGCCGGTCCCATAGACCAAAAATCAAAAATCTGGTTTCGTTACGATCTTCCACAGAGAAAGTACTTTAAGTATGCCAAATTTCAGCTTCCTATGTCATCAGATGGCTTCAGAAAGTTGCGGAAAGAATAGGACATACATACAAAAATTCGGACATACTAAGAAATTATATATTGTATAGATTAGAGTGGTTTTAGTGGATATGGGCAAAATTTTTTTTGAAATTTGAAGGTGCTCAGGTCTAGGATTGTGTCATTTAGTGTAAAAATGCTATTGTGAAAGTTTTAGCTCAATCGGCCTTCCCGACCCCATTCAGCCCTAAAGTTTATTAAACGGTATACAAGGCGAAAAAGTCACTTTTTTTTTAGTTTTTGTAAAATTTTTTAAATGCATGCATACAAATGCAAAATTTATTTCAAAATAGCGAAAAATATTGCAAAATAAACAAAATTGCTTTAATTTTACCAATTTTTTTTTATTTTTACATTTTTTCGTCTTGTTATGCTTGGATTAGTATCAGTGTTGAAACCTGTCATCATTTATATGCGTTGCCACCATTATTTCTAGGTTTTTAAAATCTGTCAGTACTATTTTTTTTTTGCTATATAAAAACTAAAAAACAAATTATGAAATTTTTGCACAATTTTTAAAAAGTCAGCAAATAAACAGCCCATGTTGCATGCCAAATACTGCTTTTTTCACAAAAGGGAGAGTGCCGATCTCTAGCATGATTTTTTTACCCATACATCATTGGCGCACCCTAATACATAGGTATAACTCGATTTTCTAAACTAAATAATTGCGAAAGTTTAAAGGACTTAAAAATTTTTGACAAAAGCCGATATACTCGCATCGCTTAAGAATAAATTTTAATTATTTTTTCTAAAAATATTCCTATTTTTAGTTAAATAGCTTAAAGGTTGTAAATAATAAAAGTTTTCTTTAATTGCGATTTGCATTATATTTTTCGCAATATTTTTTAGTTTAGCGCTTAATTAGCGATTAATTAATTCATTGGATTAATATTAGATATTTTAACTAATGCTGCTAGATAGATAATTTATAAATGAAAATATAAATTAATATATACACTCAAAAAACTGACTCAGTCTTAGCAACAGTATTTGTAGCCACTCGAATGATAGTCATTAAATTGAAACAACAATAGAATAATAGAATTTCGATGGCCTCAACAGTAATTCGGTGATAACTACCAAAAAATTCGATAGCTACAACCGAATCATTCTATTGGCAACAAATACGGGTGCTACTACCGATTCTGTTTTCTGGGTATTGGGTCGTTCTAGAAGGCATATTAACGATAATATTCCGATTTGCTCGAAACTTGGATATGTGATTGCCCAATTATGGCCGTAATTTCAAGCAATATATACCTACTGGTGCTTAGATACCTACCGTGTACACAAACAAAATCGGGTAGGTATCTAAGCACCGGTAGGTATCTATTGCTTGAAATTACGGGCATTAGTACGACAAAACAATTTGTTTATTTTTTTTTTTTGTTTAAATTCGTTGTCGTATTCGGTTTATGGCTGCTTAAAGTACTTACTGTTCAAATGGTCGTAATTATAGAACTCGCAGTCCAATTTTAATAATTAATAGCTCATTTCAAAGCTTATTTTGTCTTCTCCGAGATATGTGAAGCTTTGAAGTAGGATAAAAAAAGAACTTAAAAATGTCCTTGTATCGTAAATATCTAAAAATGCATCTATTTTTTTCTTAAATTTTTGTTCATTTATGAAGAGACAACGAATTTTGTCCACCATTTCCAATTTTATTAACAAACATTTGCCGGAACAACTTTTTCTAGTTCAGAATGCAAATGTGTTAATTTTGCAATATTTTAAATCATTTAGCTACAATAATACTGACAAAGGAGTGATATTCCACGTTCTTTAATCTTTCTTAATCAATATTTTTCTTGAAAGCAATTTTCTGCATGCCCTAATTTTGCGGAACCAAATATTGGAGCAAAATTAAAAAAATAACAATTTTGCCATAGAATTTTACAGATTTCAAAATAAAGGGATAATTTTTTAAATTCTATTCCGCGTAATAAGCATTGACAGTTGTTTTGTTTAAGACTCGGAGGCGAAGGAACTATAATAATAAAGAGCATCAAACTTATGAAATAATCACAAATAAATTTATCAAAACGAAGTTTTGAGTAAACTTTTCCATTTTTTATTGACATATAAGGAGTTTTGGTAATGGCGATTTCTCATTATTAAAATCACAATTTTGACAATTTGTTTCACAAAAATTGAAGATTTTTCAAGAAATTGTTTTTTTTTCGGATTTTAGCTTTGATGAAGATTAAAATAAAAAGTGATAATGTCACCTTTCATTTTTGTATGCGTATTATGAATGCTTAAATAATGGTCATAATGGAAATCGTGAGAAAATGTTATTTATCTGCGTAGGTTAATTTGCTTTGATACCCCTCCAGGTGGTCTAAAAGAAATATGCGTCTCGTTCTGCCAGATATAAAATTGTTTCCAGGATATATAAGGTGGCGCAAAAATAACCTTCCGATGTTTTTTTTTTTATTATGTATTTATTATGTGTAGCATTTTCTGATAGGAGGATTACTTTTGCGCCACCTTATAATTTCTTGAGTCACTGATATCACACTCAGCTTTTGTTTAAGAGAATTAGGTATACAAAAACATATATTAATACAAATTAGATATGTATAAAAATGCATATTTTCAGCAAAAATATACTGGTTACTACAATTTTTTTTTCAGTAATCAGTAAAAACTTAGCAATTACTTAAATTTTTTTCAGTAATCAGTAAAAATTTATTGGAGGAAAAAATTACATTGCATTATCAGTAAAACACTATATTCACTGAAATTTTACTGGTACTGCAAAGTGCCCTATATATGTTAATTTTTAAATGATTTTAAAAAGTTAAGACTCATTTTACTCAGGAAGACACTAGCTGTAAGAATATTGTTATTCAAAAAAAAAAAACTACGTAGAAGTTGAAAAAGTTTAAAAAAAATAAAATTTTAATTTTTTACAGTTATACAAGGTGGCGCAAAAGTAATCCTCCTATCAGAAAATGCTATAAATTTTGCGATTGGCCCCTAATGTCAATTCTGTTTTGACACTTGTGTAGTAAACACATGCGAAATACACGTTAATAAACAATGTTAAGCTACACTGCTCCAGAACGCGGAATATTGGTGACTATTTATTTGACCAATAATCGGTCGGTGACTTTGGCACTTTGGCAATCATGAGTGATGAGGCCCATTTCCATCTTAGCGGGTACGTAAATAAGCAAAATTTACGCTTCTTTGGCACTGAAAATCCGCGTGTAACCTACGAAGAGCCATTACACCCGCTCAAAGTCACTGTATGGTGTGCTGTTTTCGCTGGAGGAGTCATCGGACCTTTTTTCTTCGAAGACGTCGCGGGCCAAACGGTTACTGTGAATGGTGAGCACTACAGAGCAATGCTCAACGAATTCTTTTTGCCGCAACTTAATGAATTGGGATTGGAAAACATGTGGTTCCAACAGGACGGTGCAACGGCACACACTGCACGTGCCACAACCGATATGCTGAAGGATGCATTTCCCGGGCGCCTAATCTCCCGTTTTGGCGATTTGCACTGGCCAGCAAGATCGCCTGATTTGACCGCTCCAGACTTCTTTTTGTGGGGCTTTTTGAAGTCGCGGGCTTATGTCAACAAGCCTCAGACTCTTGCAGCTCTTAAAGATAATATCCGTCAAGAATGTGAGGACCTATCGCCGGAAGTTTTGGCAAAAGTGATGGAAAATGCCATAAAAAGGGCTCAAATGACAATCAACTGTGGCGGCGGCCATTTACATGACGTCATATTCTCGACTTGATGTAAAAAAATTAAAATACCAAATAAAAATAATCCACAAGAAGAATCAAAGTTTTTCATTTTTTTTTTAAATTACAACCAAAAAACATCGGAAGGTTATTTTTGCGCCACCTTGTATTAGTTTTTTGTTTTTATATACATCGAGATTATTTTTATGTTATTTTCAATTCATAACGAGCTTTCAACCTCCGTATATTTACAAAAATAAAGCAAATCAAACATATTAGCTAGATTGATACTAGTATTTCGATCTGGCTGAAGATCTCATCAGAACCCGGAGTTTTAGAAAAGTTAGAGCCCACATAATAGGCAGAACTTTAACAAAAAACCTATTAATAATCAATTTTGCTCCATTCTTGTCTTCTTAGTAATCAATTGTTATTAAAAAAAATCTCTACATATCTATATTATTAGTACTTATAAAGAAAGCATATATATTTGAAAAGACCAGTTAATTTTATTTTAGACACCGTTTAAAAATCCAAAATCTGTTGAAAAATGTCTAAATTATAAATTGTTAAATGCGACATCTCGCGATATCTCGAAATTTTGAGGGTATATTGGAACTTCTCAAACCGGTTTTGTAATGTACCCAGCTAGACTTGCAACCTACACTAGGTAACTTGAAAAGTGATTACAATTTTTTTTTTTTTGTAGCTCCGTTTTATTACAACTGGTCTGCATAATATAAACGAAAATCTCAAATGAAAATTTTCAATCAAACATTAACAAAATGATGTTATAAATTACTGAAAAAATTTTCAAATGATTATATGAACGAAAATAACGAACTAGTCCAGTAAATAGAAATGAACTATTAAGCCCAATAACATATACACAAAAAAGGTCGTCCATGTCAGACAAAACAATAATTTTAAAATATTTTTTTAAATCTCCAACTTTTTTGAAATTCCTCTTATAACATTTAATAATTTTTAAAACCAGTATTCGTTCAAAATAATTTGTTCGTAGATTTTACTAAAAACGGGAACCTACCTTACAACCTAATTCAGCTTGCGGGTAAACTAAACAGTATATTATACATTTCGTATTAAAATGCATTCCATAGATATAAGTAATTATTTCGAAGTAATTGACAATGTTTACTCATATGACCAGTGGTGGATGCAGCCCAAGATTTTGGGGGGTGATCTACTCTTTGAAAATTTTTAAAATTTTTTGGGTTTTTTGAAGGGTACAGCAACATTGAGATGGATTTTATGCAAAAAATAAGTTTTTGAAACATAAAAATTTGTGTGTTTTTTCTTGTGTCATGTTTTCACAAAACCAGATAAATCACAATTCAAGAGCTACTAAGACAAACTAATCGTGAATCAAACTATTATATGACCTTAAATTTAAAAAATCAGAATTATCTAAATAAACACCTCTATGACTTCAGGAAATGCAAGGGCGCGGAATTTCAGAATTTGTTTGATATGTCTTTAAAATACATTTCATTTGAAATTTTTTTCCATTTTCATGAAATTACTTACTTAGTGCTCAAATTTCATATAGTTAAAGAGAGCTGATTTTGTTTAGATTTTTAATAGTTCTTTTAAAGTTAATGACAGGTATTTTAGAGTCCATTTAACAAATTTTATTTCACGCCCATACCTATTGCCTATTTATAATGTTTTTATTTGGAAAATTCTTAATTTTTAATTTTAATGTCATTAAAGTGACCGTTGATCTTTACGACTAATACTTTTTTCGTAGGCAGGAACTCTTCGGTAGTGATTTACTCAATTTTTGAAATCGAAGCACATGAGCAAAAAATATAAAATATTTTATGATTCCCCGGTTACAAATCAACATATATGCATCCATTTATGAACATATATGAACTCATTCATGCTCATATATGAAAGGATTCGAGGTCATATATGCCCACATACCACCATATACGATTCATATATGTTCATAAGAGTTTATATGTAATCATATATATAAATATTACCTCAATTTTCGTTAATGTATACAATTGACCATGTACGGAAATGTATAGACATGTATGATTGTATATGTAAATATTACCACAATTTTCGTTAATGTACATAGATGAACTCATATGATTCCTCGTATAAACATATAAGAATTTTTTATAAACACATATGAATCATGTAAGGATGCATGTGGACATGTATGAAGATTGTGCGTTCATATATGGATAGATATATATTGATTTTTAACAGGGTCATTATAATCTTAAGGCAGTCATATTCCCCCTTAAAAGTTGCAAAAATAAAAAAAAATGGTTTTGGTGATAATTACATATTTTTAAAGCCATTTCAATTCGAAATTTTTTTTGTTGTTTTATCTATCCACAACATTTTTTTATTATGATTTGCTGACTTTAAAAGAATTATATGTTTAAACTTCGTTATATTTTAAGGGTATTTTTCCAACCGTTTACACTTTTTCATTTTTTCCAGTCTTTTTAATTACAATTTTCTGGAATTTTTTTCTTTTTCTGATTATGAGACTTTTTTCCATCAAAACATTTACATTTTTATAAAACTAAAGTTCTAAAAATACTTTACGGAATTTTGTTACACATAACTAAAATTATTATCACACATTTTGATGGGGAATTTCTCACTTTTAATTATAAAAATGTAAAAAATATACTATTTATGTTCCGAAAAGCTTGTGAAACTTCGATTCTTAGAAAACGTATTTTTGATTTTTTTTGCTAAAATTCTGTAAAAATGATTTAAGACGTTCTAAACTTTTTCATTATCACTTCGAAAGTCGACTTAAAATTGGTTTTTACAATAAACTTAGGTTAAAATATTTATAAATCACATCTGAATATTATTTTACTAACCAAATTTATTGGTTATATCAACAAAAATACGATTAGCAATTTTTTCCTGTATGTAACATTTTTGGAAGGTTTTACCATTTTCAGTTTAAACACGTATTTGAAAATATATTTTTAAACCTCTAATAACTTTTTCTAATAAAATTAAGATGTTTAAAATTATTCAAATAAAATTAAGATGTTTAAAATTATTCAAAATGCGCTCGCGTGCCATAATTTTAACAGTCCTGGTCTGGTCCAATCAAAAAAACATGAATGAACAAAAGTTTTTAATTAAACCATGATTAAAAATTACAATCCATGTTAATTCAAAGTTTTTTTGTGTCGTGATTCTATTTTTCAATCGGTTTGAAGGGGAAATCCCCAGGATCCTTGCCTGAATTTGGGCAATAGTCCTGTGCCCAATAATCTGCAGTCAATATTTGAATACTGAAAACTTAGATACTAATATCTTATACATGCTTTAAAGCCCAGTCAATATAAATGCCACCCTAGTATCTAGAATACATATGTTGTTTCAAATTACTTGCAAACACAGAAATTATCATATTTTATTAAATTCAGTTATCATCATAATGTTTTATAGTCTTGTATAGATATATTCGTCTTAACAATAACCCTTTTAAAACTTTAAATAATATTTCCGTTTCATATTTTTATTTCAGCGGATTAAATACCATAAACTTTAGTTCCGTTCTGTTAATATTTCGTAAACATAAAAAATATTATTTAAATAAAACAGAGGCGTGTTTTAGGGTGTGTGTTTACATTACGAAGACTTATTAAATAAAATTAGATATTTATTTAAGTATTTTTATTTAGCTTAAACTAATTAAAAGTTACTTTTTCCTACATTTCTTGTGGTATCATTCATTATTTGAAAGAAGATGACATTTTTTTTATTTTTTGACCTCAGGTCTTTCGATTTTCTTTATAATCTTAAAAATTACTAACATATGGGCTAATGTCAAAAATAGTTAAATCTTTTGAATCTGATTTTATTTTTCAATACCTTGTTTTGCTCTATTTGTTTGTTACGGTTGGTAATTTCTACCTGCGAGATTATAATTTTTAAATCTCGCGTAAACTGCGATCTTAAGTCAAAAGTAAAATTTTTTTAAAACAACAAAAAAATTGACAAAGATTTTTTTGGAAACACAAAATAAGGAAGTAAATTCTCATGAAATCGCCAAAAAAAAAAAATATTAAACATGTGCAAATTTTTTTTTCAATTCAATCAAAAAATGGAATTTTGAGAATTTTTTTTTGTTTTAAAACCGCCATAACTATTGCGCCCCTTGCAGAAAATGATTAACACAAACGGATTTGAAGTCCCTAAAGAGTTTTTTATTATAGTGTAAAATCCTTTAAATGTGGCATAAAGTTTAAAAAAATAAAAATTATAACCCTTATTTTAAATATTTTTGAGAATATTCTCTATGCAGCCTATAAATAACACTTCTCCATATTCAGTTTTTAAAATTTTCAGCAAACTTTGATTTATTTACTATTTGAATTTTAAAGAAAATTTGAAAAAATCGCAAAAGTATATTTCTTTTGAAGAGCCATATACACCGAGACTGGAAATTCCGTGAAAAATTTTAAATGTTTCAAAAAACTATATTTTGTCGGTTTTTTTTGATATCTAGAGGCAATGAGGACAAATTTTGGTATTGGAAACATGCTTGTTGAGCCGATTTAATTCGATTTTGTGTATAAAATTTAAGAGAAAAGCCGAAGTTTAGCTATAAAGTTAAAAGTTCGGCCGCCGAACTATTTTCGATTTGGCCGAACTTTCTGAGGCCGAACAGTGAATTCATTGCTTAACTACAGACTTTTCTTCAGATTTGGCACTCAAAAGAGCATCTAATCAGTGCAATAAACATTTTTCCATCCGCCAAATTTGTCCATAATGTTTTAAAATACCGAATACAGACCAAATGCATTTTCTGGCCGAACTGTTCGGTCGGACACTAATAACTACACTCGTAATAATTCTTGCATAAAAATACAAAATTATTGTCAAAACTACAAAAACTTTCGTAAAATGTACAAATTTTCGAGATTAATAAGGGGTTGCCTTTTGCTGTTTTTGGTCAATAAGTTTTTATAGATTTAAATAAAACACATTATTTTTATCTATTTCTCAACTCGACGTTTTTTTTTATTTCACAAAAAATTTATTTATTTTGACATTTTTTCGTAATTTTACGCATGGATTATTACACAGGTCAACAGCAAAAAAAGGCTTGACTAACCACTATATAGATTTGATGCATCATGGCTGCCTAAGTACAAAAATGGTAAAATTTTTCAATTCTATGGATAATTTTTTTTTAAAAATTTTTTTTTTAAAATTGACAATATTTTGAGCCATTTCTCCACTTATGTTGTCATAACTCAAAAACAACTAGTCCGATTTTGTCAAATTAAATTTACAAAAATTAAGGTTTACAATATCTTTAAAGAACTGTACAAATTTTTTTAATGCGATCAATAGTTTCAAAGTTATGAAACAAATTGTTAGCAAAAAAAAAAAAAAATGCTAAAAAAAAAAAAAAATTTGAAAAACAAAAATCTGGAAAAAATCGAAAACTGCAAAAAATATTACTTTTTATTTTTTTGTAGTAAAGCTACATATCATGCGAATTAAACTAGATATGGATCATAAAAATCGATGCATGCTTTATATTTTTATTTACAATTAATTGAAGGTATCGCATATTTACAAGCACTGTAGAAAATTGTACCTACATAATGAAAATGCAGAACATAAAAACTCAGGTGCATTTTACGACACGCATTTTGGCAAAACCCCTTTGGGAAAAACCTCTATGACATTTTTATGATTCTAATAATTAAAAAAAAATAAGTAATAAACAAAAGATTGTTTAATTTTTACGATTGCGGTAGGATAGTAATAAAACGCTCATAAATGTGCGTGTACGCTGAAGTGCTCTTATTTTCCGTTAGCTACCTGTAACGGATGATTTTTTTTTTTTCATAAAAGTCCTTAATGTTTTTTAGGATTCTTGGGAATAATAAAAAATTTGCAGCACACACAAACTGTATCCACACAAAGGGTTATCCCAAATTATAGTATCAGTATTTATAAGATCTCCTTGACCCTTTTTATTTCATTCACGAAGTGTTTGCGATAACGCAAACATCATTTAATACCTACACAAAAATTAGAGTCATACAGCTTAGAAGTTAAAAACAATTTTCAAATATTAATAAAAATGAGCCAGAAAGCCAGAACATTTTCATGTAAAAACGATCCAGATTTATTTCCCGATCATATCAAGATTGCTATAATATCTATCCGCACAATTTGAACCAGCATTGGACACCGAGTACTATATGCATTCCATGTCGATTGAATTTATCTATGAAGTCTTCTAACGTAAAGTAAGTATAAATTAATAGATTTGGAATATTTTATAATTACAATATTTCTTAATTAAAATTTGAATTCTTCATATTCCTGATTTCAATTTTTTTTTTCATTTTACAGACGACACTTGGAAATTTTGAAGCCTATGCTATGGAGAGAAACAGCGAACCACGCATCCGAGTGTTATTTTTGTTTAAGTACAAAAAGCATATTTGATGGCCCACAAATTCGCAAATTGGTGAACGATACTGAATTTGGCAGTTCAATGTCAGAAATTGAGAAGAATGCATGGGATTCGTTTGTATGGGTTATTCAAAATTTCTTAGGAAATAACAAGGGTGATGATTACGTTGCGCACGTTGAAGAGATGTTAACTCACTTCCAGAATCTTGGATGCAACATGAGCATCAAATTACACTACCTGCACAGTCACTTAGATCGTTTTCCTGAAAATCTAGGAGACTTGAGTGAAGAACAGGGCGAACGATTCCACCAAGATATCCGGACAATGGAGGAACGATACCAGGGTCGCTGGGATGCACACATGATGGCTGATTTTTGCTGGAGTATTCAGAGTAACACTTCGTTATTCAACAATAGTAGAAAATCGACTAAAAGAAAATTTCAGAGTTTGTAGTTTATAATACATATTTATTTATTTATTTTCTTGTTTTATTTATTATAATAAATGTGAATAATAAAATATAAATTTTCTACTATTTAATTTATTTATTTATTTACATTTAAGCTCATCCAACACAAATGTCTTTCCGAAGAATAGAATCAGTATATTCTAGGTAGGGTTTTGCCAAAAAATACACGAATGTTACTATGTAATGCATTTTTGATGTGAAAATTTATACATAGCATGGGGAAAATGTTTTCAAAATTCAATCAATCGAAAGAAGAACATTAACTACTCAATTTTATGTATATCAGACAAAAAACTAAAATTTGGTGAAAATGAGCGAATTCACTTAATTGTGAATAAATTCGAAAAAAATCAATCGATTTTTATGATCGATATCTCATTTTGTTCCTATTACATGTGGCTTTGCGATAAAGCAATAAATCTGAACGATTTTTGCCGTTTTCGATTTTTTATGATTTTTTTTAACCAAAAAAATTTGCTATTTTCACGTAAAAAAAATATTTTTTCCCTCAATTTTTTATTATAACTCCAAAACTACTGAGCCGATTGAAACGCAATATATTAACGGATTAAAGGCTATGTAAATTTCAGTTTTTCTAAATTTATTTGAATAATATCGGACTAATTTTTTTTTAGTTATCATTAATTATGTGGAGACACGTCTAAAAAAATTTATAATTTTAATTAAAAATTTTTTAAAAAAAAACCTCTCCATAGAATTTCAAAATTGAACCATATTTGTACTACTGGGACCACAATACATCAAAATTGTATAGTGGTTTTCAAAGCCCCTAAAATTTTTTCAAAATTGTTGCCTTGTGTTATCAGCGTATAATTAAAAATGATGTTTGGTAATTTTTCTAATATTACAAAAATTTTATTTTTTAAACTTAAAACTGTTTTTAAGAGTGTAATAATTTATAATGTAAAATTTAAGAGAATACTTAATTGATTTAAGAGAAAAATTGTGTAATAATATAATGTTAGTGTTCCATAACTACACTCATAATAGTCCATGCTTTAAAATACAAAATTATTTTTTTAAACTTTTTTTTCGTACAATGAACAAACATTTTGTAAATATTACAAAATTTTCGTATATATCAAATTTCATAAATTTAGAAATTTTGTAAATAATACAAACGCGATTTTATAAATTATTTTTAGCGCAATGTGCAAAAAAAAGTTTTATAAAATTACAAAATTTTTGTAAATAATACAAAAAGAAAATTGCAAAATATACACTGATAATAATCCATGCATAAAATTACGAAAAAATGTCAAAATAACTACATATTTTTTTTTTTTTGTAATTTTGTTTATTTTACGTAAGATTTTGTAGTTTTGAAAATAATTTCGTATTTTTATGCATGGATTATTATGAGTGTAATAAAATGCACAATATTATTTTGTATTTTAACTAAATAATTATATATTTAAAAATGCTTTTTTGGGTTTTTACAAAATTTCGTAAAATATACAAATGAAATTTAAAATTTCATTTTAAAATTAAAACCGTGAAAAAAATGCGACTTTTGGAAATTTTAAAAATTGAACTTGGATATGTTGTGTGGGCTCCATTTAGTAAAATAAATACCATTGGTCAATTTCAATCTGATGTCTCAGAGAACTCATGATATACAAAAAAAAATAAAAATATACGAAAAAAAAAATTGGGATTAAGTTTGTCAAGTCTTGATCAAATCATGGCTCGTTTACATATTTGCTAGTGAACAGGAATAATAATATGGTTTCGAAATAAACTCTTTAAGATATGCATTAATCTCAAAACGATATATTTTGTTGATGGATACAATTTGTTTTTTGAACGAATGATGGGAAAAGATAAAATAAAGAAGTGCTAAAAAAAATTCTGAAAACCTGCCCCAATTTAATAGTCTTGCGCATGCAATAACTAAAAGTTGGTATAACTAATTTATAGAAAGTCAAGCAACAATAAATGTTTTTTTAAATGTTTTATAAACACGTTATAAAATATTTAAATTCATTAATTAGTGCTAACTAATTATGTAGTTCTTCATTAAATAACACAGGAGGACAAAATGTTACTTTTTAAAAATTAATAAAGATCAGAACATCATTTATGTATATATATATTACAGACATGCTGATTGATTGCTGGTAAAGATTTCGCTATAAATGTCTTCAAAGTTCGACGGTTGGTTTAGTGTTTAGTTTTTTCATTTAAAACTTTTCAAAAGCAATCAATCTGCTTTTTTTTTTGATGGAATTACCTAACAAGACATGTGTTCATACTTATGGCTCATATTCAATGCACAAAACTTTATATTTATACCACTGCTTAACGTTTTATGTAGGATTTAACTGTTTTTGACAGTTTTAGGGAATATGAAACACACAAAAAAATAAAAACCCATTCCAATTACGAAAACCACCGATTCAATAACTTTAATTGTTGAAATTCTGTCAACAACGAAAATTACTAAAAGGGGCCAATACACGACACCAGCATGCATGCACTATCAAGTGATTGTGTGATTGAGCTTTTGAGCATACACCATACCATCATGCTGGTACAGTTTTCATTTCTTTACAAAAAGTGTGTAGAAAAGGTCTTCATGAATACTACTTTGTCTCTGTTGGCATCTGTATCAAATTCTTTTAATTTCTCAACCATTTTATTATAACATTGGCTTTTTAAATCACGATTGCAATAATCTGAACATTTAATTTTCCATAAACACGGCATTGACTTGTAAAAATCGAGGAATTCTCTCCAAAATAATTTTACCTTTGCCTTCATGGTCTTGTTTACTGCTTGAAATCTTTTAAAAACTGAGCTAATTTCACCACACACGATACATGCATGCTGATACAATCATAAAAATATCAAACTGTTTTTGATTTTGCTCAATCGGCATGTGCAATCGCACCACAACCCCACACACGGTCAATCGGCATGCACAATCACTTGATTGCGCATGCATGTTGGTGTCGTGTATGGGCCCCTTAATTCAATTAAAAATTGATAGCTCTTTAAATCAGGGACCGAAAATAACAGTTATCCCGAAAACTATAACTCAAAAACTCTCTATGTTAGAGTCAACGGAGACGTATACTATTATATACCAAACGATTCGTATTGAAGTACTCTTTGAGAATCTATTGTGATATTAAGGAAACGATCTCAACTCCACAGTTAAGACTTATTTTTCAACGAAAAAATAAAAGATCGGATGAAACTCTTAAGAAGAGAGTTTTATTTCGCCTTCATTAAATAAAACTGTTTTGAAGAGTTTTATTTTTTCCGTCTGAAATAAAACTCTTTTGAGGAGTTTTATTTTTCCCGTCAGAAAATAAAGCTCATTTGAGGAGTTTTATTTTGAAACTCATTTAAGGAGTTTTATTTTTCCGTCTAAAATAAAACTCATGTTGTTTTCAATTTATAACGAGCTTTCAACCTCCGTATATTTACAAAAATAAAGCAAATCAAACATATTAGCTAGGTTGATACTAGTATTACGATCTGGCTAAAGATCTCATCAGAACCCGAAGTTTTAGAAAAGCTAGAGCCTATATAATAGGCAGAACTTTAACAAAAAACCTATTAATAATCAATGTTGCTCCATTCTTGTCTTCTTAGTAATCAACCACGTGGTTAGGTCTTTTCCTAACAAGCATCATGACGTTACTAAATTTTGAAGACCAAAAATGTTCTATTTATATAAAAAATTTTTAGTGTCTACTCTGGCTCAAGTAATATTTTTTACAGTTATATTAGTTTTATGTTTTTATATACATCGAGATTATTTTTATGTTATTTTCAATTTATAACGAGCTTTCAACCTCCGTATATTTACAAAAATAAAGCAAATCAAACATATTAGCTAGGTTGATACTAGTATTTCGATCTGGCTAAAGATCTCATCAGAACCCGAAGTTTTAGAAAAGCTAGAGCCTATATAATAGGCAGAACTTTAACAAAAAACCTATTAATAATCAATGTTGCTCCATTCTTGTCTTCTTTTTTTATTGACTTTATTTGCTATAATGTGTGTACTAATTTATTTATTTAATTTAACGAACATAACTTTTTCCAAATTTTCTGCGGAAAGATTTGAACGCAGGTCGCTCAATACCAATTTAAGAGCAGAGAAGGCTCTTTCCACGCTAACCTGGGTTGCAGGTACACACTGTATAGTTTTTGCCAATGTATACAAGTACGGATAGTGTATTCTTTTAGCCTCCCAGAACTCAAAACGAGGTTTATCAATCGACAAGGGCCTTGCAGAAAAATTGTCGATTTCATAGAAAGCTTTTTTCATACTCATTATCAATTCCTTCGCTTTCTTGTTCCATACCTACATACACATATAAGAAATAAAACAACAACCATTTAATAATAGGAATCCAACAATAACAAATTAAAAACCAACTTGTTTTCATTTTAATGACGTTTTTTTCAATTGCAATGCAAGTGATAAGATTACACTGCCTTACAAATTGTAATGATCTGTCCAGCGCCAAGCTTTGAGTGTCAATCTACATAAAATGAGTTTTATTCTCTGACTGAAAAATAAAACTCCTCAAATGAGTTTTAAAATAAAACTCCTCAAATGAGTTTTAAAATAAAACTCCTCAAATGAGTTTTATTTTAGACGGAAAAAAATAAAACTCCTCAAAAGAGTTTTATTTAATGAAGGCGAAATAAAACTCTCTTCTTAAGAGTTTCATCCGATCTTTTATTTTTACGTTGAAAAATAACTGTTTTGGATGTTTTTTCTTTTTTTCTTTTTAAGCCACACAAAGGAACTTTTTGATATCACTTATAACCGTTACGGTCCCTGCTTTAAATGAATTATTTTTTAAATGATTAACAAGTTATTAATATCGTAAACCTTAACAAAAACACAAAACAAATGTGTTGTTGCCGTACCAAATGTATTTTTCATAAAAGTGTTGTTGCCATATTAAATGTTTTTTATAGCTTGAATTTTATATAATTGAATTTAAACCGGCATGAAATTCTCATTTAGTTAGTAGATTTATTTATACTTATGTGAACAAATTCACACAGTGCGCCCCGGTAGGCTAGTTGGTAGCGTGATGGCTTATCAGTGAGGGGTCGTGGGTTCGATTCCCACCGGATGCACTGGTCTGTTTTCGTTACAACGCGCCGAAGGCCATAGTAGCTAGTGCTCGGTTAGGGTAATAGTATATAATTTGTAATTATATAATTATTAATTAATAAAAAAAAAAAAAAAAACAAATTCACACAGACATTGTTTTTTTCTTTCTATTGAAGCGTAGGGGCTATGGCAAAACTTGTTTTAGATTTGTTCTATGTAGAAATGAGCCCCTTTATTGAAATCAGACTATTTTTTTTTTTTTTTTTTTTTTGTTTTAAATAATTTTTAATTTAGTTTTGCATTTCTTTCTGTTTAAAACAATTTTTATTAAACGAAATTAAATTTTACAAATTTACAATTTACAATTTTATGATAATGTTTCAGAATAAATAAATATTCACATTTAAATATCGAAAAAAATTCTTTACCTTAATAAAGTAATAAACCTAATAAGAATTAATATCTAATTCTTTGCAATATTTATTGAAAATATTTATTACTAATACCAATACACACAAACATTTATAAAAACAACCACATAAATATTACAAAAAACAACAACAATGTGTTTATGATTGCTTTTGAGCGATATTGCAAAAAAATGTCGAGCAAGTTCCGAATTTAAGCAAATATTTAATTGGTTCAATTAAATTTTAATTGACAGCTTCTAAAGTTTTCAACAAGCCTATTTAATTGGAAAAAGTAAGGTAATATTTTTTTCTGTAAACGCTTACTGAACAACTGACCTGATTAAGTGTTAGTTTTTTAAAAAGAGGCTATTAATGGGAAATGTTTTGATAAAAAAAATATATTTGCATATAGCGGCTTATTATATATATTCGCGATTTTCAAAAACTTTATATGGCATACTTTTTGTATAATATGTGGGCACATCTAAAAAATTTTGTTGCAAAATTTAAGAAGAACTGGGATACTTCCACACTCCAAAACCAAAAAAAAAAAGAAAAAATAAAATAGAAAAAGGAAGAAAAAGATAAGGAAAAGAAAAGAAAAGAAAAGAAAAGAAAAGAAAAGAAAAGAAAAGAAAAGAAAAGAAAAGAAAAGAAAAGAAAAGAAAAGAAAAGAAAAGAAAAGAAAAGAAAAGAAAAGAAAAGAAAGAAAAGAAAAGAAAAGAAAAGAAAAGAAAGAAAGAAAAGAAAAGAAAAGAAAAGAAAAGAAAGAGATTTTAAAAAGTAAAAGTTGAAATTCCCGAAACTGAAAATTCAGTGAAAAATTTTAAATGTTTTAAAATAGCACATACATGTTTATTTTATGAATAATTTGGTCATTTCTCATTAAAAAAAAACATATAAACTTTAGTTTTAAGCGAAATTATTAGTGTGGCCAAACTGTTTGATAAGAAAATGTACAAAAAAAAATAAGTTTTGCAAATCGAAAAATGTTTGTTTGGCCGATCGCATGCGACTTTGAATTTGAATTTGAAATTCAAATTTAAATAAAAGTCCAAAGTTGAGCAACGAATTTACCTTTTTGCTGCCAAACTTTAAACAAAATATAAAAAGTTCAGAATACAGTTTGCTTTCAGTATATAGCTTTCAGAGTTTTTGCTAAAATTTGACATTCATAATCTCACTGAGAGAATTTTGGACGAAATCTAATAAAATTTTTCAGTAAATCTATTAAATATTTCTTCACAAAATTTTTTATGAAACCAGTTTTTTATTAAAGTTTTTAATAAAGAGAAAGAAAATTATCATAAATAGAATATAATTATTCGTACAATTTGAAGAAAATTTGCATTAACTAAATGAAAATTTGTTCCTATAAGGAACAACAGGAACAAGTTTCATAAAATTTTATGAAAACTATATTTTTTATTTTATATTGGTTGAGGTTCAGAAGAAGAATAAACGTTTTTCACGTTTGATATAATTTTTATTAAAAATAAAAATTATGATTTCTCGACCTTTACTTGTGCAATGAAAAATTAATAGTGTTTATAATTATTAGAGAAACACGTTTATTCTTCTTCCTAACCTCAACATTTCTAAAACTAAAATTTTTCCAATGCATATTAATTAAAAATTAATTGCGACTGTCTATATGACGTGAAAATAACACTGTACTAAAATACATTATAAAATTTGCCCTGTGGCGATGTCTCAACTTAAACCGCAAAAGTTGTCAACACTGAACGTAAAAACCATACGTCAATCTGCCAACATTGTGAAATAGAGACGGAGGATATTAGAGAAATAAACAATAATCTAAAAATAGAATATTTGTGTTGTTAGTGTTGTCATTTCTGAGTACAATATACAATAACAGAAAAAGCTAAAAGGAAAGAAAACTGCAGTTTATCTGCATTAGATTCGAGGCCATACTTGGGTGTGATCGCTAAACGGTTAATACTTGGTATTGTTACGTTTGTAATGTAAGAAGGGCGCACGTTTGATTCTTACAGGAGTACGTTGTTGAAAATTTTATCATATAGAGACAATCTGACAATTATAAGACACAAATAATAATACAATTTAAATGGAAAATCACTGATGACACCTGTCCATAAAAAATCAGAAACTAGTCAGATTTAAAAATTAATAGTGTTTATAAATTTTAGAGAAGAACGTTTATTCTTCTTCTTAACCTCAGCATTTCTAAAATGAAAACGAAAATTATTCAAGTTCGAGGCAACACTCTATATTTCTTTATTAGGATATTATCCTAACAAATAATTTGTTTTTAAATTTATAAATTGACCACTTTCAGGAATGTTTTGATAGATCTATTACGGGAATTTTCTAGGTTCCCATCATCAGACCACGTTTTGAAAGAAGTGACAATCCCATGCAAAACATTAAACATTCCTATAACTTAGTTTTCCCACTAAATGAGAACTAAAGAATGGCCCAGTTATAATCTGGACGGACAAAAGTAGTTATAACTTTGTAAATAACAGACACATTTTTATAAATTATACACCAAATTAAAGGAAATTTATTCAGCTTTAAGGAAAATTATACAAATAAATTAATTTTCTTTGTTACGAATAAAAGAACGGACATGTTTGTTGAAGCTCCCCATTAATTTTTGCACATCCTTCGGCTTTACTTTTTTAGCACTCTGGTTCCATTTTTGTAACACTAAAACTTAATTTTTTGCTTCTTTATTACTCTTCTTCAATTTATTTTTTACATTTGCCCAATATCTTGCGATTGGTCGAAATTGTGGGCAGTTAGGAAGATTCATGTGTTTGGGTATTACATCTACCCCTTTGCCTTTATACCACTTTTTGGTTAATTTCGAATAATGATATGTTGCTAGATCAGGCCAAAATTTGATGGAATTGTTGTGCTTTTTAATCAGTTGTAATACTCTTTTTTGGAGACATTCCTTTATGTATATTTCAGACGTCATTTTTGATGATATCACAAAAGCAGCACTCTTCAACCCACAACTACAAATCGCTTGCCATATCATGAATTTTTTGCCATATTTATCCAACTTGGTATACTTATATTTAGCGCTGACATATCCACGTTCCTTTGCAATATAAAATTTGTTTCCAGGTAACTGCTTAAAATCGCATTTTACGTAGGTTTCATCATCCATCATAATGCAACCTTTAAACTTCGTTAAAATATTGGTATACAACAGACGAGCACGTGTTTTGGCAACAGATTCTTGTTTTTCTGTCCCGGTTTGGATATTTAATTACTCGGTAGGCCTTCAATCTATTACGTACACGTATTCGCTGGACATTGCTTCTGCTTGTTTTACATTTGTTGGCTCTATCGCGGTCAGACATTCCAGGATTTCTTTGTACTGATGCTAATACCTTTCTCTCCACAGTTGGGTTCCTAACCTTACTTTTTTCCACGTGTCTTGGTTTCCTATTTATGCTTAATGTAGCATTTTACCGATTTAATACACTACATACTGTAGATTTAGGAATCTTAAGTATTTTAGAAATTTTCGAACCACTGAATGTTAGATTTTCTAAGAAAGTGTGCAAAATTTCTTCACGTCTTTTTTGTTCCATGGCGTCTGTACGAAATACTATTCGAATGACAGACTTGAAAATTATGTCAAATAACGGTATATGTCTTGTCAACAACATATGTAAATGGTATACAATTTCATACACTGGGGGCGCTGTAACAACGTAATGAATGCGTCCAGATTATAACTGGGCCATTCTTTAATATATGAGCTTGAAGTTAAAGATTATCACCATTGATCAAAAATAAATTGAAAACTTGTTCGTTATGTGCAAGCTCTTCCTACCTGTGCAAGCTCTACATATTGTAATAAAGAAATATAGAGTATTGCCTCGAACTTGAATAATTTTCATTTTCATAAACATTTTGCTCCAAAAATAATAAACCCTATTAATTTTCAAATCAGACTATACTAGTTTCTGCCTGTTTTTAATGGACAGGCGTCATCATTAACTAATAATTTCGTTTCATTCACTTAATGAAAAAGTTTAATTAAAAAACTAGTTTCATTAAATGTAATAAGGTTTTTCATTAATTTTAAGAAATTGTACACTTTATAAATTAAATTTTCTATTTGCAGAAATTATCTTCATCAATCAAACTTGTTTAGGCTGATGTGCTATCATAAACCGCCGAAATAATTCTGATAAGCATTTCAATGTAAAATTAATTTGCTCGAATTTTTTTTTTTTTGGAAAAAAAATACGGATTTTTACTCAACTATCCATTAACCAATTAATTTGGACAAATAATGCTTTAATTAGGCTTATTTAATGCTAGAGCCTTGACAAATAGAAGAAGCATGCCTATTATGCAGAATTTCGAATAAAGGCCAAATTGCTCATTTCCTTCAAGGACGTCACAACTCAAAAAACATGATTTTTGAGTTAATGACGCAGAATTATTCGTTATATTACGTATCATATTGTGTAAGAAAGTCGTATTGATATCGTGTATACTCACCTTTTGAGAGAAATTATGTTGTTTTTTTTTTCTTCAAGGTGGGAGTAAATTGAAAATTTTAACCTCGTTTTCTACAAAATCAAAATTTTTGAGTTATTGAAGTAAATGAGCGATATATTCTTGACGTATTAAAAAATTTTTTTTTGTAAGTAAACAATTTTTGATCAAAAGGTTTATCCCCTCCCCCCACCAAATGGAAAGGCTCGATCCGTGCCTGCTTACTGGTCTGATATCTATTCATTTCAGGCCGTGTAATCAAAGTAGTTTTACAAATTTATAGAGATTGTAATATCATTTAGTTCCTACCAATTTAATACGCTGCTGTTATATTAAAATTTTTAAATAATATAATTTTTAATTTATTATTTTTTTTTTTTTTTTTATTTATTAAATATCAGCAAACATCATCAATCATAAAATATTTAACACCAGTTAAACATCAAAATCTAGCAAATAAATTATATAAAAATTATAAATTTGTAGTAAAACAAAAGAAAGAGAACCAAAAAAAAAAAACTTCAAAACTAATATCATTTTAAAAATCATTAAATAAATAAATTAAATAAAAGGCCTATTATTGATAAATAACAGCAAATTACATAATATATATTAACACCTGAGATGATGGATTAAAAATTAACATTTTGAAAGTTTTTTTTTTTTTTTTTTTGTTGGGTTTGGTCTCTTCTTCATTGTTAAGCCATGCATAAATAATTTTGGAATATATAATTTTTTTTCTTTGCTGTTTTTATTTGTCTCAATAAAAAAAACAACTTTTTATTTTTTCCTAAATTTAAAATTTATTATTTGCGATTATTCATTGGATATTATATAATTTAACATTTGATAGAATCTTATTTTATTAAAATAAATTTTATGAGATGCCTATACAATATATGATAATGTACATAAATACGTAATAATTTATTTAAAAAATAAAAACTTAAACAAATGAAGTCATTCACCCCCGCATTAAAATTAAAAAAGAATGTTTTTACAAAAATAAACTACTTTCAGTTTTTTAATGTGATGATGAATAATTCTAAAATTGTATTCATATTAGTCTTCTTTAATACTTAAAAGCTACGATTAGCACGTATAGGCTATCGTGGGCCATATTACTACACTCATAAAAATAAACCTGTAACAAAAGTTGAATAAACTACTAAAAATTAGTACAAAATGATGTTGCAGAAAAAAACTGCTAAAATAAGCAGATTTTGTTTTCTAAATAAAGGGTGTTTTGTTTTAAAGGTATAGAACTTTGAAGTAGAATAAAACAAAGAAGAATTTTTTAAATTGACATGAAATGTACTTTATTCGAAAGATAATCTTTTGGTATTATAATTTAAATATGACTTCTGGCATATGACCGCCACGGCTGGCTCGGACGTAGTCTAATTTGGAGCTCCAATTTTCGATGACTTTTTCCAACATCTTTGGCCGTATATTAGCAATAACGCGGCGAATGTTGTTCTAAAAGTGGTGAATCGTTTCGAGCTTATCGGCGTAGACTAGCGACTTCTCATATCCCCACAGAAAATAGTCCAGCGGCGTTAAATCGCACGATCTTGGAGGATAATTCATGGGTCCGAAACGTGAAACTATGCGGTTACCAAACGTTTCCTTAAACAAATAAATTGTGGCACTAGCAGTGTGGCATGTTGCGCCGTCTTGTTAAAACCACAGCTCCTGCACATCATGTAATCAGTAATCATGGCTCTATAGCGGTCACCATTGACGGATAGACTGATTGGGGTTTCCTCTACGCTACGCTCTACAGCAGCAATGACTTCTTCTGCACGCACTGTTCGACGTCTCTGTGGATGCATATTATCATTTAGAGTAAACGTGGTGCCAAAACGTTCCATAGTTAATTGAATTAATTGCTCTAATGGACGATTATGTTGACCGTAAGATGGAGGTAGTGCGCGATACGTATTTCGAACATAATCACGATTTTCAAAATAAATTTGCACAATTTGGAAGCGTTGTTCAGGCGTCAGTCTATTCATGTTGAAATGCCAAACCAAACTAAACATAAATCACTTGACAGCTGACAGAATGGAAGCCAGTTAAAAAAGTGTTGCCAACTTAAAGTTATATACCTGTATAAAAACACCCTTTATAACAAAGATCGGAACAGCAAAACTTAAACGGTTTAATTTAGAAAAAATAGTTATATTGCACTCAAAGAAATAGGTTAGTAGAAAAGTTAGTAAAACGTCTTGTAAATCAAGTATACCATTTTTTGCAACATTTTTTGCTAAAATTATATTTTCAGCAAAAATTGTAGTTAAACTTATTCAGCACTTAACTGCTTTGAACTAATGTTTTACTAATATTTTACTAATGTTTTACTAAATTATTTTGCTAAAATAAATTGAGCTGAAAAGCACAATAATATTATGGACGACAACCCGATTAAAAGATATACGCAGAATGAAGTAGATGTCGCATCATATCAAGCTGTAGTAGATACGAGAAAAATTATACTAAAAAGTGCAACTCTTGAAAGACATAAAAAAAAATCCACCATGGAAGATTTTTGCATCTGTTTTTCATAAACTCAAAGAAAAAAAAATAAAGTCAGCAACAAATTTTGTTGAGTCAGCAAAACTTTAGTCAGAAGGGTGCTTGCAAAAAAGTTGCTAATGTTAGCAAAATCTTTTGCTGAAAATCATCGAGCTGCTTTTTAGCAGCAATATTAGTAGATTCAGCAAAAGTTTTGGATATCACTTAGTTGATTAAAAATTAAAAAATCCTTGCTAAAAGTTAATATAATTTTTGCTGAATATCAGTAGACTGAGAAAGACTAACAAGAAGAATAAACGTTTTTCTCTAAAAATTATAAACACTATTAATTTTTGAATCAGACTAGACTAGTTTCTGCCTTTTTATGGACAGGCTCATCAGTGATTTTCCATTTAAATTGTATTATTATTTGTGTCTATATGATAAATTTTTTTTTTCAACAACCTGAGGCTGTAAGAATCAAACCTGCGCTTATCTTACATTACAAACGTAACAATACCAAGTCATGACGGTTTAGCGATCACACCCAAGTATGGCCTCGAATCTAATGCAGCTAAATTGCAGTTTTCTTTCCTATTAGCTTTTTCTGTTATTGTATATTATACTCAGAAGTGACAACACAAATATTCTATTTTTAGATTTTTGTTTATTTTTCTAATCTCCTCCGTCTTTATTTCACAATGTTACCAGATTGACGTATGGTTTTAACGTTCTGGGTTGCTGAAAATCTGAAACATTTTTTGTGCTTGCTTTAAAAATAATGTACAATACGTTACAAAATATAAAAATGTTCATACACCCACATTGACGACATGAGTTAATTTAATATCTGAAAATATTTAGAAATAAATATATATAACATAAACAAAATTATCTTTCAACTACTTAATACAATGTTTGTCTAAATATACAACCCTTTTTTGCAATAAGAAACAGGAAACTTATAAAATTTCCTAAGATATGTGTCCTTGTCTTTCGCTATAGTCTGGCTAATAGAACGTATATTTGTTTGCAATTCGACCACACAAAATTTAAACTCTCTTTAAAGATTTAGTTTACAAATACACATTCATTGTTTATTAAATTGAAATATTTTATTATATCTTTATTATAACTTAGACAAGCCGGTGACAACACAATATTAAAGTTTTTTAAATCCATATATGTATTCACATTGTTAGCGTCCTTTTGTATGATAACCAGATATAAAAATCTTCCATGATTGATTATTTTATATGTCTTAAAAGAGTTGTACTTTTTAGTACTACATATTGAAATGCCGCGACATCTACTTGATTCTGCGCATATCTTTCAATCTGGTTGTCGTTCACACTATTAATGTGCTTAACAGTCAAATTTTTTTTTTTAGCAAAATAAAGTAGTAAAACATGAGAAAAATACTAGTAAAACATTAGTTCACAACAGTTAAGTGCTGAATAAGTTTAACTAGAATTTTAGCTAAAAACACAATTTCAGTAAAAAATTTACTGAGAAATAGTGTACTTGATTTCCAAGACATTTTGCTAACTTTTCTATTAACTTATTTTTTTGAGTGTACATAAAATAAAGTTGTGGATTGAAACAACTTTAATTTTGTGTTGTCACCGACTGTCACAGTAATTATCTATTAATAAAATTAAAGACAAAATAAAACATTTCAATAATAAAGATTAACCCCCGTATTCATAAAAAAATATTAAAAAGCATTTCAAATACATTTTACCCATGTGCAAATGATCATATATTATAATATATGACGTATCATATATGTATGTTCGGATCCGAAAATTGTGGGTATATGGCCACATATTGCCCATATATTTTAATTGTTTAGGTTCTAACATTCCTCAATTTCGTGCAGCAATTTAATTTTCAAGAAATACAAAAAAAAAACAATCAAATTCTTATTGCAAATGAAAAAAAAAATATTTCTTCTATTTTTTATTTTGGCAGAAATTTCAACCATTTTGTTTTTGTTTTGAAAAAAAAGAACATGTACCTTGTTCAAAATCGACATATATGGATCCATAAATGAGCACACATGCTTCATACATGTCCACATTTAGCCATAAATGATGCATATGTGTTAATAAATGATTCAGACATGTTCATATGATGAATCATATATGCTCATGTGTGTTAACGAAACTTGAGGTAATATTTACTTAAGATGTTAAGCAAGATTATTCAAGTTTAAGTTCAAGATCATTTGTTTTTTGTTAAACAAAAAACCGTGCAATGTTTATTTATTAATTAAAAATGTCTTCATCCGCTAATTTAATGCATGTTTGATTTCGCGTCACCGAAAATATTCAGAGGAAGAATCTAGAAGGGGTAGAAGATTTACCCAAATTATAATTTTTGAAAGAAAAATGTCAACAATGTTTATTAGTTAAAAATATTTTATTTTCGATTTGAATTCTTTCAATTCTTCCAATTTAGTTTTTTACTTCTCATCAAGTAAATAAAATAAAATGGGTAAAGTGTTGATCTTTTTTCTTTAAAAATTATAATTTGGGTAAATCTTCTACCCCTTCTACATTGGTCCTCTGAAGATTTTCGGTGACGAGAAATCAAACATGTAAGGAGCTGTCAGTAGATAAAGTCTGCATTAAATTAGAGGATGAAGACATTTTTAATTAATAAATAAATATTGCACGGTTTTTTGTTTAACAAAAAACAAATGATCTTGAACTTGAATAATCTTACTCAAATCTTAAGTAAATATTACCTCAAGTTTCGTTATCACACATGAACATATATGATTCATCATATGAACATGTGTAAATCGTTTATTAACACATATGCATTATTTATGGATGCATGTGGACATGTATGAAGCATGTGTGCTCATATAAGGATCCATATATGATGAATTTCATATCAAAACCTATGAAAAAAAGGCACATTTTGAACCCGACCCTCTCAGATTTTTATGAAATTTTGCATACAGCTACATTTTACCTATACAGACACAACATCGTTTTTAAAAATAGCATTTTCTAAAAATTATGAGCGTGGCAAGGTATCGAAATATTTGAAAAACGACGGTATTAGGTACTTTTAAGCAGCGATTACTACGGAATGGCTCAACCGATTTCAAAGATCTTGGTGCCATTAGAAAGGTCTATGAGTCAGCTTTCGGAAACCTATACTGTAAAAATTTTCTAAAAAAAAAAAGAAAAAAAACGCCATTTTAGTTTTTAGGTATGTTATATATATATTAAATAGACCTTTCTAAAAATTTTTTTTTTGGAAAAAAACACTTGGCGTTTGAAGTGTTTTCCTAGTTTAAAGTTTTACTTTTGGCAAAAAAATTTTCAGTGTAATAGATAATTTTTACAATATTTTCGAAAACTGACTTATAGACCTTTCTAATGGCACCAAGATCTTTGAAATCCGTTTGAGCCGTTCCGTAGTAATCGCTGCTTAAAAGTACCTAATACCGTCGTTTTTCAAATATTTCAATACCTTGCCACGCCCATAATTTTTAGAAAATGCTATTTTTAAAAATGAGATTGTATCTGTATAGTTAAAATAAAGCTGTGTCCAAAATTTCATCAACATCTGAGAGGGTCGGCTTCAATACATATCTGTTTTGATATGAAATTCTTCATATGTCGATTTTTGATTTTAGGCATGGATTCATTATTACGGTAGTTCATTACAACAAGACCGAAATGAAAATTTTAAAAAAGCGATTCCATTAAAGAAATGTGTTCTTGCATAACCGGTCATATTTTGCCATTTTGCCGGTATGATTTTGAAATATCTTGCACTAGAGTTAAAATAACGGTAAAATACCGAAACATCGATTTATAAAGATATTTTGTGGATAAGTATAACAAAATTTAATTTGTAAAATTTTTATATAATCTTTTTGATATTAGAAGACACATGGGAATCGTTGTTTAACCAATACTAATGGTACATATATCAAATGATATGTATTTTAAATACCTTTCAAATTATATACAACGTAATATAGTTGAACTTAAATCTATCCAGTAATAGCGTTTTTATTAAATTAATAAAAATCTCGTTTTTTATTATTTGCATTTGTGATTTTAAATGTATTCATCTTAAATAATAGTCTAAATTGAAATCGTTGCAAAATGTTATTTATGTGAGTGGGTTAATTTGTTATTTGAGACTTCCGGGGGGTCTAAAATAAATCTGGTTGGAGCCACATTTTATGGATGTTAAAATAAAATGAATTTCTGAAATCGTGAGAGTACCCATACCCCAGTTTAAACATCGATATTCCGAAATATCGATGTTTAAACTGATGTATTTTAAAAATTAGTAGGGCGATTTTAATGGTTGATGGCATGTAAATTTATCGCTATAAATTGAGTAAAATTTTGTTTAAAATTAGTAAATATACATACAAGATGCTTAAATAACTAATTTACACATTTATATGTGCACAAATACACACAAATGATAGTGATATGCACGATGGGAAACATGTTTTTAAATGTATACAAAATTTTACTTACATACAGAAGGAAAAATACACACAAATGGTAGTAATCTGCATGTTGGGAAGCATGTTTTTATATGTACAAGGTGGCGCAAAAGTAATCCTCCTATTAGAAAATGCTATAAATTTTGCGATTGGCCCCTAATGTCAGTTCTGTTTTGACATTTGTGTAGTAAACACATGCGAAATACACATTAATAAACAATGTTACGCTACACTGCTCCAGAACGCGGCATATTGGTGACTATTTATTTGACCAATAATCGGTCGGTGACTTTGGCACAACGTGAATTTCGTCTCAGATTTCCTGGCCGTCCAACGCCTACTGGTGAAACACTGCGACGTTTAGCCGCTCGCCTCGAAGAGACTGGCACAACACGAGAAGTTGCCAGGCGTGGCAGACCCCGGAGTAGCCGTTCTGCAGAGAATATTGCTGCTGTAGCCGAGGATGTCATGGAAGCGCCGTCGACATCGACCAGACGACGCACAGTGGTTGAAAAGTTGAAATTAATACTGAATTTCATGTTTTCCGCTCATGATGAAATTTATTAATTTCATTAAAAACATATTGAATATCATGTATCTGAAATGCTAGGGCGATATTTTCATTACTTTTTTGTAGGCGTTTCCTCAAAGTGTGCCAAGTCTAACACACAACATTTGAAAGAAAATCCTAAAAAATAGTAAGAAACTAAAAACTCTTGGAATGACTTTAAATATGTATTGTTGTTGTGTATTTTCCCATAATTTAGGTATTTAAGATGAAAATTAAAAGAAAAAAAATTAAAGAAAAAAAATTTTTTTGACAAAAATTTGCTTCGTCTTAGGAGTCTAAAAATTATTATTTTCTTCAACTTTGATGGACTAGAACTTTTGTGCGCGGTCGAGCGCGGTGCTCTACCTTATACCAAATGAAAGCTTAAAGTCTAATTTAAACAATAAAGTTAAATTCAGCTACTAGTTTTTGCTAGCCTTTGTCTAGTAAACGTTTAAGTAGAAAACAAGCTACTTTTTATTGCTTATTACGCATTCTCTCGTTATATTACGTTTGCTGCTTGCTCGCTTGTTGCCATAGCAACCATAACTCTTGTTATAACAATGAATGATTAACTTTGACGGACTTGGTAGATTCAAATATTGTGTGCTGGAAAATTTTACTACCTTCCTCTATAAGATTCTGTAGACCTTTGAAGTTTGAATTTGTGAAAGAAACAGCTGATGTTATAACAAGTGAAGTTGGAAGAGTTCAAAATGAAATAAAAAATTTAAATAAAACAATCATCACAATTTCTGACAAAATCTTCGAAGTAAGTCATAGTTTGGTTTTGGCAATGATTGACGGAAAGGTGGCTAACACAATAACACAAACATCATCAAATGCGGTATGCTATATATGTAACGCAAAGCCTTCCGAAATGAATAATTTGGAAATTTTAATAATGAAGCCAGAAAGTGAGGAAGCTCTTAAGTTCGGTGTATCTCCATTACATGCTCGCATAAAATTTATGGAGTGTATACTGCACATCGCTTATAATAAAGATTTTGCTGCTTGGAGAACTAACTCTGCAACCAAGGAAATAAGGGAGCAAACAAAAAAAATCATTCAAGGCAAATTAAAGTTGAGCCTGGGAATAAATGTTGACATGGTTAAACAAGGAATGGGTACAACCAATGATGGAAATACATCAAAGAGGTTTTTTGAAAATCCCAGAATTACTGCTGAAGCTGTGGGTGTGGGTGTAGATGAAAATCTTATTCATCGTTTCAAAGTAATTTTAATAACTATTAACAGCAACGCTGATATATGTCCGAATAAGTTTCAGCAATATTGTTCGAACACTGCCCAATTATATGTTAGGTTGTATAGCTGGTACTACATGCCAATGACCGTACATAAAGTCTTGATACATGGAGGAAAAATAATAGCAGCAGCAATTTTACCTATCGGAATGTTATCAGAAGAAGCCCAGGAAGCGAGGAATCGCGATTATCGTGAATATCGAAGGTATCATGCCAGAAAATGTAGTAGGATATCAACAAATGAAGATGTGATGCACTTACTTTTAGCTTCTTCGGATCCTTTTATAAATAAGTTTCGAAAAGTTCAAAAAAAGCAGGAATTAGATCTACCTGAAGATGTTAAGGAATTGTTGTTATAATAAAATATTAATTTTATATATACATGTTTCAGTTTAATGTTTTTTATTATTACTAGGATTAAAAGCGTGTTTGATTTAAAACCAGGTTACATGTTAATTTTCTAATTATTTAGAAAATTGATGGGGAAAGTTGGGGTATTAGAGAAGGGGTGTGTATGGAAGATTTGGAAATGATATTACTTTTAATAATCCTATGAAGTTTAGGGATTGTAGCATTGATAACAAGGGATATACATCATATTAAAAAATTTTGTTATATGGGAAGTAGGCGTGGTTGTGGGCGAATTTCGTAAATTTTTTAGCCATTGATTTTAATTGCTACAAAACATATATATATACCGAATTCGGTTGAAATAGCATAAATTCAAATGAAAATATTGCCATTTATATATTTCACTTGTATGGGGAGTGGGCGTAAAAGTGGGCGGACATATTTTATTCTTCATATATTTCCTAATGATGATAAAAAAAGCATCTGTAAAAAATTTGGATGTTCTACGATGACTCCTTCTATTTTTTTCCATTTCTACTATGACGATAAACCACTGTGCGACGTGCCACGCAAATGGGTATCAGTCGACGGTGTTTACAGCGAATTTTGGTACAAGATTTGAAGATGTTTCCGTACAAAGTCCAGACGGTGCATCAGCTGTTAGCTGCTGACCGCCAATCGCGTGTAACATACGCTCAAGCCATCCTTAATCACCACCAAGAGGAAGATGATTTTTCATCAAAAATAATCATGAGTGATGAGGCCCATTTCCATCTTAGCGGGTACGTAAATAAGCAAAATTTACGCTTCTGGGGCACTGAAAATCCGCGTGTAACCCACGAAGAGCCATTACACCCGCTCAAAGTCACTGTATGGTGTGCTGTTTTCGCTGGAGGAGTCATCGGACCTTTTTTCTTCGAAAACGTCGCGGGCCAAACGGTTACTGTGAATGGTGAGCGCTACAGAGCAATGATCAATGAGTTCTTTTTGCCGCAACTTGATGAATTGGGATTGGAAAACATGTGACGGTGCAACGGCACACACTGCACGTGCCACAACCGATATGCTGAAGGATGCATTTCCCGGGCGCCTAATCTCCCGTTTTGGCGATTTGCACTGGCCAGCAAGATCGCCTGATTTGACCGCTCCAGACTTCTTTTTGTGGGGCTTTTTGAATTCGCGGGTTTATGTCAACAATCCTCAGACTCTTGCAGCTCTTAAAGACAATATCCGTCAAGAATGTGAGGACCTATCGCCGGAAGTTTTGGCCAAAGTGATGGAAAATGCCATAAAAAGGGCTCAAATGACAATCAACTGAGGCGGCGGCCATTTACATGACATAATATTCTCAACTTGATGTAAAAAAAATTAAAATACCAAATAAAAATAATCCACAAGAAGAATCAAAGTTTTTCATTTTTTTTTTAAATTACAGCCAAAAAACATCGGAAGGTTATTTTTGCGCCACATTGTATAAACATTTTTATTTACAAACAGTAGTAATTTTCAAGAAAGGAAATAGCAAAAAAAAATTATTGAAAAATATTGTTTTTGTAAATTGAAAACAACCAACATATTATAGATTTTTACTTAATAATAATTGAAAATGCACAAAAAGAAACCTAATTCACAAATAAACGTTAAATATACCAACAAATTAAGAGAATAGCTAAAAAGCGACTAATCCTGGAAACAGAAAACTTGAGCGGCTTAAGCACACGTTTCATCTACATGTGAATACCGTTCCCTCTTTTCATTGTGTAATATTTTGTTAATATCTATAAATATAGATAAATTAATAATAATAATTGTTTTTTCTAAATTGCAGAAACCGAAAATTTTCGTTTTTGCACATGAAAATTTGTATGTGAATATGTAAATACTAATAAATTTATTACGCACATTATAAGTAAATTTGCACAGATTATGTGTAATGAACCATGTTTCTATACATTTTTGTACACATTTTGTGTGCACACATAAAGTAAATTTACCCAACTTCCCAGTAAAAAACGCTGCTTACCTGTAAGCAGGTTTATAAGGGAGTAAGCCAAAAAGAGTCCCTTACAAACCTGCTTAAATATGCCATGATTTGTATATGGCGAATTCCCAATTGGAAGCATTACTTTTTTGGCAAAGTAAGCGCGGGTTTTAGCGTGATTTCATGGCTTTCAGTAAAATTATATTTCATGTCTACATTATTACGATTAAAAGTAATAATATGAATAATGTATAATTTATTTTACATAAAATTTTACAGACATTAATTTTAGACATAATATAATAATTTTATTTTTTTACCTCACCACGTGGTAGCTCTTCAGGAACAGTGAAATGACTACTTATTTTTTTTAACATACTCGAAAATACCAAACACAATCGGAAATCACTCGGAAAAACTGATTCAGATCGTTTACAATCCACGACATGGAACTTTCTGCATTACAACCTGCATCCTAGTAAGGGATTAACATAAGCTGCTTACAACCTGCATCATTGTAAGGGAAAACAGTAAGCTCAACAACATTCTTTGTTTATTTTTATACGAACAACATAATAGTAAGCACTTACTTCAGCGCATTTGTTTTATCCTGCTTCTAAAAACACGAAAAATTTTTACTGGGGTTATAGTAGGAGTATACTTTCCTGCTATAAGTTGGGTGAAATACAACAGAAATTAATTAGAGTGCAGATAGAATTTTTTGGACGAGTTTTCTTCACAATGTCAATGAACAGTTTCTTGAACTTTATGAAAAAGCTTGATAGCTTTACTGGAACTGTTTTTAATTTAACTTAGTATTAGTCGTATGAAATTTTTAATAAATAAAATTACATTTTTCACAAAATTTTATGAAAAACTGCATTAATTTAATGAAAAGTTTCAATGGACGAGTTCCAGTAACATTTCATAGATCTAACGCAAAAATTTATTGATATCATGCAGAGAATTCTCTCAGTGCAGTCTTAACGGTTTTTCATCACACTTAAAAACAAAAATAATTTATTAGTGTCTAAACACGTGATATAAAAAATGGTTCGGTTTGCCATGTAATGACTCATAACAAAAATGCTCAAAATGATTGGTGTTAAATTCAACTTTATTTGCATAGGTGTTGTGACCCGTTGTAAATGCCTCAAATGTCTTAAGTTAATAGTCTTAAATTAAAAATAGAAATAAATAAATAATTTCCATTTAAAATATTGTTTGTTCATTATAGTATCGCTAAATAAGGTCTAGGTGTAACATAATATAACTAATAATAAAAAACTTAATATTACTTCCTAATAATATAAAATAATAAAAAAAGAAGATAATTTGATAAAAAAAAACATAATTAAACGGTATAAAATTGCTTTTGGGGAGTGTTATAAGTATAGCCATGTATTGAACTCATTGATGATAGACTTAACACTTTGGGTGTTCCCAAAGGCGCTAAATAAGATTTATAAGAATTAGTGGCAGCGCTGGCAATGCTATTTTCCGAATAGGTATAAGATTGCCGTTTAAATGACGCAGCAGTTGCTAATGATGGTATAACATCCACTGGATTGTAGCTCGTGCTGCTGGTGGTAGCAGCAGTACCCATGTTTGATGTGATAACTTGGGTTAAAGATTCAAATGCTTTATGGGTTTGTTCATCGTTAGTCAAATCTAATGGCGCTAACGGTAAATTTGATATACGTGGTGCATCGTATAAAAAACCATTACCCGACTGAACTAATTCCGAAAAATCCGCTATACCATGATGGGCTAACAGAAATGTTAGACACAAAATGTAAAACTGCAAAACAAAATATAAAATATTTAAAATTTTAATATAATAATGAATATTTTTAGTTTTTTTAATTTTTGATTGAGTTTTTTTGAAAAAGATTTGCATAAATTAAAATATATTCTACACGCAGAAAAAATACACTTTCGGATATGTTCGTTTAAGTTTGCAATGATTAAAATGTTCAAACTTAAACAAAGATATATTCTGAAATGTTTAGATATTATGTTTGGGACAAACATTTTTATAATAAACATATACACAGAAAAAATTATCAACCTAAAATATCTAATTAAAGATTTGATTTGAATTGAATTTGTTTCTAAATAAATATTTAATTGAATCAATACATATTTTATTTAAGACGCAATTATCATATTATTTTTTCATACACTGTATGCATAAATAGAAAATTTTCAGTATAAAATACCAAATACATTTCAAGTTAACAAACAAAACAAGCACACACACAAAAAGACTCAGCATTGCAAAAAACACACATACCAACGTATAGATCAAACACTTTTTTAGTGAATATCATATTTTTTTTTTTGTAGAAGTTATTTATAACTTTTTTTCCTTCTTAATTTTAATAAATGGTTTAATTGATAGTATCATTGCCGTGATTGGTGCAAAATCAATTAAAATATTAATTGATTCAATAAATTTTTTAATTGAAACCCATTTTTAGTTTTTTCTGTGTATATATATATATTTGCGGGTAGACGTTTTTCACTCGCTCCATACATATGTTTACAGCAAACATAATTATATTTACAACCAACATAGGAAACGGAAGTGTTTTCCAAACAAAAGTATATTACCATCATTTATTTATATTTCCAGCAGAGCGCTTTTTTTCAGCGTGTACCATTTAATATTGTAGCGCTTTTTTCTTCTTTTTTGTGCTTGAGTGAATTATTGTAACATTTTAAATTTTAACTGATTATATTTGAACAACTTCATAACGTATTTATACGAATTTCAATATAATTTGTTTGAAAACTTCTTACGATTTCGAGTTTTTTTTTTATATTCTTTTATTCTTGAAATGATTAGCATCACCGAAGAAGAAGGCCTACATTTATGACAAAAAAAAAGCAGAAGCTGAAAAGCTGTCAAGGTTTCATACCACCTTAGGGGTCAACTAGCATAAGTGTTATAAATGGTAGTCAAATTTTAATATATTTAGAAACAAAATATTTTTGAAACACAAGAAGTTAAAAACCGTTCGCAATAACAGTTATGCTCTAAAAATTTCAAACCAAATTAATTATTCTTATTTCATAATTAATTAAATTGAGATGAAAATAAACATTGTAAGCAACACTTTTTTTAACACGCATTTCGATTTGCTGTTAAAATAAATAATAACTCTTCGGTTAAATAAAACATTAACATTTTTCAATTTATATGGCAGTGGAGTTGGCGGGGGGTTTGGATAAGCACAGTAGCAAATCAATGGAATGTAAACTAAAAATGGTCTGCACTTTAAGAGGAGATTAGAGATACTAAATTGATTTGACTAATGTTTGCAAACTATTTAGAAATTTCTGTTTTTCGATAAAATACGAAATCATGGAGATACAAAATTTATTTGTCTAATGCTTATAAACTATTCAGAAATTTATAGTTTTTTTTTTTTTATTTTATTAAGAAGAGAAACAACATTCATTAAATTCTTCCTATTTGTTACTGTGTTGCTTTCTTTGGAAAGTGAATAGAGGAGAGATGAAAGGTGAGGAAAGATGAAGGGCTTTAAACATAGCAACTCTGTAACTGCGCGCGATGATAAGCCTAAGAACAGTTATTGCTCGCCACCTGATTGAGAGTTGGCGAACTTTTAGAAGCGTTTTGGTTCATAGCCCTGATTCATTATTTTACTTTGGTGGGGTTAAGTGCTATGGGAACACCAAAGGTGGGCACTACGATATATATGAGGGATAGAAAACTCATACATATTAAACTCTATCCATATCCGTTTTTTGTCAAAATTTCGAGTCCAGCGACATAATGCTTAATATAATAATAAAAAAAAATCAAAAATGATCAATATATTCAAAGCAAAAATTTGTTGTATTGCATTTGCCCATAGCAGAGAAACAAACCGATCGGCGCAAAATCGATTTTTTTCAATTTTCAGTCGCCGCCGTTTTAATCGGCTCGCATCGGCTTAAAATGTGAGCCGAATAAAGCGGCAGCAGCCGAATTTTTATTTTCGCCGACCAGTTTTGTTACCATTTTCATCAGTCGTGTTTGGTGGTAAAACGTGTAAAAAATAACAAAAATTCACAGAAAGAAGAAAAAATTTTAAATAAAGGAAAAATACCAAAAAAAAAAATAGATTTTTACTTTAATAAAAATATGGAAAATCTTGATTCTTCAGAATCGGATTCTGAAGAAGTTTTCAGTGTTTTAAAGAACCAAAATTATTATCAGAAGATAATATTAAAACAAAAAAATGTAAAAGATTACACCAAATTAGTGGTAGCTATAGCAGTGGCTCAGAATGCTGGAACCATTTTGGGCATTTGGAAATATCAAATAAAACAAAAATTTTGCTAAATTTGGTTTGACACCAAAAAAAGTTATGCATATAATTCAAATACTTCTAAAGATGCATGCATAATGGAAGGGAAAATTCGCAGATTTTTCTGAAAATCTTTCATTTTTAAGACATTACATAGCGATATATCACTACATTTAGCGATATATCACTAGATTTTAGCTAAAAATCGTCAAGATAACAACTACAGCCACCGCCGCACATTGGGGCCAAATGAATGAAAAGTGGCGATTAATTCAAAATATGAACTTTAAAATTCATGATCGTGTTTGGTACCGGGTGAAAGTGGATAAAATTCTGCATCACTAATTGCAAAAATTATACTTTTAAGTTGTTTGCTTTAGTTTAAGTGAGCACTTAAAGTTGAATAATTGTTATTTTTTTTTGTGCATATTGAAAAAAAGTGAAAATTTTGATATTTCAATTGATAATTTTTTCTATTAATACTTCTAAAAGTTAAATTTTTATAATGGAACCGTCAACTTCAGGTAGTTTACTATATAGTACATGTTTTTTTGTTTAAATAAATGTTTTAAAAATATTAAATGTTAATAAAATAAAATTAGCCAAAAAATGGGCTATTTTTGATTTATATATGGAGTTTCAACAACTTTGTTCGTGAGCTTGCGTAAAATCGTCTATATAGTGTTATAATATCAGATCTCAACTAATAAACCCCAAAATATTTTTTTGCGATTTTTGGCGACTTTTGAGTTATGGTTGTTTTTGTGAAATAACTCAAGATGCTAAAAATCCACAAGTTGTTTTTACTTTGTTTTGTCATTATTTTCGTTATAGTAGTTGTTATTGTAGCTAAAAAAAGTGTTGTTAATTAGAGATGGGGGCGTGAGTAACTTTAATTCACGCATGCTCACGTGATTGCGTATGTTGGGTTTATTTACTATGAATAAAACTAATTAAATTATTTTACATGTCTTTATGATATTTCAATGAATTTTACTTAAACATTTGTTAATTTTAAATTATTAGAAAATTGTATATGGCACAAGTGCACTATTTTGAAAAATTGAAGGAGGTCACGCTCCCATCCCTATTTATTATTGTCATTTATTTGAGTCCTACATAATAACTGTTGGTCATATACATGCATCATACGAGTAAAGTTTTAATTTTGTTTTAAGCTGGTGATATCAATCTACTAATATAATGATAATACATTTTTAAGAATTTCTATCCATCCGTAGGGTATTATTGATTCGGTACTGACACGTTTATTTATTGTTTTAGCTGTCAATGTTTTGTGATGTGATGTTACATATTTAAAGTGTTGTGAAAGTGTAAATAATTCGGTACAGGTTTAAAGGAATTACTTTTTGCAAATTTTAAACGAATAGAAATCTTATTAATTTTAGGAACATGTCCCAAAACAATTTTCATTCCTCGTCATGAGTTGCATAATTTTATGAGGAGTGCAGAACCTAAATCACTTCAGGATAAATTTAAACTTTTGAGATGGGAAGTAATAAAACGTGTCGACCCTTCGGATATGGTAGATTTTATGACAAGGTTTCATAATTTTTGCTCTAGCTATGAGATTCGGTGGCAAAAATGTCATAGAAAGAATGAAATTTTTGTAAAAAATAATAAGAATTGGCTGGATGCCTCAATCTCATTCAGTCCACCACCAAAACCACAACAAAAAAGAGGTCGCAATGATCTCTCATTTGAAGAGTGCAAAGAAAAAACAAAAGTTAAGAAATGTAAAGACATAAGAGATCAAATTTCTTTGCCTGTTTTGGCTTACGCCACACAAATGAGCTTGAGAGCTGCTGGAAAAATAGATGAGTCGAAAATTGTTAAGGAAATAATATCATCTCCAACAAAAGCCAAAAAATACCGAAAAAGTATGGAACAGGTACCACCACAGCAGTTAACTCCGGATGAAGCTCTGTCCGTTTTGGTAGAAGCGAAGCTAAGTCGCCACCAATATAATGTTATTAGAAAGGTTGCACCTGAGAAATTTCCATCATATAAATTGGTCCAAAGAGCTAAGAAAAAATGTTACCCAAAGGGAGAACAAATGAAAATTTCTGAAACATCAGCGCAAGTTAGCCTACAAGGAATATTGGATCATACCACTGAACGCCTTTTGTCGGTTAAAAATGCAGATTTAAATTCGTTAGACAACGAAGAAATCGAAAAAATTACTTTATACACTAAGTGGGGCTTTGACGGAAGTTCAGGGCATAGTTCTTACAAACAAGCCTTTCATGACAGTAATGCATCTGATTCTTCTGTATTTATTACGTCAATTGTACCATTAAAATTAGTTTGTAAAAACAAAATCATTTGGCATAATCCTCGACCGTCTTCAACTAGGTTTTGCAGGCCATTAAAAATTGAATTTATGAAAGAAACGGTCAACAGTATTAAAACAGAAAGAGAAAGAGTGGAGACAGAAAAAAAAGCTCTTATCGATACAGTGATATCAGTTGGAGAAAGAAATATAAAAGTGAACCACAAACTAATTCTCGTTATGATTGACGGTAAAGTGTGTAACGCGATTACAGACACAAAGTCCACACAAAAGTGCTACATATGTGGCGCTACCAGCAAGGAGTTCAACAATATTGAACAAATGATTTCTAGAGATTACAACGTAGACTTCATGCAGTTCGGTTTGTCTGTCCTACATGGCTGGATAAGATTTTTTGAATGTCTTATTCACTTGGCATATAAACTTCCAATTCAAAAATGGCAGGCAAGAAGTGACGAAGAAAAAAAAATTATTGCTGAAAATAAAAGTCGTATTCAACGCGAATTTAAAAAGAGAACGGGATTGATCATTGATCAACCAAAACCTGGTTTTGGTAACTCTAATGACGGGAATACTGCAAGACGTTTTTTTAAGAATGCAGAAGTATCTGCTGAAATTACTAATATTGATTTAGAGTTGATCAAAAATATGCACACAATATTAATTGTAGTTTCTAGTGGTATTGAGGTCAACATTGAAAAATTTACAAACTTCGCTAATAACACTGCCAGGCTATTTGTGAAAAAATATCCATGGTACTATATGCCTCCTACTCTTCACAAATATTTTATTCATGGGCCTGAAATTATATCATTATCGCCATTGCCAATTGGTCAGCTAACCGAAGAGTCTCAGGAAGCCAGAAATAAAGATTTTAAAAGTTATAGGGAGAATTTTGCCCGTAAATGCAGTCGAGAAAAAACAATGGAAGATATCTTTAATAGATTTCTCATAAGTTCAGATCCGTTTATAACAAGCATGAACAATAGTTCTAAAAAGAAAAAAGAGCTAATGCCAAAATCTGCATTGGAGTTGCTTGTACTTCCCAGCAATCAAAATAGCAATGATGAAGATGGAGATGAAGATGGAGATGAAGATGGAGATGAAGATGAAGATGGAGATGAAGATGGAGATGAAGATGAAGATGGAGATGGAGATGGAGATGAAGATGGAGATGAAGATGGAGATGAAGATGGAGATGAAGATTAAGATTATTGTAACGAATTAATTTATGATTATGAAATTGAATGTGAAGTAAATACTAACATTGAAGGTAATAATGATTATAATAAAAAATTGTTGTTTTCAAAAAAAAAAAAATAGAATAACCGAATTTAATTAATTTTTTTTTAAATAGTGTGTTTATGGTTATTTATCAATAAAAAAACAATTAGATTTTCAAATGTTGCATTTTTGAGCAAAATTTTAAAATTTCGAGAAAAAAGGTATGATTTTAATTTAAAAATTTTCTAATAAAAATACATATAAAATATTTATTCCTTATTATTTTTAAAAATATTACTTATTTTTCTTAAAGTACATTTAGTATGCTTTAATTTGCAATTTAATTGAATAATTTATAGCGCACCGTTCCAAAAATACAGCAAAAAATGTGAAAAAAGAGGATTTTTTACAGAACACAAAATGGCCCATAAAGGGTTAAAAAATGTGTTTTTTCACTCTGTTTTTTTTTTAAATGTTGGTTTTTTATGTATTTATAAATATCCATTAATAAAAAATATTTTTTTTTTTAAATTACGACTTCTATGAATTAATCGCCACTTTTCATGCATTTGGCCCCACTGTGCGCCGTAGCTAAAACAGTTGCGCCGCCGCACACAGGGACAATTCGAAAATTTAGCGCGACAAATTTATTTACTTCATATGGATTCAATAAATTTTAATAAAACTAAGTACCTTAAGGTTTTAAGGGTCGGCGATTACGAATCTGATGTCAGTTTTTAAAAATTCAAAATGGCGGATCCAATATGGCGGACAACTTTTAATAAATTGATCGAATTCGCTTAAAACTTATTACACTTGATTTTTGATGAAAAAATGCTCTATTTATTGAAATTGGAAAAGGTTGGACCTCCATTTGACTTTTTTACACTTATTAGTAGTTGTTTTTTAATTTATAAGGAAAAGTCGTGGAACTATTTGGAACTTTTTTTATAGCTCTATCTAAAGTAAATTTTTCAATATATTTCATAATAAAAACTTTATACTATATCTACACTACATATAATTGTTATTTTAATAATAACTGCAAATTAAATCAGATACCTGATGCTTAAAAATATATTTAAAAAACTTTAAACTGTAAATTTACAAAAAATTGTCGAGTGTAGCAACAATAAGCGCTATAGATGTTGCTGACAGGCATAAGTGCGTGTAACAGATAATAATACTTTGCACGCACGTACAGACTAATGTGATGCGTTAAAAAAATAAATATTTATATGTTAATTGCGTACTGGTATACAGAACATATTAAGTGCAATAGTGGTTACATTTAACAAAATAAAAAATTCCATTTTTGTCGTCGTAATTCCTTTATTTGTCCCAGTGTGCGCCGCCGCGAAAATTTAGGGTGGGCTTGTTTTTCTGGCCCATAGATGCTCATAAAAAATATGCAATTTTTCTTTAAACTGCGTCTTGTATTTTATTTAAATTTGGTCTTTTTGCATTTTGGGACTAAATATCTGTAATATTTTATTTACTAATATTGACTAATAGTTCCTATATTTTTTAAATTGTTGCATGTTTTTTCTTAACTATTTTTTTCTCATTTCTAGCTTAAACAAATTAGCTATTTCAGATTTAGCTGCTTTTCTTGAACAAAAGTTGGCAACAGTATTTGCAACCCAAAAATAAATCTAGCTTGGGCACATATGAGGGATAGAAAACTCATGCATATTATTTTTCTAAATTGGTGTTGCCGTCACCAGGAATCGAACCCGGCACCATCTGTGTGGTATTACACCATAGCACCCTCTGCCTAATCTAATGTTTTGATCTAAATAACATTTGTGGGAGACTACTCAGAAGGATTGTGGCTTCCACAAAAATGTCCTCAAGGTCACGGTAGAGAATCAAAGGATGCACTACAGAGCGCAAAGTACCTCATTTTTGAAGAAAAAAATGTATAAAGTCGTGTTACTTTTGTTTTCGTTGAGGTTTTTCTACTTGCTTTTGCTATTTGTAATCTCGAATAGTGTGTAAGGAAGTAGCATATCAACATGGCCTATAGCTTTTACCGTTGCAATCTTATGTAATCTAAAACAAATCAGTATTTTCCGAAAAAGTACCTTTATTTCGAAACTGATTTCTCATAATACGTTGGCTATAAAGGAGTTTGATTTTTTGATATATCTTATATTAGAGACCTTTAGCGATACTAAGTACATTTTATAACTTTTCGACGCACGTATGCATTTTGGTGCAATTTTCAAAATACACAAATTTATTAAACAATTTGTGTGAAAATGTGTGGCTTAATATTGTATGCACCTGAAATTACATTTATTTTATTTACAATCAAAAAAAAGAAATATAGAAATCCAAAAAGGAGAAGTAGTCTCCCACTTCAATAATAAGTAAATAAAGTAAATATGTATGCCCTTTTTAACCGAGAACAGATTTATTTTAAGAAACTCCTGTTTTCTTCTAAAAAAAAAACTGCAGGGAGAAGATTTATGTTATGCTGAGAGCACGAAAACTACTTTGTTTTAAGTTTGCAGTCGCACAGTGGGTTCGATTATACCTAAAATTGAGATTAATTCAAGGAAGGGTGCTATTAACGAGATAATATTTTTGTTTGTATTAGCAATACACTAATTAGGCAAAAAACCAAAACTTCTAACGTTTTTTAATGGATTTTTTTTTTTTATTTAATTAATGTAATTTATTTGAATATTCTCTATTTCTTATTCATCACTTGAACTATTATAGTCGTTATCATCATTACAATTACTGTCATTCGTATCATCATTATTATCATCATTATCATCATCATCATCACTATCATCATCATCACCATCATCATTATTATCACTCTCATTGTTGTCATCATCACGATTTTTTTGAGAAATTTTTGGTAATATTAATAGATCTAATTCTGACTTCGATAAATTTTCTTTTTTTTTTGTTGTTCATATTGCATGCTAATGCTCGATATAAATGGATCTGAACTTAATAGAAATCTATTAAAAATATCTTCATTCGACTTTTCCCGGCTGCATTTTCGAGCAAAGTGCTCTCTCTAGTTTTTAAAATCTTTATTCCTTGCTTCTTGAGGTTCTTCTGATAATTCTCCTATTGGTAAAAGCGCGTGTTGTACTATCTCCGGGCAGTGAATTAAAAATGTATGTAATGTGGGAGGCATGCAAAACCAGGGATATATTTCAACAAAGTAAAGGGTCCGCCAAATATTTTTTTTTTTTTTGAAAATGCTATAAAAAAAAACTACTAAATATTTTCTCAAATTTCTTTCTTTATTTGAAAGTACAATCCTTCCGGTTAATAATGGAAAATAATTTTATTCAAATGGCTGCCTCGGCTGGCCATGCAGTAGCCTACACGATCGGTCCAATTATTAAGCACATTATCGATTGTGGCAGCTGTATTTCACCAATGGCTTTCTGTTCCATCCTGTTGAAACCAAATGTTGACAATATCCTCCTCTTCAATTTTTGTGAACAAAAATTCGTTCAACATGGCCCGATAACGATCGCCATTGACTGTATCGGCTACTCCTTGCTCATTTTCGAAGAAAAATGGCAATTTTCGCACACATTCTGCAACATTACCATGATTTTCAAAGTAATGTCGCAATATTTCCCAGCGTTGTTCAAGCGTATACACAACCATATTCGTTCAGCGGAAGGTTAAAACGAATTATCTGTCAAATCAGACATGAGCTAAGTGTTACCATTCACGAAATAAGCACTAGTTGAAAAAAAAAACGTTAGAGGGCGGACCCTTTACTTTGCTGTGTTGTGAGCGAAATTACGAAAACTTTCCAAATTAATCTCGTGACCACATGAAACAACAATTAGTATTGTGTGCATTTTTTAATTAGTGTTAGGTCCACTTTTGTTATTTCAGCTGATATTTCAGCATTTTTAAAAAAACGTCTAGCGTTGTTTCCATCGGTAGAGTTACCAAAGCCTGGCTTTGGCTGGTCAAAAATTAAACCTGTTCTTTCACGAAACTCTTTCTGAATTTGTAGTTTTGTTTCAGAAACAATTTTTTTGTCCTCATCTGATCGTGCTTGCCCTTTTTTAATTGGAATTTTATACGATAAGTGGAGAAGGCACTCAAAAAATCGAATCCACCCGTGTAGTATTGATAGCCCGAACTCTAAAGTGTCTGTTCTAACTTCCCTAACAATCATGCTGTCAACTGAGTTAAACATCTTACTTGTAGCGCCACATACATAACACTTTTGCGTGGAATTCGTACCCGTTATTGCGTTGCACACTTTTCCATCTATCATTACTAAAAACAAATCGTACTAAAAACAAATCGTGATGAATCTTTAAGGAATTTTCTAAAACTAAAACTAACGTTTCTTCAAGATTTTTTTTTTTATCCTCGACCCTAATTTTTTCTAAATTAGATACATTTGTTGTTTCTTTGGTGTATTCTATCTTTAAAGGCCTACAAAATCTTGTTGATGAAGGACGAGGATTTTTCCAAACTACTTCATTTCCACTAAGAAGTTTAAGTGGTACGATGGATGTTATAAACACTGAAGAGTCGCTTGCATTAGAACTATAAAAAGCCTGTTTATACGAACTATGTCCGGAGCTTCTATCAAAACCCCACTTTAAAAACAAGGTTAAGTTTGATAATTTTTTTTCTGTTAAAATATCATAATATTTTGGCAGCATAACTAGTCTTTCAACCGTGTGATTTAAAAGTCCTTGAAGACTAACTTGTGCTGAAGTTTCACAAAATTTAACTTGATCTCGTTTGGGATAACACCTTTGTTTTGCTTGTTGAACTTTAGTATACGAAGGAACTTTTTCCAGAGCCACCCTTCTTATAATATTATAACTATGTCGAGTTAATTTTTCTTCTATTAAAACGCTAAGTGCTTCTTCTGCACTTAGTTGTTTTGGTTTAGCCTGCTTAAAGCTTTTTTTATATTTTGCAGCCCTTGTAGGTGTTGACGTTGTTATTTGTTTAACTAGCTTTGCTGCCTCAACATTTCCAGAAGCTCTTAAACTCATTTGTGTAGCATGAGTCAAAACTGGCAATAAAATACTATCTCATATGCTTCTAGTTTTATTTGATTTAGTTTTCGCACTGCAATCTTCGAATGAAAGTTCCTTGCGACCTCGTTTATTTGGTGGAGGAACAAATGAGATAGAAGCATTTAGCCATTCAGTATTTAATTCCAAAAAACGATCATGGTACCTTCTACATTTACTATATGGAGATTTAAACTGTTTAATAAAATTATCAAACGTTTGGTTGAAAAAACTCAAATTGCTGGGGTTTATACGCTTAATGGTTTTCATTTTAAGAAAATTGATTTTATCCTTCCAATCATTTAAAGCGGTATTTCTCATAAAGTTGTATAGTTCTAGGCGCGATATAAAACTAGTTTTGGGGCCTATTCTTAAAAATATTAAATTTGTTCTTATTTAATTTAACTGTTTAATCGGTTTTCCAATTACCTAATACCGATTACTTTATTTAATGCAAAACACAATACGCACTTTACAAAAACTTCAAATTTTAAAACAGCAAAAAACACCACTGAAAAACAAAACATAAAAACAAGCACAAAAATAACGGCAATAGAGATGGGCTCGTGAAACAGTTTATTCGCAAACATTATTATTTATAAATTACGATAGTCAGTTTAATTTCAAAAAATATTTAACGTCAAACGCATTGGTATAAAAAAGTTGATTGCCCAGAGTACGTGATTGAAAACAGTTATTATATAGGCGTGACTATCTCGTCACAGGCAAATTAGTATAAGATGTAAAACCATCACGTGAATTTGGTAAATTATTAGAAAGTCCTATTTTTTCGCTGGAATTGAGTGTTAATTTTTATTCTTTTCTGGTAAATTGGTCACCCTCGTGAACATAGGTGATCAAACGCCACTCACGCAGTCATCTCTATTAAATATCAAAATATATTGACAATAATAAGTGTGTTCGATTACTTTCCCAGTAAAGTCCAGTAAAAATTACTCAGTAACAAAATTACAGAGAGTAAGACAAATTTACAAAAAAGTAAACGAACGGAAAATTTGTAACAAATGGTAAAATATATAAAACAGCTGATTTAAAATACCTAATATTAAAAAAAAATCAACTGGTCGTTATGGAAAAGATAAAAGTTAATTGAAATTGTTGACCAGAAATAATTTAGAATGTTTTTTAATTTCTTCCATAGTTAATTCCTTAATATTTTGCACTTTAAATCCATAGACAATTAAAATTTAATTAAATATTTTTTTTGTTTACTAAAAATACAAGCATATTTTTTCAATCATATGTTTTTTTCTTCTTACAAATTCTTACTGGCAACAATTTATCCAGTAAAAACTTGTAAGTTTTTTGTCAACAACCTGTCACTTTACTCTCTCTTCTTACTATTTTTTACTGAGTATTTGTGTTAACGAACACCTTCCAGTAAAAAATTTTACAAATTTGTACAAATTTTTGCGTAAGCGAACAAACTTAATATCAACAACAACAAAAATAGCTAACATTGAGAGTAAGACAACAACAAAAACACTGTGGGTATGGTAAATAAAGGAATTTTGAAAACAAGACTTTTTACATAAAATTATTAATATCTTAAAACGGGGCAACAAAAAGGCAAACTTTTTTATTTGTTATATCAAGTAGAAATCCCATACTTTTCAAAAAACACAACTTCAAAGCCGGCACTTTACTACTTTGTTAATTCTGTTCCATCATATATGGAAAATAGCCCGATTTTAGAGCTTTTTTTAAAAAAATATTACAAATATTTCCACACATATTTTTATAAACACAAAATCTTTTTTTGTACACTTAAATACCTAAGGTAGAAGGTTCCATCATAAAAGTTTAACTTTATTAATTTTAAATTCAAAAATTATGCACAGCTTTTTATCAAATTTAAATTTTTTCTCTTCCCAGGTGAAAAAGTTCATATATGATCATATATTGTCATATATGGTTTCATGTATGAGCATATATGGTTTCATGTATGGACATATATGAACATATATGTAATGTATGGAGTCATATATGGGTAAATACATGCAAATGATAAGTTCATATATGGCTATGTACCATACCATATATGATAATATATTGCATATATTGGTTCATATATGCCATATATCTACATATATGAATTCATATATTATTCCATATATGGCAATATGTTTTAATTTCTATTAGATATTTTTAATCCATTCTCGCTGCTATACGAATTACTGACTTTAAAAGAAAAATAACTTTTTCTGTGTTTTTTTCTAATAGTCAAAGTAAATTATCATATAAAAATTAAAATTTTTCTGTTAATTTAGAGAAAAATTTGTCATGATCTAAAACCGAACAAATAAAATTTCAAGAAAATAGATTTTAAAGTTTCCATAATTTATAAAGATGATAGTAGAGAATGAGTTAATAAGATAAACGTTTTATATGGTTTTTATTTTAATTATAATATTGAATCTATAATGTTTTATTGAGCTCTTTACGCACTATTTTGTAATTTATGTTTCAGTATATCTAAAACTTTTAATACTGCTCCACCAACATCTATTTTACTATTTGCATACAAAGCATGAAAGGTGTTTTGGTTCATACGAGATATCTCACTTGAATCTAAAGAAATATCCATCACATTTGATGTGATTAATTCTGATCGGAAGTACATAACCTGACTAACCATCCCGCTTTTGGATGGACTATCCCGTTTTTCAATATATTTTTTTTCTCAATAGAATTTTTGTAAAAAAATAAAATGATTTAAAAAACATATTATAAATTTTGGAGCTTTTTGATAGAAATAAAGTTTCAGAGCCAGTGATAAGATTTCAAAAATCGAATCGAAGTCTAAAATGTATTCATTTGTTGAGCGATTCAAACTAAAAAAATGGGAATTTATTAAATTTTAAGACAATAAATTTAAAAAATCCCGCTTTTTGCACCAAAATTCCGATTTTTTCGCCTGCGAGTCCCGCTTTCTTGTCAAAAACAGTTGGTAACGTTAGTAGTACTAGACTCTCTCAGATTCTGACTTTGTCTCTCCTTCATAGTTATTACTATCACAATCTGAATATTCATATTCATCTAAACATTCATCTTCATTAGTATCCAAATAGCCATCACTATCAATCTCTTCATTACCATCGAACGTGAATTGTCATCATCGGAATCAAAAAGCTTTTCTATTGCAGTATTTGGTTACGCTATTGTTTAGTTCCCATCTTTCCAATGTCTTTAGTGGAAACTTTGTACGAAACATAATCACTTTAGTGAACGTTTTTTATAAAATTCATAAGTATTCTCACCAAAGGACTTCTTTTGTCGGTTGGCTTGATTACTATTGTTATCGTCATCATCATTTTGTAAATCATCGAAAATAAAGACAATATTTTTGATAAAAACTTAAAAAATGGTATTTTTTATACAAGCATGTAGGAAAAGTAATAATGTATGACCATATATGAATATTCATATATGCCCATATATGTCCATATACCCTCAAATTTCGGATCCGAACATATATGCATTCAAATATGAACTCATATATTTGGCCATATATGACAATATATGAACATTTTCACCTGGGTTTTTAGGAAAACAGCAATAATTAGCTAACTTTGACAGCTCACTACGGATGAAGTAAACAACTTAGATGGTTCAAATTTTAAATAGTGATGTAGAATTTTATCTAGTTTTATCATTATGGCAAAAACTTAATTCTAAAATTTCAATTAAGCGCCTCTTTGGACCCATTTCAACCCAATGTGAGTCGGTAGTTTTTTCTTGACTCGCATTTATTACATTGTTTACATTGTATACCACTTTAACTACCATCTGTAAACTATAAAAACAGCAACAACAACCTATTTTGTTTAACACCTGCAGCCAAATAGTCCCGCGTTGGCAGTTTGTTTTTTATGGTGGTTCTAATTGCTCACTTTATCTGTGTTTTACATAAAATGCCTCTTAAAATTTTCGAGTGGAAAAAAAAAACAAACTAAAAGATATAAATGTTTTAATTTTATCATAAAAGAATATATGAATAATATTGTAGGTGTAAAAGAAAGACAGTCAAAAGGTGTTACTAAATAATTCAATAAATGCAGACATAGAATTTACGAATTAGATAGATTATTTTTATTAATTAAAGAAATATTTGATAATTATGAAAACGAAAGAAATTACAATGATAATACGAAATAAAATATTTATATGTTCAGAAAATAAAATATTTATCTGGAGGTAAATGACTGTTGGTGCTTTTTCTGAAAAAATTCGCAAAAATATTATATTTATTTAATTTCTACTTTAAACAAATTTAGTTTTTGATTGGAGCACGATATTGCATTCATTTTTTTTTTATTTTATTAAGAATTGATTTAGTTAAATAACCAATATTTAATAAAATAAATTGTACACGATTTCGTGCCGCTTTTCGTAAAGAACTGGACCTGAGTCGGACCAAATTTGAAATTTCACATTTTCAAATGGGAATATCTCGGTAACTATTAGAGATAACCCACACATGTTAGTATGTTAGTCTCCACTAGCAGATTACACATATGTTAATTTTTTTAAAAATCGGATTAGAATGAAAAAAAAAATGGTGAGCACTTGTAGTGGTATTTGCAAAAAATTCCCTATTTTGGGTAGTCATATTGCCGCCCCCGGGTGTCTGAAAGGTTATAAATCAAAACTTAAGCTCTGTAATTAATAAAAATTGAAGTTAGAAAAAAAATTATGGTCAAGGGAACATCCTTACAGTAGCTATACGCGGCCTACGTAGAGTATTTTTTAAAAATTTTGGATAAATAAGAATTTATGCTGAGCATATTATGGGAAAAAACATTTATAAATTTTCCATAGATTAATATTGGTCCACCACATCATCATTTAGTTTGATACAAGTAATTGTACTTATTAATTGTTTTAAATTGTAAGATGTAGTGGACCAAAATTACTTTATGGAAATTTTATAAATATATTTTCAAAAATACGGTCAGCATCATTAAACTTGAGCCCAATTTGTCACAAACATTGTTTTACCATAACCAACTGGATAATACTCATCGCTAGAGCACTATTATATAAAATTATACATTTTCGGGGCATCCTAATGTGAATTAAAATTTAAAAAAGGTGTGTGCCGTAACTTTTTTGAAAACTGCATTAAAGTTATATGTTTCTTAATATTTTTTTTATAGACTTAACTGATATGCTAAGATGACGATCATATATATGTATGAAATTGTGCATATTTTCATACAATCATATACAAAAGTGTAACATTTAAAGCAATTTTACCACACTAAAACTGTGACCTAGTTATATATAAATGTATCTGTTTACATCAGGTCAAAATCCGGACACAGTAATATCGGTCTTCTATATAATTATATCTATTTTCATCAGTTTAGATATAAACTGATACAATTAGATACAAAACTGATACAATCCAAAACAATTTTTGAAAGTTATTTTTATTTTAGAAAAGTTGAAAAAAAAAAATTTAAAATAAAAGTTAAAAAATTTGAAGAATTACAAAAAGACGCAAAATAAAGTGGACAAATCTAAAAAAAATAAAGAATTTAAAATAGAAAAGGTCGATAAAAACATTTTTAGAATAAAGTTCTTATATTTTGTTCAACTTTTGTATTAAGCTCAGAAAATGTATAATGTTTCTAAAAATAACATTTTAAATAATTTCGCGAGTGTTAATCGAAAAACTTGCACAGAAGCACTAATACGCAGAGGGATAAATCCTTGCGTAAAACCTTATGATTTGTGGTACCATCAATACCAGTAATTGTAAATTGTGGTACAAGATATAGATACCACTGAAAATTGAACAGTCCCTAGATTTTAATTATTTGAGAACTGCGTTTAGAATACTGCGTTTAGAATACTGCGATATAAAATCGGGCTGAATTTCAGTTTATGGGGGACACCCCTAGAGAAAAAATCTGAATATGCCATCCCCTTCAGAATGTTCCCAGGAGTACGAAAATCATAATGAATAAGGGGGCTCACGCCCCCTATGGGCGTGGCAGTCGAAAAACGACCCCACCTACGTAGACAATATGGGTATCAAATGAAAGCTAATGTCTTCACGATTCCAAAAATAGCCATAGTTGCCAGATCGGGCGGTTTTTGCAGCCGATACGGCCATTTTTGTTAAATAGGGGCGGGGGTGAAAAACGACCCATGCCACCTACTTAGGCAATATTGGTATCAAATGAAAGGAAATGTCTTCACGATTCCAAAAATACCCGTAGTTGCCAGATCGTCCAGAATTTGAGGAAGATATGTTAATTTTTATAAAATGGGGGAAGGACTTTTTTTTGTTTATTTCTTTTTAGCTCGGCCAGAGGCCGAGCACTCGAGATCCCCGCCGTCTAGAATTAAGACATACTGGAGTTAAAAACCCCTAAGCCCGGCCGTAGGCCGGTCACGCAGAAAAACTTTACTAAATGCTCATTTTTGTTTGATTTTAACAAAATATAAGCAAAAAAAAAGGAAAAAAAAAATTTCCCCCCACCCCAAATTTGCCAAAATGGCCATATCGGCTACAAAAATCGCCCGATCTGGCAACTACGGCTATTTTTGGAATCGTGAAGACATTAGCTTTCATTTGATACCCATATTGTCTACGTAGGTGGGTCGGGTCGTTTTTCGACTGCCACGCCCATAAGGGGCGTGATCCCCTTATTCATTATGATTTTCGCACTCCTGGGGTCATTTAAGGGGGCGTGGCATTTTTTTTTTTTCCCAGGGGTGTCCCCCATAAACTGAAATTTTGCCTAAAATCGTTATGGTAAAACAAATTTTCAATAATATAAAACTTATCCGTAAATAAAATGATTCCGTAAATATATGAAACTAAATATTATTAGCAATATTTTTAATTGCAAATGTTTTTATGTTTTTTACGTATTAAAATGACAAAGGACAATACATGTAGTAATATCCTAGTATAAATTGGATTCTGCAAACTAAAAAATTCCTCTTTAATTCGCGCTTTATTTCGTCTATTACGGTTTTTTGAACCCTTTTTTGCTTAATGAACTTAAGACTCAAACAAATGTATATCCAAGGCAAAGAGCCAAATAAGAAACTAGAAAAGTTATTTTATATGGAGCCCCATAAGGAAAATTCGCGATTTGTTAAAATTTTTTATGACTTCATAACTTCCAAATATGACCGCATAATCTAATTTTTAGTACAATGTGAAATATCTGCCATATAAAATATTTGACAAATCGCAAAATTTACAAAATAGCGGGTTTGACTTTAAGATTTTTGAATCAAATTTGAGCCATAAATATTACTATCGGTTTTGTACTCGGTAATATTAATTCAAAAACTTATGTATGAAAAAGTTGCAAATTAAAAAAAACTACAAAAAATTAGGAATAGTTTTATATATTTCATAGTAGGAACAGTTTTTAATATTTGTTTAATAATAAAAGTTGTTACATCATAAAGTATTGTTTGGCAAACTGCAATTATTTTGCAGTTTTCTAAATACTAATTTTAAATGATTATAATCCAGAGACTGTGTCGTGATACCTTGTTCTGTACCACAACTTAGCGATTTTGTTAATACCATAAATCATCGGGGTTTGCCGCAATGTACGTCCTTTCGATTTTATTTACAAAAGTATTTGACATTTTGTGAGCTTAATACTAAAGTTGAAAAAAGATTAGTAAGAAAAGATATTGTCCTTTTTGCAACTTTGTTTTTCAACAATAATTTTTTGTTCGTTTGTTTTTTTTTTGTTTTTTTTTTTTGGTATTAAAGTTTTATATAGTTAGTTGAAAATAAATATACATGTTTTGTTGTTTGTATAAGTTGAAAAAAACATTTCATATTTTAAATATATTTATTTTTGTTATAACCCTAAAACAAAACGTTTTCTGGTGTGTGGTTTTTACAAGATATTGCAAGCTGACAGTTTGGTATATTTTTAAATATTAATTTTCCATAAAAGCCAAAAAGTATACTTTTAAAATACAAATAAAATGTTAAGAATTAAATTTAAAAATTGATCGTTCACACTGATTAGTACATCCCAGCAAAAACATGGTAATGATAGGTTATTACCGTATAGATTACCAAGTAATGATAGGTCGTTGCATTACTTTAAAATACAAAATTATGTCTTACTGAGGATGAATTATAGAAGTACTTATATGTTATTGCAAAACAATGACTTACTTGTAACTGGTTATATAAGTATAGATTACATATTTTTGATTCTAATTTTGTACTAATTTGTTTTAAACATTTTTACAACAAAATTTTCAAAGCTAAAGTTATTTAAAATTTTTGTTTCAATGTTTCTTTAAAAAAAAATAACTTAAAGGTAACCAATTATTTTGTAACTCATTTGTAACCACTTATTCTATCATTGTGAGTAACTACTTATTTTTAATATAACAGTGACTATTTATTCTTTAACCAACCTACTTATAACCAACCAAGTAACTCATTATTATAACTTTTTTTTTTGGTAAGCGAGAGGGTAATGACCACCCTGAATTTTGGGTCATGGCGAACAAAAGTAATAAATAGCCTGGTAACTAGTGAATCCATTTGTGCGCTACTTACACTCCTAATTACTTGGTAATGACCGTTTTTGCTGAGATATAACACAGTGTTACAAAATAGTAAAAATTTAATACACTTTCAAAATGACCTAGTTTAGGTTGTACTCCCTCCAAATCTGCAGTTATCGGTAAAAAACGTGTTTCGAGACACCACGGACTAAAATATTTTTAACCTACAAGGAAGGTATACCGACCCGAACCGACAGATGTTAATGAACTTCGAATATGTTGTAGAGAATACAAATTTAAGGGACCCGTGTTTTTTTAGCTGCCCAATCTGATATTTAGGCGTTCCTAAGTGGGAACAAAAGTAACCACATTTTATGTTTTTTTTCGGTTTACTTCGTTCTATTAAAAGTAACTATAGACAAATTTGGTATCAAATTAAATGTTTTTTGTTCACTTTCACTGGGGTACAAATTTTGCCCAAAGACTTTAAAGTATTATTGTTATAAAAAAAATACTTTTGCGTAACATTAAATCTGGCGCTTTTTAAAAAAAATTTAGTTGTTTTTAGCTAAAATTAATGCCTAGCAATGCCTATTTATTTTCATTGGGGGCTTGGCTGAGCTGTTTTCGCTAATCGAAACCGTTCGGTTTTTATGCAAATTCTCCGGAAGAGACTTTTCCTCTATAGATGCGATATGGTTAGCAAAATATTTGCTTTCTTGAGTACTTCAACCCTGCGTACAAATAAATCTAGTTTTCGTAAATTAAAGGCAGGTTTTCGTACAAAAAAAAAAAAAAAATGAATTTTTATCCATACTTTTTAACCCTTAAGCGTAAATTATGCAACTAACAAGCAAATACAACATATTCAAATTGCATTAAAATCTGCGAGTTCGGGTCGGGATACCTCCATTGTTAGTCAGTTTTAAACTGATTTTAAAGTTGTGAGTGGAAAGACGTATAGTGCGGCTTCCGAAATATGTTTATACTTTTGACATACCCATGTGGAAATATTATCCAAAATATTTAAAAATTTCAACTTTTCTTAATTTTTTCAACCGTGATTTTTTTCTTAATAAAAAAATAAATGAGTAATTGTTTGTTAAAATCGGTTGAAAATTTTTAAAGCTACAATTTTTTTTTAGTATACAAATCTAATTTGTTCCCAGTGCAATACAATATCGTTACGTTTAATATATTTTCCAACTCCACTCGTTTCCCGTTCTATTCCATAGCGTTCTTCATGTTTAGCCTTTAAATTCCACTCATTCTCAGTTCCAGTAAACTTCGGTCCGAACATTAAGCATACCAATTCCACTCATTGCTTGTTTTATTCCATATAGCTTTGAATTCAAAAATTTTACATTTTTTTTTAATTTAAACTCGATTTTCCGGGTTGAAAGGGACCGAAATCAGGACGAAAAATCGAAAACACGGTAAATAGAGGTAAAATATTTCCCCGAATTCGAATTGTTTGTGTTTATGTTAATATAAAAAAGCATGCAAATACATGAATGTGCTGCACGGATAATAGAGGTCAAGCACTGTTAATAGATGAAAAATAGGCTAAACTGCAGTTTATGGGATGCTCTCTCAAAAAAAAAGTAAATAAAGGTATGTGGTAACCTCCATAATTAAAATTAATTGCCGGTACGCGTAGTAACATACAAGTGTGGGAACTCTAATAAAAGGAAATTTTCTCAGGATTTCAAAAATGATATTCTTTTTAGTATCAATGCTACTTAGGGCCCTATGCGCCATTTTCGAAAACACTTAAATTACATCTAAATTACAACAAAATAAATTTTTTTGGTAAACTCGCAAAATGGAAAACTTTACTCAGCGAAGCCGCTAAATTGCCTATCACATATGAATAAGCCCGGCCGAAGGCTGGTCAAACAGAAAAAATTTACTCAGCGAAGCCACTTAACCGCCTATTACAGTCAGGATGAAGGCCGGCCATGCAGAAAAACTTTTCACAGCGAAGCCACCAAACTGACTTTTACATTAGAGAAAACCTCTAAACCCGCCAAATCACAATATTGAACGAAGCCACTAAACTAAAGGGTCCGCCCAAATAACTTTTTTTTTTTTTAACTCCTGAACCAATTGGACTTCGTATGGCGTCATTCCAAGGTCTTTATGCAAATTCGTCTCAATGATGTCTCCGAAATGTTCAATTGTTGAGAACGACGGTGAATTGATGTTGATGGCGCTTCACGCACACTTTCTGCCACAGCAGCAATATTCTCGGGTGTACGCACTGTTTTTGGCTTTTCACGCTTTGGTTTATCGATGAGGATGCCGGTTTCTGTCATTTTTTTCACAAGATAACGAACATACGGACCATATTCGTTCAGCGGAAGGATAAAACTAATTATCTGTCAAATCAGACATGAGCTAAGTGTTACCATTCACGAAATAAGAACTAGTTGAAAAAAAACGTTAGATGGCTGACCCTTTACATATCACATAGGAGAAACCTCCTAATTCCGGCCGAAACTTTCATCAGCGAAGCCGGGCTTTGGACGGACAGGAGGAGAAACCCTTTAATCTTATCACCTTCACGTGGTTATTCCTGCGTTTATGCGAATAATAGCAACTAAAAAGACATATTTTTATATAAACTAAATTATTTTAACAGTACATTTTACAAAACTAACCAAAAAAAAAATTTCCTCCCCATTTTTCTACTTAAAATATATTTAAAATATATCCAGAGGGCGCTACGTATCATTGTGCATCATAATAATATCAGTTTTGAAATCTTCAGGAAATTTCTCCTCATTTGAGTAGCCACACTTATATATTTCCGAAGATAAAAAAGTTAATTTTTTAATTCCAGAGGAGGTCATATCTTTATTTTTTTTTTATGAACGCTCCATAAAATGGAGTTTTGATAACAAAAAATATAAAAGCACGGATAGTAGAGGTAACACACGGCTAATAGAGGTATAAATCAAACATCCGTTAAAAGATGTACCTGGTTAATGGAGGCCCGGATAATCGAGGCTCAACTGTATATGATTTAGTTTAAAAATGTACGTGCAGTTTGACTTTTATCTTAACAGATAATCAAGTCAATTGTTTATTAAATTTAAAATTTCGCATTTAGTTTTTTTGCGAATCAATAAATCTTTTTATTCATCTATTTAAAACATGTTGATTCATGCATACAACAAAGATACAAAAATCAAATGACATGTTTTTTATATGTATGTCATAATGGCACTTCGAAGTGTTAAATGTTTTAATTAATGCAATTTATTATTATCGACATCTCTTTTACATTATATCTTTTGTTTTCTATTGTATTGTTATTAATTGTTTAATAATCTGCAAACAAAATATAGAAACAAATAAGCTTGTTAACAATTTTTTAATAAACCAATTGACTAACAAAGGAAAACAACAAAAAACTGCCAACACAATACAAATGCAGTCGATATTTTAGGTTAATAAATTGCTTTGAAACTACCGGCAACACTCAGGTAATTATCTATGTAGAAATTATTAAAAATTACAGTTAAAATAACTACAAATGTAACTTAAAAAAGCATGAATGTATTATTTGAAAATTACCTCCAAATCGCAAATTTTCTCTGCACTCTCCAAAGTGATGGAGACCATGGTTAACTGATATCTTGTGAAATATTTAGAGACCAATTCACTTTTAAATGATCGACAGTAAATACTTACACGGCGTTCGATCGCGTGTGGCACGGGCCACTCGTGACTAAGCTAGTTGCTTTTGGTGTCGGTAATGTCTTCTCTCGATTTATAACGAGTTTTCTCAGAGACCGCAATATCCGTGTTGTTTTAGATGGGGTCTCATAAAACGAGTTTCAGCTAAATTCAGGGGTACCGCAAGGTTCTGTTCTTTCTCCTACCCTTTTTCTTATTTTATTAATGACCTTCTTGGTCAGACCTTCAATCCTATCTACTCTTTTGCAGATTACAGCAACATTTGCCATTCATTTTTATTCGATCACAGGCCAAGCTCTTTGGAGATAGAGAGCATGCGGCAGAATGAATGGGGTCGCGCGAATGAGTTCAATTTTAATGCACGCAACACCCAATGTTTTATGTTAAGCCACATACGGACTGTGGAATAAACATTGTCATCTGTAGCTATGGATGGTATAGGTATTGAGGAATCGGATACTCTTGATGTTCTGGGCATGAGAATACAGTGTGATGTCCGCTGGAATACGCACGTATTCGAAGTGTCGAAAGAGGCATTCAAGTGTCTTGGTTTTCTGAAACGGTGCAAGACTTACTTCACTCCATTCGATCTCCTTACTATTTATACCAGCTTTATCCGGTCGAAAATGGAATACAACTCTCATATATGGGCAGGGGCTCCACTGCCTATTCTGAAGCTTCTGGACCGTGTTCAGGGGAGGGCGGTGAAGCTTATCAATGACAGTAGTATATCCAACTCTATTGATTCATTGGAGCATCGTCGGAATGTGGGTTGTGTGACACTTTTCTATCGATATTATCATGGGAGGTGCTCATCTGAGATAAGAGAACTTATTCCTCGAGCCCGAGTTGTTATTCGTAATACTCGCTTATCTACACTCTAATTAATTTCTGTTGAAATTTACCCAACTTATAGTAGGAAACTGAACTCCTACTATAAGTTGGGTAAATTTACTCTATGTGTGTAAATGAAAAAAAATACGCATATTGAGAGTAAGTTTGTGAACACAAAGTTGGTAAATTTACAATGGAACTGCGTAAAATTTTGATAAAATTTATAAATAAATGAGTAATTTTACCAAATTTTCGCGTAAAAGAACATGATTTACGTGCAATTATACGCATACAATGCGTACAAATACATGTTTATAAGCGTAAAAACCCCCTAAAAATGAGTATCTTTACCTTCCGGTAAGAAAGAATAACAGCCCGAAAAATTTTTCAAATAAAACAAAAAATTAATTTTTAGAAAGAGTTTTATTAATGTGTTGTATAATAATAAATTTAATAATAAATATTTGTATACAAGGTGTTTGTACATATACAGAGCTTTAAAGATTGAATTCTATTTTTAAAAAATCAAATCGGATTTTTTTAAATCGAATGATTTTTTTCTTCAATCATTGCGAATTCAATAATTGGGAATTCAATCTATTTTTAACTTAATCGATTTACAATTTGCCGAAATCGGCGAAACTGAAAGATACCGCCAGAATTGAAAAAAATTGCTAAAATCGAAAAAAATATCGTTAAAATGAAAAAAATCCCCAAAAATTTACAACAATCTCCAAAATTGAAAAAAAAACGCCAAAAATGTAAAAATTACTTAAATTGAAAAAATCGACAAAATTTAAAAAATCGCCAAAATTAAAAATAAATTACTAAAATTTGCCAAAATAAAAAAATCGCCAAAATTAAAAAAAAATCGATAAAAATTGCTAAAAGTGAAAACATTGCCAAAATGAAAAAAACTTCAAAATTTAAAAACGGCAAAAGTAAAAAGTTGTCCGTGTCTTTTATTTATCTCTGTTAGTTTTTGAAACATAGGTGATGTTTCAAATAAATACTCTTTTTTATCTGCGATGCTAACTTTTCGAGAAAAACGCGATTTACGAATCCAGCCAATCAAATCGAAATTTAGGATCGTTGTAGGAGAAATGGGGTTGAGTTTTGAACAATGGTGCAGCAATTTTTCCCCCAGCTCCATTAGTTTTCGAAATATGTACCTTTTAAAAATTGACTAAATAAAAAACGTCCATAACTCAAAAAATAAAAAAGCTTCTGGAAAAATGTTTGCACAGGTGTTCAAAACTCAACCAAAATACCGGCCTGATTGGATAGGTTCTTAGATCGCGTTTTTCTCAAAAACAAAACATCGCAAAGCAAAAAGTGAATTTATTTGGAACATCGCCTGTGTTTCGAAAACTATTAAAGATACATTTACAGCTATTTTAAGTTTCTCGTCAATATTTTTCGTTTTTTCAATTTAAGCTTTCTTTCCAATTTGAAAATTTTTTTTCATTTTTGGCTATTTTTTTTTGCAAATTTTTTATTTTTAATTTTGAAATTTTTTTCATTTTTAGCTATTTTTCTAATTTTTGGCGATTTTTTTAATTTTTGCCAATTTTCTTTTAATTTTAGGAATTTTTCTAATTTTTTGCGATTTTTTTAAATTTAAGCGATTTTTTTTCATTTTTGGTGATTTTCTTTAAATTTTAGCGTTTTTTCAAATTTGGAGATTTTTATTTAATTTTAGCGATTTTTTTTTATTAATTTTAACGTTTTTTTTTTTTTTTGGTGATTTTTTTTTATTTAAAAGATTTTCTCAATTTTAGCGATTTTTGGCGATTTTTTCAATTTTGGCAATTTTTTTCAATATTGGCGATATTTTTAAATCGATTGAGTTAAAACCGACTGAATAAATCGAATGAAGAATTTTATTCTTTAAAGCTCTGCACATATATTATATTTTGAAAATATTTTTCCGCAATTAGGCTGCAAACACTTGGAAATAAACTATAAACTAAACACTATCACAAATACTACTGTTATATATTTTTTTTCCATTAAAATTGTCAATAAATTAAATTTTTTAGATTTTTTTGGCTTTTTTTTAATTTGTTTCATTTTTTTTCAATTTAAAAATGTCAAAATATTAATTACTATTATAAGTTCATATATTTACAAACTTTGTGCGTGAAAATTTTATTTAACAAAATAATACTACTTTTAGGCATAATGTGTTTAATTGTAAACACATAATTGGTAAAAATACTGTAAGTTGGTATTATTGTATATAAAAGTGTGCGCAAAATAGTTTTACGCATTTTGATGTATAAATTTACCGAATTTGCGTAATAATACATGAAACTCTACTCGTTTCATAGTAGTAAATTTACAATCATTTTTTAGAGTGTAGTACTATTCGTATGTGGAACAAACTTCCCGCAGAAGTCTACCCTGTTACTTACAATTTAGAAAAATTTAAATCAAATACCCACAAACACTACTCCCTTTTTAATCCTTCCCATACCCTATTTTCCAGATCAATACAATGCACTGCATGAATAGGGGGCATCCCCTGAGTATTGGTTAAATTATAAAAAAAAAAAAAATAACTAACGCACAATTACCAGCAGAATTTTCAAAACAATAACAAATGTATTAAAAATAACTGACTGAAATTTACTACATATGCAGTAAAATTATCACACTATACAATTGAAGTAACTAAAATTGTGACTACTTATAATCTATGAAAATTAACTATGGAAGCTTTTAAAAACTTTCTACACATATTTCTGAAATTGGCATTTCAAATTTCATTGAATTTGGTATTTATAAGTATTATCCGGATAATTACGGAGTTACATATATTTTCTTTTTCCAAAATTCTTTATACATCGCGTTTAATAGCTGCCGAAAGTTGGGGACTTTTATTAAATGTGTAAGGAATATAAAATGTTTGTATTATCATAACTTTCTAACGCGTCAACAAAAAATTAAAAATTTGGTGTTACATTGCACAAAAGTTAATATTTTTCACGAAAACGACAATGAAATTGAAAAAAGTTCTTAATTCGCGAATATCTCAAAAAGCATAATCAATTTTTATGAAATTTATTTTCTAACTAACTCAAAGTATCATTTACAACATATAAAAATTTTAAGATGAGAATCAGACGGGCTCAAAAATAAATGAAATTTTTTCCGAAAGTATCTATGATATTTAATATAACATTTTGTATATTCACATATACTACGGGAGGCAGCGACATTTTAAGATAGTTATTTTATTACTGCTGAAATTTTGTATGCTAATAGCCAATATAGTTAACAAAACAGAAAAAAGTAGTCTGCCGCCCCAAAGTGGGGGACTAAGGAGTCAGTCAATCCCATACACATGTACAATTTTAAAAAAATCAAACTTATTTTATTACTGCTGAAATTTTGTATGGTAACAGCAAATATAGCAATTAAACACAAAAAATGGTCTGCCGCCTCAAAGTGGATGTCAGTCGATCGTGTGAACATTAGGGCGAAAAATACACAAAAAGTCCCACAACTGCTACGGAGTCGTCCGTAGACATGTTAGACCGACCACCATTAATTTTAGACTGGTAATTTTTTTTTCAAAAATATCTTTTTTTAACAAAATGAGCTCACACTCAGGCCCCAATGTTGTCAATTAATTGCTCTACCATCTGAGCTATCTCGAAATGTTATGCTTGATAATTAGAAACATAATTCCACCCAGTGTAGAAACGGTAATAACATTTCACTACTTTTCTCACTACAAGTAATAACATCACCTTACTCTCTGCATTACTTTAAAACGAAAAATAAAGACTTACTAATAACTAGTTAAGTTCCCTATTAGTTCAATAAAAACAATTTTTTGTTTGTATTATTGAAACAACTCTTCCGTTAAATTGCTTTTCACACATTTTTTTTAATAATTTTAACAAAGTTCCCTAAAGTGAACTTTCCATTTATTTCGTGTCGTTGCATGAGTATGTCAAAACTGTCAGCGATTTTTATTTCCGCTATCATAGTTTTAAAAAGCTTTCGACTTGACGGCACACGTTTTACTTGGTTTTATTGTTATGTTTCGAAAAAACGCAATATAAAGGTTAATTTATCGTAAATATAAAAAGTGAATAACAAACAGGTTTTAAAGAATTTAGCAAGTTGGATTTTTGTAAACGGTAAGAATTTTATTCACAATTTTAATAATACTAATTGATTCAATAAACCAACATAACAAATAAAAGAAAAATGTGACAAACTAAATCTTCATAATGTTCCCTAACATGGACCCTAGATATTTTCTTATAATTTTTATTTCTTTTTTTCAAGTTTAAGTTTTTTTTAAATGACGTTAATGCATCAATTTAACTGCTTTTGTATATTTTGGAAAATTGTTCAATACGCTTTGCAACAAAAAAAAACACGTTTTTTTACCTTAATTAAAAAAGTTTGCATTACATATGGTAAACCCTTTAAACGATAACAAAAATGTTTAAATAAGCTAAGTTAAAACGTTAAAATTTTAATTAAATGTTTAAGTAATAAAAAAGGCGTGAGAAAATTCCATGTTCCAGTTAGCGATGAAACTCACTTCTGTTTAAATGTCTACGTCAATAAACAAAACTGCCGTATTTGGAGTGATGCTAATCCTCTAAAGACACCGTTACATCCAGAAAAAGTGGCTGTTTGGTGTGCTTTATGGGCTGGTTAAATCATTGTTCCGTACTTCTTTAAAAACGATGCTGGTCAGAACGTTACAGTCAATGGTGACCGCTATAGAGCCATGATTACTGTTTTTTTCGTTCATCAATTGAACAACCATGATGTGCAGGATCTGTGGTTTCAACAAGACGGCGCAACATCATAGCAAAACTTTGGTAATGGGTGCGATAAAGTAATGCATTACCTTGTAAAGTGTACTCCTTACATGTATCATTATTTTCCAACAAGAAGTAACGAGTTACCGATAATTGAACACTCATGGATTACCTTGTAATGAGACCTCATTACCTTTTACGTTACTTCAAAACATAAAATAATGACTTACCGATAATCAATTACATAATGCATGACTTATAAACGTAAAGTAATTATTAATATATATTTTTGAAAATCTATGTATAGACACATTACTTTGTGATTTTTTGTAAGCATAATGGTAAGGTGTATATTTTTGATATCACGAACGAAATCACGAAGCTTAACAACTCATCTACATATTAAGCAATAAAATATTGTATGTATCGATAGCTCAGTTGGTAGAGTTCTCGCCTAACTAATTGTTAAATACCAGAGACCCCAGGTTCGAATCCCAGCATGACCAAGTTATTTATTTAATAAAAAAAAGTTATTTATTAAATTAAAAAAAATATCTGTAAAAAAAAAATTTATGCATTTTTTTTTATGAAAATCTATTTATAGACACATTACTTTTTCCCACCATGTAACTATATAAGTAACCAGTTACTTTACGCCTACAAGGTAATGAGTTATTTGAGCTTTTCGCCGCGCATAATGATCTTGCGCAACTTGTGAATGAGCCAACACACAATGTATGTGTTGAAGGGCAATCGCGGAACACTCTCGACCTCTTCCTCACTTCTCACCCTGAAAAGTATGAAGTGAAAATACGTGCACCTCTCGGCAATTCGGATCACAGTACTATTTCTGCATCTTTTTCATATTCTACTCTTCGTAGCGTTTCCAACTTAGCGCCAAAACGCTCTATTTTCCTATATGAAAAAGCTCGTTGGGCCGAGCTCAACGATTTCTTTCGGCATTTTAACTGGAAAATCTGTTTCTCGACGACAACGTCGATGCCGCTGCAGAAATGGTAGTCAATATTATTATGCTAGGAATGAAACTTTTTATTCCAACGAAGCATATTTCGGCTAAATCAAAACACAAGTGTTGGTTTAACCAGACGTGCAAAAATGCAGTCAGATCCAGAGAGGCAGCGTTCAGTAATTGGCGTTCGAATAAGAACGCCGTTACTGATCTGCCACCGCAAAAAGGCGAGAACCGAGTGTGCCAAGGTACTTAGACGCGAAAAGGTTTTATACGAACAGCGTCTACGTGCCAAAGTTCTTTCTGCTCCTCGGGGCAGTAAGACCTTTTGGTCGTTTGTTAAAAGAGTAAGGGATAATGCTAGTTCTTCTATTCCAACTCTTTTAAAGGACGATCAATCATTCACTGACCCGGTTGATAAGGCCAACCTTTTCGCTGAACTTTTTGCAAGAAATTCTTTCTTGCCGGAAAGCGATCAACCACTGCCCGTTCTCGAAAGGGTATCCTATACTATGCCTTTGATTTTCTTTCGGGCCCGGGCAGTCAAAAGGGTTCTTGCGGATCTCAACGTAAATAAGTCACCGGGGCCGGATGGCATATCAGCACTGGTGCTGAAACAGTGCTCTTTAACGTTGGCACGTCCATTGGCAAAACTTTTCAGCTCTTCGTACCGTGCGGGAATTTTCCCCTCTTGCTGGAAGGTGGCCAATGTCCAGCCTATCCCCTAAAAAGGGTGCGGCTAACAACCCTGAAAATTACCGCCCAATCGCAATTTGCTCTGCGCTCTCCAAAGTGATGGAGACCATGGGTTAACCACCATCTTGTGAAATATTTAGAGACCAATTCACTTTTAAATGATCGACAGTATGGCTTCCGTAGTGGTCGATCTACGGGAGACCTGTTGGCGTTTCTATCGGAACGTTGGAGCCGGTCAATCCACCGCTTTGGTGAGAGTAAAGTGGTTGCTCTAGATATTTCTAAGGCGTTCGATCGTGTGTGGCACGGGGCACTCGTGACTAAGCTAGTTGCTTTTGGTGTCGGTAATGTCTTCTCTCGATTATAACGAGTTTTCTCAGAGACCGCACTATACGTGTTGTTTTAGATGGGGTCTCATCAAACGAGTTTCAGCTAAATTCAGGGGTACCGCAAGGTTCTGTTCTTTCTCCTACCCTTTTTCTTATTTTTATTAATGACCTTCTTGGTCAGACCATCAACCCTATCTACTCTTTTGCAGATGACAGCAACATTTGTCATTCATTTTCATTCGATCACAGGCCAAGCTCTTTGGAGATAGAGGGCATGCGGCAAGAACATGAATGACACACTCAATCAAGACCTTTCAACAATCTCCGAGTGGGGTCGCGCGAATAGGTCGATTTTAATGCACGCAAGACCCAATGTTTGTATGTTAACCCACAGACGGGCTGTGGAATTGACATTGTCATCTGTAACTATGGATGGTATAGGTATTGAGGAATCGGATACTCTTGATGTTCTGGGCATGAGAATACAATGTGATGTCCGTTGGAATAAGCACGTATTTCAAGTGTCGAAAGAGGCATTCAAGTGTCTCGGTTTTCTAAAACGGTGCAAGACTTATTTCACTCCAATCCGATCTCCTTACTATTTATACCAGCTATATCCGGCCAAAAATGGAATACAACTCTCATATATGGGCAGGGGCTCCACTGTCTATTCTGAAGCTTCTGGACCGTGTTCAGGGGAGGGCGGTGAAGCTTATCAATGACAGTAGTGTATCCAACTCTATTGATTCATTGGAGCATCGTCGGAATGTGGGTTGTGTGACACTTTTCTATCGATATTACCATGGGAGATGCTCATCTGAGATAAGTGAACTTATTCCACGAGCCCGAGTTTTTATTCGTAATACTCGCTTATCTAGTAGAGCACATCCGTTTGTAGTTGATTGTCCTGTGTTTCGCACAACGCATTACAGAGAAAATTCGTTTTTTAGTCGAACGATTCGTATGTGGAACAAACTTCCCGCAGAAGTCTTCCCTTTACTTACAATTTAGAAAAATTTAAATCAAATATCCACAAACACTACTCCCTCTTTCCTCCTTCCCATACCTTATTTTCCTGATCAATACAATGCACTGCATTAGTAGGGGGCATCCCCTGAGTATTGGTTAAATTATAAAAAAAAAAAAAAAAAAAAAATTTATAAAAAATTTAAAGTGGGGTTTATCTCATTTTTGGTGGACAAAGTTTCATTTTAATACGTGGGTATTATTTCATTTTATTACCCACCACATTTGGTGGGGGGTTAATTTCATTTTCATTGGTGGGGATTAATTCATTTTGTTGGGGCTTAATTCATTTTAATTCTAATATCAATCTTGGTTTTTTGAATTAATTCCTACTTTTACAGTACTAGTTTTATTTTGTAAAGGTGATATTAGAAAGTACGAAAAAAGAATACGTTATTTCAATTAAAAAACACATTTCTTCTTATTAAAAATCCATTCGTGCCCATATCACCAGGTTCCTTAGTTGGTAAAAAACTAATAATTTTGACCTTTTACAGAATGTTGACATAAGGTGTATCCATATTTTAGAAGGACACGGTGGGGTCCAATAACACCAACTGAAATAAAACAAAAATTGAAATGAAGTCAAATTCACAAGTTGGCTATATTTCCTTTTAAAGAATATCGTGTTATCCAATTTAAATCAATATTCAATTTATTTAATCTCAACGTGAAAAAAAATTAAAAAAAAATGTTTATTGTTTTGTGTCGCGGGCAGGAAAACTTTATTGAGCGAAGCCACCTGCCTCGTCCTACTGGAGGAAAAAAACCCTAAGAAAGGCCGCAGGCCGCCACACAGAAAAACTTAAGCTTGCGAAGCCATATTTCATTATTTGCCACATGAAGTTTTTGTAAAAGTTTTATTTTATAAAATAAAAATATAAATAATGTAAAGTGGGGCTTATCTCATTTTCGGTGGGCAAAGTTTCATTTTAATACGTGGGTATTATTTCATTTTAATGCCCACCAAATTTGGTGGGGGCTAATTAATTTTCATTGGTGGGGAATAATTCATTTTGGTGGGGATTAATTCATTTTGGTGGCACAAATTCGGTGGGGCTTATTTCATTTTCGGTGGGCACAAATTCAGTGGGGCTTATTTCATTTCGACGGTGGGGTTATTTCAGTGGGGGTTATTTCATGCACCCGTAAAATTCATCAGTGAAGTCACGTGTAAAGTAATGCCTGAAGCCCTATGGCGATACATTACTTTACCCATGATTTGGTAATGTGTGGTTTTGCTGGGGCTCGTGCCACAATTGATTTATTGAAGGAAACGTTTTGGTAACCCTTTGGTCACCCGTGAATTGGCCTCGAAGTAAATTAAGAAACTTTATATATAAATTTTAAAATTTGTTTTATTAAAAGTAATTGTACTAAACTTATCGTATAAACATCAACATAACAACATTTTTTTGAAACAAAAAAATTTTAGTAGAAAAATTACTACTTGTTAATTTAACAAGTTCTAAATTTCATTTGCGTATAGAAAACGTTTAAAGGTCTATAAACAGTTAGTTGCGGTAGCGATAACGGAATCGTCTGGAAGGAGCGTCGTAATGGTAACCACTAGATTGTTGGGGAGCTGGGGCAGGAGCCGAGTGTTGTTGTTGATGTTGGATGGGAGCAGGGGCGGAGTATTGGGGTTGAGGAGCTGGGTTAGAGTATTGGGGCTGAGGAGCTGGGGCAGAGTATTGTTGCTGGGGAGGTAAATAATCGCTAGAAGGAGCTGGGGCGGGGGGGCAGAGTATTGAGGTTGGGGTGCTGGAGCAGAGTATTGGGGTTGGGGAGCTGGGGCAGAGTATTGTGGTTGGGGAGCTGGGGCAGAGTACTGTTGTTGGGGTGGTAAGTATTCGTTGGATGGAGCTGGAGCAGGAGCAGAATATTGTGGTTGAACTGGAGCTGGTGGTGAATAATGTTGTTCAACTGGAGCTGGTGGTGAGTATTGTTGCTGGGGGGGCAAGTATTCATTAGTTGGAGCTGGGGCAGGAGCTGAGTAATGTTGTTGAACTGGAGCTGGAGGTGTGTATTGTTGTTGAACTGGAGCTGGTGGTGAGTAATGTTGTTCAACTGGTGCTGAGTATTGTTGTTGGGGAGGCAAGTATTCGTTAGATGGAGCTGGAGCAGGAGCTGAGTATTGTTGTTGAACTGGAGCTGGTGGTAAGTACTGTTGTTCAACAGGAGCTGGTGGTGAGTATTGTTGTTGAACTGGAGCTTGTTGTTGGGGAGGCAAGTAATCGCTAGATGGAGCAGCTGGGGCAGGTGGTGAATACTGTTCTTGTTGTGGGGCTGGGGCAACATAATCGTTCTGTGGTTGAGGCACATCGAAAACTGGTGAAGGTTTATCATAATTGTAACCATTACCGGCCAAATGTGAAACATCCGCTGACACAGTGGCTATCACGCAAACAGCAATTATGAAGAATTTCTATAAAAGATATAAAAAATTTTATTTTTATTCAATTTTTTATTTTTTTTTTCTAATGAAGGCCTCAAATGAATGACACTGTTAATTTGTTTTTAATATTGTCTTGTGTATTCAACTTGTAACCCCAAAATAAATGTTTTGTAAATTCCAAAATCCACAAGATGTTGTTATCGGATGTTATTTCAAAAACTTACCATTATTTCTAGATGTTGATGTCGTTTTGATTGGGATAGGTTGATAGCACGACTGCAGTAGGGCAGCAAATGATGACACTACTCAGTGAACAATGCATATTTATACGCGAATCTTAGGTTTTCATTTCGTCTCAATATGAATAAAAATAAAACACTATAAAATTTATGTTTTAATAGAAAACTTTAAAATTTACCAAAATATTGTATATTTTTAAAAAGTTTAAAAAAAAAAAACAACTCTCATGCTCTTATGAAAGCAGAGAAGCAGTAGCATAAATTTATTTATTTATTTTTTTAATTTCATTAAAGACAGTTTTTATTTATTCATGATTTTGCAATGTCCGCTTCGCCATTAGCCAGCATCTGTTTGGTGGTCATATATGTTTCTTTGGTTTCTTTTAAACGTAATGAGAGGAAACTAGTTAACATTTTATTCCAGAGACGAACTTTACATTTTTACATTTTTATTAATATCTGCATTAAATGTCTGGGTCATTAATCTTGTTGTAATTGTTTATGAGTGAGTTTTTTTTAACTGGCCTAAACAGCCGGCTTAATTTTGTGTTAATTTGTTTAAAGAAGAAGAACTTGTTTCAATGTCAAGTTCATTTTGAGATTTGATGTAAATTCTAATAACACTACTCAACAAATTTAATTTGTTTGCACAACATTTCTTTGAAATACATATTTTTTTCATAGACTTAGGTATGCTGAATTCAAATCGATTGGAAAAATCTGGCTAAATCAATTTTTTCTCATTTACATTTTTTAAAATATCGCCGTTTTTATATTTATATCCTTCGCATGATTTTTTCTTATGTTTTGCTGGTTTCAGGACCTCTTACCGGTATTGCAAAAAAATTTAAAATTTTGTATATTTAGTTTCAATTTATAACGTGCTTTCAACCTCCGTATATTTACAAAAATAAAGCAAATCAAACATATTAGCTAGGTTGATACTAGTATTTCGATCTGGCTAAAGATCTCATCAGAACCCGAAGTTTTAGAAAAGCTAGAGCCTATATAATATATTTAGTTTTATCCTTACAAATCACTTTTAAATCACCATGCGTAAACTTAACACTCCACTGAACCCATTTTTGTACTAAAATTTGAAAACCTATTGAACATATCCTGAAATTTTTAGAAAAGAAGAAAATTTGTGTATAAAAAAATTAGGTATACAACATACAAATATAAAAACCGCGATAATTCAAAAACTACAAATGATAAGAAAGTGTTTGCCAGATTTAGACTCAGCTTATCTAAATCTATTAGAAAAAGTGTATTACAACGACAGGTTCTAAAAAAAATTGCATATTCTCTAAGGATATTATGTAGGTAAAGGCGGCAAAAACAAATTAAATTTCACTTGAAGTAATGACGACACCAATTTCTCTAAATTCAACTAACATTTGTTATTAGTTTTTACTGTTAAAAAAATTACTAAAAATTGTAATAAAAATTAACCACATATTTTAGTACAAATAAACAAACATTTATTTTTTTAAATAACAATAAACAACTGTAAAAAATGGATGTTAAATCAAAAAACAGTGATTTGATGTGCTTTGTTTTTTAAATAAACTATAGTGTTGGTAAAAATGTAACTTGTTTAACAAATGACTGACATTTACAGTAATAATAAAGACATCCAAACTACTACATATTTTTAAAGCAGAAGTTCTCTGAGTGTAGTAATATTAATAATATATTTTTTTTTATATTAATTTCTAAATACTTCAGGACACTTTCAGGGAATTTAATACAAAAGTTAATTTGTTGGAACTTCTACACCCAGAAAAATGATTCGTAGGAATTCGGTCAAAAGCATTAAAAACAACCCCATTATCCAATTATTAGTATTTCCAATCATCTTTGCAAATAAAATTCGGTTAGTTATTATGTACGGTAGAAGGAACCATTTATTAAGTTGATAATACAAAAGAATTGATACCATTTATTAAATTTTTAAAAATATTGTCGACAATCAAAAGTGGCTACTGCAAATACGGTTTTCCCAATAAAATATGCCAATAAATTAGGGGTTTAAGTAGTACCAACCAAATTGTGGATTGCATTAATTTTAGACTCAACTAATGATTGTTATTGGCAAACGAATTTCAGACTATGTTTGTTTCCCTTCCTTCGTGCTGGAAGGTTGCCAATGTTCAACCAATCCCAAAAAGGGTGCGGCTAATAACCCTGAAAATTACCGCCCAATTGCAATATGTTCTGCGCTCTCGAAGGTGATGGAGAGCATGGTCAACTACCATCTTGTAAATTATCTGGAGGCCAACTCACTTATTAGTGATCGACAGTATGGCTTTCGTAGAACTCGTTCTACGGGAGATCTGTTGGCGTTCCTTTCTGAATGTTGGAGTCGGTCTATTCACATGTTTGGTGAGAACAAGGTAGTTGCTCTAGATATTTCCAAGGCGTTCGATCGTGTGTGGCACGGCGCACTGTTATCAAAACTAATTGCCTTTGGTGTAGGTAATGATTTCTCTCGATTTATCTCGAGTTTTCTCAGAGATCGTACTATACGTGTTGTTATAGATGGGGTCTCATCCGACGAGTTTCAGTTATGTTCAGGGGTACCACAGGGCTCTGTTCTTTCTCGATCTCTTTTTCTCATCTTTCTTAATGACCTCCTTGGTCGAACTATCAATCCTATTTACTCCTTTGCAGATGATAGCAACATTTGTCATTCGTTTTCCTTCGATCGTAGGACAAGCCTTGTTGAGGTCGGGGGCAAAAGACAGATTATGAATGACACACTCAATCATGACCTTTCGACAATCTCAGAGTGGGGTCGTGCGAACAGGGTCGATTTTAATGCTCGTAAGACTCAATGTTGTATGTTGACCCATAGGTCTGTGGACTCAACCACGTCATCTGTGTATATGGATGGGATCGTTATTGAGGATTCAGATACTCTTGATGTTCTGGGCATGAGAATACAGTGTGATGTCCGTTGGACAGATCACATTATTCAAGTATCGAAAGAAGCTTTCAAGTGTCTTGGTTTTCTAAACCGGTGTAAGAAATACTTCACCCCATCTGATCTCCTTACTATTTATACCACCTACATCCGGCCGAAGATGGAATATAACTCCCATATATGGGCAGATGCTTCAAAGTCTATTTTGGGGCTTCTGGACCGTGTTGCAACGGAGAGCGTTGATGCTTATCAACGACAGTAGGGTTTCGAACTCTATTGACTCGTTGAAGCATCGCCGGAATGTGGGTTGTGTGACTTTGTTCTATAGATATTACCATGGGAAGTGTTCTGCTGAGATAAGCCGACTCATCCCGAGGGACCGGGTCTCTGTTCGTACTACCCGCTTGTCAAGTAGATCCCATCCGTTTGTTGTCTATAGCCCGGCAAATCGCACAACGCATTACAGAGAAAACTCGTTTTTCAGTCGCACTAGCCGTATGTGGAATTGTCTCCCTGCGGAAGTCTTCCCTGCAAATTACAATTTAGAAAAATTCAAGTCAAATGTCCACAAACACTACTCCCTCTTTCCTCCTCCCCATAACCTATTTTCCTGATATCAACACAATGCAATGCATTAGTAGGGGCATCCCCTGAGTGTTGGTTCAACATAAAAAAAAAAAAAAAAGAAAATTGAAAGCGATTGTGGTGCAATCAAAACACAGACAACTACTAATCTAAAGGCCACGGTTCAATGCCAGCAAAATCAAAATAGTTTTTTATTTTCAATAAAATTTTGTGGAACGTAATAATATTTATGTGGAATGCCATATTAGGCTTTCGCGATAAAAAATATAATTTAACATAGAGATAGTTGTCGTAACCACCAGAATTCGATTGGCAACAAATTCGGTGGCCACAACTGAGACTGATTTCTGGGTGAAGTTTATGCAGAATGACGAAATTTTTTTAATCATGCATACAATTTATAAGGATAAAACTAAAATAGTAAAATTTTCAACATCCTTCCAAAGTACAAGCGCGATATCCTGATGAAAACACCAAATGTGTGGGCGTTGTGGTGTAATGGTTAGCGCGTTGGACTGTTACACAGATGGTCCCGGGTTCGATTCCCGGTGACGACAACATCAATTTAGAAAAATAATATGTATGAGTTTTCTATCACTTATATGTATCGCTGCGCCCACCTTCGGTGTTCCCATAGCACTTAACCCCACCGAAGTAAAATAATGAATCAGGGCTATGAAACAAAAAGCTTCAATAAATTCGTCAACTCTACATCAGGTGGCGAGCAACAACTGTTCTAAGGACTTATCTACTCGCGCAATTACAGTGTTGCCATGTTCGAAGCCCTTTATCTTTCACGACCTTTCATCTCTCCACTATAGCCTTTCCAAAGAAAGCAACGCATTAATTAATAGGAAGAATTTCCTGAGTGTTGCTTCTATTTAAAAAAAAAAAAAGCAGCTAATTTTGTGTACATTTTTATTCTTTAAAAATATTCACGATTTTGCGATAAAATTTTAAAATTTAGAACAATATCTACTCGCGCAATTACAGTGTTGCCATGTTCGAAGCCCTTTATCTTTCACGACCTTTCATCTCTCCACTATAGCCTTTCCAAAGAAAGCAACGCATTAATTAATAGGAAGAATTTCCTGAGTGTTGCTTCTATTTAAAAAAAAAAAAGCAGCTAATTTTGTGTACATTTTTATTCTTTAAAAATATTCACGATTTTGCGATAAAATTTTAAAATTTAGAACAATTGGGCTAAATAAACGAAAAAATGGGACGAATGATTTATATATAAACAACGCTATATTTCAAAAATTGCCAAGGAGAAAACAGATTGTTGTCAGATTTGGAATCAACATACATATCCTACAAAGAAAAAAGGGCGTAACTAACAAAGTTTCCAAAACCGGTTTTATTGATGATTATGATTCATTTGGCTAAACTACTTGCCTACACAACATGTTCGACCTCTACGATAAAAAAACAGCGGTTTTATATTAGATAAAGTTTAAATTGTATATGTGTCTGTTTCAGGAATATTTTTTTTGGTTACCCTGTTCATAGAGTTATGTCGTTCACAAACGCATTAGTTCAGTTGAACGAATCACTCAATCGAACGATATGAATCGTTCACCAACATTCGATATTTTCATTCAATCGTTCATTTCGTTATTTTTATTCATAGAATAATTACATCTCAATTCAATAAAATTTCTTGCAAGAGCAATTACTTTTTTTTATAGCAAATTGTAATAATATTGTTCCAAATCAGGAAAAACAATTAAAGTCATAAAAAGAAAATCTTTTTTACACAAAATAAATAAAGTTTTGTTAGAAAAGTCTCAATTTTATAACACTTTTTGTCTATTTACAGTAAAATTTGTGAAAAACTCGTAAAACGTAAATAATGTAATACTGTCATTATTTACGTTTTACGAGTCAAACGAACGACACAATTCACAACACGCAGCTCAATCACAGGTCATAACAAGAAAGAACAATTGAACGATTTTAACGAACTAGTTCACTGACGCGAATTGAACAATAATGACCGATTCACCAAAATGAACGATTAATCCCAACTCTACTGTACAATATTGAAGTAAAGTTGAGTGATTATGAAGTACTGCATTGCACTACATTTCTTCACAAGATTGTTTGGTTCTATGATTAAAACTATCAGTTTTATTAACGATATTGTTAAAATATCTGTGAACGTTCCTTCTTCTCCTGTAAAAATGTAAATATGTTAGTTACGCCCTTTTGGTTTTTAGGTGACGATATGTTCAATCAAAAAGATCTATTTCAAAGTCAGTTATTTGTTTGCCGCCGAGTAGTGTAAATTAAAATGCAAACAAAAAATGCATGTTTCTCACTACCCGGTTAAAAATCAACATATATGCATCCATTTAACATATATGAATTCATTCATGTTCATATATGAAATGATTCGAGGTCATACAAGTCCATATACCATCATATAGAATTCACATATGTTCATAAGAGTTCATATGTAGTCATTTATAGACATGTATGATGATATATGTAAATATTACCTTAATTTTCGTTAATGCACACAGATGAACGCATATGATTCCTCATATGAACATATAAGAATGGTTTATGAACACATATGACAAATTTAAGGATGCATGCGGACATGCATGAATAATGTGTGTTCATGTATGGATCCACATATGTCAATTTTTAACAGGGTAACTAACAAATTAATCAAAAATGTTAATTTGTTTGAAAGGGGAATGGAAAAAAAAAGGCTTAACTGAATGAAATTTAAAAATGCATACATTAAATAAATCTCACAAATAGTTTTTAAAAATATAAATATTTTACTTCTGACAGATGTTACAAATAATATTAGTTAACTATTTCACTTTTTGTACATTAAACTAGCTTACAGCAATTTCAACACTGAATTTTCGAATCTATCCAAGACAACAGTCTAAGTTATATGGGTTAATCTCAAAAATATTTAAAATTGGGGATCAGTTATTTTTACTTTATCGCACATTAATATGATTTCGCACTATAGTAAACCACTATTTAGGGACTACAAATGCGTTGTATAATATTCCGAGTTATGGCAGTTTAAATTAAAAAAAAAAAATTTTCACAATTATAAATTTTTTTATGAAATTCAAAAAAATTTCGCATATATATAAAGCTGTTTAATATTTCTTGGCGTTTTCATGGAAATTTACTCAATTATTTCGTGTTTTACAAAAAATCTGTGTAAATTGTTTTTGATGTTTAAAAAAATTTAATTTTTTACTTAAAATCGCGATATACGCGATATTTAAACATGATTATTTGTTTTGGAGATCATATTTGAAAGCAACGTAATTAGTTGGAGAGAAATAGTTTTTTCTAGAAGTTCATTCCAACCATGTGCAGTTTTTTAATATGTTGCTTTTTAATATTTACCAAATTTCTTTTGGTAAATAAAATATTTGTTTCTTATAATTTATTAATGCTTCCCTGGTTTTGTGCTATAGAATTGACAAATCGAACAAATAATATTAATTTTGAAGAATTTCGCTCTACAGCGTTGATGTGCCGGAGCAAAACATGCTAAGATAAAAGAGTAAATTTGTTACCTTTTAATTTTTTTTATAATGGCGATCAATTATATGCATTTCCACTATTATTTCTAGGTTTTTAAAATCTGCCAACTTCATTGTTTGCTATATAAAAAAAACAAAACCAAATTATTAAACTTTTCCGCAATTTTGAAAAAGTCCATATAATTTTTGCATTTAACTTTTTTATATGCTCCTCTGATTTTATGTTGTAAAATATTAAAAACTTTGTGCAGCAAACTGGCCTATTTAAAAGTAAACAGCAAATGTGAGTTTTGTTCAAATGCTTTTTTGAACAAAATTCACGCTCATGTTTGAAAAAAGTTGGTATTTTTTTTAAGAAATATGGCAAATTTAGAAGCGGCTGGATGGAAAAGTATATACAAATCAAAGATCAATTTAACACAACACGCTTTTCCATTAAAAAAAAAGTTTCAGAATAGTATACACACTTTTTATGTTTTGAAAGAAAATATTTATCTGGTGGAAGCATTCTAGTTGAAAATAAATTGTTCATATGGATAAGTTAACTCTGTCTCTTCTGATTAAAACAATACATTGTTAATGCTGTAATTAACAAAACTCCACTTAGCCACACACTGTCGACCGTGGCTCAACTCGCTAAGATGTGAAGCTACGAGTCATAGCCTGTTGTATGGCTGTGGGTTTGAAACTCACTACGACACAAAGTAAAATGTTTTTCATATAGAGCAATTTAACAATATAACAGACTTTGTTCAATCGACACATAAATTAACCACTGACGAGTCTTTGGAGGGGACGAAACTTCGGCAGTCTGGTATATCCATTGTGTCCGTTAAAGTTTTTAATAAAAACGTTTTCTTCTGCTTCTTAAATTTATTACTTTAAGCAAAATTATTACTTCAAGCAAATGAAGTTTTTGTATGGAACAAGATATTGCAGTCATTTTTATTTAATCAAGATTTTCTTTGGTTAAATAAAAAATAGTTCAAACAAAAAAAAAAAAAAAAATGGACCTGAGTCCGACCAAATTTGGAATTTCACATTTTTAAATGGGAATATTTTGTTAACTATAGGAGATAACCTACACTGGTAAGAATGCTTTTTGTTAGTCTCTACTAGCAGATGGCAAATATATTAATTTTTTTTTTAATCGGATTAGAAACAAAAAATGGCGAGCACTCAACCATTCTTATGAAAAATGTCCCCGGAGGCCAACATCAAATATTATGTTACACTCTAAAAAATGAATGCAATTTTACAACTATAAATAAATGTAAAATTGTATGTAACATCACGCAAAATGACGAATTTTAGACATCATTTTTGGCTACAAATATACATATAAATTGTATTTATAACCTCTTTTTATTAACACATATTGTGTCTACAATTATGTATACATAAGTATACTTATGCCTGTTCCAGATTTCATTGCAATCGGTTTTTTTTTTAAATGTTGCGCCGTCAATGTGATGCGCCGCTTACTGTTCTTATATCAACCCGCCACCGCTGACATTTTTCCACGACTTTCATCTCTGCACAGTAAGATATGTAACAAAAATGTTGCACTGAGATAATTATATGCATGATACAGATAAATATATTTCAGTATGCATACCCGAGTAAAAATGATATTATATAATCTTGTATAATGTGCTCTGGTTTTGTACAATTTAATATTGTTAAGTATGACATCATGTATACGAAGATACAATTTTACTTGCCACTGTAATTTTTCATAAAACGGCATATCGGAGGCCTATATTCAATATCCTCTATGTTATGAGTTTTTGATGACAAAATATTCAGTAAAATATGCCTCATATATGGTATTAATTGCAAAGTAGAAGCATATTCTTTTGCAATTTTATTTGCATTTTGCTATTTCTCTATCTTAAACAATTCATTTTTGTGAATGAAAAATCCTCTATCTGTAATAATAGAACATTCTTTTTTTTAATAAACTCCTATTGCAATATATGTTTTCTTACTAAATTCTGCATGCAGATCACGAATCTGTTAAATCGTGTAGGTCGTTTTTAAAGTATCGAGAACTATGGTTTTTAATGAACAAAATTTTTTTTTTTCATTACTGACCTAATATCCGAGAATCCGGATGGAAATAACTTTCCGTGTTTTGAAATATAAAAGGAACATAGGATTAACTTTATCAAATGCTCTATCCAATTTTGCTGCAGAAAATAATAAAGTTATTGAAGAGAAGTTATCAGAAGTTATCATGCAAAAATAGAGGTTTAATTGAAAAATCAATCAATATAATTACATAAAGATTATGTTAGCGTTACTCAAGAAACCATATAAAGTGGTGAAATCAATAATAAGTTCATAAAAAAACATTCGATGCAGTATAATTAAATTATGATTTTTTTCATAATTACAATGATGATAAACTTATACTTTTTTATCCATTAGACCATCATCCGAATGACGGCATTCGTGATCGTAATTTTGCTATCGAAATCCATATTCTATTTCTAAAAATATAACATTGAAACGAAATTTTTCGGTCAGGGATGTTGTAGTTTGGCCCTGGATTGAAAATAAATATAGAACTTGGTGTTTTCATTATTTGTATTTTTGTAGTTACTCAATAAAAAAAATATTTTCGGCCGACTTAACTCGATCACGAATGCCGTAATTCTGTCCCAGGTATTGTAAACAACGATCCTGTAGTATTTCATTAATGATCACTTTTATACTCGTATCTTCCAGATAGAAGCGTCAAATATAAAGTAAATTTTGATATTGAACATATTGATCTACCTTTTATTTTCAAACCATTTAAAGGTCACAATGACTCAAAACCCTCATATTCTGGTCCACTTCCAATACAGCTAAATAAATGGAAGAATTTACAAGATTTGAAGAGTGTTATTCCGCCTTAATTCAATTTTTTCTACGATAATCTATCATAGACAAACTCAAAAGAAGCTTAAAAAAGTGAAAAAAACAATTTTATTTTTTTTTTTAACATTTTCAAGTTATTTCGTTTTTAAATATTACACCTTATGTTGTATTTTGACTGAATTTTTGAATTCATGAATTAATTAATTCATTACATTGTTTTTTTTTTTTGTATTACTTTACAAAACCCTCTATCTAATAATTTTTTTTTTTACATATTCATTTTTTTCAAGAGCAAAACCCTCTATATTCTACAAAATTACCAATAATGCAAAATTTTAAAAATAAATTATACGTAGTCGATTTAAAAAACTATTGTAAAACATAGAATTTTAAAAACCCGTTTAATAAGCGAAATAAACAGTTTTTGTGCTCTCCTGCAAAGTTCTGTTTTTTAAGATAGAGGATATTGAATATACGCCCTCGATATTTAATTGTATCTTACAATATATTATACCGTACATTATTAGACGGGCAATATATTATTGAATTGACAGAATTAAATTAATATATGGGATTAAACAAAACAATATATATATATATATATATATATTTTTTTTTTTCAAGTGTAAAGCTGACGTTTTTATTTTGAAACCCATAACACCTTGCTCAAATTTGAATATCAACTACTAGAAAATTTTCATAGAAAATATCTATTTAAATTATCTTGAAGAACATCAAAATTTCAAATACTAACCTCCAAATTTTTTAGTTTGACATACATGTTTTTGATTGTTAAGTATATAAAATTAAAATTTTTGTACGTTAAATTTAAATTGTTCTCTTAATAATCGGACCATTATATCTAGCCGCCTGTATTCAATTTAACAAATTTATTTTCACTGGATGGAATCCTATCAAACCCAATGTAATATAATCCGATTAAATACAATACGATCCACAATTTTTCGCATCAAATTGTATATCAATTAGATATAAGGCTACATCAAATTTGATACATTTCTTTCTTGCATCATTTAAATTTTGTTAACCAGGTACACTCATAAATGGCTGTAAACTTTCTTTGTTTTTTGCCCATTAATACAAATATGAAAGTAAATACTGAAAAAGAATTATTTTAAAAAAAAATTGCACGCTGGAAATTTTTGTAATTTTTTCTTTGCCACCCCAGATTTAAAAATTTACTACAACAATATTAATAACTATATTAAGGCCCGATTACTGAATGTTTAGTTACAATTTAACAAATAGTTAAATTGAAAATTTATGTGAGAAACAACAACAAATGTGTCAGTTGAAGTACCACACTCACATAACAAATTCGGTTGTATCCACAGAATTTCATCCAACCGAATTGATTCGGTAGCTGTAATCTCGTAAATTCGGTTGCCACAACTGAATTCGATTATTGTGACAACCGAATTGCTGTTAGTAGATAACGGAACATTATGAATACACTCAGGGAACTTCTGCTTTAAAAATATGTAGTTGTTTGGGTTGTAATACAGTTTCTTTATTTTTAATGTAAATGCCAGTCATTTGTAGAACAAATTAAAATATTTACTAACATTGTAGTTCATTTAAAAAAACAACCCACACCAAATGAAAGTTTTATGACTTTACATTCATTTTTTACAGTTGTTTTTTGTTATTTAAAAAAAAAATAAATGTTTGTTTATTTTTTACTACCATGTGGTTCATTTTTACTACAATTGCTAGACATTTTTTGAACATTAAAAAACAAATGACAATGTTAGTTGAATTTAGTGTAATGTAAGTCGTCCTTTCTTTAAGTGAAATTTCATTTGTTATCAACTACATTTGCAGTGGTCTTTACCTACATAGTATTCTAAGTGTACAGGCTAACAAGGGGTATCCCGACCCGAACTCGCAGATTTTAATGATCTTCGGATATGTTGTAGAGGACCAATAAAAGAGACATGTACCTTTTTTAACTGCGTTTAAAGGTTAAACAATTGTTAATTTGTTTTTATATCAAAACTCTTCTTTAAATTACGAATTAAATTTGAACACATGGTTAAAGCACCCATAAAAATTATGATACTCATATTGCGTATGTGGTGGACCCAGAGTTGCCATGTTTTTGAATTATTTGAAATATAGGTGAAAAAGGCTCTTTGGGGAAAAGTCTCATAAAAACCAAACGATCTCGAATATAGGAAAAAAAATAGACACTCCCTCGTTCAAATTATATGGACTTTACTATGCATTATTTTTAGCTTAATACAAATGCAATTCCTTAATAAAATGCCAGATTTAATGTTGCTCAAACCACATTTTTTTAATAATTAATTAATTAGTTATTAATTAGTAATCATATAATTACAAATTATATCCTATTACCCTTAACCGAGAACTAGCTTCTATGGCTTTCAGCGGATTGTAGCGAAAACATACCAGTGCGTCTGGTTTCCATCAAACCCATGACCTCCGCACTGATAAGCCAGCACGCTACCAACTAGCAAACCAGGGCGCACCATTTTTTTTTAATAACAAAAATACTTAAAAGTCTGTATTACACCAGTGTCTTCAAAAAAACCTTTCATTTGATACCAAATTTGTCTATTCGAAATAAACCAAAAAAAAAAAATAAACCCAAAACATGAGATTGGGCAGCTGAAAAAAAAATGCGGGTCCCTTAAATTGTTATCCTAAATAAGATCTGATGGTCTGGGTCAAGATACCTCCAATATAAATCATAATTTTGTAAGATTTTAAGTCATATTATAGTTAATAAAATGTTTTTTTGTTATTTTTGAATTGGAGAATTAAGCGCTGCGGGAAAAAGTAAAAAATATTCGAGCGCGCAATTAACAACTATAATATTAATTCAAAAATTATAATAGCCATATTCTGATTTAATATTCTTTTTGAAATCCTTGTAGTTTTTTTAATGATACTAGTATATTAAGATATTTAAATTTTTGTTGCTATTTTTGAATTGGAGAATTAGGCACCTCAGGCAAAAAATTAAAAAAAAACCCCAGCGCGCATTTAAATAACTATATTATTACTTGAAAGATGATAATCCATACCTGTATTTTGTATTTGTATATTTATTAAAATCTTTGATATTTTAATTAAGTCATATTAACAATTCGATTATAATTATTTTTTCTGTTCCAGTTTATAAATACGTATAAACTATTTATTAATACTCTTTAAACAAAAGCTAAATATTCCTTCCCTAATACATTCTTTGAAAATGACACGATGTTTTTTATGTTTACTTCTACCATTTGAAGACCATACCTTTTTCAAATTGAAAACCTTCTACACTTTTGCACAAAATGTAAAAATGCATTTTTCGCAAAAATCTTTTGGGTAATTTTTCATAAAAAATCACGAAAACTCACCAAGAAAGATTTTGTAATAATTCATATAAAATTCAACCCAATTTTTTGTTTTTGGACGATTTTTAATTGGGCCATTTTGCCCACAGCCAACAGAGTACGTGGATAGTTCTTGGTGAAATAAAATTAAGAGTTATTTTTTTACAAACACTAAAAAATATGCATTTAAAGCAAAATAAGTAAAAATATGCAATTAAAATATGCATTTAAAGCAAAATATGAAAAAATACGCATTTATAGCTAAATGTTCAAAAATATGCACTAACAAATCGATGTCCTGCTCTCCGATTTAAGGATCAAAAACATGCATTTGCATGAACTTCCGGTCACTGATGATTATACCATTAATTCAATTTAAATGCACTCACAGGTAAAAAAAAGTTATATCTAGTCATATATAATAACATTAAGTCATAGCTGTCTTTGGACGGTGTCACATTACGGCTTATATCTTTATATACAAATACATTTGATAATTTTTATTGCGAGATTTTTTTATATATTACTTTATATTATTATATATCTCCCATTTATAACTACATAGGTCATATAATAATAATGCAAATATATGCAGTGATCGATATGTCCCTTGTTAAGTCTTATTAAACTATATGTGACGCTATACTGAAAATATTTTCACTATAATTTTATATAGCAATAAATATTATCACATAGTACAAATTCTGATAAAGTTCAATATCAATTAAAAAACTTGTACATTTTATAAGACAATACTTCTTAATTATATATTTGTGAAACGCTTAATTTGTTCTTGATAATTTTCAAATATTTCCATGTTTCATTTAAAAAAATTTTATGGTCTTTAAAATTTTCGATTTCAAGAAATTTAAATTTTAAACTTAAATACTTTTAAGCATAACTTTAAGTTACTAAAATCATACCAACTATCGGCTAAAATTTTATAAAATCAGATATGTTTATATCTAGTTAGATATAATTTAATGTATCAAATTATGTCTAATTTGATATAATTATATACATATAGATGACCCATTTTTCGCATAATTTTCTATGTGCCTATATATGAGAACTTATCATATGAAATATAATTTTATTAGCTTCCATAATGAAATTTTTAGCAGTGCTTTAATCAAATAACAACTTTGTAAACTTTTTTACCCCAATGACAAATTACACCATACAACAGCATTTTTCACACATATATATATAATAAAGCTGACAACATGCGTAGTAAAACTGTGTTTTCAGTTTCTCATCTTGTGTTCATATTAAATGACTTTACAATTTTTATTTGAAAAATATTCTTCATACCTTCCTTTTGATGCCAAAATGGATGCCAAATGCAAGGAGAGAATTACAAAAGTGAATAAAAGTTATTGCATTATTTATATCTTATTATCAGTTCAAAATCAAATCAGAACATTTTTGTTATTTAAATCTGCAGAAATTCGTGTCTTTTATTTGAAGCCAGTATCATTATCAATTCCTTTGAGAATTATGTAAAATAAAATAATAAAATCATGAGCAAGCAGTTTTTGAATGCACAAATTGTTCATATGCGCAGAGAAAACTAAATTCGAGTTTCATTTAAACTATTTGTTGATTCAATTAATTAGTTTAATTGAATTCGGTTCAGCTAAGGAAATTCTAGAAGCAATTACAATAATTTGTAAGAATTTAATTGATTTCATTTTCAATTAGGGTTTTAATCATATCTATTAAAAATTTAATTGAATATTGTTTTCAAATAAAAAAAAAAAAATTACTAGATAGTAATAAAACTTTAATAAAAATATGCAAAAATAGCCAAAAATTGGGAAAAACAAACGCAAAAACTAAAAGCATTACAAAATTTAAAAAAATTACCAAAATTGTAACAAAAAATCACAAAAATTAAAAAAATGTCAAATTAAAAAAAAACTGCAAAATTTAAAAAACTATCAAAATAAAAAAAAACGCCTACATTTAAAAAAAATCATAATTTTTGGAGAATTTTTGCGATGTTGGTGATTTTTTGTTTTCTATTTAAGCGATTTATGTATTTCAGTTTGACGATTTTCGTTTTTCAATTTTAGCAATTTTTTGAATTTTAGAGATTTATTAAATGTATGCTATTTTTTGTCGATTTTTTTTAAATTTTCGAGATTTTTTAAATTTTCGGATTTTTTTCATTGATGTTATTATGGGTTATCAAAACTGTAAATGTTGTATGCACCAAAATCGTTTTCAATTAAACATTTAATACATATTTTTAAACTTTTTATTGAAAGTGACTTTAAAATCAAACAAAAGTTCAAATGAAATTTTTTTGACAATAACACTGTGGAATAAATTCAGGTTAGCAAAAGTTAGGTCGATTCTGGGATTGAGGGGTGAAAATTATTGCTAGAGACCTGTCCAACAATTAAAATTTTTTAAAAAATTGATTTAGAAAATTTTTGTGGTGTTTATGAAGAAAAATGTTGGAAAAAAATTTTTTTTCATGCTTTTTGAAAATATTTTCCACAAAACTAAGTCTTTTTTGCTTTCTGTTTGATCTATAATATGCTTTTCAGTTTCTTCAATAAATTTCATTTGAAAAGAAAACAATCATACTACAAAACTTGCGTTTTCCAGCTTTTACTTTTTACTTTTACTTTTACTTCTCATTTTTTATGCACCAATTTTGTTCAGTGTTGGTTTTGAAGAAACATTGAAAAAAAAAATTATAAAAATATGTAAAAAAATATAATTTTGAAATGTTATTTTTGAAAAGATTGAAGTAAAAAAATTAAATAAATTAAATTAATGATTTGGCCAGTTGCCGTTTAGCAGGCGGCTGTTGATCAACATCACTGCTCTCTGTAATATCTTGGTCATCGTCATCATCATCAGAAAGGTCCATAATTTCGTCCAACAGATATTCTGGAATTTCATCTTTGTCTTCCCCTTCTTCCTCTTTTTCCTCGTCTTCTTCTACTTCAAAGGTGTTTTTATACCACCAACAAATTTCAGCGAGTATTGCAGCTGGAGATTTCTTTCCTCTGTACCTGAAACGAAAATTGTTTTCAATCATTAACATCTTTAAATTGTTCACTCTGACAAAGATATTAGCAAAATCTAGGAATTCAAAATATGCACACTCTATAGTTACCTTATTTCAAATGGAAGCGCAGTTTGGTGATAACTTTCGCCTTGCTCATCAGATTCAGTTGGCAACTGTTGAGCGAGTTGATCAAGATGCTGATGCAAGAGATGAATTTTGTACGACATATTAACCCCAATTTCATCGAAAGCTGCCAGCATGTTTGCAACAGATTGCCTGTAGTTGTCTTTGCGTTCTTTACCCAAAAGTCCTTTAATGACTGCTTTCAATGCGAGCCATGTATTTAATTCTCAGTCTGCCAGAACTTGGTCAAAATCTTGACGACCCATTAGTTTCCGTATGTCGGGACCATTAACAACCCCTTCCTGAATTTTGGCGTTACTTAGTCTTGGGAAAATGTTTTTTAAGCGGTTGAATACTGCTGGTCTTTTTGCGATACATTTTCAAAAATTTTTAACAATGCCAAGTTTAATGTGGAGCAACGGGAGTTATTTCACTCCTTTTTGGGTTTGGGAGTTATTTCACTTTTGTTGGGACTTATTTTATTTTCATTTTTAAATGTAATTTTATCGTTGGGAGTTATTTCATTTTTGTTGGGAGTTATTTTATTTCTATTAAAATTACATTTTGGTAAATTTTATGCATTTGTAACGGTTCTTAAAATTGTCGTAAAACAAATAATTGCAATACACTGAGTTATTTTACCAAAAGGAACGCAGTTATAGCTAGAATTTGGTAAGTAAAGATCGGTATTAAAGTGATTAAAAATAATGGCAAAGCTTGAATTTGAAATAATGAGTGGCAAAAGAAGAAATAGTAAAGTGTTATATGTAAAGTCAAAAATCAAATTTATTTAAAAAATTCGGAAGCTAGAGTAAGAAAATATTATACGTGTTACGAAGAAAACGTGTTACGACATAATGTCCATGGATATTATACTCCAGTGTGGAAACAGATCAGTAATTTTGAAGTTTCTTTTGTGTCGCACGCAGAAAAAACTTTATTTCGCGAAGTCGCGTTCTACGGAGGAAAAAACCCCTAAGAGCGGCCGAAGGCCGCCACCCAGAAGAACTTGTTTTTCAAATCAGGTGTCGAATCCGTTGAAATCTTATATTTTTAAGACATCAAGTAATTTGTAAAAACAAGTTTTTCTGTGTGGCTCTTAGGGGTTTTTTAATCCGTAGAACGCGGCATAAAGTTTTTCTGCGTGCAATTAAACGATTTATAAATTTAGTTTTATTTTGTTATATACTGCTAAAGAATATTTAAAAAAGTTGTATTGATATACTAAATATTATTAATCTTTTTATTTTAAAAAGTCTGGACGCTATGCCACATTTGAAAGTGACATAATATCCAAAAAAATAATGACGTAATGTCCATGGACATCACGACATTTTCCAAATTGTCATAAAGTCCATGGACATTATGACACTTTTAGAGTGACATAACGTCCATGGACATTATGTCATTGGACGTTATGACATGCCACATCTGGAAAGCGGTGCGTACGATTCGCGTCCTGCGGCGCAGCCGCGTTTCGCGTCCTATAGGCGCGGCCACGGCTGCGAATCGCATGCTCCGAGAATCGCACGGGAATTGGGAATTATTTCATTTTTTTTGGGACTTTTTTCATTGGGAGTTGTTTCATTCTTTGTTGGGAGTTATTTTATTACTATGAAATAACTCCCAAATGTTGGGGCTTATTTCATTTTTTCTTTGGAGGTTATTTCAGTTATTAAAATTGGGACTAATTTCATTTTTTTTTGGGACTTATTTCATTTAGAGTTATTTCATTGGGACTTATTTCATTTGGCAGTTATTTCACGGTACCATTGTCTTTAGGCCATTTCCGTCCAATGCGACTATTCCAGTTATGCTGTTTGTACTGGTTTCTTCCGTTAATACCTTCTCCGTATCGTGAATCCCAATCGCACAAAAAACACGGATATTTTGGACGACCACATGCTGTTAAGCCTGTAATCAATGAAACTATTTTGAGGTTGCAGCAAATGCGCCACTGGTGTTCGTTATATTTTACTACTTCCAGAATGTGTTTCAAATTATCGAAATTTTCACTAGTGTGAGTGCTATATGCAATCGGAACAGAAGGCATTCTATTTGTCTTGTGCAAAAGCAAAACTTTTAAGCTGATTAGTGAACTATCGATGAATAAACGCCAATCATCTTTTTTTATAGGTTAACCCTATCGTCTCCATTAACTTTTCAATATCGTTGCAATAAGCGAAATTTTTGCTTCATTCACATTGAAGAACTTTTCTAACTCTTTTTAGCGTTTTCGATATGTTGTTACTTTGGTACCTTTCGCCAGCAAATTGTTTCCTTTCAAAAATGAAGCCAGTAGTTTTGATTTTTTCTGAGTCAAACACAAATTTGCAACAATTCCATCCAATTTGTTTTGTGGGACTAGGATTGGGTCCTTTGATGTTTCATAGGATGTACCTTCACCAGGGTCGTATTGTGAGAAGAAATCCATGGATGTAGCAGCGGCGGTTGTAGTACTGATATCTGTTTGAAGATCAATACTTCGGTATGTTGGTACTGGAACGAATTCTGAGTGCGGTAATGCTAATTGGACACTTGGCACTGCTACATAAGTTTTATTATTTGCTTTACTTCTATTCAAAGTTTTATGGTAGTTGATACATCGATAGCAATTTTCTTTTTGATGCGGGCTGTTGTCAAACCACATCATTGGTATACCAAAAGGCATAGCCTTCTTCTTTTTACTTTTCCATTGCATAAGAGTTGAATAGTAATTAAAGCAAATTTTTTTTGGGGCATTGTTTACGTCAGTGATAAACTCATGCGAGAAATATTTTCTACAGGCTTCCACAAAAAAATCACTCGCAATGCCACATTTTTCATCGTCCACAAACATTGCAAAAATGGTCCTTTTTACATTTTGGTTCCGACAATTTTAATAAAGGGTCCGCCAAATAACTTTTTTTTTTGGAAAATGCTATAAAAAAAAACTACAGAATATTTTCTCAAATTTCTTTTCTTATTTGAAACTACAATCCTTCCGGTTAATAATGGAAAATAATTTCATTCAAATGGCTGCCTCGGCTGGCCATGCAGTAGCCTACACGTAGGTCCAATTTTTAAGCACATTATCGATTGTGTGCAGCTGTATTTCACCAGGCCCACTTAGCGAAGCGAAAACGCATTGGATGGTCAGTTGGCTTCAACTCCTGAACCAATTGGACTTTGTATGGCGTCATACCAAGGTCTTTATACAAAATTCGTCTCACGAACATACAGAGCTGACGGTGCTTCTCTTCTTCCAAAATCCGTACGCAATTTTCTCGCACACATTCTGCAACATTACCATGATTTTCAAATTAATGTCGCAATATTTCCCAGCGTATACACTACCATATTCGTTCAGCGGAAGGATAAAACTAATTATCTGTCAAATCAGACAAGAGCTAAGTGTTACCTTTCACGAAATAAGCACTAGTTGAAAAAAAAACGTTAGATGGCGGACCCTTTACAATATATATTATACAATGTTTTTTTTTTGTTATTTTTATGAAACTGATGAACTTAACTTAAATCACTCACAAAATGAAATAAGTTCCAAAAAAATTAATACCGTATTTTATCACGACCGGGCGAAAATTGAAAGACATCAGCTTCGGCTGAGTTTCGAGTCTTAACTGAATCTTTATTTTTGAAATTAGTTGACTTGTGCGAAATAAAAAAAAACGCTACCTGTGCGGTAGTTGAAAACAAAAAAGTTGTTTTACTAATTCCTAATTCTTCGAACTTCGCTTTTTAATTACTTCTAACTGAGAAGCATATTATAGATCAAACAGAATGCAAAAAAGACTTAGTTTTGTTGAAGATATTTTCAAAAAGCATGAAAAAAAATTTTTTTTCCAACATTTTGCTTCATAAGCACCACAAACATTTTCTAAATCAATTTTTTAAAAAAATTTAATTGTTGGACAGGTCTCTAGCAATGGCTTTGACAGATTGAAAAAATATCAATTAGTCGACGAGTTATTGCCAAAAAACCATATAAACAATATGCTGAAAATCGGCATTTGACTGCAAAGTTCGAAGGTCGATTAAAAAACAATTCAAACTAACATAAACAAACGCCGCGATATGGGTCTTCTAATTTAGCCTCTATTTTCACCCCTCACTCTCAGAATCGACCTAACTTTTGCTAACCTGAATTTGTTCCACAGTGTAATTTTTTCTGTATATGAGAAAAAAGTTTCAATTTGGTCACACAGAGTTATAAATATTCATCAAATAAAATATTTAATATTTTATTACAGTATGAACCTCCAATTATTAGATATTTCAAAAATATATTTATTTATGCAAAACTTAAAGACAACATAACCAGTAGGCTTAATAACTAATTAATTAATAAATAAAAACAAAAGTGAAGAAAATACAATCAGTGGCCAATAGCGCTATAACCAAATTTTTGGCATATGACACGAAGTGGACAATGTTGTGTTATTAACGGAAAACATTATTTTGGGTCAGTTTGCAAAAAACACTTCAGCCACTAAATTCATTTTCAAAATCAACACACAAAAAAATATTTTTTTAACAAGTTTTTTAAATTGATCTTATAAAGGGTCCGCCAAATAATTTTTTTTTTTGAAAATGCTATAAAAAAAACTAATGAATATTTTCTCAAATTTCTTTTTTATTTGAACGTACAAGGTGGCGCAAAATTAATCCTCCTATCAGAAAATGCTATAAATTTTGCGATTGGCCCCTAATGTCAGTTCTGTTTTGACATTTGTGTAGTAAACACATGCGAAATACACGTTAATAAACAATGTTACGCTACACTGCTCCAGAACGCGGAATATTGGTGACTATTTATTTGACCAATAATCGGTCGGTGACTTTGGCACAATTTCCATTCCCATTTCCATCTTAGCGGGTACGTAAATAAGCAAAATTCACGCTTCTGGGGCACTGAAAATCCGCGTGTAACCCACGAAGAGCCATTACACCCGCTCAAAGTCACTGTATGGTGTGTTGTTTTCGCTGGATGATTCATCGGACCTTTTTTCTTCGAAGACGTCGCGGGCCAAACGGTTACTGTGAATGGTGAGCGCTACAGAGCAATGATCAACGAGTTCTTTTTGCCGCAACTTGATGAATTGGGATTGGAAAACATGTGGTTCCAACAGGACGGTGCAACGGCACACACTGCACGTGCCACAACCGATATGCTGAAGGATGCATTTCCCGGGCGCCTAATCTCCCGTTTTGGCGATTTGCACTGGCCAGAAAGATCGCCTGATTTGACCGCTCCAGACTTCTTTTTGTGGGGCTTTTTGAAGTCGCGGGTTTATGTCAACAAGCCTCAGACTCTTGCAGCTCTTAAAGACAATATCCGTCAAGAATGTGAGGACCTATCGCCGGAAGTTTTGGCCAAAGTGATGGAAAATGCCATAAAAAGGGCTCAAATGACAATCAACTGTGGCGGCGGCCATTTACATGACATCATATTCTCGACTAGATGTAAAAAAATTAAAATACCAAATAAAAATAATCCACAAGAAGAATCAAAGTTTGTCATTTTTTTTTTTAAATTACAGCCAAAAAACATCGGAAGGTTATTTTTGCGCCACCTTGTACAATCCTTCCAATTAATAATGGAAAATAATTTCATTCAAATGGCTGCCTCGGCTGGCCATGTAGTATGAGCTTTATCTGAAAAGATGATTTTTATGGCAAAATCGGCATCGGAAAAAAAACGTTATATGGCGGACCCTTTATAATAGTTAAAATTAAATTTTCGCGTGTGCCGAAATATTTAAGGCTCAAATTTTGTTAAGTCTGAATTAAAACAAATAAACATTTTTGATTTTTTTATTGAAATTAAAAAAACATTTCCCAGTTGGGTGCGCCCCGGGTAGGCTAGTTGGTAGCGTGCTGGCTTATCAGTGCGGGGGTCGGAGGTTCGATTCCCACCAGAGGTACTGGTCTGTTTTCGCTACAACGCGCCGAAGGCCATAGTAGCTAGCGCTCGGTTAGGGTAATAGTAGCGCTCGGTTAGGGTAATAGTATATAATTTGTAATTATATGATTATTAATTAATAAAAAAATAAAAAAAAAAAAATTTCCCAGTTGGTGCGAAACTTTTCCTCTACACCTAATTGTTAATTACGGTTCTAGTTTGTTGGACATACACACAGAGAAAAATTTAGCTATTTGCCAACTGAAATTCAATTACTTCGACTCACATGTGGTTATTACGAATTTCACTCGGTAGGGACAACCTATCAATAGTTTTCACAACAAAGGTCGGTTAATTCAACTAAATTTTAGTTGAAACATCCAAAATATTCAGAAATCTTATGTCGATATCGTTGTACTAACTGAATTTATAAGTTGTAACCACTAAAATACACTTCTAATTTCGGTTGGCACTTTATTTTTCTGTGCGTATATAAAACAAAATGAAAATATGATATTTTTTATTAAAAATTAAAAAAATACATATATAAAATTTCATCGCTGTTGATGGGTGAACTTTTTGACGCCGGCGAAAAGATAAAAAAGTATTTCTTCTTAGTTTTTTACGGTTTTTTCGACTATGCTATGCCGATTTTGATATATTTTTAAAAGTTTTCGGGAATAATTTTTAAATATTTTCGTAAATTTTTTTGTAAGCACTTAAAAAAATTTTTCCACCCGAATCAAATTAAGGCTTTGAGATCAAATTAAGGTTTTGAAATGTAATTGACGTCACCCAAGTCTGGTCTGATAGAATTTTGTGTTTGCTTATATTTAAACTCCTTGAAATAACTGTCTAAAACAAAACAATAACTTCTATAGCGAGAATGCCAAAATTTAATTTAAAAACTTGATAACATTTTCTTTCATTTGAATTCTCAACTTTATTTATACTGCTTTTAGATTTTCTATAATTAATATTTATATTGGTAAAAACAAAACCTTTACACCTTTTCTTTCATTCAACTCTTTTTTGTAAATATTTGTATAGATACTGAAATATATTAATTTATTTATTGGTTTGGTAAAGATTGCGCTGCAAACAAAATAGTGGCGAATGGTCCTCAGTCTACCCTATACGCGAGTAAAAAGGTTTGCATATAATAATACTTTATTTTATATACACTTATACGCTTTAATCTGCCGGTGTATTTAACCCGATATAATTATATAAATTTATATATAAAATAATTTTTTTTCGAAATATTTTAATATGATGTCATACATGGTTGCGTCTTATAGCATCTCAATAAATATATAATTATATATTGCATTTAAAGTTAGATAAAATTAATCTAATTAAATATGACGTTATATATACCTAGATATTACAATATTTAAATCAATATGTATGTAGATTTTTCATCATATTTAAAAAAACAAAATGAAATTTTGGATAAAATTCTATATTACCTCATACAGATTCACACCAGAAAACTCGTCAATCTTCAACTGGTTATAATTACAAATTACTTCAAAAGACATGCACAATTTCCTATCACATTTTGTGTATAATTGTGTATAATTTTATACGTGAGCTTATGACAAAACTATTCAAGTCGACTTAGAAAATTTCCTCCAATTTTAAAATACGCATATTGATTCTTTTCTGGTTCTTAAATTTCTATGCCTTATACACAATATGTAGGACCAATAAAATCAACTAATTTCGAAAAAATATTAATGTCAGCTTGAGAAAAAAAAAAAAACGTTTTTCACTTATTATATTTAAAATTTTCAGTTGGAATTAACGTTTTTCCGTGCTTTTAATTGTTGTAAGTTACGAAATTCCATAAAATCTTGTTTTTTTCAAAGTTTTTGTCTCAAACAACTTATTTTTTAGGTAATTTTAACAGAATTTTTTGAGTAACACTACATTTACACTGAACGCGAAAATATGTATTTTCGTTTTTTTAAAGTTTTCCTTTGTCAAATTCCATACAAATTTTAAATTGAAAACTTGAAAAAAATTAAAATGCGTATTTTCGGGTTCAATATAAACGTAGCATAAAACAAAACTAAAAAATGGAAAGGAATTTTCTAAAAAATTATTTAGTCGTCAACTTTTTGCAAGTGACTAAGCTCTAAATAGGTTAACGATGAAGCAAACACTGCATTTGCATTTAACATGCATACAAAAAAAATAAAATTAATAACTTTTTATGAAAAATTTCATATATTTAAAGGTTCATACTATTTATGAAATTTTGATACCATTTATGAAGTGTTCCTAGTTTCCCTAGGTACACACAATTTCCAGTATTATTGCAATTTATGCAAGTTTTCTTAAATATTAGGATTTTGTACATTGGCATATTTTTTAAGTACTTTTTCATAAATTTTAAGTCTTTCTACATATATTTTAAGAACCTTGTCATAATTTACGAGACACAAACTTTCCCAATATTTTTTATGAACTGATCATTAATGTTATGAAAAAGTTCCTAAATTAGTACATTTGCAACTTTTTCATAAAATATTTATAAATAGTATGATTTTTTTTTTTGTGTGCATACATTATTTTTAATCAGGTACACATTGTTGGCGACCTTTTGTCTTTTATATGAAAAACAGATACAAAAGTCCCATCCGATAAAAAAACTGATATGAAGCTTTATATAGTTTTATCTAATTTAATATGAGCACACTCTAAATTAGATAAAATTTCATCCAGAAAATGCCCCGAATAAATTATATCTTGTAAACTGTGCTTAAGGAAAATTTTAACAAAAAATTTAAAAAAAATTAATTTTTTAAGATGTTAGTTATTTGGTTGGGCTTTAAAACCCTGGACAGCACATTTTTTTATCTTGATCCTTGACGAGCATTAACAATTCTTGTACATCAAGTGAAATCAAGGCCGTCTGGCAACCCTAAGTCCATATAACCGCCTAAAGCTGAACGCACACTGTGGCGCTAAATAAAAAAGTACTTTATCAAAAACAACATGTACGATCTTAAGACCTTTCATATACCAATATCTGAATTTAAATACTCATAATTAAAAAGCAGTGTAAAATAAATTATAAAAAAAAGTCATAAAGTTGTTTTATATTGTATCACAGGCTTTAAAACACATGCATTTTGAGCATCTTTATGTTTTTTTTAAAATGATTTATGTTTGAATTGACCGTTGGCAGTGTTGTCGTTTAAATAAATATGTAGTTTTTGTTGTTTACCTTGTTTTATTTTTGCTAAAAATAATAAAAAAAATAAAAAATAATATACTTTAAATTTGTTTAAACGACACATCATTTTTATTGACTTTGTAAATTACTCTTTAATATTAACAATTTGTTCATGTGAATTTTTTTATTTTCAAGACCTTTTTATTGGCTTTTTTATTTTATTGATGTAGTTTGATTTATGATGATGAGTTTATAAATGTTGCTTGAAAACCAACGTATTTTTTACGTTTTGAAATAGTAACTTGCGATCAAACGTTTATTTTAAACATATAATTAATTCAAAATTCCTTTTTTTTTTAAAGAGAAGCCACACCCAGGAAATTCTTCCTATTAATTTATGTGTGACCGCTGATTTGATAGTGATTATCAATAGAGAATAAAATTACCCAACAGTTGAGATACATTTCGTTTATATCCGACAATTTTTAAATGTTTTATAGCTAAAATATAAAAAAAATTAAAATTTTGCTGATTATGACGATTTACTAATAATATAAAATAATTGACATTTAAAAATCGATCTGGAATTTAAACAGTTATTCTTCAAATTTTAATTTATTTTTAATTCATTAAAACTGCAGGCTCCCGAGTAAAAAAAATTATATATAATTATATATATTTATATATAATTATATATAATCATATATAGCACCATATATAATTATATATAATAATATATGCGGTCGATTATTAAAAAATGTGTTTATACGGTGCTATATAAAATTATATATAATTATATATGGTCCTATATATAATTATATTTGCCTTATATAATTATATAAAATTATATGTACCCATTTTTCGGATATAAATATATATAATTATATCTGATTATATCAGATTTTATAGAATTATATATAATTATATATAGTTATATCCACCAATTTCCATATAATTATATATAATTTTATATGGCTTACATAATTTTTTTCAATCGGGCTATGCTAAAAAAAAGTCCAATTTTATCCCTGTGCCATGTGGCATATGAGTCATTCTCTATGAAAACACCGAAAAAAATGAAAAATTGTTGCTGGACCATTTTGGATTTTGTTAAAATTTTGTGGAAATGTTCCTAAGGGTTCCAAGAACCAAAATCCAAGAGGATTTAATTTTTGCACACGGCACTACCGGTTCACGCAAAATAAAAAAACTAAAAAGTCTTGTTTTGTGCGTAGTGGTTTGAGCTGTTAAAATTTTTCTGCTAGAGATATCTACATGATGAATACATTGTTTTAAAACTGAAGGATTATAGTTTCTACCAAAAATATAAAATTTGACTTAATTCATACACCCGAAAAATAACGTGGTATTGAAAATAAGCATATTTGATTGGTTTTTTGTGTTTTTCAATGAACTGCAGTGTCGGCGCTAATGAATATAAAAGCATAATAATTCTCAGATACAAATTAGACATGTCGGAGAAAAATACAAAATTAAAATTGGCTCAATCTGGCAACTCGTTATGAAAAAATCGTTACTTGAAATTTGGAAATTTTGAAAATTTGCATATTTCAGGCTACAATTTGGTCATGTTTGTTAGCAGATACAAACTTGAAAATTACAGAGTATTTACTCCCTACTTCTAACTTTATAACACTTCAAGACCCGTTTAGTTATTTTCACTCCTCTCGGATTTACAGGGTTTTAAAGAAAAGCCTTTTTGATTTTTTGTATGTATTTTTATACTTCCCTCAATTGTTATATACAGAGAAATTAAAATAAAAACAAGTAGCAGAAAAATTTTAACAGCTCAAACCACTACGCACAAAAACAAGACTTTTTAGTTTTTTTATTTTGCGTGAACCGGTAGTGCCGTGTGCAAAAATTAAATCCTCTTAGATTTTGGGTTTTCAGACCCTAAATATCATTTCCAGTTAGTTTGAGTAAAATCTAAGATATGCCAGCTTTGCCGATTTGGTGATTTCATACAGAATAACTCATATTATAAATTAAAATATCCAAGGAAAAAAGTTTACATGGCTATAATTTTATACTATTAGATATTTCAATGCATAAATTTATATGACTAAACAAATATGTTAATTCGTAAGTATTTTGTATATAATTGTATACAGCATTGTGTTGTTTCAAAAGTTTGTATATGGGGTTATATATAGCAATATATGATTTCATATTCAGACATGTTTCCATACAAAAATATTTTAGCTGTTGCATCACATTTTAACCCTTAAACGTGAGTACTTAATCTAAGCTTGCTCAAGAGTATTATTTACACTTGCTCAAAAGTGTTAGCTATGTAGTTTTACAGAAAATTAACAAAACGTTTAGCCTTTCTCGCAACATATCTCTTTTTCAATCCATGTTTGTTTTGTTACAAACTAACTACTGAGTAATTTAGAAAAAGGTGTTCAGCATATGTATAAATAATTCTTTTACGGTTTTATAAAGTTAGATATAATTTGATACAATCGTTTAGAGAAACTAGGAACTGTTTGTATTAACTTTTATCTAATAATATTCAATTATGTCTAATTTTATAAAATTACATAACTTATACAAACATTTCCCAAGTAAAAATGTTTCAATATAGTTATATATTACTTTATACAATTATTTATAATAACATATTACAATCTATATATACATATAAAAAATATGAAGTTATAACTCAAATATATAATTCTTTCATTATATTACACTACATAAAGTGCAATATATAAAAATATATATAAATATATATCGATCAATATATAATTACATATATCACATGTAATTGCATATATTTGTATACAAATATATTTAATTGGATATTAATGTATCACATTGTATATAATTTTATATATTTGTATGAGAAAAAAATTCGGATACAATTGTATCAAACTATATCTAATTTTATCCAAATATATCTTATTGTACCAAATAATGTTGAATTGTATCAGATTAGATCTAACATGATACAATTAGATGTTCTCATTCTTCTGATATGATTATACATAATACGAAAATTCACAAAATATTGTTTTTGCATGGGTTAGTATGGGGATAACATGGTAATGAAATTGTATCTAATAGAACACAAGTTTGTATCTAATTGCATCGAATCCGATTTAATTCGTTACAATTGTATCAATCTCGATACAATTTTAAGTATATTAGGTATATTTTTTTGTCATCGCATATCTAATTTATATATAATTTAATATAATTTGATGTTGCCCCATATCAATGTTTTTACTTGGATGATCATGTATTTCTATGAAAACTTCTCGTGATAGATACAAAATCGGGGTGCTATATTCAAAACTTCGAAATATTTGTTACCTAAACTTTTTCAACAATCTTGAAATAGTAAAACCATGAAAATAGCCAACGGCTTCGTTTATTCCATATTTATTATTCTTTTGGTGCCAAATTATAGTTTATTTACAAAATTACTACACTCCGTCTCATAACTATAGCACACTATAGAATCTTTTTTTAATTGCTTATAAAAATTAATTAAAACACCCTGTATAAAAAAAATTAAATGTATAAAAAGATTTCTTACTCTCTTCCTCTTCTTCTTCTCACATATTTTGTTTTTTTTTTAATTTTGCTTTTTGAAAAGAACCGTTAAATATTCAAAAAGTCATTACATATTAGAGATTATTTTTTTCGTTTGCAGAATCCGGAAAGTTATTTCCAATTTTCTCTCAAATCCGGAAGAATACAACATTAAAAGGCGAGGTGGCCCAAAAAAAAAACTTTTGAGTCGGGAATCTAGAAGTATTCTACGAAAAGCTAGCAACTATGCACTAAGTTGCAGCAAACTTGCTGCTACAGTCACAACAAAAATTTATAAATCGACGGTATTGGAGACTTTTAAATAATGCACCGAACATCTGTCGATAAATATTGAAAACAGCACCCAGGTTACTTTAGCGTCATAAAACTGCCCGGCTTAATTTCGCTAAGCAAAATATGCAAACAAATTGGTCTCAGGTATTGATGGTACATAGATTGCTCTTTCTCCATTTCTTACTATTTTTTGATTCTTAGATTATTTTTTCTGATGAGAAAAAATGGAATCTAGATGGCCCCGATGGTCACAGACAATATTGGCGTGATTTACGGAAAGAACCACAATATTTTTTTCAGAGAAATTTTGGTGGAGGTTCGTTGATGGTATGGGGTGCGTTTTCGGTGAATGGTGTGATGGAACTGCAGGTTGTTTCATCAAAAATGTAAAGCAGCGATTACACCAAGGTGCTCCGGTGTAGTCTAGTTCCATTTTTGAACCAGAATGTTGAAAAAAATTACATATTTCAACAAGATAACTCTTCAATACACCCAAGCAAAGAAACAAAGCAATGGTTTGAAAGCAATAATATCTCGGTTTAGGAAGGGCCAGCCTGTTCAGCTGATATTAAACCGATTGAAAATATCTGGGGAATTTCATTAATTCACTTGTTTTCACTTTAACGTAACTTTTTTAAATGTGGGCTATAGTTATGAAACGAAAAAAATAGTCTCTACACTGATAGAAAAACCGTCATAACCCTAATGTATTTTGACATCAGTTCTATGACAAATGTCTTCGTTTTTGACCCCATGACACTTGTCATCACGGTGATGTCAGCCTTAACATCACTTAACCAAATTGTCATCAGGGTCGAAAACTTAAATTGTGTCATCAATGGGATGAGACATCGGCATCACATAAATGACGAATCGGAGTCAATTTAATAAAAAAAATGTCATCATTGCGATGACAGATACTTAGTTTTATCCTTCCGCTGAATGAATTTTGTTGTGTATACGCTTGAACAATGCTGGGAAATATTGCGACATTACTTTGAAAATCATGGTAATGTTGCAGAATGTGTGCGAAAATGAATGATGCCGATTTTGCCAAAAAAATCATCTTTCCAGATGAAGCTCATTTTGATCTTGGCGGGTATGTAAACAAGCAAAATTGTCGCATTTGGGGCACAGAAAACCCGCACGCATACATTGAAAAGCCGATACACCCAAAACGAGTCAATGTTTGGTGCGGATTTTGGTCCAGAGGCATAATTGGGCCATAATTGGACCGATCGTGTAGGCTACTGCATGGCCAGCCGAGGCAGCCGTTTGAATGCAATTATTTTCCATTATTAACCGGAAGGATTGTACTTTCAAATAAAAAAATAAATTTGAGGAAATATTCAGTAGTTTTTTTTATAGCATTTTCAAAAAAAAAAAAAGTTATTTGGCGGACCCTTTATAATGATTACATGTCATCAATATGAATGTTATATATTGTATAAAGTGCTTCTTGCTTTGACAACGAATGTACATCAATGTGATGTATCTTATGCAAGTTTTAGAAATGCGTCTAAAAACAAAAAATAAGGAATAAAACATTAACATTTTTACTAAAACAAAGTAACATTTTAATGTTATTTAGTTTTATTCTTTATTCATACTTTTCCTATTATTAATGCACAAAATGTGGCATCGAATTGATGTCAATGTAGTCATAGCACGTATGACGCGTAAAATATGACAAAATTATATGATAACGTTCGTCATTAAATTGATGTCACTTATTGCATCATTGATGTCATTTGTAATAACATTGATGTCACAATTCTGATGTTAGGGCATCATCAATAAGAAGATGCATTTTTCTATCAGTGTAATATGCAATGACTTATTGAATATTTAAAGGTTCTTTTCAAAAAGCAAAATTAAAAAAAAAAAAATATGTGAGAAGAAGTAGAAGATAGTAAGAATTCAAGATCATTTGTTTTTTGTTAAACAAAAAACCGTGCAATATTTATTTATTGCTCAAAAAAGTTTTTGCCCGCTTTCTTATAGCAGACTTTATCTACTGACATGTCCTTACATGTTTCATTTCGCGTCATCGAAAATCATCAGAGAACCAATGTAGAAGGGCTAGTATATTCTACCCTAATTTTGAAGGAAAAAGATCAACGCTTTACCCGTATTGTTATATTTACTCGATGAGAAGTAAAAAACAAAATTGGAAGAATTGAACTAATTCAAATCAAAAATAAAACATATTTAAGTAATGATCATTGTTCGTGTATAGACTAGAATCTCTAGTCATAATACACTGTGTTTTTATTGTTTATTAAATATTAAATTAAAAAAAAAAAAAACACAGTGTATTATGACTAGAGATTCTAGTCTATACACGAACAATGTTTATTACTTAAATATGTTTTATTTTTGATTTGAATTAGTTCAATTCTTCCAATTTTGTTTTTTACTTCTCATCGAGTAAATATAACAATACGGGTAAAGCGTTGATCTTTTTCCTTCAAAATTTGGGTAGAATATTCTAGCCCTTCTACATTGGTTCTCTGATGATTTTCGATGACGCGAAATGAAACATGTAAGGACATGTCAGTAGATAAAGTCTGCTATAAGAAAGCGGGCAAAAACTTTTTTGAGTAATAAATAAATATTGCACGGTTTTTTGTTTAACAAAAAACAAATGATCTTGAACTCGAATAATCTTGCTCACATCATAATGTATGATAAAAGATCGAAAAATAAACTTTTGGTTTTAATTTTTAAAATTTAAAAGTAAAACAGATAGTAAGCAAGCTTTTTATAAATTTAGTTTTTACATACAGGGTGATTTAATTAATTTTTATAAGCAGTTAAAAAAAGATTTGATAGTGTGCTATAGTTATGAGACGGAATGTATAATCACTAAATTATTAAGACATTGTTTGAACATGTTTTAACAAGCTTGGATTTATTTTCTTAACTCACTCGGTGTTTGTTTATTCACAATAAAAATGTAATTAATATTTTATAATTTTATAAATGTCACATTTACTGACAAGTTAACAACTTTATTTGTTTGTGTATAACAGCGGTGGCGAGACTATTTTCGTTGCGTCCCAAAATAAGAAAATTTTTTTGAAAACATATATTTCGCGTACCACTGCACACACAAAATAAATCAGTGGGTTTCTATCCACCACAGTCTCTCTCAATCTGCCCTCTTTTTATTTGTTCGCTAACTCGCACCGAGAAAATGAACACATGTTGCAGAAAGTTTAAATTAGTTTATATCATTTTTTTGAATAATAACACTGTGCTCGAATCGGACACTTTTTTTTTGTAACAAACGGGGCACCCGGTGGGTAAACCTAATTCGAGTACGCTGAATCCTGTGTTGCTAACCGTTTTTTTAGGTTAGCTCTTGTTTAAAAGATAATTAAGATTGAAAATTATGGTTCCCTCCCATACAAAGTAAATATTTAATATCATATATCTACAGTACTATAATAGCCTTAGTCTTAGAAATTTGTGCACGTTGATTATTTGATAGTGTTAATAGTCATGGGAAAAATGGGCGTGATCGGACCAGTGGGCGTGTCAGCTCCCATACAAAGTAAATATTTAATATCACATATCTACAGTTCTATAATAGCCAGAGTCTTAGAAATTTGTGCACGTTGATTATATTATGAATAGTCATGGGAAAATTGGGCGGGATCATACCAGTGGGCGTGGCAGCTCCCATACAAAGTGAATATTAAGCTCATATACAAAATTAATATTAATATTAAATATCTAGGGTTCTATATTAGCTATATAGCCTTCAAATTTTGTACGAGTCCATCAATTACAAATATTGGTAGTCGAACTGAAAATGGGCGGAATGCGATATTCACTTTTAGGTGACATTTGTTGGAATTTGCAAGAGAAAGATAATGATATAGAAGAATCAGGAAATGAAAATTGAAAAAATCATGAAAAATTTATTTATTAAAAAAAAAAAATTATAAATCACTTTAAAATTGTTGTAGTCAATTAAATTTTGTTGCAAATAGTTTATTGTTGATGTTGTTTCATAAAATGTTCTCAATTTCATACATTTAAAATCAATAAATGGTAAAAAAAAACTTAAAAAAATTGTTTTTTTTAGGTACTTGGAACCATAACATTCAATCTTAATTATTTTTTAAACGAGAGCTAACCTAAAAAAACGGTTAGCACCACTGGATTCAGCGTACTCGAATTAGCTTTACCCGCCGGGTGCCCCGCTTGTTACGTTTTTGAACTAGCACAGTGTAATTTAATAAGATATTTATTTTTTTTAAATTTTAACGATAAAATACGAAAGATAAAATTAAAATACATTCAGTTTTAATAGAAAATCACAAATATAAGCAAAATAAAAGAGAGTGTTTAAAGTAAGAATTTGTTGATAAAACATTCCATATGATTTGCAAAAAACCCTCAAAGCAAACTGTTTGTTGTATTTGAAAATGAAATGTTTTAATAAAAATACAAAAAAAAAGTACATGTTGCAATCATTTTTTAGTGTAAAAACAAATGTTTTCATTTGCTTGTCCGAGTTTGGTATTTTGTTGCTGAGAGGCGTGGGTGGGAAGTGTAGTCTCTCTATTTGTATATACTCTTTGCTGCCATTGTGTTATTGCTACAGTAATATTTTTATTACAATTACAAAAAACAGTTGCACTAGTAAAAAATTGTATATAATAAAAAATTTCAATCTCTGCAATAAGAAATTTCAATCTCTACAAAAATGTGTTTTCCCGACATATGGAAACAAAAATAAAATTTTATAATTTGAATTGGTGGTGGTAACCAGATTTGGGCTACGTCAATTACATTTCACAATCATTCACTTGTGAAATTTTTCTATGTCATTAATAATTTCAGACCTGCCGTCACACTTGCGGGCTTAAACGCTTGCTTGGAAAATTTTCAACTTTGTTAACACCAGACAAGGGACATAATACCAATATTTTGGTATTTAATTACAGGCCAACTACTTTTCTACGTCTAATTACATGTAATTGGGTGTAATTGAGTAACTGCAGTGCAATTAAATACCCAGATGTTGTTACTAATCCCCATGTTTGGTACTAAATATTTTACCAATTTTCCAAGGAAGTGTTTAAGCTCACAAGTGTGAGCATAGGTCTGAAAATATTAATGATATAGAAAGAGTGAATGATTGTGAAATGTAATTGACGTCACAAGTTTGTTATGACGTCGCCCAAGTTTGGTGGTAACCATCTATAAACCCCAAAACATTACATTTTCCACAATAAATTGGAATCATGAATTATATCAGTGGATTTTCATACTACTCAGTGTCGCACAATCTGATCTCTATTTAGTTGTTCTTAAACTTGAACCGGGCAATGCAAACATTTTGCAGAAATTTAAATTTTTAAATTAATTGTTATCATGTTTTTAAATAATAATTTAATAAAATTTTTAACTATTTCAAATATTAATGATAATGGTTAGCGCGTTGGCCTGTTACACAGATGGTCCTGGGTTCGATTCCCGTTGACGATAACATCAATTTAGGAAAATAATATGTGTGAGTTTTCTATCAGTTATATGTATCGCAGTACCCACCTTCGGTGTTCCCATAGCACTTAACCCCACCGAAGTAAAATATTGAATCAATGCTATGAAACAAAAAGCTTCAATAAATACGCAAACTCTACATCAGGTTGCGAGCAACAACAGTTCTAAGGCTTATCATCTCGCGCAATTACAGTATTGCCATGTTCGAAGCCCTTCATCTTTCACCGCCTTTCATCTCTCCACTATCCCCTTTCCAAAGAAAGCTACATATTAATTAATAGGAAGAATTTCCTGAGTGTTGCTTATGTTTTAATAGAAAATAACAAAATATGAGCAAAATAAAAGTGAGTTTTTAAACAGCAATTTTTTTATCAACATGTTGCAAAAATTTTTTAGTGTACAAAAAATGTTTTTTATTTGCTTGCCCGAGTTTGTTATTTTGTTGCTGAGAGGCGTGGGAAGTGTAGTCTATATATTTGTATATACTCTTTAATTATATGCCAGTTGTACCAATCAAATTTTTAAAATATTTCTTTACTAATGCCTAACTAAATTTATTTTTGCCAAATGATGGTTGCATGTACCCATTTGAAAATAAGCTTGTGTAAAAGAGTTTCTGTTCTACTAACCGAATATGAAAAAAAGCAAAATCATTTTAATAATTCTGGTCTCCCTAACCAATAAAATACAAACACTACAGAAAAACTACCGAAAAGTCCTTAAATGTGGAAATCTTTTTTACATAGGAACATCCAAAAACTTTTTCCCATGAAAGTTTGGTTTTGTTGTTATTAAAAATTCTCTGAATCTGGTGTTTTCTTTTGGAAAAACAATTGATAGTTTTTCAAATGCAACTGATCATTTCTACAAATGTTAAATCAGAAATACAATAGATGATTTCTGAAAAACAATTATTAAATTCAATTAGTTTTTTTTTTTTGAAATACAAATTGCTAAAACTGAAGCACAATTCAATGTTTTCGAAATGCAATTGATAAATTTTAATTTATAGTTTCCAAAATCCAATTAATAAAACTGAAATAGAATAGATCATTTCTGAAAAATAAATACTTAAATACTTCTGTACATCTAATATTTAAAACTTATGGTACCTTGATTTCTGAAAAATGTTTTTTTTTTGGTTATTAATCGTATTTTTGTAAAAAGAAGAATAGTTTTTTATACTCCTTTAAACATTTTAAAATGTGATTTACAATCTTTAGGAAAATTTTCAGCACAATTGGTTTAAAGGTCACATTTTTGTGTCGATAGTGAATATTTAAAATAATTACTTAGCAGAATTGTAGCTGGTTTTCTAATAAAAATGCTTGCTACTAGTAGCACGAGTGTCATAGTTTTGCCAGCACTGTTGTATAAGCTTTACTTCTCTTAAGAGTGAATTAAAATCTATATGAAATGAAATGAATAAAATAAAGCATAACTTAAGGATATTTTGCAAAACTGCTTAACAGAATATTCATTATAATATTAAAATTTAATGTATACTTTTTAGATTAATAAAAAAGCAAAACAAGTTATCATTTTTTAGACCGAGTATGTTTGAAAAGAAACACAAGACTTAACAAACATACTTGATTTTTCATAAATTTGCCTATGGTACCAATCAAAAGACTCAAGCAACAAACTGGCCGTTTTATAAATTTGCCAGGGTACCAAACAAAAGACTCAAGAAACATACTTTGATTTTATAAATTTACTAGGCCTACCAAGCATAGCTTGCCAGATGCGACGATTTAGCGTAATTTTGTCGATTTTTCGTGAAAAATTGTCAACTGATGATTTGAAGATTTTTAGTCCCAAAATGACGATAAAAAAAAAAAAATTAAGAAAATCTTGTATTTTTGTTACACAAATAAATAAAAATTGTTAGCTCAGAACATTAAAAGAATTAATTACCTAGAGAAGAATTACTTACTCATAAATTACTTCATAAATTTGAATAATTACTTTATAAATTTGAATTATTTTTTAGTCTTTTATGAGTCCAAAAAATTATCACTCACTTTTAGATTGTTGAGATATTTTTATACATTGTTTTTTAGGGTTCATATTTTTTAAAACCAAAATTAGTGTTTTCAGTTTAACTTTCTGGAGTGGTTTAAATGTTACATACACTCAAAAAAAAAATTTGTAAAGTCAGCAAAAAATTTTGCTGAGTCAGCAAAAAATTTTGCTGAGTCAGCAAAATTTTATTCAGGAGGGTGCTAGCAAAAAAATTGCTAATGTCAGCAAAATCTTTTGCTAAAAATCAGCGAGCTGATTTTTAGCAACAAAATTAGTAGATTCAGCAAAAGTTTTGCTAACACTTAGTAGATTAGAAATAAAAAAGCGTTGGTAAAAATTAATAAATTTTTTGCTGAATTTTAGTAGACTGAAAAAAACGCAAAAAAATTGTAAAAAAATTGTAATTAAGTTAATATATTTGCTGAAAATCATAAAACATATTTTTGTGATTCTTTTAAAAATAATTTACTATAATAACGAAATATAAAAATTTTCATTTTCCCACATTGATGTCATGAAGTAATTTAATATCTGAAAATATATAGAAATAAATATATACAGCATAACAAAAATTTTCTTTCAACTACTTACATCAATGGTTGTCTAAATGATGCTTTCTTTTAAAGAACGCAATTGCCGAAGATAATTATTAAAACGAAACGAAAAAATAAACAAAAACAAGCGAAACGAAAAAAACAACCCTTTTTTTGCAATAAGAAAAAGGAACCATAAACGTCTACCTAAGATGTGTGTCTTTGTCTTTCGCTTCACTCTGTCTACATGTCTGTATATATTTGTTTGCAATTTGACCAAACTAGATTATTAATCTATTAACATTTATTATAGAAATACATATTAAATTTAAATATTTTCTTTTGTCTTTTATGTTATTAATAGATTATTTTTTTCAGAAGCCGGTGACAACGCAAAATTTCAGTTGTTTTAATCCTCAATTTTGTTTTATGTATGAAAAACAGATACAAAAGTCTTCCATGGTTGATTTTTTTATATGTCTTATTAGAGTTGTACTTTTTAGTATCATTTTCCTCTTATCTACTACATCTTAACATGTCGCGACATCTGCTTCATTCTGCGTATATCTTTCAATCTGGTTGTCGTCCACACTATTAATGTGCTTATCAGCACAATTTTTTTTTAGCAAAATTAATTAGTAAAACATTAGTATATTAGTAAAGCATTAGTATAAAACAGTTAAGTGCTGAATAAGTATAACAAAAATTTTAGCTGAAAACACGATTTTAGCAAAAAAATTTGCTAAAAAATAGTATACCTGATTTACAAGACGTTTTACTAACTTTTGTTCTAACTTATTTTTTTGAGTGTAGTTGCATTTAGTTAATAATTGTTTTTTATTTCATTTATTTATTTATATATTATTTTAAACCATTTTTTACTACTATAATATAAATTTATTTAAATATTAATAAAATATATCGGCCATCCCACCAAAGTCCGGCCAAAAAAGGACATTTTTGAACTTAAGTCTTCCGGTTTCAATTAAATTTTCCATTCCGAAACTCGATAGAACAACTTAAATTTCGGGGTTTTTAGTTTTTAAAATTTTGAAAAATCCGCAGTTTTATTAGCGATTTAGTTTTATTGAAAAATAAGAAAGTGTGTAAGTTTGAATTTGTGTATTTTCTTTATTATTCTTAGGATCATCACCATTTAAATTGTATTGGGATGGTACACTCTTCTCCTTTTTTTTTGCGATCGAGTTTTTTTTTTAAAGCCAAAAACAAATGCATTATATATGCTTTTTGTTTTTTAAATGTACACTCGATTTGTAAAAAGATCCATATTTGCAAAATATGCCATTTTTACTGTAAAACAGTACTTTTGTTTTATAGGTTTCGGGGCTTATATATTATTAATGAATTTTTGAAAATAGCTTGCATCATGTTAACGTAGATAGAACAAGAATTTGTTTTTTTTTGTTATTTTCAAAATAAAAATTATTAAATTTAAAAATATAGTGTTTAGGTGCCTTTTAAATGCCCCTCTTTTAAACCTATACATTTACTTTTTAAGATTTTTTCTGTACTTGAAAGATAAAAGAATTTACTAAAACGTTTAAAAAATTTAATTTTCAACCCTCTGTTTCTTTTTATAAAAAGTCTGAAATTCGATTGCAAATATGAGCTTGAAAGCGTTAAAAATTAAGAATTTTTTTTAAGACAGAATATTTTAGTAAATTCTTTTATCTTTCACGTACAGAAAAAGTCACGTACAAGAAAACTGTTTAGTTTTTAAAGCAGGTACGTTTAAAGGGGGCTCCTTAACACTATATTCTAAAATTTAATTCTAATAAATCTGAAAAATCAAAAAAAAATATTAAAAACAGTTAAACACAGGGACCCAAAAAAGTGACAGATTAAGTTTTTGCCAAAAATGAGATATTTTGCAATTATGTATTGTTTTTGAAAATCGAGGGTGGCCAAATTAAAAAAAAATGCATTTTAAAAATCAATTGCATAAAAAGTGCATATATTTGTGACGCTGGATATTAATCCGTAGTATAAAAGTAGATTAGTGTACCATTAAAATGCATTTTAAATGATAATGATCCGCTATATATACATAAATATATATAAAAGGACTACGAATATTCCAACTTGCAGACTCTTTGCATGTTTTGTATTTACAAAAAAAAAAAAAAAATAAAATAAAACCATAATTTTTTCGAATTTAGAGATAATAAAAACGTGAAACTTTAAGTGTCTCCATAGAGTTTGTGCGTGCAAAATATAAAATAAACTTAACCCATGTTCAGATTTTGGCCGATCTATAATGGAATGGCCGATACTGCTTTTTAATACTCGTTTCTTCAGACTAAAAAAAAAAAAATTTTAAAGCTGGTAAAACTGATCTCCCGATTTGTACTTTTACAAAACTGGCAGAACTGGTACCAAATAAAGGACTTTAAAAAAAATTATAACATTTAAAGAAATAATGGCAAGTAAAATTATAAAAATAAAAATTAAATTATAAAAATAAAAAAATTAAAATTAAAATTAAAAATATGTGGAAGTGAAACAAATTTCGGAAGTAATAGATTTTTAAAAGAATATAACACAACGTTTGATTCACCAGACGCTTCTCTGACTCCCAGCAAAAAATAGTGCTTACCCAGAAGCGCTTCAAGAAGGCATTATTTGATAACGAAGCGCTTCCAAAGCAAATAAAGAAGGCATGATTTTTGTTCGCTATGTCCCACTTGGTATGTCTCTTTTAAAGTGCTGCTTTCATGTGCTCTTAGTAGCAATATAATCAGGAAGCACGACAGAATGTCTTCCGTAATTGCTTTACCAAATCCAAGTTATTTTTTGCTGGGCTTTAAGCGTCGAAAAAGCACTGGATAAAAAAATATTTCCAAAGTTGGCAAAAAGTTGGTTTTACCTTCAAAAAAGGAGATTTTACAAAACAAAATTATAAGAAAGTTCATTTATAATTCTGATGGTAATGCCGGGATTCCAACCCTGGCCGCCAGGTTGGCAGCCGACAGCTTTACCCACTGAATATATGAATGATAACTGCTGGGAAGCCAATGGTTGATCAAATATACTAGCAATGGCATAAGGTTTACTGAAAATAACATGCCAACATTGAGAAAACAAAAATAAAATTCGGTCTTGAAACAGCTTTTCCAGAAACAAAAAAAATCAATTTTATGTAAGAATAATCACAAAAAAGATTTATGCCTGAAACAGGAATCGAACTTGTAACCTTCTGTCTACAAACTTTTTTAAACAAAGCGTCATAATTTTTATAAAATAAATGCTATTCCAGTGGTAAGAGTTTTTAGCCGTTGGAAATTTCTGACTAAGTGCACTTGGAAAACACTTTCTGCCAACGTTGGCATAGTGGTGTCAGCCAATTATTCGATAATGTTTTTTTTTTTTTTACCACTGAAATTACTGTAAAACAAATACTGAAAAGGCGTTTTTTACAAACACTGGTAAAGCGTCTCATACAAGCGTTCTGCTAGTAGCTTATTTACAAGTCCTCTGTTACATAAAGTGTTATTAACAAAGTTTATACTCATGTTTGTCAGAAATTAAATTTAGCTTAATAAGCCTCAGAGATGAATATGTATGAAAAATGATTTAGTTAGACAAGCTTAACAAAATATGCGTATAAATCATACATGGGACTAATTTATTGTATGGACTAATTAATTGATGATTTCATTACAATTTCATTGATATCAACTATAATGAAATTATTTTCTTTAGCATTTGTTTAATTAATGATAATGAATTTCATTGATTTAATTTCATTGATTAATGGCAATAATTTTAAATTTCATTACCATTAGTAATGCATCAATTAAAGGAAACACATTACAATTGACAGATAAGATTTGCGAAAAACTAATGGTGAATATCGATGAAATCTGGGATTCACCGGAGCTTAAGTAACGCTCATAATACAAATAGGTTATGTCCGGGAAAGATCCCGAGAGATTAATTTTTTATGAAACAGCCACAGAGTGTTCAAATCATTTGTTTACCCAAATACGTACGTGACGATACCAATTTAATCACTCTGATAACAAAATGGAACATTGGTCTAAGCTGGAACGATATGGAATGAACCGGGACACGAGTGGAAAGTGTTATCGGAGCGCGTTACGTAAGTTTAGTTTTGCAAACATTTGGTCCGTTTTGCGTTATTTCGCTTAGTTTTCGAGATACTATCCATTTTATAAAATGGCGATTTTTTAAAATGCCCGGTATCTCCGAAACTAAGCGAGATAGGGCAAAACGGACAAAAATTTTGTTCCACAGGAGTATTAATACACCCTTATTATATAAATGGGCTAGGTCCGGGAGAGAGTCCGATTGATCAATTTTTATAAAACAGCCATTTATTTATTTTTAGTTATTTATGTGATAATACAAATAAACATACAATTCCTATCGATCTCCGTTCCATTCATATGTAAAGCAATTTACAATCCACTTTTTTGTAAACAAATGCTTTTGTTGCAACACTGTAATTAGTTTTTTTAGGCATTAGCTTTAGTATGACAAATGCTAATGCCAAAAAATTTCATTACAATTAAATAATAATGAATTTTTTTGGCATTAGCATTAGTGAACTAATGCTAACGAAAATTCAATGCTAATGAAAAATCCCAAGTATGGTATAAATTATTTTTTTATCGACACAAGTTTGTTCTTTTTGGTTAACATATAATTTTCTTTAAGAATGTTTAAATCATTTTTTTTAATAACTCGTTTTTTTTGCTAATAAATTCCAATCTGGTTCTGAACTTTGATATTAAAATCAAAATAAAAAAATTTAAAATAAAAATAAAAGTCAATAAATTTAAAAAATTTTCAAAATGTTTTCTTTGTTTTTATTATTTCGTAGATATTTAACTTGTTTGGTTCTTTGCATAGAAAAGATACCAACAAACCAGATAAAAGAATTTTTAAAATATTTTCATATCAATATTATGGCGTCGTTGAAGTATAAACAAAAAAAAAATCATTATAGAAAACAGTCACTTAAACTAAACTAGAAAAATATAATATTTGAAATCTTTCTGGTTTTACTTTTCAACTAATTAAAAAAACGAAGGGAGGGGGCGGGAGGGATGGTTAAAAATAATTTAAAAATTGAATGAGGGTTGGGGATCATTGGGATAAGAATAACCTGGATGTTCTTGTACTTTAGGAGCTACAGGTCTTGGGGCAGGAGCAGGAGCTGGATGGTGGACTGGTTTGGGAGCTACAGGTTTAGGTGCAGGAGGCAAGTACTGTACCTTAGGAGCAACTGGTTTAGGAGCAGGAGCTGGATGGTAAACTGGTTTGGGAGCTGGTACTTGAGGTTTGACAACAGGAGGCAAGTATTCGTTATTGATCTTAACGGGAGTCTTGACAACAGGTTGTGGCTTGTAGACGGGAATTACGGGCTTAGGAGCAACAGGTTGTGGCTTGTAAACGGGAATCACTGGTTTAGGAGCAATGGGTTGTGGCTTGTAAACGGGTGGAGCTGGCTTGACTACAGGAGGCAAGTATTCATTGTTGGGCTTAACGGGAGTCTTGACAACGGGTTGTGGCTTGTAGACGGGAGCAACGGGATGTGGCTTGTAAACGGGAGCAACTGGTTTTGGAGCTGGAGCAACAGGCTTGACAACAGGAGGCAAGTATTCGTTCTTGGGCTTAACGGGAACAACAGGTTTTGGCACATATACTGGCACAACTGGTTTGGGTGGAACATAGGGAGCTTGAGGCTTAACTACAGGAGGCAAATATTCATTCTTAGGAGGAGAGGGAATGAAAGGTTTAGCAGGTACAACAGGAGCTACTGGAATAACATGTCTGGCAGGTTCAAAAACAGTCTTGGGGGTTTCGTAATGATAACCATCTTCTTTCAATTCACCGGCCTTGGGGGCTACAGGTATGGGAGCTACGTATTTAGGAGCAACAGGTACGGGAGCTACGTATTTAGGAGCAACAGGTATGGGAGCTACGTATTTAGGAGCTACAGGTCTGGGAGGTTCGTATCTGGGTGCAGATGGGAAGGGAATATCCACAACTGGGTGATCGTAGTGATAACCATCTTCTTGTAAATTGTTGCTGCCAGAGAACAAGTGGGAAACGTCAGCGCTGACGCAAGCCACTAATGCGAGGACAATGAAGAATTTCTGAAATTAAACACAAAGAAGGATGATTAAAATTTTATAAAACGAAGAGTCGCATGAGATATATTGTTAGAGCGGATCATATATGACCACTTATAAATCGATATATTGCCATATATTACCATATATGGTCTAATATGTATACATATTGATTCGGAAGTGAAATTTGAGAGTATATGACCATATATAATCACATATGAGTATATATGAATCTTAAAATGTTGCATCCGAACATATATATATAGATTATATTTGGTCATATATTTAAATATGGACATATATGGCCTGATGTACACATATAATCATAAACAAGCAAATAATGATCAATAATACCCCATTTTCACCTGGGGTATTAAAAAGTTATATACAAATTTGAAATGGACCTTTAAATAGGACATCACAAGTGATCATTAATATTAATATTTGCTATTAAAAATCAAATTTTGTATACATATTTTAAATTAGTTTAAATTAGATTTTTTTTCAATTACACCGAAGACTAAAATTAAAGAGAAGACCGAAGACTAAAATTTTAAAAAAAGCGCGAAATACACTATTAATCATAATAAATGATTTTGTTTAAAACTGTGATTACGGTGTTTTAAACCCCATAGCGTGGTACATGAGTTTGTCATTCCGTTTGTAACTCATCGCGAAAATTCTATAAGTCTATTAAATATATTTATACTTGATTGGCCTAAATTTGGATCAAAATAGGTTCACGGGTTCAAAAGTTTACAGAAGTTTAAAAATTTCTTTTTTTTAGTTAAATTTTTTTCGGACTAAAATAAAACGAAATACATTCCTATCAGCTTTGTAAATTCAATTAAAGTTATTTATTGCGCACTCAAAAATCGGCTTTTTAACTGACAGAAATAAAAATAAAGAATTTTAAGGGCTTAAGTCTGTATACCAGTAAATACTCCTAAGGGTCTTTAGTAAGGCCTATATAATTTCTGCTGCTACTATTTGTAACTCTGTACACTGCAGCAATTTGAAATGATTAAATCATTCATTGAAATAGATATCAAAATAATATTAAAGCGACACATGGAATCTACCATATGAACCCAATTTTTTAATAAATTCTTATTGATAGAAGATGTTTGAAACCAAAAATAATTCAAATCGTATTAGTAGTAATGTGTAAAACTCGGAAAAATTCACTAATTTTCATTACTTTTTCATTAATATTTTTATTTTGTTTCCAGCGTTTGTTATACATTTTCAAAGACTGTACAAAAAAAAAAGAAAACTCTTTTGGGAAAAAAGAAAGGTGCTAAGTCCGAAAATGTAATAAAAAACTTTTTGGTGTTGCCACATAAAAAAGTGGCAACTATCGAAAAAAAAATATTGCAACTTTGCAAACATTTTTGTCATGAATTTTGCCGTTAAAGGGTGTTTTTTTATATTCATGAATAATGTATTAATGAATTTTTAGCAAAAATAAAACCATTTTAGGACATGCATCTAAACTCTTGCTCTTACCCTTTTTCAGTTTTTGAATTTGTAAGATATTTTTTTTTTCTTAAATTATCGTGGGTTGAACTTGATAATATATTCGAATTTTTTAAAATTTTACTCTGCAATTACATCCTCAATTTTAATTTACAATATTTCCGTAAGGAAATAATTTATGTGATCTTCAAAAACTAAAAAAAAGTTTAAGAGTAGTTTTTTCAGGTGCCGTTACAAGTATTATGAAAAATATATTTCCAGGAAGCTGAAAAATCAGAGCATTTTGATCAAAAACGACACTATTCCAGTTAATATACCTCGAATGCCTGATGTCGGAGAGTGATCATGAGACAAGATTTGGATTCAGCGTACCTCATACTCTTAGAAAGGTATACTTTAGTTGTGGTTTCAAATATTTTTCGGCCAGAATCTTAAAATGTAAAAAGTATTTGCATACACTCACGAGTACTCCCCACTGTACATACCAAATTTTAACTATTCATATATAGATATACAGAAGTTTTGGAATTATGACCTTATTCTATCACTGTGCTATGGATTAAAAGTTAACAAAATTTAACTTTATGATTTAGAAATAAAGAAAAGCGATCACATTTTCAAAAGTCTTGAGTAAAAAAAAACTTTACAGTTATTATATAAAAAACTAAAACTGTGATACATTAAGAACAGCTCCAATCTGTGATATTTTATTTTATTTAATAGTGTCGTACTGTTTGTTCGTATTTTACGAATTTTATTAAAGAAATTTAAATGTAAACTTGACAAAAAAGTTAATATATTCAATAATATCAAATCCCTGAAGATGTTGGAATAATCCCAACGAAACGTCGGATTGAAAAATGAAATAATCTTTTATTTGCATTTGAAAACCATGACCTTGAAAGCCTGATTAGAAAAACTTATAATAAATATTTTTAATAAAAAACTAAGAAAGGTCGATTAAAAACTTTTTACCATTAAAAAGTTTTTCATATAGAGCAATTTAACAATATAAAACGCTTTGCTCAATTGACACATAAATTAACCACTGACGAGTCCTTGGACGGGACGAAACTGCGGCAGACTATCCATTGTTTTTTCAATGAAAATGTTATCTTCTTATAATAAAAGTAATTGCGATTGTCAGTATATGAAGGTTACAAACACTTTACCACTAAAAAAAATTAGTCGATTAAAAAAACGCAAAATATATGTTTTTTTGTGATTTATATTTTTTCCTCAATTTTTTTTATAAAAATTTGTTTTTAGCGTTTTTTTTTTACAAAATTTTATTTATTTAAAAGTATTCTACAAAAAATAAATTTATAAAATACAAAGTAGAATAGTGTGGGCTACTAGGCCAAAATTTTATTTCCTCAAATTTTTTTCTTCAACTTTTATTTCACAAATTTAATTTTTTTTACCTTGAATTTGTTAATTTCTGAATAAATTTTTGTAATGTTTATAAAATTTAATTTCTAAATGAATGATTGGAATGTTTACAAAAAAACGAGAAAGTTATGAGTGAAAATTTTAATTTATTTATTCAAATTATGGCCTCATTGTATAAAAATTTTAAAAATAAGTGGAATTCAAAAATTGCAAATTATTTGTTTCGCTTAATATTTTTCGTGACGAATAGTGTGAATTTTTTAACTTGAATTTTTTTTTCTAAAAGTTAGTTTTCCTTTAAACTTTGTTTCGGAGAAATTTTTTTCCAAAATTTTTTTTCCGCGAATTTTTCTTTCCCTAAAATTTTTTTCCCCTTTTTTGTTTTTGCAACATTTTTTTCCTTGAATTTGTTAATGTTATCTCTCAATAGTTAGAAAGTTCACAAAATTGCAATTGATGTTTCTATATTTTTAATGTCAACCGATTTTGTTTGAGGCCGAAAATCAGAAATAATTTTTGATAAATAACACATGTTTTGGGTACAATAAAATTTAATTTCGAACAAATTTTATCACTTTTTTGTCTAGATCTTTCAAACTTTTTCACTTTTTTTTCTAGATCTTTCAAACTAAACATTTTCACTCGAATAAAATTGAACTCAATTAAAATTTTAAAATTTTCACTAAATTTTAAGCTTTGTTAATAATTCTTAAGTATAATCACTTCGAGCAGGTTGAACTGATCTTTAACAAGTTGTTAAATAAACACAAATTGCTAAGTTTTTGAAATAGTTAACAATTAATTATGATTTCATTTAAATTTAACTTATAATAGGCTGAAAAATGTCACATTCCAAACTTTTAGAACTTAAAAATTGTGCTTTAAAATACGTTAAATTTGTTAAATTGTCAATCAAATTTGAATATATATTCAAAAATTTATTTAAAAAAAAAAAACACGACTTAAAATAAAACCAGAGTTTAAAAAGAATTTTTTAAATTTTCTTTTTGTATTTAAATATTTAACTGTAATCCACTTGTAGGTATAGTCCACTTTTTTCTCCATTAAATGTTTTGATCCTTCAAATACTTACCATTTTGTTGAGTTGTATTTTGTTAATCGATTCTAATCCACACAACGAATGTCGGCGAATGACTGTGGTGTTAATTTTGATTGCGAAATTATTTATATCGCGAAAACATCAAGTTAAGGATGTTACAATATGAGAACAAAATACTTGAGTTTAGTTTAGTTCATTTTTTTTTTAGAAGCAGAGCTAAATGCTGTGCACTATAAAATTAAGAAAAAAAAAAAAAAAACATCTTTATCATCATTTTAAACATCATTATCATCATGAGCAACTTCATTATTTCATAAAGATATTTAAAAAAAAAAAAGTCAAACAACTACACGATTGATCATCGTCAACCGTAACTTGTTGCTAGCTTATGTTGCTCTGTTTTGCTACAGTATATTGTCATAGTATTGGTAAGTATACCAATATTCAAGATGATGATGATAATGATGTTGTTGGTGTTGACCAGAACAACCAGCCATCATATTCACAAAATTTTACTCATCCAACCGGCTTTGGTAGAACAAATAAAACGACACCCATAAAAATTTTATTTCTTAAATTATAAAATATATGTTTTACTTTTGTTCTTTTTTATCATCAAAAATCAATTCAAAATTTTCTAATAGATGTTTTTAAATTTATGAAATTTTTAATTTTATTCTTAATATATGCCATAACCTTTTTTGGGACATGTAAATTAGCTGGATAAATTAACCCTTCGTTGCTCAATTTAATTTTTCCCAAAACACATTTCGCACTTGATCACCAAGAGGGTATTAACTCAAAATTTTAAAATTTTCAGTAGAGTCAAAAAACTGTTTATGGCTACATTTTAACAGAATTTAAAAATTCAAACATATCATAACAAGCAAATTCCATTTGAAAATATATATACATTGTTTTTATTTTAAATTTTACCACTCATTACAAAAAATATCAATTTTTTGCGTTAATACCATTTTTTTGAAATTTTATCGATTTAAATTTATAGAATAAAACAAATTTTATCAACAAAACAGTATCAACTCAAAATACAACCAAATATAAATAAAACAGTTTGATTATTTTTAACATAAATAAAGGCTCAAATCAAAATAATACCTTTTTTATGAAAATATACGATTCATTTCTATTTGAACTTTTGTATTAACTCGAAATAATACCTTTTTGTTGAAATAAAAGTAGTCACTACATTATCATGAAAATGGTCTCAAAAATGGTTTTCGAGATGAAAGAGTAATCGAAATACGTTGAAATTTTTACAATAGACAGATATTGATGTTGTTAGTTGATTTCCTGAAAAAAGTGATATTTTAAAAATTTTGAGTTAATACCCTCTTGTTGATCAAGTGCGATTTATCAAATTAATAAAATTGTTATAATTTAACTTTTTGTTTGATTGTCAGAATTTAGTTAACTGGAATTGAATTTAAAAACATTACATTTTTGTTAATTCAAAGTTTTCACTAGAAAAATAAAAATCTAACAATGGGGTAAACCGACTTGGACTATACTTGAATTAGCTTGGACTATATTTCAATTAGCTAAAAACATATAAAATTAACCACTCGATTACCTCAAACCTTTCCGATTTCAACCAAGTTACAAGTCGTATATATATAGAGCAATTCCATATGAAAACGATCAAAATTGGCAAATTTTTGGACGACCCCTCTCCGATTTTAAAATAAATAGACTCAATCGATTGCCCAGCAAAAAATAATGTACCTACATATTTTTTTTTTTTATAGTGACTGGTTTAGTGGTGGTGTGCACCACTGTCATGTGACAAAATTGAAGAATTCTTCATAAGGGACCTCATTGAAAGTTGTTTTAAAAATAAAATTTTCCTAATTTTTCTTGTTAAATAATTAAAAATAATTCAATTATAAAAAATATAAAAACAATGAGAACAAGGTGGTCTCTTAAATGCTCTTCTCCTGTCCAAACAAGGAGTCGGGGCCCATTTTTTTATTGCTGATTCTTAAAGCCAAAATTATGAGGAATCCAAAAAAAAATAAAATTAGCCGGAAAATTTAGGAGCTTCTGTGGAAAATCGGAAAATTTAATTTTCATGGGAAAATTTAATTTTCATGGGAAAAAAGGTAAATTTCTTAGAAAAATTAGGAAAATTTTATTTTTCAATTAAAGCCTGATTCAATACCTTTCCAACGAGCTATCACTCGTTGCGATCGCTTTAGTAGGTTTCAGTGAGGTCCCTTATGAAGAATTCTTCAATTTTGTCACATGACAGTGGTTCACACCACCACTAAACCAGTCACTATAAAAAAAAAAAAAAATATGTAGGTACATTATTTTTTGCTGGGCAATCGATTAAGACTATTTATTTTAAAATCGGAGAGGGGTCGTCCAAAAGGTGATCGCTTTCATATGGAATTGCTCTATAACATCTCCCAATTTTAGGATATTTAGTCACAGCGGATCTGGAAATATCGCGTTTCAAAATCACAAATGTAGTCATATAAAGGGTGTTTATTTAAGCCATATATAACTAACGAAAAGGATAACTGTCATACTGTGCTCATTTTTTGACATTTATGATCAGTATACTCTGGCAAATCATCATGAATAGACGCACGCTGGAACAACGCTACTTAAATTAATTTTTTTTTTTTAATTTTATATAAGTGTTTGACAAATTTTTATCAGATCTTATTTTTAGATTTAGATTTAGATTATAGTGGCACTATGCACAGCGACCAGAAATTGGTATTTTGTGCTGCCAGCGAATACATCCTATAGGTTCAGGCTCCCTACGAAGCCAATTATCCTACCAGGTGAACAGAATCAGATCTTATTCACTTTGATAATCTTAAAATGAAAAATTCCGAATTTCACCACCATATTTTTTCTGAAGTCAAAGAAGTTTTAATTTGAAAGAATCTGAATTTTAAATTTAATTTCATCAAAAGCAAATACTTTGTAAGAATTTCATCCACGAATAATTTTTTAGTAGTCTGGAACTCTTGAGTAATTCGGTACGGTTTTGCGATAATATGACACAAGAAAAAATATATATGTATTTTTATATTTCATATTCTAATTTGGCAAATAAAATCCATACCCCTTCAAAAAATCAGAAAAATTTCTTAAAAATTTAAAAAAACTTACAAAAAATTATCCTCCGCCTCCACAAAATCGAGGGCTGGATCGGTCATTGATATGGAGCGAAACCTGTTCACAAGAGACCATACAGACTAAAAGACATCCAGAAAAATTTTCCTTATTTCTTCATTCCAGAGCATCAATTTGGGTTTAGACATAAGCATGGGACTCCCGAACAAATTCATCGGAGTCCCATAACCGAAGCTTTAGAAAAAAAAAATACTGTTCTGCTGCTTTTCTCGATATCTAGCAAGCCTTTGATAGAGTTTGGCATTTGGGTCTATTTTACAAAATAAAAAAGCTTTTGCCTGCACCTTATTATCATTTTTTGAAAATTTATTTATCTAGTAGACATTTTTATGTAAAAGTAAATGAAAGCAGATCAGAATTGTATGAAATTAATGGTGGAATTCCACAGGGCAGATATGCCTACAAGAGACAATGTCATGGTGGCTTCATATGCCAATGACACGGCAATTATCGCTTTTAGTAAATCCCCAGCTGAGACATCCTTACTTGTTCAAACGGAACTCGACGATCATGAATGTTGGCTGAAAAAATGGAACATTAAGGTTAATTCCGAAAAAATCCAATCATACAACTTTTGCTCTCAGAACTGGTGATTGTCCCGATGTAATCATAAATGGTAATGTAATACCAAAACGTGATAAAGTCAAATATCTAGGAATGATTCTAGATAGACGACTTACCTGCAAGTCTCATATAAAGAGTAAGCAGGAATAGCTAAAAATTAAAACAAAACGACTTTACTGGCTTATAGGTCCGAAGTCTAAGTTAAATTCAAATAATAAGTTACGAATCTGCAAAGTTATTCTGAAACCTGTCTGGACATTTGGTATCCAATTATGGGGTACCGCCAGCAATTCAAATATCGAAATTCTAGAGAGATATCAATCAAAAACCTTAAGATTAATCCTTGATGCACCGTGGTACGTGAGAAATGTTGTGAGATTTATCGATTTCATCTGTTCGAGATGAAGCCAGAAATATATGCGAGAGGTATTTGCATAGGCTAAGTAACCACGTTAATCCTGTGGCGATATCATTGCTGGACAGTACCAATGAAAATTAAATGAAATCATGTATTATATCTCCCTTTTCGTAACTAAGATCCATTATTACTTAAATAAATTTCTTTCACGAATGTAATTTAATCTTATAAAAAGTTAATTTTTATTTTTTATGCTATGTATCTCATTGGAGTTACATAACTCCTGTTATGTATTAAATTTAACAAATTTGCTTATTATCCTCGGATAGATTGTAAATAAAGGACGAATTTATAATAAAAAAAAAAAAAAAAAAAAAAACTGAAGCCGGAGCCGGAGCCCGCGTTACTGTCAATGAAGTTTACAACCGCACCATGACCAATGCTTTTTTGTTTGAAAATATGGATGACATTGATACGGGCGAGATGTGGTTTCAACATGATGGCGCTACGTGCCATACGGCGACCACAACCATCGACTTATTAAAATCAAAATTTGGCGATAAGTTGATTTCGAGAAATGGACCTGACAGTTTTCCTCCAATGTCGTGCGATTTCACACCTCTCGATTATTTCCTGTGGGACTACATGAAGTTATTGGTTTATGCTGATAAACCAGCAAACAGTTGTCGCCTTGGAGGCCGACATTGTTCCTGTTATTCGTGACATACGGCCAGAAAATTGGATGTCCAAATTGCGCTTCGTCAAGAACAGCAGCGGTGGCCATTTGCCCGAAATCATTTTCAAATGTTAATGACAATTATTGATCTTTCGAATAAAAAAAATTGTTTTGATTAAAATTAAATTTTTTGTGTTTCAATTTCCATCGCGCTTAAAATAACACCCTTTATAAACATCCATATCATTTTAACGGTGAAAGCTACGAGGTTCGTTAATACTTTATTTTTACCCAGCAAAACCACACATTACCAAATAATGGGTTAAGTAATGTATCGCCATAAGGCTCCAAGCATTACAATTCCACTTACTTCATTAATGAATTTTACAGGCGATGAGCATAAAAGTAATAGGTGGACTGATTACCTAGGGGGTAAGGTAACTGGTGACTTATATGGTTACCGGGCTGGGTAAAGTAATGTGTCTATAAATAGATTTTCATAAAAAAAGATATGAAAATGGAAATGAAAATTATTCAAGTTCGAGGCCATACTTTATATTTCTTTATTAGGATATTGTCCTAACAAATAATCTGAAGAGTTTTTATTTTCAATTGATAGATTTATTTCGGGAATTTTCTAGGTTCCCATCATCAGCACACCTTTTGAAAGAAGTACCAATCCCATGCAAAACATCAAATGTTCATATAACCTAGTTTTCCCACTAAATAAGAACTAATATATGAGCTCGAAGTTAAAGATTATGACCATTGATAAAAAAAAAATTAAAACTTGTTCGTTATGTGCAAGCTCTACCTTTGGTAGATATACAATACACACTTATTGTTTTTATTCTTCTTTTTATTTTCACACTTGTTGTGTTTTGTTTAAAACCAATATGTAAAGGGGCAGTTAACAAGACCGTACTTTGTCTTTCTTACAAGTTCGATATAATTTTTATTAAAAACAAAAATTATTTTTTTTCTACCTTTAGTTGTGCAATGAAAATGAAAATTATTCAAGTTCGATGCCATACTCTATACTCTATATTTCTTTATTAGGATATTGTCCTAAAAAAATTATATCATGTATTGTATATCTACCCAATGTAGAGCTTGCACATAACGAAAAAGTTTTCAATTTATTTTGATCAATTTTGATAATCTTTAACTTCGAGCTCATATATTAGTTCTCATTTAGTGGGAAACCCAAATGCTTATCATCGACCGCGCCTATTTAAAGGCCAACTGTTGTTAAATTTATAAATACATGGTCCACTACAGATTTTCAAAATATAAGTTGTTACCATTCCACAGAAGTCGCTTAAATTTGACAATTTATAGAGTCGACTTCCGATGTTTCCCAACCAAATTTTTAGTTTTCACCAGATTTCGCCGAAATTTTAAAAAGATCGCCCTCCAAAAGGTCGCCTTATATATTTTTATGCTTTAAGAATTTTCACATCGGCGGTGACGATTATATAAATTTATACACTGAAACATTTAATTGTATAAAGTTATAAATGAATATATATAAACTTTTTTACTTGGCACTGCAAGAAAATTAATTAAACTAAAATTATAGCCTCGCCAGTTAAAATTTTTATTTTAAAAATGTCTATCTGAAGAGCAAACAATTAACCGTCCCTTTAATTGTTTTCTATTCGCTAATAGGTTAAAATTGCGATATTAAGAAAAATGCTAACTTAAAAGTGACTGATAACGAAAATCATTTCTGCTTAGCCCTCCACAGACCGGCCTATCTACGCCGGTGCATATTTGCCCATAAAAAGTGTAAGTGGGATATTAATCTGAGCGGGTCAACATTTTGATGAATACAGGGAGCATTTTATATACAACTAATTTTTCAACGTACGCTAAAGGGTTAATACATTTTTAACTTTTAAGTTCCACTAACATAAGCAGAACTACTTTTGCTTATAATAAACATATTTACAAAAACTAAATAAAACTTTTATAATAAATGATTGACTAGTTCTTTTTTTAACATTTTTTCTAACAAAATCTAAAATGTTATATTTATCTTGTATTGTTATAACTAATAAATTTTATTTTGTTTTTGGGATATTCCAAAAAATTCCGATTCCATTTCAGTAGTTTTTATAATGGATGTGTTTAGATTTGATTGAAAATGAACAAATTGCTATTCAAGGTTCCTATGATATATGTCTTGCATTAAGTTTTGCGAAATTCGATGTAGTTCGCATCTCAAAGTTCTACATTTTAAGCAGCACTAAGAAAAATGCCTAATGTTTTAACTACTATTACTTTCCGAGTTTTTATCTGATTTTTACAAATTTTTTCTCATATGAAAGTTTGGATCTTCTACTTTTAGTTACTTGTTAGAAAATTATACAGTCTCCTTCCAGAAAGTTTGCGAAAATTAAAAAACGCTATTTTTTTAGCGAATATTTTAAAAAACTACATCTTCGATTTTTGTTAAACAATTTGTGGTGATAGATCATATTGTGTGGTGGTGGTAGATCATATTGAGTGGTGTCTTCACGGGATCAAAATATATTTAGGTTTGATTAAAAAGTTATCCTATTATTTCCATAAATAATGTTAAATTTTTAGTTTTCTTTTATGCACACGAATTTTCAAATTCGCAAAACTCAAAAACTACTGTTTAGAATATACTTTTTAAATGGCATTTTGAATCTGAATACGAATCTGAACTCATAAATCTTCCAAGATATCAAGTTTTTGTGTTATTGTATACAAACTGAATCCTTATAATGGATTAGGGGAAGCTGCTTACAACCTGCATCCATGTTAAAGAAAATAGTAGGCTCAACATTTTTTTGTTTGTTTATTTTTATAAGAAAATTATTCATTTCTTTTGCTGCTTCTCAGTATTATGTAATAGTAAGCGCTTACATCAGAGCTTTTGTTTTATTCTACTTCTAAAAACGCGAAATTTTTTTACTGCGTATGCTCTATGACTACAAAATGTTTAAGTAAAATCAAATACGAGGGCGGATCAATAAGTCCGTGACTTTTTGAATGAAACACATTTTTTTTTCAACATAATCTCCTTTTAGCTCAATACACTTAGTCCAACGTTTCTCCAGTTTTTATATCCCTTCCAAAAAATATTATTTTTCGAGGTCCATTATATAGGCATTTGTTTGATCAATAATTTCATCGTTGGAGCTAAATCTCTTTCCACCGAGAAATTTCTTTAGGTTTGGAAATAGGAAATAGTCACTTGGTGCTAAATCTGGAGAATATGGCGGATGAGGCACCAATTCGTAGCCCAATTCATGGAATTTTGCCATTGAGACTGCACACGTGTGCACACCGTGCATTATCTTGATGAAAAATAACTTTTTTCTTGGCAATATGGGATCATTTTCTTTTGTAATCCTCGTTAAATAGGTCCAATAAGTTGGCATAATATTCGACGTGTATTGTTTTTCCCTTTTAAAGGTAATCGATGTGGATTATCCAGCGTGCATCCCAAAAAACTGTTGCCGTCAACTTATTGGCCGACAGACTTACCTTGGCCTTCTTCGGAGCCGGTTCATCCGGAGAAACCCATTGTTTAGACTGCTGCTTGCTCTCTGGAGTGTTGTATTGGATCCATGTTTTATCCACAGTTACAAAACGTAGCAAAAACTCATTTAAATTGCGGTTAAACAACTCCAAACAATCCTTTGAAGATGTCACACGATTACGTTTATGGTCAATTGAGAGCAAACGCGGAACCTGTCTTGCAGACAGCTTTCTTAAATCCGACTGATAATGTAAAATCGAAACCACACTGCCATATGAAATGCCTATGGCATGAACAATCTCACGCAGTTTTACTGTTCGATCGGCCAACACCGTGTCGTGGATTTTTCGACATTTTCTTGTGTATTGACCTCAATTGGCCCGTCCAGAACGTTCAGCGTCATTTGTACTTGTGCGACCACAAAGAAAGTCAGTAAACCACTTTTTTACAATTGAAATCGATGGTGCAGGGTCCCCATAGTATTTATCAAGCTTTTTCTTGGCTTGATTGACGGTTTTTTTCGCAAAAAATAATGTTTAATGATCACTCGAAATTCACCTTTTTCCATTTTTAAAAAGCTAAACGAGGTTGTATGTTTTGAATAGATGTTAAACGCAAAGTAAATGACGGAACTTGCTCAAAATGTTACAGAATTCTATTAACAGGTGGTACTTGATAGGAGCAGTGTTGCATTTCACATAACTACGAGGGAAAGTTCGAAAAGTCACGGACTTATTGCCCCACCCTCGTATGTAGTTTTTGAAATATGCGCTAAAAATTCGCTTTTGCATTTTTTCAAATTTATTCCAAAGATATGACAAGAGTATCTATGAAATATTTAAAGGTAGAATATCCAATCTTTTGGATGCAAACTTAAAAAGTTAAAACCGTTTAGACATGAGGTACTTCTCTCAGTTTAGTTAGAAAAAAATACCGAACTTTGAACTGCTATTCAACGCGAACTGCACCGAAGTTTTAAAAACTTAATACAACACATATATCATAGGAACGTTGAATATCGATGTATATATTTTCAAAAATATCCCCAGTCACATATCCGAAGACCGTATCGAAAATTTCTGGAACGGCTCTTTTTATTATTGGAATTCACATCTTTATTCGCAGAATTGTATGCCCTGTTAATAAAAACCTGTAAGAACATTTTATCATTATGTCATTGAGATGTAAATTCCTTTGTGGCTAAACAGATATCCCAGTTATTAAATGCGTGTTCTATTTATTAAGAATTATTTTACAGTCATAATAAAATGATCGTAAAAACAGTTTAAAGAATTATATTTTACGGAATTATATTTGAATCGTACTTTTTACTTAAAACAATATGTTTTTATTAAAAAAGATATACGCAGAAAAAAAAATGGGGAAATATTATCGAAGTGCTTAGTAAATTTCCAACTACATAAGTTTCAAGTTAGTTTAACAAAGTTCTAGTAAAATATTTAAAAAAAATTATAAAATATATACACATTTTTAAAAAATTCGTATATTTTACATGAAATTTGTAAGACTATCTTGAAACTTATGCAGTTGTATAATTACTAAACGCTTCGCTAATATTCCTCCAGTTTTTTTCTTTGTGTACATAATTCTTATTAAAATTACTTACTTTTTATTAAAAAAATACATTTTATTAAAAAGTACCTATTATTAGTAAAGTATTTTTTATTAGAAAAGTATGTTTCATTAAAAAAATTAAGGGAATGTACCCTAATATGGACATAGACCTGTTATTTGGGCTATATAAAAAACTAAGTGCAGTATTCCAAATTCAAATGCATCAGCTTATAGGTCAACTCTTTGGACATTTTACGGCTATAGATAATTTTCTTGTGGCAACTTATTTAAAAAAACATATATAAAATTTTCACATCAACTGAATAGGTCCTTATTAGGGAACATGTCCTCCAAAGTCGACATAAATTACAAAGCTCTCTAACAGCATATACAATTATTTTGAAAATGAAGTAAAATCGACGCAAATGTAATGTATAAATTGCAATTTATTTTATTTTTAATTTATAACGAGCTTTCAACCTCCGTATATTTGCAAAAATAAAGCAAATCAGATATATTAGCTAGGCTGAAACTAGTATTTCGATCTGGCTAAAGATGTCATCAGAATCCGAAGATTTAGAAAATCTGGAGCCTCCAGAATAGGCGGAGCTTTAACAAAAAGCCAATTAATCTTTAATTTTGCCCAGTTCTTATCTTCTTAGTAATCAAGCATGTGTCTACTGTCTTTTCCTAACAACCGTCATGATGTTATTAAACTTTGAAGACCAAACATGTTATATTTATATAAAAAAATTTAGTTCTGGCTCACGTAATATTTTTTTAACAGTTTAATTTTTTTTTTTTTTTATTTTAATTTTTTTTTTTTATTTAATGGTCTTATCTATAGTTTAAAACTCCTTAAGTGTAATCCTAATTTTTTTAATTGCGGTAGAGCAACTATATTTTTTTGGGAAACATATTGAACAATTTTCCAAAATAGACAAGAACCCTATGGGGAATGGGACCGGTCCTGCGTGTGTCACAGGATCAGTCCCTTCGTGCCAGAGATCGGTCCTCTGCTAAACACTATGTAAACAACTGGTAACTTTAACATTGGCTTGTCATAGGAGGGTGTCATTTGTCCTGCTTTAAACCACATAGTGGCATGCCACAATACTAACCAAAGATGGGCATAAAAATAAACGGAAACTAAACAGCTTCCAATGGGTAAAATGTTTTCCAACTGGCTTTTTCTTGTTAATAAACATTCTGGTTAAGTGGTATGTCCTCCCTCTACCAGTCACAGGATTGGTAATTTTATGACAATTGACAATTCTTAACCCACTTCAGTATTAAATTAAACCAGTCCTGTGATAAGTCCTTTTTTAACCAGCCACTTTTAGGTCAATTGACTCCTCATTCCCCATAGGGAACAGATAAAGTGGTGCGTAAACCATTTAAAAAATACTAAAACTGGGAGGAAAAAATCAAAAAGTACGAAAATACACACAGATTATAAATTGGTTGGAATTGCATTGCAACCAATACAATTTAATCATTAATGCAATAATTTAAATTGTATGTACTTAAAATTCATTAGCACAACAATTAAACTTAATAATGAACAGAAAATATATGAAATTAAAAAAACGCTGTCACATCATCCAAAATATTGGCGTTACTAATCAATATTTAAAAAAAATTATTTTTAATGCCAGCAACTCATCGGTGATTTGGTCACTTGCATCAAGTATATGCAGATAAAATCGAATATTAGTTTCGCCTGCAGAAAAACAATCACTCTATCTTAAATATTAGTTTTCCTTACCAATTGTTATATAAAACCTAATTTAGTTATAATATTGTTCTACGACAAGTCCAAAATCTAATATGATTTGTCATATTAGGTTTAATTCGTTGGTTTTAAAATAGTTTGATCATTTTCATAGTAGACAATACAATTGTTTCATTGGCATTACCCAAATCTTCAGTTGTCCGCAATAGAAACGATAATTGTCTAAACTCAAACCGAGACATTACAATAAACATAATTATACAATCAGTAGAAAAATTATTTTTGTATTTTTAGTACAAAAATTAAAACAATTTTGTACAATTAACATGCCACGCCTCTTCTCATACAAACAATATTTGTAGGTTTATATCTTGTTTTTTCAAATTTTAATACAACACACACACATACTACATATGCTGATATATAAAGTATATTGATATGTAAAAATTGTTGCTTTTCAAATAGTTTGGATTTTATAATTAGTTTTACCAAATCAGCCAGTTCATAAATATCAAACTCTAATTACAAATCTATTCTAAGACAAATATTTAAATTTGAAACTGAAAGATATTCAAGATAGGAATTTGGAAACAACCGATTCAAAACCGATTCTTTTTGTATGAAGTTTGTCCTACTTGCATAGTTTCTTTATCTCCAAACAAAAACTGGTTGCTTTAGAGCCGGTTCAAGAACCTTTTATAGAACTGGTTCTGGGACAGTGAAACCTTACCTTAAAGCTCCCCAAAAAATATTTTTAAACGGGCTCTGTGAAACCGGTGGTAAAAGAAGCTGTTTGCTGCGTAGTTTTCAAAACATTATACGAAGAAATATCATTTTATTTAAAAAAAAATTTCTTTCACTCAATGATAAAGGTTCAGTAAAAAACAGGTCTCATACATATATATTGCTTTTATTTTTTTTTTTTTTTTTAGGAAAGTTTTTTTTTTATTTGTTATAATTGTGTAATATAAAAGCCTTATGTGGCCAAAACACATATTACAATTGAAAATAATATGGAAAATTATACAGTAACCCCAAAAAAAAAACTTACAAAATAACTATAAACTAATGTGTTGAAAACAGCTTCAATTTGCAGCACTACATACCACTTATAGAAAACAAGAACATAATTCCCCAATCAACGATGGATCAAAAAAATACGATTAGATTTGAATACGATTCAGATGTTTAGTTAATTTTTCACGGAAAACTGATTGAGATGAACTGAATGTTCGTAGTTCATCAGGCAGGTGATTCCAACTACGAGCAACCGTAATAAGGAAAGATTTTTCAAGCAGTGAATAATATATTATATATTATTAATCTCTATTCATGTTATCAGACGTTGTGCGTAAATATACATCCATACAATAGGATATCTGAGACATTAATAGAGCATGCGCTACTTTACATCTAACTTGATATGGTAAATACATGTTGAGACAATATAACCGACGCAGAGTAAAGCACACTCTTGAGTAAAAACCCTATGGTTAATGAGGAGTCAATTGACCTAAAAGTGACTGGTTAAAGAAGGACTTATCACAGGACTGGTATAGTTTAATACTGAAGTGGGTTAAGCAGTGTCAATTATATTAAAATTACCAATCCTGTGACTGGTAAAGGGAGGACATACCACTAAACCAGAATTCTTATTATCAATATTAACATAAACTAGCCGTATGAAAATTATTTATGAAGCATTTAATAAAAGGGAAAAGGGGCGTGGTAAATTGCATAGGGAAGTGTCATCTTCCGTACAATCTCAAGGTTTGGATTGTATGAGAGTTACCACGTCCCCTTGCTCTATCCCGCTCACATTGGTTTTAGATGTTTTTATATAACGTTGTGCAAACTTTTCCTCCGCCATGCCCCTTTTGCGGCAGTCTTGTGGTATGCCCATCTTTGGTTAGTCCTGCGGCATGCCACTATGTGGTTTAAAGCCGGACAAATGACCCCCTCCTATGACAAGCCAATGCGAAAGTTGCCAGTTGTTTACATAAGGTAGGGCTTAGCAGAGGACCGGTCTCTGGCACGTAGGGACCGCTCCTGTGGCACACGCAGGACCCGTCCCATTCCCCATAGGGTATTATCAATATGAAACGAATAATCAAGTTTGTTATCAATTATAACACCCAATATTTTGATTCTGTCTACAAATTCTAGCTCCCTTTCTGCCATTCGAACCGAAATATCATGCAAATGTGATGAACCAAATCTTATTATTTTAGTTTTCGAGACATTCAATACGAAAAAATTTGATCCCATCCCAGATTCAACTCGAACTAACGTATTATCTATTCCTGACTGTAACTCTTCTCTTAATAATTCCCACGGAACAACAATTGAATGTCATCAGCGAATGCATAAACCGAACACATTATGGATTCAATTACGTTAAATAAGTTATTAAGGTTCATTGAAAACAATAATGGCGCAAGAACTGACCCTTGGGCGACTCCAGATCTTACTCCTATCAACTGTGATTCACGACCTACAAATGACACAAACTGTTTGCGATCCGACAAATAGGAATTAATCAGTGAACATGCTGAGCGTGAAAACATGAACTCGTTTTTTAGCTTTCGTATCAAGTTTAAATGATTAACACGATCAAAAGCCTTAGATAGGTCTAATGATACTAAAATATTTGTTTCTATTTTATTAACACTGTCTCGAATAGACTCTGTTATTCCTAACAAGGCAGATGACGCACTGCAACTACGACGATACCCAGTTTGTCGATCATTTAATAAAGAAAACATCTCAATGTGATCTAAGATTTGAATTCTTGTTACATGTTCAAATACTTTAGGTAAAATTGGTAAATACTTATAGGCCTTAAATTATCCATCTCATATGAAGTGCCAGATTTTGGTATTGGATTGACTTTGGCAATCTTCCAGTTCTGTGGAAAGACTGAAATTGTTATAATGCAATTAAAAAAATGCAAAATATAATCACTTATTAATAAGAGAATTATCTTCAAAAATTCCATCAACACCACAGGCATTTGATTTGACACTGTCAAAAGCTGTAACCAATTCTGATAAAGCAATGCTGCGAAAAGAAAAAGGATAATGGATATACAAAAAAAATTCATTATTTTTCGTGAAACAAAATTTTTTCAGTGCGATTATGAATGCCTAATTTAAGAAAAACACGAAAGCTTTAAAGCAAACTCAATTCCTAATTTTTTCTTATTTTGTCGAAAGTTTGGCAGCCAAAAGGTGAATTCGTTGCTTCACTTTGAAGTTTTACTTAAATTTTCAAAATCGCATCCGATCGGCCTAAAAAAATGTTTCCATTAGCAAAATTTATTTCTTTATACATTTTGTTAACGAACTGATTTGTCAGACACTAATTATTTCACTTAAAACACAAGTTCGTATTTTTTTTTTCTTTTTTCAATGCGAAATGAAAAAATTATTTGTAAAATAAACATAAAGGGTCCGCCATCTAACGGTTTTTTTTTTCAACTAGTGCTTATTTCGTGAAAGGTGACACTTAGCTCTTGTCTGATTTAACAGATAATTAGTTTTATCCTTCCGCTGAACGAATATGGTTGTCTATACGCTTGAACAACGCTGGGAAATATTGCGACATTACTTTGAAAATCATGTTGCAGAATGTGTGAGAAAATTGAGTACGGATTTATCTTTATCGTTATCTTGTTATCAGCCGCAGAGCTGATGTCGTTTGGCCACCTCGGAGCTGCGATTTGACACCGTTGGACTATTATTTGTGGGGTGCCGTCAAAAATAAGTGTTACGCCAACAAGCCAGATACAATTGACGCTTTAAAGGACAATATTCGTGAAGCCATTGGTGAAATACAGCTGCACACAATCGATAATGTGCTTAAAAATTGGACCGATCATGTAGGCTACTGCATGGCCAGCCGAGGCAGCCATTTGAATGAAATTATTTTCCATTATTAACCGGAAGAAATTTGAGAAAATATTCAGTAGTTTTTTTTTATAACATTTTCAAAAAAAAAAAATTTAGTTGGCGGAACCTTTATATGAGATATTTTAAAAAACACCTGCTGCCACTGACTTTAGATGCCTATTATTTAGGATTTCTTCCTTGAATTTCAATTGTTTTACTTTCCCGCTTTCCCGGGAGTTTTGTTGTGGGCAAAACTTTTTAATTTTAAAATCTCTTTCTTTTAATTTTTTTTTATTTTTTCTTCTTTTTATCTTTCCTTTTTCTATCCCTTTCATTATCCCTTATATTTTTTTTTATTTATTATGTGTTTTTTATGGAATCAATTATTTTTATTGAAATTGTGAATAAACTTCTTACCATTTACAAAAATCCGGAAAATCTTTGAAAATTCTTGAAAACTTATTTGTCATTAATTTTTTTATTTACGAAAAATTACACTTTATATAACGTGTGTAGTGACAGTTGATAGATTTGACATATTCATGCACCAACACGAAAGGTCCACTTCAAATAACAGGTCACAATCGGGAACATTTCCTTATATTTGGTTAAAAAGAGTTCTTAAATTAAAAAAGTACATTTTTATTAGATTTCTTTTAAAATCCAGAAATTACTAAATTATTTTAACTTTCTTAAGATTTTTTTGAAAAAATAAAAACCAAAGTGATACTTGTCAAACATGCTATTAATAAAATATTTATCATTTCTGATAAAAACTAGTCGTGTTAATTTTTAAAAACAGCAAAAACAATATTTTTAATATATCAATAAGAATTAAAAATACAACGGCTTTTAATAAACTAAATTAATTCAAAAAAATTGGAAGTTCCACTACAACAATAAAAACTAATATAAAAATTGATAACTTAAGCATTATAGAAATTAAAAAGTTCTAAAATTAATAGCAAATTCTAATATTAAATTACAAAGAACAAGTTTAAATATTAATTTAGAATTTGTTTTAATATGCTAATTAAGACTCATTCCACATAAAACCATCAAAACATATCGACCTCTACCCCCCTTAATTTTAAGCAAACTTGGTATGAAAGGTAAGTGTCACATAAATATGTCATCACACAAGTTTTGTGTTGTTAGCTCTAATGGTTGTGGAAATATCGCGTTTTAAAATATGAAAAAAAATCTAAAATTTAATGGCCATATCTTTATAACGGCTAAAGCAACGTGATTCATTGACACTATTTTAACGCCACTGTTGATGTGCTTTAAATAAAATAAACAAAAAATAATTTTTTGAAGGTAAAATGCATTTTTTTACAATCCGCGGTTTAAAACGCTGTTGTAGTGCACAAAACTGATATCCCGAGTAAAACTAATATTATATAATGTCATCCAGTTTTGTAAAATTTAATAAATGTATAATAAAGTACAATTTTACTTGCCACTGTAATTTTTCGTAAAGCGGCATATTTAATTGTATCTTACATTATGTCATACCAGACGTTATTAGACTGGCAATATATAATTGGATTTGCAGAATTAAATTAGTATATGGGATTAAACATAATAATGTATTGGCCCATGTGAACAAAAATATGTGAATAAATTGTAAATAATATTTGTGGAAAATTGACTTTTTTTTTTTTTTTTATTTCTTCATTTTACTTAACCGAGCCCTTAGGACCATATGTAGGTAATTAAGGCTAACAACAACATAAAAAATAAAAAATAAATATATATATATAAAATATACCTTACAGATAAAAATAATTCAATATATAAATAAAATTTTAAGAAAAAAATACAGATAATGCTTAAATTATTATTTAAATAAACGAATAATTAGTGGATTCAGTTAAATCGTAACAAAAAAATAAATAAATAAATAAATAAAAAGGGAAAAAGATTAAATTAAGTTATGAGTTTTGGCATGTTCTTCACGCTTTCGCCTAAAGACCTGAGGTAAATATGAAAAACACTTTAAGTCTCTGGGCAAAGCGTTCCACAATCGTATTAATCTTACATTAAATGAGCGATCAAAAAAGCCAGTATGAACGCGGGGTAATATTATTTGTGGATTTCTTATAGAATGCGAGAAATGGAAATTTTGTACAATATAGTTTGGAAAGCCTGTTATGATTAACTTGTAAAAATATATAAATGTTCTCATACCAATAAAGTTCTCGAAATCGCAACCAAGAAACTTTTTAACGTATCGTGTAATACGATTACGAAGTTTTAATCCGAAAATATAACGTATTATTCTATTAAAAAATTTTAGTAAATCTACTAAATTCACCAGCTGTGGTTCCAGAAATCACCTCACCTCAGCACAGTACAGTATATGTGGAATTAACAAAGCATTTGCAACTTTAATTTTAATACGAAGTGGCAGATATAGATCAAGTGTGTACAACCTTCTTAATAAAAACGAAATCTTAGATGAAATGTAATTCATATGTGAAGAAAAACTTAGATCATTGTCTATAACAACGCCAAGACATTTCATCCTACACTCAAAAAAAAAAGTTTGTAAAGTCAGCAAAAAAATTTGCTGAGTCAGCAAAATTTTAGTCAGGAGGATGCTTGCAAAAAAAGTTGCTAATGTCAGCAAAATCTTTTGCTGAAAATCAGCGAGCTGATTTTTAGCAACAAAATTTGTAGATTCAGCAAAAGTTTTGCTAACACTTAGTAGATTAGAAATAAAAAAGCGTTGGTAAAAATTAATAAATTTTTTGCTGAATTTTAGTAGACTGAAAAAAACGCAAAAAATTTGTAGAAAAATTGCAATTTAGTTAATATATTTGCTGAAAATCATAAAACATATTTTTGTGATTCTTTTAAAAATAATTTACAATAATTACGAAATACAAAAATTTTCATTTTTCCACATTGACGACATGAATTAATTTAATATCTGAAAATATATAGAAATAAATATATACAACATAACAAAAATTTTCTTTCAATTACTTAGATCAATGGTTGTCTAAATGATGCTATCGTTTAAAGGATGCTTCTGTCGAAGATAATTATGGAAACGAAACGAAAAAATAAACAAAAACAAACCAAACGAAAAAAACAACCCTTTTTTGCAATAAGAAAACCATAAAAATCTACCTAAGATGTGTGTCTTTGTCTTTCGCTTTACTCTGTTTACATTTCTGTATATGTTTGTTTGTTTGAAATTTGACCACACTATTATTAATCTATAAGTTATATATAATATATAAGTTTAAATAAATAAATATTTTATTTTGTCTTTTATTTCATTAATAGACAATTATTTTCACAAGCCGATGACAACGCAAAAATTTAAGTTGTTTTAATCCTCAATTTTATTTTATGTATGAAAAAGAGATACAAAACCTTCCATGGTTGATTTCTTTATATGTCTTATTAGAGTTGTACTTTTTAGTATCATTTTCCTCTTCTCTACTACATCTTGACATGCCGCGACATCTACTTCATTCTGCGTATATCTTTCAATCTGGTTGTCGTCCACACTATTAATGTGCTTATCAGCACAATTTTTTTTAACAAAATTAATTAGTAAAACATTAGTATATTAGTAAAGCATTAGTATAAAACAGTTAAGTGCTGAATAAGTATAACAAAAATTTTAGCTGAAAACACGATTTTAGCAAAAAATTTTGCTAAAAAATAGTATACCTGATTTACAAGACGTTTTACTAACTTTTCTACTAACTTATTTTTTTTGAGTGTATCTACAAAATCTAAACGCATACCATTAAGCGTTACAGTTAAATTATCAGTAAAAAATCCAAATCCCATCAACTACGATTTTCTAGCATTAACACAAAAACCATTGTTAGATTTCCATGACAAAACTTCTTGAATACCAAAATTAACATAACCTTCCAAGACATCTAAGAACTGTGCATCAGCATAGCAAAGAAACTGTACATCATCAGCATAAACATATGGCTGAACGTATAGATCATGTACGATTCTTAAGAGATCATTTAAATAAATCATAAACAACAAAGGTCCAATTACGGACCCTTGAGGAACTCCGCTAGTAATTGGCAATGTTGAAGAAGAAGAGTTCCCAATAGAAACAAAGGTAAGAATATATAAGCTTACAAGCTTGGGCTGAAAAATCGAAGTGGTGAAATAATTTTTCTATAAGCTTAGAATGAATCAAAAGCTTTAGACAAATCTAATGAAAGCAAAACAACATTTTTACCGTTATCTACAAGTTTTCGCACAGAATCAGTCAGACCAATTAATACAGAAAACCGTACTGAGATGAGTGAATCAAAGAATTTTCATCGATATAAAAAGCCATTTGATCCTTAATAATATGTTCTACAACTTTTGAAAGAACAGGAACAACCGATATCGGACGTAAATTATCCAATGCATCAGAGTTGCCTTCTTTTCTTATGGAAACAACTCTAGCTGTTTTCCAATCATCAGGAAATACCGATGTTGTAATGATTGTATTTACCAGGCGAATAAAATGAGAAGATATTAATTGATAAATTATTTTGACAAATTTTAAATATAAAGAATCATGACCAGTTTTGAAATCCATAACATCCTGCTCAAAATTTATAATTAACTGGAAAGCAAACAAAATTTTGATTTTACTGTACCTTAAATTTAAACTGGGCTCTTTTATACAGGACACCTGTATAAAACTGTTTCAATTAAACAAATATATTTTTAAAACTCAATTTAATATAATCCATTTATACACAATACGATCCACCTTTTTCAAATCAAATTGTATTTCAATTAGATATAATGCCATATCAAGTTTGATACTTTTCTTTGTTGCCTCATTATTAATTTTTTTTATTAATTTTGATTAATCCCGTTTTGAAAATTTTCAAAAAATATATGTTAATTATAATTTATTCCAACGGGGTTCAAAGTTGTGAATAAAATATACGTTCCTAAAATTAGCCCACCTGACGTATAGATGGCAGCACTTGTTTAAAAAACATTACGTTGGTAAAAAATAGCAACCTTATAAAGCATATGTTTTACGTTTCAAGGCGCCACGTTATTTAGTATTTTTTTTTTTTTTGAGTCATCAAAAATAGACGATCTCAGTGAATTTGTAAAAATGGTGACCAACCGTTATGTAATTCAATACTTTCATTTAAAAGGTCTCAGCCCAAGCAATTTTAAAGCCGAGCTAGATTCTACTCGAGGGAGTTAACTCCTTCGTTTACGAGTATAAAATATTGGGTGGCAGACTTTAAGCGAGGTCCTATTAGCTGGCAAGACAAACACCGTAGTGGTAGACCAATTCAATTGTCCAGGTCGGAAACGGTTCAGAAAATTCACAAAATGGAATTAGATGATCGTCGGCTGAAGGAGAGTGAGCTGACCGAAATTATGGGCAATTCCAATAGTGGAATACATCGCATATCGACCGACAGTTTAGAGACATTTGCTCACAATAGAACAAGAACAGCGTAGTGAAGAAGTATGTTGTGAAGATGATGGTCAAAATAAATAAATTAAAGTTCGAATTGCTTCCACCTTCGCACCTTCGAATTATTTTCTATTTCCAAACTTGGACAACTGGCTCGGTGGCAAAATATTTGCCAACAATGAAGAAGTGGATTCTGCGGCTGATGTCTATTTTAACAAGCTAGACATTTCTTACTTTATATAGGGTATCGAAGCTATTTAATATCGCTGGGCAAAATGGGCAAATCTAAACAGAGATTATGTTGAGAAATAAAGAAACTTTTTCCCAAATTTGTTGTGTTTTCTTTGTTAGGTCGCCTAATTTTGGGACCCGCCCTCGTAAATATAGTAGAAAAACGATTTACATAAAAAATAATTGATTGAAAAATAATAACACTAAAAGTTTTGCCAAAGTAGTTGGACATAATTGCCCATAGCTTTTTAATTTAGTCATTGATAAATCATTTTAAAGGTACTCAAGTTTTGGTTTTACTGGTCTACAAAAAACTCACTTCTTGGCGGTAAAATGCATTTTTTCAAAATCCTTGGTAAAACTTTTAGAAAAATATATGTTAGCTATAAATTTTTCGTCTTTACCATTACCAAATCCCTGTATGGTATTCCTGCATGCTTCTGAGTTATCGGCTTTTAGTTAAATTTTTTCACATTTTTATTCATGATATCGTAAAGGCTCTACAAAAAGAAGTAACTTATAATTAAAATATATTTTTTTAAAAGTTTTAAGAAACCAGTTTTTTATAAACAACGCATTTTGCCATGGAGAAGTGAATTATTTGTGTACACTAGTAAAACCACAATTTAAGTAGATTTAAAATGACTCTCGAAGCTTAAGCCGTTAGAAAGATATGAAATATTATGTACGACTACTTTTTTAAAATCTTCGAATATTGTGAAAAGCGATATTTCAAGATCAGCTGGGACTAGCTGTCCTATATTTGGACAAGGTTATAGTTATATCATGTACATCTTCTCTACAAAGTTTGATTGAAATCAGAAGGGGTGTAGGAAATCGATTGGTTGATTTTATATGTTTTCAGTCACAAGCTAAAATATAAAATTATTTAAAAATCAAGACTATAACTAAAAATTAACGCTTATAATGAACTAATTATGTTTAAAGTGTTATAACAGAAATTATCAAAGTTCTTTTACTTCCCAGTGTAGAAACGGTAATAATATGCCACTACCATTAATGACGACAGCTTACTTTCTGCATTACTTTAACTCAAATAAGTAATGCAGGTTTTATTAATAACTATTTAATTTTTCCACTATTTAGATACAAAAAATAATGCGTTAGCCATAATTACTTAATTTGATCATTATTTATATATATAAGGTGGCGCAAAAATAACCTTCCGATGTTTTTTTTTTTATTATGTATTTATTATGTATAGCATTTTCTGATAGGAGGATTACTTTTGCGCCACCTTATATAATAGAGTTGCGTTATAATCATTACTATAAAGGTATGCATACCCAGCAAAAAATAACCTGGATTTGGTAAGCAGTAACTACATTTTATGCTTCCAAAATAGCGCTTCACCGCCTTGCATACTATAAAGCAATTACGAAAGGCATTCTGTAGTGCTTCCCCTGTCTTATTTGAAACAGTGAATAATGCTTACAATGAAGCAATAGAGAATGCATAACATTAAGCATTAATAATGTCAACATACAAAAAAACGCTTCTTATTGCCTAAGAAGTCATAAATTTATTGCTCCTAAGAGCACATTAAAGAAGCGCTTTTCACCTGCTAAAAGAGACATACCAAGTGGGACATCGCGAACAAAAATCATGGCTTCTGGATATGCTTTGGAAGCACTTCGTAATTAAATAATGGCTTCCGGAAGCGCTTCTGGGTAAGCACGGTTTTGATCAAAATTTGTTTACTACAAAATATTTTTTTCTTGCATATGTCAAAAATATTTGGCGTTTATTCGGTACTCTGCATAATCATCATACTTCTTCTATTTGTCAAGCTTCTACACAGATAGAATTTTAGCGGACGAAAAATATTGAAAATATTCAGTGAACTAATGAAACTTTTCTTCACAAAGTGAACAAAAATGTTCTTACTTACAATTAATGAAAAGCATAAGTAAATGCTTTTTGGTAGAGACGTACATTTCATTTGTATCCTACTATTTTTAAATTTTTTATAACAGAAATATTAAAAAAGAATCAAATTTCGTTGATTTTGACGATGTTTTAAAGGCTATAAAATAAATGACTTTTAAAATCGTCCATGAGGAATCGATTAAGAATTTATTCAATTTTTTTTAAAATATTATTTTTTTCAAATTCATTTAAACCCACTGTGCCAATGTTCGAATCTCGTCGGAACCAAAAAAATTATACATGAACTGTTTTTAATTTTATTTTGGAAAACTAATTTTTAGGCCACGTTTTTCATGGTTTTCCCAATATTTTTCCAAATTTAGAATTTTTGTTTCCCCAGTGCGTGCCCTAACCTTTCTGAAACGAACTGATCTTTTGTCTAATTTTTCTATTGGGAAATAATTTGTTGCCAGCATATATACAACTTGCTAAAGTGCCTAGACTTTTCGTGACTGGGTACTTATTTTTGATTAATGCTTTTATCTATCAAGTATTACATGTCGAGTTAGTTCAGATGGTAGAGCGGTTGACAGACAACCTGGAGGCCCGTGTTCAAAAACCGTGTGGGTAGATTTATTAAAAAAAAAAAATTAATAAAATGTTTATTAAATTTAGTTTTTTGAAAATTTATTGTTGGACTCATTATTTTTGTGAATACTGGTTAGCATATAGTTAATCAAATATTTTTCTATATTTTATAAGGACATCCCCATTACTAAATAAGTTCTTTTAACATCACTAATGCTTTTCTACTCTGGGTTTGTAAAAGCAAATCTTTAATTTGTTTGTTACTAACTACGATGTAACATTTTTGGGTGTATTCTTTTGTTTTTTTTTTATATACTAAATACAAACCAGAATACAACTAAAATACTTTCAATTTCATTCTTGGCGTAATTACCAGTTTATATATAAAAAAATAAAACCGACTTAAACTGAATACTGATTGAATTGCGTAAAATACAAAGAATCATCAGTATTTCTTTGTTGTTGCTTATTAATTTTTTTGTATCAAGGTCATTTGAGCTTTTTCATCCTCTTTTCAAAAACACAGATGACAAAACTAAACCGGTTATATTTGTATTGCATAATATCCCCCAAATTATATTTAAGAATTTCAAATGTATTAGTAACATCCTTCCAAGTCACACAAGACCAACTTTAGGTACCCATTTAAAGTAATTCAATTATCCTGTTTAGAGCCGTTAAATTCGAATAATTTTTCCCACATTACTTTAAAACGAAATATTAATTAACACGTTCGCATTCTTTTGTTTTTCAATTTAGATTCATGTGTCAGTTTTCATGTATTAAAACGATCGGGGAATACCCCAAAATACAAATTATTTAATTAACTATACTCAAAAAAAAAAGTTTGTAAAGTCAGCAAAAAATTTTGCTGAGTCAGCTAAATTTTAGTCAGGAGGGTGCTAGCAAAAAAATTGCTAATGTCAGCAAAATCTTTTGCTGAAAATCAGCGAGCTGATTTTTAGCAACAAAATTAGTAGAATCAGCAAAAGTTTTGATAACACTTAGTAGATTAGAAATAAAAAAGCCTTGGAAAAAATTAATAATTTTTTTGCTGAATTTTAGTAGACTGAAAAAAAAAAACGCAAAAAAATTGTAAAAAAATTGTAATTTAGTTAATATATTTGCTGAAAATCATAAAACATATTTTTGTGATTCTTTTAAAAATAATTTACAATAATTACGAAATACAAAAATTTTCATTTTCCCACATTGACGACATGAATTAATTGAATATCTGAAAATCTATAGAAATAAATATATATAACATAACAAAAATTTTCTTTCAACTACTTACATCAATATTAGTGTAAATGATACTTTCTTTTAAAGGACGCAACTGCCGAAGATAATTATAGAAACGAAACGAAAAAATAAACAAAAACAAACGAAACGAAAAAAACAACCCTTTTTTTGCAATAAGAAAAAGGAACCATACAAATCTACCTAAGATGTGTGTCTTTGTCTTTCGCTTTACTCTGTCTACATGTCTGTATATGTTTGTTTGCAATTTGACCACACTAGATTATTAATCTATTAACATTTATTATAGAAATACATATTAAATTTAAATATTTTCTTTTGTCTTTTATTTTATTAATAGACAATTATTTTCACAAGCCGGTGACAACGCAAAATTTAAGTTGTTTTAATCCTCAATTTTGCTTTATGTATGAAAAACAGATACAAAAATCTTCCATGGTTGATTTTTTTATATGTCTTATTAGAGTTGTACTTTTTAGTATCATTTTCCTCTTATCTACTACATCTTAACATGTCGCGACATCTGCTTCATTCTGCGTATATCTTTCAATCTGGTTGTCGTCCACACTATTAATGTGCTTATCAGCACAATTTTTTTAGCAAAATTAATTAGTAAAACATTGGTATATTAGTAAAGCATTTGTATAAAACAGTTAAGTGCTGAATAAGTATAACAAAAATTTTAGCTGAAAACACGATTTTAGCAAAAAAATTTGCTAAAAAATAGTATACCTGATTTACAAGACGTTTTACTAGCTTTTGTACTAACTTATTTTTTTGAGTGTACTTACCCTACGCACAGACCGATGCACAGAAACATGTGTCACAATATACACTCACATGATAACTTCGGTTGTTTAAACAGAATTTTATACAAACGAATTGATTCGGTTGCTGAAACCTCGTAAATTCGGTTGTCACAACTGAATTCGGTTGTTTTAACCGAATTGGGGGCTGTGACTAATTAATTCGGTTGTGGACAACTGAATTCGGTTGTGACAATCGATTCGGTTGGATGAAATTTTAGAATTGCATTAAAAAGTGCAAGAAATTTACTTTCTTTAGACTTTCACAAAATTATAGCTAATTATATTTAAAATAAAATGCGACCTACATACATATGTAACATCCTAGTGTAGAAACGGTAATGACTTGTCATTATATTTCCTACTACGAGCAATGACACCAGCTTACTCTCTGCTTTACTTTAACACAAATAATAAGGACATACTAATAACTAGTTACTTTTTCCATTATTTTAAAACAAAAAACAACGCCTTAGGCACAAGTATTTTTTTAATATCTATTTGTAGACTCATTATGTTGTCAACTTTAGTAAGTACATATATAACTACTTATTATTAACGTTTTGTAAGCTGTAAAGTAATGGCATTTTGTGCAAGCAAGTCATTTATGTTTTAGTCTATCTAGTATAACATGTCGACATAGCTCAGATGGTAGAGCGGTTGACTGACAACCTGTAGGCCCGGAATCGAAACCCGAGTGGGCATATTTTTATTAAAAAAAAAATTTTTGAAAAAAAAACAATTTTTTTTTTAATTTTAGTTTTGTGGAAAATTTATTTTAAAATGCATTATTTTTATCATTACTAATATGTCATTATTTTGCGCGAAATTCCCATAAAAAAGTAATGCGATTTGTAATGACAATTGTTAGTACTTACCACTACCAAATATGTACTTATATAACCCCTTATATGGTAATGCATATTTTTGCACTGGGATGAGTCTGACCACGCACGATATGTCATTTATAAATATATTTGTGACGTAGAGTGGCGAACGTGTTAATGAGTTACCAATAAACCAGTTACTTTATTCATTCACTCACAAGAACTTTTCCTTAAAATTCCAACAGTTATTCAAAAAGTTAATCGGTAAAGTTGTTTCAATGGAACACAGTTAAATTAACAAAGAAATGAAATATAGTTTTCAACTTTCTGTATGTTATTCAATAAACAAAATAAACAAAAAAAAAAAAAAACGGACTTTCGGTAATAGTTAAAATATTCAGGTAAAATTTTCTATTTTTTAAAACAAAAAGTTGTTATATTATATTGAAGGCGCTACGAAATAACCCCCAATGAAATAACACCCAAACGACAAAATGAAATAACCCCCAATGAAATAAATCCCAAAAAAATGAAATACGTCCCAACAAAAAAAAAATGAAATAATATCCAAAAGAAATGAAATATTCCCCAAAGGTGAAAATGAAATAACACCCAAAATTTGGGGGTTGTTTCGTAATGAAATAACTCCCAAAGGAAGAAATGAAATAACCCCCAATGAAATAAGCTCCAAAGAAATGAAATATGTCCCAAATTTTTTTTATTTTTTGTTTTCATATTTTTGATTCTTTTGTTACACTGTTCAGTTTTTCTGCGTGGCGGCCTGCGGCCGATCTTAGGGGTTTTCTCCTCCATAGGACGCGGCAGGTGGCTTCGCTGAATACAGTTTTCCTGCGCGCGTCTCATTATCTTCCCTAGTGTGACGCGCGCAGGGAAACTTTATTCAGCGAAGCCACCTGCCGCGTCCCATGGAGGAGAAAACCTCCACGCAGAAAAACTAACAAATATTAAAAAAATTTCACTTTTAGCAAAATGAAATATCCCCCAAAAAATATGAAATAACCCCCAAAATAATTGCATATGAAATAATCTCCAAAGAATTTAAATTTTGGGCTTTATTTCATTGGGGGTTGCTTCATAATGAAATAATCTCCAAACCGTAAGATGAAATAATCCCCAAAAAAAATGAAAAAACCCCCAAACAATTTTACACAATTTTTTTGGGGGTTATTTCATTTTTGGCCGTTGGGGGTTATTTCATTGGGGGTTATTTCGTAGCGCCTATATTGAATATTAAAATAAAGCAAAGTGAACTATTGTTTTTACCGATTTGGGCAATTCATTTGTCAACAGTTGAAAATAATTTTAAAAATACAATTCTTTTAAACGAAAAGTAAGTAGTCCATTTTTTAATTGATTTTCTATTAACTTAATGTGTATATTCAGTAGTAAATATTTACGGAAAAAATGTTGTGTGTGTTCTTTCAAAAGAATGAGTTACCCATAATGGTTTATTTTTTATAATTATTTTAAATGTAAAATAATCTAATTGGCTCTATGTTAGTTATTAAAAAAAATAAATAGTTTTAGATTGTTGATAATTTTTATATTGTTGACCTGTTGGGTTGTTATGTGATGAATTTAGTTCGGCTTTAGGTCATGGGTTGCAATAATAAAAACCAAATTTTTAAATTTTGTTTTTAATTATTATTTTTATTTTCGATATTTCGAACAATTTTATTGTCCATCTTCAGGAAAATATTTAGTTATCTGAATAATAACCGCGGAGTTAAAACGTCTTTCCTTGTTTGAAGTTTCTGTTCAAGATTTTTAAAATATGTTTCAAATAATGCATTAAAAATATAATCTGCATAAAAATGCATTTCGTTTTTACATCAAGTAAAATATTATACCACAATATAAAATATCAAAATGCAATTAAAGTTATTAAAGTAAAGATCCGGTTATTATTAGAGAAATACCCAAATAATAATCAAAACTGAAACACTTTTAGCATAGGTTTTAGTATTTAAGAATATAAACCCGCTTATAAATAGAAAATGAAAATGCCAAACTCTAGGTGGCTCCTTGGAGAATCGGCGTGCAAAATATTATTCAAATCTGCATTCCGATAAATTGTGGAATACAATTCTTTGCACACGTATTTATGTGGACATTTCTAAAAAATTTTAATACTGATGAAACTGAGAATTAAAAAAAAAAAGTCTGATAAATTTACTTTAAGGAGTGTACTCTCCTTAGAAATCAATATAAACAGCAATATTTAATCAATTATAAAAAAAAAAAAAGAAAATGGGTTATAATAAAATATATTTTCTTTTAATAGTTTAAAAACATTTCAAAATTCGGACTAAACATGGCAACTCTGGTGTACATTTTATTAAAGACCATTTTTTTAAAGGCAAAATCGGTTGCCCGCGTGGGGTCATGGGTACTTATCTGAGAATAAAATTCTTATGTTTTTACATACGAATAAATTCGATAGCCCCTAATGTAGACGGATTTTAAAATTTTTGATTTGCTAAATGGTACGAAGGTAAACTACAAAAAATAGTTGCTTTTTTAATTTTCAGAAAAAAAAAATATTCAAAAATTTAAAAATATCTGTACGTTAAGGACTTAATTTTTTGCTGCTCGATAAAACAAAAAAAAAAAGCATTTAGTTAGTCTCTTTACAGGAAGAAGACGAAGAAAACATTTTTATTGAAAAATTTTACTGACACAAGGGATACACCAGACTGCCGCAATTTCGTCCCCCTCCTAGGACTCGTCAGTAGTTAATTTATGTGTCAATTGAACAAAGTATTTTATATTGTTAATTTGCTCTTTTTTACTTTTTTGGTGTCATACTGGTATTCGAACTCACTGCCTTAGCGGTCCATCCGTTAAGGATGAAAAATTGAGCCCGATTTTCAATATCTTGTTTTGAGGAAAATATATTTAAACTAAATAGCGCGCTGGTAAAATATTGGGCAAGGAATTTGTTTAGTAAGCTCTAACTTTTTGAGTTCTTCGAATTTTTATAGAAAAAAGCTCAAACTATCGAAATGTGAAATATAATATGAATATATGTATATGTTTAGTTCAAAGCTAAAAACTCTTAAAATGTCGGCTTAGTTAGAGTCAAAATTTTTCATTCTTTTTGGTATATTATTTACAGCTTTCTACTTATGATTCAAAAGCGTATAATATAAACTCACTGCACTTTACGGAGCTTACACTATGTATACTGATGCTGTGAAGCCGATACCTTAAAAGTTACAAACGTGGTGTCAATGGTTTAAAACCAAATATTTTCGATTTTCACTTTTCGCAGTTTTTTAGTCAGCAAATGTTCCTCTCTTCACGTATCGAAAACTTAATAAAAAACCTTAAAACAGTTTGGTCTATGTCGCCCACGAAAAAATGAACGTGTTTTTTTTTTTTGTTTTTTTTTTTTTTTCAAAAAGCAAATTTTTTAGTGCCTGGTGGTCTGAATATGCCGTGATTTTAATATTTTAACATTTTACACATATTTGCAAAAGGGCGCTCTTAAACCTTAATTTGGTGTTTTCGAGATTTTCCATTAATTTTGCAAAAATAACTTTTTTTATTTTTGCATTATTTTTTAGCAGAACCAGAGTCTTTTTGTTAATGTTTCTATCTGCAGGAATTTGTGTTGATCGCCCTTATACATTTTAGCGTGGAGACATTTTGATCATGTCAGAGTGAAAGAATTACGCGTTACTTTTAATTTAAGATATTATGCCATGGTACACTCAAATCATTGATATCAATGCCAAGGAGTTTAAATATAAGGAGTCACAGAATTCGTTAAACAAGACAGGACATCAAACATAACATTCTGTCAGACAGGATATCCTTCCTCGGAGAAAAAAGTAGAATGAACAAAACTCAACGTGAAAAAAAATTTTATTTCATACACTGTTTACATTATTATCATTATTTACATTGTTTACACTATTCACATTACTTTGCTTACATTATTTACCTTACAAACTTTACATTACTTACATTACATTTTTAACATTATATACATTATATTCTTTACATAATTCACATATCTCAGATACTTGCAATTTTAAAACCTTTAATTTGTTTTCATTACACAGCAAAACCTGGACTGTCATTACGTATCTTTTTTAACCATAGTCATCTTGGTGATACTTAGAAACGTTACCACTTTTGTTTTGCTTTATGTATGTCTATCATTATCGTGTCGTATATCGTTTTCATTTGACGTTTGAAAAATGTCAAAAGTAAAAGAGAATGACATTTGTTTTGCTTTATTTTGTTTTAAGAAAGCGGCATTAAAGTGTTTGAAAATCACAAAATCGTAAGTATATTTTGTTTTTATGGTGTTAGAAAATGTTTAATGTATAATTTTAGGTACGTTTCATAAACGCAATTGAAACATTTGTTGGCCTTTATGGAAAATAACCCATCGTTGGCAAAAAACTACTCACCTAAATCCACCCAAGGTAGGTATGAACTAAGTAGCCTGTGGAATAAGCTGAAGGATGAATTAAACGCCTTAGGATTCCCCAATAAATCCGTACAAGAATGGAGAAGAGTGAGTATTTCTACATCACTGTTTATAAATATTATATTTAATTTACATTTTTGTTTTAGTATTGGACGGAATATAAATATAAAAATATATATAAAGTACATTGAGCCATGCTTAAAAAATCGTTTCCCGCAAGCCACTGATATCCACCTGAACCTAGAGTTTCCAAAGTGGCTGCTAGGCGCAATATTGGTGGAATATACGTTGAACGCTTTCCATTTTTTAAACAAACAGTGTCTAAAACATATTTGAAAGCATCTTTATTTAATTTAAATCGTTGAATAAAGCTATATAAAAAAAATATAAATTAATATATAAACAAAATTTTAAAATGTTCTTACCTCTTTGATTGATGGAAGTGAAAACGTGTCGGATTCATTTCTTAAAAATCTCCATTTTATAGGCAATTGTTTTTTTCCACCTCTTCAATATTTATTGTTGAAAGAATTAAAACACTGCGACGAAACATATTTATTTATTAACATATAATAATTTTAATACCAAAACGACAATGAATTCATTGTCGTCTAGATATGCTTAAAAAAGGCGCGACTATCACTCTTTTTTGACATGTTTTTATTTTATATAAAGCTTAATACCTATCGCCAAAACGATAATCGTTTTATCGACATTCTTACATAAAGCAAACGATGTCATTGAGTGACAGTGGTCTTACATAATTCAGGCCCTGGCTACGAGCAGTTATATCTCGACGCTACGAGAAATGATTTGTTTGATGTCCTGTAGGAGGTATTGTTTGATGAATTCTGTGACTCATTATATTTAAACTCCTTGGAAAAATCGTAAGTCTTTATTAAGTTTTACCATCAACTAAGAGGTCACAAAAAAATTGTTAGGATAATAGGATATATGGGGCTTTCAATATTTTATTGATATAATTTAGCTCCACTTAATAATAACAACATTTTTAAAAAATATTCGTGTTCTATATATGATTTGCTATCAATTTGGTCGTGCTCAATTCAATTTTACCATCGAAAATTTTCTATCAGCTATAAATTTGGATTTTAAAAAGGACAAAGCTGACCTGTCGAAGAACTCGCTAAAACCTTAAAATGAACATTCGGATTTGTTCTTCGAATTAAGTCAAACAATAATACCGCTTTCCACAAACAATTAAAATTCTCGTTCGAAGGCTATACCTAAAATATTTCAAAACCGTTATAGAGTTCGCGTCCCTCGCTCACATTGATGCACGCGAACGGACTTAAATTTATTATATCTGGTATTTCAATTATACCAAGTGGCATTGATGTGCCATCAAAAATTTTAAATAATTTTTAACCACAAAAATAAAAAAATGCTGAAAAATTTCTAACAAAGCCTGCTTAATAGGATGTCCCATTAAAAATAAATTTTGAGTAGTAGCACTCAAATGATGCATATTGAAGAGCTGAATACGAGACATATGCCATCTTTATTTTGGAGGTTACTTTAAGGTTCCGACACTCGATTTAATATGTCAAAAATTGTATGTTTTTTCCAAATAAATTTGTCTTACTTTTTATCGAAATATGAGCTTATGATGAGAAAAATATTTATTTTTTTTTTCGAACAGTTTTGGTCCACCGCATCATTTTTAAGATTTCAGCATATATATGATAATAGCAATTATTTTGACTGTTTTACAAAAAGTGTTAAATGGTACTTAATTAAGGTAAACATTTCAAAAAAAGTGGTAAAGTGTTACTTGAGTGTTTTTATATGAATTTTAGAAAATAGTTGGATATAGCTGCGGTGGACCAAAACTGTTAAAAAGAATGTATAAATATTTTTCTTATAATATGCTCTATTTAACGAAACTTTTGAGCACTATTTTGATAAAAACTAAGATAAGATAACTTTTTCTGAACAAAATATACAATTTTTGAAACTTAAAAAAACGTGTCGGAACCTAAAAGTTGCCTCTAAAAAAAGGTCATTTTATTTTTCGTATTCAGCTCTTCAATACTTGTCGTTTGAGTGCTACTACTCAAGCGAATTCGTAAATACGCCCTATATCGGGACACCCTATTGCTTAATCAAGGATCATATGTTCTTAGAACAATAATCAAAAACTTTCAAATCAAATGAAGATTCAAATGATTTATATTATCATCATAGTAATTTAAAACAGTGAAAACAAAAGACTTAAGACACAAACTTTGAATATGGTTTTTAATGAAATTTTATAAGAATTACTTATGTTAAAATCCATTTTGGATACTTTCGTGATGGTTATTATTCTATGAGTTGAAACTGAAAAAAAAAATAAAACACATAATTTTTAAATTTATAAATATTATTATCAAGAATTACTAATTTTATTTACGAAAAGATGAACCTTCTAAAAAGAATCATAAAATACACATTCATTTTAAGAAAATTATTAAAAACAATTAATGGCTCAGAATTGATCAGAAATGTGATTGAATTCGAATATTTTGTGCACAATTCAAAAGAGGTTCCAACCAAAATCGCCAAGAAATGCCTATTTTATGGACCTCGAAAAAACGTATTTTGTTAAGGGAAACAACAATTGAACAAACGTTGGACTAAGTGCAGTGAGCTAAAAGGAGATTATGTTGAAAAATATTTCTTGTTTTTGCAAAAAAAAAAACTGTGTTTCATTCAAAAAGTCACGGCCTTATTGATCCGCCGTCGTATTTATACAAATCATTATTTTGTCGCTAATTTTATAAAGAAATCATTTTCAAGTGATTTCTTTAAATATAATTTCAAATAAAAAACTGGTATATCGTATAGGACAAAAACCACTTAATTTCTTCTTGTCAGTTTTTAAATATTTCGTTATGTTCCATTTAAAAAAAATGGGTTTTTAAATTGTTGATTTTTAGAAATTAAAATTTTCAACTTAAATACTTTTAAGCATAACTTCATATCATATCTGCAGTTGGGTTTTTATGCTCCTATCCACTTTGATTTATTCCAAAATAGCGGACAAATTTGTCCGGTCGATTAGTTTCTTGTACCACTTCCACCTTTTTCGCTATTTCCTAAAAAAGTTAAAATTTGGGGCTTTTTTGTTTTCATTAAGATATTTATTTTGTTTGAAAATTAATAAGGAAGTTAGTTTAACAAAATAAGCTTCATTTTTAATTTCGCAACTTCGATTTGAACTCGTAATAATGATTGAAATGAAAGTGCGGCTATAGTTATGAAACACTAAGAAATACATTTATAGACCCTACTTCGTCAATTTTTAAAGTTGATGGTTCAAATTTTGGGAAAACAAAAGTACCTTTATAACACTTTTTAAGACCGCCATTAAAAATAGTAAATACAACATTTAATAATATTCAAGTAAATAAATTTATTTTGTATTCTAAATCTTACCTTAATGTATTATTTATACAATCAAATTTAAAGCGTTTTCATTTCATTTGTCTATCTTCTTTAACATTCTTTTTAACACTAAAGATACAGGAGAAAAAATGAATTAATGTATTAAATGTATTTGATGCAGACACACCTTGCCAAAATGTCGAAACAACTGCATAAAATAACTGTTACTTAAATGCAGTAATTTTGGCATATTGTTTAAAAAACCCACCGTCAAAAACGTAACAAATTATTTTTCTAAGTGGAACAACTACAGACGCATTATAACACAAATAACTGTCATGTGGTAGCTGTAGAACTTTTCGGAGTGTACTTGAATATATTTTAATTTGATATTGATTGTATATTGATTATAAAAAACCTTTTTTACATCTACATATAATTGGAAACTCTAACAAAAAGGGGTTAATCGAAAGATATCTTGATGCAAAAAATTTTGCTGAATCAGCAACATTTGGTCAAGAATGTGCTTGCAAAAAAGTTGCTAATGTCAGCAAAATCTTTTGATGAAAATTAGCGAGTTGATTTTTAACAACAAAATTAGTAGATTCAGCAAATGTTTTGATAACACTTAGTTGAATTTAAATTAAAAAATCTTTGCTAAAAGTTAATAAAATGTTTGCTAAATATTAGTAGACTGAAAACAAAATTCAAAAAAAATTGTAAAGGGTGGTTTTTATGCAGGTATAGAACTATAAGTTGGCAACGCTTTCTTAACTGCATGCCATTTTGTCAGCTATCAAGTGATTTATTCTTAGTTTGGTTGGGCATTTCAATAGACTGACGCCTGGACAACGCTTCCAAATTGTGCAAATTTATTTTGAAAATCATGGTTCTTTTCGAAATACGTATCGCGCATGAATTTTGCGAATTTTGTTGGTTAAATGGATACGTCAATAAACAAAACTGTGTTTGGAGTGATGATAATCCTCAAGTGTATGTTGAGACACCGTTACATCCTTAAAAACTGGTATGCTTTATGAGCTGGTGGAATCATTGATCCGTACTTCTTTAGAAACGATGCTGGTCAGAAAGTTACAGTCAATGGTGACCGCTATAGAGCTATGCATATTGACTTTTTTGTTCATCAATTGAACAACCATGATGTGCAGGATCTGTGGTTTCAACAACATTTCACACAGCTCGTGCCACAATTGATTTATTGAAGGAAACGTTTGGTAACCGCAAAGTTTCACGTTTCGTATCCGTGAATTGGCCTCCAAGATCGTGCGATTTAACGCCGCTGTACTATTTTCTGTGGGGAATTGTGAAGTCGCTAGTCTACAAAAAATAAGTTAGTAAAAAGTCTTGTAAATCAGGCATACTATTTTTTTAGCAATTTTTTTGCTAAAATCCTGTTTTCAGCTAAAATTTTTGTTATACTTATTCAGCACTTAACTGTTTATACTAATGCTTTACTAATATTCTACTAATGTCTTACTAATTAATTTTGCTAAAAAAAATTGCGCTGATAAGCACATTAAAAGTGTGGACGACAACCAGATTGAAAGATATACGCAGAATGAAGCAGATGTCGCGGCATGTCAAGATATAGTAGAGAAGAGGAAAATGATACTAAAAAGTACAACTCTAATAAGACATATAAAAAAATCAACCATGGAAGATTTTTGTATCTGTTTTTCATACATAAAGCAAAATTGAGGATTAAAATAACTTAAATTTTGCGTTGTCACCGGCTTGTGAAATAATTGTGTATTAATTAAATAAAAGACAAAATAAAATATTTAAATTTAAAATGTATTTCTAAACTAAATGTTTATAGATTAATAATCTAGTATGGGCAAATTGCAAACAAACATATACAGACATGTAGACAGAGTAAAGCGAAAGACAGAGACACAAATCCTAGGTCGGTTTTTATTGTTCCTTTTTCTTATTGCAAAATCAGGGTTGTTTTTTCGTTTCGTTTGTTTTTGTTTATTTTTTCGTTTCGTTTCTATAATTTTCTTCGGCAGTTGCGTCCTTTGAAAGATAGCATCATTTAGACAACCACTGATGTAAGTAGTTGAAAGAAAATTTTTGTTATATTATATATATTTATTTCTATATATTTTCAGATATTAAATTAATTCATGTCGTCAATGTGGGAAAATGAAAATTTTTATATTTCGTAATTATTGTAAATTATTTTTAAAAGAATCACAAAAATATGTTTTATGATTTTCAGCAAATAAATTAACTAAATTACAATTTTTCTACAAATTTTTTGCGTTTTTTTCAGTCTACTAAAATTTAGCAAAAAATTTATTAATTTTTAGCAAGACTTTTTTATTTCTTATCCACAAAGTGTTAGCAAAACTTTTGCTGAATATACTAATTTTGTTGCTAAACATCAGCTCGCTGATTTTCAGCAAAAGATTTTGCTGACATTAGCAATTTTTTTGCAGGCACCCTCCTGACTAAAAATTTGCTGACTCAGCAAAATTTTTTGCTGACTTTAAAAACTTTTTTTTGAGTGTACGCCGATAATGAAGGACAACATTCGCGGCGTAATTGCCAATATACGGCCACAACTGTTGGAAAAAGATATCGAAAATTGGACCTCCAGATTAGACTACGTCCGAGCCAGCCATATGTCAGAAGTCATATTTAAATTATAATGCCAGAAGATTATCTTCCGAATAAAGTAAATTTCATGTCAATTTAAAAAAATCATCACTGTTTTATTCCATTTAAAAGTTTTATACCTTTATAAAAAACACCCTTTACAACTAATATTTTAGCTGAAAACGCAATATCAGTAAAAAATTAGTCGACAAATAGTATACTTGATTTAAAATATGTTTTACTAACTTATCTACTAACTTATTTTTTGAGTGTACGTTTTTAAAAGAAAATGGCCCCCGGTTTACAAAAGTAGTGCACTACTGTCCCAAGCAAAATAATCAGTTATCATCACTACAGGTTCTACAACAACAAGATGAGCATGTTGCACCAAGGTAACATATAAACTTATGTGTGAGAATAACGTTAAATTGTTAAAGCTGTTGCTGTTGGTTTTCTGTAGCTACAACATAAACTGGTTCACATAAATTGTAGCTGATGTACGATTCGGCTTACAAGTACAGGATAATACGATATTATTTATTCTTCCTCATATGTTGCTAACCTATGCCAACTTAGTAATTGGACTGAATTCAAATATAAATTACTGCTAAATAGCCAAGTTTTTTTTTCAAAATGCATGCCAGTAAAATCTTACATTATCAACATTATTGTAAAATTTCAAAAGTGAAAAAATTCAAAACGAAAGAGTTTGAATAAAACAGTTTACAGTTGAATAAATCACTATATTTCCATATTGAAAGAGCATAAACAGGGATAAAAGGAAAGGACGTACAAAAAAATTTACCTAAGCTGAAATTGTTAAATTGAAAAAATCGTCGTTTAATAAAATTGGGGCATTAAATCGTAAGTTGGTCAGAAAATTTTGCGTTTCCAAGGAAACAGTTCGCAAAAACTTACTCTAAATGAACGTGAAACACTACCAGAGGAAGGCAGTACCCAAATGTAGTAAAAAAAAAACTATTGGCAGAAATACCAGCAAAATGCTGACAACTAAGAAAAAAATTTCATGCAAAAAAGTTTTCAAATAATTTTGGATGATGAAAAATACTTTTCTTTTGCTTGGAAGAACGAAAGTATCAATTCTGGATTTTATTCTGATGACTTGAAAAAAACTTCTGACAAGGTACGGTATTCGGCCAAAATGAAGTTTGAAATAAAATTACTAATTTGGGCATCCACTTCGTCAAAAGGTATATCACAACTTTACATCCAGCATTCAAAAGCTATGGCTGTAAACGCGGATGTTTACATAAACACTCTAAAGACGACATAGTATTTTGGGCAGATTTTGCAAGCTGTCAATATGCCAAAAATAAGTTAGAATGGCCTAATGCAAAAAACATACCTTTTGAACCGAAATACGCAAATCCTCCAAACGTCCCAAAATCACGTTCAATTCAGGACTTTTTGGCGTCTCTTATGCCAAAAAGTGTATGAAATTGTTTGGGAAGCCAAATGCACTGAAGAGTGGAAGAAAAAATTAAAAGCAGTGAATAAAAAAATTGAGCTGAATGTCATGAATGAAAATATCAACCATAAAATCGCTGTCCATTGGATTTCTACTAAAAGTGAATTAATAATTTGTGGTCTACACTGTGTTACAAATAAAAATACTTTTTCAAAAAAAAAAAAAATAATTAGTTTTGCATCATCCTATTTATGAAATGTTTTATATCATTTATAAAGCACTTCAGAAAAACTTATGAAACATTTTCATGAAATGTTTCTTAAATATGAAGAAGCCTGTCATCAATTTGCACGTTTATGAAACAGCTTCATCATATTTATGAATTGTTATATTGGGCGCTGTCCGTTGGATCTCTACAAAATGTGAAATTATAGTCTACACTGTGTAATAAATAAAAATACTTTTTCAAAAAAAAAATAATTTGATTTTTAGTTACAAGAGTTTTACAATTGTCCATTTACTAAATTGGCATAGGTTATTGCAATGATCAATATTATTAACTTGACCTTTAGTTGGGAGAAGAAAACATGTTTCAATGCAAGCATGTCGGCTGGTTTTATATTTCCAAAATTTTTTAGAGGAAATATGTGTATATTTATAAATTGTTTAAGAATCTTTAAGATGTCTAAAAAAGATTCGTTTGCTAACTACGTTCATAACGTAATTTAATTTTGATTAAATTGTTGATTTTCCTTGAATTTTTTATATTTTTAATGATTTTTACTCTTCAATGAAACTTGTTTTATTTAATAAATTTAGACTAAATTTAACTGAATACAATGTTTAAAAATAAGTTCTTCCTTTATTTAAAAGCGCGTAAAATTAATTGCTATTAATTTAAACAAATACAAAACAACTATCACTGTTATAATGATGATTTATTATGATGACACTTTGTTTATGTTGTTAGAAGATATTTAGGAATTTTAAATAAACAATTTTTATTTATAGTTTAAAACAGGCACGTAGATAGGAATTTGTTTGGAGGCGGGCTTATATGTACTACATATGTGTAAATATTTTTTTAAAATTCTTTTCCCGTTTAAAAATAATTTTTTTTTAAGTATTTTATCGAAAAAAAACTGACTTTCTTCCAAATGCGTCCGCATCCTAGCTGTAGTAAGGGATACCAACATTATTATTATTATTTTAACTCCTATGAAGTGTTTAAGAAAAAGCGCCCAAATTTATTTTACTATTTAACTTATGGTGTTTTCTTTTCTGGAAAAAGTATTTAATTTTAAAGTGCAAACATTTTAAACATTTCACCCTCGCCAAATAAAAATTGAATAGAATAGAACACAAATTTTATTACATATTGCAATTTTTAATATGTGCATTTATACAATATTTTTGTGGCATGAAGGGTTCAAATTTCATTTAAGTTGGGTTCATATTTTTTTTTTTTTTTTTTTTGTTTAATTATTTTTGTCATAATTTTGTATTTTTTTAAAGAATTTTAGGTTAAATATTTAGTAAGTACTTGCAAATAGAAAAAATAAAATATTATAACATAAAATAAAATAAAAAAAACCTAAATTATTATAAAAAATAAATGAAATAATTAGTGGTCCAATGACGGTTTGAACCTGGGACCTTCTGCATAAGAAACCAGCACACTACCCCTAGGCTATCAAGGTGAGAATTTTTTCGCAAACAACTTTGCAATATACACACATGCAATTGATATCCCAAAAAAAAAACAAAAAGGGCAAAAACAACCCTGTAAGTAATTTGAGGTCGCTAAAATTGCACTTTTTGCCTTTTTTATGGCAATATTTTTAAAAAGAAACTCGGTACCCTCTCAAAGTGTTCACATTATTTTAGAAAAGAATAAAAAAAAGACATTTGCAAAAAACATGTGACATTTTTATCAGAAAACAAAACGCCATTAAACACTTCATCAGCTATAATAATTTAAGTATAAAAATAGTTATGATATAAATGGATCTAATGTGATTAAGATTAAATTTTATTAAATTATTTATTTTTATCTTTTTATTTTGATTACTATTATTATTATTATTATTAGTGTCCGACCGAACAGTTCGGCCAGAAAATGCATTTGGTCTGTATTCGGTATTTTAAAACATTATGGACAAATTTGGCGGATTGAAAAATGTTTATCGGGCTGATTCGATGCTATTTTGAGTGTCAAATTTGAATAAAAGTCTGTAGTTAAGCAATGGATTCACTGTTCGGCCTCAGAAAGTTCGACCAAATTGAAAATAGTTCGGCGGCCGAACTTTTAACTTTAAAGCTAAACTTCGGCTTTTCTCTTAAATTTTATACACAAAATCTAATTAAATCGGCTCAACAAACATGTTTCCAATACCAAAATTTGTCATCAGTGCCTCTAGATATCAAAAAAACCGACAAAATATAGTTTTTTGGCCGAACTTTTCGGCCGGATACTTATTATTATATATTAATTTAATTATTATTACAAATAAATAAAAAAATAATTTTTCAACATTTCTATAGAAAAAAGTGATTTTATTTTGAGGTAAAACATATTGTGGGTATTACAGTATCAATGGTATGTTACATACCGTCGGAAAGGTTAATTTGTCTAGGTTCTCAGTAGAAAAAAATTCAAAATAGTGCATATGCTAAAAATTGAAAAACCTTTGTCTTGAGTTATTTTGATATATATCCCAATCGCATCCCACTAAGCGATCAAAAAGCTCTTAAAGGAAAAGAAATAGTCTTTCTTTTGAGCAAAAAAAAGTCAAAAAAGTTTGATTTTGAAAAAAAAATAGTAAAAAAAAATTTTTTTCGAAAGATTGAAGAAATAGCTATCTAAACTAAGAGCAATAGGTAATAAGTTACATGGATGAGAAAAAACACCGTTTGGCCAAAATGTCAAATTTTGACCCCCTCTAACTCAGAGAGTTCGTGACTATCCAATAGCACTAAGTTAGGTGCAAATTTTATCCCGATCGGAAGACATTGGTTTCAAAAGTTGGGGTCACTTGAGATGAAACCCCCCATATATATTACATTTTTTTAAAGGTTTTTATCGAAAAAACTGAATCGGTCCACATTCTAACTGTATTAAGGGATACCAACATTATTATTATTATTTTAATTCCTATGAAGTGTTGAAGAAAAAGCTCCCAAATTTATTTTACTATTTGCAATACTTAAATTTTTTTTTTATATTTTTTATTCTTAACACTATACAACAATAAAGATGTTTTGAAAAATACACGGACTTGACAGTATAGGTTCGATTTTACTATCAAAGGGTAGTAAAACCCTATACTCGGTTTGGCGAGATTGGTGAACAATTTTTTTTATGGTCCTATAAAGTTTCAGAAAATTAGTGGCCCCTTGAAAAAAATGTGTCATTGGTTTTTGTCCAACAGCTAATTCAGATATGGTGCTACCGCTTAACTACATTTGACAATAATGTAGATAAAAATCCGTTGAACCAATTTTATTTACATTTTATGCGAAAAAAATAATATTTTCTTGCACTTTTGTTTAAAAAAACTTTGGAACAAATTACTATTTTTTCACTTTTTCAGCATAACTTACAAGGGCTGCTTATTTTTCACTAACAATATTTAGTAGAATTGCGGCCAAGGTAAAGCTGGACAGTGTTTGTGAACATATTAATACAATCTGAACGTGCATTCTAAATAGCTCATAAATCCACTCTGTACCTTAAAAATGGTCGGTTTGATTAGACTATAGAGCATTTCCATTTTATGTTAACAACTAGTTTTTCGATAGTCTCCGATAAAATTTGGTGAGTATGTTTGCCAGTAAACGAATATTTCTAAAACGATTTTTCTATTTTGAAAACTGTGTCAACCCTGAAGCTTTGAAATATCGAAAAATTAAAGATTGAAGGCATCCATTTATGAGCTGTCGATGTCATACATGTTCATATACCACCATATAGCATTCATATATTGTCATAGGAGCATATATGTCATCATATATGTTAATATTACCTCAATTTTCGTTAATGTACGCATATGCCCATGAATGGAAATGCATGGACATATATGATTAGTATATATGTAAATATTAACAGAATTTTCGTTAATGCACACACATAAACATATATGATCACTGATACGAACATATATAAATCATTTATGAACACTTATGAATCATGTATGGATGCATGTGGACAGGTATCAAGCATGTGTGTTCATGTTTGGATAGTGTCGATTTTTGGATAGTGCCGATTTTTATCAGGGTATGCAATTTTTTTGAAACCGAGAGAAGCTAATAAGAAACTTTGAAATGATAATTTAGTTCTAAACTAGAAAGTATACAAATTTTAAGCAACCCATGTTTGTGCGACGTTTTTAGCTGATTTTCAAATAGTTATTAGCTAATTTTCTATATAATTGCTTTTATGCATTTTTTATTCAAAAATTTAGATTATTTTAGCTTTTTTCTTTCAAATGAAGCTGTTTTTTAGGATTTTATTACCAAATCGGCATTTTTTTTTGACCTAAAAGTTAAATATTTTATAACAGATGTAAACAAAGTTTGTAAATATACTAGATTAGATTAGATCAGAAGGCACTATGCACCGCGACCAATGTAGGTCTTTTGTGGTCCCTAAAGTTACCTACAGATTCAAGCTACCTATAAAGCCAATTATCCTAATAGGCAAAATGTTCTCGATGTCGGAAGGCGAAACGAAGCGATCACCCAGAAACCTAAGACCTAACCTGGGACATTCGCAGAGAACATGCTCCGAGGTCTCAGACATCATCATTGTGTGCGTTATGGTGTAATGGTTAGCGCGTTGGACTGTTACACAGATGGTCCCGGGTTCGATTCCCGGTGACAACATCAATTTAGAAAAATAATATGTATGAGTTTTCTATCACTTATATGTGTCGCTGCGCCCACCTTCGGTGTTCCCATAGCACTTACCCCACCGAAGTAAAATAATGAATCAGGGCTATGAAACAAAAAGATTCAATAAATTCGCCAACTCTACATCAAGTGGCTAGCAACAACTGCTCTAAGACTTATCTACTCGCGCAATTACAGTGTTGCCATGTTTGAAGCCCTTCATCTTTCACCACCTTTCATCTCTCCACTATCCCCTTTCTAAAGAAAGCAACACATTAATAAATAGGAAGAATTTCCTGAGTGTTGCTTCTCTTTAAAAAAAAAAAAAAAAAAAAAAAACCTACACATATCCGTGTCCGATTGACCCTTCCTGTGCAGATGGTATCTGAGATTACAGTGTCCAGTTAAGTACGACCCCAGGGCCTCACAAAAAGTGATAATCGGTTTAACAATAGTATTGAACTACCGTCTACTGGCCTTAGGCCCCATTGTGGCCTTAGGCCCCATGTTCTCCCGAAAAGACTCTGGCATTCACAATATGCCCTGGTGGCCTTCTTGGAGACGTGGTCAAGATGTTCGTTCCAGGTAAGGGAGCTATCAAGAGTCACTCCAAGATACTTAACACTGCTAGAGAAGCCAACCGTCACACCCCCAACGACCGGCATAGACATTTTAAGTTTTCTCCTTCTCGTGAATGGTACCAGGATTGTCTTCGACGGATTGACAGACAACCCCTTTTCCCGGCACCACGAAAGAGTGCAGTTCAGAGCCTGTTGCATACGCTCGGAGATGGTCCTGTCATCCCAGCCCACAACGGAAATGACAAGGTCATCGGCGTATCCATAGGTCCTGAAACCCAAGTCGTTCAGACCCTCGAGTAATTCATCTATGACCAGTGTCCATAGTAATGGCGACAAAACGCCACCCTGAGGACACCCTCTGGTCGCATTCACGGTCCTACAAGTAGTCCCTATTCCGAACGTGATTATCTTAGAGCGGAGCATCTCCAATGTCCAATTAATTATGATTAGAGGAATGCCCTTCCTAGCCATGGATAACCTAAGCGCATCGTAGTACGTGTTGTCAAAAGCGCCCTGTATATCAATAAATGCACAAAGGGCAATGTTCTTTGCCCCTAGTGCCCGTTCTATTGTCGTGACAACATGATGGATTGCAGTTTCGGTAGACTTACCCCGTTTATACGCGAACTGTAGCTCATGTATCGGCTTATGTAAATATACTAACTTATAATAGTAATAAATATTTTGACATTTTTAAATTGAAAAAAATAAAACAAATTAAAAAAAGCTAAAAAAATCTAAAAAATTTTATTTATTGAGAATTTTAATGAAAGAAAAATGTATAAATGTAGTATTTGTGATAGTGAATTAAAAAACTTTCTAATGTACCAAAAGCGTTTATTTCCAAGTACTTGCCGCCTAATTGTGGAAAAATATTTTCAAAATATAATATACATATGTACAGAGCTTTAAAGAATTAAATTCCTTATTCGATTTATTCAGTCAGTTTTTACTCAATCGATTTAAAAATATCGCCAATATAGAAAAAAAATTGCCAAAATTCAAAAAAAAAATCGACAAAAATCGCTAAAATTAAAAAAATCTTTAAAATAAAAAAAAATCACCAAAAAAACAAAAAAAAACGTTAAAAGTAATAAAAAAAAAAAATTGGTACAACTAAAAACAATCTCCAAATTTGAAAAAAAAACGCTCAAATTTAAAGAAAAATCGCCAAAAATAAAAAAATTGACAAAAATTAGAAAAATTCACAAAATCCGCAAAATTAAAAAAAAATATGTGCAAACATTTTTCCAGTAGATCTTTTTCCAATTTGAGCTTTTTTTTTATCAATTATAATGATTTTTTTTTTAAATTTTCACGATTTTTTACTTTTGCCGTTTTTAAATTTTGAAGTTTTTTCATTTTGGCGATGTTTTTACTTTTAGTAATTTTTCTCATTTTTGGTGATATTTTTTGGCTATTTTTTTAAATTTTGGAGATTTTTCAATGTTGGCAAATTTTAGTGACATTTTTTTAAATTTTGGAGATTTTTTAAAACTTTGTCGATTTTTTTTTCAATTTACATTTTTGGCGATTTTTTCAATTCTGGAGATTGTTTTAAATTTTTGGGGAATTTTTAATTTTAACGATATTTTTATCAATTTAAGCAATTTTTTTCAATTCTGGCGATGTTTTCCAGTTTCGCCGATTTTGGCAATTTTAAAATTGTAAATCGATTGAGTAAAAAATAGATTGTATTCCCAATTATTGAATTCGCAATGATTGAATTCCTAACGATTGAATTCCCAATGAATTCAATAATTGATAATATCGAATAAGCAAAATTCATTGAATTCCCCACTAGTAAATTCCAAAGAATGAATTCTCTGCGATTGATTAAGAGAAAAATCATTCGATTTAAAAAAATCCGATTTGATTTTTTCAAAATAGAATTCAATCTTTGAAGCTCTGAATATGTGCAATCACTAATATACAAACATTTATTATTAAATTTATTATTACACAAAACATTAATAAAACACTTTCTGAAAATTATTTTTTGTTTTATTTGAAACATTTTTTGGGCTTATCGTAAGGTAAATATGCGCATTTTTAGAGGGTGTTTACGCATATAAAAATGTATTTTTACGCATTTTATCTGTATATTTACAAGTAAAGCGTGTTTTTTTACTCAAAAATTCAGTAAAATTATTCATTTATTTCTAAATTTAATTACATTTCTACGCACTTGCATAGTACATTTACACACTTTTTGTTGACCAACTTACACGTAATGTGTGTATTTTTTTTTTCATTTACACACATAGAGTAAATTTACCCAACTTATAGTATGAGTATAGTTTCCTGGTTGGTTGGTTGGTTTCATAGTTTCCTACTATAAGTTGGGTAAATTTCAACAGAAATTTATTAGTGTACACTCTAATTAATTTCTGTTGAAATTTACCCATCTTATAGTAGGAAACTATACTCCTACTATAAGTTGGGTAACTTTACTCTATGTGTGTAAATGAAAAAATATACACACATTACGTGTAAGTTGGTCAACAAAAAGAGTGTAAATGTACTATGAAAGTGCGTAAGAATGTAATTAACTTTAGAAATAAGTGAATAATTTTACTGAATTTTTGAGTAAAAAATCATGCTTTATTTGTAAATATACGGAGAAAATGCGTAAAAATACATTTTCATATGCGCAAAAACCCCCTAAAAATGCGTATATTTACCTTGCGATAAGAAAGAAAAACAGCCCAAAGAATGTTTCAAATAAAACAAAAAATTAATTTTTAGAAAGAGTTTTATTAATGTGTTGTATAATAATAAATTTAATAATAAAATATAATAGAATATAAATATTTGTATATAAGTGGTTGTACATATACAGAGCGTCAAAGATTGAATTCTATTTTGATAAAATCAAATCGGATTTTTTTAAATCGAAAAAAGTCCCCAAAAATTTAAAACAACCTGCAAAATTGAAAAAAATCGCCAAAAATAAAAACAGTCGACAAAATTTAAAAAAATTGAAAAATCGCCAAAATTAAAAAAATAGCCGTCAAAAATGAGAAAAATTGCTAAAAGGGAAAACATCGTCAAAATGAAAAAAAACTGCAAAATTTAAAAACGGCAAAAGTAAAAAATCGCGAAAATTAAAAAAAAAAATCACCATAATTGATAAAAAAAAAAAAAATAGCTCAAAATGTAATTTATTTATTTCTGTTAGTTTTTGAAACACAGGCGATGTTTCAAATAAATACTCTTTCTTATCTGCGATGCTTACTTTTCGAGAAAAACGCGATTTACAAATCTAGCCAATCAAATCGAAATGTAGGATCGTTGTAGGGGTAATGGGGTTGAGTTTTGAACAATGGTGCAACCATCTTTCCTCCAGCTCCATTAGTTTTCGAAATATCTACCTTTTAAAAATCGACTAAATAATTACCGTCCATAACTCAACAAAAAAAGAGCTACTGGAAAAATGTTTGCACCGGTGTTCAAAACTCAACCCCAATACCGGTCCTAAATTTTGACCTGATTGGCTAGGTTCCTAGATCGGGTTTTTCTCGAAAACAAGGCATCGCCAAGCAAAAAGAGAATTTATTTGGAACATCGCCTGTGTTTCGAAAACTAATAAAGATAAATGTACATTTACAACTATTTTAAATTTCTCGTCAATATTAATCGTTTTTTCAATTTTAGCTTTCTTTTTTATTTTTTGGCGATTTTTTTAATTTTTTTAATTTTAACAATTTTTTTTTTTAAATTTTTGCCGACGTTTTTTATTTTAGGAATTTTTCTTATTTTTGGCGGTTTTTTTAAATTTTACTGATTTTTTTTTATTTTTGGCGATTTTCTTTATATTTTAGCGTTTTTTTCAAATTTTGAGATTTTTTTTTAATTTCAGCGATATTTTTTTTATTAATTTTAACGTTTTTTTTTATTTTTTTAATTTTTTTTTTTTTACAGATTTTTAAAATTTTAACGATTTTTTGGCGATTTTTTCAATTTTGGCAATTTTTTTCAATATTGGCGATATTTTTAAATCGATTGAGTAAAAATCGACTGAATAAATCGAATGAAGAATTTAATTCTTTAAAGCTCTGTACATATATTATATTTTGAAAATATTTTTCGACAATTAGACTGCTAACACTTGGAAATAAACGTTTTTGGTACATTAGAAAGTTTTTTAATTCACTATCACAAATATTACATTTACAAATTCTTTTTTCATTAAAATTCTCAATAAATAAAATTTTTTAGATTTTTTTTAGCTTTTTTAATTTGCTTTATTTTTTTCAATTTAAAAATGTCAAAATATTTATTACTATTAAAAGTTAGTATATTTACAAACTTTGTGCGTAAAAATTTTAATTAACAAAATAATACTACTTTTAGGCATCATGTGATTAATTGTAAACACATAATTGGTAAAAATACTGTAAGTGGGTATTATTGTATATAAAAGTGTGCGCAAAATAGTTTTACGCATTTTTATGTATAAATTTACCGAATTTGGGTAATAATAAATGAAACTTTACTCGTTTTATAGTAGTAAATTTACAATCATTTTTTAGAGTGTACGCTTTGGCAAAAAAAAAAAATTTTATGTTTCTTTTGCCCTTTTGTTGAAATCAGAGTATTTTTTTTTTTTGTTTGAAATAATTTTTTATTTATTTTTTGCATTTTCTTTCTGTTTAAAAAAAATTTTATTAAACGAAATTAAACTTTAAAAATTACATTATCAATTTTATGAAAATGTTTTAGCATAAATAAATATTCAGATTGAAACAACTGGAACTAAATTATTTAAGTCAATAAAGTAATAAACCTGATAAGAATTAATATATAATCTAATAGAAATGAGCTTAAAATATTTTTTTTTTTTTTTTACAACAACAACAATGTGTTGATGTTTGTTTTTTGATTTAAAAAAAACACATAAAATTTAGAGGAATGTATGAAATCTTTATTTGAGTCGATAGACCGTTCTATATAATTCAATGTCTAAAGATGATTTCATGTAAATATTGACAAATGGTTCGCCTCAAATATTGGCTTACAGTGCGTCAACCGTTGCGAGCCTTAACATAGCCCCACAAAAATAGTATAAAGGCGGGCTTTTCCCTATAGACATGAGCCTTAACATAGCCCCACAAAAACTAGTATAAAGGCGTTAAATCGCACGATATAGGCGGCCAATTGACCGGCCCTAAACGTGTAATAAGCTGTTCACCGAACTCGCCTCTCAATTGGGCCATTATTTAGCGTGCTGTGTGGCATGTAGCACCGTCTTGTTGAAACCATATGTCACCAAAGTCCAGCTCTTCCATTTTGGGCAAAAAAAAAAAAAAAATTGTAGTCATAGCACGATAGCGCTCGCCGTTCACAGTAACGTTTCTGCCTTCTTCGACTTTGAAAAAGTATGGTCCAATGAAGCCACCGGCCCATAATCCGGGATGCATTGGCAGTTCTTGAAATGCTTCTGGCTGCTCTTCACACCAAATACGGCAATTTTGCTTGTTCACGTATCCATTCAACCAGAAATGAGCTTCGTCCCTGAACACAATTTTCCGGTAATGCGAACATGATAAACGAGCATGAATTTTGATAATAAAATGCAATAATATGCAAGCGTTGTTCGTTTGTAAGTCGATTCATGGTAAAATTATAGACCAAACTGAACATGTTTAACAATTAATTTTTAATAGACAGCTTTAAAAATTTTCAACAAACCGATTGAATATAAAAAATAAACTCTGTAGTTTCTAAAATAAATTTTACATTGAGAAAATTATATAGCCTAAATTTGTTCCTTCCTTTGTACATAAAGGAGAGAATAATTCATGCATTGCTTATGCCTTTATTTTTATATTGTCTATAAGTTTATTCTGGAACATATGTTTATATTATGAGGAAAGTAAGATTGGCCTTTAATAGAATTATCAGGTATTTATATTCTATAAGGTTGCACCAACATATTTCCTCATTTGTTTCAAAGTTTTTAGGTTGTTCGTTTTCTGAGTTTGTTAATATTAGACGCCTTTTACATTTTTATAAGGTTTTAAAAATAAAATCACCTGTTTTCATAGTAGACTTGTTTGAATTTGGTAGAACTGTCAAGAACAGGCAGATAAAGTTTCCAAAATTAACTCCAATTGTGGAAAGATCGTTCCAGATGAGAGTAGCACGGACTTTTAATCATTTGCCAAATACTTTAAGGCGAGATTTTTGTGATTCGATTAATACATTCAAAAGAAAACTTATTTAAAATGTTTCTAATAGATGATAGAATAGTATTTTATTTGTTCAGCCATTAATGGCTGATATAGATTGTAATTTTTGTTTAAGATTATTTTTGATTTATTTTTATATGTTTTAATTATTTTATAATTAATATTTTTTTATTATATATTTATACATTACAGATTTTTATATTTATTTTATTAATTAATTTCAACTATTTATCTCTTGTTATAAAAATACAGAAATATTGTAACTTGTTTTTGATTAGAAGTTTATGACCGATTATGGCCAAAAGGCTAGGTCATTGGAAATGAAGAAAATAAATAAATAAATAAAAAAATAAATAAAAGTAGCGAAATATTTTTTTTCTGTGTAAGTCCATTTGCGTTAGTCATTTATTTTTAACAGTGCAAAAATGATGGCGGTTTGAAGTTTCAAGCAAATTAAAAATATTAAAATTACAGTTTTTGCTTGCATTTAAATAAAGCTACTTCAATTTATATATCTCATTGTTTTCATCACATTTCAAAATATATATTACACTATCAAGAAATATAAAAATACACTCAAAAAAATGTTTTGTCATATATTAGAACTTAAAAAGTAAACCGAGGTTATTTTAGAAAACACTCATTTTTTGCCGGTTTGGGATTACTTATTTGCAGGAAATCATATCAAACATTTTTACTTTCGAAAATAAAATTCTTATATAAAGGTACGTTCAGATTAGTCAAATATTTGACAAAAAAACATGAAGTATTTCTTTTGCCGTAATCTGAACACAAAATATTGTTGTGTGTCAAACAGCAAATCAGCTGATTTTGGTCAAACAAAATTATTAGCATTCAAATAAATATTTGACAAACTTAACCATAGTGTGAACACTAGCTATCAAATATTTTCTTCTGATTTGAGCAAATATTTATTTGAGCTTACCAAAAAAATGTAAGAACAAACAATGGCAAATAACAGGTGGTAAAATCGTCAATTATAAATTTTTTACCCAAAAAAGTACGTGAAAATAAAAATTTAATCACTCATATAATGGATTGGAACATTGGTCCAAAATGGAACGATATGGAATGAAACGGGGAACGATTGGAATCGGAGCACTGTACACAATTGTGTTGTCGTACATGAAAATAAAAATGTAATCATTCCGATAACAGAATGGAACATTGGTCCAAAATGGAACGATATGGAATGAAACGGGAAATGATTGGAATCGGAACACTGTACACATTTGTGTTGTCCGTACAGCGTTTTTTTTAGGTTTGCAAAAATTTTAACCATTTTGCGATATCATGCTTAGTTTTCGAGATACAAGCCATTTTACAAAATGGCGATATTTTAAAATGTCCAGTATCTCCAAAACTAAGCGAGATAGACCCAAACGGACAAAATTTTTGTTCCACAGGAGTATTACTATACCCTTGTAACATAAATAGGCTAGGTCCAAGAGAGATCCCGAGTGATCAATTTTTTAAAAAACAGTTAGTTTTTCGATTAAATAAATCTATGTTTTTTTACACTTTGATTAAATAAATATTTAATACAAATATTTGTTTCAATCTGAACGCTCGACAAATATTTTTTCGTTTATTTTATTTCACACTATTTGAAAGCCGTTTGAGCAAACAAAAACCATCAAATATTTGATCATAGTTTGAACATAAAATAAAATAATTTTTTATTTGACACAATTGGAAGCAAATATGTAAACAAATATTTTGTTCAAATATTTGATTAATGTGAACGTACCTTAAGGCTGCTTTTTGAGATAATGCAAATTTTGTTAGGTTCATAAAATTTAAAGTCTTTAACATTTGTTGATGACCTACCGATTTTTCTATTAAGCTATAAAAATACTGCATTTGATGTACGTTTTGGCGGAATGAATACAGTGTTTTAGTTGTCACAAAGCGAAATGTGCTTGGAAAAATAAATGACTCTGTACTCGCTAGGAACGAAAAAAAAAACAATTTTTTGCACTTTATCAGTTATGTCCGTCATGATTATTCACTCTAGATGCCTAAATATGCTCTTCAGCCATTTTTATTTTTTTTTTGAAACCAAAATGCGAAAAACAGATTTAATTTAGCAAAATATTTGAAATGTTCATAAAACTTTAGTGTTTTGAAATTTTTAGGTGACTTTTTGACTCGGTGGTGCAGTATACTAAGACACTCAGTTCATGCAATACGCTAGCTAATTTTAAATATAATTGTGAATGTCAGACGCAAAAAACATACATTTTCAAAAAATTTACGCGAATTCTTTTTAAGGTTGTGATGTCCGTATCTCGTTATTGGTGCACAGACATCAACTTGGTATACCTAAAACTTTATAAAATTACATCTTTTTTTTTAATTCCAAATTCAAATTCCATAAAGGGGGCAAAAAACATAAGGGAAACCCTGCAAAAGTTTATCACTATACAACTTTTCACCAAACAACGATATGAAAAATTCTTTTTTAGTGAATAAATCTCCCAGGTCTAGTGACTTTATTTTGTATTGGTTTGGATCTGAATGTTAAAAACTATGAGCAAAACAAAAAATTGAGAATACTCTTGTAAGTCTCAAGTCATTTATTTAATTTTTCGACTTTTAAATAACCATCAATTCTTTACGTGAAGACGCTTCAACGGAAATTTTCGCATACTAGACACTCAAAAAAAAAAGTTAGTAAAATCAGCAAAAAAAAGTTGCTGAGTCGGCAAAATTTTAGTCAGGAGGATGCTTGCAAAAAAAAAATGTGAATGTATTACGAGTAAATCTAGATTTGTCTGATTAGACGAATTAAACATTTAAATGTTTGAAAACTTTTCTAATTGTAGTGAATATAAACAAATCCAGTTTAAATTTTTAAAAATATTAAATCTTCATATCGTTAGCTAAAACGCAAATGGCCCTAACTAACAAAAAAATCAAAATCGGTTTTTTGATTGATTCTGATGTATTCCTTCAAAATATATCGACACAAATCAAAAATAGCCATTTTATTAACAAAACACAAAAAGCAGTAACTACACTCAGGAGAAAGCTTCATCATATTTATGACAAAATTTATAATATGAAGAAAATCTTCATTGATTTTCGTCCAACGTAACACTTCATAAATATTTTTTATTTTATTTTTATTTATTTTTATTTATGGATTTCAAGCCCTTGGGGCCTAATTAATCCAGATTAATAAGTATGGCAGTTACAAAAAAAATGATTTGACTTAAAACTATAAAATTCATTTTGTATATTCATTTGCTGATCTTAGTATAAATAAATCATTATAAAAATGATTTTATTTTATTTAATAATATATATATAAAAAAAAATAATTATTACAAAAGTATAAACACCCCCCTTGCACAAATACTGAAAATAAAGCTACAAAATAATCTCGAAAGTGGCAGTTAATGTAGCAGCTTTCTACAAATTTTTTAATAAAACTTTTTTAAAATTAGAAATAGATCCAGTGAATTTGCGATCCTCATAAGGTATTGCTGAGTTCCATATTCTAGTTACTCTGACAACAAATGATTTATTCATAATAAGAGATGAAAATCGTGGAAAATTAATTGAATGTGTTCTCGTAGAGTTACCAAAATTGAATCTTTCAAGAAGATATGGAGGATTTCCATTTTTAATGATTTTATAAAATTGAACCATTATTCTTAAATCAATAAAATTTTTAAAATCACAGCCAAGAAAGTTAATAACATAGGGCGTCATATGCCTCCATACCCGATATCGAAGTCCAAAAACATAACGTACTACCCTATTAAAACATAGTTTCATTTTCGAAATATTGTCTTCTGACATACCCGAATATATTTCTAAGCCATACAAAAATATAGGAAGACAAAGTGCTGTAGCAACTTTCCATTTAACATTGTCTGGTAAATACAGACCTGTGTTATATAGACGCCTCATAACGAAATTTATTTTTGCTATAACCCTGTTAACTTGACAGTCAAACTACAGATTATTGTCAATATACACTCCCAAAGTTTTATAATAAGAAACAAACTGTATCGACTCCCTGCCTAAAACAATGTTTGGAGTTATCATACTTTGTGAAAACCACATACATCGTGTTTTAGAAGGGTTTAAACTTAGAAAATTGGATTCTGACCATTCCATAATATGAAGCAAATCATTATTAACATTGGTTTCCAAATACGAAAGACCAAATCCCTTATCGTCAGCTAGCAACTGAATATCATCTGCATATGTATAACATCTACAAAATTTAACGTGCTGGTACAAATCGTTTATATAAGCCATAAAAAGAAGGGGCCCCAAAATTGACCCTTGATGAAGCTGTTTCATAAATGATGAAATTATTTGTTCGGTTTGAGATCATGACAAATTTTTCTCTAAATTAACAGAAAAATTAAAATTTTTATATGATAATTTACTTTGACTAATAGTCAATTAAAATTTTTATATGATAATTTACTTTGACTAATAGTCAAAGTAAATTATCATATAAAAATTTTAATTTTTCTGTTAATTTAGAGAAAAATTTGTCATGATCTCAAACCGAACAAACAAAATCTCACACATAAACTTATAGATCAACGATAAAATTGACTAGATGAAATTATTTTCATATTTATGAAATGTTTCATAAATATGATGATGGAATTTCATATCTTTTTATGAAGTTCTTCTTAAATGTTATAAAATTAAATAAAAATTAATTAACAATCAAAGGGTCAACTATTAAAAAACTTATTATGTTATAAAACATTTCATAAATAGGATGAAGATTTTTCATAAGTTTCTATCAAATATTTCAAAAATATTAAGAAACGTTTCATAAATATTATTCAAAATTTTCATAAATTATTATGCAAATATTAAAAATGTTTACCTAAATTTATTTATACAGTAGTCTCCACTTAAATGCTTAATCAAAAATTCAGAGTTTGCAGCGCTTTTAAACGGGAAATCTGTTATACGAAAATGGGGGTAAATGCGCAGTAACACATTTATGAAAATATTGCATAAATGCGTTAAAAACGCATTAAATTAAATTATTTTTATTTTATATTTATACAATTTTAGATTAAAAAAATTTTGCTCCGCTTTTTAAGATTTAGTTAAAAATAAGTAAAAATTTTTTGATCAGATTTTTTAGCGGAGATGGCTAGGCTTACCAATTTTAGCACATAGTTGTTTAGCACATAGTTGTTTCTTCACATGCAATAAAATGGTTGCAAGCAATTGTCAAAATGATTTCAGATCCATAAATTTCACGAGGAGACATGCAATCGGCTCTCGCAATAACGTTTGCCATCAAATGTCGATTTTAGTTTTTATTTTAATTTAGCAATCAAAAACTACAAACAGTTAATAAATAATTTCATAGAAATTTATCTATTTTGTGTCAGATTATATTATTTTTTAGAAAAATACTACTCATGACACCATATTAAACAGTGCTTTCTGAAATAAAACAAAAAAAATTAAAATATATCGTTTATAGCACAATTGTCATCTTTAATGTAGTTAGCGGCTTTTTGTTTCAGAAAAATACAAATCAAAGGGACCTAACTAACATAACTGTTCGAATATAAAAAATATATCTTTTGTTTTAACAGAAATAAATTTATCTGTGTTTATTTAATAATATTTGAAGAATTTGCGATTTGTATACAAAAATGTTTATTGATTCTACTGTAAAATTAATCAAATGTTAGTTAGGGCGGTTTGCGTTTTAGGTAACGATATACATTTTTAATATGTTTTTAAAAGCATTTCTGGTTTTATGTTATAATTACACAGGAGAACAAAATTATACTTTTTATAAATTAATAAAGATCTGATATTTCAAATATCCTGGTTTCAATGGCGTACTTAAATTTTTGATCAATGGTACAGATTTCAAGAAAAATGTCTTTAAAATTTGGCGGATTTGCATTTCGTTTTTTGCATTAAAAATTTTTGAATGCAATAAATCTGCTTTTGTTTTGATGGAATTAAATTACAAGACCTGTGTCATATTTAATGTACAAAGCATTGTATTTAAGCAACTGCTTTACGTTTTACAATTTCTTACATTTTTAGCGAATATGAACGCTTTATCAACAATTGACATGAAGAAGTGTTAGTTTTTTAAAGAGATGCAATTAATGGGAAATATTTTGACAAAAAGAAATGTTTTTGCATATTGCGGCTTTTACTATATATACGCGATTTTTTAAAATTTGTATATCAGCATAGCTTTCCAAGTCATACTTTTGCATACAAAAATTGCACCAAAAAAGTTTCCATTTGCAAAGGTTCTCGTAATATAAACATTTTTTTTTTGAATATTTAAATAAAAAAATAAAATGATTATATTATGATAACTTTTGCAAATGGAAACTTTTTTGGTGCAATTTTTGTATGCAAAAGTATGACTTGGAAAGCTATGCTGATATACATTTTTGCAAGAAAGAATTTTAGATTTGCCCACATATTAAACCAAAAGTATGATTCTGGGGACAACTTGAAAAGCTATGCTGAAATATAAAACTTTCGAAAAATGGTGAATATATATTATAAGCTGCAATATTTTTTCAAAATATTTCCCATTAATTTCCTCTTTTTAAAAAACCAACACCTATTCAGGTCAATTGTTCATTAACCGTTCATATTCGCTAAAACTGTAAAAAATGGTAAATACCTACATAAAACGTGCACTGTGGTTGCTGCCATATGCCAAAAATAAAAAATCAAAGTTAAAAGTTTGCCACCAAATGTATCATCGCTATATCCTATACACTTAAAACATTCTGTAGGTAAAGACCACTGCAAATGTAGTTAAAAACAAATGAAATTTCACTTAAAGAAAGGACGACTTACATTTCAGTAAATTCAACTAACATTGTCATTTGATTTTTAATGTCAAAAAAATGACTAACAATTGTAGTAAAAATTAACCACATTTATTTATTTTTATTTTTTTTAAATAACAAAAAACAACTGTAAAAAATGAATGTAAAATCATAAAACAGTCATTTGATGTGAGTTGTTTCTTTAAATGAACTACAAGGTTAGTCAATTTAATTTGTTCTACAAATGACTGATATTTACATTAAAAATACAGAAACTGTATTACAACCCAAACAACTACATATTCAAAAAGCAGAAGTTGCCTGAGTGTAAGAACAATCTTTGATTTGGTCGCACCAACCGGATTCAGTTGTTACAACCAAATTTACGAGGTTGCAGCAACAGAATCAATTCGTTTGGATGAAATCTTTCTATTTTTATGAGAGTGTACTCCTTAAGAATAGCTTCGAAAGAGAGGGAATGTTATTAGTTGATTCTTTCAGTATAAGTAGATTAAAATAATTTGCAACCATGGCTGGCAGATTTGACGATTTATCTTCAATTTGACGATTTTTTATTAAAACTTTGACAAATGACGATTTGACGATTTTTGGTCCCAAAATGATGATTTTTTTTATTAATAAACATAAGAAACTATTGCATTTGTATAAATCTTTTCACGACTTTTGTGGAATAAGCTTTGGTGAACTTAATAAAAAATGATTCGTTCAAAACATAGAAGGAAGTAATTACCCAGCAAGGAATTAATTACTCATAAATACACTCAAATTAAAAACTTCACTATATTTATGTTTCATAGAGTTTCATCTTGGGATTTCACATTTTTCCTCCTTTTGAAAAGCGCCTGGTCCAAATGAGCTTGTTGAAATAATTTTTTTCATTACTTTTTTAGGGTATATATTTTTTACCAAAAAAATTTGCGTTTTCATTTTCACTTTGTGAAGTCTTTTAAAAGTTGTATTTTTTGCACTCTGAAATTGCTGGCTTTGTTAGTTAATTTCATTAATTTATTTTTTTATAACTTTAACATAAAGTTATTTAAATTTGAACAAAATATATTATTTTTCAATATTCAACTCGTTTCTTCAGACTAAATGGAATAAGTATTAAAATTGGTAAAACTAAACTCACGATTTTTATGACGATTTTTTCAAATTGATTTGACGATTTTACCAAAAAAAAAATATATCGAAAAATTTGCGAGGACCCATGTCTTATAAATGGTTACGAATCGACGCAAAAACTCGTCTATATTGCGGCTAAACGTCGCCAAACAGTCTTTTGAAACATTTTCACGACGCTGTTTTTATTCTATTGTGAACAAACGCGGTACCCATCTTCTGAACAGCTTCCTCATTTCCAAATTTTCGGTAAATATGCTATGTATAGTACTTTTTGAAATGACTATCATTTCAGCCAGCTCATGCACCTTCAGCCGACGATCATCCAATACCATTTTGTGGACTTTCTTTCCCGTTTCTGGCATGGAAACCTCACTTGTCCGTCTTGGCAGCTCGTATGGCACCGTTTAAACTCTGCCACCCAATATTTTAATAGTCGCAAATAAAGTACCAGACTCCCCCAGAGTAGAATGTAGATCGGTTTAAATATTGGTCGGGCTGAGACCTTTCAAATAAAATTATTGGATTTCCAATTTTTTTCAAACTAATGTAACCAATTTTTTTTAAACTAATTCTGCAATATATACGTCAGGTCGGCTAATTTTAGGACTGCAGTCGTATGAACACAGGTCTTGTTATTTAATTATCACAAATCAAACGCTTATTGATTGCTTTCGAAAAGTTTTAAATGCAAAACCGCCAAACTTTAAAAACATTTTACCCAACATCAATTGTACAATTGATCAAAAATTAAGTACACCATTAAAATCAGCAGGCCCGAAATATATATAATTAATGGTCAGATCTGTATTTATTTTTTCTATGTCATGCAGTGTTATTTTAAATTTTATAAATTTTAAAAAAAGCAGACTTGTTTATTAATATTTTGTTTGAATATACTAAAATAGATCATTACGAAACATTAATTTAGTTACTGAAAGAAAAAAAAACTTAAATATTCTTTGTATTATTTTTGAAAATATTTCAAAAATATACCGGAAATTCCTCAAAACTAATTGAACTAAAACTAATTGAATTTAAAATTAAACATAAGCACAACATGATTGAAAAATGTTGCACCTTTTGTTAGATTAACACTTAATAAATATTGATTAATTAATTAAATCTATATAAATATTCGTTCTCATTTTATAAACTATACAAATTTTATTTTTTAATTAATTGAATTATGTTTTATTTGCCATTTATTAATTTATTTAAGTCATTGTGATTGACGTCACTTTTTTACATTTAAATTTAAATTAAAAAAAAAAAACAAATCTAGAAAACTGAACAGTTTTATCATTTGGTGGCTTAAAAGTTCAATACACTTTAACTTGATACCATTGAAAAGACATAAACTTATTAATAATACATAAAATATTAAATCTTTTTTTCTTCTTTTGAGAATTTTAAATGAATAATATTAAAAATAAAACAAAAACTAAAACCAACGTCTATTCATAAAACAAAAACAAAAAAAAAAACACACACTAATCATCAACATATTTATCAATTATGATTTTCTAAACTTATTTTGGCTTTCTTATCGATTGAGGAAAACAATAGATTGACATTTTTGAATATGAATCATTAGAATAAATAAGATTATTCAAATAATAGGGGAGAGCCCATTGCAGTTAATGAAGTCTGCACTGAAAGCTACATCATATTTATGAAAAGCTCTTCTTGATTTCTTATCATGGAAATGATGAATATCTATGAAACATTTGTCTTAAATTTTTACAAACTCTTCGTCGTATTTATGAAATCTTCGTAAATATGATGAAAAATTTATCACAAACCATTTATGAAAGATTTTCATTAACCCTAGATTGGTAAACATATTTGGTTGCTCTTTAATGGTAATCTTCGCCTGTGAGGCGACTTTTATAAAAAACCCACATTTTACCATTAAAAAAACAAAAATTTATTAAAACAAAAACAAAAACGTATTTATTACATGCTTGGTAATAAAAATAAACAAAAAACAATTAATTTTTTAAATATCTTAAATATATTATTGGCAACATTTATAGATTACATATTTCATCAGTAGTATAAATAGATCTTTTACAAAAAAATAAAAAAAAAATCCGTTTAAGATCGAAAAAAAAACTTCAGTATCTTGTAGACCTTATATCTAATTAACATATTAAAAAATAATATAAATCTTACAACTTAAAAAAAAATTGTGCAAGACAAAATAAAGTCTGTGGTTTTTCCACCTACTTTTTTACATCACATTGCCAACAATTTGGTGATCTGTGCTCTAAGCAATAAGTTTTCTTGCATTTTGCGCAGAAATATACGCTCATGCGATTCAATCTCGGAGGACAGAAATCGCACATTGATTTTTGCCCTTTTTTATACTTGGTTCGAATATGTACAAAAATACGAAATACAAACGAATATGTACAACAAAATTACCTTTATTGGTAAACTTCGCCTCAGAGGCGACGCACGTATCTATATATAAGCAACGCAACGCAACAAAACACGTCTGTACCCAAGCTCGTACAACACTCAACTGAGTTGGCACGAGCGCACGCTTTAATACGAGTGAACGATCAGGAAATATTGCAAAAAAAAAAAAATTATTCGCCTCACAGGCGGTGTTTACCATTCTAGGGTTAATATGATAAAAAAAATTTCCCTGAGTTTGGTTAATATTTGAGTGTATAAAGAAAGTTCAAGCTTTTCCCTACCTAGTAAAGTTTTTCACGGGAATTCTTGGGACGGCATTTCCAGGGAATTCCTGGAATTTTTTTTTTTTTTTTGTAATGGTATTAATAAAATACTTTTTTTAAAGAGTGTAAATTTAAAATTGTACATAGAGAATTTTCTTGGACTAGTTTTAATGAAGTTTTTACACAAAGTGACTTTAAAATTTATTTAATTTTATGAAAAAGCTTCACAGTTTTTATGAAACAAATTTTAATGAAACTTTTTTATTGGCCATATGGAATTTTTAATAAATAAAACGAGATTTTTCAAAAAAATTTATGAAAGACTGCATTAATTTTATGAAAAGTTTCAATGGTCGAGTTCCAGTGACACTTCATAGATTTAATGGAAAAACTCATTGATATGATGCTGATAACTCTCTCAGTCTATACACAGGTTAGATATTTGAAGAGTCCTGATATATTTAATGATGAAAATGTTAAGAATATGCTATAAAATGCCCCAAAAAAAATTGTGGTAGTAGGGAAAATGCAATCTTAATTTCACAGTTTTAATAGTGCTTATTGGAAAAAATCGTACGGATATTAATTAATTCGATAACCTTCGTCAATTCCTCTCAGCTACTGAGATTTTACCAGTTTCTCTTTTAAGACTAAATAGTAGGGATGAGTCTACACTGAGAGAATTATGTTCACTTCAGAAATGAATTTCTTCATAGCTTTAACAAAAATTGTCACCGGAACTCGTCAATTGGAACTTTTCATAGAATCTGTGAAATAGGTTTTACTAAAGTCAATGTTTATGAAATATTTGTAAAATTCATGAATAATTCATAAAACTTTTGATTCATTCCGAAAATGAAGTAATTACAGAATTTATGAAACAGTTTCATATAATTTCTAAAATTAAGAAGTGCTTTGAATTAATACAACTTTTCATGAATATCTTAAATAATTTTTTAAACAATTTGCTAGAAGTCTAAAATTAATAAAAGTTTACATTGAAATAATAAAGCACTTTATAAAATATCGACATATTGAATTAAATATTAAAATATTGAAATGTATGAAAATTAATGAACTTATGAAATTTTATAAAAAAATTAAAAGATTAAGTGTGAAAGGCGTGGTAGAGAAGAATGAGTGTATTTTCTAAAAATCATAATTACATTGTAAATTTCCAATTTTTCTGAATCAGACTGCGCAGTTTCTGGTATTTGAAATTGTTTCATAGCTCTTAAGAAAATTTTCGTTAAATTTATGAAGAGATAAGTTATGAAATGGAATGAATTTTTTTTATGAAACCATAAAATTTTATGAAAAAAAGTTTATGAAAAATTTCTTAATATTAATAAAATTTCTTGGATTTAATGAAATTCTTCATTTAATCTACAAAAAAAAAAATTCTATGAAATTGTTCATTAATGAAACATGAAGCATAATTCTATCAGTGTATAAATGGTTTTTCATTAAAAAGCTCTATTAACAAAAATAATAAAGAAAAGGCGTATGTACTATTGTAATATGTAGTTTTTATTTAAAAAATTTAAGATTCTGATTAAAAGCATTGCAAAAATTTTACTAATAAACCGGAGGTAATGCGATTTTTGTGTAATTTTTCTTGGACCTATGAATAAATCTTTTAAACGAAACTTTGTCAATTAAAAATAAACTTTAATAATTTTCTTACTGAGCTGGAATTCCCGAGTTAATGGGAAATTAAAAACCGAATCCTGCTTTCCCGGGAAATAAAAAATCCCGGACAACAAGAGCCTTACAACTTGTGTCTACATCAAATAACTTACAGTCACAAAATTAGAAAAAGTCGATTTGGTTTGAACCGCGATATGCAGTCTTGATAGATTTTGTCACTCTAATTCCAAATCCTGTTTTCCAAATTTGTACATCACGTCGCAATTTCAAGAAAACCGAGATTAAAAGAGCGAAAACTTGCGTGTTTAACAGTATTTGAAGTTGCTTAAGCATTTTTATTAACTTTATTCTCTATAACAGGAGTATAAATATGTCGCAAATCACCTTAAGACTATTTATATTTTGAACGTTTTTCACACGTTCTTGAGTGTTTACGCTTAGTTTTTAAATTTTTCGTCAATAATTACAATTTTATTTAATCAATTTCTTAAATAAAAACAATTTAAAATTTCTAAAAAAAAAACAACATTATTATAACACAAAGACTGCTTAATTTTAAAATGTCGAATTTCAAGGAGCGCTGATCGAAATTTTATTTACGTTTAATCTAAAAATTTTTTTTCAAAATTTGAGTCTAAATGAACCACGTTAACACTTGATGCATATCGATCAAAGTTTGAGGCTTAAATTTATTACAAAAAATTAAAAAAAAATAGTCTCTGTGTGCTCAACACAAGTCGCTTTAATGGATTTTGAGATATCGTTATATCTATCGTAAAAAAATACTGAAAACTATGTTACCAGATGCATGCGTAGCAAACCAAATTAAAATAAAAAGATCAAAGTAAATATCAACTTTTGTAATGACACCCTACGGCGCACGTAAACTTAAGTTTGGATCGTAGTGGTGTCTCCGGTTTAAAAGCTTGTGTCAAAATACACAGAAAAAATTATGGTCAAAAAAGTTTAAATTAAACTTTTGTTCGATTTCAAACTCACTTTCAATTAAATGTTTAATAATGTGTATTAACTGTTTAATTGAAAATAAATTTGGAAGAAACAAAACTTCCAAAACCTTTCTTTTTATATCCTATAATAGCAACACAGAAACAAATGCAAAAATTTAAAAAAATCGCCAAAATTAGAAAATCGATTAAAGTAAAAATTCTTTAGAAATGTTGAGGTTAAGAAGAAGAATGGACAGAAAATTTCAACATTATCAATGAATATCAGGCGGGTTTTCGCAAAAACTATTCAACGGCTGATAATATATACAATCTGTCGTCCATAGTACATCTAAATTTTGGAAGAAATAAAAAAACGTACGCTTTCTTCGTTGATTTTAAAGCGGCTTTTGATAAAATCTCACGTCATGCTTTAATTTATAAACTACACAGAATTGGAGTATCATCAAAACTGGTAAATTTTATTGAAAATGTTTACAATAATACAAAATGTTCAGTATGGACCGGTAGTGAGATATCAGCTAGTTTTACGACAGAATCAGGAGTGAAGCAGGGCTGTCTGCTTTCCCCACTACTTTTTGCGATTTATCTAAATGATTTATATGAACATCTAGGTGGCGGCATAGTTTTGGATGAATTAAATATACGTGTTCTATTGTATGCTGATGACATAGTCATATTAGCGGACAAGGCTTGTGTCCTACAGCAAATGATCCATAAATTGGAAGAATATTGTGTATTGTGGAATATGGAGATTAATATGGCCAAGTCAAAAATAATGGTTTTTCGAAAAGGTGGGAAATTATCCCAGAATGAGAAATGGTTCCTAAACAACACTGAAATCGAGGTAGTTTCGGAATATACATATTTGGGAGTAATACTGACCCCAAAAATGATTTTTAAAAAACATGTAGAGGCCAGGTATCTGTCAGCAAAAAACAGCATTAATATGACATGGAGCAACTTCTTGAGTAGGCCAAACGTATCATTAAAGGCTAAATGGAAGCTTTTTTTAGCTGTTTGCAGATCCATCCAATCTTACGGTGCGCAAGTTTGGGGCTTCTCTTACTTCCAAGAGGTAGATAAACTTCACACTTATTTTATAAAAAAAGTACTCCGTCTTCCACCCACTACACCTACATATGCCTTAAAGCTGGAGACAAACGTAGAGAATGGTCACATATTTACACTGGATTTACATTTGCGATATGTGGCGCAAACTATATTTACTTACCATAGAGAAAGACTGCCAAACATAATATCAAGAAAACTTTTGGAGCAAAAACTTTTTTGGGTAAAAGACCTAAACTCGCTTGGTCATGAGTATGGAATAGAATGGTCTCTTCAAAACCTCTCTAAAAACCAGTGGAATGAGAACAAGGAACATTTTTTAAATTTTCTCAACATAAAAAGTTATGTAAGCGCTTTGATACAAAAGAATGAAACAACCAGAGTCTATAAAAGATTGGACCCACAGGTTGGCCAGAACTATGTGACTGAAAGTTACAGCCAGGAGGAAATCAGATGGATTTTTAAAATGCGATGTTCCTTACTGAACTTAAATGCAAATCGATGGCAAACCAATGCATCAAAGCTGTGTGGAATCTGTAATATGATGGAAGATGAAAACGTAATGCATTTCCTAGGACGATGTCCTGCATTTAGGGAATACAGGGTTTTTTATTTTGGTAAAGTTTTGCTAAATGAGGATGAAATTGTAAAAATGCTTAACGGTAACTTGATTAATTTTAAACCGTTAGTAAATTTTGTTAAAAGTTGTATAAATTATAGAAATTTTTTAATCAATGAATTTAATTATTAGAATATTTTTCTTGGTTTATATACAATATTAATATAACTGCCGACCAACGACTTAAGTCAAGGTCGATTATATTTTTAAAAAATTTTTTAAAATTTCTTTATTTTACTTTTTGTAATTTATTTATGTATTTATTAATGAATTATTATGAAAATAAAGAACTACTACTACTACTACTACTAGAAGAAGAATAAACGTTTTTCTCTAAAAATAATAAACGCTATTAATTTTTAAATCAGACTAGACTAGTTTCTGCCTTTTTATGGGAAGGCTTATAAAAGATTTTCCATTTAAATTGTATTATTATTTGTGTCTTATAATTGTCAGATTGTCTCTATATGATAAATTTTTCAACAACCTGCGGCTGTAAGAATCAAACCTGCGCTCATCTTACATTACAAACGTAACAATTCGAAGTCATGACCGTTTAGCGATCACATCCAGGTATGGCCTCGAATGTAATGCAGCTAAATTGCAGTTTTCTTTCCTGTTATTGTATATTATACTCAGAAGTGACAACACTAACAACACAAATATTCTATTTTTAGATTTTTGTTTATTTTTCTAATCTCCTCCGTCTCTATTTCACAATGTTACCAGATTGACGTATGGTTTTTACGTTCAGTGTTGACAATTTTTTCGTTTTTTAAGTTGAGACATCGCCACAGGGCAAATTTTATAATGTATTTTAGTACAGTGTCATATTAACGTCATATAATTTTTAATTAATATGCATTTGACAAATTTAATTTAGAAATATTGAGGTTAAGAAGAAGAATAAACGTTTTTCTCTATAAATTATAAACACTATTAATTTTTAAATCAGACTCCTTTTTTAATTTTGGTGATTTTTTTTTTTAATTTCAGCAAATTTTGTTTTAATTTTAGAGATTTTTCGAATATTGCCGTTTTTTAAATTTCGGCAATTTTTTAAAATTTCTGAATTTTTGAGGATTGTTTTTTTAAATTTAAGCATTTTTTCAAATTTGGCTTTTTTTAAGTGTTTTAAATTTTGGTGATTTTTTAAAATTTTGTAATTTTTGCGAATTGTTTTTTTTTTTTAGTTTTGTTTGAAATAAAAAACAATATTCAGTTTAATTGTTAATAGATATGAATAAAGCTATAATTGAAAATTATATATATATTAGTTACAAATTATTTTAATTTAATTTAATTTGAATTCAGTTAAACTTTTTTTTTTTTTTTTTTTTTTTTTTTAAAGAGAAGCAACGCTCAGGAAATTCTTCCTATTAATTAATGTGTTGCTTTCTTTGGAAAGGGGATAGTGGAGAGATGAAAGGTGGTGAAAGATGAAGGGCTTCAAGCATGGCAACGCTGTAATTGCGCGAGTAGATAAGTCTTAGAACAGTTGTTGCTCGCAACCTGCTGTAGAGTTGGCGAATTTATTGAAGCTTTTTGCTTCATAGCCCTGATTCATTATTTTACTTCGGTGGGGTTAAGTGCTATGGGAACACCGAAGGTGGGCGCAGCGATACATATAAGTGATAGAAAACTCATACATATTATTTTTCTAAAGTGATGTTGTCGTCACCGGGAATCGAACCCGGGACCATCTGTGTAACAGTCCAACGCGCTAACCATTACACCACAACGCCCACAACTGAATAACTGAATCAACATATATTTTAATTTAAACTTAATTTTTTGATTATATTTTAAGGCAAAAACTTCGAAATCTCTTATGAAATGACTTGGTTTATTGCTTTTTTGTCGAAAATCGACTCTAACAATGATAGCCGTCCATTTGCAGGCGATGTTTTCTAATGAAATTTCGAACCACTAACTAAGAAATGGCCGAACTATTTCCACAAATTTTGTGATCTATCCCACTGTGCATTACAAGGTAATGTATGCATATATCACACCCATTACCAAAGTTTTGCTGTGTACTAATGTTATTTTAAATATCTGCTTCTTTACAATAAATAATGCTTATCCAGTAGTTATTCGCAAAATTTGTTAACTTCCGTGAATGAATCATTTATATTTAATAATAAATAGTTTGGTATTTATTACCATCTAACATACACACAGGTGGTTCAGTTTTTATTTTTTTTAATATCAACGTGTGACCAGTCACGGTGGGGAAAATTGGAGTTTTTTTTTTTGCAAAATTTGGCTACAGCCCACAGTTTTTAACGAATTGGAAAAAGTTAAAATTTGAAAAATAACTGACTATATTTCAGATTGAATCCTCATGTCCGAATCGAATTTATCAGTGAGCTTATATCGATGTCTGTTTCTTCCGTAATAGAGTCATCAAATATATATTCTTCTGGAGAACTAAACTCTGTAGAAATTTCAAGATTTTATTTGATGAAATTGGATATAGTTTGGTATGTTCGTCCACGGGCTAAAATTTTTTTTTTTACTACATATACATTAGGATGTCCCTTAAAATTAAGGTTTTTCGATTTTTGTTCATTACACCCTAAGTTTTATTGCAAATGGTTCCAAATGAAAGAAGTCGATTTTTTTTGGAAAACGCAAGACGGCCGAAAATGGCCCATTTTGGGAAAAAAGTGTATAATTATTAAAAATTCCAAAAATTCGAAATTTCGAAAAAATACACTTTATTTCAATTGTCTATTTAATATACTCAAAATTATTAAGATATGGAATTTTTACTTCATCGGATATCATTTAGCCAGGAATCAAAAATAACCCACGAATTTGATAAAAATGCAGAAACGTCTTATTTATTTAATTAATTTTAATGATTTTTTTTTTTAAATGCCTAATTTACACATGTCGATTGCTATTTTTATATTTATATATATAAAAGTTGTTATGTTAAAAAAACAGGACATTTTATGAAAATAGCTTATTTTATCAAAAAATTTAACAAAATTTGAATGTTTTCATCAAAGTTTGCATAATTTTCTTAAAAATGTTGCTTAAATGTATTAAGACTGCAATTATCTTTATTGGTATTTAAAAAAATTCTTAACGCTTAGTGACCTGGGGACAAAAGAGACCCATTAAATTGAATTTTAATTATGATTACAAGATTTTATATAAAAAACAAGTCTCAACTAAAACAAAACAAAATAAATATTTTATGTAATTTGATCCATATAGAGTTAATTTTTTACTTTTGACTAAAAAAGGACCCACTAGGAAATTTACAGAATAACACTTTTAATCATTTTTGGAAAAAATATCACTTACATTTGATAAGACTATTATTATATTTACTTTTATTCAAAAAAATCTTTAATCCTAATTGGCTGGGGGACAAAAACGACCCATGAAACTTAATTTGAATTATAATAAAAACCAAGACGGGCGCTACGAAATAACCCCCAATGAAATAACCCCCAAAAAAATTGTGTAAAATTGTTTGGGGGTTTTTTCATTTTATTTGGGGATTATTTCATCTTACGGTTTGGAGATTATTTCATTATGAAGCAACCCCCAATGAAATAAAGCCCAAAATTTAAATTCTTTGGAGATTATTTCATATGCAATTATTTTGGGGGTTATTTCATATTTTTTGGGGGATATTTCATTTTGCTAAAAGTGAAATTTTTTTAATATTTGTTAGTTTTTCTGCGTGGCGGCCTGCGGCCGCTCTTAGGGATTTTCTCCTCCATGGGACGCGGCAGGTGGCTTCGCTGAATAAAGTTTCCCTGCGCGCGTCACACTAGGGAAGGTAATGAGACGCGCGCAGGAAAACTGTATTCAGCGAAGCCACCTGCCGCGTCCTATGGAGGAGAAAACCCCTAAGATCGGCCGCAGGCCGCCACGCAGAAAAACTGAACAGTGTAACAAAAGAATCAAAAATATGAAAACAAAAAATAAAAAAAATTTGGGACATATTTCATTTCTTTGGAGCTTATTTCATTGGGGGTTATTTCATTTCTTCCTTTGGGAGTTATTTCATTACGAAACAACCCCCAAATTTTGGGTGTTATTTCATTTTCACCTTTGGGGAATATTTCTTTTGGGTATTATTTAATTTTTTTTGTTGGGACTTATTTCATTTTTTTTGGGATTTATTTCATTGCGGGTTATTTCATTTTGTCGTTTGGGTTTTATTTCATTGGGGGTTATTTCGTAGCGCCAACCAAGACCAAGTACCCAACGGACGCAATAAGTGGTCTGCTAAATGCAATTATGACCCACGAATCGACAAATTTTTTGTTTAGTGGCCAGCCCGAACAAAGGCATATCGAATGCCGATTTTAAAGTCACCCAGGAAAAAATTACACATTCCAAAAAGAAGGTGATGCCCACACTTGCTTACATATCTCATTAACAAATTTAGTAACTGCAATACCAAACTCATTCCAACGATAGAGTCAAAAAAGCAAGTAGTATTGTAATCAATTCTTTAAATTTAAACCAGAAAGCATGAACTCAATAATAAAGTAATTATTTACTTAAAAGAAAATTACAATGTTATTAACTTATATGTATAACTTTTTGTACTCAAGAAGTAATCATATGCTTTTTCTTAATAACAGGACGTTATTGGAAGTAGTTTCTAATTTTGAAAAAAGAAGTTATACAATTTTAAAGAATTTATCTCATATATTTTTTCAAACAAATTTTTATTTGCAGGAAAATAATACTAAAAACAGAAATTGTATGTTGCCTAAATTTTGTTAAACTGTGGTTAGGTATAAATTAGGAGAAGCGCACGTGAGCAGAAAATTGTGAGTGGAAGTTGAAATTACTGACGCTATCTTGAGTGAGTGTAAAAAAAAATTCGAGGGTGATTGTGCGTGAGTCATATTTTGTTTTTCAATTTTGAATTGTTCTTTTTTTTTGAAAAATTTATATTTTCCAAAATTATGACAAACCCATGTTATCATAACAATTCGATGTTTCACTTTTTAGGATTTTATTTCCGTATGAGTTTTAATCCTTATATATGAGTGACCTAGGAGAATCACGTGTGAGTAAAAGTTGAATTAACTTATAGAACTTCTTCCGTTTTTTTAAATGTAAGTAGTTCTTATTTTTTCTAGGGAACTATTTTTTTTTTTTTTTTTTTTTTTTTGTGTAAGTACTTCGTAGTTTTACAATGGAACTATTTCTTTATTAAAAAATGTATGTAGTTCTTAAAAATATAAAGTAAATAGTTCTTCGGTAAAAAAAATAATCAATTCTAAAGAATCAATTATTTTAGTCTCACGCCCTGTTAAAAGAATCGAGTAAGTAATCTAGTAAGGAATGCGTTCTGAACAAAATGCTTGATTACAAACCCGCTTACCTTTTTGGAAATTTTTTGCTGGGCACACAAACATTAAGTATTTAAAGGTAAAGAGTAGGGCAAGGAATTTTATGCAAATTAATGTTTTTTCTCGATAACATAAAACTGATATAGATTGAATATTTATTCGAATCATAAAATTTAGAACAAAATGAAATCGATTTTTTGGTGCATATTTTGGCAAAAGTGCATTTTATGCATATTTTTTGCTTTTTAATGCATATTTTGTCCTTTTTAGTGCATATTTTCCATTTATTTAAAGTTTTTTTTTTTAATTTTATAAAAAAAAAATTTAGATACATTTTTTATATTTTGATTAAAGCAAAATCAGTTTTACATTGTAAAATCTTGCTGAACCGAAGAAAACCGCAAGATTTTGTTCCTTTTGAAAAAATTGATGTCAAATTAATTTCTTTTTATATTTTTTATGCTTTGATTATTGCAAAAAGTCTTCTTTTAAGTGCAAATTTTCCATGTTTTTATGCACATTTTTAGCTTTTATGCATATTTTTAGCTTCATTTAATAACCGCCTGTTTTACTTGTTTTGTTGCATGAAATACCTTGCCCTAATAATGACACATATATTTAGCCCAACTAACTTATCTTACCAACGTTTACGGCTTAACCATAGTTGCCCTTAATATTTATTTTTGTTCCATTTAACTGATTTAAGTTTTTTTTATTCCCACAGATTGCTTATTACAACAATTTGACAATGTTAATGATAAAACTATACTATTCAAAACTAGCTGCTGGCTAGAGCTTCAGCACCATACAGAGGTGGAGGCCGCAATGTCAGTTAAGCTTTTACAATGTTAATCTTGTAATAAACGGAAATGTTTTTAAATTTCAAATTTATGTTTAGAAATTCGTTTTTTATTTATATTTTTTTCTTTAATATTACATATATATAATTTATAATATATATATATATTTATAAGAAGCCTTTCAGAATAGTAAATATTTATTTGGAAAGAAAATATTTATTTTGATGTAAAAGACTCCTGGTGCTTTTTGGGGGGAAAGATCGCAAAAATTTGATTTTTTAAGATACGAGGTCGGACCACTAAGTCAGTGACTTTTCGAACTTCCCTGTAGTTATATGAAATGTTACACTGCTCCCATCAAGTACCCCCTGCTAATAGACTACTCTCAAATTTTGAGTAAGTCCCGTCATTTACTTTGCGTTTAACAGCTGTTCAAAACATACATCAGCGTGGATATTTTTAAAAATGGAAAAAAGTGAATTTCGAATGCTCATTAAACATTATTTTTTGCGAAAAAAAACCGTCAATCAAACCAAGAAAAAGCATGATAAATACTATGGGGTTCTGCATCATCGATTTCAATGGTAAAAAAGTGGTTTACAAATGACGTTCTGGACGGCCAATTGAGGTCAACACACCCGAAAATGTTGAAAAAATGTTGGCCGATCGAAGACTAAAAGAGCGTGAGATTATTGATGCCATAGACATTTCATATTGCAGTGTGATTTCGATTTTAAATGATCAGTTGGGTTTAAGAAAGCTGTCTGCAAGACAGGTTCCGCGTTTGCTCTCAATTGACCATAAACGTAATCGTGGCCAATAAGGTGATGGCAAAAGTTTTTTGGGATGCACGAGGGATAATTCACATTGATTACCTTTAAAAAGGAAAAACAATAAACGGCGAATACTATGCCAACTTATTGGACCGATTTAACGACCCCATATGTCCAAGAAATGCCTATTTTATGGACCTCGAAAAATCCTATTTTTTGGAAGGATACAAAAATTGGAGAAACGTTGGACTAAGTGTATTGAGCTAAAAGGAGATTATGTTGAAAAATATTTTTTTTTCCAAAAAAAACTGCGCTTCACTCAAAAAGTCACGGACTTAGTGATACGCCCTCGTGTACTTTAAACGAATGTAGTTTTTGAGAGGAATAATTGTTTATTTAATCAAGAATTTATTTAGTAAAATTAGCAATATTTAAAAAAATTAATTCGCCTCGATTTGGTGCCGCTATTTGCAAAAACTGGACCTGAGTCGGACCAAATTTGGAATTTCACATTTTCAAATGGGAATATCTCAGGAACTATTAGAGAAAGCAAATATTTAAATTTTTTGAAAATTGGATTAGACACAAAAACTGGCGAACACTCAAAATTTTATATGCAAAACCACACCCTGGGGGGTTTTGAAGGTTAAAAATCAAAACTTAAGCTCGATATTACATCACTAATGCCTGTTCCAAATTTCATTGCAACAGGCATTAATAAGAAATGGCCGAAGTATTTCCAAAAAAATTTTGTGATATATCCCACTGTGCTGGGCCATTTGTTTCATTTTCAGAAATAAAAAATGTATTTCCATAACAAAATTACGAGCACAAGTGCCGTAATTCGACCAAGCACTATTTGAACAAGGATATACACTTCTGTGCGTCACGCGCTTATGATCGCGCCATCATGCTGTCGAGCATAAATGTGGCCTCTTGGGCGGTAACATTTTAACACAGTGGTTTTAGTCAACCGCATAATTAAAAAAAGCATTTTTTTAGCAGTCTCAAATTTTCAGCATATATATTTCGAAACATATGAAAAATTTTGGGCCATTTGAATGACATTATTATACACCCATCCCTCGATTTACACGATAAATAAGTTTCTGGCAAAATTGTGTAAATCGAGTTAAAAAATAGTTTTTCGAAAAATAGTGTAAACCAACAAAATGGATAATATGCCTATAAAATTATAGTTTTTTAATACTATTAAGTATTGAAAAGAAAAGACGTTAAATTTAAGATAAAAATACTGAACACTAAACGCCAATTTACTCATGAAATAACATTATTACAAATTATTTTCTTTCAACTAATTAATTTTTACGTTCTTTCTCTAGGATGGCTATCTACGATAGTTCCTTAAATCTGAAGATATTTTTTGAAGGTGAGTATTTTATGAGCAACATTAAATAATTGTCCAGTTTTGTATAAAGTACTGAAAAAGTTGTTGGCTCCTGCAGTGTTTTTTCAGAAAATGGCAACAAATTTTTTTAAGAGAATCATCGGAACATTTTAGTGAGCGGAACATTCTCCAATAGTTGAGAAGAAACTACAGATTTTCTTCTTACCAGAAACTTTGTACACTCACAGAACAAATTCAGTTGGCACAACCGAATTTACGAGGTTGCAGCAACCGCCCGAATTGCGTTGGATGAATTAATCGAAATTTTATGAGAGTGTTTCATCTGAATGAGTCTGAGATTGTTTATATTTCTTTAAAATAGTTACAAATTTTCAATTTATTAATATTACAAAAAGAAAAATCATTTAAAACAAGTGTGTAAATCGAGGTTTTTCCCAAATCCCTCAATTTACACGAGAAATAAAAAAATCGTGTAAAAGTGAAATCGTGTAAATTGAGGGATATATATATTAGGATGATAACTTTTTCCTGACGAAATTACTTCATCCGACCACGCTATGGGCAATTGTGTACTGGGAATAAAAATAATTTTTTAGTGCATTTTGGTGAAAAAAGTTCAAGCATCGAATACAATTTCTAAAACGTTCCCAAGATTTTATTTTTTTTTTTACCATATATATCACTTGACATTTCAATTGAATTTATTTAAAAATTCCATCCAAATTTTTTTAATTATGAAAGAAAATACTAAATATTTGGCAATTAAATGTTATTTTTTTATGCTTAATAAAAAAACTAAAATTCAAAATTTCTTCGCTTTTAGTGCGTGAACTTTTTTAACAATCCCGAAAAACTAAACTCAGGGAACTTCTGCTTTAAAAATATTTTGTTGTTTGGGTGGTAATACAGTGTCTTTATTTTTAATGTTAATGTCAGTCATTTGTAGAGAAATTAAATTGTTTACTAACCTTGAGGTTCATTTAAAAAACAAACCACATCAAATGACTGTTTTATGATTTTACAATAATTTTTTACAGTTGTTTTCTGTTATTTAAGAGAATAAAAAAATATATGTTTGTTTACTTTTTACTAACATGTGGTTCCTCCTTTTTACTACAATTGTGGTTTACTTTTTTAAACTTTAAAAAACAAATGACAATATAAGTTGAATTTACTGAAATGTAAGTCGCCCTTTCTTCAAGTGAAATTTTATTTGTTTTTAACTACATTTGCGGTGGGGATTACCTACATAGCTTATTACCTAAGAGTACTATATAAATTCATAATATTTTTTCATGATCCATACGACTATGCGATGCAGAATTTGATATTTGCTAAAAGTTATGACCCTAATGTATATATTAAATTTAATACATATAAAATCTCAAGAATAACATTATTAAATGGCTTACCAATCATCAAAAACGTGGCTAAATATAATTTTATTGCTATGTTTTTTTTGTTTTTTTTTTTGAAACAATAAAGTTCATTCACCAAAATAGTCTATTTTATTTGCGTTAAGTATTTATTAATTCATGTTTTTTAAATATGTTTTTTTTTTTATAATATTTTTGGAAATACAAATTTTTTATTTCATTTTAACAAAAACTGAAATATTTATGACTATTTTAAATTATGCATCATAAATTAGATTTAAGTTATTATCCACATATTTATATACAAATATTCTAGAAATTGTATCATATTTTATAACCTAAAGGAAAAATCTATATCGTCCATTCCATAAGAGAACTTTCAAAAGCGGTATTTTTTGGCTTCCAGCCCTTTGATTTTGCAACAATTTCGCTTACGTATTAGGGAATTCAAATTACTCGAATTTTGTTCGACTAAACGAGTAACTCGATTTTGAGGTTTTAGCTTACTCGATTAATCGAGTAAGATTTTAAAATTACTCGTGTAACTCGAATAATTTGAACAATGTTATTTCTCTAATTTTTTGTTTAATAAAAATATAATAATAAATAAAACACAAAATAAATACAAAATCAGGAGTTTCGAAATGTATTTTATCAAAATTAAAAATATACGTTTGGCTAAAATATTTTTTATTTTTATTGAATATTTCGATATTTAAAACTTTCGCCTATTTTGTGGGCGTTGTGGTGTAATGGTTAGCGCGTTGGACTGTTACAGAGATGGTCCCGGGTTCGATTCCCGGTGACGACAACATCAATTTAAAAAAAAAAAATTTTATGTATGAGTTTTCTATCACTTATATGTATCGCTGCGCCCACCTTCGGTGTTCCCATAGCACTTTACCCCACCGAAGTAAAATAATGAATCAGGGCTATGAAACAAAAAGCTTCAAAAAATTCGCCAACTCTACATCAGGTGGCGAGCAACAACTGTATTAAGACTTATCTACTCGCGCAATTACAGTGTTGCCATGTTTGAAGCCCTTCATATTTCACCACCTTTCATCTCTCCACTATCCCCTTTCCAAAGAAAGCCACACATTAATTAATAGGAAGAATTTCCTGAGTGTTGCTTCTCTTTAAAAAAAAAAAAAAAAAAAAAAAAAAATTGGAACTTTTGGTGTAAAACTGTTGTTATAGTTTCGACCCTTCATTTGAGTATCGAAACTATAACAACAATTTTACACTATAATTTCATATATCCAGAAAATAAGCGAAACTTTTAAATATATAAATATTCAATAAAAAATCGCAACAATCGCCAACCTATTATATTGTGCTAAATTTTTTTTTGAAAGATTTGAATTCCAGTTAATTCAAAATTTGTTTCTTCAAGGACATTTTTCAAATATCTTAAAAAATGTGTTATATTAGGCATTGGTCTCGGTGCCGAATGTTTTTTCTTCAAAATGAAAAATAAAAATAGATTTTTACCAGTACAGTGTTGTGCATACAGTGTAACGTAAAAAAGATATAGCCCTATTAAACAACTATAATATGTAAATAAAAATGGCAGCTGGTACATTGCTCATATTTTATAAAAAATATCTTTTTAAAAAATAAAAATATAAGCTGAAATAGACCATATTTTGATTTACTCGATTAATCGACCAAAAATTCTTCGAGTTATTCGTTACTCGAAATTGGCCATTTTAATTTACTCGAACAATTGTTTGATTAAAATACATCGATTACTCGAGTAACGGTTAACCGATTGAATACCCTAATACGTGTACTCTATGATATCTACTACTCACTATCGTTTTCAGTTCCTTACAATAGTGTAACCGCTCGCCTTCATTCTCGTTTTAAATTTAAAAATAAAAAAATGCAAAAGTAGTGAACTTTGAAGTGCCATATTTTCCAAAGTAGATGGAATTTTTAAGAGATTTAAAAAGCATTTGAAAGTTGAAAATGTCTACATTACGATTTTTATTAAGAACAGCCACTTTTTTACGATAATGCATTCATAAATCAAACTTTTGATAGCATTTTCCACTTTTCTTCGCCCTACTATTTTTAAAACGTTGTCATTTCTAAAATAAATATAATTTTGTTAGAAATTTATAGTTGACCTGTTATAATTTTTTAATTGCCAACAACAACTTTGACTTTTTTGGGACCAGAATGCTAACTATTTTTAATGATATTTTCAATAATAGCTTTTTAAATTTTCCATTTAAACAATAATTTTTTTGTTTTTTTTTTTGAATTTTAGTTTTTTTTTTTATAATTGGAAAAAAAAATCATAACAGCACAGAACTTTGAAGATCATTATCTTCTAAAGTATATTGAAACATATCATATCATTCGGATTTGCCATTACCAATTTCAACGAATTTCATCGTAACTGTCATACTCGACAAGAATTCGACAACAATATAAAAAAACGTTAAAAATGTCTAAAGTATTGTTACAAAATTCACTTTTAAACTCTATACCATACAAAATTATTTGTTTAAAATGTCTCTTTTAAATGATATACACATTGACTTTATTCATTATAGGTTCAAAGTTCATTTTTGGGGTCTTGAGTTCAAATGTCCATATCTCAAATTGTGCTTTATTTTAATTCAAAAAAAAAAAAATATATATATCGTATATCTAGTTAAAAGTGACTCAACTCAAAATTTGAATTTTTCGGGTTTATATGCTTAAACTATGCACAATACACTTGTGTATCTATAAAAAAAAAAACATATCAGTGTATTTTGTTGTTATGTCTTCCTTTATTTTTCAATTGGTATAAAGTTGCAAATATTTTTTTTCGATTTCTGAAAACTGAAAAATTTTGAGTTGAGTCACTTTTGAACTAGGTGTGCGATATATGCTTATAATTGAACACTTCTCTACATTTTTGTAAAAGTTCAGTGTGTCATCTCGATTTTCCATAAGTGTAGAGCAGGGTTTAATAATGAGCATATATTTTTGTAAGAATTAAAAAAGTTCTCATTTCGAAATACGGGAATTTGAACTTAAGACCTCAAATAATAAGCTTTGACATTTCCATGAAAAAAATCAATATGCATATAGTTTTAAAGAGTACATTTATATCTAAAAAAAAAGGCCAACGCGTACTTTGCTTCTAGCATAGTTTAAAAGTTATAGTCCTTTTTGTAATTTTAAATTTTTATGACATAATTTTTTGATAGCATTTTTCATTACATCATATTTCGGAAACCGAAATGGTCCGTTGTCTGAAATTTATGTTTCGTCGATTTCCAGTCGAATATGAGAGTTATGGCGAATTTTATTGAAATCGGATATAGTCGATCCTGAAAATGTTATTTTTTGGATTGAGTTTCCACTCATATGTATTAAGTTCCAAATATATGTGCAATATTATTGCACAACTTTTCTTTAGTTGCTTATTAAAAAACCTAATTTCAAAAATTGCTCAATAATTTTGCTAGTGAGACTTGTTAAACTTATAGATTTTGTACATAAAAATGTTATGTGATCAGAATAATAACCATAATGAACAACATCTGTCAGTTAACAAAATATATAATATAATTTATTTTTTTTATTGTTTATACTGCCAAATATAAAAAGTGTTACCAAAGTTATAATTAACCACTAGTTAGACGTTTCAATATTTTGACAACCCACATTTTCCACTAATTAAATATAGCCGTTATAAATCTGTACAATTAAATATTAATACGTATTATCTAATTTTTAATTAGCTATATTAATCAATATCTTGTTTTTTTTTGTGTTTTGAGAAGGGTAATTTTGCTTTGTTAAATATATATGAGGGATGTCAAAAATTTTCGACATATTGAGGCAAAATATTACCAACATTTTTTTGTATGACATGAGAATCCTTTTTATCCAATGTTTTGTTTTAATCATTATTTAATTTTTAATCATTTATTTTTAACAGTGAAAAAATGATGACGGTTTTAAGATTAAACTAAAAATTTTAAAATTAAACAGTTTTTGCTTGGATTTCAATAAAGTTGCATTAATGTATACACTCAAAAAAATAAGTTAGTACAAAAGTTAGTAAAACGTCTTGTAACTCAGGTATACTATTTTTTAGCAAATTTTTTTTGCTAAAATCGTGTTTTCAGCTAAAATTTTTATTATACTTATTTTTTTATTTGTTTTTATTTTTATTTTATTTATTTATTTTATTTTGATTATAATCCAGTGCAAAGATTTAATCTTATATAGGAGCACTGAATACAAGTATCGGTAAAATTACACAATGTGCATAAATAATATACTTAACAAAAAGACATATAATTTAAAACTACAATAAATAATTAATATGTAATACTATAATCAAAAATAATAATGTTACAAAACAATATGTTCATATTAAAACAGATAAAATTATAAATTTTTATATATATTATTTGTAATATTCATATATCAGTTTTTTAAATTGCATTGCGTTGCTTATTATTTGTAAATGAGGGGGTAACTGATTCCAAATTCTAATGACATTAATAAAAAAGTGTTGATCAGAGAATGTAGTTTCATGCTTTATCTGTAGTATACGGTATCCTCTTTCGGACCTGAAGAAAGTGAGTCGTTCGTAAAGGTATTTTGGTTGGCGTGAGTAAATTATCTTATGAAGGTATATTAATGCTTTGCATTTTAAAAGATTTTCAAAAGAAACTCCAAAGATTTGTTTAGAGTAGAGAGAGATTCTGTCAAAACGTCGAATTCCATATATATATCGTGCAATATTGTTATATGCAACGTTTAATTTACGAAAACTGGAAGCATCGCAACTTGAAAACAGCTCAAAACCATAAAGAAGAGTCGGAATTAAATAAGTTTTAGCCAGAAGCATTCTGACTTTAAGAGGTATAAACCATTGTGTGCACCATAAATTTCTTAACATCCCATATATCTTCCCGGTAGTGATAAGAACGTGGTCATTCCATTGTAAATACTTATTAAATGTCACTCCAAGATTTTTAACCTTATTAACAACATCGATTTTTGACTAACCCAGTGTTAAATTATAAATAAATGGTATATTTTGTGATTTTTTGGTAATCAAAATACATTTTGACTTGCTTGGATTAAGGCATAATCCGTTACATTTAGCCCAAGTGCTAATATTTGCAAGATCAGCGTTAATTTTTTTCACACAATTATTGATTTCAGAAGTATTACAGCTTATGTAGAGTTGAACATCATCTGCATACATTTGAACGTTGCAGTATTGCAATTGATTTGGAAGATCATTGGCGTAAGCAGAGTATAACAATGGACCTAAGATAGAGCCTTGTGGTACTCCTCTTGTTAGTTCGACCATACTTGACACTTTGTCATCATAAAAAACCGATTGTGATCTGCCTGTTAAATATGAACTCATCAATTTAGTAGCAGTAAATGATAAATTAAATATTTTGTTTAGCTTTAACGTTAGAATTTCCGTGTTGACGGTATCAAACGCCTTGGAATGATCCAATAGTATTAAAAAAGAAATTTTATCATCATCAATCTGAGATCTAATATATTCTGTTACATCAATCAAAGCAGATACACAACTGTGTTGTGGTCGAAACCCTGATTGCCTAGAGGTTAAAAGGTTATTATCCTGAATAAATTTACTAAGCTGGTTGTGCATTAAACGTTCAAGTATTTTAGACAGAAAGGGTAGTATAGCTATTGGGCGAAACTCGTTTTCAGTTTTTGGTATAGGAACTATTTTGGCGAGCTTCCACTGAGTTGGATACGTTGATTTAGTTATAATTGAATTAAATAGGTACGTAATGTATGGTAATATAGTAGGAAATACAATTTTAATAAATCTTGGGTGAACACCATCAAAGCTAGTTGCATTGGACTTGATACTAAGGAAGCTTTTATATATTTCAGATTCAGTAAAACAGCTGAAATTAAATTGGTTTTGAATTGATATACTTGTTTGGTTCCTATACTGTGCAACATCTGCTGTAGGCATTGGTAAATCTGTAAATTTTTTATTTAGATCATCAACATTTATATCAGCCCTGGCATTTCTTGATTTCTCCGTTATACCAATATTTCCTTGCTATCCAAACAATTTGAGAATTTTGTGCTATAGTAGGAGGATTTGGCAGTTCTTATACTTCCAGTGACTTTATTTCTAAGTGCTCGAAATTGGGTTTGTAGTTCAGGAGTCTTGAATCTCTTCCATCTAGTGTAAGCCATATTACGTTGTTCAATTAAACAGTTAATTTCAGCGGTAAACCATGGGTTATTTGTAGTTTTCTTCCTCTTTGTAATTAGGGGAACAAATTCGTTATTCAGCACTTAACTGTTTTATACTAATTCTTTACTAATATACTAATGTTTTACTAATTAATTTTGCTAAAAAAAATTGTGCTGATAAGCACATTAATAGTGTGGACTACAACCAGATTGAAAGATATACGCAGAATGAAGCAGATGTCGCGGCATGTCAAGATGTAGTAGAGAAGAGGAAAATGATACTAAAAAGTACATATAAAACATATAAAAAAATCAACCATGGAAGACTTTTGTATCTGTTTTTCATACATAAAACAACATTGAGGATTAAAACAACTTGAATTTTGCGTTGTCACCGGCTTGTGAAAATAATTGTCTATTAATAAAAAAAAAGACAAAAGAAAATATTTAAATTTAATATGTATTTCTATAATAAATGTTAATATATTAATAATCTAGTGTGGTCAAATTGCAAACAAGCATATACAGACATGTAGACAGAGTAAAGCGAAAGACAGAGACACACATCTCAGGTAAATTTGTAAGGTTCCTTTTTCTTATTGCAAAAAAAAGGGTTGTTTTTTCGTTTCGTTTGTTTTTGTTTATTTTTTCGTTTCGGTTCTATAATTATCTTCGGCAGTTGCGTCCTTAAAAGATAGCATCATTTAGACAACCATTGATGTAAGTAGTTGAAAGAAAATTTTTGTTATGTTATATATATTTATTTCTATATATTTTCAGATATTAAATTACTTCATGACATCAATGTGGGAAAATGAAAATTTTTATATTTCGTAATTATTGTAAATTATTTTTTAAAGAATCACAAAAATATGTTTTATGATTTTCAGCAAATATATTAACTAAATTACAATTTTTTTACAATTTTTTTGCGTTTTTTTCAGTCTACTAAAATTCAGCAAAAAATTTATTCATTTTTACCAACGCTTTTTTATTTCTAATCTACTAAGTGTTAGCAAAACTTTTGCTGAATCTACTAATTTTGTTGCTAAAAATCAGCTCTCTGATTTTCAGCAAAAGATTTTGCTGACATTAGCAATTTTTTTTTGCTAGCACCCTCCTGACTAAAATTTTGCTGACTCAGCAAAATTTTTTGCTGACTTTACAAACTTTTTTTTTTTAGTGTAGATCTCATTGTATTTATTACATTTCAAACAACATAAAAAGAGCCCAACAATTTTTTTTAATCATATATTAGATCTGAAAAAGAAAACCGCGATAATTTTGGAAAACACACATATTTTTGCCAGTTTAATGATATTTAGTTGGGTTAAGTGTTACTTATTTTATGGAAATCATATTAAATACATTCACGGAAAAAAGTTTCATCATCCTGTTGAAAATGTTTTATAAATCATTTGTCATCGATTATTCATCACATTTATGAAGTTTTCATACATATGATGAAGGGTTTCATAAAAATGTATGACACATGTTTCATAGACCTTCATCATTTCATAAAAAAGTTTCATATACTTTGGGAAAATATATGTTTCCTTTTTAGAGAAAATTGGTGAAATTTAGAAATCAGAAATTTAAATTGTTATTTTTGATTTGAAATATAGAAAATATCATTTGCAATTAAATTTTTTAAAAACTCAAAATCTACGAGAAATTTTTTAATATTCTGAAACATCAATTAAATATTAGTTGGATTGTTCTTAATTTTAAATAAAATTAATATAGTATAAAATTTAAATAGAAAATTATATTCTTTAATTGCACATGGATATTTTTACAGTGAATTGATGTTTTAAACTTTGATTAATAAACAAAAATATTTCATAAGAGCTTATGAAATGTATCATAATATTAGTTAAGCACTTCATAAAAAGTTATGAAATCATATTTATGAAAAATTTCATATATATTACTAAGTCTGTCATTAATTTGCTCTTTTATGACACAACTTCATCATAATTATGTATTTGTGTTACATTGGAGGAATATCAATGAAAGCTTTTGAAGCTTTTTCTTAGATGCACTTTCAAATTCACAAAATTAAAAATTACATAACGATGCTTTTTGAGGTTATGAAAATTTAGCTAGTTCCATAAAATTGTAATTTTTTAATGCCTTTTCGATTTTAGTATTGAGCTTATTTAAATATTTTATTTGATGTACGTTTTGCCTCAATTGGAAAAAAGGTGTACATATTATTAAAAATTGTTGAAATTCGAAATATAGAAAAGTTTACTTTTTATTTCATTTATTATTTAATATACGTAAAATTATTCAGATATGGAATTCTAAATTCATCGAATATCATTAACCCACTTTAGACAGAAATCGAAAATGAGCCACGAATTGCAAAAACATTTTTTTTTAAATTACAATAATTATAAAGATTTTTAAAATTCATAATTTGAAGATATCGATTTTTAATATAATAGTTTTGGTTTTGGAGTTAGTCCATTTAAAAAAAAAGGGTTATTTTGTCCAAAATTTAACAAAGTTTTACTGCTTTCATCAAAGTTTGCATAATTTTCGGAAAAACATTACTTTAATTTAGTATGACAATATTCATATTTACTTTTATATAAAAAATCGTTAACCCTTAGTGACCAGGGGACAAAAAATACCCATGAAACTTAATTTAAATTATGGCTTGAAGATTATAAAGTCAGTAACTGATAAAAAAAAACTCAACTTGATTAAAATTATTATTTTATGTAACTTGATCCATGTAGGGTAAACATCATACAGATTTTTATTAAATTCGGATATTAGATAGAGGGAACACAACTAACGACCAAGCGCAATTCTTTATAGTCCCAATCTTACTTTTAATGTTTATTTTTGACCCCATCCTTTTAACCTTAAAAGTGTTATTCTGTAAACTTCTCAGTCTTTTATGATGAAAAGAAAAACTATTAACCCTAAATGGATCAAGTTACACAAAATAATAATTTTTATAAAGTGGTAATTTTTTTTTGATCCATTTAAAGGCTTCATATTCATTGCATGTAGTTACAATTTAAATTTAGTTTAATGGGTCTTTATTGTCCCCCCAAAAATCTTCAACCATTAGTGGCTAAGGGTTAAAGATTTATGTATGTGGCGCTGGGTTCGACGAGTTTACGAGTTTTGTGGTTCTATCCGATTTAGCCCATTTTCAGAATGTGTATTGGTTATGTAAAAAGAAAAAAAATTACCAAAAACTAACCCGGTAGGTGGAGCTGGAATCGGGATATTGAGGAAAATGATGTTTACAGTTGTATTTATAGTCCGATTTGGTCCATATTTAGAATGTATATTAATTATGTGGAAAGAAAAAATATGTAGCCAAAAATAGATCCGGTAGATGGCGCCGGAGTCGAAATATTAATATGTACTATGTAATTTTGCTCTAAAGCATTTCTTATTTTTAATTACAACAAAAATATATAAATTTAGAAATGTTGAGGTTAAGAAGAAGAATAAACGTTTTTCGTGAATTTTTATTGTTGATCTATATAAATTGTATGTGAGTTGTTGGTTAGTTCGGTTCAAGATCATGAAAAATTTTTCATATTAACAGAAAAATTATAATTTTATTTGTGATAATTTACTTTAATTAACAGAAAAAACAATTAGAAAAAAGTTATTTGACACCTGCATGAATGGAGTTAGTTAACTCCATTCATGCAGGTGTTAGTTAACTCCATTCATGCAGGTGTCAAATAACTTTTTTCTAATTGTTTTTTCTGTTAATTAAAGTAAATTATCACAAATAAAATTATAATTTTTCTGTTAATATGAAAAATTTTTCATGATCTTGAACCGAACTAACCAACAACTCACATAAACGTTTTTCTCTAAAAACTATAAACACTATTAATTTTTAAATCAGACTAGACTAGTTTCTGCCTTTTAATGGACAGGCTCATCAGTGATTTTCCAATTTAAATTGTATTATTATTTGTGTCTTATAATTGTCAGATTGTCTCTATATGATACATTTTTCAACAACCTGTGGCTGTAAGAATCAAACCTGTGCTCATCTTACATTACAAACGTAGCAATACCAAGTCATGACCGTTTAGCGATCACACCCAAGTATGGCCTTGAATCTAATGCAGCCTAATTGCAGTTTTCTTTCCTATTAGCTTTTTCTGTTATTGTATATTTTACTCAGAAGTCACAACACTAATAACACAAATATTCTATTTATATATAAATATATAAAAGATGAGCCTAATTGCAGTTTTCTTTCCTATTAGCTTTTTCTGTTAATGTATATTTTACTCAGAAGTCACAACACTAATAACACAAATATTCTATTTATATATAAATATATAAAAGATGGGCGGGTCACGTCCACTTATGAGAAAAAATAATATTTTAACACATAATACATCTGCACACTTAGTTTCTTAACAATATCAGTCTAAAGATAGATTAATTTTACTACAGAACATATCTATGTAAAAGTTAACGTGGCAGTCAATTTTTGGTGTGAACATTAAAGAGTTTGTGACTTTTGCTACATATCGAATCTCAAATCAATATCTTTAAAATTAAATTATTGTCGTTCTAAATTGCGCAAATGTGACCCTATACATTAGACCAGCATGGAAAAATAAAAGTATATTCCGATTCCTTCTCCACAATCTTGCTTTTGTTTCTTTTGTCAAAATATACTTGAACTTCGAAAATGGACTCAATCGGGCGATATTTATAGGTCGCTATAATAAGCGACTTTAGTGGTTCGTCTCTTAAATTATTTACCATTACTAGTGTTTCAGCGTTATTGTATTCGTTTGTATATTTCTGACTGTGTTTTCATCTTTTACAGTATATTTATATAATTTGGTCATTGTTAATACTACTCCCACTCTTTTCTATGGTCTTCACTAAATTCATGAAAACTCAAATAGACCCGTCCCTCTCTATAATTATAAAATATATTCTGAGGGCAAAATCTAAAAGAATAATAATAAGTAAAACTAAAGTTAATTCAAGTGTACTTGTTGCCGATAAGTTAAAACTTTCTTAAGGTAGTTTGGTCTTCTAAATCCGAATCTAAAGTCAAAAACCCTAAACCGGCTGCTTTCAGAGTTATTTATCATTCTTTTTTTAACTCTCTTACCAGGGCAAAATTGGTCAATATTGTGGAAATGTCTTTAATTTTTTTTTATTCTTTTTGGATTTGAATCATACATAAATTTAACTCTCATTTGAGTTAAACACTGTCGGAAAAGGGTATTTTGGAACGCCGGAGAGGTCTCAAAAATTTTAATTTTTTTGAAATGTACTTAATCCATTCAGAATTGTTAAAAAATGTTGACATATTAAAAGCATGTCGATAATATTCACTTTAATAAAAAAAACATTGGTTGAAACTTGGATATCCATTAAGTTTATCCAGAAATATATGGGAATTAGACCAAAGTTTTTTATATTTCGGGAGGCTGGTTTAATTTAGGTCTACCGACTTCAGATTCGTGTTTGGGAAGCCAAAATACTTAAAAAAAGATTTATTATAAGTCTGTGTAAAAACCTTCCTATATCCGTATAATATTTCAATTTCTGTTAAATATCGGCCTAACTATAAAAATCGATTTATAGCGACATCTAAATAATGACTGATTTGGCTGAACTTTGGACTCAGCATTACTGAGCGCTACTGGAATAGAGACAGCTTTGTGAAGATCTAAAATTCGACAGTCTTTTTTCTTGGTACACCCTTAATTAAAAAAATCTTGAGAAATAAGAGGCATCTAAATAAAGTCAGTTTCAAAAGGTGTCGAAAATTTTTGAAATAGCTCATATATGAAAGCAATATTAAAATTTCAAATAAATGTTTTTGTTAAATACTATATAGTTTCAAGCAAATTGAAAACTTGTTTTTGTTTGTCTTCATCATTTGACAAGTGTGCAGATGACTCTATTTAAGGCAGTTGGTTAACCACCAGATATAATGTTTCGTTCAATAAATGCTCTTGAAAACTAAACAAGCTACTGAAAAAACTAATAAATTTTTAAACATATAATTTTATATGATGCATCTCCATAATGGAGGAAGTTAGATTAAATGTATTTGCTACACATATCAGACGAACATTTATTTATTTTTTATGCTTTTTGGCTAAAAAGCACTTCAAATTATATGCTTTAAGGTGAGAACATTAGCGAAGTACTTTGTTGTATGGAGATTTTTCAAACTGCGATGTTTGGGGAAGGATGGGTCGAGTTTTTACCCTTTCAATATAAATACAAGTAAATACATATTTACATTAAATTTGGTTTAACGAAATTGTTTTCTTAATACCCTTCACAATTAACCCTTTACAAACACTGTGTGTAATTTTTTAAATCATGTCAAAATAACCATATACGGACACCACTACGTGATAAAAGACTAAAAAAAAGACCCGTTTCTCCCAATTTTTCCCAAAGTCATATCCTCTTTTGTTTATGGGCCGCCAAAGATTTGGGGCCTCGGTATCATTTTCGCAAAAAAGTGATCATTTTATCAGGCTCATATCTTGCAAACCGTTCAGAATTTCGATTTACTGTCTATGGCAAAGTTGTACCTCTTGTCATAAAGAACAAAAATTGCGAACATATAAAATCAAAAAAACTTCACCTTCCAGATCAAAATCGCAAAAAAACTTAAAAAAATTCGATTTTTTTTTACCTCTTTTCCCGTGTTCAGGTCCATAGGTAGCAAACCGTTCAAAATTCAAGGAAACAATCAACTACAAAAATTTACCTAAGATCTCAATAAACAAATTTCTGGAACATTAAACAAATAAAAATAAATATTTTTAAAAAAATATATTAGATGTGAACAGAAAATTTTGAGGTGAAGAACTTTTTTTGCATATAAAAAATATAATGTTTGATAAAAAAAACATTTTTGAGGTGAAAAATTATTTTTGCGTTAAAAAAAAAAAAAATTATGGTAAAATAAAAATTTGAGGTTAATTTTAAATACTGATCACCTCTTACGGCGGGTGGAAATATATAACGTTATATACCAGACGCTACTATGAATTTACACTAATATAGTGTATTATACACCTATTAGTACGACTTAGAGGTTTCTTCAAATTTTCACTGATAACTTTTCAACCGCTGGACCGATTATGCTCATTTTTAATACCAACTTTTTTGAAAATTCTACATCAATCTGTGCAAAAACTAGCAGTCCGTATTACGCTTTCAAACCGTGATCGCAATTTCAGACGGACATCGCTAAACCGTCTTAAAGTTGAATAAGGGTCAAAAGTATATATTAGGGTGGGTCGATTTTTCGATAGCTTTTGGCATAAGGAAAAAAAAGTTCCACTACGACATATCCAAAAAGAAATCATTTTCGAGGCCCCCAAATTTCAATTGTTTTACTTTTTCTCAACTTTTATTTTTAAGGTTTCTTTAGTATGTACTAAATAAAATTGGCTGATTTAAATTTATTTAATTTAATTTTTCCAAATTTTTCTTGTTGTTTTCGACGAGTTTTCGTCGCAAAATGTGTTTTATGAACTTATTAAAAAAAAGTCGTTAACTTTTTTTCATTTTTTTTTTTTTAATCTGTACACTGTAATGTACAAGGGTAGTCAAAGGGTTAAGGATCAGTGTGGTATATTTGAATCAGTTTTCAGACATTATTTATATTTGCTTTTTTTTTGGTTTGAAATTTTTAATTTTATTTTACTGACATCTTTTGTTGAGTCTGCTATTAAACTTGAATCGCTTTAGGAAATTTAATTAATTTTATTAGTAGGTATAGTTTTCAACTTATATGTATTTAGTTATAATATGAACTCTTGTAAACACTCGTATTAAATTATATTAATTTAACAAAATCATAGGGTTAATGATTGATGCTTTTGTTTCAAAAATTAGCTAAACTATTCAATATTTTGGTGGCTTTTTATTGCAGAAAACCAAAACAAATCATTAAAAGTTCATCATAAATATCTCAAAACCAAGTAGTGCAACTATCAAGTTCAGGGTCAAGAGACAATATGAAGATTAAAAAAGTATTAGCAAATATAATGGTTTAATATCGGAAGTATAACATTATCAATATGAAATATAAAAACATAATATTTTTAACAAAATTCTATCATTTGTCTTAAAGATTTCTAAAGGAAAACAATACAATAATGGTAAGTATCTAATATATAAATTATTATTTTTTTTTATTTTGAGTTAGACATAATTTCGTTATTCTTCTTCCATATAGAAATCAGTGATAATTGTAGTGGCTTTAGCGGCCAGTGTTTATGGTGATGTTTCACATTTGGGTTATGCTTATCATGCTCATCAAACAATGACTTTGTATTTGCCACCAATAGCTAAAATTGATTCCATATTTATGCCCTCAAATATGTATTTACCAACAGCACCCAAGAAACAATATCTTCCTCCAAAACCCAGACAAACCTATATTCCACCAAGACCCATAGTGGCTCCCATTACCCGACCAAGTAATGATTATTTACCACCTGTTACGGTTCCGAAACCTACTTATATTCCTCCTGCACCTAAAAACACTTATATTCCTCCTGTTATCAAACATGAGCCTGTTGTGGCTCCCAGAAATACTTATATACCACCAGCACCGGTAGCTCCAAAAAATACTTATATTCCACCTCCATCTGCACCAATGAATACCTATTTGCCTCCTGATGAACAGTATGCTCCTAAGAAACATATCATAACACCATCAGCTCCTAGAATTGAAGATTTAGTGGCGCCACAACCTCCTCAGTCTCATTATGAGGAATCTGAAATTTTTACCGATAATGGTTATAAGACCGTACGCAAACATAAACTTTAAAAATTTCCGATGTTTTTGTTTCTTTCTTTCATGTTATTTAGTTTGTAAATTCCCAATCGGCGAAAACAAATAAAATCATTTAAAAAATTGTTAAGTTTTGTGCTTTTACTTACAAGGAAAATACACAGTGCTGTAGTCAAAACGTTACAGAAGATGATAGATAATCTAGAAACTTACTGTGGTTTATGGAATCTTGAGGTTAATCTTTTAAAATCAAAGATTATGGTCTTCAGAAATGGTGGTCGTCTGGCCGGAAATGAAAAATGGAAATATAATGGCAGAGAAATAGAGATAGTTTCTGATTATTGTTATCTTGGTATGGTTATAACCCCGCAATGCGTGTTTACCAAACATGTGCAGAAAAGAAACTCATCTGCTAAAAGCTGTATCAATTCAACTTGGAGTACCTTTTTAAGCAAGAAAGATATATCTTTCGAAAGCAAGACTCACCTTTTTAATGCTGTGTGCAGGTCAATTCAGTCGTATGGGGCACAAGTATGGGGCCATTCCCATTTTAAAGAAGTGGATATTTTGCACAAGTATTTTATAAAAAGAATTCTTAAACTTCCTAAGTTTACACCAACTTATGCCCTTATGCTTGAGTCGCGAAAGGAGGAGGGTCATCTCTTCACACTTAACCTACATATGAGGTATATTAAACGTACCCTTTTTCAAAACTCAGAAATCCGTCTTCCCAATCAACTAAGTTTGTTGTGTTTAGAACATAATGCATCATGGGTGAGAAAATTAAATGATATCGGACAAGAATTCAACATACAATGGTCACCAAATATTACTGCTGAAGAATGGGATGAAAAACAAACGGCTCTTAATAATTGCTTAAAAATAAAATATTTTCAAGAACTACTGGATAGAGCTGGTCAAACTGATTCTTTTTATAGTAAAGTAGATCCAAGAGTGGCACATTTCTATTTTAATGCAAACAATAACCCAATGACTATTATGTGGATATTTAAAGCTAGATGTGATCTTATTGAACTAAATGGTTCACATTTCTCGAGAAGATTAGCTAAAAATTGCTCTCTTTGTAACTTAAAAGAGATTGAAAATATTCAACACTTCATAGGAAGATGCCCAATACTGAAAACTTTTAGATTATATTGGTTTCACAAAACTACAATATCAGAAGTAGAACTGATACGAATTTTAGATGGTGAAGGGGGCTGGAAGAGTCTTGTAAACTATATTATCAATGCTTTGGCTTATCGTAAAACGCTAATACTTGAATATAATTATTAAAAATAATACTACACTGAAATATAAAAAAAAAAAAAAAAAATTATAGAGTTAAACTCTCTTTTACCGGCTAACGACATAGTCACAGCCGTATATTCTTAAGATTTTATAATGTAATTTTGAAAAAAGAAACATTATCAAATAAAGAATTATTACTACTACTACTACTACTACTAGTCTAACAAGAGTACGGTAAAAAAATTACCCAATTTTAGGATTTTTAATTAATTTCTGTTAAAATGTTAACTAATTTTTTGCTATTAAAAAAATTCTATTTTGTATTCTTCATATTTAAGGAAGTGTTTCTAATGTAGCATTATTTTTTATTGGGGATATATATAAAAAAAGAATCTTACAAGGGGAGTCTCCCGATGGGTTATCTCTGTTCTTAATCGAATTTGGAAAGGTGATAAAAACAAAAAAAAAGACACGTATTTTTAAGAGGCCCAATCTAATGTTTAAGGGTTAACAGATGGAGTCAAAGTTAAGGTATTTGTGTATGGAAACATGTCTGAAACTAATGAAATTCAGATTTTTTGAAAGCAGCTTTGATTTTTTTTATTTAAAATATAGGTTAAGAAATTCTTCGGTCGTATAAAAGCCGAACAACTACGAGTGTCCGAAAAAGCTCAGACACCCAATCGATTTAGTATTTCTTTAGTTTATATAACTGTTTAACAAACCGCCAGTTTTACCATACTTTGGAGATAGAGGGCATGCGGCAGAACATGAATGACACACTCAATCAAGACCTTTCTACAATTTCTGAGTGGGCTCTCGCGAATAAGGTCGATTTTAATGCACGCAAGACCCAATGTTGTATGTTAACCCACAGACGGGCTGTGGAATGAACATTGTCATCTGTAGCTGTGGATGGTATAGGTATTGAGAAATCGGATACTCTTGATGATCTGGGCATGAGAATACAGTGTGATGTCCGCTGGAATAAGCACCTATTTCAAGTGTCGAAAGAGGCATTCAAGAGTCTTGGTTTACTGAAACGGTTCAAGACTTACTTCACTCCATCCGATCTCCTTACTATTTATACCAGCTATATCCGGCCGAAAATGGAATACAACTCTCATATATGGGCAGGGGCTTCAGTGTCTATTCTAAAGCTTCTTGACCGTGTTCAGAGGGCGGTAAAGCGTATCAATGACAGTAGTGTATCCAACTCTATTGATTCATTGGAGCATCGTCGGAAAGTGGGTTGTGTGACACTTTTTTTTTTTTTTTTTCTCTAGTGTTTTTAAAATTGGAATTTATTTATTTATTTATTATTCTTCAATTAAATAACCGAGCCCAAAGGGCCATATATGGCTAAGAAATAACTACAATCGATATTACCATGGGAGGTACTCATCTGAGATAAGTGAACTTATTCCTCGAGCCCGAGTTTTTATTCGTAATACTCGCTTATCTAGTAGAGTACACCCGTTTGTAGGTGATTGTCCTGTGTTTCGCACAACGCAGAGAAATTTTGGTTTTTTGTCGAACGATTCGTATGTGGAACAAACTTCCTGCAGAAGTCTTCCCTGTTACTTAAAATTTAGAAAAATTTAAATCAAATATCCACAAACACCACTCCCTCTTTCCTCATTTCCATACCATATTTTCCAGATCAATACAATGCACTGCATGAGTAGGGGGCTTCCCCTGAGTATTGGTTAAATATAAAAAAAAAAATACTTGCTAAACATTTTTTTTAATAAAAAATACTTGAAAGTTATGGGACATGTTTCGTATACCAGTTAATGCGCCATTTCATCTGGTTTTTGTGAAACTAATTTGAAATAAGCCGAAAAATTTAAAAATTAGGTAATTTTTGACAATACTTTTTAATATGAGAATGGGCAGCTAAAAAAATACGTGTCCCTTATTTTTATTTATTTTATCACATATAAAAAATTCCATTAATTTTAAAAAGAACCTATCGGAAGTCTCCAATTGTAAAATTTATTAAAACTAATAAGTACGTAAGAGATAAATTTCAAATACAAACACACATTTTCAAAAGAGTACGTCAATTCCGTATAAATTTATGATTTTCGTATCCCGTTAGTGAAGCAATAAAATTAAACCTGTCTCAAAACTCGATTTCGTTAAACTGAGAAAAAACCCCTATTGTAAAATATGCGAAAGTTAAAAAATCAGAAAATTTTGGTTTCACTGGTAAACCACCATACAAATTTTCATCAGGCAGCGATATGGAAATTTCTTTTTAAGTGAATATATCTCGCAAGTCTAGTGACTCCATTTTGTATTAGCTTGGTTTTGTAAGCTAAACCTATGATCTAAAAAATATAATTAATGAAAAAATTCTAGCAAGTTTCAAGTAATTTTATTTATTTTTTTTTTTTACTTTTAAATGGCGAGGTGAAGACTTTTCAACGCGAAAATTTGCATATCCTAGTTTTTAAGTATAGTCTACCTAACCCGGTTCATCGTTTCTCTAATTTCCAAAAAAGCTTCAGATATAAAAGGTTTCAACATGTGTCGAAAATGTTTAAAATTACTCTTATGTTTTTCAAAATGTGACGAACTTGTTGAAAAAATTGTTAAGTTTAACACTCATTTTAGTTCTTATTTAACAAGCGGGAACTTGATTTAAATTTTTTTTTTTTGCAACAACTTGACAACCATTTTGCTACATGAAACATATGTACTATTTTAAAGAACGCAATTTTTTTAAATTTTTCGTTGTACACTAAAATTGGGGGACACCAGATATCGGATATGGTTCAATGTTCAAAATCTCATACACTTTTATGTGATTTTAAGTTTTAAATTTGTAATGAATCTTTTCAGAAACAACTTTTTTTAAAAAACAAATACACAATATAAAACAAAAAATGTACCAACTTTAATTAATTTAGAACATACATGAGACTAATTATTTGAATGGACTATTTAATTGATGATTTCATTACAATTTCATTGATATCAATTGTAATGAAATTATTTTCATTAGCATTTTTTTAATTAATGGTTATGAATTTCATTAATTTGATTTCATTGATTAAAGGTAATGATTTCAAATTTTCTTTTCCCTTAGTAATGAGTTAATTAAAGGAAGCAAATTACGATTGACAGAATACAAATATGCTAGGTCTGGGAAAGATACCGATAGAATAATTTTTATGAAAAAACCACAGCGGGTCTCAATTATTTGCCCAGCAAAAAATAACCTGGATTTGGTAAACAGTAACTACATTGTATGCTTCCAAAATAGCGCTTCACCGCCTTCCATTCTATAAAGCAATTAGGGAAGGCATTCTGTAGTGCTTCCCAGAATAACCTGGGTTTGAAAAGCAGTAGTAACTACATTGTATGCTTCCAAAATAGTGCTTCACCGCTTTGCATACAATAAAGCAATAAGGGAAGGCATTCTGTAGTGCTTCACAGAATGACTTCTTTGAAGCAGTGAATAATGCTTAAAATGAAGCAATAAAGTATGCATAACATGAAGCACTAATGTTGTCAACATACAAAAAGCGCTTCGTAGTGCCAAAGAAGGCATGAATTCATTGCTTTTAAGAGCACATGAAAGAAGCGCTTTAAAAGAGACATACCAAGTGGGACATCGCGAACAAAAATCACGCCTTCTTTATTTGCCTTTTAAGCGCTTCGTAATTCAATAATGCCTTCCGGAAGCGCTTCTGGTAAGCTCTAATTTTTGCTGGGTGTTTACCCAAAAACGTAAGTGAAAATAAAAATTTAATCACTCCGATAATGGAATGGAACATTGGTCCAATATGGAACGATATGTAATGAAACGGGGAACGATTGAAATCTTTTGTTAAGGTTGTTATGGTTTGCAAAAAATGTGTCCGTTTTGCGATATCCTCCTTAGTTTTCGAGATACAAGCCATCTTACAAAATAGCGATATTTTCATATTCATTATCTCCAAAACTAAGCGAGATAGAGCAAAACGGACAAAATTTGTATTCCAAGTAGTGTTAATATAATCTTTTAATATAAATATGCTAGGTCCGAGAGAGATCCAGAGTGATAAATTTTTTAAAAAACAGCCACATGGTGATTTCATTATTTTACATATTTACGTTATAATACAAACATAAACATATGTTATCGGATAATAGAAAGTTAGTTTCTCGTTCCAGTTTTGTTTCCCGTATTTAGTGTTACAATTTACACTCCATTTTTTTTTTTTTTTTTTTGTAAACAAATGCTTTTTTTTCTCAATTGTAATTAGTTTTTCAGGCATTAGTGTGATTTCATTAGCGTTAGTAGGAAAAATGCTAATGCCAAAAAATTTCATTACAATTAAATGGTAATGGAATTTTTTTAGCATTAGCATTAGTTAACTAATGCTAATGAAATTCCAATGCTAATGAAAAAATCCCAAGTATGATTTATAATAATATCCGGTAACACTGTTTGAAATAATTTAAAATTGTTTAATAGCCTTACCATATGCTTTAAAACATTTTACACAATATTGAATTTTATAAATATAATCAAATAAAGTATAATTAAATAAGCATATGAGGCATTCCATGCCAACTAGAAACTTAAACATGTAAATAAAACAGGGAACAGAATTCTTGAGCATTCAAATAAGTGGCTTTTAAAATTTATTATTTTCACATGTCATAGATTATAATATAAATTTTTGCTAAAATTTCTGAACACTTTATATAAACTCAATTTGTCTAAAAATTTACCAAAACCTTTTTTACAATTAACAATAATAACTTCAGTGTTTTATTGTCGGCTTATGCCCGTAATTTCAAGCAATATTTACCTACCGGTGCTTAGATACCTACCCGATTTTGTTCGTGTATACGGGTAGATATCTAAGCACCGGTAGGTATCTATTGCTTGAAATTACGGGCATTAGTGTTCTAGGAAATTTTGCTCAGTTCTTTGAAGACTGTCGTAAGTCAAAAAGATGGAAGAGTTTGAGGAATTTCGTCAGTGCGACGGAGTTCCTGTGGTGGGAAATAGACATGGGACCGATTTTTTAGAGCGCACAACAAGCCGTCATTCTAGTTTAAGTGTAAGTCCTCAGGGACTTGAGTCGGATTAGGGAAGAATTTCCCTTCTCCGAATCTTTTTTTCGATCTAACCTAACCTAAGTCAAAACAACACGATTACTGAGTTAATGAGGCAACTTTATTCGTTATATTGGGTTGGGCGCTACGAAATAACCCCCAATGAAATAACACCCAAACGACAAAATGAAATAACCCCCAATGAAATAAATCCCAAAAAAAATGAAATAAGTCCCAACAAAAAGAAATGAAATAATACCCAAAAGAAATGAAATATTCCCCAAAGGTGAAAATAAAATAACACCCAAAATTTGGGGGTTGTTTCGTAATGAAATAACTACCAAAGGAAGAAATGAAATAACCCCCAATGAAATAAGCTCCAAAGAAATGAAATATGTCCCAAATTTTTTTATTTTTTGTTTTCATATTTTTGATTCTTTTGTTACACTGTTCAGTTTTTCTGCGTGGCGGCCTGCGTCCGATCTTAGGGGTTTTCTCCTCCATAGGACGCGGCAGGTGGCTTCGCTGAATACAGTTTTCCTGCGCGCGTCTCATTATCTTCCCTAGTGTGACGCGCGCAGGGAAACTTTATTCAGCGAAGCCACCTGCCGCGTCCCATGGAGGAGAAAACCCCTAAGAGCGGCCGCAGCCCGCCACGCAGAAAAACTAACAAATATTAAAAAAATTTCACTTTTAGCAAAATGAAATATCCCCCAAAATAATTGCATATGAAATAATCTCCAAAGAATTTAAATTTTGGGCTTTATTTCATTGGGGGTTGCTTCATAATGAAATAATCTCCAGACCGTAAGATTAAATAAACCCCAAAAAAAATGAAAAAACCCCCAAGCAATTTTACACAATTTTTTTGGGGGTTATTTCATTTCTGGCCGTTGGGGGTTATTTCATTGGGGGTTATTTCGTAGCGCCATTGGGTTGGGCCAAATTTGACTGACTTACTTGAAATGCTTATAACTTTTTTTTTTAATACAAGTTTAATTTCTAAAATTTTTTTTAGCTCAGTATTAAAACTGACATCGATTAAATGGAGCCCATTTTTATGTTGCACAGTAAAGTGTTTTCAAAAAAAGTTGTAATAAGTATAAAACATCTATACTACTGGCCTAAACCACATTAAAATTAGAGGAGATATAAGGGAGGACCTAGGCTTTTAGAATATTATCATTTGAGAAATATTACACACAGCACCAAAGTTGACCACCACGCCTATAGAAAATCTTTAAGTGCTTACTACTTTGGCAAATGTGAAAAGATTAGAAAACAAATTTGACTGAAATAATCTTCTATACAAAATAAAAAAAAAAAACATTATTATTTCTTGTTGCCGAACCAAATGAAAAAAACTAAAATTTGTAAGATTACTAACGCATTCAGAAGCAAACTTCAGAAAAGATTTTTAAATTATCTTGAATAGTTCAGCGGTGAAAATGTACCTTAATTCATTTACGTTTTTGTCAAAACTTTGTTAATAAGAATTATTATTTTTTAACCGTCTCCAAAAAAAATGCCCAATAACAAATGCTGAGCATGTAATTTTATTTATTTCTGGACATGCACTCTACACCCAGCAATGGTCGAAAATGTTCAATTTTTAAAAGAAAATTTGATTTTGCAAGTGTGTCACAATTTTGCCCTTGGATTATGATTTTATTTTTTTTTTGATTTAAAATAATAGGTCGATATGTTTTGAACAACTCCTCAAGAAAAAAACTGATCGTACGCATAATTCAGAGCTAGAGAGCAGATTTTGCGAAAAGAGTAATTATTTTTGATGATACGATTTTTTGGTGTGGTGAGGGTGATATATTAATCCACCCCACCTCCAAACCGGTTGAAAAAATATAAAATATAATAAGACACAAAATAACTTTAAAATAACACAGTTTGTAATTGTAAATCATGTTTAAATGGTAAAATGTTTGCGCACTCAAATTTTTGTTGGTTGCATAAACCAGGACATTTTCTTAAATATTTTCAAATATCGCAATTTTGATTAGAAAAATTCTGTTAAATAAGTTATCAGATGTTTAAATATTTATGATCGCTATGTGCTTTAATCCGAAAATGATCAAATTTTATATAAATGTTGTAAATCTTCTTTCGAAATGGTAAAGAAAATGTTTAAAAATCTTACATATTTTTTTTTTAAATTTTGGTAACAAAATTTGAAAATTCGGTTTACTAGAATCAAAGTACCACAAGATTTTCGTCACATAAAAATTATCGTTTTTTCGAATTTTTATCATCGAAATTCCCTTTTAAAATGTATTACAACCAAAGCTCAAAAAATCAATTTTTAGCTTAAAAAAAAATTAACTTCTAAAAATGGAAAATTTGCTTTTTAAACACACACATTTTCTTTAAGAACTAGTATTTAAAAACTTATTTTTCAGTATAGTTGAAATAACTTTGGGAAATTTATTTAATGGCCAACAAAAAAAAGAAATAAAAGATTCAATATAGCTAAATCGGTACAGTCTTCAAACAAGAAATTGATATTTGCAAAAATGGCTTAAATTTCCGAAATCAGTGTTGATAACCCAAAAACACATAACTGAAACATAAAATTGTTGATAACTGAAAACTAAATTAGAAAAAAAAAAAACGCTAAAATATGCTATAAAATAAGTTTTTGTTCTAAAAAAAGTAAAATTTGCTTAAAAATACGATAGTTTTATAAATAACAAGATTTTTTTAAGAGCAAAATATGCAAAAATATGCTACAACACATCAATCCCAAAATTCGTCAATTGTTCCGAAAAATGTAAATATCTCATTATTTTTTTTTTTAATACGACGCACAGGAAAAAATATGAAACAACATATTTCTTTTTGCACTGAAACAGAGGATATTTTGTGTAACAAAAAGCCTTAAAAACTTCTAAGAATTTTAGAATTTTTAAATGTTTCGGTGGAAAGCATAAATAAACGCCAGAAAATTTAGCAAAAAAAAAAATTTATTCTGCAATGAAATAGCAATTAAAATGCCAAGAGTAACCCAAAGTGTAAAAGGTTGGAGAAACAATTAAAAAACAAAAAATCAATATTTTTTAAGCCCAGAAAATCTTAATAAAAAAAAATTTTAAAACAGCCAATAACGACGACAAAATAGTTTTTGTCTGGTTTTAAAAGAACAAATTTTGTGAATTTTTATTTTTTTTTAAATTTTATATAAGTGTTTGACAAATTTTTTTTAAATTTTATTCGATACAAAAATTGTTTGGTTAACGGCCACTATGAAGAAATTTTTAATTAAAAATTCCGAAAACACCCATACACAGAAAAAATTATGGGCCAAAAATATCTAATTAATCGATTGTTTGAATTCCAATGGCAATTTAAACAATTTTTTTAATTGATTCAGCATGTAAACAACATTTTTAAAAATTTGCCAAACCATTTTTTTTTTTTTATTTTATTTAGATTAAATAATCAAGCAAAGGTTTAATTATATCAATATATTATTTGATTTGTAAATAAAAAGAAAAAAATCGCAAATGATTAACTTTAAATAAGTTGAGTAGTTTACCGATTTCAAATACACGCAAACTCGTAGTTATTTCACTAGAGTTTGCAACACTATTTTTGTTGAGATATTCGTGTACGCACGAATACTTAATTTAGTTTCGTGTTTTATCTGTGGTAATAAAAGTGCACATGTGGATTTAAATAAACCTTATCGAAAAAGGACAATTAAACTATTATTTTTGTAAATGATTAAATTTTCAATAAGTATAAGTGTCATTAAAATATCATTTTAAAGTTGTTTGTGATTTTTTTAAGAAAGCAATTCAATTACAAGAAAAAGTTCAAGACAAGACAAGCAAAACAAAAATTTTGTCTTTACTTTATTTGTTTTCTTATAATACATTTTTATATTAAAAAGCTTTAATTTTATTATAAATAAAATGTCAATTTAATTTACAAATCTACATTTCTTTTTTTATTTAATGGGGGGCATATAACAAAAATAAAAAAATACGAGTTTTCAATTAAAACTACTATTGTTTTCTTCTCAAGTTTCAATTAAAGTTTTAATCAATTTAACTAAACTTTTTAATTGAGGTTGTAAAGAAAAACAATAACTCTTTGAATTGGTATTATTATTATTTTAATTAAAAGAGTTTTAATAAACTGTCTGCAATTGTTTTTAGTTAATACTATCATTTCAGTGGTAGGTGCAAAATCAATTAAAATATTAATTGATTCAATACAATTTTTAATTGAAAACCGTTTTTAGTTTTTTTCTGTGTACTTACACTGAAGTTAAAGAAGTTTTAATTTGGAATATTCTGAAGTTTTCCATTTAAAGTCAGCAAAAGTAAAGAATTTGTAATAATTCGATCCATGAATAATTTGCTTAGTAGCCTGGAAATGTTGAGTAGTGAATTATAGGGTTTTGCGAAAATATGACACAAAAAAAAAAATATTTTTTAGTTAGTCTCTTTACAGGAAGAAGAAGAAGAAAACATTTTATTGAAAAATTTTACGGACACAAGGGATACACCAGACTGCCGCAGTTTCGTCCCCCTCCTGGGACTCGTCAGTGGTTAATTTATGTGTCAATTGAACAAAGTATTTTTATTGTTAATTTTGCTCTATATGAAAAACTTTTTATTTTTTGGTGTCGTACTGTGATTTGAACTCACGGTCTTAGCATCAAGCTATGCATCAAATCACAGTACGACACCAAAAAATAAAAAGTTTTTCATATAGAGCAAAATTAACAATAAAAATACTTTGTTCAATTGACACATAAATTAACCACTGACGAAACTGCGGCAGTCTGGTGTATCCCTTGTGTCCGTAAAATTTTTCAATAAAAATGTTTTCTTCTTCTTCTTCCTGTAAAGAGACTAACTAAAGAAATATTCTACAGTAATTAATATAAAAAATTAATTACGATTGTCATTATCTGACGGTTGCAAAACACTTTCTAACATAAAAATATTTTTGTTTGTGTCATATCCTAATTTTTCGGATAAAAAACCCATCTTTGAGTTCCGTACACGTTCAGAAAATCAGAAATATTTCTTTAAAATTTACAAATATGTTCAAAAATTATATTTTGCAAAATAGAGGGCCATATGACAATTTTCAAAAATTGTCAAAAACATCCATTATTCAAAAATAATAAAATAAAAACCAGTTGACTCGCAAAAAAATTTTTATTTTTTAATAAAATTGAAATTTTTTTAAATTTCAGATAATATCCATGATTTTTATTGATTTTGTCGAAATTTCAACTTTGGTTGCTAATAAAGGGTGATTTTTTAGCAACTTTCTTTTTGGCAGTTCAGCAGTTTTCGTGTAACATGTTACTATTAAACATGTTCAGTTTGGTCAATAATTTAACCAAGATTCGACTTACAAACGAACAACGCTTGAAGATTATTGAATTTTATAATCAATATTCATGCTTGGTTAAGGAAGTGCATCGTGCACTTCTTCTAATTTATGGTCGGTTTGGGCGACCTTCTCAGGCGGCTATTCGGAATCTTGTGACTAAATTTTGCACTAATACGTATAGTGGAGTCAAGGAAAAATATCGCAGCTGTATCCGCCAGTGCTGTTGATGACCGTGAATTATCGATTCAGCGCAGTTCGCAGCAATTAGGCTTCCACTACGTGTAAAATTTTGCGAAAGGATTTAGGTGTAAAATCTTTTAAAATACAGCTGGCGTAAGCATTGAAGCCACACGACCAACCACTATGGCTAACTTTTGGTGAATGGGCGCTGGCAAAGTTGGATGAAGATCCACTTTTTTATCTGAAAGTTGGGCTCTGCGACGAAGCTCATTTCTGGTTGAATGGATACGTGAACATGCAAAATTGCAGTATTTGAAGTGAAGAGCAGCAATGCACTATTTGGTGTAGATTATGGACCGTACATTTTATATGACGACAAAGACGACCCAGCGTATGAATTTTATTAGCAACATTTATATGAAATCATATTTAAAAATTGACTTATATAGATCACTCTAACGACTCAAATACAGATTTCATACATTTCTCCAAATTGTATGTGTTTTTTTTTTAATCAAACCCGCAAGCTCTTAAAAAAGCACACTTTAGTTGCTTTTTAATGTAAAAAAATCACAAATTTTTAATGAAGCACTATTCATTATATTTGCAAAAGTTTGTTTGACAAAAGGTCTATTGCAGCTCTGAAGTGTCCTTAATGATTGAATAAATCAAATTTCTCGGTGGATAACTTAAACATCATTTTGTACCGAATTTAATTTTTTCTTAATAATATTTTGGATGAAAAACGTTAAATAAAACATATTACGATTAGTCGATAACTGAGTTTAAGCATTTTTTTTTGTCGTAATCGCTATTAGGGAAAACTTTTATTATTTTCAATCTCTAATTAGCAAATTAATTTTCTGAGATTTTAAATTAACATCTTTTTGCCGTTAATGATATTTTGCTGAGAAAGCAAGGCATCCAATTTATACACCCTCTAAAGAGAAAAATAAAAGTAAAAGAAATCAAACTGCAGTTTTTAAGTCCAAAAAAGAGATGCACATAAATTTAGTTATATCAAGAGGTTTTTCTTTATTGTTTTGACAGCCATTTGAGTGAACTTTTGCTACTTTGCAAAATATTTAATAAAGCGATAATATAAACATTAAAATAACTTAACACATCATAAAATGCATATGAATGCCTCGTTCGAACAAGGGTATAAAATCCAAAAACCAAAATGTTCATGAGATGTAAAAAACGTAGGAAACGGACAAAATATTGAGTTTTAATGCTTTTCCACAAATGTATGCCACACATACCTGTGTAGAAAATTTCATTTTAAAATATGTATCAGAAGTAGCAAAAAATCGCACTTAAAAATTTTGTTCAATTCAATAGGGCTATATACCAATGCAAAAAAATTCCGAAAATGTAAGGGGGTTTGTAATCAAGCATTTTGGGCCGAACGCGTTCCTTCCTAGATTACCTACTCGATTCTTTTCACAGGGCGTGAGTTTAATAAAATAATTGATTCTTTAGAATTGGTTATTTTTTAGGTCGAAGAACTATTTACTTTATATTTTTAAGAACTACATTCATTTTTTAATAAAGAAAAAGTCCATGGTAAACTACGAACTACTTATACAAAAAAAAATAGTTACCTAGAAAACTAAAAAATTAAAAAAAAAAAAAATACAAAATTTTAAATTTTAAAACGCCCGTATTCAAATCGAAAATTTGCATATTAAATTTTAATTAAAACTAAGTCTAATGTTTTAATTGAACTTTATATAACATCAATAGAAATTCCGAAAATTTCATTTAATATTAAAAATAAAATTTCATTTAAAAATTAAACAAAAAGGAAAGTTCTAAAATATTGATTTTAAATTAAAAATTTCATTTTGAAAAAAACCATTCAAAATTAAAAGTTCGTTGTATTTAAAAATCAGAAAATATTAATTAAACTTCAGAAAACATCATTTGAGAAATATCTAATTTAAATCCAATTAATATTTAATTTAAAAGCCGGAAACTATCAATTTAAATTTAAAAATTTGAATTAAAATCCATAAACATCACATAGGTACACACAGAGAAAAATTTTGATATTTGCCAACTGAAATTCTGTTAATACCACTCAAATTCGGTAATTACGAATTGCAGTCGGTTGGTACAACTTAACATTAGTTCTCATAACAAAGTTCGGTTAATTGAACTGAATTTTAATTGCAACACCCAAAATATTCAGAAATCCAATGTAAATATCGTTTCATCAACTGAATTTATAAGTTGATACCATTAAAATACACTTTTCAATTCGGTTCGGTACTTTATTTTTCTGTGTGTATTAATTAACTCTGTCTCTTCTGATTAAAACAATACATTGTGAATGCTGTAATTGACAAAAATCCACTTATTTAGCCAGACTAATCACTGTGTCGACCGTGGCTCAACTCGCTAAGAGGTGATGCTGTTGTATGGCTGTGGGTTTGAAACTCACTACTACACAAAGTAAATAGTTTTTCATATGGAGCAAAATTTAACGATGTAAAATACTTTGTTCAATTGACACATAAATTAACCGCTGACGAGTCCTTGGAGGGGATGAAACTGCGGCAGTCTGGCATATCCATTGTGTCCGTTGAATTTTTCAATAAAAATGCATTCTTCTTTTTCTTCCTGTAAAAATCGAATGGGAAATACTTGGTTTACCACTTTAATGGTGGTAAACCAAGTATTTGAAATTGATTTCTTTAGCAAAACACTTTGAATACTTTGTACGTAAAGACCACTGCAAATGTAGTTAAAACAAATAAAATTTCACTTAAAGAAAGGACATTACATTACATTTCATTAAATTCAACTAACAGTGTCATTTGTTTATTAATGTTCTAAAATTTACTAATAATTGTAGTAAAAATTATCCAAATTGTAGTTAAAGATAAACAAACATTAATTTATTTTTTATTTTTTTAAATAACAAACAACTTCTATAAAAAATGAATGTAAAATTATAAAACAGTCATTTTATGTGCTTTGTTTTTTTAAATTAACTTCAAGATTAGTAAAAAATATAATTTGTTCTACAATTGACTGACATTTACATTAAAAATAAAGAAACTGTTTTACAACCTAAACAACTAAATATTTTTAAAGCAGAAGTTCCCTGAGTGTAGATTTAAATATTAATATTTAGGTTTATAATTTTATCAAAATATCGTAATTAATTTGAGGAAGTCAAATCTAGCCATCAAGGGAGGTATCTCTTGATCTTGTGCTTACATATAGGGACAAAAATAAGACGTTACAAAATATGTAGTGAAATCACCAGTTACACATAAGTACTTATTTCATTTCTTATTTGTAGCATCAAAAGTAATGCTTAAAGCCATTATATCACGTATTACTTGTAAGGATGTTAATAAGTAGTTATTTATAGGTGCAAAAATAAGTACGTATTAACATGTACCTAAATAAGGAGGTATTAATAGGCAATAAAATAACTAGTTATTAATAAGGACAATTATAACTAGTTATTAATAGGTCCTAAAATAACTACTGATTTTAGTCATTACAAGGAAGGACTATAATAACTGCTTACCAGGAAGAAGTGTAATAAGTGGTGAACAGCGATTAATATTTCCTCAAGAAAAAAATTAAAAGACTTTGTTTATTATTTTCTAATAACATTTATTAAACATAAAAGGAACAAAAAATTTCACTATAAAAAACTAAAAATCTTATATACTAGTACACCCAAAAAAAAAGTTTGTAATATTATACAGGCATAGTTGCATTGAAAGATTTCGTTCCGGAAGAAATGTACGACCATTTTCTTTTAATTCATTGTTCATACAGAATTCTTTTGTCTTCTCCAACCAAACAAGATATTATTAAGGCACATGCAATGATTCAAATTTTTGTTGAAATGTTTCCAGCGCTATATGGTCGAAATAGTGTAACATATAATGTGCACAATCTTCTACACATATGTGAATGTGTCGAAGAATTTAAAGATCTAAATAGCATATCTGCGTATAAATTTGAAAACTATATGCAAAAAATTAAACAAAATCTAAAAATGCCCAAACACCTTTGCCAACAAATTTTTAATAAATTTTCAAATGATAAAGTTTTACTTAAAAATCCAGTTTACGGACTGCGGTATAGAAAAGGAGTTCCAAAGTCAATTTTGTTACCAAAAGGCTATTTTAGTACAAATATTCCAGACAACATTTGTCTCATGAAGGATAAAACTTTTTTACAAATCACTAAAATCCTAAGTGAGGAAGAATTTCTAGCAAAAAGATTTTCAAACTTACGAAGTTTTTTCAACGATCCCATGGATTCATTGGATTTAAATATTGCTTTGGTTGACGAACATGATGGCTCAGAAGAACAATTATTTAAAATAGAAAACATTCTGGCTAAAGTGCTTAAAATGTCGTACAATAATGAATATATATTGATTCCGGAAATTCATTCCATTCATGAAAAATTAAACGTACGTAATATATAATACATATTTTCAAAAGCCAATTTCTTTTTTAATAAAAGTTTTTTTTTCATATTTTAGACAACAAATTTTTAAATCTTCAAAGGAAAATACTCGGTTATTCTTCGAAAATAAGAAAATTATTACCAAAACTCTTAATGTATTAATAAATAAAATTTAATAATTTCTACTTAATATCAATTATCTTAATTTTGTTATTTACTAAATAAGCTTTTGTTTTGTGAGAGTCGTTTATGTATAACTATATATTTGTTTGCTTAAATAAATTGCATTTAAATTATTAATTATGATATATTATGAATCTTTATAAATATACCTTACAAAAAAGTAGTTACTTATTACCTTACAAGTACCTTATTTCTTTGGCCCTTCCTAATAAGCAGGTATATAACACAATATTAGTAAGACATAATTGTTTAGCTTCCAAAATAAGTAGTGATGTATGTTCATATCAGTAAGGTATTATTTCAGACCTTCAAAATAACAACAAATGTAATGGATAGTCATTACTACGAAAGGTCTGAAATAAGTGATAATAAGTAACTTATTATTTTTGCTATTCCAAATAAGCAGATATTTAACACAATATTAGTAAGGCGTTGTTTTTATCTTACAAATAAGCAGTTTCATATATTCATATTAGTAAGGTATTATTTCGGACCTTCAAAATAACAAAAACTGGAATGGATAGTCATTACTTTGGAAGGTCTGAAATAAGTCCTACCCATTACCAAAGTTTTGCTGGGATGTTGCGGCACCAAATCGCATTCTATTTTATTTGTAACATTTGATTTTAAAATGCAATTTTTTAATATAAGATATAGAAAATTATCACAGTGTCTTTTATCAAGTAATTCATTGTACAAGCGACTTTATTAACCATTTTTAGCCCTAATCGCTGCTAGGAGTTCCAGTTTTAGGATCTTATGTTACAAAAACGAAAAAAGACATTGATGTAATTTAAAAATCATGTTGCAACTTGTACATACATTTTTCAAGCTCTAAAATTAAATAACCAAAAAAATAGCAAAAATGGCATTTTGTCCTCTGTGCTCATAAGAGACCTTTATTCGTAATCCTTATTTTTGTGTCCCTACACTCAAATAAAAATGTGCTTAACAACTACAGAAAAGTTTAGAATTTGTGTTTTAATTCAAATTTATTGTTTAAATCATTTGGTTTTTATCAGGGACCGTAATCATTATGAGTTTTATAATAAAAATTACACAATAATGGTTATGTAATGAGTTTTAAGGATTTTCTTCAATGGTAATGATCATTTTTGAGTAATATAAATAAAAATCAGCCGTTATCATTATTGTTGAGCAAAAAAAATACAACTCAAAAATAATCATTATTTATGATTTTTATTTTTTTCGCTCAAAATAAAACTCACTTTCATAGAATTTTTAAGGTGCCTTTCACAAAAATCCTCGAACTTTTGGGGTGTGTTCAACATATGATATGTTGAACTCCAACGATATAATAATATTTATTATCACTCACTTTGGAATATTCCTTATAACTGACCGAGTTAGTATTAGTATTTTACTCGTACCCAATTCAAACAACAATCTATAAAAAGACTAAATATTCGTAAAATTAAAAATGACATGGAAAAAATTTAGTATTAGTTTGCTTTCAATTTGAATTATAACAGCTTGCAGACTTCGTGACAGTGATTTTTTATTTTGTTTTAAATTGGGTATAGCTTTACATACCAGCTTTACTATTCTTAATGCCCAGTATACATGCGTATTAGGGCTATAACCAAATTTTTGGCATAATAATAATGGTGCAATAAAATTTTATTTTATGTCTGTTCTAAGTGATTGATTTTTTGATTTAAAAAAACGAACAATAATCATTATTTACGGTCCCTGGTTTTTATTCATATTTTATATAACTAAAATTACCAATGTAGAACAATGTATGAAAAAAATTACAAAAAATTTTTGATAATTTTTGCGAGTTAGTCAAATAGTTTGCTTACTTCATCAACAGCAATTTAGAATTTATAAAAAGAGAATATTAAAAATGTGTACCAAAAAAATAATTGTTTACTTAAAATTGTCACAAAAACTCTAAAGTTGAATATAAAACGATTTACATTTTAGTTTACTTAATTTTTTGGGTGTAGTCATGCCTTCTACTGCATTTGCGTGGAGTTTTACCAGTTCTAGTTAGCACGTGAATGAAAAAGTTTGACAACGCATCAAAAATAAAAACCCATTTCAATCACCAAAACCACCGATTCAATAACTTTAATTGCTGAAATTAGGCCAACAAGAAAAGTTGCTAATTCAATTACAAATTGATATCTCTTTAATTGAATTATATTTCGATTGAACAATAACTCATTTTATTAAGAAGTCATCAATATCGTATATCTTCCCAAAAACAAAATAAAATTTGTTGCCCTTACAAATGTTTTTTTATAAAAGTGTTGTTGCCATGACAAATGTTTTTTTTATAGCTTGAATTTTATAGCATGTAATTTAAACCGGCATGAAATTCTCATTTAGTTAGTAGATTTATTTCTACTTATGTGAACATGTTGACTCGACCATTATCGTTCAATTCGTGTCAGTGAACTAGTTCGTTCAGATCGTTCAATTGTTCTTTTTTGTTATGACCTGTGACTGAACTGCGCGTTGTGAACTGTGTCGTTCGTTTGACAATTTATTAAGCATTTATTACATTATTAATATTTTACCAGTTTTTTTCACAAATTTTACTGTACATAGACAAAAAGTGTTATAAAATTGTAACTTTTCTAACAAAATTTTATTTATTTTGTGTAAAAAAATTTTTTTTATGACTTTATTTGTTTTTAATAATTTGGAACAAGTGATTGCTTTTGCATGCAATTTGATTGAATAGAGATGCAATTTTTCTATGAATTAAACGAACGAAATGAACGATTGAACGAAAAAATCGAATATTGGTGTTCGAATCATATCGTTCAATTGATTGAGTCGTTCAATTGAACTAGTTCTTTATGAACGACACAACTCTAGAAATTAGCTTTGTCTTTCTATTGAAGCGTAGGGATTATGGCAAATAGTTCTTTGCAGAAATTAGCCCGTTTCTTGAAATCAGAGCATTTTTTTTCTGTGCAATTATTACCAAAAATGTTCAAACTGCTTAAAAATAAACAACTGACTTTCAGTATTTTTTACTTCGTTTGTTTTAAAATATTTGAATTTGTTGATTAGCCAATTGAAACGTTTAAAAATATATATTTTTGTAAAATAAAAATAAAACCGCGGAAATTAAAGGCGGAAACGGTTTAGATTTAAAACAACACAGTATGTAATTAATTTTATCTAATTTATTTATCAATTTCTTTTTTCTTATAATCTCTTATTTTTGCTAAAATCTGTCTTCTGATTTATTAGAAATAGTTTCGAAGTACTTTAAGTATATATTTTATTAATCTTTTCTTTATTCAAGTAATAAATCAAGAATATTATAAAATAATAAATGTGTAATAAATAAGGTTTTTATTAACGTATAACAAAGAGCACTAATTTCATTAAACCAGTCTTTGTCAATGTTATTTTAAATTGTTGTTGTAGATTTTTAGATGTTCTTAAGTTTATTCCCTTTTATATTAATAATAATTCATAATTTTACATTAATTCATAATTTTGCGTCAAAGCAACAAATGACATCGTCTTTGAATTTTTGTAACACAACAACATTCTATGGTTTCGCCGCAGCATATGCGTCATCGCATAAAAATAATTGAGCACACGCGTAGCGACTTTAAAATCGAAACTAACCAGTTAACAGGTTAATGAGCTTGGGGTGAAAAATGAAAAATTTTAGTTATATTCGATGTGAATTCTAATTAATTGTAAAATAAGCAAAAACTTTTACTAAATATTTGTAGACTCTAAATAGCAACCAAAAACTGTAATATTAACAACATTTTTGCTATATTTACCTCAAACTTAGTAGAATGCAAATAACAGTTTATTTTGCTAAAATCAACAGAAATTTTTGTTTTGAGAAGGACAGACTTGTATTCGCATTAAAAAAAATAGAAAAAAAAACTTTAAAAATTTCACATTTTTTAATGATATTTTTGTCTACTTTAGGAAACACATAGAAAATGCTGCCAACAAAGTAAAAACGCGAAACAATATAATCCAAAAACTTGCCTCAACTACCTGGGGAGCTTCGGCAAAAACACTGCGCTCAGCTTCGCTTGGATTAGCATATTCCACTGCAGAATATGGCGCACCGGTCTGGCTCAGCAGTCCACACGTCAACAAACTAGATTTCCAACTCAACGCATCAATACGATTAATAACAGGTACAATGTCTTCAACTCCATTAAGATTTCTACCTGTTCTTAGTAATATACAACCGCCAAATATAAGACGCCAAAATGCTCTAGTACGTGAACAACGTAAAATAATGGCTAATCCCAGCCTTAAAGTACATCAATATATGGGAACCGCCCATGACGATCGTCTCCAATCTAGAAACCCACCATTAAAGCTTGCCGAAACGCTCACAGAAAACAACTACGACCCACAAAGCATTTGGACCGACAATTGGAATCTATCCTCGTATGATGACGCCATGAAAATCGAAGATCTAACCTGCATGCCACCAGGGTCAGAACTACCAAGGCTCCTATGGGTTAGGCTTAACCGTATTAGAACAAACACTGGAAGATGCGCAGCTACCCTTCACAAATGGGACTCAGCAGTCTCCCCACTGTGTGATTGCAGTGATACTGTACAAACCATTCACCACATTGTAAAAGAATGCCCTCATCGAAAATTTCTTGGCGAATTATCTGAACTAAACAACGCTAGTCCTGCTGCCATCGAATGGCTAAAAAAATTGACATCAATATCTGATACTTATCACTAGAATTTGTTTTCTTTCTCCTTTTAAATTTCTTCCTAAATATTAATATTTATGTCATTTGTTTTAAACCACTGCTATACGATAAATAAAATAAATTAACTAAAATTTAGCCCAAATATAACTAAATATTTGTAAATTTAGCAGATTTATTTTTGAATTTCTTATATTACAAATATTTTTCTTCAAAGTCATTTTTAACTAATTTTTGTAGTTTTTTTTGCCAATTTTTCACGTTTATTTCTATAAGTGTAGCTAAATTTGGTATCAGGGATTTTTGAAGTGACATTCACTGCTGTAGAAATTATGCCCAAAGAATTTTATGTATTTTTGTTATTCAAAAAAATGTATTTTGAGTAGCCATAAAATCTGGCGTTTTATTACGGAATTTTAGTTGTATAATGTGGGAGTTGTGGTGTAATGGTTAGCGCGTTGGACTGTTACACAGAAGGTCCCGGGTTCGATTCCCGGTGACGACAACATCAATTTAGAAAAATAATATGTATGAGTTTTCTATCGCTTATATATATCGCTGCGCCCACCTTCGGTGTTCCCATAGCACTTAACCCCACCGAAGTAAAATAATGAATCAGGGCTATGAAACAAAAAGCTTCAATAAATTCGCCAACTCTACATCAGGTGTCGAGCAAAAACTGTTGAAAGACTTATCATCTCGCGCAATTACAGTGTTGCCATGTTTGAACCCCTTCATCTTTCACCACCTTTCATCTCTAAACTATCCCCTTTTCAAAGAAAGCAACACATTAATTAATAGGAAGAATTCCCTGAGTGTTGTTCCTCTTTAAAAAAAAAAAAAAAAAAAAAATTGGTGTCATAGATTTTTCCGATATTCGAAATCGTTCGGTTTTTATGCGACTGTTCCCGAAGAGCCTTTTTTTATCAAATAATTAAAAATGTGGCAACTCTAAGTGTCGCAGCTAGAAAATAGCTATTATAATATTTTGCCTCATATGGAAAATGCGTGATTTGTCAGAAATCGTATATGGCAGCATAGCTTTTCGAGATGAACCCAGATTCCAAATTAAAAATATTTATATTTGCAAAAGTTTTGCTAACAAAAGCCATACTTTTGTTGCAAATATTAACCAAAACGAAGGATTTTGTTAAGAACACTTTTACAAATAAAAATAATTTTTCCTGAAAATTTTTGAAAATCATTGACATATCGTACTAAAATATGTTCATTAGGGCCAGCCTGGAAAGCTATACTGCAATGTAAAATATTTGAAAAATCGCGAATTTCGCACCAAAAACGCCTTAAAAAATAACTTTTTTACCTCTAAATGTTTCTTTCCACTGCATGAGCATTTGAATTTGATTGTGTTGATTGATTACACAAGGGAACAATGGTTCTGTTGATTAAGAACTGAATATTGTTTTTAAGGTTATTTGGGACGCTGAATCCAAATATGCACTTGGTTTTTTTCTATCAGCTCGACTTTTCGAGATATACCGTTATATTCAAAATTAAGGCACTTCCGCTACATATATTGGAATAAATTGAAAACGGTTCACCATATTAAATTAAAAAAAAAACCGAAACTTGCAAACATTATTCTCTTTAAGCCGTGCTTACATTGTTTTTAAATTTTCCAAGTAGTTTTAGAGATATCGTTCAAGTTTTGAAAAAAAAATTAAAATTTTTAAAAAAAAAAAAAAATTTTGTTCTTTAAAAATTCCTAAAAATAAAAATGGGACAAAAATCACAGTTTTGGTCTAGAAACAGTTAGCTAAATATATTTCGAATGAAATGAGCTTTATTTCATTGCAATCGGTGCACAACTTTTGATTTTGTTCACCATTTACTGAATTAATATAAATCGCGGTTTCCATACAAAAATAACAACTTTTGATTTTGTTTATTTCTATCAGCTATACTTTTTAATTTAACACAAAAGAGAATTTTAAAGAAAAATAAAAATTTTAATACACAAATATTACAATGTAATTACAACTCATCGAAAAATTTTCTTTTATAAGATTTTCTTAAATAATCTTGTTTAGAGGGATTATTTTTAATGTTCCAGCAATAGTCCGCCATCATATGCTCTGTTACGGTAGTATGAAACTGTTGTTCCTTGGGTTAACAGATTTTTTTGCTTTAATCGAGAAGCAATAATTTCAGATGCTTTTTTAGAGAGTCCAAGGTCTCTCACTAAATTACTAAGCTCCTCCTGATTAAATTGCTCGCGTTCAGAAGAAATATCTAAATGGAAGTCATCCGATCCACATTCAGAAATTGGTGAAGGAACATTTTGTCGTAAGTCGTGAAAATTGTGTGTAGATGTAGATGGTTGTGATTCTGAATCCTCACTAGAGTACAGGACTGGTTGGGTAATAGACAACACGTTAGGATAAATCCATTTAGACCGGTTTGTTTTATTAATGCCTGTTATGTTGACAGCGCAAAAATAACAATCATCATAATGATTCGAAGGTTCCCGCCAGATCATTGGTGTTTTATACTTGAACTGGGTCCGTTGCTTGTTTGCCCATAACCTTAAATACTCTACACAGTTTTTACATACAGTATTAGGAATCCAGTACTTGTTACGGGTTTCCATGGTAAATCCGAAGTAGTAAAAATCTGACACACTTTTTCTACCACATATGTTACAAAAATAGTTGGGATTGATTTTACAGGTGTTTCTTGACGTAGTCATATCCCAATTTTGACATATATTTCAAAGTAACACAGTTTTCAATAAATAAAACAAGGGATAAAAATCATAAGTTTTTGTGTTCACTGATGAAATGTTCTAGGTTAAAATTTTTTAATATTTTTTGTCGTTATACTTTTCGCTTTCGTAAACACTTGTTGAATGAGAAAAATTGGTTGAATGAACCCATATTAATACTTCGTAGTTTTTTACTGAAGTACCTAGAAAAAATTATATCCACAATTTTATTGACAGTCACTTATGAATGAACACATGTGTTAAGGGGAATTTCTTTAAAAAAATCATCCGTTACCAACGGTAAACCACACATCAATAAAAACAAGTGCACTTTTCTTTTTTCTCTTTAATTGACTGTGAACTGACTAGGTGTCATAAAGGAACAATACAATTTATAGGCGTTATGAGTTTGCTACCGCAACCATAAAAATGAAATAATCTTTTTTTATTACATAATTTTTTTAATTCTTAGAATCATAAAAAACTAACTTATTACATACAAACACTTACACATTAGAAAATGTTATTTTTGTATGGAAATCGCGATTTATATCAATTCAGTAAATCGTGAACAAAATCAAAAGTTGTGCACCGATTGCAATGAAATAAAGCTCATTTCATTCGAAATATATTTAACTAACTGTTTCTAGACTAAAACTGTGATTTTTGTCCCAATTTTATTTTTTCGGAATTTTTAAAGAACAAAAAATTTTTTTTTTTTTAAAAAAATTTTAATTTTTTTTTGAAAACTTGAACGATATCTCTAAAACTACTTGGAAAATTTAAAAAACAATGTAAGCACGGCTTAAAGAGAATATTGTTTGCGAGTTTCGGTTTTTTTTTTTTAATTTAATATGGCGAACCGTTTTCAAGTTATTCCAATATATGTAGCGGAAGTGCCTTAATTTTGAACATAACGGTATATCTCGAAAAGTCGAGCTGATAGAGAAAAACCAAGTGCAGATTTGAAATCAGCGACCTCAAATTAGTAAAAATTTGCTACAAATTTCAAATCAACACAAAAAAAGTTCAATTTTGTTCCCTTGTGTTATTTAGATATCGAATTCGAGCAAAACTAGAAGAAACCGTACAGCGGGCTTACTTTTTAGCTTTGGGAATCAAATGCGTATCATAATATTACTTCTGGTATTGTCCTTAGATATCAACAGAAAGAAATCAGGTTGGTTGCATTTGAAAATTTTTGTCATCAATCATCGAAAAATAAAGTAGTCCATTGAAATCAGCGTTTATGAAATATATAGAATTGCTGGTCAGATCTTTATTGATTTTTATGAAATGTTCTCTTTTTTTTGGAGATATTTATAATATAATATATAATTTGCAAGCTATCCTCTAATCAATATAGACATGATTATGCTCAAATTTTCTCTTCCTTTTCTCTACTTTTCTAGTGCAAAAACAAAAAATTTCTTTAATGACAGAAAAAAGCCATTTTAAAGCAATTTAAGAAAAAAAAATAGCTAACTTTGGTCTCAGGTCGCAATGGGTTTAAGATTCACTATTATTGTTCTGAAATTCGCACCACATAACTTTTAGACCTAGTCCTACATTAATTGATAAAAAACGAAAGTTTGAAAAATGCCGCTCTAATGGACTTACTCCCCAATGAAATACTTTTTGCAATTTCTGCTGGACACGTTCTAAAAAAACTTTATTAAGGACTTATGAATAGTTTTTCATGCTTCCAACTTTAACCCATTTTACACTGCCGTTGCGTTAAAGCAACACATATATTTAAGGTCCGATAATTTTAAATAGGAGGAAGATATAATAGCACAGTAAAGAGAATGTGAAAATTTGATTTCCTTACTGTAGAAATGACTAACAAAAAGTAAAACTATTGTTTCAGAGTTGCCATATAAATAATTAAAAAAATAAAATTTTTGTCATATTTTTATATAATTTTTTTGAAAAATTATTATTTTATAGAAAGAAGACCGGTCTTATAAAAGTTGTATGCTGATTTGGTATAGGACTCATGGGAAAAATGCTTAAATGATAATAGTTTGTTGTGCAGTATATACTTTTTATGTGAAATTGAAAGATCTGATCAAGAAAGTTCCGATCTTGGAAAAACTTTAATATTCAGAAAATCACTTCATTTTCTTCTTTAGTGTGAAAAATTGGCTATTTTCTTTCAACAACCATAAAAATTTAAAAAATTGATTCACCAGTGTTGCCATAGTACAACTTTGAAAATTTGTCTGAAATCACCAATATTTTTCAAAATTCTCAAAAATCGTAATAATCCGATAGATCAAATTGTGTGTTACGGTTTGATAGATATTTGATTTAACAACAAACAAAAATTATAATTAAAAAACTTTAAATTTAAATTGCAAATACCACCGCTAGAGGGTGCAGTAAGTGTGCACAAACTTCAGAAAAAGCTTATTGAGACACCAGTACTTCTTTCTACCAAACTTCGTCAAAAAATTCCCACAAGATCGATGCGTGGTTTAAAATGGGTTAAATAATAATATATTTCTCTATAATAAATTATAATCATATCGTTGTCTTGTATTGAAAAGGAGCTTTCTACACATTGCAGACAGCTCCATTTGAATAAAAGACAGCGACATATAACAACAAATAACAACTTTATATATTTTAAAATAAAATGCAATTTTTATGTACGGTCAAAATTAACGGATTAGTAAATATAGGTATGTGTCCGGTTGCCGTAATTCTACCCGAGTGAAATTATATATGGTCTTATGTTTTTTCATTTTAAAATATATTATAATATGTGATTATTTATGGTGTCATGCATATCCATATCCATATGTTATTATATATTTCTTATGTGGTAACATATATAGCGATATATTGTTTAATATAAACCTTTATATAATAAGATATGATAGATCTATTCTCATATACAAGATATAACACAATTTGTAATCATATTATGTTACCATATATAAGCTATTTAATTTAATATATAATAACATATGCTGTATTATAAAATTTTTGTTTGTGTGTTATATAAGATGTGCTTATATATGGTGCCATATGAATAATGCATCTCAATATATATATTTTTATATGACATTACCATAACCAATTTAGTTTGAGATATGATTTCGCCAACATCATTAATATTTGCAATGCTTATAGGACAGAATTATATATTGCAATATATAACTCCATATATAATTAAATATGCGCAGATGTCCAAATTATTTTTATATTTTTATTAAAATGATATATCTCATGGGATATAATTTAATCTCAATATATCTCATTCTATAAACCAAAAATTACTCAACTTTTTGGATCTAATTAGATCTAAATTCATCCCACGAGATATTTTGGGATCCATCAGGATCTCAAATTAGATATGGATTAACTAATTTTGAGATAAATTTGCATCTATCTTAATCCGGGATATAATCGGATATTGCTGGGTACCCCAATTTCGAGATAAACTTCGATAAGAATAAATATCGATTTGAATCAATGAGCTCTAATTTTGTAATTGAGATTTAACTTTTTTTTTTGATCGGGTAGTGTTAAAATATTAACAGCCGGCAAACAAAAATAGTTTAGAACATTTCTTCGAAAAAATAAGTTGTCAAAAAAACATTCAAATCATAATTATGCAAATAAGCTGTAAAACTGGTAGTATTAAAGAAATACAAGTGATCAATCGTGATGACTTAGATATACCCTTCACAATTATCATAGAAATATTTTTCGTGAATAACATTTTCCAGTTCCCGTTTTTTTAGTTTTTGATGAGCTACAATCGAAACGATAAACTGATATGCAGCCTTCTCCACAGTGGGATGAATGCAGCTATCACATATATAAACTTTAATGTAATCGAAGTTCTCAATTTGGAGTTTCCATTCCTAAAAATTTTAAATTTTTCCAATTTTAACTACCTTACGGAAAAAAGGGTATGTTGTTAGTTAGGCCCTGTTTCGTGATACGTGAAAAAACGAACTTTTTTTAAAATAACTATCACGTGATTGGTGAAAAATAGATCGGTTTATAAATTACTTACCGCGTGACCGGTTTAAAAGTATATATCACGTCATCGGTCTAAAGGCACCAGGACTGTGGTAGGTGAAAACAGGATCGGTTTCTGAAGTACCTTTCACGTGATCGGTATAAAAGTATCGATCTAGTGATGGGTCCGAAAATACTAGTCCCGTGCTTGGTGAAAGCAATAACGGTTCCCAAAATTTTTACTACGTGATCGGTTTATAGCCTTTATAACGTGATGGATCTGAAAGTAAATGAAAATAAGAGTGGTTCTCCATGTACTTATCACGTTATAGGTTTAAAGGTGTCTTTCACGTGACTAGTCTCAATTGGTTCAAATATGACGTGTTTTAAAGTACCTATTATTGGGCCGGTTTTAAAGTATCTATTAGGGAAATCTTTCAAATTAATTAAACAAATTGGTATCATATTAAAGGTACTTTTAACTTATCTTCATATAAAAACAATTCAATTTTTGGTGGAAATAATCGTCTGACTAATTAAGTTAAATAATTTTCTGACCGCAGAATGTATTTAAAAATATAAAGTTTTTGTAATGAGGAATTAATATTTCAATAGAGTTAGTTTTATAATATGTTTTTTTGAGTTAATTCAGTGACATGTGTTTTTGCGTTAGTTGAGTGATGTGTTCTTTTGCGCTGGTTCGGAGATGTGTTCTTTTGCGATAGTTTCCGGATATTTTCTTTTTAGTAAGTCCTAGTACTTGTTCGTTTACACCGGTCCTGTGACATGTCACATATGGCAATTGACCCCCTAATACGATAGGTCCATGTTAAAGTGACCGGTCGCTTTCTTATAAAAAACCGTTCCGGTTCCGTGACAGGTCCCTATTACAACGAGCCGATCACGGTACATGAGCTGTGATAAGTCCCTTTAACGCAGGTTTCTTATTTTAACAGAATAAATTGTGTAAGATTGTTAGAAGAATTCATATCTATAAAAAGTATAATTTTTATATATTTTTGTTTTGTGAAAGTTTATTATCAGACATATCGTTAAATAAATACATTTTTAATTTTTTTGTATGCTGATGCGTAAGCCTAACTCAATATTTTGCGTGCATCCCCATATAAAAATAATAAAAAAAAGTAACTAGGGTTATATAACCCATTTCTTGGTAATCTTTTTCTACGTTAAAGAATTTTTTTGTCTCAATTTAATTTTCAATTTTATAGTGAAGGCATTTGCATGTCAGCAAATTTGTAGCCAAAGAGTATAGCGATTTAGAATAATTTTATCCTACTATAGGGGCCTTAAAAATTTTAATATAAATCAAAATATAAGAGACAAAATATGAAATTATACCTATTTAAAATAGAAACAATTAAAAAAAGAAGACGACTAAACAAACAACTAATGTTTTTTTTTTAAACAAAAATCCACAGTTAACCCTCTAACGAACAAACGCTGTTTTGCAATGAAATTCATACTATGCATAACAAAAATGATCGCTCTTACCAAGATATACCAAAATCCATTTTTGATTTTTGAAAAGAGCGGAATTGGGCGAGAATGTATATAAACTTAAATATATGACCTACTTCGTAAATGTTCGACACCTATTCAAAATTAATTTAGATGTCTCTTATTTCTCAAGGTTTTATAAATTGAGAGGAACGATGGGCTAAGTTGACTATACTTAAAAGCTATGACGTTCAAAGTTTCACGTTTAAACGTATTAACTAAAAGAATTAGTGGCCATTTAAAAGTCGAAAAGTTAAAAAAATTTATTTTTTTGCTTATAGTATTTAACATTCAAAGCCAAACCTATAAAAAATTTACTCACTGGACTTGGGAGATATAATCATTTAAAAAGTAATTTCCATACCTCTGCTTGGTGAAAAGTGTTATGGTGTTTAGCATGTGAAACTAAAATTTTCCGATTTTTAAACTTGGAATTGAGTTTTGAGAAAAGTATTTGAAAAATTGTGTAAAATGATATTGCTTGAGGTATGCCAAGTTGATGACAGCGCACCAGTAACGGTATATGAACATCACAAACTTATATCACTGAGGAACATTTTCGGGGCCATTGTCTGGAGTGGGAGAAATTCCAAGTCACGGTGAAATTACTAGGTCTGTATAGTAAAAGCTTCAAAAGGTTTGGCTTTCTCAGCCCAAAGGCTTTGTTTATATACCTTTTATATTTTTATACCCTTCACCATATATGATGAGGTTATAAATTGCAATCACGGAGCGGAAACGCAAAAGAGGCTCTCATTTTACCTAGATTGATAGACATCTTCGCGAAAAGTTGCGTCTATTGCGTTTTCGCACCGTGATCACCATTTATACCCTCATCACATATGGTGGAGGGTATAAAAATATAAAAAGTCATAAACAAAAAGTTTGGCCTGATAACGCCAAACTCTTTGAACGATTTACTATACTGGCCAAGTTCTTACACCCAGACTTGGAATTTCGTACCGAACAGAATGACTGTTACACTGTGTAATTGGCTTAAATTTTTTGAAAATGTATGTTTTTCGCGTTTGACATTCACAATTATTTCTTAAACTCAGTTACTTTGTAAATAGCACCTGATAGTCAAAAACACATTTTAAAAATTTTAAACGCACAAATTCGATGAACTTTTTCAAATTTGTAGAAATTTAATTATCTTGCTTCGCATTTTTTATAAAAAAAAACATGGCGAGAATATAGCGAAGTATTTAAAGTGAATCCTTACGAAGCACTAAATTGATAAACGCTAAAAAAGTTTAATTTTTTTCATTTGTAGTGGCTACAGCGGCAGTTTTTCCAAACACATTTCGCTTTGCGACAACTAAATCGCTGTATCAATTCTGTCAAAACGTACGTCAAATAAAAGATTTTAATGAGCGTAATACTAAAATCGAAAAGCCATTACACAATTCTAATTACTTTAAACTTTATCGAAACAAACTAAATTTTCATAACCTTAAAAAGCATCCTTTATATATTTATATAATTGGTAAGTTTGCGATTTTACAAAAATTTAATATGATTTCCGGCAATAAAGTAACGCTAAACCCAACTAAATATCAACTGGCTAATTTATAAAATAATCGCGTTTTTCTTTTTAAGTTATAATTTATTTTCAGTGTATTTTTATCTTTTTTGGTGGTGTAATATACATCTCAAAGTGTGATAAATGGAATTGGATCTGATGCCTCAAAGCATCGAAAATTTTTAAAGTTCCCGCATAGCACTGCTCAAAATTATAGCGCACTTCAATAAAATCTTAAAAAAAACCCAAAATATTGTAAAAAACTTTGGTATTTTGATTTAAATTTATTACTTAGCGAATTTTTTAAGACGTAAGGAAGTTCTTAATACCATTTTGGAAATTCGGGATAAAATTTTCATAAAATCTCTTAGTAATTACAGGAAAAATTAGATTTTTCATAAATCAAATATTTGATCGTCTTTACTATTCGTATATTATAATAAATTTAAATTTTTTTTAAACCAAAATTAAATGTGGGCGTTGTGGTGTAATGGTTAGCGCGTTGGACTGTTACACAGATGATCCTGGGTTCGATTCCCGGTGACGACACCATCAATTTAGAAAAATAATATGTATGAGTTTTCTATCACTTATATGTATCACAGCGCTCACCTTCGGTGTTCCCATAGCATTTAACCCCACCGAAGTAAAATAATGAATCAGGACCATGAAATAAAAAAAAGCTTCAATAAATTCGCCAACTCTACTTCAGGCGGGGAGCAACAACTATTCTAAGACTTATCATCTCGCGCAATTACAGTGTTGCCATGTTTGAACCCCTTCATCTTTCACCACCTTTCATCTCTCCACTATCCCCTTTCCAAAGAAAGCAACACATTAATTAATAGGAAGAATTTCCTGAGGGTTGCTTCTCTTTCATAAAAAAAAAAATATTTAAAACCAAAATATCGTAATTTCAACCGAAATAAAAATGCTAGCCCAAGGTTATTCGCACTATCTGACATTGATATCTTCAAGTCTTATATCGTTATCTTATATTATGCCTTATCCATACATGATGACAGTTTTTGATATTGCTTCATAATTAGGGGTCCATTTTAAGCACTTTTTCGGTTCCTGGAAGTTTTATTAAACTTCCAGGATCCGAAACATCTGGATCCATAGAAATAATAAAAAGTAAATGTGTTTTGTTGGACTGTTACACAGATGGTCCCGGCTTCGATTCCCGGTGACGACAATATCAATTTCGAAAAATAATAATATGTATGAGTTTTCTATCCCTCGTATATATCGCAGCGCTCACCTTCGTTGTTCTTACAGCACTTAACACTACCGAAGTAAAATAATGAATCAGGGCTATGCACCAAAAAGCTGCAATAAGTTGATGATGTCGATGTGAATTTTTTAAACGATCATTTTGTATACATTAATGCCCTTTCTCCGTTGTATAACTTTCATGATGATTTATGCATCGTTCCTATCGAAAATAGCTTTAGTTTCCGTTGTGTTGACCAATGTGAAGTTCTTGAAAGCCTTTCAACTATAAAATCGAATGCAGTTGGTTTGGACGAAATGAATCCAGTATTTTGTAAAGCCATTGTACAAAAGCTGTTACCATTTATTACACATTTATTTAACACAATCCTCACAAAATCCATTTTTCCAGAAGTATGGAAGCATTCAAAGATTATTCCTATTCCTAAGCAAAACAATGATTTTCGGACTATTGCGATCCTTCCATTTTTGTCAAAAGTACTGGAAAATCGCATGAGTAGACAGATTAAAGATTACATAGGTCGACATAAACTCTTATCCGATTTTAATCTGGTTTTGTGAAGGGCAGAAGCTGCATAACAGCGCTAACGGACGTGATTGAGGATTTAAAAGCTAAATTTGATAGAAACATGGTTTCATTCTTAGTTCTGTTAGACCATAGTAAAGCCTTCGACACTGTAGATCATTCAATACTAATGAAGAAAATTGAAAAAATGTTTTATTTTTCTAGTTCAGCATGCAAGCTTATTAAGTCGTATCTCACTGACAGATCGCAGCTTGTAAGTTTTAACGGAAGGTACTCAACAGCTCTCCATGTAAAAAAATTAGTTCCGCAAGGATCTATACTAGTCCCTCTTTTATTTTGTTTATATATAAACGATTTACCCGATGTAATGAGACACAACAAGGTGCAAATGTATGCTGACGAACGTCCAAATCTACAACAGTACTTCTATTAATGAAATAAGTTTATGCGCAGAAAATATTAATTGTGATTTAGCCAATATACACAACTGGGCTGTTGCCAATGGCTTAAGCATAAATCCTTCAAAATCTAAATGCATCTTTCTGTCAAAAAGTAAAAGAACCTTAAGTAATGATCTTCAGCTTTCTATAAACAACAATATTATCGAACTCGTAGACTCATCGAAAAATCTCGGAGTAATATTGAATTCTAAATTAACTTGGTCCAACCACATAAACTCAATAGTGGGAAGGATTTTCGGAATGCTTCGTAATCTATGGATTGTTAAATATTCAACACCATTTAATATACGTATGCTATTAGCAAAAACGTATCTTATCCCCGTTCTGTTATATGGCTGTGAAATTTATGCAAACTGTGACACTGCGGACTTTGGAAAACTTAAAGTTGCTTAAAACAATATTGCAAGATATGTCTTCAACAAAGAGCGCCGTGAATCTAAATCTAGTTTTTCATATCAAATTAATAAGATGAGTTTTGAAAACCTTCTTAAATTTAGGTGTCTTATTTTATTCCATAAAATAATCACGTCTATGCAACCTGATTTTGCTAGATTAAATCGTGGGAATAATATTATCCAGAAAAAATTTAAAAGCCAATTTTTCATTTACACCACTAGTCTTTGGAACCTTCTACCTAATCGAATTCAAGTCATAAACAACGCAAACAAATTTAAAAATGAGCTTAAAATATACTTTGGTTAAATATTCAATTTGCCAGTTATTTGTCTAACCTTTGATGCCTTCCTTATTTCAAACACTTGTTAATTTTAATTTTGTATTTTTATCTTTGTATCTTAAATATCAAATTTTAACTTTATTTTTTAATTTTATTTAATATGTCTAATGTTTTTTATACTCACTAGCACTATAATTTATAAGATTTGTGCTAGATTATCTAATAAATAAAAATAAATAAAAAAAAAAAAAAAAAATTAGTTCGACAACTCTCCATCAGGTGGCGAGCAACAACTGTTCTAAGACTTATCATCTCACGCAATTATATTGCCATGTTTGAAGTCCTTCATCTTTCCACCACGCTTTGATGGTGTCGAACCACCTAAATATTCGAGTCCTGATATTATATCCGCATGGGCACTCGACTGGCGATTATTCATTGACGGCTCAGTTTCAAACTTGAAAGTTGTACTGCTGCATAAAAGAAACAAAAAACTGTCAATTCCATTAGCATTGGGTACAAATATGAAAGAATCCTATGAATGACATCAAATATAATGGACATAAATGGAAGATTTTCTCTGACCTGTAAGTTGTGAAAATATTGCAAGGTGTTATTTCAAATGGCAGTTTTCCGAAATTGTTTTGTTTCCATTGTGATTGGGATTCGCTAAGCAAAGACCGATCACTATCAGTATAATGATTGTATAAAAAAGAACTGTCGAAAACGAAAAATGGTTAAAATTGGATAATCAACCTTTAAAAAAGAATATCAATGATATATTGCTGCTGTCATTGCATTTAAAATTGGGAATTGTAAAGAAATTCATCGAAATCGCCGTCATAGATAGTGGGGAATTTTTTGACTGTTTAAAAACATCTTTCCAAAACTCAGCAATGACAAAATTAAAAACGGAATTATTCCATATGTAAATATTTTCATACGAGTATCTATGTTTGTTGACTTCGCACTGCTATTAATTTTTTGTTTTTTTTTTAATTTCAACAGGTGTTCTCAATGGTCCGCAAATAAATAAGTTTATGAAAAACGAAAGATTCATGGACGTGCGGACATACAACCACTAGAGAGCCTGGAATGCATTAAAAGCTGTAATCGAGGTCATTTTAGGTTAGAATCGTGGACAGCCAGACGAAGCAAAGAAATTGGTGGCAACAATGCTCAATTACTTTCATAACATCAATGAATCTATGACATTGAAATTACATTTTCTGCATCACAACTTTGATGAGTTCTTACACAAATTGTCCAGCGAATCGGCAGAACAAGGAGAGCGATTCCATTAGGTCAATATGTGTATGGGAAAACAATATAAACAAAAAAAGGTAGATGCATTGTTTGTTGCTTGTTGATGGAAGTTTGAAGTTTGTTGATGGAGTCATAATGTATCCCATTATGAAGATGCAGGTACCGAAGTAACGGAGTACGATAAAATTGAAGGACACACCGAAAGAGATATGCCATTGAAATGTGCTCAGATGATGATCATGAGTCAGATGGTTGGTGGTTTTGCCTTTTGCTAAATTTTTCATACATTTGTCGAATTTTTGATGTAAAATACAGCTGAAAAATGTGAAAAAAGCATTTTCTAGTATTATAATGTTCTGAAGAATTATGAACTATATTACCAGGAATATTTTTTTTTGAAGATTACTTTACTGAATTTCCCACAGTTTGGTAGCTACAGGCCAAAAGTGGTGAACAAAAATAGAAAAAAATTTAATTTTTCGACATGTTAGCAATTTTGTGTAAAACAAACAAACTCTGTTTTTTCGGGTTAGTTTGTTTTACACTTTATTTATCCCAGTCTATTACTACAATTGTGCTGAAGATAGGAAAACAAAATTACACATGGTTTCCAAATGGGGTTTTTCTAGTTTCGATAAGTACTTTGAGAAATTCCATACGAGATGGTGTTTGCACTCGATGACTTCAAAAATGTTGCACAGTGATATTAAAGCTGAGCTGATAACAAATAAATAAAAATCTGTTTTCAAATATTTGATTTATGAAAAAGCTAATTTTTCAAGTAAAAACTTCGAGCAATTAGCTATTTAATAAAAATTTTAACACACATTTTTGAAATTGATGGTAAAAATTATCTTACGCATTAAAAAAACAAGCTGAATAATAAATTGAAGTCAAAATACCAAATTAGTTCACCATATTTGAGTTTTTTTTTTTTAAGTTCAGAAAAAAGTGTGATTTAATTTTGACAGACTACTTTTATAGGTAAGATCACCTAATTGCAATTTTTCTCTTCAAAGTTAAGGATAAAGTTAAGTGTCTGGATTTTTAAATTCTCAATAAAACTGTGTTTTTCAATGCCAAAAATTATAGTTTTCTCATAAGTCGTTAACGAGATATTCGAACAACAAAATACAGAAAAGTAAGTTCGCAATAATTTTGAGCCGTGCTTTATTGTTCAAGATCTAACGCTTTGCTACTATTACTTAATGACTTCTTTCTGCCAAATAAACCCGTCAATTAGTTTACAAGTTAAGGTGATGTACCTAGGAGGTATCCAGATATAAAATCCTGTATGTCCCTTGACCAAAGTAAGGAGTGGTTTTCTGGTATTTGCAGAAAATGTGCACAAATTTTGATATTGGAAACATATTTGTTGATCCGTTTAAATTCGATTTGGAGTAAAAAATTTCAGAAAAAACTCGAAGTTTAGCTGTGAAGTTAAATATCGGCCGATGAAATATTTCCTATTTGGCTGATCACTGATTTCACTGCATAACTATGGACTTTTCTTTAAATTTTACCCTCAAAATCGCATCTATTAAGCCCAGTAAACAGTTTTCCATTTGACAAATTTGTCCACTATTCCTTATAATGGCGAATATCGACATAAATCATTTTTTGGCCGAAGTTTTCTGTCGGACATTACATTTTAGATACTAGTTAAGGTAAGTGACTGATATTTTGAAACTGTAACTGAATTGGAAAGATTTAAAAATTAAGCTTCCTAACAAATTTAAGTAAAACTGTAATTTATTTAAAACAATTCGATATTTGCAATTGTTTTTAAACCCTAAAATATAATAATTTTCCTTTTGCATTTGCATTTGCTATAACAATTTAGTGAAAATTATAGCAACGAAATTTTATTAACTAAAGTTTACTAATGTACTAAATATATAATTATAAAGATTTTGGTTATATTCGACCTTTATTAATTAATTTTCGAAATAAAATATTCAGGCTCGAGGTCTATGTTGGTTTTGTATAAATAAATAAAGAATATTTATACAAAACCAACATAGACCTCGAGCCTGAATATTTTATTTCGAAAAATAAATATATAATGTATATAATGTTCAGCTACCACACTAAATACATTTGATCAAATCATAGATTACATAGATCTCAAACTCTTCTTCTTCTTTCAACAACAAACACAATTTTTCAGACACATTAAAATATTTGTTGTATAGGTATACGACGTATGTCCAACACATTCTCATGAGTTACGTGCACTAATAGCTAATGTCAAAGAGTTTGAGATCTATGTAATCTATGGTTCAAATAATATTGGTCATGTTTGTATAAATTGTCAAGAATAAAATATAGAAAAAGTACCAAAAGGGAGAATTTATATAAAAACAAATTAAGATGTATACAAAAATTGCACGTAGACATTAAATATTTTGTTTTTTTATGAAGCATTATGTGCACTATTTAAATAAAAGGTAAATTTAGTTAATAACTTGTTGCCAATATTATTTATTCGGTTTTAAAGAACTTTTTTTTTAAGAAGTAAACAACTTTAATTAGATGGTTAAACAACAGACTTCCATTGGGAGAAACTTTAACAGTATACTATGGGAGAAACTTTAACAGTATACTAAGGCATTTGATTAAAGAAAGGAGAGAAAGTATCTAATCGTAAGCTAGTGGTACATAAACGCTATATAAAGGAAAACTATTAGGCAAGAACATTGCAGAGAATTAAACAAATTCGAGGAACATCTACACTCTTCGAAGTAAATCTGTAAAAATTGCAGAAAAAGCTAATAAAAGTTAGTTAAAAATTACATGGCAAAAAAAAACTGCTAAATTTAGCAGATTTTATTGCTAAATAATAATCAAATAAGAACAGCAAAAATAAATCTGTTAACTTTACAAAATTTTAGTTATATTCGATGTGAATTTTAGTAAATTGAAAATAAATTTTACTCTGTAAACCTAGCAAACAACTTTTACTAAATATTTGTAGACTTAAAATAGTCAACAAAAACTGTAATATTAATAAAATTTTTGCAATATTTACCTAAAATTTAGTAGAATGCAAATAACGGTTTATTTTGTTAAAAGCAGCAGAAATTTTTGCTAAAAAATTGTAGATTGCTGATTTTATAAGGGCAGACTTTTTTCGTATTAAAACACAATAAAAAAAATAAAAAATTGATTTTTTCGTCTACTAATATTTAGTAAATGTTTTTGCTGATTTTTGGCAGATTATTTTGGTACTTTCAATTAACTTAAATTTAGCTCAAATATAACTAAATATTTGTAAATTCAAAAGATTTAATTTTGCAATTCTTATATTGCTAATATTTATTAAAAAAATCTGCTAGTTTTAGCAGATTTTTCTGCTAGCTTATTTTTAACAAATTTTTAGTAGATTTTTTTTTTTTGCTATTTTATCAGGTTTATGTATGTAAGTGTAGAATGTTTTTTTCATTAATCTTTTTACTACACTCATAGAAATAATCCGTTAAAAAGGCTTTTTATAGAAAATTCTACTTAGAAAAAATTTACAAAATTTTCAGGGTTTCCTGTAGGAAAAAGTCTTTGGGTTCTATAGAAAATTACTCAAATTTTGATAAATTTTTTCTACATAAACGCCACTGATTCTAATTAATTATTCTTTTGAAAAAACAATTAGATTCTAAGGTTTTTTATCAAGGAAAAAATCTTAGTTTATGAGAAATTTCTCCTAAATTTCTCATACTAAAATACTGTCTTATTATTTCTGCAGAAAACATTTCTGAGAATAAGTTGTGTTAAAAAAGTTTCTCAGAGCCCACGACTTTTTGCATTAATTAATGTTAATCAATTTTTGTAATATTTATCTATTTTTATATTATTTAACAAAAAATTTAAAAAAAAATGTATATATTAGAAACACTGTTTTTTTCATTCAGTAGAAATTTCGAAATAGAACCGATTGGATCTACCGAATGTTAAACTAGGCCAAGTATATAAAATTGTTTAGGTTACACCAATTTCAAATTTCGAATGCTGCAACCGAATAATGTGACAGTTCATGTAGCTACCAAAATTCGAATTGCGACAAATTCGGTTATCACAACGAATCTGTTTTCTGTGTGTATGTAAGAAATATATTAAAAAACCTATAATTAAGTAATTTTTGGCCCCACTTTACAACCCCTAAAACTTGATACTGTAATTGTTTTTCTTTTACAACATATCCAAGTTTCATTCAAATCTGCGGATTCACCACCATGTAAAGTTTCCTTGTTCGATTTCATTATTAAGACTTTTTCGTCAACTTAAATTTATTTTTGAGACTTGTGAAAACTATGTTTTCTCAAAAATAATTATTTTTTGAAATTGAATTTGATGATTCCAACCCGTGCACGGCATTTTAAATTGTTTTTCCCAAACCATTTAGTAAATTTTGTTTTGCACTCATTCGAGGTAGATTTACCCATTATAGGGTTAAACAAGGATGACAACAGGCAATTAATAGGTAGTATAATTGACTGAAAAATATTTATCTTAAAACAACACAAAGCTCATCACCAGCAGCACGAGAAGGAGGCGGGAGATGGATGAAATTGACGTCAGAATATTTCTAAATTTTAATGGAATTTTTGTTAACAGAAAACTCGTACTACAAGAACCATATACTAAAATAAACGAATAACAAAATCTAAAACGGAACATGACATGACCAGAGAATCCAACGTTATTAACAAAGAAGATATATAAAAACATTAAAATCTTTTTAAGACAATAACATTTGGCAATAGACCACAATTGGAATAATAACTGCTAAAAAAACGATGGTGAGTGTTAAAATATTTTAAGAAAGATTTTAATATTTTGAAGACATTAAATGAAACGATGTTTATTACTTATTTTTAGAAATTCTTAATTATTACATTTGCCTTGGTGGCTGCTGTAGCTGCTGATGTATCGGAATTGGGATACGATTATCCTCGTCCATCAGGCGGGTCTGGTATATTTGGTGGCTCGGGACATGGCGGTTCGGGACATGGTGGTTCGGAACATGGTGGTTCAGGACATGGTGGTTCTAGTCACTCTTCATCAGGAGGTTCCGGACACTCTTCTCTCGGTGGTAATCATCATGAAGCTTCAGCTCCAGCTGCATCTTACTCTGCACCTTCATCATCTTTCGGCTCATCCTACTCTGCTCCAGCTCCTGCTGCTTCAACACCATCACGAGAATACCTTTCACCAGCTGCTTCCGGACCATCTGGCTCGTACTCTGCTGGTGGAAGCTCCAACCATGGCTCATCTTCATATCATGCTCCCGCTTCACACTCTACCGGTGGTTCAAGTCATGGTCCCTCTGGTTCGTTCTCTGCCGGAGGTAGCTCCCATCGTGGTTCTTCATCTCACCATGGTGCTGCTTCTGCACCTGCTGCCACTTTCTCAGCCGGCAGTTCATATAATGCTCCAGCTGCATCATCTCCATCCCGTGAATATCATGCACCTAAGCCCGCTGCTTCAGTACCCTGCTCCTTCCTTCTCCAGTGGCAACTCTTATACTGGTGTTGCTTCAGCACCATCGGGATCATACTTTGCTGGTGGTAGCTCTCACCACGGTTCATCTGGTACTCATCATGCTTCGGCACCAAGTTCATCATATTCTTCAGGTGGTAGTTCTCACCATGGTTCCTTATCACACTCAACTGGTGGTTCTCACGGTGGCTCTCAGCATGGTGCAGCTTCTGCTCCATCTGGCTCATTTACCGCTGGTGGTAGCTCTCACCACGGAAATTCTGGTTCTTTGCCAGCTGGAGGTTCTCATCATGCTTCAGCACCAAGCTCATCATTCTCTTCCGGTGGTGGTTCTCATGGTGGCTATCAGCATGGTGCTGCTTCTGCTCCATCTGGATCATTTTCGGCTAGTGGTAGCTCTCATCACGGAAATTCTGGTTCTTTGTCGGCTGGAGGTTCTCATCATGCTTCAGCACCAAGCTCATCATTCTCTGCCGGTGGTAGCTCTCACCACGGATCTTCCTCACACTCTACTGGTGGCACTCATGGTGCCTACCACCATGGTGCTGCCTCTGCCCCAGCTGCCTCATTCACTGCTGGCAGTTCATACAATGCCCCAGCTGCCTCATCTCCTTCCCGTGAATACCTTGCACCAGCCTTGAAAGCTGCTGCTTCTGCTCCTGCTGCATCATTCTCATCTGGTGGTTCCTATCACGGGTCTGGTAGTTCTCATCATGCTTCTGGTCCAAGCGGTTCATTCTCAGCTGGTGGTAGCTCTCATCATGGTCCTTCATCTCAATCTACTGGCGGTTCTCACGGAGGTTCTCATGGTGGTTCTAACCATGCTGCCGGTGGTAGCTCCAACCATGGATCTTCATCACACTCTGCTGGTGGTTCTCATGGTGGGTCTCACTATGGTGCTGCCTCTGCCCCAGATGCGTCATTCTCTGCAGGCAGTTCATACACTGCCCCAGCAGCCTCATCTCCTTCCCGTGAATACCTTGCACCAGCCTTGAAAGCTGCTGCTTCTGCTCCTGCTACCTCATACTCATCTGGTGGTTCCTATCACGGTTCTGGTAGTTCTCATCATTCTTCTGGTCCAAGCGGTTCATTCTCCGTTGGGGGTAGCTCTCATCATGGTCCTTCATCTCACTCCACTGGAGGTGGTCATGGTGGTTCACATAGTGGCTCTCACCATGCTGCAGCATCTGTTCCAGCTCCCTCTTTCTCTAGTGGTAGCTCATACTCTGCCCCTGCTTCATCTGGTTCGTTCTTCAGCGACACATCTTTCCAAGGTGCTGCCTCAGGTCCCTCCAGCTCTTATACTGCTCCTCAGCCTGCTGGTTCTTTCTCAGCTAATGATGGTTACAGTTATCCTCATCCTCGTGTCGTCAAACGCAGTGCCTATGTTTAGAATTAAACAAAATATTATATATATAAAGTGTGATCGAAAACAACTAAATAAAATTTAAATCAATTATAAAAACTTTAATTTAATCTTGGCGTATAGTTTTAAAAATCTAAACTTAAAAAAAAAGCAAAAGTTGAAGGCAAAGAATATTTGAAAAACTATCTAGTTTTCGCAAATTTTTGTACCCGCCAAGTATTTCAGACACTCAAATACACTCTGACTGAAAATAAGTGAAAGATATTTTTTTCAAGAAAATTGAAATTACGAATGAAGAAAGAAACAAAAAAATTAAACTTAACTCCAAAAACAAAATAAAGAAAAAAAACAATTAAAATGAAAAAAAAAAATTAATTGAAAACTGTTGAGTTTTGGATAGGAAACCTTTGGGTTAGATTAGGATCCATGAAAAAAATTTTATAATTATTTAAAATATTCGGAAACAGAATTTGAAAATGTTCCCGATTTTTAAACAGGACATATTTTCATAAAAATTGTTAATTTTAAAAACATCTAAATAAGTAAAAGTCAATGGTCATTAAAACTTTATTGCAATTGTATTTATATTTTCCTAGTAGATATGGAGTTTACTTATTTTTTCTTTTTCCAAAATTCGTTATAGTTTGCGTTTAATGGCTGCTCAAAGTTTGGGGTTTTTAACTATACAATGTTTGAATTGTCTTAACTTTTGAACACGCCAACAGAAAATTAAAAATTTGGTGTAATTTTTAAGATCGAATTATTTTTTTTCCGCAAAAAGGATGTCGTTAATTCGTAAATATCTCAAAAAACTCATAATTCATTTTTATAACATTTATTCTGCAATTAACTCAAAGTAACACTTACAACATATAAAAACATATTAAAATTGGGCAACAGTGGGGTATCTTTGACATTTAATATAAAATTTAGTATATTCACATAGTACACTACGACAAATTTCAAAATTTCTTGCGACGCTTGCGAAAACCTATCTATAGGCATGTTAAACAGAATACCACATGTAGTTAAACTGCTTACTCAGATTTACGCTTTCACATCCTATGTCCTTACAAAAGGACATTTAAAGTCAAGTATTAAAAAAAAGTTTTAAATATTAGTATTCTTTAAATGCTGCAAATATGGATATAAGATGAAGGATAATAACCTCAGCTGTTCCACAAAATAATTATTCGAAATATTTAATGACAGACTATTTTAATAATGTCATTTTAAATTCGATTTAATCTTTCAATATCCTCGCTTGTTTTAAATAAGTTTGTCACAAGAGAAAATCCACGTTAAAGGTTTTACTATACTATAATAAAGGTTGTTTTTTATAGAGATATAGAACTTTGAAATGGAATAAAACAATGGTGAATTTTTTAAATAGACATGAAATTTACTTTATTCGAAAGATAATCTTCTGGCATTATAATGTTCATATGACTTCTGGCATATGACCGTCACGGCTGGCTCGAACGTAGTCAAATCTGGAGGTCCAATTGATGACTTTTTCCAACATATGTTTCCGTATATTGGCTGCGAATGTTGTCCTCCAAGTGGTCAATCGTTTCGGGCTTATCGGCGTAGACTAGCGACTTTACATATCCCAGCAGAAAATAGTCCAGCGGCGTTAAATCGCACGATCTTGGGTCCGAAACTTGAAATTATGCGGTTACCAAACGTTTGCCTCAATAAATCAATTGTGACATGTTGCACGTGGTGCGAAAACGTTCCATAGTTAATCGAATTAATTGATCTGATAAACGATTATGTTGACCTTAAAATTAACGTAGAGCGCTATACGTATTTCAAACAGAACCATTATTTTCAAAATAAATTTGCACACTTTGGAAGCGTTGTTCAGGCGCCAGTCTATTCATGTTGAAATGCCAAACCAAACTAAACATAAATCACTTGACTTTTGACAAAATGGCCTCCAGTTAAAAAAGTGTTGCCAACTTAAAGTCCTATACATGTATAAAAACACCCTTTAGCTAGATCTTGGTAAGAGTAATTCTTGGTAAAGAATATGTCTAAACATATTTATTTTAATGAATTAGTGTTTGAGATTCTCTCTAAACTTATATTGGCCTATATCGCTTGAAGTACACAGCGAAAAAAAAAAATTGGTAGAAGAATATATTGTTTATTTCTTGTGGTACAAATTGCTTTGAAAAAAGCTTAGACCGGTTTGAGTGTATTACAACTCAAACAGCTACAAATTTGTAAAGTATAAGTTCTCTGAGTGCAGTATAAGAAAATGTCAAGCAAGTTCCGAATTTGAGCAAATATTTAATTGATTCAATTAATTTTTAATTGACAGCTTTTAAAATTTTCAACAAATCGATTTAATTGAAAAAAGTATGGAAATTTTTTTTTCTGTGAAATTTTATCCGATATTTTGAAAATATTTTAAATAGCTGCTTTAGGCGTTTATCGATTTGGGAATGCATATTTTGCCACCTACTACCACATTGTTAGACAGTTAAGGCTTTTTAGGCCTTGGATTGCAAATTCGTTTAAAAATTTCTTAGAAATTTACACAAATCATATAATACTTGTATTTTTTAGGAGCCAATTAAAGGTAAACTAAACACCCGATAAGTCTAATTTTTGGAACACGATTTCTGTCATGTTTGTCAAAGCTTACTTGATTATAAAAATAAGTGAATAACCATGTTACACTTACTTCGATCTCACAAGGGAGGTATCCCGACCCGAACTCGCAGTTTTTAATGAACTTTGAATATGTTGTAAAGAAAAGAAAAAAAAGAGACACGTGTTTTTTTTAGCTGCCCAATCTTAAGTTTAAAAATTAAAAAGTAAGACTAAAAATGAATTTGCTTTTGTATGAAAAATAAAGCCCAAAAATAAAATGTTAAAGTTGATATTTTTTTTCTTAAGAGAAGCAACACGTAAGAGATTCTTTCTATTAAGTAATGCATTGCTTTCTTTGGAAAGGGAATATTAGAGAGGTGAAAGGTGAAGAAAGATGAAGGGCCTCAAACATGGCAGCACTGTAATTGCGCGAGATGATAAGTCTTAGAACAGTTTTTGCTCGCCAACTGATGGAGAGTTTTCGAACTTATTGAAGCTTTTTAATTCATAGCCCTGATTTATTATATTACTTTGGTGTGGTTAAGTGTTATGGGAACACCGAAGTCGGGCGCTGTGATACATATGATTAGTGTTGGCATCACCAGGAATCGAACCCGAGACCATCTGTGTAACAGTCCAACGCGCTAACCATTATACCACAACGCCTTAGAAATGTGGTAAATTTAGAAACGGCTGGTGGGAAAATTGTATACACATCAATTTTTTTTTTTAACACAACTTGCTTTTGTATAAAAAGGTCTTTCAATTAGTATGCACACCTTATATGTTCAGAAGGAAAATATTTATCTTGGTGCTTTTCTTGAAAAAAATCGTAAATTTTTTTATTTTTTTTTAATTTCTAACTTAAGAGAATGTAGTTTTCGAGCGGTTTTGAGCATTCATTTTTTATTTGTGCCCAGGTAGGCTAGTTGGTAGCGTGCTGGCTTATCAGTGCGGGGGTCGTGGGTTCGATTCCCAGGCCAGGCACTGGACTGTTTTCGCTACAACGCGCCGAAAGTCATAGTAGCTAGTGCTCGGTTATGGCAATAGTATATAATTTGTAATTATATGATTATTAATTAATAAAATAATAAAATAAAAAAAAGAAAATTTTATTTAAGTAAGAATTTATTTAGTCAAATAACAAAAGAAAGGAATTGGTCCCGATTTCGTCCGCTATTCGTAAAAAATTGGAAATGAGTCGGACCAAATTTGGAATTTCACATTTTCAAATGAGGATATCACGGGCAGTATTAGGGACCACACATATTGTTTGTTAGTCAATTTAAATTTTTTGAAAAGTGTTTTTTTGTGTTTTTGAATTACCGAATTTAAACAATTGTCATATTGCCAAAAAACAACAAAAAAAAAACTTTTAGGCAATATGACTTCGCATTTGGTCTATATGACATTTTTGTGTACCCACTTTTGGGCATTACTGCTAGCCTATTGGACAACATGACTTTCCAGTTTTTGGGCTTTTAGGTTTTGGGCGCTAATACCTAAAGCCTTAATTTACGAAAACTAGATTTATTTGTAAGCAGGGTTAAAGTACTCAAGGAAACAAAATTTTGTATACCCATATTGACTATATAGTGGACCCATATTGACTACATAGTGGACTGACGACGTTAAGTCATAGTCGTATGTTCTGTTTTATTAAACTTATAAAACATTGTACTACAGAAAATTGAATTTGAAATAAAGAACAATTAACTAACTAACTAACTAGTGGACCCAAAATTGTTACATTTGTGAATTATTTTAAATATAAGGGAAAACGGCTCTTCAAGAAAAGTCTCCTAAATACCAAACGGCTTCGAATATCGGAAAAAGCTCAGCCACCCCCTCGGTTAAATTAAATAGGTATTGCTAAAATTCCTTAATAAAACGCCAGATTTATTGTTACTCAAAACACATTTTTTGAATAACAAAAATACGTGAAAATCGTGGGCAGAATTTGTACACCAGTGAATGTGTCTTCAAAAAACATTTCATTAGCAAAATTTGGCTATAGTTACTTTTAATAAAATGCAGTAAACCGAAAAAAAAACATAAAATTGTGTCATACTTGATCCTACTAAGTAACGCCTAAACATGACATTGGGCAGCTAAAAAAAAAAAAAACACGATACCGTAACATTTTTATTCTATGCAACATATCTGAAGTTAATTAGGATCTACCGGTCCGGGTGGGATTACATCCCTTGTCAGTATTTATTTCAATATATTGTAAAAGTTTGCCTTAAACTTTTTAGTTATCCCACGTATCTCTAAACTTTCATTTTCAATTAAAGCCTTCTTATCTTATAAAAAACAAAAGTAACACAAACAACTAAACAAAATCACCGGTTTAATTTAGAGATGGGCCCGTCATCACGCACAATCACTCACGATACTACTCTACTCTCATTCACTAGCTCTCACGTGAGTAAATTAAGATTTTACCCACACTCAAGCGTGATCACTCGCAATTCACGTGAATCACCCAAATTCACGAAATAAAATCGTTCCGAAAAAAAAGTAAAATGGACGAATTATTGTAAATTGTGTATTTTTAACTCAAAATCGTTCTAAATATGTAATTTTTTTCATTTATTTTTGTATTTTAAAGACCGAGCAATATTAAAGCGGCGAAAAAGTTAATGAAACTATTTATATAAGCCGTAATTTTTTTTTTTTCCAAAAATTTACTCACGCACAATCACTGACGCAGAAATTTCACTCACGCATACTCACTCACGAACATTTTTTTTATTATTCACACTCACTCACGCTAACGTGAGTTAAATTAGGTGTCACTTACACTCAAACGTGATTAACGCGATATTCGGCTCATGTGCCCATCTCTAGTTTAATTATATATTTGAATACAATTCACCAAAAATATAAGATCTCAAAAAGATTTGTCGCGCAACTTTAAAAACATGTTCTTTGTATTAGACAAAAATTAAAAGAACACAAAGTTCTCACATTATTTGCTAAATAATTAATTCCATAATAAAAATACAGAACATTTATATTTTTCAAAACAGTGCAAAATAAAAACTAGAATAAACAATATAATAATTTTTAATTTTTTTTTTTGTTTTTATAAATAAAATACTAAAGAAACAGTTTAAAACACTTTTGAAAACGACAGCAACCAGTTAGGAAAGTTGAAATCACAAAATGGTAAGATATAAAATTTACATAATTATTGAAATAATATCTATTCGATTTTTAGCATATCAAAATATGTTTGGGGATTTTGGTGATTATCTTTGGCCATATGGGACAGGCAGTTGTTCAGAAGTTACAGTTAGATAATAGAGATTACTTACCACCTCCTAAAAATAAAGTTGAGTATAAGCAAGCTAATATGGGTTCGGTTGGTTATATATATTCTAAACCCCACGTATTAAATGATCCGTTGCCGAAAAAAATTGACTCTAAGCAAGACTTAAACATAAATTTTCCAAAAGATCAGCTAATAGTTAAGCCCATATTTAAAGGTGCTTTAATATCGGGATTATTTTTACCAAATGATGATGTACAACCAGGCTCAGAACTTAAAAAAAATGATTTAAAAAAGGAATTGTCGGAAAATCCAAAGTATAATAATTTAAATCTACCACTGACTGCAACAACAACACTTGAAATCCCAAAATTATCATATCAATTTGAAAGTTCTGATAAGTCACAAACATATAAAATACAATCATCTCTTCGCACTAGGGTGGATTATGGTAGAATTTCAAACAACAATGTAGAGAATAAGGAAAACTCGTCTAAAGTTAATAAAAATTTCAAGACACCTCATGAGGATATTGTACCCATTAATTATCTTGAAGAAGCAACAACAGAATACAAATTATTTAATTATGATGATGAGAATGAATTGACTTTTTCATCACCCGAAGTGATTTTTAAACCAGGAGATGATATTACTTTTATTGATGACACCACCATTATCGATGATTACGTATATGTTCATGTTCCTAAGCTAAAGAAAACTAAATATACTACTACATCCGAAAAAACTATCACGGATATCACAACACTTGCAGTGAATAACAAGGATGTAGGAACATCTACAGTTGCCACACTTAAAGATGACTTGAACAATTCAAAAACATCTGGCCAGGGTTATGTTTACGATAAGCCAAAAATAGCATTTAATTTTTAAGAAAAATAAGTCATATAATCTAAATTTGTTACTCTCCGAACTAGTTCCATGGAACACAAATAAAAGATATTACTGATTACCAGGGCAGCGACTTTCATGCACTAAAAAATCAAAAATATGCGCTTAAAATATGCAGTCAAACATTAAAAATATGCACAGTCCAAAATTAAAAATAGGCACATACAAAGACAATTTTAGCCAATTGCCAACTGAAATTCGGTAACTACCCAGCAAAAACTGTCATTACCACGTAAGTGGTTATATAATCAAAATAAATATCTAAACACATTATAATTTGGCGTCAGCACTAGTTATCTTTGGTTGATGAAGTCGTTTTTATAAGCAATCAAGCTTACCCGGTACTTCTTATTTTATTACAAAAATAATGTCTTTTAGTTAACTACTTATTTTTAAATTACTGATAAGTATGAGGGTAAGCCTTATTATTAACAAACTTGTAAAAACATATTTTTTTAGTTGCTTTTTAGCATACGAATAACTATTTATTTTGGTAACTATTTTTTATTTTCTTGTACTGCAACGGTTAAGCGAGTGTACAAATTTTGTGCGTTTTTATCAGACATGGGCGGTGTCAATTACATTTCACAATCATTCACCCATGAAATGAAGCATATAATTAATCATTTCAGAACTACGCTCACATTTGTTAGCTGAAACGATAGCTTGGTAAAATTTAAATTTTGTCAATACCAGACATGGGACATAATACCAATATTTGTGTATTTAATTATAGGCCAAGTACATTTGTACGTCTAATTTCAAGTAATTGAGTAATTGCCCTGTAATTAAATACCCATGTGTTGTTACTAATCCCCTTGTTTGGTATTCCAAAATTTTACAAATATTCTAAGGAATTGTGCGCCCCGGTAGGCTAGTTGATAGAGTGCTGGCTTATCAGTGCGGAGGTCGTGGGTTCGATTCCCACCAGAGGCACTAGTCTGTTTTCGCTACAACGCGCCGAAGGCCATAGTAGCAAAAGCTCGGTCTGAAATTATTAATGATATTTAAAATTTTCACTAGTGAATGATTGTGAAATGTAATTGACACCTCCCATGTCTGGTTTTTACAATGCAGCGAATATGTAAAGCTACATGCAAAAACAACCTCTAAAATAGTGTTTTTGGTGGCTTTTTAAAATCGGTTTCAAGAGCCGAAATATTAGGAGTTATTATAAAACATGTCAGTCTGCAATTTTAGGGGCTTGACCCTTGCATTTTTTTAAAAAGCTTCAAAATGAGGCACTCTAATATATATATATTAGGCCGAGTCGATTTGTATTGAGGCAAAAAAATCGCTCAACGTTCAAGGAAAATCGTATTCTAGGGATCAAAATAAGAAACTTTGCCGAAGGAACCTTACCTCTAAAACGAATTCTGATGTCCCGACTTTTGACCCGTAGGGTCAAATTTTGAAAAAGTCCAAATTTTGAAAAAGCGTTCGTTACTACTGATGATCTCTTCCTGCACTGTTGGAATAAAGAAGTCGTTATGTAGTGTATTATTTGTGACGAAATTTTACGCGTTTGAGAAAATCCTAAAAGAAAAAGTTGTGTTTCTTTAAAAAAAAATTGACAATTCATTAAAATATATAAAAATGTTCATACAATGACGACATGTATTAATTTAAGATCTAAAAATAAATAAGTAAACAAAAATATATTTCAACTACTTACATCCAGGGTTGTCTAAATGATGATACTGGAGCTAAATGTCGTAGATAATTCTACACTCAGGGAAAAAGCTTCATCATATTTATGAAAAACTTCATAGATATTATAAAAAACTTTATTGATTTTCGTCCAATGTAACACTTCATAAATATAATGAAGCTGTTTCATAAAAAGGCATATAAATGACAGGATGCATCATATTTATGAAATGTTTCATTAATGTGATGAAGTTTCATAACTTTTTATGAAATGCTTTGTAAATGTTATTATACAAATTTTTATGAAGGGTTTATACATTTACATGCTAAATAAATGTGGTAATCTTGGTTCGGCTTAAGGTCATTTATTAGTTGTTGAAATAAAATACAAATATATAAATAAAAACAAGTTTTTTATTCTTAATTTTTATATCACATTTTGTTGTTTTCCTGATATTTTAATAAAGTTTTTAAATCATCATCCGGAAATTTTAAACAAATATACTATTTTTGTTGCGTTGCAAGCTCTTTACTCCACTGTTGTCAACTTTGCCAATCAAAAATAATATGAAACATTTCATATACATTTCATATTCCTGCGTTCAAAAAATTTTATTTAATACTAAAAAACACATCACATTATATTTATTTAATTGATGTTTCAGAATTTTAAAAAACTTTTGAAAGTTTTTGAGTTTTAAGGGGTGTAAGTTGCAAATTATATTTTCTAAATTTTAAAATAAAAATTTCAATAAAAACCAAAAATTTATAATCACAAAGTTTATGAAAACTTTTTTGAAATTATGAAGTTCTATGAAACATTTGTTAGAAATTTTTATGAAATTAGTTATGAAAACTTCATAAATATGATGAATAATTGGTGATAAACGATTTATGAAACAATATCATCATTATGATGAAACTTTTTTGTCTGAGTGTAGAAACAAAACAAATGAATAACGATGAATGGCATACACATAAACAACCCTTTTTTTACAAATAGAGAATGGTAATATAAAAAAATTACCTAAGAATGTGTCCCTCTCTATTGATTTAGTCTGTCTACCTAAAGATATATTTCTTGCAATTTTTCCACATGTCATAAATTACCACTACAAAATTTTGTTTACAAATACACATTTAATTTTTTAATTATTTTTTATTTAAATATTTTATTTTGTCTTGAATTTAATGAATAATCAATTTCTTTGACAAGCCGAAATCAAGACAATATTTGACCAACAATTTTTATGAATACATATTGTTATCTTTTGTATGAAAAACTTATACAAAGTTGTACCTTTTTAGTATCATTTTAATCAACTACTACATCTTGATATGGCGCAACATCTACTTCATTCTGCCTATATCTTTCAATCTGGTTTTCGTCCACACTATTAATGTGCTGATTAGCGCAATTTTTTTAGCAAAATAAATTAGTAAAAAATTAGTAACATTAGTTTAATTGCTGAATAAGTATAACTAAAATTTTAGCTGCAAAAACACAATTTCAGCAAATAGTTTGCTGAGCAATAGTATACTTGACTTATAAGACGTTTTATTAATTTTTCTACTAACTTTTTATTGAGTGTATACATTGTAAATGTATTTGTTACATAAAAGGTATTTATATAATTGACATTTTTAAAATAGTACCAAACAATTGCAAAAATTTTACTTTTTCGACACTCGTAGCACAAAAAATTTTTATTTTAAATTAACCAAAAAAAGCATATACAAATTATTTAGGGCATTTAAACAAAACGTTAAATATAATAAAATTTCTCTATGTGTCCCCAAACATTTCCCCGGGTGTCCTCAAGTGAAATTTCCTGTACTGAGCTTTAGTTGACTCAAATTTATCGAAAAAGAAGAAGAAAGCTTAAAATGATTTGAAGTTAACGGAAAGATTGTTAAAGTATACTAAATATTAAGTTACTACCCAGCAAAAATAGTGGTCACTTGGTATGTCTCTTTTAAGCAGGTGAAAAGCGCTTCTTTCACGTGCTCTAAGAAGCAATAAATTCATGCGTTCATAGGCAATTAAAAGCGCTTTTTTGTGTGTTGACAACATTAATGCTTCATGGTATTCTTTACTACTTCAAAGAAGGGATCCAGGGACGCACAACAGAATGAATTCTCTAATTGCTTTATTGTATGCAAGGCGGCGAATACAAATGTAGTTACTGATTACCAAAGCGAGGTAAGTTTTTGTCCGATTGTTAAGATATTATTTCGTTAAAACCGTGTTAGGCATATTGAACAAATCACTAGAGTTTTGCACAAATTTACATAATTTTAAGTATTATTCATTATATATTACTAAGTTTTTTCATTAAAATACGTTTTCAAAATTATAAGTTTTTATTTGTAAATTTTAAAATAGTACTAAACTAGTATCACAACAAGTGCTATAGTACCAATTTTATCACCTTCGGTGGTAACCTTTTTGTGCTTAAACATTTTAAGAGGTCTCCCCACATTTCACTCATATTTTTTGATTCCGTTAAACAATTTTGCTCATTTTCAATAGCAAAATTTTTCCGATACCTACGAATAATTTGATTGAAAACTAGCAACCTCGCTTCCATATTGATGGAGTACTTGCCGTTTCAACAGAGGGACAGACGGATATGGTTATTAAAAACATTTGACAAACTGATATATACCCTCCTATAATGGAGGGTATAAACAATTGTTTTTATACACTTAAAAAAAAAAAGTTTCTAAAGTCAGCAAAAAATTTTGCTGAGTCAGCAAAATTTTTGTCAGGAGGGTGCTTGCAAAAAAATTGCTAATGTCAGCAAAATTAGTAGATTCAGCAAAAGTTTTGCTAACACTTAGTAGATTAGAAATAAAAAAGCCTTGCTAAAAATTAATAAATTGTTTGCTGAATTTTAGTAGACTGAAAAAAAAGCAAAAAATTTGTAGAAAAATTGTAATTTAGTTAATTTATTTGCTGAAAATCATGAAACATATTTTTGTGATTCTTTTAAAAATAATCTACAATAATAACTTAATATAAAAATTTACATTTTCCCACATCGACGACATGAATTAATTTAATATCTGAAAATATATAGAAATAAATATATATAACATAACAAAAATTTTCTTTCAATTACTTACATCAATGGTTGTCTAAATGATGTTATCTTTTAAAGAACGCAACTGCCGAAGATAATTATAGAAACGAAACGAAAAATAAACAAAAACAAACGAAACGAAAAAAAACAACCCTTTTTTGCAATAAGAAAAAGGAACCATAAAAATCTACCTAAGATGTGTGTCTTTGTCTTTCGCTTTACTCTGTCTACATGTCTGTATATGTTTGTTTGCAATTTGACCACACTAGATTATTAATCTATAAACATTTAGTTTAAATAAATAAATATTTTATTTTGTCTTTTATTTAATTATAGGAGAATTATTTTCACAAGCCGGTGACAACGCAAAATTTCATTTAATCCTCAATTTTGTTTTATGTATGAAAAACTGATACAAAAACTTCCATGGTTGATTTTTTTATATGTCTTATTAGAGTTGTACTTTTTAGTATCATTTTCGTCTTCTCTACTACATCTTGACATGCCGCGACATCTGCTTCATTCTGCGTATATCTTTCAATCTGGTTGTCGTCCACACTATTAATGTGCTTATAAGCACCATTTTTTTAGCAAATTAATTAGTAAAACATTAGTATATTAGTAAAGCATTAGTATAAAACAGTTAAGTGCTGAATAAGTATAACAAAAATTTTAGCTGAAAACACGATTTTAGCAAAAAATTTTGATAAAAAATAGTATACCTGATTTACAAGACGTTTTACTAACTTTTCTACTAACCTATTTTTTGAGTGTATCTGGACTATTTTTAATTTTACAACGTTTTTGCTTCTCATGTTAACTATTAAAATGTGATGTTACGCTGTTTTGCGTTATATATGACGATATCAATATATTTTATAAGCTTTTACTTGTTTATGAGCGGTCATGCTTGGCAATTTGAACAAAACGTATTTAGATAAATTTAACAAGTTTAAATATCCGGTTTATGTATTTACTAATATCTTTAAAATTTCAATATTAGAAAATAGCTTTTGATTATACAGGGCGTTATATAGCTTTGACGTTAATTTTGTTTTATAAAATTTGGTTAATCTAACGAACCGATCGCTTAGCTGTCTTCGAAAGAATTACTCTCTTGTGTCTTATTTTATTAGACGCTCAAAACATTAACCAGTCCCCGCCATATCGTTATAGCCGTCCACCACTGTATTGTAAATACTAATCAATTAATGTAATATAGTGCTAGTGGTACAATATTTAATGAAAATTTAGTTTTTAATCAAACTTTCCATATACAAAGTAGTAAAATACTAAAATTTTAGTCCGAGGTGTAATTTTTGCGTTAATTTTTTTTTAACTGTTATTATGTACAATATATACATTAGGGTGACCCGAATATGGCCCTTTTTTGAATTGGTTGAAAGGAATACCACTCAATCGATGCATATTAAAGAGCCGCAACAACATTTTATGTTGCATCAATCGAAAAATAAGATACAACTGAGTAAATCTTCCGAACACACTTCAGTAGTTTAAGAAATAATTCCAAAACAACATTGACGTTATGGCTATGAAACACCCTGTTTATAAATATCAGAGCTTAGAATCCATTAAAAGCTTAATTTGAAGCTCAAATTAATACACAAAAACTTTAATTAAAAAACACTTTTAATACGTATGGTAGACTAGTTGGAGGAGAAACTTTTAAATGTTTTAAATTTTTTTAAAATTCATATGGTTTATACTTATTTTTTTTTTTTTGTACCTGACAAGGAAAGTATCTACAGCAAAACTTTCTGATGTGTTTGAAATTTGTATTTGATATAAAAAAAACTATCTATAATTTGTTAGAAAACTATTTGTATGGGGTAAAATACAGAGAAATTAACATAATTCAAAAGATAAAAAAAATAAAAAATTTTCAAAATATGATAAATGCCTTATTCTGTGATTTCCCATAGAAATGTATGAGCACACAATAAATGTATACATTGGGGGTTTCCCTTTATCTTTTGTTCTACATAGATAACATTTCAATAAGGGATACCCGTTAAATAAAGGGTCCGCCATCTGACGTTTTTTTTTCAACTAGTGCTTATTTCGTAAATGGAAACACTTAGCTAATGTCTGATTTGACAGATAATTAGTTTTATCCTTCCGCTGAACGAATATGGTTGTGTATACGCTTGAACGACGCTGGGAAATATTGCGACATTACTTTGAAAATCATGGTAATGTTGCAGAATGTGTGCGAAATTGCCATTTTTCTTCGAAAATGAGCAAGGAGTAGCCGATACAGTCAATGGCGATCGTTATCGGGCCATGTTGAACGAATTTTTGTTCACAAAAATTGAAGAGGAGGATAATGGCAACATTTGGTTTCAACAGGACGGAACAGGAAGCCATTGGTGAAATACAGCTGCACACAATCGATAATGTGCTTTAAAATTGAACCGATCGAGTAGGCTACTGCATGGCCAGCTGAGGCAGCAATTTTAATGAAATTATTTTCCATTATTAACCGGAAGGATTGTACTTTCAAATAAAAAAAGAAATTTGAGAAAATATTCAGTAGTTTTTTTATAGCATTTTCAAAAAAAAAAAGTTTTTTGGCGGACCCTTTATATTATTAAATATTTGTGAAGGTTGTACTGGAGCGAGATTTTTCAACAACAGCTGTTGCTAATGTACAAAATCGAGATAAGAATGGCCGTATTGCGTTTGAGGGAAGTTGTTATCTATGATCTAAGCTTACAAAGAAGCAGAGAAAAAGCCGAATTGTAACGAGCATTCAATAAATCGTCCCATATGTAAACCTTTGTGTTAAACCTTGAAATAGTTTTTTTTTATGTAAAATACATTTTTATATCAAAAATAAACCTTGAATAAATTTTTTTAATTGTGAAACAATCTTTCTTTTATCAAATAAAGTTTTCTTTTATGTTATTTCGAAAAACCAAGTCAAATAATATAGATTATCACACGTTAATAAAACAACTAATTAATTTTTTTCATGTGCCTCCATATAAAATATGCCACGACCACCTTATAGCTCGAACGCCTGACATCGGAGAGTTAATCTAAGGCCAGATTTGGATTCAGCGTACCTTTTACCTTTAGAAAAGTATAATTTTGTTCTAGTGTCAAACCTTTTTCGGCCGGAATCTTCAGGTGTAAAAAGTACTTACATGTACTCACAAGTGCTTCCCACTGTATGTCCAGATATTTTAATTTTTATAAAAATTGCTGTTTTTCAAGCAAAACACTTAACAACAATTTTTAGTTAAAAACTTGTTCAATATACACTGTATTATTAAAGTTAATGCTAATTATGTCATAGTTACCAAAAAAAAAACTAATACTATTAAAATATTTTTTAATTTGTATCATATTATTGTTTATGAAATTAGAGAATTTATTTACTTAAAAGAATAACAAGTTTAATTTATTTTTATACACTGTATAATTTTTAGGGTAAATTAACATTAACCATTTGTATGTGAAATGCGCAAAATCGGTAGAAAAAAAAATGTAGATACACTTCTAATATACTTAGGATACGATGCAGTTTCTAATTGGTTAAATTTGCTTCACAAACAATATTAATACTTTGAGATTGAAATTTAAATTTTGTTTTGAAAATAAGGAACTCACAATTTAAATGCAGAAACCACAATAAAAACAAATAAAAAAAAAATTCATTAAAATTAAGAAAATTGTAAAAAAGTTTCAGATTCAAATTTTAATATAAATTCAAATTTACAAAATCCCATTTTCACTAAAAAAAAATTAAAGAACTCTCAACCGAGATTTGTAAAATAAAATAAAAACATACAATTTATATATTTATACAATGACGGTCCCAAAATTAGCCTACCTAACAATGAAAGCACAATAAATTTGGAAAACATTTTCTTTATTTCTCAACATAATCTCCTTTTAGCTCTATACACTTTTCACAGCGATATTCAATAGCTTCGTTACCCTGTTTATTAGGCCGGGTCGATTTGTATGGAGGCAAAAAAATAGCTCAACGTTCAAGGAAAATCGTATTCTAGGGATCAAAATAAGAAACTTTGCCGAAGGAACCATACCTCTAAAACGAATTCTGATGTCCCGACTTTTGACCCTTAGGGTCAAATTTTGACAAAGCCCACTTTGATATTTCAGAAAGTAGGAGGAATCTCTCCAAGATTATGGGAGATACTTCTTCTCCGGGAGACGCGCTAGCAGATTAATGCATAAATCATCATTCTAGAGGTTAAAATTTAAGTTAAAAGAGGGCCTTTTTAGCCGTGTTTTTTTAGCAAAATGTACAAATCTCGGGATAGAGCTATTTCAGAAAGTAGGAGGAGTCTTTCGAAGATTAGGGTCTCTATTTCTTCTCTGGAAGAAATAGAGTATAAAGATATTCGATTGGGTTGGATTTGATTGGGGCACTCTAAATGGGTCAAAGTGGGATTTTTCAAAATTTCACCATACGGGTCAAAATTCGTTTTAGAGGTATGGTTCCTTCGGCAAAGTTTCTTATTTTGATCCCTAGAATACGATTTTCCTTGAACGTGAGCGATTTCTAAATCGACCCGCCCTACTGTTTATAGTAAGAACTGTCTAGCTCCTTACACGCAAATAAATACAAACTCATTTCAATTACCAAAATAGCTGAATTCTTCATTCAATTTAAAATTGATAGCGCTTTTATTGAATTATTTTCAATTAAATTTGAACATACATTTGATTATGATTTTTATTATATATGTATACACACAGAAAATATTATAGTCACAAAAAATATCAATTAAACTTTTGTTTGATTTCAAACTCATTTTCAATTAAAAGTTTAATAATATGTATTAAACGTTCAATTGGAGTTTAATTTTGAGGACACAAAATTTTCAGTTTTTATATCCCATAATGACAACAACAAAAAATGCCAATTTATAAAAAATCTGCAAAAATTTCAAAAAAAAATAAAAAAAAATGGCAAATGTTTAAAAAATTCTGCAAAAAATTTAAAAAAAAAATTAAAAAATATAGACGTTTTTTTTACAGTTATATTAGTTTTTTAATTTTTATATACATTGAGATTATTTTTATGTTATATTTCAATTTATAATGAGCTTACAACCTCCGTATATTTACAAAAATAAAACAAGTCAAATATATTAGCTAGCAAGTCAAATATATTAGTATTTCGATCTGGCTAAAGCTCTCATCAGAACGCGAAGTTTTAGAAAAGCTAGAGCCTCCATAATAAGCAGAACTTTAACATTCCTCCAGTCTTGTCTTCTTAGTAATCAAGCACGTGGTTAGGGTATTTTCCTATATTTTATATTATGTGATTTTTTAAGTTTTCACCGATTTTTCAAATTGAGGCGTTTTTTTCAATTTTGTTAATTTTTTAAAATTTTAAGGATTTAATCGTTTTTTAAATTTTAGCGATTTGGAATTGTATTCCATTTTTTTTTACAATTTTGGTGTTTATTTTAATTTCGAAGATTTTTTTAAATGTTTGACATTTTTCCATATTTTTATTTTTGACAATTTTTTTACTAATTTATTTTAGTTTAATTTCTTTTAATTTTTAAAAATTTTTCCAATTTTAGCTATTTGTAAATGAAATTTCAATTTGTATGAAATTAAAATAAATATTAAATTAAATTTGTAATAGATATGATTAAAATTTTATTTGAAATTAAAATCAAATAAAAAGTTACAACATATTTTAATTGATACTACAACTACTTTAATACGACCGAATTATATTAAACTTTTTATTGAATCAGCAAATATTTAATTGAAACTCGATTTTAGTCTTTTCTGTGCACATTTATTTTGTTTTATTTTAAAGAGAAACAACACTCACGAAATTCTTTCTATTAATTAATGTGTTGCTTTCTTTGAAAAGGCGATAGTGGAAAGATGAAAAGTGGTGAAAGATGAAGGGCTTCAACAAGTCAACACTGTAATTGCGCTATATGATAAGTTTTACAACAGTTGTTGCTCCCTGCCTGAAGTAAAGTTGGCGAATTTATTGAAGCTTTTTTTATTTCATAGTCCTGATTTATTATTTTACTTCGGTGGGGTTAAGTGCTATGGGAACACCGAAGGTGGGCGCTGTGATTCATATAAGTGATAGGAAACTCATACACTCAAAAAAAAAAGTTTGTAAAGTCAGCAAAAAATTTTGCTGAGTCAGCAAAATTTTAGTCTGGAGGATGCTTGCAAAAAAGTTGCTAATGTCAGCAAAATATTTTGCTGAAAATCAGCGAGCTGATTTTTAGCAACAAAATTAGTAGATTCAGCAAAAGTTTTGCTAACACTTAGTAGATTAGAAATAAAAAAGCCTTGCTAAAAATTAATAAATTTTTTGCTGAATTTTAGTAGACTGAAAAAAACGCAAAAAATTTGTAGAAAAATTGTAATTTAGTTAATTTATTTGCTGAAAATCATAAAACATATTTTTGTGATTCTTTTAAAAATAATTTACAATAATTACGAAATATAAAAATTTTCATTTTCCCACTTGACCACATGAATTAATTTAATATCTGAAAATATATAGAAATAAATATATATAACATAACAAAAATTTTCTTTCAACTACTTACATCAATGGTTGTCTAAATAATGCAACTGCCGAAGGTAATTATAGAAACGAAACGAAAAAATAAACCAAATCAAACGAAACGAAAAAAAACAACCCTTTTTTTGCAATAAGAAAAATTAACCATAAAAATCTACCTATGATGTGTGTCTTTGTCTTTCGCTTTACTCTGTCTACATGTCTGTATATGTTTGTTTGTAATTTGACCACACTAGATTATTAATCTAAATAAATTTTTAAATAAATTTAAATAAATTTAATAAATAAAAGTTAAAATAAATAAATATTTTATTTTGTCTTTTATTTAATTATAGGACAATTATTTCCACAAGCCGGTGACAACGCAAAATTTCAGTTGTTTTAATCCTCAATTTTGTTTTATGTATGAAAAACAGATACAAAAACTTCCATGGTTGATTTTTTTTATATGTCTTATTAGAGTTGTACTTTTTAGTATCATTTTCCTCTTCTCTACTACATCTTGGCATGCCGCGACATCTGCTTCATTCTGCGTATATCTTTCAATCTGGTTGTCGTCCACACTATTAATGTGCTTATCAGCACAATTTTTTTTTAGCAAAATTAATTAGTAAAACATTAGTATATTAGTAAAGCATTAGTATAAAACAGTTGAGTGTATAAGTATAACAAAAATTTTAGCTGAAAACACGATTTTAGCAAAAATTTTGCTAAAAAATAGTATACCTGATTTACAAGACGTTTTACTAACTTTCCTACTAACTTATTTTTTGAGTGTACATATTATATTTCTAAATTGTTGTTATCGTCACCGGGAATCGAACCCGGGACCATCTGTGCAACAGTCCAACGCGCTAACGATTACACCACAATGCCCACCATTTGATTAAAAATCAATTGATTCGATTAAAATTGCTAAATTTTGTTACCTTTATATTTCCTATGTATATAAATTTGATTAAAAATCAATTGGTTTGATTAAAAAGTGATCAATACCTTATAAAATGGCTCGCAAGGGTGTTGTTGTCATACCAAATGTATTTTTTATAGCTAGAATTTTATAACATTGATTTAAATGCTTACACTTCTTATTTAGTTAATAGACTTTTGGTTTAAATTTTTTTAAATTTAAAAGTAAAACTTTTGATAATAAATTAATTTAGATTTATATGAACAAATTGCTCACAGAAATTAGTTTTTTACTTGTGGACTTCCTTACTAAAAATTACAGTTTAAACAACTAGAAATATATTTAAAAAGGCGATGACTGTATTTGTCATAAAAATTAAAAACATTGAAACTGAAACTAATAAAAAACAACTACATAATGTAGTAAAACAACTGTACAAAACCGCCAAATTGACCATCATGAAGTTCAGCTCTTCATACCGTGCAGGTGTCTTCCCTTCGTGCTGGAAGGTTGCCAATGTTTAACCAATCCCCAAAAAGGGTGCGGCTAATAACTCTGAAAATTACCGCCCAATTGCAATATGTTCTGCGCTCTCGAAGGTGATGGAGAGCATGGTCAACTACCATCTTGTAAATTATCTGGAGGCCAACTCACTTATTAGTGATCGACAGTATGGCTTTCGTAGAACTCGTTCTACGGGAGATCTGTTGGCGTTCCTTTCTGAATGTTGGAGTCGGTCTATTCACATGTTTGGTGAGAACAAGGTAGTTGCTCTAGATATTTCCAAGGCGTTCGATCGTGTGTGGCACGGCGCACTGTTATCAAAACTAATCTCGAGTTTTCTCAGAGATCGTACTATACGTGTTGTTATAGATGGGGTCTCATCCGACGAGTTTCAGTTATATTCAGGGGTACCACAGGGCTCTGTTCTTTCTCCATCTCTTTTGCTCATCTTTCTTAATGACCTCCTTGGTCGAACTATCAATCCTATTTACTCCTCTGCAGATGACAGCAACATTTGTCATTCTTTTTCCTTCGATCGTAGGCCAAGCCTTGTGGAGGTCGGGGCAAAAGACAGATTATGAATGACACACTCAATCATGACCTTTCGACAATCTCAGAGTGGGGTCGTGCGAACAGGGTCGATTTTAATGCTCGTAAGACTCAATGTTGTATGTTGACCCATAGGTCTGTGGACTCAACCACGTCATCTGTGTATATGGATGGGATCGTTATTGAGGATTCAGATACTCTTGATGTTCTGGGCATGAGAATACATTGTGATGTCCGTTGGACAGATCACATTATTCAAGTATCGAAAGAAGCTTTCAAGTGTCTTGGTTTTCTAAACCGGTGTAAGAAATACTTCACCCCATCTGATCTCCTTACTATTTATGCCACCTACATCCGGCCGAAGATGGAATATAACTCCCATATATGGGCAGGTGCTTCAAAGTCTATTTTGGGGCTTCTGGATCGTGTGCAACGGAGAGCGTTGATGCTTATCAACGACAGTAGGGGTTCGAACTCTATTGACTCGTTGGAGCATCGTCGGAATGTGGGTTGTGTGACTTTGTTCTATAGATATTACCATGGGAAGTGTTCTGCTGAGATAAGCCAACTCATCCCGAGGGACCGGGTCTCTGTTCGTACTACCCGCTTGTCAAGTAGATTTCATCCGTTTGTTGTCTATAACCCGGCAAATCGCACAACGCATTACAGAGAAAACTCGTTTTTCAGTCGCACTAGCCGTATGTGGAATTGTCTCGCTCCGGAAGTCTTCCCTGCAAATTACAATTTAGAAAAATTCAAGTCAAATGTCCACAAACACTACACCCTCTTTCCTCCTCCCCATAACCTATTTTTCTGATATCAACACAATGCAATGCATTAGTAGGGGCATCCCCTAAGTGTTGGTTCAACATAATAAAAAAAAAAAAAAATATCAGCATCATTAGTATTGTTGGTAAAAAGTTTTTATTGTGTTTGTCAGACAAGATTTTACTGAATAATGGGAAAGCAGAATCCATTTATTAAAAATACACATAAAATTTGGGACTGTCACCAAAAATACTTATTCCCTAAATGATTTTTGTTAATTTGTGTTAATAACTTGCCATTTTAATGAATTTAATAAATTTTAGACAAATGATTATATATACGACGCTAACAATTGCTTATTTAAGAATTTTTAACTACATCATTGAGGGCTATATTTAAATCAATATTACTGATAAAAAATAAATAATTATTAACTTGTCAATTTTAAGCAACATTTATATTAATTTGCAAAACCAACAACTTCCAAAAATTTAGTTTTTATAAATAGGTTTATTTTAAATAAATAAAATATTATAAACAAAACTTAATAGATAAAAGCAATCATTAAATATTTATATTTATTTACATTTAATTAATAAAAAAGAACAAATATCAAATTTCCTAGACAAAGATAAATTATATATACCCGGTGAAAAAAGTATATGTAGTTATAAGCTATTTCAAATATTTTCGATACCTGTTCAAACTGATTTTAGAGGTCTCTCACTTTTCAAGGTTGAATTGAGACTAACGATGGATAAGTTTAGGTAGTATATACTTAAAAACTAAGACATACAAAGTTTCACAATGAAAAGTCTTCACCTAAACAATTGATGGTCATTTAAAAGTCGAAAATTTGAAAAAAATTATCTGAAACTTACAGCAGATTTTTCATTAATTTCATATTTTAATATCACTGCTTGGTGAAACGATGTACGAGCGGGGATCAATAAGTCCGTGACTTTTTAAATAAAACACAGTTTTTTTGCAAAAAAAAATATTTTTCAACATCATCTCCTTTTAACACATTACACTTAGTCCAACGTTTTTCTTAAATTTTTGTATTCCTTCCAAAAAATAGGATTTTTTGAGGTCCATAAAATAGGCATTTCTTGGCCACTTGGGGACCGTTAAAGCGCTCCAATAAGTTGGCATAATATTCGCCGTTTATTGTTTTTCACTTTTGAAGGTAATCAATATGGATTATCCCGCGTCCATTCCAAAAAAAACTGTTGCCATCACCGTATTGGCCACGATTACGTTTATGGTCAATTGAGAGCAAACGCGGCACCTATCTGCAGACAGCTTTCTTAAACATAACTGATCATTTAAAATCGAAACCACACTGCCATATGAAATGCCTATGGTATCAACCATCTCAAGCACTTTTACTCTTCGATCGGCCAACACCATATCGTGAATTGTTTTGCCATTTTCTGGTGTAATACACCTCAACTGGCCGTCCAGAACGTTCAGCGTCATTTCTACTTGTGCGACCACAACGAAAGTCAGTAAACCACTTTTTTACCATTGAAATCGATTGTGCAGAGTCCCCATAGTATTTATCAAGCTTTTACTGGGTTTGATTGACGTTTTTTTTCGCAAAAAATTATGTTTAATAAGCACTCGAAATTCACTTTTTTCCATTTTTAAAAAAATCCATCAGGTTGTATGTTTTGAACAGCTGGTAAACGCAAAATAAATGACGTTACTTGCTCAAAATTTGACAGTAGTCTATTAGCAGGTGGTACTTGGTGGAAGCAGTGTTCCATTTCATATAACTACGAGGGAAGTTCGAAAAGTCAAGGACTTATTGACCCGCTTTCATATGTATGGTGGTTTACAAGTAAAAACAAAATTTTATACTTTCGCAGTTCTTTCCTAGGGTTTGTGAGCCGGAATTGAGTTTTGAGAGCTGAATTAAAAAAACATTGTAATTCTATACAATTTGAGGTATACCAAGAAGAGATGTGCACGTGAGCAGAATTTTGCGTGATTTACGTAAATCATGCGTGATTGTGAAGGAAACCTATATTAAAAAAATTCGTCGTAAGTGAGTGTGCAAAAAATTAGTTTGCTTTAGTAGTAGTTTTTTTTTGCAGATAAAATATTTCTGGGATATTAAAACAAAAAAAAAAAAAAAGTTAAAATAACATATTCAGAGTAAATTTTAGTCAAAGATGCACAATTTACCTTAATTTTTACATTTTATTTTTTTCCGGTCAAGTTTTATTTCGTGGATTTGCGCAATTCACATGAATCACTCGTGAGTGTTAGTCAAATCCAAATATACTCACACTATACGGTATACGAACATCACAAACTTATTGAAAACTTGTACGTTTACTGCGTCTGACATTCACAATTAATTAGATGTATTGAAAATTTCCTAGCCAATTGCTTGAACTGACAAGGGAGGTATCCCGAATAGGACCGACAGATCTTAATGAACTTCGGATATGTTGTAGAGCATAAAAATTTAAGGGACCCGTGTGTTTTTTAAGCCGCCCAATCTAATGTTTTGACGTTACTAAGTGGGGTCAAAAATTATCCCATTTTACGTTTTTGCTGGCTTATTTCGTTCTATTAGAAGTAACTATAGACAAATTTGGAATTAAATAAAATGTTTTTTGAAGACACATCCACTCATGGAAAAATTATGCCCAAAGACTTTCAAGTATTTTTGTTATTAAACAACATGTATTTTGAGTATCATTAAAGCTGGAGTTTTATTAAGGAATTTTAGTTGTATTAAGCTAAATTAATTAATCGAGGGTGTGTCTGAGCTTTTTCCGTTATTCGAAACCGTTCGGTTTTCAAATAATTAAAAAATATGGCAACTCTGGGTGCACCGTTCAGGAAATATGGGTATCAAAATTTTTGTTTTCTTGTGTACTTTAACCCTGCGTACAAATAAATCAAATTTTCGTAAACATATGAATTTTTAACCCTTAAACGACAGATTGGACAGCTAAAAACAATAAGTGCCTCTTTTTTCTGCTCCTTTACAACATATCCAAAGTTCATTAAAATCGGCGAGTTCACGTCGGGACACCTCCCTTGTGTATCAAAAAGATTTTATAAATGCAAAAAATTTATGAAATTTTTATAAATTTTGCGAAATTTTATTTCCGCATTTTTTATGAAAAACATAATTTGAGAGCATAGTTAGGTATATACAGTGAATCTTCTCGTCGGAATAAATTGATAAATTGCTAAGAAAATATTTTTTTCTCATTCCTCGTGTGTTCAGTTGCAGTTTTTTTTTTCCAAAAACAAACCGCTGTTTCAATTACACCATATCGTACATCAAATAAAAGGCATTAATGATTTTAATACTAAAAGCGATTAGGCATCAACAAATTTTAAGGATTTTAAACTTCATGTGGCAAAACAAAATCTGTATAACCTCAAAAAATATCCTTAAATAAAATTTTTAATTTTGCTACTTTAAAATTATGTACTTTATATGATTTCCTACAAATAAGTAACCTTAAACCCAACTAAATATCATTAAACCCGCAAAAAACGCGTGTTTTCCAAAATAATCGATGTTTCCTTATTTTCAGTTCTAATAAAGGGTGTCCCAAGAAGAGTGCAATTTTTAAATTTTAAATAAAACACAGATATTTAAAAAAAAATCGTGAAACTTTATTATATCGTAAAGTAGACAGAATGAGGTTATGTATGGAACAATATATCGTGCAGATGGCCGCCGCGGCTTTGCTGGCATGCACGCGATCTTTTAATGAAATTTTTAATGACCGTTTTGCATGAATGCTGCGGTATTTCATTAATGCAGCGTCCAATTTCCTCTTTTAAAGCTTAAGTCGTCGTCGGCTTATTCGCGTAAACCATCGACTTCAAAAAACCCCAAAGAAAAAAAATCTAGTGGTGTTAAATCGCACGATCTAGGCGGCCAATTCTGATCTCCAAAACGGGAAATAACACGACCGGGAAATGACTGATGCAGCAATTGAATTGTTCCTCTGGCTGTATGACATGTGGCGCCGTCTTGTTGGAACCACATGCCCTCCACATTCATTTCTTCAATTCTAGGCAAGAAAAAACTGGTTATCATTTCACGATACCGAACACCATTGACTGTTTGCGCTTGACCTGCCTCATTTTCATAAAAAAAAGGTCCAATGATTCCTCCAGCCCAAAAACCACGTTTTTGTCTTTACATCACTTATAGACCCAGTTTCGGCAAATTTATCAATTAATCTCTTTACAGTTGACTCGTTTGGAGCATTATTGTGACCCCAAATTGAACGCAATTTGCGAACTGTAGCCGCAAAACTTGCACCATTTTGGTAAAACAATTTCACAATGAGAATGCGTTGTTCATTCGTGTAGCGCTCCATTTTTACTAACCTCGTACCTTCTACTAGCAAACAATAACAATTGTTCAAATGTCAAACAATGACACTTCGAATGTTGCCAGATTTAAAAATTGCGTTCTTCTTGGGACACCCTTTATATGACGGATAATTTATTTTTTATATTTTTGTGAGCAAGATTATTCAAGTTCAAGATCATTTGTTTTTTGTTAAACAAAAAACCGTGCAATGTTTATTTATTACTCAAAAAAGTTTATGGTCTTAATACTATAGTCAGAAAGTGTTGTTGTTTATTAAATAAACAATAACAACACAGTGTATTATGACTAGAGATTCTAGTCTATACACGAACAATGTTTATTAGTTAAAAATATTTTATTTTTGATTTGAATTAGTTCAGTTCTTCCAATTTTGTTTTTTACTTCTCATCGGGTAAATAAAACCATCGGGTAAAGCGTTGATGACTTTCCTTCAAAATTTGGGTAAAAATATTCTACCTCTCTACATTGGTTCTCTGAAGATTTTCGGTGACGCTAAATGAAATTTGTAAGGACCTGACAGTAGATCAAGTATGCTTTTAGTTAGCGGACAGAAAACTTTTTTGAGTAATAAATAAACATTGCACGGTTTTTTGTTTAACAAAAAACAAATGATCTTGAACTTGAACAATCTTGCTTACATCATAACTTATGATAAAAGATCGAAAAATAAACTTTTGGTTTTAATTTTTTAAAATTTAAAAGAAAAACATTTATATATTTTTATATTTTTAGGTGGTGTAATATACATTTTGAAATGTGATAAATACAATGAGATCTATACATAAGATGACCTTTAATGAAATCCAAGCCAAAACTGTTATTTTAATATGTATAATTTGCTTGAATTGGTCTTCATGTTTGGAGGGCTGAATTTCAGCTGTTTTTTTAAAAACTTGTGGAAAAAAATGGGCAAAGATTTTTTTAGTTCTGTTGTTTATTATACAAACTTTTATATATTTGTAAATAAGTTAAATATTTAAAAAGTTATCAGAATTCAAAGTAGGCTCTACCAAAAATCGGTGTGTTGTAGGTTGTACGCAGATCTCAGGGACTGACTATTATCTGAAAGCAAAACGGGAATTGGGAAAAAAAATATAAATGATTAACGCGAATATAGGTATTGACAAAAAATATATTCAACAAAAAGTGAGTATATTGTTTGAAAACATTATATATATCCGATTTCAAATATCAAATGCTTAAAAAATTTTAGAGAGGTCAAGAAGATAGTAATAAATTTATACATGCTTGAGGTCCGCTGAATCCAAATATGACCTCATAATAAAGTTTTCGAAATTTCTTAACATAAAGTTTATGTATTATGACTCTTGGCAAAATTTGTTATGCGATCTGCAATTTCTCCCTATTGCTTTCAAAACGCTGGTCCAATATCTTATCTGGCCTAAGAGATATCTTAACATAAAATTTAAAAAAACTCGGTTTTTTGTTATAAATATTCAGGACGTTATATCATCGCGGTTTATGACTTACTCACAAAATTTATTATGTCATCTGTAATTTCTTCTAATTGTTTTCAAAACTTTTTTAGCCTTTTTTATATCTTAACTCATTCAGGAAAAATCTCAAGTTGAAATTTTTTGGTATAGTTTTTTCGCTTTATTGTTGATTTTCTGGACAACAAGACTAAGCTTTTAATTATAGTACAGAATTTTATATGTGTAGAAATATTTGCCAGATTTAATTGAATTAAATTAAACTAAAGATTACCCAGTAAAATAGTAAAATCCAAATAACTGGTTGCAGAACAACTTATACTGTATTATAACAGGTTCTAATTTCTGTTCTACCATTTGTATATTTTTATGGAGTTTGTCCTACTTGCAATAGGTTATTTACCTCCAAACAAGAACAGGTTGCTTTAGAACTGGTTCTAGAACCGGTTATATAACTGGTTCTGGGACAGTGATACCTTACATTTCAACTCCCAGGAACCTGTTCAAGAACCGGTTCCCTGTAATCGGTGGTAAAAGAAGTTGTTCTAGAACAGTTTCAAAGGTAATCTGTTCTAAAAAATGTTGCTGGGTAATATTAAATACATTATACATATTAACATTTTATAATAAGAATACAAATTTAAAGATAAAAAAATATAAAAAATTTAAATAAACAAAATAAAATGAATTAAATTAAATTAAATTAAATTAAATTAAGCAAAATATTTAAAAAAATCATTCCTAAAAGACATTGCTTTGCTGTTTGTTTGTTGGTTATATGGAAGAGCGTTCCAAAGACGAATAGCGTTAATGAAAAATTACCATTCAGTAACCAGGCATCGAAATTTCGGAATAATGATGCTTTTACCCCTTGAAGATCCAGCAAATCTTATTTTCTCAAATAGGTATTTCGGCTTCTCGGTAAAACTTACTTTATGGAAAAACAAAAGAACCCTTATCTTAAGAAGGCTTTCAAAAGAAACACCATAGAGAGTCTTCGAAAATGTTGAAATTTGGTCACGCTTTTTGAGTCCATGAATATATCTTACAATGTTATTATATAAGACTTTAAGTTTTTTCGTACTAGCGGAATCACAATAAGAAAACATCTCGCATCCGTATGCAAGGCTTGGAATCAAATAAGCTTTTGCAAGAAGTATTGTTACATTCAAAGGTGTAAAGTATTGGATGGACCATAGGGATCTGAGTTTTATATAAATTTGTCCCACCAGGGTATTAATATGGCTTGGCCAAGTTAGGTTGCTGTTGAAAACTAGTCCTTGATTGTTTGCTGTTCGTACGATGTCCATTTTCTCGTTGTTTATTACGATATCCTTTTCGATTAGAGGTGTTACAGTTTTTTTATGAATCACTAGACATTTTGATTTTCGTGGATTTAAGCACAGATCATTTTGAGATGCCCAGCTATGTACGTTACTTAGGTCGTAATTGAGTTTGTCAACATTTTCATTGATTGATTTTGATGGCCTACTAAGGCACAATTGTACGTCATCTGCATACATGTTGACACTGCAGTGAGATAAATTCTGAGGGAGATCATTAGCGTAAATTGAAAAAAGTATTGGCCCTAAAATGTATCCTTGTGGTACACCTCTAGATAGTGATAATGGATAAGACACTTTGTTGATTAAAAATACTGATTGAATTTGACCAGTGAGGTATGATGATATTAGTTGTGTTGCTGTAGACGAGAAGTTAAACAGAGATCTTAGCTTTGAACATAAAATTTGGTAGTTAACTGTATCAAAAGCTTTGGAGTGCAAAAGTAGAACTAAAAATTAATTTTACCGTTATCAAGTTCTCGCCGTTAATTCTCCAAAACATCAATGAGAGCAGTTACGTAGCTGTGATTAGGACGAAACCCTGACTGTTTGTCACATAATAATTGATTTTCATAAACTTATTGTAGTACTTGCTAGGCGGTGCAACTTTAAAAAAATGATGAAAATGCGTTTTGTCTACTTGCATATTTACTTTTTTTATTGTTATCATACCTCATTATTCTTTTTTTATTACAATTTTTTTTAAAAAACTTTTAATTTTTTTTTTTTAATATTAAACTGTATTGCCTTTTTTCTTTGACGAAAACTTTTTGTGAACGTCTGTTTTTGACGTTTGTGGCTTTTTAAATCGCAATGTGTAAACCAACGTTTTCACTCAATTCAAAGTGACATTTGCGATACAGAACCCCAAAATGAATTTCTTCACTCATTTAGACGAATTTTTTGAGTGACACGTCTTACAAAAACAGGCCGTTAACTGAAATGTAGTATTGGGTTAGGCAACTGATTATTAGCTTTCACGACTAAAAATATAATTTAACATTACCGCTTTTTTACACAGATTTATTTCTCTGAGTGTATCTAGCGTATGTATACCATGTCGTTAATTCAACTTATATAAACTTTTATCACGCTTGTGGCTCTAACTCAGTGACCAATCTAGATACCACTCTGAATTTTTCCACAAATGTTGAGGAAAGTTCGATAAGCAGCATATATTTTTTTTTAATAGTAAAAAAAATGCGCATTTGGAGATATGAGCATCTGAATTCAAGGACCTCCAAAAATTACGTTTACCCTTCCATGAAAAAAATAATATAATTTTTAAGAGTATATGTAAGGCCAATAAGTACAATAAGCCAAGAGTATATGTTTTTAACCTAAAAAGTAAGACCAACACAACTTTTATGTCTTGTATAGTTTAGAAGATATAGTAAATTTTTAAATTTGATCGTTTGTTGCAATTTTCATGACGTCATATTTCGAGAATCGGTGCGGAATATGAAATTTAAATTTCGTCTATTTCTTGACGAGTATAACAGTTCTAGTGAATTTCATAAACATCGGATATGATGGAACCTAATGATGATCGAACTGACATATTTCAACTCATAAGTTAACCCTTTAATCGGTAAGCCGACCATATGGCCGGCATTGGTCTAACTGGATTATTTCAAAAAGTAAAATATTTCTTCATTTTAATCAAGTAGGCAGTTCTTTGTAAAGAATTTGTGCATCTAACGGTACTTGTGTTAGCACTGTAGCTTTATTCGTCATTCAGTTATAGTCAGTTGAGTGAAACGAGTGACAAATTTTGTTGTGAAAATTATTGCATTTCAACAAGTGTATTGAATCATACAAAAAAAATAGTTTTTATAAGACTAGTTGATTTCATATTTTTTTGGTATGTATTTACAACGTTTATCAAGACAATTTTAAATTATTTATTGTGAAAAATAAAAATTTAGTGCAGTTTTTTTGTGTTTTGTTTTGTTATGTTATGAAATATGGAGACGCCGATGGACTATTTTTGTTATTGTTTCACTGATGAACTTATTGATTTGATTGTTCTCGAAACCAATCGAAATGCATGTTCCGAAAACATTAACAATCCGTTTAACGTGGATGCTGTGAAAATACGAAAATATATTGGAATTCTATTTCTGATGGCCATTTTTCGTTATCCGAACACTGGGGTGAATTCGGATTTTAGAGTGTATGCCTCTCAAGAAATTTGAAAAAAATCAAAAAGTATATGTGCTTTTCAAATGAAGCTGATCGAATCAAAAAAGGAGAAGTGGGATATGATCCACTATTTCGAATTCGTAAAGTTGCATAAATTTTGAATGAACGCTTCGACACAGTACCGAAGAATGCTCGTTTGTGTGTTGACAATCAAATGTGTTTTTCAAAAGTGGTGCACCATTTACGTTAGTACATGCCGAATAAGCCCCATAAATGGGGAATAAAGCTGTTTGTCTTGTGCGATACTAGTAGATATTCGTATCAATTCGAAATATATAAAGGTGCTGGAGACAATGTCATCATGCCAGGCACAGCAGATCTTGGAGCTACCAGCAATATTGTCATAAGGTTGTCTCAAACAATTCCAAAACAATACTACATTGCCACTTTTGGTATATTTGTGAGCTCGTGGTATTCTTTCTCTAGGGACAATACGTTGTAATAAGATTCCTAATTCTAAACTTCCGCTAGACACAGATCCTCAAATGAAGAACGCAGATGGAGGTCATGCAGTAGAATATATGGGTAGTGCTTACGGTGTAAACCTAACAGCAGTCCTCTGGAAGGACACCAAGAATGTAAGGCTATGTTCAACTTACGTTGGAGTTTCATCATTCGAAAAATCGAATGCAGACACACAGATAGCAAAAACGGCTCGCTACGACAAGAAGAAAAAGGAATATATTGAGGTCGAGACCCCCAAATTATTCGCGAATATAATTCTCATATGGGTGGAGTTGACCTTATGGATTCTTACATGCGAAGGAACGGCCTTCGCATAAAAACTATGGACGCAATTATGCTCATTTTTTATCACGCTCTCGATATGGCTGTCACAAGAAAATTCACCTGAAAAAACCATGAGGCTGTATCGGTTTCGTGTCAAAATTGCACACGGTCTGTGCGCTTTTAGCCAAAATCGACCAGTTGGTCGACCTTCTTTTGAACTGCAGCCGAAAACAGTGCTGCTGTAGGGAAAAAGACTGTCGAGGACATACGGTACGATGGAATAGGACATACGGTACTGCAAGAAATCAGAAACCCATACTTTTTGCCCAAAATGTCAACTAAATTTGTGTTATTACGGTTCCAAAAATTGTTGGAAAAAGTACCACACTCGCCACTAATATATATACTTTCTTATATTTTTAGTACTAACATTTGCTTTAATAAATAAAAAAAATTAAAATTTATTACACAAAAACAAAGGTTTAATTTTCTTACCCGTACCGGCCATATGGCCGGCATCCTTTTTTCTCACCTGGCGGCCAAACTACAAAAGATATCCTAAAACAGACTTTGGATTCGTGTTTCTCATACTAAAATTACCCCGAAACCAAAATTTTTAGGACACGAAACTCCTTAATTATCTCATGCCGATTAAAGGGTTAAAATAACTAAAAAAAAATAAATGGTTTGAGAAACTCAGTAATATTTTGTTCTAAAATAAAAATAATAAATTTTCTGCAATCATTAAAAAAGTTATTAACTTTATAACAAACAATATTTTTTGAATGAATAATATGTAAGCAATAAACAAACAAGGGTGCTGATTTCATTTATGAATATTAAATAAATAAATTATTACCCTCAAACATGTTTGAAATAATATTTATAATCGGAAGCGATTTAAACAAACAATAAAAAGTGAATGTTGTTCTTTGTTTCTTTGATGTTGATCCAAGATAATTTTAACATAAAAGCACAAACAAAATCAAAATAAATGATCATGATATCAATATTTTTATATTTATATTATAAGTATATATAGCAATGGCAGGCAGCGGATAAAATACTGAAATTCTTTAGCACTTTTACTACATTTTTTGAGGTTAATTTTTATATATAATTATTATTTATGTGTAACAATATATTAATAATAAGAGGTAATTACTTAAAAAATAGTTTCAGAAGAATGCAAAAAAACTAATGATTCGTGAATCAATATTTTATTATTTTTAATTCGCGAATTTATGCTAATTTTTAATTTTTTTAAAGAACTTGATGTTAATCAAAAATTTAATTTTTGTTAAATATTTCAAGTAAAAAAGTTTTTATATATTCACATACAACTTGATACAATTAAATATTTATGGAGTCGTATACACATTTACGAGTATATAGTCATTATGGCATAAAGGTAGAAATAACCAAAATCGAACCACTTTGTTTTCTAAATAAAAAAATTATCCAAAATAGCTTTTGAAGTTTTTTTATATTTTATTATACATATATATTAGAGTTCGTTTTCAAATTTTTTTTGATTTTGATTTCTGGATATTATCACTTTTTAGCATGTTTTTGTATCAATAAAAATAATGGCGTATTTTTTTTTTTTAATAATAACAAAAAAAATATTTTAATTTTTTATTTACAAAATTATTTTTTTGGACCACTCTAATTATGCATTCTGGTGCATTCCAAAAACTAAACAAAAGCTTATGGGCCTAAGTTTTCCCGTAGAATCGAATACTGAAGTCAGATTTGACATATATTTAGCCGTTTTTGTTGTATGGGAAAAGGGACCCAAAATCCGCGATTTCAGTCGCCTATAGGCACGGGAAGGAGTTGAAATTAAAAAAAAAAAATACGCCATTATTTTATTGATACAAAAACCTTCTAAAAAGTGATAATATCCAAAAAATCTATTTTTCAAAACTAACTCTAATATATATATTTAGTAACTATCAAAATGTAAAAAACAAAAAAAATAAAAAGTCGATCATCGAACTTTTTTTCGAATTCGTTCCATTAGTTTTTGCATGAGACTTTCATTTTGAACTTTTCCTACAGCTAACATTTTCATTCCTGTTTTCTTTAAAGTTCCTTTTATAATTGACCAATATTCTTCTATCGGACGTAGTTCTGGACAATTTGGTGGATTGTTTTTTTACAAAGTCGACTTTGTTCAATTGTAATGAATAAACCATTTATTTATTTTTTTTACAATTGCTTAAATATTGTCGTTTTTATTAATTTCTAAAGCTAAATAAATCCCTTAATAAAATATTTTGTATATTTCCGGATAACCAGCCAGAAAACAGGCTCACAAATGAGTCAAGAATGGGCTAAAAAAATATTCGTGTCTATTTCTGCAGTCACCTTCACCATATATAACTATTCTATAATACCCTAGTTATGTGAAGAAAAATATTAAATTTAAATAAAACTTTTTATTACAAATTAAAAATTAAAAGAATGTTCATCTATTGGGAAAAAAATTTAAAGGACTGAAAAACAAACTATTTCTTTATTATTTTTTAATATTTATTCTAAAAAAGTTCTATTGGATGTACTAAAATTAAGCAAATTTTTTGCTGATTTTAGCAAATTAATTATAAACTGCAGTTTACTAAAATTTTACTAAACCTTAAAAGCGGTGACTAGTTTTCTCTACAAATTTCATTTTACTACAGTTCAACAGTTATGAGTTGCTAAATATAGCAAAAAATTCCGCAAGACTTAAAATAGTTAAATTTCCCATAATAAAAGCAAAATGTTTAGTAGACGTTACAGATTTTTTCTTAGTGTACCATAACAACTTGCATTTCTTACGGATACTAAATATCCATGCGTTTAGTTTTCAATTTGTTAATACTTCCGCAAAATAAGTTAAGTCGTACAAATTTAGGAAATCGGATTTTGCATTGAGCAAAAAAATTTACCACTTAAATTTCGTCCTTTCAACAAATTTAAATATTTAAATTGTTATGCAAAAAAATTATATATTTTTTTAAATTTAAATAATATCATTTTATTGCCTAGTTAATACTTTAAATGCAAAATTACACAAAAAACAACTTTAATAGAACCACAGATCAATGAATATCGGTATCAGAAGAATTTTACAGAATTTCAATGCATAATTGAACTATAATATTTTTTATCTTTTTAAAATATCATCGAATTTGTGCTATTTACCATATTTTCGACTTAACCTATACATTTCGACAATACAAATGTCAACAAAAAGTTAAAACCAGCAGTAACAGAGATTGAGCTTGAGACGGAAACACACTGTTTGTTGGGTATATATACGAGGGCGGATCAATGAGTCCGTGACTTTTTGAATGAAACAGAGTTTTTTTTTTCTCCTTTTAGCTCAATACACTTAGTCCAACGTTTCTCTTATTTTTGTATCCCTTCAAAAATATAGGACTTTTCGAGGTCCATAAAATAGGCATTTGTTTGATCAATAATTTCATCGTTGGAGCTAAATATCTTTCCACCGAGCCATTTCGTTAGGTTTGGAAATAGTCACTGGGAGCTAAATCTGGAGAATATGGCGGATGAGGTACAAATTCATGGCCCAATTCATGGAATTTTGCCATTGCGACTGAGTGTGCACCCGTGCATTATCTTGACCATATGGGGTCGTTTTCTTTTTAAATCCTCGTTAAATCGGTCCAATAAGTTGGCATAATATTCGCCTTTTATTGTTTTCCCCTTTTGAAGGGGAATCCACATCGATGGATTATCCCGCGTGCATCCCAAAAACTGTTTTCATCACCTTATTGGCCGACAAAATTACCTTGGCCTTCTTCGTGTATTTTATCGACATTTACGGGTGTATTGACCTCAATCGGCAGTCCAGAACGTTCAGCGTCATTTGAACTTGTGCGACCACAACGAAAGTGAGTAAACCACTTGTTTACCATTGAAATCGATGGTGCAGAGTCCCCATAGTATTTATCAAGCTTTTCCTTGGTTTGCTTGACGGTTTTTTTTTTTTGCAAAAATAATGTTTAATGAGCACTCGAAATTCACTTTTTTCCATTTTTAAAAAAATTTAAGAGGTTGTATGCTTTGAAGAGCTGTTAAACGCAAAGTAAATGACGGAACTTGCTCAAAATTTGACAGTAGTCTAGTAACAGGTCGTACTTGATGGGAGCAGTGTTGCATTTCATATAACTATGAGGGTAGTTGGAAGAGTCACGGATTTATTAATCTGCCCTCGTATTACGCGAATTAAAATATGCACAGACAATTAATGCGAATTAAAATAAAACAATATATTATTCGCTAGATGAAAACCATATTTGTTTTTATTCATTTGATATAATTTAATTTTTATTGATTAATGAATTTGAATTTTAAATACCTGATATTTATTCATTGAATTATTAACACTTTGCAGTTCGTTTCTTAAATCTTTAATACCATATTTAGCCGGGGGCTTTAAATTATTTAACTGTACATTATATTGTTAAACAAGATATTTTTTAACATAATATATATAGTTCTTTAAAACCAAAATGACGTAGGATTGGCCTCGTCATCAGTTGAGTTATTATATAGGGCATAAAGGGGATCGTTCGCCAGTGCGAAACAAACTTAACTCCAACTTTAGGAGAGATAATAAAAAAGCTTAAAGGACAATTTGTTAATTTTTTGATCATATTTTATCCCTCGGAGTTTTTTTGAGTTTACTATACAGGTAGTCTCGGACAGATACATTTTTGTGTTTTTAGAAGTGTGCAAAAAATATATGAAATAACGTATATTCTTTGATAACTTTTTCAATTGCTGTATGATGTTCTGTAGATTTCAATAAAAAAAATGCTAATGGGGTCTTTGCAAAAAGTTTTAGAAAAGTGTAAAAAAATTGTGGTTGCACCTGGAGTACATTCACCTTAATGCAGCCATAGCAGTTTTTTGGGAAATATTTCCAATGTGGTTAATTCACAAATGGTAAACGTTTGCCAAAGATGGTAAATACAATGAAACCTACCACTAACGGCTACTTCTACATGTCTTCTTAGTGAATAATTTTGGTGCAAGTTATTCATCAAATTAAATTGTATTAAAATATCCTCTCATTTCCGCTTTCTTTTCTAAACTAATGTGGACTCATAATTGCAACGTAATTATGTCCAAAACCATAATAAAAAACGGACGCTTTTAGAGTAAATCCAATTGTGAATTGTGTAAATCTTAAGATTGTGTAAATCTTAAGATTAATAATTTTTCGTAAAAATTTATTGGTTTGAGAATGGTCCCCAGTCTACCTTAAATAACAAATAATTATATCTATAAATCATAAAATATTTGTACCTAAGGAGTGAGATCGAAAACTATTATCACTTATAACCAGGGAATGCATCCCGGGATTTCCCATTCCGGGATTACCTGATAATATACTGGTTCGTGAATACAGGTACAAAGAAAACCGAATAAATAGAAATAAAAATAGTTTACCAATACCTTTGCCTTCCACTCAAAAAAACTAACTATCTCTTCTGATAACCAACTGTATATTGCATATCAAAACGTTCGTGGTCTTAATACCAAGCTTTCCAGTCTGTTCATTGAAAGTTTTGATTTTGATCATCATATTATAGTTTTTACTGAAACTTGGTTAAATAATAAAACGCTGAATACTGAAATTTTTTGTAATGGTTATAATGTATACCGGCTCGATAGAGAAACTTCTACAATTGGTGGTGGAGTTTTAATAGCTGTTTCGTGCCTTTTTTCGTCTGAAGAAATCATACCTAACACTTCTAACAATGTTGAATTTATTGCTGCTCGTATAAAATTAAAACACAAACATATTTACGTAACCTGTTCATATATTCAACCGAATTCTGATGCTCTAATTTATAATCAACATTATGAGAATATTAAATCCGTTTTATCGTCTGCCCAGCCAGATGATTCAATTTTCGTTTTTGGTGACTTTAACTTGCCCACAGTTTCTTGGAAATTCTTACCTGATTCTTTTTATTACACTCCTACTAATTCTATTGATTGGATTGATGTTTTTTTTAATAATCTCTACGACTTGTGCCTTTTTCAATTTAATGGTGTTTACAATGAATATGGTAAACTGTTAGATTTGGTGTTTGTGAATGAACCTGCTGACTGCTCATTAACTCGTGCTATTCCAATTTCTAGACCAGAAGATCGATATCATCCTACCATTGAAGTTTCTTTTAATAATCCATTTGTTAATCGTAAATCAATGGTGAATAATGAAAAAGTATACTGCTTCAAAAGAACAAATTTCAACGATTTAAATTATCTTATAAATACTACAAATTGGATTGATAAGCTATCTATTCCAAATGGCACACCGTCTTCCATCGATACTATGATTGATACTTTCTACAAAATTATTTTTGAATATTTAAATGAATGTGTTCCCAAAATCACTGTACTTAAACAGTCAGGTCCTCCCTGGAACTCAAGACAGCTGACAAGACTAAAAAATATAAAAAACAAACATTACAAAAAATATAAAGATTCCGGATCATCTTGTGCTTATGGTAAATATTCAATTTCCCGTGCTGAATATAACTTACTAAACATGAAACTATATAAAAACTACTTAAATGAAATGAAAGTTAAATTTATATATGACCCTAAATCATTTTATAAATTTGTAAATTGTAAACGGAAATCTACAGGATATCCAACTATAATGAAGTATTTAAATCATGAATCAAGTAATGATTTAATTATAAGTAACATGTTTGCAGATTTTTTTGCAACTACATATTCAGATGCTCAATACAATAACACCAATAATTACCCTTACGTAATTGATGAACACCAGTCATTATCATTTTATACTATTACAACTTCCCAAATAGTAAAAAGTTTGAAAAGCGTAAAATCATCCTTCTACAGTGGACCTGATGGTGTTCCAAACATCGTTTTAATTAACTGTGCTAATGCTCTTGCCACACCTTTATCAATAATGTTTAACTTATCAATAAGATATGGCTACTTTCCTAAATTTTGGAAAGAATCTTATATTATTCCGCTTTTTAAGTCTGGTAACAAATCAAATGTGGCAAATTACAGAGGTATAGCTAAATTAAGTGCTATCCCTAAACTATTTGAAAAATGCATAACTGATTGTATCTCACATCAAGTATCGTCTTTACTATCACCTTACCAGCATGGATTTAGAAAAGGTTGTTCAGCAATGACAAATCTCCTACACCTTACCACTATCGTTAATAATGGATTTAAAAATGGCCAATTGATTGATGTCATATACACAGACTTCAGTAAAGCTCTTGACAAAGTCAACCATAGTCTTCTTCTTATTAAACTTTCCCTAATGGGTTTTACTACAAACAGTCTTCGCTGGCTTGAGTCATACCTTATTCGAAGGAAACAAAGTGTTCGTTTTAATAATGCAACATCAAAAAGCATTATCGTCAATTCTGGAGTACCGCAAGGAAGCCATCTTGGTCCAATATTATTCTCACTTTTTATAAATGATCTGCCGAGTTCAATTCACAACTGTAAAATATTAATGTATGCTGATGATGTAAAAATCTTTTTAAGCTACAAAAAATCTTCGGAAATGCTTAATCTTCAACATGATTTGGATAATTTTTATAACTGGTGTAATATCAACCTCATGAATCTCAATTTAACAAAATGCAAGCATATGCGTTTTTGTAGAAAATGGAATTCTCTGGGTTTCTATACTTTGGCTGACAGCAGACTTGAATTAGTTAAAGAAATTTTGGATCTTGGTGTATTACTTGATTCTAAGTTAGATTTTATAAAACACATTACGTCAATGATAAATAAAGCTCGTGGTGTACTTGCTTTTATAAAACGTTGGGCTAAGGAGTTCACTGATCCTAAAATTACAAAGCAGTTATACACATCTTTGGTAAGACCAATCATCGAATATGGTTCTGTCATCTGGGATCCTGATTACGACGTTCACATAAACCGAATAGAATCTGTCCAAAAACAATTTTTACTGTTCTGCTTAGGGAACTCAACTTGGAATCCTTCTGTTGCTCTCCCATCCTATTCCGTTAGACTTGAACGAGTTAAATTGCCGTCACTAGTAAGCAGAAGAAAAATGTTAAATGTAACTTTTTTAGTTAATTTGCTTAATGGTACTGTTTGTTCTGAATTCCTGCTTAGTAATGTTAATTTCAACGTTCCTCAACGATCAACTCGCAATTTTACACCATTATATCTTCAGGTCTTTCACACAAACTATGCTAATTCTGATCCTTTTCGTAGAATATGCAAAGATTTTAATGAAATGTATAACTTTATAGACTTTTCTTTGAGTGTTATTGTCATTAAACGTAATATTATCTTGTTTTTGAATTCATAATCTAATTATACTATTGTAATTTAATTATAGTCAGTAAGGATTTAAATCCATTGACTTAAAATAAATAAATAAATAAATAAAAAAAGACAAGCAAAACAAAAATATTGTCTTTACTTTTATTTGTTTTATATTAAAAAGCTTCAATTTATTATTACCGGGAAACTTAGCATTTTTCTGTTTACGAAATTACAGGAATTTGATCCGTGAATACCAGGAATTTTAACAATACACTTTTAAGAAAATTTTTCAGTAAATTACATTTTTAACCCACAACACCACGTAGTTACCATATTGTAATACAAAACAAGCATGTCCCAGAAGCACTTTTGTTTTGCTACGCAAAAAGATACCTCAAATAATGAATGACAAAATTTCAATATCCTGCGACTTCTGCAAGGCAGTGCATCGCGATCATTTGTGTTGGATATTTCAATCAAAATCTTAAAATTGTTTGTTTTTCCATCGAATTTATAAGCATAAGTAATATTGGCATGAAGAAAGCATATTATCCACATATGGTCAAAGTTTTCTGATTTTTGATATTAAGGAGTCTATATTTTTTTTTTTCATTGAGACTTATGAAAAATCGCTAACATTATTTATTAATGTATTCAATGTAGTAAATAATAAAATTGTAATAAATACAGAGAAAAATATATTTACAAATATATATATACCAAAATTTTTCTTAAAACGCTTTGTCTCATAGTTTGTTGAAAAGATATTTAAAAAAGCTTTAATTTTACATTTATATATCAATTCGATAGGAAGGAAACAAATTAAGGATTTTGGTAGAAATCGCCGACACAAACGATCACTTTAAAGTAGTTGTGGGATGTTGAAATTTGGCAAATATATTATGATCGACACACTCTTTCATCATTTTAGGTACTATAGCATGTACGATTTATTTTGGGGTTCCCATATGACAAAGACAATTACACACATCATAGTTAATTTTTTATGTTTTCTTTTGTTTATTTCAAAAAAAAGCTTTTTATTGCCTACGAAGGCATGAATTTATTGCCTCTTTAGAGCACATGAAAGAAGCGCTTTTCACCTGCCTGAAAAAAGACATACCAAGTGGGAAATCGCGAACAATAATCATGCCTTCTGGATTTGCTTGGGAAGCGCTCGGTATTTAAATAAAGCCTGCCGGAAGTGCTTCTGGGTAAGTATTATTTTTTGCTAGGACGTGATTCATTGTTACTTCATTTTGAAGACACAGTAGTTTTGCTTTAAATAAAATAGCCAAAAAATAAATTTTTGAATGTAAAATAAATTTTTTACAAATCCGCGGCTTAAACAGCCAAATTTAAAAAAAAAAATTATTTTAAATTTTCAAAAAAATATAAGTTAATTAAAATTTATTATTATATATGATTCTTCTTCGAGCTTAAGATCTTAAGCTCGAAGAAGAATCATATATAATAAAAGAAGATCGAAGAAAATTAAACATATTTAAAATTTATTATACTATACCGTTGCCAAATTTATATGAGGAGCTCTCATGGAATTCAAAGATATAGATAAAAATCTAAAAAAAGACACTAAATATAGTAAAAAAAAGATTTAGGCACATTTTTTAATATCGAAAATAAGTACACTCAAAAATTTATAAGTGTCACCTATCTGATTCAATTAAAGGGTGTTTTTCTATAGAGGTATAGAACTTTGAAATGGAATAAAACACAGATGAATTTTTTAAATTGACATGAACATTGACATTTACTTTACTTTTACTTTACATAATCTATATTTTTAAAAATATTTTTTTTTGTTTTTTTTTTTTGTAAAGTACTACATTAAAAAATTTTTTAGTCCTTTAAAGTGGGTGACAATTAGATCATACCGACATTTAATGCATGTGACAATTATAGACATTTTAGCGTATTTAAATGATATTTTTTTTTAGCAGAGTTTATTTTAACAAAATTACGATATTTGAAAATAATTTGAAAATTGTCGCGTGCCGCCGAAAATCCGCTCGAGTGCCACAACTGACATGCGTGTCATAGTTTGTCAGCCCTGTCATAGGTCATCGTTTTTCGTTATGCTGTCATATATATTTTAGGCAATTTTCGCGTTTTTTTATAAACAGGACATTTTTATTTTTTGCACGGAAGAATTATTCAGACTTGTCTTATTGCTTATGCCCAAAAATGTTTTGATCCAATCCGAAAATATATGATAAGTTGTGAAAAAATAGAAAAAATATAATAAAACTGAGAAAAACCGCGGATTTACTTGTTAATGCTTCGCAGTTATAAACCAAATTTGATAACCGAATGCTGATGAAGGTCTTATCAGTATTTAGAATAAAAAAGCTAAGATAAAATATAATATTTTTAAATTGAATGTACAAAAAACTTTTTTAAAACATACAAAACTTTAATGTAATTTTGAGAAAAATCTGACCCATAAGTGAAAAATCTGTGAACGTCTTTAAAATCAGCGAGGACAATTAAGCTATTTTTTTTTTGTAAGAAATTGAAGAATATTTCGTAAAAATGTTACATTGTTTTGTTCAAAGTCCGTTTTGAAACAAGCCGATTACGATTTTATTTTGTACGTATAATATGACAAATTTTTGAAAGAAATTTCGTTCCAAAAACTTTTTACTTTTAGACATAAAAAGGGTTATAAGTTAAAATGTGTTGTGGGAATTTTTCGGTTTCACTCCTTAAGTATTTAAGTCTTGTATGAAACGAAAAGTAAAAACTGCTTAAGTACGTACTTCAGCAAAAAGTACACTACTGATTACACAATTTTAATTGTTTAAAAGCTTGAAGTACTCTTTGTTTTTTTTTTTTTTTTTGTTTTTTGGTAACGAAATATTTTGCGTTTGAACAATTATAAAATTCGATGAGTTTGATGCCTAAAAATCAAAAGCGAAACATATAAACAATAAAAATTTCTTCTTTTTTGTATATTTACTACTGTAAGCGAATCTATATTACCCTCGAAATCCAGTTAAAAGTGGCTAACACGTGAGGTACCCCTACGGGGACCCTTAGATTTTAACCTTTTTAAAAACCAAACTACAGTGGGGTGTTCTTCAAATATTTTGAAAATTTACTCTGCCAGTCTTACTGACTGATCGGAATGTCATGAAACTTTACACTGCCATAATCAGCGTAATTTTAATGCTAAGTTTCAACAAGTTAGTAAAAGGTCTTGTAAATCAAGTATACTAGTTTTCAGCAGACAATGCTGTTCTTTTCCTACAGGACACTGATTTAGTATACTACATCTATATCGCATTGGTCGTTTAGGTTAAAAAACTTCAGTTTTTTTTATTTTTTGTGCGAATAGAAATTTAAACAATTTATATTCGATTTATAAAAAGTGATATTTCTAGGCTTTCAGATCCTGATTTCAAACTTACCTAATAATGACGTTGCAGAAAACACTGCCCACATAAGCAGATTATTTTTTTTTTCTAATATATTAATATAATAAGGAAATCAAAATTAAACTGTTAACTTTACAACATTAAAGCTATATTCGAATTGAATTTAAATTAATTGAAAATATTAATTTACTCTGCTGAAATTAGCTAAAACTTTTACTAAATATTTGTAGACTATTAACAGCAAACTTTAATTAACTTAATTTGGTTTTAAGCCACAGCAAAAATCGACCTGACTTTAGATCAAGTGGTTAAAGCGCCCTGTCTAAAGTGTAGTACGAAGTGCATGTGGCAAAGAAACCAGGTTCAAGCCACGGTCAGGATTGCATTTAATAAATAAACATTTCATATAGATGCAATCAAACAATAAAAACCATAACAAATAATTACAGTATTGTCAAAAAGGATTACTGATAAAGGTTGTGTAACCAGAAACTGCGCAGTCTAATTCAATAGAAATTTACAATGTAGTTATGATTTTTAGAAAAGTATGCTTAATCTTCTCTACCACGCCTATCTCAAAATATCAACAAAATGTTTGTTATATTTCCCTGAAATTAAGTAGAAAGCAAATAATAGTATATTTCGCTACAATCAACAGAAAATTTTTGGTAAACATTGTAGATTGCTGATTTTAGAAGGGCAGATTTTTATTCGGGCTAAACAAAATATAAAAAATAAAACTTGTATAAAAGACAAAGTAAGGTTTTGTTTAGTCCCCTGTACATTTGTTTTTAAACAAAACAAGTGTACAAATAAAAAGAAGACAAAACAAAAAACGTGTATTGAATATCTACCAAAGGAAGAGCTTGCACACAACAAACAAGTTTATAATTTATTTTTTGATCAATGGTGTTAATCTTTTACTTCGAGCTCATATATTAGTTCTCATTTAGTGAGAACACTAGCTTATATGAATGCTTGATGTTTTGCACAGGATTGTCACTTCTTTCAAAACGTGTTCTGATGATGTTAACCTAGAAAATTCCCGAAATAGATCTATCAACACATTCCTGAAAGTGGTCAATGACCAAATTTGAAAACAAAAACTCTATAGATTATTTGTTAGGACAATATTATAATAACGAAATATAGAGTATGACCTCGAACTTGAATAATTTTCATTTTCATTGCACAATTAAAGGTCAAAAAAACATAATTTTTATTTTTAATACAAATTATATCAGATTAATTTGTAGGGGAATGTTTCGTACCATGAAACGATTGATATATTAACAGCTATATCTCTGCAGAAAAGACATATAAAAGCCCAGTTTAAAAAGAGTTATAATTGTCTATAAGCGTACTTAAATCGACTGCATTCAAATTTTAAAGAAATTGGAAGATTGCAAAATAATCTCAAATTTTGACATTTTTGAAATTTTGTTTCTAGGAACACCCAAAAGTGCATCATGAAACAAAATTTAAAATTTAGAGTGTACTTTGAAACGTTAATTTCTATAGTGAAAATACGTTGTTTTTAGAAAACGATTGTCAGTTTTTATTCAATTTAGCAATACTATAGATGAGAATAAATAGGCAAAAGGCCAGTAATAAACAAATAAGAGCGCTATAATGGTTGGGTTTCAGCCTTCTACACCCTTCATCATTATTATATTTTTTTTTTTTGTACATTTACGATTTAAATTGAATTGTTACATACCTTCATTTAATTATGCAATAGGACATGTTAAGAAACTTCCCCTCTCAAAAAATCAATTAAACTTACAATATATTAGACTAAAATTAATATATCGGGACTGAATGCATATTGTTTAATTTATTTTATTGATCCGTAGCATTTAAAAGGGAATAAATAAAAATGAATTCTATTATATATACTCAATATATAATATACAAGGTGGCGCAAAAGTAATCCTCCTATCAGAAAATGGTATAAATTTTGCGATTGGCCCCTAATGTCAGTTCTGTTTTGACATTTGTGTAGTAAACACATTCGAAATACACGTTAATAAACAATGTTACGCTACACTGCTCCAGAACGCGGAATATTGGTGACTATTTATTTGACCAATAATCGGTCGGTGACTTTGGCACAACGTGAATTTCGTCGCAGATTTCCTTGCCGTCCGACGCCTACTGGTGAAACACTGAGACTGGCACAACACGAGATGCTGCCAGGCGTGGCAGACCCCGGAGTAGCCGTTCTGCAGAGAATATTGCTGCTGTAGCCGAGGATGTCATGGAAGCGCCGTCGACATCGACCAGACGACGTGCCACGCAAATGGGTATTAGTCGACGGTCTTTACAGCGAATTTTGGTACAAGATTTGAAGATGTTTCCGTACAAAGTCCAGACGGTGCATCAGCTGTTAGCTGCTGACCGCTAATCGCGTGTAACATACGCTAAAGCCATCCTTAATCACCACCAAGAGGAAGATGATTTTTCATCAAAAATAATCATGAGTGATGAGGCCCATTTCCATCTTAGCGGGTACGTAAATAAGCAAAAGTTACGCTTCTGGGGCACTGAAAATCCGCGTGTAACCCACGAAGAGCCATTACACCCGCTCAAAGTCACTGTATGGTGCGCTGTTTTCGCTGGAGGAGTCATCGGACCTTTTTTCTTCGAAGACGTCGCGGGCCAAACGGTTACTGTGAATGGTGAGCGCTACAGAGCAATGATCAACGAGTTCTTTTTGCCGCAACTTGATGAATTGGGATTGGAAAACATGTGGTTCCAACAGGACGGTGCAACGGCACACACTGCACGTGCCACGCGGCCATTTACATGACATCATATTCTCGCCTTGATGTAAAAAAAATTAAAATACCAAATAAAAATAATCCACAAGAAGAATCAAAGATTTTTGAATTTTTTTTTATTACAGCCAAAAAACATCGGAAGGTTATTTTTGCGCCACCTTGTAGTTCTCCTTTAATGTAAAAAACTTTTTTTCTAATTTTCATGTTTTTTTATACTTATTCAATAAATTGTTCTATTAATTTTGATTCTCAGGCTTTAGTTAATTTTTATTGGTTAATATTTTTTTAGTTCTGAATAAAAGTATTGCAAATACAAATACAAAACATGGGCGAAAGGCTAAATAAAACACTATCTAGGATATTTTTTTTTTTACAATTTGCTAAATATACGCAACAAATGAAACGTTTCAAGGTACACCCGTTTCAAGGTACACGACTTTCCCCTAACTTTCTTTATTTTTATACGAAAATTATTCGTTTCTTTTGCTGCTTCTCAATATTATGTAAAAGTAAGCACTTACATCAACGCATTTGTTTTATCCTGCTTCGAAAAACACGAAAATTTTTAGTGGGTAGTCTTTTATACAAGTTTGATATAATTTTTATAAAAAATAAAAATTATGTTTTTTTCGACCCTTAATTGTGCAATGAAAATAAAAATTATTCAAGTTCGAGGTAATACTCTATATTTCGTTATTAGGATATTGTCCTAACAAATAATCAATAGAGTTTTTATTTTCAAATTTATTAATTGACCAAGTTAAAAATTTAATTGAATTAAGTTAAAAATTTTCATTTGGAATTTGAAATTTGAAATCGTTAATTGATGTTAAGAATTTTATGCAAAATAGAAATTCTAAATTACAAATTACATTGTCTTAATTTCAAATGAAAATTCTTAACTTTAATTGTTCGGAACACAAAGAAAATATGTTCACACGGTTTATGAAATAGTTTCTTATGAAATTATGAAGTTTTCACACCTCGGCAAGCTTCCTTGGTTTGAATGGCGAAATGTGATATGTACACTCTTTGGTGCGCTGATTCCAAATGCGGCATGCAAATTTTTTTTATCACGTCACAATTTTTTGAAAACCGCGGTTAAAAATGCCAAAAATGGCTATTTTGATGGCTCTTTTTGAAGCTGATTATTAAACGATTGACACTTTCTAATGAATCAAAATAAAGCTGAATATTTAGAATACACTTTATTTTTAAAGATACCGCAATAAAATTTTCTAAAACTAATTGTTAAAATAATGTAAAGATACATTTATCAAATCCACTCTAAATAAAAATATAAATACATTATATAAAATTTTATTGGCATAACGGGGGCAGGCGGAACCTGCCCGACGGATGCCATGGGGGTTATGCTGGGGATACCACCATTGCATATTTCTGTAATGGAGGCTGCCTGCATAGGATCCTCCAGACTTAGAGAATTCGGTGACATGAGGGGAGGTGATCTAAGGGGTCACATGAGGATCGCTAGAATCCTAATTGATGACCCGGTTACAAAGGTTACGGATAGGAGGTCACCGGAGTACATCTTTGATAGGAACTTTAAAGTGATGCTGTTCGACAGGGCCATGTGGACCAACAGATCCTGGGAGCCAGAGAGGGGTTCTCAGATATCGTTCACAGATGGCTCAAAGCATGCGAATGGTGACACTGGTGCGGGTGTCTATGGACCAGGTTTCCAACGGGCCTTACCCATGGGTAGATACCCCTCCATTTTTCAGGCAGAGATTTTTGCTATCTGTGTCTGCGCGGAGGAGTGTCTACGAAGGGGCACTATTAGATCTCGCATCTACATTCTATCCGACAGTCAGGCGGCATTAAGGGCTTTAATGTCCTATGAGGTGTCATCTGGTCTGGTCATGGAATGCATTCTGGCTCTTAACCGACTTGGCAGGCGCAACGCGCTTACCTTAGGGTGGGTTCCTGGTCACGAGGGGCATGAGGGCAACGAGAGGGCAGATTGTCTTGCTAATTGCGGGGCCCGAAGGACCTTTATTGGCCCTGAACCATTCTGTGGTATACCTTTGGGGTATGTTAGGGAGAAGCTCGGGTCGTGGAGGGAGTCAGAATTCTCTCTCTATTGGGAAAACTCTCTTGGCCAACGACAGGCTAAGAGATTAATTTCTTTTTCCAGTGCAGGATCGAGGAGACTCTTGTCCCTCGGGAGGGGTGACTTGAGAACCCTGGTGTCTTACCTGACTGGACACTGCAATCTCAGATACCACCTGCGCAAAAGGGGTCTTTCGGACACGAATGAGTGTAGGTTTTGCGAACTGGTAGCTGAGACATCAGAGCATGTTCTTTACGAATGTCCGAGGCTATGTGAAAGGCGTGCCAAGTTTCTTGGCAATCGCTTTGTCTCCCCTTCGGACATTATGAAGATTTTGCCTAATAGGATTATTGGCTTTATAGGTAGCTTGAATCTTTAGGGTAACTTTAGGCAGCACAAAAGACCTAAGTTGGTCGCGGTGCATAGTGCCATATAATCTAATCTATATAAAATTCAGAAAAATAATTATAAAGCCGAACAATTTTAGAGATAGTTTATATTTGAAATGCTATTTAAACGAAGTTTGTGTAATAATTTTAACGTTTTCCGCCGACATTAAAAAAAGGAAAGTTCAAAGTTTATATCGTGACCATAAAAATAAATTAAAGTCGGTCGCATGCATGGCCTAGGCTACTTTTAAAAATGTAATATTTGGTAATTTTTTCATGTAGTAACACTTTTCAAATGCAATTTTTACCTAAGGAGTGAGATCGAAAAAACTCGACACATATTTTCAATTACAACTCCTGTCAAGTTACCTTGAAGATGATTGTCAGATTATGTATGCAAATATTAAAGCGATCGGCTTATTTCGCTTACACACAGAGAAATAAAGTGCTAACCGAATTGAAAAGTGTATTTTAATGGAAATAACTTCCAAATTCAGTTACTACAACGATATCTATATTAGATTTCTGCATAATTTGGGTGTTGCAACTAAAATTCAGTTTAATTAACTGAAGTTTGTTGCGAAAACTGGTGTTCACTTTTACCAAACGACTGGCAAATAGCTAAATTTTTCTCTGTGTGTTCAAATGGAATCTGATCAAAACTGAGTTATAGAGTTTTGTTTTTTCTTTGTATCTTTAGTGCCCTAATTGATAGAAGCAGATCATTTCCAAAAAAAAGTGACAGTATAGGAAACTTGATTATTAGCCTTTATCAATAATTAAAAAAAAAATTATAATTTCATTTGATTATTTTGAGTTCTGGACAATTAAGAAGATTTTTTTGTAAGAAATTCAAATTTTTTTTCGTATAATTGCTACTTTTTTTTTGACTTCACTTTTTGCTCAAAGCCAATTTGTAAGTAAGCTAATACTCCGATTACTCTAATATTTTGTACACAAAATTTGATCGGATGTGTTGTGCGCACAACTTCAAAAATGGTTAAAAAAAGTAATTTTTCGCGTTTTTCATCGATGTTTTCTTAAAATTTTGAGGTGATGGAAATAGTTGGGAAACAGATTTGGAATCAGCGAGACAAAATCTGTTAAAAATATATATCGTGGTTCAAACCAAATCGACTTTTTCTAATTTTGTGAATGTGTGTAATTAATGACAAACAATTTATGAAACAGTTTCATTAATATGATGAAAGTTTTTCCCTGAGTGTAAGAAGTATGAGCACTATTAATTGTCAAATCAGTCTAGACTATTCAGTTGATGACAACATCGTTCCTAGCGAACTTTTATATTTTTCAAGATGCAGCATTTCGAAACGGTTTGGCCGAACAGGGTGAAACCAAATGGCATTTATGTATGCGATGGTATATAGAGATGGAAGTAATTTTGATTCGAAAAAAAAATACGTATCCACTTAATAAGGATTTACATGTATAAATTTTGCCGTATATTCTAGTATACATCCTCATATAAAGTACTCAATAATTAATATCTTTCGATCTTACATTTCTTTTTTGTATAACATATTCAATTTTGAGATACTTTTGTTTTAAGTGCGAAAAATGGATGTCATAACTCTTAACTTTAGCACACAAAATAATACATAATTAAATACGTTTTTAGTATTTTTAATATATTCAATCTAAAAAGTTTTAAACATATAAACTTTCTAACTTCTTTAGCAGTTTGTCTAAATTTAGAAAAAAATTATTTTTGTATAGTAGCTATTTCAAAAATATTCGACACCTGATGAAACTGACTTTAGATGCCTCTTCTCATGAAGAATTTGATGGTCATTTAAAAGTCGAAAAATTCAACAAAAAATTATTGAAACTTAAAAGAGTTATTTCATACATTTTATTTTTTGGTCATAATTTTAAACTTTTTGATCCAAGCCTATGCCTAAAGAAGTCACAAGACTTGAGAGTACATTCATATAGAAAGAAGTTTTCATTTTGCTTCTTGCTGAAAAGTTGTAAGGGGGCTTACAATTGAAACCAAAATTTTCCGATTTTTAAACTTTCGCAGTTTCGTCCATAGGGCTTTTGAGCGGAATTGAGCTTCGAGAACAGTATTTAAAAAATGGTGTAATTTGATAGAGTTTGGGTACACCAAATTGATGACAGCACACCAATAACGGGATACGTACATCACTGACGTATAAGGAATTTGCGTAAATTTTTTGAAAAATTACGCCAGTTATTCGAGAACTCTTATTTTAGCACATATTTCTTTTAAAGACCTTGTAGTATAACCCCGCGTCTTCACATGCAATAAAATTATAGCAAGCCATTGTCAGAATTATTTGAGCTCAATAAATTGCATGTGAAGAAATTTAATTTTAATATTATTGTTGACATGTAATAGGCTCTTTCAATAATGTCTGACATCAAATCTTATTTTAAGTTTTCATTTGAATTTAGCAATCAAAAACTACATCAATTTTAGTAAATAAAATCGGGGATATGTATTATTTGTAGACAAAAATAAGTTTCGTGTTAAATTTTATTTATTTTTATTTTAATTGTACTTTTTTAATTGTACTTGTTTAATTGCTTTAAATGTGTTTAATTTAATTTTTTTATATTATGTGTTAATTTTAGAAAAAATCATAGCGGTTCATATTCTCACTTTCACCATTCGCCTCTGATTTTGAACATCAATTTATAGTAAATATATTTTTATTTGTATTTTTTATTATCCAATCCAAAATCAGAAATCAAAATGGATCAAATTACTAACAATTGGGAAATAATCATATTTGAAAATTGGGCTGAATGGTGAAAGTGAGAATCCGAATAGCTACTAATGATATTTACTCTTCTCTTCTCTTCATTTCCGCTTAACTCCCTGTGGAGCATAGGGCCTCTACAAAATTTCTCCAAAAAACTCGTTCCAGCTTCTTCCGCTGTGTTCAATATGTGGTCTTTGGCCGACCTCTTCTTCTGTTGCCTTGTGGGTTCCAATCTAGTGCTTGACGGCTTATTTCATCAGGGTTCTTTCTAAGCGTGTGACCGATCCATTTCCATTTTCTTCTCTTTATAATAATGGGAATGGGATCAATTTGGCATTTTCTATACAATTCTTCATTGCTTATGACGTTTGGCCACCAAATTTTTAGTATATAACGCAAGCAACGGTTTGTAAAGGCTTGCAGTTCAGTGCTAATGTTGTCAGCCAGGTTTCGCAGCTGTAAAGCAAAACTGATAGAACGTTTGACTTGAAAATATTTATCTTAATTTTGACCTATATAATAGTCCAACGGTGTCAAATCGCAGCTCCGAGGTGGCCAAACGACATCAGCTCTGCGACTGATTTGAATTTTCGCACACATTTTGCAACATTACCATGATTTTCAAAGTAATGTCGCAATATTTCCCAGCGTTGTTCAAGCGTATACATAACCATATTCGATCAGCGGAAGGATAAAACTAATTATCTGTCAAATCAGACATGAGATAAGTGTTACAATTCACGAAATAAGCACTAGTTGAAAAAAAAAGTTAGATGGCGGACCCTTTATTTGCCTTTCCAATTATGTGTTCGATGTCTGATTTAGCACTTTCTTCTGACGAAACCATGCTTTCCAGATAGCAGAATTTATCAATAAATTCAACCGGTTCGTTGCCGATGGAAAAAGGGTTGTTGTTTGTGGCTCTTATTTTCATTGCCTTTGTTTTCCCAGCATTAATTTTCAGACCAACATTTGCAGAGTGGAAAACATGCTCATTAAGTTTTGGTTGCATATCCGAATGCTTGGTGGACAAAAAACATATATCGTCAGCATAGTCTAAGTCCTCGAGATGACCGGTCAAAGTCCATTGAATGCCACGTCGATGATTAGCAAGTGTGTCATTCAAAACCTTGACTATAACAAGCAGAAAAAGTAGTGGGGACAATAGACATCCCTGCCTCACACCTGATTTCGGTAGGAATGGTTCTGAGAGCCGATTATTATGCAAAACTCTACATTGAAAGCCATCATACTGAGCTCTTATTAGGTTGATTAGCTTGGTTGGAATACCAGTGTTCTGTAATAGATCCCATATTTTGCAACGGAAAATACTGTCAAATGCGGTAGTTTAGTCAACAAATGTGATATATATATTACTCTGCCATTCTTCTGCTTGTTCAGCGATAATTCTCAATGTGTTTATATGGTCAACACATGACCTGTTAGCCCGGAAACCTGCTTGTTCCTTACGTAATTTATTTCCTATCGTGTCACTTATTCTATTGAGAAGAATTTTCGTAAGTATTTTGGATGGTACTGAAAGAAGTGAGATTCCCCTATAATTCTTACATTGAGAAAGGTCCAATTTTTTTTTGATATTTTTATAAGAATACCTTGAAGCCAGTCATCCGGTAATTTCTCTTCGCTCCATATTTCTTCAAAAAGTGGATGAAATAGCTGGGCTATTTTACGTTGGCAGCACTTGATAATTTCAGGTGGAATACGGTCGAATTCAGGTGATTTGTTGTTTTTGAGTTTTCCAATAGCCATTTCAATTTCTTCCAGAGTTGGAGGGCTGGTATTAAGTTGAACTAATGTTGAGCTGGACATATAATGGGAGTATACAGGCTGTGGTGGGATATTGTTAAGGGTTTCTTCGAAGTGCATCCGTTATCGAATTATTTGATCGTCTACGTTAGTTAAAAGAGTTCCATCTTTGGATTTGATTGGGCGGTCAGGTGGCTTATGTTTACCAGCAAGTGTTCTCGTTATCTCATAAACTGTTTCAGTATCACTTTTAGCAGCGGTCTCGTTTGCCTGGGCTGCAAGTTCATCGGTAAATGTTCTTTTGTCATTTCTACAAGCTTTCTTCACTTCCTTATTTTTTAAGGAATATTTATTTTCCAACTCAGCTCGCTTACTGAGGGATTTTTCGCTGTTCTTTGATATTTTCAAAGTTCGTCTTTCTTCGATCAAGGACCACGTTTGGGAGCTTATCCACTCCTTTCTTCCCTTGGGTTTTTGTCCTAGTACTTGTTCACATGTTTGTAATAGTGCTTCCTTAATATGATTCCAACGCTGTTCCACTCCATTATTTATGTGGCTTTCCTGATGTGTGAACCTATTTATGTCATGTTCTACCGCTTGTATATAACGAGGTGTTTTTAATTTTTCTAGCATTCTTTAAAGCCTAGTGTAAGAATTAATGATTTTTTTAAAGAATTGGTCATTAGAACATGAAAAAAAAATTGTAATTACGGTCGAATATGTCAAACGGCTTACTCGACAGCCGATTCATGCCGATAGAGTCGGCGGCGGCTTAGGCTTGTGAAAAAAACTGTCGGCGGATAACCGGCTACTTGCACCTCTGCTAAAGACTAGTTTTTAATAAATAAAGCACATCCACTATATAAAAACAAATTTTTAAAAAGTTTTAAACAAAATATTCAGATTTGTTTGTAGTAAAATAAATTTTAAAAATATTCCTTAATTAACCGTGATCTTTAAATTATATATATTCCTTTTCCTATTTCCTAAGAAAAGAAAGATTTTACTATCAAAACCTTAGTGATTATTTATCTTGAAAATCCCCGGAGTAAAAATCTCCAGGTTCAAAAAAAAAAAAATTATCGATTCCCAGGAGTTGAAAAAAGTCCCGAATTTGAAAACCCTAATTGACGGTTTTTATATTCCCATTTAATACCGTATTTAACTAATATATTACTATTTTTGTGATATATTAAAGCTTTGATTAATAGAATTCACCTAAATGAATAAATGCAGATTGTTTTAATTTTTTTTTTTTTTTTGTAGCTCATACAGATTTTATGGTAAAAGTGTAAAATAAATAAATAATCGCAGAGTTCATTGATCTGCATCTAAAAAATTTAAAACATTTTTTGTTAATTTACCATCCATTCTTTTATTTATTGGTTTCTTATTTCTTTTACCTCTGGTTATATTTGTTTGTTCAAAATCTTTTTTTGCGCTTAATATTACACGTGGCTAATTTATTCAGACATAAAAGTAATTTATTTATCATACCCGAGTATAAATAATATTATATATTCTTATATATTGAGATCCAGTTCTGCAAAATTTAATACAGTTGAAAATGACATCATGGCTGGTACAATTGAATGACTTATTGTAAAAACTTGATAAGCCACATTTTATTTTTAGTTTGTTTTTCGCCTTTTAAAGGTTGCAAAAACTAAAAAAAATATGACTTTTAAAGGACATTTGTACTCTAGGTACTTCTAATAAGTGTTTAAGCAAGGATTCTATCAAATATTAATCAATGGATGTCTAGGAAACATCAAAAATCTATAAAACCCAAAATGTGTCTTATCATATTTTTACAATAAGCCCTTCTGTTAAACTAACCATTACAATTTTTTGTAAAACGGCATATTTAATTGGATTTTACAATATGTTATACCATACGTTATTAGACGAGCAATATATAATTGGATTAGCAGAATCAAATTAATATAACCCAGCAAAAAATAGTGCTTAATCAGAAGCAATTCTGGAAGGCATTATGTAGTTATCGAGCGCTTCCAAAATTCTAGAAGGCATGATTTTTTGGTCGCAATGTTTAGATGTTTGGTCGATTTCTAAACGAGCATTCCTTATTGAAATCGATCAAACATCTAAACTGACCTATAACTCATAACGCTCCTATCAAAACGCAATCAGGAGCTTGGACAAGAACAGATCCTGAAAAAGCTGAAACTTTTGCACAACACCTCTGCAATACATTTCAACCTTATGAAGGCCCGGCAGGATCATTTATTACACCAAATCAGGAAGATGATGAAATACAATTATTTGACACATCGGATATAGAGCACAAAATAAAAACAGGCCTAAAGTCGGGGAAGAGTCCAGGATTCGACCTAATTACTTCCGAAATTCTTAAACAACTTCCATATGAAGCAATTGTAAAACTCAAAAATATAATAAACGCTTGCATAAAAATAAAATATATACCAATAATACTGGAAAGTATCTGAGGTAATTATGATTCAAAAGCCGGGAAAAAATGCAACTGAAGTCTCGTCATATCGACCTATATCTCTCTTACCAACTTTGTCAAAACTCTTTGGGAGACTCTTCAACAAAAGGCTTAAAGAAATTATTATTGCAAAACAATTAATTACGAACCAACAATTCGGTTTTAGAGATAAACACTCGACGATAGATCATATTTATCGTATAGCTTATTCAACCGAAGAAGCTCTTGAAACAAAAAAGTCTGCTCTGCAGTCTTCTTAGATGTGGCGCAAGCATTTGATATGGTGTGGCTTGAATGCTTAATTTACAAGCTGGAACAATGTCTTCCGAAATAATATTCAGATATTCTTAGAATCATATATAAATAATAGAATTCATTAAAAATGTCTATTGAAATTATCATAAATTAACATCGCAAATTTTAAATAACAAAATCCAAAAATTTTAGTTTGACATACAATTGTTTTACAGTTAAGCAAATTTACCCCCCTGTTTTTATAAAGCGAAAGGAAAAATTCCGCTAGAGGAATGTGTGTATTTTGTTATTGCAACAAAAACAAAATACATACATTCCTCTGGAGGAATTATTTTTTTCGCTTTATAAAAACTGGGGGTTAAATTTAACTAAACGTTAAATTTAAATTGAACTCTTAATAATCGGACCATAATATATACAATTTACAACGTAAACTTAGTTTCCAAAAATATATTTTTAAAGTGGATAGAGGGCTCAATTCAGTATTATTTTTTTTCAAATCTCCATGATGTGTATAAAGAAAGGCGACCAAAACTGTTTTAATATTTAAATTTTTTAAAATTATTTATTTCTAATTGGAGATGTGAAAATAATGCAAAACTTCAACCATTTTTGGCCTAGTGTAGGGCCAACAATCTTAAAACTTAATATTTTTTTCCAGAGTTTTCGGGGTTAAATAAAATTAAAAAAAAAATGCTTGTGTTGATTCGTTTTTCAAGATTCTTAAAAAAAATATTTTTATGAAAATATATCTTTTTAAAAATCGGGAAAATTTTCAAAGTATGGCAGCAACACCTAAATTTTTTTTTTTGGAAAAATTTTCAAAAAAAATATAGAATTTTTTCTCATGAGTCTTAATCTAACGCACTGTTGTCCCGTCAAAATTTGGACAATTTGGTTTTTTAAGAGGCCGCATAACACATATGTAGCAAAAGATTTGGCTGCTTATAGCCGAGTAAATTACTATTTTATTAAAACTGAAGTCGTATATAGCTAAAGTTTTGTAAATTTAATAGTTTATTTAATAGTTTCTACGCATTTGGGCCCTGGTTGGCCCTATTGGCCAAAAATTAATAGGGGTGCAATCAGTAGGACAGAGGACTATTAATCTAAAGGCGACGATGCAATACCAGAAAAATTAAAAAAGTTTTTTAATATCAATAACATTTAGCAGAATGTAATATTGGGTTATGCAACTGACTATTAGCATCCACGACTGAAAATATAATTTAACATTACGAAAATTATTCGATTGACAACAAATTCGATGGCGACAAATTCGGTGGCCACAACTGAGACTGTTTGTATTTTGTAAAAAGCATCGTATTTTTCAGAAGTCTGCATACATTTTCCCATAGTCGGTATGAGATGATCCAATAGTCGGCATGACTTTTTGGGAACACATATTTAATATTTTTGTATATTTATTTCCATTTTTAGGCGCTATGATTGCATAAAAAAAAACTAATAAATAAATAAATTATTGTGGGCGCTGTGGTGTAATGGTTAGCACGTTGGAATGTTAGACAGAGGGTCCCGGGTTCGATTTCCGGTGAGGGCAACACCAATTTAGAAAAATGATATGTATTAGCTTTTTATCACTCATATGTATTGCAGCGTCCACCTTCGGTGATCCCATAGCACTTAACCCCACCAAAGTAAACTAATGAATCAGGGCTATGAATTAAAAAGCTTGAACAAGTTCGCCAGCTCTCCGTCCGGTAGAAAGCACCACCTGTTCTAAGACTTGTCATGAATGAAAGATAATAATCTCTGCTATTCAAAGCAAATTTTCTCGAAAGCCGTTAGTCCAATTTCGAAAATTTCAAGCTTGCGTGTTAAGCTTGCCAACAGTTTTGAAAAATTATGTGTCGCAAGATATATTTTTATTGAAGAAGTTTAAGAAAAAATTTAAAAAAATCCAAAACTTTGGTAGCGTGGCAGCGCGGGTTAAAGATATGAGATTTTTCTAAAATTTGCAAAAAAAAAAAAAAAATAACAGTTGGACCTAGTGATACAATAATCAGAATAATAACTAAAAATTTTTCAAAAAAAGTTTTTCTTCATCCAAAACAATGACGCGCTAAAGGTCATATCCATCAAGGATAACATGGTACTCTTCACTTACAGGTAAAGAGTTATCATATGCTTTTATTTAAATCTTTAATTTTTAGATCGAACATTATTTCAAAATAATTGTGGGCGATGTGGTGTAATGGTAAGCGCGTTAGGCTGTTACACAGATGGGCCCGGGAGTAAAGTTGTTAACTTAGAGTATTTTTAATTAAGTAATTTTTTAATCTTTTTACATTTTTATATTGTAAAATATCATTTGATAGGGGTGGGGGGGGGGGGTAAATTTCCCATTTCCCCCTAAATGTTATGTAGCATGGCGGACGTAAGGACCTAAGGACGTAAGACTAAAAGGTCCATACACAATGTTTGTCCTTTTCCCACACAGGAAAGTGAACACGAAGAACGTAAACAACAAAAAATAAAAATTATGAAAGAATGGACATTCCATCTTTAGAAAATAATCAAAAAAAATTGTAAAAATAAAAATTCGAAAAGAATTAAAAATTATAATATTCTTGCGATATTATTAACGCTGCTAGCAATTATAAGTACTGTTAGATCACAGTTTAATGTAAGTAGGTATGAGAACAAGGCAGTGTCCTTTTTCTAACTTTAAATACATTTGTAAACCACAATCATTGATAAGGAATAAAATGTGTCACAATAAAATACACAGTTTATTACATAAATATTATTATGTTATGTAAACATAAATTAATATTTTTATCATAAACTATTATATAAATTCTATTGTTCAAGATTGAACAGATATCATAAATACTCGTAAATAACAAACATTTAAACACGCCAATTCACATAATTTTTGAAAATATTATAAAAGTTGTTAAATCTTAAAATATGCACTAAAAATTTAAAAATATGCACTTAAATGTTTTATTAAAAAACAATTCATAAAATATAAAAAAATAAGTTTTAATTCAGTCTCGTTGTTTTCTTCAAATACAAAATATATAAATATAATATAAATTTTCAATTTATAACAAGCTTTCAACCTCCGTATATTTACAAAAATAAAGCAAATCAAAACATATTAGCTAGGTTGATACTAGTATTTCGATCTGGCTAAAGATCTCATCAGAACCCGAAGTTTTAGAAAAGCTAGAGCAGAACTTTAACAAAAAACCTATTAATAATCAATGTTGCTCCATTCTTGTCTTCTTAGTAATCAACCACGTGGTTAGGTCTTTTCCTAACAAGCATCATGACGTTACTAAACTTTGAAGACCAAAAATGTTCTATTTATATAAAAAATTTTTAGTGTGTACTCTGGCTCAAGTAATATTTTTTACAGTTATAATAATATAAATTTTAATTTAATAAAACTTAAAATTTTTTATATTTCTTCTCAAAAAGTTTTTGAACGTAGAAAATGATAGCTCAACGTAGGCTGTTGTGATCGGTGCATCTTTAAACGATGCAAATTATTTTGCTGTGTATTGACTTTTGAATTTGTATGAAAATAATTTTTCCAACTTCGACTTCCAATGCATTAATCTTTTTTTTATAGGATTTAGTTCCTGTAGTTAAGCAATTCTATTAATAAAAAATGCATAATATTTATCACTTTTACTATAACGTGAATTTAAATTCGCCAAATATAAAATATAATTTAAAGTGGTTTTTTAGGAAAAACTAAGACAAATATGCAATATAAATATGCATTTCAAAGAAAATAAATTAAAATATGAAATTAAAGCGAAATATGCAAAAATATGCATTTATAGCAAAATATGTAAAAATTTACACTAAAAAATAGATGCCATTTCGCAAAGATATTTTGTTTATCTTGTTCTTAGACTTAAGGAGAAAAACATGCATCTCCATAAACTTCCGGTCCCTGATAATAACAAACCATTTATGTAGTCGGCACCTCAATGCCGACCATTGGAAGTTAATTGAAATTGTTGTTTGTCTTCACCTTAATGCCGACTTTTGGAAATTTATAAATATTTTTGTTCCTAATGTCGGCATTAGGTCGAGTTTTCTTAAGTTCTTTTCTAGTAAATAGTTGTTCGCCCAGGATACAACTTTCATCAGATTTCTTTGAATTTCTGAATATGGGATTTGCTAATGCAGGCGACTGCAAAAAATTAAAGTATATACCAAGTTTTTTTTAAAAAATTTCTGTAAAATAACATCAAATTTCTAAAATCTGCATATTTTTACACATATGTAGTTGTTCGCCAAGGCCACAACTTTCATCAGAATCCTTTGAGAATCTTTGGAATCTGTTAACGTAGGCGACTCCAAAACATAAAATAAGCACATTTCGAAAATTTTGTATGGAAACGGTCGAGTTTGTTCGAGAAGCTGTTCGCCGACTTCACAATTTTTTTTTAGCGAAATGAGAGCTATGAACATAGCTAATTCATAAATGTGATAATTTAAAAAAAAAAAAAAAAAGTTTTAATTTTCTCGAGTAGTAGTGGGCCCAGGACACAATTTTCATCGTGAGATTTGACTAGGGATATTCTTTGGAAACTTACCTTTAAAAAAGAGTATACATTGTTATACATATCTTTAAGATTTACCATTTTACATGAGTTCAAACGAACAAATAGTGCACATTCACTACTCCAGCTAATCGTTAACTACACTAAAAAAAAAAATCAGCAACGTTACGTTTAATTTAACTACTTAAAACTTTGTGATGAGATGTCGTAAAATAAAATTATTAGTCGCTATTAGATTTTAGTAAAATTTCAGTAAACAGAAATTTAAAATTAATTTGCTAAAATTAGCAAAAAATTTGCTAAGTTTTAGTACATCCGATAGAACTTAACAGAATAAAAATTAGGAAAGTAAAATAAAACGACTTTGTTTTTCAATCCTCTACTCTCTTTCAATCCTTACACAGAAAACATTATCAACCTAAAATATTTAATTAAAGATTTGATTTGAATTAAATTTGTTTCTAAACAAATATTTAATTGAACCAATTAATATTTTAATTGACTTTTAAATATATAAATACATATAAAGGGTCCGGTTAATAATGGAAAATAATTTCATTCAAATGGCTGCCTCGGCTGGCCATGCAGTAGCCTACACGATCGGTCCAATTTTTAAGCACATTATCGATTGTGTGCAGCTGTATTTCACCAATGGCTTCACGAATATTGTCCTTTAAAGCGTCAATTGTCTCTGGCTTGTTGGCGTAACACTTATCTTTGACGGCACCCCACAAATAATAGTCCAACGGTGTCAAATCGCAGCTCCGAGGTGGCCAAACGACATCAGCTCTGCGGCTGATAATGCGATCTTCAAAAACAGGGCGCAAAACATCGAGTGTAGCTTCGGCTGTGTGGGACGTAGTGCCGTCCTGTTGAAACCAAATGTTGCCAATATCCTCCTCTTCAATTTTTGTGAACAAAAATTCGTTCAACATGGCCCGATAACGATCGCCATTGACTGTAACGGCCACTCCTTGCTCATTTTCGAAGAAAAATGGCCCAAATATGCCTCTGGACCACGCACTGTTTTTGGCTTTTCACGCTTTGGTTTATCGATGAGGATGCCAGTTTCTTTCACTTTTTTCACAAGATAACGAACATACGGAGCTGACGGTGCTTCTATTCTTCCAAAATCCGTACGCAATTTTCGCACACATTCTGCAACATTACCATGATTTTCAAAGTAATGTCGCAATATTTCACAGCGTTGTTCAAGCGTATACACAACCATATTCGTTCAGCGGAAGGATAAAACTAATTATCTGTCAAATCAGACATGATCTAAGTGTTACCATTCACGAAATAAGCACTAGTTGAAAAAAAACGTTAGATGGCGGACCCTTTATTATCTTAGACATAATTCTCAAATTATTTTTTCATTCACTGTATGCTTAAATAGAAAATTTTTAGTATAATATGCCAAATGCATCTGAACCAGAACACAAACATACAAACCGACGCAGCATCAACAAAAACACACATACCAACATATCGTTTACACACTTTTTTTGTGAGTATCATATTTTTTTTTTTTGTAGAAGTTATTTATAACTTTTTTTCTTTTTTAATTTTCAAAAAAAGTTTTAATTGATATTACAATTTCCGTGATAGGTGCAAAATCAATTAAACTATTAATTGATTCAATAAATTTTTTAATTGAATCCTCTTGTAATAATAGATTTAATTGTTTTTGAATGCGTTTTATTTGAAAGTTACAATCAGAATAATAATTTTTTTTTTTTAAAACAATATTTTTAAAAACTATAAAAACAAATTTCAATGATAACTTGATTTACAAATTTAAGAGTGTTTTTTTATACAAAGTTTTACACAGTATAACAATACCCTCTCTCACTCTAACAATTGTAATTTATTTATAAATATCTGATAATTTACAATTCCTAATACTTTTGTACAAATGTCTGCAATTTGATCATTTGTATTAACATACTCTACTTTTATATTACCTTGAGCTAAATGATCTCGAATGAAATGGTGTTTAATATCGATATGTTTTGATCTTTTACATTCGGTGTTTTTTTGACATGAATATACATCCTTGATTATCCTCAAACAATGTTACAGGATATTTTTCATTTATGACTTTCATATCATTTAAAACTCCTTTTAACCATATAGCTTCAGATGTTGCTGCACTCAATGCAATGTATTCTGCTTCTGAAGAAGATGTAGCAACAGTAGCTTGCTTTTTGCTTGACCATGATATAGTATTTCCATAAACTTGAAAAATATAACCACTAACAGATTTTCTATCTATTGTATCAGATGCCCAATCTGCGTCTGAGTATCCAATCAATGGTTCACAATTATTATTTCGTTTAATTTGTAATTTTAAACTTTTTGTTCCTTTAACATATCTTAAAATTCTTTTTAGCATATTCCAATTAGCTTCTGTTGGGTTTTGTTGAAATCTTTTCCATTGGGGTTTTAGCAGGTTTACATTGATCCATATCAAACTTTTTCAAAATGTTGTTAATATTTGATTCTTGTGATAACTCCATTATTCCATTTGCATAATCGTAATCAATTTTAACACCCAAAAAGAATTTCAAATTACCGCAATCTGACATTTCGAATCTTTTTGATAATTCTCGTTTTAAATTAGAAATAACATCTAAATTTTTACCAGCAATAAGTAAATCGTCTACATAAAGTAAAAGATAAATAATATCTGAATTTGTTTTGCGAATATACATATAGACAATAATCATGTTTAGATCTTTTGAAACCGATTTCAATTAAATAATTATTAATCTTCTCATTCCAACACCTTGGACTTTGTTTCAGACCATATAACGATTTTTGTAATTTACAAACTTGATTTTCTTTTGCATTTACACCTTCAGGTACAGTCATAAAAATTTCTTCTCTTAGATCGCCATGAAGAAAAGCAGTTTTCACATCCATCTGATGAAAATGGAACTTCATTTGCACACCAACTGCTAATACTGTTCGTACAGTGGTTAGTTTCGCAACAGGCGCAAAGGTTTCTTCATAATCTATGCCTTGCTTTTGTTGAAATCCTTTTGCTACTAGCCTTGCTTTATATCTTGATAGTTCTCCATTTTCATTTTTCTTAATACGAAACACCCATCTTGATTTTATTGGTTTTACGTTTTTAGGCTTATCGACAATTGTCCAAACTTTGTTCATTTCCATAGATTTAAGTTCTTCATTTATCGCTTCCATCCATTTATTACGATCTTGTCGAGTTTGAATTTCATCAAAAGAATTTGGAGAGTCATCTTCAGTTTGTTCATGTAATTCAGCACTATAACTTGTAAAATAGTCTGTAAATACTTTTGGGATGAGACCTCGAGCACTTCTTCTTATTACTGATGAATCGTTGGTTGTTTCTTCAACAATTTCATTTTCATCATCGTTAATAGAAATGACATCAGGTTGACTATTATTAGACTCTTCCAAAACGTTCTCATCAGTGCTGTCAGCACTTTCAACTTCAAAAGATTCATTTTCTATATCTTGATTTTCCAATATTTCATTTGCAGGTATGGCATTATTAGTTTCTTCCCTCTCTTGCTCATAGCTGCATATAGAAATAATTTGAGGCTTCTCCTTTTTATCATTACATTTAAATGGGAATATTGATTCATTGAATTTCACATCTCTAGCTGTGATAACTTTTCTTTTCGTAATATTCCAAATTCTATAACCATTATTTGTGTAACCAATCATAACACCTTCTTGACTCTTATCATCAAGCTTTTTCCTCTTTTGTTCTGGTATCCAAACAAAGACCTTACAACCAAAAACACGAAACTTCTTAATATCAGGTTTATAACCATACCACAATTCAGCTGGCGTTTTCATTTCCTTGATAGCTCTAGTAGGACTTCTGTTTAATAAATGTACCGCCATTAATGCAGCTTCGCCCCATAGTTCCTTAGGAGCATTTGACTCTATCATCATTGTTCTAACTTTTTCAACTAACGTTCTATTAAACCTTTCAGAAATTCCATTTTGCTGTGGCGTATATGCAATGGTATCTTCAATTTGAATTCCCTTTTGCTTATAAAATTCCATTTGTTCTTTAGAATGATACTCGGTTCCTTGATCAACGCGTAATATAGAAATCTTTTCAGAAAATTTAGCTGTCACGAACGCTTCATATTCCTTAAACTTTTTAAATACTTCGGATTTCCTTTTCATTAAGTAAATAACAGCAAAGTGAGTATATTCATCGATGAACGACACAAAATAACGATAACCATCATGAGTATTAGGATTAATAGGACCGCAAACATCACTGTGAATTCTTTCAAGAACACGATTACAACGAACACGAACACCATCAAACGGCTCACGACTATGTTTTCCTTTTATACATATGTCACACAAACCGAAAGATTTTACATTACCGATACCTAAAACCATTTCATTTCGACCCATTAACTCAAGACTTTGTTGGTTTATATGACCTAATCTACTATGCCATAATTTACCTTCATCACGAGAACAAAAATTTACAATTGAACATTTATCAAATTTAACTTCAAAAACATTACCTTTAGGTTCTCCTAACGCTAATTCTATACCATTGTGAAAAACTGTTGCACTATTACGTTTAAATAATACCTCAAAACCTGCATTTGTCATTCTCTTTACCGATACAAGATTCTCTCTTAGATTTGGCACGTACAGGACATCCTTCAGAAAGATTTGTTTTCCATAATTCGAATAACAAATTATGTTTCCAAACTCGTGAGCAACCAGCATTTGCTTATCTTTGGCTACACATATCTTTACAGGAATCTTCAACTCAGATATCGTATCAAAAAACTTTCGATCATTCACCATATGATCACTCGACCCCGAATCCAAAATAAAATTCATACCATACGATTTATTTGCACATTTATTAACCATAAAACATACAGCATCATTTTGGATTTTATCATCATCGTCAAAATTAACAACCTGGGCTTCTTGATGGTTGCTTCTATCATGGCTTACCGAATTTTCTTCTCTTTTGAATCGGCAGTTGATTTTTATGTGGCCCTTCTTACCGCAGATGTGGCATTTTCCATTAAATTTAAATTTATTTTCCTTTTTAGCAGCAAAAACAGTACCAGCTTTGGAATCTTTAGTTGTATCAGAACAATCAACTCTTTTCCTTTCTTCAGCAAGCAAACGTTGTTTTACCAGTTGAAGTGTAAGCTCTTCTTCTTTTATGTTTTCCAAGGCTGTTACCAATGGATCATAACTATCGGGTAAACTTACAAATAGCTGAGACACCAAATCACTTTCATTTAATTCTGCACCAGCAGACTTTAATTGTCTTACAAGACTATCAAATTCTATGAAATGATCCTTCATTTTGTTCCTTCCGATAATTTCAATCTTGCCAATTGTTTTCTTACTATGGTTTGACTTGAGGAAGACTTTACAGCAAACACGTCCTTCAATGCATTCCACATAAGCATGGCACTTGATTTATCACGAACATAATCAATGTAGTCATCAGCGATACAGCTTACCAGTACAGATTTAGCCTTTTTATCCTTTTCCACAAAACGTTTCTTTGCATTTTCATCAGCACCCGGTGGGAGACTTGATTCGACAGCTTCCAAAACATCGATGGCATCCAAATACATCTTAACACGAAAACTCCAATTTTCGTAACCAGTTCCATTGAACTGCACTATTCCATGAGGAACTTCCTTACGTTGGTCGCCCATAACCTCTTGTAATAATAGATTTAATTGTTTTTGAATGCGTTTTATTTGAAAGTTACAATCAGAATAATAATTTTTTTTTTTTTAAAAACAATATTTTTAAAAACTATAACAACAAATTTCTATGATAACTTGATTTACAAATTTAAGAGTGTTTTTTTTATACAAAGTTTTACACAGTATAACAATAAATCCCTTTTTTAAGTTTTTTCTGTGTAAACTTTAGTACAAAATTCAGGAATTTGAAAACAGAGAATAGCAAAAAATGTTATTGAAATAAAAAATTGTACTAAAATTTAGTACAAAAATGGTAAAGTGCGATTGAACATTATTTCTTCAATTTTTTTTTTCTGAGTGTACTCTAGTACTTGACTAGATCGACTACTCGAAACTTGATTTAGGGGTAAATAAAGTCTAAGACCGTGAACTGTTGCGGTAACGTTACCATTTTTTTTTTACTTTTAAAAGTTGTTTAAAATGTGATTTGCTGCTTTAAAAATGTTGAATATTTAACGTTTTTAAATATCCCGGGATTCCCGGAGAAAATTCCCGGGATTGCGGGAACAGAAAAATGTTTAGCTGCCCGGGAATCCAGGGATGGAAATCCCGGGTTGCATTCACTAGTAAGCAATTAACATCCAACAAAGCTTCAAAAAATAAATACATTAAAGACATATGCAAAACCTTGTCATCTAGTGTAATTGTTTGTCATTGGTGAATTATTAGATACATTAAAAATATCGTTACCCATTATCATCAGCTCAACACTGCCATAAAACATTTCATTTCTTTTGGCAATAAAATTAAATTAGAAGCCTCTTATTCATCTGAACTGAAAAATCTTACGACAAATTATATGCCATTCTATATTTTATATTGTATAATTTATTTATTAATTTCATTTGTTCGATAACCGTTTGCAGGTGTATTTCTAAGTCATCAGATTTTAGCATTTTTTTAAAAATCATGTTAATTAGTGAATGGCTTTTTAACCAATAAGTGTGCGAATTTGAATACAAATTAGATAATAAAAGAAACTAACGAAATCTGAAAGAGAAATATAAAAAAACGTGTCCACGCGTTTTTAAAAAATTTTAATATTTAATCAGATGTTAGACAAACAATAATTAAACAAACCCAAGTAAAATTTTATATATTTGAAAAAGGTGTCACTTTTAATGGTTAGCATTTTACCAAATTGTGATACCCTCTGTGCAAAAGGGTACGCGCAAATAAAAAAACTCTCTAAAGATTACACAAAAATCGGTACTTTTATTAAAAAATTCACTATTTTTACGCCAGCAGACCGTTTAGCTAATTTTGTCATAACTTGTCTCTAATTGTTAGTAAATTGAAAGTACACGCAAATAAAAAACATGGTTGAGGGAACCATATTCGAAGAGCATCATACATTTTTATATTTACGATTGCAACAACAATGTTACTATGGTTGTGGCAACCATAATCTAATCTGCTTCTGTATCATATATGATAATTAGATTGCCATATTATGGTTCTAAATATATCCCAATATTATCATATTATGGTTATGGAAATTTGTATAAATTATCAAAACATGAGCTCCACAGTATTCTCCTAGCATTCTGTTGAAGCTGGATTGTAAAGATATGCGTTTTTTTAATAGTTTATTTATTTAATAATTCACATATTTAAATAAGTTAAGGTTCAATATGATTTAAATAATCAAATTGTCTTTGCGCTGAAGAATAAGCTTTGTGAAATATTGTGTCAGCTATACATGTGATTACAGAATAAAGCACGCATAAAAATAATGTTAAGAATACAATTTCACAATACATTTATACGGGTGCGTGCCAATTAAACTTTTGCCTTGACTTCCAGGGTAAAGATGGTTGAGACTACAAACTTATTCTATCTTTCGCAAAACAGATTACCTTTACAATTAACACCACTACGTTTTTTGTCCATTTTTAATGTCTTTTTGTTTAATATTAATGAATTCTTTGATGCTGACTGTTTCTCACAACTTCCTTTCGCCAAATCTCAAACAAGAATGAAACTAAAAGATCGAAGACGCTCATAAAAAAAACCGACTGATCATCTTATAGTTGGCGCAACTCTAATGTGACTGCAGTTAAAAAGAGTAATATGATAATAAATACTATAATATGATTGTGGACAATACAATATGATAACTGAAACAAAAGAGAAATTTTCTCTATCACATGATAAAGAAATATGATTGATATAATAATAGTTTAATTGAAACAACCACTTATTGCTGTAGAAAACAAAGTTTCGTGGCCGCAATCATATTGCAACCATATTTTTTCACTGCGTATAGTAGAAAAATTAGTAAACGTTACTAAGATAATTAAATATATAATTTCAGTAAAGCCTTAACTACTAACTAAAATCAAACAATTATTAACTAAAAATTAGTAAATTATTTTTTTTTTAATTAAAATTTATTTTTAATATGCTTTGGCATTTTCATTATGCTTTAGATTATAAAAAATCTTATTAAAACATAAAAATGATCGTGATCCCGCTGAAAAGAAACAGTCCATTTAACATCACAAAAGAAGATAATTTTTTTTTATTTATAACTTACAAGACATTTAAAATAATCCTTAAAATGTTGGTGCTATTGAAAGTTTTCACATATTTTTATTTAATATTTATTATTTTTGTTTTTATACAGCGGACGAAATAATTACAAGTTCACCCATGAAATTGTGTTTTTTTTTCAAAAATGTTTGCAATATTTTTAAGTTTTTGCTACCACATAAGAGTAACAATAATACCAGTCGATACCAAACCCATTTTGATCCATTTTCTGCTGTTTTAGGTGCATTTTTAATGATCTTTCGTTTTTTGCCTGCGATGTATATATACATATATATGTATGCACAGCGCATACTTTAGGGACACGGCCAAAATTGTCAAAGACATATGCGGTGTATCGAACCAACTGTCTTCATCTTATACGCTAGATGTATGAAAAGGCGCAAAAACTTTGCGGACAGTCCCCAAAGTGAGCAAATGTCCCTTAACTATGCGGGGGAACGAATAAATGTCCCTAGTGTATGCGCTGTGCATACATATATATATATATATATATCCGATGAATAAGTTCCGATATTGGTATATATAATCATATATATAATTTCATATCACATCATATCTCAGCTGATCCGAAAAATATGATCTCATAAGATCACATGTGATTTCATATGATATGAATTGATTTGAAAAATGGGTATATAATTTGATATAACTTCATAAAACTTTTTTGGAAATCCGCACTACTATTTTTTTTACATTCCAAATAATAATGAAAATTTAAATCAACTGATAAGAAAATTAGATATGCTTCCAATTTGACTTATACATTGTGTTTCATAACTACACTCATGGAAATAAACCTGTAAAAATAGCATAAAACATGTTAGTAGTTTGTTAAAATTTAACTTACAAAAAAAAAAAAGAAACGGTAAAATTAGCAAATTTGTATACTAAATATTAGTAATAAGGAATTTGAATTTACAAGTAGACAAAAATTCATTGGAAAATGTGAAAGTTTAAATGTTTTATTTTGTTTTTTGAATGCGAATACAAGTCTGCCTTTATGACAATTTTTAAGCAAAAAGTTGTTTTAATTTTAGCAAAATAAACTGGTATTTGGAGTGTACAAATTTTTAGTAAAAGTTTTTACTAATTTTACGGACTAAAATGCTATTTCAAATTAACTAAAATTTACATCGAATATAACTAAAATTTTGTAAGCTTAACAGAATTATTTTTGCTGTTCTTATTTGATTAATATTAAGCAAAGATCTCCCTGAAATCTGTATAATATGAAAACCAACTCTACCCTCACAGCAAAATCGAAAAAAGTAAAAAACAATCAAATGAAAAAGGAGAGAAAGAACGAATAAAAAATTTGTTATCTATAATTAGATGATTAATTGAAAAACACGTGAATTTCGTTTCTAACTGGATGCTTTGTTAAAATTATGTACTTTTTTATACTCGTGTCTTATATTCGCGACCTTTTGATAGAGTTCTTATTACCAGGGAAGCAGAAATAAAAAATCGATTTCATGCCCATAAGAAATGCCCTAAAACGAAAAATATGCTCAGAAAACAGATTTTTGTTTAAAAATCCGTATTTAAAGCTTATTTAATAGTACAGTTGGACTTATTTTTATGAAATTTATTTCAAATAGATGCAAGAATTTTCAATTTATAACGAGCTCCTCCGTATATTTACAAAAATAAAGCAAATTAAACATATTAGCAGGTTGATACCATTATTTCGATCTGGCTAAAGATCTCATCAGAACCCGAAGTTTTAGAAAAGCTAGAGCCTCCATAATAGGCAGAACTTTAACAAAAAACCTATTAATAATCAATTTTGCTCCATTCTTGTCTTCTTAGTAATCAAGCACGTGGTTAGGTCTTTTTCTAACAAGCATCATGACGTTACTAAACTTTGAAGACCAAAAATGTTCTATTTATATAAAAAAAAATTTTTTTATACCAAAATCAGTAAGTAGTCTTTAAATTGAAAATTCAAATTTGCAAAAATGGTTTGAATTTTCTAAATTGGTGTACAGCTCCCAGAAAATCTAGAAAACCAACATTGGATTTTCAAAAAAACCGAAAAATATGTTAAAAAATGGGTAACCATTTTTCAATAGGACGCACAGGAAAAAAATATGATACAGCCCTGCTTATTACATTTTGAACAGCTGTTCGATTTCGACACCTGTTGGTTGGAAATAATAAAAAGTACAAGCGAATAAACAAAAAAATATATATATATATTTTAATGGGAAATTTTTCCTATTTGTTTAACTTCGGTGGTGTTAAGAGCTATGGACTCATACCATGTAAAACCATACAAAAAAATCGAATTTTTGAAATCAATCCCCTTCAGTTTTAACCAAACTTGGTAAGTGCTATATAGATATGACATAGTCCAAATTTTATGTTGGTAGCTCTTATGGTTGTCGAAATATCGCATTTCAAAATTTGACTTAAAAAAGCGACAATTTAACAATAGTAGTTGTATGACATCGCGTATTACTTTTTAACGCTTGAAGCTACGTGATGAATTAATACCCCATTTTAACGCTACTGTTATCGTGCTTTAAATAAAATTAAAGAAAAATGCAGTTTTTAAAACTCCGCGGATAACCCATGTTGTGCCGCCCGGGTCCGGCAATATACTTTTTGCATATAATTTTTTTATTTTTAATTTGTACTTTAAACGAACATAGTTTTTGAGTTCCACAAGATATTGCATTATTTTTTTCTTTTTAATCAAAAATTGATTTAGTTAAATAACCAATATCCTAAAAAAGATAACTTAAAAAATATCAAGCACTATTAGAGATAATCCACACATGTAAGCATTTTTTGTTAATCTCTGCAACCAAACTACAAATATGTTAATTTTTTTAAGATCGAATTACAAAACCCAAAAAAAGTTCGAGCACTCAAAATTTTTTTTGCAAAAATTTCCCTAATTTGGTTGTTTATAATTCCGGCTGCTATGGTTGTTGAAAGATTGAAAATCATAATTTAAGCTTGATATTGCGTCGCTTATGACAGCTTAAAATTTCATTGTAATCGGACCTCTAACACAGCTATTATGAAATCAATTACGCCTATATGTATATAAGATCAACCAGTAAAAAGTATCGAATATATTTGAATTGTATCCCACCGTGCATTTAATGGGTTTAGTGGGCTCTTCAAATTCGTTTATGTTAATTACGAGGGCGGATCAATAAGTCAGTGACTTTTCGAACTTCCCTCGTAGTTATATGAAATCCAACACAGCTCCCATCAAATACCACCTGTTAATAGACTACTGTCAAATTTTAAGCAAGTACCATCATTTACTTTGCGTTTAACAGCTGTTCAAAACATACAACCTCGTGGTTTTTTTTTTAATGGAAAAAAGTGAATTTCGAGTGCTCTTAAACATTATTTTTTGCGTAAAACAAAACGTCAATCAAACCAAGGAAAAGCTTGATAAATACTATGGGGACTCTGCACAATCGATTTCAATGGTAAAAAAGTGGTTTACTGATTTTCGTTGTGGTCGCACAACTACAAGTGCCGCTGAACGTTCTGGAATGCCAATTGAGGTCAATACACCCGAAAATGTCGAAAAAAATAAACGATATGGTGTTGGCCGATCGAAGAGTAGAAGTACGTAAGATTGTTGATGCCATAGGCATTTCATATGGCAGTGTAGTTTCGATTTTAAATGATCAGATGGGTTTAAGAAAGCTATCTGCAAGATGGGTGCCGCGTTTGCCCTCAATTGACCATATACGTAATCGTGGCCAATAAGGTGATGGCAACAGTTTTTTGGGATGCACGATGAATAATCCACATCGATTACCTTCAAAAGGGAAAAACAATAAACGGCGAATATTATGCCAGCTTATTGGACCGATTTAACGAGGATTTAAAAAAAAAAAACGACCAAGAAATGGCCAAGAAATGCCTATTTTATGGACCTCGAAAAATCCTATTTTTTGGAAGGTATACAAAAATTGAAGAAACGTTGGATTAAGTGTATTGAGCAAAAACGAGATTATGTTGAAAAATAATTTTTTGTTTTGCAGAAGAAAAACTGTTTCATTCAAAAAGTCACGGTCTTATTGATCCGCCCTCGTACAATGTAGATTAACAATTATATAAAAAAAACCCTCGTAAAATAATTTGAGAAAAATTAAAGCGTTTTTTTTTTTAATTAAGATTTTTTTTTTAATTAAAAATTATTCAAATTGTAAAATGCCCTAAATTTTGTTAACTTTTTATCAAACATATATTTATAAAAGGTCAGACTAAAATTTCCCGCTTAAACTCAATGTGTATTATGTAATAGTTTTAAACAACTGATTGCAAATTGGTTTCCTCAATGTAAATTTTCCATAAAATAGTTTTTTTTTATACAAAATTTTATTTATGTGGAGCTAAAAGTTCTTCTTCTGGTTTAGCAAATTATAGTTGTATATCGTCACCTAAACTGCAAAGAACGTAACTAATATATTTACTATTTTTTTGCAGGAGAAGCCAGAAACGTCCACAGATATTTTAACAATATCGTTAATAAAACTGATCGTTTTAATCACAAAACCAAACAATTTTGTGGAGACATGTTGTTCGACGCATAAATACACTAACTCAACCCTACTTCAATATTTTGTAGGGCAACCAAAAATGTGTGCGAAAACAAAAACTATAGGTTTGGAACTTTTCTTTTAAAATCGATTTTTTATGGTAGAAGACCAAAATATTTTATAGGGCAACCAAAAAAATGCGCGAAAACAAAAACATTTAAGATTCGAACTTTATTCATAAAACCGCTAGATTTTATCGAAGAAGTCCAAAAAAAAAAAAAAGAAATTGTGTAGGCATGTAGTTTAGGCAAATTAATCATAATCATCAATAAACCCGTTTTTGGAAACTTTGTTAGTTGCGCCCTTTTGCTTTGTAGATGACGATATTTATAATGTGCGGCCACTTTTTGATTGTAATAGCTAAACTTCTAGTTTTTTGTCAAAACTTGTTAAATATTCTTTTCTGTTTTTGTCTATGATTTTTGTTTTCCTTCTTCTTTTATCTTCTATATTTTGCATAATCCCGATTTAGCAAAACTCGAGACGCTTTGTCTCTCAAAACCTTTTACGATTAAGTTTAATTAATGCAAATCATATTCTAATTTGTTTTAAAAAGTTTTGTTTGATTTTTAGCCGTTTTTTTTAAGTTTATTTTTTATTTGAAATTAATTTTGTTAATTTCTTTCTTGTTTTCTCAAATCTGGTTTTGTTGTAGTATTTGTGCGTGGTATTAAGATTAATTTGCCTTTATTAGCTAAAGTGACTTTTTCCCATTAATCATGGGCAAAAAGCAGAAAAATAAATTCAACAAAACATGAATTAGAACGAGTTCTAAATTAAAGTAAAACAATAGAACCATAAAAATATGTTTTAAAATGTAGTAATTTGGTTTATAAACAAAATTGTTGGCTTAAGGAAAAAATATTATCTTATTTGCCCTTCATAGAGCAAAGACAAAATCTTTATTGTTTTTTTTTTTTGTTTAAAGAGTGGAGATAGTTTTGGGGAGCAGAAAGTTTGGAAAGTTTTGGGGAGCAGAAAGTTTTTTATAAAACTACATTCATAGAGATAAAGCTGTAAAACTAACAAAAAAAAAAATCTACTGTAAATTAGTTAAAAATTAGCAAGCAGAAAGAACTGCTAAAATGAGCAGACTTTTTTAATAAGTGTTAGTAATTCTTTTTAGTTTAAACGAGCTTAAGAACATTTATTTATTAGTTATTAATTTCCAATATATCGTCTCTACATTGGGTGACTTCTTCAGGGAACACATATTACAAAAATTGTAATACTTGTTCCCTGAAGAAGTCACCCAATGTGTAGATGAAATATTGGAAATAAGTAATTAATAAATAAATGATCTTAAGCTCGTTTAAACTAAAAAGAATAAAATAAAAGAAGATCGAAGAAAACTTAACATAAATGTTAGTAATATAAGAATAGCATAAATAAATCTGTTGAATTTACAAATATTTAGTAATATTTGAGATAAAGTTTAGTTAATAGAAGGTAACAAAATAATCTGCTAAAATCAGCAAAAACATTTACTAAATATTAGTAGGGAAAAAAATCATTAAAAATGTGAAATTTTTTAAGTTTTATTTCAGTTTTTTTAAAGCTCATAAAGTCTGCCCTTATGAAAAGAGCAATCTACAGTTTTTTATGAAAATTTATTTGCATTCTACTAAATTTGAGGTAAATTTACCAACAACTTTTGTTACTGTTACAGTATTTGTTTGCTATTTGGAGTCTACAAATATTTAGTAAACGTTTTTGCTAATTTTACAGAGTAAATTGATATTTTCAACTATCTTAAATTCACATCGAATATAACTAAATTTTTTTAAATTTAACAGATTTATTTTTACTCTTCTTATTTTATTAATATTTCGCAAAAAAATCTGGTAAATTCAGCAGTTTTACCAGCAAGCTCATTTTTAACTAATTTTTAGTAGTTTTTTTCAGTTATTTTTACAGGTTTATTTCTTTGAGTGTAAACGTTATAGTTGAGAACGAAAAAAATATTTGCTCTTTAGATAAACTAATAGCGTTCCAACATAAATTGGGATAAGGTCCGAGTTAGGTCCCTTTTTTTTTGCTTTATTTATAGTTTCCACACTCATAGTAATAAATCTGTTGAAATAGCAGAAAAAGCTACTAAAACTTAGTTAAACATCACGTTGCTATAGAAACTGCTAAGATTATCAACTTTTTTTTTTTTGTTAAATATAAGTAAAATAAGAACCGCAAAAATAAAACTGTTAACTTTACAAAATTTAAGTTATATTCGAGTTGAATTTTAGTAATTTAAAATAGCAATTTATTGTGCTAAAATTAGCAAAAACTTTTACTAAATATTTTTAGATTACAAACAGCAAACAACAACTGTAATATCAACAATATTTTTGCTTTATTTGCCTTAAATTTATTAGATTGCAAATAATAATAGTTTTTTCTAATAACAACAGAAATTTTTGCAAAAAAAATTGTAGATTTCAGAGAACAGATTTTTATTCGCATAAAAAAATCTAAAAAAACTTAAAGAATTTTTAACTTTTTATTATTTCTTTTGTCTATTAAATATTTAGCAATTGTTTTTGCAGATTTTAGGAGATTAATTTGTTACTTTCAATGAACTAAAATTTAGCTAAAATATAACTAAAAATTCGTAGATTTAACAGATTTATTTTTGCTATTATTACCTTACTAAATTCTATGGAGCAAACAAAATTTGTTTAACCTCAAAACGCATCCTCACATAAAATTTTTAATTTTGCAAATTTAAAAGTATTTAATATGAATTCCTGTATATAAATAACCCTAAACCCAATTAAATAACATAAAACCGGCAAAAAAATTAATGTTTTTCAAAATAATCGCGGTTTTATTTTAAAGCTCCAATATTCGACAAAAAAAACAATTTTTGAGTGTATTTTTGTATTTTTTGGCAGTGTAATTAATTTTTAGAAATGTGATAAATACAATGAGTTCTATAAATTGATGTAACTTTAATTAAATCCAAGCAACAACTCTAATTTCTATATTTTTAATTTACTTAACATTAAAAAACGCCATAGTTTTTGTGTCGTTAAAAATAAATGATAAACTCGGATGGATTTAGTATGCTTAAAAATCCTCTAACACATACCCAAAAGGGGACTCATATTTTATAAAAAAAATAGAAAATATTTTTACTCAAAGAGACGAACATTTTTGAAATTCCTCATCTATTCCTATCAATAAATCGATCAAAACTATTTTATGTTTTTGAATACTTTTTAAAAAACGTCCTTTAGAAAAAGCCAAAAACTTCAATATAAAAAAAAAAAACATGTTTGGCATCTGTGGATAAACATTTTCTAACAATTTACATTACGATTAACCCATGTTTTTAGCAATGTGGGTTTAAAGGCTAAAGTTAAATTTATAACTGATTCGAAAAATCTACAATTTTTTTTTTATAAAAAAAAAATTCAAAAAGCTATACAAACAATATTTCTTTGATTTTTTTTTGAGATTTCTTAAAAAGTCACCTTTTTTGGACACTTTTTCGAAAATTTAAAAAAAAAAAAATTAAAAAGGAGTTAAATTTCTCTGAAAATTGTGTTTCTTCAAATAGGAACAGTCCAATCTAAACATGCATGCAGAATAATTATAATTATTTATAATTTCATAATTTTTTTGTATATCCTACCAAAAAAAGTTGCATCTCAAATACAAATTCATTTGATATAGATCGATATTTATTCTCTTATAGTAATTAAATGTGCTAAAGTCCCAAAACTTATTTAACAAATTGTGAAAAGCAATCTGATGTAGGCGTGTCCCTATCCGGCAGGAGCCCAAGGAAATCTTCAGGGGACTTTGTTATTGTTATTCTTATTGAAGTTTATCTCAAAATAGGGATATGCAGTAATATCCGATTAGATCCCTCAAGTATATATATTTTTTTTTAATTTAACCAATATTCAGTGGATGCCCCTACTCATGTAGTGCATTGTATTGATCAGGAAAATAGGGTATGGGAAGGAGGAAAGAGGGAGTAGTGTTTCTGGATATTTGATTTAAATTTTTCTAAATTGTTAGTTACAGGGAAGACTTCTGCGGGAAGTTTGTTCCACATACGAATCGTTCGACTAAAAAACGAATTTCTCTGTAATGCGTTGTGCGAAACACAGCACAATCAACTACAAACGGATGTGCTCTACTAGATAAGCGAGTATTACGAATAAAAACTCGGGCTCGTGGAATAAGTTCACTTATCTCAGATGAGCATCTCCCATGGTAATATCGATAGAAAAGTGTCACACAACCCACATTCCGACGATGCTCCAATGAATCTACAGAGTTGAATACACTACTGTCATTGATAAGCTTCACCGCCCTCCTCTGAACACGGTCCAGAAGCTTCAGAATAGACTGCTCATATATGAGAGTTGTATTCAATTTTCGGCTGGATATAGCTGGTATAAATAGTAAGGAGAACCGTTTTAGAAAACCGAGACACTTGAATGCCTCTTTCGACACTTGAATTACCTGCTTATTCCAGCGGACATCACACTGTATTCTCATGCCCAGAACATCAAGAGTATCCGATTCCTCAATACCTATACCATCCATAGCTACAGATGACAATGTTAATTCCGCGGCCCGTCTGTGGGTTAACATACAACATTGGGTCTTGCGTGCATTAAAATCGACCTTATCTCAAAATTGGGGGATCCAAAACTATCTAATTTAAGATACTGATGGATCCCAAAATGTCGCATGGGATTAATTTAGATCCAAAAAGATAAGTAATTTTTTTTGGATCCAATAAGGTATTTTGAGATTAAATTAGATTTTTTTTTTTGTGTGATATAAGATATGCTTAAGATATGTTGATATATGTCTGGGCAACATATCTTAAGCATATCTTATATCAAACAAAAGAAAATATTTTTTATTAGTCAGTATATATTATTATATCTTAAATTATATAGTTTATATGTCACCATACATGATCACATATTGTGTTATATATGAGCATGTATTATTATATATGACAATAGATTTACCATACCTTATCCTGTATTTTATAAAGGTCAATATATAATAATATATAATAATATATCGTTATATATGTTTGCATATAAGAAACATACAATAAGATATGGCCATGAATGACACCATATATACTCACATATTATAATATATTTTAAGATTGAAACACATAAGAGCATATAAACATTTTTTTGCACGGGTTAGTAAACTTTGGTGTGTCTTTAAAGACACATTGGTAAAATGTTTATATTAATTTTTTCAATTGTATAAAATATATTTTTTTTTTGAAAAGTTCCTTCATTGACAAATTTTTCTATTAAAAAAAAAACAATAACTATTACAATATTATTTGTAAGTAGATTTTATTTAAGGCAATTGAACCAATTAGTAATATATATTGTCATATTTTGTTTGATGTTTTGTATTTTTTGCTCTTCAATTCGTTCCTAAAAGTAACAAAAAAAATCAAACCTAAAATTGCTAGAGATCTGTGCCTAAGCCATGGCTAACTTTTTTAGTATTAGGAACAAAATACGTCCAACAAGACAAATTTTTTTTTGCATAGAAGTGTAGAGACCTGGAAACAACCATAAAATATTCATCAGTTTAAAATCTATTTTCGCCATTTTCTTGGTAAAAATTATTTTTTATTGTTTAATCCGACACAATTGACAAGTTTTGCTCAACATTTTTTTTTTGTCAAAATTCGTTTTTTTTTTTAAATTTTAATGTTTTTTAAGTTTGTTTGAAATAGTTAACACATTTGACCAACGTGTCTTTAAAGACACACCCTATTCCAAAGAAACCAGATATTTGTTTCTTCTCTTTTGCGGAAATTTTTAATTTATTCGAAATTTAAATTTTATCTAAAAAAGCGTTTGAGTGTTTTAGTAATATTTATGTTATAAATTGAAAAAAAATTGGGATCTGAAATTAAATGCGTAATAGTAAAGAACAAATCCAATACGAAAAATCAGGAGTATCGCTATTTTTAAAGTGACAGTGGGACAAAAATTAAAAAAAGTCAAAACCAGAGTCAACAGTAAACTTTAGTGATATTTGATGGTACATTTATACAAAAGTTATACTGAAATATATCATTAGAATTACTAGAAGACTAAACTAACTCCAAAAGAATGAAAAGAATTGCTAAATTCTGGGAAAATATAAAAATTACCTAAAGTGTGTGAAATTAGCGGCCAACCCCTATAACAGTTTTTGACTTTTTTTTTTTTTTAATCGGTGGTTAATAGATAACACCAAACTATTATAGCAGTAAATTACTCTGGCACAGCATTAAATATTGGCAAAAAAAAATTTTAAGTTGGGTTCAATTACAAATGAATTAATTAATTTTGTTTTTTTTTTTAACAAAAACAGGTGTGTTAAATTAGTGGCCACCACTGTGTTTGTTTCTTAACTGACTTTTTAAAATAACTTTATATATTTATATTATCAACTTAATTATTATTTATTTTTAAAAATTATCTATTTAAAATCTTAATTATATGCCTCCAGCTAAATACCGAAACGATATATTTAATTTATGATATGGACCCTAAAATAGTAGTTCCGCAAATATGATACTCTTTTAACTAACTATTAAGAAAACAAACAATATTTATTTGCAACATTTTTTGTTTACGTGATAATTAGTTTTAAGTGTTAACAGCAGGCGTCTTTTAATGAAACATATCACATCATATAATTAACAACTATATTTAATACGAGTAAGTAAATATATGAGGAATTTCATAGCAACTGTAATGATTTAGATTAAAAATTAAACTAAGGGGTCTATGATTTTTTGAAAGACCAGATTTTTTCGAAAAAAATATAATTTTTCATGTAATGATTTAGATTAAAAATACAAGTAAGGGGTCTATGATTTTTTGAAAGACTAGATTTTTCGAAAACATATAATTATTCGATTAAGAATAGTTTAATAATAAACAATTAGAACCAGGGACCGTAATCATTATGAGTTTTATAATAAAAATTACAAAATAATGATTATGTTATGAGTTTTAATGATTTTCTTCAATGGTATTGATTATTTTTGAGTAATAATAAAAAAAATCAGCAATAATCATTATTTTTGAGCAAAAAAAAAATAAAACTCAAAAATAATCATTATTTATGATTTTTATTTTTTTCACCCAAAATAAAACTCACTTTCATGTAGGTGTAAATATATATACATAATAGGGTTGGGCGATTAGTATGGAAGGAAAAAATCTTAATGGGCGCTTCGCGCTTCTGATTCTTGGGATTGTACTGAGCAAAAAAGTCCACTAAAACATAAGTGTACGGTGAAAATCGAGCTTCCAAATTTTGACTTTACGGCAAAAAAGCCTTATTTTGAAATTAATAATTAACCCCTTAAACCCCACCCACAAATATGATTGATGCATTAATATGCTAGAGAGTCTTTCAAAGAAGAGATTGATACCATAATCTTGGATAAGCTCCTCCTCCTTTCTGAGATATGTCCATCCCACTTATTGTTACTTTCACAAAATACGGCAAAAAAAGCCCTATTTTGAAATTAAAAATTAACCTCTTAAACCTCCCCACAAATATGATTGATGCATTAATCTGCTAGAGAATCTTCCAAAGAAGAGATTGATACCATAATCTTTGATAAGCTTGTCCTACTTCCTGAGATATGTCAATCCCACACATTGAAAGTGAGTTTTATTTTGAGCAAAAAATATAAAAATCATAAATAATGATTATTTTTGAGTTTTATTTTTTTTGCTCAAAAATAATGATTATGGCTGATTTTTTTTATTATTACTCAAAAATAATCATTACCATTGAAGAAAACTTTAAAAATCAAAAATTTAAAAATCATGACGGATATGCAAAGATTGTCAAAAAATAATAATAATGGTGCAATAATTTTTTTTTTATGTCTCTTCTAAGTGATTGATTTTTGGATTCAAAAAAACGAGCAATAATCATTATTTACGGTTCTAATTTAGAACTGTTTGCAATTTATATTTTTTTAAGTTGAGTTCATAATTTACATATTTTCCAGAAAATTTAACCGATCTGTCTGATATTTTGCACAGATGATTAAAACTAAGGCAATTTGTAAGATACAGATAAGCTTAATTTTATTTTTTGTAACTCATTACTTGAAAACTTTAGCAATTTATTTCAAAAGTTTAAAAAATTTTCGAACTTCCTAATTATGATTTCGAAGAATTGGTTTGTAAAATGTTACATATTTTGTGCTCTACCATTATCAATATGGTCGACAAATCTTTAAGAAATATACAATGTTTGAATTATCATAACTTTTGAAAATGAAAAAAATGCCCATAAGTCACGCACATCTCAAAAAATCCATAATTAGGATATTGTCCTAACAAATAATCTATAGAATTTTTGTTTATTATTTGACCCTTTCAGGAATGTGTTGATAGATCAATTTCATGAATTTTTTAGGTTCCCATCAACATAACACGTTTTGAAAGAGGTAACAATCCCATGCCAAACATCAATCATTCATATAAACTAGTTTACTCACTACATGAGAACTAATATATGAGCTCGAAGTTAAAGATTATCACCATTGATCAAAAAAAAAAAAAAAATGATGACTTGTTTTTTGTGTGTATGTCTTTCATATTCAGGTGTTATTATGTAAATTTCATAGTGGGTAATGTAAGTGTAAAGATTAACTCTATATAGGTCAAGTTACATAAAATAATTATTTTTATCTATTTGTAATCTTTTAATCATAATTGAAATTAAGTTTCATGGGTCTTTTTTGTCCCCATGTCACTAAGGGTTAAAGATTTTTAAATTAACAGTAACGATAATTATAGTTTTATTACTTTCAAGTAATATTTTTCCGAAAATAATTCAAAATTTGATTAAAACATTCAAAATTTGTTAAATTTTTAACAAAATAAGCTAATTTCATAAAATGTCCTGGAAAGTACTCGAATTATAATTTTTACAATTTTTTTTTTCGTTTTTTTTAATAATTATAAAAATAGTAATCGAAATTTTCAAATAAGGCACTTTAAAAAATTCTTAAAATTAATTTAAAAAAAGGTTTCTGCATTTTTATCAAATTTGTGAGCCATTATGAACTATTGGCTAAAGTGGGCTAATGATATCCGATCAGCTCAGAATTCCTTATTTGATTAATTTTCCGTATAAAAATTAATAAGTGAAATAAAAAGTAAATTTTTTCGAAATTTAAAATTTTGGGAATTTTTAATAATAATACACTATTTTACCAAAATGGGCCATTTTCGGCCCGCCTTGCGAGACGCGTTAACGTTTCCGAAAAAAAAACTGATTTCTTCCGTTTCTGTTAAACAAATTAATTAGATAAAGTAGATAAAGTTTGCATTAAATTAGCGGGTAAAGAAATTTTTTAATTAATAAATAAACATTGCACGGTTTTTTGTTTAACAAAAAACAAATGATCTTGAACTTGAATAATCTGGCTCACCTCATAATTTATAGTAAAAGATCGAAAAGCAAACTTTTGGTTTTAATATTTAAAAGTAAAACTTTTGATTTCTTACATTTAGAACAGTTTGTAATTAAACTGGGGATTGTGCTGGAAATCTATTTTAAGGGACACCCTAGTATTAATGCCTGATTAATGCATAAAACTCGTTTTCAAAAATGTCGAGCGAGGCATTTAATTGATTCTATTAACAATTTTTAAAGCTGTTTGTGTTATTTATATTTATTTTTGAATTTTAAACATAAATATTTTTCTTTATTTAATTTAAAAGCCCTTCTAGCAAAACAACGTTCAAAAATTAGATATAATCATATTTCCAAAAATTTCAATATTTATATAAACATACTTTTTCAAAATAAGTTTTTTTTATTGAAAAACTCCTAAAAATTACTGAAAAAGTTCTATGGCTGTAATATAAAACTTTTTTTGTTTTAATTGTTTAAAAATTTTTAAAATTTACCTCACACTGAAAATGAAAGTTATTCAAGTTCAAGGCCATACTCTATAATTCTTTATTAGGATATTGTCCTAACAAATAATCTATAGAGTTTTTGTTTTCAAATTTATTAATTGACTACTTTCAGGAATGTGTTGATATATCTATTTCGGGAAATTTCTGGTTGCCATCATCAGAACATGTTTTGAAAGAAGTAACAGTCCCATGCAAAACATGAAACATTCATATAAACTAGTTTTCTCACTACATGAGAACTAATTAATATATGAGTTCGAAGTTAAAGATTATCACCATTGATCAAAAATAAATTGAAAACTTGTTTGTTATGTGAAAGGTCCACCTTTGGTGGATATTCAATACACGTTTTTTTCCTCCTTTCTTTTTTGTTTTGTTTAAAAGCAGAACAAAAACTGGGTGAGTAAACTAGACCGTACTTTGTCTATTATACAAGTTTGATATAATTTTTATTAAAAATAAAAATTATGTTTTTTCGACCTTTAATTGTGCAATGAAAGTCCTGAAAGTGATCAACTAATAATTTGAAAACAAAAACTCTATAGATTATTTGTTAGGACAATATCCTAATAAAGAAATGTAGAGTGTGGCCTCGAACTTGAATAATTTGCATTTTCATTGCACAATTAAAGGTCGAAAAAAACATAATTTTTATTTTTAATAAAAATTATATCAAACTTGTATAAAAGACAAAGTACAGTCTAGTTTACTCCCCCTGTTTGTTTATAAACTTAACAAAAAATAAAAAGGAGAGAGAAAAAACAAAAAACGTGTATTGAATATCCATCAGAAGTGGACCTTACACATAACAAACAAGTTTTCAATTTATTTTTCGATCAATGGTTATAATCTTTAACTTCAAGCTCATATATTAGTTATCATGTAGTGAGTAAACTAGTTTATGTGAATGTTTAATGTCTGGCATGGGATTGTTACCGCTTTCAAAACGTGTTCTGATGATGGGAACCTAGAAAATTCCCGAAATAGAACTATCAACACAATCCTGAAAGTGGTCGAATTATAAATTTGAAAACAAAAACTCTACAGATTATTTGTTAGGCCAATATCCTAATAAAGAAATATAGACTATGGCCTCGTACTTGAATAATTTTCATTTTCATTGCGCAATTAAATGTCGAAAAAACATAATTTTTATTTTTAATAAAAATTATATCAAACTCATTTTCCTCACACTTTAATGATTTTGATGATTCTTTCTAGAAGTCTTGTACAATAAAATAAAACTCATTTCAGACGAACTAATTTGAAGGCCTGACGTTTTGATAAAAATTTCAATGCAACATATGTTAATGAGAACTAGCTTCAAATTAATACAATTTTCCATTTTTAATATAAAATTCCCATCATTTTGCAAATTATGCTAAAATATGTTTGAATTTAAACAAATTTTAAGCCGAACATACAGAAATTTATTTATGTCATCTAGTTAACGAATTTCACAATATTTAAAACAGTTTATAAAAATTTTAATATTTTGTAGACCATACAAAAAAAATGTAAAGGAATTTTAATCTAGTAAAAACAAACCTAGTTTATATGGAATTATTGTTTTTGTTTCCTCTGAGTTCATATTAATTGGGTTTTACTGTACACCTATCCCTCGATTTACATGATACTTTTTTTACACAATTTTTTTATTTCTCGTGTAAATCGAGGAATATGGACATTACCTCGAATTACACGATTTTTTTTTGATTATTTAATTAAAACACTTTTGTATGCATATTCACGTTAGTAAAAAATTAATATACATACAAGTTAACTTCTTTTTTTTTACTTCTTTAATCGATTTTTTAAAATATCGGAATAAAACACACCAGTTCATTGACAATAAAATTAAAAAGGGAATTATCCATTTATTCAAGAAAATTCGCCCACTTTTACGCCCACCTCCCATACAATCGAAATTTGTAAAATGCCGTATTGTCCGTAATACTTTAGGTATAACTTTCAATTTTGGTATACTTGAATGTTATATTGTTGCAACATTATCGGAAAAAAAATTTGAACTTTGGCCCACTTTTACCCCCACCACCCATACAACCTCAACATAAAAAGTGCCATATTTTCTAAAATATTTTAGGTACAACCTTCAAATTTGATATTACTGTAATTTATATCATTTAAAATGTTTCATGCAAAAATAACAATAACACGCCCACTATTACGCCCACCTCCCATTGAAATGCTATAAAAAAGAACAATTTTTTTTTTTCATTCTATCAATAATTTTTTAATATCATCATGGTATTCTAATTTTTTCAATTTCATTCTCATTCTAAATGAATTAATATAAGGATCTGATGATATTTGCAAATAGTGCATTACATCTTCATTTGTAGAAATACGTGCATTTTTACGAGAATAGAATAGGCTACAGTTTCTATACTCCTTATTCATTGCTTCTTGCGCTTCTTCGGATAACATTCCTGTAGCAAAAAAAAAGTAAATATTAAATAAAATTTAAAAAAATACTTTCAAAAATAAAAATTGCAAACAAACCTATTGGCAATATAGCCTCAGATACCATTTTGCTGCCGTGAATGAGAATGATTTGTAAACATGCTATTGCATGCTAACATACGTATAGCGACAGAATGTGCGCGTTGCGTATTTTTTGTATGTTTAAAGTACTTTTGCAAACTTTTGCTATATGTCCTTTACTTTAAATAAAAGCTGAGACTTCAATCTTTCATTTGATATAAGTCTGCACCTAGGGCGAGGGGCTGCTCTATATTTCCTAGTCCATTGAAAATGCAAAATGTTCAATTTTTACACCACAATTCTGTTGTTAAGCATTTTTTTTGTGTTTTTTTTTTAATTTATTTTTTCATCTACTCATTCTACAACAACTAAATTAATTAAAAAAATACTTTAAAGGTTTATTTATTATGTATTTTTTTATTAATAAGCTTCTGAATATTACATATTGAACTAACATATTTCAAGCGCGTTGGCATACCTCAACTTTGACTTGCTCTAGACCAAAAGTAATGAAGTTATGAGGCTGAAATTTCAAGGAATTGTTACTCATATATCTGTTAATATACTGTGATTTCATCCAAATTGGACGACACGCCAAAAACCATTTTTTGCCGCGGTTACTATAAGGCTGTCTCACTGTGCGGCGTCTGCTATTGAGCCACAACTACCAAGACGCGTTGGAACACAGAAATACCGATCAAATTTACAAGCAGCTGACCCAAAGGATTACTATGGAGCAGTGTTGTTTATTCCCTATTTAGAAGAAGTTATAGCAAGTATGAAAGATAGATTTACTGGGCATGAAAGTGTTGTTAAAAATTTTTATAACATTGTACCAAGTCAAGTCGTTAATGCCCCATCAAAACAATTTAATAACATTATAGAATTTTATAAAATTGATTTAAAAGATCAAACTAATGTTATATTGACTGAAATTGATCTATGGAAACACTACTGGAAAAATAAAAAAGAAAGACCATCAAATCTGCTAGATGCTATTCAAGATTCCAACAAGGTGCTTTTTTCAAACGTTTACATGTTTTTACATTTACTGATAGTAATTCCTGTTACAACTGCATCCGCGGAGAGAAGTTTTTCCACCCTGAAAAGAGTGAAAACATATTTAAGGAATTCTATGGGTGAATACTAGACTTGGTGCTCTAGCTCTTGCGTCAGTGTATCGAGAAAAGGTTGAACCTGACAAAATCATTGACACTTTTATGAAAAAAAATCGTCGAATTAACTTTTAAGAGTTTTGTTAATAGTATATAAGGATCTCAATTAATATGATAGCTCACTTTAAAAATCAAAATAAAATTATTTATTTGATACATAAATTTGTTTAATATTTCAAAAAAAAAAAAAAAAACTTGTTTGTAGATATAAAAAAACTAAAATAACAAAGACATGTCAAAACATAAACATTTTGCTTCAAAATTGCTATCATAACTGGGTATAACGTCAATGGTAACTTTCCCATTCAAAACTTATTTAACAGATACAAAATATTAAACATAGGCTCTGGTATGTAAAAAATTATATGCTTTTCAAACAAAAAAAAATTTAATAAAAAACAAAAATTGGGCCCCCCCGAAGCAAAATCCTGGGTACGCCGCTGTCGGGAGGTAAATAAAGAATTGAACAATAATACGTCACAAGTTCTTATAACAAAATATCTTTCCAAATCTCTGCGGGCTGAAGTTATCTCCAACATCGAAACAGAAACTTTTGAAACACTATCGAGTAATGAAAGTGAAAGAAAGATAATAACTGATCTCTTTTAATGAACAGAATTATTATTTTTTATTAATAAATAGTTGACTGATTTTATTGACTTTTTGCTTAATTTATAGTACCTGATTTTATGGATTTTGATGTTATTCCAGGCTTCATTATTTATTTTTTGGTTTTATAAATTTTATAACTAAATTTTGTTTATAAATAAACTCATTTTGTTAGTTTTTTGTTTTATTTACGTTTTTTGCATTAAAACAAATAAATATATATATTAAAAAATTACTTTATATACAGCATTTGCCTTTTTTCGATTTACACAATTTTCCATACAAACTTTTTTGAATTCGATTTACACAATTTTTTCTGGAACGTATCTATCGTGTAAATCGAGGGATAGGTGTATTTCATTAGTGTTTTTTTTTTTTTTTGAATACGTACTAAAATAAAATTTAATTTTTCAATATATCAAAAAAAAAAAAAACTTTCTAGGAGGGTCCGTAAACCAGTAGAAGTGCTTCAAGGGGTCCGTGAAAAAAATTTGTTGTGAACTGCTGCTATAGAACATGGTTCTTTGCTACTTCCATCGGTTTTTAAAATTTTTTTCTAGATCGTCTTGAAAGTTCGCTAAATTTTGACTTTTTGTATTTGTATTTGTATTTTACTTTTATTTTTTTTTTTTTGCTTTAAAAAATTCGAAAGTAATGGGATGAACTTTAACGATATTCCCTATTTCTATCCCCCATCTTTATTCATTACATACATATTGCTTTTGTTATTTTTAATTAAAAAAAAGAAGGTTTCTATAAAGTAATTTAATACAGAATAAAAATACGTATTTGTTTATTGCTATATTTTCAAAGATTCTATATCAAGTGATATGAGTTTGGATGAGGAAAAGAATCGTGATGAATTCTTAGAACGCAAAAATCAATCAGAATCTAAAAAATTACCCTGAATATGTATGGGTTGATATGTATCTAATTACAATGATAAATGAAGTTTAATTTTTTATGTTTATTTAAATACTTTTTTTTTTTGGTTTTGTTTCACTATCTACTATTGCGAATAATTAAATTTAGCTATATGCGATGGACGGATTCTAAGAATTTGTTGCCAAGGCAAGAAATTTAAAGTACATTTTTTTGTTTTTAAAACGCATTTAACTGAACTTAACATGAATGAGGAAGATCAACAGAAATAGAAAACAATGATAATCAAAATTAATGTACCCACAACACTTATTATTAGGGCAACCAAAAAGAAGCTAGTGTTTAATTTTTATTATTTTATGCTAAAATGCTTTTAAGGCATGCTGGCAATTAAAGTTCTACACTCAAAAAAATAAGTTAGTACAAAAGTTAGTAAAACGTCTTGTAAATCAAGTATACTATTTTTTAGCAAATTTTTTTGCTAAAATCGTGTTTTCAGCTAAAATTTTTGTTATATTTATTCAGCACTTAACTGTTTTATACTAATGCTTTACTAATATACTAATGTTATACTAATTAATTTTGCTAAAAAAAATTGTGCTGATGAGCACATTAATAGTGTGGACTACAACCAGATTGAAAGATATACGCAGAATGAAGCAGATGTCGCGGCATGTCAAGATGTAGTAGAGAAGAGGAAAATGATACTAAAAAGTACAACTCTAATAAGACATATAAAAAAATCAACCATGGAAGACTTTTGTATCTGTTTTTATACATAAAACAAAATTGAGGATTAAAATAACTTAAATTTTGCGTTGTCACCGGCTTGTGAAAATAATTGTCTATTAATAAAATAAAAGACAAAAGAAAATATTTTAATTTAATAAATTCTTTAAATTCTATAATAAATGTTAATAGATTAATAATCTAGTGTGGTCAAATTGCAAACAAACATATACAGACATGTAGACAGAGTAAAGCGAAAGACAAAGACACACATCTTAGTATGGTTCGTTTTTCTTATTGCAAAAAAAGGGTTGTTTTTTTCGTTTCGTTTGTTTTTGTTTATTTTTTCGTTTCGTTTCTATAATTATCTTCGGCAGTTGCGTCCTTTAAAAGAAAGCATCATTTAGACTACCATTGATGTAAGTAGTTGAAAGAAAATTTTTGTTATGTTATATATATTTATTTCTATATATTCAGATATTAAATTAATTCATGACATCAATGTGGGAAAATGAAAATTTTTATATTTCGTAATTATTGTAAATTATTTTTAAAAGAATCACAAAAATATGTTTTATGATTTTCAGCAAATATATTAACTAAATTACAATTTTTTTACAATTTTTTTGCGTTTTTTTCAGTCTACTAAAATTCAGCAAAAAAGTTATTAATTTTTACCAACGCTTTTTTATTTTTAATCTACTAAGTGTTAGCAAAACTTTTGCTGAATCTACTAATTTTGTTGCTAAAAATCAGCTCGCTGATTTTCATCAAAAGATTTTGCTGACATTAGCAATTTTTTTGCTAGCACCCTCCTGACTAAAATATTGCTGACTCAGCAAAATTTTTTGCTGACTTTACAAACTTTTTTTTTTGAGTGTACAAATATCAATGTTTCCGACCTTAAAAGGAGGGTGGCAATAAAAGCATACCAACTAACATTCAAAGTAGGCGAACATTAAAGAGCTTTTACTGAGCTATTAGAACATAAAATGGATACCGCCATTATATCGGAAAACATGCATTTTTTGCGGTTTTATTATATTTAATTGTAGTTAGGGTTACTTATTTGCAGGAAATCATATTAAATACTTTAAAATGTGCAGGAAATTACAAATTTTATACAATGATGATTTTTGAGGTTATGAAAATTTTGCTGCTCCTTTACATGTAAAGTCCTTACAATTTCTTGATGCCTTTTCGATTATACCCGTTAATAAGTTTGGGAATAAGAAATTTAGGTCGGTAACTGGTTACTTTTCCATTACAAATGCTATTATTTTAACAAGGGAATGTCCATTCTGGTAACACATTACAAAACACATATTACCGGCACTGTAAATGTAATAACTTATTTTTCTCCAAATTTGATTTTTTTTATATTCGATATTAAATTAAAATTTAAAAATTTGTAACTAAAAATTTTATACATGAGTAACTTGATACTTTTCTAATACACACCACAGTATTTTAACAACGGCATTAGAGCGGCATTTTGTTTAACTTTCGAGTTTTATTAATTACTGTCGCGACTATTGTAAAACTAAGTCTAAAAGTTAAGTGGTGTGAATTTGAGAAATATCGGATAGCACTAACCCGTTAAACTGCTTTAACAAAACATGAATTGCGTCACATAAATTTTAATTAATTTTTTCATGCTAAGCAGGAATATCTAAATGTAACTAGCGGTTTTCGAGATATTGCGAATTGATTTTTACTAAAAATATAGTTTTTTTCCTCCATTCTAGAAATTTTAAATAATTATGCAAATATTTTTTTTTTATTTGCACTAGCAAAGTACACGAAACTACTGTTCATTTGACCATAATTATGTCAATATTGGTGGTGGAATGATAATGCTAAGATAATTTTATAAAAATTTCGAAAATAGAGAAAAAAGACTCTATTTTTAGTGAAAATTAAATCGAATTATCTCAAAAGCCGTTACTCCTATTTCAAAAATTTCAAAATATTCGTGTTAAGCTTGAAAGTTTTGAAGTTTTGAAAAATTATGTGTCGCAAGACATATTTCTATTGAAGCAGTTTAAGAAAAGCTTTAAAAAATCCAAAACTTTGTTAGCAGGACACCTCGGGTTAAAACTATTTGATTTTTCTAAAATTTGCAAAAAAAAAAAAAAAAATAGCAGTTGGACCTATTGATACAATAGTCAGAATAATAACTAACAATTTTTCAAAAAAAAGTTTTTCTTCATCAAAAAAAAATATGACGCTCTAAAGGGCATGTCGATCAAGGTAATTACTTACTTCGGTAACATGTTACTTTTACACTTACAGGTAAAGAGTTATCAAAAGCTTTTTATTTAAATCTTTAATTTTTAAATCGAACATTATTTTAAAATAATTGTGGGCGTTGTGGTGTATTGTTTATCGCGTTAGACTGTTACATAGATGGTTCCGGGTTCGATACTCGGCGACGACAACATTAATTTAGAAAAAATAATACGTATGAGTTTTCTATCCCTCATAGGTATTGCAGCGTCCAAATTCAATGTTCCCATAGCACTTGCCCACACCGAAGTAAAATAATGAATCAGGGCTATGAACAAAAAGCTTCAATAAGTTCGCCAACTCTCCATCAGGTGGCGAGCGACAACAGTTCTAAGACTTATCATCTCACGCAATTACAGTGTTGCCTTCATTTTTCCCGACCTTTCACCTCTTTACTATCCCCTTGCCAAGAAAATTTTAGTAATGGTTGCGATAAAGTTGTGCATTATCTAGTAATGTGTACTCCTTACCTGTATCATTATTTTTCAGCAGAAAGTAACGAGGTACCTATAAATGGTTACATATTACATTAATTTGTAATGAATACTTCTTACCTTCAGCATTATTTCGAAACATGAAATAGTTAGTAATCAATAGTTGGTTTCATAATGCATTACATTGTAATGTATAATCCTTACATTCAACATTATTTCAAAACATAAAATAATGAGTTACCGATAATTGACCACTCATAGATTAGAATGATACCGCATTACCTTTTAAATTACATCAAAACATAAAATAATGACTTATCGATCATCAATTACATAATGAATGAATTATAAACATAACGTAATTATTAAAATATATTTTTGAAAATCTATTTATAAACACATTACTTTTTCCCACCAATAAAAATAAAAATAAATATAAAACAAACAAAAAATAAAATAAAAGTTTTTCAAATTGTAATAATTGTTCCCTGAAGAAGTCAACCACCCAATGTACAGTGCGACATTTGGCCAATCTAGGTGGACAAAAATCTAATTTAAAAGATCCTGGCTTGAAACTTTGTTTGATAATAATGTAGGACATAACTAATATTGACAACAAAATTTGGAACAATCGAACAATTGCCAGGCCCATTTTTGGGAAATTAACTATTATTTAAGAAATTGCTTAAATAATTTGAAGAATTTTTATGAAATTTTGTAAAAAAAAATTATTATTTGTGTACCATTTTGTAAAAAAATTGTACAAATAACCTCGAAGATAATTATTGATGGGCGGTGTACGCCCACTTTTTTATAACAGATATTTAAGCTGTGTTGGACAACCTTGGGCTAGATTGTAATTCTTACGTAAATCAGTAATTTTTTGTTATCAAAACCTTAACACAAATTGAATAAAAACATTTATGTAAATGCAAAAAAAGTTCACACAGAAGACTTGACAGCAAACGCGTTGCAACTTTTTAAAATTAAAATAGAAATAGCAGTACAGTAATTTATTGAAATCGCGTGCTTTGTATCACTCGTATTTTAGAATTTCAAACCAAAAAATTAAAGTTATTTGATTTTCATTATTTTAATTCCATTGCGAACTCTACGAATTTAACAATTATCCAATTTTCCCATATTTTATACAAAAACTAAACATCGTTAAAAAAATGTAATGCCGTTAAACAAGGGTTTGGTATAATAACACATTACATTTTATATTATAATGTATTCTTACATAATCATTCAATTTTATGTGCAATATAAGTGTATTTTTCATATAGTTTAGAACTAAAGGTCTCTGGAATTAAAAAAAAAAAAAATCAAGCAAAAAGTCCATTTTAGACGTTCACTAAACTTTAAAATTCTCTATAAATTGCAAAAAAATCGCCAGCAAACATGGTTTAATCGCTTACTAGAGACATTCCAACACCTGCCACATGTATAGGTCGTGTGAGGGAGCGTTAGGAAACTATAGTTTTATTCCAACGAAGTTTCCGTTTTTTTTTTTTTGTTAAATTTTTAATTTTGTTTTTAATTAATTACAACGATAAGTTTTCGATTAAATTGAAAAATGAGCACGGATTTAAAAACTAGATTAAAAATGCTGTATTTAAAAAAAAAATGGACTTATAACTCCAACAACAAAAAAGTTATAAATGTTTGAAGTTGGGATGGTGCTCAAAAATATATTTTATTTCTCAAAAGTCTATTACCAGATGTGACTTTAGACTCCTGTATCAAATGAAACAGCACTTCTTTCGTCATATTATGATTATTTCCATAGTATATGGATTGTTTGCTGTCACATTCATTTAAATTAGAACAATCCGCCAACTTTTATTTTTCGATTTTTGTCCACCTAGATTGGCCAAATGTCGCACTGAGCAATGTGGAGACGAAATATTGGATATAAATAATTAATAAATAAATGATCTTAAGCTCGTTTAAACTAAGAAAAATTAATAAAAAAATAATATTTTTGTATTAAATTTTTAAAATTTAAATGTTTATTGCAAGTGTAGTCCACGAAAGGAAAATACGCGTTTTTTATTTGATAAAAGGTACACTCAGGAAGTTCTGCTTTAAAAATATGTAGTTGTTTGGGTTGTAATACAATTTATTTATTACAGTTATATTAGTTTTTTGTTTTTATATACATCGAGATTATTTTTATGTTATTTTCAATTTATAACGAGCTTTCAACCTCCGTATATTTACAAAAATAAAGCAAATCAAACATATTAGCTAGGTTGATACTAGTATTTCGATCTGGCTAAAGATCTCATCAGAACCCGAAGTTTTAGAAAAGTTAGAGCCTCCATAATAGGCAGAACTTTAACAAAAAACCTATTAATAATCAATTTTGCTCCATTCTTGCCTTCTTAGTAATCAAGCACGTGGTTAGGTCTTTTCCTAACAAGCATCATGACGTTACTAAACTTTGAAGACCAAAAATGTTCTATTTATATAAAAAATTTTTAGTTTGTACTCTGGCTCAACTAATATTTTTTACAGTTTATTAGTTTTTTGTTTTTATATACATCGAGATTATTTTTATGTTATTTTCAATTTATAACGAGCTTTCAACCTCCGTATATTTACAAAAATAAAGCAAATCAAACATATTAGCTAGGTTGATACTAGTATTTCGATCTGGCTAAAGATCTCATCAGAACCCGAAGTTTTAGAAAAGTTAGAGCCTCCATAATAGGCAGAACTTTAACAAAAAACCTATTAGTAATCAATTTTGCTCCATTTATTTATGTTTAATGTAAATGTCAGCCATTTGTAGAACAAATTAAACCTTGTAGTTCATTTATAAAATCAAACCACTTCAAATGACTGTATAACGATTTTACATTAATTTTTTACAGTATTTTTTTGGTATTTAAAAAAATTAAAGTTGTTTTTATTTTTCACTTATATGTGGTTAATTTTTACTACAATTGTGGTTAATTTTTTGAACATTAGAAAACAAATGACAATGTTTGTTGAATTTACTGAAATGTAAGTCGTCCTTTCTTTAAGTGAAATTTCATTTGTTTTTAACTATATTTGCAGTGGTCTTTACTTATATAGTATTCCATGTGTATGTTTGTATAAGATATTTAATATGTATTTGACTTAAAATATTCATCAAACAAAAATTTTTGTTGGAAAAGTTTATTACCAACTTTTATCTGTAAAATTGTACTTTTTTAATTAAGGATATTTTTAAAATTTTACGCAAAGAAACAACTGGCAAATGTGGTATAGGTGGAATGGATCTCTACATAGAATTGAATTTCTCACGGAATCTATGCTTGGAAAAAATGTGTTAATAAGCTAAATTGACTAGAACAATAAAAAAATTTCCTTTGCAAATCTGTTTGATCGCCATATTAGCCCTTAATTTAATTTTTTTTGGAAGAGCTACAAAAAGATATTTTTATTGGTTGCCCTTTTTATAATAATGTATTACGTTGAATATATTTTGTTAATTAAATATGAATAAATTATAAAGATATATGTACAAAAAAAAAAAAAATCGAATGAAATTAAATACTTGCTAACATAAAACTATGAACTAACCCTTTTATTTGAGAGTTTTTTTTTTATTTTCTTTTACCTTCAACTTCATAGAGCTTTGTTTTATAATATTTTACGATTTATGCAAAAACTTTTACAGCTGTGACATGCTGTGAAGATGCTAGCTGGCTTAACTTGGCTATTTGGATGATTTTATTTTTTATTTTTTTGGTAGTTGTATTGTTCGATATTTGGCGTATATTATTTTTAGCCAATGAAAAGGTTATTACAAGCGTTGGTTTGTGTTTTCTTTAAATAATCTTTGTATAAATAGTTTGAAATAGTTCTGTGTCTACAACATTCTAGTTTTAGAGTTACTACTGTAAACATATCTACAGTGTAAAGTCTTTGGAATAACATTTCACTTAGAAATATGGTACGTTTTTGTTTCGGCTAAAAGCCTTTTTTTTATTTTTTTTAAGAAATTAGAATTTCATTTAATTGCAAATTATAAAAAAAAACGATCAATTGCTGTGCTAACTTAGTTTAAAAAGGATATTGGATTTTACATTTTAATTGTGTTTTTTTGTTATTCTTTTTCTAGAAATTTTTCTTAATAGCTTTTGCTGTTATCGCAGCTGTAGCTGCTGATGTCAGCCACTTGCCCAGCAATGAGTACTTGCCGCCAGTGCAACAACAGCAATCTGCCCCTGTTGCTGCTCCTACCAATGAATATTTGCCACCCGCACAACAAACTGTGGTCCAAGCTGCTCCTGCTCATGAACTAGCCGATGATGGTTATCGTTATAAGACCAATCGTCGTGTTGTATATCGTCGTCATCGTCGTGATGCTAGTCACTTGCCTTCTAGCGAATACTTGCCTCCAGTACAACAACAACAATCTGCCCCAGTTGCTGCACCCTCTAACGACTATTTGCCACCTGTACAACAAGAAGCTCACATTCCACAAGCTGCTCCTGCCCATGAATTGTCTAACGATGGTTATCGTTACAAGACTCACCGTCGTGTTGTACATCGTCGCAATCGTCGTGATGTCAGCCATTTGCCATCTAACGAATACTTGCCTCCTGTACAAGAATCTGCCCAAGCTGTAGAATCTGCTCCAGTTGAACAAGTTGCTTATGCTCAAGAAGAAGCTGCCCCTGCCCATGAATTGTCCAATGATGGTTATCGTTACAAGACCCACCGTCGTGTTGTCTATCGTCGCAATCGTCGTGATGTTAGTCACTTGCCTTCTAGCGAATACTTGCCTCCAGTACAACAACAACAATCTGCCCCAGTTGCTGCACCCTCTAACGACTATTTGCCACCTGTACAACAAGAAGCTCACGTTCCACAAGCTGCACCTGCCCATGAATTGTCCAATGATGGTTATCGTTACAAGACTCACCGTCGTGTTGTACATCGTCGCAATCGTCGTGGTGCTCCTTCCAACGAATACTTACCTCCTGTACAAGAATCTGCTCCCGTTCAACAACAAGCTGAACAAGTTGCTTATGTTTCAGAAGAAGCTGCTCCCGCCCATGAATTGGCTGATGATGGCTATCGTTACAAGACCCACCGTCGTGTTGTATACCGTCGCAATCGTCGTGATGTCAGTCATTTGCCTTCCAACGAATACTTGCCCCCTGTACAAGAATCTGCTCCCGTTCAACAACAAGCTGAACAAGTTGCTTATGCTTCAGAAGAAGCTGCTCCAGCTCATGAATTGGCTGATGATGGCTACCGTTACAAGACCCACCGTCGTGTTGTATACCGTCGCAATCGTCGTGATGTCAGCCATTTGCCTTCCAACGAATACTTGCCCCCTGTACAAGAATCTGCTCCCGTTCAACAACAAGCTGAACAAGTTGCTTATGCTTCAGAAGAAGCTGCTCCAGCTCATGAATTGGCTGATGATGGCTACCGTTACAAGACCCACCGTCGTGTTGTATACCGTCGCAATCGTCGTGATGTCAGCCATTTGCCTTCCAACGAATACTTGCCCCCTGTACAAGAATCTGCTCCCGTTCAACAACAAGCTGAACAAGTGGCTTATGCTTCGGAAGAAGCTGCTCCTGCTCACGAATTGGCTGATGATGGTTACCGTTACAAGACCCACCGTCGTGTTGTATACCGTCGCAATCGTCGTGATGTCAGCCATTTGCCTTCCAACGAATACTTGCCTCCAGTACAACATCAAGAATCAGCCCCAGTTGCTGCTCCCTCCAACGAATACTTGGCTCCCGTTCAACAAGCCGCTCCCGTCCAACAATCTGTATCATATTCTGTTCAAGAAGCTGCTCCCGCTCATGAATTAGCTTCTGATGGCTATCGTTACAAGACCCATCGTCGCGTTGTCTATCGTCGTCATTAAGTAAGACTAAATGTGGTAATTCCTTCGAAAAAGTGATTTCATAAATTCTCCTTTTTTGGAGAATGGTATAGCATTATTTTAAAGTATTAAGACTCTTGAAGATATAAATAATACACAATATACAGGAGACAATAGTTCTTCAAAAAAAAAAAAAACGACATTATAAAATGAGAATACAATAAAAAAAATGTTAACAAAAAAAAAAAATCAAAAAGTTTTAATTTTTGTTAAAAATGCAGGGCTAAAATGTTTCTTAAAAAGGGATACATTTAGAGAAAAAGCTTAATTGTAAAAGCTTTATAATTTTGTTGAACTAAAGTTTAATTTAAAAGATTTACGTGATAAAGAATTTTCACAAAGTGTTTAAATGGCTTTTATAGGCTTAATATCATTTTTATTTTATTCTAAAACACCTCAATCGAAAAGCTGTTGAAAAATATGATTAAGTTTTTATATCAGAGTTTAAAAATCTTTGATCAACTTTTTATTCTAAACTAGCTTTATCGAAAAGCTTTTCATGCTTGTGATAAAGTTTTTGTTTTTAATGGTAGGAAAAGCTTTGACAAGGTTTCAATTATAAACTTATTTGATGATAAGCTAAGGAATACAAATTTTGTCTCAACTATTTTCACTTACAATATAAAGATTTTGCTTAAATAGTTTTAATAGAATATTTTTTTTTTAATAAACACAAAAATAACAGCCTTTCTTACAAATAAAAAGAGCTTTCCAATATTGTTGATTTTTTTTTTTTTAATATACTTGCTTATATTATCCCAGAAGTAGTCACTATTTCCGCTGATCTTTTATGTGTTTTAATTAAAACATTTTAAGAACAAAAAATTTTAAAGCATTCGTTAATTGAAGAGAAATTAAAAGTTTTTTTTTAAATCGTAGTGCTTTTGTACAATAGAGCTTAATAATTGCTTGGTAAATAATTTAATAATTAAGTTTCGATTAAAAAAAATAAAACTAAGAATTAATTAAAAAGCTCAATTATTTAGTAAATTTTTTAAAAAATAAAAACTTTAGGTTTATGGAAATTTTTTAAAAGATAAAAGCTTTTAGACATGCAGTGAACTTTCAGCATAACTTTACAAAAAATTTGCCTTAAAAGTTCTAAATGACAAACATTTTATTATAAAATCTTATATATATGATTTTAACAAATTCTTGAATAAAGCTCGCACATTACAACATTAAATTATTCTGAACTGATTCTATCAAACCTCCACATAAAAATCAGATAAAAACCCAAATACCCTTAATAGTAACACAAATGTCTTTTGTAGCAAAATTATTGTCAATGATTCTAAAAACATTTAAATTTAATCTCCTTAATTTAAACTATTAGAATAGAATATAGAAATTTTAATATGCAAATATTATAATTTTGTTCTTAATATCATTGCTTAAATTTTTAATATATGCTTTAGTTTTATTTTTAGAAACAAGTTAATATTTATGTTTTTTTTTTTTAAATACACTGTGCTACACAAAAAAATTCACTCGTCAAATGACTTAGTGCAGGTTGCAGGTCTGGCAGGTCCCGGTTTAAAAAGTTGCAATATACCCTGAAATATTTGACTGACGCATTTAAAGATGTATTACTTAGCAATTTTTTGACCGATTTTGAATTTTTAAATAACAATTGAAAGAAATTTGCGTGGTCCAATAATTGGTTGTTCAATAATTTAAAAATTCAGTTCGATTATAAAATAAAAATAACTGAGAATTAAATAAAAAGCTTAATTATTTTGTGAATTTTTAAAATTATAAAAACTTTAGTTTAATATCTTAAAGCTTTTAGAAAATAAAACTTTGGGACATGCTATCAATTTAAAGCATAACTTTATGAAATCATGTACCCTAAAAGTTTTAAATATTTTATTAGAAAATCGCATTTATATGATTTAAAATAATTCCTAAAACAAAGCTCACATCTTACAACATTTAATATGTAGAGATTTTTTTTTAATAATAATTAAATTTTTCAGTTTTTTTAAACTTTTCAACTTCTACGAGTGTTTTTAGCGAATCTTATTTAAATAACCAATATTCCTTAAGATAGTGTTTTTATGATAAAAATGCGGCTTCATTTGTTAAAAGGGGCTGGAAATTGACAAAGTTATGGTACATTATCTACATATACAGAGTCTTTCTTTTTCTTTCGTCCTAATACATTAGTTTCCTCTGCATATACAGAAAAAGTACCATAACTTTGTCAATTTTTAACTAATTTTAACAAATGCCTGCTCGTTTTACTCAGGAAAACACCAACTTTAAAAATATTTTTGTATTAAAAGAAAATTCGAAAGAAACCCTCGTAGAAGTTGAAAAAGCTAAAAAAAACTGAAAATTTTAAATTATACAAGTTTGATATAAATTTTATTAAAAATAAAAATTATGTTTTTTTTCCACCTTTAATTGTGCAATGAAAATGAAAATTATTCATGTTCGAGGCTATATTTCTTTATTAGGATATTGTCCTAACAAATAATCTATAGAGTTTTTGTTTTCAAATTTATTCTTTGACCCTTTCAGGAATGTGTTGATAGATCTATTTCGGGAGTTGTCTAGGTTCCCATTATCAGAACACGTTTTGAAATAGGTAACAATCCCATGCCAAACATCAAACATTCATATAAACTAGTTTACTCACTACATGAGAACTAAGTTAAAGATTATCACCATTGTTCAAAAAATAAATTGAAAACTTGTTTTTTATGTGCAAGGTCCAAATTTGGTGGATATTCAATACACGTTTTTTGTTTTTTTTCTTTCTCCTTTTTATTTTTTGTTTCGTTTATAAACAAAAACAGGGGGAGTAAACTAGACTTTGTCTTTTAAAATTTTTTAAATTATTATAAAAAAAATAAATTCATGTTTATTAGAGTTCGTCAGAAAAGTATAATTTTTTTGGGATATCACCACTTTTTGAAATGTCTTTGCACCAATAAAAAAAAATGCAGTTAATATATTTTTTAAATTACAATTCCTTCAGCTAGCGCGCGGCAGCCATTCACTAATTACCAACGACTGTCGTTTGTGAGGTTTCTCAGAACAATAACATTTCAAAATCAGGAAACACCGGCATACACGACTTAAAAGTTTACTACACGACTTGATTAACTAATCACATTTTAAGCCCTAAAAATAGAATGTCGAGTTGGTGACATTCTTTAAATTGAAAACACATTAAAGTTTAAGCAATAACAAAATAAAATATAAACAAATTTCAAAGTATGTTACAACTTTAAAATTTAGTGTGAATTTGACTCATTTATGCAGAACAAAATGTTCTTATTCTCTTTCGTATTTTCGTAAATATTATTGTACTGGAATAATAAAACCATGGCGGCGGCAAAAATTGCGGATTTAGTGTCCGTTTTCCTACAAAATTTGAATTTACCTTTCGATTCTAAGCCAAAAAAAAAGAAAAACTTTTTTTCCGTTTTTAAAAAGTGCAGCATTTAGGAATAGAGTATAAAGTATATGAAACAGAATCAAAAAGAATTTTTAGCTAAGAAAAATCTTTCGCCATTTTTCGCTTTATGGTAATCCAGTAAAAAGTTATTAAGTTTTCAAAAGGTTGTCTATACTAAAACGCAATATTTTATTGATTAAGGACTTTTTAACGGGCTGCGATATATTGAAAATGTTTGTAGCATTTTTCGTAGCTTAAAATACTTTTTCATTGTGTGTGTTGAAAAAAAAATATTTTTAATATTTCTTACAAAATTGATACCTTAATAACTTTTTAGCGGTTAAAAATGTATCGGGAAAAGTTTTTTAAAATAATTTTTGGCGTAAAATCGAATGTTGAGTTCAAATTTTATATAAATACATCCCTTTCAGGTATGTAGCTAAAAGTCCTTTTTTGCAGCCGTACGCATGTGGAGGGAGTTGAAATAAAAAAAAAATATAATTTCGCCATATTTTTATTGACGCAAAAGCCAAAAAAAAAACTTACGATGGCTGTTCAATAAGTCCGTGACTTTTCGAACTTCCCTCGTAGTTGTATGAAATCCAACACTGATCCGATCAAGTACCACCTGTTAATAGACTACTGTCAAATTTTGAACAAGTTCCGTCATTTATTTTGCGTTTAACAACTGTTTAAACATACAGCCTCGCGGATTTTTTTTTTAAATGAAAAAAAATCAATTTCGAGTGCTCATTAAACATTATTTTTTGCGAAAAAAACGTCAACCAAACCACGGAAAAGCTTGATAAATACTATGGGGACTCTGCAACATCGATTTCAATGGTAAAATAAGTGGTTTACTGACTTTCGTTGTGGTCGCACAAGTATAAATGACGCGTGGGCGTTGTGGTGTAATGGTTAGCGCGTTGGACTGTTACACAGATGGTCCCGGGTTCGATTCCCGGTGACGACAACATCAATTTAGAAAAATAATATTTATGAGTTTTCTATCACTTATATGTATCGCTGCGCCCACCTTCGGTATTCCCATAGCACTTAACCCCACCGAAGTAAAATAATGAATCAGGGCTATGAAACAAAAAGCTTCAATAAATTCGCCAACTCCACATCAGGTGGCGAGCAACAACTGTTCTAAGACTTATCATCTCGCGCAATTACAGTGTTGCCATGTTTGAAGCCCTTCATCTTTCACCTCCTTTCATCTCTCCACTATCCCCTTTCCAAAGAAACCAACACATCAATTAATAGGAAGAATTTCCTGAGTGTTGCTTCTCTTTAAAAAAAAAATAAAAAAAAAAAAAAAAAAAAAAAAAAATAAAAAAAAAATCCACGATATGGCTTTGGCCGATCGAAGAGTAAAAGTGCGTGAAATTGTTGATGCCATAGACATTTCATATGGCAGTGTGGTTTCGATTTTAAATGATCAGTTGGGTTTAAGAAAGCTGTCTGCAAGATGGGTGCCGCGTTTGCTCTCAACTGACCATAAACGTAAATCCACTGCAACACTCCGAAGACCAAGCAGCAGTCTAAACAACCAGTGACTATTTCCTATTTTCAAACATAAAGAAATGGCTGTGTGGAAGAGATTTATGTTTAAAAATAAATTATTTTTTTTGCAAAAAAAACTGTGTTTCATTCAAAAAGTCACGTGACAAAATCTAATGTTTATGTTAATAATATAAAGAAAATATATATTTTTGGAAATACCAGGCAAGTTTCTTTCAAATACAATTTTAAAATTTAAAATCGGTTGAAAAATTTCTGAGATATAATTGCTTAAAGAAAGCAGTCGCAGAAAAAAAAATCTTTTCGTGCACCCAGAAAATAGACTCGGTAGTAGGAACTGTATTAGTAGCTAATCAAATGGTTCAGTTGTAACTATTGAAATTTTACCAGAACTTACTGTTGTTTAAATCAAGTAATTGTTATCACGAAATTAAAATTCGGTCGCATCTACCGAAGCATTGGATTGGCAACAATACCGAGTCTGTTTTCTGGGTGTGTTATCTCGAAATTGTAGCGTATATTTCACGTTCTCAAACCAGTTTTGTAATACACTTAGCTAGACCTAGAACATGCACTAGATAACCTGAAAAGTGATTGCAGAAATATTTTTGTAGCACTGTGGTATTATTAAATTCTAAACCGGCTTAGCAAAAAATAAGTTTTAATCTATTATGCAAAAAAAAAAAAAGATTTCATAAATAAGTTTCATATTGGTTATTTTTTTTTATTGCAAAGAATATATTAATTTCTTTTATTCAAAATTTTGTATAAAAACGTTGTGAATACAATAAAAAAGTATCATTTTCTTTTGGATTCTTATACCATACGGAAAGAAGCACCTTGAAAATGGTTGGTATTTAAAATATATTGTGTTAAAGTTCGAAAGACAAATCTTTTATTAATACATTTTTTCTGTTTGCATTTTTTTAGAAATTCTTCATCGTTTTGTGCGCTTTGGTTGCTGCTGTAGCTGCTGATGTCAGCCATTTGCCTTCTAACCAATACTTGCCCCCTACACACCATCATGCTGCCTCAGCTCCAGCTGTAAGCTATAGTGCTCCTGCTCCTTCATATCATGTTGAAGCTGCTTCAGCACCAGCTGTTTCATACTCAGTACCTGCTTCTGTATCTTATTCTGCTCCCGCTGCTTCCTACTCTGCTCCCGCTCAATCTTATCATGTTGAAGCTGCTTCCGCACCAGCTGTTTCATACTCAGCACCTGCTCCCGTTGCTTCTTACTCCGCCCCAGCTGCTTCTTACTCCGCCCCAGCTGCTTCTTACTCCGCCCCAGCTGCTTCTTACTCAGCACCAGCTGCTTCTTCCTCCGCACCAGCTGCTTCTTATGAATCATCTTCTTATGAAAGCGCTGCTTCTGAACCCGCTCACACTTATTCCTCCGATGAAGGTTATCGTTACAAGACCAACCGTCGTCGTGTCTACCGTCACCGTGTCCGTCGTGATGTCAGCCATTTGACCAGCGAATACTTGCCTCCTCATCAAGGTGCTGCTTCAGCTCCTTCCAACGATTACTTGCCTCCTGTAGCTGCTTCCGCTCCCGTTGCCCACTACGAATCAGCACCCGCTGTTTCTTACTCCTCCCCAGCTGCTTCATACTCAGCTCCTGCTGTTTCCTACTCTGCCCCAGCTGCTTCTTACTCAGCTCCCGCTCCAGTATACTCAGCTCCCTCTGTTTCATACTCTGCTCCCGCTGCCTCTTACTCAGCACCTGCTGCCTCATACAGCACTTATGAAAGTGCTGCTTCTGAACCCGCTCACAGCTATTCCGCCAATGATGGTTATCGTTACAAGACCGCTAAACGCCGTGTCATCCGTCGTCGTCGTTATTAAGCATTGTAATTCAATAATAATTTAGATTCTGCGAATCTAAATGAAATACATATTCTTAGTCAAATTACTGATATTCGCTGTTGCGAATCAGATGTCATCGAAAATGCACTATCAAAATAAATGTTATAATTGAAAAAGAAATTTGTCACAAAATTATTTTTATTTCACATAATGTTAAGAACAACATATTCCGACATAGTCTTTGTAAGAAGTTTTTTAAAAAAAAGCAATTGAAGGTCTTTATAATATTAATCTTTAGGAAAGTCTCAAGTCACTCATAATAATCCATGTACAAAAAATACGAAATTTATGTCAAAATAACAAAAACTTTTGTTAGTTATTCCTTTTACGAAAGTATTTTTATTTTAAAATTTCTTTAGTATCTGTAGGCATGGATTATTAAGAGTGAATTTTATATTTTTTTCATTTAAACAAACGTTTTGTTTTTATTTGAACTTTATGGAGATTAGGAAGACAGTGCATGTAAATATTTGACATAAACTTATCTACATTGATCCCTAACTCACATTCCGACTATGATGTTACGAGTCACTAAAACTCAGCGAGTCAATAGGAAAGAATTTCAAACGCCATGTTCAGTCGGCTTTAGGTAGTAAGGTAGACTAGGACGCGTGCATCAGTTGTTTTGTTGAAGTGCTCTCGTTTCCACACCAGTAATTTTTTAGCAAAAATTCTTTTAAATCTTAATATTTACTCATCCTAACTTTAATTTTAATGCGTAATATTGGCATTATTCCTATGCCTAACTTTATGTTTTTAATATACTACCCTAACAACTTAAGCTTCGTAAAATTTCATGTGTAAAATTTAACTTCCGCAAACATTAGTTAATTCGTCCAAATCTTGGCTTTTCTGAAAGCTTATTTGCCACTGAGTCACATATGTCACCCCAGATTTTCGCTGCATTTAGAAGAGTTATTAAAATGTTCCTTTCCCTAGTTTGTGTAGATATTGAATACACTGCACAGCTCGAAAAATAAAGCAAGAGTACCGACTATTGCTCCTAAATATTTCGGTCACGCTGACTTTAATGTCTTTAGTTTGTTTAACACACGTGTTTAAATATTTGTAACCTAAGCCAATTTAGTAAATGGAGTTTATCGGATCAGTAGTATAGAAGTTCTATATTTCTTAACATTAGTTTTGTTTTCAAATACCTCACTGTGCAACTTAGCGCCATCTTCTATTTGGCGTATTTTATGCTTGATACCATGCTTTGGACGACGTCCATGTTAATTTTTTATGCACTGCTTTTTTTTAATTTAATGTTTCTTTATCATCATTACTCAAGTTAAAATAAAAAATTGTTTGGCCATCATTAACCCTGGAGGACCTGCTTCTCGAAATGACCCCAGACTTATTTATTTTATTTGAAAAAAAAGTCAAAGATTTGCTTACTACAGTTGAATTTTAAGAACGAAAAACATGTAAACTCTTTTTTATTTTACAAAGGCCATTCCTTTTTTAAAGGCCATTCCTTTAATCCTCTAAACAAAATCCTCACTACAATTTAACCCGTCAATACTATTGGTGTCAAAATGACCCTCAGTTAAAAATTCTTTATAAAAATATACTATATTATGATAATACTTTCCAACTATGGGTCATTTTGACACCATTATGATCTATGGTATGGCCGCCTTTGGATTTGTATACCTTTATATCTTTATATCGATCAATTTATCTTCTAGAATAAAAACTATTACTACATTAACGAATGTTTGCATAAACTGAAAAAAAGTAATTTTGTCCCCATATAACAGCATCTAAAGTTTGGGGGCCAGTATCAACCCCTAAACTTTACAAAAAAAAAAAAAATTTAAAAAATCATCCAGTTTTTTCTTATAGTACTTAATAATATTTATTTGAAATTGCAAACAAATATACGTTCAGTTAGACTGACTAAACGAAATACAAGGACACACATCTTAAGTAAGTGTTTGTACTTCCTTTTTCTTATTGCAAAACAAGCTTGTATATATCATATTTTCGTTGAATTTCCAGAACTATCTAAGGCATTTGCCTTGTTTGAAAAAAAATGTCATCACTTAGACATCCATTGATGTACACAGGTATGCCAGGCAGTAACGCTACACTACCGTTATCGATTCAAAATCCTTTCAACTGACTATCGTTATCCCTAAAATACTGTTACTGAAATAAATAAAATACCGTATACCATAAAATACCGTTACCGATATAACTGAAATAGCAATACCACTAAAATACCGTTACCAAAATAATTGAAATAGCGTGTTCCTTCAAATACCGTTACACAAAAAATCTTACAAGATTATAAGTAAATATAATACTGTAACTACATATATTTTAATGCTCTATGAAATAGGGCCCCAATGAAATAAGTACCCTAACCAAAAATGCAATAAAGCACCAAAAATTTTTAATAAGAAAAATTTGGGACTTATTTCATTTTTTGGGGCTTTATTTCGTTTATTTTTTGGGACTTTATTTCATAATGAAATAAGCCCCCAATATGTGAATTGAAATAAGTCCCCAAATAATATTTTTGGGGTGTTATTTCATTTTCTTACAAATCAAAATTTTTAAGGAATGTAAGCAAATAACCGTTATAATTACTGCATGAATTATCAAATTATTAATGTAAATAGTCATTTACTATTAGCAAGTTAGATTATACCGTGTAGTAAATATCAATGGATCAATCGAGTGTATGAATTGCGAAATTATTTCTGGCAACAGAAGCAATTGTGAATTATAATATATGATTGAACAAAAAATTGTTTTAAAAAAAAATCTATTTAAAAGGAGTGGTAAAATATGAGTGTAGAAAAGACACTTGTAAAGCAAGAGTTAACTTGCTTCCTGATGGAAAATGTGTCGCTGCCAAGAAATACGTGGAACACAAATTTGGAGATGAAGAAGGCACATATAAAGAGTTAAAGGCTTTAAATGAAATAGATTTATTTTTGTACCCTAAAATAAATATAGCAAACGAATTAATAGTTTTGATGCAGAGAAAAATTTATTTTGAGTGTAAATCGGGCGATTTTTTTTCAGCCGATTTACACTCAAAACTTTTTTTTTCTACATCAAAACTATCAATTCGTTTGCTATATTTTTTTTAGGGTACAAGAATAATCTTTAAGTGAATATTGTTTAAAATGGTTTTTTATTGATATATTTTCATTGTTCATATTTACAGGTTTCATTTACTAAGTTTTCTTATATTCTTGCCGCCAAACAGCTGAGGACTCTATGCAGGTATATACACAAAAACTATGTATTAATTGGGAATAAAAAAATATTTTAACGTAATATACAATTTTGTTTTTTTTTTTAATTGGGGCCTTATTTCATTTTCGGAATGAGGCTTTACTTCATTATGAAATAAAGCCCTAAAATTGCGGTATTATTTCGTTTTTTTTCATTGTTTTTTTTGGACATTGTTTCATCATGAAATAAAGCCCCAAAAAATGGGGCGTTATTTCATTTTGGTTTGCGGACTTATTTCATTGGGGCCTTCCCGGTTATTGAAATTCGTACATGATGGGGATAAAAATATTGGTGTTCAGTAGGTTGTCCCAAAAAAAATAAAAATTTGGATTTTCTCGGAAGATCTTTCCTAATTTGGATACTCATAAGGAAAAGTATTTTTGAGAATTTTATCAGATTTTTCGGAAGTGGTTTAGAGGTCGCGCAAACCGATTTTGTACCAAAAATCGGGCTTTTTGGGCTTTTATTGAATTATTCTTGAAAATTGCTAAAAAAATCGGTAATTTTTCGGCTTCTGAGTAAATATTCTTAAAGAAAATTTTCCGATCTTTAATTTTATGTGCATAAGTAATAAGTCTCGTCAGGGATTTTGCACATTTTGATACATTATATAACAGTTTTTGTAAATTTTCAACAAATATGAAAAAGAATGCTTTATAACTTTTAAAATTTGTATGAATACTAAAAAAACTAATGATGCAGTTTAAAAGATTATGAAGTTTTTAATAAATTAGCAGAAAAAACAATATAATTTTCTCTTACCGTTCTCGAGTTATACCCTTTTAAAGCTTTGCACCCATTGTATGAAATTTTTAGTACTATAAGATTTGGGTATCCGATTTGTTGTAAACTTTAGATTATGAGATTTGAAAATGTATTTATTGTATGTCAAAGCGTTGTCAAGTTGTGGACGGCAAAAAAAGTAGACAAAAAGCCGTTATCACTAGGTGGCACTGATATGGCTCGAACTAAAATTCATGATTTATTGGATTTGGGTTTACAACCCTATTTTTGGCAGATAGTCTATAGGTTTAGAGATAACAAGACACAAGACAATTAAAATTTTTGTAAGCTGATAAGTGGAAGATACCAAAACTTTGCGTTTAATGCTTAGAAACCTACATTATTTTTTTCTTCTTTATTTAAACAAATTTAGATAAGTTTTGCTTAACATTAACCTACAACTAGTCTCATTTAGTGACTAACTAGTAGTTCATTTATATATATTTATAAACCTACATGAACCAAGTAATAACAACGAATTAGTGAAAGAAAATTTAACAGAAGACATGATTGAAAATAAACAAATTCTGTGTTTTATTACAAAAGCCAGCCTAAATTTTTTTGAAGCCTGCAAAATTTCTACTGATTTTTTACAAACGGATCCAGAAAAATGGGAAAACAACAAATCATTTCAGGAAGCAAAACACAAAGTTCAATAATTGCAAGTTGTAAATGATGTCGCAGAACGTGGTGTGGCCTTGGCTAATAGTTATATCAATATCACAACTTCTGAAACAGACTTTCAGAGTTTACTGCAGGGGGTAGAGCAGCATCGCAAGAACTCTAATAAATGATTTATAACAAATCTATTTTTTTTTGTTTTTAATATAATTGTTATGTATGAGTGGTAAGTAACTATTATTTTATTTGTAAAAACATTTTCTAAATCCAATTATTTAAAGTTTAAACCAATGCAAATCTAGTCACACCTTATAGTATTATACATTTCATACAATGTGTACAAAGCTTTAAAACGGTATAACTCGAGAACGGTGAGAGAGAATTCATTTTTGTTTCTGCTAATTAATTTAAAACTTAATAACACAGGTCAACAGCAAAAAAAGGCTTGACTAACCACTATATAGATTTGATGCATCATGGCTGCCTAAGTACAAAAATGGTAAAATTTTTCAATTCTATGGATAATTTTTTTTTTTTAATTTTTTAAGTAAAATTGACAATATTTTGAGACATTTCTCCACTTATGTTGTCATAACTCAAAAGCAACTAGTCCGATTTTGTCAAATTAAATTTACAAAAATTAAGGTTTACAATATCTTTAAAGAACGTGTACAAATTTTTTTAATGCGATCAATAGTTTTAAAGTTATGAAACAAATTGTTAGCAAAAAAAAAAAAAAAAAATGCTAAAAAAAAAAAAAAAATTGAAAAACAAAAATCTGGAAAAAACTGCAAAAAATATTACTTTTTATTTTTTTGTAGTAAAGCTACATATTATGCGAATTAAACTAGATATGGATCATAAAAATCGATGCATGCTTTACATTTTTATTTACAATTAATTGAAGGTATCGCATATTTACAAGCACTGTAGAAAATTGTACCTACTATATAATGAAAATGCAGAACATAAAAACTCAGGTGCATTTTACGACACGCATTTTGGCAAAACCCCTTTGGGAAAAACCTCTATGACATTTTTATGATTCTAATAATTAAAAAAAAATAAGTAATAAACAAAAGATTGTTTAATTTTTACGATTGCGGTGGGATAGTAATAAAACGCTCATAAATGTGCGTGTACGCTGAAGTGCTCTTATTTTCCGTTAGCTAGCTACCTGTAACGGATGATTTTTTTTTTCATAAAAGTCCTTAATGTTTTTTAGGATTCTTGGGAATAATAAAAAAATTGCAGCACACACAAACTGTATCCACACAAAGGGTTATCCCAAATTATAGTATCAGTATTTATAAGATCTCCTTGACCCTTTTTATTTCATTCAAGAAGTGTTTGCGATAACGCAAACATCATTTAATACCTACACAAAAATTAGAGTCATACAGCTTAGAAGTTAAAAACAATTTTCAAATATTAATAAAAATGAGCCAGAAAGCCAGAACATTTTTATGTAAAAACGATCCAGATTTATTTTGTTATGTGTGCGGCCAATATATCACCGGGAAAAAACGGAAGTGCTTCTTAACTTCATTGCAAAAGTCATATCAAGATTGCTATAATATCTATCCGCACAATTTGAACCAGCATTGGACACCGAGTACTATATGCATTCCATGTCGATTGAATTTATCTATGAAGTCTTCTAACGTAAAGTAAGTATAAATTAATAGATTTGGAATATTTTATAATTACAATATTTCTTAATTAAAATTTGAATTCTTCATATTCCTGATTTCAATTTTTTTTTTCATTTTACAGACGACACTTGGAAATTTTGAAGCCTATGCCATGGAGAGAAACAGCGAACCACGCATCCGAGTGTTATTTTTGTTTAAGTACAAAAAGCGGTTTTGGAAAACATATGCGATGGTCTTACCCCACGAGGTCTGCTGATGGGTTTACACTTGCAGTTCTACATTCACAAGAAATAGAATATGCTCAAGATCGGGGTGCAAGCTGTAGTCATGTGCTTTCATCTTCACCAGGACACTCAACCTCAAGTATGTCTTACCAATCAGATATGTCAGATCCAGCACTACCATCTACAGCTGAAAATGACGAGTTCATCCCACACAAACATTTCTCGCCGAGACCAAGGAATCAAGATCAGCTTAATGATGTAATTAGAGACCTTGGATTGTCGAAAAGATCTTCTGAATTACTTGCGTCCCGGATGAAAGAAACAGGTCTCATAACTAAAGAAACTAAAGTTTCGTATTACCGTACTCGAGAAAAAGACTTACTTCATTATTTTGCTGAAGAGGATGACTTTGTGTACTGCACAGATATTTCTGGTTTGATGACTGCCATGGGCTTACAGAGATATGATTCAAACGAATGGCGTTTATTTATCGACTCATCAAAACGCAGCTTGAAGTGTGTCCTTTTGCATAATGGAAATAAATTTCACTCCTTGCCGATCGCACATTCAACCAAAGTAAAAGAAGAATACTCTGTAGTTGCATTGGTCATGAAGAAGATAAAGTATGATGAACATAAGTGGGTAATTTGTGTTGATCTGAAGATGGTAAATTTCCTCTTAGGCCAACAAAGCGGCTTTACAAAATATCCTTGTTTTATATGTTTATGGGACAGCAGAGCTAAAACAGAACATTGGAAGAGAAAACAATGGCCTTCTAGGGAAACACTAGTTCCAGGTACGCCAAATGTTATAAATGTGGCTCTAGTGCCCCGAGATCGCATCATATTACCCCCTCTTCACATTAAACTTGGTCTGATGAAACAATATGTTAAAGCACTTAACAAAGATAGTGAATGTTTCCAGTATATTTCAAGGAAGTTTTCCAATCTAAGTATGGAAAAGCTGAAAGCAGGCATATTTGATGGCCCACAAATTCGCAAATTGGTGAACGATACTGAATTTGGCAGTTCAATGTCAGAAATTGAGAAGAATGCATGGGATTCGTTTGTATGGGTTATTCAAAATTTCTTAGGAAATAACAAGGGTGATGATTACGTTGCGCACGTTGAAGAGATGTTAACTCACTTCCAGAATCTTGGATGCAACATGAGCATCAAAGTACACTACCTGCACAGTCACTTAGATCGTTTTCCTGAAAATCTAGGAGACTTGAGTGAAGAACAGGGCGAACGATTCCACCAAGATATCCGGACAATGGAGGAACGATACCAGGGTCGCTGGGATGCACACATGAAAAAAAAAAAAAAAAATAGTAGAAAATCGACTAAAAGAAAATTTCAGAGTTTGTAGTTTATAATACATATTTATTTATTTATTTTCTTGTTTTATTTATTATAATAAATGTGAATAATAAAATATAAATTTTCTACTATTTAATTTATTTATTTATTTACATTTAAGCTCATCCAACACAAATGTCTTTCCGAAGAATAGAATCAGTATATTCTAGGTAGGGTTTTGCCAAAAAATACACGAATGTTACTATGTAATGCATTTTTGATGTGAAAATTTGTACATAGCATGGGGAAAATGTTTTCAAAATTCAATCAATCGAAAGAAGAACATTAACTACTCAATTTTATGTATATCAGACAAAAAACTAAAATTTGGTGAAAATGAGCGAATTCACTTAATTGTGAATAAATTCGAAAAAAATCAATCGATTTTTATGATCGATATCTCATTTTGTTCCTATTACATGTGGCTTTGCGATAAAGCAATAAATCTGAACGATTTTTGCCGTTTTCGATTTTTTATGATTTTTTAAAAACAAAAAAAATTTGCTATTTTTACGTAAAAAAAATATTTTTTCCCTCAATTTTTTATTATAACTCCGAAACTACTGAGCCGATTGAAACGCAATATATTAACGGATTAAAGGCTATGTAAATTTCAGTTTTTCTAAATTTATTTGAATAATATCGGACTAATTTTTTTTTAGTTATCATTAATTATGTGGAGAAACGTATAAAAAAATTTATAATTTTACTTAAAAATTTTTTTAAAAAAAACCTCTCCATAGAATTTCAAAATTGAACCATATTTGTACTACTGGGACCACAATACATCAAAATTGTATAGTGGTTTTCAAAGCCCCTAAAATTTTTTCAAAATTGTTGCCTTGTGTAATCTATTAAACTGCATCATTAGTTTTTTTAGTCTTTATACAAATTTTAAAAGCTATAAAAAAAATCATTGCCGGAACTTATTATTTATGCACTTAAAATTAAAGATCGGAAAATTTTCTTTAAGAATATTGACTCAGAAGCCCAAAAAGCCCAAAAAACTCGATTTTTGGTAAAAAATCGATTTGCGCGACCTCTAAACCTCCGAAAAATCTGAAAAAATTCTCAAAAATTCTTAGCCTTATGAGTATTCAAATTAAGAATGATCCCCAAAATTTTTTTTTGAATGGGACACCCTAGTGTTCAGCCATACATAGCTAAAATACCGTTATCGCTAAAAAACCGTTACCGAAATAACTGAAATATCGATACCCTCAATATACCTACATAAAAGAAAATATCGTTTCCCCTTTCCGATACCCACATCGAAGCGGTTACCATCCGTGAATGTAAGTGATTTAAAGATGATTTGCTTATGTTACATATAATTATTTCTATATATTTTCTGATATTATTATGAATATTTTTATTTTTTGTAACTTATTGTAAACTAGCTGACCCGGCAAACGTTGTTTTGCCTTCAAATTTTAATTGTAATTAATTCTTTAAATCAAGAAATTTTTTTTACGCAAATAAATAATTAAAAAAAAAATAAATTCACATTAGTAAATCATTTTAAAATTTATAATTTCATGGGAAGCCCAACGCCTCTTTGTCCTTCTATCGCCTTTATTTGCTGAAGTATATAAAATGAATAGCTGAAAACAACTGCCATAACAACTGCGACGTCACCTATCACCGGTGCATTGAAGCGCCGCTCATGCTCACAGGTCGGTGCCTTGTCAGCTCTTATCACAACCGTATAATCATCTGTCGACATCTGGTCTAGGGCTGTTTTGAATAGACGGATGAGGTTATTGTGTTCAGAGCTGTGAATGAATCATTCATTTTTGTATTAATTCGCGAATCATTCATGCACTGAATTAGTAAAATTTTGAATTAATTCTTTTCGCCAAAAAGCGAATGGAATGAAATTTGAATTGATTCATATGCATTTGGCTGGAATGAATTGCAGTTCATTTTAAATCAAATGAATTCGGCAAAATGAATTGCAATTCATTTTCAATTCAAATGAGTTTGGCGAAATGAATTGCAATTCATTTCCAATTCATTTGACTTGAATTGATTTTGAATTAATTTAAATGAATTAGAAAAATGAATTGCAATTCATTTTCAATTCATTTGTATTGAATTGATTTTGAATAAATTCAAATGAATTTTATGAAACTCTTCATCACATATAAGAAAATATTATAAATATGATTAATAACACGGTGCTACAGTGAAAGAAACTTGTAAAATTACCTATTGTAGGTTGTAGGACTTGTTGAGTAAATCACTTTTCAATTTTCAGAATTTCGAATACACCCTCAAAATGAGGCATAATTAATTGTGTTTGAACTGCATATATTATCATTTTTGTTTATTTATTTAGTTTATATTTAATGTTGTATATTTAATGCTGTATATTATTCGACCTTTCAATTGTTATTTGAAGTTATTTGTTTATTTCTAAAAGACACCTCCATTTTGTAAAATAAATATTACATAAATATTACTAAGGTGTTTGTCGTTGGGTGGTCGTGTGTCACAAAATTTCACAAACTATTAACTGTTTCTCGAATAATAAACGTGTTTTGTCGCTTAGCGTATGCCAAAGCCAAAATAAGTAATACTTGACGAAACAAACTCCAAACACTGTGTTTACTTTGATTACTTGCAATTCATTTTTCATTTCATTAATATGAATTGCAATATTTTTTCTAATTCATTTAAATTTATTCAAAATCAATTCAATACAAATGAATTGAAAATGAATTGTAATTCATTTTTCTAATTCATTTGAATTAATTCAAAACCAATTCAAGTCAAATGAATTCGAAATGAATTGCAATTCATTTCGCCAAACTCATTTGAATTGAAAATGAATTGCAAGTCATTTTGCCGAATTCATTTGAATTTAAAATGAATTCCAATTTATTTTTACCAAATTCATTTGAATTAATTCAAATTTCATTCAATTTTTTTTATGTGAAAAGAATAATTCAAAATTCAATTCAAATTCGTTATGAATTGAAATCAAAAATGAATGATTCATTCACAGCTCTGGTTGTGTTCGTGTAACATAGCTTGAAGATTAACATAGGTTTTTTGTAAATATGTTCGGAACTACATAACCGATTTAAGAGTTTGATATCTCGTTTTGAAAAACATGACAACGGCTTTCAAAAAAAAATAAAATAAAAAAAAGCAGAAAAACTAAATATAAAGGGTCCGCCAAATAACTTTTTTTCTTGAAAATGCTATAAAAAAAAAACTACTGAATATTTTCTCAAATTTCTTTTTTTATTTGAAAGTACAACCCTTCCGGTTAATAATGGAAAATAATTTCATTCAAATGGCTGCCTCGGCTGGCCATGCAGTAGCCTACACGATCGGTCCAATTATGGCCCAATTATGCCTCTGGACCAAAATCCGCACCAAACATTGATTCGTTTTGGGTGTATCGGCTTTTCAATGTATGCGTGCGGGTTTTCTGTGTCCCAAATGAGACAATTTTGCTTGTTTACATACCCGCCAAGATCAAAATGAGCTTCATCTAAACAGATGATTTTTTTGGCAAAATCGGCATCATTCATTTTCGCAAACATTCTACAACATTACCATGATTTTCAAAGTAATGTCGCAATATTTCCCAGCGTTGTTCAAGCGTATACACACCATATTCGTTCAGCGGAAAGATAAAACTAATTATCTGTCAAATCAGACATGAGCTAAGTGTTACCATTCACGAAATAAGCACTAGTTGAAAAAAAAAACGTTAGATGACGGACCCTTTATGTATATGTAATTGGTGGTACAATATGCAAATTGGATTTTGCCACGCTCCTCCGCCCACAGACCGAAAATCAAAAATCAGACATCACAGTGTCACCCGCCTGGATATTCGGAAGATTCCCTGAAAATTTCATCAAAATCGGCCCAGCCGTTTTGGAGTCCATACGTTACATACATACACACATCCTGTTTTATACATATAGATTATTTTTAAAATAATCACAAAAAAAATGTTAGGATTGTCATCAAATAATTTAACTAAAGTATAATTTTTATGCAAATTTTTTGATGTTTTTCGGTCTACTAATATTCAGGAAAAATTTTGTTAACTTTTGGCAAGAATTATATAATTTTGGATCAACAAAGTGTTAGCAAAACTGTTGCTGAATCTATTAATGCTGCTGTCAAAACTCAGCTGGTTGACTCAGAAACATTTTTTGCTGGTGTTACTAACTTTTTTTTTCAGTGTACTTTATTTACTTTTATTTATGAGTAACGCAATTTTTTCCGTTAAAATAATGACAAAATTTAATAGTCAGTAGTTAGTCGTTATTATTCGTAATAAAGTAATGGCGAGAGTAAGCTGATGTCATTACCGGTAGTACACAAAAAATCATGATATGTCATTGCCGTTTCTACATTTGGTATATAACCACTTATATGGTAATGCTTTTCTACACTAGGATAATTCCTATGCTTTTTGAACGATTTTATTAATATTTTTTAGGGCAAAATAAAGAGGTAGATGGAGTGAAATGTATGAAAATGGAAAAATCCATTGAAATGGATGTCAATTTGATGCCAATGAAGTCTTCAATTAATACACATAATACTTTGTGTTTAGGTATAAATAACTATGATTTCACTATTAAAAAAAAAAACAATATTTATTAAATTTTCATTTAATGTAAATCCCTAAAAATGGGCAATATATTTTTTTAATAAAAAAAAAAATAGAACTAAAACAAGTTTAACTTTTTAAGATGAATGTAAACATTTTTGAAAATTTATTGCAGAGATACTAATGCTGAACACACTTTATTAAGAAATGTTTTATGATTCTTAAATATAAATAACTATAAAAAGTTAAATTTATATTGTTTTAAAATTTTAAATAAATAAAGTTATCAATCAAGACAGCTTTTGTTGTCCCTATGCATTTAAGGTGATATAAACTAGTTTAAGTTATTATTGCAAACATGAGATGACATTAAATTAGTTTTATAGTTTAAACCGATTGTCAGTATTAGACGAAATAAATTTTGTATAAAAAGGTTGTGAGTTCTACAAAAAGTATTATTTTCTTTAGTGTTCTTGTATCATAAAGAAATAAACTTAATAATGGTTAGTGTTCAATATAATATCTTGTTTTTTTAAGTAATTTTTTGTTTCTAATATACATGTTCTCTCTTTTAGAAATTCTTTATTGTATTGTTCGCTTTGGTTGCTGCCGTAGCTGGTGATGTCAGTCATTTGGCTTCCAGCCAATACTTGCCACCCACACAGCATTATGCTGCTTCAGCCCCAGCTGTTTCATACACTGCTCCTGAAACTCAATCCTATGACGTAGAAGCTGCTTCCGCTCCGGCTGTATCTTATTCAGCTCCTGCTGTTTCATACTCCGCTCCCGTTCAATCTTATCATGTTGAAGCTGCCTCTGCTCCTGCTGTTTCATACTCCGCTCCAGCTGCTTCATATGAAACTTCCTCTTACGAAACTTCTGCTTCGGAACCCGCTCATAGCTACTCCTCTGATGAAGGTTACCGTTATAAGACCAACCGTCGTCGTGTCTACCGTCAACGTGTCCGTCGTCAAGTTTCCAGTGAATACTTGCCTCCTGTAGCTGCTTCCCAATACGAATCTGTATCTTACTCAGAACCTGCTGCAGTATACTCCTCTCCTGCTGTATCCTACTCAGCTCCTGTTGAATCATACTCAACTTATGAAACTGCTGCTTCTGAACCCGGCCATAGCTATTCCTCCAATGATGGTTACCGTTACAAGACCGCTAAGCGTCGTGTCATCCGTCGTCGTCGTTATTAAGCATTAGAATCCGATACAAATTTAGATTTTAGAATATTAATAAAAAATAATATTTGTAAAAATTAAGCCAAACAAGTTAATCTTTCATTCTTTCAAATGACATACAAAAAGAAGTCCTTAATGTGGACTGACAGTAAAAACAAATAAACAAATTTGAGTTGCTTCAAAATGACTATGAAAATTCCTATATCGTAGTTCAATTCGGTTCACATCCCGCAGAGTGGAACGTAATCCTAATCATCAGTAAGCGGAAGTAAATGCATGTTTTTTTTCTTCAATCAAATGCAAGTTTTTTTCATTAAACAAAATATACTTTCGAATCAAAAAATTTGTGTTAAAATTGAATTGATTTGTTAGTGCATATTTTTGCATATTTTGCTATAAATGCATATTTTTGGATATTTTGCTTTAAATGCATATTTTTATTGGAAATTTTTACTTATTACGCTTAAAATGCATTTCGATTATTAATCTTGTCAAATTTTTGGCATCATTTTAACTTTTTTTAGATTGTTGCTAAAATTTAAGTCACTTTGCTGCTTACTTTTTTGGTAGTAGAGTAAATCTAGGTGTTTTTTTTGACAATTTGAGATATTTGTAAAAAAAATACTTGACAACACTGAAACATGATCAGAGCTAATAAAGCACTGTTAAGTGTTCCTTAAATTGTATATGCAAACTGGACATAATAGAAACTGTTTTCAGATTTTTTTTTTTTTTTTTTTCAATATAAATAATTAAAATTTAGTGTTAAATGCAGAGAATATATTAAACAATAATAATTAGCATCAAAATTAAATTAAAATTGCTGAAAACATGGAAAATAATCAACTAAAAGTGCCTCTGTTTTCATGATTTGTTGTTATTTGTCTTCAAAACTCTAAAAGTCCTAGCTCAGCTTTTTAGGAGACAGACGTAGAAATGACTTAGTTAACCGCAAGACATTTTGATATAAACTCAAAAAAGCATATCAAAACCGTCATCGGTGAGCGGTCATCTTCCATATGAAAAAATATTTTGAGAACAAATAGATTTAATTTTACATTTGAAAATATGAAAAACTTATATATTTATATAAATAAAAATTTTATTTAAGTTTAGTTAATCTATATATAGTTTATGTATATGTACTTTAAAACTATGAGATTGAATTAAAACTTGAGTTTTTTGTTTAGTTTTATATTTTTTTTTTTTTTTGTTTTTTATAAAATTCAAAAAAATGTTAAGTGCATAAATTTTTGTTAGATAGTAAGTGTATATTTTAGGACTTTTCATGCATATTTCATATTTCACTTAAAAGAAAAAATTAACTCATGTCGAGGGTAATGACTTTCATGCAAATGTATATTTTGTAGCTGCATATTTTGTAATAAATGAATAATTTTGCATATTTTGATTTAAAGAGCATATTTTTGCAATTTGACTGATTTTTAATTCATGTTTTTGCATATTTTGACTTTAACTGCATATTTTTTCGGAATTAAAATTAATATTTTATTGAAAACAAAAATAAAATTAGGAATGTAAAATCCTTAAAAATACTTATACTATGTGTGTAGAAAATACTTATAAATCCCTTTGTCACATTCACAATAGAAATGTATTTAAAAAATGGTTGTCAAGTGGTTGGTAACATATTAAGTAATATCGTTTTCTTTTTCGCAGATTTTGTGCAAAAAGTAGTAATCCTTTGATTAATTTTTTTCTTTTTTTTCTTTTATCTACATAACAATATTTACAACCAAATTTTTTTTTTCAAATGCAGGTAATGTTGTTTTAACTACATTTGTTAAATGTTTTTACTACATTCTACAGTTAATTTTTAACAGTTAAAAATAACTACACATTGCAGTTGATTTATATGCAAATGAAGTGTACATCTTTTCAACTGCAAATGTAGTTATTTAACTGCCATTTGCAGTTGATGCTACATATATATTTTTTTTAGTGTATCAGTATGTATAAAAATACCAACATCAATGAATTTTGAAAGACCATTTTCTGAAATGTCTGTCGAAAGTGTTTAAAAGCTCCCAATACCCTTATTTTAAATTTTAAAACCATAACAATATTGTGATAAGTCAGAGGTAAATGGAAATTGTTACAGTTTGGCTGTTGTGAAAAATATTGTCACAGCAAATCCATAACAGATTTGGCACGTTATAAAATCATATAACAAATCAAATTTTTGCTTGTCATCGATATAAAATAGCTAATTTTTTAATTAATTCTTTTCAATTTTGCTTAAATAAAAAGTAAAAACCAAATTGCAATTTATAAATTTGGCTAATAGAAGAAAATTAGAAAGGCGAAATTTTCTCCAAGATCTTAAATGGGAATCTGGTTAAGGGACTCTGCAAAATTATAATTTTAAATGAACAATTTAAAAAAATTATCCTTTTCCCTACTATTTTAGAAATACGTTTGTTAGAAGACTTTGTTGAAAATGAGGAACTGGTTTTATTTTTGATTTTTAACGGTCCTATTTTTATTTACATGTATTGCACCAGAAGCACATAAATACGCCACTTTTATAAATACGTCATTATTACTTTTGAACAAATGGTAATTTTGACATCAAGAGCATTAAAGGGTTAATTTAGCTCAGAATACTTTTTTTATGAGTTTAAAGAATGGCTTTAGCAAGGTTTGTAACAAAAAGGTTGTAAATATTTTTACTTCAAACGGGCTAACGTTGTTTAATTTGTTCAAAATTGTTGGCACAGAATCTACAAATATTGTGTTATAATATTTTAAATGACATTTCTTAATATCCAATAGTAGTAAGCAAAGCTTTGCCTTTTTTGTAAATTGAAATAAATAATAATAATAAAAAAAAAAAATAAAGAAATAAGTCAGGGGCCAGTTGGGCCAGTTGGGCCAGTTGGGCCAGTAGGTCCAAATGTGTTAATGAGGTTCGAAATTTTTCAACCTTGAGCAATAGTAATAACGAACTGTTCGGTCGGACACTAAAAATTTTAAATATTTTATGACAACAAATAAGCCATGTTTAAAGTTTGTGTCTTAAGTCTTTTGATTTTCCCCTTTAATTTGCGGGAAAAATACGATTCATTTGAATATTCATTTAATTGTATTTGATTTTAAAGGTTTTTGGTATCCATATAATCAGGGACAGGAACTTCATGCACTAAAAAAGTATGTTTTAGACGCCTATAAGATGCATAAAAAATCTTAAAATATACACTAAAAACAATTAAAATATGCAGTTATAATTTTTTTTAATGGTCATTTTATTCGACATTTTTTGCTAAAAGTCATAATTGCACTCAAGAAAAAGTCAGTAAAGAAAGCAACATTCTTGCTGGGAGGATCCTTGCAGAAAAATTTGCAAAAATCAGCACTAAATTTAAATTTAGCTAAATTTTTGCAGATATTAGCAATTTTTCGGCAAGGGTCCTTCCATCTAAAACATAGCAGGCTTTACTGAATTTTTTTGGAGTGTGCATGTTTGATAGTTTCGAAGTAAACCAACGAAACCAGTGAAAAGGAAATAGAACTGTAAACTGTAAAAATGGAACTGTTATGTTGTTTGTGTTGCACTTCTGTAATTATGTATGCAAAAACAAAAACAACGTGAATTGGGAACTAGTTTTAAATCTTTAGATCAGAGTACTAATCGACTGTAGATCAGAGTACTAATCGCTTTGTCTAAATTGGAGTGCATATTAAAAAGCAGTTTTCTATATCACGGTCAGTGATTGCACAAAAATTACATATAGACATTATCAAACAATAAAAAACATAACCAATATCAGAATCACTGATGATAGTTAATTACCAGAAACTTCAGTTTTATTCAAAATTTACAATGTAGTTATGATTTCTAGCGGAATAGGCGACCTCAATTTAATTTCATATTCATGCACTTCTGAAATTTTTCTAAATCATTATTTATTTCAGACCAACGCTCACTCGTGTGAGCTTAAATGCTTTCTTGGAGAATTCGTAAAATTGTTATTACCAAATATGGAGATTAGTGACAACATATGGCTATTTAATTACAAGGAAATTTCTGAAGTGCACCCAATTACATGAAATTAGACTTAAAAAAGTAATTGGCATGTAATTAAATATACAAATATTGGTATTATGTTCCATGTCTGGTGCTGACAAAATTGAAAATTTTGCAAGGAAGCGTTTAAGCTCACAAGTGTGAACGTAGGTCTAAAATTATTAATGATATAGAAAAATTCAAAAAAAAAAATTCAAAAAAAAAATTCACTATATAGAAAAATTTCAAAACGGAATGAGTTTGAAATGTAATTGACGTAGCCCAAGTTTGATTTTTAGAAATATGCTTATTTCTCTGATGGTTTTAACATATTATCTGCATATGTTATTAATATATTATAAGAAAAATGCAGTAAAAATATGCATTTTAAGCAAAAATTCTATAAAAATATGCATTTAATGCAAAATAAAGAAAATGTGCTAAAAAAATATGCATTTAAAGAAAAATATGCAAAAATATATATTTATAGCAAAATATGCACTATCAAATCGATTTCAATTTAACTCAATTTTAATATATGGTCCTTGCTACGAACTATTTAAATACATAGATAACGGAAATCGGTTTTTATTTTTTTGTGTGTAACACTGTAAATTCGATAGTTTCAGTTTTTTACATATAAGTTATTACACTACGTGTTTTGCCATATATATTTTTAATGTTATTAGATACAGAATTAATCAATTCTGTACCATCAAGTGTTGTTAAAAAGTTTTGAAAACTCTTGGCATCTTTATATAGATTTTTTACAGTTTTATTAGTTTTTTGTTTTTATATACATCGAGATTATTTTAATGTTATTTTTAATTTAAATTTATTCTTATTAATATAACTTATTTTATTAGATCGATTGGAATACTATTCCTAACATTGGAATATAAATTATTTAAAATACAAAAGGCTTTTTCACAAAAACCATTGCTTATTGGCATTGAAAATGAGACCAGTTTTTGTAAATTTTATAGATTGCACATTTGTCGAAAAAATTAAACAACATTTTATCATTTGGTATATTTATAACACACTAAACGAAAATGTTTCACCATAATATTTCAATGAAATGTTCATTTTGTTTTTTAGAAAAGTTTAAGAAAAACTTTGAAAAAATATTAATGTTCAGTTTGCCTTTAAAAAATCTTGACAAAACATATTTTTTCTTAATTCTTGACCAACATTAAAAATTCTCGTAAATCTAGCGAAATCAAGGCCGTCTGGCAACCCTAACTTACACACAAAACCCATCATACGATTTTTTGAAGAAATGTTTACACAATTTGAAATACATACACTACACACACACACAAATATGTAGGTAGAATCAACTGCAAATGGCAGTTAAAATAACTATATTTACAGTTGAAAATATGTACACTACATTTGCATTTAAATCAACGTGTAGTTATTCTTAACTGTTAAAAATTATATGTAGAATGTAGTAAAAACAACTACAAATGTAGTTAAAGTAACATTACAAAATATTAATAAAAAATTTGTTTGTAAATATTTGTAATCCGATTTTATTATTTAATAAACACGCTAATGCAAAACTATATTTACATAAAACATCACTTTTCATTCATGTTCCACGCTATTTCTCTAAATCATATCTGCCACATGTCTGTCTTTAAAAGAAATGCAATATTGTTTCTTTAATTTCGTTTCACCACATTGAATTAATATATAAATATTAAAGAGCTACAAGAAAAGAAATACAACATTTAATAATATTCAAACATATAAATTTATTTTCTATTCCAAATCTTGCCATAATATTTTATTTTTTTAATAAAATTTACAGCGTTTTTATTTTATTTGTGTTTCCTATTTAACATTATTTTTTACACTAAAGATAAAAGAGAAAAAATTTAAAAAGAAAAATGTCTATATCGTTTGATACACACTCACTTTGTCAAAAAGTCGAAACAACTGCATAAAATAACTGTTACCGAAATGCATTAACTTTGGTAGGTTGTTTATCAAATCAACCCTCAAAAACATTAAAAAATATTTTTCTAAGTAAAACAACTGCAATTTCAATTTGGCCCTTTGTTCCTCTTAAGGAACCATAGGACATTATATATATATATAATTGCAGTTTTGGGCGTTGTGGTGTAATGTTTAGCTCGTTGGACAGTTACACAGATAGACCCGGGTACGATTCCCGGCGATGACAACATTAATTTAGAAAAATAATATGTATTAGTTTTCTATACCTCATACGTATCGCAGCGTCCACCTTCGGTGTTCCCATAGCACTTAACTTATGAATTAAAAAGCTTTAATAAGTTCGCCAACTCTCCATCAGGTGAAAAGCAACAACTGTTCTAAGACTTATCATGGCTTATTTTCTTTTAAAAATCTGATTCTCAATATCCTTGATTGTTTTATATAAGTTCGTCAAAAGAAGAAAACCATATAATAAATCTCATCAAAATTAATTATGGGTTTTTTTGACATATTCGCTAATTAAAGATATTTTTTCCATTTCGTTATCGTTTTTGTGGAAAAAACATTTATTTTTGTGCAACACTGTTTAAAGAATGTTTAATTTTATATTGATGCGTTTAAAAGTTGAGAAATCAAACGTTGTATGTCTTGCAGATTTGTGAAAAACCCCCCATTTTGAGCAGCAATCAAACGCGAACTATAACGAATTTTGGAGAAATAAAAAAAACGTTAACACCATATTAACGTTTGTACCAAATCCAGAAGGCATGCATTTTGTTCGCGATGTCCCACTTTGTATGTCTCTTTTAAGCATGTGAAAATCTCTTTTTTGATGTGCTCTTAGAAGCAATAAATTCATGCCTTCTTGGGCAATAAGAAGCGCGTTTTTCGTATGTTGACAACATTAATGCTTAATGGTATGCATTCTTTATTGCTTCATTGTCAGCATTATTCACTGCTTCAAAGAAAGCATTTTGGGAAGCACTACAGAATGCCTTCCCTAATTGCTTTACAGTATGCAAGGCGGTGAAGCGCTATTTTGGAAGCATACAAATGTTGTTACTGCTTACCGAATCCAATATCAAACAAACGAGTTCATTTATTTGTTAAACAACCTTTTTTCTAAAAAAACCAGCAGTTTAAATCTTTTAATCGTGCGCCCCGGTAGGCTAGTTGGTAGCGTGCTGGCTTATCAGTGCGGGGGTCGTGGGTCCGATTCCCACCAGCGGCACTGGTCTGTTTTCGCTACAACTCGCCGAAGGCCATAGTAGCTAGTGCTCGGTTAGGGTAATAGTATATAATTTGTAATTATATGATTATTAATTAATAAACAAAAAAAAAAAAAAAAAATCTTTTAAAAGTAAAATTTAGAACTAGTTTTAGTTTAATATTTGGAGCTACGCAGCAATAGTGATGTTATAAAGTTGTATGGACATCCTCAGTTACAAGATTTGGCTTCTCTAGTATCCCAAATGAATGAGACAAAAAATGGTAGTGGTGGGGTTGGTGAAAATGGCTGCCCTAAGGCGGGGTTGATATGGTAAAATCCAAAAAGAAACACAACTGCGTCCCTAGAGGGGTAAAATGTAAGACCGACCCTATCTAAACTCCATAAGTGGCTAACATAAAAAATTAAACTAAAAAAAAAAATATTTCTCCAACCGCTTGAACTGTCCCAAGGATGCTCCTAGAGGAGTCATATGTATAAACGACCCCTCAATATTTTTTCACCCCCAACATTTTCTTAAAATATACCTACTCCCTATCACCACTCAATAAGGACTCCCCCATACAAAAATTAAAGTTTTGTAAAATTTGCTCCAACCGTTCGTACTCCTCCAAAGGTACGCCTATGGGAGCCAAATGTATGAACAACGTCAACATTTTCTCAAAAATTTTTCATTTCAACATTTTCTCAGGTTTCAATATTTTTTCAGATTTTATTGTTTCAATTTTGTACCTTTAAAGGTACAATGAGCATTTAAGGGTTAATCTAAATGTCAAACCGCATTGAAAATGTATAATCTACTGAAGTTGGAAAATAAATCCCAAATAGAACTTTTTTTTTTAATCATTGACTACGGCATTATACTATATATAATTTTATTAGTATTATAGAAAGTTTCTATAAAATTTGAAAACAAGCTAAACAATTTTTAACTTTTATCGAAAAAATGGCTATAGCTGCTCCGCGTGCAAAACTGGCCCAAAGTTATAAGCTATGCACTTGTAAAGAAGAATATGGTATATCGGGCAATATCAAATCTGTTTTGAGGACTTATGAAGCAAATTAGGTATACTCCAATAAAGGCGAATATGTTCGTTAAAAACATACCCTAATCCAAAATTATAAAAAAAAAATGTAGAATAAAAAAGTTTATATTTGCTGTCAGTTAATTTGTTTCATTTCATTTATTCAGTCTATGGATACATAAATCTTTACAGACTATGATGTTGCAGTTTCACAATAATGTAAATATTAAATGAAATAAAAGAAATTACCCGAAGTTAATATCTCTGAAAACAAAAAAAAAAAACATATGAAACATTAAACTGAGGAAAAATCAACAATAGTATTAACTTTACAAAAACACAGAAAATGGGAATTTTGGATCACCCTGTTTACAATGAAATAGAAAAAATGTTGCCTTGATGTTTTGGCTCCGTAGGTTCTAAGGTGTTTTCTTTCGAATGAGCTATACTTTTTTAATCGATTGCAAAACAAAAGTAATTCTCTGAAAAAGGTCAAATTTAATTTTTTTAAAAAATTTATTCTTTTTTATTTTGAAAATTTAAAAAAAAAAAATGCAAATTATTGTTTTTTTTATCGCAAAATGAAACCAGCTTTTTTCAATAATTCATCAATAATAGAAAAACCCTGGGACACCAAAAACTAAAGTAAACTTTTTTTCAAATGTGTGGAAGCTGCATTTAGAAAACAAATTGTATAAAAATGTATTTTTTAAATAAACTTTAAACTTACACATTTTTTGCATATTGCCCATTTAAAAAAAAACAACAAAATCGGGCATGTAACCGTGGATTTTTCGAAATTTTAAAACCTAAAAATGCCAATCTTTTAGAGGCGCATAGAGTTTCTGAATGCAAAATTAAATTTAAATCGACAGAATCAAGTTTAAAAATACATTTTTTGAGTGTCTTCTGTGGTATGGCCGATATTTGTTTATTAAACATTAAATAAGCACGACATATGTACGGACACTCATAAAAATAAGTTAGTAAAAAATTAAGAAAAACTTCTTGTAAATCAGGTATACTATTTTTCAGCAAATGCTAAAATTATGTTTTTAGCTGAAATTATAGTTTTAGTTATTTCAGCCCTTACCTGTTCTGAACTAATGTTTTACTAATATTTTACTAATGTTTTACAAATTAATTTTGCTAAAAAAATTGTGCTGATTAGCACATAAATAGTGTGGACGACAACCATATTGCAAGATATGCGCAGATTGAATAAGATGTCGCGAGGAAAATTATACTAAAAAATACAACTCTAATAAGACGTATAAAAAAATTAAACATGAAAGATTTTTGTATCTGTTTTTCATAAATAAAACAAAATTGTGGATTGCAACAACTAATTAATTTTGCGTTGTCACCAGCTTGTCACCAGCTTGTCAAAGTAATTGTCTATTAATTAAATAAAAGACAAAATATAATATTTAAATTTAATAAAGATTAAATGTGCATATGCAAACTAAATGTTTATAGAGATTATTAATCTAGTGTGGTCAAATTACAAACAAATATACAGCAGGTAGACAGAAAGACAAAGACACACATCTTAGTTAGATTTTTATATTTCCTTTTCTTTGTTCCAAAAAAGGGTTGTATATGCCATATTTTGTCTTTTTTTTTCTTTTCGGCGTTTCTTTAATAGATAGCATCATTTAGACAACCATTGATGTAAGTAGTTGAAAGATAATTTTGTTTATATTATATGTAATTATTTATATTTTTATATTTTGCTACTTATTGCAAATTATATATAAAAGAATCACAAAAATATGCTTTATGATTTTCAGCAAATAAATTAGCTAAAGTATAATTTTTCTACAAGTTTTTTGAGTTTTTTTCAGTCTACTAATATTTAGCAAAAATTTAATTTATTTTTAGTAAGGGTTTTTTAATTTCTAATCCACTAAATGTTAGCAAAACTTTTATTGAATGTTCAAATTTTCTTGCGGAAATCAGGGAGCTGATTTTTGTTGATATTAGCAATTTTTTTGCAAACACCCTCCTGACTTAAGTTGACTCAGCACAATTTTTTGCTGACTTTATTAACTTTTTTTTTTTGAGTGTAATATCGACCTAAAAATTAGTTTTGTTTAATGCACAAATTTTAAAAATTTTCCACGTTACTCCAGTTAAGCAATTAATATTTGTCTTTATCGACATTTAAGCACTTTTAAGAAATTGCCACAATTTCAGATTGAAAATATTTAAAACTTAACATTTTCCTTTTTGTCAAATTATAGATATAAATTATAGATTTACTATTAGTCATATTAGAATATTTAGAATTTCTATATTATCACCAACTGAAGTTTCAATTTTATTAATCTTCCGCATCACTTAAACAAAAAAAATATAAATTTGATCTTATTTTTTTATTAGAACAGAAATACAAAATGGAACGTGTTTTGACAAAATTATGACAAAATACAAAAGACTTTCAAATTTTATATTTTCGAAAACTAGTTTTTTTTTAACAACTATTTTCTAATAATGTTGTGATAATTAGAATAATATAACAATATTTATAAAACAGAAAATTCTTAAACTATATTTTTTAAATTTTATTGTGCTAATTTAAGTATTAGGTAATAGATATGGTTGCCTGAAATGTAAACATGGAACGAAAAATATAATTTTTATTAATAACTTAATTAACATTTTTTAAACAAACAAATCAGTTCTTATTGATACATGCATATGAATTTAATGATATTTGTTCATTATTCTGCTGAAAAACTATTCACTAACCCCTGCACTACCGACTTTATGTTTGTGTGTATATTTTTTTTTTGCCATCAGATTCTTGTGAGGACTGCTAAAATTAAAAAGAAAATATACCCCTCTGCATCCTATCCACCAAAAAATGGTTAAGACAAATTAAATTTTGAAATTTCTCAGCCCAATTTTACCACTACAGATTTCAAGATGCTATATTTAGAATAAAGACCAAATGTAGTTAAAAACAAATGAAATTTCACTTAAAAAAGGATGACTTACATTTCAGTGAATTCAACTAACATTGTCATTTAGTTTTTTAATGTTCTAAAAATTAACCACAATTTTAGTAAAAATGAACCACATATGTTAGTAAAAAATATACAAAACAGAAGACAATAATGGAGAAAAATTGATGATTAATAGGTTTTTTTGTTAAAGTTCTGCCTATTCTGGAGGCTCTAGCTTTTTTAAAACTTTAGGTTCTGATGAGATCTTAAGCCAGATCGAAATACTAGTATCAACCTAGCTAACATGTGTGATTTACTTTAATAAAAATATACGGAGGTTGAAAGCTCGTTATAAATTGAAAATAACATAAAAATAATCTGGATGTATATAAAAACAAAAAACTAATATAACTGTAGAAACTTTAATTTTTTTAATGAAAATGAAAATTATTCAAGTTCGGAGCCATACTCTATATTTAATTATTAGGATATTGTTCTAACAAATAATTTTTGTTTTCAAATTTATTATTTGACCCTTTCAGGAATGTGTTGATAGATCTATTTCGGGAATTTTCTAGGTTCTCATCATCAGAACACGTTTTGAAAGCGGTAACAATCCTATGCCGAACAACAAACATGCATATAAACTAGTTTACTCACTACATGAGAACTAATATATGAGCTTGAAATTAAAGATTATAACCATTGATCAAAAAACAAATTGAAAACTCGTTTGTTATGTGCAAGGTCCACCTCTGGTGGATATTCAATACACGTTTTTCTGTTTTTCTCTCCTTTTTATATTTTGTTTAGTTTATAAACAAGACAGGGGGTGTAAACTAGACTGTACTTTGTCTTTTATACAAGTTTGATATAATTTTTATTAAAAATAAAAAATCTTGTTTTTTTCGACCGTTAATTGTGCAATGAAAATTAAATTATTTTTTTTAATTTTTATTTTTTTATTTTTCTAAAAATCAAAAAACGACGGCAAAAATGAATGTAACATCAAAAAAACAGTCTTTTTATGTAGTTTGTTTTTGTAGATGAACTTCAAGGTTAGTAAAAAATTTAATTTGTTTTAGAAATGACCTACATTTACATTAAAAATATATAGCAGAAGTAACCTGAGTGTATCTTTTGTAGTTTAGCAGATACAGCAAACACCAGTTTTTTTTTTCGGAGATAAAGGGTGATTAAAAGAATTGGACGTTGTTAACAAATATCGTGACTATATTGCCCTGGTGAGCAGTTTATGCATAAAAAGATTTTGTTTTCATTGGCCAATGTCTAAATGAACATATTTAAACAAAAATTTTTTTTATATATTTTTTAAAATGTGTACACTGTACAAAGGTAGAAAAAGGGTTAAACATATTGTTAAAAAAAAAATTATGATGCTCTTAGTTTACACTTGAGATAACAGCAAAAAATTACACAGCCATAGGGCCAAAATTATGGAAAAACCATATGAAGTTACACAAAAAAAAATATGTAAAAAATTTATGCACCCGGAAAAAGGAGAGGTTGGAATTCAGTCAAAACCATTAACATTTATTTGGTAGGACGTTATTTTGTTCCGAATTACCAAAAATTTATTAATAAAGTAAAAATACGGCATAATAAAGTAACAGTAATCCTATCATACATTTATTGGTGTTTCCAATCAAATTTACAAATAAAATTCGATTAGTAATTGTATACGGTAATCAATAAAATTGATTAAGAAATTGTCGATAATAAAAGTGGTGACAGGAAATACGGGCATCCCAAAATTAAATTAGGATTTCAGTAGAGCTAAATCTACCCTCAAAACCCTTTAAAAAATGCCACCCCAAAGAATTGCTTAAAATGTAGAAAAATTCACATTAAAAGACCTGATTTAGAAAATTTAAGAAAAATTATTAAATTCTATTTGCATTTGGTGGCTGCAAACATAATACGATTTGTGAAAATCAGCATACAAATTTGTTAAATTGTATGGATTAATTCCAAATCATCATTGTAATCACAGTTCTGGCATATGTAAACAATGAAGCGCATATTGACACATTTCGCGTGAACTGCTGTTTTGCATGTGTTTTTTGATATAATCTTAGATATTTGAAATTAAGTTTTAGAGCAAACTAATATGCAAATTGTTGTAGTTCAATGATATTCAAACCATAATAATAGTGTTTGGTGCACTATAGCACATATTCGACCAGCTCTCCTTCTCTCGTTCTTCATTAAAAACCTGAAGAAAGAGCAAGAAGCAAGATTAGGAAAAGTCAGCGCTTCTTTGATTACTTTAATTGCGTTGAGCAATGCATCAAAATCCTTAATACCGCGTCGGTTGTTCTTGGGGTGCGCTGCCAAAATAAAAATGTATAGAAAATGCGAAAAATGGTTGAAAATATTATTTTGACACAAAAGTAATTGAAATGATAAAGTAAATATCACACAATCAGAATTTAATTCGGCAACCTACAAGCCTTTGCCTTACTATTTTCATCTTTTTACTTTCAACTTTGTTAATTAATTTTTTTTTAACTTTTTTAAAATATAAACAACTTTCTAAAACAAAAAATTCTATATGAACAAAAATTTGTGATTTTTAAGGAAAAAAAAATAAAAAAGTTTCTTTTAAAAAGTTTAAAATCGGGTGTCTGGGTTTTGTCTTTCCGTGATTTTGAAATTAATTTAACCCTACTCTTTTTCCTTGCATTGTTCTTCATGCTAAACAAAAACGTATATAGTTAAATTACATTAAATTTACATTGAATTAAAAACAATTTAGAAAATTGATCCTCAATTTTGCAATATTTACTTTTAATTTCCGCATCTACATATATAAATTTCGGTAGATACAAGGAGGCGCAAAAATAACCTTCCGATGTTTTTTGGCTGTAATTAAAAAAAAAAATGAAAAACTTTGATTCTTCTTGTGGATTATTTTTATTTGGTATTTTAATTTTTTTTTACATCAAGTCGAGAATGTGATGTCATGTAAATGGCCGCCGCCACAGTTGATTGTCATTTGAGCATTTTTTATGGCATTTTCCATCACTTTGGCCAAAACTTCTGGCGATAGGTCCTCACATTCTTGACGGATATTGTCTTTAAGAGCTGCAAGAGTCTGAGGCTTGTTGACATAAACCCGCGACTTCAAAAAGCCCCACAAAAAGAAGTCTGGAGCGGTCAAATCAGGCGATCTTGCTGGCCAGTGCAAATCGCCAAAACGGGAGATTAGGCGCCCGGGAAATGTATCCTTCAGCATATCCGTTGTGGCACGTGCAGTGTGTGCTGTTGCACCGTCCTGTTGGAACCACATGTTTTCTAATCCCAATTCATCAAGTTGCGGCAAAAAGAACTCGTTGATCATTGCTCTGTAGCGCTCACCATTCACAGTAACCGTTTGGCCCGCGACGTCTTCGAAGAAAAAAGGTCCGATGACTCCTCCAGCGAAAACAGCACACCATACAGTGACTTTGAGCGGGTGTAATGGCTCTTCGTGGGTTACAGTGCCCCAAAAGCGTAAATTTTGCTTATTTACGTACCCGCTAAGATGGAAATGGGCCTCATCACTCATGATTATTTTTGATGAAAAATCATCTTCCTCTTGGTTTTGATTAAGGATGGCTTGAGCGTATGTTACACGCGATTGGCGGTCAGCAGCTAACAGCTGATGCACCGTCTGGACTTTGTACGGAAACATCTTCAAATCTTGTACCAAAATTCGCTGTAAAGACCGTCGACTGATACCCAGTTGCGTGGCACGTCGTCTGGTCGATGTCGACGGCGCTTCCATGACATCCTCGGCTACAGCAGCAATATTCTCTGCAGAACGGCTACTCCGGGGTCTGCCACGCCTGGCAGCATCTCGTGTTGTGCCAGTCTCTTCGAGGCGAGCGGCTAAACGTCGCAGTGTTTCACCAGTAGGCGTTGGACGGCCAGGAAATCTGAGACGAAATTCACGTTGTGCCAAAGTCACCGACCGATTATTGGTCAAATAAATAGTCACCAATATTCCGCGTTCTGGAGCAGTGTAGCGTAAAATTGTTTATTAACGTGTATTTCGCATGTGTTTACTACACAAATGTCAAAACAGAACTGACATTAGGGGCCAATCGCAAAATTAATAGCATTTTCTGATAGGAGGATTACTTTTGCGCCACCTTGTATATGTTGAATTTTTCAAAACTCAATTTAGTAGTTGACCGGTTTGTTAAATAACAACTTTTTTAATTTTTAATACTTTTAAAGCAAACTTTAAGCTATGTTTCATTAATAACATAAATATTTTTATTTAAAGCCATTACTTATGCTACATTTTAATTATTTTAATAAAATATTTTGCTATAATTTTCATATTGCTATATAAAAGTCGATTTTTTCCTCGAAAGTATTAGTGATTCTAAATTAATTCGATTTATGTTTTGTTATAGTTTTAAAGCATACTCGTATACAAATTAAAAACAAAAAACATATTAAAACGCATTTCCGTTCAAAAATATTGGTGATCACAAAATTAGTCTGATTGTGCTATATCTGCAATTTGGATTATTTTTATTTTCTTAAGACCTTATATTCGACAGAAATATTCGTGACTACAAAAAAAAACTCGTTTGGATTTATATGCTTCAGTTTACAAAATAAACATATATCGTCCATTCCATGATAGATCGGCCAAAATCTGACCGGGGATCATTTTATGTTTTGTACACGTATTCTCTAGGATGTCTATTAGTCACTACCGTTTTCAGTTTCTCCGAATTTGGAAAACTGCCATTTTTATTGCCGTTTTTCAGTTTTAAAAAAAATAAAAAAAATAGGTATAGTAGCCAATACCGCTAAAATACCGTTATCGATTCAAAACCCTTTCAACTGACTATCGTCATCCCTAAAATACAGTTACGGAAATTATTTCAACACCGTTATCCTTGAAATACCGTTACCGATTTAACTGAAATACCAACACCCTCAAAATACCGAAATAATTAAAATAGTGTTATTCTTAAAATGCCGATATCGAAATAATCTGACAAGATCAGAAACAGATAATCGCTGTAAATATATATATTTTCGCAAATGTTAATCATAAAATAGCTAGTCATTGTAATTTGGGCATAATGGAGCTAAAAATATCAGTGTGTATTGATATTAATAATAACTAAAATCACTTTACCCTTAAAATACCGTTACAGCAATAACTGTAAACCCGTTATCAATAAAATAACGTTAACTAAAAACCCGTTAGCGAAATAAGTAAAATGCCGTTAACGACAAAAAACCGTTAACGAAATAACTTCAATATCGTTACCCCTAAAATATCGAAAGTCATATTTTCTAAATTATATGGACTATTTCAAAGATTTAAAACACAAAATAAAGACTTTAATTGTCTACTTTAGGAATTGGCTTCTTTTGTTTATAAAAAACTGAAAAATATTGAATCTTGAACATAACTCCGTCTAAATTTGTTCAAATTTTGTCTTTTATGCAGCTAAGGTTGACACCAATTTTTCGCCAGACATGGGAGTTAATCATAACTTTTTGAAATTAATTACACATGCAATTTCAAATAACATGTAATTGTAATTGAAAAAAACACTCATTGCAATTACATGTAAATGTAATTAAACTGAAGCAAAATTTCAATTACAAAAAAGTACTTGTAATTGAGAAAATATCAATTACAAATTACATGTTATTATAATACAACAACAATAATACTAGTATTAATTATAATACGCACAGCGACCTTATTTATGTATTTAAATAAGACGTCGCAAGGACCATATATTAAAAGCAGGGACCGAAAGTTCATGCAAATGTGTATTTTTTCCCTTCAGTGTGAGAAAATGGTAAACAAAATATGTTTGAGATTCATAAAATTTTTGTTTAATTGATATCGATTTGTTAGTTCATATTTTTCATATTTTGCTATAAATACATATTTTTGCATATTTTGCAGTAAATGTATATTTTTAGAGCACATTTTATTTATTTTGAATTAAATGCATATTTTTATAGCATTTTTGCTTTAAATGGAAATTTTTATTGCATTTTTCTTAGCTTTTCGTAAAAAAGTAACTATTTAATAACATATGCAGAGAATATGTTGACAATAACAGAGAAATATGCATATTTCTAAAAATCAAACTGGACGACGTCAATTACATTTCAAACTCATTCACTAAAGAAATTTTTCTATATCATTAATAATTTCGGACATACTGTCACACTTGCAGGCTTAAACGCTTTCTTGCAAAATTTTCAATTATGTCAGCACCAGACATGGGACATAATACTAATATTTGTGTATTTAATTACATGCAAATTACTTTTTAATTGCTCTGTTATTAAATACCCATAAGTTGTTACTAATCTCCATGTTTGGTAATAACGATTTTTTTTGCGTCTATATAAAATTTTTGTGCAATCACTGACCGTGATACAGAAAAATGCTTTTAATAAGCACTTCAATTTAAACAGAGTGATTACGCTATGGGGAATGAGGAGTCAATTGACCTAAAAGAGACTGGTTAAAGAAGGACTTATCACAGGACTGGTATAATTTAATACTGAAGTGGGTTAAGCAGTGAAAAATAAAAATAAAAATAAAAATAAAAAAAAATTGCTGGTAAAGGGAGGACATAACACTTAACGAGAATGCTAATTAACAAGAAAAAAGCCAGTTGGCCAGAATTTTACTCATTGGAAGCTTTTTAGTTTTCGTATATTTTATACGACAAGCGCCTTTTACGGCAGTCTTGTGGTATGCCCATCTTTGGTTAGTCCTGTGGCATGCCACTTTGTGGTTTAAAGCAGGACAAATGAAACCCTCCTATGACAAGCCAATGTTAAAGTTGCCAGTTTTTTACATAGGGTAGGGCTTAGCGAAGGACCGGTCTCTGGCACGAAGGGACCGATCGTGTGGCACACGCAGAACCGGTTCCATTCCCCATAGGGTAGTGCTCTGGCGATTATTGCTAAGGTCGATTTAAGATATTAGTCGATTGTGCTGTGACTTAAAACTAGTTTTCAATACAAGTTTTTTTTTTTGCTTTTGCATACAGCTTACACTTCTATTTTCTTTTCACTGGTTTCGCTGATTTTCGTCGAAACTATTAAACTTCCACACTCCAAAAAAAAGTTAGTAAATTCAGCAATATTTTAGCTGGAAGGATCCTGGCAGAAAAATTGCTAATATCAGCAAGAATTTAGCTAAATTTAAATTTAGGGCTGACAGCAGCAAAAATTTTGCTGACTTTTTCTTGAGTGCAGTTATGACTTTTAGAAAAAAATTTCGATGAAAATTATGATTAAAAAAATTATAAGTGCATAATTTTATAGTTTTTAGTGGATATTTTAAGAATTTTTATGCATATTGTAGGCGTCTGAAACATAATTTTTTAGTGCATGAAGTTTCTGTCCCTAAATTTATGGATACCAAAAAGCTTTCAAATCAAATGCAATTAAATGAATATTGAAATGAATCGGAAAAATCAAAAGACTTAAGACACAAACTTTAAATACAGCTTATTTATTTTTATAAAGTATTTAAAATCGAAAATTAGCTACTTTGCTAACTTTTGCTGTTTTATTTTATTACGATTACTCGAGGTTAAAAAAAAAACATTTTTTTTCGAATCTCATTAACCGATGTGGACCTACTGCCCCAAATTACCCCAGACTTACTTATTTCAATTTACAAAAAACGGCAAAGTTTTGCTTACTACTTGAATTTTAAGAAACGTGATTTAAAATATTATAACACAATACAAATTGAGCAACGTTAACCCGTGGTGTGCCGGATTGAGATCAAAGGAAATATATATATTTGAACAAAAATTATTTAAAAATATTAAAATCCTTTTGTTTTTTTGCAAATCTGGCTAAAGCCATTCTTCAAATTCATAAACAAATATTTTGAGTTAAATTAACTCTTAGATGCTCTTGGTTTCAAAATTACCATTAGTTCAACTTTAAATACCTTTTTTTGTAATATTCGCCCGCGAACTTTACTTCACGAAAAGTAGACCTTTTAATCATGTGACAGATTAAAAAGGTTAACTTTTTGTGACATAAATTTCGCAAATATTTAAAAAAAGGTATTTTTAAAATTTAAAAACAAATATATATTATTGATGAGCCCATTCTCAATACTGTCCGTAAGTGTAATGCTGAAGTATTTATTAGTTTCTGATTTATTGAGCAAAATATCACACCAAGTAAAAAAAAAATAAAAAAATTAAATATGATATACTATATGTCATTCAAAGTAATTAGCATTATATAAAATGTTTTTCTTTTGTATTAACTATTAATCCTATACGTTTTAGCTATGCTGATTTAACAATTAAACTTTGTTTTTCGATTAATTAAACATTTTTTTTTGAAAAACGACTTTAAAATTTGGCTCATTTTTATGGATTTTTTCATATACAAATATGTTTGAGTGTAAAAAATAAAACATTCATTAATTATTTTAGGTTTCACTAAAACTTTGCCAAAATGTGGTTTTTTTTGCAAATTTATTTAAATGTTAAAAAAATTAAAAATAATTAAAAATAAACGGTTTTCCAATCCACCCTAAAACTTGCGGGTATCATATATTAGAGCCCTACTGCTGGCCTTAAAAACAAGATTTTAATTTTTAACATCTGTTACATTAAGGAAATTGAAGACAATTGAAAACTTTCATAAGTATGTTTACATATTATTATGATTTTAAAAATATTAAATTATTTGCTAGACAATCACTGTAATGAATGATTCTGTTAGAATAACTTTCGCTAATATTAGCTCTTTCAGATAAATTTTGCTACAACTAATTATATGAGATATTCAAATATTTTATTGAAATATGATCACGCTAATCTTTCATACACATTTTTAGTACATTTCGCGTTTTTGCCATTATTTTGTACATTAAATAATTCTTCACATTTGTATCCTTGCTTATGAACGAACATTTTTCAACAAATTGCGAAATGAAATGACAAATTTTGCACTAGTTAAAGCTGTACATTAATTAACTGAATTTGCCCTTCGAATATTACTGCCATGTATGAGCCATATATGGTCATATACCTATATATATATATGATAATATATGATCATTTACACATGGGATTTTGAAGTTTTTTTTTTTGTAATTGAAAAAAATTTTACCAGCACTGAAGAGCATTATCTTTTCAAGTATATTGACTATGTCCATAATTAAAAAAAAAACATTTGAAAGCAGTAGTGGTCTAGTTTACGATTTTCGGTTCAAAATATCACTCTTTTTTTCTAAAATGTATCTTAAATGCAAATGCTCTTTTTTAATGAACCTCGCATTTAAAATTAATTTTTGAAAAAGAAACGTTACTTTAGTATTTTAAATCGTAAACTAGACAACTTAAGCTTTCAATTATTTAAATAGTCAATATACTTCAGAAGATAATGCCATGCAAATTTCAGTGCTGTTATGATTTCTTGGATATAACTAAATAACTAAAATGAAAAACTGTAAAATATAAAAGTTATAAGCATCTAAAATCAGTCAGTCGAACTTGGCATACCCTGTACTTTAAAAGAACTCTGAATCATGGTTTTTATTCAAACAGAGGCGTTTGAAGCAGTATGAATATTTAAAAAAATAATAATAAGTTTTAAAAAATATTTAAAGCTAAAACTTATAATTTAATGAAGAAAAATTTTTTAAGATTGTTATTAATTTTTGTTTGATAAAATGATCAAAAACTAATATTTTGTAGAAATAAAATTAGCTTTTATTCTGATTTTCAATTACAAAAATTCAGAGACTTTATATAAATAAAAAAATAAAAAATATTGAGAACATAAAGCATTTTTTATGGATAAAAGATATAAACATTTAAAGATTTCGGTGTAGAAGAAAATTATGAGAATGTGTGGCTTTTGAGATAGTTTTATAACAGAAAATTTCGATTTGAGTAAAATAAATGCTTTTTAGTAAATGTTACAGAAATAATTTGCATTTTTTTTTAATTCAGCAAAAAAATTCCAAATGTTTAACTTTCCATAAATGTTGTCATCACAAATCCCACAAAATTTGAGTGTTTGGTTGTTAAAAATGGCTGCCAGACTGAAAACCTGATTAAAAAAATTTTATAATTTAATTTTCCCACGATTCAAATAAAACATTTTCACTTTCCATAAATTTTGTCATCACAATACCCACAAAATTTAAGTGTTTTGTTGCTAAAAACGACAGACGGACTTAAAGCCTAATTGAAAAAATTCTAAATGGATAGGAGTTTTGCTAACTTTTTACTCAATAACAAAATTACTAAATTCAGTGAATATTTTTCTAATTTAATCTATATGCGGACTACTACTGTCTAGCTACTGTGTGAGGAACAAAGTCGTTCCCACGTTTTGTACCACACAATTATATTAAATTGTATTTAATTTAATATTAATTTTGAATAGTTAAATTGTGTTTTCCGTTAATGTTGTAATAGTTCGGCGGCTTACATGTGCATGATACGGCGTGCATAACACAGCCGGCTCTGGTGTGTAAACTAATTTGTGTGTATGAGTGAGTGTAGGCAAGCATGTGTGTTTTGATGGTTGTGAATTTTCGTATAAAAGCAGAGCAAACACAGAAAACAAGTCAGTCTGGCTGTGGCGGTCAATGAAGTAGATTGGATTGTCTAACTAATTAAAACCACTTAAAAAGACAAAATATAGGAACTGTTTGGGTTGACTTTTCTTATATTTCGTCTTTCAGACTATGCCGTAGTTAGGAGGACTGTTTGGGTTGACTTTCCTCAAATATTTAAATAGTTGCCTATCCCGTAGTTAGGAGGACTGTTTGGGTTGACTTTCCTTAGATATTAAAATAGTTGCCTATCCCGTAGTTAGGAGGACTGTTTGGGTTGACTTTCCTCAAATATTAAAATATTCGTCTGTCCCGTAGTTAAGAGGACTGTTTGGGTTGACTTTCCTCAAATATTAAAATAGTTGCCTATCCCGTAGTTAGGAGGACTGTTTGGGTTGACTTTCCTCAAATATTAAATTATTCGTCTGTCCCGTAGTTAAGAGGACTGTTTGGGTTGACTTTTCTCCAATAATAAAATAGTTGCCTATCCCGTAGTTAGGAGGACTGTTTGGGTTGACTTTCCTCAAATAGTAAAATATTTGCCTACCCCGTAGTTAGGAGGACTGTTTGCGCTGACTTTCCTCAAACATTAAAGTATTCGTCTGTCCCGTAGTTAGGAGGACTGTTTGGGCTGACTTTCCTCAAATATTAAAATATTCGTCTGTCCCGTAGTTAGGAGGACTGTTTGGGCTGACTTTCCTCAAATATTAAAATATTCGTCTGTCCCGTAGTTAGGAAAACTGTTTGGGTTGACTTTCCTCAACTAATGGGAACTGAGTGTGTGAACCGTCGGAATCGTACGTGGCCAAGTGATGTCGTAGCATAAGATATATGTCGTGTGTCGGAACGGAAATTTATAGTATTTTATCAATAAAAAATAAAATTATAAAAGAAAAGGAAATAAAAAAACCTTGTGATCAGAGAATAATTTCATAGAAAATAAAGTGATGCGTTTTATAACGTTTATAGAAAAAAATATATAAAATCGTGTGTGTTTCCTTTGGTCCTTGAACAAAATAAATAATTATATAACGAACCCTGGACTCGACTGAGCCTATCTCAGCAACGAGTGTAAACACGTCGTTGCAACTGTCCAAAGATTTTTTTTTTTGGGAAGTCAATCTGGCAAAACCCGAACTTGTTTTCTTCATAAAGAAATACATTCTGAAGGAGTTTGATTTGATCTCCCTAGACCAGAAGGAGACACTTTTCAACTTTCAAAGAAAGTTAAGTACCTGGTATATATTTTCAACTTATAAATGGATTAAAATGGCTTTATGAACTTGTTCTTGCTTAAGAAGACTCTTGGAGGGGCTGTACAGTCGAATATATATCCGCAGGATTTAAACGGCGATTGCTAGAGCAATATTTTCATGTGGGGATCTAGTGTGGAGTGTTCGAAGATGGAGGACATGTACTGACGTTTACCATGTGAATTGCTGACATTTGTTACGTTTGCTTAGCAGAAGTCTATGCAATCATTAGATTCGCATGAATAAATATGGAACACAATATGAATCCATCATTCTTTAGCATTTTCGTGGTTATGCTGATTTAAAAGCCCTGAAATCCCTTACAATAAGTGTTATTTAGGCTGGATACTGTATTGAATATCTTGGCCGGATTAGTCGTAAGTCAGGATCCAATGATGTGTTGGGGTCATAAGGCATGAGTGGCTAATGAGTTCGTAAAGAATAGCTCTAAGTCGAGGATGCGACTCAGATATTTGGGAAGCAGGTTTTTCGATGACCTGCACTGTTTGCGGGATATGTCCATTTGCTGCCTTGCGGACATTTTAAGGCTTTCTGAATGGTATTGCGGGTCGCTGTTCTTCTATGTGGATGTGGGTGAGGGAATTACAATTGGTCTTATGGTCTCCGAGCGAGCTAGCTCTTTTTCTGGAGCCTGATTTCAATCTTATCTAACCTTAATTTTTGTCGTCCCTGGAGGCAAAAGAAAGTAAAGGCTGAAACATAAATGGCTTAAATGACTTATGTCAGGTGTTGGTATGAAACAAAAATTTAGAAATACAATTATTTAAATTTAAAAATTTTATTTTCGTTTTAAGCTAATTATGTTTCTATCTTCAATACAGTTTTGATTCCTGTAATATTGTGCAGAAAAAATTAGAATTTCAGAAATGTTTTCGTACAAAAACCGGAACATTGTTTTCTTCACTTATTGACAGAAAGAGGGTTTTACGAATTTTTACTAATCAATTTTTCGGAAACATTTTCTTGCGATTATCAAGAACTTATGAAGATTTTAAGTGGTAGAAACCACTCGATGTAACGATATTATACGACTCTCTATTACTATATTTTTACAACTGTCCTATCCTTATTTTACCTACCCATTAAAAAAAATTCGTGCTTCCTTTTTCACATGGTTTAAGCTAAATTTTTTTAAGATTGTTTTGTTTTTGTAGTGTTTTTTTTAACTCATTCGATGAAAATGAAACAAAGAATTCGGCAGAAATTTTGTGAGTCATAGATCATCTTTATTCTGTGGTTATTCTTAACGATAATTTAAAGGGAGACTTTTCGTAATTTTGGCTCTCCCCATAAGAATTTCCGAAATCCTGTTGAAGCATAGTAGGGACCCACTAACCAATTTTTAAGTTCTTTCGCGTTTTTCTCAGAACACCAAGGGCGGGACTTTTCCCCTTCATGTCCCTATCCGTAGGAATTTTCAAAAAGCCAGCCTACGCGGGATTAGGAACCAACATAGCGAATTTCTCTTCCCTCGCTTTAGTGCTGTATCAAGGCCACAAAGACAATGACATTTTATTATTTTAGTCCCTATTTCAGTAAGAATATTCTTTTATGAATATAGAAGATTTACTAAATTCGCTTTTTTGTTTATCAAAAGAGCTAAATTTTAAGAAAAAATTAACAATTTTACACATTTGAGGTATATTTTTTATGGGCGGAGAAAATTATAAATAAAGGCTTAAGGAGATTAAAAATAACAGAAATTTTAATTCAAATCGAATCAAATTGCAGTCAACTTTAGTTATATATTCAGTTTTTTTTTTGCGAAAAAACATGATATCGATAAAATTTGATATGTTCGCAACCACAGAAAAAGTGTCATTCTGTACAATCGTACAAAAGTAATATATTACTTACACTCAAAAAAAAAAGTTTGAAAAGTCACCAAAAAATTTTGCTGAGTCAGCAAAATTTTAGTGAGGAGGGTGCTAGCAAAAAAATTGCTAATGTCAGCAAAATCTTTTTCTGAAAATCAGCGAAACGAAAAAAACAACCCTTTTTTTTGCAATAAGAAAAAGGAACCATACAAATCTACCTAAGATGTGTGTCTTTGTCTTTCGCTTTACTCTGTCTACATGTCTGTATATGTTTGTTTGCAATTTGACCACACTAGATTATTAATCTATTAACATTTATTATAGAAATACATATTAAATTTAAATATTTTCTTTTGTCTTTTATTTTATTAATAGACAATTATTTTCACAAGCCGGTGACAACGCACAATTTAAGTTGTTTTAATCCTCAATTTTGTTTTATGTATGAAAAACAGATACAAAAGTCTTCCATGGTTGATTTTTGTATATGTCTTATTAGAGTTGTACTTTTTAGTATCATTTTCCTCTTCTCTACTGACATGCCGCGACATCTGCTGCATTGTGCGTATATCTTTCAATCTGGTTGTCGTCCACACTATTAATGTGCTTATCAGCACAATTTTTTTAGCAAAATGAATTAGTAAAACATTAGTATATTAGTAAAGCATTAGTACAAAACAGTTAAGTGCTGAATAAGTATAACAAAAATTTTAGCTGAAAACACGATTTTAGCAAAAAAATTTGCTAAAAAATAGTATACCTGATTTACAAGACATTTTACTAACTTGTGTACTAACTTATTTTTTTGAGTGTACCTTTAAATAAATAAAATTACCAATTTTCATAAAATATATTTTTTTATAAAATTATTTTTATTCGTTAAAGATAAAAATTAATCGTTTTTGTTGTTTGTTCTTTAAATTAAATTATACTTAAATTAATTTGTTTTCAATATTTATTAAATTCTATGAAATCGAGTATTCAATTTAAAATATAGTCTTTTTGTATTTTCTTTTTTTTTAATATAATTTAAGTGTAATGACTATGATTCGTATTTGTTGGTTATTTTGTAGACTCGCAAACTTAACAAACACTATGAAAAATTAAACTAAATAAAAACTTTCAACTGGAAAAACTGATTAAATTTCTGTCTAATAGTTGAAAGTAATCACATTTTCATTAGCAAAACTTAATAATCGAATCCTATAGATGGTTGTGGATATGAGTAACCATTTCGAATGGGAGTTGGATAGGAAAGTTTTACTTCTGGTACTGGATATGAGTAACCGGGTTTATGTGGAGGTTGTGTTGGCAAATTAAATTTGACGGCTGGAGTGGGATAGGAGTAACCAGGTTTTTGGGCAGGTTGTGTGGGTAATTCGAATTTGACGGCAGGAGTTGGATAGGAGTAACCGGGCTTTTGAGGGGGTGGCGTTGGTCTTCTTGTGGTTGTGGTGGTATATTCAAATTTTACTTGGGGGGTTGGATATGAGTAACCAGTCTTTTGTGTAGGTAAATCAAATTTGACCTGGGGTGTTGGATACGAATATCCGGTTTTTTGTGTAGGTGTTGGTAAGTCAAATTTAACTGCTGGGGTAGGATAAGAGTAACCTTTATTTTGTGGTGGTTGAGTTGGTATATCAAACTTTACAGCGGGTGTTGGATAGGAATAACCGGTTTTTTGAGTTGGTAGGTCGAATTTTTTAGCGGGTGTTGGATATGAGTAACCAGTTTTTTGTGGTGGTTTTGTGGGTATATCAAACTTGACAACTGGTGTCGGGTACGAATAACCAGTTTTTTGTGTGGGTATATCAAACTTAATAGCGGGTGTTGGATAAGAATAACCGGGTTTTTGAGGTGGTGGTACTGGCTTTCTAGTTGTTGTGGTTGTGTATTCGAATTTTACAGCTGGTGTTGGATATGAATAACCAGTCTTTTGTGTGGGCAAAACAAATTTGACCTGTGGTGTTGGATATGAATATCCTGGTGTTTGAGGTGGTGCTGTTGGCCTTCTAGTTGTTGTAGTTGTATATTCGAATTTTACAGCTGGTGTAGGATACGAATAACCGGTTTTAGGGGGCTGTGTTGGTAATTCAAATTTTACTGGTGGTTGAGGATATGAATAACCTGAAGTTTTTGTTGGTATATCAAACTTAACAACTGGTTTAGGATATTCATAACCTGCTCTGGTAGTTTGTGGTGCTGGAGTCGGCCTTTGTGTGGGTCTAGTGGGAATATCAAATTTCACAGCTGGTGTTGGATATGCATAACCCGTCTTCTGTGGTGTTGGTTTGGGATATTCCAAAGGCTGTTTTGGTTGAGGATATGAATAACCCCGAGTGGGTGCTGGTGTTGTATATTCAAATTTAATTTCTGGTTTTGGATATGCATAACCTTTGCTGGGTAAACCAAATGGTTGTTTAGGTACCGGATACGAATAACCGGGTTGTGGATAGGCATAGCCATTTCCAGCACCATTTTGTTGTTGTTCCGTTTCACCAGCATACAAATAATTCGATACTGGTTCATAGTAGTTGGGTTGATAGTATTGAGCCCTGGTTAGTTTAGTGATGGCCAAAAGAAAACATATTGTGTAAAAACATTTCTGCAAAATAGAAGTACAAGAAAATAATTATAAATAATTTTAATTTCAAATAGTTTTGAGTAGTAAAATTGGAGGTTCGACTATAAAGAACTAGAGGATCAATTAAAAAAGTTAATAAAAATGTCATTATTATAATGAATTATTTCATTAGTTATTTCCGATTTTAAATTCTTTTCCTTAACATTTGATTTAATTATACTTTGGTGTTTTGAATTTGCTAAGTCGTTTACATGTTGTGATGTTGAATGTTTTATGCTTATCCTTTAAAATGTAGTTCCATGAGCTTTCCAAAGCAAATGTTATAACCGTTAGAAGTATTAGAGTACACAAAAAAAAAACAAAAGTGTTTTGTTATCGCTCTTTGAGCATTTTCACTTAGATTAGGCATAAAAAATAAAATCTTCCAAGAAAATTTATTTTAATCATTGACCAAAAAAGATGGTAAAATGGTTGCTATCATTTGTGGTACAAAACTGTTCAAAGAAAGGCTTTTTGTTTGAAAGTATAATTAGCTTTATTGAGTAATATTAAAGGACTATTATTTTTCTTATGCAATTTTTGAACTTACATGAGAAAGATCGTCATGTTTTTGTAGTTCAAAATTAAAATTTGTGAAATATCAAGTTTTTAACGAGTTTCCCAACAAAATCTTGGTAATATGTTAGTATTACGGAACGTGTTACTCTTGTATTACTTCGGAACTGTTGGCACTATCAACTGTGTATTCGATCTTAAAGTTTATGATTTAAATAAAAAGTTTTTGATCACCAATTCAAGTAATTATCTGGATGGGCATGCTTTTTTTAAAATAATAGGGTTTGTATTTTTTACAAAAATGTTTATTTTTCCACCCATAACTTATAAAAATTACAGGTCTAAAATGTTTAATTAAAATTTAATACCCAATATAAACAAAAACGTATTACATTTACATACTGGAGGTAATATGTGTTTTATAAGGTGTTACCAGTATGGACATGCCCTTGTTTGTCTTTGTTCAGAAAAGTAAGCAATTACCGACCTTAATTTCTTATTCCTAAATTTATTACCGGGTAGTAGAAAGTTCAGCTGGGTTATTTAATTTTTGTGGGGTGATAAATATGTTTACTAAGCATCCTCCAACCGGTTCTGAAATTATGTTTCTGTAACGGATACATTTTAGTAAAATATCGTTCATTTTGTGGCTCTATCATTTGAGACGTGCATTTATACTTTCAGTTCCCGAGAACTTGAAAATTTCTGTGGTTTTAATATAAATACCATAAACGGAATTTTATTTTTTGGCGGTTTTCAAACTAGTTCTCCCTAAATCTTTTTGAAGTTCTACACAATTTTGTTCTTTAACTAAAGTAAAAATTGTTATAGAGCTGAAATCCCAAAGTAATTCGTCTATAACAATGCCTATCCATCTTAAAATAATCAAAAGATTTAAAATTATATGTCTTTCGTGGATTTTGACAAAAAAAATATGGCTTTTGTTTCGCGGTATGTTAAAATTGGTTTTGCAGTAATTCTGGCCTACTAATGCAACTTTAATGGTAAAAACATGAAAAAATGCATTTTTAGAAAATGAAGACTACACTCAAATAAAAAAGTTAGTAAAGACAGCAAAAAATTTTGCTGAGTCAGCAAAATTTTAGTCAGGAGGGTGCTTGCAAAAAATTGCTAATATCAGCAAAATCTTTTGCTGCTTTTTAGCAACAAAATTAGTAGATTCAGCAAAAGTTTTGCTAACACTAAGAAGATTAGAAATTAAAAAACCTTTGCTAAAAATTAACAAAATTTTTGCTGAGTTTTACACTGAAAAAAACTCAAACAATTTGTAGTAAATTTATACTTTTGTTAAATTAACTGAAAATCATAAAACATATTTTTGTGATTCTTTTAAAAATAATTTACAATACGTTACAAAATATAGAAATGTTTATAGTCCCAAATTGATGATATGAATTAATGTAATATCTAAAAACAAAGAAATAATTACATTTAACATAAACAAAATTATCTTTAAATTTATTTTCATAGGGATAAACATTAATTGCATTTATAGTAATTAAATGTGCTAAAGTCCCAAAACTTATTTAACAAATTGTGAAACAATCTGATGTAGGCGTGTCCCTATCCGGATTTCATTCCTGCCTAAGGAAATCTTCAGGGGACTTTGTTATTCGAATTTCTAGAGATATTTGTTATGTTAAATCACAAACTCAATGAGAATTTCTTGTCCTCGTCTAGGAGCGAGATTCAAAATTTAAAATATCAAAGAAAAAACAAAAACAACAACAAAATATTGTCACAATTGGCTTTGTCATCTTCCAAATACTACTCTGTTTTTTTGACAGACCTAGCAATGTAGTGACGTTTATTCAAGTAAATCAACAATAGAAAATCATGTTTTCTATTAGTATCAGTTACATTTAAATTTGCACAAGCACCTGCATATTTGTTATTTAAATTTATTTTCATCGGGATAAACATTAATTGCATTTATAGTAATTAAATGTGCTAAAGTCCCAAAACTTATTTAACAAATTGTGAAACAATCTGATGTAGGCGTGTCCCTATACGGATTTCATTCCTGCCTAAGGAAATCTTCAGGGGACTTTGTTATTCGAATTTCTAGAGATATTTGTTATGTTAAATCACAAACTCAATGAGAATTTCTTGTCCTCGTCTAGGAGCGAGATTCAAAATTTAAAATATCAAAGAAAAAACAAAATTATCTTTCAACTACTTACATTGTCTAAATGATGCTATCTTTTAAAGGAATGCAAATACTGAAGAGAATTATAGAAACGAAACGAAAAAATAAGAAAAAGGGAACAGAAAAATCTACCTAAGATGTATGTCTTTGTCTTTCGCTTTAGTCTGTCTACCTATTGCATATTTGTTTGCAATTTGACCACACACGATTATTAATGTATATAAACTTTTAGTTTACAAATACACATTTAAATTTAAATATTTTATTTTGTCTTTTATTAAATTAATATAATAAGTTGTTTTAACCCACAATTTTGTTTTATAAAACAGATACAAAAATCTTCCATGTGTGATTTTTTTATATTATGTCTTACTAGAGCTGTACTTTTTAGTATAATTTTTCTCGCCACTACTACATCGTGACATGCCGCGACATCTAATTCATTCTGCGCATATCTTTCAATATGGTGGTCGTCCACACTATTAATGTGCTAATCAGCACAATTTTTTTAGCAAAATAAATTTGTAAAGCATTAGTAAAATATTAGTAAAACAGTAGTTCAAAAAAGTTAAGTGCTGAATAAGTATAACTAAAATTTTAGTTTAAAACATAATTTTAGCAAAAAATTTGCTGAAAAATAGTATACCTGATTTACAAGATGATTTACTAACTTTTCTACTAACTTATTTTTTTTGACTGTATGAGGGGTTATATTTATGTATTATTATAGTATTACAAAAATGTGTGGCTTTATTTTGTATGCATCTGAAACTACGTTAATTTTACTAAATATGTACAAAATCGGCCTTTGACAAGTGATTTTATTGCATTTGGTATACAAGTATACAAGTTAATAATGTCGATTTTTTGCTTGAAAAATACATTTATTATAATAACAAACTGAATTGATATATTATTCAAAGTATTGCCCATCGTTAGCCACTACTTTTTCCCATCTCTCTGGTAGCAAATGGATTCCGCGCCAAAAGAACTGCTCCGGTTTTGCGGTAAAGAATGAAGCCAATTTCTGATACCCTGTTCTGAAGTGAAGCGTATTCCAGTAAGGCCGTTCTGCATCGATCGAAACAAATAGTAGTCAGAAGGGGCAAGGTCTGTGCTATAAGGCGGCTGAGCCAAAATTTCCCATCCACTGTTTTCCAAATAGTTGTTGAAAAACATGTGGCCGAGCGTTGTCATGATGGAAGATTATGGCCTCGTGTCTGGTCGAATATTTTGTTCGTTTTTCGTTGATTTACACTTCACACGATTCAATTGTATTCGGTACAGGTCCCCTGTGATCGTCTGGTCCGATTTCAACAGCTCATAATACAAAACACCCTTCTTATCCCACCAAATACAAAGTATTACTTTGGCGCCTTGGATATTCGGCTTCGGCGTTGATTTGGATAGTTGGCCAGGCTTTACATATGACTTTTTGCGCTTAGGGTTATCGTAATGTATCCATTTTTCATCAAAAGTAACAATAAGATGCAAAAATAACTTCTTTTTGTAGCGTTCAAGCAGCATATTCGAAATGCAAAATCGCCTTTCAACGTCTCTCTGCTTTAATTCATATGTGACCCAATTTCCTTGCTTTTGAATGAATCCCAATGCTTTTAAGTATGGAAATGGCTTGTTGTGTTCTTTTTGCGTTTGAGAACAATCTTCGTTTAGTAATGCTTCCAATTCTTCATCTTCAAACTTTTCGGCTGACCAGGCCTTTCCTTGTCTATTGTGTCGAAATCACCACTTTTGAAACGCGCAAACGATCGTTCACAAGTTTTTTGAGTTGGTGCATGTTGAGCGTTAGCTTCTACCAATAATCGATAACTTTCAGCAGCCGTTTTCTTCATAATATAATTTTCAAAGTTCGCAAAAAAGGGGTGTATTCTCTTTAGAAATCAATATAAGAAACAATATTTAAAGAATTATAAAAAAATGTTTTAGCTTGCAAAGTCTTAAAAAATAATATTTATAACAATATTTTCAGATTTTGGGTATGTATTTAAATACTAAAGACCTACACTAGGCCGGTTTTTAAGTTTATTTTCAATGCAGCACAATGTAATTGTAAAAAAAAACTAAATTTAAAAACATTGAAGTACAAAACCTTTAATTTCTCAATAAACCCTTCGTATGGATTGACAGAAAATTAAGTTCTTAATCAATCATATCCGTTAAGATGTCAGATTAAGTCTTCCAAGAAATATAAGACAATTTATATATACATAACTAATTAAATCAGTTATACTTAAAATTTTCAGTTGTTCTCTCAGAAATAAACAAGTAATTATAATTGTTGCTGCTATATATGATGTTATCCGTATTACAAGTTATTAAATCTAATTTAAATATTGCTAGAAAACACAAAAAAAAAAAAAATGAAAACAAAACTAATTCAAATTAATCTTAAACTAAAGTTAATGTTCCCAGCAAAACATTTTAAGATAAGTGCATTTGGAGTAAACAATAATCACACATAAGTATTTTTAAAATACTGGAATTTTCATATATTTGGTGAGAATATTGTTGTACCTCAAGTCCAAAATCTAATATGATATTGTCATATTATATTTTTATTTGTTGCTTTTTAAAAATGTTTGACAATTTGCATGATAGACAATACAGTTGTGTCATTGGCATCACCATAATCTTCAGTTGCCTCAAACTGAGTTACCTCAAACCGAGACATTACATACAGCCGACAACATCTGCTCTCTGAGCATTTTTGTCTCCTTTAGTGTATGAAAATAATCAAAAAGGCATAACAATATTCTGTCATAAAAATAAATTTTTGTATTTCAAATACAAAAATTAAAACATTTTTGAACAATCAGTCTACCACGGCTCTTCTCATACAAACATTGTTTGCTGGGATATTTGTTGTTTTGCAAATTGTAATACAACAAACACGCATACATATGATGGTATACAAAGCATATTGATATGTTAAAATTGTTACCTTTTAAAAAGTCTTGATTTTATGCTTATATTTACCAAATTAGCCTGTTATACACTACATCAGACAAAAAATCTCAAAGAGAAGATTTTGTTGACCGTATATAATGTAGAGGTTTCATTTAAGCCAATTATCGGTTTCCAATTGCCGGCAACTGAAGATTAAGGTACTGTCTATGAAACAATTGCATTGTCTATCATGAAAATGCGGATACTTTTTTAAACAGCAACAAATAAAAATGTAATATAGCAATATTATATTAGATATTGGATTTGAGATATAACAATATTCTGACTAAATATATAAGTCCGAAAGAAACAATTTTTCTATTTCTAATACAAAAATTAAATTTTTTTTTTTTTTTTTTTTTTTTTTTTATTAATTAATAATCATATAATTACAAATTATATGATTATTACCCCAACCGAGCACTAGCTACTATGGCCTTCGGCGCGTTGTAGCGAAAACAGACCAGTGCCTCTGGTGGGAATCGAACTCACGACCCCCGGACTGATAAGCCAGCACGCTACCAACTAGCCTACCGGGGCGCACAAAAAAATTTTTTTTATTGGATTTTTTACTGCAATAGTCATATAAAATTTTACTGTGATATTTACGTCAAATGTAGTTTACAATTTTATTAGCCTTGATTTTAAACCCAATGGTGATATAAAGTGTTGCTGGGATATTTGCGACAAATGTAGTTTAAAAGTTTATTAAGATTGGTCATTACAATATATTCCGTTTAACGATTTTTCCACTTTTTCACTAATCAAACATTGAACTTTTCATTGGCATGGCACAGATGTTTGGTTTAGAAAAAAATTTGTATCCAACATCTACAATAATAGTCTATGACCAACTCTATTACCGGAAATTCACGTTAGTAAGAATTAAGCCGTGATGATTGACCGCGAAGTAATGTATGGATTTTTTTCACGCTCTAAGTAAATTTTTATGTTTTTTTTTCACAAAAAAACCCACTCACTCATTCATATATACTTCAAAATGTTAAAAAAATCTAAACTTTAGAACTATTAAAAAAACATACTAAGTTTTTTGTGTTAATTCCACTTTATAATCTTATTTAGTGTTAAGATATTACAAAATTCTAAACAAACAAAATATTAAATTTTCTCGTGATTTAGTTATTTTTTTTTTTTTTAATTGTACATCATAACTTTTCTAAGGTTTGTCATATTTTTCAAATGTTTTTGTTTGCTTTTAGTTTTAAATCTTAATAAATTTATCTCAAGGTCATTTTCACAAATACAGCGAAAATACTTTTAGCTTAAATTATGCACTATTAAAAGTTTGCGTGTGTTTTTTTCTAAAGATTTTTGCTTTACAATTTTTTGCTATTTCTAGCATATTTTCCATTTCAAACTACACGCATCACTTGTAATTGCGTACAATAAAGTGGGAAAATCTTTTTTAAATGTTAAATATTTTCAACACAGGTGTTTAAAAACAATGTCATTGTTATTTTTTTTTTTATTTGGATTTACAATTGTAGGTGTTTGATTATTTCAATTACGAAAACTTTATATCATAAATAAGTAGCTTTGTTTGGTTTAAAATTGTAGTGGTTGTTATTAGTTTCCATCATATTGTTAAATATTATGTTGAAATATCTATAAAAATGTGTAACTAAACCAAATATAAAGATTAAAACAATAAGCCCGTTTAATGTCAAGCTGTAAAAAAACGAATTAAATAATGATTTTTATCAAATGTTGTAAATGTTTATAATGTTTAAGAACAAAAACCAACCGACATAAAACGAAAGACTTAAGACACGAACTTGAATATTCTAGTTATTGCAAAATAAATAAATGTACACTAATTTATTTAAGATAATTTGGCCTTATTTGAGATAAAAATCATTTGAAAGTTAATTACAATTACAGAATACTAAATAATTAAAACAAAAAATATTGTAGAAACTGTTTTTTTTTTTAATCATCCCGATTTTTTGTGCACTGTATAACGTTCAAAACTAAATAACAAAAAATGCACAACTACACTTTCTACAACTGTAATTTAGAAAACATCATTAAAATTCAGAATTTCCATTTGAATCCCAAAAATATCAACTGAGCCTTAGAATTTCCATTTCAAATTGAGAAAATATGAATTGAGTTTTGAATATGAATTTGAAATTTAGAAAACATCAATTTAAATTCAGAAAATATTATTTGAAATTCGAAAAATAAATAAAAATTTTGAAAATATCAATCGAAATTCAGAAAATATTACTTTAAATTCAAAATACATGAATTGAAATTCAGAAATTATTTCATTTCAAATTCAATCAATATTTTCTGAATTTAAATTGATATTTTTTGAATTTCAATTGATATTTTCTTAATACGAGTATCAATTGATGTTTTTTAAATTTTGATTAAAGTGAATTTCAAATTATATTTTATGAATTGTGATTGAATTTCGAATGATGGTTTCTAAATTTTAATGCACATTTTCTGAATTTCAAATGCAAAATCTGAATTTCCGTAAATGTTTTCTAAATTTTAAATGGAAATTTTGTAATTCGATTGATGATTTCTGAATTTGAAATTGTATTTCTGAATATCAATTGATATTCTCTAAATTCCAATTGATATTTTCTGAACTACAGTTGAGATATATCACATATTTTGAATGTGTCTTAATTCTTTTGATTTATTGCTCACAATGAAATTGGGATTACCATTAACTTGAGATATGCTATAAAGAATCAAAAATTAAGAAACCAATGTTTTTTTTTAGCAGCCAAATCATATATTTAGGAGCTCAAAAGTGGGGTCAAAAAATACCCCCGGTTTTTCGTTATTTTCCAAGGAATCCATATACAGGTATCCCTCGATTTACGCGGCACGTTGGGACCGAAAAAAAACCGCGTAATTCAAAACCGCATAAATAAAGGTTCTATATCAATACAAAATTCTGTTTTGGGACCAGCAATATAATAAACCGCGCAAATTGAAACACTAAATTCATACAAAATTCAAATTTGGGACCGAAAATCCGTGTTAAAAGAAAAGCTTATTAATATAATTTAAATTAAATTAAATTTATTTTATTTTATTTGTACTTTTCAATAGTTATAACAAAATATTATTTGTAAAAATAGTGTATTTAAACTAGCTTTGAAAAAAAATTCAAAATTTATAAATTAACAAAAAATAACAAAAATTTTATAAAAAAAACTTCATTCCTGCTTTTTAAATCAACAAAACATAAATTAATAAAAATAAAACAAAAAATTCATAAAAAATATATAATATTATACATATTGCAAATCTTCACAGATTTCGTCATAGTTAAAATCTGCAGTATCTTCGTCAAAGACTACTTTTTCAGAGTCTTTGTCATAGTTAATGTCTTCAGAATTTTGGTCACAATTAACGTCTTCGTCCACTTTAAAGAAGTCTGTTATGCGCTTTTGCTTTTTTTGCTGTTCCTGTTGTTTTAAAAGTTCTTCGTATGATGCCAACGATTTTTTTTATTGAACACTGAAATAAATCTGATCGATTTGTACAAGGGTCATTATCAGTGGAAAATTTTATCAAATCCTGAGCCATTTGTATAAAAGTTTTTAGCTTAGAAGAATTAAAATCTGGATTATCCTCACTATCACTTTCGTCTTCAGTTGACTTATCGGGGTCCGTGGCTAATTCAATGAGATCTTGTTCTGTCAATTCTGGAACATCATTTATCATCTCCAATATATCCTCATCCACAATGTTTTCAAATAATTCAGATGTTTCAATTACTTGTAGTATTTGAGCAACTTCCGCTGTTAGCGGAGTAACAACATTATCATTAGGAAAACCAAAACCACAGCAAATTGTTTATTTTTTTATAACCTTTAAAGTTTTTTTACACTGCAAATTAAATTTAACCTCTTCTTTTTTGCAAACAGCTGATAATGATTAAAAAAAATGGTGTAATGCGCGCAATTAGAGTGTTGCCACTATTTTTTAATCGCGTTATACTAAAAACGCGTAAAAAAAACGCGTTATACAGAAAAATGGTCACTATTATTAAATCGCGTTATATCGAAACCGCGCAAATAAAGTACCGCGTAAATCGAGGGATACCTGTATAAGCTTGGTATCTAATGAAAAGTATTTGAAATGTTTATCACAAATAAAAAGTAGCATGTCCAACTTTTCGTGGTAATTGAAAAAACTAGAGATGACACGAAAATTTTATTCGGTACTTTACCGAATATTTACCGATTCATTTTTATATAAATTTCAAATGCAAGTTCACTGTATTTTAGATATAGACAAAATTAAATAGAAACATAAAACTTTTTTATGTTAAAACATCATGTCAAACCAATTTAAATAGCAGTATTAAACATTCTTAAGAAAAACAATTCTGCCGAATAGTGCTACTATTCGGTTTTCGGAAGAATAGCAAAAACATGCCAAATACCGAATAGTAACCAAATATTCGTGACATCTCTAGAAAAAACAAATAAATTTTTGGAGGGTTTTGTACCAGGTGGTAGGGTCGGTTCAGCTCCAAATTCACATATTAGTGGCAACATATGTTTCCTTTTTTCGATATTCGTGAGCAATTGAATTTTAGACGAAGTTTCCCTAATCACTATATTTTGCCACAGTGTGGCAACTCTATGGCCAAAGTAAATATGGATATCAAACTTCATATTTTTGAAACTACATTACTGTTATGTAAAAATAACTTCGAATATCTGAGTTTTAAGACATGCTTCCACACAAAATTTTGCGAAAATAATGTGTTTTTACAGATATTTTTGTTTTTTATATGTAGATTTACACTATTAACAACATTTTATTATTTGAATTTCAATAAGCTTTCTAAGGATATATAATTGTATACACATTTAATAAAAATTAATATACATATACTCAAAAACGTATTTTAAAAGCCCTTTCTACCAAAAAAAAAATAAATGACATGATATCCTTAACGACAAAATGCTCGCTATTGCATAAGCGTATATCCCATTTTGATAATTTATATCTCATTTTAAACAAGAGAAAAACTACTTTTAAAATGATTAAAAAAAAATAATTTTTAAAAACATATGAGCTTCTTCAAAAACTTTTGGCACCTGTTGGAAATGAGTTTAGATACCTAATATTTCTCACGATTTTATGAATAGAAAAAAAAAAACGACGGGCACGGTAAGGTAGACTATACTAAACAACTATGACATGTAAATTTTCACGTTGAAAAGTCCTCACCTTAGGAATAGATACGTAGTTATTTAAAAGTCAAACAAATAATCAAAAAAATAACTTAAAACTTAGAAAATTTTTTTCATTCATACGATTTTTTATCTCACAGTTTTTAACTTTCAGACCCAAGCCAATCACTAGTTCTTGAGAGATATATTCACTAAAGAATATCCATTATGCCGCTTGGTGAAAAGTTGTTTAATGGTTTACAAGTGAAACCAAACTTTTCCGATTTTTAAACATTGGCAGTTTTTTTCCATAGAGTTTTTGCACTGTTCTATGTAATATAGTTTTGAAAACAGTTTTTAGAAATAGTGTAATTGCATACACTTCGTGATATACGACGTTGATGCCAGCGCTCTAACAATGGGATACGAAACATCGCAAACTTATAAGCAATTGGCGTAAATTTTTTGAAAATGTATGTTTTCTTCATCTGACATTCACAATTATATTTGAAACTAGCTGACCAGGCAAACGTTGTTTTGCCTTCAAATTTTAATTGTAATTAATTCTTTAAATCAAGAAATTTCTTTTACGCAAATAATAATATAATAATGATAAATTTTTTATGTTAAGTGTACCTGTTAAACATTAATTGTTACTTAAAACCATATCATAAAATTTATTGTTTACTTCTTTACCTTTTTTATTTATTCTAGGACTATGAGGAACGCTAAAACAATTTTTGAAAAACATTATTAAATAAGCTTGCAAAAAGTCTTGAATGTGATAATTTATTTTAATGCTTATTTGTTTTTTGCTTTTGGTACCACGCCCATTTATCCCATTCCGCCCATTTTGAGTTCGACTACTAATATTTGTAATTGATGGACTCGTATAAAATTTGAAGGCTATATAGCTTATATAGAACCCTAGATATTTAATATTAATATTAATTTTGTATATGAGCTAAATAATCACTTTGTATGGGAGCTGCCACGACCACTGGTATGATCCCGCCCAATTTTCCCATGAATATTCATAATATAATCAACGTGCACAAATTTCTAAGACTCTGGCTATTATAGAACTGTAGATATATGATATTAAATATTTACTTTGTATGGGAGCTGACACGCCCACTGGTCAGATCACGCCCATTTTTCCCTTAACTATTCACATTAACAAATAATCAATGTGCACAAATTTCTAAGACTCTGGCTATTATAGAACTGTAGATATATGATATTAAATATTTACTTTGTATGGGAGCTGACACGCCCACTAGTCCGCTCACGCCCATTTTTCCCATGACTATTCACATTAACAAATAATCAACGTGCACAAATTTCTAAGACTATGGCTATTATAGTACTGTAGATATATGATATTAAATATTTACTTTGTATGGGAGCTGCCACTCCCACTGGTCCGATCCCGCCCATTTTTTTCCTGATTATTCAAATCAGTAACATATGGGATACTGCAATGTTTCAAAACTCTTGCTATCACAATAGTCAAGATATATGATGTTATTAAATTTATGTGGGAGGTGCCACGCCCACTTGAAATATATATAGCCGAAAACCTAATTTGGACTATAACCTTTCAAATGAAACCGGTTTGGGCCAAATCGGTTGGATAGTTTTAGAGTCTATAGAGGACAAACATACAAACATTGTATTTTATATATAGATTATTTTTATGTTTCCGCTCATAACTTTAAAAAAAAAAAATTCGGAACGATATATAGCCTATGTCCATCCTGGAGGACCAAATTAAATATTGGTAAAAAAAATTTAGAAATCGTATGATTAGTTACGGAGATTACTTTCTACAAACAAACAAACAAACATACAAACATTATTAGTATAGATATAGGTTGGTATAGATATAGATTGGGTGAACTAAGTTTCTTAGCAAAAATCAACTCCGAGTCAAAATGGCATTTAAAATTAAAAATATAGTTTGACAACATAGTTCGGTATATATAGTTAGTCTTTAGTTTTCGCTTACATAGCTTTCATAATGTTATGGAATATGACATTTTTTGTTTTTAATCGCGCGATTTTTTTTTTTAATTTTACTTTGCAAATCGAAATTTTTTCGAAATCGGGTGATTTTTTTAACAAAATTTTAGCTTACATTGATTTCAGTATGTTATTAAACATGAAAAGTTCAATTGTTTTCCGAATCTTATAATTTGTATTTTTGTTTTCAAATCTAGTGATTTTTTGACAATATTTTTACATATATCGATAGTACAGAAAATGATTTTTTTTAATATCGCGATATTTTAAAAAAAAAATCTTCATCTGCTTCGTTATCAAGATTTTCAATTTATTTATTTTTTTTTTAAATCGGGTGAATTTTTAAAGAAAATTTTCGCTTTTAGTATATTTTTGAAAATAATAATTTGCGCCGGCCTCGCTTTCGCCATATTATTTAAAATCTAAATTTCGATATATTATCAAAAATTTGAGCCTATATCGCAATAATTACAAGCTCTTTGCAGCCGCAAGATTTAACAATCGAAAACTTTTCATTTATTTAAAAATGACTTTCATTGGCGTCATCATAATCAAATGAAAGAAATATTATAATTTATTTGTAAAAATGGAGAAAACACAATTTTAAAAAATATTAATGAAATTATGACCCTTGCCTAACGGATATAATGTCAGTAATCGGTTTTATGTCACACAGTAGACATTGTCCCCATAATGGGGATTATGACCGCTTTGAAAATGATCATAATCTCAACAATTTTTAGTGTTGTATCCTATCTTTGTTTTTGAAGATTATGACCAAAAACTTTTCGATCATAGTCCCAATTACCAGTTTTCGGGCTTAATCCCAATACCGTAAATTAGGATTATGTCCTTTGAAGTTATGTCATGTTACCGATAAATACAATGAGATCTATAAATTGATGTAACTTTAATTATATCCTACACACAGAGAAAAATTAAGCTATTTGCCAACTGAAATTCGATTACTTACACTCAAATTCGGGTATTACGAATTGCAGTTGGTTGGCACATCTTAACATGAGTTTTCACAACAAAGTTCGGTTGATTCAACAGAATTTTAGTTGCAACATCAAAAATATTGAGAAATCTAATGTAAATATCGTTGTACTAACTTAATTCATAAGTTGTTACCATTAGACTAGACTTTTCAATTCGGTTGGCACTTTATTTTTCTGTGTGTAGTAAAACCTAGAATTTTAAGATTGTTAATTGGAATTAAACCATCATTTTGGCTTATCAACTCTATTAGAATTTGTGACATTCTGTAATCGGGCCTAAGGCACACAAATTCTCATAGAGTTGATTTTGTCTGTTGTATGTAATGCCTCGGTTTGAGTTAAGCGAATTATCGATTTCTAATGCTGACAACTCAAGATTTGGGTGATGCCAATGAAACAAATATAGTGTATATCATGAAAATTAGCTAATTTTTTTAACATTAAAGAAACATTTTATAAGGAACTAGAAAAATCTAATTTTTAAGTTTAATGCCTCTAGTTTTAATTCAGTTAGTGGAATTTTACATAATCTAGACGCAAAATATATCTAAATGTTGACAAAAATATTGATATTTTCTTTATACATGAAAAAAGAATGTTTTATATTAAAAACAAGTGAATTAATATCAGAGTCTCTCTAACTGATTAAATTTAAAACCAGAAATTAATTCGGGCTCTGATGAGATCTTTTGTCAGATCGACATCAATGTATCAGCCAAACTAAAATAATTTATTTGCTTTATTTTTGTAAATATACGGAGGCTGAAAGCTCGTTATAGATAGAATAGAAAATGTTGGGTCTTCAAAGTTTAGTACCGTCATGGTGCTTTTTAGGAAAGACCCTAGCCTTGTGTTTGATTACTAAGAAGACAATAATGAAGCAACAAATTTGATTAATCGTTTTTTTAAAGCTCTGCCTATTCTGGAGACTTTTGCTTTTCTAAAAACTTCGGGTTCTGATGAGATATTTTGGCAGATCGAAATACAAGTTTTAAATAATTTGAGTTATTTTTGTAAATATAGGGAGGTTGAAAGCTCGATATAAATAAATAAATAGAATCTAATTTATTTTACTAGTTTATTTTAACTTTGCTTTATAGATTTTTGTTGTGCAATTTAATAAATTAGAAAAATTCGATCTGTTTTTAAGAAATTATTTTACAACTTTAATAAAAAAATGAGAAATTTCCAAATATTAACAGAATCCTGAAAACATCATTCAACTTTCCGTAGATTTTACAACTACAGACGGTTTTTAACGCTTTAAGTTCGACTCCATGGTATTAAGAAACATCAACTTAAAAGCGAGTGTTCGATGAAAATCAAAAAGTTGAAATATCTCGAAAACGAACCGTGTGGTATTAATATATTTGCAATATTTGTGATGAGCGTGCCAAAATTATATATTACAAAATTAGGTCTTTTCCAAAATTTAAATTTGTCTAATTTTGTGTTATTGATTTGTATTTTAAAAAAAGTGTGTGTCTTAAGTCTTTTGATTTATTGCATATATTAAACAATATATTTTAAAATTAACTACAAAATAAGTCCTAATTTAACATTTCAAGTTAAAAATATTATATATTATTTTATGATTATCACCTACACATATATTTAACCATATTCTATGTGATAATAAACATTATTTACTACTCAGTGTTTTTGGTTTGAAACTATTAAAATAACAATCTCTATTTGGAGTTTATTAGAAAAAAGAGACTTCTAGTATTTCCCCTCAACCAATTTAAGTAAAAAAATACTAAATCATTCTCAAAACAACAATAATATTTATACATACATAAAAATTGTTAAAGCTTGCAAATAAAGTTATTTGTATTTTCTGACAAAATATCAAGGCAATTTATTACACATTATTTTTGATTTTAAATATCGATATTAAAACAAACCAAAAACAAAAAAACATCAACGCTTCCATTAGAACACACGTAACCTGAAACATATAAGGCAAAATGTTCTAATTCAACAATATAAGATGACTTCGTCAAACTGGATTTGTAAGAATTGAAAAAAAAAAATAAATAAAATTAAAATTTATTACAAAATTTATAATGCTAAAAGTATTTTTTTAAACGAAATCCGTAATTTTATAGTATTCTTAATTAAATTCTTAATGAAGAAATATTAATGTAGGAGTTTGCTATAATTAAAAAATTTTATTGTTTAATTTAAAATATATATTTCTTAATATAAATTTGTTTAATGAGTTTGAAAATATTTTATGTGTCTTGTATTCAGTCTTTATACGAGGGCGGATCAATAAGTCCGTGACTTTTCGAACTTCCCTAGTAGTTGTATGAAATGCAACAGTGCTCCCATCAAGTACATCCTGCTAGTAGACTACTGTCAAATTTTGAGCAAGTTCCGTCATTTACTTTGCGTTTAACAGCTGTTCAAAACATACAACCTCGTGAATTTTTTTAAAAATGGCAAAAAGTGAATTTCGAGTGCTCATTAAACATTATTTTTGCGAAAAAAAACCGTCAATGAAACCAAGGAAAAGCTTGATAAATACTGTGGGGACTCTGTACCATCGATTTGACTTTCGTTGTGGTCGCTCAAGTTCAAATGACTCTGAACGTTCTGGACGGCCAATTGAGGTCAATACACCCCAAAAATGTCGAAAATCCACGATGTGGTGTTGTCCGATCGAACACTAAAAGTGCGTGAGATTGTTGATGCCATAGGCATTTCATATGGCAGTGTGGTTTCGATTTTAATTGATCATTTGGGCTTAAGAAAGCTGGCTGCAAGATGGGTGCCGCGTTTGCCCTCAATTGACCATAAACGTAATCGTGGCCAATAAGGTAATGGCAACAGGGAAAAACCTAAAAACAGGGAATATTATGCCAACTTATTGGACCGATTTAACGAGGATTTCAAAAAAAAAAAACGACCCCATATGGCCAAGAAATGCCTATTTAATGGACCTCGAAAAATTTTATTTTTTTGGAAGGGATACAAAAATTGGAGAAACGTTGGTGTATTGAGCTAAAAGGAAATTATGTTGAAAAATATTTTTTTTTTTTTTTACAAAAAAACTGTTTTTCATTCAAAAAGTCACGGACTTATTGATCCGCCCTCGTATTGTATTGTTTTATTTCGAAAACCACTAGAGTTCAAATTTGGGCTAAACTGCGCTTTATGGTGAGTTTTCAAAAAGAAAAAACAAGGTAGGTGATCCCCTACAGAAACTCTTATACGTAGCGCCATATGCAGCTGTTTACGAATTTTGCCTGCAGCGTTACAAATACATCAAAATTACAACAAAATAAATTTTTTTGATAAAATTGCAAAATGGAAAAACTTTACTCAGCGAAGCCTCTAAACTGCCTATCACGTAGGAGAAAACCCATAAGCCCGTCAGAAGGACGGTCACGCATAAAAATTTTGCTCACTCAAGCCGCTAAACTGCCCACCACATAGGAGAAAACCTCTAAGCCCGGCCGAAGGCCGGTTACGATTGAGGAGAAAACACTTAAGCCAATAATTTTTGTACTATCACCTCCACGCGGTTATGCCAACGATAGCAACTAATAATTCCTTCCAATTTTTTTACTTAAAGTATAGTTAAAATAGCTCTAGAAAGCGATTCGTGTCATGGATTTTAAAAATAATATTAATTTTGAAATCTAGAGGAAATTTCTTTCATTTGAATACCCACACTCAGATATTTCCAGGGCCCAAAAACTGTAGATGAAACAAAATTTATTTTTTAATTATTTTGTTTTTTTTTTTCTTTTTGAGGAAAGCCCCATAAAGAGCAGTTTTGCCCAAATTTGTAAAAAATTTAAAACTTAAATACTAAATCAGTAAGAATTTCATTCATTTACACCTACAGATTATTTGGAATTTATTAAATGTAAGGGAATGTACGCAATTGTGGCATGTTTCCTAAAGTTAACCTTTGGTTCTTTTTTTCGTGTTGTTACTGGAATCAAACCAGTCAACTGTCTTCGAGCTAAATTTCTGCTTTCACTATTATAAAATACTTTCGACTTGAATTTACACATTTTTCTTGGTTTTAGTGTGTGTTTTCAAAAAAAAGCAATATAAAGTGTAATTTTTCGTAAATATAAAAAGTGAATAACAAAAAAGTTTTGAAGAATTTTCCAATACGGATTTTAGTGAACGGTAAGAATTTTATTCAAAATGTAAATAAAGTTAATTGTTTCCATAAAAAAATATATACATGAAAAAAAAGTGAAATATTAATCATAATGTTCTCTAATGTGGACCTATGATATATTTTCTTATTTTTTTTTAGTTTTTCAACATGTCACAATTAAAAATAGCGAAAAATTAAAATATCGTTCGTTTACCGTAATTAAAAAAATTAGCACTACATGGTAAAGCCTTAAGCAGCTTTTAATAATATATAAAATGTTTAAATAAACAAAATTAAAATAAATTTTAATTTAAATTAAACTGCTTTTAGAGAATTTTTTTTTAATTTAGGTCCACCTTAGGGAACATGTTCCCTAATGTGGACGTTTGGAGTTGCTTTAAGAATTGTTATATAATTCAAATAACCAAATAGTTGGTATAAGCTGATGTATTTGGATTTGGAATATTCCACTTAGTTTCTTTTATATAGCCAAAATACCAGGTGTTGGGCCACATTAGGATACATTCCCTTACATAATGTTTGAAAAAAAAAATTGAATTGTAATACACCTGTCAATAGTTTAAACAAGAAACCACAAATTTACTGGTCAAGTTTAAATATGTACAGCTGCTGTCAAATTAATTAAACTTTGTTTAATATTCAAATTAGCAAATATTTCTAATGAACTTGAGAAACATTATAAATTTCACTATGTTTACGATTTGAAAATACAAGTTTTAAAAATTCTTTAATTATAGGGACATTTCAAAATTAATTAGCACAAAAAAACTACATTTTCTACTTTACCTCTTCTGGTTTTAGTACAAACATTCTCCTGGTTATTGTGGAGTTTACACGTTTTTTATTTTATCAAAATTTGTTATAGTTCGCTTTTAGTTGCTGCTCAAAGTTGTTGGTTTTTAACAAATATGTAAGAATTACACAATGTTTGATTTATCATAACTTCTGAACACGTTAACAAAAAATAAAAAATTTGGTATCAGTTCGAAGACCAAATCCTTGTCTTTTAAATTTCTTCACGAAAAGGATACCGAAATTGAAAAAAATATGCTTAATTCGAATATATCTCAAAAAACCCATAATAAATTTTTCTGAAAATAAATTTGAAATTTACTCAAAGTATCACTTATAGCCAGACCTGGGGCATATCAATTGCATTTTACATCATTCACTTGTGTAAATTTTTAATTTTGTCATTACCACACCAAGAGAAAAATGTTGCCATTTGCCAAATAAAATTCTTTTACTACGACTTAAATCGGTTTGTACAACTGAATAATATTTATTACAAATAAATTCAGTAGATGCAACATATTCTGAAATCACATTTATATATGTATACCTGCAATAATCGAATTTATTGGTTATAGCCACCAAAATGCACTTTTCAATTCGGTTGTCACTTTATTTTTCTGTGTGCAGACGTGGGACGTAATAACAATTTATCTAATCACATGTAATTAAGTAATTTCTCTGTAATCAATAGTCAGATGGTGATACTAATACAATGTCTGGTATAAAAAATTTTATAAATTTTCCAGGGCAGAGTTTAAGTTAACAAGCATGAAATTATTAATGGTATAGAAAAATTTCACAAGTGAATGATTGTAAAATATAATTAACATGCCCAGGTCTGCTTACAACATATACAAATTTTTAGTTGGGAATCACAGAGGTTACAAAATAAATTTCAGAAAAATCTGAATCTTAATAACGCCTAAACATGAGATTGAGTAGCTTAAGCAAAACATATTCGAAGCTCATTGAGATCTGCCGGTCCGGGTAGGGATACCTTCCTTGTTAGTTTTTTATGCTAAATATACATAAGACCTCACAAACATTCGGGTATCAAAGTTGGTTTATAATAGTACAGTTCTATTATATATTACTATTTTTGCACAATTTATCATCCCATTTCGTAAGAATGGGAAGGCTGCGTTAAAACATAAAAATATTTACAACTTTTTCTTATGACGAAACGACATTTATTTCGAAGGTGGATACGGGTAGCTAAAACGGATTTTTTTTATGAATCGGAATAAATGTTTACATTTTTGCTCTTGTGCATTGATTTGACGAAACTGGAAATATCGCTTTTTAAAGTGTCAGCCAATTTGGTGAGAATTTTCCAAATAATCTACATGAAAATGAACCCATTTTTTACCTACGTGTCTTTAAAGACACGTCTGTAGTTAAGAGCCCATAACTTTTGATACAAAGGCGCTATACCAAAGCAGTAAAGAGCATATTAAAGCCTGAAGACTTGGCTACAAAATAATAAACAATTGTAAATCTAAATTTTTCAGAGTTGCCATATAAAATGTAAAAAACGGTTTTTGGTTTTTTTAAAACACTTTTTTTTTTTATAAAATATTTAAAAATATAAGAAAGACCAGCGAAATAAAAGTGACATACTAATTTCGATTTAAATATATAAGAAAATATTCAGAAAACGAAGAATTGTTTGTTGCTTTTTTTTTTGTACTTCCGCGGAGTAACGTGCAAATGAATCAATAGTTTACATTATATGCCGTACAAACAACACAAAGAAGCGTTCAAATTGCTTAAATTACGCGTCCCAATTTATCCCACCCACACATACCAATTTACCCATTATGATCAAAGTCACAAAAACTGCCATCATTTTTGCAATGTTTAAATATTTTACGAAAGCATTACGTTATTCGTAATATACAAAACGTAAAAATAAGTGTTTATACATGTTTACCTGATTAAATATGGAAAATAAGGTATTTTTGAACATTTTACATTTATAATTTAAAAGATAAGAAACCAATAGTTTATTTTTCGATATTTTATCATAAATCATAATGTGAGCAAGATTATTCCAGTTCAAGATCATTTGTTTATTGTTTAACAATAAACCGTGAAAGGATTATTTATTAATTACAAATTGTCTTCATCGGCTTTTTTAACCCTTAAATGCTCAACATTGAATAAAATTGTGTTTTTATGATATGAGATGCTAAATAAAAAAAAAAACTGCGTACCAAGATTTTTCAAATAATTTTTTTTACGCTTTTTATAAGCAAAAATCCAAAATTTTCAAAATTTACACAAAAACGGAGTGACTTAGGAACAAAAAAGATATATCATTCAAAAGCTTATATTTGCCTCTTAACACTAATGCCTTTTATTTAAACTTTCTAAAATTACATGTGCCCTTTTTTCGATATCATAAAACGCGCAATTCTTGAGTTTTTAATTAATTTTGAAGTTTTTAATTTTTTTGACTTTGATGGTTAATAAAAGGTACGACTCTAAATATTTATTTATTAATGTATTTTATTAAAGAGCGCTTGAGAGTTCTTAACACACTAGTGAAGTTTTCATTTTGATTAAGCTTAAAATAAAGTCGTAGGAAATTTTACTGTGAGCATTTAAGGGTTGTAGACTATATCTTCTGACTTTTGCTTACACGTTTCATTTCGAGTCATCGAAAATCTTCAGAGGCCCAATGTAGAAGGAAAAATATCAACGCTTTACCCGCATTGTTTTATTTACTTGATGGGTAGAATAAACAAAATTTAAAGAACTAAATGAATTCAAATCAAAAATATAACATTTTTAACTATATCTAAGGACCTGTCAGCAAATAAGAAAATAAAAAAAAACAATTGGCACCAACAATGAAATTTGTAAATTCAAACAACCCCATTTTTAAATTCAAATTTATCTGTAACTAAATTTTTTATTTCAGATGCTTGTAAATTGTAGTTTTTCATATACAAATTCTTTAAAAACAAAAATTCGAAATTACAAAAAATCCACAATAGAATGTTTATATTTACAAAACCCCATTAATAAACTTTTGTTTTGTATTTACAAAAATGCTCTCTGACACCTGTTTAATATTAAAGACAGAATTTTTTAATTTATTTCTGTGTATAAAGTCTGTATTAAATTAGCGGATGCAGATATTTTTAATAGTTAAAATTTTATATTTTTGATTTGAATTAATTCAATTTTGTTTTTTTTTTCACTTCTCATCAAGTAAATAAAACAGTGCAGATAAAGCGTTGAGCCTTTTCCTTCAAAAATTATTATTTGGGTAAATCTTCGACACTTTCTACATTCGTTCGCTCAAGATTTTCTGTAGCGCAAAGTGAAGCATGTACGAACCTGTATTAAATTAGCGGATGACGACATTTTTAGTTAATAAATAAATATTGCACGGTTTTTTTTTTTTGAAAATTTACAATGTAGTTATGATTTTTAGAAAATACACTCATTTTTCTCTACCACGCCTCTCACAATTAAAATTAAAAAAAAATTGTATATTAATTATAGTATTAATTGCAATTGTCTGAAAAAGACGTTAAAATTCAAACTCAAACAAAAATCAAACTTTGCTCTCTGGCAATTCTTCCCTAACTACGTAAGCGCCATCTATCGAGTATACAAAGAATATATCATAGATGTGGCATCACTTACAACATTTGGGAAAACATTAGACATTAGAGTGAGGTAAGTTTCTAAAAATAGAACTGTTGTGTTGTTGGAGTTGTACTTCTGAGATTATGTATGCAAGAACAAAAAACACCGTGTATTGAATAAAACTAGTTTTAATCACAACAAAACTCGACCTGACGATAGATCAGTGCGCTAAAGCGCTCTGTCTAACGTGTAGGGCGATTGCATGTGGCATTAGAAATCAGTTTATCTATACCACGGTCAGTGATTGCACAGAAAATATAGACGCAATCGAACAAATAAAAACATAACAAATATTACATTATTCAAAAAACAGGGTCACTGACGAAGGTTCAACACCAGAAACTTCGCAGTCTGATTCAGAAAATTGGAAATCTACAATGTAGATTTCATTCTTCTCTACCACGACTTTCACAATTAAAATTAAAAAAAAATTGCATATTAATTATAGTATTAATTGCAATTGTCTGAAAAAGATGTTATAATTCAAACTCAAACGGTTTTTTGTTTAATAAAAAACAAATGATCTTGAACTTGAATAATCTTGCTCAATCACATCATAGAAAATATTTTTTTTTACTAAAAACAAGAACAACAATAGAAACTTTTTTTCATGATTTTTTTATTTGCTACATAAAATACTCCTCCTTAAATATGGGTGGTTCAAAGTGATAATAATTTGTTAAGGAACAAGACACAATAGTTAGAAATTCTGAAAATGCATTAGCATGGGAAAAATTGGAAGGTCACAAATTACCCAACGTACCAATTACTCCACTATTAAAAAAAAGAACATTGTTGTAGAACTTATTTTGCAAAAACCAAATGTTGGAATGATATTTGAAATTTGTTAGTAATGCCATAAATGACAGCTACGCCAGTGACTATTTTTCCATCAAAATCTCATTTTCAGAAAATAAATGCAGATAGTTCCTTTTGAATAAAAGACAACGACATATTTTTACTTTTACTTCTTACTACCGATTACTGGATGTCAAGTTAAAATTTTACAAACAATTTAAATGAAAATGTATATCGGAAACAATAACAAATGTGTCATTTAAATTCCCAGTTAGTTGATAACAAGGCATAATGAAAATGAGGCTTATAATTGTAATATAGCAAATTTAGAAATTTTTTGTACTAAGCACTTAGTTCTCAAATATTGATGAGAATTTATGCGTATTTCCGTATTATAATTAATTAATTGGTAATAAAGTTAATATTGTATCCGTTAATATAATCTGGTATTAATCATGTGTAATGGTTTTAACAACAACAACATTTTAAGTCATTTGAACTTTTAAATATTTATAATATTTTCAATATTTTTTTTTTCATTAATTGATCCGCATTCTTATTTTTACACTCACCATTTTTAGAGAATTGAATTTTATAAAATATTCTTTAAATATCCACAGAAATTTTAAGCAGCTAAAACTTTTAAAAAATGCACCAAGAATTAGTTTTGGATTTTTTTAAACCTAAAATTATATTAAATGAAAATTATTTTATTATAAATTTTTGCATAATTTTTTTAGAACAAATTTAGTTCATAGAACATTTTGAAATTTTCGCAAAATAATAATAATTTTTATTTTGACTTTTGTTCTTTGTTTTCTTTTTTTTAATCACACATAATTTATTGTGTTTTTGAATTTTTTATTTATTTATTTTTAATCTTCACAATTCAACCCACTTTATATGTTTAAAATTTTCTATTCTTAAGTTTTCTTATTTAGTTCACAAAATATTTTTCTTATGGTTTTGGCGAAGTTAACTCGCACGTATTATCACATCAAATAACACACTTGACACCAGTTGTTGCTGTATTTATTTGTTTTTAGAGCACTTTTGGGTTTTGTTGTTACTTTTATTTCTTGATGCTTTATTTGTTTTAACTTACTCGCTTCATGTTGTTGGGTTGTACGATAAGTAGTATATTGTTTCAGTTTCAATTTTATACATTAAGACACTATGGTCAAAAAGTACAAATGAGAATTTTTGTTATGTCTTATTTTTGGGAATTGTCCATCTTTCTTTCTAAGGAAGATATAATTAGCCACACTATCTGATTTGGATAAGATTTGCCGTAGGAAAAACTAAATAAGATCAATTGTCTCTACTTTTAAGTTTTCCTATTCACTTTTCTTTACTAACATAAAAAAGTCTGTAACAATTCTTGGTAAAGCTACTGAAAATTTGTTTTTAATAATGTTTTGCTTAACATTTTTCAGAAATGAACAGCAAACATAAATTTATTAAATATACACTCAAAAAAATAAGTTAGTAGAAAAGTTAGTAAAACGTCTTGTAAATCAGGTATACTTTTTTTTAGCAAAAGTTTTTGCTAAAATCGTGTTTTCAGCTAAAATTTTTGTTATAATTATTCAGCACTTAACTATTTTATACTAATGCTTTACTAATATACTAATGTTTTACTAATTAATTTTGCTAAAAAAAAATGTGCACATTAATAGTGTGGACGACAACCAGATTGAAAGATATACGCAGAATGAAGTAGTTGTCGCGGCATGTCAAGATATAGCAGAGAAGAGGAAAATGATACTAAAAAGTACAACTCTAATAAGATATATAAAAAAATCAACCATGGAAGTTTTTGTATCTCTTTTTCACACATAAAACAAAATTGAGGATTAAAACAACTTAAATTTTGCGTAGTCACCGGCTTGTGAAAATAATTGTCTATTAATTAAATAAAAGACAAAATATAATATTTATTTATTTAAATTAAATGTTTATAGATTAATAATAGTGTGGTCAAATTGCAAACAAACGTATACAGACATGTAGACAGAGTAAAGCGAAAGACAAAGACACACATCTTAGGTAGATTTTTATGGTTCCTTTTTCTTATTGCAAAAAATGGTTGTTTTTTTCGTTTCGTTTGTTTTTGTTTATTTTTTCGTTTCGTTTCTATAATTATTTTCGGCAGTTGCGTCTTTAAACGATAGCATCATTTAGACAACCATTGATGTAAGTAATTAAAAGAAAATTTTTGTTACGTTATATATATTTATTTCTATATATTTTCAGATATTAAATTAATTCATGTCGTCAATGTGGGAAAATGAAAATTTTTATATTTCGTAATTATAGTAAATTATTTTTAAAAGAATCACAAAAATATGTTTTATGGTTTTCAGCAAATAAATTAACTAAATTACAATTTTTCTACAAATTTTTTGAGTTTTTTTCAGTCTACTAAAATTCAGCAAAAAATTTATTAATTTTTAGCAAGGCTTTTTTATTTCTAATCTACTAAGTGTTAGCAAAACTTTTGCTGAATCTACAAATTTTGTTGCTAAAAATCAGCTCGCTGATTTTCAGCAAAAGATTTTGCTGACATTAGCAACTTTTTTGCAAGCATCCTCCTGACTAAAATTTTGCTGACTCAGCAAAATTTTTTGCTGACTTTACAAACTTTTTTTTTTGAGTGTACGGTAATGTTCGTAATGAGGACTGTTCGTTAAAGTTTATCTTTCGTTTTTTTTCGCGTTGTTGCATGAATATGTCAAAACAACCCGAAAAAAAATTTATATATAGTTATAGATGACTTGATAGAATTATATATAATAACTATGTAATGATAAATATTTTACGAAAATTGTTAATATAGCGCTATATATCAGAATATCTCGTTATATCTCGTTGATCTTTATATATAAGTTGATCTTTTTTATCTCATCATATATGTTTGATATAGCTAAATATGAGAACATATGAGGAGGTCCATAACAAAACACAATAATTCCTTCATAACAGTTTTTTGGATAAACGAAGAAATGTAATTAAAGTAAGTAGCGTATAAATTTTTTTAAAAATATTTATAGTGGTATTATAGTTAATAAGAAACAATACAACTCACAAATAGATTAAATTATCTGGCGGTTAGTTTTTAAGTTATTTAGACAACAAATTTGTAATTGTTGCGTTTTGCTCCGGAACAAAGTATTTATTTCGTGTTGATCTGAACCGTATGGAAATATTGCGTTTTGGTATGAACTAGGTTTGGAATTATGGCTTTTGGCTTTGAGTAAATTTGCTTTAAATAAAATAAAATTTATTTAATTCAAATTCCTACATTATATTAAGATAATGCCTATTAAACAGCCCACACTTAAAACCACTTTTTTCTTTGTGTTTGCCAGGTTTGTGAAAGGACAAAGCCAAGGGATCCTTATCATCATATCTGGAAACAAATTTCAGATAAAAAAAGAAATCACTTCAAAACAATTACATACTTTTTATGACGGTTTTCTCGTTTTTTAATTGTTCTCTGTATAGGGCCACTCTTTCTTTTTCCGACGTTTAAACTCCCTACAGTTGCAGCTGCCATATATATTTTTAATTATTTTTCTTTATAAGTATTTAACATTATAAATCACGCGATCTACAAAAAAATTAATTTAAATTAATTATTGACAACTGTAATAAAATTATTAACGTCTTGCAGTTATCATAGAGTTACTATAGAAACATAATTAAGTTTTCAAAAATCTCTCGTAGTGATTTATTCAATAAAAGTGGAATTATTTAATTTTGATCTGAATCATTATATTTGGTATTGAATTTCAGTGTAATTATTGAGCTTTTTCATTTTTTATAATAATAGATACATAGATTTTAATGTGTAGAATAAGATTCAATCAAAAAAAAAACAAAAAACTTAAAAAATGGAATTGTTGCGTTTTGTTATGGACATTTCGTAAGAATGGGAAGGCTGCATTAAAACATAAAAATATTTACAACTTTTGCTTATGACGAAACGACATTTATTTCGAAGGTGGATACGGGTAGCTAAAACGAATTTTTTTTATGAATCGGAATAAATGTTTACATTTTTGCTCTTGTGCATTGATTTGACGAAACTGGAAATATCGCTTTTTAAAGTGTCAGCCACTTTGGTTAGAATTTTCCAAATAATCTACATGACAATGAACCCATTTTTTACCTACGTGTCTTTAAAGACACGTCTGTAGTTAAGAGCCTATAACTTTTGATACAAAGGCGCTATACCAAAGCAGTAAAGAGCATATTAAAGCCTGAAGGCTTGGCTACAAAATAATAAACAATTGTAAATCTAAATTTTTCAGGGTTGCCATATAAAATGTAAAAAACGGGTTTTGGTTTTTTTTAAAACACTTTTTTTTATAAAATATTTAAAAATATAAGAAAGACCAGCGAAATAAAAGTGACATACTAATTTCGATTTAAATATATAAGAAAATATTCAGAAAACGAAGAACTGTTTTTTGCCTTTTTTTGTACTTTCGCGGAGTAACGTGCAAATGAATCAATAGTTTACATTGTATGCCGTACAAACAATACAAAGAAGCGGTCAAATTGCTTAAATTACGCGTCCCAATTTATCCCACCCACACATCCCAATTTACCCATTATGATCAAAGTCACAAAAACTGCCATCATTTTTGCAATGTTTAAATATTTTACGAAAACCATTACGTTATTCGTAATATACAAAACGTAAAAATAAGTGTTTATACATGTTTACCTGATTAAATATGGAAAATAGGGTATTTTTGAACATTTTACATTTATAATTTAAAAGATAAGAAACCAATAGTTTATTTTTCGATATTTTATCATAAATCATAATGTGAGCAAGATTATTTCAGTTCAAGATCATTTGTTTATTGTTTAACAATAAACCGTGAAAGGATTATTTATTAATTACAAATTGTCTTCATCGGCTTATATTAAATATTATTAATGTAGACTATATATTCTGACTTTTGCTTACACGTTTCATTTCGAGTCATCGAAAATCTTCAGAGGCCCAATGTAGAAGGAAAAATATCAACGCTTTACCCGCATTGTTTTATTTACTTGATGGGTAGCATAAACAAAATTTAAAGAATTGAATGAATTCAAATCAAAAATATAACATTTTTAACTATATCTAAGGACCTGTCAGCAAATAAGAAAATAAAAAATCTCTCGTAGTGATTTATTCCATAAATGTGGAATTATTTAATTTTGATCTGAATCATTATATTTGGTATTGAATTTCAGTGTAATTATTGAGCTTTTTCATTTTTTATAATAATAGATACATAGATTTTAATGTGTAGAATAAGATTCAATCAAAAAAAAAAACAAAAAACTTAAAAATGGAATTGTTGCGTTTTGTTATGGACTTGTTATATACTTCCATGTATAAATATATTTAAGTACATAATATACTACAAAACTAAAAAATTCTATCACTTTTATATATAAACATATATGGTAAAAGTTAACAAACAATCTAGCACTTTTATATTTTATTATCAGCAAATACAAAATAAAAGCCAAATTCTTTATATTTAATGTTTATATTTAATTATCAGACAAGGCAAATAAACTTTTTTTCTTTTGTATGTTTTTTTTTCACTTTGTTACAATTTCTTTTAACGATTTTCTGATTTAAAATGATTTTTTTACTCGTAAATATTATTTAATCTATTAACTTTGAACTTTTTTTAAGTGCAGATTTTCTAAATTTTACTTTTGTTATTTTTACAATATTTGTTTGCTTAAAATTGATAGAATTTTCATTTGTTTCATTAATTTCTACCATATTTGCTTATATATAATTATATATTGCTTTAAATATTGAAATAGAATTTTATAGATATGGACATTTTAATGATATAAATACGAAAATTTAAATTTTAATTATAATTTATGCAATTTTAATGAAATTAACAATCTAATTAGTAAAATAGATTGGAAAGGTATTTTATCCCATAATTCAGTAAAATCTTATGATTTTTTTTTTAATAATGTAACACGGATTTTGTCTGAAAATGTACCTTTGGTACAACCAAATATTGATAAACTTCCTTGGTATACCAGAGGGCTTAAGAAGCTAAAGAATCTGAGAAATAAGTATCAGAAAAAGTATGGAACCACGTATAATGAGTTGGATAAACAGCAGTGTGATCAATATTCTAGAGAATTTAATCTTCTTAATAAGTTTTTATACAAACAATATCTGTTAGGTGTGGAATCGTCTATAAAATCTAATCCTAAACATTTTTTTCAATTTGTACGCTCAAAAAAGGGTACGTCGTCATTTCCATATTGCATGACATACAACGATGTACAATGTACAAATTGCAAATTCGCTTCTTGATACTGCAAATCTATTTGCTGATTTTTTTTTGTAATAACTTTGTTACACACTCTCAAACTCCGAATATAGAACACTTTTGTAATATTTCTTCTTTCCTTGATGTGGGAAATTTTGTGATCTACTTGATCTCTTCTTTGTAAATAATGACTTAAAAGTTCAATTATATGATCAACTCTCTGCACCATGTTTTTCGAAGCATGACTTGATTTTTGCTTCATATGATTTTCAGCTACATCATGAAGTCCAATCATTCACTTATCGTGATTTCAGAAATGTGAACTACCAAATTTTAGAAGAAAATTATTCCCTCATAGATTGGAGTTCAATGTACAATATGTTGTCTACTGATGAACAATTGTCCTTTTTGAATAATAATATATTAAACTTGTTTAACTCAGCTGTGCCTCTAAAGACAAAAGTAATAAAGGAAAACATGAGGCCATGGTTTTCATCAGCCATTAAGTCTTTAATAGATCAGAGGGATTTAGCATACTCGCGATGGAAAAGATTTAAGATTCCACTGCTAAAGAATGAATATTGTGAGTTAAGAAAACAGGTAAATCGTGCAATCAGAAATGCTAAATCTGCTCACTATACGGAGCGATTTAGAAATGCAATTGATAGTAAGAAAACTTGGCAAACTATTCGGGATATTGGAATTGGGAAGACAATGAATTCTACCAATAGTGATATAACTGCGGATGAACTAAATATTTCTTTTACCAACATACCCACGAGTAGTAATAACCCCCCGGTAAATAACCTCATCAATCGCAATAGCTATGCAAATCAAAATCTTGACAGCCAGTTTGAATTTCGCTGTGTAAACGAATTTGAAGTCATCAAAGCGATATCATCGGTTAAGTCAAACTCTATTGGATATGACAATATTGACCCAAGATTCATCAAAATTCTTCTTCCGCGTTTGCTGCCGTTTATAACAATATTCTTTAACAAAATATTTACTTCCAGTGTATTTCCTATGCAATGGAAACATGCAAAAGTAATACCTGTTCCCAATTCAAATTCAGAGTTCAGACCCATCGCAATTATTCCGTACCTTTCTAAAATTATGGAAAAACTTATGCATCTGCAGATAAATGAATATCTGAACAATTCAAATTTGCTAACTGCTTGTCAATCAGGGTTTCGCTCAAAACACAGTTGTGTAACGCACTAATTAATGTCAGTGAGGATATTCGGTCTGAAATGGATGTTGGTAAAATTAATATACTAGTTCTGCTTGATCATTCGAAAGCCTTCGACACAGTTGATCATGACATACTCACTATGAAACTGAGAAGGCTGTTTAATTTCTCAAACACATCAACACGATTAATCGAGTCTTATTTGTCTGGTCGCTCACAGTCGGTTTTTTTGAACAATATTTATTCACCTGCATTACCCGTCAACAAGGGAGTTCCACAGGGTTCTATTCTAGGCCCACTGCTATTTTCATTATATGTGAATGACCTACCGCAACATATTAAGCATTCTAAAATACACCTATATGCTGATGATGTGCAACTCTATATAAGTAGTTCAATACAGACTATCGGTGAAAACGTTAGAAAACTAAATGATGATTTAAAGAATATTTATCTTTGGGCAACATCAAATAACTTATGCCTTAATCCGAGAAAATCTAAATGCATAGTTATACATAAAAAAACCACGAAGATAAACACCAATTTTGATGTTATCTTAAACAACCAGCGGATTGAAATTGTCTCATCTGCTAAAAACTTAGGTATTATTTTTAATAATAACCTAAGTTGGTCTAACCATGTTACCAGTATTGTTGGTAAATTATATTATATGTTGCGAACACTGTGGCAAACTCAATTTTACACTCCTATAAATATACGTATGCTCATCGCCAAGGTCTACTTAATGCCCTGCCTATTATATGGCTGCGAAGTTTTTGCAAATTGTGATGCAAATAGTATGGATAAGTTAAGAAAAATTTTTGGCCTACGAAAAAATAGTAGAGTATCAACTTATTCCGGAAAATTGTATGGTATGGCTCTTCAAGACCTTTTGAACATCAAGGTACTTACTTTACTGCACAAGATAATATACCTGAAGGATCCATCATATCTTCATAACCGCTTAACCTTCTCGAGGTCTGTGAGGGGTAAAAAGATTACAACTTTTAGACATCGCAGTAAGGCATCAAAAACACATTTTTTTCTCCATTCTGTCCATCTTTGGAACTACCTTCCGAATAATTTCCAAACAAACAACAACACAATTAACTTCAAAAAAGATATTACAAGACATTTTTCTCGATAACAATAATTTGCTTATATAAAAAAAGTTCAAACACAATTATTTCTATTTTATATACTACGTCAATTTTATATCTTATTTAATTTAATTTATTTAGTTAATTTTTTGCTGTGCACAATTATTTTATTTTATTTTAATTTTATATTGTTACTTTTTTAAGAGCTTTTGAATATGGCTGATTTACATGATTTACATGATTTTTATGTGCTGATTATTGTTATTATATAACTTATTATTATTATTTTTATTTTTAATTAAATGTTTTTTTTTACAATTTATGTAATTAACTTTTTAATTCCCATACTGTAATCATAAGATGTAAATCTTGTTGTATGGGATAGTCAAATAAATAAAAATCAAAATCAAATCAAATCAAATATGGATGATGTTTTACTTGCACTGGATAATTTGAATAACTCAAAAAAGCCGGATATTGATGGTTTATTACAATTCTTTATTAAGAGTTGTGCTAAGCCAATGTGTATTCCAGTTGTTCTATTGTTTAATGAGTCTTTGAAAATCGGTCATTTTATTCCTAAATGGAAAACTTGTTCGGTTGAACCAATCTTTAAGGATGGAGTGAAAAGTAAAGTTGAGAATTATAGGCCAATATGCAAATTATCGACTACATCAAAGATATTTGAGCATATTATTTGTGAGAAATTATTATTTTTAGTTAAGCGCTACATAAATCCTTCACAGCATGGTTTTGTCTCGGGAAGATCTACGACGACAATTCTTGCCGTGTTTGCAAAGTATTGTAACTCTAATTTAGAGTCAGGATTTCAAATTGATGTTACATATATAGAAGCTTTTGACCGTGTATCCCATGAAGTGTTGATTCTTAAACATTCTTTATTGTGAATTCACTCGAATTTATTAAATTGGCTAAAATCATACTTAACTGACAGAGTATGTATTGTAAAAATAGAAAATATCGCATCATATTCATATATTGCTATCAGGGAAGCGTTTTAGGACCGTTGCTTTTTAACCTCTTTATAAATGATATTCAATTTTGTTTTCCTCATAGCGAATTTTTGTTATATGCTGACGACCTCAAGGTCTACAATAGAATCTCGAGCATAAATGATGCTCGTGGTTTGCAACGTGACATTGATAAAGTTGTATGTTGGACATGGGAAAATTGTTTAACTTTTAATACTGATAAGTGTTATCATATGAGTTATTGTAGATGTTATTCCCCCCTTTTATCATCTTATAAAATCCAAGATTTTACACTTAAAACAGTTAATGAAATCAATGATTTGGAAGTAATTTTCGACTCAGATCTCTGTTGCATTAACCATTTGAATTTCATAATTCCTATAGCATATTCTGTCTTAGCAATTATCCGATGAAATTCTTCAGATTTTAGTGATACATACACTAGAAAACTACTGTACGCAATGCTGCAGTTCACATAAATCGCCTGGAAAAGCCACAGGTAAAATTTATCAAATTTGCATTGCAAAATATAAATTATCATGACCCAGTGCTATCCTATGAAAATCGATGCAACTTAATACACCTTCAAACATTAGAATCACGTAGAATGAACTCATGGCTTTTATTTATTCATGGACTTATCTCAGGTTCCATTGATTGTCCGCTATTGTTGTTGTATACATTTACGTGTTCCAGTCTATGCACTTAGATATTATAAATATTTTTATGTCAAAACACATCGTACTGAATATGGGAAAAATTAACCTATTGACAGGGCTCTTATTTTTAACAATTCTTTAACATTGGATTGTCAATATTGTAAAAAAATCGCTTCTTATTGTCTCAGATGGCTTGCATTTATTACTTCTAAGAGCACATGAAAGAAGCTCTTTTCACATTTTTAAAAGAGACACACCCAGTGGGACATCACGAACAAAAATCATGCCTTCTGTATTGCTTTGGATGCGCTTCGTAATTAAATATTGCTTTTCGGAAGCGCTTCTGGGTAAGCACTATTTTTTGCTGGGAAGTTTTAAAAGAACTTTAATGCAGAAATCCTTAAAAAACAACGAAAAGTCCAAAAATCTCATGAAAAATCTATTTTAATGCTCAAAATCGGAAAATCTATATAAACATTAATTATGGTAGAAACAAGAAAAAATTCACTTTTATATATCATTCTATATGGCATGACATATTAGTGAAATTGAAATTCCGTCTAGTTATTTTTCCAATCCACTCATTTATACCTAAATTTTCATTATTATTTGGAATGTGAAATAATAATAAGATTATATCAAATTTTTCAAATTATATATAACTTGTTAAAACTAGATAGACCCATTTTTCGGATCATTTTATATTAGATGAGATCCCATGGGTTCCCATGAGATAAGGTTATGTATGCCATTTTTCGGATCAGCTATGATATGATGTGATAAGGATATGCGATATAGGTTTCTATATATAACTATAGATAGATACCTATATCGGAACTTTTTTCATCGGGTCTCATCCAGTTCAAATTCTAGTTTCACTATTTCCAAAAAGTTTAGACCTAAATGCAAACGTTTTTTTTCTGGCTTAAACATAAAGTGTTATTTTTCATTAATATAGAAACTGAATAACAGACAAGTTTTAAAGAAACTTTAATTTGAATTTTAGTCAAAATTTTGATAAAACTTATTGATTCAATAAATAAGAAATTAATTCTTACATTTTTTAGGGGTTTTAAAGTTTTATTTTATATAAATGTTTTACGCATTACTTTTATGTATTGTGGTGTAGACATATTTTTAACATGGATCACAACAGAACATATATCGATTGTTGACCACAATAAAAAAAGATAGCGTTATTAAATAAAAATATCTATTGCATTTACATATGGCAACCCCTACAGTAGCTTTAAAGGATGTAAACGTTTTAGTAACCTCAATTGAAATTAATTTTAAATTAAATACAAGTTTTTGTAATTTGTTGATATCATTTACTCACAATCTTATACACTTTTAGAGAGTTTTTTAATTTAGGCTCACTTTAGCGATAATAATTCTAATGCGGACCTTTTGAATTGTTTTGAAAATGGCTATATCAAAAATTATCCCTTTTACGTTTTTTTCGATTTATTTCGCATGGTTTCAAAGCAATTTTGGACAAATAGGGCACCAAATGAAATTTTGCTTGGTATATGAAGTATGTCCACGCAGAGCGATTAAGAATTCAATCCATCATTCGATTTTTTAATTCTGATTGAATATGTAATGATTGTATTATCAAATCACAATTTTACAAATCGAATAAATTCTCAATTGTTCTCATTCAATAGTTTTTCTAAAGAATTAAATCATTTTTCTTTTGAGTTTGAATTTTAACGTCTTTTTCAGACAATTGGAATTAATACTATAATTAATATGCAATTTTATTTAATTTTAATTGTGAAAGGCGTGGGAGAGAAGAATGAGTGTATTTTCTAAAAATCATAACTCCATTGTAAATTTTCAACTTTCTGAATCAGACTGCGCAGTTTCTGGTATTGAACCTTTGTCAGTGACACTGTTTTTTTGAATAATGTAATATTTGTTATGTTTTTATTTGTTCGATTGCGTCTATATGAAATTTTCTGTGCAATCACTGACCGTGGTATAGATAAACTGATTTATAATGCCACATGCACTCGCACTACACGTTTGACAGAGCGCTTTAGCGCACTGATCTATCGTCAGGTCGAGTTTTGTTGTGATTAAATTAGTTTTATTCAATGCACGGTGTTTTTTGTTCCTGCATACATAATCTCAGAAGTACAACTCCAACAACACAACAGTTCTATTTTTAGAAACTTACCTCACTCTAATGTCCACTATTTTCCCATATGTTGTAAGTGATGCCAATCGCTGAATTTAATCGTTGGCGATTTAATTCATTCATTGGGAATTCAAATGTAGAAAATTCTTTGGGAATACAATCGATTTAAAATTTGGGAATTCAATCATCATTCGATTTGGTTTCAATATTAAAATTTATGAAATAAACAGCGGAGTAATTAAAAAGGTTCAAAGTTAATAGAAAATATAATATTTTATTAGTAAAATAAGCAGTTTTAATCAGAAAATTTAAAAAATAGCACTTAAAAGCCTGAACATCTTAAGGGAAAGCTATTTTAAAAACTCATAGACTTGCAATTGGTTAGGGCAGTTGTTACCAAGTAATATCAAGCTTAAAGGTGTAGTGGCTACTAGGTGCTAATTCAAAACAGAGAACAATACGTACCGTTTCTAATTTTAGCTTCACTAAATTTTAGAAAGATGGATTTCAAACAGTCAAAGTCGTCATCAATATCTATGACTACCACTTTCACGAATATCCCAGCTATTCCTAATTTCATGTGGAGCGATGGCAACAAAATATCATTTAGATCCTTTATCAAAGGTTCATTACGTAAATTTAATTGTTTCTCGAGCTTGGCAGTTCTCAAATTATGCAGCACCGAAGATTAAGATGACACTGAAATTGGTGGACACACTGAACAAAACATGCTCTTGAATATTATGTCTATCTCCTATGATGATGCAGACTCAGAACATGAATATGAACAACATACGAAGAAAACAAAACTCATCAGAACCACAGAATCAGAATCCATGCGTAAAAATACAAAAAAAAAGTAAAAATAACCAAAAATTTTGCAAAATAAACGAAAATTTGTCCATATTACGAAAGATTTCATTGTTTTGATATTTTTTTCGTATTTTTAGCATGGATTATTATGAGTGTGTCAACTGTTTCCATGCATATATAACATATAAAAATCTCATATTTTCTGTGAAAGAATAGCTGTAATATGAGTAATAATTTTTATTTACATGCAAAATTAAATTTATAAAGAAACAAAAACAGCATATTTGTGGATTTTTAATCCAGTTACTAAGCAAAAAATGTGTAATGGCATTTTTTGCGATTTTTAAGGCACTGTATGCACTTTTTCCGGGTAGGCTTGTTTCGCAATTTTTTCTCCTATTCAATATCTACAACTTCGCTTCAGACACAAAAGAGATATTCCCTACGGTATATCAAGATATAACCGTGTTAAAATATAGATAAAGTGCTAAAAATCCACCTTGAGTAAAAAAAATCGTATGTTAATGCAGCCAACTTGACGAAACGAATGATGTAGAAGTTCTTATTTTTGGGGCTACTTTCACGTGCAATTCTCGGAATTGAGTCCCAAAATCATGTGATGTACTGTGTATTATTTTGGGGGAGGAAATATCGCATTTTCCCTCCCTCTGGAACCGCGCTTGTCTGTTATAGAGTAATAAACATGAGATATAAATGTTTGATATCGTTTGAAAGAAAATTAAATGTAGATTACGACATTTAAAAAAAAAATCAATATAGCACTCTTGGTAGTCAAAAAACTTGAATAATCCTCATAAGAAGACACAAATTTCAGTTTTTGTTAAAATGTAAATATTCACTATTCAATAAAATATTTATTACTACATATAAGCCAATGATTTTTTTTGGACTTAAACAGACTTACACTGAGAAGCATAAGCATACCGCACATGTAGTGAAAGACTGGCTCAAAAAGCAAAAATGTGGTGTGATGACGTGGCCTCCACAATCTCCGGATATGAATCCGATCGAGAATTTGTGGAGTCACGTCAAATCGCAGCTTTCAAAATATGCCAGTCCTCCAAAAGCCGTGAACGAGTTGTGGGAGTGGACGAAGAAAGTGTGGGAGGCGATTCTTCCAGAATTTGTGCAGAGGTACACACAAAGTCTACCTATTAGCATCCAGGAGCTTAAGAAGGCAAAAGGTTACTGGACCAGTTATTAAATATATATTATTGTTTTAAAAATATAAAAATAAAAAGTGAGTGCAATACTGTATCATTTTGATTTATTTGCATTATGCCTTCGTGTATTTGTTGTTGTGATCAGATCTTAATAAAACCTTCTTGAAAGAGAGAAGACACTTGTACAAACATAATATGAAACATTTGATTGCATTTGACTAAAATTTATAGAAATTATAGGTTGTTAAAGTGATAGTTGTTGGTTTGTGATACACTTATGCTCCTCAGTGTATAAGTCAGCAATATTAAATTGATGTCAGAATTTATAATTTGCTGTAAGCAATTCCACAATTCCAAAAAAAAAAAAAATAAAAAATTAAATTAAAAAAATTTTTACATTTTTATACATTTAAAACGCTGATTGTAAAAGACTTACCCAATTAATTACGTACACTTGGAATAAGTAAAGACCACTGCAAATGCAGTTAAAAACAAATGATATTTCGCTTAAAGAAAGTACGACTTACATTTCAGTAAATTCAACTAACATTATCATTTGGTTTTTAATGTTCAAAAAGTGAACACCAATTGTAATAAATATGAAGTGCATGTGTTAGTAAAAAATAAACAAACTTTTATTTGTTTAATTTTTTTTAAATAAAAAAAAACTACTGTATAAAATGAATGTTAAATCATAATACAGTAATTTGATGTGGTTTGTTTTTAAATGAACTACAATTGTAGTCAAAAATTAAATGTTTTCTACAAATGACTGTTTTTTTCACTTACAAACATAGATTACTGTATTAAAACTCAAACAACTTCAAATATTTTCAACAGAAGTTCCCTGAGTGTACATGTTAGAGTATCAGTCGGTAGCTCATTGGAGGCGTGGACATTTTGAAACAGTGGGTTAAAGTTGAAATTTGCCTTAAAAATTTGGCAATCTTAGAAGCGGCTGGGGAGAAGGTAAATTCAAATCACAGTTTTTTTTACTCATCTCGCTTTTACATGAAAAACCCTATCAGACTAGTATGTATACTTTAGCTGTTTTAAAACAAAATATTTATCTGGAGGCTAAAGACTGCTTTTCAGGGAAAAAACGGAAAAATTTAATTTAAATTGTTTTTTTAAGCGAATGTGTTTTTTTTGCTTGGTCTCTAGTAGCAGATTACAAATATGTTAATGTTTCGAAAATCGAATGAAAAACAATGGCGAGCATTCAAAATTTGTTATGCAAGTGCCCTACTTTGTGGTGTTATATTGCCTCCCCGGGTGATCTGGGTGGTTCAACATCAAAACTTAAACTTGATATTACGTCACTTATGCCTGTTGTAAATTGTATTAATTGACCTACTAAGTAAGAAAATGCCGAATTATTTGCAAACATTTTGTGATATATGCCACTGTGTACTGCAAGCCTCAAAATAGTTAAATTTTCTGTAATAACAGCAAAACTGTCAGTAATTATTACAGATGTTTTTTCTTTCTTAGTGTAGATAATTATTAACGATGTTTAAATATTCGAACAAAAATACAAGAATTAATTACGTATACTTTCTGAGCACATTGTAAATAGTGATTGTTTTTAATTTTGTAAACCTCAGCGAGAAGAAGTTACGCATGCTCACATGAATTGTGTTTTTTTTTTTTTTTTGCTTGTCAATGACTGAATGTTTGATGCTCAACAAAAGAGCAACAAGTGCTGATTTCATTTTCAAATGAGAATCCGTTTAAGAATACAATTTATATTTGCAATTTGGTTATACTTGAGTTACTTAAGATTGCAATTTTGTGATTTAATTTCATTTATCACATTTTCAAGTTAAGCTCTGTTTAATCTTAGAATGTAAATCTAATGTTTATCATGTGCATGTTAATGAAAGTTTAAATTTGTTTGGCGGGGGGAAATAAACCATGTCAACAAGTATTTGCTTGTTGTGTAAAATGAGATGGAAATTAAATTAATGCATTATTTCAAAAAAAAAAAAAAAACTTTAAGAAGCCACTATTTTAAGAGTACAGATACAACCTTGCGTCTGCGGCAGAGTTTATTTAGTTATATAAAGAATTGCCAATAAAAAAACCTAGAGCAAAATCCCACTAAATTAAAACTTCTAGGGTAAATGTTTAAAACACAATGCCTCACAACACTTAAATATTTCATATTTTGTATTTTGTTAAACACGGTGATGAACGCGGTGACTGGCTGCATTGACTTATATAGTTTTCAAACAAAATTGTATGAAATATGGAATTTTATAAATCACCTGAACATTATTTTAATCACTTGAATTGACAAATCTATTACCTGCTCTTTTAAGGTGTTAAATATAAAAATGCATTTAAACCCAAAATACTTTAATTAAAACACTACAAATTAATTACAGAACGAAAATTATAACTAATTAAGCAAGAACATCTAGTCCGGCAGAATAAAAACATTGATAACATCACTTCATTTTATTTTAAACAATTTTATTTTTATTGTTAAAAATAATATAAATACACAAAAAAACACATTTGCAATAAAATTCGATAGTCAAAATTTTAATTATTTTCATTTCGAATGAATATAAAAAAATTAATTTTATGTCCTTTTTTTTGGTTGTTCTTTGTTTACATTCTCATTCTATTTTTGTAGGGATGCCAATTCTAAATTATATGAATCGCTATTAAAATAGTGCAAAATTTTTTAATATTTTCATAAACGTACATTTTTTATTAAATGTAAATTACACACTGCTACAAAAAAACACTTTTTGTCATAACTTGAAAATCGACCTTGTGTAGGTTGTAGGCATAGGTGAGGACATACAAAAACCGCTTTCAAAAAGTTTGAAACACCCACAAAATATTGAGCTATTTTCAAAAAACTGTTTTAGGGTAGGTCGTAGCACTTTAGTAGCTCAAACTCACACATTTTTTTTTACCGATTTCAAAATTTTAAACAGTTTGGAAAGGCAAAGAATTAACCTTTCATGAAATGTATTTATAAAATATATATTCCAGAAATTAGGTAAGTGTTTATCAAAAGCTTCTCATTTTTTTATTCTTGTTCCTAATTTTTCAAATTTAACAAGAGTTATTTTAATAGTTTCCTATGAAAACCTATCTTTTTTTGCACTGTATTTTAAAGAAAATTTTATATAGAAAAAAAGAGATATTATTTGTTAAAATCGGTTTATGTTTGCAAAAGTTTCGAAACTTTTTCTAAAGCAAAAATTTTTGGATTGCAGACTTTTCTTTTGGTAAACCACTTGACTCACAAACGTAAAGTTGCTTGTTTAGTTAGTTGTTTTTTTTATTCATATGTTTTGCGCTGGGGGAGAAAATATTAAAAACAGGCGTTAATGAAAAGTTGAATAACTTTTACAATTTTCATCCGATTTGAAAAATGAAAACCATGTTTTGTTAAGGCTCAGTTATGCGAACGTTGCTGTAACGTATATGTACTGTATGAATCAGCTGTTCGTTTTTGGTATACGAAAAGCAATGCAAACGCTTACCGAAATTTAATGAACCGTAGTTGTAACGTATCGTAATGTAACATTCTGTATTAAATAGAATTTTATTGCGTTGTTACGTGACAAATGTAAAGCAGTGATGGCCTGCTTTTGTGTTAAATTAAATGCGGGTATTTTCGCCCCTTTTTTTGGTACTTTTTTTTAGTAATAATATTTTATAATAACTTATAATACATCATATTTCCATATATGTATATATATGTATATATAAATAAACACATACACATACAATAGAAATGTGAAATGTATAAAAAGGTATCAAAACATTGTTTTGTGTATGCACATTTACAAAATAATATATGTATGTACATGTGAATGTATATGTTAAAATATATATCTGTTTATTGTAAAACTACAATTAAAATATCAATTATTTAATTATTAATGTTTATATACACACACAAAATACTGTTTTAATACAATTTAAATCACTTGGTACTTTTTCTGCACCCTTTGAACATTTTGGATATCAATCACTGTGTTGTAAACAGCTGTTTGCTTTTCATAAAAAAAGAACCAAATAAAGAGAAGTGAATGTGGTTTAGAATATTTTTTAATTAATTCAATTAAAGTTATTTAAAAAATTAAACAAACTACCTGAAAATGGATGATGAACATCTTAAACACAACAAGCTTGAAAAATATTTTGTATTTGTTTTATGTATGTATATTAGGGTGGGGCTTATATTGCACTTTGTCGATTTATGCTGCTCATTAGTTTACAATTAATTGTTAATAAAAATGCAAATAAATTAATTCATATAAACTATTTAAAAAAAATATATGTAATAAAATATTTTACTGCTAAAATTAATTCAAATACAATTTTTGTGAATTTTCTGCTTACTTATTATATATAAAAAAAAATTGGTGTCGGTGCAGTGAAGGGTTAATTTTGGAAAAAAATTTAACTACTACAAAATTATATTTACCACAAATTATAATATTTTGTAACTTAATTTGACCATTTACTTGATTAAAAAAATATATTTTTCAGTTTATACGGGGCATTGATTTTAGAAACACCATTTTTTTGCCCTGTGGCAAACAACGTGCATATAACTTCATATTTTTTTATATGTTTAGTTCCATTCTAGTAGAATACAAAAAACATACTTTAGTAATTAATTTCAAGCATTTTAATTTTTTTTTTTTATCAATTTTAGTATAAAGCTTCAAATTTTCTAAAATGTGTAGTTTCGCTACCGGGCTAACATAGGTTAACAATGTTTTTCAATTGTACTTTTTTTTGAATGGCTATTTATAAGCCAAATAAGCAAACAAAATATATTTATTGGTTATTAGTAACTATATGTATATTTTTAAATTAATTTTTGAAAATTTGGCATAAAATTTTGATTTTCTTGAAATCCGCCATTTTGAAATGGGTAACCTGAAAATTGAAAAGATAGATTTTTATTTTTTTTTTTATTTTTAATACACAATTAATAATAATAATAATAATTTAATACACAATTATTGAAGAAAATTAACCTTTTTCGAAATTTTGTTTAACAAAATTTTAAAAAAAAATCAATTTAGAGGTTTGAAAAATATGCTATTTTTTACCTTTTTTTTGGTACCGGAATAACAAGGGTTAACGAGATCCCAAAAACTTTATATTTTTTATCAGAGTATCTCTGGGCAAATATAAATCTAAAACTTCGGGTTCTGATGAGATCTTTAGCCAGATCGAAATACTTGTATCAACCTAGCTAATATGTTTGATTTGCTTTATTTTTGTAAATATACGGAGGTTGAAAGCTCGTTATAAATTGAAAATAATATAAAAATAATCTCGATGTATATAAAAACAAAAAACTAATATAACTGTAAAAAATATTACTTGAGCCAGAGTACAAACTAAAAATTTTTTATATAAATAGAACATTTTTGGTCTTCAAAGTTTAGTAACGTCATGATGCTTGTTAGGAAAAGACCTAACCACGTGCTTCATTACTAAGAAGACAAGAATGGAGCAAAATTGATTTTAATAGGTTTTTGTTAAAGTTCTGCCTATTATGGAGGCTCTAACTTTTCTAAAACTTCGGGTTCTGATGAGATCTTTAGCCAGATCGAAATACTTGTATCAACCTAGCTAATATGTTTGATTTGCTTTATTTTTGTAAATATACGGAGGTTGAAAGCTCGTTATAAATTGAAAATAAAAAAAAAAAGTATTAAGGTTTTGATAAATTCATTAAATTTTAATTTATAAATTTTTTTCCAATTTTGGGCCTGGAGCCCAAACTTTGACCAATTTGAGCAGCATCGTAGGGTTAATCGATTTTGCTCAAATTTTCAGAATTTACTTTTTAGACATCGTTTCACGTTTTTAGGGATTGGGAGCAGCATAAATCGACAAAGTGCAATATAAGGACCACCCTAATGTATATGAATGCCGTGTTGGTTACGTATGTCAAAAACATATGGCACGTTTTAATTGTTCTATAAGTGCACCAACGTGCTTACATTACGATACGGGCCCTTGCGGATACAGCAACGTTCGCATAACTGAAGCTTTAAGAACTAAATTTTCTTTATACGTTGGTATAAATTTTTATAAGCTTTCATATTAAAATAAGCACTGAAAAGCTACTAAAGTCATTTAAAATTTCCGTTTTTTTTTTTGTAGATATTTAAAAAAAAAAAAAATCCTTATAACTTTCAAATGTATCAAAAAATGCATGTCATTTTAAAGCGTAATCAGTTTTCTTTCCAAACCCGTTAAACAAATTTAAATGGGACAAAAACTGACTGAGTTACAGGTCGTTAAGTTAACGAACATCACTGAAAACGGTTTTTTTAGAATAACTTCTGAATTTGAGGGTGTTTCTGAAATTTTTTGACACAATTTGTAATGTACTCAACAAGACCTATAACCCACGCTGGGTCGTTTTCCAAGTTTTTTTTCACTGTAGCACCGTGTTATTGACAGTTCTAGTGATAACGGAAAACTCAATCACAAAACCGTAAGGATTTATAAAATATAATTATCTACTCCCCGCGCTAGATGAGTAAAGTGAAGTGTAGGTGATGTGATGAACGCAGGTGATCAACAGAATAAAGACATTAATGCAATTTTGTAGCGTTTTCTCTAATACTCTCCTTGTTATTGACATATTTTCATAAAACAATCAAATTTTCTGGCGGTGTCCATAAAATATGTTACGTGCTCTCCACACATAAGAGTACAGTCAGGGAACTTCTGCTGCAAATAATTGCAGTTGTTTGAGGTGTAATACAGTAATCTTTGTTTTTAAGTGAAAAAAAAAACAGTCATTTGTAAAATAAATGTAATTTTGGACTACAATTGTAGTTCATTTAAAAAAGCAAACCACATCAAATTAATGTATTCACAACAGCATTCAGTTATACAGTAGTTTTTTTCTTAAAAAAAAATAAAACAAATAAAAGTTTGTTTAATTTTTACTGCATATGTGGTTAATTTTTATTACATTTGTTAGTCATTTTTTGAAGATTAAAAAACAAATGACAATGTAAGTTGAACTTACTGAAAGGTAAGTCGTCCTTTCTTTAAGTGAAATTTCATTTGTTTTTAACTACATTTGCAGTGGTCTTTACTTACATAGTATTTTAAGCGTACACAATATTTTTTTAGCTTTCAGTTAATTAATAACAAAAAAATCCTTAGGTGAAAAATTCACAATTTTTTTTGAATTTTTGAATTAAAATTTAAGCATAATGGGTCCAAAATTCTTATAATTTTGAAGACTATTTTTTAACTTTTTTTAAATTGCCAATAATTTTTTTTTTTTTTTGGGAGTAATACGGTATGAATCATTTCCATTCGAATCATCTCTTGAATTCCAGACAGGTTAAACTTGTTCACACATACATGTATAAAAAGATCCGTCAAAAAGGCTGTTTCCATTTACTTTGCTTTTTCTCGCCGCAGCGGAATGGGTAGCCGCCGCCGCAAGGTTGTATTTCTACTCTAATAATAGAAAGAGAAGATTATTCAAATGTATTGATATTTTAAGAGTTTTTAGTCATTGAAAATTTATTAAAATTTATTGGATGAGTATGCATTTTTTCAAGTAATAAAAATTCACAATAACTCTTAAGTTTATGGTTAATTACAATTTTTGCTCATATAAAACAAAAGACTTAAGAAGCAAACTTTTCATAATACTTGTCAAGTGGCTTAAAATGTTTCAGTTTTTTGTTTAGTAAATCCTCACAACAGGTGTTAGGAGGTCTCCGCTATTGGATGATTCCGTTATTGTAGCACTACTAGAAAAAAATATGTATAAATTTTTGATAAAATAACTAAAAAATTAGTTTAAAATAACGATGCAGGAAGAACTTTTAAAATGAGCAGACAACAAATATTAGTAAAATAAGATCAGCAAAATATATTTTCAAAAAATTTTTTAAGCTTCATTTTAGTTAATTGAAAGCACCAAAATAGTTTGCTAAATCCAGGAACAATTTACTAAATAAACACTAAAACCACAACAAAATCTAAGGTTTTGAAATTTTTTTTAGAATTTTTTTTTTTTAATTTTTTTTATGCTAATAGAAATCTGCTGTTCTAAATTCAGCAGCTTACAATTTTTTATCAAATATTTCTGTGGAATTTAGCAGAATATGCTGATATTTACATTTAAATAAATAAATCATATTTATGAAAAACTTCATAAATATCATGAAAAACTTCATTGATTTTCGTTCAATGTAACAGCTCATAAATTTGCTTAAGTTGTTTCATAAGAGTAAGAGCAAATTAATGACAAGCTTCTTAATATTTATGAAATGATTCATAAATATGATGAAGTTTCATAACTTTTTATGAAATGATTCATTAATGTTGTTCAATATTTCATAAATAGAATAAAGCAGATTCATAAATATTTATGAAGGCTTAATAAATTTTTATGAAAGTTTTATAAATTATGATTTGAGCAAGATTATTCAAGTTCAAGATCATTTCTTTTTTGTTAAACAAAAAACCGTGCAATGTTTAGAAGATGTAGAAGTAGAAGATTTACCCAAATTATAATTTTGTAAGGAAAGAGATCAGCGATTTACACGTATTGTTCTATTTTTTTTTTTTTTTTTTTTAATTTTAATGTTTTATTTCAATATTTCATTTAACAAATTTTAAATTTTTGCCTCAGCGCCAATTAGGGCTTATAGAGTCTAAAAAAAAGTAGACAACAATAAATATATTACAATTTTAATGTATAATTTAAATTAAAAATTTAACAATATATTATATATAAAAATAAACAATAATATAAAAATAAATAATAATGTCAAGTCGTAAGAAGTATTTCGACGTTATATATATAATATAATTATATATATATAATATAATAATGTCAAGTCGTAAGAAGTATTTCGAAAGTTGACAATATAGAAATATTTTTAAGACTGTCAGGTAATTGGTTATACTCGTTAGCACCAGCGAAAGTAACTCGTTGTTTAGTCAACTCGAGGCGACATCTCGCTACGTTCAGATCCGTCGCATGTCTTGTTATTCTATGAGTGAGTATCAGATTTTGATGAAACTGTATGATGTGAGATCCATATCCTTTAATACATTTAAAAACATAAATCAAAATTTGTTGTTTATATAACCCTCGTATTGGAAGTATAGTTTTTTATATAAATCAACTGTACTAAATCTTAACGGCAGATAAAACTCGATCTTCAAAGCTTTATTCTGTTTTGATTGCAGCGACTTTATTACTGAGCTTGATTTAGAGGCATAGATCATTGGGAGATATGTTAAGTGTGAGTGAATTAAAGAATTGTAGAGTAAAATTTTCGTTTCTGGATTCAATTTGTTTCTAAATTTATACAAAATACCAATTTCAGATGATATTTTAGATTTCAGTTGATTAATGTGGTTTTCCCATATAAGATTGTGACATAGATGACTCATTTATCAAATTATCACCAATATGTACGCTCATAACTTCATCGTTTCTTGAAATATGTGGCTTAAACTTTATAAATTTAGTTTTCCCTGAATTTAAAATAAGTTTGTTAATCCTCAGAAATTCAGAAAAAATAGCAGCGTCATATTCGATTTGTGTTTGCAATACTTTTCTTGTTTATAATTGTATGAAAGGCAGACATCATCAGCGAACATAAATAGTTTTCCATAAAATATTATATTTTTCATATCATTTATATAAATTTTAAACAACAGTCGGCCCAGAACTCTACCTTGTGGGACACCACATAACACATCAAGTATGCTACTTTTTGATTCACCAACTTGAACAAATTGTCTGCGATTCCTTAAATAATCTTTAAACACTTCAATAGCATTTTGTGAAAAACCAATGAAATCTAGTTTCTTTACCAGTATATCGTTGTGGTGTGATGGTTAGCGCGTTGGACTGTTACACAGATGGTCCCGGGTTCGATACCCGGTGACGACAACATCAATTTAGAAAAAATAATATGTATGAGTTTTCTATCACTTATATGTATCGCTGCGCCCAATTTCGGTGTTCCCATAGCACTTAACCCCACCGAAGTAAAATAATGAATCAGGGCTATGAAACAAAAAGCTTCAATAAATTCGCCAACTCTACATCAGGTGGCGAGCAACAACTGTTCTAAGACTTATCATCTCGCGCAATTACAGTGTTGCCATGCTTGAAGCCCTTCATCTTTCACCACCTTTCATCTCTCCACTATCCCCTCTCCAAAGAAAACAACACATTAATTAATAGGAAGAATTTCCTGAGTGTTGCTTCTCTTTAAAAAAAAAAAAGTCCACTACAAACATACCCACCACATTTACAACAGCTTCTTCAGTTCCAGTGCCTTTTTTAAAACCAAATTGTCGGTCAAACAAAATGTTATTTTTCTCAAGATAACTTGATAATTGCTCAAACAACACTTTCTGCAATATCTTATCAACGATTGAAAGAACTAAAATCGAACGATAATTCTTCACTTTATTACTTCTAATACCTTTAGGTATTGGTATAATTTTGTGCACTTTTAGTACATTTCCTCTATCATATTATTAAATATTTTAGTTATTTCTTCAGACACAGCTGCTTTTCGTACCAATAACATTTTAGGTGTAATGTTGTCCCAACCGGGACTTTTATTTATTTCTAAACAATCCACGATGTCATCAATTTTTTCTTTTTCTCTGGCTTCTAGAAGAAATCTTGTACTTGCAGGAGACATTGGGCGAAACATATTGAACAATATTGGAAGAATTGAGATAATTAAAATAAAAAATAAATATTTTAACTTCTCATCATGTAAATCATCATTTACTTCTCATCAAGCGAATCATCAAGAGAAAATTAGACTTTTTTTAATTAAATTTTCCTACAGCACACACTATTTAATGAATTCCAAAAAATAAAAATTTGAAAAAAACTTAGTCCATATCGGGTTTTCATGGTCGATTTTTAAAGCAATTTATTTTATACTCTTAATAAATCGTCAAGATCATCGAAATTTCTGCAAATAAAAATGTTTTTTTTGTGCGCCCCGGTAGGCTAGTTGGTAGCGTGCTGGCTTATCAGTGCGGGGGTCGTGGGTTCGATTCCCACCAGAGGCACTGGTCTGTTTTCGCTACAACGCGCCAAAGGCCATAGCAGCTAGTGCTCGGTTAGGGTAATAGTATATAATTTGTAATTATATGATTATTAATTAATAAAAAAAAAAATAAAAAAAATAAAAATGTTTTAAACAAATATTGGTTTTTATTTGGAATTTAATCCGATATTAAAAAAATATTTTACATACACTTAAAATACTATGTAGGCAAACAACTCTGCAAATGTAGTTAAAAACAAATGAAATTTCACTTAAAGAAAGGACGACTTATATTTCAGTAAATTCAACTAACATTTTCATTTGTTTTTAACTGTCCAAAAATTAACCACAATTGTAGTGAAAATGAGCCACATATGCAGTAAAAAATAGACAAACTTTTATTCGTTTCATTTTTTTTTTAATAAAAAACAAACTACTGTATATAAAATACAGTAATTTGATGTGTTTTTTTTTTTGTTAATGAACTACATTTGTAGTAAAAACTGAAATTTCTTCTACAAATTATTGTTTTTCCACTTATTACAACTCAAACAACTACAAATATTTACAGCAAAAGTTCCCTGAGTGTACATATGATTGTAAGCCAATTAAATAATAAAATAATAAAACAATTAAATCATAAAAAAATAATTACCAAATTAGATATTCAAGTTGAGAACAACTATAATACTCCGCAAAAAAGTATGTCTAATAAACAAAATGTAGCTAAAATGCATATTATATTGTAGCATATTAAAAGATTAACGTTTTTTAATAGCAAGCACCCAGCAAAACTCTCTATTACACGGTAATAAGTTTGGGAATAAGAAATGAAGGTCGTTGACTGGTTACTTTTCTATTAATAACCATATTATTTTAGCAAGAGCATGTCCAGTCTGGTAACACCTCACAAAACATATCGCCACCTAAAATGCAAAAGAACGCAACAAATATATTTACTTTTTTAGAAGAGAAGCAGATATTTTTCCACAGATATTTTAACAATATCGTTAATAAAACTGGAAGTTTTAATCATGAATCAAACTATTTTGGGACTATGCACTGCTACATAGTTACTCAACCCTACTTCAATAATTTACAGGGCAACCAAAAAAAAATGCGCGAAAGAAAAATTTAGAAAATTCTCACTGGGAGAGGCAATAAGGAGCAGACATCAGCATAGATTTAATTTTAGGCAATTACTAGGGCGAGGCGCTAACATGGGAAACATTTTTCCCTTGGTGGATTGGTCACACCAGTAAACCGATGAAGTTGAAGTTTGGTATGTGGGTTCCTTATCACTCGAAGGCATCTGCATTAACGGGATTTCTGGCAATTCTCACTGGGAGGAACAAAAAGGAGAAAAATATCCCTATTCGAGGTCTGGCCAATCCTGGCCAAACTGGTGCTAAGAACTTTAAATTTGGTACATGCGTTTCCAATCAGAAGTAGACATCTGTATAGAGTGGGTTTTTTAAATTCCATATTCCTTTGGTCCGAAATTTGAATAGTTAAAGATATGTTTCTTCGAATCTAAACTAGCTCACTTATATAATACTTTTTGGATTCCTCGCCAGGAAGATGGTGAAAATAGGCGTTAAGTTATTGAAAACTCTCCCCTTGGTCGTCAGGCCAAACCACTAGAGTGAGGAACTTAGAATTTTATATTTAGTTTTTTATTATTTAAAAATATAATAAAAATTAATTTAAACTTTTAAATTTCTGCAACATGCTTTCATTTGCTCGGTGAGAGTTATCAAACAAATAAAAAGAGAGCAGATTGAGCGACACTGAGTAGTATGGAATCCACTGCTTAAACATAATTCTAAAATTTTGATACTTAACTTCAAATAGTTTTTTATTTATAATGTTTTTTGTCTCCCCTGTAAAAACCTAGGGCAAAATTTTACTTTGTCGGGCGGAGCTCAAAAAAAAAAATAGCGTTAAATCAGAAATAAAAAAATAAAAAAATATTAGGCGTTTTTGGGGCCGGGCCCCGTTAGGGCGCTAGGGCCCAAAAACCGAAAGACGCCCAAAATGGCAATTATTGGTACTTAAATGAAAGGAAAATTTCTCACGATTCCAAATATCCACTTTTTATGAAGATCTCGCAAGTAGTCTTTTCGCTAGGACTACTTTTTTATAATATCAGGGGGTAAAAAAGTGAAATTTTGGGCCCCCCAAAAATAAAACAATAAAAAGTGCAATTAAATCAGAAAAAAAAAAATAAAAAATATATAATGGCCAAAATGGCAAATTTTGCCTAATAAAATAGTGGCTCTGCTGAGCAAAGTTTTTCTGCGCTTAGGGGTTTTTTTCCTCCGTAGAACGCGGCAGGTGGCTTCGCGAAATAAAGTTTTTTTCTGCGTGCGACACAAAAGAAACTTCAAAATACATGCCCTGGTTTTTGCTCCTAGTGGTTCCCAGGGGCCCGGCCCCAAAAAAGCCTCATAATTTTGTATTTTTTTACTGTATTTTTGGCATTTTCCTTCATTTGAGCACCGTTTTTATATACGGAAAATGTTTACTATTTTTGGGCCATGCCTAAAGGGTCTAAATTTTACTAAAATGGCTCTGGTTTGGGCCACGTTTGTCGGATCTTGAAAAAAATACATTTTTGAAACCGTGAGGAGATTTTCTTTCATTTGAGTACCCACACTTATATGTTTGTACATGTCCGTGTTTTTTGCTCCTAGCGGGTCCCAGAGGCCCCGGCCCCAAAAACGCCTAATAATTTTTTATTTTTTTTTTTAATTTATGATCGAATAGTATTTTTTCATAATTTTTTGAGCTCCGCCCGACAAAGTAAAATTTAACCAAACCTAGAAAGTGTAGTTACGAACTTTTGGATTTCATGTGATGATATACTTTTCCAAATTTAAATTGCTAATGAATTTAATGTTATAATCTTTTGTTGTGTGTATAAAAACTAAAGTTATTTTAAAATTTTGTTGTGGCTTTTTGAAGGATTCTTGATCAGGTGGCAGGACACACTGTTTAGGGTAAGTTTCGTGACTGGTGTAGCAACCCGTACAGAATACGACGAATAAGAAGTAACTGGTTACTTGCTAATTACTTTTCGCGTGTCCAGAGACATGTGCTCCTTAGACCAGTGCAGCGCTACGTCACAAAACTATTATATTCAAACTACCGCTATAACAAAACACATTGCACTTAATATGTGACTCGTTTTCCATTAAAATGTTTTCTCCAGTTCTACGATACGTACACCAACACTAATCACGTGATAATTATTTTCCCACTGGTCTTGTTGCATATCACATAAATCCCAAAATGATTCTGCTTTAACACTACCTACTTCTGACTTGTCCCGTAGCTTATTCATTTAAGTCGGTACGGCAATAGGTTAGCTTTGTCAAGTTATACGCCACGTTGCAAGATGTCCCAAAGGTAGCAATTGCCACCTTCTACGATAAGCCCATGTTAAAAGTACCCGTCACTTTCATATAACAGAACCGAAAGTAGGACAGGTTCATACAGACAAAGGTCTAGTACCAGTGACTGGTCCAGGTTAAGTATCCGGATTTTGAGCTCGTACCAATCTATTGCCGTGGTTTTGCTGGGTAATAAGAACGGAGTAATGATTTTTGGATCATTTTTCTCTTCTGGTCAATTATTTTCCGAGATAAACCCCATTTTATGATTATACGATAAAAATTAGGAGAAAAGAACTACAAGTGAAAATGATAGCGGAATTAATTTTTCACACAATTGTATTTAAAATTAATTTGCAAATTTGAGAATCACGAATTATTAAATCTTAGCTTGAAAATTTGACACGAATTTACGCTATAAAAATAAGTGTCTGAAGTTAAATCGGAAGTTATATTCTGCAAGATATAATTTTTTTCTCTGTTTAGTGGAATACATTCCCCACAGACATACAGTGACAAATGACTTTAATGTTTGAAAGAATTATTTAACTTAATTTCTTGCTTAGAATTAAAAATCAGTGTAAAAATTTAAAACAAATAATAATTTTTATAATTAAATCAAATAAAATTGCAAACATTTTAAACTTATAAGCAGAAACAATTATTTGACATTGACGGTAACAAAGAAATAAATGGTTTTGCTTTCAAAGCATAAATGCATGATAGTATTAAGTTGACAGAATTTTAAGAAAATTAAGTAAGAATTTTAACTCGGTTGATCTAATCATACACTACTACCAATGTTATTACTATTTAGTTTTAGAAATTTGTTTAAGATAATGAAATTTTGACAGGAGCATTTCCGTTTCATTTCAACAACTAATTTTTCGATAGTCTCCGATTTGAATAAAATTTGCTGACCAGGAGATTCTTCCGATGGGTTCTATCCGATCATAATGATATGAGGACATGTGATAAAAGAGAAAAAAAATAAGGTACCCGTACATTTTTTTTAGCAACCCAATCTTAAGTTAAAGATCATGTATGTTAATGCCTATTTGATTTAATCGAGCTAAAGTCTAAGCTTTTTACGATACTCCAAATACTTCGTCGTATACGCGACTTTTTCTTCAAAAATTTTTTCGCCTATAGGCGAAAAAATTACATATTAAATAAGGATTTCAAAATTTTAGATTTTTTGAGACAAATTTCCACAAAAAAATTAATAATTTTGACCCCACATATTAACCCTTAAACGTGAGTCTGCGCCGTAATAATAAATACGTCTCAATTATTTGTTCTTCTTTATCACATCACGAATTTCATTAAGATCAGAGAACTCTTCTTGTAATAGGGTTGCCATATTTGAAAAGTGAAAAAAAGTACATTGATGAAAAAAAAACAGTACTTTTCAAAAAAAAACAGTACATTTTTGTATTTATTGTTAACATAACTTTCACTTCAATACATCACATATTTACTTAAAATAAGTTAATGCACCGAACCAAATAGCGTAGGTAAAATCAACCAAAAAATTTTTGTAGATCTTTAACGAAATTTTGTCAATTTTTTTTTTAAGATTTAACAAATTTTATTCAAATCAACAAAATTTCATCAAGTTTGCGTCCTCTAAAGAAGTAAAATTGACTAAATTTCATCAAATTGACTAAATTTCGTCAAATTGGCTAACATTATTAGTTTGGACGCCATTACTTTTTGCATTGGGCAGTGTCATGAAAAAAAATTGTGTTTACAAACATCCATTGCTTGAAAAGTAAACAAACCAAACTTATATATGTACAAAGAAACGAAGTGGAATTAATACAGGGAGATTCAAAAAATTTATATAAAAAACTATTGTACACACGAAAAAAAACATGGTTAAAAAGATATATATTCTTTGTACACGCAAAAAAACTTGTTTATATAAAAATATGTAAAATATACAAAAAAAAAAAAAACAGAACAAAAACAGTACAAATCCAATAAAAACAGTATTTTTGCGTACTGTTTTATGTGTTCTGAATAAAACAGTACATTTTTTAAAAAACAGTACATGTACTGTTTAAAACAGTACGAATGGCAACCCTATATTGTGAGTATGTTTGGCGGTGAACGTATATTTATAAACCGTTTTTTCTTTTATTTGGAAGAATGTGGAAACCCTGAATCCTTGAAATATGTGAAAATGGTGTGGGAGGATATCATTTAAAAGTTTATAACTTTTGTTGTGTGGATGATATTGAAAAAAGTTTGATATAATTTTTATTTAAAATAAAAATTATGTTTTTTGACCTTTAATTGTGCAATGAAAATTAAAGTAATTCAAGTTCGAGGCCTTACTCTATATTACTTTATTAGGATATTGTCCTTACAAAAAATCTATAGAATTTCTTGTTTTAAAATTTATTAATTGACCACTTTCAGGAATGTGTTCAGTACTCGTTTTGTAAGAAGCGACAATCCCATGCAAAACATCAAACATTCATATAACCTAGTTTTCCCACTAAATGAGAACTAATATATGAGCTCGAAGTTAAAGAACTTGAATAATATTCATATTCATTGCACAATTAAAGGTCGAAAAAACATAATTTTTATTTTTAATAAAAACTATATCAAACTTGTAAAAAAGACAAACTACGGTCTAGTTTAGCTCCCCATTATATCTTGTTTTTAAATAAAACAAAACAAGTGCGAAAATAAAATGGAGAATAAAAACAAAAAGCGTGTATTGTATATCTACCAAAGGTAGAGCTTGCTATGTGCAAACAAGTTTTCAATTTATTGTTGATCAATGGTGCTAATCTTTAACTTCGAGCTCATATATTAGTTCTCATTTAGTAAGAAAACTAGTTTATATGAATGTTTGATGTTTTGAATGGGCTTGTCACTTCTTTCAAAAAGTGTTCTGATGATGGGAACATAGAAAATTCCCGAAATAGATCTATCAACACATTGCTAAATTTGAAAACAACACTCTATAGATTATTTGTTAGGACAATGTCCTACTAAAGAAATATAGTGTAAGGCCTCGAACTTGAATATTTTTCACTTTATCTACATTGAAAAAATTTTGCATAGATATAAGTAAGGTTTTTGGGGTACAGAAATTCGATTAAACAAAAATAATAGAGCATGTTCCCTCATGTTGACCTACAATTTGAGTTTGGGTATATAAAATAAACTTAGCAAGAGGATTATTCCAAATACATCGGCTATTAGGCCAACTCCTCGGATATTTTTCGGCTATAGATAATTTTCTTTTAAAAAAGTCATATGAGGAATTTGAAAAATGTTTGACCCTTTGAGGCAAAATACATTTAAATTTTTATTTGTATTACATGAATAACCTGTTTTGTATGTGATAGCCGATGTTTAACCGGTAAACTTGGTTTGCACATGTGCTGCACCAGTCAAAAAAATTTTAATAGCTAATTTTACACAATTTTTATATTTAACTAAAAAATAATGGTACTTTGATATTTGATGCTTTTAATATTACAAAATGTTGTCTTCCATTTCAGCTAGTTTACTTTCATTTGAGACTGTTGGTTGAAAATTTATGGATAATTTCGTAAAATTTCTATTGCATATTTTGAAATTAATAAACGTGTTAGGAGGTGACCCATAGTGGGATATATCACAACATTTATGTAATTATTTCGGTCATTTCTTATTTAGTGGTCTGATTACAATGAAATTTGGAACAGGCATAAGCGACGTAATATCGAGCTTAACTTTTCTTTTTGAACCTTCCAAAACGTCCGGGGGCGGCAATATGACCACTCAAATTAGGAAACTATTTGCATATAAAATTTTGAGTGCTCGTCATTTTTTGTTTAGATTATTCTTTTTTAAAAAAAGTAACTTATTTGTAACCTGCTAGTAGATGCTAACAAAAAATATGCCAACCAGTGTGCGCTATCTCTAATAGTCCTCGAGATATTCCCATTTTAAAATGTGAAATTTCAAATTTGTCATGTCCGGATTTTTGCGAATAGCGGGACAAAATCGAGGCCAATTTAACTTTTAAAATATTGGTTATTTAACTAAATATATCCTTGATTAAATACAAAAAATGATTGCAATATCTTGTTCTTTGAGAGGAAATTAAAAATAAAAATAAACAAATTTTTGCGCTTTTTCAACAAAATGCACCAACAGTCTTTCAACTTCAGATAATTATATTCTTTCTCAACATATAAAGTGTGCATTCCATTCTTAAAGGCATTTTCATATAAAAGCGAGTTGTGTTAAAAACCAATTTTGATTTGTTTATTCTTTTCCTGCCAGCCGCTTTTAAATTTGCCACATTTTAAAGGCAAATATCAAATTCAACCCACTGTTCGAAACTGTCCACGCCTTCAATTACGTAGCGGAAGCGGTTGTAGATACTCCAAAATATACCGAATTTATTGGGTATTTCTCTTCCAATCGCCGCTTCAAATGTAGACATAATAAATAATTAAATTATTTTTTGGACTTGAATAAACTTTTAAGTCTACAATGTGAAATTTATGACCGAATTTATGATTTGCTGTAAGCAGTCCCACAATTCCCAAAAAAAAAAAATCCAAAAATGGGATTATATGATTTTGTCATGTTCCCGTCACGTATGATAAGCAATTCGATACGAGGGTTTACATTTTCAAGAATTTGGTTTAAATCTAACTTAAATGATCGCTGTTCACCTCCTTCCAATAGTCGTAAGATGTTACAATTTGGCCATTAAATCATAATTTGAGGTACGCTTTTGCGTAGCTCAATAAATATGTTTTTGGGACTCACTACTGTCCATCGTTTCGCTCAATTCAAAAAACATTGAGAAAAAAGAGGCATCTAAAGTCTGTTTCAACAGTGTCCGAACATTTTTGAAAAATTCATAAAACAATTTGGAAAGCAACTCAAGTGAACCTTAATTAAAAAACTCTCTGAAACCCTACAAAATTTGTAATAAATAAAAAAAATTATAGAACTGTAAGTCCCATTTCACACACGGCAATTTTAATTGCGCAAGTTTTCTTCAATTCTCCTTTGAACTTGCTTTTGTGTTCACACAGGAAAAGTTTGTTTTAGCAATTTTCGTATATCAACCTGCAGAAAACTTCGTGTTGAAAATTGCGGATGACAAAACAAAACGGAATTGGAGTACGGGCAAGTCTGTACCCCTTCCATTCTCTTTTCCTCCCTCTTTTATAAACTCAAGACTTGCGCAAGTAAAATTGCAGTGTGTGAACCGGGACTAATACACAATTTGTATATAGTTTCATTTCTTGAGCATTTCAAAATTTACATCGAAATCGAATTCAATAGACAGAAATAAGATCTGACTGAGCTGACAATAAACAAAAATTATAATTTTGTCTACTTCCAATTTAGTGTCGCAAACATATCGTATCTTCAAGCAAATTAGGTATATTGTAGCGTATAAAACGATTTAAGTTAAATTTTAATGCCAAACATATACGTAAATCGCACCTAGATTTATGGAATGAATATTAAAATTATGATAAATTATAAATAAAAAAGAATATTTTCACATATTCAAATGAAAAGTTCTCATCAAATAAAACAATTAAAAAAGTGGTATTATTTAGAATGTTTAAATTTGATGTTCTCATACTTTTTAATAAAAATTCATAAATTATATAATTTCGTAAGAGATGTTATATATTTCCAAATCATATAATATAATTAAACCCTTTTAAACAATAGTAATTATCACATAATAAATTTTAAAAAAATGTCTGGAAGCGTAGAGACACCCCAAAGAATCATTTAAATTGTTTTTTAAAACAAATTTTATGAACTGTTTGATCTTCTAGAATAGTTCTTAAACTCAAGGTCACAAAAACAGACGAGTTAGCAAATGGTCTTTAAATAATATTTTAAACTTATTTTTTTTTTAATTCATAAAAGCTAACAACATACTTAATGCTTTCCATGATTGATGTTAAATATTTAAATTGATTAATGTTGCTCAAAACATCATAAATTAAAGTACGTATATTAATAAATTTCTTATACAACATATAAAACCACTTACTAAAAGTACGAAACAAAGACTAGAACCGAAAAACAAGAATTAAAAAATTTGAAGTACCATTTTTAAAAATTATATCATTTCCTTATATAATTTTCAATTAAGTTTTCAAAATCCATTAACAAAATGATTTCAGTCATCTTTAAATGGTTTATTTTGCTACCGGTGTTTTTTTTTTTTTTTCTTTAATATTTTTTATAGCCAATTTAAAGACAAAAGTTAATATGTTCATCACTATTTGTATTTCATATGCATACAATATTTATTTATAAGTTGTCGTCTTTTATTTTATGTTTATTATTCTTTTAACATGCCAATTTATGATCTGATAAATGGTTAATATTAAAAACATAAATAAAATTATAAATCAACAATAATATGAATACAGTCTACATTTTTTTGTTGCTTTTGATTTTTAAACTATCAAAAAAAAAAAAATTATCGAAAACATTCACATAAGTATGTCTTATTTATGTTGACATTTCATTTTTTTATATGTGAAAATTATAAAACATTTTAGCTTCATTTAACTTGATACATATTTAAAATTATTGGTAAAATTATTTAAATAAATAATCAAAAACATGTGTTGGTAATTAATATTTTAAACATATAATGAAAGTTTGTATCTTAAGTCTTTTGTTTATTTAAACTAGATCGTTTCCTTTTTTTATTAACTGGCCATAGTTTCAATTCATCATTATCTAATTTATAATAATGCATTTATAATATTTTCAAAAATCATTAAAATTCTACGGCCGTTATCATTTTGACTGTTATTAAATGTTTAAAACTAATAAAATTATGTTTGTTTTGAATATTAACTTTATTGTATATCATTTTCTAGGGCTAAAAAAAAAACAATAACACAAAAGGTTTAAGTGTAAAAACAAACTGTTAGGGGAAAGTGGTGCCCCTTGAAACGAATGTACCTTGAAATGATCCAATATTTGGATCTGAAAAAAATATCTTCGAGATAATGTTTTATTTTGGCTTGCTCTCATGTTCACTAGTCCATAAGTTAAATACCCAGTCAGAAAAATACAAACGGCAAAGCATTGGCCCAGTGCTTTCAACGGTGGTCTGAGCATTGGCAGAGCGTTGGATAGCTGAAGATTTAAGTGCTTTGCCAACCCCAAAATGATAACACCGGGCAGGGCTTGGCCGTTTCTTATTTAAAACGTTGGCAAAGCAATGGCAATAAGCGCTTTGACAGTACCAAAACCAAAAACGACCAATAAAGTCCTACATAGTAATTCACTTCTGTAAAGAGTTGTATTATTTCTTATTGAATGATTTTGGTAATTTGAATAGTAATAACAATAGGCTTGCTTCAGCTAAGTTAATTACAAAATAACTGAATATTTTTTTTTATCAAATTATTTTTGTGATAAGTTAGCACGATATTTTACTACAATTTTACTAAAGAAAAAAATTTGAAAATAAATTTCTAAAGTAAAATTTTAGTAAACTTTGTGCTGACTACAATAGGAGACCTTAATATTCTTAACTTCAAATCATAAATTGCAATTTAGTTTAAAATTTTTCCACTCTTGTTGTGAACAAGGGATGTAAATTTTGTAATAAGTAAATAAGCGTTCTGAGTCAGTACTGTGCCAGTGCTTTTTTATTTTAACGGTTGTAAATTTTGTAAATCAAGTACTGGCAAAGCACTTTTCACGACCGTTGGCAGAGCGTTCTAAGCAAGAGCTGTGCCAGTGCTTTTATTATTTTTACTGTTGTAAATTTTGTTAATTAGGCACTGGCAAAGCCCTTTTTACTAACGTTGGTGGAGCGTTGTAAATCAGTGCTTTGCCAGCACCTTATTTGTTGGATCATTGGGAAATAGTGCTCTGCCAGTGCATGATTTTTCAGACCATTGGCAATTTCTTGCTGGGTGATACACAGACAAATATGTTGGTCTACCTTGAAACACCAAAAATAAATTTTCAGAAAATTTTTTAAAGTAAATTAAAATTGCATAAGAGTAATTTTTTTTATTTAAGACTAAAAAATAAACCTTTTTTAAACCAGGGATTCAAAATTGGTACACTTATTAAGCGAATAAGAGTAACAGTTTAAATTTTTTCAAAACACTATCACAAGTGTGCCTTAAAAACGATTTTCGAGTGTTCAATGAAACAAATATTTTTTAGTTAAATATTTATTTCAATTCTGGTTTACTGTAATAATCGGTGAACTTAGGAATAAACCGCCAAAAAATGTTTTTTATAGAATTCTTAATACTGGCATTTAAAAGAGACCTATATTAATGACCAGAGAACACAAACAATGGCAAAATCCGAGTTGTTTATGTCATAACTACATAGTAAAAGAGGCAAAAGATGTCAAAGCTACAGCAAAACGTAAAAAAGTTTAACTTTTTAAAAGAAAAATTTAAAAAAGATTGATGAAAAAAAGCACTAAGCAAAGAATGTCTGAAAAAAAAACAACTTAAAAATTCAAAAATCTGAAGACTAAAAATGAAAAATCAAAACATGGTAAAACAGCAAATATGAGTAAAAATGCAAAAAAAGGTAAAAAAAAGCATATTTGTCTTCTCTGTAAATGACCTAATTGTAGTAGATATAATATATAATTTCAATGACGTACTTTATTTTTCGATCTATGGTACAATTTTTCCATAAAATTACTTTAAAGATTTACATGAGCAAATTCAATTTTTTACATATAATGACTTTAAAATACAATCAATCTGACTTATTTTTAATGAAGTGTAAAGATAAAATTTGTATTCTTATTTGAGGTACATATTGAATTCACAAAACTGTAGATTAACCCCGCTCTTTAGCGGGTTTTCTTATTTTTCTTAGTTTTTACGTTTTAAGCGAACTTTATCGCTAAACCAGCAATTGACCTTAACAAATGGTCACGCAGTAGAAACAGCCTAACTATTAGCACGAGATTTTTCAGCTCATATGCAAAACGCGCGATTTCTCAAAAATGTAATATGGCAACATAGCTTTCCGAAATGAACCCAGAGTTCATAATTTGGTATGATATGTGCATACCTTTTAAAAGCATACAATGGTGGTCATCAAATTAGACCACCCAGCACACATAATTTTTTGTTAAATTAATTCTCAATTTAATATCTTTAAAATTAAATAATATTACTGAAATAAATATAAATGACAATGTTACCAACGTTTCTGTTAATTACTATAATAATTTTACCTTGACATTTAACCCTTTGACGGCCGCAGGCAAGAATGCTTGCCCAAGCGTTTTTTTTTGCCATATAAAATGTAGAATAAATATGGGAGGGTTGGGTCAACAAAAATGTGGAGGACGGTAAATCTCAATCTGGTCCCACGTACCCGTTAGAAGTCGTCAGATTTGGTAAAAAGTAATTCTTTATTTCAGGTGTAAAATTAACTATTTTTGACAAACGAAATGATGGGCAAGACATGTAGTATAATTAGTATATTGTATTTAATAAATACTATTGCGTTTTGTTGCTTAATAAATTGTTATTACTTTAAGCAATCCATACATTTGGATGCGTATTTTTTAATTACTTTTTTGTAGCAAATAAAAAAATATATATAAAAATAGTTTGTATTGGTGTTCATGTATTTTGTAAAAAAAAAATATTTTGATTTACATTTTTAATCAGGTTAATACAACAAATCTTTGTTTCGTTATGTATATTACGAATGACTTATTGATTTTCGCAAATAATTCAACATTGCAAAAATTATGGAAATTTTTGTACCTGTGGCCATAATGGGGTAAATTCGTACGTGTTGGTGGGTTAAATGTGTTTTTCTTAACGTGGATGCCTGCCGTTTGGCTTAACTCCGCTGTGTATTCAAACACTAGTTGAAGACAACAGGCGTCCAACCAACGCCCCTTTTATACTGGACACTGAGCATCCAGTTTGGGTTCCAGTTTTGGACTATGTTTATTCGGACATATCAACCACCCACTGGTAAGGTTGATGCCCATCTTCTTGATCTTTGGGTCACAGCACCCGGTTGAGAGTGCAACTCCACACCGAACACCGCAGTGTTCTTCCTGCTTAGGCATATCCACAGAAACCACTTTACACATTACCGTTATGGTCCATAGCAGGATCATGTAAACAATACGAACACATTGACATGTCACTGTATATATAATTACCAGACAAATAATCATACAACATCCACCGTGTTTCACCCTTTTTTATGCCTTCAGATCCGACATCACTACTTTTTAAGAACATTCTGCGAACCCAGATCCAACTCAAATTTCATGAGAACATTCTGTTCTGACATCCATCCAACATCAAGATGTAGAAAACTTTCTTCAAACAGCAATCAGCCAGACAAGAACCACCCAAACAACGTCTGCCGCCAGCTCGACATCACAACAGCACACTCTAGATCCTTTCTGTCTTTCTACGACGGTATTAAGACTTAAGGAATCTAGAGCTTTTTCACCTTTTCACAACATCACTCCATTTTGGTTCATTTCATCTGGTCCATCTGTCCACTGAGATTATCGTCTGGCTTCACACCTTTCCGCCATTTTTCCATCTTCTGGTATCACATGTATATCTTGAACATATCTTAGTTCGTATAGATTTACAACAGAGCATCCCTCTAGGTACCTTCACGGCGGGCCAATGGCTCCCGTGGTACCAATTTAAAGTCTTTGGTAAGACCTTGTAGCCGAAGCTACTTCCACTATAGCTCCGAATAACTCGGCAGTGGTATACCATTGAATATGCGTAACGGGAAACCAGAGAACTATCTACCAAAGTTGATAGAACCAGAGGTAACCCGTCACAATAGCCGTGATCGTTAGCCGCCAAGAACGTACTTCTATTGTAAACCAATAGAGGCTCCGAACTTGTCGTTGCCTAGGTGAAACCAACGTGGAGGTTGATATTAGGCACTTGTTGCTAGCAAGCTAGACAACTTTACACCCGTGGGTGGATTAAATTGGAATGTGTAATTTAAGCAATTTTAACACTTCTTCATGTTGTTTGGATTATGGCATATATTATAGTTTTATTTGAATATTACGCCGATAAAGTACAACAAAAAAAGTAACGAAGCCTATCCTGAAGTTTGAATTAAAAGCCATACAGGATATCAAACTTAAAAAATTTACGGCTCTTCAAAGGTTTCCGCTAGGAAACATCAGGCTACTAAGCCACATAATAAAAAACCACGTCTATCATCATCTTCCCCAATATCCTTGGATATATATTTTTGCATAATTTTATTTCAATGAAATGTCCCTAATATTAAATTTTAACAAGAGGGCTGTTCACTAGTGTGGGGCGATTTAAACATCGTAATGGGCGCTTCGCGTTTCTGATTCTTGGGATTGTACTGAGCAAAAAAGTCCACTAGACCATACGTCTACGGTGAAAATCGAGCTTCCAGATTTTGACATTTTAGCCGTATTTTGTGAAAGTAACAATGTGTGGGATGGACATATCTCAGGAAGTAGGAGGAGCTTATCCAAGATTATGGTATCAATCTCTTTTTTTTTGGAAGATATGCTAAAATAACGGCCAGCTTCTATACCTGCATTCATTCCAACTTAGGCGAAGATTAGAAACTTTTTTATGTTTAACACACTCAAAAAAAGTCAGCAAAGTTAGCTAAAAAGTTTGTTAAGTCTGCAAAATTTTTTTTGGGGGATCCTTGCAGAACAATTGCTACCATCAGCAGAAGTGATTAAGTTTTAGCAAACTATTATTAAATTCAGCAAATAATGTTGCTGATTCTTAGACTAAAGAAAAATAAAAGTGGGTGCTTTTGAGGAGCTTAAAAAACTAGTGCCAAATTACCCCACCTTCCACTGCTTATTGTTATACAATTTTGAGTTTTTTTTCTTCTTCAAAATTTTCAGAAAAGTTTTAAAAGTTCAAAAAATTTAGTACTGTAGATTACACTTTCATACTAATTCATTTAATATAAGGACTAATATATAAAACGTATTAATTTAAAATAACATATTGTTTTTGAAAGTTGAATAACTTGAGATTGAAGATGAGTTATTATTAATAAACAATTTAAATTTAATAATAACAATTTTGAAAACAAACATATCAACAACAATTATATTTTTCAATGAATCATTTTACAAAAAATATCATTAAAAATATTAGTTTTTAAGAATTCTGAACATAAGTTTAGGTTCACTTAAAACTTGTTATGGCCGTAATTTCAAGCAATATATACCTACTGGTGCTTAGATACCTACCGTGTACACGAACAAAATCGGGTAGGTATCTAAGCACCAGTAGGTATCTATTGCTTGAAATTACGGGCATTAATTGATTTTAAGATAGATGAATGTTTGTGACGAAATATATATTTTTTACTTTCTTGTTGAAAATTACCCGCATTTTTGTTTTAATAATTGCTAATGATTTATGGTATTTTAAGTATTAATTTACTAATTATAATTATAATGTTAATTAAATAAATTTAATTAAAATTTAATTAGCAATGTTAACTTTTTTGTCGATTTTTTTGAAGGAGTGCAATTTAGAAAAGCGCTACATTGATAATGATTAATATGTTTGTTAGTTTTTGGCGGTTCTTTTTTTCTTCAATCCAAGCTTTCAAAAATATATTCCAACTGTGTAAGTGTTTTACTAATAAACAAAAATAATGTTTATACAAATTATAAATTTAATTTAAAAACAATATTTTAAATTACTAGCTTAACAAGTAATTTAAGTCAATTTAAAGCTAAATTAGTATTTCTTTGTTTATTATTATTTTTAAATACAATTTATTTGTTTTTTGTAATTTTTAGTCAAAGATCATTGAACTATTATTTGTTTTTGAAATATCAAAAAAAAAAAAAAAAAACAAACACCAAATTGTACTTTTTCTTAGGTATATAAAGTTTTAATTTCTGTTGGTAATCACTTAAATATTTAGTATCATAGAAAAGAAAATTCAAAAATTTTATTTCAAGATTTCAATGCCTCGCTCGAACAAGGGTATCAAATCCAAAACGTTCAGGAGATGTAAAAAACTTGAGAAACAGTGTAAGAATTGAGTTTTGATCATATTTTTGTGTTATTGTACAAATATTGAACACATCTACCTGTATACAAAACATCATTTCAAAATTTTAAGCAGCAAAATTTCAAGTGCAAAAAATTGGACTTGAAAATTTTCTTTGGTGGAATAAGGGTATATAAAAAATATAAATATAATATAAAAATATAAAAAATGGAAGCTGAACAGAAAGTGAGTAAAGGAGCTTTTTTTTGCCAGTTTTAATGCCCTAACTGATAGGAGCAGAGCATTTCCGAAAAAAAGTGACAGTATTGGGAACTTTCTTTGTAGCCTTCATCAATAATATAAAAAGAATCTTAACATAAATTATTTTTTCTGAGTTCTGAAAAATTAAGCATAATTTTTTCTACGAAATTTAAGGTTTTTTTGTTGGAAAAAATTCCACTTTTTTGTTTTCACTTTTTGTTCAAAGTCCATTTGTAAACAACGTAATCATCCGATTTCGCTTATAATTTTTAAAAGATAACTTGATTTTAAAGATAACTTGATTCAAAAAAAAAGTTCACTTTTAAACAGAAAAAAAGTTATAAGTGATAATCTCTGTTAGGCTTTATTCTATCTCACTCTTTATTACAATTTTATTTGTATTTTCATAGATTTTCTAAGTAGTTTTTTTGAAAAATATATAAATTCCTAAACGTTAAATTGCGAACAACAGAAAGAACATGCATCCTTTAGTTTTCTACTGTCTACCCCACTAACGAATTTCATTAAATCTGGAGCGAAACTATGGGATATTTTTTCCAGTTTGTTGCATTCTAATTAGTAAGTGAATTACCATGTTATATTTAATTCTTTAGTTTGACATGGTTAAAATTAAAAATATCTTAGAACCAGTTAAGAATAATTGTTTATTATATATATTATTATTGTGGGCGTTGTGGTGTAATGGTTAGCACGTTGGACTGTTACACGGATGGTACCGGGTTCGATTTCCGGTGACGACAACATCAATTTAGAAAAATAATATGAATCAGTTTTCTATCACTTATATGTATCGCTGTGCCCACCTTCGATGTTACCATATCACTTAACCCCACCGAAGTAAAATAATGAATCAGGGCTATGAAACAAAAAGCTTCAATATATTCGCCAACTCTACATCAGGCGGCGAGCAACAACTGTTCTAAGACTTATCATCTCGCGCAATTACAGTGTTTGCCATGTTTGAAGCCCTTCATCTTTCACCATCTTTCATCTCTCCACTATCCCATTTCCAAAGAAAGCAACACATTAATTAATACGAAGAATTTCCTGAGTGTTGCTTCTCTTTATACAAAAAAATATATATGGATTTATACCCTTTTTCTTTCACGATAAAAAAAGTTTTTTTATGTAGGTAAATCCCACTGCAATTGTAGTTGAAAACAAATGAAATTTCGCTTAAAGAAAGGACGACTTATATCACAGTAAATTCAACTAACATTGTCATTTGTTTTTTAATGTTTAAAAAATGACTAACAATTGTAGTAAAAATGAACCACATTTGTTAGTAAAAACTAAACAAACATTTATTTTTTTATTTTTTTAAATAGCAAAAAACTACTGTGAAAAATGAATGTGAAATCATAAAATAGTAATTTGATGTGGTTTGTTTTTTTAAATGAACTACAAGGTTAGTAAAAAGTTAAATTTGTTCTACAAATGACTGACATTTACATTAAAAATAAAGAAACTGTATAACAACCCAAACAACTACACATTTTTAAATCAGAAGTGTCCTGAGTGTGCAAAAAATGTCAAAATAATCAAACTTTTTGTAAAACAAACGAAAATTTGTATATTTTACGAAATTTTTTGTAGTTTTGACAATAATTTCGTATTTTTATGCATGGATTATTATGAGTGTAGCAAAAAATTAATGGAAAAATTTAGTAATTAAGCTTCGATTTGTATCGCTTAACTATTAAACTTTTTAACACAGAGATATAAAAAAATAATGATAATTTTGAGGATTTTGAGGTATTGATTAAATTTTAAGGGTATTAATTAAATGACTTTTGAAAAATCGGCCATTAGGAATAGATTTGGAATCTATTCAGTGATTTTTTTCAATATTACTTTTTTCAAATTTGATCAAAACTGTATACAAATTTGCTCAAAAATTTTTCAATTTGCCCCACTGTAAAAAACAAAAGTATTTTTCAATGCTAAATGTGTCACTTACTTTTAGGTTTGTTTTGAGGAGTGCCCGAAAAAGTAAGCTTCAGCCCTAAATTCCATTAAACGAAACGGCGCAAAACCCCAATGAAAAAAATGCGATAGTTTAAAAATCGGGTAATTTTGGTTCCACTTGTAAACCAGCATACAGCTTTGCAACAAACAGAGATATGGAAATTACTTTTTCAGAGAAAGTTACTCCCAAGTCTGGTGACTCCGTTTTGCAATGGTTTGGATCCGAAATTTAAAAACTATAAGCAAAAAATAAAATTAATGGAAAAATTCTTGTACACTAAGAAACAAAAAAATTTGTAGTGGCTACTGAAAATGTGGCTGTGATTACGGGAAAAGTAACTAATTTTTTGTTTGCTAATTTTAGCAGCACATATCTACGAAACTGTAGTAAACTGAAATTAGTAAAAAAAATTAGTAACCGGTACTAAATTTTAGTAAAATTTCAGTAAACTGCAATTTAAAATTAATTAGCTAAAATCAGAAAAAAATTTGATAAATCCAATTGGACTTCACAGAATAAAAATAAAAAAGTAAAGCAAAACGACTTTGATTTTCAATCCTTTACACTTTTATTTCCTAATAGATGAGCGTTATTTAAAATTTAACTCTATAATAAAAAACTTTATTTGTTTAAAATATATATTTTTTTTGTGATTAGCAAAATTGTTATTAAATTTTTTGCAAGAAAACGTTATACAGTGGTCACCTCAACATATTGTAAAAATCTTAGATCGTTTTTTGTTGCTAAAGAGTACAGAGGGCAATCTAAGATTGATTTTTACAGTGGGTAGAGATGACCACTCTTAATGTAAAAAATGGACTTTGAAAAGTTTTGAGTTATTACCATTTTGTTGAACAAGTCCAATTGTATTTATAGTAATTAAATGTGCTAAAGTCCCAAAATTTATTTAACAAATTGTGAAAAGCAATCTGATGTAGGCGTGTCCCTATCCGGATTTCATTCCTGCCTAAGGAAATCTTCAGGGGACTTTGTTATTAGAATTTCTAGAGATATTTGTTATGTTAAATCACAAACTCAATGAGAATTTCTTGTCCTCGTCTAGGAGCGAGATTCAAAATTCAAAATATCAAAGAAAAAACAAAAACAACAACAAAAAATTGTCACAATTGGCTTTGTCATCTTCCAAATACTACTCTGTTTTTTTGACAGACCTAGCAATGTAGTGACGTTTATTCAAGTAAATCAACAATAGAAAATCATATGTTTTCTATTAGTGTCAGTTACATTTAAATTTGCACAAGCACCTGCATATTTGTTATTTTAAATTTATTTTCATCGGGATAAACATTAATTGCATTTATAGTAATTAAATGTGCTAAAGTCCCAAAACTTATTTAACAAATTGTGAAAAGCAATCTGATGTAGGCGTGTCCCTTTCCGGATTTCATTCCTGCCTAAGGAAATCTTCAGGGGACTTTGTGTTTTCGAACATATATATAATTTTTTGAAAAATCTTATTAGGACAATAAAATATTAAAGTTTAAGGGACGTTGCTCTCAATCATACCAAATTATTATAATATAAAACTACTAAGATATGGTAACTAACGGCTAGGCTTTGCGTTCCACTTTTGGGATATTTTTTAAAATTTAAAAATATTCAGTAATTTGTGCAAATATCAGAAGCAAAGTATAAGCCCTCAAAAGAAGATAACTAAAATAGCAATAATGTTTGCAACTTTGCACTACATTAACCTAATAGCTTATAAAAAATTAAATTTTTTTAAATACAAAATTAAGGTTTTAAAGATTCGACTTTGCTGTTTTTTTTTTATTTTCATTTTTGCTAGCAGCCTACACTAAATAATATCTTGCCATTAACAAAGATTAAAATCAATATACAGAAATATGCAATAACCAAAAAAGATGAAATTTCAAAACAATTTTTATTAGCCAAATTCTTTTGTATTATGTTAAAAATGATCTAAACATTTCAGATCATTATATTTAACAGCACGTATTTTGATATATCTGTTAAAATGTCTAACATATCCAGACATAAATATTATAAGCCATAATATAACATTAAATGTATTGTTTTACATTTTTTAATTTTGTGAATACAGTGATGTACTAACTTTAAAGAGAATTATATCATAAATACATACGGGAATATTCTCTATTGTGGCCAGTTGCATAGAGCGGGCCTTTCGATAATTTTTTTTGTGGGCGTTGCACAGTGGTTTCCCCCATAGGCAAAAAAACAAAAAAGTTATTGTTTTTTTTTTTAAGCTTTATTGCACAAAATTTATTGATAACACTCTAAATTTTATGAATCTAACACATTTTGTTGTTTTTTTGGCGAGATTTATTGTTTGTGTCCGTTGAAAGTGGATGTATGTTTATATTGCATATATTTTGGTTGCATAGTCATAAAAGAAAACTTAAGTTTATCCAAAAAGTTATTCGCGATATTGTGGCCGAAGTTTCCAAAAACCCTACAAACATTAAATTTTAACTTATTTTCTACCAAATTAAATAACAAAAGCTGCAAAAATATGAGCCCATAAAAAAATCGCTGAAGAATACTTTTTTGACCTTTTAAAAACACACGTTTTTCAAAAACTTCTTTTTCACGTAGACTTTTAGTGATATGGCCCTCATCCACCCACAACTTCTTATACATCAAATTGTAGATTTTTTATCCCTCTTTAAATTAAAAAATATTGTGGCCGCGGGTTTTTGCATATTTTTGCATATGGGTGTGATTTACAAAGTCATTTGACAAAAAATAGTGAATCGCATTTTGTTTTGTACTATTTCTTTTTAAGAATATGAGTAAAGAAAATGAGTAAAATTAGAGTTAAAAAAATGGAAGACCAGTAAGAACGAAAAGTCATGTGTTTTGAAGAGAAAACAATTTATTCAACAACGATTTCGGGCCGAAATGGAACTTTTGGTAGATAGACCAAAAGCTGGTGGTTGCGGAAATTCGAATGATGGCAACACAGCGCGGAGATTTTTTCAAAATGTAAACCTTTCATCAAAAATAACAGGAATCGATAAGGATATTTTGCAAAGATGTGCCACAATTCTCCAAGCTATAAATTCTGGATTTCAAATTGATGCCGAAAAGTTTGAGGAATATGCTGTAGAGACAGCAAGAAAACTTGTGAAGGAGTATCCCTGGTACTACCTCCCTCCATCGGTACACAAAATTCTTATCCATGAAGCTGAGGTAATCAGGCATGCATTAGTGTCAGGTGAATTATAGGAGGAAGCAGCTGAAGCGAGAAATAAGGATATAAAATAGTTTAGATTGCAACATACACGAAAAATATCGCGCATAGATACAAATACAGATCTTTTAAATCGCCTCTTTTTAAGTTCAGATCCATTTATTTCTGGAGCCCGAAACTTACCAACAAAGAAAATAAGCAGTTTAAGTCAAGGAGTTTTAAATTTGCTTAATATTTGATATATATTACTACTATTTTACTTTATTGCCTTATATTACTTAATAATACCCTATATTGCATTATTTAACTGTGTTTAACTTTTTAATTTAGTTTTTTTCAGTGTATATTTCGAATGAATTAAAATGAAATAAAAATATACAAAAAACTTGTTTAAAACAACCAAATTTTCATAATAAAATACTTTATTTCAAAAATTTTTAAAACAGATCTATAAGCCAATTAACCCTTAAAAGATCAAATGGCTACTGTGGCTACAGTTGTTAATATTTTTTCCTAAAAATTTGCCAACTTTAAGTTCTTCGGGCATGAAATAAGCTGAAAAATTTTGAAGACCCTAGCTTTTTTAATTTTGGAGATATTGATTTTTGACCCGCTTTTCCATATAAGGGAAACCACTGTGCGTTGTGGTGTAATGGTTAGCGCGTTGGACTATTACACGGAAGGTCCCGGGTTCGATCCCCGGTGCCGGCAACATCAAATAAATAAATATGTATGAGTTTTTTCTATCCCTCATACGTGTCGCAACGTCCGCCTTCGGTGTTCCCATACCAATTAACCCCACCGAAGTAAAATAATGAATCAGGGCTATGAACCAAAAAGCTTCAATAAGTTCGCCAACTCTACATCAAGTGGCGAGCAACAATTGTTCTAATACTTATCATCTCGCGCAATTACTGTGTTGCCATGTCTGAAGCCCTTCATATTTCCCCACCTTTCATCTCTCTACTATCCCTTTCCAAAGAAAGCAACACACAAAATATAGGAAGTATTTCCTGAGTGTTGCCTCTCTTTTTTAAAAAAAAAAAAAAAAAAAAAACTACCATCTAGTTCAATTGCCACTATCACCATTTTAAAAAACTTTCGACTTGAAAGCACTCGTATTTCTTAGTTTTTTTGAGTCGCAGAAAAAAAAAACGTAAAATAAAGTGTAATTTTTCGTAAGCATAAAAAGTGAATACAAAATAAGTTTTAAATAAATTTCTGGTCGGATTTTGTAAATTTTAAGTATTTTGTCCAACATCTTCATAAAAAAATATCAAAAATAAAACAAAAATGTGAAAAATTACACTTTCATAATATTCCCTTAATTGAACCTTGGATATATTTTTACTTTTTTGATTTACAGTTGCGTGCAATAAAATAGCAGTATTTAATACATTTTTGCACAAATGCTAATAATTGTCATAAAATAACAATTTCTTATTAAAAACTGTTTTAAAAATTGCTTTAAAAAATTTAATTTTCATAATATTCCCTTAATTGAAACTTGGATATATTTTTTACTTTTTTGATTTACAGTTGCGGGCAATAAAATAGCAGTATTTAATACATTTTTGCACAAATGCTAATAAATATTATAAAAATAACAATTTCTTATTAAAAACTGTTTTAAAAATTGCTTTAAAAATTATTTTTATTTAAAAAACTAAAAAGTATGACACTACACACAAAAAAGTATGACACTTTGTATATGAAAGTTGGTTGTGTAATAATCATAAATTGTTGTATTCAACTGCGATTACAGTTGGTTTGCTATAGTAGAAAAATACGTAATTTTCCTAACAATTATTTCAATCAGTTGTTTTTTGTACTACCACAACAGTATATTTGCACTAATCAGTTAATTTTCGTTAGTTATTAAAAAAAAAAACAATATAAAATTTCGTAGAGGTTTTAAAAATTCCTGTTAAGTTTCTTTTCCATGTAGTCAAAAAGGCGATGAATGTATTTGTCATAAAAATTACTAACTTCGTAGTAATTTTTAACTATTGGTAAAACAACTAAAATAGTAGTAAATAAAACTAATTAAGTTGACCACCACTAACTAACATTAAATCAATGCATAAACCATAACAACGAGAAACAAAACAATAAAATCAAAAAACAACTACATAAGTTGTAAAAACTATTGTTTTAACAGTTATTTTGTCGGTATTTCAACAAAGTTTATTTTTTTTTTAAATTACAATAAAAATTTGTATTTAATTCATTCTATTGAAAATGCAAATTAAAATTTCACTCTGGTATTCCGGTTATGATGTTTAAATTTATTGGAGATAAATTAAATTTTCTAATTATTTTTTGCAAGATATGAGCATATTAATAATAACAAATATAAACTAAACGAGAATGTTTAAAGACTCGACATAATCTTCTATTTTTAAATAACTAACAAAAATTAACTGTTTACTACAAAATTAAGGTTTTGGTAGTTGTTTATTAAAATAATAAAATAACTACTCAAAACAACTGTTTCTTAAGTACAGTAATTTGGGTTATTTATTTTTTTAAATGACTGTCTAAATTAGATGTTATTCATTTTATATAGAAAAATTACTACAATAGCAGTTAAAACAACTACTGCTGTTTACTAACCGCATGACCTACATGTAGTTACTGTTAGCATACTCTGCGTGTAAATGTAAACAAAACGTCAAAACCTGTCAGCCGTTAATTTATTATCGTCGAACCGATGTTCGAAATGATACTATAGTGATGAGTGTAAAGAAATTTACGAGGGCGGATCAATAAGTCCGTGGCTTTTCGAACTTCCCTCGTAGTTATATGAAATGCAACAATGCTCCCATCAAGTAACACCTGTTAATAGACTACTGTCAAATTTTGAGCAAGTTCCGTCATTTATTTTGCGTTTAACAGCTGTTTAAAATATACAACCTCGTGGATTTTTCTAAAAATGGAAAAAGTGAATTTCGAGTGCTTATTAAACATTATTTTTTTATGAAATAAACCGTCAATCAAACCAAGGAAAAGCTTGATAAATACTATGGGGGTTCTGCATCATCAATTTCAATGGTTAAGAAGTGGTTTACTGACTTTCGTTGTGGTCACACAAGTACAAATGACGTTGAACGTTCTGGATGGCCCGAAAATGTCGAAAAAATTAACGACATGGTGTTGGCCGATCGAAAAGTAAAAGTGCGTGAGATTGTTGATGCCATAGGCATTTCATATGGCAGTATGGTTTCGGTTTTAAATGATCAGTTTAGTTTAAGAAAGCTGTCTGCAAGATGGGTGCAGCGTTTGCTCTCAATTGACCATAAACGCAATCGTGTGACAACTTCAAAGGATTGTTTGCAGTTGTTTAACAGCAATTCGAATGAGTTGTTGCGGCGTTATGTAACAGTGGATGACACATGGATCCATTATAACACTCCGGAGACCAAGCAGCAGTCTAAACAATGGGTTTCTTCGGGTGAACCGGCTCCAAAGAAGGCCAAGGTAAGTTTGTCGGCCAATAAGTTGATGGCAACAGTTTTTTGGGATGCACGAGGGATAATCCACATCGATTACCTTCAAAAGGGAAAAAACAATAAACGGCGAATATTATGCCAACTTATTGGACCGATTTAACGAGGATTTTAAAAAAAGACACCATATGGCCCAGAAAAAAGTTCTGTTACATCAAGATAATGCACGGGTGCACATGTGTGCAGTATCAATGGCAAAATTCCATGAATTGTGCTGCGAATTGGTACCTCATCCGCCATATTCTCCAGATTTAGCACCCAGGGTCTATTTCCAAACCTAAAGAAATGGCTCGGCGGAAAGAGATTTAGCTCCAACGATGAAATTATTGATCAACCAAATGCCTATTTTATGTACCTAGAAGAATCCTATTTCTTTGAAGGGATACAGAAATTGGAGAAACGCTGGACTAAGTGTATTGAGCTAAAAGGAGATTATGTTGAATAATAATCTGTTTTTTTTTGCAAAAAAAAAACTATGTTTCATTCAAAAAGTCGCGGACTTATTGATCCGCCCCGTATCGCAAAATTAAGGAATTCGGGCCCTGATACAATTTTCTATCTACAATCGCAAAAAAAATCGCGAACATAGGTTGTCCCTTCTCAATCTAATACATTGTAGTTTTGAGCATTCCGTGTGTACAAACTGGAGTTGACTTTCATAAAACTTTCAAAAGTGGATGTATTCCATATTCTCCAACGGTGTTTGATACTGGATTTATTTTATTTGAAAATAAAAATTTTGAAAATAATAAGTTAAGTTAAAATATCCTTATACATGATAAATTTATATCCCAAAGTGGTACTGAGATGATGCCACTGCATCTTAAGTTTTAAGTGTTTGAAGCAATTACATAAAAAAAAAAAAGTTAATTTATATTTATTACGAGCAATTACTATTTTTCTTCTTACGCATACTTATCACTGTTAAATTAATATTTGTTTTATTGTTCATTAATAGTTATGAGTAAAAAAAAAATACAAATTTACGCACTCTAGTCGAGTTTAGTCGAGAAGTGATGCATGCATTAGTCTAGATTTCAAGAAAAATATTTATTTTAGTTAAATTTTATGTTCAAATCACTCTTAAAATAGCATAGGTCAAAATAACTGTTATCGATATTACTTGCAAAATAATTCTTATTTTCAAGAAAATTTTATTTATGTAGCAGATTAATAATTAAAAATCAACTTTTAAAATAACTCTCAAATATGAAAATTGTTATTTTAGGTCCATGGTTTGTAATCATTTGTTGTTGTGGGCGTTGTGGTGTAATGGTTAGCATGTTGGACTGTTACATGGATGGTCCCGGGTTCGGATCGACCGGCGAAGACAACATCAATTTAGAAAAAATAATATATACGAGTTTTCTATATATTGCAACGTCCACCTTCGATGTTCCCATAGCACTTACCACCAACGAAGTAAAATAATGAATCAGGGCTACTAACAAAATGCTTCAATAAGTTCACACAAATCTCCATAAATGGGCGATCAACAATTGTTCTAAGACCATGTTTCCAAGTTTCCATGTTTGAAGCCCTTCATCATTCCGCACCCTTAATCGCTCCGCTGTCCCATTTCCAAAGAAAGCAACACATCAATAAATAGGAAGAATTTCCTGAGTGTTGCTTCCATTTAGAAAAAATCACTTAGTCACTAATTACGCTACTCGAAAAATTTCTCTTTTTTGCATACAACATTTTTAATAGATTTTCAGCAAACCACTTTTGCATATGTTAGCAATTTTTCTGCAAGGTAATTTTTAAAAAAAAATTTCCCTGCAAAAAATGTTCTGACTCAACTGAATTTAAGTACTTTTTTTCAGTGTACTAAAGAATTTGCAACTTTTTGCAGAACCTGTCTTTGGAATACATGTTTTTTAATATATTTACAGTGTACTTGTAAGTACATCCATGTTAGTTTACACCCAAAGAATTAGGCCGAAAATTATTTGAAACTAGAACTAAAGTATACTTTTGTAAAGGTATAAGGTAGCTGGCATTCGAGCAATATTAACGGGAAAAGTGTCGTTTTTGATCAAAATGCTCCGATTTTTCACCTTCCTGGAAATATACTTTTGATAACACACTGAGCTTAGTACTCTTACCCTTTTTCATGTTTTTGAATAAAGATTTGTTCGCAAAATCAAGCAAAATTTAAGTTTTTAAAATACCTTTAACCATCTAGGATTTTTATATTGTAACATTTTCAACTTTTATTGCCTTTTTTTCAAAAGAGGGCGCTTTAAGGCAAAAAAATACAATCATTTCTTAATGATGCATGGCAATTTTGGTTTAAAAATGTCCAGCGGATCCATGACGAGCCACTGATGTGTAAAGCAGTGATGTGCTTCCTCTCAATTTCCAACCACACGGGGTTACAGAAGAAAATGCTGCTTACGCTGCGTCAACACACGTACACTATAAACATCTTCGTATGGCTTTCGATGTGCATATTCGGCTTTTGCTTTGTTCTCACTGAGTTAAAAGAAAACAAATCAATTGTAGTTGAACCATTGTTGAAGCAACACCACGCTGCGGAACACAAATAAAAATACACGTAGAAATATGTTTGATGATGAATGGGAAAATACTTTTTTTTTTTATAGAGAATATGGATGACGATGCACAATGCTTAATTTGTAATAAAATTATAAGTGAAAAATTTTTATTTATTTATTTTTTTATTTAAAAACCCTAAACAAACACCAGTGAAATATTCGTATTTTAAATAAAAATATTAATTGACCCAGCAATATCTTTATTTATAGAAATAAGTCTGTAGAAAAAGCATAAAAAGTAACTAAAAACTAGTTAAAAATGACCCCGCAGAAAAAAACCAGTTGAATTAACAGATTTTTAAACTAAATATTTGTAGACTTAAAATAGCAAAAATAAACCTGATGAATAGTAACAAAGTAACAAAAACACCTGCTAACATTAGCAAAACTAATTACTAAATATCTGTACCCAAATAAAATCATAAACATTTTGAAAATTTTAAGTTTTTTTTAATGCAATTAAAAATTTTCCGTTATTAAATCAGAAATTTACAATTATTTAGCAAAAATTTCAGTTGGTTTAACAATTTAACCTGTTATTTGCATTTTACAAAATTCGGGCTAAATTTAGCAAAAAAAAAAATGTTAACACAACAGTTTTTGTTTGATATTTTAAGTCTGCAAATATTTAGTTAAAAAATCTCTTAATTCAACTGGTTTTTTCTGCAGAGTCACTTTTATCTAATTTTTAGTACCTTTTTTTTGCTATTTCTACAGACTTATTTCTAGGAGTGTACCAAAATTATATTTGAAATTAATTCTTGTACAGTCATAGAAATGAAAGCTATACTCATAGAAATAAGTCTGTAGAAATAGCAAAAAAAGTTACTAAAAATTAGTTAAAATGCCCTGCTAATTTTAGCCCGAATTTTGTAAAATTTCTATGAGCGCATTTGTACAGCTTTATTTCTATGAGTGTAGCTTTCTTTCTATGCAAAAAATCTATTTTTTTAAATTGTAACAAAATTTTTTTCACTTGAGTACACACACTAATATGATACAACGCTAAACTGTTTCTGAGCCATGGTGGTTCCCAGGAGCCCTTGTCCGCTTAAGCCCAAATAGAAAAAAATATATATTTTTTAGTTTCAAAGGGGTTCATATATTAAAAAATATATTTTTATGAAATTCACTTTTTTCAAAAAAAATCTTTTTTCTGCAATTGAAATTTATTATCAGTGTACCGTAGAATAAACTTCGTTTTTTCGCTGCTACACACACAAGTATAAATGCAATAGTATGCGTAAAGAACATCACTGGTGTAAAGTAATGGAAATTGAAAAAAGAGTAAGAGTCTTTTCTTCTTTGGTCCTCAAACTTATACTTATTATTGTAAATGAAAATATTATTTACCAATTTTAAATTAAAAAATTGGAAATGGACATATTGCATATAAATGCTTAAAATGAAAAATGTATCTTCAGAAAAGTTTTTAAATTTACTAAATGTATTGCTACAATAGTAAAATGTTTTGTAGTCATTGTGTACACTTTTCTCTTAAATATTCAAATATAACATGAAGACATTTGATTTTGCTGGATAAATTTCTTACTTTTATGAATTTTCTCACAGTCAAATTATCAAAACTTTTAAATCTATCGTTCATTCTATAACCTTGAGGATTGTTTGTTATAAACAAATGAACTGTCTGGTTAACCTTGCACATTTCTTTGAATGACAGACTGCATTCATTGCATGCTAAAATATTTATTTTATCCTTAGGACGCAAAAGGGATGTTGAGTGCATTTTAGTATTTATATTAAACTTTGTACTGACGATTTTTAAAAATATGTACATACCAGTTTTTATGAAGTAGTATGTTTCCAACAAACTCTATTTTGTTTCCTTTTCTTGTTTGTTTGACACAAACAGCTAATTTTTTCGGCCTGTATGCTTTGATTTTTTCGTTCTACAGAGAAGATTTTTTGAAAAATCCACGGGTAAGAACTTTTCCACTCATCATAGAAATCGTATTTGTGTGACCGTTTGATCTTACATGTTTACAGTGTAGTAAAATATTAACAAATTTGTAATAATAGCGAAAAAGAAGGAACATATTTTTTTACTTTGTATGCTTTGGTTCTTGCATTGACTGTATTACATAATTTTATTTTTTCATTATTCTTATCCCAAACAAGGGGAAATCCCGTCGAAGATTGTTTTCTTAGAAGCACCCTAGTCTAGAGTTAACTGATTTTGACAAAATATTAATACACAATGTGCACTCGTTTCAGGGGGCTGGGAGCAAGAAAAAAAAGACAAAGTTTATTTTAAGAACCACCCTCTTGTAAGGTATAAGTATTTTAATACGTGAAATACTTCTCGGACGTGCCAAATATTGTTTTCCACAGGAATCTATGAAAAAAAAACTTCTTTTATTTGCGGAAGAACATTTAAGTTTGTAATTTTAATGGTCTTTTGTATCATTATTTAAAAAAGTATACAAATATATAATTTTTGACACAATAATTAAAAAGTGTTGACTAGAAAATGGGAGTGTTTCTGCTTGGCTGCATATTCGGAGCTAGAACAGTAAGTGAGATTTGATGTCGAACAAAGAAAAAAAAAAAAAACATTTTAATAGATAAAATATATTTTGTGAAACACAACATCCGCTAAGAAAAACAAAAAACACCCTCATATTTATATAATTAAAAGAAATACACTCAAAAAAATAAGTTAGTAGAAAAGTTAGTAAAACGTCTTGAAAATCAAGAATACTATTTTTTAGCAAACTTTTTGCTGAAATTATGTTTTCAGCTACAATTTTAGATATATTTATTCAGCACTTAACTGTTTTGAACTACTGTTTCACTAATATATTACTAATGTTCAACTAATTTCTTTTGCTAAACAAACTGTCCAGATAATCACATGTTTACGACAACCATATTGAAATATATACGCAGAATGAAGTAGATGTCGCTGCATGTCAAGATGTAGTTGAGACAAGGAAAATGATACTAAAAAGTACTACTCTGGTAAGACATATATAAAATCAACAATGGAAGATTTTTGTATCTGTTTTTTTTATACTTAATAAAACAAAAAGACGCCAACAATGTGTGTTTAAATAGAAAATATAAAATGCCGATTACAGAAACTTAAATTTCTTAATTATCTATTAATTACATCAAAGACAAAATAAAATAAAATATTTAAATTTAATGAAGATTAAATGTATATTTGTATACTAAATGATTATAGTGACTATTAATGTGGTGTAGTCAAATTGAAAACAAACATACGTTCAGGCAGACAGACTAAAGTGAAAGACAATTACACATCTTACGTAATTTTGTATGTTTCCTTTTCCTTGTTTTCATATTTTGATATTTAGTTTTGTTTCGTTTCTAGAAAGATGCCATCATTTAGACAACCATTGATGTAAGTAGTTGGAAGACAATTTGTTTATGGTATATATAATCATCATCAATGTCATCAATGTGGGATTATGAATATTTTTTTAATTTTTTAAGGTATTGTTAATTATTTTTAAAAAAATAACTAAACAAAAATTCAAAATTTTCAGCAAATGAATTTACTAAAGCATAATTTTTCTACAAATTTTTTGCGTTTTTTTCAGTCTACTAATATTCAGTAAAAATTTTGTTAACTTTAAGCAAGTAATTTCTAATCAACTAATCAGATCGCTAATTTTCAGCAAAGGATTTTGCTGACATTAGAAAATTTTTTTGCAAGCACCTGCTGACTAAAATTTTGCTGACTCAGCAAAATTTTTTGCTGGCTTTACTAACTTTTTTTTGAGTGTACTTAAAGTTTTATGTGGTTACTCATCATCGGAAACAAAGTATAACGTAACATACCTTCCACAAACCACTTTCAAGGTAAGCATTTTTAAAAAGAAGATCTGTTCTTAAAATGGCTTGGAAAAAAACTTGAATTATTTTGTACTTAAACTTTCTTGAAACCTGGATCATTGTCCTGGCTTTTAAGAAGGTCATGTGGTAAATGCATTAAGAAGTTTATAAGGAAGCATTTTAAAAGCATCAACATAATGACCATGAGTTTGTTCATCATAATTTTTATCCGTTTTTTTATGATTTTTGAAACTGTAATCTTTTGTTGATTTTTAAAATATCAATCAACAAATATAATAAGAGAATAAATAACAAAAAAAAAAAACAAAAAACACAAGCCCCTCATTTTGATGTTCAATTTCACTTTCATTAAGTTTTATCACGCAGTTTTTGTTTTTGTTAAATAATAATGACTGGGGTGTAAAGTAATTCAACAGACATGTAATTTTATAAATTTTTTTTTTTTTTTTTTTTTTTTTTTTTATATAATTTAACCAATACTCAGGGGATGCCCCCTACTCATGCAGTGCATTGTATTGATCAGGAAAATAAGGTATGGGAAGGAGGAAAGAGGGAGTAGTGTTTGTGGATATTTGATTTAAATTTTTCTAAATTGTAAGTAACAGGGAAGACTTCTGCGGGAAGTTTGTTCCACATACGAATCGTTCGACTAAAAAACGAATTTTCTCTGTAATGCGTTGTGCGAAACACAGGACAATCAACTACAAACGGATGTGCTCTACTAGATAAGCGAGTATTACGAATAAAAACTCGGGCTCGTGGAATAAGTTCACTTATCTCAGATGAGCATCTCCCATGGTAATATCGATAGAAAAGTGTCACACAACCCACATTCCGACGATGCTCCAATGAATCAATAGAGTTGGATACACTACTGTCATTGATAAGCTTTCACTTTCATTAAGTTTTATCACGCAGTTTTTGTTTTTGTTAAATAATAATGACTGGGGTGTAAAGTAATTCAACAGACATGTAATTTTATAAATTTTTTTTAAGTAGATACAAAAGATTTATTAAACAAAACTTGTTATTTTGTAAACAGGAACTATTTAAATAATTCAGAATTTTAATATTTTTAAAAGCTTCTTTGCAACTGGATTTATGTTAATACCCGCGTAAAAACGTTTATAAACAATCATATATTATTTAATATAACATTATATAAGAACATATCGTCTTGTATAGCCTAATATGGGTATATATGATGGCGCATATGATCATATATAGCTTTATCTTGGATATAGTTTTTCCAAAATTTTTGATATGGTATCATACATTTTAATATCTTAATATATATCGATTGATATAACCATAGATGTGGTATATAATACTAAAGGGTCCGCCATCTAACGTTTTTTTTTTTTCAACTAGTGCTTATTTCGTAAATGGTAACACTTAGCTCATGTCTCATTTGACAGGTAATTAGTTTTATCCTTCCGCTGAACGAATATGGTTGTGTATACGCTTGAACAACGCTGGAAAATATTGCGACATTACTTTGAAAATCATGGTAATGTTGCAGACAGTGTGAGAAAATTCAAATCAGCCGCAGAGCTGATGTCGTTTGGCCAACTCGGAACTGCGATTTGACACCGTTGGACTATTATTTGTGGGGTGCCGTCAAAGTTAAGTGTTACGCCAACAAGCCAGAGACAATTGACGCTTTAAAGGACAATATTCGTGAAGCCATTAGTGAAACACAGCTGCACACCATCTATAATTCGATAATGTGCTTAAAAATTGGACCGATCGTGTAGGCTACTACATGGCCAGCCGAGGCAGCCATTTCAATGAAATTATTTTCCATTATTAACCGGAAGGATTGTACTTTCAAATAAAAAAAGAAATTTTAGAAAATATTCAGTAGTTTTTTTAATAGAATTTTCAAAAAAAAAAAGGTATTTGGCGGACCCTTTACATACGGTATATAATAATTATTATAATTATAATAATTATCATGATTTCATATAATAATTTAGTTCTAAATCGAATCTAAAGTGTTCAATAACAATTTTAGATTGAAACTGAAATTTCTTTTTGGTCATGTTAAACATTACAAATTAAATTGTTGTTTTCAATTAAAAATTTTGAAAATTTCTAATAAATGAATCTGAAATTTTTATACTGACAAACATAATTGCAATTTTGCGTAAGAGCTTGCAAAAACTATAGATAAAATTGTAACTACCCGATAAAAAAAAAAAAACAAAAAATAGATATATCAAATATAATATCATATATCAATTGCTATGGATCGATATTTAATCTTTTCCAAGTTTATCTCAAAATTGGGGTATCCAGTAATATCCCATTAGAGCACTCAAATGTATTACTGGATCAAATTTGATCAAAGTTGATCTCAAAATTGGAGGATCCAATAATATCTAAATTAAGATCTTGCTAGATCTCTAAATATCCCATGGAATTTATTTACATCTAATTACATCCAAAAATATAAGTAATTTTTGGTGGCTCGAATAAGATATATAAAGATTAAATTAGATTTACTTAAATCCCATTCTTCTTCTTCATTTCCGCTTAACTCCCTGTGGAGCATAGGGCCTCTATTTGTAGAGGTTTCTAAAATACTGTCTAAACATGAATTGCTCCCTCCCAGACACGTGGAGCTTGCCGCCAAAGCGGGATTATTTGACAAACGTCTGTGACCTCCTGGGAGATTATTATTTTCTGTTTGCGTTTTATTCATGTTTTTGTTGACTAGTTTGCCAGGATTTCTTCGATGCATGTAAGGACAAAGAAGATCTTAGTGGAGCCTGACACTCCTTTTTGACTAAGAACAGGCGTAGGCTTCCTGGAAGCCTTTGGGCGCTACCGTTGACTTTTAATGGTTCTTCCGCTACCATCCCTATTGCGCTATCCAGCCATAATAGTGCAGTAATCTGCTTGACCCTAATCCCCGAATATGTCGGGTTGGCCCAAGAACAGATGAAACGTTGTTCATATTTGCTAATATCATAGCGGGTGCTATAATATCATTGCCCGGTGTCCACCTGCCCCGGAGGGTCGGAGGTCGTGAATCTTCTTAGTTAGTTACAAGAGCAAGGATTGGTTCTGGACTTTACCAAGTTAAAGACGATCAGTTGTGTTACCTTGTCTGCCTAACTCTGGACACCAAAAACCCCATAACATATATAATTTTTTTTTTAATCTAAAAAAAAAAAAATTAAGACGAAAAGTTGCGCTTATATAATGTTGTATGGGGTATATAATAATATATAATTGACACGCATAGAAATATTAATGATATTTGATTTTATATAATCTTATCTCTTCCTTGGAAAATTAATCGCTTCCTTGGAAAAATTGTAAAATGCTTAATACCAAACATGGGGATTAGTAACAACATCTGGGTATGTAATTACAGGGCAATTACTCAATTACACCCAATTACATGTAATTGAACATCAAAAAGTAATTGGCCTGTAATTAAATAAACAGATATTGGTATTATGTCCCATGTCTGGTATTGACAAAATTGAAAATTTTCCAAGGAAGCTTTTAAGCACACATGTGTGAGAGTATGTCTGAAATTATTAATGATATAGAAAAATTTCATAAGTGAACGATTTTGAAATGTAATTGACGTCGCCCAAGTCTGATATTTTCTACTTTTCAAATGAAGCACTTCGTAATTTATTTGAAGTTTACTTGATTTCAGCTTAAATCGTAAATAAACACAGCAAGATCGTTTGTAGCTTGAAAACTATAATAAATGTCATGTTTAACATAGTTTTACCATATTTCGAAGTTATATTTGAGTTATATGAGTTGAAAAGTGGAACCATGCGATATTTTTATTTAAAGTAATATATAGACGATATTCATATATCCCATTATATTATATTAAATTAGATTTAATTTTATTGTGTGACGTGTCATTGATCCAATTTAACGATAATAAAATTGGGACAAAACTATATCAAATAGCTCCTAATTATATATAAATAAATCGAATATTATACAATTAGATCTAATGTGATACAATTTAATCGGGCCATTTTGAGGATGAAATTGTATATAAATTAGATAAAACTATATAAAGCTTTATAGCAGTTTTTTTAATCGGGTATAGTGTTAAAAACAAAAGACTTAAGACACAAACAGTAGCAAGGAATATAAAATTGGGTTTTGATCAATAGTAGAATGGAAAACTTAATGACTTTTTTTGCGCAGTTAAATCCTTTGTTTTTGGTTTAAGATTTTTTTTTAAGTTGTTCAGTTAAGAACATTTTCTATAATAAGAGTATGAAGGGGACAGCAACCTGCATTATAACCCAGCATAATATTGGTAATGTCATCTCATTACTGTTTGCATTAATAATAGTGACATATTATCTGAGATATAGTGATATATATCATCTACATTATCTTAAAATACAAAATATTGACTTTCTAATAACTAACTTTCTAATAACTGATTATTTCTAAATTAAAAGTAATGACTTACTAATAATAGGTAAATAATCACTTTTTACGAAGTTAAATATTATATATATATTATTTATTTTAATATACGTAAATTTTTTTTATTTAGATTTTTATTATGAATTTCAAAACTAACAGTTGGACTTAAAAAATAGTTAATTTAAATATAGTAACCATAAAAGAAAAAAGGGATTAAGCCTAAATTTGACCATTAATGTTAATGTCATACCGTCACTGAAAGTTTATAGTGTTGGCAAACCATTTAAGTGCATATGTATACCAAAATTATCCTTATATATGATCAATTTTGAATAATCCGGCATTCAACAAAAAAGTCATTACAAATCATTAATTTGCTTCACAATGGGTGGTTACTTGCGGCCATATTGCATCTTAGTACTAAATATACTTAAAATTTGATCTGAGATTGTACTGCGTAACACGATTCGTAAATAATCTTTGAATTCGTAAATCTTCCTTTTAATATTCAGTACACTCAAAAAAAAAAGTTGGTTCAAAAGTCTGTTAAACGGATTCCAAGTCAGTTGAGCTAATTTTTTCTGTTGTTATCTCTTAAATCAGTTCTTTAGTTAAAGTTATGAGTTATTTCAATTTACCTCAAGAAGAAATTTCAACCGTATTTGAAGGAATAAAATTTAGTTGTTCGTGATACTCAAACTTATAAATTTCGCCAGTTGATTTAAACCACAATTGTTTTTACACCATTATTTTTTGTGTCCGAAGGGAAAACGCTTTTATCTAAACAAGATTTTTTTCATCTATTAAAAATTGGTGTTTTCTATTTGTAATAGTAACATTTTAATTACGATCTCAAACCTGACTTAGATTTAGTTTTTATAAATTTCAGTGGAAACGGAAATTCTTGACATCTATTAATGTTTTTAAATTCAAAATGAAAATTCTCAACATAATTAATTTTTCCTTAATTAAAAAAAAAAATAATATTAATTGATATTTTCTGAATTTAAATTTGAAATTTTGAGCTTCTGAGATTCAGAAAAACAATTAAAAAATATTGGGTTTCAAAAATAATGTATTAAAATTAAATATTCATCAATGGCTGTAGCATATATTGTGCTTGTACGCTACCAAAGAAAATTTTTCATTTCATGAAAATGTATGAACTTGTTGCAACATGTTAATAAATCGTCGTAAAGCATTTACGATTTCATGGAAAGCTATGAAACATCTTCATTTTTAAGAAATAATTCATTACTATGATGAAGCTTGTCTTCAATTTCAACTTTTATGAAACAGCTTCATCATATTTATGAAGTGTTACATTGGATAATTATCAATGAAATTTTAATTTTTTTCAATTTTTCTTAAATATGATGACTAGGCCGGGTCGATTTGTATGGAGGCAAAAAAAATCGTATTCTAGGGATCAAAATAAGAAACTTTGCCGAAGGAACCATAACTCTAAAATGAATTCTGATGTCCCGATTTTTGACCCGTAGTTTAAAATTTTGAAAACTCCCACTTTGGCCCATTTAGAGTGCCCCAATCGAATCCAACCCAATCAAATATAATTTATACATTAATCTGCTAGAGCGTCTTCCGGAGAAGAAATAGAGACCCTAATCTTGGAAAGACTCCTCCTACTTTCTGAAATATCTCTATCCCGAGATTTGCACATATTGCTATAAAAACACGACTAAAAAGGCCCTCATTCAACTTAAATTTTAACCCCTTAACGGTCACCTATAATGATGTTTTATGCATTAATCTGCTAGCGTGTCGCCCGGAGAAGAAGTAGCTAACATAATCTTGGAGAGATTCCACCTACTTTCTGAAATATCAAAGTGGGCTTTTTCAAAATTTTACCCTACGGGTCAAAAGTCGGGACATCAGAATTTGTTTTAGAGGTATGGTTCCTTCGGCAAAGTTTCTTATTTTGATCCCTAGAATACGATTTTCCTTGAACGTTGAGCGATTTTTAAATCGACCCGACCTAATGATGACGCTTTTCATTTGAATGTAATCATAAATCGGGTATCTGACTTTTTTTATTATTATTTTATTAATTAGTAATCATATAATTACAAATTATATCCTATTACAATAACCGAGCACTAGCTTCTATGGCTTTCGGCTCGTTGTAGCGAAAACAGACAAATGCCTCTGGTGGGAATCGCACCCACGACCCCGCACTGATAAGCCAGCACGCTACCAACTAGTATATCGGGTATAATTCAGAAACTAAGCGAGATAGAGCAAAATAGACCAAAAATCGTTACTGCGTACCACACATGTACTCTTTATTAACTAGTTATATGTCCGTTTATAAATATATACCTGACTCTGGCCAGATCCGCAAAGACCTTTTTAGCAGAAATTTTCTGTTCATTCAGCTTAAAATTATTGTCAACTAAAATTTAGTGCTTCTAAAATTTAGGCCACCTACTTAAATGTATCAGCCTGAGATTCTCAACTTCATTGAAAATTCGGCTAACACAAATTCTGATATTATTTTCTGTTGCTCTAACTGAATTTTGAAGGCTTTTTTTATAGTGTATGAATGGGGCTTTACACTTATTTTTGAATTTTTTGTTGTCATTTTCGTAACTACTTATTTATCAGCTTCTCTTAACCAAATGTGTAACCACTTATTATATAGAAGCTTATAAATAATTATTTAACATTTTTTAATCTAGCGGTAAAGCGCGATTAAAAAATGTTAAATGAGTTGTGCAAATTTCTATTATATAACCACTTTTATGGCAATAAAAGATTTTGCTGGGATCTAAATATATAAAATTTTAACAAATGCTGCTTATTTACTTTTTAATAGCATTTTTTATTTTCCTCTAAAACTTTTTATGGATTCAAGTCTTTCTTTTTGCACATCTCCACTATTACACTCATAGAAATTAATCCGAAAAATAGCAATAAAAGCTACTCGAAATTAGTTTAAAATGATGTTGCAGGAAAAATGGCCAAAACTAACAAACTTTGAATTTATTATTATTTTTAAGTTTCAAAAGTATAATAAATTTTCCATTCGTTATTAAACTTTAAAATAAGGAAGACTTTATTCCGTAGTCTCAATAACAGAAAATATAAAACAGTTAGATTTACAAAATTTTACTTAAATTTACAAAATTGTAGAAAAATTTTAGTTAGTAGAAAAAAGCAATTTACACTGCCAAAATCAGCAAAATCCTTTGCTTTATAATTGCAGACAAAAAAATAGCAAACAAAAACTGTAATATCTGCAAAATCTTTTCTATATTTACCATAAATTTAGTTAAACACAAATAATAGTATATACCCTATGGTGAATTGGACCGGTTCTGCGTGTACCACAGGATCGGTCCCTTAGTGCCAGAGACCAGTCCTCTGCTAAACCCTACCCCATGTAAACAACTGGCAACTTTAACATTGGCTTGTCGTAGGAGGGGGTCATTTGTCCTGCTTTAAGTCACATAGTGGCATGCCACAGGACTAACCAAAGATGGACATACCACAAGACTGTCGCCAAAGGACCATGTCAAAATTCTGGTCAACTGGCTTTTTCTTGTTAATAATCATTCTGGTTAAGTGCTACGTTCTCCCTTTACCAGTCACAGGATTGGTAAGTTTAGGAAGTATTAGTATTATATTAGGTTTAGTATTAAATTTTACCAGTCCTGTGATAAGTCCTTCTTTAACCAGTCACTTTTAGGACAATTGACTCCTCATTCCCCATAGTGTACTGCTAAAATAAACAGAATTATTTGGTAGAAAAGTGTAAACTGCTAATTTCAGATTCGCATAAAAAAATCGAAAAAAATGGAAGATCTTAACAAATTTTGTTTTAGCTGATTTCATCAGAATAATTTGTTACTTTTAACAATACTTGGGAATTTTTCATTGGCAATGAATTTCAATATTTTCATATATTTAGTTAGAATATATTTAGTTAGTCAAGTCTAAAATCTAATATGATATTGTCATATTTTATTTGTTACTTTTCAAAATGCTTGTTAATTGTCATGATAGGCAATACAATTGTTTCATTGTCATCACCCAAATCTTTAGCTGCGAGCAATAGAAATTGATAATTTGCTTAACTCAAACCGGTTGCCAACTCAGTCATTTTCTGGCTAGATTTAGTCATTCTTGAACACGCTTAGCCGGTAAAAAACTACATTTAGCCATTTTTCAGCCGTTTTTAAAAAATGTTTAACAATTTTTAGTTTTTCGTATTTAATATTATTTTTGAGCAAAATAAGAAAAAAAAATTACTAATCATTTTGTTAAGCATTTTGTAAGACAAAACGCTACCAAATGTTTCAAACTTTATTTAAAATATTTCATGTTTCAGAAAAGTTTTAAGTTTTTAATACAAATTTTGATTACATCAAGTAATTTTTCACTTATTAAAAGTGTTATAATAATTAAACTTTTTTTGATCTGAAAAAAAAATTCAGGAAAAATAAAACATTTTTTTTTCACTCATAAAATTAGTTTTTTTTATGTGAATACTATAATTTTAAAAAGAAAGAATTTTAAAAAGTCATTAATTTATTTGATGGTTTTAATGAAAAATACATTAACTATTAGTTTTTAATAAAAATTAATAATTAAATTTTAGATTTACTTTTCGTCAAAAACAATGTAATTAAAGATTTTTCAACTTGTTCGGGAATAGAAACAACATGTCTGCAATTGTATGATTAACCTGTAAAACTCATTAAAATACATTAGGTTTTTATAAAAATTTTGTGATATTTCTTATAAAACTGCTTTGTCCTTTTTACACAAATTTCGCCATTTTTGGGAACCAAGTTCTGGCAACACTGCATACAACAAACAAAATCAACTAAATTAGAATTTGTCTGCCTCAGTGTATAAACTGGATGATTTGGTAAAACTAATTATAAAATCGAAACTATTTCAAAAGCAAAAATGTTTGCATATAAATATACTTTGTATATCATCATACGTAGTATGTGTGTTTGTTGTATTACAATTTGTAAAAACAACATATATGAGAAGAGCCGTGGTATGCTAATTGTTAAAAAATCTTTTAATTTTTGTATTTTTTGGACTTCTATATTTAATTAGAGTACACAGCAAAAAATAACCTCGCTTTGGTAAGCAGTAACTACATTTGTATGCTTCCAAAATAGGGCTTCACCGCCTTGCAGACATTACAGCAATTACTGAAGGAATTCTGTTGTGCTTCCCTAAATCCCTCCTCTGAAGCAATAAATAGTGTTTACAATGAAACATTAAGGAATGCATGCCAATAATTATTAATGTTGCCAACACTCAAAAAAGTGCTTTTATTGCCTACGAAGACATGCATTTATTGCTTCTTAGAGCACATGAAAGAAGCGCTTTCCACCTGCTTAAAAGAGAGATACCAATTGGGGCATCACGAACGAAAATACAACAAACACACATACTACATATGATGATATAAAAAGAATATTGATATGTAAAAATTGTTGCTTTTCAAATAGTTTTGATTTTATAATTAGGTTTATCAAATCGGCCAATTTATACCCAAAAGCAGACAAATTTTCATGGGGTTGAGTTTGCTCGTTGTATGCAATGTCTCGGTTTGAGTTAAGCCACTGAAGATTTGGGTGATGTCAATGAAACAATTGTATTGTCTATCATGGAAACTATCAAACTTTTTGAAAAGCTTCAAATAAAATTTAATGTGACAATAACATATTACATTATAGGCTGGAGGTAGAACAATATTCTAACTACATATATGAAAATATAGAAAATCCGAAAAAAACAATTTTTGTGTTTTTAATACAAAAATTAAAACATTATTACTAATTTTTTTTCAATTAGTGTAGATTAAAACATCAAAACATGTTTAATACATTGTTTCTCTCCTTATATTTAAATATTCTAAACTAAAATATTCTAAACTTCTTATCTACATAAATTAATAATGACGTAAATCCTCTTTGGCATCAAATTTTATTTATTTTTTTTTAAATTTATAATATTAAATTCTTTTAAATGTCATATGTAGGTGTTAATATATTATATTGCATATCATTCTAAATGTTTTTTTTTTACTCTTGAAAAATGTTGATGAAATACCCAAAAAAAAAAAAAAATTGTTATATAATAAAATTATATTTAAAGTTTGTTTCTGTTTATTTCAAACTGGTCTTGTCTACTCTTACCCTATTAATAAAATAACGTGATGTTGCTGTAGTTTAATTATTTATTTGCCATTTTAATGAACTAATATAAATTGTTCTTTTGTCTTTGCACAATGCTGCGGGTTAGCACACGATTTAAGTTGACGTCCATAAAAAATTTGAATAATGGAATAACCAAATTAATCCAAAATCTAATTAATTTGAATAAATGGTAATATTTCATTAGAGTCATTAAAAATGAGAACAAATCTATACGTAGTTTTTTCTTTTAAAAAATAGTATAACATCGTTTAAATTTACCTTTTTTTTAGATACAAATATAATTTGTTTTTATAGTAAAGTATTAATTAAAGGTGATAAAAGGATTTTTATTTAATAAAATTTTAACTCCAGTTGAAAGCACTTAATGTTGATTCAGCGAGCTATGTCGGCGCAAGTGCAAACAATAAAAACAATTTTCTCTTGATTAGGAATTTGGGCTTTGGCTATAAAAATCAAAATTTCGATCTTAAAATATTTTTTTAATTTGCTAAATTAAAATTTTCCAATTTTTTTTAACTATGCGGGACATGAAAATACGACTAAGGACCAAAATTATTCCTGAGGAAAAATACAATTGATATTTCATACTTTAAAAAACACATGAGTTGTCAATATCGAAAATATAACATTTTTTGCATAAACAAAACCTACCGAAATTACTCAAAAATTGTACTCATGCTAAATTGTCCATGCTGACAAGGGGAGTCTCCCGAAGGCTTCTCTCCGAACTTAATGAAATTTGGATATGTGATAAAGAAAAAAAAAAATAAAATAAGGGACACGTATTTTTTTCTTAACCGGCCCAATCTCATGTTTAAGATAAAAGCGTGCTCATATTTAAGATCTTCATGCATACAGATAGAAACATTAGCAAAAAGGCTCTGTACTGCTAAAAAATGTAAAATTTAAAACCCCCGTATTCAAATTAATTTTAGTTAAACAACACAAATTTTAGCCTTGAAACCTTGAAATTTTAGCCTAAAAATAAGGTTAATTTTTTTTTTTTTTTGTGGAGCTCGTACTTCTTGTAAGTTTGTGACACATTATCGCGACATACACCAAACTACAAATTTTAAGTTTTTTTAGTTAGACTTTCTAATTTTATGATGCGTGCACATTATATTATCTCAGCCGTTTTGTAAATATAAACAATAAAATTTAATAACTTTTTTTAATTTGCGAAAAAATATGCCGCCAAAAAGTCGTGGATCATTTTTTTTTTTTTCTTTCTTTAGTCCTATTTTCATCCATACATGATCTAGAAACTAAATCCGCTATCATATTAGAGTTACCACAAATTGCATTTATATATATTCCAGAGCACCGTGTAAAATGCATCTAATTTGCAAAAATCTAAATTATTAACATACAAAGATGGTGTACTTGGCAAAAGAAAAACTTTGATACCCATATTGCCCTATTTAAAACGAAGAGTTACCACCCCATTGCATTTTTGTCAAAACGCGAACTAGCACGAATTTCAAAAAAATCTGAGACCCGTATTTAATTAAATCGATTAAAATATGTTAATTTGGCATTTTTATTACAAACAACCCCGAACAAAAAATTCAAAAACCGTTTTTTTTTACAGAATATCCTTAAAAAAAGGACATGGATGATCGTCCTTAAAAAAAACTTTCTTATGATACCCATATTGTATATGTTGGTAAAGAAACAGATTCTCAAATTAACGAAACATGCAAAAGTAGACCCATTTTCAAAATGGTCCAGCTCACGAGAGATCAAAGCTAGAGCCGAAATATTTTAAATGTCATCTTAAAAAAGTCCAAGGTTCATTTTTATGAGGGTACATCGAGCACTTTTTTTGGTGAGTCGCTCTAATATACATTTGCTTTACTTTTTTAAATATACGGATGTTGAAAGCTTTTTGTAAACAAAAATAACATACTTTTTTAAGATTGATGTGTTTATCATAAACAGCCGAAATTAATCTGCAACATAACATAATTTTTCTCGATTTTTTTAATAAAATATACAGATTGTTACACGATTATCAATTAAACACTTAATTTGGACATATTAAATAGTAGAAGCTTGACAAATATAAGCAACATGCGGATTACGCAAAGTACCAAATAAAGCCCAAATACTCTTGACACACACAGAGAAATAAAGTACCAACCGAATTGAAAAGTGTATTTTGATGTTAACAACCAATAAATGCGGTTAGTACAACCATATTCAAATTTGGTTTCTGTATATTTTGGCTATTGCAACTAAAATTCGGTTGTATTAACCGAATTTTGCTGTGAAAACCAATATTCAGATATACCAACCGATTTCAGTTGTATTAACCGAATTAGAGGCGTAGTACCCGAGTTTAAGTTGGCAAATATCTAAATTTTTCTCTGTGTGCATATGCAAAAAAAAATATTTTGATAAAAATAAGTATACACTCCCCCTTCCCCCACCAACCACACCAAATGGAAAATATGAATTCACGCCTGGATATATCATGAATTTCATGATATATAAAAATTCAAAACAAAAGACTTAAGCAACAAACTCTTAACTTTTTTGAGAGAGTTTTTTATTGAATTTGTTACATTGTTTGTTTTGTGTTTGTTTTATTTTCTGTAAACTGACAATAAGCTCGAATGCGATGAAACTTTTTTTGATATTTTATTAAAATTCCTCCACAAAGACCAAATTATTGATGAATACTGCGTTTTAAGCTATACATGTGTTTTGGCGAAAAAAGAATGTATGCGAAAACATGTACAAAACATGTTTTGTTTCAAAATACGTCGGATGTCGAGAGCCAGTTAAAAATAAAGGTTACTGTATAGAGTTCAGTTACCTATAGAATTTTGATTTTTGACTAAAAATTGTTCATTATATAATAATGTCCGTTAGAAGGCAGTAGTAGGTAGATTTTTTTTTTTCAATTCTGATTTTTGCTTCAAAAAAAAATTTGTTTAAAACAATACGCATATTTTGTTAATTTTAAAATTTATCAAAAAAAAAAAAAAACAAAACATGAACACTCAAAAAATTCAACTTTCCCGTAACAAACACAAACAACACGGATGAGATACGCAAAAAAAATGACAATCAATAAAATGTTGAATCATCCTAAAGCAAAAACAAAATAAACGTAATGCATTCATAATTAAAATAAGATGTTGAAAATATATAAATGAACTTTAAATGGCTGGCTTGTGGTCAATAATTGTATAAGTAATAAAGCCTACAATGACTTACTAATTTCATAAAATTAATTATTTAATTTTTGGGTTTTTTATATTTTTTTATTGTTGTTTTTTTTACTTGTAACTAAAATCCAGTTAATTTGTATTAAATATTTAGGGCTTGTTTCATTTATAATTAACTGAAAAATATTAAATTTTGAACATCACCCCTTCCAAATTTGTTAAAATTTTGCAAAAATATTATCTTTTATGAAACTAAGGTTGTCACAAATTTTTGGCTCACTAGACTTCATGATACGCGATATGTGGCGTCTTAAAAATTGAGAAAATCGTAAAAACCAAATTAAGCATTCATGATATTTTGTATGTCATTAAAATTAAACAGCAATACATAAAATGTGTTACATTTGTTTTAACTATTAATCCTATGTGTTTTAGCAATGCTGATTTAATTAGTAAACTTTGTTTTTCGATTCATGAGACACTTCTTTTTACAAAACGACTTTAAAACTTGGTTAATTATTAAGCATTTTTTCATTTACAAAAATGTTTTAGTGTAAGAAGTGAAACAATTCGCTATTGCAATTCATTTATTAGTTTTGTTTTCAATAAAGCTTTGCCAAAATGTGGCAAGCTTTTGCAAATTTATTTAAATATTAAAAATAAATAATTAAAATTAAAAATAAAAATAATATGTTTCCAATCCACCCTAAGGATTGCAATTAGCATATATTAGAGCCATGCTACTAGTCTTAAACACAAGATTTTAATTTTTCTTTTAACATCCGTTAAATTGGGGATATTGAAGAAAGTTTAAAACCCCTATAAGTATGCTAAAATATTTTTATAATTTTAAATGGTAGACAATGACTGTAATGAAAGATTTTGTTAGACTAACTTTCGCAAATATTAAATTTTTCAGCTGAATTTTGGTACAGCTAATTTTTTAAGGTATTCAGATATTATACTAAAAAAGTAACTCTTAAATCATCTTCTCTCGCTAACCTGTCATATAAATATTTAATACATTTCTCGTGTTTCCACATGTATTAAAGATGTCCAAAATTTTTTATTTTCAACCTTAAGTCATGATGATAAACAAAAACAACAAACAGTACAAAACTAGCTAATTTTCGATTTTAAATATTTTATGACAACAAATAAGGCAAAAATTACCAAAAAAAAACAATTTCCTCGAAATTTGCAAAAATTAAATCGCTGTGCTGGGGATATTTTTAAAATTTTTTATTTTCGATCACTAACATGTTTTAAACAAGTCACTGGAGTCCAAATCTCAATTTTAGCGATTTTGTTGAAGAAATTTTTTTAAAATTTAAAATTGGAGATTTGAAAAACACCCCAAAAATTGTGTCCGTTTTTGACATCACATTAGGACAGGTTAACGCCATCCAAAAAAAAACTTCTTCTAAAGGGTGTCCCAAGAAGAACGCAATTTTTAAATCTGGCAACATTCGAAGTGTCATTGTTTGACATTTGAACAATTGTTATTGTTTGCTAGTAGAAGGTACGAGGTTAGTAAAAATGGAGCCAGCTGACCATGGACAGCGAAGGGAGTTCGTTAATTGGGTATTGGAGAGACAACATGAAAATGCTAATTTTGCCGATAAAACCATCTTCAGTGACGAGGCCCATTTTCATCTTGATGGCTTCGTCAATAGGCAGAATTGTCGCATTTGGGGTGAGGAAAATCCTCGAGTGATTCACGAGAAGCAAATGCATCCTCAACGTGTCACTGTGTGGTGTGGTTTTTGGAGGAATCATTGGACCTTTTTTTTATGAAAATGAGGCAGGTCAAGCGCAAACAGTCAATGGTGTTCGGTATCGTGAAATGATAACCAGTTTTTTCTTGCCTAGAATTGAAGAAATGAATGTGGAGGGCATGTGGTTCCAACAAGACGGCGCTACATGTCATACAGACAGAGAAACAATTCAATTGCTGCATCAGTCATTTCCCGGTCGTGTTATTTCGCGTTTTGGAGATCAGAATTGGCCGCCTAGATCGTGCGATTTAACACCACTAGATTTTTTTCTTTGGGGTTTTTTGAAGTCGATGGTTTACGCGAATAAGCCGACGACTACTCAAGCCTTAAAAGAGGAAATTGGACGCTGCATTAATGAAATACCGCAGCATTCATGCAAAACGGTCATTGAAAATGTCATTAAAAGATCGCGTACATGCCAGCAAAGCCGCGGCGGCCATCTGCACGATATATTGTTCCATACATAACCTCATTCTGTCTACTTTACGATATAATAAAGTTTCACGATTTTTTTTAAATATCTGTGTTTTATTTAAAATTTAAAAATTGCGCTCTTTTTGGGACACCCTTTACATCTCACAAATTTGAGTCTTTTAAGTAAAAAAAATATATTTCAGTAACCAATTTAAAAATTTTTTAAAACGTGCGCTCGAATTTCTCGGTCAAGTAATAATTGCCACCTTAGTGGTCTGGGGCATTATTTATTACTATGCTACTTTTTAACCGATTTTGTGTTTTTATACCTTTTTGAAAACATAATTATATCTTCATTTCGATTAATTTACCTTCTTGACTAAAAACTTTTACGACATTTAAAAAATGTTACAAAAAAAAAAAAGAGACTTTTTCGCCTTGTATTCCGTTTTCTAAACTTTAGGGCTGAATAGGGTCGGCAAGGCATAGTCCGATTAAGCTAAAACTTTCACAATAGCATTTTTACACTAAATGACACAATCGTAGACCTGAGCACCTATAAAAATCGAAGATCGATTTTATAAAACCACCCTACTGTACATTAATCAACTGAATTTGATACCCGAATGTTACTGAAGGTGTTTTTATGGTAACCATAAAAAACTATGATAAAATCTTTTATTTTTAAAATTGTATGTACACTCAAAATAGTTTGTTGTTTAAATTAACTGAAAATCTAATAAAACATACATGACTTAAAATCCGGTCTATTTATTTTCCATTAAAGCCAAATGCTTCTTTTTATTTATTTCTTAATATTGTTTAAATAACTAACAAATACATAAGAATAAGTGAATAGTACACTCAAAAAAATAAGTTAGTAGAAAAGTTAGTAAAACGTCTTGTAAATCAGGTATACTATTTTTAGCAAATTTTTTTGCTAAAATCGTGTTTTCAGCTAAAATTTTTGTTATACTTATTCAGCACTTAACTGTTTTATACTAATGCTTTACTAATTAATTTTGCTAAAAAAAATTGTGCTGATAAGCAGATGTCGCGGCATGTCAAGATGTAGTAGAGAAGAGGAAAATGATACTAAAAAGTACAACTCTAATAAGACATATAAAAAATCAACCATGGAAGACTTTTGTATCTCTTTTTCATACATAAAATACAATTGAGGATTAAAACAACTTAAATGCGTTGTCACCGTCTTGTGAAAATAATTATCTATTAATAAAATAAAAGACAAAAGAAAATATTTTAATTTTATATATATTTCTATAATAAATGTTAATAGATTAATTATCTAGTGTGGTCAAATTGCAAACAAACATATACAGACATGTAGACAGAGTAAAGCGAAAGACAAAGACACACATCTTAGGTAGCTTTGTATGGTTCCTTTTTCTTATTGCAAAAAAAGGGTTGTTTTTTTCGTTTCGTTTTTTTTTGTTTATTTTTTCGTTTCGTTTCTATAATTATCTTCGGCAGTTGCCTCCTTAAAAGATAGCATCATTTAGACAACCATTGATGTAAGTAGTTGAAAGAAAATTTTTGTTATATATATTTATTTCTATATATTTTCAGATATTAAATTACTTCATGACATCAATGTGGGAAAATTAAAATTTTTATATTTCGTAATTATTGTAAATTATTTTTAAAAGAATCTAAAAAAATATGTTTTATGATTTTCAGCAAATATATTAACTAAATTACAATTTTTTTGCGTTTTTTTCAGTCTACTAAAATTCAGCAAAAAATTTATTAATTTTTACCAAGGCTTTTTTATTTCTAATCTACTAAGTGTTAGCAAAACTTTTGCTGAATCTACTAATTTTCTTGCTAAAAATCAGCTCGCTGATTTTCAGCAAAAGATTTTGCTGACATTAGCAATTTTTTTTTGCTAGCATCCTCCTGAATAAAATTTTGCTGACTTAGCAAAATTTTTTGCTGACTTTACAAACTTTTTTTTTTGAGTGTAAGTTAAAAATAAATTTTAAAATTTTAACTGCAGATCAGTAAAAATTAATATTCGATTCAGTTATTTGAAATTATTTCAGTTGGTTGTTTTTATTTGTTTGTTTTTTTTTTTTCTACAAAATGTATACCAAACACATTTGTGTAACTTTTTCAATTTCTTGTAATTTGAATTGAAATAAATTTGTATATAAACCAATTTGGAATTTTTTTTTTTTTTTAATTTAAATTTTTAATAACTGTAACGAAAACAAATAAATGAATATAATCCGTTTTAGTGATTAATTTCGTATGAAACTTTAAAGAAATGAAAATAATAAATTAAACTAAAAAGTCGGTAAATGGTAGTTACTAAATTATTTTTAAAAATGTATAAAAAAATTGAATTAAATATTTATTTGAAAAATAAATGCATGTTACTTTATTTTTAAATAAACTGAAAACGTTTTGATTAAACTACAAACAGTACACTACAAAATATTCTGAGTGTATAAAAACTTTGTTAAATCCGGCAAAACTTTAATCAAATTTCTCTCAAAATCTGGAACGTTAGTGCAGAAACAGGGTACGCCATTAAAATGAGAAGCTTTGTTCGACATTTTTGTCAATAAATCAGAAACCAATACTTTCTTCAATATGAAACTTTTTAAAAAGTAACATTTTTTTTTAAATATCCGCACTCGAAATTTATGTCACGAAAAGTTGAGCTTTGAAATTTTGAAAAAAAATTTATTTTAACTCAAGACCTCAGTGATTCATATAGCATATATGAGCAATTTTGTGAAGTCATTTTAGTACACCCAGAAAACGGTAAGGTTGGAATTCGGTAAAAACCACAAAAATTTATTTGATAGGACATTATTTTATTTGGGACTACCAATAACACTGTGCTCGAATCGGACACTTTTTTTTTGTAACAAACGGGGCACCCGGTGGGTAAACCTAATTCGAGTACGCTGAATCCTGTGGTGCTAACCGTTTTTTTAGGTTAGCTCTTGTTTAAAAGATAATTAAGATTGAAAATTATGGTTCCCTCCCATACAAAGTAAATATTTAATATCATATATCTACAGTACTATAATAGTCTTAGTCTTAGAAATTTGTGCACGTTGATTATTTGATAGTGTTAATAGTCATGGGAAAAATGGGCGTGATCGAACCAGTGGGCGTGTCAGCTCCCATACAAAGTAAATATTTAATATCATATATCTACAGTTCTATAATAGCCAGAGTCTTAGAAATTTGTGCACGTTGATTATATTATGAATAGTCATGGGAAAATTGGGCGGGATCATACCAGTGGGCGTGGCAGCTCCCATATAAAGTGAATATTAAGCTCATATACAAAATTAATATTAATATTAAATATCTAGGGTTCTATATTAGCTATATAGCCTTCAAATTTTGTACGAGTCCATCAATTACAAATATTGGTAGTCGAACTGAAAATGGGCGGAATGCGATAAATAGGCGTGCTACCAAAAGCAAAAAACAAAAAAGCATTAAAATAAATTATCACATTCAAGACTTTTTGCAAGGTTATTTAAGAATGTTGTTCAAAAATTGTTTTAGAGTTCCTCATAGTCCTAGAATATATAAAAAAGGTAAAGAAGTAAACAATAAATTTTATGATATGGTTTTAAGTAACAATTCATGTTTAACAATCACCAGCTGAATCCGATGAACATGGCGAACGTTTTCATCAAGTGACTGCAAGGCTCGAACATTGGTATAGTGGCAAAAAGCTACATTCACTTTTAGGTGACATTTGTTGGAGTTTGCAAGAGGAAGATAATGATATAGAAGAATCAGGAAATGAAAATTGAAAAAATCATGAAAAATTTATTTATTAAAAAAAAAAAATTATAAATCACTTTAAAATTGTTGTAGTCAATTAAATTTTGTTGCAAATAGTTTATTGTTGATGTTGTTTCATAAAATATTCTCAATTTCATACATTTAAAATCAATAAATGGTAAAAAAACTTAAAAAAATTGTTTTTTTAGGTACTTGGAACCATAATTTTCAATCTTAATTATTTTTTAAACGAGAGCTAACCTAAAAAAAACGGTTAGCACCACTGGATTCAGCGTACTCAAATTAGCTTTACCCGCCGGGTGCCCCGCTTGTTCCGTTTTTGAACTAGCACAGTGTAATCGATTAAAAAAACAAACATAATATATTGAAAAATAAAAAGAGGGTAATGAATTATTGGTTTTTCCAATCAACTTTACAAATAAAATTCGATTAGTAATTGTGTATGGTAGAAGTAGCCATGTAAAGTGTGATTTTAAAGCAACTTTCTTTTGACAACACTGTCTTTGGCAGCTCAGCTGTTTTGGTGTAACATGTTACTGTCAAACATGTTCAGTTTGGTCTATAATTTAACCATGAATCGGCTTACAAATGAACAGCACTTGCAGATTATTGAATTTTACTATCAAAATGCATGCTCTGTTAAGAAAGGGCATCGTGCAGTTCTTCCAATTTATGGTCAGTTTGGGCGACTTTCTAAGGCGGCTATTCGGAATCTTGTGAATAAATTTCGCACCAAATTTACATAATTGGACATTTCTTGTTTGTATTTATTTTCCAAGTACAATTATAATTCTAAATTATGTATGTCTCAGCGCCTTATAGACATTATTGAGACGAGCTGGCAAATTTACATAGGTGTACATATTACAAGTTATTTTACTCAAATAAAATTAATTTTACAAAAACAGAAAAAAATAGAAAGCATTATTTACAATAGACATTTAACTACTAACACGCATACGTAGAGTGCAGATAGAGGAAAATATTGCAGCTGTATTCGCCAGTGTTGTTGATGACCGTGAATTATCGATTCGGTGCCGTTCGCAGCAATTGGGCCTCTGTTACTACACTACGTGGAAAATGTTGCGGAAAGCTTTTTGTGTAAAAGCTTTTAAAATACAGCTGGTGCAAGAATGGAAGCCACATGACCTACCACAACGGCTAACTTTTGGTAAATGGGCGCTTGCAAAGTTGGACGAAGTACCACTTTTGTATCGGAAAATTGTGTTCAGTGACGAAGCTCATTTCTGGTTGAATGGAAACGTGAACAAGAAAAATTGCCGTATTGCAACAACTATCAATGCATCCCGAAAAATACACTGTTTGGAGTGGATCATTGGACGGTACTATTTCATAGACGACGAAGGCAGGAATGTTACTGTAAATAGCGAGTGCTAACGTGCGATGATTAATAATTTTTTTTGCCCAAAATGGAAGAGCTAGACTTAAGTGACATGTGATTTCAACAAGACGGTGCCACATGCCACACAGCACGCGAAACAACAACCCAATTGAGACGCGAGTTCGGTGAACAGTTAATTTCACGTTTGGGGCCGGTCTATTTGCCGCCTAGATCGTGCGATTTAACGCCTATTTTGTTTGGGGCTATGTTAAGGCTCATGTCTATAGGGGCAAGCCCGCAACGGTTGACGCACTGGAAGCCAATATTGAAGAATTTACTGGTCAGATACCGACCGATATGGTGAAGAGTGTATGCCAAAGTTGGACCCAGCGTATGAACCATTTGGGGCGTAGCCACGATCAACATTTACATAAAATCATCGTTATATCGACTCAAATAATGTGTTTATTTGTTGAACTCAAAGGCGAAAGCTCTAAAAAAATCACCCGTTATTTAGTGATAATACAAGAATATTGGTACAATCTATTAAATTTAAAATGAAATTTTCGATAATCAAAAGCTATTATTGCAAATGCGAGTTTAACCATCAAATATGCCTCTAAATAAGGGTTTCAGTAGTACCAGCCGAATTGTGGATTGCATTGATTGTAGACTCAACTAATGATTGTTATGGGCAAATGAATTTCAGACTATTTTTGTTTTCCTAACAAAATATTTAAATTCAAACTAAGTACTTAACATTTATAAGTGTGTGCGGTGTGGTGGGTAAATAGTTTGCCTTGTACTCCGAACTTCTGAGTTCAAATCTAGTAAAAGACAAGCACAAAATGTTTTTTTGTTAAAATAAAATATTTAAATGTTGAAACAACAAATATGACAAAGAAAATTTAAAGTGATTGTGGTGCAATAAGTAGGACAGGCGACTATAAATCTAAAGGCTACGGTTCAATACCAGAAAGATCAAAAATGTTATTTTAATTTCAATAAAATCTTGTGGTACGTAATAATATTTATGTGTAGTGTAATATTGAGTTAGGCAACTGATTATTAGCTTTCACGAACAAAAATATAATTTTACATTACGAAAATTGTCGTAACCGCCAGAATTCGATTGCCAACAAATTCGGTGGCCACAATTGATACGGTTTTCTGAGTGTACCAAGGGGTCCACGGGAGCCAAAACTTGGTGTTTACCTTAATTGCTTAAACTACAATATTTGTGCATAATTCTAACAAATTCGGAAGGGGAGAGGGTACTCATTTGATTCTTTTTTTTCATAGTTTAACTCTTACGTACAATTTTATGCAATGCTTATCATCATACTACAAATTACATGAACTTTTGCAGCCATAATAATTATGGAATCGATTTCATTCATGATTATTCAATTGATATAAAAGTTTAGGGAGCATTAAAATGCAATTGTTCACCTGCAGTTTTTGAGGTTTATTTAAGATTTCTTTTATTTTTGTGGTCTATTATTGGTCAATGTTTATTTTACAATTTACTTGCTATTAATTTTTAATTTAACCACAAGCATTTTGTTAGTGTTTTTAACAAAGTAATTTCTAGATTGTCGTTTTTGTAGATTTATTTTTAACATAGACTTTTGTTCAACAATAGTTTTATAATGGCTCTGCATTTAAGATCCAACAAAAATAGTAACAAAATTAATTCGACATTGAGTTCAAATACACTAAAACGAACTTATTAAATTTCATTTAAAATATTTAGTTTAATGTATTTTAGCATTAGAAGCAAATTGTTGTATGAGATTTAGTTTTTTTTTTTTTTTTTTTTTTTTTTGAGGAAATTATCAAGATATACACGTTATTGGGTCATTTAGAAGGTTATATCATTTTGTAAGAAACTGTTAACAAAATATATTAATTTGTTTTTTATAGGAAGATAAAGAAGAATAAAACATTTTTGGAGAACAATTTAACGGACATAATGTATATGCCAGACTGTAGTAGTTTTCTCCCCTCCAAGTACTCGCCCGTGTTTAATTTATGTGTCAATTGAAAAAAAGTATTTTATATTATTAAATTGCTTTACAAAGAAGTAAAATCGTATGTAACATTACGCAAAGTGCCTAATTTTAGACATGAAATGTGTATAATTCTCATATACACATTTTCATTGCCAAGAAACATTATTAAAATTCTAAAATTCTACTTTTAGTGAACGGTGTTTTTATAGAGGTATAGAACTTGAAATGGAATAAAACAAAGATAAATTTTTTACATTGGCATGAAATTTACTTTATACGAAAGATAATCTTCTGACAGCATAATTTAAATTAGACTTCTGGCATATGACCGACACGGCTGGCTCGGACGTAGTCTAATCTGGAGGTCCATTTTTCGTGAATTCTTCCAACATTTGCGGCCGTATATTAGCAATAACGCGGCGAATGCTGTCCTCCAAGTGGTCAATCGTTTCGGGCTTAAATAGACTAGCAACTTCACATATCGCCACAAAAAATAATCCAGCGGCATTAATTCGAACGATCTTGGAGGCCAATCCACGGGTCCGAAACGTGAAACTACGCCAAAAGTTACCAAAGGTATATTTCAATAAATCAATTGTGGCACGAGCTGTGTGACATGATGCGCCGTCTTGTTGAAACCACAGCTCCTGCACACAATGGTTGTTCAATTGATGAAAGAAAAAGTCAGTAATCATGGCTCTATAGCGGTCACCATCGATGGATAGACTGATTGGGGTCTTCCTCTACGCTACGCTCTTCCGAAGCAATGACTTCTTCTGTACGCACTGTGCGACGTCTGTGTGGATGCATATTATCATTAAGAGTAAACGTAGTGCGAAAACGTTCCAGAGTTAATCGAATTAATTGCTCTGATGGACAATTATGTTGACCGTAAAATGGACGTATCGCGCGATACTTATTTCGAACTGAACCATGATTTTCAAAATAAATTTGCACAATTTGGAAGCGTTGTTCGGGCGTCAGTCTATTCAGGTTGAAATGCCAGACCAAACTAAACATAAATCACTTGACAGCTGACAAAAATGGCTGCCAGTAAAAAAAGAGTTTGCCAACTTAAAGTTCTATACATTTTACTTTGTGCAGAAAAAAAAATATTAGACATAGTTAGGGTAAATTTACGTACACTGAAAGTAATAAATTTGTCAAAATTATTTGTAAAACAAATTTGTAAATTCAGATTAATAAATATAAAAAAAAATTATTGTCGCCCTCATCACCAACATTTTAATCTTACCGTGACCAAGGATATACGTTCCAAAAAAAATAAAACCCATTTCAATTACGGAAACCTTTAATTGCTGAAATTCTGCCAACAACGAAAATTGCTAATTCAATTAGAAATTGATAGCTCTTTTATTGAATTAGTTTTCAATTAAATAATAACTCATTTCATTTCAATATCGTATACCTTCCCTAACCCAAAAGAATAACGTTGTTGCCATACCAAATGTTTTTTTATTGAAGTGTTATTGCCATACCAAATGGTTTTTAAGAGCTTCAATTTTATAACATTGAATTTAAACAGGCATGAAATTCTCATTTAGTCAGCAGATTTATTTATACTTATGTGAACAAATTCACACAAAAAAAAATTATTTTCTTTCTTTTAAAGCGTAGGGGCTATTTTTTTTTTTGGATTTTTGTGTTGAAATTGTGGTATTTTTTTTTTTTTTTTTTGTTTAAAATATTTTTTTTTTTTTGCATTTTCTTTCTGTTTAAAAAAAATTTTAAATTTTTATTAAACGAAATGAAACTTTAAAATTTACATTATCAATTTTATGATAATGTTGAAGAATAAATAAATATTCACATTTAAACAACTGAAACTAAATTATTCAACTTAATAAAGTAATAAACCTAATAAGAATTAATATATAATCTAATTGAAATGAAATAAATTTAAAATATTTATTACTAATACCACTAAACATAAACATTTATAAAAAATAACTACATAAATATTACAAAAACAACAACAATAGTTGCTTTTGAGCGATAATATAAAAAAATATCCAGCAAGTTCCGAATTTGAGCAAATATTTAATTGATTCAATTATTTTTTATTTGACAGCCTTTAAAATTTTAAACAAGCCAATTTAATTGAAAAAAGTTAGAAAAATTTTATTTTCTGTGTAATGCAGGCCAATAAAGCCTTTAAAATGCTACACTGGTAATAATCCATGCATAAAAATACCAATAAATGTCAAAACAACAAAAACTTTCATAAAATAAACCAATATTTGTTCATTTTACGAAAGTTTTTGTTGTTTTGAAATTATTTTCGTATTTTTAGCATGGATTATTATGAGTGTAATGAGTGGTATATACCACTATAAAAATCAAGATTGGATTAGTACAATTTTAATTCTACAGAGGTAAAGTTATTTCTATAACTTTTAACTATTTTAATTTGTGATATATCCCTTCTTCAGACTAGTGGCAGCGGAATTAGTAAAAGCAATGATAACAAAATGCTGGGTATTAAAACTGATATATCTGTGATCTGTAAAAACCGAATCAGTTAGAAGCAGAATCGGAGATAATGGCGATTTAACAACAACTTCTTACAGGTAGATTTAGGTGATGCCAATCGAAGAGATATTGCAGAAATTAGTGCCTATTGTGGAGAAAATAACGAAGCAGATCCTAATTGAACTGTGATGTGAGCAAGATTATTCAAATTCATTATCATTTGTTTTTTGTTAAACAAAAAATGTGCAAAATTTATTTATTATTTAAAAAATTTCTTCATCCGCTAACTTAAAGCAGACTTTATCCACTGACAGGTAATTACATATTTCATTTCGCGTCACCGAAAATCTTCAGAAAACCAATGCAGAAGGGGTAGAAGATTTCATTAAAACTTTTACGAAATTTAAATGTAAATTTAAGCATTTAAGTGTGCACAAACTTGCACATAAAAAGTGTATTATTTTTTATTTGCACACATAGAGTAAATTTACGCAATTTATAGCAGGAGTTTTCTACACTCAAAAAAATAAGTTAGTACAAAAGTTAGTAAAACGTCTTGTAAATCAGGTATACTATTTTTTAGCAAATTTTTTTGCTAAAATCGTGTTTTCACCAAAAATTTTTGTTATACTTATTATATTATTATTATACTAATGCTTTACTAATATGCTAATGTTTTACTAATTAATTTTGCTAAAAAAATTATGCTGATAAGCACATTAATAGTGTGGACGACAACCAGATTGAAAGATATACGCAGAATGAAGCAGATGTCGCGGCATGTCAAGATGTAGTAGAGAAGGGGAAAATGATACTAAAAAGTACAACTCTAATAAGACAAATAAAAAAATCAACCATGGAAGACTTTTGTATCTGTTTTTCATACATAAAACAAAATTAAGGATTAAAACAACTTAAATTTTGCGTTGTCACCGGCTTGTGAAAATAATTGTCTTTTAATTAAATAAAAGACAAAATAATATATTTAAATTTAATATGTATTTCTAAACTAAATGTTTATAGATTTATAATCTAGTGTGGTCAATTTGCAAACAAACAAACATATACAGGCATGTAGACAGAGTAAAGCGAAAGACAAAGACACACATCATAGGTAGATTTTTATGGTTCTTGCAAAAAAAAGTGTTGTTTTTTCCGTTTCGTTTGTTTTTGTTTATTTTTTCGTTTCGTTTCTATAATTATCTTCGGCAGTTGCGTCCTTTAAAAGAAAGCATCATTTAGACAACCATTGATGTAAGTAGTTGAAAGAAAATTATTGTTATGTTATATATATTTATTTCTATATATTTTCAGATATTAAATTAATTCATGTCGTCAATGTGGGAAAATGAAAATTTTTATATTTCGTAATTATTGTAAATTATTTTTAAAAGAATCACAACAATATGTTTTATGATTTTCAGAAAATATATTAACTAAATTTCAATTTTTTGCGTTTTTTTTCAGTCTACTAAAATTCAGCAAAAAATTTATTAATTTTTAGCAAGGCATTTTTATTTCTAATCTACTAAGTGCTAGCAAAACTTTTTCTGAATCTACTAATTTGGTTGCTAAAAACCAGCTCGCTGATTTTCAGCAAAAGATTTTGCTGACATTAGCATTTTTTTTGCTAGCACCCTCCTGACTAAAATTTTGCTGACCTTATAAACTTTTTTTTTTTTAAGTGTACTATAAGTTTGCTGAATTTCGACACAAATTAATTAGAGCGGATATGATACATTTTTTACTGTGTGTCGGAATGAGTTTCAAACCCACAGCCATACATCTGGCTTTGACCAAGGAGGTTAAATACATTTAGTTTCATACAGACATTAGTTTCATTGTTTACACTATTTACATTATAAAATTTACATTATTTGTATTACACACATTACATTGTTTACTTTACATACTTTACATTCTTAACATTATTTACAATATATTCTTTACATAATTTACATACTTCACATACTTGCAATTTTAAAAACTTTAATTTGCTTTCATTACAAAGTAAAAACCTTGCTACGGGCAACGATATCTTGACTCGTCGAGGAATTTTTTGTTTGATGTCCTATAGGATGTCTTGTTTGATGAATTGTGTGACTGCTTATATTTAAACTGCTTGGTTGAGCCACGGTCGATACAGCGATTTGTGCGGCTAATTGAAGTTTTGTCAATGTATTCCTTTAATCAGAAGAGACAGAGTTAATACAGGTGAACAATTTATTTTTCAATTAAAATACTTCCTCTTTTTAATCCTATTGCTATCTCTTTGTAACAAGTAGGTATTTCATTTTGATGCTCTATATTCACATTCATTAGTTGAATACCAAGTGCACGTTAGAGAGAGAGTTGCCGTTGGGCATATTGTTTGTATGGTAAACTGTTTGTAATCGTCATATAATGACAATAGAAATTTATTTTATTATAATTAATTACTGAAGAATTGTTTAATTAGTTTTTTACAGGAAGAATAAAACAGTTTTACTAAAAAAGTTAACGGAAACAATGGGTATGACAGACAGCGGCAGAAATTAATATCATACTTAAAGAATGTGATTTAAAAAAATATATAAAATCGGTTTAAAAAAAATATCAGTTTATGAACGATAAACTTATTTAAATCTCAAACTAATCTGTTATAATCTGTCATAATCTTTTCAAAATTAATTTGTTTATTAAGCATGTCAGTAAAGTGTCTGAAGATTTGCTGACCCTTATTTGAATAATTTATAAAAAATTTAATTTAAACAAATCTGTATCAAAGCGTACATTCCAAATTTATCTAAAATTCTCATTAATCATCTTAATTAAATAAACACTATAATAAAGTTCAATTAACATATTAAAATTACGGATCTTTACAAATTTGTTTTATATATGTTATTTTAAACACAAACGTATTTCTTGCCTTCTCAACATCTTCAGGTATCTTTTGGTTATAATTAGCAATTACAATTGGTTCAATAACTATTTTTTAAAAACTCATGTTTATATATTTTTTATCTCTAAACAAATCATTAACATTTTTATTAACAATTACTATAGGTCACGGAAGTTTAAAACCTAAACAACGATGATGACGATTTTGTTGTTTAAGAAGATGAATTGAATTTGATGTTTCATCTATTCCATTAAATGTCAGCATTATCAATAAAATTATGTTGATATTGTCGCCATCTATATATTAGTAATACACACACACACACACACACACACACACACACACACATATAAAACTTGATATATATTTTTACTAATTTGAAAAAAAAAAACAAATAAACAAATTTAACGGATATCGATTTATGTTTTATTTGTTTTTATACATTTGATTTATTAGTGATTCATTGCTCTGGCTTTTCTACGCATGTTAAAAAATTAAATCAAAATTTTATGGTCATAATTTACGATGTTATGTTAATTTTTGTATTATTAATATCAGACTTGGAAATTTATTATTACTAGTGAAATTTAATTATTATTCATTAATTGAAAGAAGACCAAAAAATTGTAATTTTTGAGTTCATGTCTAGCGAACTGATAAGGTCACTTATATTTTGTTCTATTTATGCCAAAATACAAAGAGTATTGAATAGTACCGTTACTTAAAAAATTTGTCAAGACCTGTTAATATAAACTTCATTTGCTCTCATTTATTTACCGTTAGTTTGTGTAATGGTTAGCGCGTTGGACTGTTATACAGATGGTCCCGGGTTCGATTCCCGGTGACGACAACATCAATTTAGAAAAATAATATGTATGAGTTTTCTATCACTTATATATATCGCTCGGTGTTCCCATCGCACTTACCCCACCGAAGTAAAATAATGAATCAGGGCTATAAAACAAAAAGCTTCAATAAATTCGCCAACTCTACATCAGGTAACGAGCAACAACTGTTCTAAGACTTATCATCTCGCGCAATTACAATGTTGCCATGTTTAAAGCCCTTCATCGTTCACCACCTTTCATCTCGCCACTATCCCTTTCCAAAGAAAGCAACACATTATTTAATAGGAAAAATTTCATGAGTGTGGCTTCTCTTTAAAAAAAAAAAAAAAAAAAAAAAAAAATGCGATTTGGCATACGATTTATCAAGTTGTCTAGTGTTTCTAGTCTTCTACTACGCCAAACATTCAAAATTACCAGGTTTAGCGCTCCCACCGAATTATACTGCGTAAACTTGATGCACAACCAGTCTTCACATGTTATCAATAACAAGATCTGGTGAACGTGCCGGCCATTCCATAACAGATACCCCATGTTAATTAAACCAGGTCTTAGTTGATCTTCTAACATGGAATTCAGTGTTGTCTTGGAGGAAAAAAAAACTCTTTTTCGCTATGTGTGACCAGATATGGCACTCGCTGGTACTCCATAGTATCCATTCTAGTTGAAGGAAACGCTAAAGAAAGGGTTCCACTTGAGCTAACCGCACCCCAAACTCTTAGGGAACCACCTCCGAAATTTCTCTTTGAGAAATACTTGTGTTCCTTTCTCAAATCTCTCCAATAGTCTCTTAATCCATCTGGACCATTGAGATTATATTTTTTTGTTTCTTTAGAAAAAACTATTTTCAAAACAATAAATTTTAAAATTAATTAAATTGGTAGCTAATGCCAGTTAGTTTAGAAAATTTTTAAAATTTGTACCTGATGCCAGTTAGTTGACATGTGTTTTTTCGCAAATCCCAAGCATTTTAGCTTATTGTTCTAAATCAAACATTGAGCTTTCTTAAATTTAGCTCGGATAATATGGGTCTGTGCTTTAATTACTCTCAAGCCCGTACTTGTCAACGCATTCAAACTCAATTCCATTTTTATCATACTAGCGCTAAGTACAGTATGTTTTTGAAGCCATTCTGGAAACTTGAAGAATTTCACGCTCTGAAATCACTTTTGATCGACCAGAGCTTTTATTGTTACCATAATATTCGGGGTTTTCTATATAATTTTGCACCACACAAAGCGAACTCGAAAAATGCACCAATCTAACCCTTATCAAGTTCAGACAAAGGATTCCCCTTCCCATTGTGTCTCAAATTAAATGTTGCATAAAAAAAAATCCCCAAAAGAACAAGGCGTTACGATTGCAGATTTATTAGCACTGACCTTTTCATTTTGAAGCATTTAAAAATTAACTTTATTTACATTTTGATTTTTAATTTGACTAACGGTAAATAGATGAGAGCAAATGATGTTTATATAAACAGGTCTTGAGCAACACAGTTTTTATGTAACGGTACTATTCAATTCTCTTTGTATTTTTGCATAAACAACACAAAATAAAAGTGACCTTATCATTTCGACGAGCACCTTATTCTCTATGGGGCAGTGGTCTTCACAAAGAGAAACACACATAAAATGAGAGTATTACACTGAAAGAAGTGATGAGTTTTTCTTTTTGTGGTTCTTGAAAGATTTGTTGTCATTGTTATAACAATTATGAAATTATTGAATATGTTGCGTTAAAAAAATATAAATTTTAAAAATAGGTATGTTCATTAGGGTTATGACTTTTTTGTTGCGAAAAAATTACAGGGACAATATTGTACTGATAAAAAACAATATTGTATTGATAATAACAATAATGTACATCAGTGGTCTTCATCCATATCACCCGGAAAACGTTTTATTTTTTGTTTTTATCAAAAATAAATATAAATAAAGTTTAAAATGTTTCTATAAGCCTATAGAAACGAAAAAAATTCAAATATACTTTAAATTAAAAATATCCCTCAAGTTGAAAATCGAAAAATGTCTTAGTGTATAAATATTAAAATAAAAAAAAATATTTTGAAAAATATGTTTTTTGAACAATAAAACGTTTTAAAACGTTTTTTCTTTTTTTTTTATCTATTTTTTTAATTTTAAAACTAATAATACAGATATTATTGTGGAATGATGGTTTTATTGCTGTAAAAACCACACGATTTCAGTGCAAATTTTTCTGATAAAATAAATAATAAATAAATAAAAAAAAGTTTTTCCACTCAACATCCCACATATTCATTAAATATTTTAATTTCAAATGCTGTAAAAAAATATATATTTATACGAAATATAAACAAACATGCATAAATTTATGTAGCTTGTTATCAAAACTTCTCAGTGTATCAAACTAAAATGTAGCTTTCGTTAAAAACGTTAAAACATAAAAAGATCCGCTATACTCCCACTCTGTTGAAAGCTAACTAGCTACTGAATGAAATAATTATCTCACACACATATTTATTGTTGTAATTATGGTTGCCGTTCAGTACGATGCAAACAAAGAGTACGTATTTTTTTTATGAAAGATATTGTAGCGTTGTTAATTTATTACAATGAGTTAAGTTTTTGATAGGAAAATAAAACAAAAAAAAGCTTTCTGAGAGTTATAAAAGCAATATTGGTAAATACAGTACGATATTAAAATTTAAAGATATTGTAATAAAGATTAGCGATACAGGTAGTTTTGGTACATTTCAAGAAGCTGTCTTGTAGGAGTTTTTTTACTTTGGGCAACCCTGGTTATAATATTCACGAAGAGAATAAATAAATACCCGAAAAACTTCGTCCCCTGGGTGATATGGATGAAGACCACTGCTATGGGGCCTATAACACATCTCTATATGTGTTATAGGCCCCGAAAAGTATGTAACTTTGAAGCGCCGTATACTCGAATAATGTTTTCGGATTTCGCTGATTCGAAGAACGTACGATTTTAACTACTGTCCTCTTTCACACTAATGTAATAAAAAAAAAATGCATTTTAATAAAATATGCATTTTAAATGCAAATGCAATTTGTAGATGCATTTTCGAAATTGTTCTCCCCTTTCAAAATTGTTTTAATATGGAGAAATCGAAAATTTAAAACTTTTTTTTTAATTAGGTTTCGGGTTTTCTGTGACTGACATGTTGTCTAATTTTATAGTTTTTTTTGTTAAAAAAAACCTTATCGATGTTTTCTATACAAAAAATTTAATTTGTTTGTATAACTTATAATTTTTCTATTTTGAACATATTTTAAAAACAGTTTAAAATCCAGAACATTCTATTAAAAATACAAAAGCACGGTCTATTTAAGTTCATTTCCCGATTAAAAAAAGGTTACATCTCAAATACAAAATCAGATCTCATTTGATATAGATTGATTTTTATTTTTATCCAGTAATATCCGATTAAATCCTTCAAATATATTACCGCATTAAGTTAAATCAAATTTGATCTCAAAATTGGGGTATCATGGAATCGTGATGGATCCCAACATATCTTATGGGATAAATTGAGATCTACTTGGATCAAAAAAGATAAGTAATTTTTATTATATTGAATGAGCTATTTTGAGATAAAATCGGATGCACTTATATCCCATGACATGTACTATTTTTAATAAAAATATAAAAAAATGTAAAGAAAAATTTTATAATTATGTCTTATACGCATGGAAAATTTTAATGACATTCGACCAAATATAGTCATATATCAATCTAAATTGTTAGTCTTAATGTCATATATAATTATATATTGAGTTGTATTATTCATATGGCACCATATATAAGTGTATCTTATAATAAAATGTTTTTGTGTGTTATATAATTATATATTTTTTATAAGACATCTAAGATACTATAATATCTTAAATTATATAGATTATATGTTACCATATATGATTACATATTGCGTTATGGAGTATAATGTATTTTGTATGACAATGTGTATGACAATCTATCATATATTATTATGTTTATCATATATGCTTAATATCTTATTTTATTATTGTTAATATTTAACAATATATCGTTATATATGTTGCACATAAGAAATATATAACAATATATGGATATTCATGACACCATACATAATCACATATTATGTATTTTAAAATAGAAAAACATAAGAACTTATAAAATTTGTTTACGCGGATTGTGTGTGATATCAGATATGCTTATATATGGTGCCATATGTATAATGCAATTCGAAATATAATTATATATGACATTAAATGATATAAGACATAATTATGTAAAATTTCATATATGACACAAGTATAAGAATTTAGTCTCAGATATGATTATAAATGATCGAACGTTATTAATATTTTCCATACGCATAAGATATAATTATGTATTGTTATATAGAACTCCATTCATAATTATAAAAAATAAATATTTGTCATTAGACGCATATAATGACAAAATTTTTTTTTTTTTTTAATTATATATTTTATGGGATTTAAGTAAATCTAATTAAATCTCAAAATATCTTATTCCATCCTCCAAAAATTACTTATCTTTTTGGATACAAGTAGATACAAATTTATCCCATAGGATATTTGAAGATCTATAAGGATCTTAAATAACATATAATTGGATTTCCCAATTTTGAGATCAATTTTGATCTAATTTAATCTAGTAACATGCTATTACTGGATACCCCAATTTTGAGATTAACTTACATATGACTAAATATCGATCTATATACAATGGGATACTATTTTATATTTGAGGCATAATTTTTTATTTTTTTAAACGGGTATTGTTGTAAAGTTCTACTAGTCTACAGAGATAATTTCTAACTTGCATTACATGAAAATAAAATATTCTGTTTGTTTTGATCAAAAATTTTTATTTACCATTTAACTGTTAAATTAATTTCGAAATATGCCAAATAAATTTTACAAAATTTACCATAACTTTTGAACAGACAGTCCAAAATTAAAATGTAATGGCTCAAATGAACGACAAGATTTTTTACTATTAAGGGCAACAAATATAAATTACCATTATTTTTAACTTAAATAAAAATCTTGTGTAAATTTAACAATTAAGTTTTTTGACTGCCGCAACATATGCGGCAAAAACCGGTTAACCGGTTAAAAGGCAATTACATGATTATATCTGATACATATAAACATATATCATGCACATATATCTGTACCTATTTTTCTTATTACGCGGTTTTCGTAACCTTATGTAGTACAGTGATTGGTGTAAATACAAATCTCTAAAAATAAACTTATCATTTATCATTATCATTTTGAGTTTCTAAATTTTCTTCCATATTTTTTGTTTGTTGTTTTTTTTTTTTTTTTTGCAAAACAAAATAAAAATGTTTCAAATTTTTGTCAAAATAAAATAAAAGTTAGAAGTTCCGGAATGTTACAACCTAAATAATCCAATAAAGGGGGGGAGTAACAGATGTCATCATATTTTGTGAGGAATGGTTTTTGATTTTTCTTGTTTGGCTCTGAGGTCGGAGTAAATAAAAAAAAAATATTAATTGGCTTTTATTAAGCAATAAAATTTAATAAAAATCATTTAATAGTTGTTTAATTTAATCGGACCTCAGATATATATAACAAAAATCTAATAAATATATGAAAAATATTCGAAATATGAACATGTATGAACTAAAATATATTTATATATAATAATATAATATATTTTCTGATTTTAACATATGAGTCATTCCATGTCAGACCGTATGTGTTTTTGGTAAAAATTAAATTTGATGTCTCCGATGTCTTCAAAAATTTTAGTTTGTATTCTTCATTAAAAAATATTTTACACTTGTTTCTAGAAAAAAATTAAACATTTTTTTTCAAAAAGTTATGTGCATTTGAAAATCATCAAAAAAGTGAAAAATCTTCCGTCATGTGCAACTTTTAAACTAATGTTTTTCTAAAACTAATGAATAGATTTTAAAGTTTAACAGTCGTACTCAAAAAAAAAACTTAATCAAGCTTTAAAGTACACATTAGTTAATAAAGACTTTAAGCCTAATAAACCGTTGTTAAAAAACTTGTATTCAAAAACAGTACATTAACTAATATACCTTTTAATAAATTTTTTAATTCAAGGCTGGCAATACCGTCATTTTCATTTGTCACTTAAATAATAGTGATGTGCATGAATGAATATTAATTGACACGATAGTCGAATACATTAAATAGGTTTTATTATTTTTTTAAAGAATTTCTGTTTTTGTTAAAATAAAAACAGGTTTTAGTTCTTGCTTAAGCTAAAATAAACAAAAGCAAAAAATTACAACTGATATATAGTCGAATTTTTCATAACGAGTAAAAAAAGTATTTGAATAACGAGCTTTTTTATCTGTTTTGATTTTATCTACATCACTAAAATATATGATTTTATTTACATATTTTTTTCTGTGTTTTGTGAAGTTTTCTGTCAATAAAAAATAAAAAAATGGAAGACAAAAGCGATAAAAAGAGAAAAATTTATATAAATTATTGTTTTTTAATAAATAACAATTTTTTACCGATTCTTCATATTAAATTTAACGTATCCATTGCATTTTGTTTTAATATGCAACAATATGCAATATGTCTGAAGCCCTTCATCTTTCCCCACCTTTCATCTCAATACTATCCCTTTCCAAAGAAAGCAACACACTAAATATAGGAAGTATTTCCTGAGTGTTGCCTCTCTTAAAAAAAAAAAAAAAAAATATGCAAGTTCTTTTTTTTACGAATATCACAAATTTTTTTTTTTATATTTACTAAACTTCAACCAACGGTAAAAAATAATAACAATTTCACTTTAACGTACATTTAAAGTACGCACTTTCCTATGTTAAATTTTCTAGATTTAACAATGCTTTAACAAAGGTATGTTAAGCTAATAATCGTTTGTGAATACAACTTTATTGAATTTTGCTTAACAACGGATGTTAAACCTCTGATAAGTTTTTTTGTATACGACTGTAAGTATTTGAACCTTCTTTTAAAAAAAAAATTTTTTTTTTTTTGCAACATATGTTTTTTTTACTTAATTTCTGTTTTCAACCATCTTCGAACGAGTCGCAAACTTTCGTTTTTTTACTTAATTTCTTTTTTCCACCATCTTCGAACAAGTCGAAAAATCTGAAAAAAAATAATTTCTTAAATCTCAATATAACCATAATATTCCCCGTAAATTTCAGAATGGGGGTCGAATGGATTCTATTTTTTCCGATTTTTTTCCATTGCAGTACCAGGAAAAGTTCCATTTTGTATGTGAACATTATATTTTCAAGCGTGCTTACGAAAATGTTAATGCATGCAAAAACACACGCTAGCAAATTCATAATGTTGAGCATTAATTGTTTTGCAATTTTGCAATTTTTTTGCATTTGTTTTTTATGTTTTACTTGAAACTATAATTTTTCGTGGTACTACAATGGAAAAAAATCGAAAAAAATAGAATCAATTCGACTTCCATTTTGAAATTTACAGGGAATATTAATGTTATATTGAGATTTAAGAAATTATTTTTTTTTCAGATTTTTCGACTTGTTCGAAGATGGTGGAAAAAAGAAATTAAGTAAAAAAACGAAAGATTAAAAATAAAAAAAAGTAATTAAAACATAAAAAAAAATATCTTTAAAAAGAAGGTTTAAATAAATACCTTTAAAATAAGGTAGTAAACTTTAAAATCCATTCACTAGTTTTAGAAAAACATCAGTTTAAAAGTTGTCATGTCGGATGACTTCTCACGATTTTCAAAAAAATTTTTTAATTTTTTTTTGGAAACACGGGTGAAATATTTCTGGCAAATTTAAAGTAATTCGGAAGAGGTGTTGTAAAACGGGTGTTGGGTCTGACATGGAAAAACTCATATATGACACTTCATAAATGATTATATATAATTAGTTTCATATTAGCGGCTAAAAAGCTTCAAAACTGTTATAGTAACTACATACATATAAAATCCACTACTCGATTTCCTGCACCCTTTTCGATTTCAACCAAACACGGCATAGAAGATGTACATCACATAACCATAACCTCGTCCAAATATAGGACAGTTAATCCCGGAACTTGAAATATCGCGTTTCATAATATGAAAAATATTCTAAAGTTTTGAAAAAGTACGACACCTCTAATATTCCATATCTGTTTAACGGCTTAAGCTACTGGAGCCATCGATACCTCATTTTAAAGCTACTTAAATTGTGGTTTTTACCAGTTTACACAAATCATTCACTTCTCCACGGAAAAATGCATTAATTTCAAAAACCGAGGTTCAAAAATATGTGTTTTTTTTTAATTTTTAAATCAATTTATTTTAATTATAAATTACTTCCCTCTGCCTGAGTTACGAATAAAAATCTGAAAAAATTAAACCAACAAATCGATAACTCAGACACATGAAGAAATACCAGATAGGTATTTAGTAACGGTATAGAAGAATAATTTACAATTAACGTATATTTAAAAAAAAAAACAAAACAGTTTTTTGAAATACAGCGGTTGGAACCACGGATTTTGATAAAAATGCATTTCAGCATCAAGATGTGAATTATTTTTGTGGAGCAGTATCAATGACTATTGTTGCTTAAAGCAATAAAAAGGTATTTACAAATATGTGCAAATATTTTTGCAAAACTTTTATTTTTACTTTTTTTAATATATTTGTTTTTTTCTACTATATTTAGTATGTTTTTGTGATTTTTATTGATTAATTTTAATCCCGTAATTGATCCAGGTATTAATTTGGGAACGGCATAGTGGAATAAACTAAAATTTATAAAAATAAACAGTTTTTTTGAAATACCTTAAGAGTACAATTTTTTGCTTGTTTTGTTTATAGCAACAGTGGCTTTGAATTGAGGTATCAGTTAATCACATAGCTTTAACCATGAAAAAGATATAGACGATTATGTATGGCTACTTTTGCTAAATGTTCTTTTTTTCATTTTTAAAACGCGATATTTCCACAACCGTTCCGAGCTAACAACAAAAAAATTGTTCTTTAGAAATGTTGAGGTTTAGAAGAAGAATAAACGTTTTTCTCTTAAAATTATAAACACTATTAGTTTTTAAATCAGACTAGACTAGTTTCTGCCTTTTTATGGACAGGCTCATTAGTGATTTTTCCATTTAAATTGTATTATTATTTGTGTCTAATAATTGTCAGATTGTCTCTATATGATAAATTTTTTTTTTCAACAACCTGCCGCTGTAAGAATCAAACCTGCGCTCATCTTACATTACAAACATAACAATACCAAATCATGACCGTTTAGCGATCACACCCAAGTATGGCCGCGAATGTAGTGCAGCTAAATTGCAGTTTTCTTTCCTATTAGCTTTTTCTGTTATTGTATATTATACTCAGAAGTGACAACACTAACGTTGACATCCATATTAGACACTTACCATCTATACCAAGTTTGGTTAAAACTAAAGTGGCTAGAGGTTGAATATTGGATATTTGTTGATGGTTTTATATGGAATGAGTCTTATGTGTCTACACTCAGGGAACTTCTGCTTCAAAAATATATAGTTGTTTGGGTTGTAATACAGTTTGTTTATTTTTAATGTAAATGTCAGTTTAAATTTATTTTCATCGGGATAAACATTAATTGCATTTATAGTAATTAAATGTGCTAAAGTCCCAAAACTTATTTAACAAATTGTGAAAAACAATCTGCTGTAGGCGTGTCCCTATCCGGATTTCATTCCTGCCTAAGGAAATCTTCAGGGACTTTGTTATTAGAATTTCTAGAGATATTTGTTATGTTAAATCACAAACTCAATGAGAATTTCTTGTCCTCGTCTAGGAGCGAGATTCAAAATTTAAAATATCAAAGAAAAAACAAAAACAACAACAAAAAATTGTCACAATTGGCTTTGTCATCTTCCAAATACTACTCTGTTTTTTTGACAGACCTAGCAATGTAGTGACGTTTATTCAAGTAAATCAACAATAGAAAATCATATGTTTTCTATCAGTCGCTTGTAGAACAAATTAAATTTTTTAGTAACCTTGTAGTTCATTTAAAAAAAAAACGAATCCCATCAAATGACTGTTTTATGATTTTGCGTTCATATTTTACAGTAGTTTTTTGCTATTTAAAAAAATAAAATAAATGTTTGTTTATTTTTTACTAACATATGTGGTTCATTTTTACTACAATTGTTAGTCATTTTTTGAACATTAAGAAACAAATGACAATGTTAGTTGAATTAACTGATATGACTATGTAAGTCGTCCTTTCTTTAATTTAAATTTCATTTGTTTTTAACTACATTTGCAGTAGTCTTTACCTACATAGTATTCTAAGTGTATCTGCTTACAAAAGATGTCAGTATTATTATTCAAAATCGAATGCCAGCAACTGATCATAACAATCTACAAAATTTTCACGGATATATATCGTTAATTGAAATAAATTGCAAGTCATTGTATTAAAGAAGTGCTAATTACGATGGAAGTGTTTGGAAAAAAAAATAAAATAAATTATTAAAACTCATACATTAAAAAATGCATTTTTTTATTTCACGTAAATTTTAGTCATTTATTTCATATAAATTTTAGTCATCTATAACAACAAAAATAAGATTAAATTTTATTGATTTTTTTTATAATGAAATTTGTTTATAATTTTTGTATTTGTTTTTTATTTTCTTTTTTGTTTAAACATCACAACAATATAAATGACACAATATTCACTTTCCATTTTTCTTTTCTTCATCCGGATAATGCAATTGTTGTTCGTTTTTACTGATTTATCTTAAAAGTAAATAATAATAAAACTGAGTTAATACTTTCTTAAATGATATCATGATTATAATAGTTTCAATGGAATTTATGCTCAAAAAGATAGAACTTTGGTACAAATAAGTATAATAACAAGTTAATTACTGTCATCTAATTTACAAATATTACAAAACTATTCAAAAAATTATATAATACAAAATATGGTTGTGTACTCTATTTTATTTGTTGTTTTAAAATTTATAAATAGTGTCCATGTAGTCCATGATGACCATAATAACCACCGTAGTAAGGATAACCTAGAATAGAGAGAAAGAGAAAGTTGTTTTAAAATCAAAAGACTTAAGAAACGAACTTGATGAAATATAACAAAACTTAATGTAATAAGAAACCAGAAAGATGTAATATTAAAAATATTTAATTTATATTCAAAAATATAAATATGCACACAGAGAAATATAGTGCCAACCGAATTGAAAAGTGTATATTAATGGTAGCAACTTATAAATTCAGTTAGTACAACGATATTAACTTTAGATATCTGAATATTTTAAGTGTTGCAACTTAAATTCCGTTGAATTAACCGAATTTTGTTGTGAACATTAATGTTCAGTTTTACCAACCAACTGAAATTCGTAATAACCGAATTTGAATCGCAATAACCGAATTTCAGTTGGCAAATATCTAAATTTTTCTCTGTGTGTGTTAAAAATAAAGACCCAAACTAACTATTATCATATTTGACAGTATTTAAAAAGTTGATTTATAATTATTAAATTACTAATTATCACTTATTTAAAATTTAAATATGTGTACAACTAAGTTTGTTTCGATTTAAATTATTTTCACCAGGATCGATAATTTTCAGTATTTTCATTTAAATTCATATCTTAATATTCACATTCCCATTTTTTATCTGTAGAAAAATCACAGTTTGAGCGAGCGACTTTTTACTCCCATATAGTGCATGTTATTTTGATCGCTTATAAGTTTTAAGCTATAAGAGGTTTAAATAAAGTTTGAATTTAACAAGGTAAGACAAAAATATCAAAGTTGAAAAAATATTTGGAAAAAAAAAATGTTTTTTTTTTTTTTTTTTTTAATAAAACGTTTTATAACGTTTTTTTCTTCTTCATATTTTATTTTCAGTCGAAAACTTTAATACAGATATTATTGTTGAATTTTGGTTTGATTACAGCAAAAATCATAACATTTGAGTTCATTTTTTTCTTGCTGAAATTTTGTTTGATGTGTAGTATACAAAGGAAAAAAATTAAATGAACGAAATCAATCTCGCTTGCACTTTGTGTAAATCTTATAATGGCTGTGTTTAGTGTATCTGTTTTTTTCCACTTCGTCCATACAAGCTACGACATTTTAATTATCTATTATTTTTACTTGTTCTCCATGCAATTCATATTTTTATCAGAACAATTTTGATAGCAACGTCAATTAGTTAAACATTAGTTAAACATTAGTTCATAATTAGTTTTTAAGTAAAACCGTTTAACTAAAATTTTAGCTGAAGACGAGATGCTAAGAAAAATTATAAGTTTTTTATTTGTAAGAGGGAAACAAATAAAATTTTTGAGTAATTCGTATTTTTATCTGCAGTCATGTTTAAACAACTGATAATATTAATATTGTTCATAATTTTTAACGTTAATATGACCGTTTATTTTAAAATTGTTTAAAATGTCATATTATCGACAAATATTTAATTTTAATGCGATAATAAGCAGAATCTGTGCGCTGACATAAATACATAAAATACATATTTTCCATTTTAAGTCACTATTTTTTTATCGCAATTAGGCCTTTTAAATAATATTGTATTCTATTTTTTCCATATTTGTCCATATATGGAAATGTACGTTCATTTTTCTAGTATGTACGAATAAGAATGACTATATATGATTATATAAAAATTATCTTTTTATGATCTTGTTTAACAGATCAACTAAATGTTAGCTAACATTTTGCTGTATTTACAAATTTGTTTGCTAAAAATCACCTAGCTGTTTTTCAGTAAGAGATTTTGCTGACATTAGCAATATTCTGACTAAAATGTTGCTGACTCAGCAAAACTTTTTCCTGACTTTACTGACCTTTTCTTTTTGAGTGTAGCGTTGGAAAAAGAATAGCAAAAATTTATTTTTCTTTATTTTTTTTTAAATGAACGCAGTTTTTAAGTGAAACTATATATTGTTAAATAATCAAAAATTTTTAAAAATAATTTGCCTTTACCAAATTTATTAGCAATCGGCCCACTAAGTACACAGAAAAAATGATGGTCCAAAAATATGTAATTAATCGATTGTTTGAATATCAATGGCAATTTAAACAATTTTTTAATTGATTCAATTAAAAAATTTATTGAATTTTCTAATATATCCATACAGTGTTGACAACATGTAAACAAAATTTTTAATAATTTGGCAAATTATTTTTTTTTGTTTTATTTAGATTAAACAATCAAACAAAGGTTTAATTATATCAATATATTATTTAATTTGTAAATAAAAAGAAAACAAAAATCGCAAATGATTAACTTTTAATAAGTTGAATAGTTTGCCGATTTCAAATATACGCAAAATCGTAGTTATTTACTAGAGTTTGCAACACTCTTTTTGTTGAGATATTCGTGTACGCACGAAAACTTAATTTAGTTTCGTGTTTTATCTGTGATAATAAAAGTGTACATGTGGATTTAAATAAACCTTATCGAAAAAGGACAATTAAACTATTATTTTTGTAAATAATTAAATTTTTAATAAGTATAAGTGTCATTAAACTATCATTTTAATGTCGTGTGTAATTTTTTAAGAAAAGAATTTAATTACAAGAAAAAGTTCAAGACAAGACAAGCAAAACAAAAATTTAGTCTTTACTTTTATTTGCTTTCTTATAATACATTTTTATATTAAAAAGCTTTAACTTTATTATAAATAAAATGTCAATTTAATTTACAAACCTACATTTTTTTTTATTTAATGGGGCATATAACAAAAATAAAAAAATACGAGTTTTCAATTAAAACTACCACTGTTTTCTTCTCAAGTTTTAATTAAAGTTTTAATCAATTTAACGTAACTTTTTAATTGAGATTGTAAAGAAAAACAATAACTCTTTTAATTGATATTATTATTATTTTAATTGAAAGAGTTTTAATAAACTGTCTGCAAATTTTTTTAGTTAATACTATCATTTCAGTCGTAGGTGCAAAATCAATTAAAATATTAATTGTTTCAATAAAATTTTTAATTGAAACCCGTTTTTAGTTTTTTCTGTGTAAGAAATGGCCGAATTGTTTGCAAAAAGTTTGTGTTATATCCCTCTGTACCATGTATGCATACAGGTAACTCATTATTTTTTATTTGTACGTAAAGCTGCCAGTAATACATAAATCATTACTTTTAGGATATTTAATCTAAAAAATGTTAAAATTATGATAAGAAGGGCAATGCGTCCAAAAAGTTTAAAATATCGAATGTGTTGCATTTTTAAAATAAAAAAGCTAACTAATATTTTTTTTTTAATAATTTTTAACAAACTCCTTTAGGTTAAAAAATTTGTATATCAATACCAGCAACATTTCTGCAAAAGTGACATATAATCAATTTGTTTTTTTTTTCGTATTTGGAAGTCGCTTAAACAACTTTTTTCAGCATAACATTTTCTAAAGAATTTTGTCTTGGGAGGTTGTACTCCAAAAAAAAAAAAAAAGTTTTACCTATACTGATTTCTCTCTTTCGGATTGATTTCGGGTGTGTAGGCTCGAGCAGCATCACTTTTTCGTATGTCCGTGACTAAAGGCGTGGTTGTTCGATGAACTGGACAGTCTGCTAGCGTTTGTCTGGTCTAGCTGATTCTTTAATTAACTTCGGGTAGTTTTATGTCTTTTGAGGACGTAGCTCTTTCACCATATTGCCGTCGAGAGAACTCGCCGTTTAGCGAACTCATATGGGAACAAAAGAAGACATTTTAAGACATCAGATTTTGAGTCGTATTTACCTTTTGTCAGGCAACTGAGACATTTTGGCTAACAAGAAGAAACTCCCGATAGATTCTCTCCGATCTAAATGAAATTCGGCTGTGTGATAGAGGAGACACAAATAAGGGACATGTATTTTTATATCGGCCCAACCACACGTTTAAGGGTTAAAATTACGGGTAAAAATTGTTAGGTTTTCGTATGGAAATACGTCTAAAATTGACGATGTTCTGATTTATTTGTACACAGCATTGAAGTAATTTTATTTATTGCCTATGTAGTAACTAAGGGTTACCATTTTTTTTAAAATATTTATAATATACGGAAAAAAATTTATTCGGGAAAGGTCGCTTAAAAGTCGAACAGTTACGACTAGCGGAATAAGATTAGACACCCGCTCAATTACATTAAATAGGCATTATACATAATTTTTAAGATTAACGAAACGCCAGTTTTAATGTCATTTAAAACTCTCTCATTTCTCAAAAATTTCGGTAAAACAATACGAAATAACTTTTAACTCCTGAACCTGAGATTTTGCCGCTAAAAAATTGGCAATTTTCAAGAAAGATTAATTTCATTACTAACTCAATGGCTACGCTATGGTCTTAACAAAATTTGGATATGTGATGAAGAAGATAATATTAGAGGCATACATTTATTTACTGGTCCAATCTAATATTTACGGAAAACAAAAGAAACCCAAAAAATGGAATAAAAATATTAGCCATTTTTTAGCGAGGATCCTACAAGCAAAAATGTGGCTGACTTTATTGGCTTTTTTATTTTCTTGTACTAAAAATTAGTTTAAAACAAATTTTGCAGAAAAAAGTTCTAAATTTTTTGCTAAACATTAGTAAGATCAGAATAGCAGAAATAAATCTGCTAATTCTACAAATATTTAGTTACATTTGTGCTAAGTGTTAGTTAATCACAAGCAACAAATTTATCTGCTAAAATCAGCAAAAATTTGCTAAGTAGAGACAAAATAAATCATCAAAATTTTTTGTTTTCGTTTTAGATTTTTTTAAGCAAATAATAATATGTCCTTCTGAAGTCAACAATCGTTCTTTTTTTTTTTGAACAAGAAGCAACACTCAGAAAATTCTTTTTATTTACTAAAGTGTTGTTTTCTTTGCGAAAGGGATAGTGGAAAGGTGGGTGGGTAATGATGAAGGGCTTCAAATATGACAAAAATTTTTTGTAGATTTTAGCAAAATATATTGTTGTTTCTATTTTAATAAATTTAGCGTAACTATAGCAAAGATTTTGTTGATATAACAGTTTTTAATTGCTGCCATTAGTTCACAAATATTTAGTAGAAGTTTTTGCTACTTTTAGCAGAATAATTTGCTATTTTCAAGTAACTAAAGTTCAATTCGAATGTAACTAAAATGTTGTAAAGTTCACAGTTTTATATTTTCTGTTCTTATTTCAGTAATATGTAGCAAAATAAATCTGCTAATTTAAGCAGGTTTTTCTGCAACATTACTTTTAACCCTCTAAATGGCAAGCCCGCCTCCAGGCAGGGTATTATAAATTGGTCATAAATGCTTCAAAGGAGTTTGTTTTAATAAGAAATAAGCCTATAGAACACTTAATTTACAAAATATTTGGCAAAGTAATTTCTTGTGTGCGGTGCAGGGTTGGGAAGCTAGAAAGTGTTAAAGTTAAAATTTCGTAAAATTTTAAAAAATTAATAATGTGAAATAAGTACAATTTTCAAAAATTTTAAAAACATATTTTTCTTGACTTGGTAGTGAACACAAAGTGAGATTGAATCTTAAGCTTTAAAATAAGCTCTTATTTTGGTTCAATGACATACAGGATTCCAATAGGATATCTTTAAAGGACATCGTCTTAGCTCGAAAACGTATGGACGGATTTTCATGAAATAGCAGAATGATTAAATTCAGCAAGAATAGCAAAGCCTTCAAGTTTAAGCAATATATATTGAAGTATTTTTGCTCCATTTGGCGTTTTTTGAAAAACTAAAAGCGCGATAGTTTCTCAATTAAAAGAACAGAAAGTGTAATTGTTGGGCCAGAGTTATATATTGGAACGAGGATTAATTTATGCCCAAACTTATTCATATTTATGGATTAGCTTTTGAGATTCACTCTAATCGCTAAAAAAAATTTGGTAGAAGAACATATTGTTTATTGTTCGTGCCGAAAATTTTATTGGAAAAATGTTTACGCCGGTTTGAGGGTTAATTAATTTTTAGTAGCTTTTTCGTATATTTTACAGCTTTATTTCTGTAAGTGTATACAGGAAAGTCGTTAAAGATATTTTATACAGAAAATAATAAAAATCTGACATATATATTAGGGTGTCACTTAAAAAAAGATTTGTCATAAGATTTTTCGGAAAAATATCACTTAAATTTATTAAGACTATACTTATAATTACTTTTATTCTAAAAATCGTTAACCCTTAGTGGCCTGGGAACAAAAAAAAAAAGACCCATGAAACTTAATTTTAATTACGACTGAAAGGTTGTAAAACTTTTAAATTTATAAAAAAAAATCTCAACTTGATGGAATTAATTATTTTCTGTAACTTGATCCATATTGGGTGAATTTTTAAACTTTTGTCCAAACAAAAAAAAACCAACTAGGAAACTTACAGAATAACAAATTTCATAATTTTCGGAAAAATATTAGTTACATTCAGGAAAGGGGATAGTGGAGAGATGAAAGCTGGTGAAAGATGAAGGGCTTCAAACATGGCAACACTGTAATTGCGCGCGATGATAAGTCTTAGAACAGTTGTTGCTCGACACCTGATGTAGAGTTGGCGAATTTATTGAAGCTTTTTGTTTCATAGCCCTGATTCATTATTTTACTTCGGTGAGGTTAAGTGCTATTTGAACACCGAAGGTGAGCGCAGCGATACATATAAGTGATAGAAAACTCATACATATTATTTTTCTAAATTGATGTTGTCGTCACCGGGAATCGAACCCGGGACCATCTGTGTAACAATCCAACGCGTTAACCATTACACCGCAACGCCCACGAGTTAATGCAACTTGAGAATAACATGTTTTTAAGGGTTGAAAACGTTTGGTCAAAAATAGCACTTAAAATTGAATTGGGAATATAAGGAATTGCGCTTGTTAGTTAGTTGTGTACTCTCTATCGCATATCCGAAATTAATAAAAATCTGAAATATGTTATTCTGTAAATTTCCTACTGGGTATTTTGTTTTCGAAAAAAGAAAACATTAACCCTTTATGAAGCGGAAAAATATATGTTTTTGATCCATTTAAAGGCTATAAAATCATAATTTAAATTAAGTTTCATGGGTCGTTTTTTTATGAATAAAAGTAAATATAATTATAGCATTATCAAATGCAAGTGATATTTTTCTGAAAATTATTAAAAAGGTTATTCTTTAAAATTCTTAGTGGACCAAGTTTGATGAAAACATTTAAATTTTGTTAATTTTTTGACAAAATAAGCTATTTCATAAGATGTCCCGGAAATTAGTCGCTCCAAATACAAACTCGAATTATCATTTTTCCAATTTATTTTTGTTGTTTAATAATAGCTGTTACATTATGAAAATAGCAATCGACATCTCTAAAGTAGGCGTGGTAAAAAATCTTTAAAATTACTTTTTTTTAAAAAGACGTTTCTGCATTTTTATCTAATTCGTGGGTCATTTTTGATTACTGACTCAAGTGGGTTAATTATATCCGAAAGACGTTTCTGCATTTCATCTAATTCGTGGGTCATTTTTGATTCCTGGCTAAAGTCGGTTAATGATATAAAGTCAGAATTCCATATTTGAATAATGTTGAGTACAGTTAATAGACAATTGAAGTAAAGCGTAAATTTTTTGCAATTTCGAATTTTGGGAATTTTTAATAACAATACACTTTTTTGCCAAAATTTAAAATTTTCGGCCGTCGTGGGTTAAAGTTTTCCAAAAAATAAAAACCTATTTAAATAAAACTGGGGGTGTAATGAACGAAAATTGAAAAATCGTAATTTTATAGGACATCCTAATAAATATCAAAACTCAAAAACAAATTAAGACAGTCAGAAACATTTTGAAGGGAGGATCCATGCAGCAAAACTGCTAATATCAGCAAAATATTTGCTAAATTTGGAGTGAATATGTCTAAAAAGTGCTGTCCATTACCGTTGACAAAAGATGTATGTATTAAACAAAAGACTTAAGACTTCCTGTGATTATACTTAAAATATAATCCAATAATTAAATATTAATTAGTGTACTTACCCACACCATAATAACCTAAACCACCTAATCCACCATAACCGCCATAACCGCCATAACCGCCATATCCTCCATATCCTCCATAATATGGATAGGAACCACCATAGCCTCCATAGTGACCTCCATAGTAGGGTGATGAATAGTAACCATAACCATATGAAGAGGAACCCTCCAGATCTAAATCCTTTTCCACTGTAGCAACAGCAACACTTGTTTCTAGACCTTCAGCTACTGCAACATCGGATTGTGGCTTTGGTGTTGCCACTACAAACGTGCAACAGACCAACAAAATAAGGGTCAAATTTAAAACAAACAAAAACTTTAACATTTTTTTCTTAATTTAACAAGTAAATAAAAAACGGTTTAGGAAACGCAATTGTTAAGAATAGGGCTTTTGCTGTTGTTCTTTTTTTGTTTTTGTATTATTAATGCCACATTAAACACTGGACAATTACAACTGACTGACACTCGCTACAACAATGGATCGTGTTTTTATATAAAGTCTCAAATCGCGTATTAGAATTTATTTTGAAATTACTTACATACCATTTTCAAATGGGAAATATTTATTTTTTTTTTTATTTACAAGTTTTTTTTAAACATGCCAAATCTATGTATTGTAAATAATTTGATTTTAGACTTGAAAAATAATTGCAAAAACAAATGTCTTAAGAAAATTTCTTAAAAACAATAAATAGTTAAAACAAATAAAGAATATGTAATTGTCTTCAAGGTTTTTCAAAAAAAAAAAAAAATATATACAGTGGTGTTCAAAACATTTGCAACTGAAATCATGGTATAGGTAATTATAATTTTTTAGATCAAAAAGATTTGTGGTATAAGTTTTAATTTTTTTTATTAAATTCAGATATAGCATATTATTTTACAAATACAAAAAAATTATTCATAACTTTTCAAAAATAAAAAAAAGTAATTTTAACAAAATAAGTCGATACACTCATAATAATCCATGCATAAAAATACGAAATTATTGTCAAAACTACAAAAACTTTCGTAAAATGTGCAAATTTTCGTTTATTTTACAAAAAATTCGGATATTTTGACATTTTTTCGTAATTTTACGCATGTATTATTATCAGTGTAGTGCAGTGTCCAAAAAATTTGCAACTTTTAAATTAATTAACAGGATATACAGACAATGGTTTTAACGCTCAGTATTTTGTAGCGTAGCCATTATTTTTTTATAACTTCTGAACATCTCTTAGGCATTGAGGCAATGAGCTTCTTAATAGAATCGTCAGAAATTTCATTCCACTGCTTCTCCAACTCGACGAAAATTCATCACCATTTCAAAATACTTTATTGCCGATATTCCGTTTCGGGAGATTGAGCCGGCCACGACATGCTATTAATTTAATTTTCCTGTAGCCAAACTTTTACAAACGTCCGCCGTGTATTTTGGGGCGTTGTAGTGCTGGAAGGTCAATAAGAGTGGCATTTTCCATTCAGCATACGGAAGCATAACTGAACTCAAAACATTTCTATAGATTCTGGCCGTCATAGTGCTAGTACTGCGGTGAATTGGGCCAATCCCATTTCCTGAAAAACACCCCCACACCATAATGTTTAAACCTCCGTGATTCACTGTGACGGTTGTGTATCTGGGATTAAACTTTTCGCTTCGTGGTCTTCGAACATTGGCTCTTCCATCTGATCCCCGGAGGTTGACACAAATGGTTTTTTTGTAGATCTCTAACTTCTAAGACCATATTCTCGGGATCTTCTTTTAATGGTGGGAAGACTGGCATCTATTAAAAATTCAGTTTTAGCTTCTCTGGGAACTGCTTTGGGATATTTCGTAAAAAAATTCTTGATTTTCCGATCTTCTCTTACAGTTGTAATACGGGGTCTTCCACCTTTATGAGTTGTATGGATGTTACCACACTCACAAGAACTTTTCAATAAAAAATCAACCGTTATTTAAAAGTTTAATCGGTAGAGTTATTTCAATGGAATATACAGTTAAATTACCAAAGAAATATATTTTTTAACGTTCTGTCTGTTATTCTACAAAAAAAAAAAAATAAACAACAAAACGGACTTTCGGTAATAGTTAAAATATTCAGGTATAATTTTATAATTAAAACAAAAAGTTGTTATATTATATTGAGTATTGAAATAAACGAAAATCTATTGATTTTATGGATTTTGTCAATTAATTTTTCAACAGTTAAAGATAAACTAAAAAATACAATTGTTTTAAACGAAAAGTAAGTAGTCCTGTTTTTAACTGATTTTCAGTTGATTTCATGTGTATATATATTCATGTATATATTGTGAGTGCACTATTAACAATGCGGCAAATCGTTGGTTTTGGAACGGAGAACTTTATAGAAATTTCATTTTGAAAATCATTCAAAACTTTTGATTTAAAGTCAGAATTGTATTTATTTCCTGCCATTTTTACAAAAATAATTCTTACGATGTTTATGCTTCCAACATCTTATTACAACTATTAAAGAACAATAATTATAATAAATTTTTTTAAAAAATGCAACGGCCTGAATCTCATATTAAAAAGGAATGCGATTACCGTTATATCCTAACATTTGTTAGTATAAATTGTTTCGTTAAGAGTAAGAATAATGAGAGTTGCAAATGTTTTAAACACCTGCATTTTGAATACATCTATTATTATTAATTTTTTGTTGTTTTAATATAACGGAATTAATTTTTTTTTTGTTTTTTTGATTTGTTTAACATAAAACAATGTATGAAGAATATGTAAAAAAGAAATTTTAGTAACTAAATGTGATTTGATGAAAATAAATCAATGAAAACAGCAAATGCGATCTCAGTTTCAAATGTTTTGACCACTACTGTATATATTTAAATGACTTTAAACTGCTAGATTAGAGGGCGTGTGCCAAAAAAAAAAAAAAAAACTCCGCGATCATATACATAAAAGCAACAATATCTTCTACGCATAAATAGTTTCTGATGCCCTACATCATATTATCTAACAGAGTTAAACGGCTTATAATATGAAGAAATTATTTTAAAAATTATTTTTCAAATCTGAAAGAATAGTCCATATCTTTAATTAAAAACCCAGGCTGCATATTGAACTTTAAAAAAGCCATGGATACCTGGTTAAAAAAAGTAAATATATGGTTGCATATACGGTTGCACTCATTTGTGAACATATATAGAATTGTATGTTATTTCGTATAATCAAAAGGGTGTCATATATGGACAAATACGAAAGCATATTTAATAATATTTGAACATTAATAGGAAAAATATGTGACTCCATATGGGAAAATCTACGGAACCGTACGATTCAATGTCATTCAAAATATTTAACAATTTCGAGAATAAGAATGGGGCAACAAATTTAACCAGGCGAAAAAAGTTTTTCAACTCTTTGGAGTATAACTTTTTCAGCATAAAATGAAATCACCTGAAACCTTTGGTGGATGATAATCCTGATGCTGCAGAATGAAACAAATATGTGCCCTCAATGCCCTCAGTAATTACGTTCAGGCTGAAAGCAAATTTTTACAAATTTTTTATATGCGCATAAAGTAGTGTATCATTAAGTCATTCACAACATATCGCCATTGAATATTGCGTGCCAAATGCTTCATTGATCTTTTATTCAGTTTGTATAGTTTCTTACCATTAACAATTGTATGCATGTTAAAATTAGCTTTAGCGTTTATATTAAATTTTAAACTTAAGGAAAACTTAAAGGGCGGTATTGGAGTGTCATTACACTATTAGTCGCAAGTAACGTTGTATTGACTTTTGTTTAGTTTTTCCACAATTTTTTCATTTTTTCATTACGTTTCAAGCTTCAACGATTCCTAATTATAATAATGCATTTAAATAATAATATTATTTTTTTTTTTCTAATTTAATATTTAAATATTCTGTGAACAAAAATTGTTAATAATGTGTATTTATTCTTAGAGGCCAATGTCAAAGTAATTTTATATGAGAAATATTTTCAAGAAAATATTGTGGTCATGAAAATATTGTGAACCAAAATTTGTTGGCAGTAGAAAAGAATCTTACAATTTATTACACTGAACCAAAAACAGCGGTGAAATCAACTAAATACCATGTTAAATTGACGAATGCGTGATCACTTTACAACCAATAAAACTTCTCTGTGATTTTAAAAAATTGTTTAGTAAATGTATTTTTTGACGAGTAACTCTTTGTTGATTGTTATTTTCACGAAATATCATCAAATGTATTAACAGAAATTAGTTATTTTAACAAATTTGTTTAATTAAATTGAATAATTATTTTGATGTTTTAACAATGCGCTTTATTCAATTTAACAATACTCTTTATTTAATCTATTCTATATATTATTAATTTTTAATTTTATATTTCTATCTTCTATCTTTTATATTTTATAAATTAAAATTTTTAATACTATTCGTCTTTAGTTAGTAAAGGGGTGATTTTTTAGTAACTTTCTTTTTGGCAACACTGTTTTTGTCAGCTCAGCTGTTTTCGTGTAACATGTTACTGTTAAACATGTTCAGTTTGGGGTATAATTTAATCATGAATCGACTTACAAACGAACAACGCTTGCAGATTATTGAATTTTATTTTCAAAATTCATGCTCGATTTTAAAATACAGCTTGTGTAAGAATTTAAGCCACACGACCTACCACAGCGGCTGACTTTTGATGAATGGGCGCTGGCAAAATTGGATGAAGTTCCACTTTTTTTATCGGAAAATTGTGGGCGTTGTGGTGTAATGGTTAGCGTGTTGAACTGTTACCCAGATGGTTCCGGGTTCGATTCCCGGTGACGACATAATATATGTATGAGTTTTCTATCACTTATATGTATCGCTGCGCCCACTTTCGGTGTTCCCATAGCACTTAACCCCACCGAAGTAAAATAATGAATCAGGGCTATGAAACACAAAGCTTCAATAAATTCGCCAACTCTACATCAGGTGGCGAGCAACAACTGTTCTAAGACTTATCTATTCGCGCAATTACAGTGTTGCCATGTTTGAAGCCCTTCATCTTTCACCACCTTTCATCTCTCCACTATCCGCTTTCCAAAGAAAGCAACACATTTATTAATAGGAAGAATTTCCTGAGTGTTGCTTCTATTAAAAAAAAAAAAATAAAATAAGGTGGCATCATTGGACCGTACTTTTTCAAAGACGATGAAGGCAGGAACGTTACTGTGAAAGGCGACCGCTACCGTGCGATGATTACAAGTTTTTTTTTGCCCAATATGGAAAAGCTGGACTTTTTGACATGTGGTTTCAACAAGATGGTGCCACATGCCTCACAGCACGCGAAAGAATATCCCAATTGAGAGGCTAGTTCGGTGAACAGTTAATTTCACGTTTGGGGCCGGTCTATTCGCCGCCTAGATCGTGCGATTTAACGCCTTTATACTATTTTTTGTGGAGCTATTTTAGGGCTCATATCTATAGGGACAAGCCCGCAACGGTTGACGCACTGGAAGCCAATATTGAAGAATTTATTCGTGAGATACCGGTCGATATGTTGAAGAGAGTATGCCAAAATATGACCCAGCGTATGAACCATTTGATTCGTAGCCGCTGTAAATACTTACATGAAATCATCTTCAAACATTGAATTATAAAGATCGTTCTATCGACTCAAATAAAGATTCCATACATTTCTCTCAATTTTATGTATTTTTTTAAATCAAATCCGAAAGCTCTTAAAAAATCACCGTTTATATTTAAAAAAAAAAAAATAAAATTATAACGTAACACGAACCCACAAAAAGTAATGACAGCAAAAAGTTTTCAATTTGAAATTTCTTAAAAGTATGAAACTTCATAAATTCTTTTAGAAATATTTAATAAACACACATTTAACTATCCACTATAATTCACTTAGTTTAATAATTCACAATTATTTTGTAATCAAAAATAAACATAATTTTATTAATTTTTACAACTTTTCCAAATGTCTTTCACACGCTAACAGTGAAAGCAGGTTTTACAATTATTTACATGAATTTGAATAAAATAATTCTTTTTTTAACAATAAAATTTGTCAAAACTTAACAAAAAATTTTATGTTGATTTCCCTTACGACTTTTGGTTCAGTGTAGTAAATAAATGAAATTTTGTGAAAAAATTTAGCATTTGTAGAATGTGACCGAATATCTTCTCTACACTTAATTTGGTTTTCTCTAAGAATAGATTGATTTAAAGATATAAACCGTCCCATTCTTATTCAATTAGTGAATTAAATGTTTTAAATTAAAGCAGATTTAAATTGCGTAAACTTAGAATCTGAATATTAAATTTTATCATACAAATATACTTCGAATATAATTCTTAGGTTAAGCAAATAAAAAAAAGAATTAACTAACCTACAAAATTATTCCCAAATGTAGTGTCGCGTTACATGAATGAAGCAAAATTTGTTCATAATCACAGATTAGCATTCATTTCAACTCGTTAATGTTTAACTTTAAAAGCTAATTATTCTATAACACAGTGCAACAAATGAAGACTTTTGGAAAAATGCACGGAGTCGACAGGGTTTTACTATCGAAGGTTAGTAAAACCCTGTACTCGGTTTGGCCAGTTTGACTACCAATTTTCTTTTTATGGACCTCAAAAGATTTAGAAAATCAGTGCACCACTCAAAAATAGGTGTCCTCAGTTTTTGGCCTACAGCTAATTCACTTTACTTGATGATATTGCTTAACAATATTTGGCAATAATATAGTGAAGAGTCTACTGAACAAATGTTATAAACATTTTATGTGCAAAGAATCATTTTTTGCTGCACTTTTTTGAAAAAATATAGGAGAAAATTATTTTTTTTTTTGCTTTTTTAAGTATAACTTACAGGGGCTAATAACTTTTCACTAACAATGTATGACAAAATTGTACCCATTGTAAATCTGAACAACTTTTGTGAACATATCAATACAATCTGAATGTCTCTAGGCATCCGAAATAGGTTACAAATACCACTTTGTACCTTATAAATAGTCGTTTTTGACTAGACTACACTTTTATTGCATTTTTGTTTACTTTTTTTGTAATTGAAGAAAGTAGTCTATTATAAGGTACAAAGTGGTCTTTGTAAGCCATTTCAGATTGTATTGATATGTTCACAAAAGTTTTTCAGATTTACATTGGCTACAATTTTGTCATATATTGTTAGTAAAAAGTTATGAGTCCCTGTAAGTTATGCTGAAAAAAGCAAAAAAAAAAAATTATTTTCTCTTATATTTTTTCAAAAAGAAACAGAAAAAAATGATTTTTTGTGCATAAAATGTTTATAAAATTTGTTCAGCAAACTCTTCGCTACATTATTGCCAAATATAGTTTAGAAATATCATCAAGTCTGAATTAGCTGTAGGCCAAAAACTGAGGACACTTTTTTTTTGAGTGGTGCCCTGATTTTCAAAATCTTATGAGGTCCATAAAAAAAATCCGTAGTCAAACTGGCCAAACCGAGTACAGGGTTTTACTAACCTTTGGTAGTACAATCGAACCTATACTGTCGAGTCCGTGCATTTTTTTCACTGTTACACAGTGTAATTATATTGCTACAATGTTTGTAAATTTTGTTTTTGCAAATTCTTTATAGAATTAAAAAAAAATAAAAAAATACTTGAGCATGACATGTGAAAATTAATATTAAAATTGACAATTATGATAATAATGTGTTGGAAGGTATTCACAACTTTTTTAATTTATATTTGAGTCAAGTTTATAATCTAACTCTTATCGTTAGAGAAGAACCAAACGCAGAAATGCATTTACCATGAAATTTAATTTATTTTTTTTTAATTTAACAAAATATACAAGTAAACTCAAAATTTTTTTAGTTGATTTGACGAAATGTTCCACTACTACTACATACGTAAAATACCCCTAACTAATTTATAGTTTAATTGATTAATTTGGTGTCAACTAATTTTAAAAATATATTTATATTTGAACTATAGTACAGTGGAACACGTTTATAACGAATACCGGTTATAACGAACTTTTTTTATAATGAATGATATTTCTGGTCCCAATGCAAATATAATTGGAATATTAACACGCGGTATACTAGTTGGTAGCGTGCTTGTGGGTTCAATTCCCACCAGAGGCACTGAAAAGTATGAATTGAAACTGTGAAATCTCAAATTTTTAGATCTATTTCCACTAGTTCTATACAGATGTCAAAAAAAATTTGTCTTGAAATTTTAAATAAAAAAAAAATTACAAAAGAGAGTGTTTTTCACACACATTTTTAGGCGAATTTGTTTGTTTTTTTTTAAAAACAAGCACAAAATTTGCGTTACTTGAATTTGTTACTTTAATAAGTATCTCTTTAGTTCGCGTTGTTAAATTCTAGTTTAATTGAAGAAAAGAATTAAAGAAACCTATTTAAAATTACAATAATACCCAGCAAAATAAAGTGGAAGTAGTGCTTTAAGAACCTCTTTAACTTGACTTCCAAAGCATAAGCATACGCACATTTTTCTCTTTAATAGAAGTTATGGTTAACAACTGTCAAAAATGTTAAATTAAAGTTATTTTAAACAGCATTTGCATCACCATATAAATTAATTGGTATCTAAATTAATAACATCCCAAGAAGTACGTTTTCATAAATTCATATATTTTTTTTTATATGGAGGTTGAGGTGGTAAGTGGTTGGATTTGCAATCAGAAGGTTGCGAAATCGAGTCCGGGCCGGGGAGATAATTTTTTTTTATTTTTTTTTTTTTTAATTCTAATTCATTTTTTTAGTATTTTTTATTTAATTTAGTTTTTTTCTGAGTATTTTAAGAGAATTAAGTAATTTAAAAACGACCAAATAATTAACATCTTGACTTTAATCATAAAGAAATTTTTTTTAGAAAATTGTGGACAAATAATTATTTGATAAAAATCTATGTTTTACCTTTGCGATGGAACTTTTTGTAAAACTTATTTAAAAATATAAAAAAACCTAAGGTTTTATATTTTTTATTGTTATGTTGATAAGAAAATACAAAGATGTATTTCACTGCTAAAAATTAGTTTATCGAATTTTTCATATTTGTTTCAAGATATACTTTTTAGGTGTCCCTTGAAACGGGTGCAATATTCAAAAAACTAGGTTAAAAAAAATTAATTTGGCTTCAAAAATCTATTTGATTTTTTAATTCTATTGTTTCGGATCGCAAAAAATTAGCAAAAACGAAAAATATCGAAGCCAAATTTTGAAAGCTAGTTTGTTAATAACAATAATTAATTAGTAAATTAATTAATAACTTTTACTTAATTTAAATATATCACTTTAATTTGCCTATAGAGTTTTTACCGACCTCTTTCTCCAAATCTTTAGAAAAAAAATACGGGAAACATTAAAAGATCTTACGTTCCAAGGCACACTCGTTACATTGCAGGCCACTTTTCCATGCCTGTAGTTAAACTACTTCTGCAATATTTTTTTTCTCATTGTCATTATCTTATTAAAGACACTTCTCGTCAAATTAAATATAAAAAAAAAATTTTAAAATATTCAATGAATTCAAAATTCTTAAATGAGCATTTTTATTATTTCTTAATATTTTTTTTTAACCTCATCAAAACTTAAAAATAATTTATATCTCAGTGATACGAAATCACATAATAAAAATGTTTTAAAAATCATTATTTTATCTTTTTTATTATATATTTTTGTAGCAAATTTTTCTTGTTTTCATAAAAATATACCAATATTTTCAACTTAAGTTCGTTTTAAGTTTGTTGTATTCCATAAGTAACTTTGGTGCAAATGGTAGAGCGGTCTACTTTAATACAGCAGATCGTAACTCAGATTCATGTGTTCAATACTTGCTGGCACCAAAAGATTTTTTTTTAATATTTAAAGAAACATTCCTAAAATATGTTGCACATTTTTATTAAATAAAAATGTTAATATATATTTGAAAAAGACCTTCCATGAACTATTGAAAAATAGCATCCATGCACTGTTTAAAATGCTATTAAAGAAGTTATATATTCACTCCATCCGCCCAATGACACGACAATGTTAAAATCATTAATGATTCACCTAAATTTGCACCACATCCGGCTCAGTAGATGTGGTGTTTTTACTACTTCTTCCTCAGCTCTTATTTTGCTGGGTACTAATAGTTTTGAGTCCCCATAGTTTTTTTTTTTTTTTAGTATTTTTTTATTAATTTTTAACAGATTTTTTACGTTTACGTAAATATTTTTCATGTACAATTATTTAAAAAATTCAAATAACGATGTTTTAATCTCAAACTAAACATCCAACATTTTCAGTAATTGCTACAAATTCTATGATTTAATGAAAAAAACAAATAAATTTCCCGGGAATTCCCAGACAAATATGCGGGTTTGAAAAAGGAGCGGAAAACCCCCTAATAACGAACTAATTTTGTGTACCCTTTTAGGAGTTTTCATACAAATTTTTACGCTTATAACGAACACATTTAAAAAAAAATCGAGACTTTTAAATGAAAAATACGCTGCAAATTGGAAAAACTTCAGATTTTTACTGGAAACTTCACTGAGAAGAATTGAAATTTGTATGAAACAGAATTTAATGGAAGAATTGTTTCAAAATTACAAAGAAAAATTGAAAAACTAGGGTATTAAAAATCGTATAATTTTGTTAACTTACGGAAAATCTTAACCACGCTTACAGCGAACTTGGCTTATAACGAAAAAAATTGTCAGGTCCCTATGCGTTCGTTATAACCGTCCTCCACTGTATAATTGTTTTGATAATATGTAGTTGATAATAACAAATATTTTTGACAAATACAAAAATATCTAAGCCTGTAGTAGCAACCCAATGTGCACAAAAACGGAGTAGAGTTAAAAAACGGAATCAGTGGGTTAGGCCATTAATTTATTTTTTGTAAACAAACTTTTTATAATATTCTATGAGTTGTTTTTTATGTTTTTAATGTATTTTACTTTTATATGTTAATTTTAAATGAACTGACTGAATTGTTTTTACTTTACTATCAAATGACTGTGAATTTAATAATAATAATAAAAAAAAATTAAAACAAAAAATTCATCACAATATTAAATCTTTTTTATTAAAACCACGCAGTGGATTCCGTTTTATTAAAATACACGGGTCCGCAACGGATCCTAATATGATGTCCGTAACGAGTCCATAACGGATCCAAAAAACGGACATAAAATCCGTTTCTGGATCCGTTTTTTTAAAGAATTTCTCCCTCTTGCGGATCCAAAACTGATCCGTAACGGATTCCGCTACGGATCCGTTTTATGAAAACAAACGGGTCCGTAACGGATCCTAATATGATGTCTGTAACGGATCCTAATATGATGTCTGTAACGAGTCCGTAACGGATCCAAAAAACGGACATAAAATCCGTTTTCGAGAGGAATTTCTCCCGCTTGCGGATCCGTAACGGATCAGTAACGGATTCCGTTACGGATCCGTTTATGAAAACAAACGGGTCCGTAACGGATCCTAATATGATGTCCGTAAAGAGTCCGTAACGGATCCAAAAAACGGACATAAAATCCGTTTTTGAATCCGTTTTTTCGAGAGGAATTTCTCCCGCTTGCGGATCCGTAACGGATCAGTAACGGATTCCGTTACGGATCCGTTTTATGAAAACAAACGGGTCCGTAACGGATCCTAATATGATGTCCGTAACAAGTCCGTAACGGATCCAAAAAACGGACTTAAAATCCGTTTTTGAATCCGTTTTTTCGAGAGGAATTTCTCCCGCTTGCGGATCCGTAACGGATCAGTAACGGATTCCGTTACGGATAGAAAATAGGAAGATGCGGATCCGTTACGGATCCGAAACGGATCCGTTTGGCACACTGGGAAGTAACAAGTAAAGTTTAAGGTTAGCGATTACACTGTGCTACACAGAAAAATTACTCGGCAAATAACCTAGTGTAGGTTGTAGGTTAATAGCAGAGTGTATTACAAAACCGGTTTGAGAAATTGTAATATACCCTAAAATTTTCGATATAACGGTAAAAGAGTAGTTTTGCGACTGGGGCATTTAAACATTTGATATTCAGTAATTTTTTAAACCAAATTTTAAACAGTATTTAAAAGAAAATTACCTGGTCTTTTTTAATATATATACTTTCTTATGTTATTAATTTACGGTACGGTATTTACGGTAGAGATTTTTTAATAACAATTAAATTTTTTTTTTTAACTTTTTCAACTTTTACGAGGTTTTTTTCGAATCTGAGAGCTTTCATTTATTGAAATCGGTTGAAAACTAACAAAGTTATGGTACTTTTTCTATATATCTGTAATTCCAGGAAACAGCATTACAAAATTGGTGAGCACTGTGGTGTATTGGTTATCACGTTGGACTGCTACACAGAAGGTCCCGGGTTCGATTCCCGGTGACGACAACAACAATTTAGAAAAATAATATATATAAGTTTTCTATCCCTCATATGTATCGCAGCGCCCGCCTTCGGTGCTCCCATAGCACCTAACCCCACCGAAGTAAAATAATGAATCAGGGCTATAAATTAAAATAAAAGATTCAATAAATTCGCCGACTCTCCATCAGGTGGCGAGCAACAACTGTTCTAAGACTTATCATCTCGCGCAATTACAGTGTTGCCATGTTTGAAGCCCTTCATCTTTTCCCACCTTTCACCTATATATTATCCCCTTTCCAAAGAAAGCAACATATTAATTAATAGGATGGTTGCTTCTATTTAAAGAAAAAAAATAATAAAAAAAAAAAATATAGGCAATTCCAATTTATAATATTGGAAATTAACAAACTCGCGATTTTATTTAAATTTTTCAATAACTTTTAAAAGGGATTTTTACTGCTAATGCAATTTTTAAATGCATTTAGCACTTTTTCCCCTTGCGATTTTAAAAGCGTTCACATTTTTGGAAAAGACTTAATTTTTTATCAAAAAATAAAACTTCGGTATTTTTGGGACAAGAATGATTTATTTAAAAAAGGCATTTTACTTTTTTCCATATAAAAACCCAACAATTCAAATTTTTTTAGGATTTCAGTTTTTTTGTACAAAATATGAAAAAAAATTTAAGACTGTATAGAAATTCGAACAGCTATATTTCAGACAGTTTTTGGCGCATTACAATCATTTAAAAAGCGCTTGAAAGGTATTATTGTCTTCAAAAATATTTACTATTGAATAATAACTTATTGATAACATCCTCATCTACTTGTAATGAAAATGCAGTCTTTAAATGCATTTTTTATTCGGCATCCCTAAACAAAATCCACAATTTTTAAGAAATTTTAGTGTTTTATTGGTTGATTTAATTCAGCTTGGGTATGCTTAATTCGATTTTGACTTTGAAAAATATTTATAAGCTATAAATTTAGCGAAAATTGTAATTTTTAGAAAAAATACATCCATTGTTCAAAAGGTCATTTAAAATTTATGTGTTATTTACAAAAATTTTATGGATTCAACATTTTTTGTTGAATCTTTACACTTAGGAAATAATTCAAAAATTTAAACGCAGTTTTTTAGAACCTAATATGGTTAAAACATATCCGCAACAACTTTTAAAACTTACCATCAATTGAAATTTTGAAATTTTTTTAAATATTTTAACTTTAAACCATTTTAGTATATTTAGTACTTCAAGTGTACAAAGTGTTATTGATGTGTCGTGAGATATATTTCCACTATGACATTCAAACCTTTATAAATCCAAACCCAATTGAGATATGATCTTAAAATAAATAGCAAAACATTTTGGTTTGTTCGCAAAACATAATGTATATTTAAAACAAATATTTTGAATTTATGTGCAATTTGTTACTTAACAAAAATGATACATAAGGTAGCAAGTCGAGTCTTAAACCAGTATTTTCTGGAGTACCACAAGGTTCTATTTTAGGTCCAATTTTATTCAGTTTATTTATAAATGATATAGTTCAATGCTGTAGAAACTCTTCTATACATCTTTACGCCGATGATGCACAAATCTACCTATCTAGACGTCCTGGCCTTGTTGAAGACTTGGTTTGTCGTCTTAATAAGGACTTGTATGAGATTTGTATGTGGTCTAAGAGGAATAATCTTTGTATTAACGCCTCAAAAACGCAGGCTCTTACGATCTATAATGATTTAAGCCTAAATGACCTTCCCGACATTTTCATGGACAATGAACCCGTTCAATATGTTAAAGTTGTAAAAAATTTAGTGTTTATGATAAACTCATTACTAAACTGTAAAAGTCACGTTGACTTCTCTATAATTAAAATATACAACGTGTTGACAAAACTTTGGTACTCATCCTCATATGTTCCTTGTGATGTAAAGCTTAAATTAGTGAAAACTTTGATCGTACCTATCATTACTTATGGGGCTATTGTATGCGGAGACATTAATGCTACGTCAAAGAGGAAATTGCAAATTGTAATTAATAATTGCGCAAGATACGTTTATAATAAACGAAAATTTGATAACATATCTGAATTCGCTATTAAAATTTTGGACCGTAGTTTGACATCGTACTTAAACATACGTAATTTAATATTTTTACATAAAATTATTCATACACAACAGCCAGATTACTTATATAATAAGTTGATATTTGCAAGATCTACCCGTACGAACAATACCATTATGCCTGTTTATAACTATCTTTCGTCCTCTAGAATGTTCTTTGTCAATGCTGTAAAATTGTGGAATGATTTAACTAATGATATCAAAAACGAACCCCGGGCTTTGTCTTTTAAATTGGCAGTTACTAGGACTTTTCGTGATTAAATCTTAATTTTAATTTTCAAATTTATAATTTCTTTATATTTTATTGTATTTAATAAGTGATTTTTAATCAGGTATTTAATTTGTTTTTTATTTGTTAGTTTGTACGAGTAAAACTATTATTATTTGTATTAAATTTAAATCGAGTCATCTTCAGTTGTTAGTTGTAAGTTATATTTGAAATAATTATTTAGAATTTTGTATTGTTGAGATGCTGTAAGAGACTTAAAGTCAATGAAATCAATAAATTAATTAATTAATTAATTAAAAAATTAAATTAAAAATAAATTTGGATCCATATATCTCTTTACACTTAAGAGATAAATCAAAAATATGTACGCTATTTTAAAGATACTGATTATTATAAAGCATATCTGTGCGCCCCGGTAGGCTAGTTGGTAGCGTGCTGGCTTATCAGTGCGGGGGTCGTGGGTTCGATTCCCACCAGAGGCACTGGTCTGTTTTCGCTACAACGCGCCGAAAGCCATAGTAGCTAGTGCTCGGTTAGGGTAATAGTATATAATTTGTAATTATATGATTATTAGTTAATAAAAAAAAAAAAAAAAAAAAGCATATCTGCAACAACTTTTGAAATTTACAACGATTAAATTTTTAAGAATTTTTTTAAAATTATTATTTTAAACAGCCATAACATTCGCGGCCTAGCTCAAAATGAAGCACGCGACCGGATTTAATTTTAGTATACGTACTAAGCATCATTGTTGTGCCATCAACAAATTTTATTTTTTTTTTTTTACCCCTAAAATAAAAAGGTTTTGAAAAATGTCCATACACTTAGAATACTATGTAGCTACCCAGGAAAAAATTACACATTCCAAAAAGAAGGTGATGCCCACACTTGCTTACATATCTCATTGCCAAATTTAGTAACTGCAATACCAAAGTCATTCCAACGATAGAGTCAAAAAAGCAAGTAGTATTGTAATCAATTCTTTAAATTTAAACCAGAAAGCATGAACTCAATAACAAAGTAATTATTTACTTAAAAGAAAATAACAATGTTATTAACTTATATGTATAACTTTTTGTACTCAAGAAGTAATCATATACTTTTTCTTAATAAAAGGACGTTACTGGAAGTAGTTCCTAATTTTGAAAAAAGAAGTTATACAATTTTAAAGAATTTATCTCATATATTTTTTCAAACAAATTTTTATTTGCAGGAAAATAATACTAAAAACAGAAATTGCATGTTGCCTAAATTTTGTTAAACTGTGGTTAGGTATAAATTAGGGAAGCGCACGTGAGCAGAAAATTGTGATTGGAAGTTGAAATTACTGACGTTATCGGGAGTGAGTGTAAAAAAAATTTTCGAGGGTGATTGTGCGTGAGTCATATTTTTGTTTTTCAATTTTGAATTGTTCTTTTTTTTTGAAAAATTTATATTTTCGTGGTTTATAGCTCCAAAATTATGACAAACCCATGTTATCATAACAATTCGATGTTTCACTTTTTAGGATTTTATTTCCGTATGAGTTTTGATCTTTATATATGAGTGACCTAGGAGAATCACGTGTGAGTAAAAGTTGAATTTACTTATAAACTTCTTCCGTTTTTTTAAATGTAAGTAGTTCTTATTTTTTCTAGGGAACTATTTATTTTTTTTTTTTGTGTAAGTACTTCGTAGTTTTACAATGGAACTATTTCTTTATTAAAAAATGTATGTAGTTCTTAAAAATATAAAGTAAATAGTTCTTCGGTAAAAAAAATAATCAATTCTAAAGAATCAATTATTTTAGTCTCACGCCCTGTTAAAAGAATCGAGTAGGTAATCTAGTAAGGAATGCGTTCTGCCCAAAATGCTTGATTACAAACTCGCTTACCTTTTTTAAATTTTTTGCTGGGTAAAGACCACTGCAAATGTAGTTAAAAGCAAATGAAACTTCACGTAAAGAAAGAACGACTTACATTTCAGTAAATTCATATAATATTGTCATTTGTATTTTAATGCTCAACAAATGATTAACAATTGCAGTAAAAATGAACCACATTTGTTAGTAAAAACTAAACAAACATTTATTTTTTTACTTTTTTAAATAACAAAAAACTACTGTGAAAAATGAATGTAAAATAATAAAACAGTAATTTGATGCGGTTTGTTTTTTTAAATGAACTACAAGGTTAGTAAAAAATTAAATTTGTTCTACAAATGACTGACATTTACATTAGAAATAAAGAAACTATATTACAACCCAAACAACTACATATTTTGTAAGCAGAGGTTCCCTGAGTGTGTATATAAGAGGTTTCAAAGTCTATCCAATGGAGCACTAAAAATATTAAAAAAAACTTACAAGAAAATGGAACGCTGTTGTAACAAATTTTTAGCTTCCAATATCGACTTGGGCCGATGTTTTTTTTGTATAACCTAATTTTATCGAAATCTGATAGGTGACGGCACTTTTTATACATATATTGTTTAAGTATCAGAGCTGCTTTTTGTTTTCACATTACATGCAGTCAGAAAAATAACGTTGAAATTTAATGAACATATGTAGGTAATTAAGTTTTTTTTTGCATAATTTATGCAAATAAAAGCAGAAAAAGTAAAAAAACTTGTCAAAGCGTTACCAGTTTATGCTTAAAAAAATATATTGGGTAAAAATTATATTAATTTATATGCTAGCAACCATTTCTAAAGTGTATTTCTATTGTGAATGTGAAAAAGGGATTTATGAAAATTACATAGCAAACTGTAGAAAAATTTGGAAATTTTTGCTATGAAAAAAAAGTTGTTAATATTAAAAAATGATTTTACCAATACTGATTTTCATGAGTACTGATTTTCGTGATGTGTTTGTTATTTCTTTTCACAAAATTTGTATGTAAAATACTATTATTTTTCAAAAATATAAAAAGAAGCTTTCTAACTTTTAGTGGTTGTATCTTTCTTGTAAAATTTTAAAATTGTTTACTTCACAATTCAAAATACGATTTGAGGTATTTCCATCTCGAGCAAAAATTTTCAAGGCAAATATTGTAGGTAAAGGCTACTGAAAATGTATTTAAAAACAAAAGAAATTTTATTTGAGAAAAAGGACGACTGACATTTCAGTAAATTCAACTAACTTTGTCATTTGCTTTGTACTGCTCAAAAAATTAACCGCAGTTGTAGTACAATTGAACCACATATATAGTAAAAAATAAACAAACTTTAATTTGTTTAATTTTTTTAAATAAAAAGAAAAAACTACTGCATTAAATGACTGTAAAATCATAATTCAGTAATTTACAATGATTTGTTTTTTTTTTCAAATGAACTGCAAATTTAGTAAAAAAAATTAAATTTTTTCTATAAATGACTGTTTTTTTTTTTACTTAAAAATAAAGATTCTGTATTACAACTCAAACAACTACAACTATTTACAGCAGAAGTTCCCTGAGTGTACCAGCAATATTTGTTATATGTGGTTTGACTTTAAAAAGGGGAACAATTTATCACAAAGTTTTCAAAAATTTCCAGTGTTCCTAAGAGTGGGCCAAAATTGGATAACAGAAAGTTAGTTCGAAATGTTCCGACTTATTTTTGAGTAAAACATTATTTCTACATGACCAGGGCAACTACTTTCATGCACAAAAAATAGAAAATATGCGCTAAACATTTTTCAAATGGAATTAACATCTCGATAGCGATAGTTTAAAATAAAATACAATATAAAAGTCTGATATCAGTTTCATGTTTCTTTATTTAATTAAGTGCTGTAAACGTAAAATTGTTGAATGCAAAATATTTAAAACATGCAAATAAAATCAGAAAAGATTTTCTACAAATCCCATTGGTTTACTGATTACAAACATGTATTTGCATGAAAGCGCTGCCCTGTACATAAGGCGCGAGTTAAAAAAAATGAAAATAATCCTAGTGCTTATGGTAAAAATATAGCAGGACTCCCGAAAAAAAAGTTTTCTGAACGGGACCGCCGTAAACTAATAAACTCTGCCAGCAATTGCTAATAATTGATAACTTTTTATGCTTAAAGATAAAGGGTATTTTTTATAGAGGTATATAACTTTGAAATGGAATAAAACAAAGATCATTTTTTTAAATTGACATTAAATTTACTTTATTCAAAAGATAATCTTCAGGCATTGTAATTTAAACAAAACTAGTGTGAAATAAAAAGGAGAAAAAAACAAAAAGCGTGTATTATATATCAACCAAAAGTAGATAATAATTGATCAATGGTGATAATCTTTAACTTCGAGCTCATATATTAGTTTTCATTTAGTGAGAAAACTAGTTTATATGAATGTTTGATGTTTGCATGGGATTGTCACTTCTATCAAAACCTGTTCTGATGATGGGAACCAAGAAAATTCCTGAAAGTGGTCAATTAATAAATTTGAAAACAAAAACTCTATAGATTATTTGTTTGTTATTTATTTAGTGAGAAAACTAGTTTATATGAATGTTTGATGTTTGCATGGGATTGTCACTTCTATCAAAACGTGTTCTGATGATGGGAACCTAGAAAATTCCTGAAAGTGGTCAATTAATAAATTTGGAAACAAAAACTCTATAGATTATTTGTTTGTTATTTATTTAGTGAGAAAACTAGTTTATATGAATGTTTGATGTTTGCATGGGATTGTCACTTCTATCAAAACGTGTTCTGATGATGGGAACCTAGAAAATTCCTGAAAGTGGTCAATTAATAAATTTGAAAACAATAACTCTATAGATTATTTGTGAGGACAATATCCTTATAAAGAAATATTGAGTATGGCCTCGAACTTGAATAATTTTCATTTTCATTGCACAACTAAAAGTCGAAAAAACATAATTTTTATTTTTAATAAATATTATATCAAACTTAAATATTAGCTTTGGCATGTGACCGCCACGGCTGGCTCGGACGTAGTCTAATCTGGAGTTCAAATTTTCGATGACTTTTTCCAACATTTGTGGCCCGTATATTGGCAATACCGCTGCGAATGATACTTTCAAGTTGTCAAGCGTTTCGGACTTAAATAGACTAGCGACTTAACATATCCCAGCAGAAAATAGTCCAGCGGCATTAAATCGCACGATCTTTCCTTCAATAAATCAATTGTGACACGAGCTGTGTGACATGTTGAGCCGTCTTGTGAAACCACAGCTCTTGCACATCATGGTTATTTAATTGATGAACGAAAAAGTCAGTAATCATGGCTCTATAGCGGTCACCAATGACTCTAACATTCTGACCCGCATCGTTTTTAAAGAAGTACGGACCAATGATTCCACCTGACCATAAAGCACACCAAACAGTAAGTTTTTCTGGATGTAACGGTGTCTCAACATACACTTGAGGACTATTATCACTCCAAATACGGCAGTTTTGTTAATTGACGTATCCATTTAACCTTAAGTGAGCTTCATCGCTAAACAGAATTCGCTTATGAAAATTTCGAACAGAACCATGATTTTCAAAATAAATTTGCACAATTTGGAAGCGTTGTTCAGGCGTCAGTCTATTCATGTTGAAATGCAGACTTGGGCGGAGTCAATTACATTTCAAAATCGTTCACTTGTGAAATTTTTCTATATCATTAATAATATCAGACCTACACTCACACATGTGAGCTTAATCGCTTCCTTGGAAAATTTGGAAAATGTTTAATACCAAACATGGGGATTAGGAACAACATCTGGGTATTTAATTACAGGGCAATTACTCAATTACACCCAATTACATGTAGTTGAACATAAAAAAGTAATTGGCCTGTAATTAAATACACATTTATTGAAATTATGTCCCATGTCTGGTATTGACAAAATCGAAAATTTTCCAAGGAAGCGTTTAAGCCCACAAGTGTAAGCGTAGGTCTAAAATTATTATTAATATAGAAAAATTTCACAAGTGAACGATTTTGAAATGTAATTGACGTCGCCCAAGTCTGATTGAAATGCCAAACCAAACAAAACATAAATCACTTGACAGCTGATAAAATTTGTGCCAATTAAAAAAGTTTTGCCAAATTAAAGTTCTATACCTGTATAAAAAACACCCATTATTACTTTAGCACTTTATGTTTTGAGCAATATATTTCTTGATTCAACCTTTGTCGCGGCATAACACAAAAATTAAGCGATAACTCAAATGTTTAATATATGAACACAGTACTAAAAGTACCTAATTTACTAATAGTTTTATTATTTTAATGACTGGTAATGTAATGCGGCTTAAGATATTAGTTTATTCTTCTAATGTCTTCCCAATGACCTTAAAGAACAAAATTTAATTATGTTTTTAAATTAAAATTTGAAAAAAACAACTCGTAATTGACATAGTAAATTTAGCAAGCAATAAAAATAAATGATTTACAGAATTTAAAGAAAAAAAAAAAAAAATGTAAGGCATTTATTTAATTATAAAAAAAATACAAGCCAGCATAATTTGTAAATGAATGACTTTTTGGTGATTTTTTTTTTTTTTTTCTCTTAATGGCACCTCTAACCATCATTGTTTTTAATATTATAGGTTTAGATTTAACAACTTAAAAATTAACGTTAATTAACCACAAAATTGTTGATATTTAATGTCTTAAAAATGGAACCAAAAAAAAAAAAATATTATTTTATTTGTTTTTTTTTTTTTTTTTTTTTTTTTTTAATTTTCAAGGTTAATATGTATAACATGTTTTTAAAAAAAATATTAAACTTTTCTAAAACAAAAAAAAAAAAAAAAAAAAAAAACACAACATTAAACTGTTTATTTAAACAATTTAGAAATTAATTCAAATAAAAATTAAATATAAAATTAATTTTGGTGAATGTTGTATTACAACTTTTGCCTTAAATATGCAAATTAATAAAAAAAAAAAAATTTAAAGCTATTAAAGAGATGCTTTTAAATTCAGATTAAACTTTACTATTTAATTAAAAATTTACATATTTAGAAGATAAGAATTTATTTTTGTATTTGTTATAATTTCATAAGAACAACAACTACTACACTGAGAGAATTCTCTGATTTTTTGCATAATGAAGTTCCATTGAAAATTTTCATTATACTAATGCAAGTTTTCATAAAATTTGATGAAAACTATCATTTTGTTTATTAAAAGTTTCACCCAGAAAACAGCAGGGACCGAAAATAACAGTTATCCCGAAAACTATAACTCAAAAACTCTCTATGTTAGAGTCAACGGAGACGTATACTATTATATACCAAACGATTCGTATTGAAGTGCTCTTTCAGAATCTATTGTGATCTTAAGGAAACGATCTCAACTCCACAGTTAAGACTTATTTTTCAACGAAAAAATAAAAGATCGGATGAAACTCTTAAGAAGAGAGTTTTATTTCGCCTTCATTAAATAAAACTGTTTTGAGGAGTTTTATTTTTCCCGTCAGAAAATAAAGCTCATTTGAGGAGTTTTATTTTGAAACTCATTTAAGGATTTTTATTTTTCCGTCTAAAATAAAACTTATGTTGTTTATTTTCTTCTTTTTTATTGACTTTATTTGCTATAATGTGTGTACTAATTTATTTATTTAATTTAACGAACATAACTTTTTCCAAATTTTCTGCGGAAAGATTTGAACGCAGGTCGCTCAATAGAGAATGCTCTTTCCACGCTTACCTGGGTTGCAGGTACACACTGTATAGTTTTTGCCAATGTATACAAGTACGGATAGTGTATTCTTTTAGCCTCCCAGAACTCAAAAAGAGGTTTATCAATCGACAAGGGCCTTGCAGAAAAATTGTCGATTTCATAGAAAGCTTTTTTTCATACTCATTATCACTTCCTTCGCTTTCTTGTTCCATATCTACATACACATATAAGAAATAAAACAACAACCTTTTAATAATAGGAATCCAACAATAACAAATTAAAAACCCACATGTTTTCATTTTAATGACGATTTTTTCAATTGCAATGCAAGTAATAAGATTACACTGCCTTACAAATTGTAATGATCTGGCAAGCTTTGAGTGTCAATCTACATAAAATGAGTTTTATTCTCTGACTGAAAAATAAAACTCCTCAAATGAGTTTTAAAATAAAACTCCTCAAATGAGTTTTAATATAGAACTCCTCAAATGAGTTTTATTTTAGACGGAAAAAATAAAACTCCTCAAAAGAGTTTTATTTAATGAAGGCGAAATAAAACTCTCTTCTTAAGAGTTTCATCCGATCTTTTATTTTTACGTTGAAAAATAACTGTTTTGGATGTTTTTTTTTCTTTTCAAGCCACAAAATAACTGTTATAAAGGAACTTTTTTGATATCACTTATAACCGTTACGGTCCCTGGAAAACAGACTTGTTCGTGCCTACACTCAAATAAATAAGTTAGTAGAAAAGTTAGTAAAACGTCTTGTAAATCAGGTATACTATTTGTTAGCAAATTTTTTGCTAAAACTCTGTTTTAAGCTAAATTTTTGTTATAATTATTCAGCACTAACTGTTTTGAACTAGTGTTTTACTAATATTATACTAATGTTTTATTAAGTTATTTTGCTAAAAAAAAATTGTGTTGATAAACACATTAATAGTGTGGACGACAACCAGATTGAAAGATATGCGCAAAATGAAGCAGATGTCGCGGCATGTCAAGATGTAGTAGAGAAGAGGAAAATGATACTAAAAAGTACAACTCCAATAAGACATATAAAAAGATCAACCATGAAAGATTTTTGTAAATTTTTTTCATACATAAAACAAAATTGAGGATTAAAAAACTTACATTTTGCGTTGTCACCGGCATGTGAAAATAATTGTCTATTAATTAAATAAAAGACAAAATAAAATATTTAAATTTAATATGTATTTCTAAACTAAATGTTTATAGACTTATAATCAAGTGTGGTTAAATTGCAAACAAACATATACAGACATGTAGACAGAGTAAAGCGAAAGACAAAGACACACATCTTAGGTAGATTTTTATGGTTCCTTTTTCTTATTGCAAAAAAAGGGTTGTTTTTTCGTTTCGTTTGTCTTTGTTTGATTTTTCGTTTCGTTTCTATAATTATCTTCGGCAGTTGCATCCTTTACAAGATAGCATCATTTAGACAACCATTGATGTAAGTAGTTAAATGAAAATTTTTGTTATGTTATATATATATATTTCTAAATATTTTCAGATATTAAATAAATTCATGTCGTCAATGTGGGAAAATAAAAATGTTTATATTTCGTAATTATTGTAAATTATTTTTAAAATGATCACAAAAATATGTTTTATGATTTTCAGCAAATAAATTAACTAAATTACAATTTTTCTACAATTTTTTTGCGTTTTTTTCAGTCTACTAAAATTTAGCAAAAAATTTATTAATTTTTAGCAAGGCTTTTTTATTTCTAAACCACTAAGTGTTAGCAGAACTTTTGCTGAATCTACTAATTTTGTTGCTAAAAATCAGCTCGCTGATTTTCAGCAAAAGATTTTGCTGACATTAGCAATTTTTTTGCAAGCACCCTCCTGACTAAAATTTTGCTGACTTTACAAACTTTTTTTTTGAGTGCATCATATTTGTTGCCAAACGAATGTTTCAGTTGCCGCAACCGAATCTTTTGATTGTGATGAAAACCATTTCTTTGAAACAACAGACATTCTGACAAGACAATAGAATTTCGTTTGCCTTAACAGAAATTTGGAGATAACTACAAACAAATGTTACCCAACTATTTGATAATTTCATTGAAACAACAGACATTCTGACAAGACAATAGAATTTCGTTTGCCTCATCAGAAATTTAGTGATAACTACCAAATAATTCGGTAGCTACTACCGAACTATTTGATCATTTGATTGAAACAACACACATTATGACAAGACAATATAAATTCGTTTGCCTTAACAGAAATTTGGTGATAACTACCAAAAACTTATATAGCTACTACCGAACTATTTTATAGACTATAAATACGGTTACTACGACCGAATCTATTTTCTGGGTGTTCATTTACTCAAAAAGAAGTTTCAATAAAAAACTAGTTTCATAAAACGTATTAAGCTTTTCATTATTTTAAGAAATTTTGCATTCACCTTATGACGAAAGGTTTCATTGTTTTACTGAAAATGTTCAGTATTTTTCGTCATCTAAAATTCTTTCTGTGTATATCGCTTAACTATTTTAAATGTTTATTTTTCTATAATTAATTGACATCATTTAACAAATTTCTTAAGATTTATAAGATTGATTTTCTAAAACTAAGTTTTTATAAGACATTGGCCAATGAACTTTGAATGAAATTTGTCAAAAAACATAAATTTTCTAATAGTGATCAGAAAATACAATCACATGCCATGATTTTAGAATAATTATATCATGAATATGAATATGAATAATATAATAAATTAAATTAAATAAAAAAAAAAAAACTTGATTCCAATTAAATTAACTAACACGAAATTTATTTTTAAATACAATTAACTTCGTCGATAATAAATTTTAATCACTTTTGATCTAACATATGGTAATATGCGCTTGACGCATGATATTGGTATAAATTTATTTTCTTTATTTTATTAATTAATAATCATATAATTACAAATTATATCCAATTACCCTAACCGAGCACTAGCTACTATGGCTTTAGGCGCGTTGTATCGAAAACAGACCAGTGCGTCTGGTGGGAATCGAACCAACGACCCCCACACTGATAAGCCAGCACGCACCAACTAGCCTACCGGGGCGCATAGGGATCATTTTAAAAAAAGTTAAATAAGGGGATTAATTTTTGCGAAACTATATCTTAGAAAAGAAATTTTTAAAACTACCGCAAAGAAAACTTTATAAATACTGTTTAAAACGTTTCGGCCATTCAAATTCTTAAAATTTTATTTTGCGGCCTAAGCTTTGACAACGCAAAAGTCACTTAACACTTCTTTCTTGTTTAACTCATTTTTGACACTATGTTCCTTTTTCGACCCAGTACTTTTAAACGGCTTAATTTTCTTATTGGAAAAATATAATTAAATGATTTAAAAACCTTAAAATTATTCAAAGAAAAGAAGTAGGTGGCCAGAATTAAAACAGAATTTTTTTTCTTTTTCCGGTTAAGGCCCCAAAACCGGTACGGGTAGTAACATTCAATTGTGGGTACTCTAATGAAACAAAATTTTTGTCAGGATTTCAAAAATTTTATTATTTTTCGGATCTATAAACCGTAGCGCCATCTTAAACCGTTTACAAATTTTGCCTGCAGTGCCATTTTCGAAAACACTTTTAAATTTATCGAAATTACAACAAAATAATTTTTTTGATAAAATCGCAACTTTACTCACCAAAGTGCCTATCACATAGGAAAAAAACCCCTAAGTTCGGGCGAAAGCCGGCCACGCAGAGAAATGTTACTCAGCGAAGCCACTAGATTGCCTATCACATATTATAAACCCCTTAAGCCCGGCTGTACTGTCCCTGGTTAATGCCAATGATAGTAACTAAAAAGTCATATTTTCATGTAAAATTCATTATTTGAACAATACATTTTACAGATATAACCAAAAAAAAAAAAAAAACACTAAAAAAACTTCCTCCCCATTATTGTACTTTAAATATACTTTAAAATAGCTCTAGAGGACGCTTTGTATCATGGATCATAAAAATAATATCATTTTTTAAATCTTGAGCCTTAAAGAACATATCCCGGGACTGGTTAAAGTAGGACATATTTTGGAACTAGTATAATTTGTCATTGATGTATGTTAAATGATGTCAATTAAATTTAATGTATGAAATGTACCACCAAGCACTTTCAGCCTTATTTTATATTCGCAATGTTTATAAAACCGGTTTTAATCTAATTTGTAGACCACATAAATTTATATTTACTACAGCTAAAACTACACTCAGAGAACTTCTGCTTTATTGTTTATACTGTAAAGATAGAGTGAAAAACAGTCATTTGCAGAAATAAATCCCAGTTCTGACTACAATTGTAGTTCATTTAAAAATACAAACCACATCAAATAACTGTATTATGATTTTACATTCATTTTATGCAGTTGTTTCTTTTTTTATTTAAAAATATATAACAAATAAATGTTTATTTATTTTTTACTGCATATGTGGTTAAATTTTACAAAAATTGTGGTTCATTTTTTGAATAGTAAAAAATAAATGACACTGTTAGCTAAATTTACTGAAATATTGAATCCGCTTATTTCAGTAATTTTTCTTGGCATTCGTTTAGATAGAAAGTTAGACTTTAGATCTCACATATCTTTAACAATAAATAAAGCTACTGGAGTACTTGGATTCAAACGCTGGAGCAAAGAATTTCGTGATCCATATACTACAAAACAATTATTTACAACGCTTGTCAGACCGATTCTAGAACATGGTTCTGTTGTGTGGGACACTCAGACCTTATCCATTCCAATTCTATTGAATCCGTTCAAAAACAATTTTTATTATTCTGCCTTTGCGGCTTGAATTGGAATCCAAATACTAATCTGCCCTCATATCAACATCGCCTAGCAATTAATAAATTACCTACTCTGAAAAGCCGTAGACAAATGCTGAATGTGTCCTTCCTGCTTAAGTTGATGAATGGAAGTCTTTATTTACCATATCTGCTAAGTAAAGTAAATATGAATATTCCCTTTCGTTATTCAAGAAATTGTGAATTTTTAAATATTAAATATCATAAATCTAATTTTGCAAACGTTGATCCATTTCGTAGAACTTGCAATGAGTTTAATATGTTGTTTCAGTTAATTGATTTTAATAAAAGCTTAGATATTGTAAAGAGAAATATTATCTTATATTTAAATTCCTTAAATTAAATAAGTAATTCTAGTATTTCTATTGTAAAATATTTTAATATTTACTAATTGTTCATAGCCTGCACATATTATCTCCATAGACTTAAATAAATAAAATAAAATAAAAAAAATAAGTAGTCTTTTTTTCAAGTGAAATTCCGTTTGTTTTTTTGAAAATTATTTGCATTTACTTTTTAAATTCCAAATAAATTTTTAATAAAAACCCAAACGATTTCATAGACTACCTAGTAGGACATATCCTTGAAGGACATATTCCGGGACTGGTTAAACCAAGACCTATTGTAGAACTGTTTTTTAAGTTTAGTATTTACGGGCGGGCAGCACTGCACTCCAACTATATTTTGTTGTTGTAGTGTGTTTTTTTACTTTACATTTTTTATGTTTTTGTATTATTTGTTTTGTTTTTCGTTTGTATTAAAACATACACACATAAGCGATTACTTGCTTGTTTGCCAGCAACTACGCAAGAGCAGAATTGGTTGAAGCGGTAGCGCGCTTTGCTTTGTACGCAGTAGGTTTTGGGATGGAGCCCCGCTGGCGGCAATTCATAAAACATTTTTTTTTAAATTCAAATTTTTTTTTATTAATTTAAAAATCTATTTTTAGACATATCAGCAAAACACGCAATGGATGGCCGAAATGCGCAAATACGTCGCCTCCAATGACAACGCCATGTTAAAGTGAGATGTCCCTTTCATATAAAAAGTTCGATCCCAGACGTGTCACCGCCACCTTGCGATATATCCTGAGTGTCGTCTGGGATATATCCCTTTTGCCCGTATTGATGTTTCTACGCATACCGGTTTTGGGCTCCAAAAACTGAAGATAGAAAAACATTTTCTTTTTTAATTGCAGTGGGGTCACATTGTTATTTTTTAGGAACGCCCCATTACGTGCAGTTTTGCCAAAATTGCAAGAAACTAATTTATCGATTGTATATAATTTTTGAAAAGCTGACAGTTCGAACGATGAAATTTTGAAATACACATAAAAAGTAAAATATTCCAAAATGTATTCTGTTTTAAACATAAATAATTGATGGTTTTTATTAAAGTACCTCTAAACTTATCAAAATTATATCGTCAAGGTAATTTTAGAAAATGGTCAAAAACCACGATATTTTTTAAAAAAAAAATTAAAAATTGGGTAACTTAAAAAAAGTAATTTTTCATATATTTTTGTATAAAGATTTGTGGCCATATTTATACAAAATTTAAATTCTTTTTAGTTTAAACGAGATTAAGATCATTTATTAATTAATTATTTATTTCCTACATTTCGACACCACGTTAGGTGACTTCTTCAGGAAACAATTATTACAATAATTGTTCCCTGAAGAAGTCACCCAATGTGGAGACGAAATATTGGAAATAAATAATTAATAAATAAATGATTTTAAGCTCGTTTAAACTAAGAAGAATTAAATAAAAGAAGATCAAAGAAAACTTAACATTTTCAAAATTAAAATTTTTAAAATGTCGTCAACCGTCTAGGATTTATATGCTGTCAAAATTTCAGCTTTTGATGAAATATTTCCACTAGCGCGAGCTTTAAGACAAAAATGATGCATGGTTTATAAAAAATGGCCAGCAGATCTATGGCGTGCCATTAATGAGTTAAAATTATACCCCATCTGTTATGTTTGCTGTGTAAAATATACCTAATTTTAAAATCATTAAAATGCTTACTATGACTTTTTTATAATTAATTTTTTCTTTTATAATTACAAATTTAAGACATTTTTGAGTGATAATAGTCTAAAATATGAACAATAAAAAGGAAACATACGTATATCAATTTTTAGAATTGTAAAAACTTGCCAAAAAATGGTTGCATGTTTTTTTATTAAAAAAAAAACTTAATAACTTTTGAAAGACTAATGTGAAATATGGTCATTACAAGTAAGAAATCTTCATATACAATCTGTTACTGTAGAATTTAGGTTACCTTAACAAAAACTCTATAAAAATTCGCTATAAAATTCGCTACCGATCCAATCGGTTTAAAGCTCAAGTGCAAATACATGCAACTGCAGGGAAGAGCAGTCTCATATTAGCCAAAAACTAATTCATATTAATAGGCTACAGTAATTAAATAGTTGTTACACCTGTATTTAATCCATTAATGACTGACTTTACACTTTTAATATTTAAGGTTTTAGAAGTTATATAGTGAATGTTTTTTGGGGATTTTCCATACTTGGGACTTATGAATTAACTATTGGTATAAAATAATTCCGCCATGTTTTTTGAATAAATTATTTTAAGCAAGGATATTTCATAAAACTGTAAAATGCATATTTTAGTACAAAAGGAACGAAATCATACATGTAGCCCATGTGAATGATGCTAAACAGGTAAATATTTGTTGTCCTATAGAGAAAACATAAGAATATTATCCAACAAGAAAGTTTTCTAATTTTTCACTTCCAGAATTTTTTAGAGACATTTTCGTGCTATTTTTTCGACTATGTAAATTTTGCTGACTTTTGAACCGCTAATTTTCCCCAGGATGAGTGTGCAATTTTACTCCACCATTTTTTTAAAATAAAGGGTGTCCCAAGAAGAACGCAATTTTTAAATCTGGCAACATTCGAAGTGTCATTGTTTGACATTTGAACAATTGTTATTGTTTGCTAGTAGAATGTACGAGGTTAGTAAAAATGGAGCGGTACACGAATGAACAACGCATTCTCATTGTGAAATGTTTTACCAAAATGGTGAAAGTTTTGCGGCTACAGTTCGCAAATTACGATCAATTTGGGGTCACAATAATGCTCCAAAAGAGTCAACTGTAGAGAGATTAATGGATAAATTTGCCGAAGCTGGGTATGTTAGTGATGTAAAGACAACAACGCGCCATCGACCAGGTCGATCGACCGAAAATGTCGCAGCTGTACGTGATGATGTCGATCAAAATCCATCCACCTCAATTCGACACCGAGCTCAGCAAATTGGTGTCTCCAAATCCACTTTGCAGCGAATTTTGACGAAAGATTTGCATCCTCATGCATACAAAGTTCAATTGACTCAGGAACTGAAGCCAGCTGACCATGGGCAGCGAAGGGAGTTCGTTAATTGGGTATTGGAAAGACAACATGAAAATGCTGATTTTGCCGATAAAATCATCTTCAGTGACGAGGCCCATTTTCATCTTGATGGCTTCGTCAATAGGCAGAATTGTCGCATTTGGGGTGAGGAAAATCCTCGAGTGATTCACGAGAAGCAAATGCATCCTCAACGTGTCACTGTGTGGTGTGGTTTTTGGGCTGGAGGAATCATTGGACCTTTTTTTATGAAAATGAGGCAGGTCAAGCGCAAACAGTCAATGGTGTTCGGTATCGTGAAATGATAACCATTTTTTTTCTTGCCTAGAATTGAAGAAATGAATGTGGAGGGCATGTGGTTCCAACAAGATGGCGCCACATGTCATACAGCCAGAAAAAGAAAAATTTACACGTTTTGAAAAATTATTTAATGGTTTTAAATTATTCTGGAGAGCTGCTGAGCGAACTAGTAATTTTGGTAGAGCAAGCGGAGGATGTCTTTATGGAATCAAAAATAATCTTATTAACGTAGGCGTAAAATATACTTACAAAAAAATTCAGAACATAGATGTGATTGACTTAAAGATTAATAGCAAAACTATAAGTATTTTCCCAAGCTATATAAGACAAAGTCATTGGCAAAGAGAATTCGACCAAATTAAAGATTATTTTAGAGAAAATGAAGCGATGGTACCAATTATAATTGGTGATTTTAATGCACATATTGGTGAATTGCAGCAGCATGTCGAGGAAATTTATATGTCTCAGCTAGAAATGAGTGACAATCGACAGTCTAAAGATAAAGTAATAGATCCTAAGGGTAGACAATTACTGGAGTTCTGTAATGACAATGGTCTTATTATACTGAATGGTTTAGCAAAAGGGGATAGGCAAGGTAATTTCACGTTTGTTGGTGGAACTGGTAACTCAGTAATAGACATTTGTGCAGCTTCTCAAGAATCACTATGTTTAATTCAATATATTCTGGTAGACAAACAAATCTGGTCCGACCATATGCCGCTGGTATTATCGATGAAAACAACAAGCATAAATAATGCACACAAAGAAAAGAAGGTATTACCTAAATTAGAATGGAAAAACATAAATCCAGAAAGTTATAAAGAAAAACTAGACTCAACGCTGGTGGCAATTAAAAACGTAAAATCAGAATTAGATTTGAATGATCTTTCTAAACTAATATCATCATTGGGAATCAAACAAAAGACAAATACAAGTTCGATTGGCTCAAAATCTAAGTGGTTCAATAATCAATGTCATAAAGCAAGGAAAGAATCATTTTATTGGCTTCACGAATTTCATAGGACTCAGGATATGGAAGATAAGACAAAATACTTAAATGCTAACCAAAATTATAAGAAAACATGTAAAGAGGCTAAAGATAACTATAACAAACAGCTGGAGGTTAAGATCAACAATGTGAAAGACAGCAAGGAGTGGTGGAATCTCGTTAAAGAAATTAAAAACCAGGAATACACAAATAACAATGAAATATCATCTGATATCTTTAAACAATATTTCCAAACATTATTAAATCCAGAGCAATCATCGAATGATATTAGTTATGCTCCTGCGCTGGTAAAAGTTGATGAACTTGATAAACCGATCACATCTTATGAAATTTTAGAAATGCTAGCAAAAACAAAATCAAACAAAGCCCCTGGTATAGATGGAATTTCCTATGAGTTTTTTAAAAACGCATCACAAAATTTTTTGGAAGAACTAGCTAGAAGCTATAACAGAATGTATGATAATGGAGAAGTAGAAAATTGTTTTGAAACAAGCATAATTTTCCCTATTTTTAAAAAGGGTGACAAAAACATGCCACAAAATTATAGAGGCATTTCATTTATGAATTGCATAGCAAAGATAATGATGGGGATTCTAAATGAAAGATTGTATAAATGGATTGAGGAACAAAAAATACTAACCGAATATCAAGCGGGCTTTAGGAAAAACTACTCAACTGTAGATAATGTTTATAATTTAGCCTCTATTGTGCATCTTAAGTTAAAAAATAAAAAGAAAGTTTATGCGTTTTTTATTGATTTTAGGGCGGCATTTGATAAAGTGCCTAGAAAACTTTTATTTTACAAGTTGCGTCGCATGGGCATTTCTACGAAAATGGTAAACTTCATAGAAAATATGTACGCAAATACGAAGTCAACGGTTTGGTCAGGCGAATCTTTATCAGAAGAATTTACCACGTATACAGGCGTCAAACAAGGCTGCTTAATGTCACCCCTATTGTTCGCTCTTTATTTAAACGACCTCCACGATGTACTAATGGGTGGTTTGCTAATAGATAGCATGAACATAAGGCTGTTGCTTTACGCCGATGACATTGTTTTGTTAGCAGACGATATCAGCACCCTACAAGGAATGATAAACAGACTTGAACAATATTGTGAAATGTGGAGTATGGAAGTTAACTTGGAGAAATCTGCAATAATGGTGTTCAGAAATGGCGGTGTATTATCGAGAATGGAGAAATGGTTTTATAAGGGAAATCCAATAGAAATTGTATCTGAATATTGCTATTTAGGAGTCCTACTCACGCCAAGATTAAGTTTTAAAAAGCACTTAGAAATAAGAAATAAATCGGCAAAGAATAGTATAATGTCAACGTGGAATGTATTCTTCTGCAAAAATCATATAGCTTTGTCTATGAAATGGAAAATGTTTCAAGCCATTTGCAGAGCAGTTCAAAGTTATGCGGCTCAAATATGGGGCTACTCTCTTTTTGACGAAGTTGATAAATTACAACTGTTCTTTGTTAAGAAAATATTTAAATTACCAGACTTTACCCCCACATACGCAGTAATGCTCGAAACAGGGATATTAAATGGACATTTGTACACCCTTGAGCTCCATCTTCGATATGTATACAGAACGCTGTTTGATTACCCAGCAAATAGACTACCCAACCAATTATCATTAAAAGTGCTTGAAAGTAATGTTTTCTGGGCAGAAAGCCTAAATAACCTAGGAACAAACTATGGTTTGGAATGGAATATTTCAAACTTAAACGCAGTAAGTTGGTTAAACAATTTTGCAAACCTTTTGATGCAAATAACAGACGGAAACCGTCAGAAAATGTGGATGAGGTGCTTGCAAAGCGATGCCAGATTGTACAAATATTTAGATCATAATATGGGACATTCTTACTTTAATAACACATACGATCGTAGTAAAATAATGTGGATTTTCAAGGCAAGATGTGGTCTTATAGCTCTAAATACCAGCTTCAACAATATCCAAAGTATATGTACATTATGTAATATGAACGAGCCTGAAGATATCCAACACTTCCTAGGAAAATGTCCTATTCTAAAAGAATATCGAATAAGATTTTTTGGAAAAGTAATTTTATCAGAAAACGAAATAATTAATATATTAAATGGTGTAAATGATGAAACTTGGGATAAATTAGTTAATTATATTAAAAACGCCCTATTATATCGCAAGGCTATAATAAATGAATTTGCCTAATTTCTTCCTTTTGTTATTAAATTTAAATACTTTAACAAATGATTTTTATAAAAATTGTAAAATTTCAATCAATTCAAACCTCCGACAGACGACTTTTGTCATTGTCGTAAGTTCAATTTCATTAATTTTAAGAAAATGTTGTAAACAAACTTAAATGTATATTTTTGAAATAAAGAACATTTATCTATCTATCTATCATACAGCCAGAGAAACAATTCAATTGCTGCCTAGATCGTGCGATTTAACACCATTCGATTTTTTTCTTTGGGGTTTTTTGAAGTCGATGGTTTACGCGAATAAGCCGACGACGACTCAAGCCTTAAAAGAGGAAATTGGACGCTGCATTAATGAAATACCGCAGCATTCATGCAAAATGGTCATTGAAAATTTCATTAAAAGATCGCGTGCATGCCAGCAAAGCCGCGGCGGCCATCTGCACGATATATTGTTCCATACATAACCTCATTCTGTCTACTTTACGATATAATAAAATTTCACGATTTTTTTTTAAATATCTGTGTTTTATTTAAAATTTAAAAATTGCGCTCTTCTTGGGACACCCTTTAGTTTTATCTTGTCTCTACCTGCTTATGAAAACCAATTCTAGCTATATTTCTTTTTAGATGGCTCCTTTTCGGGTATTCAAATACCCAATAGGCAGGAATTGGTTAAGCACACATTTATCTACATTACATGATATAAAATTTGTATTACAGGTGCTACTTACTGATGGCTTTTACTTTGACTTTGATATATCGATAATTCATTCATATATAACGTTTTTCTATGCAAATCTGTTTTTTTTTGGTTTTGTTATACTTTATTTCCAACATACCAGTTAAAAGTAATTATTTAGTTCCATATCTTCCTGTCCAATTTCATATACCACAGATTTTTATACAGATCAATGGTTATATTTTACAATGTGGTTTATACAATAAAATATTGAGGGATATAGAGTATACAAAAACAAGTAGACAGACTTGTTCCTCCCAATAAACTGCCATTCAGTCAATAATATTATCACAGATCAACCCAGTGGGTTTCCATACTACTCAGTGTCGCTCAATCTCCTCTCTTTTTATTTCTTCGAAAACTAGGGCCAAGCTAATAAAAATATGTTGCACAAATTTAAAAGTTGCAAAATTTTAATTTTTATCATGTTTTTAAATAATAATTTAATAAAATTTTTAATTATTTGAAATCTTAATGATAAAATCAGCATTATAAATTTAAAATATGGGGCGTTTCATCTCAAGTGACCCAACTTTTGAAATCAGTGTCTTCCAATCGAAAGATTGAAGAAATATCTATCTAAACTATTTAGGACAAATTTTGCTAAGAACAATAGGTAATAAGTTACATGGATGAGAAAAAACACATGTTTGGCCAAAATGGCCTCTAAGTCAGAGAGTTCTTGACCGATCTTGTTGAAAAATTGTGTCTGAACTACTATCCAATAGGAGTAACCTTGGTGCAGATCGAAAGACATCGATTTCAAAAGTTGGGTGACCTGAGATGAATCGCCCCATATATATTAATTTTTAATAGAAAATAACAAGCTAAAATCTAACTAAAACTGAGTGTTTAAAGCAACAATTTCTTATCACCATATTGCAATCTCGTTTTAGTGTAAAAAAAATTTTTCATTTGCTTGCCCGAGTTCGATATTTTGTAGCTGAGAGGATTGGGAAGTGTAGTATCTCTATTTGTATATACTCTTTGATCAAACAGACAATTCAAAGCAACATTAATGAAAAAATTGAAAAAGAAAAACACCACACAAAACTCAACACTGACCATGACAGCAACAACAATAAGAAAAAACAACAATAATTTCCCAGTTTGCAATGAAAATCAAAATTGAAATATTAAAAACAGGCTAAAAAAAAAAACAAAAACTAAACCAGACGTGAACGACATTGAGGATGTTGAGATAATGTTTTCACTTTCATTTGTTTTCGATTTTTCCATTTTTTTTATTGATTTTTCAATATGATGTTGAGGTAACAGAAAATAATATATAAAAAAAAACTTGAAAAAGTGGAAAATCTACACCGTTTATAATTTTTCTATGAACGAATTTTAGTTCAAGGTTTAATGGCGATTTTCTTTAAGGAAAATTATATAATTCTAAAAACTGTTTTGCACAAGAACATCATAAAGCCCTTTTTACCTGACCCAATTATGTAAGATGTGAATACGAGGACACATTAGAAGAAATATATGAATAAGGGCTAACTTTTGAAGATTTTCTGTTTAGCAGTTATGAACATAATATACCAGTGTTTGGTATCGTTGAAAAGAAAATTACCTGTAGATTGCTATTTTTTAAAAAAGGTTGAAGTTAGCCATCTTGGTAAATCAAAAACTTGGGTAATCCAAATATAAAGGTAAAAATTTCAGTTTTTGCTTAAATGAAAATTTTCACTATTCAATAAAATATTTATTAATAGACATAATCGAATGATTTTTTGGATTTAACTAGACTTTAAGGTCAACAAATCGAAACAAATTTCAGAAATTATGATTTTCTGAAAACAATCCCACAATTCCTACAAATAAAAAAAAAATTCCAAAAATGGGATTTTTTTCGTTTTTTGCTGCCATGTCGTCATTTAAAGCGGGGATTGGAAATGACTTACGCACAACATTATGTATCTGTTGGAGTATCTAAACCCGGTTTCCACTACCCAATTGGAGGCGTGCACAAATTTTAACTGTGAGTTAAAGTTGATATTTACCCTCAAAAATATGGCAACTTTGGAAGCGGATGGGGGGAAAAGTTTTTACAAATTAAATTTTTTTTTACCACAACTCGCATTTATATAAAAAGACCTTCCAGAAAAGTATACATACTTTATATGTTCAGAAGAAAAATATTTGTCTGGAGCGATAAAAATTTGGTGCTTTTTGGGGAAAATATCGCCAAAATTTACTTTTTTTTTTAATTTCTACTTTAAACTAATGTAATTTTTGACTGAAACAAGATATTGAACTAATTTTTTTTTATTCAATCAAGAATTTTATTGGCTAAATAACCGTTATTTTAAAACGAAAATTGGTCCCAATTTTCTCCCGATATTTGGAAAACTTTGGACCTGAGTCGGACAAAATTTGGAATTTCACATTTTCAAATCGGAATATCTCGGAAACTATTGGAGGTAACCCACACATTAAAGCATGTTTTTTGTTCATCTTTACAAGAAGATTACTAATATGTTAATTTTTTGAAAATCGGATGAGAAACAAAAAAATGGCAAACACTCAAAATTTTTTATGAAAAAAGTACCCAACTTTGGGCAGCCATTTTACCGCCCCCAAAGGGTGTGGAAGGTTCAAAATCAAAACTTAAACTTAAACTCCATTTTATGTCTTTTATGCATGTTCCAAATTTCATTGCAATCGGACCACAAGTTAACAAATGGCCGAATTATTTCCACAAATTTTGTGATTTATCCCACTGTGCAGCATTTGGATTTGTCATCTCCGATTTTAATGAAATTCGTCACAAATGTTATAAATGGGTAGTGTTTATCAAATCATTAACCTTTCGACCGCAAACCCTTTCGGTTTTCGAAATATTACGTCATGAAAATTGGCAAAAACGGCAAAATATCAAAAAAGTGTCCATACAAAGTCGCCCATAACTTCTACACAACAACACCCACATTTTATTGTTTAACTAAGATGTTACTTTTATTAATTTTTAAACAAAAAATAACAATTAACTGGATGTAAATGACTTACTTACATGTTTTTTTCCATTACGCAATATTAGAAAAAATCACTTTTCGCAAAGCACTCAATAAGCAATTAAAATACCCGGAACTGCTTTCACCAACTGACGCTTTCGAGCTGCGAAGCCAAATAACAAAGCATAAACAATAATAATAAAAAAAAAAAAAAATATGTACAGAAATGCACGTGCATAACGGCGTTTTTCTCTCATTTGTCAGGTGTTCTTTTAAAAGAATGGTTACACCAAGTGGGTTAATAAAAACCATCCATCCATTATTTATGTTTTGAGTGAAAACGGCGTAAATTCATTGTTCGATTGGTCAGATTTTCAAAAATTATATACAGTCGAAGAACTAGTTTAAAAGAGAGAGATAGAATTTCATATTTTTGCATCAACACAACAATCAAAAATATAAAAGATTAGTTTTCATATTTTTAAATAATTTTTAAAAAAAAATTAAAAAAAATAATTCTTTTAAATAATTATTTGGCAACTATGGATAAAATTTTTACAAAAATTTTTAATTCAAGTTTATACTGTAGATATTAAACTATTTTAGGATTTCTAAACCATTTAATTATATTTTTTCGGGTGGTATAAAAACATAAAAATTTTAAAGAGTCTATAAAGCTGGATAGGAAGGTCATATAATAGCACCGTTGAAAGCATATTAAAATCTGAAGTCATCTTTACAAACTTGGTTTAAAAAATTTTTTAAATTTTGCAATCCCAGGGTTGCTATATTATGATTTGAATAAAAAATCGATTTTTTTTTTTTGAAAGCACTTTTTTTTTTAAAAATATAAGGAAGACCGTCGTATTAAACGCGATTTATTGCTAACGATAAAGACATATAACAAGGTTTTAGAAATAGAAAATTTTTTCATTCAACATGTACTTTTTGAAAAATATTTACTAATCTAATCAGATCTTTTCGTCTTTGTGAAAATGGAAGTATGCGGAAAAAGACAGAAACGGAATATGAGTTGAACTAGTTCATGTGCAACCCTTCCTTTGCTATTTTCTTTCGTATTATACAGATTTGTGAAATAAGCCATTGATAAAATAAAACTAAATTAATAAATGAAAGAAGCTTTTTGGAAAACAATTTCACTGGTATGTATAATATTTATAAATATTTTCAAGTATTATTGTTATATATATAAGGGGCGTTTTAAGTAACATTAAAACTGACGCTTTATTAATGAATTATAGTTAAATTAATCTAAAAATAGGTCATATTAATGGCTACATAATTTAACAGAGGGGGTGTCTGTGCATTTTTCGATATTCGACATCGTTTGGTGTTTATGCGACTTTTCTCAATGAGCTTTATTGTATACACATATTGCCATATTATTTTAAAATATAGGCGAAAAAAGCTCATCCAGAAAAGTCTTATAAAAACCAAACGATTTTGAATATCGAAAAATGCTCAGACACCCCCTCCATTAAATTATGTACACTCTAATTAATTTCTGTTGAAATTTACCCAACTTATGGTAGGAAACTATACTCCTACTATAAGTTGGGTAAATTTACTCTATATGTGTAAATGAAAAAAATACACACAATACGTGTAAGTTGGTCAACAAAAAGTGTGTAAATGTACTAAGCAAGTGCGTAAAAATGTAATTAAATTTAGAAATAAATGAATAATTTTACTGAATTTTTGGGTAAAAAAACATGTTTTACTTGTAAATATACGAATAAAATGCGTAAAAATACATTTTTATATGCGTAAAAACCCCCTAAAAATGCGTATCTTTACCTTGCGGTAAGAAAGAATAACAGCCCAAAAAATGTTCAAATAAAACAAAAAATTTATTTTTAGAAAGAGTTTTATTAATATTTTGTATAATAATAAATTTAATAATAAATATTTGTAGTTTTAAGTGGTTGTACATATACAGAGCTTCAAAGATTGAATTCTATTTTGAAAAAAATCAGATCGAATTTTCTTAAATCGAATGATTTTTTTCTTAATCAATCGCAGTGAATTCATTCTTTGGAATTCACTATTGGGGAATTCAATTAATTTAGCTAATTCGATATTATCAATTATTGAATTCAATCATTGGGAATTCAATCGTTGGGAAGTCAATTGTGGGGAATTCAGTCATTGCGAATTCAATAATTGGGAATTCAATCTATTTTTTACTTAATCGATTTACAATTTCCCAAAATCGGCGAAACGGAAAAACACCGCCAGAATTGAAAAAAAAACGCTAAAATTGAAAAATATCGTTAAAATGAAAAAATCCCCAAAAATTTAAAACAATCTCCAAAATTGAAAAAAACGCCAAAAATGTAAAAAATCACTTAAATTGAAAAAATCTACAAAATTTAAAAAAATTTCCAAATTTAAAAAAAAAATCACTAAAAAAAAATTTAAAAATTACCAAAACTAAAAAAAATCGCCAAAAATAAAAAATATCGCCAAAAATGAGAAAAATTGCTAAAAGTGAAAACATCGCGATTTACGAATCCAGCCAATCAAATCGAAATTTAGGATCGTTGTAGGGGTAATGGGGTTGAGTTTTGAACAATGGTGCAACCATTTTTCCTCCAGCTTCATTAGTTTTCGAAATATGTACCTTTTAAAAATTGACTAAGTAAAAACCGTCCATAACTCAAAAAATAAAAGAGCTACTGGAAAAATGTTTGTTCCGGTGCTCCAAACTCAAGCATAATACCGGTTCTAAATTTCTTAGATCGCGTTTTTCTCGAAAACAAAGCATCGCAAAGCAAAAAGAGAATTTATTTGGAACATCGCCTGTGTTTTGAAAACTAGTAAAGATACCTTTACAACTATTTTAAGTTTCTCGGCAATATTTTTCGCTTTTTCAATTTAAATTTTCTTTCCAATTTGAAATTTTTTTTCTTTTTTTGGCGATTTTTTTTCTTTTGCAATTTTTAATTTTGAAATTTTTTTCATTTTTAGCTATTTTTCTAATTTTTGGCAATTTTTTTAATTTTAACGATTTTTTTTTATTCTTTTAATTTTAGGGATTTTTCTAATTTTTTGCGATTTTTTTCAATATTACCGATTTTTTTAATTTTTGGCGATTTTTTTTAAATGTTAGCGTTTTTTTTTTTTAAATTTGGAGAGTTTTTTTAATTTTAGCGATTTTTTTTTATTAATTTTATTATTTTTTTTTAAGATTTTTTCAATTTTAACGATTTTTATCGATTTTTTAATTTTGGCAATCTTTTTCAATATTGGCGACATTTTTAAATAGATTGAGCAAAAACCGACTGAATAAATCGAATCAAGAATTTTATTGTTTAAAGCTCTGTACATATATTATATTTTGAAAATATTTTTCCAGAATTAGGCTGCAAACACTTGGAAATAAACTATAAACTAAACACTATCACAAATACTACAGTTATACATTTTTCTTTCATTAAAATTCTCAATAAATTAAATTTTTTAGATTTTTTTGGCTTTTTTTAATTTGTTTAATTTTTTTCAATTTAAAAATGTCAAAATATTTATTACTATTATAAGTTAGTATATTTACAAACTTTGTGCGTAAAAATTTTATTTAACAAAATAATGCTACTTTTAGGCATAATGTGTTTAATTGTAAACATACAATTTGCAAAAATACTGTAAGTGGGTCTTATTGTATATAAAAGTGTGCGCAAAATAGTTTTACTCATCTTTATGTATAAATTTACCGAATTTGAGTAATAAAACATGAAACTTTACTCGTTTTATAGTAGTAAATTTACAATCATTTTTTAGAGTGTAGGCATTAATATAACCTTATGTGACTTTTCCCGATGAGCTTGTTCCCTTATATTTTAAGTTATTCAATAATATGGTAACTCTGCGTGCACAATATAGCAATATGGGTATGCAAATTTTTGTTTCTTGAGTACTTTAATCCTATGTAGAAAAAAGTAAATTTTTTGTAAAATTCAAACAAGTTTTCTTACAAAAACTTAGTAGTGATTTTTTGGTTGCTGATATTCCGTACCGCTTAGTTAAAGGTTGGCTCTGGTAAATGGTTATTCCAAGAAAACTAAGCCGAATTATGGAGTTTCTCAACTAGTAAAATTTGTCGATAGTTTTTAAATTTATATAATGGCATTCGATAACAATTGCGTGATGCGGTAAAACATCGAAACATACATTGGTAACGACTTCATATATATTAGCTTTGGTGTGGCAATTTCATTAACATTTTGTAAACAATTTGTTATCACGTTTAATTTGATTAATGATGGTTAAAATTAACGGAAATGATGTTTATTTCTAATTTGGATTACATTTAATTTTCAATTACCAATTCCATTGAAAATTTGTAATCTCTTTTTAAACATTAATTATTTACATTACTTGTGCTATAAACACAACATTTTTTACACTGTTAAAAATATTGCATTGTTTACATTTAATAATTTGCATTTATAACATTGTTTGCATTACTTAATTTACATTATTTACGTTACTTTACATTAGTTTACATAATTTACATTTGCATTAAATTATAAACTCATCATTTTTTCATATTTTACATTCCAAACATTATGAAGTGACACAAATTGATAAAAATTTCGATCTGGTACTGATCGAATGCAATGACGGGAACGTCACTTCATTCGAAATATTGAAGTTTTGATCACGAAAGCCGTAATTCTTCCTTGCTCAAATTTGACATCAAACACAACAACGGCCAGATCAATAAAAACGCTCTTACAAAGTGGAACCAAAGTTGTAGAGAATTGTAAGAAATTAAATATTAAATAATGTTAACAATGTAAAGAATTCAAAGAATATAAAGCATGTTATATAACAATGTAAATAATATAATTAAAGTAAATAATGAAAACAATTCAGATAATGTAAGTAATGTAAATAAAATAAAAAATGTGACGCTCATAATAATACAAAATTATTGTCAAAACAACGAAAACTTCACAGAAAAAATTGTAGGCACCAACAATGAAATTTGTAAATACAAACTCCATCATTTGTAAATTCAAATTTATTTCCAACACTTTTTGTTTTAAAAGTGTTTGTAAATTGTAGTTTTTGTAAATTCAAAATTAAAAAAAAATCAACAAAACGGTGTTTTGTATTTACAAATCGCTATTGTTGGTGCTATTTTAAACAATATTTTTTTGTATTTACAAAACTGCTCTACAAGAATTTTTTGATATTACAAACAGTATTTTGTGATTTATTTCTACACTCAAAAAAATAAGTTAGTACAAAAGTTAGTACAACGTCTTGTAAAACAGGTAGACTATTTTTTAGCAAATTTTTTTTTGCTAAACTCGTGTTTTCAGCTAAAATTTTTGTTATACTTATTCAGCACTTAACTGTTTTATACTAATGCTTTACTAATATACTAATGTTTTACTAATTAATTTTGTTAAAAAAAATTGTGCTGATAAGCACATTAATAGTGTGGACGACAACCAGACTGAAAGATATACACAGAATGAAGCAGATGTAGCGGCATGTCAAGATGTAGTAGAGAAGAGGAAAATGATACTAAAAAGTACAACTCTAATAAGACATATAAAAAAATCAACCATGGAAGACTTTTGTATCTGTTTTTCATACATAAAACCAAATTGAGGATTAAAACAACTTAAATTTTGCGTTGTCACCGGCTTGTGAAAATAATTGTCTTTTAATTAAATAAAAGACAAAATAAAATATTTAAATTTAATATGTATTTCTAAACTAAATGTTTATAGATTTATAATCTAGTGTGGTCAAATTGCAAACAAACAAACATACACAGACATGTAGACAGAGTAGAGCGAAAGACAAATACACACATCTTAGGTAGATTTTTATGGTTCCTTTTTCTTATTGCAAAAAAAGAATTGTTTTTTTCGTTTCGTTTGTTTTTGTTTATTTTTTCTTTTCGTTTCTATAATTATCTTTGGCAGTTGCGTCCTTTAAAAGAAAGCATAATTTAGACTACCATTGATGTAAGTAGTTGAAAGAAAATTTTTGTTATGTTATATATATTTATTTCTATATATTTTCAGATATTAAATTAATTCATGTCGTCAATGTGAGAAAAAGAAAATTTTTATATTTCGTAATTATTGTAAATTATTTTTAAAAGAATCACAAAAATATGTTTTATACTTTTCAGCAAATATATTAACTAAATTACAATTTTTTTACAATTTTTTTTGCGTTTTTTTCAGTCTATTAAAATTCATCAAAAAATTTATTAATTTTTAGCAAGGCATTTTTATTTCTAATCTACTAAGTGTTAGCAAAACTTTTGCTGAATCTACTAATTTTGTTGCTAAAAATCAGCTCGCTGATTTTCAGCAAAAGATTTTGCTGACATTAGCAATTTTTTTGCTAGCACCCTCCTGACTAAAATTTTGCTGACTCAGCAAACATTTTTACTGACTTTAAAAACTTTTTTTTTTTGAGTGTACGTTTTGAAAAATTAACAACATTTGTTTTTACTTTATTTTATTAAGAATGTAATGTAAATAATGCATAAAATGTCAATTTTTTATTCATAATTTTAAGACTTTTCCCGTATAGGAACATGGTTTACATTTTTTTTAACGAAAAGTTCAGTCTAATTCGTCTGCGTAATCATGCCTCAGTGTGACAACACATTTATATTGTCCGCAATAGTAACCGACAAGGCTCTCCTAAGCTATATATTAGACTATATCGTGCAATAGGAGTCTACCGATGGGTTCTCTCAGATCTTAATGAAATTTGGATATGTGATAAAGAAAAAAATCTCATGTTAAAGGGTTAAAAATGTTTATATGGAAACCTGCCTAAAGCTGTCGTAATTCGAATTATATTGAACGCTGCTTTGATTCGAGAAAACAAAAATGTTGACACCAGTATTGCCAACGTAGTGTGTTTCCATTTATTTAAAATATTTAAAATATACGTTAAAAAGCTCTTCGCAAAATGTCGCACAAAAACCGAACAATTACGAATCTAGAAAAAAGTTCAGACATCCCCTCGATTAAATTTAATAGACATTAATATACATATGTTTTCAGCTTAACCAAATGTAACAAAATGTCAAAACACATTTTTTTTTCAATGACAAAAATACTTGAAAGTTATTAGTTAATGTGTCTCCAAAAGCTCTTTCATTTGGTTCCCAATTTGTCAAAAATTTCTCTAAAACCATTCAAAATAAGACCACAAAAACCAAAAATGTGGTAATTTTTGACCCCACATTGTAACCCCTAAACAGGAGATTGGACCCCAAAAAAAATACGTGTTCCTTATTTTTTTCTCTCTATCGCATATCCAAACGTCATTATGATCTTACAGAACCCATAGGGAGACTTCCCTTGTGAGTGATTCCTTCAGTTTCGGCCCTTAGAGCATAATGTGCTGAATGATTCGGAAGATGGGTATAATTTGCTTTTAAAATCAGTCAAACATATTGTATATGATTTATTTGATCTTCTTTTGGTACACCACTAGTGAGCATCAAAATCGTTCGATTTGAACGCATTTATACTTATTAACTTCTTTAAATTGATTTTCTAATTTATAGTAATTAAATGTGCTAAAGTCCCAAAACTTATTTAACAAATTGTGAAAAGCAATCTGATGTAGGCGTGTCCCTATCCGGATTTCATTCCTGCCTAAGGAATGAAATCCGGATGAGAATTTCTTGTCCTCGTCTAGGAGCGAGATTCAAAATTTAAAATATCAAAGAAAAAACAAAAACAACAACAAAAAATTGTCACAATTGGCTTTGTCATCTTCCAAATACTACTCTGTTTTTTGACAGACCTAGCAATGTTTATTTAAATATTTTATAATTATATTGGAAACGGTGTAATGGAAACATATTTAAAAAAAAAGTTGTATATTATAAAGTCTGGTTAAAAGTAAATTTTCCCATTAGTTGTTAGTTGAAATTGAAAGTGTTAACAAAGATTTTTCAAATCTTCTTGTCGGAAAATTAAACGGTGTTTGTTTTTAATGTAAAATCATAAAAAATATATATAAAATGTTGATAAAATTAAATATCGTCATTACACTAATCATTTACCTTACATGGCTAACAAATGCCATAACTATAAGAGATGAAGAAGATGAGATAAAAAATACAACTCCTCAGGTGGACACCACTACATATCGCAAATCTATAGCCAAGGCACAAACTTCAAACAATAGAGTACCAGAACATTTACAATTTGTACGTAATGGTTTTATATACGATGATGCGGATGATGTTATACACATAATAGATCCCCCTAAACAATTTGAGAAATTAAAAAGAATAATGCAACAACGACAGAGCCCAGTGGCTATATGGGAACAACCAGCCAAAGTTAGAGTAAATAAACCACTAGCTAAGATTCCAATACCAAAACGAAAAGAACTGGGAAATGCAAGAAATAAAAACTTGGGAAATGTTATTAATAAAAATCCACCTCAAACAGATTTAGAAACTCAAGAAACGCATAATTTACCATTAGAAATTTTAGCTTCTGTTAGAAAAACGGAAAATTATTTAAAAAAATTCAAACCCAAATTACCTTTGGCCAAACAACGTATTAAAACGAAAAAGTTGCAAACTGTTATATGGGAAAAAACTCAAGAACAACAACACTTTCAACAAGGACAAGAACAAAAAGTTCAAGGTATTAGAGATTATCAACAAAATCGTAGACAATTTTATAAAAGAGTGCGAGACAAAAGAGATATAAGCCAACAATATGAGGCCTTGCCATTAGAATATAAACCATTACAGGGTGAAGAATTATTAAATCATATAAATGAATTAATAAAAAATGCCTCTTTATATTTAAAGTTGGCTGAAAATTATGATGATTATATAGAAGATGAACAAGCTGAAGCTAAATTGGATACCACCGTTTTGGAAGGAGAAAGTTTATTAACTACCACAAAACGTCCGGCACCAATGGGTTTAAACGATGATATGGTAGTGAAAATTTTGGAAAATTCTGTCAAGGCCACAAAAGTTATAATGCAACAAATAAAGACACAAAATGCCAACTATAGTGAAATTGCAACGAAATGTGATTATTTAAAGGTAACATATCCAAATCATATACAAAATTTACAAAATCAAATAAAATGTATGCAAAATTTTATAAAAGATATAAATGCAACAACACAGCAACATGGACAACAAGAGCAGCAGCAACAACAGCGGCATAAAGATAAAATATTTCCATCCAATAATAACAACAACAACAAAAAGTTTGGTGATCGTTTAGATGTACGTAAATCAAAAGACTTAAGACAGAAACCATTTTTAGTGGGCAAGCTAGCAGATGATTATATTGATGATATATCCCCATCACCGGTTAATACTTCATTAATATACGATGATGTTATGACTACAATACGTAATATGTTACAAGCTAAAAATCTACAAACTTTGGAAGATGCGTCTCCGACTTCCCGTAATTCATGGGAAGATTCTATAACTGATTCTTTTCGGCCCTATGATAATTCACCCGAACCAGTAGATTTTCATAATTTACAACAATATTTAACTTCCTTACAATTAATAGTCGCCAATTTACCAAAATTTAATCATAAATCTTTAAATCTACAAGAAATAGAAGGAACATCATCCAAATATTATTTTATAAATCCCCAAGGAAGCATTTATAGTTTGCCTCAACCATTTCAAAAGGATATAACACCCTCACCATCGACTATATTTACACAATTTCCAGATATTCCCATAGTGGCGGATTATATAAGAAACGGCACTATATTGCCACCTTCCGAAAAAGTGGTAGAGATATTATAATTTATACTAGTTTTTATATGAAAATAATTTTAATTTGATTTATTTTTTAAAATTTTATTTAAATATTTTGCTTTACATTTTTTAAATAATATATAAAATTTTTTTATTTTTTAAAGTAATGTTTTCAATTTTGGCCTGTTCCTCTTTTTTTTTTTTTGTTATGTGTTGTTATCTGTATATGTCAAAACTGTCAACTGTCATCGAGTTTAATGTCCGCTATGACTATTTGAAAAAAGTTTCGACTTCAATTCACACGTTTTTCTTGCTTTTTCTGTGTAGTTCCAAAAAAAACGGAAAATAATGGGTAAATTTTTGTAAACATAAAAAGTGAATAACAAACAAGTTTTAAAGAATTTTAAATGTCGGATTTTTGTAAACGGTAAGAATTTTATTCACAATTTTAATAAAAATAAACAAATAATTAATTAACATAATCATATAACACATAACACAACATATGTTTTTTTTTACCGCAATTAAAAAAGTTAGCATTACATATGGGGGTTACCATTAGGCATCTTTAAACGATACAAAACACCTTTTAATAAACAAAATTAAAATAAACTTTATTTTAAATCAAATTTCTGTCGATTGTATTTCATTTACTAAAATTTTTATATGCTTTTAAATTAAGATTTTAATTTTTAACATCAATTATCTTTTAAGTTTTAAGAAATATCTCCACCATAAGAATGTTTTTATTTATTTTGTAAAGGAGATTATCTCAGTTAAATGTTTTTTTTTCAATTCGGTTTACATTTGCCAAAGTACACACAAAAAAATATTTCTTAAATTGCACCAAGTAAACATTTTGTTGAATAAAAAAACATAATCAATTACTTTTTTAATTGACTCAATTACTTTTTTAATTGACTCAATTAAAAAGTAATCAATATTTTAAATAATATTGATTACTTTAAATAAACAAAAATATTGATTACTTTTTAATTGAATCAATTAAAAAAGTAATTGATTATTTTTTTTATTCAACAAAATGTTTACTTGGCGCAATTTTTTTTCTGTGTAGCAAGCACTGATTTTCTGTAGGCGAGGTGGTCAACTTTGGTGTCATAGTTATCACCCTGTGTAAGCACAAGGTGCCTCAAATGACAATATTCTAAAAGTCTAGGTCCTTCCCTATGAAATATTTTCCACTAGAAAAATCATTTTTAATGGTAATGAAATACCACTAATACATAAAAAACTAAGTATTTAAAATTGTTTGTAAATACTGGATTTAAAACAGGGTTGGAAAGTAAAAATACATATTTTTTTAAAAGAACTCTTTTTTTGAATTCGAAGCGATTTGGAATAAAACAAGCAAAGAGTGAAATTGGTATGTTTCATATTGGAATCGAATGGAACGGAGAATAAGCGGAATTTAAAAGCTAAACATGAAGAACGATGTGTAATGGGGAACGAGTGGAAGTGGAACATTAATCACAGGTAACGAAATTGTATTAAACTGGGAACGAACTTTGTTTTATCGGAGTATCTAAATGTATATTAACAATAAAAAAAATTAAAAAAATATGCATGTGGCCGCTTTGTTATAAATTAAATCCTCGGCATATTTTCCGGAGCTAGTCTAATGTATTAGTAGTGTGTATTAATATTTCTAGGGAGCAAAAATGTTGTCCGTTTTGCTGTATCTTTTTTTTATTTTCGGAGATATCGTAAATTTAAAAATAACGTCATTTTATAAAATTATTAGTATCTCAAAAACTAAGCGAAATATCGAAAAACTGTAAAAATGTTTGTTAAACTTGACGTATGTAACACATACCGGTAATACTAATGTATTAAGCGTTCCGATTCCACTCGTTCCCCGTCCCATTTCATAACGTTCCATTTTGGACCAATGGTCCATTGTGTGCTTAAATATGAATTATCAAGTACGTATATGGGTTAACAAATAAATAAAATTTCCTGTGGTTGTTAATCCCTCGGAATAATTCTCAGAACTTGCCTATACGTATTATCAGGCTTAATTAATACTCTTGAGGAGCAAAAGTTTTGTCCGTTTTGTGTTTAGTGTTCCAATTACACTCGTTCCATTTCGTTCTACTTTACTTGGTTACGAACTAGCCTGAAAATTAATATCGTTTTTCCAATTAGCATGAACCTGAGCGAGGGCTTTCCATTCCTGATTTGACCGATTTTTAACAATTATAAAATTCTATTTTTCAATGTTACATATGTTTAATAAAAAGCATACACATTACACATACAACAAACACATTTTCATTAATCACTGAAGTTAATTCCTCAAATCATAAGCAATAACTTAAAAAATTATACTGAAAATAATTTCATTAATGGTAATGAAATCAGCATTTCATTAGTCCAATTAATTATGATGTTTATACAAATTTTTAAATGTAAACTTTCCTTTTGCTTAAGTGCCATGTCGAGGCCTTCCATGGTAGTCCCGATATTATATATTCTTTTCATTATTTTAGTTTTAAAATTTGCTATGAAAAAATATGTATCGTTTGTAAAAAAAACTCAAGTTTTTTTCATAAATTACCAATGATTCCGCATTTAAATCAGGACCAACACTTGTTGAATATTTCGAATATATGTTAATGCTAAAGCATATTACATTGCTTGGATTTTACGTGAACAATCATTTATAATCCGTAAGCAAAGTTTATTTTTTAATTTGATGAGGGGAAATTCTCGTAGAATATATTTCCTTCAACTTTTATATCACGGGTGCTCTAGAACTGGGTTTTGACAAAAAAAAATTTCCCACAAAAAGTTATAATCATTTAAAGTTTTTGGTTTTAAAAAATTTGGCGCCTTTGGCAAACTCTTGGAAAAACAACTGCTCAAAATAAGTATTTTTTAAAAAGAACATAGTAGGTTTTATAGTACGTTAAATTTCCTTCCAAAATAAAGTTTCATTAAAAAAATCACACAACGAAATCAAAAGTTATGGTGTTTTAAAGTTTGATGATCACACATGACTATTTAAGTACACAAAAAATTAGCAAATACGAAAAAAGAAATGTGCAGTTTAATTTAGTTTACATTTAAAGCAATTACGCCTTCTTGAAACAGTTTTCGCGTACTGCTATTTTTTTTATTTTGGATCAAAAGATATAAATCCATAGTTTTTTTTACTACAATATAATCTGAATTCCACTTGATCTGGTATTTTTCTGTTCCAATTAAATTAAGTTTATTTAAGCATACATATGTATTTTTATGTCTATGCTTAAGTATATAAAAAAATGAATTCTCACGAAAAATACAGAAAAATTTTATGCACTATTTATATGGGCAACACAAAACAAGTCTGTAAGATATCTCTTCAAATGTCACAAGATATAGAAGAGTTCTATATTCCTAACTTTAACTTATCAAATTCAATGTTTCCTACATCTATGTATATATGATTCTTGTCGCAAGCAAATACTTAAAAGAAAAAAATCTTTTTCTGCAATGTCATATAAATATTTTAAATCCGAAGCTTTTGATTTTGTAAAACAGACAAAAAGCTCTGAATTATAAAACTCCCAACTACTATTGCATATTGTAGTAATGTAGAAGAATTTATAAACAAATTAAAGCAAGAAAGATGCTATCAAAATGAAGTTCTTCAGTTTAAAGTTGGTGCTGATGGCGGTGGAGGTTTTTTAAAAATATGTTTAAATATTTATAAAGATACTAAAAATCAACAATCAAAATCAGAGTTCGTTAACAAGTTGTTTATTTTAGCCATTGCTCCCGATGTTCAGGAAAATTATGAAAATATGGCAATTCTATTTGAAAAGTTAAATTTATCAAGCCAAACTTTACCAAATAATAAAGTATTTGCAAACGATTTAAAATAGGGTAATATAGTTTTGGGTCTAGTGAGCCACGCATCCAGCTTTCCGTGTTGTTGGTGCGAAGTGAAAAAAAATCGCTTACAAATGTGTGGAAAACTAAGGACATTTGAAAGCATTCGTAAAAATTATGAAGGCTGGTGTGAAAGTGGAAAGCATCAAGATGCAAAATATTTTAAAAATTGTGTAAACAATTCAATTACATCTGAGCTAGACGAAACATTAGTTTGGGACAAATTTCCACCACCTGAGCTGCACCTAATATTAAGTGTAGTAAATAAAGTATTCGAGTGTTTGGAAAGAATGTTTCCAGAAATCTCACTTGAATGGGCTAAGTTTTGGAATGTTCAAAAAAGAAAATGAAAATGCAGCGCAACATACTGAAACATTTAAAAATAATTACCTTCAATTTTGTTCACTGACTAACCAAAAATTGTCAGTAACTCCCAAAGTGCATGAAGTATTTCATCATATACTGGATTTTTGTACTAAAGCAGACACCGGATTAGGACCTTGGAGTGAATAGGCTTACGAATCTGTTCACTCAGACTGCAAGGTTTGGAACAGGTTTAAAACGAACAACTATTGATCCACATTACGGAAAATGGTTACAAAGAGCAGTTTGTGAGTATAATTCGAATCATATTTAAATTTTATTATATGTACAGTGTATTTTAAATAAAATAAAAATAAATAAAAAAATTTAAAAACGTGTGTATCAATTTAATAAGTTTAAATAGGGTGTTTAGTAGTTGGTTTAATTTGAGATTTGGACGACACTTTCATGCAGGTTTAATCTCCGAAGAATATTTTCTACCTAACAAAAATTTTTTTAATTGTGTTTGTTTAATTGCTTGCTTTTACTACAGTATTATTTTTAATTTTAATTTTTTTATAAATATTTATTTTAGTAGTTGTTTTCATAAGAGATTTAAAATGGCGCCCAATTTTTATAAACCATTTAAACATTTTAAATGGTCATAACTTTTAAATTTGTCTTAGGATTTTTTTAAAAATGCGTTTTTTAATCATAAATATATTGTTTTCAAACCCCATACTCACTTTTTGTGGGATTTTTTTTTTTTTTGTCAAAACCCAATTCTAGAGCACCCGTGATATGCAAAGTTGCGATTTCGTCTTTCATTGTTTAAATAGCGATTTAAGGAATTTAAAGTTCAAGAAGTGTGCCCGGTAGGCTAGTTGGTAGCGTGCTGGCTTTTCAGTGCGGGGGGCGTGGGTTCGATTCCCACCAGAGGAACTGGTCTGTTTTCGCTACAACTCGCCGAAGGCCATAGTAGCTAGTGCTCGGTTAGGGTAATAGTATATAATTTGTAATTATATGATTATTAATTAATAAAATAAAAAGAAAAAAATAAAAGTTCAAGAAACAAGTATTAACGGTAAAAAAAAAATTATAGTCTTAGAAACCAAATATTTCTACTATCTTTGAATCCCAAATGATTTAAATAAAAACTTAAAGGCGTTTAACCGACAGAACAAAACCTGTTCACTAAAAACCGAAATTTGGCCCAAAACCCGGGTTTTCGGTTAACCGATTAACTGTTTTTAGAAACACTAATGACTCTTTAAATATATACTTATACTTTTGGGATTTTTAAAAATTCTAACCGTAAAAAAATCTCGATTTTTTAAAATATTTAAAAATCTGAATTTAGAAATGTGTAATAGGGTAATAGGGTTCACAGAGAATAAATGTTTTTAATAAAAATAAATCGAAAGACATGATTTAAGCATATCATTCTTCCAAGAATGATATGATTATTATTTTTTTTGTAAATATTGTGTTTATCATTTTTTGAAAAAAATAATAATCTTTTATAATTAATTAAATATTAACGTTTTTTTTAACCATTCATTTCTTAAACAAATCATTTTTTTTTTTTTTTTTTGTTTAATTTCTTTAACAACCTTCAACTTGAACTTTTTATTACCTTTTCTTTTTTTTTTCTTTTTGTTGGACATGTTTTAAATAAATTTTAAACGGTCATCTTGTTTATGTAAATTTTATTATAACAAATTTTTTGTAAACTCATTTTCAAATCTTGTTTATTTTGTTTTTATTGTCAAGTTAGACATGCAGCTCGCAATATTTATCAAATTGAACAAATAAAATTTTTAGTTTAACTGTTATAAACATTTCATTGTTTTAACAGAATGTTGTTAATGAATAGGGCAACCAAAATTAAGCTAGAGCTTGTTTTTTGTTTGAAAATATAGATTTATTAAAACTCACTAAGAATATTACGAGTATGTACTAAAAGACGACAGCAATTGTAGTCAAAACCAAATGGAATTTCACTTGAATAAAGGACGGCAAACATTTCATTAAATTCAACTAGCATTTGTCATTTGTTTTCACTGTTCAAAAAATGACTAACAATTGTAGTAAAAATGATCCACAGAATTATTCGGCATATCACGCATTATATTGTGTAAAAAAGTCATATAGATATATTGTACACAAACCCCTTGAGAAGAAATTATGTCGTTATTTTTCTTCAAGCTTGGAGTAAATTGAAAACTTTAAACTCGTTTTCTACAAAATCAATATTTTTGCGTTAAGAAGTTATTTCAGCAAATGAGCGATATGTTAGTAAAAAATAAACAAATTAACAAACAACTGCAAAAAATTAATGTAAATTCATAAAACAGTCATTTGATGTGGTTTATTTTTTTAACTGAACTACAAGCTAAGTAAAAAATTAAATTTTTTTTACAAATGACTGACATTTACAGTAAAAATAAAGAAACTGTATTACAATCCAAACAGAAGCGGAAGTTCTCTGAGTGTAAATACAAGTTGTGATCATGAAATTTTGCAAAATTTTAAGCTGTTTTTGTTAGAGCTTTATTTAGCTTATTTTGTAATTATTAGATACTTTTTAACATTTTTCTTTAAAAGTTAAGTTTCTTTTAAAATTGAGTTTTTGGGTTTTTTTAGCAATCAGTATTCTCAAGAATTTATTTTAATTGAAAGTTTAAAATTTAGTTTTATATATCGTTAGTTTCTCATAAAATATTATGGTAAACCAATTTAAATTGTTTGACTAACCGAGTTGCAAAGAACAAATTTTAGACAAATATTATTTGTAGTAACGTTTTTAATAAAAAAGATATGAAATTTAACTGTTTGTTTTTTTAAGTTAAACAGCTTCGTATTTTTTATTTAAACTTATTTACTGCTTATTTTACTGTTTTTTTTAGCTTTTTTTAAACTTTTGAAACTTTGTTTTTATGGCTGTTTTTGGTTGCCCTATTGATGAAATATTAATAACATTAGCCAGTGCTTATCAAACTATTTCTAAAAATATATGAAAACATCCTCAATGTATACTACAATTATAGAATTAACCTTTGCTTGCCCATTGGACTATATTTTGTTGTCCTGTTTAAAATTATAGCCCCTCTGTTATGTTTGTTGGGTCAAATTGGACCAATTCTAAAATCATTTTTATAATTATTTTTTTTTTTTATAAGTACAAATTGAGAACACTTCGAAGTGATAGTAGTAAAAATAGTAACATTGAAAAAGAAACATAGAACATACTAGGGATTTTTTTCATTAGCATTGGAATTTCATTAGCAGTATTATTATTGGTAGGACTAATGCTAATGAAATCACACTAATGCCTAATGGGGCAATGGACCAGTCACTGGTATGGTCACGTGACTAGAACTTTGTGTGTATGAACCAGTCCTAGTTTCGGTTCTGTTATATGAAAGTGGCCGGTACTTTTAACATGGCTTGTCACAGGAGGTGACAATTGTTACCTGTGGAGCACTGTGTGACGTGGCGAGTAACTTGTCCAATGCAACATATCATCGTACCGACTGAAATGAATATGCTACGAGACAAGTTAGAAGTAGGTAGTGTCAATGTATGACCATTTTAGGATTTATGTGATACGCAACAGAACCAGTGGAAACAAATTTATCACCTGACTGGTGTAGGTGTACGTATCGTGGAACTGGAGAAAAATTGTTAAAGGAAAACTGGTCACATATTAAGCGCAATGTGTTCTGTTATAGGGGTAGTTTGATTGGAATAGTTTTGTAAAGTACCACTGCACTGGTCTAAGGGGTACATGTCGCCATGTATGCGAAAAGTAATTAGCAAGTAACCTGTCACTTTTTATTAAGCGTGTGACATATTATGTACGGGTTGGTAAATAGCCCATCCGGAACCAGTCACTGCACTTACTCAAAACAGCGTGTCAAAAAACCTTCAAAAAAGCACAACGAAAATCAATTTTAAAATTAGCTTTTTTTCTATACCCATTAAAAACTATTACAACATTAAATTCATTAAAACAATTTAAATTTGGAAAAGTACATAAACTAGACAAGAAGTCCGGATGTTCGAAACATAGATTTTTTGCAAATCTTTTTTTTTATTGCTAACATTTTCTACTAATTTTTATTTTCCAACACTTCTAAAAAGCACTTCATGAACATTTGAATTTTGTATGTTACATTACAATTCTAGTTCACAATAATATCTTTATAAAAAGCAGGAGCTGCAACAATTCAGCACAAATTTATAATTTATAAAGGAGAGTGACAAAATATATACTCAGTTTAAATTTTGTTGCCAAAGAAAGAAACATCTCTCCCAAAAATCTTGTAAAATATCTAAACCAGATATTTCGAAACCAATATGCCGAAATTTTTAAATTTTAATTTATATTCTTGTAAAGTGTTTCAAGTTTTTGAATAAGTTTGGTTTTGTTTTTATTTTATGTGTAAAATCGCCATTCACTCGAAAAATCGCCAGTCGGCATTTCAAAAATTAACTTGCCAAACGAGTTTTAAGATCGTTACGTTTGGCGATAAATCTTCATATGTGACAAGCATGGTCACTGTCTAAAAAGTTCCGTATTCAGTTATTTTAAACCAGTGGAGCGTTACGTCTTCATTCCTTCTGTCACAAAGTCGGTACATAACAAATTCCTTCAAGGTACTGCATCTTTTGGCACTAATTGCCATATTTTCATCCACTGCTACCGGCTTTGAACCAGTTAAATGACCAGTAGCAACTTTAACTGCAACGACCCTAGTTGCTTCAGTACACTTTGATGTTATGTTACTTTTGCTTCAGTTACGTGATGTATCCGGTACCAACCAGTGAATGTTTTGTCACCATAACTATAGTCACGTGATTTGACATATCACCCAAATTCACACTTTTTGGCGAACCACAATGTTTCACCAGTTTCGTGACGTGCTCCCCAATCATTTATCACAGAATTACCACTTTGGATCAATCAACCCTTTATTTCACGCAAGGTAGTTACAATTGAGCAAAAAAAAAAAAAATTTTGATTACAAAAAAAATGGGGTGTAAATACAGAAATCGAAACATGTTTATGTTTACATTATCACTCAGGATCTCTCTCGGACTAAGCCTATTTATATTCATGCTCCCATGGAACAAAACGTTTGCCCGTTTTGCATTATCTCGCTTAGTTTTGGAGATATTGACCATTTTAAAATATCTTTATTTTGTAAAATGGTTCGTTCGAAAACTAAGCAAGATATCGCAAAACGGACAACATTTTTGGAAACCTTAATAAAACAGCTGACTTCTGACAACACAAATGTGTTAAGTGCTCCAATTTCACTCGTTCCCGTTTCATTCCATATCATTCCATTTTGGACCAATTTTCCATTCTATTATCGGAGTGATTAAATTAGGATTTTCACGTACGTACTTGGATAAACATATAATTTAGACACCCTATGGTTTTTATAAAAAATGAATCTATTGGAATCCTTTCTAGACCTAGCATATTTGTATTCAGTCAATTGCAATTTGCTTCCTTTAATTAATTCATTACTAATGGTAATGTAATTTAAAATCATTATCTTTAATCAAGGAAATCAAATCAATGAAATTCATTACCATTTTAAAAAAATGCTAATGAATATGATTTCATTACAATCGATATCAATGAAATTGTAATGAAATCGTCAATTAATAAGTCCATTCAATTAATTAGTCTCATGTATGACATATACCTATTCATGGGATTTTAAAAAGTTGCCACAAAATTTTTGTTGTGTTTTTATTTAAAAAAAAAAAATTAATAACTTTTGAGATGCTAATGAAATATAGATGAAATTTTTATCAGAACTATAAAAAGTAACTTGAAACTTACGCTAAAATCCTCGGAATAACACAAGATTAAATATGGTCATTACAAGTGTGAAATCTTTAGTTAAATTAGCCAATAATGAAATGACTAAAAAAAATCTATTGACCAATTTTAAAATTTTTTACACATATCGATTAGTTTTAGCAAAACTTACAAAAAAAAATATTTTCAAACTTTATTAAAACATCAAACGCAATATGGGTGTTCGCTCAAAATGTGATTTTTCTACAGATAAGAAATTGTAGTGTAAATCAGATATGGTCGGCGTCAATTACATTTCACAATCATTCACTTGTGAAATTTTTTATACAATTAATAATTTCAGATCTGCGCTCAGACTTGTTGGCTTAAACGCATCCTTGAAAAATTTTAAATTTGAATACCAATATTCGTGTATATAATTACAGGCCAATTACTTTTTTACGTCTAATTACATGTAATTGGATGTAATTGAGTAATTGTCCTGTAATTAAATACCCAGATGTTGTGACTGATCCTCATGTTTGGTATTAAAATGTTTACACATTTTCTAAGGAATCGTTTAAGCCCACAAGTGTGAGAGTAGGTCTGAAATTATTAAAGATATTGGAAAATTTCACAAGTGAATGATTTTGAAATGTTATTAACGCCTCCCTTGTCTGGTGTGAATATTATGACAAGAATTTAAATGAAAAGACTACAAACTATCGATTATGGTCAACAAATTTCAAGTCGAAGCAAACTAAGTTATAAAAGTATTAAAATATAATATTGGGTCAAAGTGACCCAAACATAACAGCTGTATGTAGAAAATAAATTCGCTCATGGAGGAAAACCAAATAAATGTTTTCAAAAACTTTGTTTAAATTAATAAAATGTTTAATTAAATAAATATAACGACGCTGAATTTTACTGCAAACCAACTGTTTTAAGTATAGTTTTTTAACTTTGTTTTTCAAAATTGGGTAATTTGGATCCAAACAGACAGGTACTAACTTCGGTGTACCCATAGCACTGAACCCTACCGAAGTAAAATAATGAAACAGGCAACAATAACAGTGTTGCCATGCTTGAACTCATTAATCTTACCGCATCTTTCATCTCTCCTCCGTCCCCTTTCCAAAGAAAGCAACTCATTATTAAATATAAAGAATTTCCTAAGTTTTGCTTCTCTTAAAAAAAAAAAAATAAAACACTTAATGTTTGTTTATTTTTTACTAACATATGTGCCTTCATACATATGTAACATAACATATGTGGTTCATTTTTACTAAAATTGTGGTTAATTTTTTGAATAATAAAAAACAAATGACAATGTTAGTTGAATTTACTGAAATGAAAGTCGTCATTTCTTCAAGTGAACTTGTTTTTAACTGCATTTGCAGTGGTCTTTAAGTGTTGTAGTATTTAAAAAATATTTTCAATCAACTGGTATTTTCTTGGAGTATTTGGAATTGACATTCCACTTTAGCTTTTTTTCCTTAAAATTTTGCAGTTTTATTCATAATTTTAAACTATTTTTGTGTAATTTTAAACTTGCTCTGATAATAAATAATAAAAATATTAATCCTGGGTTTGAATGAAATTTAACTTATTTTAAATTATATGTTTTAGAATTCTATAGAATTTTCTTACCTTTAAATCTGACTTCAACTTCAATCGATCAACATTTGATTTTATCAAAAGGTTTATAATAAATTATGAATGTTTATTAATATATTTTTAAAAAAATACAAAAAGTTATTATTAAGCTTAAAATTTTAAAAAATGTCAATTAAATATTAAGACATTATTAATATTAGTCTCAGTTAGAATACACACATTAGGCATATAGAAAAAGAGATAAAAATACGTTTTTGCTTTAATAAATTAATAAATTAAATAAATAAATAAATAAATTAATTATTAATGTCACTTGTTAAGCACAGAAAATACTTGTTAATTAATTTCCCCAACAAATATAGTAAAAATCATAAATAAATTCAGTCAAAAATATATGACTTTTCTGAAACTTTAGAAGATTTGCTTTAGATGAAAAATTAAAAAAGTTAAAAATCTAACTAGGACCGCTGATTGGTCCCCCCCCCGCCCCCCATTTCCATTCAATTTGGATATGAGATAAAGGGGCAAAATAAATAAAAATGAGTACATTTTTAGCTGTCCAATTTCACGTTTGAGGAGTCAAGAATGACACAATTTTCAGTTATTTTAGTCATAGAAAAAAGTTAGTATGAAACTTAGTAAAGCTATTAGTAATCCGATTTGGCAAGTTTTAAAATAATTTTTAGTTCAAATTGCGATTTTAGTTAAAAAATTTTCTATTTTGACTTGATGAAATACTAAATTTTTAACTAATTTCTTCTTTTTTTTTTTGTTGAATTTACTAGCGTCTAAAAATATTAATTTGATAATCAAAACCAGCATTTGTGTATTTTTTTTATATTGTGTCAGTATGAAATAGACAAGTGAAGTGGACTCGTCGTATTAGAAAAATATTTAGAAACATTTATGCAAATGGTTTTAAGGAGTGAGATCAGCCAAACTTGTGCACGTACAAACCAATATAACTTTTGATGTAGTCGATCAAATTTAATAAATATATCGGTTTATTAAATGATATTTTATACAAATTGATATTTTTATTAAAAAATTATTTGTTTTTTGTTAATATTTTTACTTTTTCAGAAATTCTAGCCAATATGGTTTTTATTGTTTCCTCAGTGACCTTCTTGCTGTGAAATGACGATTTAGTTTCAAAAGTTTTAGCATCTTTGGCCACTTGTTTTTTTGTTCCATTATAATTCTTTTCATAAGAGCCCAATATCTTTCCATTGGCCGCAGTTCTGGGCAGTTAAGCGGATTCGCCACTTCGCACTCTATCGCTGATTTGCTATAATGACAAGATGCAAGGTTACCTTATGAAAGTTGATACCCGAATGAATGACGAATACTGTTTTTCAAAAGTTCTCTTATGTACAAATAGATGTTTATAGTGCATGTTCTTATGGAAAAAGTTCTATTTTTGACGCGAATGCAAATTGTTTGCCAAACTAAAAATTTGGTTTTAAATTTTTTTTTTGGTACAAATTGTTTCCTGAACATTTCCTTTTGCATACGCCCTATAAAATTAATGCTCTGGGAGCTGTAAAAGCTCACCAAGCACTAGTGTTTCGTCATCCATTATACAACAATCATATTTCTTTACAAAATTACAACACAGTTTTTTGGCTTGTTCTTTGGCCTCCTTATTCTTCCAGGAATTTCGGGTCAACAGTTTTTGCACTTTATATCTTTTCTAACCAAAAACTCTGAACAGTTGGTTTTACAACTGATTTTCTGCTTGATAGGCTAGGATTTTTCTTCAAAACACCCATTATTTGGATCAGAAATACCAATTTTAGTATCAGTTCGCGGAGTGTCATTACATATTTTAATAATGCTGTATAATCCATTTTTTGAAAATATTTTGTTTTAAGTATGCAAAAGAACGTACAAGATAAAATGCGTGCACTAGTTTTATTGATCGCACTCCTTATTATAAACTAAAAAAGAAGTAAAAAATGGAATTTTTTTTTTTTTTTGAAGTGAAGTGAAGGAAGGGTTTGATTAATAAAATAATTTTAATAATGTTTTTCATTTAAGAATGAAGAGATATCGAAAGCTTTAAAAAAATCAGTGGTTATTGCAATTTTTAATTTTTACTTATTTTTGTATTATTTTCATTTTTTTATAACAACCCTATGGGGAATGAGACCGGTCCAGCGTGTGCCACAGGATCGGTCCCTTCGCGCCAGAGACCAGTCCTCTGCTAAATCCTATGTAAACTACTGGCAACTTTAACATTGGCTTATCATAGGAGGTGGTCATTTGTCCTGCTTTAAACCACATAGTGGCATGCCACAGGACTAACCAAAGATGGGCATACCAGAAGACTGTCGCAAAAGGCCCATGTCCTATAAAATAAACGAAAATTAAACAGCTTCCAATGGGTAAAATTCTGGCCAACTGGCTTTTTCTTCTTAATAAGCATTCTGGTTAAGTGGTATGTCCTCCCTTTACTAGTCACAGGATTGGTAATTTTAGTACAATTACCACCGCTTAAGCCACTTCAGTATTAAAATATACCAGTCCTGTGATAAGTCCTTCTTTAACCAGCCACTTTATGGTCAATTGACTCCTCATTCCCTATAGCGAATATACAAATTTGGTATAAAATGAAAAGTATTTGAATGCATTTCTATTGGTTTACAAACAATCGCAAAAAATTTTAAAATATAAAAGTTTGGAACATCTTTGGAACCCATTTTTACCTCCTGCCGAGTTATTACAATTCCCCCGGCAACTGGTTTCTCGCAGTCAATTTAATCAAGAAATTCAAGCCCAAAACTGAAAAATTATTAAAATTTTCTATCACAGATGTATTTTTGTGTTCCAAAATTTATAGGAATTTTAGATAAGAAGAAGTTTTTAACATGTATTTTGCTAACTATTGCTAAAAGGGTCAACATTTTTAAACACTGTTTTCAAATCTCCAATTTTAAAGTTTTAACATTTTTTTAAAGAAATTTAAAAAAATCAAATATTAGATTTCAGGCTTTTTTAGGAACATAGTAAAGATAAACACTTTTAAAAACTGTAGAAATACATTTTTTACTTTGGCTAGGGCAGAGACTTTATTTCAGCATATTTCAAGAAAACATCGATGTTATTCACTAATTTGATTTTTAGGCAATTTTCTTTGTTTTTTTAAATACCCATATGCTTTTGGCAGTAATTTGACAAAGCAGGATCATATACATCAAAGTTAAGAAATTTCTTTTATTATTTTTAACATAATAATAAAACGGTTATTTGTGGACGCATATAATATCAGTAAATACCTGATATTATTTCTTGAGGTCTTAAAATAATAGGTATTATTTATTTAATTCCAAAAATTTAACGCCTAAGTGAGGTTGGGGTCTATAGGACCCATGGGTTCACATATATTACAACACCACCTTAGGGTTAATTTTCGGGAGTTAAATGAAAAATATTATTTTCAGAGCTTATAAACCAAATTAGAGTAGTTTCATCATTATATGCCCCGAAATATCTGATTTATTAACAAATTAACAAAAACTTAAAATTTCTAAAATTTGACCTTTGGTCTTAATCAGGGTCATTAAATCTATCTCTAGCACACACTGCTTTAAAGCATTTAAGTTTTTTAACTTGTTTTGTTAAATTATGGCCAAAAACGTATGGTATTTAAAAAACTAAAAATAAAAAAATTGCCTAAAAGCAACATGTCGCTGTTTTCTCGGAATCCGCTGCCCTAGCCAAAGTACAAAATGAATTCCTACAATTTTTTTCAGGTTTTTTATCCTTAATATGTGCCTGAAGTCTAATCGTTGATTTTCTGATATTTTTTTTTTAAACATTTTTAAACTTTAAAATTGGAGATTTGAAAACAGTACACTCAGGGAAATATGCTTTAAAAATATGCAGTTGTTTGGGTTGTAATACAGTTTCTTTATTTTTAATGTAAATGTCAATCATTTTCTAAGACTAATTTCATTTTTTACTAACCTGGAAGTTCATTTAAAAAACAAACCACATCAAATGACTGTTTGATGATTTTACATTAATTTGTTACAGTCGTTTTTTTGTTATTTATAAAAATAAAAAAAATAACTGTTTGTTTGTTTATTTTTTACTAACATATGTATGTGGTTAATTTTGACTACAATTGTGGTTCATTTTTTGAACAGTAAAAAACAAATGACAATTTTAGTTGAATTTGCTGAAATGTAAGTTGAATTCTAAGTGTATTTAAAATTATTGACCCTTTTAGCAACAGTTTAAAATTAATTAGCAAATTGCAAGATACAAAATACTTCTTATCGGCGTTTACTTGAAATTTAAGAATATAAAAATGTTTTTGTAATAATTAACTTTAGAAATTTACGAATTTTGAGTTTGAATTTCTTGATTTCAATTGTGTCCAACACATCAATTCCGGCGGAAATTGTAAATACTCGACAGATTTTTAACCGACTTTAGTTTTCATTGCTTTATTTTAAATTAGTTTTAAAATATTAAAATTTTTAAGACATTGTACAAAATGTCATATTTTCTCCGTGTAATCCGGTTTTAAAAATCCAAAGCCGATGCGGCACTTCTGCCCAATATCTGATTTTAATAATTTATTGGAGCACGTAGTTTTACATCCAAATAAATATTTCGTGGGGGTATCCCGGTCAATAAATCCATATTAGCATATTAGTATACAAATTGTTTTTAAAACAGCCAAATAATTTAATAAAATCTTGAAAAAGTTCTGAAAAAAGCCAAGCTGGAGTGTGATGAAAACCGATCCGTTTTGATTTCGATCGATTTTGTTAAAAATCAAAATTTTATATGTGAGTGAAAGAGGAAGAGTAGAATTAAATTTACATTTCACATCTTTTTTTAATTTTCAAACAATACAAAATATTCGGGATTAAAATTTCAAAAAAAACTATCGATTTAAAGAATGATAATTTTTCATTACATGCCAGAGAATATTACAAGGACTTTAAAAGAAATTAAGCATTAGTATATCAATAAATTATTTACGTATATTCTTGTTAATAATCTTGTACAATCACCGGATGCCAAACATCCGTTACCACCGATTCATAAACCTGGGTAGGCTCTATACGAATCGATGGTTGGGGATAATTTTGACTATTATCATTATTAGAATAGCTATTGCTAATATTAGGAGAATTAGATTGAGAATTATAAAAAACAACACTACTACCATCACCAGCAGCACCGTAACCAATTCTACGTTCATTTTGTTGTATTTGTTGTTGATGTGGACGTTGTTTGGATGGTGGTGGATAATTTTGAGGTTGTTGATAGATGTTAGCCGGTACAGATTTAGGAATTTTATGAGGATACAAATGGGTGGAGGAGAAATATTGTGTCGATGGTTTAGGGGAGGCTGTAGTGGTGGGACTTTTAGTAGTGGTAGTAGTGGTGGTGGTAGCTATAATACGTTTATTGTATTCAAAAAAATCGATTATAGGATGATAACTATAATTGATACGTTTGGGTGGAGGATTTGGGGAAGTTGAGGGGGAGTTGGCGGAGGAAGTGTGTGAGGATTTAGTGGTGGGATAATAAGCAGTTAAATTGAATTTGGTTTTATAATGATTTTTAAAAATTTCCGGATTTACAGCATAAACATCCGGTTGCTGCGATGACGTCGTGACGTGCTCGGTCGTATCCGTTGTATCGGACGTTTTGCCGACGTCGCGGCCCCTTGTATTGGTTGATGTGATCGTGTATGGTATACGTAACCTTGATTTGTTTTTGAGGATAATATTTCCTGACTGGGTGTAATAATGGGTCGGTAATGTTGCTGAACTGATTGGGGATGATGGTAATGATGATACTGTTGATCCACCGGTGATCTTTTTTGGTATTGCTGTTGTTGTTGTTGCTGTAATTGATGGCTTTTGGTGGGCATTGGTATCTGTAAAGGGCCGTCTAGGATGTGGGACTGTTGTTGTTGTTGGTAATAATGTTGTTGTGGTGAAGGCACGAATGGTTCCGGTGATTGCTGGGATGGCCGTAGTGCTGCTGTCGCTAATGCCGCTACTGCTGGTGTTAGCTGTATAAGTAACAGAATAAATAGTTTTACGATTTTGATGAGTACGCTCATCTATGCCGATAGGTGTTCCAAAAACGTTTACCTCTCTTTCTGCATGTTGTTCACTAGGTGAATATTCCAGATCTGATCTATTATCACTGAAACTTTTTTGTGGTCTTCTTCTCGCCAATTCCCTATAAAAATTAGAATGGGATGATTGTGATGATGATGATGAGGATGCTGAAGGTTGTTTAACTTTTATTGAGGTTGTATCTCTTTGTGACTTGTAAGCATATTGTGGTTCGTATCCTTCATTATCTGGAGGACTAAGATATGAACCCACTGTTGGACTAGCTACTTTACTTCTTACACGATTACTACTTAATAAAAGTTCATTGGCATCAAAACTAGTATCGTGTTGATGATGATGTCGTTGTAAAGCGAAACCTAAATCATCATCATCGTCTTCTGGTTCTTCGTCTTCCTCGAATTCATGTTCTTGCTGATTACGATATAGGTCTGGCTTAAAGGCCGGGGTAAACTCGTTATTTTGTGTTGCTGCCAATGCGGGGAATTGTTGTTTGTAACCATCAATTTGACAGGAACAACATGTGGGTACTTTGAAAATATCAACATGAAGACCACGTGTTCTATCCCAGCTTAATAAACGATGATAGTTGTAGACCTGGGAACAGTGAGAACGATAGTTGGATGCCAAATAACTACAACTTTCTTGAGGTTTCCTGAAATTTGAATTAAAACATGATTTCTAGATTACACTCACGAAATTACAGATTTCTCTCAAAATTCGGTTGTGTCAACCGAATGTTTTCCAACTGAATTGCTTCGGTTGCTTCAACATCATTAATTCTGTAATCATAACTAAATTCGGTTGTAATAACTGAATTCAGTTGGGACAACCGAATTTACGAGTTTGCAGCAACTGAATCAATTGGGTTTTAAGGAAGTCGTTTGAATTTTTATGAAAGTATATTTTTAATATTAGGTACAATTTTCAAATCATACATGGGAATTTTTCATTAGCAGTGAAGTATGACAGCCATTAGTTAAAACTAATGCAAAATGAAAATTTTTTATTACATTCAGATACATATAAGAACCTATCAGTGGATAAAGTCTGTATTAAATTAGCGGATGAAGATATTTTTTAATTAATAAATAAAATTAAAAAATTGTATTTGGGCTTTCTCTTCCCTAAAGTCCAACACAAAAATTAATGGCATACCCATTGTAGGAGGGATAACGCTATCCTGGCGATTTGTCATAAAATATGAGTTAATTTACCTTTTCCTTAAGAACTTTCTAGATAATGGACCAATTTTTGTTTTTAATTTACGTTAAATATGTTTTAGAAAATAGACTTCATATGCATAACTTTTTTGGCAGAGTGGAAATTCTAGAGTAAAAGTTTTATAAGTTTTATATAATTTTTATTTAAAATAAAAATTATGTTTTTTCGACTTTAATGTATGAGCTTGCAGTTAAAGATTACTACCACCGGTCATAACGTGTTCTGAAAACGGAAACCTGAAAAATTTCCGAAATATATCTGTCAACACATTCCAGAAAGTGGTCAATTAATAAATTTAAAAACAAAAACTTTATAGATTATTTGATAGGACAATACCCAGTAAAAAAAAATGCTTACACAGAAGCGCTTCCGGAAGGCAATATTTAATTACGAAGCGCTTCCAAAGCAATTGCAGAAGGCATGATTTTTGTTCGCGATATCCCACTTGGTATGTCTCTTTTAAGCAGGTGCAAAGCGCTTCTTTCATGTACAATAAATGCATGCCTTTTTAGGCAACAAGATGCCCTTTTTTTTTAGTATGTGGACAAAATTAATGCTTCGTGGTATGTATTCTTTATTGTTTCATTGTAAGCATTATTCACTACTTCAAAAAAGGCATTTTGGGAAGCACAACAGAATGCCCTCCCTAATTGCAAAAATGTGAGCTTTAAACCGGTTATGTTGAAATTTTTGATAAAGATTGTAAATCACCTTTTAAAATGTTTAACAACAGTGCCAAAAACTACTCTTCTTTTTTACAAAAAAAATCGTTTTTAAGAAATCAAGGTAACACAAGTTTTAAATATTAGGTGTACGGAAGTATTTCTTAAGATAAATACACCAGTTTGATTGTTTTTCAGATGTTATAACATTATTTCTTAAATTATCAGTTGTTTGTCAGATTTATTAATTGGATTTCGGAAATTGTAAATTAAATTAAAGATATATCAATTGAACTCCAAAAATTATCAATTGTACTTCAGTTTTGTCAATTGTATTTCAAAAAACAGCTAATTGAATTTATTAATTGTATTTTCTAAATCATCAATTGTTTTTTAAGATTTAACAATTGTATTTCAGAAATTATCAATTGCATTTGAAAAATGATGAGATGTTTTCAGATAGATTTTAATTGCAGTTTAGAAAAAGTCAATTGTATTTTAAACAATATCAATTGTATTTCTGAAATTTTTAATTGTATTTATTAAGTTCTCAGTTGTTTTGCAAGAATTATTGATAGTTTTTCAGAAATTATTAATTATATTATTAGTTTTATCTTAAATTGCATATTGATACAGATTCAATAGGACGCAACTACATATGACATCATATTAACATTAAAGAAATACCAAATTTAGGTTTAATCAAGTTAACAAACATAATCAACACTTGTTTTAAGCTGAAAAACGTTCCCAGTCTATGGAAAATGGCGGAGGTTATAATGATCCCAAAACCAGGGAAACCGCTAAATGAAGTCTCCTCATATAGACCCAAATCTCTGCTTCATATTTTATCAAAGGTTTTGTAGAAGCTTTTTCTTGCCAGATTAAGACCTCTTATAGAGTTGAATAACATCATCCTTAAACACCAATTTGGTTTCAGATACAATCATTCTACTATCGAACAAGTCCATAGGATTACCGATATTATAGAAAAATCATTTGAAGAAAAGAAAGTTTGTTCCATTGTCTTTCTAGATGTCAGCCGCGGGTGTCTATGGACCAGGTTTCCAACGGGCCTTACCCATGGGTAGATACCCCTCCATTTTTCAGGCAGAGATTTTTGCTATCTGTGTCTGCGCGGAAGAGTGTCTACGAAGGGGCACTATAAGATCTCGCATCTACATTCTTTCCGACAGTCAGGCGGCATTAAGGGCTTTAATGTCCTATGAGGTGTCATCTGGTCTGGTCATGGAATGCATTCTGACTCTTAACCGACTTGGCAGGCGCAACTCGCTTACCTTAGGGTGGGTTCCTGGTCACGAGGGGCATGAGGGCAACGAGAGGGCAGATTGTCTTGCTAATTGCGGGGCCCGAAGGCCCTTTATTGGCCCTGAACCATTCTGTGGTATACCTTTGGGGTATGTTAGGGAGAAGCTCGGGTCGTGGAGGGAGTCAGAATTCTCTCTCTATTGGGAAAACTCTCTTGGCCAACGACAGGCTAAGAGATTGATTTCTTTTTCCAGTGCAGGATCGAGGAGACTCTTGTCCCTCGGGAGGGGTGACTTGAGAACCCTGGTGTCTTACCTGACTGGACACTGCAATCTCAGATACCACCTGCTCAAAAGGGGTCTTTCGGACACGGATGAGTGTAGGTTTTGCGAACTGGTAGCTGAGACATCAGAGCATGTTCTTTGCGAATGTCCGAGGCTATGTGAAAGGCGTGCCAAGTTTCTTGGCAATCGCTTTGTCTCCCCTTCGGACATTATGAAGATTTTGCCTAATAGGATTATTGGCTTTATAGGTAGCTTGAATCTTTAGGGTAACTTTAGGCAGCACAAAAGACCTAAGTTGGTCGCGGTGCATAGTGCCATATAATCTAATCTAATCCAGATGTCAGCCAAGCATTTGACAAAGTTTGGCATGATGGATTTATTCACAAAATAAAAAAATATATACCTCAAAGCTTCTGTGATTTCTTGCAATCTTACATAAGCAATCGATACTTTAGAATCAAATAGGAAACATCGTTCTCAGACATCCGACCAATAAAATCAGGAGTCTCCCAGGGAAGTATATTAGGTCCAACTTTATACCTTATGTATACCGCTGATCTCCCTGTTAGTGATAATTATAATTATGCAACAGCAACATTTGCTGACGACACTGCCCTAATTGCAACAGGATACACAGCTGAAGAATCCCCGATTAAACTTCAAGCAGCGGTAACCAAAGTTTTATATTGGTCAAAAATATGGCAAATTAAACTTAATCAATGTAAATCTCTTCATGTGGACTTTACGTACAACCGAATTCAACACCATCCAATCTATATAGATGATGTCATAGTCCACTTTTCTAATTCAGCCAAGTACTTAGGGATGACATAAGATACAAAATTAAAATGGAAAGAACATGTAAAGAAGAAAAAAACTGAGATAGAGATAAAACTTAGGAAAATGTATTGGTTAATTGGTAAAAACTCAACACTATCCATACAGAATAAATTACTTTTGTATAAACAAGTCCTGAAGCCCGTTTGGACGTATGAAGCGCAGCTGTGGGGTTGCGCAGCCAGAGATGAAATACTTCAAATCCAACGCTTTCAAAATAAAATTCTACGATGCATAGTGAATGCACCATGGTACGTTGGAAACAAGGACTTACACCGTAACTTGGCTATAAGCACAGTTGCCGAAGAAATTAAAAAAATTGCTAATAGCCATGCTGGTAGATTACGAACACACGTCAATGAAGAGGCATCTAGTCTCATCGATACGTATGGGGAAATCCGGCGTCTAAGACGCATAAAACCTAACGACCTGCTTAGGTCATTCAGTTAAAGGATGTATTTGTGTGAACCATATAGATATATCTTATAGTCAAACTATTTTATTAAAAAAAAGTACTTGTTAGTAAATAAATTATATTTTGCTAGTTGTATTTTGAAACATATTTTTATTATTTATTGTAATAAAAATTATGTTAATAAAAAAAAAAAATATATATATTAACATTTTTCGACAAAAATAATTTTATATATGAATTTATATAATTATTTCCGGTTAAATGCACTAGCAGACAAAAAACGTATGCGTGTATATAAAGTAATGTATTATTATATGCAAAAGTTTTTACTTTGGAACTAAATAAAAAAAGGAATATTTTTTTAACGTGGAGCAATACATTGTCTTGTGCAGTCCAATATATTTATTTAACTCTGCCAATCCAATTATGTATTGTCCGTCTAACAACGTATGCTATAACATCCCAAGCAGAAAAACACAATCGACATAGTGTTGGCAAAGCGTCGGCGTTGCCTGAAAATAGGATTAACATTCTTTACAGTTTTGTCCTGTTACCCGATTGATAACAGTGGTCCAACGTTGGTTTGAGCGAACCATTGCCACATTGGCACAACGTTGATAGTTTGAAAAATTTGTTGCTTTTAAAATTAATTATTAATAAATTAATTTTGAGGAATATGTATAATAAAACATATTTAAAAAGCAGCAATATAATTAGTTCCGTCTTAATCATTTACATCATATTTAAATGTGTGAAGTGTAATAAAATACAAGAAAGATAATGCTTATAATTTGTTGTCATATTGGTGAAAACAATATTGGCAAAGAATTTTTGCGGGTAGTTCTGGCGAAGCATATCCTTTGCAAATAAATAAGTGTTTTTCTAGTACATTATTAATTGTACGTTTGGTAATTTTTAGCACGGGGGATGTTACAAAAATAGCAGTGGTTTCCCAGTACTATTTTTTTTGTGCTGTTGGCCATTTATACCTGGGATATTGTAAGATACAATTAAATATGCTATTTTACTAAAAAAATGCAGTGTGTAAGTAAGATTGCATTTTACTATAAGTGATGCCATTTCACAAAATTGGATCACATTGTATAAGATTACATAATATTAGTTTTACTTGGATTTCCACAGTTTTATTTACCATCCATAGCTTCAAAGAACTTTTGAATAAAATATATCTGTTTAGAAACCTTTATTTCGTGATTTACATCTTTTTTTAAAAGATTTAAACACATTATTTGCAATGTCTTGTTATAATATATTGTAAAACATTATCATAAAATTGATAATATAATTTTTGAAGTTAAAGTTTGCTTAAAAAAAAAAAAAAATTAAACATTATGAAAAAAATACTCTGATTTCAACAAAAGAGCTAATTTCTGTACAAAATAAATTTGTGTGCCATACTCCCTACGTTTCAATAGAAAAAACTAATTTCTGTGTGTATTTGTTCAAATTAATTTGCTAACTAAATGAGAATTACATGCCGGTTAAAATTCATTGTTGTAATTTTCAAGCTATTAAAAACATTTGGTTTGACAACAACAATTTATCCAATCGCGTTTTTCTTTTGAGAAGGCATACAATATTGATCACTTTTCAATCAAATGAGTTTATAATTAAAATTGAAAAATAATTCAATTAAAAGCTATCAATTTTGTATAGTATTAGCAATATTCGTTGTAGGATGAATTTCAGCAATTAGTTAATGTTTTTCTTTTGTGTTTATGAATTAAAGAAGTACTCGCTTTAATAGGGGCTTGACCGCCAGTAAAAAAGCAACATTTTACTCAGCGTATACTTTGCAGTGGATGTACAATTCTGAAGTAATTTGGATTAAATTGAATTCAAAAAATAATAATAAAAAAATATTTTCGATATTGAAAAGAAATGCTTTTCAGCAGCTATAATATTGCAATGAATATTTTTAGGTTTGACAGTTCAATTGTATTTTTCCTTATACATTATGTTGTTCTTAAGCAATTTTGTCATATCTCGAATAGCTTATGAGAAAATTTGTGAACTTGAGCTTTTTGCAAATTCAAAATAGATATTTCTAAAAAGTGGCAGAACGATGATTTTGATTTTCATCGCAAAATTGTTCTGAGACAAACTAAATACATAATCAAGAAAAACATTCTTGGTGTTCACTCATTTGGTTTAGAGCTTGTTCCAACGTGCCTATTGAAATATATTGCGCTCTTTGTATTTGGTGTTCAACTGCACTCGTTCTCAGTTCCATTTCATTTCGTTCTACTTTACATTGTTACAGGCAGAGTTCGAATTTAAACACAATCAAACGTTTTTATATCGTTCTGTTTCGCTTTTTGCTGAAACTCAACACAATCATTTTGTTGTGCACAGTAAACATAAACACTAAATTTCTTTATTTTCATTTTGATTTGTAAACAGAACACAAACACTTTCACAAACTAGTTTTCGATGAGAGACCGAACTTAACGATTTTGTTCTGTTTGTCCAATATTTCAAACAGTTTGATTTTGTTGTGTTTATGGAATGGAGCACAACTATTTGTAAACCGTTCTTAGTGTTTATGTCATATTGCAAGTGAAAAACATTTTCATTGAATTTTATGAATAATTGCATTAGTTTAATAAAAAGTTTCAACGGAGGAGTGTCAGTGAAATTTCATAAAACTAATGCAAAAAAACATTGATAACATGCAGAAAAATTATTTCTTTATTCTGCCAACCACAACGTTAAAAACGCGTTTTAATGTTTAAGTTGAATGAACACAAAAAAGTAACCACTGCGAAATAATAATGTTTGACGAAAGAAACATTTTCGTTTTGTTCCGTTTGTTATATTACAAAAAACGATTTGAGCACTTGTGTTGTGTTTATAAATACGAACGAAACAATAGAGATCGTTGTATTGTTTTTTTTTGATAGCAACGTTATGTTAGTGGTACATAAATTTTCGAACTCTGGTTACAGGATGGTATGGAAGTATAATCTTTATTTTATTTTGGCTCGCTCAATAGAATAAGTGAGTCAGAAATTTCGGGTTCACTTATTTTAGAAAATGGGAATGATCGTGAGCGAATATTTTTAAGAGTATATTCAATAAAATCAGATCCTCTAAACAGTATCATTTGTTTAGAAAATTGTAATAAATTTTAGTTTGTTTTTTCCCCCAAACTTACATGCATTTTTCTAATCTCAAAGTCTGTGTATGTTGACCAGTATTAACAATATATTTCCATTCTCCTGAAGCAGATCGGGCCTTTTGGGGACGAGCATAACGTACAATACTTTGGCATAAGCCTCCCTGGACATCATTATCTTCACGTCTGTAACTCACAATAGTATTTAAAAAAAAAAATTATTAATTTGTCATATCCTTACCTCTTTTTAGCAAATATGTAATCATCAAAATCTTCTGTAGTATCCAATGCATTAATTGGCTTATCCGTATATTCAGCCAATAGAGCGGTCATGGCATTTCTATGCCTACGTATACTTCCCATAATTTGATCGCTATTTCAGTAAATATTAATCAAAAAATATTTAAAACTTTTGTTAAACGATTCTTAAATTTAACCCTTTACCAGGAATTGCACTCGGTGTTGTAAGCTTTTGTCAACCACTTATCCCCGTACAAAAAAGCATTTAGGTGTAAAAATACTAGTTAGGGTTTCCCTTAAAACCTTAATCATGTTTAACAAATATACAAAATTAACATTTACAATTAAAAGTTTTTTTTATTAATACTAAAAAATAATTATGTTTTACAACTAATTTTAGATATAAATTAAAAAAATAAAGTACTTACAGTATACAAAACCCAGGGGAAAGGTGAATTTTTTGTGGGATTTACAAAAAAGTATGCTTTGAAATTTGTATTCAGGAATAAGCTACAAGTAAACTGACAAAAGTTTTGGATCTCTTTACAGGGTATCTTTACTGGTATCGTAAAAACTATACTAGACAGGAAAACGGATGGAACACACTCCAAAAATTATAAATTGAACAGACTTAAGTGGAATCGCGAACAGGAGTTATCAGCGTCACTTTTATTTTACAGCTCCAATAATATGTATATAGATATTCCAGAAGATAACATTCGAGGAATGTCGAAATATTGAAAAATAAATTAATCATTCTGAAAAAGCTCGAAGATTTTTATTTATTAAATATTGAAAGGTCGAATAAATACAAGTTTAAAATTGCTTCAATAATATTTCTGATACCACTATGGGAAATTTTGATTAACTGCCTCCAAATCGATATCTTTATATGGCGTTGTGAGAGGCAAATTTACCTCTTGGTATCATTGGGTGTCAAATAAAAAGTATATTGAAGATCTAGCCAGTGGAAAAAAGTGGACAAGTTCTTAAACGAAAAAACTTCGAACAAATTTCAAACCCATTTTTAAATCATAAAAATTCGATTGGCTTTGTATGATCGATCATTCGCGAATATTTCTTACTCTTCTCCCCACTATAACATACCAACTTTTTTTGGTGGTTCGGTTGGCCAAGACCATTTCCTCAATACCTAGAGAATTGGAATTCTTCTTACAACCTAAGTTCTTTCCTACCTTACTTCTTCGATATACCACAAAATGGTTCCGGGGCGATGAAAGGCATTCCATGATTATCCGTCTATGAAAGCATTCCATGATCATCCGTCTCACAGACTAAATGTTGAAAATCTCCGCCAGCAAAATATTGGGGTATTTGGCGATAGGCAGAGCCAGCTGGAATCCAGGTCCGAAGGCAGCTGTCCCAATGTCCGTATTTTGTCCGACCCCTGGCCCGGTTATCATGATCGGCTGGTTGACATGCATCTATTTAAGAACACAGTGTAAAATTTCTGACGAAAATCCTTTCTGACGAAAAACCCTTTTTGACGAAAATACTTTCCAGTAGTATAGTACAGATGCTCTGATATATTTCTTGGACAAATTCTACGTTAGGGATTTGTCAAAAGTTAGTCCCAGATACTTCGCAACATCCAAAAAGCCTAACAACAAGCATATACAGGTTAAGTTTCCTCCTATTCGTAAATGGTACCTGATGTTTCTTTGATGACAGCTCCTTTTTGAGGAACCACGTAAGACCAAAGTTCACTGCCTGATGTTTACGCTCTGAAAGGTTGCCGGTAACTGCTCCACGGATATAATCCCCAGGCTTGATACGGGGATTATGATCGAATATTTTTCAGACTATCTATTCATCGGCATTATGACCAATTATTGTGGATATTATGGCCGACATTTATTTAAACACAGGTTATTTATTTTGCGAAGTACATATTGAAGTTTACTCTAATACCCTCCGACCTCCAATCCGAAAATTTTCAAACCGCTGCCATGTCGCACACTTGCATTTTCGGGGATGGTTGTAGTGGACATATTTTAATGAACTGAGCCAAGGAATACGCTGGTGAAATTAGGCGGGTCGTGACTGAATCACCCTGTATATTTTCTGTTTTATTTCTTTAGTATTTCCAAAAACAGGATTTTTGAAAAATACATGCCAAGAATAATTAGGACTTAAAATTTGTTGAAGACTACAAAGCAAAATGTTAAGCGATTTCAAAAATAGTCAGTAAATTACCCACCCAGAATTGAGCAGTAAATAATTTCGTCACATTTTTGTTCATCGAGTTCTCTCCCTTCGTTTGACAGCTTATTTCCTCAAAACTAATCCTTTCCTCTTATATTTGTTTTTCGAAGTAATCAAAAACTATTCCTTAAAGATGATTCGCCAGTACTGATCATACAAAAAAAAATTAATATTCTTATGACGTTTCTATTAAATAAAACTTTCATTCAAGCATTTTATATAAAAATTTTAACACGAGTTCCAAATTTCTAGAATTAGTTATGTTTAATCGTTTTTATGACATTTGTCTTTATAAAGCTCTTAACATTGCAAATAAAAAAATCATTTGAATTTTATAAATAAACTTATAAATTTTCATGGAACTAGAACTTTCTATAAAAAAATAATAACTTTCAAAAGTACCACAATAATATATTTTCCATCTCTGATCGTTCATTACAATATTAAACTTTTAAGCTTATTACCAGGGACAGGAAAATCATGCACTAAAAAAGCTTTGTTTTAGGCGCCTATAATATGAATAAAAAATCAAAATATGCACTAAAAATTAAGAAACATGCACTTAAAAATTATGTTCATTGTGCAAAACTTATGCACAGAAAATAGTAAACAATATAAATTAACTTTAAAATTTAATTAAAATTGCTTAAAACCATGAAAAATAAACAATTTAAAGTGCCTCCCTTTTTACGTTTTCTGTTAATTTGCTTCAAAATTTGTCAAAAACTCAGTTCCGGGTTTTAGAAGAGTACGATGGATAGTACTTGCTTAAAATCAAAGAAAAAAAAAAATACAAAATAAAATTGAAAGTCATCTTTTTACGAAAAACCAAGGAATATGCAATCAAAATATGCATTTCAAACAAAATAAGCAAAAATATGCAATAAAAATATGCCTGTAAAGCAAAATATGCATTCATAGCAAAATATGCACTTACAAATCGATATCATTTTAACTCAAATTCTTTGAATCGCAAATATATTGTTTGTTGTACTGTTCTCCAACTTAAGGAAAAAAATATGTATTTGCATGAACTTCCGTTCCCTGCTTTTTACTTTAAAAAATCCAAAGCATACTTTTAAGCTTAAACTTAGGAGAGGAAAAATAAATAAATGTAATCTCAAAATCTTACCACTAAAAGTAACTACAAAACTTAAAAACTAGTTATACCAAAGAGATTTTAATAAAATATTTCAATTCCCAAAAAAAAAAAACATTTCTTTTTATCATCTTTCCTTCAAAGCTTACATGGGATAGTCATCTGTTTAATACACATCGAAGCTGTAAAACGTTCACATTTCCTGGGAGCCGGTACACCATTGCCCACAATCGTTTGTTTCGGTCTAGCTCGTACTTGAACTCGTTTACGTTTAGCCGGCACCATTTTAGAACGCATTTGTATTAATTTATTACCAGACAAACGATAACGTGGATCCGCAATTAACTCCTCGGGTGTAGGTAAAATTTCTTCTTGAGGTTCTTCGTGTGTTTCATTTTTTGCGTCAGAGTCTTTTGTTTCTTCATCGGTAAGAATAACTTCTGAACCATTTAAACTAGCAAAAGCTATATCTTCTACAAGTTGATACGGTTCGAAATTGTCTTCATTAGATGTTAAAGACTCTGGAGTATCTTCTGTTGAGACTGTAGTAGATGATTTTGTGGCTAGCGAAGAAGGTTGAATTGTTGTTTCTTTAGGTGTAGCAAAAGCTGTCGTATTCAACTTTAAAGTACGTCCTACAGTTTCTCTTTGCAAATCCTCTTCGTTTACCGACAAAGGTACTGATCTAACTAATTTATGTACAAATTCTATATTTTGTGCCGCTCTTCGTATACGTCTGGGAGGAAATGTGGTGGTGGTAGTGGTAATTGTTGGCAATTTTGTTGAAGGTGTTGTTGGAACTTGTAAATTTTGTTCTTGAGTTTTATTCAATTTGATTAAAGTTAAGGTCGGAACATCTTTTTGTAATTCATGATTTATATCCAAAGGATCGGTTATTTCATCATTCTTATCACCATTATCATCTTCTTCAACTATCTCTTCATTCTCTTTTATTTTATCCAAATCCTTGTTTTAGTAGCATTTTGAGTTTTATGTATTTTCATTATTCCTAGTTCCTCATTAATTTCTTTAGGATCTAAAACTTCACCAGACACATCCGAAAAAAAGTCTTCCAACCCATCATTATCTTTGGTTTTAGTGACTGGCAGAGGGACAATGCCTTCATTGTTTTCTTCTTCTGCTAATTCTGCCGAAGTCAAATCTAAATTTCTTCTTTCATAAGAAACTTTCGTTTTTGAAAAGTCTCCGAAGTCAGCCAAGTTATAATCAAATTCTATATATTTCTTAGCGGAGTTTCTTACCAAATTGGCAATATCATAGACTATGGGTAAAATTAAAGATTTATCATCGCCAAACATCATGCGTACCTAAAAATGCATCAATTATATAAACAAAATTTTTTTTTGTTGAATTTAAATAAATTTTAGCTCACCTGTTCCAATTTCAATTCATTTCCCTTTTTAGCATTAATTTGTGCCGTTATTAAGGCGGACAAGGCCAATTTTTGCTGTCTCGAGAGTACTCTCAATATAGGCATAACTTCGATAAATTTTTGTCTTACCGCTTTATTAGTTAAAGCTTTTGACAAAGCTGTTCTTAATACTTTCTCACGCCAATCAAAGGGATGTACTTGATTTTCTTCTAACAAATCATTATCATCATCAAAATTTATTATATTCTCTTGTGTGGTACCTTTTTTCAACATTTCATGACTGTTGTCGTTTTCATAATTCCAATTAATTTCTTTTAAATCGGCAAAATCAAAATCCATTAAATCTTCTTCTGACCCACTTGCTAAATATAGAACACAGTAGAGTACGACCCAAAAGAGACATCGTAGGGATTGACCCATTCTCATGGTAACTGTAAAAAAGAAAATTTATTTTTTTTTTTAACTAAAGATTGTCCAAAAGGTCATTCAACCGTTGAAAATTTTCTTAAACAACTAATTAAAATATTTAACTAAACAAATAACTAACTGGTTGTTTCATAAAAAACGAATGCTTTCCATCCTTGATTTAAGCGTTTTTTTCTCTCTATTTTGAAAGCCTATTTTTCAATATTAATTTTTTTATTTAATTGATGCATTGCTAATGGAAATAAAATTTAAAAACATTTTCATTTATCAATAAAATTAAATCCTCAAATCATTATTACCAACCAAAAAAAAAAAAAAAAAAATACAACGAAAATGAACAACTTTGCTTTGTCGTTAACAACATTAACATCTGACCGTAAAACCGGCCAATTAACTTATTGTTTTTCCACCCAGTAATTTTAAACGGCTATATTATTTACTGGATTTTAAAACATTAAAATTATTAAACACCCTGTCTACAATCGGAAATAAAAAGCTTTTAGAAGATTGTAATTCAGAGTTTCCAAAAAATGTTGATCTTTTTGGATGGAACCTTTTTCAAAAGTTATTTTCATTTATTTCATTTATTTATTCGTAATCTAACAGCCAGTGGTGGCCAAACGATTACATAGTAGTCTATGAGTAAGATTTATGTATCTGTAATAGCTTAAACTAAAAAAAGATATACAAACAAAATTTAATAATTAAACATAAATAAACAACCAAAACCCTAGTAGCATGAATTTGTAAGACAACCGATCATAAAAACAATATTTGATTCTATAACCAGCTTTTATAAAACTTAATCACATTAAGAAGCTAATATTTTCAATAAATAGCATAAATAAATAGCAATAGCATTTCACTCATGATATATTAAATACAACTGGCCACAATGTTCCTTAACGTTCCCACACTCATTCCAAAGTTTCTATCCCTATAAGAAATCACAGAATCCCATAGTCTATATACTTTGGACACAAACGAGTTCTGCATATATAGCATAATAATTCTCGGACATACTAAATTAAATGCCATAGTAGACGGCCCAAAACTAAAGCGGTTCACCAAATATTCAGGCATGCCATATTTTATAATTTTGAAAAAGAATATCAATAAATGCATGTTAACATAATCTGTAAAACTGATACCTAAGAAATCAAAGACACACTCGGTTACATGAGACCTTAACCGCAAGCCATACGCAAACCTTATTATACTGTTAAAACATTTTATAACCTTTTCAAATTTTGTGAAACTACAACCCGTATAAATTTTCAATCCATATAATATAATCGGCATAAGTAATTTTTTCGCTATAAATTTTCTTGTTTTCAGTGGAAAGTAAAAAGCAACACTATTTATACGCTTAAGTGAAAAACATATTCTTGAGATAAGTATGCTTATATGGAATTCAAACGATAATTTATCATCCAAATATATTCCTAAGGTCTTGTAATGCGAAATATATTCAATAACGACATTGTTTAGTTTATGTGTACACATATCCAAAGGAATGCTACCGAACCGCATAGCAAATGTTTTCAATGGATTTAGAGCCATTTTATTCTCCAATGACCATTGCAATATTTTCTGAAGATCCAAGTTAATATAATTAACATATATATGCGCCTTACAAAAAGAGAGTACGTTTGTGATATCGTTAATATAAATTGAGAAAAGTAACGGCCCCAATATGGAGCCCTGAGGCACCCCTCGGTCTACAGCTATTTTATGTGAAACGCTATTATCCAGTTGCACAAAATGAAAACATAAGTTTACAAGCAGAAGTCTCGAATTTGAATTTTTGATACAGTTTTCGCAAAAGATTCTCATGACAAATAGAATTAAAAGCTTTTCTAAAATCAAGAAAAACTGTTATCGCACTAAATCCTTTATCAAGGTATCCCCTAATGGATTCTACCACATTCAGTACTAGCGTAGATGTGCTGTGATGAGCTCTGAAATTGATTTAAATGTACTAATATACGATCATGAAAAATTATCTCTAAAATTTTGACAAAAACAGGTAAAATACTAAACGGTTTAAAATGGAAAAAAGTAGTAGGATGCTTTACCTTTGGCAAAGGTATAACTCTTGCTAATTTCCAATGTTAAAAATATTTTATTTGAAAAAATGTTGATCTTTTTCGATGGGACCTTTTTCAAAAGTTATTTAATAATATTTTATTTTATATTTTATATATTAAGGACAGATTAGTGAATAGCCAGTTAAAATTTAACAAACAATAAAATTGAAAATTTATTTCGCAAACGACAACAAACGTGTCTCCTAAAATTTCCAGTTAATATTTAGTAACGTGACATTGTGAAAATGAGAATAAGAATCATATAATTACAAATTTTTTACTATTTCCCTAACCGAGTACTAACTACTTAGGCTTCCGGTTCGCTGTAGCAAAAACAATAGAACCCGCGACCCCTGTACTGATAAGCTAGCACGCTACCAACCATCCTACCGGGGCGCACTATTTAAAGCTATAAAAAGCCTATTCTTTTATATTTTTGATCGTTGTGTAGCTGAGCAAATATGATAATGTACAGTGGACGAAAGAGTTTTAAGTTCATCCATGAAATAGTGAATTTTTTCAAAACTATCTGGATGTTTAAAGTGTTTGCTATCACATAAAAATAACATTAACACCACCAGATACCAAACCCCTTTCGATCCATTTAATGCAAGTTTTGTTGGATTTTTAACACTTTTTTTTAAATTATTCATTATAAGTTCAGTGATGTTTAACTCAGTTTTTCGGCAAAATATTTTAATCCTCATTCAACTCATTTAAAGTACAATCTTGTTGTGCAGCGTTGTTTTCTAAAAAAAAATGTGCAATTTGTTCAAAAAGTCGTAGATCGATGTTTTTGATACAAAAACAACAACATTTTGGAAAATTCAGGGCTAAAAGTATTTGTATGTTTTAAAATATAAAAGTGATAAATATGTGAAGAAATAGTGCAAAATAGTTTGTACTCTGGCATGACACTTTCCATAACTTAAGACTTTCACGCTATCTTTTTGACGAAAATCAATCAAAATGTTAATTTTAGGCCACATTGTTTCTTGCATCATTTAAATATAAATTAAAATGGTTCAATTCTATTCAAATCGTTTTACTCTTAAAAACATTTATTGAATTTTTAAAAATGTTCTTTCTTTTGTATTAAAAAACATCGCATTACGACTTTTTTTTTAATGAGGTGAATAAATTATTTAGAAAAGCACGATTTAACGAAAAATGAATGCAATGAAGTTGCAAAATACTGCATAGAGGAAAAAGCAGCAAAAGTTTCTAAAGTGGTTTGGTGTCGACTTTCATTATTTTTATTCTTATATGGTAGAAAGACTTTAAAATACTGGAAATATTTTGAAAAGAATCAAAATTAAATGGGGAAACATATAATTATTTCGTTCACTGTGTTTTTTTGCTAAAAATTAGTTCACAGATAGCACGTAATTTTTTTAAATCTGACCGACTATGACTGACTATGAAATTGTCAAATATCCAATTTCATAGTCCAATCGGTCTGATGTGGCACTCAAAAAATTCGTCTAAACGAGTGATAAAAATGACTTTAGGGTTCTGTATCACTAATGTCGCTTTGTAATGAGTGGAAACGCAAGAGTTATCATTTTCGTTCTCAAAACGTTCACAAAAAAGCATTCGTCAAGTTTAATAAAAACATAATTATGAGCAGCGAAAATAGCAAAAAAAGGTAAATTAAATTTAACATACCGCTTTTCCGGGAATTAAAAAACATTGTTGGCATCGCGCAAATTTCTGCGATACAAACGACAATCTCCATTATCACTGGCACTGGGATCGCTATCACATCCCATAGGAATTGACCCGAACATTTTTATTTATGAATTTGTTTTGTTTTTTTATTATTATAAAAATTTATTTCCCTACGTATTCGTTCGGGTACCACACGTTCGTCTGAAATTATACACGTATTGTAAAAACATGCCATAAAATATTCCAAAATTTATTTCGATTTCACTCAAAACATGTCAGGGTTGTCATATGGCATTTTAAAAAATTGTCAAAAACAGACTATTTTTTTCCAAAAAAACAAATGATAATCGGCTAACCTGAAAATATATATTTTTTATATATTTCATAATAACGATTTGTTCACCAAATTAAAATTTGTAAAATATCTTCAACAGTCTGGGATTTATATCGTTTAAAGTTTCAAATTTGGTTGCTAATATTTTCAACAGAGAACGTTTTACGACAACAGAAGTAAAAATTGTCTTAACCTCCAAACCGGAATAAGCTGTTTATGAAATTTATCTCACTTGCTTGGCACGAAAAATTTAACAATATATTCTACTAAAATTTGTTTCGTTGCCTATTATTGGCGATATCACCGAAAAGAGGTTTAGAGCGAATCTAAAAAACTAATCCATAAAAATTAATAAGTTTAACCTAACGTTCTGCCAAATTTCTTAAAAATCTTTCCATACATTTTTAAGTTAAGAGAATGTCCTTTATCCTTATGACATACTGTACATGTATCCTTATGACATACTTATGACATACTGTATAACTTTTTTAATGAAAATGAAAATTGTGCATTGGTATTAGCTAATTCTGTCTCTTCTGATCGAAACAATACTTGTGTGTATGTAGTGTGACCAAACTCCAATTTAGTCGCAGTCAACGCTGTCTCGACCGTGGCTCAACTCGTTAAGAGGCGAGATTACGATGCATAGCTTGTTGCTAAGACCGTGAGTTCAAATCACAGTACGACACCAAAAAATAAAAAGTTTTTCATATAGAGCAAAATTAACAATATAAAATACTTTGTTCAATTGACACATAAATTAACCACTGACGAGTCCCAGGAGGGGGACGAAACTGCGGCAGTCTGGTGTACCCCTTGTGTCCGTAAAATTTTTCAATAAAAAAATGTTTTCTTCTCCTTCTTCCTGTAAAGGGACTAACTAAAAAAAAAAAAAATCATTCAAGTTCGATGCCATACTCTATATTTCTGTATTAGGATATTGTCCTTACAAATAATCTATAGAGTTTTTCTTTCAAATTTATTAATTGACCACTTTCAATAATGTGTTGATAGGTCTATTTCGGGAATTTTCTGGGTTCCAATCATCAGAACACGTTTGAAAGCGGTAACAATCCCATCCCAAACATTCATATAAACTAGTTTACTCACTACAGGAGAGTCTTCAACCACCCAGAGCAAATATTTTTTTGCAAATTCAGATTATTTCTGGCTCAGGAATGTGGCTTGGTATTTCCTCTTGTCAACTCATAACAGCAATAGATTGATTTTAAGAAGAGTCATGATCAAAAAAGTTATGATTTGGCAACCGGTAGACCTCTCCCCTACTATTAAAAACAACATGCATATATTTTTAATTCAGAATGTTGGGGAGAACACTAAAGAGATCATGTTATGATAATTAATAAACATTGCCAGGGCCATTATATAGCAATCATGGGATCATAATATGATATAAAGAAAAATATAAGAGTCTGAATAATATTTATATAGAAAAATATGATGTTACTTGAATATATTCCTCCACACCATATTTTTTCTTTGCGTGGGGTTATTGCATTAATAATATGGCAAACTTTAAAATGTCTTACGCCCGAAACTAGAAACATCCTGCTTAATTTTGAATAATTGGTTTAAATTTGTTTCAACATATATTGTTTATAATTCCAAGGTACACTACCCCCAATTTTAGAGGATTCTGCATATATGACTGATACTTTGTGTATCTTAAAGTGACTATTAGGTACAAAAAAAAAAACTTCATAAAAAGAGTTCTCAATAAAAGATTAATTAGTAGCAAAAAAAGAAAAGTTTCAAGATACACACGATACAACACGACAATCCTCCGAAACGTATGAGTGTTAATTTATATTAATCAACACTCATACGTACCGTAGTGCAATACAATATTGTTGTATATAAGGCTTTACAAGCTAACGCATTAACATTTTCACTACCGAGATTTTGTATATGAATATATTTCTATTTTGACTTCGGGTTCGTGTTAGGGGTCCATAAATTAGATAGAAAATTGTTAACATGTATGCCCCCAATCCTCCAAAAAATGGCCCCGAAAATCGAATTTTTTAATCTTCTCAGCCCATTTTTACACTCATAATAATACACGTATAAAAATACGAAATTAATGTCAAAACTACGAAAACTTTCATAAAATGCACAAAATTTCGTTTATTTTACAAAAGTTTTTGTTATTTTGAAATTTTTTAAATATTTTTATACATGAAGAATTTCATATCAAAACCGATATGCATTGAACCCGACCCTCTCAGATTTTGATAAAATTTTGCATACAGCTACACTTTATCTATACAAATACAACCTCATTTTAGAAAACTGCATTTTTGAAAATATGTGTGCGTGGAAAGGTATCGAAGTTTTTGAAAAATGACGATAATATGTACTTTCAAGCTGTGATTACTACGGAATAGCTGAACCGATTTCAAAGATCTTGGTACCATTAGCATTTTTATGGCAGTCCCGCCAGTCCCGATGTTTAATTATGTATCTACAAGCGTACTTTAGGTAGAATGCAGCAAGGGATATACTGTGTGTTTGTTTACTGATCATAAACATATGGGGTTTTTGTTGCTTCTTTTTTAGTACGATCATTTCTTTTGAACATGGAATCTACGTGAGGTCACATATATTCTTTTGTATGATAAGAAATGCAGCCTGTAGATAAAATACCACATATAAGCAGGTATTTAGCTTGTAAGATATTTAGTTTTATTTTAGTATATAAGAATTTTAAATTTATAAATAAACAGTTGTTACGATCATACCACTAACGCACAAGGTTGTGTTTCATTTCCCGCATCGTCTTGAAGATACACATTCAACACCCGATTCGTTAGTGAAAAAAAATTACATTGCTGCCATGAGAAATGCTAATTCAAATGGATTTCGCTGAAAACTATGCGTTTGTTATACAACCTGCCGTTCAAGGATACTATTGGAATAATAATCAAGCCACTATACATCCGTTCGTTGTTTATTACAAAGATAACGAAAAATTAATTCATAGAACCTTTGCCATAGTATCCGATTGTAATATCCATGATAGCATAGCAGTTCATCTGTATATTTCAAAAATGATTAATTTAGTTAAGACCAATATAAGCAATTCAATTACGAATACAAAATACACAATACAAAAACAATACAACTTAATTAATTTATGTCATCATAAAATTGATTTCGATTTATTGGCTAAGGGGCACTTTACTATATGCATGTGATGGTATAGGTGGGACATTAAAAAGAGGAGCTCGGAATTATAGCATTGAAAATAAAAACAAAATTCAAACGGCGAAAGACCTTTATCATTGAGCTTCACAAATTTATAAGACCTCCATAGAAGTTGCTTATGCAGACGCTGCACAGTGGGATAAATCACAAAATTTGTGGATCAACATCATGTTAATTGCCATTAACATGATGTTGATCTTTCGAAGCAACTCCTTGTCAATTCCTGTTATTATTGAAGTAATTTCAAAATCTCTAAAAAACCTTCTTGCTGTATTGCCATCGTTTGTACTTCCACAACTAGCAAGTAGTTTATCTATGTTTAAGCCTTTCTGCCTTTTAAAGTCTTCTTGTATCCTCCTTTTTTCATCTGCCCTCATTTTTGACATTTCTTCGTTGTTACTTTCTGATTTTGTTTCATTTCCTGTTATGCTTTTACTTTAAATCATATGCTATGTGTAAGAAGTGTTCCATGAACCGAATGCGGGCATATGCCAAAACCCAATACTTTTTTATTAATAGTCCTTTCTTTGGAAACATTTGAAAAACTGTAATTTCTTTAACATTTCCTTAAACGTGTCAGAAACTTCTGTATTTGAATGCGTAGAAAGAGTAATCGATGTTCTTTTTTTAGATTTTGCACACAAATCATTATAAGGCTTACAGGGTGCACCAACAGCAGAAAAATTTATCTCCAGGCTATTATTCATCCACTTATAATATTTTGTTTTAAATTTCAGAATAGAGCCGGAAACGGACTGCATTTTTTTTATCAAATAATTTAATAAAATTGTCAATTTTAGATATTTCTGCAGTGTCCAATTTAGTGTGATGTGAAGATTCAATTGATTCAACTACAACGTTAACCTTTTCAAATCTCTGTAGTTTTGAGTTGTCCCACAAAGTTAAACACAATGCTTCATGATTTACTGTTATTACCATGATTGAGGAGTTTTTTATGAACTTAAAACTAAACCTATTCATATTTATATACAAATATTAGGTACAAATATTAGCTATCATAACCCAGGTAACTGGGTCTTCAAATACTAAGGCCCATAAAATATAAAAAAAGAGAGGGTATATTTAAAATAGCAATCATAAAACACGTATCTTTGGGTGGGCCCTCAAAACCTTTAATATCATTAATGAAGAACATCATAAAACTCTTTTTACTCGACCCAATTATGTAAGATGTGAATACGAGGACACAATAGAAGAAATATATGAATAAGGGCTAACATTTGAAGATTTTCTGTTTAGAAGTTATGAACATAACATACCAGTGTTTGGTATCGTTGAAAAGAAAATTACCTGTAGATTGCGATTTTTTTAAAAAAGGTTGAAGTTAGCCATCTTGGTAAAACAAAAACTTGGGTAATCCAAATATAAAGGTAAAAATTTCAGTTTTTGCTTAAATGAAAATTTTCACTATTCAATAAAATATTTATTAACAGACATAATCGAATGATTTTTTGGATTTAACTAGACTTTAAGGTCAACAAATCGGAACAAATGTCAGAATTTATGATTTTCTGAAAACAATCCCACAATTCCTAAAATAAAAAAAATTTTTCCAAAAATGGGATATTTTTCGTTTTTTGCTGCCATGTCGTCATTTAAAGCGGGGATTGGAAATGACTTACACACTACATTAGGTATCTGTTGGAGTATCTTAAACCGGTTTCCACTACCCAATTGGAGGCGTGCACAAATTTTAACTGTGAGTTAAAGTTGATATTTAGCTCAAAAATGTGGCAACTTTGGAAGCGGATGGGGAGAAAAGTATTTACAAATCAAAATTTTTTTACCACAACTCGCATTTATATAAAAAGACCTTCCAGAAAAGTATACATACTTTATATGCTCAGAAGAAAAATATTTGTCTGGAGCGATAAGAAGTTTGGTGCTTTTTGGGGAAAATATCGCCAAAATTTACTTTTTTTTTTAATTTCTACTTTAAACTAATGTAATTTTTGACTGAAACAAGATATTGAACTAATTTTTTTTTATTCAATCATGAATTTTATTGGCTAAATAACCGTTATTTTAAAACGAAAATTGGTCCCAATTTTCTCCCGATATTCGGAAAACTTTGGACCTGAGTCGGACAAAATTTGGAATTTCACATTTTCAAATCGGAATATCTCGGAAACTATTGGAGGTAACCCGCACATTAAAGCATGTTTTTTGTTCATCTTTACAAGAAGATTACAAATATGTTAATTTTTTGAAAATCGGATGAGAAACAAAAAAATGGCAAACACTCAAAATTTTTTAAATCTAAAAAAATAAAAATAAAAAAAATAACTTACCAATTGTAAGTCCATATTTTGGGGATGTCTGGAAAATTTGATAATACGATTCTTGTTCTAATCTATTAGAATTACAAAAAATTCTGTATAACTTTCAAAGTATAACTACTTTATTTTTTTTTGTCTCACAATAATATCAAAATATAAGAGATGCATTTACTTAAAAAAATTAAAAAAAAGAGAAAAAAAATGACAGTTTAGTTTTTAGATATGTTATATATATTAAATAGACCTTTCTAAAAAATTTTTTTTTGGGAAAAAACCACTTGGGCTTTGAAGTGTTTTCACAGTTTAAAGTTTTATTTTTGCCAAAAAAAAATTTCAGTGTAATAGAACATGCTTACAGTGTATGTTTTCGAAAGCTGACTTATATACCTTTCTAATGGCACCAAGGTCATTGAAATGGCTTAAGCCATTCCCAAGTAATCGTTGCTTAAAAGTACCTATTACCGGCATTTTTCAAATATTTCGATACATTGCTACGCCCACAATTTTGCGAAAATACAATTTTGAAAAACGAGGTTGTGTTTGTATATATAAAATGTAGCTGCTTGCAAAATTTCATCAAAACCTGAGAGGGTCAGGTTAAAAATGTACCTTTTTATAGGTTTTGATATGAAATTCATCACATGAATTATTATGAATGTACCACTAAAATATTCAAATTTCCAAAAATTCTTGATTTGACTTAGTTCTGGTCATTAGATGAAGCTACATGCCACATTTCAAGATTATAGCTTTGTTAGTTGACGAGATACAACTAACTCCCGTTTTTCGGAGATAAAGGTTCATAAAAAAAATCGGACTTTCTTAACAAATATAGCGACTATATTGGCCTGATGAACAGTCTATCCATATAATATTTTTTCTTTTCAGTGACCAATATCCTAATGAATATATTTGAACAAAAATATAAAGATATTAACTTTTCTTCGATTTTCTTTATTAAATTCTTCTTATTTAAACGATTTATTAATTTCTTTATGAATTATAATTATTTATTTCCAATATTTCGTCTTCACATTGGTTGACTTCTTTAGGCAGCAATTATTATAATTTGATTGATAACATTTTGTTTTAACAATTAATAACTTATATATAAAGTTTTATTGCAATATCAATATTTTGATATTTATTTAAAAATCTGTGTACTTTAGTCTGCAAGGGTAGTCAAATTGTTAATGTCAGACATATATTAGGTAATTGTTGTTCTATATGAGACGAATAAATAATACAAACTTAAAAAAAAAAATGGACAAAATAGGAGTGGTTAAATAGTGACAAATTTTGCGCTTATTTTAAGCAGATATAGTATTTAAAAAAATTTTACGGATTTAGCAAAATGCTTGAAATTTAAATATTTTATTAAATTTAGAACTAGTTCCGGAAGAACGAAATTTTTATCTGTTAATTAAAATTCTGTAAAAAAAAAAATTTTACGGAGGAACCTTGCAGAATAAATCAGTAAAATAATTTGTGTTTATTTTGTTTAGTGTGGGATCACCAATATATTCTACCAAAAGCAGGCTTTTTACGATTTTTTGTCAACATTTAAAGTCATTCATTTCATGAACCATAACAAAGCAATAAAAAAAATTTACATATATGTCCAACAATTTATTTTAAATTTTGTGACCTATAGACTAATTTAAAATCACCAATATTACCAACAAAAATTAAGTGTTTTAATGAAAACTGTCATTAAATCTAACAGATAAAGCAAAAAAAGACTTTTTATGATGTTTTTTAATTGTGGGATATTTAAACTGATAACTTTTATGTTTTTCAATAGTTCTGCGATTAGTCTGGCTTTTTACAACTACGTGATACGCACTTTTATATCACGTTTCTGAACATTTCCTGTAGTTATATTACTAAAACAAAGTCTTTAAATAGGATTGCTCTTAAAATATTATATTCAATAAACATTAATGATTAAATTTATAAAAATTTCAAATATTGTCATTAAATTGTATAACCAAAAATAAAAACATACAAATAACCACAATTAGTAAGGACAAGTATTAAATATATGTATTAGGGTGACAAATATTTCACAATATATTGTGAATTTGAAAAGAGTTCTTAATTTATACTGTACGGATAACACAGTTCAACAAACTTAGCATCAGTTGATGTATCAGTGTTGCGGTCTATCATTTAAAAAATATTTAAATATGCAGATCACGAATATGGCCTTAGAATTTCAAAGTTAGCTATCGTTAAAAAACTTTTTGTAAAAAATTTCAATTTGTTTGCAAAATATACAAAATTGAAAATAATAATGCTACTTTTTGCCAACACTCAAATAGTATGAACAATGCATTTAAATTTTCTATATAGCACGTTTCGCAAGATGCCATAGTATTCTCTTTGTGCGTATAGCAAGTTTATAAAGTTTAAAGTTTTTACCGATTTCGTTAATAAAAATCCACAACGAAAAATAATAACTAAAATTGTAATATGTATCTTTTGCTAGCATTACTGTTTAATAATTGTATGGAAAAATTGGCGTAGTTTCTCTTTTAGTTTAAGGAAAAAATTGTTTAGGCTACAAAAATTTGATATTTTTTTATGTCCTAATTCATAAAATTCAGTTAAAGACCTTCATGCGTGTTAAACACAAGTTTCCTTATCAATACCAGCCAAATTAGTTAAAATGCTTTAGTTAGTCTACAGGAAGAAGAAGAAGAAAACATTTTTATTGAAAAATTTTACGGACACAAGGGATACACCAGACTGCCGCAGTTTCGTCCCCCTCCTGGGACTCGTCAGTGGTTAATTTATGTGTCAATTGAACAAAGTATTTTATATTGTTAATTTGCTCTATATGAAAAACTTTTTATTTTTTGGTGTCGTACTGTGATTTGAACTCACTACCTTAGCATCAAGCTATGCATCGTAATCTCACCTCTTAACCAGTTGAGCCACGGTCGACACAGCGATGATTGTAGCTAAAGTGAAGTTTGGTCACACTACGTACACACAAGTATTGTTTCGATCAGAAGAGACAGAAATAACTAATACTAATGCACAATTCATTTCTCAACTAGAATGCTTTTTCTTCTTTATCCTATCTCTTTTCACAAGTAATGCGTTTTTTTATTTTTATAAAGATTTTAAACGATGCATGTTAAAAATTTACTTTTATATTTTCTCCATAGCAAATTCAAACAAATATGTGCTGAAATACAAATATTTTGTCCAAAAAAAAGTTTCGAATTTTGTCGCATAATTATTGTCAAAAGTTGCGCAATGTGCAGTAGATTAAGGCATTAAGACTACTGTTCCCATAGCACTTAACGCCATCGAAGTAACACAAAAAAAGCTTCAATAAATTCTCCAACTCTACATCAGGTGGAGAGCAACAACTGTTCTAAAACTTATCAATAAGCAATTACAGAGATGCCTTGTTTGAAGCCCTTCATCCTTCACCACCTTTCATCTCTCCACTATCCCATTTCCAAAGAAAGCAACATATTAATAAATAGGAAGAATTTCCGGAGTGTTGCTTCTCTTAAAAAAAAAAAACAAAAAAAAAAAAAAAAAAAATTATAAAAAATTTTTGGACGCTATCTTTCATCTCCTACAAGCAAAGAAATCCTCACACTCTTCATCCAATCGCAAATCAATGATGTTGTTTTTAATGATCAGAGTGCATACTTTGAAACCATATTAAAAGTGTTTCGTAGTTTACGCTGGCATATGAATTAATATTAAATTTAAATGAAAAAATTTGATTTTTTTCAAAAAGCGGTGCTAACTAATATTAAAATTTCGTGTCCACATACGTGATCTACGTCCTAAAATCTATCAGAATTGAAAAGTCACATGTCCGATGTACTTCTACGCCCGTATTCATAACAAATTTTAATTCAGATTTCAAATACATTTTAGTTAAAACACATCTTAAGCCTTAAAACTGTATTTATAAACGAATTTGAGCTTAAAATACATATTTTAAACCCTGTGTAAAAGTTATAATTCGTTTTATCTAAAATGTATTTGAAATGCTGTTTAATATTTTTATGAATACGTGGGTTAGGGTTTAACTGTGAAATAATCCATGCATAAAATACATTTTTTAAATAACTTTAACTTTAGTAAAATAAATGAAAATTTTTCAATTTTACGAAAGTTTTCGTTGCTTTGACATTAATTTCGTATATTTATGCATTGATTATTATGAGTGTGGTACATAGGTAATTTTTTTACGTTTATAAACATCGGATGCTTTAATTTGAAAAAGTTTCTTCATTTATTATTTCAATTAAAATTTATTTAAAATTCGTTCGAAAAATAAGTGTCACATTATTATATGTATTCACATAAAAAACAAAACGATGACATTAAAATAATGTCTAACTTTAACACACTTGTCACTTAACTGCTATTAAATTAAACGCACATTTTGTTTGGTTGTTGTTTGTAAGAAATAGAGTCAGTAAAAGCAGGGACCGTAAATTTTAATTTTATAATAAAAGTCAGATCTAAAAAAATATTTTTTTTGTTCAAAAAAATAAAAGTTTAGTTTTGCTCAAAACAATTAAATTCAAAAAATAGCAAAAATGTTTCAATTTTTGTATTAAAAATACAAAAATTGTATGCGGAGAACTGAAGAAAAGCAACAAATAAAATCTAATAGCATATTAAATTTTGTACTTGAGGTATAACAATATTCTAACTAAATATATAAAAATATAGAAAGCCCCAGTTTTTATATTTTAAATACAAAAATTAAAACATTTTTGAACAATTATCATACTACTACGGCTCTTCTCACACAAACAATGTTTGTTATGATATATGTTGTTTTTAAAATTGTAATTCAACAAACACACATACTACATATGATGATATACAAAGTATATTGATATGTAAAAATTGTTGCTTTTCAAATAGTTTTGATTTTATAATTAGGTTTACCAAATCAACCAGTTAATAAAATAAGGCAGACAAATTCTCATGGAGTTTATTCTGTCTGTTGTATGTAATGTCGGGCGCTACGAAATAACCCCCAATGAAATAACCCCCAACGGCCAAAAATGAAATAAGCCCCAAAAAAATTGTGTAAAATTGTTTGGGGGTTTTTTCATTTTTTTTGGGGATTATTTGATCTTACGGTTTGGAGATTATTTCATTATGAAGCAACCCCCAATGAAATAAAGCCCAACATTTAAATTCTTTGGCGATTATTTCATATGCAATTATTTTGGGGGTTATTTCATATTTTTTGGTGGATATTTCATTTTGCTAAAAGTGAAATTTTTTAATATTTGTTAGTTTTTCTGCGTGGCGGCCTGCGGCCGCTCTTAGGGGTTTTCTCCTCCATGGGACGCGGCAGGTGGCTTCGCTGAATAAAGTTTCCCTGCGCGCGTCACACTAGGGAAGATAATGAGAAGCGCGCAGGAAAACTGTATTCAGCGAAGCCACCTGCCGCGTCCTATGGAGGAGAAAACCCCTAAGATCGGCCGCAGGCCGCCACGCAGAAAAACTGAACAGTGTAACAAAATAATCAAAAATATGAAAACAAAAATAAACAAAATTTGGGACATATTTCATTTCTTTGGAGCTTATTTCATTGGGGGTTATTTCATTTCTTCCTTTGGGAGTTATTTCATTACGAAACAACCCCCAAATTTTGGGTGTTATTACATTTTCACCTTTGGGGAATATTTCATTTCTTTTGGGTATTATTTCATTTTTTTTTTGTTGGGACTTATTTCATTTTTTTGGGATTTATTTCATTGGGGGTTATTTCATTTTGTCGTTTGGGTGTTATTTCATTGGGGGTTATTTCGTAGCGCCGTAATGTCGCGGTTTGATGTAAGCCAATTATCGTGTTCTATTGCGGACAACTGAAGATTTCGATGATGCCACAATTGTATTATCTAGCATGAAAATGTTTAAACTTTCTGAAAACCAACATATAAAAACTAATATGACAATATCATATTAGATTTTGGACTAGAGGTAAAAATTACTTTTATTTTTGCCCACAAAAATAAAAATGAAAACAAAACTTTTATTTTGGTACCGTGAAATAACTCCCAAATGAAATAACTCCCAAAAAAAATGAAATAACTCCCAAAAATTTTCCATATAAATTAGTATTTATTTCACTATGAAATAACTCCCAATGCGATTGGACTTATTTCACTATTTTCTGTTAGAAATTATTTCGTTATGAAACAACTCCCAAATGAAATAATTCCCAACCAGGTTTTGTTGGGAGTTATGTCACTCCTTTTTGGCATTGGCAGTTATTTCACTTTTGTTGGGACTTATTTCATTTTTAAATGTAATTTTATCGTTGGGAGTTATTTCATTTTTGTTGGAAGTTATTTAATTTCTATTAAAATTATATTTTGGTAAATTTAATGCATTTGTAACGGTTCTGAAAATTGTCGTAAAGTAAATAATAGCAATAAAATGAGTTATTTTAGCAAAATGAACGCAGTTCTTGCTAGAATTTTGGTAAGTAAATATCGATATTAAAGTGATTAAAAATAATGAGTGGCAAAAGAAGAAATAATAAAGTGTTATACGTAAAAGTCGAAAATCAAATTTATTTAAAATAATCGGAAGCTAGAATAAGAAAATATTATACGTGTTACGAAGAAAACTGCAAGTCGCGAGTGGTTCCGGAACACATACCGCCACACAGAAAAGCTCGTTTTTACAAATTACTTGATGTCTTAAAAATATAAGATTTCAACATTTGATTTGAAAAGCAAGTTATTCTGGGTGGCGGAATTCGGCCGCTCTTTGCGTGCGACACAAAAGAAACTTCAAAATTACTGTCTGTTTCCACACTGGAGTATAACGTCCATGGACCTTATGTCACACAAAAAGTGGCAAGCTGAAAGTATTGCCAAAGGACTCGAAATATTCAATTGCCCTATTTGTCGTGAGGAAATTAATGACACAATGCAGGTTTTTCTATAAATATCTTTTTAATATGTATTTTTCTATTAATTTTGTTGATTTTTTTTGTATATTTATGTCTACATTAAATTCTGTCTTTATAATATGTTTAATATTATGTACATTTGTACATGTATTTATGAAATAAATAGAATTTGATATTTTTGAATTGGGAATTATTTAATTTTTTTTGGGACTTTTTTCATTGGGAGTTGTTTCATTCTTTGTTGGGAGTTATTTTATTACTACGAAATAACTCCCAAATGTTGGGGCTTATTTAATTTTTTCTTTGGAGGTTATTTCATTTATTAAAATTGGGACTTATTTATTTTTTTTTTTTTTGGGACTTATTTCATTGGGAGTTATTTCTTTGGGACTTATTTCACGGTACCTTTTATTTTTGCTTAAGAAAATAAGAAGCTAAATTTTAAAAAGCACAGTATTTTGTGTTCTTAATGGTAAACTTAAATCAGTTCTCCGACATTTACTTCTATATGCTTTTTTATTTCTAAATTAAAAAATAACTTTTATTTTCAGGTCCCTGAGTAAAAGTTTATTTACCTTAACTCTTTTCATGCTTATTCCATTAACACTACAACATGATATTGAGCCAACTAAAAATATGAGCCATTCATATACTTAAAAATTCGATTTCATAACAAAATTTTATTGTCTACAAGGTGATTATCTCTTCATAAATGTGATGAAGAATCTGTATATGGTTTCAGTTTTCTACCTGGCGGAATATGTTGGTCGGTAGTTTATTTATCATGATTAAACAATTTTTTTGTAACTATTAGATTGACGGAAAATTTATTTCCTAAAAATTTTAATTTGCAAAATTTTAAATTTTTTGGATTAAATTGTAAATTTTTTAAACTTTCAATTTAAATATATTATTCGGCCTTAACCTAATTTCTAAACTTCTTCAAAACTCAATCATGTTGTCTAATTAGTGTTTTTAAATATTTTTTAATTTATGATTCTATGATTATTTTTTTTTTACACTCATACCCTATGGAGCCCATAACACATCTCCATATTCAGTTTTACTAATTTTCAAAAACTCGATTTTTTTTAACGGTTTTAATTAAAAAAAAAAAAATGTCATTTTGAAAAGCTGTAAACTCGAAAGTTGTTATCGGATATATCTTATTGAAACATAAAAAAAAAATTCGTATTAAAATTTTTTTTTTTCTTTTTTGTAGCAAATAATATTTTTGATGCATTATTGAAATTGTTCTACCTCCTCAAATTTTGTTAGACATGCTTCAATCGAAAATTCAACATTTTCATATTAAACAAAATTTTGTTTTTTCTGTGTCGCGAATACCATCTAATTTACTTAGTTTTTCTAAAAATCTCTTGTCTATTATTTCCATACAAAAAATTTACTTTTTTTGTAGAATTTGTAATTTTTATAAAGTCCGTTACATATTTATAACCCATGTGTGATATTATATTTTGCAGTTCTATAAAATTAAAAGTTACCTTAAATTGTATAATTTGGTATGAATTGGCAGTGATTAAAATATTTATTTGTTTTGAATTAATTGTGTACTGTTGCAAACGATATTAAGTATTTTTCGAAGGTCTTTTTTTTTTTTGACTCGAGTTCCATAATAATGCTCCATATAAGTTTTTTTTTTTGTTTTTCAAAAGGATCCACCATTTTTATTAGTAATTATTAGTAAAATGCCAAATTGAACAGCCCTTTCTGATTGAAAAAAAAAGTATAAATTTTGCCTTCTACAACCTAAAAACTATCGATTTTCAAAATTTCACTATTAATTGGCCGAAATCAAAGGGTAATCGCCAATTTGTTTAATGACAAGAAAAATTATAAACCAAAGAAGAGAAGTGGTAGAAAATTCAAGTTATTGAATCGCAATACACACAGGATTTTAAATACTGCAAAGTAATGCTATCATAAACTTTAGAGAGCTCAGTGCCCTAGATTTCCCTTGTGTGAGCAAATCAACAGCTTGGAGAGTTCTATATGCATCCGAAGGTATTGTGCGAACTAAAATGAACGTAGTTAAATGATTTTTAGAAAGGAACAAAATCAAACGCATGAATAACCCTTTGACGACGAATGCACAGTGGGATAAAACAAAAAATTTTTTGAAACATTTCGGCCATTTCTATTTAGTAGTCCGATTGTAATGAAATTTGGAACAGGCACAAGTGACGTAGTCCTATGGGGAATTAGGAGTCAACTGACCTAAAAGTGACTGGTTAAAGAAGGACTTATCACAGGACTGGTATAATTTAATGCTGAAGTGGGTTAAATAAGCAGTGTCAATTATCCTAAAATTACCAATCCTGTGACTGGTAAAGGGAGGACATACCACTTAACCAGAATGCTTATTAAGAAGAAAAAGCCAGTTGGACAGAATTTTACCCATTGGACGCTGTTTAGTTTTAGTTTATTTTATACAACATGACCCTTTTGCGACAGTCTTGTGGTATGCCCATCGCTTGTTAGTCCTGTGGCATGCCACTATTAGGTTTAAAGCACGACAAATGACCCCCTCCTATGACAAGCCAATGTTAAAGTTGCCAGTTGTTAACATAGGGTACGGTTTAGCAGAGGACCGGTCTCTGGCACAAAGGGACCAAACCTGTGGCATACGCAGAACCGGTCCCATTCCCCATAGGAAATATTAATCGCCATTTTTTGGCTTCTAAACCGATTTTTTAATGGTTGACATATGTCCCATTTTTACTTGTTTTGCCATTTTAGGATAACCTGCGATATCTATATATTGTAGCCCTTTAGTACCAGAGTCTTACAAGGTCAAACTAAAGTAAAAAAATTAGTTTTTTTGTTCTTCATTATTTTTATTTTATGTTGTTGTCTTTAGTTTTTATAATGTTAAAAATTCAATTTTAACCCATAAAGGAACGACAGCCCATTAATGATTTAGCTTTTGTACTACTTATATTTCTCCGATTATGAGTGTAGTGACAAAATTGGCACAAAATATATTTTTAGTCATAGGACCAAGTATCCACGAAGTTTCGTTAAAGAACTCTTCAGCGGTTTAAGTTCGGTATTGAAATGGTTAATATGACCACACATTGGAATACAGTATGTCAAAATAACGATATCAGTTTTTTCATCAATTAATCCTTTATTTCACTTATTTTGGAATGAGAAAAAATGGAATTTGGACCGACCTGACGGAAGTACCACTATTGGCGCGACCTACGTAATGAATAAACGATACTTCTCATAGTGAATAGTACTGATAATACAGCAATATATATAACGAGATATATTTGTATAGGATTTTCAGTACAAATAAAATGCAACAAATTTTTATTGAAGAGCACAGGAAACTGACAATGAAAGTTAATTGAATTTATAATAATTATTTGCGAAATAACTTTTTCCCTTACCCTTCACTTGTTACCAGAAGTTAATGACTTTTACTATTTTTGTTAGTTTTGTTTATTGTTATATGTCTTTATTTCATTTTGATGGTTAACGTTTTAGTTTTTTTTTTTTGTTTTTTAAGGAATCAAAAGAATATTCGTATGATAAATATAATAATTTAAATGTATTATTTGGTATTTAGTCTATTGTTTTAAAACAATATAAATATTATGATTTATCATTGTTAATGTTGTTGAAAGCACTTTCTTTTTAGTGTTGATATGCAAAATAGAGGGAGTTTAAAATTTAATTTAATGAAAATGTTTTCAAAAATAGAAAGTTTCTAAAAACGATTAGCGTAAAATGTGTTAAAAATATTTGAAGATAAAACAGTAAATCGTATATTAAGTTTATATAGGGATTTCTAAGCTCTGACGAAATAGAGCTCTATCTCTCGATCTAAAGTAACATCTTAAAGATAAAATCGACTAAATCCAACATTTCTTGGACTTCAAAATTTAAAATAGGTCAGGGGTGGCAAACATTTTTAATTGCGCTCCAAAAACGAATAAATTTGTTGCGTGTCATATTAAGTATATATATTTTTTATTAATTTTGAATTGTCACACACAGAGAATAAATTGGTTGGAACTCCAGTGTAACCAACAAAATTTAATCATTATGCAATAGTTTTTATTGTAAGTACTTAAAATTCATCATAAGAATAATTAAACTATATTTTAAACAGAAAATATATAAAATTAATCAAAACACAGTCACATCATTCAAACTATTGGTTTTCCTTATCAATATTGAAAAAATATTACATTCTACATTAACTTTAATACCAACAACCAACCACTTTTTGGAGATTTTTTCCCTTGAATAAAATATTTGCAGTTAAAATCGAATATTAGTTTCGCCTACAAAAAATACAAAAAAAAATCACTCTATCAAAAGGGCCACACCAATCAGAGTTATTTATTTTTTTTAATTTCAAATTTTGTTAAGTCACGCCACCAAATATTTTTCTTTTAAGTAGTAAAATATCGATATTTAAAATTAATATGATGAAGGAAAATGTACAACGGTATAGAGGAAAATTAAAAACAGACTCACCTAAGTCACAAAATAGAATTTCATATATTCTACTAAAAACATAGGTCATCAAAATCTGAAAACGTTAAGAACGTGTGACTAGAGTATACTTATTTATTTTTTTTTTTTTTAATCCGAATCTGAACTCAGAATTTCTCAGTCATACCAGATTTTTGTGTTCTCGTAACTTACATTTTTAAAAAACTCAAATTTTCGCTATATTCGGAACGTTATAACATCGCAAATTGATATTTTTTTCAGAAAAATGTGTATGTCATCTGAAAGTTCTATCTGCTCAGATTAAGCACAATTGCCAGCATTCACCTAATAGGAAATTTATGTCACATCACGCTACGTAACGTCACGTCACGTGCCACACTATGGGTTGTATTAATTCAGCAAATTGTAAAAGAAACTTTAAATATTCCAAATCATATTAAAAATAGTTTCATCAAAAAAGTCCGGCGCAATTTGCAGAGTTTTGCGTTTTTGTAACAGACGAAAACCCCAACTTTTATTTTTGTCACATCACGTCACCATCTTTAATTCCTTATATTTTAGGATCCAGCAGGTAATTTTTTTCTAAATATAGAGCTTACAAAGCTAGAAATGTAATCCTTGTTTTTCACATCGTTGAGTGTACGGACTCAGGGAAAAAGCATCATCATATTTATGAAAAACTTCATACGTATGAAGAAAAACTTCATTGATTTTCGTCCATTGATTTTCGGTAGCCGCCATGGACGGGGAATATACAAGTGACAATAGAAGCAAAGAATATGCCAATGGCAAAACAACGCAGGAAACCGAAGATTCGGGTTCAAGAGGAAGTTTTTGGCGATTTCTATCTTATATGACATGCATGACATCTAAAGCTTCGATATCCGCAAATGAGGCTAACATTAACCTTGATTATGCAGATTAAACTCCATAGGAGTAAATTGGCAACACAAACTCTGATGGAACTCCCACATAGTCTTAATTCAGGAGCCTTTGACTGTCAAATACAGGATATCTGGATTAAATGACACGAAATATCAATAAAAAAAAAATAACGACCAAATGTAGTAAAAAACATAACTGCACATTTTGTACTACAAAAATTTTGAAGCAACTAAAAAATTGGTATGAACGAAGGTTTTGAAAAAGTTATTTTTCCCTATTTTAAAAATATATTTAAATAAAAATTTTTTTTTTCTTCTTTTAATTATAACAATAAAATGTATTGCCTAAATCCTACTTAAAATGTAAAGTCAAAGTTCCCAGCGGTACTCCGGTTATAACGTTTTTATGCATCTGAGATACCATGAAATTTTCTAATTTATAACTCGGCGAAATTTTGTGCTTTTTATTAACTAACCAAAATTAACAGTTTACTCCAAAAACTATATTTTGGTTTACAAAGGTTGAGGTTAAGAAGAAGAATAATCGTTTTTCTCTAAAAATTAGAAACACTATTATTTTTTAAATCAGACTAGACTAGTTCCTGCCTTTTTTATGGACAGTGATTTTCCATTTAAATTGTATTATTATTTGTGTCTTATAATTCTCAGATTGTCTCTATATGATATATTTTTCAACAACCTGCCGGCTATAAGAATGAAACCTGCGCTTCTTCTTACATTGCAAATGTAACAATACCAAGTCATGACCTTGTAGCGATCACATCAAAGTATGGCCTCGAATGTAATGCAGCTAAATTGCAGTTTTCTTTCCTATTAGCTTTTCTGTTATTGTATATTATACTCAGAAGTGACCAACGCCAACACGAACAAACACAAATATTCTATTTTTAGATTTTTGTTTATTTTTCTAATCTCCTCCTCTAATCCCAAATCAACTATCAAAAGATGAAAGTTTAAAAAAAAATGTTATTTGGAAACAGTCACACATCCCCTCCTCCACCGACTTAAATGAACATCTGTATTCTAATCTCAAATCAACTATCAAAAGATGAAAGTTTTAAATAAAATTTTATTTGAAAACATTCACACATCCTTGAATTTAAACGATTCCTAATGCACATGGTAATTTTGTCATACACATATTACAATCAAAAATATTATATTTTCTTGTTCATTGCATAGAGAATAAATTATATAAATTCGGAGTTTGCAAAGCTAGACATTGCCATTATACATGAATACATTGTCACCAACAGGGATTTAATAAATTTTGTGCTTTTTTTATAGAAAATGTTCAAAATGAAGAAGAGCTACGGTAGCACCAGCACATCTATTGAATTTGCAGATGTTTCAATGTCAATGGCTTTAGAGGTTGAACGCATAACATTTGCCAAAGAAAGTGAATTCCTGGCAATCTTAGCGTGGAGGCTGATATTGCAGCAACTACTACTAGCATTATTCCATCTTCTTGTAAAATGGAAATGATATTTTAAAACGTGACCTATGAAAACAAAAGTGAAATTAAAACTATGATATTAACTTCATATAAAGTCCATGTATGAATAAATGAACGAACGAACGAATGAATGAATGAATCCTACACAGGTTTAGTTACTTTTAAGCATTGGGACACCAAGTATTTGTTTTGTTGTAAAATTGAACATTTAGCCTTTTGCATGAACTGTGAAAGATGCAATAATATCCTCCTCTTCTATTGTAGCGAATATATGAAAAAAATTACACAGCCAGCATGTATTTATTTTTACGTCTTTAATCTTGATAATGATGATGGCATTCAAACTGTGCATCAAACATTGGGTTAGAGATTTAATTTTTAAAAATCAATCTTTTTTGTCACTGAAATTTAATAAAGATGCTGGAGATAAACAAATTGTACACAAATAGAAAAAAATTAGTAGACATTTTTGGTAAAACTACTAAAAATTAGTTCAAAATGTCACTACAAGACAAACTTAAAGTAACAAATTCATCAGCTAAATTCAGCAAAAAAATTTCTAACTATTAGCTGACAAAAAGTTCACAAAATATATTTAAAATTTTTAAAGTTTTTTAAATTTTTTAGATTTTTTTATGCGAATAAAAGTTTTTTGCACCAAATTTCTCGGTAATTTCTCTGCAACAATTCGCAATACGTCGAAAAAATTGGGTCTTTTGTGACCCCACTGTTTAACCCCTAAACATGAGATTAGGCCGCTAAAAAAAATACCTGTCCCTTATTTGTTTTCCTTATCACATATCCAAATTATCTTAAGATCGCAGAAAACCCATCGGGTGACTCTCCTTGTAAGTCTTAGAAGCCTTTTCTGATATTTTTGTGATTCAAAATTTAATTTCTATTACACAAAGAATTGGAAATATTGTTAAAATTTAAGATATAAAAACTTAAAGAAAAAATATTTTTTCAGCAATGAAAAGTGGTTACTTATTAAATGAAAAGTGAGCACTTTTTGAATTTTCAAACTTTACTTGTTTATTTTCAAGATACTTTTTGTTAATAAAAGTTACTTTTGTATAAAAGGTACTTTTGCATAAAAGGTGCTTTTGTATAAAAGGTATTTTGTATAAAACGTACATTTGTATAAAAGGTACTTCTGTATTAAAAGTTCTTTTGAATAAAATTTACTTTTGTATATAAAGTACTGTTGTATCAAAGTTACTTTTGTATAAAAGTTTCTTTTGTATAAAATATATCTTTTGTATAAAAGGTACTTTTTGTATAAAATGTACTTTTGTATAGAAGTTACTTTTGTATAAAAGGTACTTTTGTGTAAAAGGTACTTTTGTATAAAAGGTACTTTTGTATAAAAGGTACTTTTGTATAAAAGGTACTTTTGTATAAAAGGTACTTTTGTATAAAAGGTACTTTTGTATAAAAGATACTTTTGTATAAAAGGTACTTTTGTATAAAAGGTACTTTTGTATAAAAGGTACTTTTGTATAAAAGGTACTTTTGTATAAAAGCCTTTTTATAAAAGCTACGTTTGTATAAAAGGTACTTTTTTATAAAAGGTATGTTTGTATAAATGGTACTTTTGTATGAAATGAACTTTTGGTACGTGTGTATAAAAGGTACTTTTGTATAAAAGGTAGTTTTGTATAAGAGGTACAAAATGTAACCAAAAGCATATTTTTGTAGGCAGTCAAATTTTGTTTTTTAACAAATATATTTATAAGTTAAAAAAAAAAAAAAAAACTAATTATATAGAATGTAGACTGAAAAGGGAAATAAGTTTTCTTTTGTTTTAATATTTTTGAATGAAGCTATAATTTAACATATAGAAGCATAACTAGTAAAACAAATTGACTACATTAGCAGTTATAACGCTGAGATTTTTCAGTGCACTTGCATTAATACATTCTAATTTTTTTCAAATCACCAATACATTCCCATTTCTCTTTTTGTGCGGCCATATTTCAAACGATATTCAAAAGGTTTTAATAAACTGAATTAAATTAAATTTTAACTTAAATGCAAATCTTTGTCGTTTACTTAATATTTTTTACAATTTTGTATGCCTTTAGAGAGTTTTTTAATTTAGGACCATTTTTGGGTACATGTTCCCTAATACGGACCTTTTGAGTTGTTTTGAAAATTGTTATATAACTTTCTTAAATTAGTTGCCACAATAAAATTATATATGGACGAAAAATGCCCAAAGAGTGGAAATATAAGCTGATGTATATTGATTTTGAATATTCCAATTGGTTGTTTTATAAAGCCGAAATACCAGTTGTAGGGCCACATTAGCAAACATTTTCTTACATTTTATAGCGCACTGTTTTTATGGGTACTGTTTTACATTATAAACTTATTCAAAGCAACGCTTTTAATCAAATATATATATATTGTATATTAAAATTTTTTATTAAAAAATACTTTTTACCATCAAAATCAAATCTCTTACCCCATTGTTCATTAGTTTACCACAATAAACTCTGTCAATTGGTTTTTGATCAAATTTATTTAGCAATGAAATAAAAAACAAGGCATCTGAAGTAGAAGATGTTACTGGTTGTTTGGTGTCGTCTATGATCATCCCCATCCATAATGTACATTAGTTTTTTGGATTGGTTTGAAAGTTGGCGTTAATTTATGATGCACACCTGTATTTAAGGTTACGTATCGACAAGTTGCAATCTTTATTAATTTTAGTTTTTTTAGTCACATCCTTTATTTTATATTTGCTATTGACAGATACTGTCTGTCTTATGGGAAATTATTTTCACATTGTATAATTGCCAAATAATATTTAACTTGAATAATTTTCATTTTCATTATTTAAGGCATCTTAAAAAATATTGAGGAATTTTATTTTTTTTTTTTAATAATAATATTTATTTAACATTTTATAGAAAGTTGCTAACAAACTTAAATTAATTTGTCGTCTTACTATGTTTTATTTGTTTATTTTATAAGTGTAAACATTTCGTATTAGAAGAGAAGAGTTAATAAAAAACACACACAGAGAAATAAAGTTCCAACCTAATTGAAAAGTTTATTTTAAAGGTAACAACTTCAGTTAGTACAACCGACGAAATTTATTTTAGATTTATGTATATTTTGGGTGTTGCAACTAAAGTTTAGTTGAATTAACCGAACTTTGTTGTGAAAACTAATGTTAAATTGCACCGACCGACTGAAATTTGTAATAACCAAATTTGAGCTGTTGTAACCGAAGTTCAGTTGGCAAATAGCTAATTTTTTCTCTGTGTGCAAGGATGGGTGTGGGAACCCCTTTTTAACAACACGATTAAAGTTCCGATATGGATAAATATATCATATATAGTCACATATATAATTCCATATCACATCAAATTACAGCTAATCCGAAAAATGACATACATAACCTCATCTGATGATATCCCACAGAGTTATATATTTTAAATGCTTATATAGCTTAAGGCCTGCGTTGTCATAGGTCTTTTCTTGAATCTTATACTAATAATTTAGTTATAAGTTTAATATGTGTAATAAATAAATAAATACATCAATTTATAAATCTCATTGCATTCATTACATTTCCAAATATATATTACACTACCGAAACATATAAAAATACACTCAACAAATTTTTTTGTCAACTATTATAATTTTAAAATAGAACCAATATTATTTTAGAGCACATGCATTTTTTGCCGGTTACACTCAAAAATTTTTTTTTTTTCATATAAAGGGTGGTTAAATTGTAAGGGCCGATGTTGAATGTGAACCACACCTAAACGCCAAGTTTTTTCCCGAATTTTATTTGACATTTCTCTATTTCAGACTTACTCAATTTGAACCATGGAGAGATACACAATCCAACAACGTGTTAAAGTTATCCAGACTTATTATGAAAATGGGCGTTCAAATCAAAATGCATATCGTGCACTTCGTGATTTTTTTGGTCAATTTGATCGTCCAAATGTGCGTACAATCGCAAAAATCGTGGAAAAATTCGAGCAAACCGGGTCTGTAGAAGATGTGAGAACACCAGTGCATGCTCGTACAGCTCGTACTGCAGAAAATATTGCTGCTGTTCGCGATAGTGTGGCTGAAAAGCCGTCCACCTCAACTCGTCGTCGTGCCCAACAATTGCACCTCTCACGCTCGTCGTTGATGAACATTATGCATAAAGACTTGCATTTACACGCTTACAAGGTGCAATTGGCTCAAGAACTAAAGCCTCTTGACCATTACAAACGTCGTGAATGGGCAGAATGGTGGCAAGAAATGGCAACAGTGGATGATCAATTTTCGAAGAAAATCATCTTCAGTGATGAGGCACATTTTCACCTCAGTGGATTCGTCAATAAACAGAATTGCCGCATTTGGGCGAATGAGAATCCAAGAGTGATTGTCGAAAAACCAATGCACCCACAAAGAGTGACTGTTTGGTGCGGTTTATGGGCTGGCGGCATCATCGGGCCATATTTTTTCCAAAATGAGGCCGGTCAGGCAGTTACTGTGAATGGTGTTCGCTATCGTGAGATGATAACGAACTTTTTATGGCCCGAATTGGAAGATATGGATGTGGACGATATGTGGTTTCAGCAGGACGGTGCCACTTGCCACACAGCTAACGAAACAATGGCTCTTTTGCGCAACAAATTTAATGGCCGTGTTATCTCACGTAATGGCGATGTCAATTGGCCGCCAAGATCATGTGATTTGACACCGTTGGACTTTTTTCTTTGGGGTTATTTGAAAGAAAAGGTGTACGTCGATAAGCCAGCAACAATTCAAGAGCTAAAGGATGAGATAATTCGGCACATTAACGGCATAGAACCTCCATTATGCCTCAGCGTCATCGAAAATTTGGACCATCGGATGGAGGTGTGCCGCCGTGGTCGCGGCGCCCATTTGGCCGATATTTTGTTCCATACATAATTGAGTAATACCAATATATCATAATAAAATAAAATTACAATAATTTCCTAAATAGTTTGTGTTTTATTCAAAATCAACATCGGCCCTTGAAATTTAACCACCCTTTATTATAATTTAAAAATAAAACCACTATTATTTTTTTGCCGGTTACACTCAAAAATGTTTTTTGTCATATATTATAATTTAAAAATAAAACCACGATTATTTTAGAAAACATGCATTTTTTTTGTCGGTTTAATGATATTTAGTTGGATTTAGGGTTACTTAATTGCAGAAAATCATACTAAATACTTTTAGATTCGCAAAATTACAAATATTTTACAGATGCATTTTGAGGTTATGAAAAATTTGTTTGCTCCATAAAATTAAAGTAGTTAGAATTTTGTGATGCCTTTTGCGTGTTAGTATTAATCCCATTCAAAACTTTAATTTGATGTACGTTTTGGCGGAATTGATACAGCGCTGTAATTGTCAGAAGCAAAATGTCTTGGGAAAAAACTACAGCTGTTGCCGCTATGAATAAAAAAAAAAAAATTATTTTGCACTTTATAAATTTAGTCCGTCGTAAGGATTCATTCTAAATACCAAAGTATGTTCTCAAGCCATGTTTTTTATAAAACATTTTTTTTTTTCAAATAAGCAATTCCATTAAACGGCGCAAAACCCCTATGGAAAAAATTCCAAAAGTTTAAAAATCACAAAATTTTGGTTTCACTTGTAAACCACCACACAACTTTTCAACAAACAGCGATATGAAAATTAATTTTTCAGTGAATGTATCTTCCAAGTCTAGTAGGTCCATTTTGTATTGCTTTAGATGTGAAAGCTAAAAACTATGAGAAAAAAAATAGAATTAATTAAAAATCTCTTTTAGGTTTCAAGTCATTTTTTAATTTTTCGAGATTTAAACGACCATCAATTCTTTTCGTAAAGACTTTTCAACGTGATACTTTGCATAGCTTTAAAGTATAGCCAACCCTGTCACATCATTTCTTTTAATTCATTAAACCGTGAGAAATAAGAGTCATCTAAAGTCAGTTTCAACAGGTGTCGAACATTTTTGAACTAGGCCATATATAAATTATATATGATGAGAAATATATATATATACGATTAAATAAAATTATTAAGTTATATCAAGCTATTTATGAATATATTTAAACTTTTTTTTTCTTCGGAAGACAAATGTTAAAAAATCAAATTAAAACTTTAAAGAGGCCGGGCTTAATTATTTTAAATACGATTGAACATTGATTAACGGGGTTGCTACGGGGTCAGCACGGGGTCAGCACGGATAATCGAAAACACTGTTAAAATAGTTCATACACAAACTCTAGGGGTGTTTTATAAAACCAAAATTCGGTTTTAGGGGAATGGTTTGTTTCATTTCTATATCGAAATAATATATATAAAATTTGACGCCAACCGAATAAAGAAAGGTCGTGCCGGAAATATTATGATAATTAAAACTGTGGCTACACTCAAAAGAAAAGCTTCATCATATTTATGAAAAACTTCATAAATATGATGAAAAACTTTATTGGTGTTCGTTCAATGTAACCTTCATAAATATTATGAAGCTGTTTCATAAAAGCTCAATTTGAAGACAAGCGTAATCATATTTATGAAATGTTTCATAAATATGAAGAAGTCAAAAACGTAGCTTTTCATGAAATGTTTCATTAATGTTATTAGACAACTTATAAATATGATGAAGCAAATTCATAAATTTGTATGAACAGAAAAACTTTCTTTGGATCGTACAAACACAACAAATGATACAGCCAACGAACAACATTTATTTTTAATACATTATTTTTAAAACCCAATATTTTGGAACTGTAATTCAGAATATATCAACTAAAACTCAGAACTTCAAATTTAAATTCAGAAAATATTATTTGATAGTCACTTTTATTGAAATTCAGAGAAAATAAATTAAGAATTGGTAAGTAGTTTTTGTACTTATTTTTAACATAAGATGATTTTTTAATAAAAACGTTTTCCTATTCTCAATTTTCAAATTACAAATTTTACCAACTTTTGTAACCAATTTTAGATAAATATTTTTCTATTTTTTTATATCCTATTTGTTAAAATTAGCAAATATGTTTAATAACTTTTTTCACGTTTAAGAGCAAAGTATTTTTCACGTCGATCACTTTATAATCTAAAATATATAGAGAAACTGTCAAGGATAATAAAAATAAAGTTTAATTAAAAACAAAATTTACTGATTTTTAAAAATAAATAAATATTTCATACTATCTAAGTTTACTAATAATTTCTATCTGCTGGCCCAAAAATGGAAAATTTTTCTGTAAAATTGAATATTTTTCTGCAAATTTCACAATTTTTTTTATTTGAATGTAGAATTAGTTAATTCGTTGTCATTCACGTTTAATCGCCGCTCAAAGTTGAGGCTTTTAACAAATGTGAAAAACATTCACAATGTTTGAATTCTCATAACTTTTGAACGTGTGCACAGAAAATTAAAAACTTGGCGACAGTGACAGTGTTACACAAAAATTTATTTTTTACCAGAAAATGATATCGACATTAAAAAAATGTCCTTCATTCGCGAATATCACAAAATACCCATAATTAATTTTTTTGAAATTTATATTGTAATGAACTCAAAGTATTACTTACAATACGAGGGTGGAGCAATTTTCGAACTTCCCTCGTAGTTATATGAAATGCAACACTGATCCCATCAAGTACCACCTGTTAATATACTACTGTCAAATGAGCAAGTTCAGTCATTTACTTTGCGTTTAACAGCTGTTCAAAACATACAACATTGTGGATTTTTTTAAAAATAGAAAAAAGTTAATTTCGAGTGCTCATTAAACATTATTTTTTTGCGAATAAAACCATCAATCAAACCAAGGAAAAGCTTAACAAATACTATGGAGACAGTTGGGTTTAATAAAGCTGTCCGCAAGATGGGTGCCGCGTTTGCTTTCAATTGACCATAAACGTAATCGTGGCCAATAAGGTGATGGCAACAGTTTTTTGGGACACACGCTAGATAATCCACATCGATAACCCTCAAAAGGGAAAAAACAATAAACGGCGAATATTATTCCATTGGACCGATTTAACTAGGATTTAGAAAAAACGACCCCATATGTCCAAGAAATGCCTATTTTATGGACCTCAAAAAGTGCTATTTTTTTGGAAGGGATACAAAAACTGGAAAAACGTTTTATTAAGTGTATTGAGCTAAAAGGAGATTATGTTGAAAAATATTTTTTTTTTGCAGAAAAAAACCTGTGTTTCATTGATAAAGTCACGGACTTATTGCTCCGACATCGTATATAAAAATTTCAAGTTGGAATCAGAGTGGAATTTAAAGGTAAATTTTTAAACAGATTATTTAAATACTTGTGATCATTAAATGGTGCCAATATAGATATCAGATGAAAGATCATAATCTCTGATATACGGGTGATTTTATAAGCTTTCGACACACCTTTCAGATAATGGTCTTTCAAATTACATTGAACTTAGAATTTACATTCTCCTAGTTAATATGGAGACATTAAAAAAACCAAGCATCAAATTTTAAAAGGACATTTTTAAAAGGTTTGGTCCTGAAATATTACGACCAATAGTTTTGTGAGATAGTAGAGATTATGAAATTTCACTTGATATTGACCAAAATAGGCCGTAAATAAACCCCTTTTTCAAATCTAATTTCAATATTAACATTGGTCACAACAACAAAAACCTTATCATATGCGCATAATTGATTGAGTATTTTGTATAAAAATCTATTTGTTTAAAAATTTAACTTTAAATGTGTTTTTAAAAGGATATAGGATGTGATAACGAAACCTGAGTACGCAGTTTAACCACATGTGGTGTCCTGTTTAACATGTACATCGATTTCGCCATGTAAGGCAAAAATATTAAAATTTGTCGTTGAGTGCTATATGAATATAGAAAATTTTTATATTGAATATTAAAAATACTTTCCTGAAAAATTCCGTTTATTTTTTAACCCCTCTGATTCCCAACTTGATATTGTTATGTGTTGTAAGTGATAAAATAAATTTCAGAGAAATTAATTTTGTATTTTGTGAGATATTCGCAAATTAAGGACATTTTTTTAATTTCGGTATGATTTTCGGTTTCAACAAATATTTTGGAAATAATTCAATCATTTCTTACTGGCTGATCGGATAGCTATTAAAATTCACAGAGCCATAATGAACCTAATTTCTTAAGCACTAGATGCATCAAGGCACTGATCAATTAAACTCCAAAGTAGGCAAACTCGGGTATTCAAACATTATGAGAGATTTCTAAAAATTTCTGTAATCTCCGTATAATGTCCAATAATAAATAAGCTTACTCGTGTGGGGGCTATCTTTTAAAGTGCAAAACTTATCCGCATTTGAAAATCAAAATTTTGCATTTTTGCAACAATCCGATCCGATTTTTTTGGCCATGCCATATAAAAATCAAGTGCGATTGCTTTCAAAAGTGTTGGCAATAATAACAAGAATAGATAAGTGCTTGTTATTATTGCCAACACTTAACAAAAAAAAGTTCAATACAATATCTGGTTCACGCATAAAATTAAATGCCTCTAAAATTGTAAATTATAAAAAAAGTGATTTTAGTAATTTTTTTTTCTCAAAAACGTAGCATGACTACTACACACATTACTTCCCCCCCATCTACTCCGAGTTGGTCCATTTTTTTACTCAAATATAAATTTAAGCCAATTTTTTTCTCTGAGTGATATTGGATAATGAAAAACTGGAGCAGGACCTCAAATTTAGTCTAAATACGATAGCATTATCCGTTTTGAATATTGCTTCAAATGTGGACAAGACAGCAATAAATGTAAAAAAATTCCATTTATAAATTTTTTTTGGGAATTTTGTGCTTTCCTTTAACCTTTTTTTGCTGTTTTTATAAAAACAATAACAAAGAACAGCTTAGTATTAAATTTCATTACAATATGTTCATTAACAAATATTCTATTGAAAAATAAATGTATATAATTTTCACAAAAATTAAAAAAAAAAAAACTTTTTGACGGACTTTCAAAAATTCTTTACGATTCGGTTGAAACTGGCCACATAATATTTAGATCTGATCTGGGTATGTGGGGAGAATAATAATATGTGTAGTAGTCCTTCACAAGAATACAAACTCTATACGTGTTTCTGAATAAACTTTAAAATCTGGAGGCAAAATATCTATAATATACTAAAACTGAAAAATAAAAAAAAATAAAAATAACTAACTGAATGCCTCCCTCGAATAAAGGTATAAGCGAAATTTTTTTGAAAACGTATATTTTGCATAACATGGCTTACCAAGCATTAATACGTATACCTATGCCAATAATTTTGCAAAATTTTGTCCCAAAACTAACCTTACTGGGCCTGAGGGGAGAATAATAACGAACTGGGGAATATAGTTTTCATAAAATGCAACTATGTGTAGTAGTCCTTCACATAAATATAAACTTTAAAGAGAGTTGACTCAAAAGAGTCCTGCTAGGTTTTTGACTAAAAAAATACTAAAATCACGTTTTTTTATAAGTTGCAAGTTCAGAAAGATTTTATTTTAAGCGTGAACCAAATTTTGCGTTGACGATTTTATTGTTTAATTAAACAGCTTATTTTTAATATCACCAACACTTTTCAGAGCAAAGACCACGTCCGCCTTTTCCATATTCAAAAAACGTATCAAGTTATTGGAAAATTTCAAAATTTTGATTTTCAAATGCAGATAACTTTTGTATAAATAACCCAAATATTTGTTTTTGAAAATTACAAGCGGATTACAAAACTTTTAAAATTTTTGAAAATCGGTTGATAAGCATAAAATTTTGCAAACTCTTAAAATTTTTAAATCACAGTGGTGTTCAACTTTGGAGTGTAATTAATCAGCGCCCGATGGATCTAGCAAACCCTTCTTTGAAGCTTGAGCTTAAAGTAACGTTGATTATAACATGGCAATCGATCAGCCAGTGAAAAATTTTTCTTTAGAAATGTTGAGGTTAAAAAGAAGTATAAACGTTTTTCTCTAAAAATTATAAACACTATTAATTTTTAAATCAGACTAGACTAGTTTCTGTGACCGTTTAGCGATCACACCCAAGTATGGCCCCGAATCTAATGTAGCTAAATTGCAGTTTGCTTTCCTATTAGCTATTTCTGTTATTGTATATTATACTCAGAAGTAACAACACTAACAACACAAATATTCTATTTTTAGATTTTTGTTTATTTTTCTAATCTCCTCCGTCTCTAGTTTTCAATTATTTCCAAACAATTTGTTAGACACCCCACTGTGCATTATGTACTTTTTCTTGAACATTTGTTAAAACCCCCCTATATTTGAGCATCGACAAAACGCGAACTATAAGGAATTTTGGAAAACAAAAAATATATGTGAACACCACATTAACTAGGAGAATTTTTGCGCCAAATTTTACTAAAATCCGAAGAGATAATATTGAAAATGTAGTTTTTTGCGCTCATTATTTTAAAAATTACGCTTACAGAAGTTGTTTTGTATCAAAACGTCAATGTATACCTTAGGAACAGGAAGTATTTTAAAATAGTCTTTGTTTCTTAAATATTTTTACCACAATATCCTAAATATATACCACTTATATTTAGATCTGAAATGTAAATTTTTAATTGCTCTTAAAATAAACTCTTTATTTTTATCTAATCATAAATTTCTATATAAGTGAAAATTGGATTTACCAGTTTGGTTTTTTTTTTTTTTATTAAAAGAAAAAGTAAACTTTTCAATAAATACAACCAGTTCTTGTTCTACCATGGTCAAGTTCAACTAAAATACACATCATCTACAAATATCAATTAGCAAGATACAAGACACTCGTTTAACAGATGTATTGGAAGTTTTCATTTAAGAAACTTTTACCGCGAACAAATATTAACCAAAATTTTCTAATATCTTTTCGCAAAAAATTATCAACAGAAATAAAATAAAAGTTCAACGATAAAATTCAAATTATAAAAACCAATAGGAAACCAATAATTTGTATTAAAATGGTACGCTCCCCCACTTTTTTATTGCGAAAAGAAACTTTTTTTTTTAGCATTAAAAATAAATGTATTTGTTATGCAATTTGTTTTTAAATGCACTTTATTGGCCACGAGTTTGCCCACTCTCGATGCATAGTTGCAAAATTTTTGATTACAAATTTGGGGATTTTTATAAAAAAAAACAACACTTTCGTTTTTTGGGTCCCTGGGTTTATATGTCAACAAAATCAGGAACATTTTATGAATCTGCTTTGCGACCTATCATTTCTAAATGACTTTAGGACGCAGATCACGCATATGGCCTTAGAATTTCAAAGCTAGATTTAAAGTTTGTTCTCTTACGCAAGAAATTTGTACAAATTTGGTAAAATTTTTACTGGAAGGTGTTCGTTTACACAAATACTCAGTAAGAAGAGAGAGTAAAGTGACAGGTTGGTATAAGTTTTTACTGGATAAATTTTTACCAGTAAGAATTTTTAAAAAGAAAAAACCATATGTATAATAATTTTTTTGTTGTTGTGACCAATGTTAATATTTAATTGAGATTTTAAAAAGGGGTTTCCTTACGGGCTATTTTGGTCAATAATCTCATTTATTTGTAAATAAAAATCAATTTATCATGTTTTTGCTTCTTCAGGAGCGTAAAGTTATAAAATCTGGCGGCAAATACAAAATAAGTTTATAAATAATAAATTTTTTAATAAAATATCTTAAATATGGAAAAATATGATTGTATTTTTAGTAAACAAATATTAAATTAAATTTTGATTGTTTATGGATTTAAAGTGCAAAATATTAAAGAATTAACTATGCAAGAAATTAAAAACATTCTAAATTATTTCTGGTCGACAATTTCAATTAACTTTTATCTTTTCCATAACGACCAGTTGATTTTTTTTTTATATTTGGTATTTAAAATCAGCTGTTTTATATATTTTACCAATTCTTACACTCATAATAATCCATGCTTAAAAACACAAATATATTTTTCGTAATTTTTTTTTCGTAGAATGTACAAACATTTTGTTTATATTACAAAACTTTTGTATAAAACAAATTATATAAATTTACAAATTTCGTAAAAAATACAAACATGATTTCGTAATATTTTTTAGTACATTGTACAAAAATTTGTAATGTTACAAATATTACATATGGATGTTAATGTGGTTAGAGGTCGGTTTTGCAACCAGAAGGTTGCGAGTTCAACTCCTGGCCAGGACAAATTTTTTTTTTTTTTTTTAGTTTTTATATTTTTTTTTTTATTATTAATGTTTTTTAAATTTCTATGTTTTATTTTTTTATTTCATTATTACTATTTTTGTGTTTTGATATAAATGGATATTTTGTATTTTGTTTAACAAAGAGGATCCTAAAACAAGGTAAAGAGGACCCGAAAACACTACTTCCACTTTATTTGCCGGGTTTAGTATGAAATTCAATAAAACAAATATTTAAAAAGATAAAATATTTAATAATAAAATGCAATTAGTTTGAAATTGTTATTTAAGTTTTTTATTATTATTATTATTTTATTATTTTGTTTTTTAATATATTATTTGATATATTTATAAAAAAATTATATTATTTTATTTAGTTCAATAAACATAATAAAAATATTTAATGGCCATTTTACCTTTTTTTATTAAATATTTGTAGCATATTTTTCTAGTTTTCATAAAAATTTCATAATATTTTCGACTTAAGTTCCTTTTTAGTTTGTTGTATTGCATCAGCTACTTTGGTGCAAATGGTAGAGGGGTCTACTTCAACACAGCAGGACGTCACTGAAATCGTGAGTTCGATTCTGGTGTGGCACCATTACATTTTTTTTTTTTTAATTTTAAAATAAACCCGTAAGGTATGCACCACATTTTTATTTAAAAAAAGTTTTTACAAAACTTTACGAAATGTGATTTGTATATTCTACAAATTTTTTCGTAATGTCAAAATAACCAAAACTTTCGTAAATGAACAACGGTTTTCGTGTATTTTACCTATAGATTATTATGAGTGTACAAATTTCCGTTCGTTTACTTTTTTTTATAAATTTGTCTTGCTCTCTGTGATTTTTTTACTGAGTAATTTTTACTGGACTTTACTGGGAAAGTAATCGAACACACTTATAGTTACAGAAATATTTGCTTAATACTTTTTCTAGAAAATTTTATTTTTTGATAAACTTTTTTGCCCAAAACTAAAAATTTTGAATAACAATGCTACTTCTTTTGCAAGATTCTAACAGTATGAACAATGCCTTTTAATTTGATATATTACACGTACGATAATATTCCGTATATATAGTGTTCGCCAAAATATATGCACGAAATTGTACGTACTATCATCATATTGCTTAATAACATAGAAAAACTCACTGGGATTTTAATTTTTGTTTATTTATTTATAACCTTTAATAGACCCTAACTACTAACACAAGATATAAACTAAAAAATTAATTTAAAGCTGGAAAAAATTATATTAAATGTACAACATTGCTTTTTGTCCGCGACAAAACAAAATCATGAAGTAATAGATGTTTACATTATTCATTAATCGGTAAAGACTACCAATAACAAATACGGTTAAATAATAAAAACTCTCTTTTGAATATTATGAGAATAATTAGAAAACATGTGCACGTGTTTATAGTCGTTCCTGAACTTTCACAGTTATCGGTCATATATTGCAATTTTTTATGAAAATGGCTAACAATAAGTACTCAGTGCACTTAAAAGAAAAAATAATAAATTACTATAATAGAGCTGAATCAGTGACATCTGTTGCAAAGAAATTTGGAATCAATCATAGTGTTATTTCGCGTATTCTAAGCAGTTTTCGTTCTTCAGGCTCATTGGCTGCCACACAGGAAGGTGGTAAGCCGCGGAAAACCAGCAAACGGGACGACCAGGCAATATTTCGAAAAATAATACCTTTATATCAGTAAGGTCTATTTCAAATCAATTAGAAGTAAATGTTTCAATAAGATCCATCCAAAGACGAACTGTTGAAAGTAGATTAAAATCATACTGAAGTGCAAAAAAAAAAACATTTATTTTCTCCAAAAATAGACTAGCTAGAATTGAATTTGCAAAGGAACACATAAACTGGAGTACAACCCAATGGAAGACCGTACTCTTCTCTGATGAGTCAAAGTTTAATCTAAAAAGTAAAGTTGTGATGGATTTAGGCTAGTACGCAGACCTAATGCACAACACCTTAATCCTCGGTATATTAAAGGCACGGTAAAACATGGAGGAGGCAAAGTTTTGGTCTGGGGACGTTTTTCTAGCCATTTTCCGTAAAATAAATCTCTTGAATGTAAGACTTGGGCGACGTCAATTACATGTCACAATCGTTCACTTGTGAAAATTTTCTATATCATTATTAATATTAGACCTACACTCACACTTGTGAGCTTAAACGTTTCCTTGGAAAATTTTTAAAAATTTGAATACCAAACATGGAGATTGGTAACAACATTTGGGTATTTAATTACAGCGCAATTACTCAATTATACCCAATTACATGTAAATAGATGTAAAAAAGTAATTGGCCTGTAATTATATACACAAATGTTCGTATTATGTCCCATATCTGGTATTGAAAAAATTTAAAATTTTCCAATTAAGCGTTTAAGCTCACAAGTGTGAGCGTAGCTCTGAAATTATTATTGATATAGAAAAATTTCACATGTGAATGATTATGAAATATAATTGACGTCGCCCAAGTCTGAAGAATGTCCTGCAAATTGTAATGTTGCCTCATGCTTAGAAAATATATGAAAGTACAAATAAAATTTTAACATGAACTATGCCCTTATTCCACTAAATAAATAATTCGAGTGTAATTTTTTGCTACTTCTGCTTAATATTTTTAAATGAAATTTTGTACACACGTGGCCTACATTTGTAGAATAGCAAAAAAAAATTATCAAAACTTCAATTTTTTACGGTTTCCCATGTTTTTTTAGCTCTCCTGAACACTTTGGATTTCGGATTTTATACCCTTTTACGAGCGAGGCATTCAGTTGTTGTTTGTTTTTTTTCAAAAAATCATTAAAAATAGTTAAACTCCCGGATCCAAAAAAAAAAGAAAGTGCTACTTTATGGTAAAAACTACATATTTTGCAAATATGCATTCTATGTTTAAGTCGTGAGTGGCCAAATTAAAAAAAAAAACTACATTAAATTGCATAAAAAAGCAGTTCTTTTTGACGCTGAAAAAATGTATTCCAGAATACAAAATAAGAAGAGTGTATGATTCTAATGCATTTTAAATGATAATGAGTCAATATATATTAAAAAAAAACTACGAATGCTGAAACTAACGCACTTTTAGCATATTTAAAAAAAAAAAAAAACGAAAATCGCGAATAAAACCAAGGTTTTATAGAATTTCGAGCAAAATAAAAACGCCAATATTTAAGTGGCTCCGTAGAGCTTTTGAGTGCAAAACATAACTTAAATCAGAAGACCCAAGGTCAGATTTTGGCCGATCTTGCGTGAGATGGCCGATGTATATATTTTTATTGTTAATATTTTAAAAAAGTTTATTGGACCAATTTTGTTGTTGTTTGGCATTACACTATAATTGTCACCCAGCTGATTTAATGTTTCAAAAACAAGACTCTTAAAGCTTACTAGGAATCAATATTTGTTCATCTATATAAATATGTTTTTTTATTCTATAAGACTATTTTTTTTTTTTTTTTTTACCAACTTCAGAAATTTTGTCATTTCCTATTTATCTTAACAAAAAAATAATAAATTTATGTAACAGTGTTTTACTTTTAAATTTTAAAAATTAAAACCAAAAGTTTATTTTTCGATCTTTTATCATACATTATGATGTGAGCAAGATTATTCGAGTTCAAGATCATTTGTTTTTTGTTAAACAAAAAACCGTGCAATATTTATTTATTACTCAAAAAAGTTTTTGCCCGCTTTCTTATAGCAGACTTTATCTACTGACAGGTCCTTACATGTTTCATTTCGCGTCACCGAAAATCATCAGAGAACCAATGTAGAAGGGCTAGAATATTCTACCCAAATTTTGAAGGAAAAAGATCAACGCTAAACAATAAAAACACAGTGTATTATGACTAGAGATTCTAGTCTATACACGAACAATGTTTATTACTTAAAAATGTTTTATTTTTTGATTTGAATTAGTTCAATTTTTCCAATTTTGTTTTTTACTTCTCATCGAGTAAATATAACAATACGGGTAAAGCGTTGATCTTTTTCCTTCAAAATTTGGGTAGAATATTCTAGCCCTTCTACATTGGTTCTCTGATGATTTTCGGTGACGCGAAATGAAACATGTAAGGACCTGTCAGTAGATAAAGTCTGCTATAAGAAAGCGGGCAAAAACTTTTTTGAGTAATAAATAAATATTGCACGGTTTTTTGTTTAACAAAAAACAAATGATCTTGAACTCGAATAACCTTGCTCACATCATTATGTAACAGTTTTAATTTTTTTTTTCTATTTAACTTACATATTGTATTACATTTTTAAATTTTTCAAATCATTTCGGGCCAGTAAAACGAGGCTAAGTGTATAATGATTGAAATAAAAATAAGCTACTTTAATTTCACTAAAAATTTTAATTATAAAAAGTCTACTCCTAAGACAGAACAAGTTATGGCTTTTCATTAACGAAAAAGTTAATACGAAAAAACAAACAAGATCATTTTTCCATAAATTGAGGACAACTACAACATAGCTAGACAAGTTATTTGACGCCAAATGTGGAGATATCAACAGAAGAAGATCATTCTTATTGTTACCACAAAACTGTTGACAATTCCTACTTAAAGCAATAATATAACCGACTAACCTAATAAGCATGAAAGAAGAAAAAACTAAATAAGATTTTCAAACAATATTTTAAAAAGTTCTAAAATTGTGATCATGATATTTGTTAATACATCTTTTAACTACCTCAAAAGACGGAAATACATTTTTATTTATATATTATGCCAACAGACAAAATACTAAGAATTTATCTTAAAAAAAAACAGCTTTCGAAAATATTTAAACATTTGTTTAAGCCAAAAGTAATGCCAACAAAACAAAAGACTTAAACAACAAACTCGAAAATCAATGAAAGTACAAAATATTAAACAAACATACAAATCTACTCATAAAATTTTTTAATTTTATAGTTTTTTAAAGAATTTATAATTCTCACTCTCTTATTTTATAATTTATGCACACTCAACCAAACGGGTGACCCGATTAATAAAAGAATATAAAAAAAAGAAACCCACCTAAAATTTACAAAAATTGTCAACAAAAAAAATATCGACTTTTGGATAAATGTTTTAAATTATTTAAATCTTTTATAGAAAGTTACCTTTTATTTATGAATTAACTGTTCTTTTTTATTGTTTTCTTTTAACAAAATTATATATAATCCAATTTCAATATTATCTGCAAAGTGATTCTTAACGATTGTTTTCTTGAGGAAGTTGTAATATGAATAATGTTACGGTATTGAATTTCACTTTTTGTTTAATAACTTTATGAAGATTTATTTAAATTACATATTTTTTCTCTTTCTTTTGCTAAAAAAATATTATTAAATATTCACTTTTTTCTTTGGAATTTTTTTTTTTTATTATTTATGATGTAGTTAAGAAAAACCTATAATTATCTATATCCATTTGTTTCAAAATTTTTTTATTTCATGTTTGGTATTTCTTCTTTTTTTTCTTATTTGTTTCTTTAAGGTAAAATTTCTTTATTTTTTCATGCAACTTATGATGAATTCACCGATATGCGTTAAATAAAAAATCACTTCATTCCAAGACAAACTCTCATCGTAGACTGATTTGTTGAATGGCTACAAATTGAACTTCTAAGCTTACAAAAAGAGCTTATACAGTTGAGTGAATAAATCAAGTTAAGAAAATCTCTTTGAGTGGCTTTTGTAAACTAATTGTTAAGTTTATGTATTCAAAGAGATAAGGATAATACTTAGAAACACTTTGAAATATTTGAAATGCTTGGTTAAGAGTAGTTTGCTCTTTTCCGGGGAATTTTTATTTTAGTACGAGCTTAAGTGCCCCACACTTCGTTACCGGTAGTTTTATATATCCGAATATATTAGGATGGAAAATGAAATATTTTTTCAAGGAATTAGTTTCAATAAATTAGTTAATCCTTTTTAAGTGGATGTTTTTGTGATTTCAAATTTAGGATTTCTACCTCAATGAATTCTATATGTTCCCCCTAAAATATATATTTAATAAATTAACCCAACCTCAAAAAAAAAAAAAAAAATATTTTAAATTTCAGACTTACTGCATACATTGTTTGTGTAGTACCTTAAGGGGAAGACTTCCTCTTTTTATGGCTACATGTAAAACTTTTTAATATCCAGTTTTATCGGATGTCTGCACCAAATTATAAGTTACAACATTCATCGGTTTATGCTGTGTGCATTTACAAACCAAATTTTAGGATCATTACTTTAGCGTCTTTTAGGAGCAGATATTTTACCAAATAAACCCGTATTTTTTGAGGTTCTTTTCAAAAGTTCAAATATATAAGTTATCAGTGAAATGGCCCAAACAACAGAGAACAAATATTTAAAATTTAGGTGTCTTACTAAAAGGGTATAGGCATGCCGTTAGTTTGGGTACTTTTCACACCTCCTAGTAGGAATTTCAAAAAATCCCATCTAAGGGGATGGAAGAACAAACTTATCAAATTTTAGTTTTTCGCCTTAAAGAAGGGATACATTTACATATTTTAATCCCAATTTTTACCAGGCTGCTAGTCATAAATTTTAAATTTAAAATTTCTGGCCATTTTTGTTCTTCTCGTAAATATTTCCGAAAACACGCTCTATACAGATGTCTAGTCGTGTTAAGTACACACTTGCCGAATTTCCAAAAATCAGCTCTACACAGATGTAGACTCCTAATTAAAAAATGTGGAACTTTCAACTTTCAGCCCTATATATGTAGGTATTTATTCCTGAAAGGCAACCAACATTCCAAATTTTAAGTTACTGGCTTCGGCGGCTTGGCAAGGCCACCAAGGGGGAACTTTTTCAACCTTTTAGTGCTACAACATTTTTCTCCCATATGAGCCCATATTTTTCCACGTTTCTAGGCAAAATTACAAAAAGTACCAAACCAGGGAGTTAGGTCATATTGGAAATTTCAGCTTTCCTATCCCAGATCAGGCGGCCAAGCGGAAGATTTTTTCCCCTTATTGATCATACCAGTAGGTATTTCCAAAAATCCCGTCTTAGCGGAAGTCTATGCTGGAGGATGAATCTCACTGCAAATTTCAAGTAAGCGGTATAAGCTGGGCGAAGTCAGTCAGCCAGTCAGTGAGTGAGTTAGTAACGTTATTCTTTTATATATATAGAATACAAAATATGAGTATAAAGATATGAACAAGTATAGAAGAATATTACCAATTAGTAACCCGTTACCTGGTAAAGGCAGTTATCAATTTTTCGTAAATAAAGAATTACAATTTGGTTACCGAGTAAAAGAGTTTACACAAAAAAAATTACCAACCTAATATATCTAACTAGCGGGCGCAGCCCGCTACGTTGTTAGCGTGCCTTAGACCTAGTTTTTGGGATGATGGTAATCCAGATAAGGGTCTTGATTATCAAGTTTAAGCTGTAGTTATTTCGTTAATAATTTTGTTTGACCATTTATTAAAAATGTTTTAAATAAATTTTGTTCATTAGTTAAAAAAACAAATTTAAAAATTATTTTCATAGACAGATATAATGGTTATGTGCAATATTTTATTAAATTTCATGAATATGATAAAAAAAAATATTTTCATTAAATTTCTTCCTTTATTAAAAAGTAAGCATTTTTTTCTTCAGAATTTTTGCTATATTTTCTTCAATTCTATATTTGTAGCAGCCTTATTTGAGGTATTAGAAATATGTGTAGATAAATGAGCCACGGTTTAGAGCCCCCTTGTTTTTCAAATCAGCCACTGATAAATGGATGTAAATATATGATGATCATCTATTTTACATCTTGTAAAGCCTATAGTTTATTTAAGAACTCGCATTATATTTGTACCAAATATCAATGAAATCGATTAAGCCGATTAGAGATACTTAAAATGTGCGACGCAGATAATATAAAAATCCAATAAAGTGTATATCATTTCTACCAAATTTCAATAAAATCGGTATACCATTAAGGAGATACTGAAAAAGTGACCATACAAATTAAACGAACATCATATGGAAATCTTATTTACCCTGTTTTGGCTAACATTGGTCCCATTACACATATAGATAGTGAGGAGATATTGAAAAAGTAGGCATAAGAGAGCCACGTTAATAATATCGAAATATCAGTAGTCTCATTATCTACGCACCAAATTTGAACAAAATTGGTTCAGCCGTTATGAAGATACGGAAAAAGGAGGCGTAAAAGTGCCGCACCCATTGTATCGAAGTGTAATATAGTCTATAGTGGCTATTAGTGGTCGCAATAACTATGCATACAATTCCAATGAAATCGGTTGTGTCGTTTAGAAGATACGGAAAATGTAGGCGTAAAAGTGTCACGCCCCCTCGTATCGAATTCTAATATAGCCTATAATGGCTGTCAGTAGACAGATTATCTATGCCCAAATTTCAATAAAATCGGCTTAGCCTTTTATAAGATACGGAAAAAGTGGGCATAAAAGGGCCACGCCCACCATATCGAATTTTTTTATAGAATATATTTCCTTCCGGAGCTTGCACTATCTACATGCCAAATTTAAATAAAATCGGTTAGGCCGTTTATAAAATACAGAAAAAATGGGCATAAAATAGCCACGCCCACCATATCGTAATTTTTTTTTTCACTCTCTATGTACCAAATTTCAATAAAATCCGTTCAGTCGTTTGGGGGCGTGATGGGCGTAATATCGAATATAGCGAAAAAGTGGGCGTAAATGTGTCACGCCCACCATATCGAAATCAAATACAGCACATATTACTTTTCGGTTTTTCCCACTATCTGTGTACCAAATTAATAAAATCCTGTAAGCCATATAAAAGATAACAAAAAGTGGGCGTAAAACTGCCACGCCCACCAAGTCTTAATCTATTATAGCAAATAGTGCTTATGAGTCATCCCAATATCTGTGTACCAAATTTCAATAAAATCTGTTCAGCCATATAGAAGATAGTGAAGATGTGGGCGTAAAAGTGCCACGCCCACAATATCTAAATTTGATATAACTTAAAGTGCTTATCTGTGACATCTCTTTCTGGGTACCAAATATCAATTGCATCGGTAAAGCCATATCGAAAATAGTGAAAAAAAGGGCGTAAAAGTGCCACGCCCATCATATAAAAATTTCATGTAGCCTATAGTTCCTTCCAGACCGCCCACTATCTATGTGTCAAATTTTAATAAAATCTGTTCAGCCATATAGATGATAGTGAAGATGTGGGCGTAAAAGTGCCACTCCCACAATATCTAAATTTGATATAACTTAAAGTGCTTATCTGTGACATCTCTGTCTGGGTACCAAATATCAATTGCATCGGTAAAGCCATATCGAAAATAGTGAAAAAGTGGGCGTAAAAGTGCCACGCCCATCATATAAAAATTTCATATAGCCTATAGTTCCTTCCAGACCGCCCACTATCTATGAGTCAAATTTTAATAAAATCGGTTAATAAAATAAGTATACAATTTCAAATAATGAAATAGTGGGCGTAAAAGTGGGCGTGGCAAAAAAAAAAAGTATCCTATTGAGCATTCCGGAGTTCCAGTTACATACTGTGAAAATTTCAGGAAGATCGTCCAGTGGTATGGTCAGGCCACTGAGGGGGAGACTTTTTCCCCTATTATCCCCTTTTTTACCACGTTCCTGAGCAAAATTCCAAAAAGTAAAACTGCAGAAAGTTGGGTTATATCCGAATGAACATATGGTGAAAATTTCAGCTATCTATCGTAAAGGGTTCGGTGAGGCCGCTAATGGGGAGACTTTTTCCCACTTTTATCCCCCCTTTAACCACGTTCCTGGGCAAAATTTTAAAAAGTAAAACTACAGGAAATTTTGTCATGTTCCAAAGAACACATGGTGAAAATTTTAGCTTTCTATCCCAAGGCTACAGCATCATGTGTATACAATTTCAAATAATGAAGTAGTGGGCGTAAAAATGGGCGTGGCCAAAAAAAAAAGTATCCTATTGACCATTCCGGAGTTCCAGTTACATACTATGAAAATTTCAGGAAGATCGGTCCAGTGGTCTGGTCTCCTATAAAATACATACATACAAACAAACAAACAAACAAACAAACAAATAAACAAACACACATTCTATTTTATATATATAGATTAAAGATTTCATTTCATTTGTTTCTAAACAAATATTTAATTGAATCAATTAATATTTTAAATATATATTTTATTTCAGACGCAATTCTCATAATTTTTTTTCATACACTGTAGTTTAAATAGAAAATTTTCAGTATCAAATAACAAATGCTTTTGAAGTTTACAAATAAAACAAGCACACGCACCAACATACAAACAGGCGCAGCATTAACAAAAACACACATACTAATGTATCGTTCACACACTTTTTTTGTCAGTATCATATTTTTTTTTGTAGAAGTTTTTTATAACTTGTTTTCCTTTTTAATTTGCAATAAAAGTTTTAATTGATATTATTAGTTTTATGTCCAGGTCACTAAGGGTTAAATATTTTTTTAATTAAAGTAAATATAATTATAGTTTAATTAAATGTAAGTGATATTTTTCCGAAAATAATACAAACTTTGATGAAACATTAAAATTTTATTCAACTTTCGACAAAACAATCTATTTCCATAAAATATCCTGAAAACACGCGACTAGAAATGTCACGAATAGTGTATTCGTCACTTTTCCGTATACCGAATATTCGGTATTCGGATAATTTCCGAAGAGTTATTCACTTTCATGTATTTTCATTAAAATTTCATGTAGAAGAACACAGTACTTTAGATATAGACAAATTTAAATATAATAATTATATTGTTTTAGGTTGAAAAATTATCTCAAATCCATACAAACAGCTGTGTTTGACGTATTAAAGTAAAATATTATATGAGAAACTTTTTTTTTAAAATTTTTTTTATACCGAGTAAGTGTGCCGGTATTCGGTATATAGTAAATAATAAATATATGCCGATTTTACCGGATACCGAATACTACTCGTATATTCGCGACATGTATTATTACGATTATTACATTATAAAAATAACAATCGACATCTCCAAAGTTGACAATTTTAAATTAAATTAAGAAAAGAAGTTTTTATATTCTTTTTTTTATCAAATTCGTTAGTCATTTTTTGTTCCAGGCTAAAGTGGGTTAATGATAGCCGATGAAGTCAAAATTCCATATATGAATAATTTGAGTATATTAAAGGTATATTTAAATGCAACAAATAAATAAATTTTTAAAAATTTCGAATTTTGGGAATTTTAATAAAAATACACTGAACCAAATGTCGTAAGTGAAATCAATATAAAATTTTTGTTAACTTTCGACAAATTTTATTGTTAAAGCAACAATTATTTTATTCAAATTGAGGTGAGTTTTTGTTAAACTTGCTTTTAGTGTGTGGCGTCATTACTCGTGTTAGCGTGTGAAAGACATTTGTGAAAGATGTAAAAATTATTTAAATTATGTTAAATTGGGTATTATTTACAAAAGAGTTGTTTAACTCAGTGAATTATAGTGGATAGTTAAATGTGCGTTTATTAATTACTTTTAAATAAATTTATATAATTTCATACCGTTTTATATAAATTAAAAACTTTTATTACTGTCATTACTGTATTTTTTTATATTGTATAAATGATAACTTGTAATATTGAAGAAATATTTATATAAATATAAAAAATGTAATTAATTATTAATTTAAATATGTGCGCCCCAGTAGGCCAGTTGGTAGCGTGCTGGCTTATCAGTTCGAGGGTCGTGGGTTCGATTCCTACCAAAGGCACTGGTTTTTTTCGCTACAACGCTAGTGCTGGGCTAGGGTAATAGTATATAATTTGTAATAATATGATTATTAATTAATAAAAAAAAAAAATATTAAATAAATTAATGTGTTTTGTAAATGTAATGTTACATGTGTTTCAAAAATTTTTATAATTTAACATTTTTTTTTTTTTTTAATATTCTAACTAAAGACGTATATTATTAAAATTTAAGTTTATAAAATATAAAAGATAAAGAAATAAAAAAATAAAAATTAATAATTAAAATTATTCAATTTGATTAAATAAATCTGTTGAAATAACTAATTTCTGTTAGCACATTTGATGATATTTTGTCAAAAAAAAAAAAAAAACAGTCAACAAATAGTTAAACATCAAAATTACATTTACACAACCATTTGTTAAAATAACGGACAGTTTTTGTTGGTTGTATAGTGATCACCCATTCATCAATTTAACATGGTATTTAGTATATTTTACCACTTTTTTTGGATCAGTGTACATTTTCCTCAAAATGTTCCTTCTTAGGCCGAAATTCCGCGGGAACTAACGTTTGCCAACAAAGTGTATTTTTGGGGTGTAATCAAAGAAAATCGATAAATCGGATTCTAAGGGACATCTTAATATATATCATGGCCAAAGTTCAAAAAAGTATTTTATCTTAAATTGCATTTTAAATAAAAAATAACAGAAGAGAAATAATGATTAAACACACAGGGAAAATATTAGTTGGAATTTAATCTTGCCTACTTAAAATCAACACTAATCATTAAAATATGATTGGGGAAACATTATTTATATAGTAAGGGACAATTGTATGTCCTCTGCACTAATAAACATGAAATTATACCATTCGATAGTGTTGTTAACTTTTTTATTAGTTAATTCAAATAATTTTAATAAAATTAAGTTACCGTAGTAAGACGCTATTGATGCAACTGATTTTAAATCACATTTTATAATATAACTGATTTATTTGTTGTGCTCACAGAAACTCAAATCCAAAATATATATAACCAAATAAAAGGTTAATTTTAACAATTGTTGGTTGGAAAAACAATAAATTTTTATCATAATTCGGGTGCACTCAAATTTTTAAAATTTAATTGATATATGTATGTAGCTACTGAAAAACTATCATTTTATTTTTTTGCACATAATGTCAAATAAAAATTATACATTTTTATTTATTGAAAAATTTAAAAAAAATATTTTCGTATTAAATTTTTAAAATTTAAATTTTTACTGCAAGTTAAGCCACCAATAGAAATACGCCGATTTATATTTGATAAAAGGTATGCTTGTATAATATATTTAACATGTATGTCACTTAAAATATTCATGAAACAAAACTTTTGCAGAAAAGAATATTACCAATTTTATCTCGCATGACGAAGCCGATGTTAGTTTTTTAAGAAAAATAAGTTAAAAAATCCGATGAATCTTACAACATGGTGTAACCATGGCATAACAACTTTGATTGTTGTTTTCCAGGAAAACAGTGGTTTGTTTGCTGTTTACGTCGTCTAGGGATGCCAATATTGAACATCGAAAAAGAAAAAATACGATTTATCTGCGTTAAATAAAATACATTGAGAGTTGTGGCAGACTTCAATTGGTTTTAAGAGAAGTTATGTCATTACAATCCTTTTACAAATGAAATAAATTTTCTAGAGGAAAATTGATGAAAAATCTTGATTATATTTAGAGTAAAATATTTACTTTTGAAGAAAGATTTTATTCGTTTAATTTTCGAGTGAAGTTAAAGTTTGTGACACCATTAAATTCTTAATGTAAAGATATTTCGATCTTAGATTTTGTATGACAAATATCCAATTTTAATTAAATTTTGAAAGATTTCCTTGAAGTGTGTATGTACGTGTAAATTCTTTACAGGAAAAAAAATTATATAAGTTTTTAGGTACTCTACATATCATTGACTTCTGAATTCATGTATACTATACCCTGTTTAATTTAAGCGCGCACGTATTTTTCATTTTTATTTGCGTGCTAGTTTGGACATTACGATTTTTTTCCAAACCCATTATTATTTCTTCTACGCATTATTGTTATGCAGTTTTTGCTTCGAAATTCTTTTCGACATGCTTCCTAACAAAAACAGTACCAAAATAGCTTATTTTCATCCCCCTATTTTAATTCCTTAATCCCCTAGATAACAGAAATGAGACAGGTTATTCTTAGATTTCTTCTTTATATTTCATATAAATACAAATTTTATCCATATCGAAGAGATGAGCTTGAAATACTTTTCTTGTAAGTTATTTTCTGTAGAATGTCAAATATTTTATAAAATCTCAAAATGTTTTTAAGTTTAAAAAGAGTTATAATTTGTAGTTTTAATATAAATGTACTATTAATTTGTAAATATTTCATTAAAAAAAATGTACTGTAATATTATTACAATCAATATAAATAAATTTCAATGAAAAAAATATGTTATTGGATACGGTGTACTTTTAAATATTTTCGATTAGGGCAACTAAATAAATTTGATCTTACGTACAACAATTTTTTTTTTAATTCGGTTAGTTATTTAAATATATCGATTTTTATAACCGAATATTAATTATTCCCAATCGTAACTACAACAAAGAATTAAATTAGT